>JAUCRC010000003.1:11393921-14006421 GCA_032399595.1 Tetragonula carbonaria
CTTTTTCTAACGGGTATATTGAATTTTATTTGTTGAAGAAAGAATCGTTCGAGACATCGATTTCTATATGATATTTAATGATCGTTGAAATCAATGAAAGAGTGGTTAATCTACTAAAAGTTCACCGGCAATCATAATAGAAGAAAATACGAACGAGCAATGTTTTAAACTCATAAAATCTTAATACTAACATATATATCATTAAGTCACTCATACTTCATATCATTTTTATTAATGATTTATAACGATAAATAATTTCGGCCGTTGAAAATGCATCTCAGTGAGTTTACTTAATAAATAACATCGTACTGTAAAAAAAGAAAATGTGTATGGTATCGTTTAAAAAAATAAATTAGAACTTCGAAATTTCGAAACGGATGAATTTTGCAAGAAATAACATAATGGACAGATAACTTTCACAAAAACATTTTGTTTGGAAACAATATTTGTTGAAATATTTCATTGACAAGTTCAAATTTCACAAAATCGAGTTTACGGGATAAAGATAATTCATTCGGGTTGTAAATTTACAAATTTCTATATTAAACAAACTTCATATTTAATTATGTTGTTCGTAAAAACATCATATTTCAATCAATTTTTTCTAATACTTTCAAATAGATGTTAATAGTCAAATATATACTAAATTCTTCAGCCCAATTTTCGTCAATCTCTGTTTTAAATCGTTATATTTCTTCATTGATGAAGAACCATCACGTTTAATTTAATGAATAATTTTTGATCTTTTTAATTTTTAATTCTTCATTGATGAAGTACCACCACCACGTTTAATTCAATGAATAATTTTTGAAACAAATCTGGCAACATTGTCTATATTTTTTGATTTTCGCGGTGGAAATCTTGCTGAATCGATACGACAGGACGTGATACGAAAATGATAACGGAAATCACGTGGCCGAAAGAGTACATTGGATGCTTAGTCTATTGATATACCTCGTCTGTGAATTATCTTATCATATATTGATAAGAGCAACGTTATCAAAAAGAGTTCTACTTTACGAACAACTGGATATGTAGCAACTTTCAAGAAAAATCAATAATTTAAGTAAAACTACAGTCACAGACAATTATCGTACCTTGTTCGTGATATGAATATTATTTTCTCTTGTATTATTTTATTATTGAGACGTTCACCCGGTGAAATACAAAATGTTCATACTTTATTTAAATACTTAAAGATTATGAACAATTTCTCAAAACAATTTACAAATTAAGCACAATTTAATTTACATTGATCGAAGGGTATGATAATTGTTTTAAAATAATAGTAAACAAGAAAATAGACTGTGACAATGTATATAGAGAGAAATCAGTGATGACTGGCGAAAGATGTCCATTCATCTCATGCCTAGACAACTATTGTCAGTCGAACAAAAGATGATCAAATTTTCCCAAAATATTCTCATTTCAAACAAAATCGTTTTACGTTGTCGAGCGATTTCCATGTCTCTATGACAAATATACCAAAGGAAAGTCTTATACTCGACATAACGTTTTATATCAAAGAAATATATATATATATATATATATATATATATATATATATATATATATATAATAATTTCATAAATTTTTTTGAAGCAAAATTCCTACAGTTTCATTGATCTTGAGCTATATAAATACTAATGTTAATTTCTGGAACAGCGTACATTATACTTTTTTTTATTACGTTCGCTACTGCTAACATACCGTCTAAATGAAGTGACTTTCTGTTTCTGTAAAACGCACGGTTTTATTATCCGATAAAACATTGAACGCTTGGAGGAAGATCCGTAAACTCGCAGAACGCGGCGATGCACCAGGTCGGCGGTTTTTCAATTTCGATATGCGTGCTGAATGAAGCACTTTTTATTGTGACTTTTATCGGATTTCTTTCTCGATTTAACCGGGTGTATCGTAAACCGGGATCAAATTCAAACTGAGGTAAAATGTCGTGGTCTTTGTTCATTGAGAGCATCCGCGCGATATATTCAGACATATTTTTTTTTTAATTTCCACACGAATAATAGCCATGTCAATCAAAGATTGAAGTTGAACAGGAAGAACGCATCTCCAGCGATCGGATAAAGGAAACACGTGTAACATAGTTGAGTCGAAATTTGAAACGAAAAAAAAAAAAAGAAAAAAGAAAGAACGTGATTCACAAAGTGAAAGAGAGTGCAATTGTGTTTTTATTCAGAGATTTCAATTCCTCAAAGATACGCGTGCACAGAAATAAACGTTCTTGATTTATTTGCAAAGTAATAACGTTGGCAACTTTGTAGCCAAATAAAAGAACTTCCACGGTTTGCAAGTGCGCGAGCTTCCGGAAAGAAACGGAGAGAGATATCTCTCCACGTGAACGTCGGCGGATAAAATTTATTTAAATCTTGGAGTTTTATTAAGCCATAAATACCATGAAAGAAAAAAAAAGAAAGAAGCTCTGATACTCTTTCCTTCGTTCAGAGAAAACATGTTGTCAAAGAAATGAGGTACATGGCAACAAATAAACGTGCCGAAAACACACTGAAACTCATCGCAAGCTCTTTTGATGGATTGCCACGCGAGATTGATCTATTCCATCCACGGGGGGGGGAGTCCGTCAAAATAAATGAAAAAGAAATTACAAAAGATTTAAATGAAAAACTTTCAAGAATACCAGCGAAATCGATTCGTCGAAAGTAATTTCTATTTCGTGCTCGAAATCCTTTTGAACGTCTAATACTTTTAATATTCGAGAAAGAGATGAATGAATTTACACCGTGATACAGAAATTATATATCAGGCATATGGTGAAATTTTCGTAGAATAAAATTGATAACGAATGGGAAAGTATAGTCATACGGTACACTTTCACTCACCACTCTGAGAGGATGACAGGCTTAGAAATTTCTAACAAAACCTTTTAAACAAATACAGTTATGTATTTCT
Source organism: Tetragonula carbonaria (assembly GCA_032399595.1). NCBI lineage: Eukaryota > Metazoa > Arthropoda > Insecta > Hymenoptera > Apidae > Tetragonula > Tetragonula carbonaria. Next base: position 11,396,853 of record JAUCRC010000003.1, read on the forward strand.
TACTTTTATCTGCTTTTTGAAAAAATGCAGTTACTTGATTTCTCTGAAGAACTTTTCATGTAAAATTGGATCGCGTATTTCTTCTTTTCTTTTAAATTAATTAAATTAAAGTATACTATTTATTATACTAGATGAAACGTAGCAGATGGGACGGATTTTTACTTGTTTCTTCGATTTTTTTTTTTTAACAACGCTCACAAAAATGTGAATTTGCATGGAAATCCTAAATGCTTGAATCATTACCTAAATTATATTTCTTCCTTGTTAACGCTTCTAATTATTTCCTCCCCGTCGATTCTCTTGCGTCTAGAATTATGGAAATCTGTCAAGAAGAAAGTCGATAAATTGCAACAGTGCTGTCGATAGTCAAAAGTGTACGAGGGAAAAGAAACACGACAGCGTTGCTGCGTCGCCTTTTGATGGATCATCTGGTGCGATTGGCGATCCAGTCGATCAGATGAAGAGCGAAAAAGGCCGCCAAGGCTAACTCTAAAAGGAGGGGGGGGGGGGTGGTTGAGGGAAGATGGAAGAAGAAGGCGTGCACTTTGAAACGTCTGTCTCCGAGGGGGTTACAGGTGGTTGCTCCTGGAAGAAAAAGCCGAGAGAAAGGAACACGTCGAAGGAGGTGGATGAATGAAAACGACGGTGAAAAAGGGACCGGAGAGAAAGCCGTGCACGAGATACGCATAATTCGATTACCGACCGAGATTTATTCGGCCTAGAATAATAAAGTACGGGATGCTCGCGCATATGTATAAACTCACGATACGTTTTATCTCATTCGTCGTTTATATTACAACCGAACCGCCGCGGTTGTTCCGCGAACGAGTTCCCCGGTGCGAAACGTAAAGGAAATTGCCGTGCAACGTGCGATAGACATCGAGTAGCGTGATACCAAGTATCTCTCGAACTGCTAATTGCAGAACAATTCTCGAACAATCATCGGCCGATACTCGTGTCAAGCGTCTGCTAAACAACAGCCGTAGTAGATCTGCTCGAATCAATTTGACATCTTATCGACGGGACGTGTGGAGCGTGAATCATGTGAGAGACAAAACGGGATCTAAACGAACACGCGCGGGCTAGATGCGAAAATCATCGATCGGATTAGATTGTTAACTAAAGCAGACGTTCTAAATTCTCGATCCGATGTTTGAGACTCGAGGGAAAAGAAAATATTTAACTCGCATAAGCTTCGCTCGCGGAGGGGGAGTTAAACTGCTGCGTTTAAAAGAAAAGAAAAATATGTACCATCCTTGAGAGAATTGCGAGCAAACTTTTTTTTAAGAATCAATCGCGACAGACAAGGATAGAGAAACGAAAGTCGAAAGGAAAAGGGAAAAAAAGACAGGGAAGGAAAGCAAAGAAAAAAAAAAGAAATATTTCTTGCAGGAAGGAACGATCGAGCGTGATCGAGCGCCGACCAGCCGACGAATCTGAATCGTGCTAGCTAGCACGAGCAATCATCCGCAGGGATGCCGGAGCTTAACCGCGCGCGCCACCCCGTAGATAAGAGCAGCGTTCGATGGTGGGATGCAGAGTAGGTGGGCAGCGAGGGGTGAATCGAGCTTTTGCAAGCTCGTGGCGCCACTTGCGTGGCCTCCCTAACGTCGAAAAGGGGGTGAGAGGTTCGTGGGGGAGTGAGGGGTTGGTTGCAAGCCTCGATTCTAGGCTTCAGTCAGTCGTGCGAGGAGCGAGACTCGCTAGGGTCGAAGGCTCGTTGCGACCTCGCTGGTCACAACATCCCGGCAGACTGTTCCCTCGGGACAGGCTCCACCTGTTTATCATTCGGTCGTGTAAACCAGCAAGAACAGCACACCGTGTGAAACGAAAACGTGGGGAGAAATGTTGCCAACGTTGTTCAGGGGAGAAAACCGTGGCCCGATCGAACGATACACGAGATAATCGTTGTTGAAAAGGGGTGGTTGAGTGCCGGCAGCCTAACCAGTGATTTCGGCGTAATTAGCAGCTTAATTGATCAGGTGTGGTATATATCGAACACTTAACTGTGATATTCGGCTATGCTCTCTCTCTCTCTCTCTCTCTCTCTCCCCCCCTATTTCTCTCTGTTTCTCTTTGCCTTTCTGTCTCTGCATGTGTGTAATATATGATCTGTTAACTAGCACGAATCCTTCTTCCCGCATCTCTCTCTTTCTCTCTCGTTATTTCTCGTTCACGTTGCCCTTCCCCGCTTTCTCTTTTTGTATCGATGGCCTCTTTCTGTGTCTCTCTATAACAATTTTTTCTTTCTTTCTCTGCATCCTCGTCCCTCTCGTTTTTTACTCGTTGTTCAACCCGTTCACTCTCTGTCTACACTAGCTACCTTGCCTCCTCTTTTTTATCTCCCTCCCTTCTCTCTCTGACCTTCCCTATCTTCCGGCCTCTCGGCTGATTAACCGTGAAATGGGGTGATTACGAACGCGACGACACGCGCACATACGTAAATGCGCATACATTGTAACGGCAGCGGATGGAAAAGTGGGGGAGGGGGTGCAACGTGACCTCGTGGCGAATATTCTTCTTTTCGTGCGCGAGTCGGTCGGTAAGAGTGGCCCCGATGAGAGTTGCCAGGCTGTTCCTCTCCCTTTTTTTTTCTTCTTATACTTCGTCTTCTTCTTTCTCGCTAGCGGGACGACACTTCGGGATGACTCTCCGCTCGGCTCGCTACTTCTATCGAGTGATCAAGTTTTCCTCCCTTTTTTTCTCTCTCTCTCTCTCTGCTTTCTTTAACACGATACTCGTACTCGTATGAATATTCCACGGACAAAGTTACACGTCGTTGTGTATATCTTTCAGTGCAAGTTTCCCTTTTTATATTGAAAATACTTGTTCGCGTTGCTTGTTCGAGTGAATTTTTCCAACCTATCGTTGCGCGTTTAGTACATTTTGTCCCCCCCCCCTCCTTTTCGACGATGAAGACGCGCGGTCTGTCTGACAGATGTTCGCGAGTTTCGAAAAATCGGCTGTCTCGTAAATTTTTGTAGAAACACGGAGATGCAGCTCAAACGACGAGAACTGCACGAGAGAATCTAAATTTAGACGAAAGTTGAGGAATTTCCAAGAAAAAATTGTATCCTGTCATGCGAGAATCGAGTATAACCGTTTCCAGGCGTATGAAAGCCACTGTGAACGTAACGATTCCTAAAAGTGAAGTTCAAGGTAAACATTAATAAGGTTAATGTATGTATTCGTTCGGTACTTGAAGATAACGATATGCTTCGAAACGGAAGATTTTTTCCTGCTGGTCAAGTGCTTTCTCTACATTGTGAACATTGCTATATACATGTATGCAAATGAAAAGTTAACGTGGCATTAAAAAAAGTCACTGACAATTGTTGTTCCACGATATAACAATTATCTCAATTTGATAAAAAGTGCCAAAATATACATAAAATTCGCGCGACTAATTTTATGAAAAACGATTTTCTCAAAAATAAAGTGATAAATAAAAGATGAAGATTTCTCGAAAGATCGTACGAAAATAAAGTGATAAATAAAAGATGAAGATTTCACGAAAGATCGTACAAAAATAGTAATCGGTAAAATAATAAAGCTCAGAATCGAAATTTATACACGACTGAATAAAACCAACTGAAAGAAGGGGGGCAGACATTGAATAGAGTTTACTCTTCGTTCGGTGGACCGCGTTCCTAATCAACCCTTTTCCAGATTTCTTCCATCTTGGTAGTTTCATTTCCATCTTGGCACCGTTCGAAATCTCTTCTATCTCGATCAATGAACTTGGTAAACGAGATCCGAAAGGTAAGCACACGTCTTGCGGAATAGCGGAGTTTACGGCCCAGTCACAGCGAACAAGATCGATATTTAAGCGGAAAAAGAGAAAAAGGAGGAGCGTACGCGTGAATTTCTCGTCTTAAAGCTGACGCAAGCAGAGATGCATCGCGCTTTATCTCTTTCTTCTTTTTTCTTCTTTTTTCTTTCCTTTTTCAACGGCGACGAAGCAAAGGGTATACTTCACCTTCAAATTAAATTCTTTAAACATTCACGTTCGTTTCGAGGATTGAACCCGGACATTCTGCTCGCGAGGCATATTACATCGAAACACGCTGGTGAAACCGAAAGCGTTGAAATTAGCTGCTTAGCACCTATTTTGCCATTCGTTTCGTCGAAAAGTTAAAGCGTCAGGTAAAAAAAAAAAAAGGAAAATGTATTCCGCAACGTGGTTTCGACGAAACTGAAATAAATAAATCTACAGAGTGCGTCGCGCGCACGAAATTTATTAAAACGCGAAATTTTCAAGCAAATATTTAATCGACTCTTTCGCAAATATACACGTGCGGCTGAATATTTCTTTGAGCCAATCATTTTTTTTTCGTACGAGTTCCAACCGTGCAATAATTTCACTGTAAACGCAATTCTTGAAATTAATCGCTTTCATACCACTGCGTGGTATAAAACTGACCTACTACTTAAAATCATCCCTTGTCTCTTCGGCCTGCGGCACAATTGCGACTTAAGGACTGTTATATAGAACGTATATACGTATATCTTGGGATATACGTTTCTAAAAAATTTCTTTCTTTCTTTTTGAAGTGCTGAAACGAATGATGGAATCGAGATTTAGAAAACATCATTCTATGAAATAAACACACGCACATGCAAAAATGTTATCAAAATTCTCTCTACCCTTAATCCTCCGTAACACACGGAACGTAATTATTAAACTGCGGGTGTTTGTAATTTTATATTTTCTGGAATATTTTCTGGAAAAGAGATCAGTCCCGAATAAAAATTTGTTTCGTCTATTGAAAATATATAACAAATTGCCCTGCTTTGGATATTTTCGTACATTATGTGCATGTTGTAGATTCTTGAAATCCTTAAAATTCTCTCACCGCTCTTCGCTAATCATCAGTTCTCAATCACTGAAGATCTTCAACTTTTCCAAGGGAATTTTAAATTAAAAAGTAAATAGCTAAACAGCAAATATTTAACACGCAAAGTTAACGATCTTCTCCTCTTATGAACAAGCAACATCGATTCCAGTTACAAAGAGTTCAATCACCATCGAACGAAACAACATACGACAGACTCGGCATGGTTACAAATCGTCTCGATATTCGTCATCGACGAGTAACATGTCGCATCCGGACACGGCATTAGCCGCGTGCGCAGCTCGTAATAACATTTGCACGAATTAAAGCTCGATTTAAATGCAAAACAAGCAAATGCGAACATACAGGCGACGAGTGCACGCCGCGCGGTATTTCTAGTGCGCCGATTAAATTTCAAACCCGATCGGGCGTGGCATAAAGCCGATTCGTGATTTGAAAACCACTTTTTGTTTTCGCCTGTCTGCCCCGTGTACACTCGTCAGATGGATCGGCTGAGCGTTTGAGGCTCAAGGGTCGTTTGAACTCGATATCTCGTCAGCACGAGTACGCCGCTGTCGAGCCACGACCTAAATGATTTTAAAAAGAAGAAAATCCGCCTCACCCCTCCTGGAGAGGGAGAGAGAGAGAGATCAACGTATGACGTCTCGCGCAGCTGGTTCACGTGCACGAGCAATTCACAAAAGAAGAGAAATGCAAGGCCGCGCCTCGTGGCTGGAAATTGCAAAATATCGACGAAAAAAACACAACCCGGCCTTCGTCCTACACGAAACCGAGCACGCTCCATGCGAATTTTCCCTCCGCCCGGCCGTCATCTCTAATTGTTTGATTAACACAATCGATGCTTCCGCGTACCAATCGTTTCGCCACCCCGCGCCCTCCGAAAGAGGGGGAGGGGAGGGACTCAAGGATATTTCCACATCGCGTTTCAACGATTTTCACATACCGTTGATCAGGTTCAACATACATCCGAGTACAAACAGGAAGATTAAAATCTGATTTTAAACGAGTTTATAATATAAATATCGTTTGGGGTTGGAACATGCCGCGGTTGATAAAAATATGAGCCGAGGGATATGAATTTCGTTGTGACTACAAATCAAATAGACTGCCATTTACCTTAACATACCGATGAAATTATAACACCACGAGAGTGATAAATTTTATCGCGAGTCACAGGGGTGTTAACCCTTCCGACCAGGAACGACGAACGAACTCGAACGTCGTTAGAAAATTTCCCCAGACATTCTCCAAGAAGATCTAGACACTAAAATCTGAAAGTTCTGCACGCTCGTTTCACACATTAAAAGTGTAATCCGTCGTTAATCCGATTAAAGGGTTGAACATCCAAATACGAGTGAAATCCGATCGTGAAATTCGACGAATTCGCAGAGGCACTTCTAACAAACATCTCTGCGAGCATCGGAGGAGAAAAGGGTGAACGTTACCCCAATAGAGAATGATTGTTTTCGGCAAACTCTTTTCCCCGAAGCGTGATACGTCGATAAAGAAGAGAAAGAGAGAAGTAAGTAAGAACAAGAAGAACAACGAAAGAACAGAAAGAACGTAAAAGTCGTGATTCCCGCACGAAAATATATCTGTGACGAATGTCGAGCACACACAGTATAAAGCAGCGCAAACGATATTATCCGTACACCCTTTGTTAAGCCAGCTGCGCCCGTTTCGTGCATACACGTGTGTAACTTCGTATACGTGAGTACAGCTGGTACAAGGTTGCACACCTAAAACGTGCTGCGCGTCACAAGCTCCAGATCTGCTGCACTACGTTTTAATTATACACCTCTTTCTACGCGCGTGTGTATACACACACGCGTGTATTTTATTTTTTAATGCATTTGACGTATGAACAACGTATCGAGACGTATCGAGACTGAGTAGCGTGCTTGAAGAACTTTTCACGACCAACTTCATCACGATCCGAAGTATCCACGTGATACGTGACCTACACTCGAATCGATGACGAACTTAAAACTTCAAATCCTGGATTTCACTCGCGATCAACCGTGCCTTAAGCGGGTTCAACCTTCGCGGAACTTTATAACGCGAACTTTGATCTGTTAGTCCGGCATTATTATCCACGTGCATTATTATCGGCACAAGGATACGCTGTTGTAAGTAAAGAATTAATACGCTTTAGAGAACGTTAGCTTCGCGACTGTTTAATGGAGCATTTCAGTTTCATTCTTTCACGGTACGCGGTAGAAAAACGAGATTTCTTTCTTTTCTTTTTTTTTTTTTTTTTTTTAGGAGAAGATTATGACAGGTACGTCGAGTGAAAAGTAGATTATCAAATTCAATGTCAGCCAAAGCCTTAAAAGATTCGTAATTAGATGGAAACGCGGAAGCCAAGGAAGTGGTTCGTCTACGAAATTAACGATATCTCGTCAAAAGAAGGAAAAAAGAAAGGGAAATCGCGCTCGTTGCAATAGTACAATGCGAACTCGAATTCTCGATAATTCGATTTCGATTCTCTCAGGGAAAGTAATCGCCACTAGCCACTCTCGCTTAATTTGGCTCTCTCCGCGGCTTTTAAAAGCGAACTTGCAGGAATAATGCCTTCGAGAACGGGAAGGAGGTGTCGGGGACGTGTCGAACTTTTAAATAAAAGAGGCAGAGACTTGCCTTGCAGGGTGCCAATATGCGGAAGATTTTAATAACCTAAACGGGTAAGATCCTGGTAATATCGACGTTATAGACGTACGGACAAGTAAAGCCGCGCGATATTTTCTGAAATGCGAGGAATTTTCATTTCTGGGAAACGAGCTTAACCCAAGCACGAACTGCGCGTTTTATTTTATTTTATTTCTTTTTTTTTTATCTCTTTCTTTTATTTTCGAATTTCTCTCCCTTACTTCTTTTTCGACGCCCACCTGCTGCTAATCAATATAATACTTCGCAGCGCTGCAGCACGTGCAGCAAAATTCGCACGAATTTACGTTCGCCGCTATTTGCACGCGTATTGTTTGCGACAATCGATCGTATCTCCCGCATGACATGAAAATCATGCAGACGCACACGCGGACCGGTATCGTCCGATCTTCGTTTTATCATCCCTCGACGAGCTATATAGAGGAAAAAAAAAGGGGGGAAGGAAAAGGAAACGCAGGTTCGAATTTCACAGGTAACCGAGGTATATAAATCTTGCATAGATCAAAGCGGAAAAGTTATACATCGTGGAGATAGGGACTGCAAATAACTAAGGTCACGAAATGGCATTTCTGCGTACACGTGGATTTCCGTTTAAACGCACTACGGTTCTATTAAAAGTCAAAAAACGCTTTTCCACGGTACATGGTATTTGTACAACACTGCCATTTCAGACGGCACGTGACGCAACTGTTTGCCCACGCTGCAGCTTACACCTTATATCTTACAACGAGAAAAAAAAAAAAAAAAAAAGAAAAATGGAATAAAAAAACCTGTCGTCTGTATTTGTTCTTGGAAAAAGAGCGACGAGAGAGAAAAGTAGATAAGATCGAGGAAAAGAGAATGGAATTAAGAATTTTTATCACTGTTTCTAGAAAGATAGAATTATAACGTGATTTCAGCATCAAACAAAGCATCAGCTACGACAAATGTATTGAAACAATTAAACTCAACGAAAATTATTCAACAACTACTTTGAATAAACGTATGTATATTATATAATACATCGCAAATACATCATGTACTACAACGTAATTTTGAGACATATATATCAAAATTATGTTGGTTAGATATTTCAATATATTTATTGAAGTTTCATATTAACCAAAAACTAAATTCTACTACTGTTCAACGACTATCTCTATTCTCCACATAAATTTTTTTCATTTTCTCAACTTAGAATACATTCAATCCTAACAGTCGCACCATTCAATACCACTCCCATAACATTCGAAAAGTAAATTCGCACTTTACTTTTTACACGCACGCGCGTCAAGCAAATTGGAAGCATTTAGCGGTTAAAAGGCAGAAGATTAAAAAAACGTTAGAAAGAACGTTATCATTAGCGAGAGAGAGAGAGAGAGAGAGAGAGGCTATTTCCACGAACATGAATTGCTCGTTAAACGCTGATGCAGTGCATGTATCATAGCCTGGTGTATGCATTTCCTATGCATACGGTGCACGTGTGACACACATACGCCGGCGTTAATGGCCGTCGTCCATTCGTTTACGAAAGTAGAATCAGGAAACGTCCGATATCGTTGCCGAGCATGCAGAGAGATCGAGTGTTTACTAAATGCCAGATACACGGCCTCAATCACCTGCTAGTCCAGAAACGTCTACTGTCGAATGTAAATCCGCATTTCCCAGGGACTATAAGCGATATCGAGCCGAGAGCCTACCTTCCCGCGGTAAACTTGGCCTAGTGACACAGTAATTCGTGTAACGTTTCCTCTTTTCATCGTTTTACCTGGAAAATTAAACGACGTATAAATAATAGATGTGTAAAAAAAAGCGGCTATCTCGGAGTTTACAGAGTCGCCGTTGACTCTGTTTCGATCGTGTATCGCTACGTTTGGTATTCAAATGAAATCAGGATTTGCTTTCGTTTCGATTGTAAATTTGTCTGATTTGTTGCACGTTCTTTTTCTTTTTTTTTTTTTTTTTTTTGAGAGAGAGTACGATTATTTTCTTGGTAGTAAAACAACGTTTATATCGATAAAGGACGTGTAAAATTTATCAGATTAGAAATCAAGGTGCGACGTGAAATATCACTGTTAGGAAACAGATAATGTACTAGAAACCACGTGTATTTAAGGTTAAGAAGATTTAAAGACTCGTCAAAAAATGTTCGTTCAATTTTTTTTAGACGAAGGAAAGTACGATGAAAATTACTGAAGACATAGTTAAAGACAATTTTTACAACGTGCAAAATTACTCGAGGAAGGATCGGTAACAATTTCGTCCCTAGAATTTTCCATTCTTAGAACTGATAACTCCTATAAATTAGTTCGTCGCGAGGAAAATTCTTGAAATTAAATGTACATGCCATTAAAAAGTTTGACGTGGAAGGAATGACATTTCATATTCACCAATCTAATATCAAACTTAGAGAGAGAGAGAGAGAGAGAGAGCTCTTTGATGGTCTAAGAAACTTCACTGATTAGAATCAGAAAGATACGACGGCCTGATCGACGGATTCTTTTCCCTCGTAAAGAAGAAGTTCGCCTTTTATTACATACACGTTCGTGAATACTGATCAGAATATTACCACCGAGTGTGAAAGTAGTTCCCCCGTCAAAGGTGTGACCGAGAGGGTGTTTCTCCCCCGCTAGGGAGAATTACACATTCCAGATTATTATTCTTGTTGCGTGCGTGTATCGTCCAACCGTGTCCGAGGGAATCGTTAACTCACGACTCTCGAAAAGTCGTGAAACAAACGATTGCATTCGAAGGAGCGAGTAAATCAAAGTCCGTGGACAAGTTGGACGTTCCACGTGTTTACAACACTGCGTCAGCTCGCCGTAGTTACGAAGAAAATCGATCGACATTCGGGATAACTTTTATTGCGCTCCACTTTGTTCGCCGGCTGTCACAAGGGAAGAACGTGAATAACCAGCTTGCACGAAACTGCCGGGAGCCTCACTTCCGTGAACTTTCGTGAACTTAACGGGCTACGCGAACATTGTTCATCCTGTTTCGTAGCCCCACCGGGTATTAACCCATTAACACCTCCGGCCTGCATTAACTTCGGTTGCCAAGTATAATTGGCATCATATATATATCCGTAGTCCGTTTCATCCGCTCGCTGCATCGGGCAAGCAGAAATTTAGTGCACGGATTAACGACCAATTACCACACTGATGATCTTACATTGTGCCATAGGGGAGGAAACCACGGATGGTCATTGCGTTTCGTTTAACGACGTGACGAATAATGAATTGTAAATAATATACATATGGCTCGCGAAAATGTCTGAACACTGGTCGTAAAAGTTTCGAGTGCCCTTTAGTTTTTAGAACGAAAAACTTCTTTTCACGTTTCTCTGAAGAAGAAGGCGATTTCAATCGTCAACTTTTGATCTCTAGATATAATTAATCAAAATTTCAAAGTCATAAAGGAATAACGTTACAGATAAAATATTCATTTGCTGGAAGTTTTGAGATCTTTACGTGCTTTAAAATTTTTGAGCAAGGATGTATATAAAATTTTTATAAAGGTTCGACGCGTTTGACTATCCATTCGAAAAGCTAACACTTCGTACAGAATACATCAAAAAAATTTCTTTCCTATAGACAAACTGAATCATTGACGATCTAATCGAAATTTTATCCCTTTTCATTTCTCGAGTTTTTATCTTCATTGGAAGAAATATCAAATAATTGACTTTACGAAATTTTATTGTGACAGTGGATACGTTGATAAAGTGTTCCAGATTTTTCAAAATATTATTCTCGATGAAAAATGAAGGATATAGTTATCGAGTGAAAAAATTTATATAACATCGACCAGACGAGAACTCCGCAAATTGAATTCGAAATTTTCCAAATTAACTTTCCAGCGAGGCTAATCTTATATTCAAATGAGAACCACTTCGAGGATTCCTCGAACTCAATTCCGCAGATCAAATCAGATCATAAACGTAAAAGCTTTCAAAGAGATACACACGTAGGTATGTACGCACGTATATACGTACTTACATGGTTACCTATATATATAGTCTTATGGTTTAGAAGAATTCTTGATACCATCAAATCTAGTCATATCTACGATTTTATAAAATAAAATTTTCCTTTTCTAATTTATTCATTTATACATAACGTGTACAGATTCGTACAAGTATAATAACAAACAAGAGATAATATATCGCGTGTAACACGAGCGTGTAAAAGAGATACACTTGTATTTAAATATCTCTTCTGTTTTATATTCTACAAGTCTTTTAATAGATGACGTGGTTTAACCGCGCTTGCGCTTCGCGAATTTTTACGTTTCAATAGTTCCCTTTCAACAAGAAAAACATTCGAATGAAATTGAAATGCTAAATCACACATTCTTCCGTACGTTCGCTGTAAAATATTACAATCGCAAACGTGAGACGAACAGCGTGATACTGCAACAGTAAAAAGATACATAAAGACTGCAGCACGGTTGTTGAACCCTCGAAATAGAAATATCTCGTTCGCCAGTTGGTTGAATTAACATTATACCTTCTCGCTGTGTAATTTAACGCGGTATCTACTTCACGGGTCCTTTTCACTCTCCGATATGTACTCTCCGCGAGATAAGGTAAAAATTCCTCCGTCTCGAAATTTTATCCCTCGCCACGTTCGTCCGCGCAGCTCCGCGCGTAATTTCCTCTGCGCGACGCGGACAGTGAAACAACCGGCTTTCGCCCGTACTTTTCACCCGTGAAATTAATCTTAGATGCGCGGGGGAGGGGGGTCAGTGTCAAAATGTCAGACCCGAAAACCAGAAACACACACGCGCGACCCATGCTCTTTTCCGCTCTCAGGCTCCAACTTTCGGCATTCCTTGCATAGTTCCGTCCTCGCGTCTCTCCCATTGCACTGCCATGGCAACTATGACGAATACCATGACTACGACGACTAACCAACGCGGCTGGCACAGAGAAAGAAAGAGAGAGAGAGAGAGAGAGACGTAATGACGTTATCGCCGCGCACCAGCCAATCCTGAAGTCTCGGCCGATTCAGGGGTGGTTCGACATCCATCCCTCCGTTCGAATTCTATCGGCGAACGTTATAGTTTACACGCGAGGCGACGCGACGCGCGACAAACCACCCTTGACTCGTACACCTACGAGTATTTATGTATACCGCGCGCACGTCACCGACTGATTCTCTGACGCGCGAGATGTTTAGAAAGCAACGAACTGCTCTGAAGTAAAATACGAACCAGAGGTATTAGAGTACGTACCTGAACCATTGGCAAAGAATATCGAAGCGTATGATTTACATGGATATCATTCCTGCGTACTTGGCATGTATGAATGTTGTTTCATATCACAATGGTGATGTGAATTTTAATTTCGTTTCGACGGGTATACTCTGCTGCGGGGGGGGGGCTGTTAGCAACGCGGCAGAGGAAGTTATTGATTTTATCTGTCGGTGGTACTTCGCGCGCGGTGTAGAGATTGATTTGATCATCGATTTTCTACGTAAGAGTTGAAACTGAAATTGAAAGTAATAGGAATAAATTAGAAGTGACCGAAAGAAATTCGGAAACTTATTCTCCAGACGTTGTGCGTTCTTGAGTTTATCGAATCGAGTCCGACAATGTTTCACTATCGGGTGATATTGAGCTGATTAAATACGATCGGATACATACATAGTATCCAAACTTTTATATAAACCTTGAAATCGAAATTATAAGATATTTATTGCAGATCTGTGTATACGTGTACGTTTGGTAAAAAATCGATAGAAAAATCAATATGTCAAGGACAGGCCTTATCTAGACCTCCTCTTCCTACTTTTCTAATTTTCTATTATACTTTCAAATTTGTCTGAAGCTTGAAACAAAGCATAATAATTGGCTCTCGTCATATCGTTAATAAAATATTTTATACAACACGTATAAAAGAAATACTTTCACCAGCACCGATAATTACTTCACCATGGACGTAAAAATTTCGCTTCGCTGGGTATTAACAAAAAAAAAAAAAAAGAAGAAAAAAAGAATGCCTCTCGTACAACGGTCTGTTTTGAATTTTAATTAACAACGCTTCTGGCAGGCTTGAATTTCATCGCACAATAGAATGCGAAAACCATACGTTGCGATGAATGGAACGGTTTCGTGCTTTCGCAAGGTTGAAAAAGACGATCGGTATTATTGAAATATATACGCCCCTCTTATACTCTCTTTGTTCCTGTGATCACGCGCGTGCCGGCCAATCGAGTCAACCGCGTTGCATTGTGTTCCGGTCGTGATCGCGTCAATCACGGTGAAGTTGCTTTTTAGCATTTCTTTGTCCCGTCGTCGATAATCCATTTTGTCCGGCGCATCGTCAGCTCTATCTCAGGCGATATACCGCGAGAGCACACGTTGCACCTGCAACTGCGATTTTGCGAACGGTATAATAACGTTATCTCCGCGCTGCAGCCAATCTCGAAGCACCCTGCAGTGGCGCGAGTAAGTACTTTCTAGACTCGAGGCAGGTGCATTGTCCTCAGGTTGTTCGATGCAACGAATTTAACGTAAACCGCTCATTGTTAACTTATCTCCTGCTCGTAATTTTACGAGATATCGCTTGAATCAATGTAGTATTTTATATGTAGTAATATATATAATACAACATAGTAACAATATATATTATATGTAATACCGTATATTATAATTTTCAAAAAATTCACTCGATTCAATACGTTCCATTTTACCAGATATTTTTTTTCTTTTCTTTTTGCAAGCAAAATTCGAGAGAAAATTTATTCGCATTTTTCTGCTTTTATTTTTATTTTCTTATTCTCTTGTTCAATAATAAATAATGAAAGTGCTTCTCAAAGACATATAGAAAGGCATTAAGAAATCTTTCTCATTCTCACCAAAAATTATTCATCCTCAAGTTATAGTTTTATTCCCTTCTTTCTTTACATTTCTCTATCTATTATTTGTCTATGCGTGTCTATCATTCATCTTTCTACTTCTCTATCTGTCATTTATCATCGATCTATCTCTCTATCGATCCATCTCCTGACTTCCTATCATTATGACGCCGTAATTCTGTTCTTCAATCTAACCATCCGAAATGCTAATTCAGCCGGGGAATCCTGATCCTAAACCTGCGCGAGCATTAGGTAGAATCAGAGCAGGCAATTATGGAATAGTTAATTTCCCAAATTAAGGACATACGCAACGTCCCTAGGTTACACAGCTGCAGCCACTAACAAATCCTTATTGGTGTGCTTACAACCTTGCCATTAAGCACAACTCCCTCAAGACAATTCTCAGAGTATAATTCAAGATTTACGAGGTAAAATTGCCGACAGGACCAAGATCAAAGTCAAAATCCTAAACCATCTTCTGTTGAAAAGTTTGCAGTCTTTTGTCTCAGTAAATAAACAGCATCTCTATAAAATCATCTTAAAGAGTCTTCCTCAGATGTCTGTTCTCTCTGATCAGTTAGAATTTTAATTTAGAATTCAACCAATTAGTATTATTAAATTCCATCAATTTTGAACAGGAAATCCTAAGGTGTCGCTTTAATAATTCCTCAAGCAGGTAGCTAGAATTTCACGAAACTTCAAGAAACTGTAATAAATTATTACTTGGTCCTTAATGAGTTGATTGGGTCCAATTTAATATCTTGAAATTGCGTATCGCCCAGTACCACCATCGACTATGATTGCAAAACCACGAAAATGAGAAATATTTCTCACGGAAAATAAGAGTTTCTTATACGCGACAGATTACACGAATTACGCTGTCGTTCGTCAGAATGACGGCTCATCGTAATAACGCAATCATAGTCTAATTCAACAACACGTAATGTCTCCATCTTCCATCGACCGAGCGACAGTCGTCGCAGTCAATCAAACTTGATCCCGTGCTTAAAGTATTTAACCTACGAACGATCGAGGCTATCGAAGCAAGATCTCTCCTCCTCCCCCTCCCCCGACTGATTTAATAATACGTTGGAACGCGTAGGTGGCACGTACGTACGCGATATCTCTGGAGAGAGAGAAGGGGGGAGGGGGGGCTTTATCGCTGACCAATCGACGCGGTGTACCCCGTGCTCCGCATAACTTGAACCAACTCCACGAAGGAACGTTAATTACCAGGGCAACGTTAATTTAGCCACACGGACGATGCGCTACAGCCACGTACTACATTATAGAGACGCGGGTGGTACGCGCGGTCATCGTGACGATAATAATTACGATAATAATAGGAATGGTAATTACGTTATCTGTTCGGTGCAATCACCTATGACCCGGCCATCGATCTCACTCTGTTCTTCTCCTTTCGTTTCTTCTCTTCGATCCTGTCCATTATTCGCGAGCTTATTACGCAAGTTGGCTTTATCACCCTCGGTCGGCGAGAAAACGCTCATTTCGTACTTTGCAAGAGTACTTCCTGGTTATTTTAATCACATCGGACAAAACCGATAACGAGTGTGGAACGATAGCGCCCGGCATGCGCTCATTGTTAGTCTACATGCGTATTTCACGAATTTTCAAAATCGATTTTTCTCTGGAATGAAACACTGAGCGAAACAAATTTTGTATTTGTTTCCTTTTTTTTTTTTCTTTCTTTCATACAGAGGTCATCTCCGACCTCGTTGTGTTACTACGATTACATGATTTGTACACGTACTTGACAAACTCCTCGATTTTCTTGGGAATCTAGAACGAGAAAATTTTATTGTTTCTCTCTCTCTCCGACTTGTGTTATCAAATCCCTACGCAATTGTATCGCTATTATACAGAACATCTTTCTTTATTAATAATAAATAACAATTGACACATTATATTATTTTATGATACAATTCTTAATGTATCGTATCGTACGATTCTCAACTGTCCAATCGCCTTGAAAAACTGAATCTCATCCACTCTCTGGGTGAAACGGGCTCGCTGTCTCTGGATTAAAGCAACGACCGCAATCGCGGTTAGAACGTCGACGCCGAGCTTCGCATGACGTGATACAGCCAATTTCGAAAGATCTCGATCGACGACCGAGGCTTCGCACGATCGAGTTGCTCGTGATTACCATCAAGCCACGTTCGTTGTCCAATTTCGTCTGTCCCTTCGTACCAAGGGACG
Source organism: Tetragonula carbonaria (assembly GCA_032399595.1). NCBI lineage: Eukaryota > Metazoa > Arthropoda > Insecta > Hymenoptera > Apidae > Tetragonula > Tetragonula carbonaria. The sequence goes on from JAUCRC010000003.1 coordinate 11,413,435, forward strand.
CGAGAGAGTGAGGCATGCCACGTTAAACGTTCGGATATATATATATATATATATATATATATATATACATACATACGTATATTCAACAATCTCCTAGGGCTTTCTGGTACGGTGTATACTTAGACATGAACCGTACATACATATGGCCAAGCATGTAAGCGTCGTATTACCCGGTTGTCGATAAATTTAAACCCCCTGGGAGCAGTTTTCAAGGGTAACGTAGTAGGTGCACCGAAGGGTTCGAACACGAGGCGTAAAATAACAGGGAAGTCTAAATAGCCAGTTACGATTCTTCCGTGATTTATGGCGCACGGTTTTCGCCGTCTTGGTGGTGAATGCGAAGGATGCGAGTGACTCGCGTAGATAGACGTGACCAGGCGTTTGTTTTAGAAATTTCTGTTCTATGTCTAAATCATGCATATACAGACGTTGAGATTGATCGTTGCTACAAAGCAGAACACTTGGCACTAAAATTGTTGAGATTTCTAGAGAATTGATCGATTGTCCTTCTAAACAGGATTGCATCTCGTGTTCTTTCATTTTAAATTTGGATTAAAGTTGCCAAGAGAATAAATGATTATAAGCTTGAAACAGAAGACCTGTTTGTGGTTCATGTCTATACTTTTTTTTTAATGTTCTGCATAGTTTCAAAAAAGTTTTCAAATTCTGGACTATTTAACGAAATTCTCTGCATTATACGATCAGTGTTTAAGTCAGTATCTTTGAAAGATATTTGAGAAAAAATGAAAGTTCGCTTGGAAAAATTCACAAGCACAATTTCGCTCGGAGCATAAACAACCCAGCTTGCTATCGAATGAAGGTTAATATCGATTAACATCCAATAAGTAACACAGTCGTTGGTTTTCGTGTATAGAAATAGAAATTTTCATCCTTTTTTTTTTTTATTAAACTCTAACTTTATCTCTTTTCTATCAAATTGTGTTTCCAACTTTATGAAACTCCTGCATATTTAAATTACCGTCAACAAATGTACTCTTGTTTTTTTTTTTTTTTTTCAAAAATTTAAGTGCGATCGAATTAAAAGCCCGAACACGAACAGAATCTCGTCGGTAGAATTGACTAATTATCTTCAGTTGGTTGGTCCATAGTTGGCTAGCGATTTGTCCCAGATTGAATATTCAAGATTAACTTTAGATACACGCGACTAAATTAAGCTGACATCATGCGCGATCATACGCGGAGAGCTCGTAGTTTCAAATGAAATGGTGAAGCTGGTGGATGGCGCGGAGGAATTTTTGAAAGCAGCGGCCAGATAAAGAATGGCCAGATGGTTACCACATACGGTGGTACACCGAAAGCTTTATTTCGTTGCTGCTCCATTCGCGCGTGATTTCTATTTCTACGAAATGGCGGCAATATATCAGACCGTCAGGCAAGCGTCGCGCCAAAGGACTAATGATAACACATACTCTACCATTAATAGAAAGAATGAATGAATATCTCAGACGCGTTTTTTTTTTTTTTACATAATTTTTACGACTACGTTTACGTTTGTGCAAAATTATAAGTAAGAGTAGCGAATAATGGATTTTTATACGTTCGAGAGAGATTGAAAAATGGACACACGAAATATATAAAATATTCAGAGTATTTGCTAGATAATATAATAAGTAAAACAAATTTCGCGCTGATGTAATCATGTATAATACTGGCCGCATGTTCGATCATTATTTGTATTTCATACTTTGTTTAATATTTCGCTATATCAATTCTTGGCAACGATAGATGTATCAAACATGATTTATTAAAATACTGTAGACAAGGAAATCATTATTCACAATAGAAAATTTATCATTCTTCTTCAATTGCCAACTTTGAACGATCCGTGTGTTTTTACAACACAAATTTCGAAATTCAATTCAATGAGAATGCTGAATTAATTAATCTTGGTATATATTTCATATATTTTTGCACATTATATGCATGTTGTGTGCGTTCTGCAACCTCAGATTTTTGCATAAAAATCCTTCCGATCTTTTGATTTGTAAGAGATTAAAATATTAAAATATTAGCGATTTTTCGCTAATTTTTCGTGCGAAGATATTTCGTAGAACCATCGTACCGTATTTCTTCCAATACCGAATCGCACGCGAGTTAATGGTTTATCAGCATTTAATAGAAATACGACGTTAATGAAATCTGGTGAAGTTCACAGTTACACTGTCGTAATATGCAGCACGAAGCCAGACATCATGTATTATTGTATATATATATATCCCCCTTTTGATAATAACGAAGCCATTAAGCTTTGTGAAACCGATACCATTTTCGCACCTTTGTCGAGAAATAACGCTAATTACCATCAAATGAAATTCAGCGTAACGCTGAAGAGACATAACGATCGCGTCGAGGAATCACGGTGCGAGCGAAAAATTGGAAGAAATTGGAAGGGTTTTCACTTTGAAGAGAATGGAACGCGGAAAATGATTCTATTAAACATGGAGCAGATACGAATTCACAGCACGTGTTATTATCACTCGTGAAAATTATATTGATGCACGTAGGTGTAGATTTCGCGCTACAATTTCTATCAAAGTCCATTTGAATAACGTATGAACGCGTTTATGCTATTCACGGCACGAATTTCGTCGTTAAAATCGTTCATCAATAATTAGCGAAATATATTTGGTGAGAACAGAGAAACTTGCGATTAATTGATAGCTACATTATAACACCACTCGGATGGAATAAAGAAGGGATATCGATACTGAAATTATCAGAGTGGTCGTAATGACAAATTTTTCACACAAATTGTATAGATTTTACTTTCAATTGTGTTTGACGATCCTCCGTGAAACACGTGGATAAAGGTTATTAGATCGCTAATTTTCCAACGTCTTAATATCCAAATATTATATCACCAAAAACTGTAAAAGTTCAATGAAACGTACAATTTGGATTACACAATATTAAGATAAAAGAAGATTCGATTATTCAGATGAAAGAGGCTCGCTATATTTCTAATTCTCTTATACTTTCGTTTCTTTGGCACAAATCGTCGGTAGTTCTTCTAGTATTAATAAATAATATCGCGCACAAGAGAGAAAGATGTTGCAAGATATTGCAAGATACAAGAATAACGAGAAGTTACGAGAAAACTATAAAAAGAAAAATACAAAGAGGGAAAACACCGATATACCTTGCCGATGATAAAACTTTTTTAATAACGTAAAAGAAATAACGTAAAAAAAACACACAGAGCGCGGAGATTCATTATTTCTTGAATTTTCCTTCTCTCTCTCTCTCTCTCTCTCTCTTTCGAATTTATTTAAGCCGCCAGGATCAATTATCCGGAAGATTTAACGAGCCGACTTACACGTCGAACGAAGAAGATCGAACGAACGTAAAATAACACGTGTCATCCGGCAACGATAACATTTTACGATACTGGAGAATAAGTTTTCCCTCGCCGATGGGAAGTACTTTTGCACGCTTTGCACGCCTTTATCCGGTTTCCCCGAGCTTATCAGATGGAGCACGCGCCGCAAGACTATCCGTACTGTAATAACGCCGCGCCGACGTGAATGCACGTCTGCAAGACAAACCGATTGCTACCCGAGGGATTTATATATTTCAACGCGACGCTCCGGCTACTTAGGAAATCGCATGCGAAACAGATCGGGAAGATGCCTCTGCTGGATGTCCAATTTACGTACTTTTTAGAACTGCGAATGTGTCTTGTCTATCGGAATCGATTGAATATCAAAAGATTAGGAAAATTAGATAACAGTTCTGCGTTCGTGAACTAGAATGTAACGGAACGATATTTAAGAAGTTGAATGAAAACTCTGAGGAATTTTCAGAACAGACGATTTCGAGCTCGAATTCTGGTGAATTTCGTGAAACTGAGAAATTAGAAAGAAAAAAGGAAAAAGAGAGAAAATGACTGTGCGTTTGTGATTGAAACGCGCTGAACCTTGATATTCGAGGAATTGGATTTTTTCGAAATTCTTGCGAACTTTGCGAAACATAAATATTTGAAACGGCTTTCTTTGAACTTTCGTGGAAAAAGTTCAAAGGTCAGAGAAAGAGCGACGTGGAAAAATTACGAAAAGAAAAGTTCCTCGAGACGTTCTGTTCCTCTGTAATTTGATATTTCAATCCCGAGGAAGTGTGATCAAATCTTTCTCGGGAAGGAATGTAATCGTACAATTTCCTCTCGATTTTTCGCCCGCGTGGGCAAAAGCGGAGAGCAGTCACGAACGATCGCCAACGTTTCGAAAACAATTAGCAACCGACTTCCTTCTGATCGTTCAACGACAATTAATCTCGCCGCGAAATGGCCACTTCATTTAGCTGGAGTTTGCCGAGGAAAAGAGTCCGCCGCGTTCAAGAACTCCCGTCGAGCGTAATGCCGCGGTGAAAGCCGCGAGTATAATTAATGCGTACGCGGAAAAACACCGACGGCGAGAGGAGAATACCAGCAAGAATCAACTTTAAGTTTCTATCCACAGAATTTTTTTTCTTCTTCTTCTTCTTCTTCTTCTTCGTTCTCTCTTTCGTTCCAAAACGAGGGAAAGCGCGTCTCTTCTCTCTCGTCTGACTCGTACCTACGTACTTATACAGAGTGGTCCATTTAAGCAAGGCTAAATATATTTTCAAATTGTGATGCAAAAAATATTTTTTGCCTAACATCTGAATGGCTATCCAAAAGGCCATTAACTGGTAAGAATATTTTTCTCAAAGTTTTCTCGAGGACTTTTCAAGATCGTTGATCTTTTTTTTTCTTCACGCAACTATGTACATGTAGCTGGTAAATAAGACAAAAATATCGTTCAGATAAGCAAAGAACATGAGCTTGAAAATTTAAATTTTAATATAAATTATAACATTTATCTCTATCAGAGAGCTATATTAGAATAAATGTAAATAAAAATGTCCACTATCTATTACATCATCAATGATAACTCTTCTAGTATCTTGAAATCCTGATCAGCGTATCAATGAAATTTCTCAGTAATTCATAATGGAATGCTCAACGCAAAAAAAAAAGATCGATGCAATATTCATTTACGGTGAATGCGAGAGAAGCACTCCGAGTGTGTCGCGTGACCGGTAATTTTTTTACCAACTACGCGATACAGTAAAAAAAAATATACGTAGTTATGTGAAAAGAAAACATCAATGAAATCTTTGAAAAAAATATTCTTACCAGTTATTGGCCTCTCGATACCATTCATGTCGGGTACCAAAAATATTTTTCGCATCGTCGCAATTCACTTGAAATGAACCACCCTGTGTACGAAGGCGTTCAAGCGTTGTTTTTGCGTTCTTGCAAAAATTAATTCACAACGATGAAAGAAATGATAAAAATAATAAAAAAAGGGAAACAAAAAAAAAGAGAGAGAAGAAGAAAACACTCGTATATTTTGCGCGGTTTTCCGCGGGATGACTGTTTACCTGGCTGTTTCTTCTCATTGCAACGGTGTTGTTGTTCCACTTCGTTAGAATTTAATACAAAACTCGATTAAACTGCTCTCTTGTTGCGCGATTTAATTAATTCTACGCCGGTGAAACAATTGTCAGATAATTGCCGAGCGAGTTTTGAATGATTTCACCGAGAGTTGAATTCAAAACCGCCCTTTGCCCTTGTTTTACTTTCTCTTCCTTTTTGTTTTTCTTTCTCTTTTTTTTTCTTTTCTTCGCCGTCGCGTTTGTTGTCTTTTGACTTTTAACGAAGATCGGATTAACTTCGATCTCCATTCCCGTATCTTTAATCACGCTCGCGCTTCGTCTCCTCGGTTTTTAATTGCTTTGCTAATTGCCGAGTTCACGGAACGATTGTTCCTCTCTGTCTCTCTCTCTCTCTCTCTCTCTCACTCTCTTCGTGGGAAAATGTTTTTCCAAAATATAGAAACAGTACGGTGAAAATGTCAGAGTATTATCAAGGGTCGTCGGTCAATACGGTTGACTTATTAAACTATAAGTGAACTTTCTTCCCTGATAGTTAGTATCGAAGTTCGATAAATTCGGGATAAATTATAAATGGGGAAAAGCGTCGCGGATAACGCAACGAGACGATAATAAATATTAATAGCTCGAATAATAGCAGCCCCGGCTGAAAATTGAATACCGAAATTTACATTTCGGAACTCGGTAACTAACGCGTATTAATATCTACAGTTTGAAGTTCCGTCGTCTCGCGATAATACGGCACTGTGAAAATAAAAATTCGAGAGTCGACGAGAGTGAGCGTGGAATAACTCGGAACGCGTGTGGAAAATTCGACGACAAGTGGCGGGGAAACTCTGTCGGCTGAGAAGCGAGAGAGGTCCGTGCAAAATTGTCAAAAAGTTGGAAGAGCCCACTTGGCGGGAAAATTTCGAAAGAATCGAGAGCGCCGTTGTTGCTGGACAGCAGAGTAAAAGCTGTGAACACAAAGTTTCGAAAGGAAACAGCAAAGATGATTTACGAAATATTATCACACAAGTTTCACAGACACGTGAACCAAAACGAAGCTAGCTTTAGATTTTTAGACAAAGTACCATTGTGAACCATAATTTCTATTATCCGAAATATGAAAGCCAACTTATTCCTTGAAACTTAGAAAGTAAAGCAGTGGCAACCGGGGCACGTTGTCCTAGATATCGACGAGATATCGCAAACATCTCGTATCAAAGTCGATTTAAAGTCGTTTATTAACGTTTATTAACGTCGGACGATTAAAATTAGCCCGCGGGACAGCTCGAAACTCTTGCTAGATTTCCTTGAAACGACGACGACGTTCACCTGGAAAGAAAGGAAGCCCAAACGAGAAACACAGAGCGAGAAGGACTCGCTAAGTGGCGAAATCGTTCGTTAATTAAATCTTCTTCAGCTGGGTGGCCACGGCGCAGCTTAATGCGCGACTCCGCTCGCTGGCTGCGCCGCTGTTTTAACTTCACGCGCGATTTTAGCACCCTGCTCAAACGCTCTTACGTCGACGGGCCACGACCTGTGCCAACAGTCGGGCACAAGCACGAAAACCAGGTCTTCCAATTAGCGAAAGCGTAAAACCTCGCATTACGAAGATTCGTTAAATGAGAGCTTACGCCGGGGCGCACCCGGTCGTAAACGTGACGTAAACTATGGAAAATCATAGTAAACGTGCGCGAAATACACCTACGTATATCTATCATTGCTCATACTGGATCCAGCGAGGAAAGTTCGACAACTGGAAAATTTAGAAAAAAGCTTGAAATTTTGTACAACGGAGTCATTCTCTCTCGTTGTTGAGGAGCAGAGAAATCTTGACTCTTGGAAGACAGAAAAGTTTCCTTCATTTTTTAACTTCGTTTGTACAATTGTGGTTTATACGAGAATAGCCCGCTCGTTATTTATGATTCGCTGATTCGTTTCAGAATACATATGCAATTATACTGGAAGAATATAAAAAAAAGAATCAGTTGCAATAAAAATATTCTTTCAATGTCATTTAAAAAGAAAAAAATTACACAGTGTGAAGTATTTTTTCACACAGTAGGGGTATTTAAAACGAATTATTATTTCATCACCGGAACTATAATACTTGCATGTAGTACTCTCTTGTCCGTGTGACACAAAGCATTGCAATATTATTTTTGCGTTAAATGAAGGATTATCTCAACGCTTCTACGGATCCGAATGAATTAATTTCATTTGTAAAAGCGGGAAATCATGGTGCAAAATATTATATGTAATTCTGTTAAAATATGGAGTTTACGTATCGTTCAGTTGCAATCGCGCTCGACGAAAACCCATTTTAACATTTCTTTAGCCAAGCATCGATAATCCGTTTTGTTCATTGCGTGGATGTGCCTGTGGAAATATCATACGTTCGTATATTCCCCATTCACACAACTATGAATCCACGAACGTTGTAATAACGTTATCTCCATACGACAGACAATCTCGAAGCCTCGGCAATAGCACAAGTACTTTCGCTACTCGACGCAGGTGTATTGTTCTCAGATAGTTTTGTGTAACAGGCTGAACGACAACCGTTCGCTGTTATCCTATTTTATCCTTTTAATTCGTACAGAAAATTGTTACACCCGCGATCGAACGTTTTGCGTGACGTATACTGTTAGAAAAATGTTGAAACTCCAGACTTTGAGTCTGAGTAAGTTTTAGACGGACTTGACAGTCCTGAAATTTTAGAATATTTCACGAGCCTTAATTTCCAGAAGAATTTGACTTTTAGAATTTTCAGAAGTATTTCAAATTTTCGCCCAAAATTTTTAGAGGTGCAAATGTACAAACGGCGAGAGTTGTTGTACGGCTTGTGTCTCTACGATATTACGAATTATCAAATAATACATAACACAATTGTACAATCTTCGCAATGAAACAAACGAACTCCGTTAAATTTCAGAATCATCAACATGATTTGCTTATAATGTTAATTAACGAATCGCTGTGCAACAGACTCGAGATCGCGAAAGAAGGCACAAAAACACTTCAAGCTGTTGAAAGGAAGCACCTAATCTTCTTCGTTAGAAAATTATTTATCTCGTAGTTCGCGAAAGCGTCAGCTAAAGCTCCAAATGGCTTCTTAAGGATCGTCCTTAATTTCTTCCATTCTTTCTCCGATAAACGTTTATTTCTGTATTATCGTGCCAGTATTTGCCTCGTTATTTACGAGCCCCTTCTTCTCCTCTCCAAGGAAATTATTTTCCACGAAGATGAGAAAAATATTAATCGCGCGGCGATTAATACAGTAGACAAATTGGAACGAGGCTGTATCGATCGCTCGACGATTTTCTAAAACTCCAGCGTGATTACTACTATAAAAATAATTACTACGATAAACAACGGGGATTAATCGAAAAGCGTAGCGTAGAAAAGTCGATGAACAGATTACGATTTCTTCGAAAGTATTGTTGTTATTCGAGGCAGTGCCGATGATCCTGCATTTCTCTTCGACTTTGATGAAGTCTCTGAAGAGTGAACCAACTCCGAAACGATTAAATCGTCAGCTGAGAACAATTCACTGAATTATGCCTTTATGGCTTTGGTTAACCCGCACGAGTAATGACATTTTATTTTTAATTTTACGTATTGTTTCTTTTTGTTAAACAGCGATGAAGTGTATAAAATATAGCTTCACACGATGTTCTTTTAATTACTTGATTATTGAGATGCAATCAACATTAGAACTATCGAGAACTAAGGCATAAAATTTCTATCAGAGACGTTAAAATAAAAGAAAATCTTTATAATACGATAGAGTACACAAAGTTTTATTTATATATTTTATGAAGAATCAAGTCTCCAAAAATACCTATATTTTATATCTATGAAATATCTAGCAAAAATATTCGAATGATCATTTTGACCATTTTGGCAATCCTAGCGTTAAGAATCTTATCAGTATCGAAAATAAGTGATCACATAATTTATTGCAAAGACACTAGATGCAAAATATAGGGATCAAGAATTTGAACATTTAGACGCGACAATGTGTAAAAATCGTTTTTGGCGAAGTAGCGAATAAACCTTGCAACAAGATAAATTACTTTATACATAAAATTGTTTGACAAAGATGCTACTAAAAACATCGACGCACCACTGAACCGAACACCGATTTGACAAAATCCTGCGCACAGATTTTAAAGAGTTTGTGCTTCGATATAAAAAGAGAAGAGCAGACGAACGAAGAAAGAAAGAAAGAAGAAAAAGATTAAAAAAAAAAGAAAGAAAGAAAAAAACAATTCAATATCACGGAACATCCCCGGCAATTCTTATCAACTCGTAAGAATCTATTGCGGTTCCGCTAAACGGAACAACAATAAAGTGTTATTCCAATGAAGAGAGACCATTCATCCGCGAAACAAAAGCAACCATGGAATTGTTACTTTGCCGACGCGAAATCTCGCAACGTGAAACCGAACGGACACGATCAACGGTATCATCGTAACGCGACGAAACGCAAATAATTCAAAATTTATTCTTCACCCTTGGCGAAAGGTGAAGAAGCGTGATGAAAGAAGAGATCGAAAGACAAAGAAAGACAGAGAGAGAGAGAGAGAGAGAGAACGAGTAGACTTCTCGCCACTATTGTTCCGAGTCATTCCTTTCATCGTTACAGGCTCTTTCACGACACAGTAATAATTGACTGTTTGATTTAGCGTAAACGAGAGAGAAGAGAAAAAAAAAGGAACGCAGAAATGCATTTACCGGCGCGAGATCCGGTGCGCAGGTTAAAACGATCGGCGACCGAGACCGACGAGAGAGATTCCTTGACCGTTGGAGATCTCTTGAACATTAATCTCGCAGCTCAAAGGAACGCAGCCAAAATTTAATCACTTCTCCGGAAGGCAGAGCCTTCTTGAAAAAGTAGAGAAACCCGGCTGAAGGTAGACACAAGACGACCCGCGGTGGGTTCATTTTAACCGGACTGAACCGCTTGCTTGTCTTACTTTAATTTTTAGAAAGAAGTGCACGCTCGTGCGTCGTCTACTCTCGTGGATATTCGAGGGATCGTGCACAATTCTGGATAGAATTGGCTCGTTCGGCTTATTTCCAAGAATCAATGAACCTCAGCTCGTCAGCTCGTTCATTTCTTATGATAAAGTGAAAATTTATTACATTCGCGATATGATTGGAATGTGTGAATATGTGATCTGTTGCGTGAAAAACTCGAATGAGACTAATTGTAAGACAAGAAACCGGAGAACAAAGTTGAAAAATTTGTATTTGCGCGAGAAATTCTGAAACTTTAACTAAATGTTATAGCGAATATGTTATATTATTATGGATATTCTTTATATTTTTGCACGTATTTTGTTACGTTCGTATCGCTGGACTTTTAAATTAATGATAAACGCATAAAAACACACGACGATCTGTTGCATGAAAAAGTCGAATGAAACCAAGACAAGAAACCGGAGAACAAAGTTGAAAATTTGTACTTTGCCGCGTATTTGTCGCGAGAGGTAAGCATTTTGAAATCTTCGAATCGAACCGAATCGATTTACCAAGATGATCTTTCGAAGTATCGTGGGAACTATGCTTGACTTAAACGCAAAGTACATCAAGTAAACATAATTTTTACGCAGTACACAGCGGATGTTTACCATTTGGATCGTTACCATCGCCGATGAAAGATTAGTTACAGTCTACTGACACGAGTAATTCGCAAAGCCTCGCAATCAACATGACAGAGAAATATAAAAAAAGTAAAAGAAGTCGAACGGAAGGGGACTTGGCTTGGAAAAGCCGCGAAGCACTTTCTCGAGTCGAGTAAAAGTTTTTCTAAATTTAATCAACTCAAAGCTAACTGAGAAACACTTCTCATGAAAAATTCAATGACTTGTTCGGGAACTACGTCAACGGGGGTAGCGTCGTGTGCAGTTAAAGGAAATATTTTTTCTTTTTTTTTTTTCACCGGGTGGCAGAAATGAAATTGGCCACCGCGGTTGAACACGGCTGATGAATAAATAGCAGCGTTTTGTATTTATTGCGCGCGAACCTGTTCCATGAATCCACGAGATCGTGAATACTTCGGCGGGAAATTATGGAAAAGCTGTTTAGACAACTCAGCGTTATGCGAAAAATTTCACATCAAAAAATTAAACGCTTGGTACGTGTACAGTTGGACTTAAATTTCGAGCAGATTTCCTGCTTGATTCGTCGGGATATTTTTAATGATTCCTGACAGCTCTTGCAAATATCTGCCAGACATTTTCGATCGTTGTCTGACTTTCGACAGACAGAAACACCATTAACGAAATTCAAATTCAACGACATACATCAGTCGGTTTATTATCTTTCAGTGTGTTTTTCAATTAATTTCCACCATTTCCAAAAACTACTGATTGACTGATAGTCTAAGCCGGTCATCATATTTTATATGATTTCCAACACACTCAATTTCTTTTTTCCGAAATATCAAAAAAATAATTCTCCTTGGAAGAACGGTTAAGAAAATTGAAGGAGCTGGCAAACGAAAAAAAGAATCGATCGACCGCAAAAGCAAATACTCTTGATATTTTAATCTTCGAAGCATTCGGCGAAATATCGTCGAGCATATCAACGCAATATCGAACGTGAGAATCAGAGAGACTGCCGTGTGGTACGATTAATAAATTCTCCCTTGGCTACGACCACGGTTTTTACCACGCCGACCGAAGCCGAGAGCGAGAGCCTGTTGGAAACGAGAGAGAAAAAGAAAAGAGAGAAAAAAAAAAAGAAAAAAGAAAATTTCAGCGCCGATCGCGACCACGAATGCGGTCGTAAATACCATTTGAATATCCGCTGTTTAATCGCTCGCGGGCAACTTGTTTGATTGAATGACAAAACGCGTCTAATCCGATGGAATGACGAATTGCGACAACAATGTGACTGCAGTTGCCGGAACAACGACAGCAATAAAACGAACGTGTAATAATGAAAGCACGGAAAACGTCACGTCCGTTGCCGGACTTCCGCGAACGCGCGAGTATCTGGCAAACAGAGTTATAACTACCCCGCGACGATTTAAATACATCTATTTCTGAACGTACGTATCCGTGAGAAACGACCATGTTTAAACGTGAAAATGTTTCTTTTATTCCGTAGAACAAACGCAACGATATTGCAACAAAGCCTCGCAGGGGAGGGAGGGGATGGAAAACGACCGAGATATTTTTTAAAATCCCCGGTGAAAATTAATTTCACAAATAACAAAATGAAAATTGGAAATGAAAATTTGCGCTGAAAGCGCAGCTACTGTGTTTGACGAAAGTTAATTTAATCAAGTGTCGGGTTAATTCAATCATCATTCGTGCGCTCGACGCAATTTCAATTGTTACAACTTCGCGAGAGAAAGTTCTACAATCTACGAAACGTAGTCTCGGTTTCATTTTTAAACTCTATGCTTTGATAATCATCAGTTTCAACGCCTAATCGAAGATGTTTCTTCGTCGATGGAAAAAACGCGAATTCAAACGTTTCTATGAACATTGAAAAATCCCTTTCGTAACTAAATTCATCGTCGTCCTGAGGATTGAAATTTCTTAAAAACTTGTTTATATTTTATTGGACTTTACATTTTACTGGAGTAGTATTATTATTATTATTATATATCGAGAAAATGTTAGAAATGCTTCGAAGCCTAATAATTTTCTTTCACAAACTCAAAGCGTCGACAATCTTTCGATCGAGCATGCGAAGAATCTTTTTTTACTGACCGATAAAAACGATCAAATTTATTCCTGGAATTATCTTTGAATTTCAAGAGTACTATCTTGATAAAAAAGAAAAATATAAAGGCGTGATAAGATCACAAACGATAAGAACGGGAACGCAATCAACGCCGGATCACGAAGAAAGAAGAGATTTGGAAAGAAATTGAAAAAAAAATCAGAAAAGTGTAAATCGCGACTGTAACACATTTTACCATATCTACCGGCGGATGCGTACGAAACCATTTATCTTGCCTATGAGAGCGGCATGGAACTGTAACAGCAATCCAGATTACCGTGGCTAATAAATTCCCTGTTTCCCTAGAACAGGCTTCCGCTAGAATTTCAGTCGATGCAGGTGCAAAAATCGATGAAACTGCAGAGAGAACAATCTCGAAAAGGAAGAATCAATTTGGTCAGACTTTGTCGTTATCGCTAGATTACGATTGGTTATCTTGGAGATTTTTGTAACTTGCAAACGATATTACATCGTTCTATAGAAGCAACGCAATACGTAATTTCCGGGTATAAAGCAGTCCCGCAATTTCAAACGAACAACTCGCGCATCTGTAAACGCTTATTTGCCACTTTTTACGATCCACGTTTGCGACGAAGCCCAGCTTCAGCGAGATAATGGTTTTACGGTTTATGGAAAGCAAAAACTATTCGTTCTGACGAGAAATCTCTGACGTTTTCACGTGAATGCTGGAAAATACCGGCGACATCTTGGACGATTTAAAAATCTTTATTAACCCATTAAGGACCTATAAGAACGATAATTTACCGCGATATTGTACTTCAAGTATGTAAAATTTATATCAAGGACCAAGCAGTAATTTGTCATAACGTTATACTCCTTTTCATTAAGTTTTATAAAATTGTAGAATTTTACATAGGACGTAATAATAAGGGAATATTTATTACTACATTACCTAATTTATTGTCTCAATATTAAGTAACATAATTTGATAATATAGGCTGCAAATGAAGTATCGAAATTATCAGTTGACTATTATGTTAACGGGTGATGAAAATGCGAATTGAAATTAATTTTCGCAGATTTCGATATTTCAGGAAAAACAGATAGATATCGTTCTTTTTTAATTGGGAGAAATATTGTAACACGATCGATCGATACCGGTGAACAGGAAAAAATGATGCGTCCAAATTGCCAGGATCAATAAATCATACCGCGATTTGTATCGTTCGGTGGTCGGGACACGAGTGGATTGGAAAAACGTATGGGAGAGCAGAGAAATCACGGGGGAAATGTTTTGCAAATTTCAGCGTGGGTATGGTTACCAGCGTCGGCGAATAATCATCTTGTAAAAATGCACACTTCACGGTATTCCGTCTGCGAGGGATTGTCGCGCATGACTTACCCGCGCGTGATCTTCTCGCGGGGCAAAAAATTAACTCGTTTCCCCGTGTAAAAATAATCTCGTTACGTATAAAGATCCTAAGAAGATTATAACACAATGACCTGAATATTTTACGCGGAGAGAAAGAGTGGCAATTTCCACTCAAGAAAACTCGAGCAGTCCTTTGCTGAGTTCTGTCTGAAATTCGAAACAATGCCACTGTAAAGAGAAAGAAGATTATACAGAGGCAGAAGCACGATAAGTGACATCTTTTTACGAATTATTATGAATTATTATGTTATCAGAATTATCATCTCTTTTAAATCTTAAAATTCATCGATCCTTAAAGCGCAGCTATTTTTAATGAAAGTTTGCATCTTTAAAGATGCTCCAGTTTTAATCTTTAAAACTGACTGATTAAAATTCAACATAAATACGACATTCTTCGTGTTTCCTTTCTTTTTTTCTTTTGTTGAATGAAAATAAACAGGAGATAGCTGTTCAGAGGCTTGCCTCTGTTAATATTAATTAGAATTCTATTCACGGTGGCATTCGGGACAGCGCAGAATGGATCTGAAGAGGGGCATTTTCAAGAGAATTGTTTAACCGTGGTCGATATTCCGACCGAGGACGATGTAAGAGCAAACAGTTTGAAAATTTCATTACACGCTCGTTATTCGGGTAAACGATCTCTCTGACGGACCGTCTAGTGTATACATGGCCAATTTTCCGCATCTTTTTAAACAACGTGTATTATTGATGCACGTACACACCCACGCGTGAGAAAAGACCAGAAAATTATCATCTGGGGGGGCTGGACACCTGCAAGTTGTTGTAAATTACAGTTTCCAATTTCACGCCCGTGTAAATAAATCTGGATCTCAATCCGTGTAATTTATAATACATCACGTGTTCATGCGAACGTTATTATATTCGTTGCAAATGTCAAGTTTATTTCAAGACTGGAAATTATTAAATGATACGAGAAAGTAAGTAAGTCTACATTTGTAATGAATGTAAACAATTGTATTGTAAAATACACACGTAAAAAAATTTCATACAATAAAGAATGTCCTGAAATTTTTAATCGAGAGTGTAGACATATAATCGTGTGGTTTCGTGTGTGAGATTTCGTGTCTGAATGAAAATTTCGTTTACTTACGAGAGGAGAAGATTATCAATTAATTGCAACTATTTATGCACGAAGTAGGGAAGTATATTCTTGCTCTTTTCATTTGTTATATTCATTTGTTATATTCACTCAACGATACGAATTTATAAGCACGAATTTAATTGACATGAGCGCAACATTTGAAAATTGCGTTTAAAAAAAAAGAAAACAGAAACATCGTTCGCTAAGGGCAAAAATGATAAAATCTTCGTCGCTAAAAGTCGTTCACCTATAATTTTCTGGAATTCTTTGTATTGAAAAAAAAACGTATACTAAAAATTATAAAAAGACGTGTGTGACGCGCGAATTCTTAACTCCTTAATACGCATTTCACGAGCCATGTGTTTCTCTATACTATATATGTGTATTTCAATACACGTTCGAAACTACTGTAATGTCTCATGAAATTGAGCACGCGCGTTCGGATCGAGAGTGATGTCCTTTGAGGAGTAAAAGCATGGAAAATTTAACGATGACGTGCTGTAATGCAGGCTCGCATAACAAGGTACGTACACACCGCGTTTCGTCCTCGTATCCTCTCTTCCCACGTGAATATTTCATTCTAGCCCCGGAAAAAAGGGGGGAGGGGAGGAAGAGTAAAAGAATAAAAAGAAAAAAAAGAAAGATGAACAAAAAAAAAAGTATATCGACGACGGTGTATACGGCGAAAAGCAAACAGCCGCGTTAGCGAGTTAAGCTCGCTCTCCTTTCGGATAAAAACGAACATTTTCCTTCTGCGAGGCATTATTCTCCGCGGACACGGACGAAAAGATACGGAAGATTTAACGCGTGCTGAAGAATTGTCGGGGAAAAAGCGCCGGGAATATCGCGCGGATTCTACCCGCTGGAAAAAAAAAGAAAAGAAAAAAGGAAAAAAAAAGAATCGCGCGGAGAGACGACAAATTAGCGAGGAGCATATATAGTAAAAATGAAATGAAGCAGAAGATTTAAGAGGGGCGGCGGCGACCACTTCGCCCGTCTTCTTCCTGTTTCGTAAATTGCACTGTATTTCCACGCTCTTTGTAATCTCGTAAATATTCAAACCGATGAACTCGATTTTTACACGTCCACGTGTGAAATTTTTAATTCGGATGCAAATTCGCTTTCACAGAGAAGTACAACGTCGCAAGCACAACATCGACGGAGGGAAGAATCTGCCGAATAATTCTGGGGAAAAAACTAGGAAATACGTTCTAAGCCAGGTGACTGAAAAATAAAATGAAAACGGGAAATTCAATTTGAAAGAAGTGAACCATTCCACTCTCTGCGAGATAATCCCGTGAAAACAAACGTGGGAGAAACTTTATTTACCACCGAGAGATACGAAACGAAAGTTCTAACTCTCGGGACAGGCTTCGCTTCCGCGAGGATAACGCGTTTCCAATCAACCACCTCGGATCGGCCATAATTTCGAATCAAGCGCCACGAGAGAGAGAGAGAGAGAGTGTGTGTGTGTGTGTGTGTGTGTGTCCATCTTACACACTCGTGTAGCAAAGTCACGAACCGTAGCTAATAGGCGTCGTCTGGCGAAAAATCGAGGCAGCCCCTCGCCGGCAATTTTCGTTTAACGACCGGCGTTTCGAAGGATGGTCCCCGTGGATGGTCCGTCTGTCGGCGCTGGGGACTAGCCGGAAATCAATGGTGGAGACAAACCTCCGTAGTGGCGAATTCGATTTTCGAAACGGTCGTCAGTCCGGCAACGTCTGGTTAACCGTGCCGGCGAGACACATTCTTAGGCTGACGTACATACGTACACACATACGGCAACTAGCTGTATAGCGAACGAAACGAGCGATGATGGTGAACGAGCCACGGGCCGGAACTAGCGGAGGAGATAATGAGATTTGCGAGAGAGTGATGGGCTTGGCGCTCCATCAGCGTTTACAACATTTCTCCTTCCTTCTATCATATAGCCACTCCTTCCTCTACAACATTTCTCCTTCTATCTCTCTCTCTCTCTCTCTCTCTCTCTCTCTCTCTCTTTCGCGATCTATCTCTTTCTCGGTCTCTCTCTGGAACGTCGATGTACATGCATGCTTGCTCTACGTATGCACGACAGTGACCACCTTCGTCTTTCCAGCGTCGCACGTTTTACCTCGTAACCCCACCCTGTTGCTCATTTAATTACCCTGAAAGCCGAGTACGGCATCTATGTATCATCTAGATAGACGCGAGAGGGACCAGGAGAAAGAGAGAGAGAGAGAGAGAGAGAGAGGCAGAGTCTGTTCATAGTCGGTGGACGTTAATAATGCACTTGGATGCATCGTCGCCGTCAACATCGACCAACCGTATGTGTCTGCGGCCGAACGTCTTTCCACTGCTAACTTTATTCCCGGTTTCTTTGACGAGGGCACATCGTAAAGGGACATTCCGATTTCTCTGGAGCGTCGCGCTCCTTGCTTTCAACCTTGCTATCGATCCGTTGAAATAATTGTCGCGATCGACGATTGGCGATATACGTTTAATTTGGGACAGAGTAGCTTGAACGGTTCTGCCAAGCATCGACGTACGAAGAAATTTTGCGAGTTGACAAAATTGATCCCCTTCTCTAAAGTATTTCAGTACATTGCGTACGAATAATGAACACGCTCGTGAAAAGAAAAAGGAATAAGTTACTAAAATATGAAATGCATCGATCGAATCGAAATACTAAGTTGAGTTTCTGGTCTATATGGCTATTC
The DNA here is from genome assembly GCA_032399595.1 of Tetragonula carbonaria. NCBI lineage: Eukaryota > Metazoa > Arthropoda > Insecta > Hymenoptera > Apidae > Tetragonula > Tetragonula carbonaria. The sequence continues at coordinate 11,431,793 of JAUCRC010000003.1, forward strand.
AATAAACGAATATTTTCTGCGAATTATTATTCCCATTTTTTGGGAAAATATTTATTGGAAAATGGTAAATAAAATTTACCATTATCCGTGGAGGGAAAATATAAATAAGTGAAAAAGAATCGTGAATCGTGAAATTTCTCAACAATTTTTAGTTCAATTCTTATTTATTTTATTTTTAAATTTCACAGATACGATACTTCGCTCGCAAATATTAGAATTCAATCATTGCGAGTGCAAAAAGAAGCCACTCTCGGGAGTCTTGTGTCGCAAACGCAGTTTCCTCGATGCATACGCTCGTCTAATTGACTCGATTGGATAAGTGTTTAACGAACAAGATTTTGATCGTCGCATCGTCATCGTTGTCCTTCGTATACGATGAAATTATCCCACGCGGCGGTACGAAATTCTGTTTGACGTAAAACGAATTTATTAAATAACCGCTCGATGCGATGAAAAGTGGGGCAATAATTTTTTAGATGAAAACTTCATTTCCCTCGTCTGGCGGCAAAACGCTCGGGGGAGAAAAAACGTTTTATATAACTTTCTCTCGTTGCCTCTTTCTTACCGCGGAATGAAAACAACCGAGGCCTTTGTGATAGTAATTCATATTCACGGGAATTAGTCTAATTTTGAAATACTTCGCGCAACTTAACCCAGATTTTTCGAGCAATAAAAGCTTCCGCCGAATGGAAACGTTTAAGCGCTCACAAGTGCGTGAACGAAGTAAGCTGAACCAAACTCTTCTCGAATGTAAAACGACTCTCTCGTTCTTTCTCTCTATCTCTCTCTCTCTCTCTCTCTCTCTCTCGTTCACATTACGCACTGCGCGAGAAATGTAAAATAAATCGTCGGCTATATATTCAAAGATTATAGACCTGCGGATTACAGTTTGTTGCTCCATTAAATTCGTCCCAAAATTTCCAGCATCCGATACACAGGATATTCAAGTCGAAATATTTAACGCTCTGATAACGTCGATGAATCTTTTAGGCTTCCGATTTTGACACGATTCTCCTTCCGATGAACGGAAGAAGTGTCTCGAGATTCTCCGCGGATCAAACGATCTTCTCTTCTTCTTTTTATCTCAGACTTATTTCAGCGAATGTCAACAGTGGATTCTCCAACTTTAGATTTATATCGAGTCAACACTTCAACAGGAGGTTCGATTTCAGTGGAAATTACTCAAAGAAACCTGTCCCACTTTTAATTTTCATCATCAAGTGACTCGAAAGCGTTGTCTCCTTTTGGGATTAAATTCAGTGCCAAGTAAAGTGCGCTTAATTAATTGCGATGAATTTTCAAGTTTGAACTGATGATTAGTTCTTCAGATTCACAAGAAATCGAAAGATAACCAAATAACCAATCATTGAGTTGTATGTGGATGACTAATTACTAAAAATTTTGTATTTTATATTTAACTTCACTTTCTTATTAATCCTTCTGATTAATAATAAGATCGTGCTAAATTGAAAATTCCAAAATTAAATAATTTCATCCTAAATTTTTATTGATCCAATCGATCAGTTAATAAACCGGTTAACGTGCTTTTCAGACATTTGTGTTAATCGAATAATTTAAGAAATTGTTTCCAGAGACTTTGCTAACCGTTAACGACGAATCTGAACATTGATTTTCCAAATCGAACAACTACACAGCCACATTATTCGATCGCTTTCTAACATTAAAGAAGGAAAAAAAAATCGAATTCGGCAAACGCTGTCACAGATTAAGCGCGATGGCGTTTATCCAAAGTTAATAAAGCTCGCGACGAATATACACGATGGTCGGGGTCAATTATTCAATTCGTACGGTACGCTCTCTTTTTGGTGTGGCGAACCAAGCGACGCGAAATGGAACATTCGTTCGCCACGATGAATCGACTAATTGATACGATTAATTATTCGTGAAATCCGTTTAAAGTCTCTACCCTTTTGTCTAAACAGATTGGACAGCGATTCAATTCTTCCTTTTTTTTTTTTTGTTTTTTTTTTATTTCTCCCGAGAGTCGAAATTCGTCGTCAAAATTGTTTAATTTGATCCACGTTTATTGCCAGCAGCGATTTCGAAGACTCGCGCTCGGTCGGAATTTTCAGCGAGGGTTAACGTTTCACAAACGAATTCACGGGCGAATTGTGTTACGCGATGCTCGAGAGGGAAAAATTTGGTACCTCCGGTGAAAGCAAATAGGTAAAAAGAGGAAAACGAAACGAAAAAAGAGAGAGAGAGAGAGAGAGAGAGGCAAAGCGCTGAGGACGCACAACTGCAAATCCATGTTGCGTTTTGTTGTTATTGGGTTTTCTTCCACTGTTTTGTAGTACATCATATTGATTTATCGAACCGCGGACTCGACGCGACGTTACAATGTGTGCAAAGTCACCCGAAACCGGATGGAAAAACAAAATATCAGCCGACCCCCTGTATTAAAAGCTGCGTTCGACTTGACGGCGTTTCAATTTTTGACTTGGCGTTGAAACGCCGCCGGAAATAATCCAAATTAATTGAGGATCATCGATCGTGTCCTGCGATTTGCGTCAATGGACGCGTAGATTTTGTTGATCAAGTTCAACAACTGAACGCGGTTATTTACAGTGATATTACTCGCATCACTTTCGATTAATATCGTCCACTATGCAAACGTTCTGCAAGCAAGTGAAATCCACCGCTTGCGTATTTTTCAACAGCCTTTAGAGTTCCTGTTATTATTTTTCAAGATACATTATTTGAAATATCTTATCGTTTCAATTAGAAGTAATTGATTTTTAAAAAAATTTAAAAAAATTATATATATACTACCATTCATTAGTATTTGGACAGATAATCCGATTAATATTCCAGTTTTTAGAATGCAAGAATACTTCATCATTCGTAATTTTTCACTTGCCGCAATAACTTGATCTGCTAAACTGCTAAATTGAAATAAGAAAGATACCTGAATCATTCAAAATTTACGTACTCGCCTGACATTTTCTATGAAAATAGAAACTTTTAGTACATGGTTAGAAATACTTTTATTTAACGTATAACACTACACATACAATCAGTGTTGTATATGATAGTCTGAGACAAGGCCAGAGATCAACATTACATTTCATTAAATAAATTAAATTTAATTGAATCAATGTTACATTTCATTAAATATAATATAAATACTTATGAACGGCAGTGATATCCGCCCTTTTTGAAAAGCGAAAGTAGAAACGTTTAAAATAAAAATAGCGTGAAATCGTCGTTTAATAAAGTTTCCATTAAACGATGAAACTGTTCGTACTTTTCTCGCGCAGTTCTCTCAAGATCGTGCCGACGATTTTCTTAATCTCTTTTCTCCGGGTTAAAAGGAAAAGAAGGTTTACATTCCGTCGAGAGCACGATTTCTGGTTGGAAGGCCAGAAAACGAAAGCTTTCATTTCATAGCGGAACGGTCGGAATCGAATGTTGAAGTGTTTCTTCGAACCATCCTTCTCATACATAAGCCGTCGGTTCTCGTGAGAGTGGCGCGAAAAGGCACAACACGACACGTCGAACCGCAAAACGCGACCGCTGGCCGATTTCAACCACAGCCGCGAACTAGCACGACGATACTACTACTACTACGACCGAGGGCCGAGGTTTCCAAGTGCCAGAGAACACACATGAAAATGTTTTCCATCCTGGCAGAGGGCAGACGTTTTCGTTTGTCGTACAAATTCGTTCTCACGTCTGAACGATTGCCGCGGAGGAAGCTTGCGAATACATTCGCGTGGTTCTCTTATCGATTTCTCTTCGTTTCGCGAACGTTTTTGTACGGTGACATTCTATGAACAAGCGTGGCTCCCGACTTTTTAATAAATGTAAATGCAGCGGAGTTTAATAAATATAAATGACTCAGTCGCGACAGTTTAAGAAGGAGATCGTTAGTATTGGTGAGTGAAAATTTATGAAGAAAATAGAAATCTTTTCTTCATTCGAATGTGTATATATTTTCCTGTTTATATTCTCGAATAACAGCAAAGAAAATAAATCCGAAAAATATTTCGAAATTCTTGAAAATATCGATAGGTTATACTTACTTATGAATTTGCGTTCGAAATTTTGTTCTTTTCTCTTTCGGGAAATTTTAAGATGCAAAATTAATGCACGGAGCATTTTACTTTTCCAACTGTATACTACAAAAATGTCTGTTCAACAAGAATTCAGAATTCAGTTCAAACATCGTAGCGATCAATTCACGGCCGCCCGCGCTTCAGATAAAAGAATTGCATCTTTTGTTCTGTAATTTTTTACAAAAAAAAGTATCTCTATAAAACGAACGTATTTCGCAAAGAGAGTTTCCAAGTAGCAAGAGATTATTTCACCGGGGAAACAAAAGTTTCATCAATAAGGAAGAATAGTATTGTACTAGAAACAGTTTCGAAAAGAAACTTCGAACTATATATGTTCTTGAACCGCGAGTTTTATCCGCGACTATAACCATTCGTGCAGAAGTTCTACGCCGGTTATAGAAATGTTGCACGCGTTCGGCAAGCGTTCTCTAAATTGCCGAGCAATATATTAACCGCATTATATTCCGGGCATTAATTATTGTCAGACGCATCGCACGTAAGCCTCCTAGAAATGGAACTTTCCAACCCGAAGCTAATCCTTCTCAGTGTCCTCGTGAAAATTTAAAACGTCCGAGCATGGAACGTAGTAGTAGCAGTTGCGCGTCGCGTGTTGCCGATACGCGAGAACCGATTTACGACAACCGAGAATTCAAATCTGCCACGGAAGTGAGAATTCCCTACTTCGTTCTTCCGGTGAAATTCTATTTAATGCCCGAGCTGCGTTCGAAATTTCGATATCGACGGGAATACGTTTCGACAGCAAAAAAAAAAAAAAAAAAAAAAAAAGAAAAAAAAACGTATTCGCGCGAAAAAGAATCTCTCGTATGGTGCATGAAAATGCATTGAAATTTAATTTCAATGCAACGTGCTCCCTGTAATTCACACGCAGAAAAGGAAAAACTCGAAATTTATAACAGTTCGTCAAATATCTTAGACAGAGGTTTATTCGTTGAAATTTCCTGCCTGTAAGCAAGTGTAATTAATTCATAGATATTGATAGACAAATTTCACTAATTGTAAGTCAATCTCTTCTGCAATTCGCAGGAGAAAGAAAACGTTCGGATGTCGTTTCACTGGAGATATCTAATCGGAATCTAGTGGGAATTTTTCTGCCATTAATAAAAATCATTTCCTATCAATATCGATCGTAAACGCGGAACTTGGTGAAATTGATACCTCCTACAAGTCAATTTTAGGAATAATTCAATTTATAATTCGCGAGAGAACAATATAATAAAAATATGGTTTTGGTGAAGAGACATCTGTCTCTTGAAATTTTCTCCTTTAATGAAATTAATTCCCCATAAATGTTGATCGCGAATATGAGACTTGGTTAAGTGATACAATATTAACAGAAAGAATGTACGCGGTTCGACAACGCTTCAAAGTGTACGGAAGATAAAGGAAATTAAACGTCGCGTCGACTTGCGATAAGAAGAAGAGAAGAGCAACGATCCTCCTCGACATCATCAACGTACGAGCATCCTTTCGACGAGAAACTGAAGTAAATTCAGTTTCCAAGAAACACATTTATAGGAGGCAAGTTCCACAAAGTCATTATAAGAGCCTAACGAAGCATCTGCAAATCAACTAGATGTATAGAACTCGTAGAAATATAATCTCGTTTCTGACGATGCTGGCATAATTTTATTTTCGAGTTGATATATCATACTGTACGATCGAAGACAGTCGACGAATCTATGAAAATTTTCTTAGCTTTTCCATTTACATCTTTGACGAATGAAAAATTTCAAAAGAGATAAAATTATTTATTCTTTTAGTGATAAATAAAAATTATTGGATTATTGGAAAAATGACAATAACTTAATCTATTAACAACAGACCTACTTCATTGAATGTATCTTTAGTTTAAACAATAATCTGCTTTAACATTACCGCTTTTGTCGATCTTTTCTCGAAAATTCTTTCGTTAAGATTCAAAAATAAAAACGCAACAGCTACATAGTACTTAAAATCTAAATATCAGCTACATTGTAAATAAGTAAATCGAAACAAATATGTATTTCAGTAACAAATATACTGGATTACACTATTACGTGTCTCTTGGCGGGCAACATTTTTATAAATTTGCATCGTATGAATATAGCAGCAAACTATCAACATTATTAAAAGTGAATTAGAAACTGGCCAAGTTTCCTCGGTGAAGTTGCCGGGGCGAAATGCCGGCAACTTTGGAACAAAGATGCAGTTTCAGCCGGTTCAGGGTGTGCCACCGCAGATAACTAACGAAAAAGCTCGCAGAAATTTCGATTCATTACTTACACATGACTTCCGCACCTTCTCCAAACCAAAAATGTTCCCTTCCGCGTAAAACTGGCTTTATTTTGTTTTCCCTTCTCGTTCGATTCTATTTTGTCGACGAATCACCTCGATTGCACGCGCACACGCACACACACACACACACACACACATGCACGCATTAAACAAATATTTCCACGCATAACGTGGATATACGCAATTTTCATTCGCTACGATAAAACAACAAACAAATTTACAGCCTAAAATGATAAACGTAAAATAATCGAAAGTAGTATACTCACGTATTGATGTATGTTCACCTTGGCTGGCTTTGAACCCCGCGTCGCGTGCAGACTGTTCTCTGCAAACACCGAACGAAGATCTCGCACAAAAACGATAGATAACACGTTTAACACAGAACGAAATACACTGACTGAAATTGTCATTGAACGCGGGAGAAAGGTGTTTCACCTTTCGAACATGAGCATCGTCGTGAATTTTACTTTCGTTAATACGCGAGGAACGCTTCTGATTCGTACGAGCAACATAGCGCCTCCTTCAAGTCAAAGTCGGTTCCATATCGGTGGATTCTTCGACCGACTGATCGATAGCAGGAAAAAAAAAACGAAACCGCTCGATATCGATGCTGTATCGAGCAAAAACGTCTCGTAAAATCGTCAAATTGAAAATCGTGTGAGCGTAAAAGAAACGTAATATCCCGACGGTGTGTAAACAGCGATACAGACAGACAGCGTTATGATTGTAAAGTAATTATCGAATATGACATACCCTCGATCGAGCGCAAGCTGCGGAATTGTAATCGTAGTATCGAGAACGCGAGCAAATGAACCTGCATCGAATGTTAATTAATTTCATCAACGACTCTTTTTGGTATCTAAATAATTCATGTTCGCATGCGAAATGGGTCTTGTTCGCGAAACGAGTTACTTTTAATATTCTGGACAGGATACGCAATATCCGCGACTAAATGCAAATCATATCTACTGCGGGAAAGATACATCTACATCGTTGCGTTTCATTTGCGAACTCGTCTAGCAACCAATCAAACAGAAATAATACACGAGTATTTCTCTCGCGAGGAATACGACGTCCAAGACGATGAATAGAAAGGTTCGATAAACCGCACATCACAACGGTTTGATCGTCAAATAATTTAGTTTCGAGATCGAGACGGATCACGTTGTTCCCCGATCGATTCGTATATCGATACCGAGGCCAATAACATCAGCGTCATATCGAGCGGTTTCGCTCGGACCAAATAAATTTATTTCAAAGATTCCTGCGGCAAATGACGAGCCAATGGCCGGTCATACTGCGCTGCTACGATACACCATCGTGGCCTGCCATCGTGTGTAGGCATATAGCCTGAAGCATGCCAGCTATTGGCATCTGAGTGGGAGACAAAGAGCTTTGGTTCTAGCCGGGTATTGGACTATTGGATTCTCCTCTCCTCTCGCTTTCTACTTTCTCTCTCTCTCTCTCTCTCTCTCTCTCTGTCTTTATTTCTATCCACCATTACATTCCTCTTTCACCTCTTCTTCGTTCATCTTCCTTCGTGTTTCTCTCTCTCTCTCTCTCTCTCTCTTTCTGTTTCCCTCGCTCACTCACTCACTCACTCGGCAGCTTCATGGATGCGAAACTTATTAAACCGACCCTACCCAACTGTCCGTCCTCGTGTCGGTGAGAATTTCAAAGGCAAGAAAACTGAGGTAATGGCACCACGTATGTACGTACAGATCCGATGCTTTCTCTCTCTCTCTCTCTCTCTCTCTCTTTCTCTGTATGTGAAAACGCCGGAGCTATTGCACGATATTCCCAGTTGCGGCTGGTGAAAAACGAGCTACCATTCGATGGTGTAATGAATACCCTTGTCTGACTAGGGATTGATCGAAGTTACTTGTATTCTTTGCCCGCCGGCAAGACAGCAGTTTCATTTTACATCAGCCACCGACGTGTACGGGATGTACGTTACAGACGGCATATTTCATTTCTCCTTTCTTTTTTTTTTTTTTTTCTTTTTTCTGACATTCAGAACGTGGTTCATCGTTCCAACGACGCGTGAACACTTCGCGTGTGACGCTTTTTACACGATTATGCCCGGACGGTTTTAATTAAACCGTAAAACATTTCAGATACGCGTTACGCTCGTTTACAACGTGCATAGAGAATATTGTTTTGGAAACCACCCAACGGTAACGTATAGATTTTTACGAATATAACAGGATACACGTATTACGTTGGAAATTTATAATTCTTCGCTGGTGTGCAACATGAGACGGAGAAACAGAGAGAAATTGTGACTCGCGCCATTCTATACGTTACCGCTTGTCCGACGTGTAATTAACTTATACCACTTGTACAACGAATTTTGTCGCCTGTGACCGCGTGTTTAATATTACGTTTATTTAATATGTAGGTGTTCGATGTTGCTTGCAAGACACGCGGGTGTGTTTGTACACTTTCCACGAGGCACTGGATATTCGGTATCAATCTGTTTTTGACAACGTTAATTGCATCGCCGACAACTGAGCGGATGCACTCCCGCGTCAATTGAGAAGGGTTCGATAAACGATGACGCAAATCAGAGTCATACTTCATTAAATAATCAACGTGGACAGGAACAATCTATTAACAGGTGAATAACAGAGTGCCACGCGAACCTCGATTGATTGTCGAGTAAACTTCATTCATGAAGTTGAACGCACGTGAAATTTGAAAGCGATACACTGTACATTGTACTCTCAATTTCACAATTTTATATGTATAATACGTTATGCAAATACGATACGAGTATGTTTTTCGATATAAAATTTTTTTTAGAGAGAGAAACAATGATTAAAAATTGAAAGTCTTCCAAGTTAAAATATCTGTTCACCGGTTGAGCAAATATTGAAATAAAATCCATTGAATCGGATACGCGATCGAATACGTTGCGAATATATGTTTTCTACACGGGAACGGACAAGGCATGTTACGGAGTTATCTTTAACACGCGTGATAACGAATATCACGCTGCCTCAGCGTGAAACAGTCGAACGAAAAAACCCGATAGATGATGAAAACGAAAGCCATCGTTGATTTTTATAAAAATCGCAGAGATGAATGAAACTTGAAAAAGCAACTCGAAGCATATATCTCTTTTACAGATGCACAGGCGATATCTAAAGGAGCAATCCAAGTTTCTTCGACGAGTATTAGAAATAACGGGCGTATTTTTACTGAAGGTTAAAAATAAAGCACGCCGAGTCACCTATGGCAATAATAAATAGCCATAGTTAATTCTGAGACACCGAATTGATCTCTGAAGATCGATGGAGCTGAGGACATTCAGATAAAAACGTTGCACTGTGACTCTTCCTCTCAAACGATGTCTCGTCGTGAGTTTTCGCGGCTTTATTCCGTCACGTCGCACCGAGTTGTAACAATAATAAGTAGCTACAGTTAATTTCCCGACAGCAAATTGACACTAACAATCTCTGAAAATCGTAATGGAACTGAACAGACGACAACATTTCGTTGCAAATTTACACCACATTTCTTCCGCTTCGTCGCGGATCGATCTTGTCGACCCAGTCGCACAGGTTGCACAAATCCACGTCCGAGAAAGTGAAAAAAAAAAAGGAAAAACTCGTTGGATAATATACAGTTGCAGAAGTCAAATCGCATATGAAAGAGTTAATGGATAAACGATGTCGCCGGAATATCCGATCGTTTACGGTATCGATTGCCTTTGTCCATTCTTTTCTCTCCTTCTTTTTCCGTGCAGCCGAACGGAAGCAGTAAGTAACGTGCACCAATGAGAGACGGAAATAATGGGCAGAAGGCAGCTGTTGGCCACGACCCAGTTCGCCTATTTTCCCTAGAATCTTTCCCCTGCCGTTGCCTTTCTTTCATTCCACCGTCGTTCCGTCCCTCTATTTTCTTTTCTTCGTTCGCTCAGCTTCCTTTTCTCTGACGTGGCCGTCCGGGAAGAAAAGATAACGGGGCAGGAATCTAAGGACCTTCGATGCTCCGTCTTTAAGCGCGCGGCACAGCCGGAGGAATCTTCGGAGGAATAAACTCCGGAGCACGTTATACTCCGTCGAAACTAGAAAGAGAGAGAGAGAGAGAGAGAGAGAGAAGAAATACGAAATTATGGTATCCGAGGTAACGGAATCGAAACGAAAATTGAATAAAATGGATAACTCGTTCTTGCGAGTTTATCGAAGGAAATGCGGAAGGATTTAAAAAAAAGAGAGAGAGAGAGAGAGAGAAATCAAGTCACACGAGCTCATCTGAAATGCAGCGTACGTGAGCGGTGTTGTTGCATTGCGAGGCAGTTTGCTCGCAAACCGAATATCCAATGAACCAACTACCGACCATGATTTTCCGATCTAACAAGTAAACACCGTGATACTTGCACGAGGTAGATTTCTTTCTCGCCGAAAAGTTTTCTTGCGAAGCCTTTCGTGCGGCGAAACTTTTAGACACTTTGTAATGGGATAAAGACGTACGAAAATAGAGTTAGTTGTTCGGTATTCTCCAAATGTCTTTGGAAAGAAATGTGACGCTGCTTCTGCTTATTGTCCGAGGTCCTTGAAACTTCCTAACCTCGCGTTGCTACGTACAAACGAAACGGAGACGAATCATATGGAAAAACAATGGCAATGAAACGTGTTTAACAGCTTCTCGGTATCTTTTATGAAAATTAACGAAGTTCTGCGATATTTGGATTTTCGGTATTTTAGAAAAATTTACCATCTGAATGTAACTGGCACCTGTAAACAATTGGAATTTTTGTTCTAAGAAAATAACGTGATAAAAATGTGGAATATATACAGATACCTACGCAGGATGAATAGATTTAAGAAAATTTCCAAAGGAATATTCGTTGATTTTCAAGATACGTAGTCTTTGGAAATTATGCTTATGGAATTATAAGTATTTATATATGACACTCGTTTCGAAGAAGCCAAGGGCTTTGTGGATTTCATTATTCTCTCGAAGAATATTGGAATGCAATGACTTTAATTTACTTTTTCAATGAATGCATAATGATATTAACTCATCGCCACGTTGTGGAATTATTGTTAGAAACACAAATCCTTTGAGATTCGTCTTTAAACGTCTGCAGTCCTTCGTTTCAATTCGATATTCCATAGCTTTTCGCTGATACTCGACAAATCGAGGAACTTTTGCTCATCCCATCTCGCAGCGAGTTAGAACGATTTCAAGCTCGACCGATTCATTTCCAATAATTATCGCGACGGAAAAGAATAAATTCCAATAATATCTGGCGGCAATCGAGTCACACTGATTCTCTTCTATTCCTCCCACGAGGATCCATTGTAATCTCGAGAAATATTAGCGAAACTGCATCATCTTACCCGATGAATTTCTCGGCTGTTCGCCGAGGAGAAATAATTTCGAATTAAAATTCTCTACGCTCGTCATCTATCGCGAATAAATTAATAGTGAATAAAAACATTGTTTGTGATTTTTACATTCATAATATTGAGGTGTAAAAATTTACAAAATATACAGAATATTTTAAAACTGTTATAACTTTCTAAAAAAGAATCATAAAACAATCTACTTGATCTCATTTTAAAACCTGTATTTTAGCAGTCTTGAATTTGTTTCTTTTTTTTTTTTTTAAGAAAATGTCGTGTCTACGTCATGGATTAAGAAACAATAAGTAAGCATGAGTAAAGATACATACTTATATATTTCCAAAAATTATAAAAATTCAAACGTGTTTAAAAATATTGAAAAATTTTTTTCCCAATTAAATTTATCACGATCGTGAAGAATAAAATCTCTCTTTTATAATGATCCCTGAAAATCTCCGATTTTCTTTTCACTATTTCCTTGAATTTCGAACATAAAGATTAAACGACAAAAATTCAAAAAATCCTAACACTTCGTCGTGTAACTCTAACGTTCAAGATTCAACGTTGCAAAAAAAAAAAATCGTACAGCGAGTTCGAAGAAGTCATTTTAAAAAGAATAACTCAATTTTCAAGATTCATGTTGGAGTTTTAAAGAAACGTTTGAATTCTTGTAACTTTCAAGAATGTAAGTGACGTGCAAACATCTTAATTTTTACAGTTTGAAAATTGAAGAAGTTATGACAGATTTAAAATACCGACAATGTTACTATACACAAGGATTACATATATATATATATATATATATATATATATATATATATAAAGATTACAAAAATCTTAGTCATCAGTACTCGTTTCTTTTCATAATTTTTAGTACGTGAAACAAACCTATTTGCAGAAATATAAAAATTTGTCTATTTGCGAAAGTGATTTTCCTACGTTGACCATGATGCGTTTAATAAAGGAACAGACAACCGTTTTGATACAGCAAGTGGCAGTGTTCGACGTTCCCGCAATTCGGCCTGTGATTGCGAAGCGTTTCGGTTTAAAAACCTGTAATTGCTCACGAAAGGTTTACTCACGTGGCCGTCTGCCAACTGCTCTAAGGGTTATTGTCACAGAAAGACAGAGAGACACGAAGGGACAGGTAGAGAGAGTAGACAGAGAGAGAGAGAGAGAGAGTAGTAAATATGCCGATTCAGCGAGGCGTTCCTGCCCAATGCATTCTCGACTTACGCCCATTATCGTACGTCATCGCTACGAAAATGTCTTGTCCTTTCGGGTTCTGTCCGTGCCGCGCGTACGAATCGATAATTTGATTGCCGTCCAAGTAGGTTGAACGTATCGCAATTTTATTTGCCGTGTAATTTATACGGCCATCACTTTCGTCAAGTAATTAAAATACCAGGGAAATTATAATCGCCGCGTGTAGGTACGTACATAATTTGCACATGTAGCTGCATATATGTTTGTTAACACTCGTTTAGATATTCGTACACTTGCTTAATTCTGACGTGACACGATTTAATTACGTATTTATAAATAAAAAGGATTAATGACGATTTAATTCATTATCATCATCTGTGACATCGTAGAATATTATCGTTCCGTATTGCTGTATATCGGTTGTAGAACTTTATGGATTTTTTGCGGATATATGAAAAATTCGAGGTGCACGCAATACATTTGCACATGCAGAAATATATAAAATATCCAAAGTGGACTGATAAATAGAAAAACAAAATCCCATATGTGTTTCATTTCTTTGGTTATTGTTATGAAAGTACAAAAAGCAACGTGTAATAAATATTATCGAATAATTTCAATAATTTTTTAATCCTCAGACTGTTCCTTAAAAACGAAGCTAAAGTAAGAGTGAAAATTGTATAAGATTATCCAATATATCCTCGTAATTAGATTATATATATTTTACACTAAGATAATTAAAAAATAATGAATCTAGAATATGTGATATATTTCTGCATAATGCAAATGCATAGGTCCGCAATTTATTCACGATATACCGGCGCGCAAGTAGTAAGACACCTGAATAGTCAGACGTGTTTCACCAGTATCTTATAACGAGCGCAAACTTTCGTTCCCAAAGATATTACCCCTGATGAAAAATAAAGAAGGTTTGATCATTCAACGCGTTCCAACGCTGTATGCTCTATTCTTCCTTCTCTCTGGCCATCACCTTGAATTATTTAAGTAGTAACTACGTTACATAGTCAGGAGTCTCCGTGGGAAAAAAATCTCCATTTTCTCGAGATCGTAGTGTAGGAAGCTATATTCGTACCTGAACGATCGGAGAGGAATTAGGTTTTTCGAATACTTTGCAAACCCCCCCCCTCCCTCCTCGCTTGTAACAACATGGCGATTGAGACGCATTCGAGCGTCTAGACACATTGATCCATCTCAGCCAGGCCAGAGAAAATCCGACTTCTAAGCATACGGAATCAGGATCCGCTAGTTCGAGTAGTTTCGAGCAGTAACCGAGAATAGACTGCCAATCGGTGAGCTTCATTACTTGTTGAATGCGACCCATTGTCTAACGCCGTTTGCCCTCCTAAATGGATTTCGAAGCGAGCCAATAAGACAATAAGCTCGCACAAAAGCGACTACTCCAAGCTCCATTATATTCCCCTTGTACTATCCGCAAAATTTATAGAGAAAATGAGCGAAGAGGAAAAAAAAAAAAGAAAGAAGAAGAAAATTCGACCGATCCAGTATTTTTCGTCCAATTTATTGTAGAGTGCAATTGTTAATTCAAACCGCTACTTTGTTTTGCCTACTTTAAGTTTAAAGCAACTAGTTTGGATTTGGACAGCTCGACTGTCGCTATTTCATTTTAAAAGAATTTCGAGCCAACCTATGCCACGAATCTTCTTACGCGCAATTATATATAATAGAATCAAAACATATAAAAAATACTGAAATTCGAATATATTATGAGAAAAATTTTAAAGTGAGATTAAGTAACGTTTGGTTATTGTTTGAAAAGTGAGAAACGAAAGCAGAGTGGGGAAACGCTGGCGAACGATCGATTAACTTCATTAGCCACGTTTATCAAGAATTTTTTTTTTTCTCCCGAGCTCGTTAACAGTGGGAATATTCCTGCCACAGACAACAAACAGGAACGATAAAAAGCGTTCTCTAATTAATCTGGCTGTGATACTGTGTCCTTCCCTTTTTACTAATTTTCATTAAATAAACAACGCGTCTACTAGAATGAATCAAATATCTGTTTTAATTTCTCGCTCTTCACTGTTCCCGTTTGGCAAAAATCGAGAGTGGGGAAGAAATAAAAAGAAATAAAAGGAAAAAATATAGAAAAAAAAAAAAGAGGACCGAGAATGATACGGACACAAAATGAAACAGGAGTTTCACCGTGATAACCGTTGTATCCCCTGGTGGCGGCTTACGAAGAAAATATCGAAACCATCCGACTCTCCAGTTTTATCGACGTTTCCTCGAAAGCAGAGTGTATTTTTTCCGCTTCGAATTTTTTCTCCTGTTTCGTTCTTTCTTTTTTTTCTCTCTCTCTCTCTCCACTTTCCCATGTCTCTGTCTTCGAATTCATAGAAATTGCGATCGATATAACGAGAGATAGAGGTAGCGCGAACCGTCTGAGCCGAATGTCGAACCGAATCGAACGAAATCGGTGGACTTGAGGGACTCGACAAAAAGGAAACGTGGAAAGCGGGGAAAAAGGGAAGTCGATTGAAACGGCGAACGACGAAGAAATTCTCCGTGAAAACTTGCGCGACAAACTTGCCGTGGAGTTTACCTTTGCCAGGCGAAACAATCATGACATGAACCATTGCACATATATGTGTAATCCTCTGTAGAAACAGAAAAGTAGAAACCGGAGTCCGTCTATTAAGAAATTAAAGAATCCTATTCTATTACATCACATTAATGTTATATGTCTAGTTATATACTCTTGTGTATTATACACATATTTTAATTTAACGTTTAATACATGTCTTTTAATTGAGAGATCGAATGAACAATTTTTAGTGATAATTGCCAAAAATTGAACATCGCGTATAAAAAGAAATATGCTACAATTAATTGATAACATTCATCTCTTGTGTCATTACAGAAGGTTAATCATAGTTATTTACTTCAATCGAAAATCCGACAATCAACAATCATAATTATAGATCATTCATTTGGTCTATTAGCGAGGTGCAATTACACAATATATGAAATCCGAATTCGTTTACTATATATGTGTACTTACGTGCACGTATTATGAAATAGGGACTTGTAGATGAAATAGTCTATTTTGTGACTCGAGGCCAAACTTTCGTCGGAAACTTTCGAAAGCTTACACACCAACTAGCTGCTGTAACAGCTTTCATTGAGAACAAAAAGAAGGAGAAATCGGAAGGAATGGAAGTTAGAACGTAACAACATTACATCATCCCTCGACAATTATAGCAATTATATACGATGACATTTTAATAAAAGTTCCGTACATCTCTGGCCACTTTCAACCTACGTATAGTCGCATTCGTATATAACGTGCAATTTAAGTTTCCTTCGAAACTCGTAATATCATCGCTGAGATTACGATTAATCGCGAAATAATATTTTAATAGTTTGGTTTCGCGCGTTCGTTTTGTCCCTCCTCACCGTTACCTTCGTTATCATCATCTCCGCTCGTATATTTATGCTTATTAAATTTATTCATCCCGGGTCGTTGCACAACGAGTGGGACGTGTTTGAACACGTGCGGACAGCAATACAGCAACATATCAAAGGTTAGGCACATTTTTCATTACGTTTCATCCTACGTTCAGCACACGTTGAACACACACCTGCCTTTGATGAACGTATTGCTGCTCGCTCGTTGTCTTCCCTCCGACGACACGAGTTCAATTAATTAAACGAAAAATCCCCCTAGTTTTTTCCCCGTTCTACGTTTCACCTTTCACCTTCTAAAATCACCAATTTCCACAACGACGGTTGTTTCCATGTTCATAATTTACTCGCCGTGTCACCAAACAATTAAAACGCACGTGTCGCGAGGTTACTTTCATTCCTTATGAGACCGAGAGTGTCACATTCTCTTTTATTAATTGACAGTTTTCGAAAAGCATAATTTTCTAGTTATATATATTATAAGATTGTTGCACAGGCACTCCTTAATTATGATTAATTACGAAAGTATTATTCATTTATCTTTATAATCTAGCCAACAGAAAACAATTACAATGTTGTTCTTTCAGACCCGTTTATGATACACACGTATTTTATATGAATTCTAGCATGATACATGTTTATACATTTCCCATTATAAATTTTATCCCAACTACAGTGGCTACAGAACACATTTGCGCGTACCATTAACTTTTAATGAAACGCTTTTTAATTAAATTCTACATTTCATTTTCGTAGTACTAAAAATTTTGTAATTACATGAAACTATACACTACTTTACGAAATTTGATACACTTGATATTTTAATTAATTAGCGTTTTTAATTATCATTTCTTTTAGTCGCTGCATCGTCGCGAACAACTGCACATTAACAAGCCTAAAAGGTATATATCGCTTTGAATTGTTTTACTTACATTGTTTCTTTTACTCACAGAAACAATGTCCAATTACGTATGAAAACAGATCGTCCCGATTTCCGATCGTCATTTTCATTTACGATGCGAAAAATTTGGCTGAAAGACGATCTCCATACATAAAAAAGAAAACCAACATTCGTAACAACATTCCCTCGCGCACGACGAAACGATCCGATAAGAATGTGTTAAAGGCAGGTTTTGCACGGCGGTAATGTTCCCTATCGATCGTCTGCAACATCCTCCTTTTGTGGAAACTAGCCGCGTCAGAGGTCGGAACTGAGTTTGATTAACCCGGAAATTAGTACATGCACCGAACATTCGTTATCACTTCCCGTTAATGCGCCCTTGAAACTCTTTCCACCGCCATGAGAGGTCAGGGTCGCATTATCCTTGACTTATTTCCTGATGCGTCTCGTCATTTACGCTCGGCTGACTCAATTCGCGACTTGACGCGACTACGTGCCGAATATTGTTACCGAACCGTGATGAATTAACTCAATCGGTCTATTCGGCTGATTGCGGAGAGATCAGATTAATTGGACAAACCAAGTTCATTTCGTCGACCAATGAATCCAAGGACACGTACGTACTCGTGCTCGCTTTACACGCGGCGCAACGACTGAAACTTTGAAAATTTGTATTCCCACGCTTTTTCATACGATCGGAGGAAAGTTTCTGTCTTTCGAAGCGATCCTCGTTCGGATACATCGTGAAAGTTACAT
Source organism: Tetragonula carbonaria (assembly GCA_032399595.1). Taxonomy (NCBI): domain Eukaryota; kingdom Metazoa; phylum Arthropoda; class Insecta; order Hymenoptera; family Apidae; genus Tetragonula; species Tetragonula carbonaria. Next base: position 11,449,834 of record JAUCRC010000003.1, read on the forward strand.
TTATACCACGGCTGCAAGCGATCTTGCGAATTCCGAGCGAATTTTTGTGCAGTAAAGTGTTTATGAACGCAGAAATCTGTGTCATTGTTGGAAAAAAGTGATGACTTTGATCTTCAATTGATCTTGAAACAAATTGCTCTACTTGAAAATCTGCTGTAACTAACGTCTCGCACGAGTTATCATTTGGCACTAAATTCGATCAAAAAAAATCAAAGAAATTGAAAACGAACGATTTTTTTCGTTCGCCCGACAAATCCGAATTCTCTAACAATCATAATCAAATCTTACAGAGTTATCGTGCTAGAATCTATTTTCGTTTTAGAAGAACTCTGTTGCCAGTGAAATCAGACATCACTGTAAAATGTACATTTACAAATCGAATAGAAGTCGTTATGGGAACACCGCGATGTATATCAATCCTGAAACCGCGTGTTTAAATTTAATCGAACATTACCGGTGGGACTTGGCGTTCGATGAATTTATGAATCGTTGTTAAATAGTCGTGCGACATGCCAGCGAATTTATAAACACAACGCACCTGGTAAATTAAGCATATTCATGTGCACAGTTCCGTCACTAATTACTAAGTTGCCAGCGAATCCCCGAACACCACACACTGGACCAGTATAATTGTTTCATAACGAAGGTTTATCGAGTCTTGCCACTGCGCAGACAGGATATTAATTCGCGGCCGTGTTCTATAAACTTGGCATTATTGGCAAACATGGAGCTTCGTTCATTATATCGAGACGTAGGATCAACGTACAAGTGAGTGGAGATCGATAGGAAATTAATTTCGTCTCTTCTTTTCTTTTCTTTTTTTTTTCTTCTTCTTTTCTTTCTACTCAAAGTAATTCAATTACTCGCTCACGCACGAGGCAAGATCCCATTTTTCTTTCTCGTTAGATATTCGATGAAACGTGTGACGACAGCGTGTGTCTCGGGCGAGCCTCGCTTTTTGAAAGAGATCCTCGTTACGTTCTTCATGAATGTTGCGGATGAAACTCCCCAGAGTCGTCACCCTCCCATTCCCTCGCCTGTCCTCTCCACTACTGTCACTTTCGTATCTTCGTTCTCTTCATCCTCGTAGAGAACGTAGTTCTACGAATCGTGCCCTTACTATCTATATCTCTCATACGGGGGGGAGGGGAAGAAAAAAGGACAGACCGTAATCCTATAGAACGTTGGAGGAAAATCCTAGAATAGAACGTTTTCGAAAAGCAAAAAAAATATCTTCGGAAACAATCACTGGCCAGGGAAGAAAGACAATTTACCGACACACGATCCAATTTCTAACAACGTGGAAAAAAGAGAATCTTGTTGCTCTTCGGTTCACGCGATCCTAGCTGACATTCTTCGAGTTCCTTTCTTTCGTCTGCACGTATCGCCGAGCCGAGACTTCCAGGCTACTTTTCTCAGCACCGCACGAAAGATCGCGTGTCGACGAAAGATTCCCAAACCAAAGGACTCCCTCTTCAGATTCATTCCATCCTTTCTCGCGATATCTGTGGAGACGCAGAATTTTCTACAGACATTCACGACCAACAGACTACCAACGTCGAGAACAATCAGCTTCTATTTTCTTTGAATTTAGACGAGGACAAAGCAATGACGAGACTTTGGATCTCTGTTATTTTCAGCGTCAGGTAGGAACGAAGTTCGCTCTATTGCGCCGCAGTTACGTATGTACTTCTCTCGAGTGAAAGAGAGAAAGAGACAGAGAGAGAGAGAGAGAGAGAGATCTATCCTATGTGCATCTCCATCTTTCTCTGTTCTATCCTTTTCCTTCGATACAGCAAATACAGAGACACAAGCAAACACACAAATTACACGCACATACGTACATACAACAGTTTACACGGGCACATAGAAGAGAAAATGAAGCAATATATAGTACGAAGGGAGAGAATCTTCTTCTTCTGTCTTCCTCTTTCTCCATATATTAGGGACTGAGTAGCACTGAATAAATTTAAGATTATTTAAGATTACTTTCTTTATCTACTGTTCTTAGAACTTTCCTTTGAGATTTCACCTGATTACAATCGAGGCATTAAAAAATCATTTCAAACATGCGCTGCAATTAACGAAGAAGACAACACTAAAAAAACTGATTGGTAATACGTTGTTCAAGGAACATTGTCGAACATTACTGGTGGATTTTCAATGCGACAAAGGGCAGGAACAGCTGCCATTGTATCAGTATAAATTGTTCTATAGAATGAATATGTCGCGAGAGTACTCGCTGAAAACATTTCCACTTTCAAGTAATATTCGAAACCCACGAAACGAAACACGAGGCGAAACAGATAGATATCGAACTTGACCTCCCTGTGCAAAATATACTTGATAAATGACTTGTACAAAATGCACTTGATAAAATGAAATTAAATTTGGACTACGATAAAATGTATACATTGACTGGAATATGAAATGAATACATTGCAAATTCAATAATTTTCTTCATTCTCGAATAAGTGAGAAACGAAACTTAGATATCGAGCTTGATCTGTGCCAAATGTACTTGATAAATGACTTGAATACAAAATGCACTCGATAAGATAAAGTTAAACCTATTGAAAATAGACTGAAATAAAATTAACTTATTAATAAATTACTTGTTAAATTTATTAAACTCATTAAAAATAAGATTAAAATAAAATTAAACTACATGTGTACATTCGAACTTGAATAGAACGAACACATTGCAAGTGTACTCATTCAATGGTTCTCACTTTTGACTAGTGTTCAAAACCCATGAAACTTAGATATTGAATTCGATACTCAAGTTCGCACATATAGGACTTGATTCCTATAACGTAATATATACATTATAGGAATATATATATATATATATATATAGTTTTTTCTCATTTTTCTTTGTATTTCTCTCGACGCGTCTCCTCTTCTCTCGCACAATTTCCTCCCTCTTTTCCAGAGTTGCCATACAGTCTTATACGTTCGGCCTGTGCGACGGAGGAAAAAGGATGGAGGAAGGAAGCACGAAGGAGGGTAAGTGGAGAATGCGGCGGGCTTGGCATTCCACGCGCTCCTAAGCCATATTAAATCCACCTAACGGGTGACCTACTAACAACTGCAAGACGCTACTACTTCGCTAAGCCGAAGATCGTCGAAGCGATCGACGCCCGACGTTATTTTTCTCTCATGTAAACGATCCGCGTCTCGGCCATGTCTCGCCTTTTCTACGTTGATCGATCCATTTTATCGATTCGAGCAATGCTAGACGCGAAAGGCCTGAAAACTCGCACGCACATATATAACGCTGTGTATTTATATATATATATATATATATATATATATATATATATATATATATATACATTCGAACATAGAAAATGTACTTCAAACAAGACTCGTCAATCTGATTTCGATCTCTGATCTTATTTTGAGATATACAGTACTAACTTCATGATATATCTCAAATTAGAGTGAGAGTATGTTAATTTAAATCTCAAAGGAACAAGATGTTGAAAGATTGTGAAAGACGGATGAAAATTTATCCTACGAATTTCACGAATTTTGCATAGAACTCCGAACGATGCTTGGTACGTTCTTTGTTTTAGATTCGATTCGGGCCGTTTCTTCAAATTGAAAGGAGATTTTTAACAGATCATTTGGTAATTGCAAGAAGCAAAAGACTGATAATGCTGTTATCCGTTACAGAAGTGAGAAAATGTAACGAAAGTATTAATAATTCAATAGAATCCCAAGTCATTAATATTTCAATCGATGTCGAATCCAATCGTATTATACAATATAATGGTTTGCCTGATACACAAGTAAGATCAAAGATGAAAGTTAAAAATTGACGAGTCTCGTTTGAAATATACTTTATATACTTAGAGGCATGTTCAAATATCCATGGACGATAGTGTGTTTCATTCTCGCTCCTTTCCTCGGTAAGAGACGACCGTTCACCGGCGGCCGTTTTTGTTTAGCCCACCTCTCGTAAACATTTACTCGTCCCGGACCGTGTAAATTACTTTGCATCTGAAATGAAATCTCGCCCAGGCGACAAAGACAGAGCACAAAGGCGACGCTTTCATTTCTCGTAAAAGTCGTAGCCAGAGAGCTCGATAACGCGAGAGAGAACGGCATCGTACGAACGCTGTTCGTTCGAATCGTTAGATCGTTGATCGTCGAGAAAGGAGAGTGAAAACGAAACGAGCTCGCGACATCTGTTCTAGGAAGTTCTAGTTTTAGTCGAGTTAATCCCTCGCAACGCCATCCGTCGAAATAATACTTAAAAAGAGCAAAACGAAAGAGAGAGGGGGGGAGGGAGAGAGAAAAAAGAAAAGGAGAAAGAAGCAAGGATGACAGAAGCGAACGATTTATCTCGGGAGACCCGTTAAAGCGGATCGCTTGATCGAGAAAAGTTTCCGAGTGCCGAGTCAAGATCAGGATCACCGATAGACTGTCAGGTCGCGCATTACTTCTCGTTCACCTTGTAGATTGCTATGGGAATTCATGGTTACCGGCGGTAGTAGAGGATGACGTACGGTGCCAACCGCGCCAAATACGTGACCCATACTACTGAGACCGACGGACGATGGATGTCGCAAGGATTGATTATTGATCTTACTGCGATAGTTGCTTTAATTTGATACGGGGAATTCATTTTTTACGTATTCAATTCACGATGAGCCGCTGGTATAGAATGAAGTACGGTACCAACCGCGCCAAATGGGTGACCTATACTACTGAAATCGACTGACGACGGACATCACGAGCAAGAAGATCGCAAAACTTAATAATTGATCCATTGTAATAGTTGCAATTTTATATGCTGTTTAATTGAACTTGTGACTACTGCTAGTAGAGAGAAACGTACGGTGTCAGATGATCTATTCTACTGGAATCGACTGACGACGAATCACGGATAAGGGAACGGGCAAAGATTAACATTTTAATATAGTTATAGCTTACGAATGAGATGCAGTAGTTGATAAAATTAGAAAAATTCAACTTGAAGATTTTTGTAATAATACACTAGTGTCCAAAATTAAAGGATTGTTTAATTTTCAATGAAAAATTGTCTCCATTCAAACTGTTGCAACTTGGTGGAATATAATCGTATAATATTCTTCTTCGGCTGAAAGCGTGAAATCTCTAGTTGCGCAGTATACCGTTAATTTTTTTATACGATTTTTATACATTATGCAATTGGCGAAATTGATGAATGTACTTTTACTTCTCAAAAAATTCTATAAATTCAAATAGTATTTATAGACATTGAAAAATTTTGTTAACGACAAAAAAACCATCTATGGATTAAAGATTAAAACTTCCCTGTTACAACGACCGCATAAAATTTAATGTACGATTTTTTCTTCGCTGTTTTATTAATCTTCAAATGGAAAATAAAATTAAATTTTGAACATCAATATATATATATATATATATATATATATATATATATATATATACATACATATATATACATATAACAGACTTATGAGAAGATTCACGATATAAAAATAGACTTTTTATGAAAATTATAAAATAGTATAAACAAATAAACAACGTACTAAGACCAGAAAGACCACAAGACGAACAGAAATTCGAAAATTTCAATGACAGGCTGCGTAGTAAATTAATTAATCGAGGCATATAATAACAAAGCATACAATGCGAACGATGAAGCATACAATTATTTGTAATTGAAATTAGCTGTCAAGGTATAATTACGTCTCTCAGTGAATGGTTTAGGCATACTAGCGTATAGGCATTGATAGAGAAACGCTGCTATATATACATATATACGCGTTATATAGCAGCACGATTGAAGTGTATACATCACGTGCAGAGAGCGTGCTATTTCGAAGATCTACTGCTCCTTCACGCTCGCGTGCGACCGCCTGTATCTGTTTCCAACTTTCCAACAAGACGCGAGTAATACCGCTAATTTCGTATCGATATTAAACGCGACTTCGTTTGTCGCGTGCGTGTTATTCCATTCTGAACACGACTCGGAGGATAACCTACCCACGGAGAATTCAAGACCAACGAACGAGCGCATTCAGAAACTTGCTCCATTCATGGTCTGAATAAGTAACACACTTTGGACGTCCTATTTAATACGGATCGATGAACGATCCGCGGACGAAAAGAATGATACATGTAATTACGCGTATCGATCCTGCCTCGAGGCTGTAACCTTGCACACCCTCCACTCCCCCCATCGTTCTCTCTTTCTCTCTGCGTCTGAGAATACGATTACTGTCACGCGTCTCTAGGCCGATTATCCGGACGGATTTCAGCTTAGGACGCGAGCCTGGGTGTCGTTAATCGGCGCGAGTCCGCAGAGAAATTTAGGGCTTCGAGCGGAGCTACACCAGAACTCGTGCCCCGGATTTTCGGAAACCCTAAAAGCCCAGCGCGCAACCTCCTGGGTTACGAAGATATACCGAACAACGGACGAATAGAGACAAACACGCGTGAAGATACACGCACGCACACACATACACACACACGTGCACCCTGGCGCAAGAAAGAGAAAGAAAGAGAGAGAGAGAGAGAGAGAGAGGGTCAGAGAATTTCGGTGTTTGGCAGCAAACGTTAGAAACTCGAGGGGCGAGTTTCTAAAGCGCAATGCGCCATCTGGCAGCTACCCAGAATTTCCACCCCTCTACGGCTCCCTACTATCTCTTTCCCTCCTCGACATTGACGCACCCACCTTCACTTTCCTCCCTCTTCCTTTCTTCCTATCCCTTCCTTACCGGTGGGTATGCAAAAACCGAGTGGAAGGAAAAACGAGAGACAGACAGAGAGAGAGAGAGAGAGAGAGAGAGAGAGAGAGACTAGGAAAATGGATGAGAGGAGGAATATTCTCTCAAAGACAAAGAGAAGAGAATGGAACAGATACACGACTATACGTACTTATATATATATATATATATATACACGTACGTATATATACGATCTTCCCTTTTCTCTTTCTTTCCTTCTTTCTTTTTTTAGACTCTTTTTTTACTTTCTTCTTTCTTTCTTTCTTCCTTTTTTTTTGTTTCGTGTCGAGATAGCAGTACTTCTGTCTTCCTTTGTCCCTCGGCTCCTCTCCGTCTTCTTACAGCACTTCGTGCACCACAGCCACCCTCCACGCCGAAACAGACGAAGAAAGAACGATAACATTTCTGCCTGCCGCGCCGCGCCGTCTCGAAGACCTGCTTCTCCGGGCGCTTGGATTCACCGGATGTGTTTTGTTTGCATTTTAATCGACCCTCGGCTATGTTCCTCGCGAACATTTTGGCCGGCTCGAGCAACGTCACCCCTCGTTTCATTCTGCTTCATGCTCCGCCGGCTGGATGTGGCCCAATACGTGTAATCAACTCGAATACCCAGCATCGTTGAAGACTATGGCCGCGTGATTTTTTTTCTTCCTTCTGTTTTGCTCGCCTAACCGTCTATACGTGCCTTCGTCTTTTCCTCTTTCCGCAGTCTAGATCCATTTCTGTCGTTTGTTTCTGGCGATTCACGGTCGGCGAACACGACTTTTTTCGATGTCACCGCATCGTTGAAACTAGAAAACCCCTATTTGTACAGTAGAAGAATTCGAGCTTCGATCCGTGTTATTTTTAATATAGCGTTTCATAGATGTTATGCTTCACGCAAGAGGGAATCTGTTAGGTGTTGATACACGAACGATTGCATTATAGAAAATAAAGGCAACGCTACTTAAAAATTCGATTGCCTTCGATAAATATCGAATGTTAAAAATGGAATAATGTCCCAAGACTGTGTCCCAAGAGCGTGTGTAGACGTTAAACAAGCAAAGTTTCGCGTCTCCCATCGACAACTCTGAGACGAAGAAATCTCGACTTCGATTGAGGTGGCGTTTACTATAAACGTCACGGGCACACGCATACGTAAATTTTATTCATACTGATACAACAGAGAAGCATGTTCTTGTTTCTCCATACACGATTTTCCATATGGACGAATTCTTAATTTCTGAACGCGCGTTTCACTTGTGTTCACCTATACACATATGTGTTTTCCTGTATGTTGTGAAACTGCGATCTCTAGTCGAAATGGAAACTGAATTATTTTGACAGCTGACCAGATAAAAATCCCTAAAAATGATTTTTCCACGTCTTTCTTAGGAATTCCCCTCGAAACTTTCTTCCACCGCGAAGGCTGCATTTATTAGTGTCATTTACCCAGCGAATATTCATAATCCTACTGTTTCGCTTTGATCGCGCTTACTAGAATCATAATGTCCCCGAAGGGAAATACAGTTTCCTGCTGAGGGTAAATTTTCCTTAATTTTTAATACGAAGCAGGTACAAACCAAGGAATTCTTTTTTTTTTTACAATACTTCCACCGATTTCTATACAAATTTTCACGTCCATTTTAACGGAAAGACTCGAGTCGAAAAAATCCAGTACAACTTTCCGTTGAAGGCACGAGTCGAAATGAAATGAACAGTCAATTTCGTCAAATCACTCGACGCTTTTTGCTCGGATTTTCACGTGTACTTCGACAAAGGAGAATTGAAAATAAAACCAGCGCGATTGGTCCCGTTGAAGGTGAATCTTTGATTTTTAATTCAAAGGGGAATATGAATTAAAATTGTTCCTCTTTCATGTGCACGATTAAATTTTTGGTGGTTCCAAATAAAACCACGACATATATATATATATATATATATATATATATATTTCTTTTTGACGAAGGACATCGAATTGAAAAAAAAAACCCAGCGGAGTTGAATTCGTATCAATCGCGAGTTTCAAATAAATTCGAATATCGTGTCCGCGAACGAATCTCGGTTCTTGTTTCCACGTTTCTCTTTACGCGGGCGTTAATGCTCGCAGTGCAGGCGGATATTATTACACCATGGCGATTGAACGGGTTAAGAATGAAATTCAATTATCGCCTCGTGGGACGAACGAGAGATCCGATGGTGCAGCGGCATGCAGTTTTACAAATGCGGCCGAAAGTGCAACGAACCTGCAGCACTCCTGCAGCCGCGTATACCGACCGACGGGACCGACGACCCGATCGATCGAGACCACTCGATTACCGGTGCAGACGAACTTCTTCTGCATATGCTAATCATTGTTTCAGAGGCGTTTCCATTTTCAATTTATTAATGTTATCACATGTTATTAATGTAGTATCGAAAAATTATTGCGTATAGTTATATATTTAGTTTAGTATAGTTATATATTTTTACTTTTAACAGATGGCCTGTTTGCTGTGAAGATGCGTGAATGAAAAGTATGAACGTGATGTGAGCGCTTTTCTTTTTAAAAAAAGAAGAAAGTCGTGCGTGTCAGCAGAGAGTCGAGAAAGAGTGTTGAACGAGTGTGGTCAAAAGAGTAATTTGTGTTGTATATTAATTGTGTCGTTTAAGTTTATTCGAATTATTGTTGTTTGAGTTGTCTATCTTGTATTTATCATTTGTCGTTTCGTTTCCGTTTCCTTTATTATTTAATATAATAAATCATCGAAATTATATCCCTACATTAATGATACACACAGTTGCAAAAAGATGCGATAAATATATATCCTTATTTCGCGGCTTATATTTTTCGTATTTATCTATTCATTTTGTATTACGATTTATTTCCTTTTTTTTTCTATGGTTCGCGAATATTTATATTCCAGTCTCATTCATACTTCGAGAAACAGAACGGCAATTGGCTCGGTTTGCATTTAAAAAAAAGAAAGAACGTAAGAAACGAAGATTTTTAAATAGCTTTCAACATCGGAGTGAAAATTTCATTTCTTTTTTCATCATTGTCAGCTAAATCCTATGAAATTGCGAATTTTCATGAAACTACGAGAAACTTCGAAGTGCAGAACTGCACGGAATGCACGTAATATGAAAAAAAAAGAAATAGAGCATCCAAAATTCTGCTTTCTAAATTACACTTCGAATTATGAATTTGCTGGCCAGTTGTGATAAATTATACCGCACCTTGACCAATTAAACAACAAATGAATTAAACGCCTTGAAACGAATTGATACTTCAAAATCTTGTTCAACTCAGTTATATAATTGACATAAAAATTCCTGACTATCCTGTAAAATTTTCTAGCGCCTCAATACATCTCGTTAGGTTTTTAACTATTTTAACAACGTTCCGCCGCGCGCGTACCGCAGAATAATCTTCATCGCGCTCGTTAATGAAAAAAAACGCAATTACAGAGAAGTTCGGCGTAAAATCGTGGCCACGGGTTTACAGAAAGAAATTAAAAATGCAAATGTCGCCATGGGCAGAGCAAGCATCGCTCACTGCGCAACTCGCAGTGTTTTCCGGTTACTCCGCACCGCCGAAAATCCTGCGTGCCTAACGTTATCGTGACCGCGCGATGCCTGCAAATTACGAGCGTTCCAACGCAAAATATTATCAGGCTCGATTCAATATCCGGCGTGTAGTACCCGACCGCGAAGAGAATCGAACGAATATCGAACGAAAATTACGAACTGGCAAAATCGAGTGACAATATTCGCGTAACTTTTTCGCCGGCTCGTGAATATTCGTGCGAATTACTCGCGACATCAACAATTTCCTGTGTCACCTTTGAACAGAGGTTTCCCCTCATTTGCACAAATTAAAGAGACGGTTAAATCGGGTAATCGATATCGACGATGATATTTAAACAGTGAGATGAGCCGCCGTATTCTAACACGGGTAAAACGGTGAAAATACACGGGTAAATATTTAATCTGGGCGTTAGTCTCGGCAGGCGGTTGCACTTTCTACGGCTTACCGGGCAAACAGAGAACCACCTGACGATGGATTTCTTCAATTTGATTTCACGATATCTCGCGACAGGATATTTCATCGATATGTCAGATCGAACTGTTTTTTTCACAGTCGTGCGATTAGATTTTTTTATGTTAAATGTAGAAGTTGAATTTTCGACTGTCTGTAATAACAGTATGCAATGTTGAGAACGTTATCGTAACTTTGCGAGTTTTATTATTTTAACTTCTAAAAAGTAGAATGTATCAATCAACGTAAAAATAGGATTAAAATACTCGAAAATTTTAGTAACATATTACTAGCACACCATTGCTATAACTCAAAGATCATCATTTGTAAGTTGTAAATAAATAACAAATATCTGTTAAAATAACAAAAACGTACGAACTGTTACATCATAGAATTTATGATACTGGTAGCTCGAATAGTTCCTGCACGTATAAATAATATTTCTTACTCGCAATTATAACTGGAATTACAGTCTAGAATCTAATTAGAATTAGAATTATAAAAACTCGAAATTTTATTTTATTCCATCTGTCAGAGGACTTACGATAATTATTATTTGAATGTAATAAATCTACAGGTTTTTCCTTTTACAAACGAACGATACTCTGATCGCAGAAATTAAGTTAGCTATCGTTCGATTCGGTCTAATGATAATTCGCGTAATAACATCAGATGAACAGGATGAATATATTCAAATACGAGAACGAAATGATGAGTTCGGGTCTCGTTGAACGGCCGAGAAATTATAATTTCCCCGGTTAAAATATTCGTATCAATATTTCACGACCATGACCGGCTCACCCGATGCATGTAACATCGAGTCCTATTATTCACGGCCGCGATTCTCCGCAACGAATTTTGATAAGGCAGCTTGCTAAAAGCTTCGATAAATGCCTTGGCATAAACATTCATAAATATGGATAAGGAGAATGTTTATTTGACCGAGTTTAATCCCAGGACTGTAAAAATATCGAATGAAAGTGGTGAAAATATTACATGTAATATATATGTAATTCTTCTACTAAAATGATAAAAAAAATAGTGACACAGAAAAGAAAAGAAACGACGATACGATAAAGAGGAAAATAAGAAATTGCATAAACGTTTTATCGAACGGAGCTATATTATTTTCATTTTGGCAACTGAAGGATCAACGACGATCAACTCTGAGGTAGCTCGCTATGCTCATAGAGTAAGATAAGTCGAGACGTGTGTACGAGCTGCCAACAACAAGCGAAACTCACATGGTGAATTATTCATGGCGAGTCGGGAATTCCGATCTCGTAACTTTCTGAATTGCCTTTAACGATAAATGGATTCGTATAAATTTTTTTTAGCGATAACCGACGCGCCTTACGGTTGTTAAAATTCGAGATTCATTCTTATAGCGCGTCTACGTGTCTGACATACAAAACAGTGCTTCGACAAATCTCTCTGTCGAAATGTTCAAAAAAAAGAATAAATAATTCGAAATAAGAGAACAATTCTATCATTTTGTTATATTTGTGTAAAATAATTGGAAAATTTATTATTAAAAAAAAAGATCTCTATCTAAACGTCAAAAGCAAACGATAATTCAACAATGTTTCTTAAATATATGAAAAACTCGAGTACGAAATCATTTCTCTAATGAAATGGAAATTAGTCAAAATTCAAATCGTTGATTTCGGGTTTAGCTTATTCTTTCCAACGGGATCACTTGTCAAAGACCGTTCTATTTCTTGTGAATTGTACTTTCGAAACGAATAATACGCAACGACAGAGATAACTGACGAAATTCTTCTTCTTTTTTTTCTTTTTTCTCTCGTCCCTAATCAACTGCTCTTGATTTGTGTATATATATATATAGATATATATATATATATATATATATATAGATATATATATATATATATATATATATATATATATATATATATATATATATATGTAACATCGGTTACCTTGACACAGTGGCACAAATGTAAACAGAGGCAGGCAGTCCGCTCTGGTCTGACCCGGTTTTGATATCCTCTACTTACTGGTCCTTATTTCGCCATTCCGCATGCGTTACCCTTGCATTCTTGATTCTCAAAAGACACAATGCGCTTTTGCGCACTTGTAACAATAAAGACGCGCACTACGTACGCCACGGGACTTCGTGTATCTGAAAGCATTTGTAAAAATTCGAAAGTAGATCCTACATTTCTCGAGAGGAATTTGAAATTTTTTTCTTAAATTTTTACATTCGACGAATCTGAAATCTACAGTGCGCAGCGCAGTATTTACTCTATTTTTATATCGCGGAATATATCTGATCACTTTTATTATAGAACACGCGTCTGATCGATATCTTAATTATAGAAATATACCCTGTGGAAATCTAGAATGTTTAAAACAGGGACGAAAGTAATTTTATTTAACAGGTTTCCTCGCCGCTTCTTTTACAACGTCGGACGAACGCTACGATGAGTGCAACGAATCAATCGTGTCAACGATATTCCTCGGATCGAAACTGCAAGACTCTCGACCCGTTCGTTTTTAAACGGCAGTTCTCGAACTACGGGGCCTCGATACCTAATATCTGTTGCTTCAAACAGGACCTTGACAGGAGTAACGTTTGATGGAATAGAAAGTGGATCGATGGATCTTTGAGGGCTCAATTGAGAATGTACGTTTCTAAAGTAACTTCGTGACCCCCTTTTTTTCCGCCTCTTCTTTCGCCACGTCGAGAGAGCGAAAAAGAGACCAGCCCCTGAATGAACGTACTTGAGAATCAGAGAATCTCTTTCTCTTTCTCTGCAGCCCCGGGCTGAAATCTTACACGCCACTAATTGCTACCATTGTCTCTGATGGGAAAGACCGAAGCACCGTTACCAACCCTGCAACCACCCTCTTCTTTCTCGCTAAACCTTATCCCGCTTGTCCATCTACGTTCTCTTCCATCTTACCGAAAATCTCAGTTACTTGCTATACCACGTAGACAACTGGTTGGTTCTTTAACCAACTGTATACCGCGATTCACTCAGTCAAACGTACAACGAGACTACGACGAACTATCCTCTTTTTCGCTTCCAATTCCACTCTTTAAGCTCGTCCTTAAATTCGTTTCCATTCGCGTTTCGATTTTACCACGAAATTAATCCTTGGATCAGATTTGATTTAACGGTGTATTATTTTTATCTTTTACGCAAATAGAAAACGAAGCTTTGTGTCAGATTTTTCTTTTACGGAATATTTTAGTTTTCTAAATTACTCCACTTCGTTCCAGTACGTTGTATGGACAAAATTTAATTTATTTTATAATTTTGTAACTATTCTCTTTCTATACTAATTACTGGGTTAAATACCATTGCTATCGACTATTTTGTTCCTCGTGTCGAGAGACGGATAATATACGAATAATTTAATTTAATTACAATGTCGATTCAAAGATAAATATATACACGAAAGGAAGTAATATATTTTGAAATTAACAAGCAAGGGAAATGTATGTATGCGCTCCGCGTCTGGCCATAAAGAACACACTCTACTTGGCCGTAATACACGTGATATCTTTCGCGTAGAATCAGTTCTACAAGTTAGACGCAGCTAGATTATCAACAGAAACATACCGAAGAATCCTCTTGCTTTCGCTGTTATTACTCATTTTTCCCTGCTTTTTGTTTCCTGACATAATACTATTGTTTTCCGCTTGTTTCGCGTTTCTTCTACTCGAGGATTCCGCGGACGGTTCTTTTATTCGCTACATCCTATATATATATATATATATATATATGTCGTGTCTCAGTTATTTTTACTTAGCTTTTTATTTCTTACCAAATCCAAAGCGAATGATTGTTCACCATCACCGAGTTACCATAAACAGCAACATACTTTGTTTGCGTAAAATTAGAATCAACTCGAAAGAATATCATCGAATCAACACAAGCACGACCGTTCAAAAAACGAGATCAGTGGAGAGGAATACCAACGCAATTCACTGTTAATAACAACACTGTTCAAAGTATAATATTCAAGATTTTTAAAACATGCGGGCATGCGCGCGGTTTTTTAAAAATCTTACAAGTTACAAGTCGCGCGTATCTATAGCTCTTGAAAAGCAGATTGCTTCCTCGAAGGGGAAACCATCCGGATTGCTGATGTTCGTTGTATGCCCGTCGAAGTATCTGAGCAAAGTTCACCGACTCCGCTGGCTTGGCCTATTTTTTCAGACACACGCCGTGGTGCACTTTCTTCCTTCCGCCCGTTTCCTCCTGTCACGCCAGCCCCCTCTTCAACGTCCCCTCTTCTTTTTTCTTTCTTTCTTTCTTTTTCTTTTTTTTTTTTTTTTTTCTTTTTTTTGAAAGAAGCTGAGTGCATGACTACACCTGAGCTAAGCCACACGTACTTTGTGTCAAAACGTCTGAGATAAAAGGGGGAGAGGCATTACCTTGCGCGCGGGAAATGAACGACCGTACGCGTCTCTTTTCTCGGATAAAAGTGTAGAATCTTCGATGTACGTGACACGAGAAAATAATACCTCAACCTCTTTCTGGCGATACTCTCGTGCGAAGCTTAAGAAATCATGAACGTTACGTTCTCGCGAGCAAAACAAGAGAAACACAAAGATAGTAGAAGACTGTGAAAAACGGATTTCTGAACTATAAATTACTATCACGCTGTGATAAATTGGAAGTAGCACTCGACTGATATGACTTTGAACGGACAATTGCAATAGAAAAACGGAAACTGAATTAATTAATTTTGGGATATTCGTCCACAACATGAAGTATTGCAAAAATTAAATAACTCGATTCGAGTATGTTATAAAGATTATTAAATTCTCCCACGACCCAACAGTGTTGAATCAATAAAAAGAATGCTCGTGCGTGTACGGAAAATTTGACAACTATAAAATTCCACAGAATGGCGCACGAAGGAAATCTCTGCTCAGACTCGATTTCTGATAGTAACATTCATAAATATCCACAATCTACCCGAAATGAAAGTAATTATCCAATTTTACTAAAATTCTAAAATTCTAAAATGGCGAATTAGACTAACTTGTAGATCATTAAAGTAAATAACTAATTAAAAATTTTTCACGAAAAGAGTTTGCATGGGAACAATAAATCACTGTATCGTGGGCGTGTATTTCGAAAAAAATGTCGTCTTAAACCGTCTATTCTTGTTCGAGGCAGACAACCTATACGACACTAAGGGCAGTCGTCTAAGGGTTCTCCAGCCTTCTTTGGTCTACCGACTATGTGCTCGTACCTCGATGCATATGTATGCCTCTACATAACGCATATATTCGTAACAGAGACCTGTTCGACCGGAAACGACGTACATACACAAGGGAGAACATCGGTATACAAGTGACGAAGGAAGGTGGATACACACATTCGTATGGAGTCAGTCACGTCGAAAGACGAGATTAGGGACCCTTCACGACGTAACCAGAGATGAAACCGCCGCGGCGAGGCACTCTAATTTCGCTGCGGAGTTTCTTACGAATCTTGAAAATCCTTTCATGTCGTCGGCAAAGGCACAAATCGGCGGGGAGAACTTTTCGAGGGGAGATTTTATCGCTGGCGGTGCCGCCTCGTTAACTTCTATCGACATTTCCGGCTTCCATCTGACTTCCGTTCTTCGCCAGTTCTATCGAGCTGTTTATTCGTTACACTGGTCGGAAGAAACGATATCACTGTAACAGCTGATGATAACAATTCGAGATTGTACGCGGTGATAAAAATCTGTTTCCATCGTTCTCTTTCTTTCTTTCTTTCTTTTTTCCTTCCTTTTTCTTTCTTTCGGGGGGAAAGACATCAGTTTTAAATGCGAGGCGACGATGATCACCATTTACGAGCTCATGGAAAATTTAAAGGTGCTAAAAATGCGCACAATCTGTGTTCGTAAAATTAAAAAATGGCCAAAATAAAAATAATTACAATAGCTGTATTTATATCTAATTATGTAAACCTGGATCCAGAAACGTGGATCGGGAAATTGAATAAACGCGAACACACCGTTGGTACGTATAAAGATCGTTAATCCACTGGTAATCTTGGTTCTGTAACTGTAATCGGATCATGCTCTCTACGGATTTACTCCGTGTGTTTCAGGTTCGGCGGTCTGATTGGATTTGTGGTCGGGCCTGGATTTAGTATTAAGAAGGATGGGTTGGACACTCACCGTTCTTGGGGTGGCTTTAGCCATTGCCGTCGTGGCTAGCGCCGCCCTAACATTCTCCAGAAGAAGGTAATTGCACAGCATCGTTTTAACAAACGCCGTTCGTTGATAGCTGACATATCGACTTGACGATAATTTAACTTTTTTAATTCACGGAGAAATTTTATCGTTGCCGGTCTTAAGCTTATAGATGTACGTTATTGCTCAAAAGTTTCGGAGCAATCTATTTCTTTAGACGAAAGGAACTTCTTCGTACATTCTCATTTCTACAAAAGATCATTAAATATAATTGTTGCATTAATTGACTAAGCATAATATAATTCGTTAAAGTTTTATTTTATCGTAGAAAAACAATACTATGAATAAAATGTTTATCTCCTTGAAAAAGTCATCGTTTCCCTTGAAGTCTTAAATTTGTTCTAAAATTTTGAACAACAGCGTATACCATTTCTAACAACTAAACTGCGAATATTTAATTTATATTTGCGAATGTAAATTTATATTTTCTCGAAATTCATATTGGAATGTAATTAACTGAATTTTTTCTGACGTGAATTGTCGTTAAGTGAACGAGAAATAAGTGGCAGTAGGAACTATTCTACGAACTATTGTACGAATTTCAATTATTTATAAATATATGTTTGTCCAGATAAATAAAATTTATCATTTAATAATGTCCGAATGACAAAAGATTTTTCTGAAAATTGTAGAAAGATACAGGCTTGTTTGTAATAAGAGGCGTTGATTGATGATCAAGTAGATTTAGAATTGAATAACAGGCTGATAAGGCGTAAGAGTCAGGCTACTCCTAATGGCTTCCATCCCTCTCACGTTCGTTCTTCCGTAAAAGACCGATAGTAACAATTCTTACAATTGTACAGGCCCGCTGTATCCATGATAGCTCAAACAGTCTCTTTCACGTGATAACCTCGAGTGATGTTTTCTTGTTTCTGTATTTTCTCGCATTACACAACAGGTACATTCGCGAAGACCGGTAAATGCAACACGTGCAACAGGTTAAAGGGTCATTCAGCTACCAATTGTATCAGAAACTTCCTGTCTTGCCCTTTTCTGTCTTCGAGTTCATTCTTCGTCGCGATAAAACGATCCCTTCGCGTTGAATCGAGGCAATATTAAGCATGACAACGGGCATCGTTCATCGTCAGATTCGTTAAAAGACAAAGCACGAACCTGAGAATTTGTAACAAACGTAATAATAACAAGTTGCCAGCCTGAAGTTCGTGCTTTCAATTCGATTATTCTACTGGCTCTAGGCTCTTCTTAAATAAATCTTATTCGTTAAAAAAGTCCCGCTCAGTTAGTTTTGATTTTTATACAACGATACTTTTATGTTTTAATCGTAGATCGTTAAATATGGAACAATATTCTTAGTTTTAATCGTAGATCGTTAAATATAGGAAAATATGAAAAAAATTAATATATAAAAGCCAATGCAGTAGGATATACTACAACGAATGAATATATACTACAACTTAATGAACAGGGCATTCTCTTCATTAGGGCAAAATACTTAGAACAAACGAACATATTACAAAAAACACGAATAAATAGAATTTAAGCATATGTACAAAATTTAAGTACAACAGACTAAATTTATAATACATTTATTATATAACAAATGAATTCTATAACGAACAAAGTTAACGAGTTGATTCATTATAGAATTACCCTCTTGTACATGCATATGAATTTATAAATCATTCAGATATGGGAGGTAGAAATGAAAAAAAGGGACTAACCTAAGCCCTTTTCATGCAAGATCTGTTAAATGACCATTAACCGAGAATGCAGCGAAATTTTATTTCACCTTTAATATCGCGCTTACGAAAATTGATTTTCCTCGCTGACCCCTTTGACGAGCGCACATCTCTATTCACTTAATAATAGCATATTCCCACGTGCTTGCGAGTACGCTATTAGTCTACCATAGGATCGAGCGCTCCGTGTGACCAAACACTTCTTCTACTATCATATCGGATGTTAAAAAAAAAAAAAAAGGAAGAAGAAGAAGAAAAAAAGAGGAGAAAAAAATGACTAGATTCGTGACAACTTTTATTACAACGTAGAACTGTTCGATTAACCAGAAACCAATGGACCCGTTAAATGTCAATATTTTCAATAATTTTCGAATATCTTGACCTAATAATTCTAATTCCCCCATATCACAGCCTGAAAAGGTTGGCTTCCACCAGTGATAACTGGCGATTATTCTACCTCGATATAATACTGCAAACATTTGCCGAGTTTCCGATAATTTTTAAGCCGAAACTTACCTGCGACTGCTACTAACGATTGTTTGGAATGTAGATATGTCTTGCAATGTAGATATTGTATCAGCTGGCAATGGGACACCAGAAACATCTGGAACGTCTGCGAGGAATGGCGACAGAAACTTTCTTGGTTGTGGGCGCCGCGTGAAGAAAAGGTACACTATAAAAAGGGACAGATAAATCTTTGAAAAATTAAAGATTTCTCATTGAAAAGATTGTAATTACTACGTCCTCTTACGATGGATTTTTCAGGTCGGTTTAGTGAAAGCACAACATCCAACGGCCCAGACAATCCCCGGTTTGTATCGGCAACCTGGGAACACGTCTCAACATCTGCTTCACAGCGACAGCGACCTGAGACTCGATGCACAGGGAGCTTTCACCAGGTACAGTCAGTTAGCTGTAAAATAAATTCAGTGATGACAGTATTATTTCCGAAATAATTCGCTGGCATTCTTCGACAAAAGTGAAACAGAGTGATAATGAATCTTATTTTGTGTTGTTAGTCGGATCGTGAAAAAGTCGACGATACAATACAATATATATTAGCATCAGTTATGATTCGGTGAAGAACGGCGTGCATTAATTTTGTTATGATAAAGGATCGTTGTCAAAGCGTTGGGTAGATATTGGCAATTATACGTGATGCGATCGTGCTCTCGATGACACAGCAGTAACTTTTTTTCCGGAACGAGCACTTAAAATAATTAGGTAAAACCATTAATAGCTCGAGTAACTTACAACCGAATAATAGTGGCGTTATTAAAAGTATTAAATTTTAATAATCCGTTATTATTAGAGTAATAATCGACGCGTGAAACGGCCCCCTCGTTGTTTCTACAATAAATAATAATTCCTCTAACGTTGAATCTTTCGTCGAGGAACAGTAGTTAATACTAATATACCGAGAGTCAAGAGCAAATCAATTTGACCGCCATAGATTGCATCTATATTTGTAACGAAAATTGTGCGACCTTTTTTCAGCAAGCACGCGATGTCTAACCAGTCGGTTAATCGATACTTAATATTTAATGCGACAACGAGTCGAGACCGCGCCGCTGTAAAATTAAACTTGCATTTCGCGTCGCTGTCATACGGCCGGTATTTAATATTCGACGAACAGTTCAATTGAATATATTTCGCCAAATTAGAAACAATTATTCGCGCGAAATTACGTTATTAACAACGTACACGTGGTGAGAATAATTTACAAAAATAAGAAGTATAATTTAGAGAATAAGAATAAAATGAATGAACAAACGTGCGTAGATTTTCAACAGCTTACGAACTAGAAAGAGAACAAAGAAAAAGAAAAGAAGGCCTATCCGTCTGAAGTTCTGAAAATACGATATTAACTCGCGACATTTGCAGGTTCGAATCGGTGGACAGAGATCTTCATCCGCCTCTGGGCACCACCACCGGCAGTACGATACCACCGCAACCCTTAAGACCAGCACCTCAACCAAGGCCAACTGCTCGTCCAAGACCGTCTCCACTTCAAACCTCGAGTACCGTAGACTACCTGAGAATGCAAGAGGCTGGTCCGATACCTTTGACACCACCGCCATCGTTGCAGAGACCATCGGTACCGTCGAGATCCACCGGCCCGTCGGTCTTCCTTTTCCAGAGCGAACCGATGAAAAATTACGGTCTGCACAAGCCATCGACCGACCACGGTTCGTTCAGATTCGACAGCGAGGCAACGAAGACCATGTCGGAGAGTATTCAAATGACACCGTACAGCTCGCAGAGTCACATCGAGGCGGCGAGACTGAGATACGAGTTCGAGGAAGAGCTGAGGAAAGAGCAGAACAGGCACAATCCTTACAGACAGTTCGATACCGGTATCGAGTCGACCAGGATCAGATACGGTGTACACGGTGTGCCTATAGCTACCCTGGATGGTAAAGGGGACGAGGATGGCAACACGAGCTACGGTAGCTACGACATCGTCCAAAGGAGTCGCATAATACGGCAACATGTCCGGAATGACTCGAGAGGCTCGCCAAGCAGTTTCGGTATGACGAATTCTTCGAATGCCGCCAGCCAGACTACCATGGAATCGATATACGGGTCCGAGGAGCTGTCTAAGATGTTTCAGAGCACTCAGAGTCTCGGCAACGACCTCGATCGCAAGAGCAACGAGATGCAAAGCATCGAGATGACACCCTTTAGAAGCTCCAGCCTTCAGGAGAACATCGGCCCGTCCTACTTGTTCCGCGAGTCTCAAGGGTTGCAGAAGGTCTCGCAATATATTCAGAGCCTGCCGGACCTTCCGATATACGACTCGATCAACGAACTCGGACTCCACCAAGATCAGAATCGCGTGCTATACGACGACACGATTCACGAATCGATCAACGCGTTGAAGGTTGACAGCGAGACGGCCTCCAGTCCGATACCGCCGCCACCCGCGCCGCCTGATCCGCCGAAAGATGTGCCAAAAAAGAACGGACAGACAACCGGCGAGAGAATATTCAACGCTCTCAGATTGGTCACATCGCAGAGTTACATCGACGCCTCAGAATTTTATAAGTACGTTCTTTTCCTAATGCGAACGATTAACAAGGGCAACTTGTTTAATACATTCGTTTAAATTTTATACTTGAAATTTTCTTAAGACCTCCTCTTTACTTGTTAGAATGAAAGCAAGATTGAAATATAAAAGTTGAAGGATTCTTAATTATTCTGTTAGAGAGAAAGAGAGAGCAAAAACTTTCTTCTACGTATAAACAGTAAGAATTTTGCTTCTGGTTATCGTAGCTCGGTCGTATCCTCCGCACAACAAGTTCAACGTTTCACATTCTCGCCGAGATCTCCGTCGTTGGTGGAGGAAAGCACTGGTAACCAGCTGCAGGATGAAGTTCAGGACATTTACGCGGAGAACGATTCTGACGTGATAGGTCCTGATGGCTCCAGACGTAGCTCTGATCTTTACAGTCCTGAACTCAATTTAGAAGCACACAGAACTGCGCAAGAGGTACGTGTTGATTTTATGATGCCATTAAAACTTATTATTCAACTTATTTCAATTACGATATAGGTATACAATAGCTTACAAGATCCACCGTCGTCGCCATTGTTAGTTAAAGATCACAGTCAAGAGATTTACACGTACATGACTGATCCTAGCTTCACAAGAACCTCGGAGGTACGACTGCTATTGATCTGATTGTATTTTAAACTTCATCCGATAAATTAACTCATAGTACTCGCTTTTATTTATTTCCAGGACATTTTAAATAGCATCGAGCAGAGAAGGAAAAGTATGGAGAGATTGAACGGTATCCAGGAATTCAATGAACTCGACGATGATGATTCATTAAGGTAGTTTTAAATATACGACAACTTCATCGATCTTCGTTAAAAGAAAGAAGAGGAGAAATTAATTCTTTATCTTCGTCTCGCAGGAAAAGAAATAATCACGACTTTTATGCCGCGCTAGAAGAAGCTCAATTGAAGAGAAAGTTCTCTCAGGTACAACAACTTTATTCGACATTATTTAACATAGTTAACTTTTTCAGTGTCCGAGCGATTTCCCATAATTCTAATCATTAGAATCAAAGACATTAGGCTTCTTGTCCACATGAAATAATTTACTATTATATTTTTAGATAAGGAACATTTTTTTTATGCTGGCAAGAAGTCCTGACGTCTATCGTGCTCTATCGCGACGCGATAATTTATTGTTGTCTTTCCCGGCCGCTGACTCGCGTACCTGTTATGTTTGGCGTCTTCTAAAAACAGTTGGCATCGATGCCTAATAATTTCACCGTTTTTAGAGGAACTATGTCAGAGCAATCAAACGGCTCACAGTTCAAAGTGATTGGACCACACTCGCAGTCACTTTTCTATAAAAACCAGGCCCGCCGTCAGCGGGGAAGACAGTGTTAATTAGTGCGTTAACCAGTGCAATACAATTAGTGCAACATACAATACAGTGCGTCAGTGCGTATCACTGCGTACGAAAATACAATCATTAGATGCGTATATCAGTGTGTCGTCACGCAATTCGGGCTATAGTTATTATCACCGCTGTAGGTAATCGCTATCTCAGCAGCTGTGAGATACGTCATATTACTATCACACTTATCTATTATACAGTCCACTTCTCGCGATCTCCGATCATTTATCGAAATCGTATCATTCTCTCTTCACAGTACTTCACACACGGTCGTTATCCGCCTCGACTACAAGCGCGCGAATCGCAACTTGATGCATCGCGCCGCAAGTATACAACTTTCTTTACATACTTCTCGCGATCTCCGATCATATACTGTCTAAATCCACGTATGAAGTAGGTGCAGAATATGTGACAATCTCTGTACATTTTCTATCGCAAAAGCTCGTACTTAATTATGAAAAGTCAAAATATCAGCTGAAGGCAAAGAAAATTCGTGGCAAAATTGACGAGTACCAAGAGGATTAGGCAAATACTTTACGATATTAGTTTCTCCATGTTAAGATACAATTCGATCTGCAGAGTTTCATCGCGAACTACGCCATGAACGATTACAATGACATCAACCCTGGAAGTCGTCGTGGACCCCAGGGGCCTGATCCAGAACCTCCGCCGGATGAATCGAATCTGAAGCGGGCAGTAAGTTGCGAAAGCGTATGCTCCGACACGAGTGTAGTGTTAAACGACCTCGAAGAAGCGCCTATCGTCGGCCACGTGTGCGTCGGTGTCCAATACGACAGATGGGGTGGTCGGGGTGCTGATAGCGAGGGTGATCTCGCGGTCAGCGTCCTCGAAGCCAGAGATCTCATCACACCGGATGGACAACCTGCTCAAGATACTTTTGCTAGGTTTGAACATTCCATGAAACGTATTAGATACAAATACACAAAGCTTGGGACTACTTGTCGATTAAATTGTTTTTAGAATGGAATTTGATTTAATTTATTGTTAAAAAAATTTTGAGGAAAGTCGATAGAAACACTTGGTTTTTTGCCTAAGTTAATAATCTACGAAGCGATGAAAGAGTTCAACGTTACAAAGTACAGTCCCAATTTTTACTTTTGTACACATTTTGAATTTAACTAACGAGAAGTATTTACTTCCTTTTAGAGTTTGTCTGTTGCCAAACAGAGAACTACACGTGAAAACGAGACTGTACAGAAGAAGTCCATCGCCTAGTTATCAAGAAAATTTTCTGTTCCCTCTGGACGATGGTCCCAGTGGAAGAACTCTTCTCGTCGAAGTATGTTATTGATAAAAAAAAAAAAAAAAATCACTCGTCGAAATACAAAAACTGCTTGGCGAGCGTGATAATATAACATGAATGTCAAATTTTTAAGATATTTTCCGATGAGACCAGTATCGGTGATGGAACGAGCCTCATCGGAGAAGCTAGGTTACGTCTAGGACCCGCTTCAAGAGCACCTGCGACTACATGGTTACCACTTTTGGGGTCAGCTTTGCCTACGCCAAAACTCGGAGAGTTAATGTTCTCTTTGAGTTACCTACAAACGGCTGAAAGGCTTACCCTGGTGGTTGTAAAGGCCAGGAATTTACGTGGCGCCAATGCAGTAGCCGGTGATTTCTTCGTCAAGGTAATTATACAGCAAACAGCATGACCGTGTTGAAAAATAAAAACATTTTTACTTGTGTATTTAATAAAGTTCCACTGAGTCTAAAATAAACTTAAACGCTCTGTAATTAAGCAGACTATGCAATATTGTCGATGATCACATATGATCCGAATCATACATGACTGACAATGTTCCAAAGGTGTACTTGCTACAACAAGGAAAGAAGATCCACAAGAAGAAAACGTCTGTGAAAAAAGGAGAAGAAAGTCCAATATTCAACGAGGCAATTATTTTTAACGTGCCCACTCATACTCTGCAGGTACTGAATAATTTTGAATTATCAAAATTTGTTGTACGTGAAGAATATCGCGTACCTACTGGTTTCTTTCATCTAATTTCAGAATATACAGATAAGACTAACTGTCGCGGAAGTAAACAATGACCAGGGCGTAAATTCGAAGCCATACTCCGTCGGGCATGTTATCGTGGGACCCACGTCGGCAGGAAGAGCGTTCGTTCATTGGAGACAAATGTTGGCTGCTCAAAGGCGCCCTGTTGCCATGTGGCATCCGCTCAGAAAATGAAAGGAACAGGAACGATGTTAAACGAAATGTAGGAACAAAAATCTACATGGATTTAAAGTATATTTGGAGAACGGAGGCGTTACACAGACATAATGTTATAGCAAATTATCCTGATGCTCCTCCGGATTTTGAACTGTTCACTTTTTAAAGATCACTTGAATTCGTACAAAATCATCGAAAGAGTATATTAAACGGTGGTGCAGTTTATCTTAAGAAAGAGACGAGGTCACGTTTTTTTTTTTTTTTTTTTCAAAGTAAACCGTTCAAAATTGCGTGAACGTTTTAGGATAACCCAATACATAGTACACGGTCACTGTTAATAGACAGTTCCCATTGAAAAAAGAAGGAAAGATATAGAGGAACTCAAATGATTTTATTATTGCATCGATTGACTCTAGAAACGATCGTGTACAATTCATTGAAATCATACAGGGTGCTGATGTATTTAAGGCCTCGACGTGAAAGATTTTTCTATTCACGTTATACGATTACTTGTAAGTATTGCATTGAATGTCCAGCATTCTCTCTTTAATCGTTCTCCTTTGTATTATAAACGAGCAAATACACCCACAAACGTGTGACACGTTGCAAGTAGAGAGATGATAATTCAACAAAAATCTACGATTCGTCGTTTTCGATTTGATGGTATAAAAATCTCGATGTCAAATTCGTATCCTACTGTACATGTACCAATTTGATGTACATGATATGTTGTTTCATCTAATGGTAAGATTGAAAATGACGGCTCCGTGATTTGTCGCGACGTGAATCGACACGAACACGAGGTTGCCATTGAAATGAAAGATAGCGAGGAAATTATATAAAACGGAGGAATCGACCAGGATATAACGCGGAGCCTGGTATCAATCATTTCAGACTGATGTATCGATATAAAAAAAAAAAAAAATCATCGTCAGGCACAAATCGCTGTAGGTTCTAAATGGATCCACATCGTTGTTCATACCGTGTGTCCCTCCACGAGGAAGGTTCGAAAGAACATTGTGACGAGACCGCAAGGTTCTCTGTACGAGGCTCAAATACATATTTGTATCGATATTTTATATACGGCCTGCGAACGACAAAGCCAAGGAATATACATCATTTTATTCGTTTCATTCATCATTGGGACGAATCAGATGAATTATATATTTTAGAACGAAGTGGGGGAAAAAAAACAAGACCAAGTGCACGGATTTAATGATGGCTTCAAAAATGTGTTCTTTCCCTTTTCTTTCTCCGTTAATGTTTCTTTGCAAAGAAATATACATACAGGTTAGATGAATTGTAGACGGATAAGCTTAATCGAACCTTCCTTACGTGTATAAAGAAAATGCCATCAGAACTTTCTGTGTGTATCATGCTGATGTCAGTTAAAATGCACTTCGATTCTTTTTCTTTTTTTTTTTTCGAAAGAAAAACTCCCCTCTTTCCACGTCGTACAAACATTATTTGCTTTGAATTATCTATCGGTTTGTACGAATATTTGTAAAAAAGAAAAAAATTGATCATTCCTGCTTTCCTCGTAATTTTTATTCTTTTCTTTTTTTTTTTTTTTTTTTGTTATTCTAGCGTATCAATGTAATCTTGGTCGTTGTTCGTTCGAACAACCGGCTATATAGATGCAGCGGAACGAAAGAAATGAAAAAAGAACGACAAAGAAAAAAGAAAACAAGAAACGCTTCGCCGCGATTACAAAAATTCATTGCGACGTCGAAGAATTTATGGACGATGGAAACTCTGATTCAGAGTTTCATCAAGATGTAAATGTTGTTGTTCCCAATGGACTGTTAATGTTTGTACAGAGTTTATCAACGACGTACTCGACGTGCAGAGCATTCTCTTCGAAACGTGGACGATTGATCACGATTTTTGATTATGTTTCTTTTTCTCCTAACGCTCGTTATTTTCATATTTCTTTTCCTTTTTCTTCTCTTTCCACTTCCTTTTCTCCTTTTTCTTCTTCTTCTTTTCCTTCTTCTTCTTCTTCTTCCTCCTCTTCTCTCTTTTTTCCTTCTTCTTCTTCCTCGTCACATAATCTGTTCAATTCTTTTCGTCATTTT
Organism: Tetragonula carbonaria; assembly: GCA_032399595.1. Lineage (NCBI taxonomy): Eukaryota > Metazoa > Arthropoda > Insecta > Hymenoptera > Apidae > Tetragonula > Tetragonula carbonaria. The sequence goes on from JAUCRC010000003.1 coordinate 11,477,203, forward strand.
ATTTCGACAATGAAATCATTGGTCTCGATTTCTTTTTTCTCTTTTTCGCCTTCGCCTTCGCGAAAATTACATGATTTTCAAGCAATGCTTAAGTCGATGCAAATCCGCTGCTGGTTGTTTGCATATACACGGCACAGGCTATGCATCGACCTAACTTAATTCTACAAAATTTGCTCCATTACGATTCCATTGGGCGTTCGAGGTTACAATGATACTCGATTATTCCTGATGTAATTAAATCCGCGTCACCATTTATAGTCGGAACTATTTGAGCAGAATGCCGGTGAAATTAGGGAAAGGTTCAGAAATACCATTCTTGTGACAAAACATGAGGAAAATTTGATTTTAAGATTATTCTCATTCACCAGGTAATAGTGTGTGCTCTCTGGAATATGAAAATCCATAGAAAAATCTTAATTTAATACTAACAATACGTTTGACAGTTCCGACGAGAAATGGAAAAACCTCGCGATATTTACGACTAACGGGATCGTTAGCGCAAATCGAACGAATTAGATAGCCTTTCGGACCTCATAAGACCTATTCTATACCTAAATTTTGTACCTCTTCGTACACGATAAAACTTTAACAAAACTAATCCTTGTGTATACACGTATACATTACGCATACGCCACGTGTATATATACATATACATCTATATATATTATAGTTACATTACGAGAGAATTTTACACTCTATATTATACATTTTTTGTCATAAATTGCCGACTTTGAATCCATACTTATGAACTTATTCAGGTCTTTTCTATCGCCAACTTACTATGGGACTAATATCGCTGAACTCTCATTAACTCCATAAATATATTTGTAAATTATCCATCGTGGACGATATGTATCTCTGCATTGTTTCGTACAAAGTGATCAGCGAGAACGATTGCGATTCACGGTTTACCATTAACAATAAGTAACCTTTTTACATGCAAAGCGAATTGTAAACATTTATTAACAATTCATCCGCGCAATGAGCTGAATGATGCTTTGTTTTTCAAAATTTACGAAATCTAATTAATTATCAATCTATTAATTATCCTTTTCATTCAGATCTGCAACTGTACATCGTTCTTAACAATATTAAATATAACGATTGGTGACATTATTGTAGCGTCATGTAAGTCTCAGTATTGATAACTGATGTGGCATTATGTAATTTTCAGTAGTTAACGACCATCGAAAAATGTGCTACAACCAATTCAAACGTGTGTATTCGTTTATGTTTATTTATTTAGGTAATTTAAATAAATTTTATTTAAATAAATAAACTTAAAAATCGGATTTTGTAAGTTTGTAACAGAACTTGCTGGCTTCTGGTAAAAATTACTAAATGTTAATAAAAAACAAAGAAGAAGAAGAAGAAGAAGAAAAAGAATGATTTCTTCGTAGCGATTAGTAAAATCAAAGTCGAATCGTCCCCGTGTTTCACTTTGTACTCACGAAACCGTACGTAGTACGTATGTATAATCTGTATACATGTAAGTCGAATTTCTATTCAAAACACTGTTGTATATCAGCACAAAACTAATCTTTTATTCTTAATACCAACGTGGTGTACACGCGCACGCACACACGTGTAGGTGGAGCTGGTTCACATACGTTTGTCTGCGCCCGTGTATGCATATGTTACGGATACATATTATTAAGTTTTATTGTTAAACTGGAATACATTAAACGTATGGCGTAGTACGATGAGACAGGGAGAGAACAATATTGAAGGCGTTCAATAGCTTGCTTCTCGTTTACCAAAATTTAGTTTTGTCAGGGGCTAGCTATAGACCAAATTAAGAGAGAAAGAGAGCGAGAGAAAGAGAAAGTTAGAGAAGAGCGAGAGAAAGAGAAAGAGAGCGAACGAAAGGGAGCACATAGTAAGAAAGGAGCACGCGAGAAACGAAAGAGAATGAAAGTGAGAGGATGTGAGAACAGATGAGAGAACGCGTGGAATGAAAGGACAGAGTGAAGTGATGAGATGAGTAAGAACGATTGACAAAAAGGTAGAGAAAAAAAGGGAAAAAAGAGTGATGATGACAATAATAATGCCAATGCGATTCGTACCTCAAACGATACAACTGATAACTACATACCTAAATAATAGTACGCACCGAAATATGCATACGAAATATCTGAAATAAGAATTTAGTTATCTATTCACAAATATACTTCTCATATTCGTTGATAAACCTCAATAGCTCAGTCTTGTTTAATTACAGATTTGTTGATCCACCGTTGCAATTCAATATTTTACTTCGTTTGTCACTTGTGTATACACAGAATTTTCTATCTCGAATGAAACCGATACAGTACTATATCGCAGTATAATAACTTCATTTATGTCTTATATTCTTTAGAATGTGCTAGAGTGATATAGATTTTAGATTATACATCGGCAATCACGCATAATAACATTGCGCATAAAGTTTTCATTAATTAAAAGATCAGGTCCCGTGATAAAAGATTAAAAAGAAAAGTTATGATGCCTTATAATTTATAATCACGATCATGATTGTGGGACGAATCGCAACGCGTAGCCATTGCATGAGTGTATGATTCATACAAAAATACTATAAAGTTTAAATTGTTTTATATTTTTGTTACGCCTCTCTGTGATATAATAAGGGCACATTCACCTCACCCTGTATATGCATTAATCTTTGTATCTTATTGATTAAGGTGAAACTTTTTGAAGAACAATCCTTGCCAAGCCCTTCCTAATTACATTTCGGATTATGCTCGTGCGTACCGTCAGATTAAAAAAAAAAAAAAAAAAAAAAATCAAAAACCATGCAAATTTAAATAATTATAAAAATATTCAAGCAAGTTGCCGACATTATTCCATTTAAATGAACTTAAGGGAATTGTTAAAGCGTTTATGTACTTCGATAGAAACCGAGTCGTTTAAGATACCCATACGTAAAATATTAATGAACGCAACGATCTAACAGAAAACGTTTTAATTTACTAATCATTTCGATAAATATTATTTTACAAAGATATGAAGAGAGAACAGTTACAAAAAATTTAACTAAGAATTTAAACAAATTTATCTTCTTGTAAAGGCATTAATTTTTGTTGTTGTTATTCGTTATTGTTTAATTTATAATAAAAGAATAAACAGAACGAATGTAAACGGAAATGTGTTAACAAAGTAATTCTGATAGAAATAATTTTAATTGATTCAGTCTACAACTATGTACTTGTTTCTAAAAGAAATGTAAAAGCGAATTATCTATGTATCATTAAATAGTTCAATTCGATCGTGTGTGTGTACTTTTACTTTTCAGTTTTATGATCTCTCAATGTTACATGTGTATTTAAAAGTATAGATTCATTGGATGGAAGATGTGTATGGAAGTGTTTAGATTTAAAATTATTAATTTTAGCAATAGTAACATATCCCTTAAGATAAGGTACGTTCGAGCTTGTGCTTGTGAAAGGTATAACGTGTATCGTTACACATTACATTATGCTATACTAACTATAAACGGAAAACCTTACACTAAAATCTGTGAAAAAAAAAATATTATAAATGAAAAAAAAAAAACGTTAATCACTATACAGGCGTGTAATAAGTACACGGAGAATCACGTACTATTAACTATACATGATCATTGTTAATCATGGTTGCGGTTCTATTTACACGATTCGTTTACTGAATAAATTCGAAACAAATATATTTAAAGTAATAACTAATGTCATCCACTTCATAATTATTACCTCGAATTCCTATAATTTTTATGTAGGTATATTGCAATTTCCAAGTTTCATTTCTTGAATGTAAAAATTTTCATTTATTATTTATTATAATTGGAAGTAAAAAAAATTAACAAAATCAAATCAGTTATACTGCGTCAACCATTGTATTTACTATATTAATTAAGAAACGCAATTTGAATAAAATATGTTAACGATTATTTACCATAAGGGTAGAGGTAAATTGTGCAGAAATGGAAGGACATCTTGCGGTTAGGATACGTCAAAATTGCCACAAAAGCAATTCACGTTCGGAAAAAACTGTTTTTTTTTACGTATCTTTATAAAAATCTTGATTTCCTCCACTTTGGTCTTTGAAAATAATGAATAGATTTGAATATGCTGATTCTCGACTTTTTCATAATGAAATTTATATACGACGCGACATTGGCATATGCATATACGATGGTGATGTTAAGGTACGTATGTTAATCATAGCATAAGAGTGAAACATAACCTTCAACCTTTTTGACAGACAAATTTTGAAAGTGGTGAATTAGTACTTACCAGTCACAGATTCCTTTGGGGAAGACCTGGTGATATATCGCGCTGTCACACGTGTCTTTCATTATCTCTCCGTCATATAGTTTTCTTCGAGGAAGAAGTTCCTGGTCCATTTTCCTTTGGACGTAGCAAAAAGATCATAATACATCTTTCTGAGGCTCCAATTGGTATGCTACAATTAATAATAGTTCCAAATTAAGATGTTAAAATTACATAGTTTCATAAAAATATTTTGCTTTCTAGATAAAATGCCTGGTCCATTAGATAATAGCATGCATAATTATATTAAATTCTCATTTAAAGAAGGTCTAGATCCAAATTTTCATACACATTTGTCTGATGCTATTATGAGACGAATTTGGGAATTTACACCTATCATGTCTTTAAATCATCCTGACAATAATACAAAAAATAGTGGAGACATTAATAAACCTCTACCACAAATAAAGACAAGAACTGGTATCATAGGTATTGAAAGAAGCCTTCAGGAACAACAAAAAGCAACAGATGAAAGTATATCAATGGCCTTTCAAGATCTTAAGAAGCTTATGGAAGTGGCCAAAGACATGGTTTCCATTTCAAAAACTATCTCAGCAAAAATACGGGTGATTCTCGACAAGATTACTTTGTAAAATTGACATTCATAATCAAAGACCATTGCAGGAGAGACAAGGAGATATCACAGAGGATGAAACAGTTAGATTTAAATCTTACTTAATGAATCTTGGCATTGATGACCCTGTCACCAGAGATGCATATAAGAATAGTAACGAATATTTCAAACAATTGGCTATACAACTTGCAAATATTTTAGAAGAGCCGATTAAAGTTAATATTTCTAATAAAACATTACTAAAATTACATAATAGATATTTTATAAATTTCATTCTACAGGAAGTTGGTGGAATGATGACATTAACAGATGTTTACTGTCGTGTAAATAGAGCTAGAGGCTTAGAACTTCTTTCACCAGAAGATTTACTAAATGCTAGTAGACAACTAGCATCTTTGAGTTTACCTATAGTATTGAGAATGTTTGATAGTGGAGTTATGGTTCTTCAATCTAGATCACATGATGATAATGCCATAGTTGATGTTATAGCTCACCTGGTAAGTAAATAATTTAAACAGTTTTTATAGAAAGCTTAACTTCATTTATTCTTTAGATAAAAGAAAGAGGCTCTCTAACAGCAGAAGAACTTGCTCAATCAGAAGGTATATCAGTCCTTCTAGCACGTGAAAGGCTACTAGTTACAGAAAAAAGGGGAAGAGCATGTAGAGATGACACAATTGAAGCTTTAAGATTTTATCCTAATCTATTTCTGGAAAAAAAATGATTAACACTGCCAAATTTCTCATTGCCATATATATATATTATATAATTTAATATATATATATATATATATATATATATATATAAGTTTTAAATATATTGTTTTCATGATGTAAAAATAATTTAAAATTTCTTACATTTTTTCTGCTTTTTACTCATTACACATATAGAATAAATCAAAATTAAAGATTAAGTACTGCATGTTACAAAATCTATAATTTTTTTTTTAATTAATATTTAATTAGAAATAATTTTTGTGAACGTTCATATATCTTATAAATATTATATGAAAACTTCTAAAATGTTATCATTAAGAATGCTTTGTAAGTATACAATGTACATAAGTAAGTAATCATTGAATATATGTGCACATTTGTAAATAAATATTTTTCTGTTACAAATATCACACTAATTTACAACACCACCTAATTTGAATAAATAAAACAGAAAGGACAAAACTAAACAAAATTGTATGACTTTAAATTATAGTAACATATACTTAACTATTATAAGTTGGTAATAATTACGTATAACTATAAATTCGATATATATAAAATAAGTCGTTTTAATAATTATAAAATGTTTATAACATAGTCAGTACTGAAAACTACTAAAAATGCTGTTAATTTAAAAATTCTATTGTTTAATTAATCATGAACTAAGAATACAGTACCTAAACCATCCGCCATTTTTTTAAACACTGACATCCTTTTAATCATACATCAAATAAATGTTGAATCGATCAATTAGAAGTAAGAAAATCTAAAATAATAATTTGACACATTATCTGCAATAATGCAAAATTATGAAAATCAACAGTTGACAAATATACCTAATCAATGGTCGAAGCTGCAACATCGACTTGTTTGTCAGACTACACAATTTTAGTTTAAGACTAAAATGAAGAAAAGTATTTTTATCATAGAAGCGTTGTGAATGCGGTTAAATGAATTTCTTGAAGTTTGGAATATACTATATTTTTGTGAATTACACACAATATAAAAATTAATAATATTTGAATATTATTAAGTGTATTCGTTATATCGTTCAGAAAATAAAGCCTACTCAGCATACAAAATGGCTTTGCCTCCAAACTATAAGCAAGTAGCAATGGCTACTTCAAATATTGTTGCATCTAATCGTGAGTATTATTAATCTTAATATATTCTGCTAATTCTCATCGATTAAAAAAAAAAAAATAACTATATTTCAGAAAGACTTAGAGCCTCTGGTGGAAGTAGTAGTAGTTCGACTAATAGTGTAAGTAAACGTAACATGTAATGAAGATTTATTTTTGAAATAAAATTAATCTTTGCAATAATTTATAGAAAGATGCACAAAGTCCATTTATTCAAACACCTCATAGTCATCCAGGATTTACACCACAGAAAGTTGGAAAAAATACAAATGTATGTATTCTGTCAATTATAACTGAAATTGTAATATCATAAAATTGAAATCGAAGTACTTTTATAAATTAAATTTCATGTTAATTATATAGGCTGATTCTCGTATGCCCAAACCACCTAAGCCACCAGAAAAACCTCTTATGCCTTATATGAGATACAGTAGAAAAGTTTGGGATCAAGTGAAAGCTCAAAATCCAGAATTAAAATTATGGGAAATAGGAAAAATTATTGGGCAAATGTGGAGAGATTTACCTGAAGAAGATAAAACAGAATTTATTGAAGAATATGAAGCAGAGAAGGTAGAAGTGATGATGTGTTGATATTATTTTTGTGTAACTATAAGAGTATATATTAATATTACTTATGTTATAATTATAGGTTGAATATGAGAAAAGTTTAAAAACTTATCACAATTCACCTGCATATTTAGCTTATATCGCAGCTAAAAATAGAGGGAAATCTGGTAAATATTTTATATTGATAAGCACATATCCTTGTTTATATTAAATTTTTAACACAATTATTTGATCGTAGCATTATGTGCAGCACAACAAAATAATGATGATCGAGAGAGTCACGAACGTTCATCAGGCAGTACCAAAGGACAAGCAGCACAAGACAGAAGAATAGATATTTTACCTGCAGAAGATGATGATGGTATATAAATTCATGTAATTCAAACACGTGAAAATAGTACTTATATTTTTATTCTACAGATCAAGATGATGGATATTCCGTAAAACATGTTGCGTATTCCCGATATACTCGAAATCATCGTCTTATTAATGAGATATTTAGTGATACTGTAGTTCCTGATGTTCGCTCTGTTGTTACTACACAACGAATGCAAGTATTACGTCGCCAAGTACAATCTTTAACAATGCATCAGGTACAATAAAACAAACATTGATTTTTAATTATTTAAATAATTATTCTAATGAATTATTTTGTTAAATATTACAGAAAAAACTAGAAGCAGAATTGCAACAAATAGAAGAAAAATTTGAAGCAAAGAAACGGAAATTTATTGAAACGAGTGAAATATTCCAAGAAGAATTGAAAAAAGTAAGTTATCATTTTTAATAAGATAAATATTCAAATGTGAAATAATATCTCTTTCAGCATTGTAAACCAGCTGTAGATGAAGAAACATTCAATAAAATGGTAGAACGACAATATGAAGCGCTTAGACGAGATAGATTAAAAGGTGCAGAAGAAAATCGCTCAGATGGACCTGCATCGAGTGAATCAACTCCAAATTCTACTCCTACTCCAACTCCTGCTCCTATTAATGATGAAACACCATCTGATGTAAGTACTATGAACAGAATTGTAACCATTAATATATAGATGATTAACACATTATTATTTCTTTGTAGGTTACTGACAATGATACAATAGATAAAAAATCAAATGGGTGTGAAAAATCTAACAATGAAATTAAAAAAGAAACATCTTCACCTCCATATACTGAAAATAAGCCAGAACCTTCATCAGCTCAAGGAAATGCTAATCAACATACATCCAATTCTGGCATGTATAGTGGAACTATTAGTCCAATACAACAGCAGCAACAACAAACGCCGCCATCACCACTACCACAACAACAGCAGCAACAACCACAACAACCGCCGCCGCCACCTCTACCACCTTCACAATCACAACCACAACTACAACCACAATTGCAACCACAACTGCAACCACAACCACAACCACAACCACAACCACAATTGCAACCACAACTACAACAGCAGCCACCTCCAATACAACATCAACAGCCACCATCTCAGCATCTACAGCATCCACCGCCACCACCACCGCCACAACAACAACAACAACAACCATCGACGCAACAATCACAACCATCTTTACAACCACAACCTGCTACTACAACAGTTGCTGCTGTAGCAGTAGCTAATACAAATGTAACTGCAAATACGCCGAATATGCCTCCTGTTTCTTCACCGGCTCCTCTTATACAACACAATCATCATCAACAAGGAATGTTAGCTAATCATTCAATACCATCTCATCAAGGAACACAAGGAACTCAAGGAACACAGGTGCTTCCACCTCAAGGACCAGTTTCTAATCCACATACTCCCCAGATGATTCCACCGAATCAAGGCTACAGTCAACAATATCAACCAGGACCTACTCAACAGGCTCAAAATGTTCCATTGGCTCCAAGACCTCCACATCCATCTTATGCTTATCCTCAGCAACAACCATATCATCAACCATATCCTCAATATGCACATCCATATTACCATCAGCCATATTCACAATATTCACCACATACCATGGGTCGTCCACACACCCATGGACCTCATAGTCCACACAGCCCTCATTATCATCCACAATCTCCTCATGCTGTTGGAGAAAATAATGCTGCTAATAACAGTGTAGCTGGTTCAAACACTGCTTCTGTACCAACTTCTGATGCCAATAATTCATCTTACTCATCAGTATCGGGACATTGTGAAAGTGAACGTTCTGTTCCATCAGAAGGTCAAGAAGGTCAAGCAGATATGAAATCAGGATCTGGTTAATTATTTTTTATAACTGCATACATCTATTTATAGGTTTTCCTTAATTTTATGTAAACCATAAAATTACATTTAAATAATATTGATGCATTTAAACAGTTATAATAAATTTGTCATATTCACTCAGTTTGTACAATAAAAATGCATTATTAATCTTTTTTTATTTTGAGAGTAATATTGTAATTAGAATTATCATTTCACAGCACATCTCATTTTTAAAAATACCAAAAAATGCATTCATACAACAATCAAGACATCTGTATAATAGATCTTGAATAATGTACATCAGTCTTTTATTTCACAGATTTCATTTGCCAAAGTCCATCATTTAAATAATGACAATTTTCTATACCTATTCCCTTGTTCACCTTAATTCTGTAAATTATGTTATTAGAACCTACAAAGCATTTCTTAAATTTTTTATACATTGAATATTGTAGGTTATTTATTTACTTACATATCTTCTGTTGACAATGTAGTAACACCCACAGCTAAAGCATGTTGTTTGCCCTCTGCCATAACAGCCTATATTTCAAATTAAGAATTTAATATTCTTAAGTTTTTTTATACTAACAAATAACTTCACTTTATATTATTTTAGCAAAGGATACAACAACTGTTCCCTTTTCTACAGGTGTCATCTTTGCACCTTTCGACGTTAAACCAGGACACATAATGTTAGCCCCACTAAGAACGAACCGGATAGCACCTTTATCAACTTGTTGCATTGGTAAAAAAAATGGGTCTAAAATTTTTAAATATATTGAACTAAAATAAGTTATAAAGTATAAACGTTTGTTTAAGATTAACTTTCTATTAACTTGTTTGCCATATTTGGAAAAAATATTACTTACATTTATGTAATAATCTTAAAGTAGGCATCCAAGATCCTTCGCGTTGACGGAAAAACAAAAGATCTCCTGCTGCATTTACTATAATTTCTATATGGTCATGACTAATCATAAAATAAACATATATAAAATTATTTAATACTAAATATAAAATATATCAGTTTTAAGAAAATTTACCATTTTATAATTCGGAAAGCATCTTTTTTTGGAATGATAGCATCTACATGACCTTCTAAGTGGGGATATAGCTCTAAAAGTTTTGACCGAATTCCTTTTTGAACTGATGATTTCAGTTGTTGCATACCAGAAATGCTATCTTTCTCGTCAAATCTAGTAAAAACGACAGCATTATTATCATTAGATAAAGGTTATGTTCTTATAAGAGACAGAATAAACATATGTACTTCTTAAACATTTTTCTCTCTTTTACAAAATGATATTGAATGTCGCAAAATTATTAATATATAAAAAGTACATTCAATTAAACAATTCTTGATGTAAATTTTGATTTTCAAAAGATTGAATACCACCGGTATATGCTATGTATGAATATTAAACTACAGTACTATATATACAGATCAAAGTATACATATATAAATAATAAGTAGTTACATATCGTTCATTTCCATAAAAAAATTTCTCAGATATTGAATGATACAATAAATTTAAATTATATTACAAAAAAAATAGTTACAATATTTTATGATAAGTAAAAATTTTCAAATTATAATAATTTGAATAGTTAGAATATTTATGAAAATTACTATAAAATATTATTACTATAAAATATTTATTTGCAACCAAATATATAATTATATGAACTTAACTAAACGTAAGATAAATAAAATAAAAAAATTTAATTATATAAGAAGTTATTTTTTTAGAACTATTTTTTACAAAACCAAATTTTAGACCCATTGGATAAAATGTAAAAATCGAAATAACGAAATATTTCTTAAGACCATTTATTTTATATTTTACTGGCCCTATTATTACATACTTCCGGATTTTAATTTTTTTAAACTATACACTGATGTTATAGAGATGCAATTGGTAAAGATGGAAACATGGCGGGACTACTCACTAATTGTGGTCCGTGCCGAAATGATTGTTTGGTTTCTCTTTTGGTGAGTTTGTAATTTTTAAATATCACTATCACATGTTTATTTTACTTCATAGAATTTTTTTGAGAGTGAGTTCTTTCAAATAACATGTATTTATTTTAATAGATAAAAAATTAAAATATAAACATTATGTTCTATTGTAATCTTTTTTTTATTTTAAAATGTATTTATTATTTATGAAAAAAACTTTGATTTATATTGGCAAATTTATATAGGAAAAAATACCTGAAAGAAATTTAATTGGTCGGAGTTTATATATTGTACAAACATTTCACATTGCTGTAATTATTTATGATATATTCATTTTTATTAATAGATATATTGACAAATATAATAATCTTTGTATTTATATCACATAATATAATAGTTTTTTACCAATGTTTACAAGCATTTCTGTCATTTTTTTCGAAAATAATAAGTATCAAATTTAATAAGGTTATGTTTAGTTGTAAAAAATGTTGATAGTATGAACACTAAATAATATTTATAACATAAAAAATAATTGTAGGTTATAGGGCCAGCAGAATTATGTTGCAAAGTTTCTGAAGGATTACATGAAAGTGCAAAGGAAAGGAAATGGCGTATTGTTGTACATCAGTGTGAACTTGTTGATAAAATCATACAATCGAATTTAACGCTAGGTGTAGATTTCATTATTTTTGTTTTTGATTGGACTACTCAATCTTTATCTGAAGTAAATATATAATATATTTAACAATTATATATTTATAAATTGTATATTTATAAAATAATATTAATGTTAAAAAGTATCATTATTTAAGGTAGAAACAAATATAAGTCTCATAGATGAACATTACATAATTTCTGGAGCTGCATGCCTTGTGAATTGCAGAGGAATTTCAAATATTATGGGCTTGACTTTCCACAAATCAGCAAAAATACAAGAGAAATACAACATTAGATTTTTATCAGCTAATGTTTTTGTAAGTTATACATGTAGATTCTCTTTTCCTCTTGTAGTGTATAAGTATTTTATTATATTAATTTTTATATTTCTTCCAGAAACCACACATTTGTATACAATTAGGTAATAGAATATTGAATTTAGTAGAAACTATATTGGGCATAACAAGTGGAATTCCTACTATTGGGATATAAATAATATAAAATTTTATAAAACTTGGACTTATATTTTAATGTTAAAATGAAAAAGGCAGGTAGCAAGAGTCAAGCATATGCTTCTAGCCAAGAAGACAGTGAAAATGACAGTGATGAAACTGAATGTAGTATCGGCAGTAATTCAACAGCCGGTACTCATCGCAGTGATACACCTACTCGTAGCGCTCGTTATAGAAGAAAAGGTCGACGTAGAAGTAAAACAACAAAATATAAACCATGTACAGACAAACCCCTTTACAGATATTGCTGCAGTGTTAAAGAAGATCATGGACAACCATTATTTGGGGTACAGTTTAATCACCATTTGAAAGAAGGTGAACCATTAATATTTGCTTCAGTGGGAAGCAATCGAGTGAGCATTTATGAATGTCCAGAAGGAGGAAATATTAGATTACGTCAATGCTATGCAGACCCTGATCCAGAAGAAAATTTTTATACTTGTACTTGGACTTATGATGATTCTGGAAAACCTCTTTTAGCAGTTGCTGGATCACGTGGTGTTGTAAGAGTTATTAGTCCTGTAACTATGACTTGCATCAAACATTATATTGGACATGGTCATGCAATAAATGAATTAAAAATTCATCCTAGAGATCCAAATATATTACTGTCAGCATCAAAAGATCATGCTCTTAGGTTATGGAATATAAAAACTGATGTATGCATAGCAATATTTGGTGGTGTTGAAGGTCATAGAGATGAAGTTTTAAGTGCTGATTTTGATTTGAAAGGAGAACGTATTATTTCATGTGGCATGGATCACGCTTTGAAATTATGGTCTTTGGATAAATCAGATATGCAAGAAGCAATAAAACAATCCTACTATTGCAACCCCAGTCGTAATGGAAGACCTTTCGATTCAATATTACAACATTTTCCAGATTTTACTACACGCGATGTTCATCGTAATTATGTTGATTGCGTTAAATGGTATGGTGACTTCATTTTAAGTAAATCTTGTGAAAATTGTATTGTTTGTTGGAAACCAGGACGCCTCGAAGATTCTCAATTACGTAACGGAGAAACAAGCGCTACAGTTTTACATAGATTTGAATTTAAGGAATGTGATATATGGTTTATACGATTTTCAATGGATTTTTGGCAACGTACGATAGCTTTAGGAAATCAAGTCGGTAGAACATACGTATGGGACTTAGAAGTTGATGAACCTGGCCAAGCACGCTGTTACTCACTTCAACATCCTAGATGTACTGCACCTATACGCCAAACTAGTTTAAGCAGAGATGGTTCAGTTTTATTATGTGTTTGTGATGATGCTACTGTATGGAGATGGAATCGTGAACACTAATGAATCCATAATAATTCATAAAATGGTGCCTTTATATTTACATAATATATTGTATTAAATGCTTATTACTGCCTTTATAATTACTAGATAGTAAATCATAATTTTATATCAGTGTATTTATAAAATAATCGTAATAATTTCTATCCATAAGTAATTTATGAAAAAATTAAAATTTAGATATTTATATATTTTATTACTGATTATATCTTCTTCATTAAAAATGAGGAATTAGTTTTTTATACATGGAATTGTAACAAAAAGAATTTTAAAAATCACATTATGTTGTACTCAACAATTTTCAAAAGCATTCAAGGCTTTAATTCTTCATATATATTTTATGCATTAGTATGATTATTTAACAAAATAAAATATTTCCCATTTTACAATGGAACATTAATCTACATTTACTTTTTAAAGATATTTTGTTTATGATAGAAACTAATGCACGTTTTATAAATAAGAAAAAGTAAAATGTTTAATAGATTAATAGCAAAAATAATAAAATATTGAAAAAATTTCTTTTTTGGAATAAAACAAATTTTCATAATTTCGTAGAAATATAGAAGCGAAGGATCGAATTTCAAATCGCTCGTGTTATTCGGAATCTCAAAACTAAATTTTAGATATAAGCATACGTGAGTGATCGCGAAACCAATCGATACGAGAATATCAAGATCGGCTAAATTTTTCCGACCGTCTAAAAGCTCAAGTTCCTGGATTTTTAAACAATTTCACATATTCCTAAATAGAAATCTTATATTTTATAATATAAATTTACTTACTATAAATTTTTTGCTATAATTTGCTATTTTTTTGTTTTTAGCAGTTAATATATTTTATCCAATGATTTATAAAAAAATATATGAAATTATCTAGAATAATCTGGAATAATTGTCTAAAATAATAATATATTATAGTAATATATAATTAAATTATAAGTAAAAAGTGATAGCTATGGAAAACCAAAGCAATTATTTTAAGTTATATGCCTTTTATCCATAAAAAAAAAAATCAATAAATGTTTTTATATAAAATACATAATCATTCAAAAATTGGATATTTATACATTTCAAATACAATCTTAGAAGATTTAATAAACAAGTGCCAAAATATGATTTGAATGTAAGCATGAAATGTATTGTAAATAGGAAATTTTGATTTTATGCATAATTGCTTAATAATGAATTAACAACTACAGCACTTCTTTTAGCTTCTTTGGAATCTTTATCTTCAGCTTGTCGTTGTTGCATATCCTGTTGCCCTCTAATTCTAATATTGTGCTTCTCTTTGAATTCATTTATTTCAAGTCCTTTTTTTGTCAATTGATCATTTAGAGCATCTATGACTTTAATTAACTATAAATACATTTAATTATATTTAACTACATTTTATTTATATTATATTCTTAAAAATTAAGAGGTATACACTACGAAAATAAAACAAACCTGTTCTTTATTTGTTACCAATGCAGGCATCACATCTTCTACAGTACGTTCACATAAAACACCTCCAGTCATTCTATAGCATTTTCTTTTTGGATCTATATTTTTTAATGTATCAATTACGATCCTAAAAAATTAGAAGTACGTATCAGTTAAGTAATTGAATAATAATTTATGCTATCTGAAAGAAAAACTATTTAATTTATCAAAATAAATTTTCAATTTTTTTCATTAAAATCTCATGATATATAAATTTATGTCAAATTATTTGTTATGTATTTATTCAATATTTAAAATATATTTGTAACAAGCAATAAAAATAAATATTATAGGTTAGGAAGCACATACTTGTGTTCATTTAGTTCCATCTCCATTTCAGACAATTTATTGGCCATTGCTCTTTGTTCACTGCGAAGCATTTGAAATTCAGATAGTATCTCTGTGGTAGATTTTGTGCCTTTCGAAGATTTTCCTGATTTTTTATCACTAGCCATATTAGGAGCTTGATATCACTTTTTCATCCGTAAGATTCGGCAATGCTTCTGGCGCGTGACGTTTCTACGTTCGTACTTAAAATCGATTTATATATATCGTTCGATATTTTCAACAGAATAATAAAAAAAAATAAAATTTAAAGTTCAATTTTGTTATAATAAAAGAAATTAAATTTTAATAAAAATATTAACTTTTATTATGTTTTATTTAATATGAGATATAGAAAATAAAGATTTTATTTATTTTACACTCGAATTGGGCTTAAGATTTATAAATAAAAATTAAAATAATAATATATCAAATCTCTTTATTATGATTTTTGTACATTCTATGAAATCAGAATTTTATTTTGTGCGTACTGCTTTTTTCCTTTTACAAAATATAGCGAAATCCTATAAAAGTAAATTATCAACATATGTGCTATACAGAATGAAAGAGAAGTAATATATCATATCTAAAACAAATAATATTTATACAATAAATGATCATTCATTTTGCTTACCAATTAATACATTCAAGCTTACACATAAATAAAAAACCTTGGATAAAGCTACTCGCAACACATTGTATGTAAAATTAAAAGAATTTTTATGTCCTCAGACATAAATATTTTTAATTTACTATACAGTCTTAAATAATACAATTTATGAGCAGAAGCAAGTGACATATATTTATTTTTTTTATTTAATGATGATATGTGAAATACTTTTTTAGGCATATATAAATTTACACTCATCAAATTATTTTATCTTTTAATATTTAAAATTAGATATTAAACAGGAATGTATAGAAAGAAATTGAGTATCATAATAAACTTTTTTAACAAATTTTGTTATCATACTGATCACTTCATTATACATTCATGAGATGTATATACTGTATATACATATGTTAACATGAATGTTAAATAACACACATATTGTTTATTGTACATCTATCCTAATAGTAAGCATAGTAAACACAATATAATATCAGCCTTCCAGACTAAAACGTAAAATAGTAACAATTTAATATAAAAATTATATAAAAAGATATACAAAAAAAATCTTATTATATATAAGTGACATAAATAATATAGGAATATAGTATGCAATGACAGCTATAGGAAGAAGTCAATATCTGATTTTAACAACCAAATATTAAAGTACTAATAAGTTAAGTAGACATTTTGAAACATATTTTCAATATTTAATATAATAAATTACATGGAATTTTAATTACACGAAAAATTAGATATCTTAGGATTTACAATAGTTCATTTGGTTACATGTTTTTTGCAAAATATAAAATTGTAAATTTTTATATACGTTTTGCTCGAAAATTTTATTTGATTATCACAACTGCAATTTTTTTTATATTTTAGTAAAATAACTTTTTAATAGTTATTAAATTTTTTAATTACTAGCAATAAATACAAATAAATTGAAATGTAAAAAAATTTTAATTTAATATATCTTATATTGAAAACACGCATATAGTATGTATACGTAAAACATATCAAACTTAATTAATTCTGTGTCATGGAAGAAATTATATCCTTAAATTAATAGATACACGTATCATCTTACATTATAAATGCATATGTATGAATTGAATAGCATATTGTATGTAGGAATGTATTTCTTTCTCTTTAGAGTATTTCATTTTCAATCTCTCTTATCTATTGTAAAAGTAGTGTTGCTATAGTAAATATCAGTAAATAAAAATTTTCATTATATAAAAATTTATAATTTGTACGAATTGTAATAATTTTATAACATTACTATGTTAAAATAATTTTGCAGAATTCTTTTAAAAAGGAAATTTACTCAGGAGAATTTATACTTAAAATTGATTTTTCTATTTATTTATATATTTACTGCAGAATAACTGAAAGTTTTAATTTTTTACATATAACTATCCAGAAATATAGTAAGTTTATTTTATTAACATATAGATAATAATGTGTAAAATAATGAAATCAATAAATATAGATACATTCATATCATGAAAGTTTGAATATCTCTTATCTACAATTATAAATGAGAAAGTTATATTGTTCTTTTATTTTACTACTATCTGCATTAAAAAAGATATGTGAACATTACTGAGATGAACACTTCCTGTGATTCTGCATAAAAAACTATTTTATCATTCCCAAGACTTCTATCCCTTAAAAATATATATTAAAAAAATTATTACTCTTAAGTATAGTATTTTCTTCCAGGCTTTATATCAATTTCAATATCTATAGTTGTTTTTAATTCCAACATCTATAGTTTTTAATTTCAATATCTATAGGTGTTTTCAATTCCCAATACTTAAATATGCATTACTATAATCTGTTTTTACTTATGTACAGCAGAAAATTTCGCAGTATCAATAGTGTTTGTTTATAAATATTGATATTTTTAAATTATCTTAAAACGAAAAAAAAGCTATTGATTTTATACTGTTATTAAACCGATGTTTCGGAATTCAATCTTAATAAGAATTTGTTAGATTTAGGATGTGCGAGCTGTTCTGTAAGATGAAAATGAGGTAAATGATATACTGTACATAACAGAGCTACTTCACCTTGTCGCAATTGAAATTCGCAACCATTCGCGAGAGGTCGCGATGGCAATTCTCCCTCGCAGACTAAAGCCCAATGATGCGATCTTTTTTGTCGTTCTTTTTCATTTGAAAGAACAGGACTGGTTACAAAAAAAGGTTCCAAAAATGCACGTGGTGCTGCATCTTGAGCCAAACATCGTGCAAGTCGATTTAAAATAGATTCAACAGAATGACGCGGTTGTTGCCGTGTAACTCTTAAATATTTCTGTAAAGCTCTTGCCATAGATGGAAATACTGCTTGCGCAGCTTCCATGGGATCCATAGGACCAGGATTTGGAGTTGAATCAACTTCTGAATGCAAGCGTTTTATATGTGCAAATGCTTCTTCAGCGGCAGTGATTAATCTCGCTCTACGTTTCCGTACTCTACGCTCATAATCATGTTCCTCATAAAAACGTTCATTGTGACTGGAATCTCTACGACGAGTTTGAGTTGTTATGACTGCTCTATCACCACTACCTCCTCGTGACTGAACACTACCAGATACTCCACCATCAACTTCGTAAAACTTGAAGCTTGATTGTTTTCTGCCAGATTTTGATACTGGCAGTCTTTCTAAGTATGGATTGTAAATAGGAAATTCTGTATAATATCTTTCTAATACCCATACTGCTGCTCGCTGTATCGACAACTGTCCTATTGCATAAGATCGCGATTCACCATCTGGTGATCTTACAACCTTAAATATCATCGCATTATAAGTATAGCGTATCAAGATTGGATACAAAGGTGTATAAAAAATTAAATGCACTTACTTTAAGATAAAAAATAGGCTGTTGATGGCGAATTTCAATTAGCAATATGGCAATATAATGTATGAATAATAGAGTATCTGCAAGAGTACCTGCATAATTTACTAGATTTTTATATTCTGTTATTTCACCATTAGCTGCAGTCTTAGCACTCTCAGTAACCTAGAATTTATGGTTAATTCTACATAAATATAAATTCTATAAGCGAAGAGATTTTAGAATCTGGTACAATCATATACCTGAACAACATAAAATAACCAGTAAGTACAAATGCATAATGTAGTAAGAAGTAACACTCCTGCTCTGAATAAAAATATACGTGGCATAGTAGCATTTCTTGATCGTAAAAACACAGCCCAACTCCCGATACCTAATAGCACCAATTTAAAGGCTAAACCTAGTAATTGGCCTTTACATTCAGCATTACAAGATAATAATTGAAGCTTTTGTTGCATAGTTAAAACAGTTGTAGAATCAGGAAAAAATCCTAGCTTAGGCAATATAACCATTGTTACAGGACTAAGAAAAGCACTTAATCCAAGTATCATTGCTATAACCGGTCCCATGAACCGATTACAGGAACTAAATGATCCATCATTCTCATTTGCCCAATGGCTCACATCTTCAGTTGATTCTGATCTATCAGAAGTATTTCCAGTGACAGCTGTAGTATTTTCACCCCAATTCTCATCTTGAGGTAAAATTTGTACTTCTATAACTTCTTGACCCAGATTGTCGACACTATCTCCTCTTACATTAACAGTTGTTTGAAAAGGTGCCATTTCTGTAGAATCTAAATTGTGTCTTTCTTTCTTTTGACTACGATTTGTCCTTTAAAAAAATTTAAATAAATGTTTATATTTTGTTTAACAAAAAAAGAAAAAAACTAAATTTTATTTTCTTTTAATTAATCAGAATACCTAGTACTCCTGTGTGAATGTTGTCTATGGTGAGATTTGGAACTATGGGTACGATGATGTTTTTGAGAAGTTCTGCTATGATGGCTATGGCTATGCTCGCTAGCCCCCGACTTTACGCTCTCCGTCTCCATTCCCCGGCAAAGGCTACCGCCTTGCTGTTACCCCATAAGAACATACCCTCTTCCACTCGTAACTGAGCACCAAGCACATGTACTTCCGCAAATATATCAAATGTAAAATTGAAGTCTTATTGAATTATGAAATAGCATTGTGTGAACAGCATTTCCAAGCTTGAAATTATTTACTGCTTCAATACTTTAAAACGAGGCTTATATCTCTTTCAAATGTAATATCAGTACCGTCAAAAATTATTATACCGAAGTTACTTATTTAATGGAGATTTCTGTTAAAGTATTAAAAAAACAGACGCCGACACGCCTAACGTTTATTATTCTCACCCCCTTTAACTTGTCTTGTTACCACATTCCGGAATAATTGTTAGGGAAAGAACAGCATGACTTTCTAGGGATATTACATAAGCAAGAATAAACAGTATTAAATTAAATTTTTATAAAATGACAATATGTATAATTCGAAAGACTTAGGCTTAATTGCTATTTTTCATTACTAGTTACAAGTTACTTTACAATGATATTGACAACGTAAACACAGCGTTGAGAATTAAAAATGTTGGTGTCAATGCCTCCGGATTTATGAATATTTCTTGCAGCAGCGAATGTACCGAATGTTCTTAGAACGTAGCCTTAGGATTTTATTATCATACCTAATGAACACAAAACACGTAACAATTGGCTAAATTATTTGTTGGATTGCTTTGTTTTCTTTTTAAGATAGACTTTCCGTGTATATATGCTTGCACATATAATTTTTAATCAAATACTGAACTCATTGAAAACAAGCTAGTATACTATAGATCGCCATCGTGAAAAAAATACCTTATAGCGAGTTTACGATAATGCTAACAAAACCGTGACAAATGAAAAGTATTAAGTAACCGGTCAAACAGGTAGATATGAATAATGAAATCAACTGTAATATGAAACAGTATTATATCATAAATGATTCAAATTGTTATATTATAAATTATAATTATGAATTAATTAGCTTCAAAGAACACTAATATTTTATATAAACATATCTATATCTCGTTTAAATTACCGGCAATTTTTACGCTATCTATAATGATATTTATATATAATCTATTGAAAGAATTGTTGAAGATTATTATTATATGTTAATATTACCGTTTATTTTAAGGTTAAGATACATTATATGTTTATAGAAAAATATAAACATGGCTCTACGCACATATGGTGATAAACCTATAAGTTTCCAAGTAGAGGAAAATGGAGAATATTATTGTATTGGATCTGAAGTGGGCAATTACCTACGCCTCTTTCGAGGATCATTGTATAAACGTTATCCTGGAATGTTCCGAAGATCTATCACGAATGACGAGCGTAAAAAATTAGTAGAACTTGGTTTAAGCCAACATGTACTTGCATCTAGTGTGTCTCTTTTGAGAGCTAGTGAAGTAGAAGATATTATTGAAGGTAATGATGATAAATATAAAGCTGTGTCAGTACATTCGACGGAACCTCCAGCTCCTAGAGAAGGAAAATCAAAAAAATCAATGCCTTGGGTACCTAGTTTACCAAATAGTTCACATTTGGATGCTGTACCTCAAGCTACACCAATTAATCGTAATAGAGTACATAATAAAAAAGTCAGAACATTTCCTTTATGGTAAATATGTTTTCCTCTTCATATTTATATAAAAACAGATAAAAAAAATTTAAATAGTTATATTTATACACATTCTTTTAGTTTTGATGACACAGATCCATCGGCAAATTTAGAAAATGCAGCACAACAAGAAATGTTAGTCCCAATTCGTTTAGATATGGAAATTGAAGGACAAAAATTAAGGGATACTTTCACATGGAATAAAAATGGTATGATTATTTGTATACATCGTGTATAATGTAATTTAATATATAATATAATTAATTTGATATAATATAATATAATGTAATTTATGTATAATATAATTTACCATAATAATAAAACAATTTGTTTGTTTTAGAAAGTCTTATAACTCCAGAACAATTTGCTGAGGTATTATGTGACGATTTAGATTTAAATCCATTAACCTTTGTACCAGCTATTGCACAAGCCATAAGACAACAAATAGAGGCTTTCCCACAAGAAACAATTTTAGAAGATCAATGTGATCAACGAGTTATAATTAAATTAAACATACATGTAGGCAATACATCTTTAGTAGATCAAGTAGAATGGGATATGTCTGAAAAAGAAAATAATCCTGAAAAGTTTGCAATGAAATTATGTGCTGAATTAGGACTTGGTGGAGAATTTGTTACTGCCATTGCTTACAGGTAAATATAAATAATTTGCATATTTATAAATAATAATTTATTAATATGTCTTAAATAAATTTATTTTAGTGTACGAGGACAATTATCATGGCACCAAAGAACTTATGCATTTTCTGAAGCACCTTTACCCACTGTAGAAGTACCTTTCAGACCACCTTCAGAAGCTGATCAATGGGCCCCATTTTTAGAAACATTAACAGATGCAGAAATGGAAAAGAAAATACGTGATCAAGATCGAAATACCCGGTAAAAATTATTACGTTATATAATTTAATAATTATAATTTATATACATTATAATACATTAGAACATATTATAATTTACATAATTTATAAATAATTACAATACTTTAATGCTTTTGCTTTCAGACGCATGAGACGTTTAGCAAATACGACACCTGGATGGTAAAGCATGTAAATTACGAGGATAAATTATATCGATAATGATAAGAAATCACGGCGTCATATTTGTAGAGTTGCTCTGAAAACATTCATTAGAGTTTTTTAAACTTTAAATATGATAATAAACTTTTATGTTACAACTTAAATAGAGAATAAAGTGCATTTTAATAAAAATTTATACATTTACCAAATTACAGTACAGCTAATATAAAACTTTATCTATAATCAAAAAGTATTCCTATCTTCTTGTAATCACTCCCTCTTTGCATAATCCTATTTACATATGATGTTATATAATAGAAGAAATAGAAAAAAGTTCTTGATAACCAACTTAATCCTAATTATTTTGAAATATATATCATGTGATCATACGATGTAACATTCATAATATTGATATAACAAATTGATTTGAAATATTCTCCTATTAGCTAAAGTAAATTAATTCAGATTTTCATGTTTTGAAAGTGTTTTATATTAAAATAAAATATCTAAGTATATGATTAAATAACTACTCATTTATTGATTTTATTTTAATTACTCGATTTTGATTGTCTTTATATTTTAATAACGATATAATAGAAAAAATAAAATGTGCAAGATAGAATTTTTAATTTATTGAAAAATTGTTATTTGAAATTATATATTTATAATATTTATAATTTACGCACAATTCACAATATAAATAAAAATGTAATACTTGTAGAAAAAATAATACAACAGAATTTAAATTAAAGTATTATTAATATAAGAAATTTTAGTCATTCTATCCACAATTGCCTATTCAATTATCATTACGTATCATTGCATTGAGTGTTAGGCTGTCAACGTATAAAGTGTGAGTAAAAGAAATTTGAGGAAGGGGAACACGCATCTAAACGTACAGATGTTAATCGAAACTCAGTTCGGAGTTGATGTCTAACGGAGTAAGACTACTGGCAAGCCAAAAGAAATTCGAAAAATGGATATCAGTTCATTGATGTATAAATCATTGCAACAATCAAGTACAATTTCAACATTCCGTAATCCTTTTCCTCGCAGACCTTGGCTTACTGATCATGGAGCTGCAGCGGCTGTCAGTAATAGCGGTATTAAAGGAATTGTAGCTGGTAAAATTTTTTTTAATATTATAACATTTTTTATATTAATGATTTCATATTTAATATATGCTTAGTGAACTTTGTCTCTTATTGAAACTGGTTCAATAGAATGTGAATACATTAATATAAAAAAGGAATGTAAGTAAAACTATAGAGAAATGAAAAAGATATAAACTGAGTCAGCGCAATCGACACATGATAGATTCAAAGATTAAGAAACGTTTAACCTTGGGGACACGCGCTAAAAGTATTCTTTTCTATTTTATATTATTTTTCCTGATTAATGAACAAAATTGTTTATATATTTTTCTTTTCAACGTATATCAATAATTTTTATTAAGTTCTTTTTTAACGATTTTTAATAATTTTTTTAATAATGGCAGAATAAGATATCAATGAAATTATGGATATATTTTAGGAGGCATTACCGGCGGTATAGAAATATGTATTACTTATCCAACTGAATATGTAAAAACACAGTTACAACTTGATGGAAAAACTGGATCTGGTAAAGAATATTCAGGAATATGGGACTGTGTGAGAAAAACTGTAAAAAATCGTGGATTCTTTGGTCTATATAGGGGTCTTTCAGTATTACTTTATGGTTCAATACCAAAATCAGGTGTACGTTTTGGTTCCTTTGAAAAAGTAAAAGAAATATTAGCAGATTCAAATGGAAAACTTAATACGCAAAGAAGTTTTATAGCAGGATTATGTGCTGGTGCATCTGAAGCTATTTTTGCAGTTACTCCTATGGAAACTATTAAAGTAAAGTTCATAAATGATCAACGATCTGCTAATCCAAGATACAGAGGATTCTTTCATGGAGTACAAATGATTGTTAAAGAATATGGTAAATGGAATACTATATATTGTTTTAAATAATTTATGCTAATAAATATATATATTTAATAATTTTTTAATCCATAACACTTTTAATCTAAGTATGACTTAAAAAAAAAACTAAATATTTGGTTATTCAGTGTTCAAGAACAAATAAAATTACCTTGAACTATGTATGCAGCTAGTCTAACCAATTTTATTCAAGGTCAATTAATTAGTCTCAGTTTACAGTAAAATAAATTTCTCATTCTTGTGACATGCAGTTTACACTATCAGTTATAATTTTAAAATTATAATATATAAAATATATATTATATATTAAATAATAGATAAAATATAATTATGATTAATATTATAATAAAAATTATAAATTTGAAATTTAAAGTATAATTTTTTATTTATTAGGATTTAAAGGTGTATATCAAGGAGTAACACCTACAATTTTAAAACAAGGATCAAACCAAGCAATTAGATTTTGCACTATGGAAACATTAAAAGATTGGTATAAAGGTGGAAACAAAGATGTAGTTATACCAAAAGTAGTTACTGGATTTTTTGGTGCATGTGCTGGGGCATTATCTGTTTTTGGAAATACTCCAATTGATGTTGTAAAAACTAGAATGCAGGTAAATATTTCATTTTTATTAGTCACTTAATCGTTAAGTTACATATGCTTTTTTATGTGTGTATATACACACACACATAAAACATACATATAATATATATATATATATATATAATATAATACATATAATATAATATAATATAAATATACTATATTTTTAGGGCTTAGAAGCTTCAAAATACAAGAATAGTATAGATTGTATGAAACAAATATGGATTAATGAAGGTCCAATGGCATTTTATAAAGGAACTGTTCCAAGATTGAGCAGAGTATGTTTAGATGTTGCCATAACATTTATGATTTACGATTCCTTTAAGGAAATTTTTGATCGACTTTGGCCTTGAAAGTTATTAATTTTACAATTATATATTTTAAAATATCAGTGCAAATGTAGCTTTCATAATTTCATTTTTTATATAATACATCTATAGATGTACATGTTTAGAAAAACCTTTATTTTAAACATGATGTATACCAAAGTATTCTATTGTAAGGCATTTGAATTAATGAAAATGAATAGATAGATAGAAATGAATAGACAATCCTGAAAATTGAAAAATTCCGGTTTTTATATTAATTATATCAATTTGAAAGCTACAATTGCATAGAACACAAATTCCATTACATATATTTTTTTATATATGTTTTATTTAACATAGAAGGAAAATGGTGATGTGAATTTAATTCACAATTATTTGAATTTTTTTAAAAATATTTTTTTTGATTATGCAATAATTTATAAATTTTATTTAAAATACTGTTAAATATTTAACATTCCTATAGACTCAAATTATCGAATGAATTGAATGTTTATATTATGAAAGTGATTTGTACATGGTATACATAAGTTATATAGAGATATATATATGTATGTATGTATGTATGTATGTATGTATGTATGTATGTATGTATGTATGTACATACATATATCATTCATTCCAAGAAATATTGTACAGTTTCGGTACAAAAATATAAGAAATGTTAATTAAATGACGAAACTAATAAAAAATATTTATTACATGAGCGAAGGGAAATAGATTGATTTTTTTATTAATTTTTTTCAATATAATAATCAAAATAAAAGTATGATAGATAAAAGATATAAAGAGTTATTAATTAGAGACATCTTTATGTATATACACATTCATTACATTTCATTGAATATAATTATCTTCGCTCAAATATTGTAATATATTTTAGCATTAATTAAACATAAAAATTTAATTATAATGGCTGTGACATTCAGATGGGGATAAACATGTAGTTCCTTTAAAATAGAGACTTTGTAATCTCATAATAATTACAAACAATCTATTTTATTACTTTAACAATAAAATATAATGGTTCATGGTAGGTAGTTTGTATTATTTATACGTTGAAATATATATCTTTACAATATTGTTTTTAAATTTTTTTATGAAAACCTATTACTATTTATATATATATATATAATATTTATTTATATATATATATATATATATATATATATATATATATAAAGACAAATTATAAATATAAAACGACTTTGAAAATACAAAATATTTTTGTACCTAAAAATCTTTTACATATATACACATAAATATATATATAATTATTGTTCTACAAATAATTGTGATAAATAATTTCAATTAAAAACAATATAGTATTTGTATGCTAACAATGTATTGATATAAGTTTGAAATTAACTTAGCATGATTGCTAACTGTTTAATGTTATTCTTTATGCAGAATATTGTATACATAATATTGTTATGCATATAAAATTTAGAACTACAGTTTATATAAAGCCATATACTTATATATCATATGTTATTTCAATGAGTGAATTCTTCATTTCTATGTATATATACGTACATAGTAGCGTAAATTTATGAGCTATACATGTAAGACTCAATATAATACAAAGGTACAGAAGCAGACAGTGCCGGCCCCACTCTGGGCCCAAGGGGGAGCCTGGGGTCACATTCCAAGATGGCTGTGCCTGAGGAATGCAGTGGGTGCCCTCCTAAGACGCCTTCCTCCCTCCTTTTTTATTAATCGGATCAATTCATCTATCCTAGCGAATATTTTGATTATACTAGGACAAAGTAGTTAATTTCAACGTGTATCCGGTGAGTGCTGCCTGCGTTTGAAAGTAGTATTTTATAGAAAATAAATGTGAACAAGGAAAAGAAAGGTGGTGTGAGAAAACCTAGAAAGGTCTTATACTCTAAAATGTGTGGTCTTATCTAATGAAGCTCTCTTGCTGCAGATAATGCTCATCCAGGAGGATGCTACCTGCTCGTCTTAAGCAATGTCTCATAGGGATATCTCTGAGGTAATAACAGGAATTTAGCATATGATGATATTACTATCATACCTCAATAGTAAAATCGTTTAATTTTGTAAATTCTTGTTTTTTGTTTTTGTGTTTATTATGAAATATGACCTGATATTATGTTTTTGTTATGTTATATGATCTGAAATTATGTTTTTGATGCAATTGTATATTTGTTATAAATATTTTTTAACTTTAATAATTAATGTTAAAATGAAATAACTCTAAAATATGAATGAAAATTAAATTTAAATATATAATAAATTTTTATAAATTATATTTAATTAATTATGATAGTAATAATGTAATATAATATAATTTTAAAATAAATATATATAGTAAATCATACATATAGTAAATTATGTATGTATATTATATATATATTGAAGGTGGAGCCCGAAGGTACGTCGGCCTTGGCTGCTGGATCAAGATCTTTGTTTTTAGAGACTGTACGTCGTAGCAATGCAGCATGTCAAAATGGTGATTATGCTCTTGCTGCAAGCTTGTATACAGAAGCTCTTGCTTTGGATCCACTCAGCCATGTGCTATATTCAAACAGGTCAGCTGCCCGGCTCAAAATGGGTTTATTTGCACTTGCTCTTCAGGATGCAGTTAGAGCTACTGAACTTAGCCCTCAATGGCCGAAGGTAATGGTTTCTTCTTTTTTCTTTTTCTTGTTACTAATCAAATAATTAGCAAACTCAATCTATGTATCAGGCATACTATCGTCAAGGAGTAGCCTTACAATGTTTAGGAAGACATGGAGAGGCTCTTGTGGCCTTTAGTACAGGTTTGGCACATGATCCTTCTAATTGTCAACTTTTGTCTGGTCTTGTGGAAGCATCTTTAAAATCACCATTGCGAGCAACATTAGAACCAACATTTCAACAACTACGTGCAATGAAACTTGATGAATCTTCTTTTGTTGTCATCTCTGTTGTTGGTCAAGAACTTCTTGGAGCAGGACAATATAAAGCAGCAGCTGGTGTATTAGAAGCTGCTCTAACTATTGGTTCTTGTAGTTTAAAATTACGAGGTTCTGTATTTTCTGCTCTATCTAGTGCATATTGGGCATTAAATTCTTTAGACAAAGCTATCAATTATATGCAACAAGATTTAGGTAAATATTTAAAATAAATGAAATAATAAATATATATCAATACAGTATTTCTAAATAAACATATTTATAGGTGTCGCACGATCTTTAGGAGATACACAGGGTGAATGTCGAGCTCATGGAAATTTGGGCTCGGCATATTTTAGTAAGGGCAGTTTTAAAGAAGCTTTAACAGCACACAGGTATCAATTGGTTTTAGCTATGAAGTGCAAAGATACTCAGGCTGCAGCGTCTGCTTTAACTAGCCTGGGTCACGTTTATACAGCTATTGGTGATTTACCAAATGCACTTGCATCTCATAAACAATGTGTACAATTAGTAAAACAAATGGGAGATCGACTTCAAGAAGCTCGAGAAATAGGAAATGTAGGAGCAGTTTATTTAGCAATGGGAGAATTTGAAAGTGCTGTTGATTGTCATACACAACATTTGAGAATAGCAAGACGCTTAGGAGATCGTGTAGAAGAAGCAAGAGCTTTCAGTAATTTAGGTTCATCTCATCATTATCGTAGAAACTTCGGTCAAGCAATGGCTTATCATGAAAATGTTTTAAGAATAGCTCAAGAACTCGGTGACAGAGCAATAGAAATGAGAGCTTATGCTGGGTTGGGTCATGCTGCAAGATGTGCAGGTGAACTTTTTATAACAATAAGTAATAAGAAACTCAATAAACTAACTACTAATCAACATTATTGTTAATCAACAGTATCGTAATAAACTTTTTTCAAATTAAAATATTCATATTTAGGCGATCTTGCACAAGCCAAGCTGTGGCACCAAAGGCAACTTGATGTTGCTTTAGCTACAAAGGATAAAGTTGCTGAAGGACGAGCATGTAGTAATTTAGGTATAGTTTATCAATTACTTGGTGAACACGAAGCAGCACTTAAATTACATCAAGCTCACTTAGGAATTGCTAGATCATTAGGAGATAAAGCTGGTATGGGTAGAGCATATGGAAATATTGGAAATGCTTATAATGCATTAGGATATTATGAACAAGCTATTAAATATCATAAACAAGAATTAACAATAAGTAAAGAGGTAAATTGTTTAAGATATGTAATAAAAAATAAATTCAGGAATAAATTTATATCATAAAACAGTATAAAAGTTACTATATAATATAGGTCAATGATCGTAGTTCAGAAGCTAGTACACATGGGAATTTAGCAGTAGCATATCAAGCTGTACAGGGTCATGAAGCAGCATTAAGACATTACAGAGCTCATTTAGCTATAGCACGCGAATTAAAAGATACAGCTGGTGAAGCATGTGCATTACTCAATCTTGCCAATTGCTTATCATCCCGTGGCAGATTTGAAGAGGCCGTTCCATATTATGAAAATTATCTTATGTTATCTCAGGAGTTACATGATGTTGAAGGAGAAGCTAAAGCATGCCATTTCTTAGGTTATGCTCATTATTGTTTAGGCAATCATCGTGAAGCTGTTAGATATTACGACCAAGATTTAGCGTTAGCTAAAGATTTACAAGACAAATCTGGGATGGGTAGAGCTTATTGTAATTTGGGATTAGCACATTTAGCTCTTGAAAATTTAGATACTGCACTAGAATGTCAAAAATATTATTTGGGTAAGAATGTCTTTCGTTTACATATTTATATTTAAGAAATGTCAATATATTTAATATTATTTTCAATTATTTTTTTATGTAGCTATTGCGCATATGACTAAACATTTAGCTGGAAAATTTCGTGCTTTGGGAAATATTGGTGATTGTCTTTTACGTCTTGGTGAAGCTGAAGAAGCGATAAAAATGCATCAACGACAATTAAATTTAGCACGACAAGCAGGCGATCGCAGTTTAGAAGCTGCTGCTTATGGAGCTTTAGGTATTGCACATCGGACAATAAAAAATCTTGATAAAGCATTAGGATTTCATACTCAAGAACTAACTTTAAGACAAGAAGCTAGTGATCTACGTGGCGAATGTAGAGCTCATGGGAATTTAGGAGCAGTCCATATGGCACTAGGTCAATACACTCACGCAGTAAAGTGTTATCAAGAACAACTTGAAAGAGCAAAAGAATTAGCAGACTCAGGGGTTGAAGCGCAAGCTTTAGGTGAATTATATTTATATCTAACCTTGAATTTACAATAATAATACTTACTACTTTTTCTTTAAATAGGAAATTTAGGAATAGCTAGACTCAACATGGCACATTATGAAGACGCAATTGGATACTTTGAACAACAGTTAGCAACTTTGGAACCATTAACCACAGGCACAGCTCTATTGAATAAAGCTAGGGCACTTGGTAATCTAGGCGATTGTTATGAAGCTTTAGGAGATCCAGAGGAAGCTATCAAATGTCATGAACAACAATTAGCAGCTGCTACAAAATTGAAAAGTATTAGAGAACAAGAACGAGCATATCGAGGTTTAGGTCGAGCTCGGGAAGCAACTGGAAATTTACAAGACGCTCTAGTTTGTTTTGAAAAAAGATTAGTGGCTGCACATGAAGTTGATAGTCCAGAATCGAGAGGCGCAGCTTATGGAGATTTAGGTAATTAATATGTAAAAAATTATATTTTTAAAACTTCTTTTTAACTTTTCTTAGTGTGTATTATAAATTATTAATATCAATTTTACAGGTCGAGTACATGCTGCATTAGGTAACCACGAACAAGCTGTTAGTTGTTTATCACATCAACTAGCTCTTGCTAGAGGACTTGGAGATAAAGCTGCTGAAGCAGAAGCTGCTAGTGGATTAGGGGCTGTTCATTTATTAATGGACGATCCAAATTCTGCATTACGACATCATCAATTGGAACTTTCAATTGCCGAAGCTTTAGATGCAGCTGGATTACAAGCTAGAGCTTGTGCAAATTTAGGTGTGACTCAAGAAGCTTTGGGACAATTTGAAGAAGCAATACGATTACAAGAACAATCATTGAGTCTTGCAGCAGCAGCTGGAGACCAACCTGCAAGAGCAGCTGCATTTTCCAGTTTAGGTCGACTTCATCATTTATGTGGTGACTTATCACGAGCTTTGAGTTACTTACAATCTGGATTATCGTTATCTGAAGGATTAGGAAGAAGAGAAGAAGCAGCTAGATTAAGACACAGACTTGGTCTTGTTCATTGGGAAGCAGGAGAAGCAGTTATTGCTGTTGAGCATTTAGAGAAGGCGGCAAATTTATTAGAATCATTAGATGGTATTTCTTCAACTCTTATTTGTGGACAGCCAAACAAATTTGAATTATTATCAGAAACATACAGAATGTTACAAAAAGTACTAATCAGTTTAAATAGAGCTGAAGAAGCTCTAAATTGGGCAGAAAGATCGAGACGAACCAAAAGTAATTGTTTGGATGATGCTGCGCATTATTCCGAAATTATTGATAGACAACGTGGAGTTATTTTATATTATAGGTAATTACCAATTACCAAAATGAAAAAATGAAAAATTGTAATTCCATGAAACAGGTAATCAATATTTAATAACATTTCAGTGAAGTAGGATGTGAATTACATGCTTGGTGCTTAGCTCCTGGCCGAGGATTATTACGATTTCATTCTACTAGTTTGGATGATGGTATAGGATTAGAGAAACGAGTTTTGCAAGCACGAGAAGCTCTTTTAGATGAAACAAATGAACTTGTTGAAGAAACAAAAATACCATCAAGAGGACATCATCTTAATGCTAGTTCATACAGTCTGAGCAGTCTGTTTAGTGTGGGTTCAGTTAGCTCACGAGCAGGAAGTGCTCGATGGGGGCGAGGAACCAAAGGACCCACATGGCAATCACCATTGCCAATTCAAGTACTTTACGATTTACTTTTGGCACCTTTTGAAGATCTTTTGCCACCAGCAAGAAAGGAATTAATTATGGTAGTGGAGAAATCATTATATTTGGCACCACTTCCAGCTTTACAATCAAACCCTGGAGAAGATTATTTATGTGAAAGATTTTCTTTATTAGTAGTACCGTCTCTTGCAGCTTTAAAAAAGCGATCAAAGACTCCTATACCAGAAGGAGGTGCAACAGTAGCTGCGCTAGTTGCTGGAAATCCTGTTCTTCCTGAAGAAATTAGGGAAGAATATAGATGGTCTGAAAGTGTTGCTTCTACTGAAACAGAATCTGAAATTGTTGCTGAATTATTAGAAGCCCGTGCTTTAACTGGTAAGTATCGTCACAAATTTAATTAGATTAAGTAAATAATTAAATAAATAATTTTCATTATTTTTATTGATAGGGACAGAAGCAACGAGATCAACTGTTTTAAGGTCTTTACCTGATGCAGAATGCGTACATTTAACAGTACCAGTTTTTTGGAATTCTGCAAGTTTAGCATTAACTGCAGATCCTTGTGAAGATCCTTCTGTAAGACCAGAATATTTGCTAAGCTACTCAGATATTACAAAACTAAGAATAGCTGCTCGTTTAGTTGTAATATCTAGCGGCCACGGATGGAATAGTACAGAAAATACGACTGCTACGTCAGACGGCGTACAAAATTTAGCCAAAGCTTTGTTAAATGCAGGAGCACAATGTGTACTAATAGGAATGTGGGCAGTTCCACCTACAGCTGGTAGCATATTATTAAGAGCATTTTACAGTGCTATGTTACAAGGTGCTAGAGCATCGAGAGCATTGGCAGAAGCTATGCAAACAGTTCAACATACAAGACATTTCGCTCATCCTGCAAATTGGGCTGGTTGGTTACTTATCGGAGGAGATGCAAGATTGTCAAACAAGGTATGAATCTTAAAAAATTTATTAAATTTATATTAATTTATAAATTTAAGAATTCATATGTGCATAATTGTTCAAATTTATATTTAGGTTGCTTTAATGGGACAAGCATTGGCTGAATTACTACGTGGTGGCCCTGAACAAAGTCGTGATGCATTACGTGTAACACTTCATTTAGTAGAAAAATCATTACAGCGAATACACCGTGGACAAAAAAATGCTATGTACACAACTCAGCGTAGTATAGAAAATAAAGTGGGAGCAGCCACTGGTTGGCGAGAACTTTTAATGTCAGTAGGTTTTAGATTTGAACCTGCTGGAAACGGAATACCATCTTCTGTATTTTTTCCACAAAGTGATCCAGAAGAAAGATTAACAAGATGTAGTGCAAGTTTGCAAGCATTATTGGGATTGGGACCATCATCATTGCATGCACTTGCTAGATTGTTGCAAGTAATGAATTTATTCTGATATTGTTAAGAATTAATAATTGATTATACATATTAAAGCACTCTTTATTATAGGTGCCAGAAGCAGCAGAAGATGTCATTGCTGCGATGAGAAGAGCTACGTGTGCAACAGAAGGTCAAGAAGTTACATTACCAGTACAAGTATGGAGAGCATCAGGATCTCACGAATTATTTGCAAGTTTGGGTTTTGATCTCATGGAAGTTGGTCAATCAGAAGTCACATTAAGAACAGGAAAACAAGCATCACGAAGAGCTGTCCAATTTGCTCTTCAAGCTCTTTTAGCTTTATTTGGTAAGTTTGATCACATAAATAAAAATATAAATATATCATATCTAAATCCTATTTTATGTCATTAGATACCCAAGAAGCACCTAAAAGTTTGACGTTAGATTCTAGTAGTTCAATGGAAAGTTTAGCTTCTGTTACTCATATTGAAAAAAATGTCATAGAACGGCCTAGATTAGGAGGTGCATTTGCAAATTATGTTCGACATCGAGGTGAACCTGATGGGAAAACTATGGAACCACCAAATGTTCCAATTCCTACATCACGACAACCATGTCAAAA
The DNA here is from genome assembly GCA_032399595.1 of Tetragonula carbonaria. Classification (NCBI taxonomy): domain Eukaryota; kingdom Metazoa; phylum Arthropoda; class Insecta; order Hymenoptera; family Apidae; genus Tetragonula; species Tetragonula carbonaria. Next base: position 11,511,967 of record JAUCRC010000003.1, read on the forward strand.
TAGTGGAGGTATATATAATTCAAACTAAAATTTAAGTAAGTGTTATAATGATATGCATATATGTTTTATAGGTGAATCAGATGTTGCTTTCACTCCTAGTCCTCCCGTAGCACTCAATTTGAATCATCAAACACGTATCAGAAATCTTTACCCAGATCAAAGTATAAGACCAGGATCTAGTTCAAGCAGTTCAGTAACAGATTGGGATAACGGTCATGCAACAGTTTTAAGACGACAACCATTACCACCTTTGCCAGCAACAGTACTAGAAAGATTAAGCGTGCGAACAGAAATTGGATCCAATTCACCAAGAAAACCTCGTCATCCTACAACAACTGATGATATTTGTTCTCAGGCTGATTCTACACAATCTGCAGAAACACATAATCAAAATTTAAGAAACGTAGCCACATCACTCACCAGTTTAACACGTGAATTAACGCCTACAATTTCAGATGTATACCACGAGCGAAATTTAGGATTAGGATTAGCACCATCTTTGTCAAAATTATTAGAAGAAGTAGGTTCTGTGACTGGAAATGAAGAAAATCAATCAACGCGAACAAATCATAATCAAACTCAAAATTGGATGCCAAACGAAGAATTATGTCGAAGAGATGAAGCTGATGGCAGATCTATTGCTGAGTCACAATGCAGTGCTACCAGCTCTAACAAAATACATCGGAAAGCACCTCCTCCTCCAGTGTAGATTATTTATATACTATTTATAAGCATTAAATGAAAATAATCTTAAATGAAAGTAATAGCACGAGGTACCAAAGAATGGAAGATATTTTATTGGAAACAAATTTTTAATTTTTTGCGATTCGAGCTGGGAATAATTTACAATAATTGCTTATCTTATTGCAATATGACTCTAATTGTGCACTTTTTGCATAATATATTTCCCAATATAAATATCAATAAATGCCATTTACTTACACTGATAATAAAATTCAATATTAACAAACTACATATAATGGCACCTAATGCTATACCCGTGTTTTTTAATGCAAGAATGTATTATATTAAAATGGAGATTGTTCTTGTATGTTATATTTAAATTGATTAAATGAAATTTATTATTTTATATAAAGTACGATCAGTGACTGAAGTAATATTTCAAATTAATATTGAAATTTGTATAAACTATTAAACTAAAAAATTATACTTTTTCATTTTTAAATATACTAATGCAATTTTTTCTAAAAATTACGTGTATATATTTACATCATCGACAAAATATGAAATTATTGTACTTAATTATCTTTTAGCACATGAATAAAAATTTAATAATCAGTAAAGCATGACGAATTAAATTTAAAAAAATACACTTGAAAGTTAGTTAAAAAATTAAAATACCTTTATTTTGTGAATTATTAGAACAATTTTAAATGACCTGTTACTTGATTTATCAATTCAGCTGGACCTGGACCAATAGCACATACTGTTCTGCTTCCTGGCTTTACTTGTGTATGTCCAGCATCTTTTATTACATTTGCCAAAAGTCCTACAGCTCTAGCTTGTTTTACTATTTCTTTCAATGCACTCTCACTATCCACCTAAGCATTTTGCTAATTTAGTAAAAATTTCAACTGAAATTTTAACTTAAAAAAATAACATTAAATATAATACCTTAACAGTAATTTTGGCTTGTCCACATTTTTCCCAAGCACGTAAAACTTCAGGATAGTTTTCAGCTGCTTTATAAGCTTCAACAGCAGCATGAGCACATTGTGCTGCAACTTTTCCCTTTCCCATTTTTAAGTCAGTTCTGATAACTAAGATAAGTTTGTAATTATCCGAATCCATCTGCTGAAAATAAAAGCTATTATCTCTATTTTGTGAATTTACAATATTAATTATACAGAGGTATAAATAAATTTTAATTTTACTTACTATATCATTGACATTACAATCAATATTAAAAGATTGCAATTTTTTTCTACTTCTTTCTGCTATTATTTTATATAAACAGTAACCTATTATTGCTGCAATACTGAATCCTATCTTTGCATCAGTGACTTTAAGAATTACTTCAATAACATTCATCTTGCACGAGCTTATTGAAATTCTGTAAGATTTCACATTATCATTTCTAAAAGTGCATTAAATATAAGAAGTTACTTACATGAAAAAAGCTTCATAAAATGTATATTTTTTTATATTAATTTTTTATTTTGATATCAACAAAACTTAAGTTGTTGTTCCATGTAACAGCTTCTAAAAGGTTAAGTATCATTTTTGAACATATACAATATACACGTACATAGTGTATCATATAGTACACAATGTACATAGTATACCAATTGTAAATGGAGTATTGAAGTATTGCATTGAATTAAATTTTAATTTATTTTTAAAAATATATAAAATAATACTTTTTAAACATTTAAATAATAAATTTAATAAGAAAGTGATACACACAGAAATACATGAATTTTCGATTGATTTAAAAAATATTTCATATTCTAGGTATTATATATTTTTATATTCAAAATATAAAACTGTTTGATAAATTAAAAAAAAGAAATATTTTATATGTTTGTATAGATTATTACACATACGTCTGTTGTGCAATAATTTCACTATGAACGCGCTACAAAGTTACAGCGAAGTGCGCCTCTAATAATTCGAATGTTTTCAGATTTAAAGTATTCTCAGTGACCCAAGCAGAAGACAGAAAAAAAAAAAAGTAAAATTAAATGCGAATTACGGCGCATTCGTTTCTTCGTTTGTATATCTGTGGCGCGTTTTGGTTCGTACGCGGTTCAACAAACACCCAATGTGGCGCTTGAGTTTGGAAGGTTATGGATTAAAGCTTCGGGGTGTGGCATCATATTGTGTTTTATAAAATAAATGAAATATTGCCTGCTCTTACGATGACGGATGAATTCATTTTCTAAACATAACGAACGCGAAGTATCTCCTTTCAACGGTGCGTGGTAATGCTTATAAAATTTCAACCACCGTTTGAAATTTGCTTTTCGAATGGAATAAAATTTTTTAAATATACTTATCGACGATATCATGTGCTTGGTGCTTTAATATGAAATCTTGTTGTTTGAATGAAAAAATATAAAATTCAAGAATGTTTTTAATATTTTTCAATTAATTTATATGTTGATGCGTATTTATGTGTAACGTTGACACAAGGTAGTTGATTGTTACTTGGTAGGATACGGTCCATGAAATCACGTGTATTAAAATCTACGTGGGATGTTGGGCGCTATCACCCCCACGAACCCCCACGAGTATACCGAAATGTCTCGGTTAGCCGACTACTTTGTTGTGGTCGGCTACGACCACGAAAAAGAGAGTAAGTTATTATTTTTAATAGAAGTTACATTTAAAAAATATATCTATGTTATTGATATAAATTTAACATGTGTAACAATAAGTAATCATTTTATAATAAATATTTTGTATATGTTCAATAGTATAAATATTAAAAAATATTTTTGGCAAAAATTTTTTTTGTATGTTACCAAATTATGTATATATTTTTAGGAAATTAATATCGTTTATTAAAGTATAAAAGCAAATAATATAATGTATATTATTTATGTTTATAGGAGGGGGTATAAGTAATGGAATCATTTTACAAAGATTTCCAGAAAAAGATTGGTCAGATACACCATTTATAGAAGGCATAGAATGGGTAAAATTTTCCTTTATTATATTTTCATGTCTTATGTAACTTTCTTTAAACTAATTTTTTTTCTTCTTTGTAGTTCTGTCAACCACAAGGATGGGCCTTATCTACAGAAAGACAAGAACCACGATTTTTTGTATCTATTTTAACTGATATTGATGCAAATCGTCATTATTGTGCTTGCATGTGTTTCAATGAAACAGTATCTATTTTGCCAAGTAAGCCTGTAGATGAAGAGGAAGATCCTGTAGATGGTGATAGTCGTTCCTTGGTTAGAACAATACCCGCAATTGCACATCACAGCATTATGTATGCACCTAAATGTCTGGTGCTGGTTTCCAGACTTGATTACATTGAAACTTTCAGAGTATGTAACATTTTACGTATTTTAAGAACATGATTACATTTTCATATATAACAGTATTTTTATATTATTGTTGATTCAGAATTGCCTTGGTATTATATATACGGTGTATGTAGAAAATCTTGGAATACCATTAGAAACTCTGGTAGGAAACATACTAGGTTGTATACAAGTACCACCCGCTGGTGGGCCTCAAGTAAGATTTAGCATTGGTGCAGGTGATCGTCAAGCACTTCAACCTCCAATTAGTCCTTCCCTTCCAATAACACACAGTAGTGTAAATCTTTTATTTCAACAACTAGGTAAGAGCTATTATTAAACAGCTATTATTATAAATAATTTTGTACATATTTTTCGTTAAAGTATATTTATATTTTATAGGAATCCGTAATGTACTGGTATTATTTTGTGCTGTTATGACAGAACATAAAATACTTTTTCATTCTGCAAGCTATTCACGATTAACTGAAGGATGTCGTGCTCTTACTGCACTAATGTATCCGTTTAGATATACGCATGTTTACATTCCTCTTTTACCAGCAGCTTTAGTTGAAGTACTCAGTACACCTACTCCGTTTATAATGGGTGTACATAGTTCACTGAAACATGAAGTTGCAGAACTTGTAAGATATTCAATAGAATTATATGATATTATCTTTAATTCTATTATAATGATTTTTTATTAAATGTTATATCCTTTTACAGATGGATGTAATAGTTGCTGATTTGGATGGAGGTTCCATTATGGTCCCAGACGGGGTTGCACTTCCATTACTTCCAGAACCACTTCTTTCACAAACACAAGATGCGTTATCTTTAGTATTACAACCAGAATTGGCCTGTGCAGATTATGCTTTTCCACCACTTGCGACAAGAGCTCCTCACTCTCCTATGTTAGATAAAGAATTACGAGCAGTTTTTATGAGAACTTTTGCTCAACTATTGCAAGGATATAGGAGCTGCCTAACATTGATAAGGATTCATCCTAAACCTGTCATAACATTTCATAAGGTTTTTAATTATTATTCGTTTTATCTACTTTACAGCATATGTAGATAAAAGAAAAACATGTAAATTATACTTTTTATTTCTAGGCAGCTTTCTTAGGAGAACGTGGCTTAACGGATTGTGATTTTACAACTAGAGTTCTGGATTGTATGTTTTTTACTTCCTTTATTGCAGAAAGGGGACCACCATGGAGGCCTTGTGATGTATGGGATGAGTTGTATAATAATTTAAGTGATCAGTTAAAACAAGAAGCACAAGATCATAGTGAGTAGTACTAATGAAATTACAATTAATAATAACAAAACACAAAATAAATATTATTTCGATATTAGGACTTATTTTAACACATATTCAAGAATTAGCACAACAATTGTACACAAATGAAAATCCAAATCCACAACCATATGTACAAAAAATTTTAAAACCACCTGAAGGGGCATTTGCTAGAATACATCAACCACTTTTACCACGCATTAATCCAGAACAAGTTCAAGCAATTATAGATGAAGGTCTTGCCAAAAATAATCTTAAAGTTAGGTTTGTATTAGAATTATATTTTTATATATTATATTCTATATAGTTATCTTAACTATAATATTTTATACTTACACTCAACATTTTTTTGTAGATTATCATCATTAAGACCGTCACAGCCTCGTATTGTACCTATGGGTCCACATATTTCATTTGTTCATGACACTAGACATTTGGTTAGCAATTCTGCACGTAGACTGGAAGTTCTGCGTAACTGTATAAATTGTATATTTGAGAATAAAATATCTGATGCCCGTAAAACATTTCCAGCTGTTTTAAGAGCCTTGAAAAGCAAAGCTGCTCGTTTAGCACTTTGCATGGAATTATCACAGCATGTTGTTGGAAACAAAGCTATGTTAGAACATCAACAATTTGATCTTGTAGTTCGGCTAATGAATTGTGCATTACAAGATGATTCATCCATGGATGAGCATGGAGTTGCTGCTGCACTTCTTCCCCTTGCTACGGCATTTTGCAGAAAGCTTTGTACAGGAGTAATTCAATTTGCTTACACCTGTATTCAAGAACATCCTGTATGGCAAAATCAACAATTTTGGGAAGATGCTTTTTATTTGGACGTTCAGAAAGATATCAAGCGTTTATATCTTCCTGGTGAAAATTCTCCACCACGGCTTATAAATGATGGTATATTAAGTCCTATTAGTCCACGCGATGGCAAAGAATTTCCATTTCGTGATCGATATTCAATTTATCAAATTCAAGAACCATCGGCTCTTGAAATAGCTGCCGAACAAATGAGGATTTGGCCAACAATCGATCCAGAAAAACAAAAGGAACTTATTGCAAGTGAAGAAAGTACTATGTATAGTCAAGCAATTCATTATGCAAATAGGATGGTTTATTTATTGGTTCCATTAGATATAGGGGCAAAAACACATCGTCAAGATAATATTTATGATGATGAAAGAGCAAGTAATAGTATTACAAATAGCGTAGCAAGCGATAGTGGTGATGCAGAATCTGGTTTTGAGGAAACTGATCCTGGGGAAACTGGTAGTGCTGTTATTCGGATGGTTTCACGATTTGTAGATCGTGTTTGCACTGAAGGAGGTGTAAGTGCTGAACATGTTAGATGTCTACATCAAATGGTTCCTGGCGTTGTTCATATGCATATTGAAACTCTTGAAGCAATACATAGAGAAAGCAAAAGATTACCTCCAATACAAAAACCTAAAATTTTGACACCTAATATGTTACCTGGTGAAGAAGTTATTATGGATGGTTTGCGTGTTTATCTTTTACCAGATGGTAGAGAAGAAAGTTCAGCAGGATTACCAAAGATACCACCACTTTTGCCAGCAGAAGGAGCAATTTTCCTTACTAATTATAGAATTGTATTTAAAGGAATACCTTGTGATCCATTTGCTTGTGAACAATTAGTAGTGCGTGCTTTTCCTGTAACATCTTTAACTAAAGAAAAGAGGGTTGCTGTGCAGCATTTAGCACATCTAGATCAATGTTTGCAAGAAGGTCTTCAATTACGATCATGTACTTTTCAATTGATAAAATTAGCTTTTGATGAAGAAGTTACACCTGAGAACATTGAAACTTTACGAAAATTAGTCCATAAAGCTCGGTATCCACCGCATATTTTTCATCATTTTGCTTTCAATGGACAAATATTAGTCACTCAGACTGCACATCATAAAGGAAAGGAAAAAAATGCTACTCTTAAGTATGTAATTTTTTTAATTTTAAAACCTTCTTATATGTCATATATTACAATAAAATAATTCTTGTAGAGGGTTTGCTAAGAAAACACTTTTGAAGACCGCACGTAAAGCTGGTTTTAAACCAAAGCAGTCATCTAAAAGACAAAAATATGTCTTGCCAAATATGAACATAATCAGTAATAATAAATACATGACATCACCTGGTCGAATGAGTTTACCAGTGACGGATAATAATGATTTAAGTCATGATGATGACCTTAGTGGTAAGTTAAACGTTTAACATTCTCGATATTCTAATAATCTTGATATTCTACAATTTTTATAGTAGATGATTTCGAAATTCCTGGTATTGTAACTCAACCGCCAACGGATGCTAAAACCTTAGAACGTTTATCGGAACGTAGTTATGTCAGAGATTGGTATCGATTAGGATTATATTCAAATGGGCCACACAACAATCGTAGAAACGAACCATTTCGATTATCTTCTGTGAATTGTGCCTATATGATCTGTAGAAGTTATCCTGCACTTCTTATAGTTCCCTCATCAGTATCAGATGAAAGTATTCGTAGATTTTGTCGACTTTACAGACACAATAGAATACCTATTGTTACATGGAGACATCCAAGAACAAAAGCATTGTTGATTAGAGGTGCTGGTTATCATGGAAAAGGTGTTATGGGCATGTTGAAAGCTCATCCAGCATCCGCTGGTAATTTGAAAGGTATTTATTAAGAAATTGTTTTAACACATTTAATTTTTTATAATGTTGTTAAATATTCATTTTATATTGATAGCAACATCTTCAGAAACCACATCATCTTTAGAGCAAGAAAAATATATTATGGCTCTTGTAGCTGCTACTCCATTATCTGCATTAAGACAAGGTTCTGCTTGGGGAATGTCTGATAGTTCTCTTAGCATTGATTCTTTATTATTAGCTGCTGAAGATCGCAATGCTACACCTGAACAATCACGAAGAAATCCATTTAATAAAGCTATTGGAACATTAAGGTATATATCTTTTAATATTTAATATTTAATATCTAATAATATTTAATATTTCAAAATTTTTGTGAAATGAATAATAAATCAGTTAAGTAATTGTGTATATTATTTTTTTACAGTTCATCCGGAGGTAAGGGACCTAAGAACTTCGGTCGTTGGGGTTCATTAAAAGATAAAAGACATAATTCCCAAGTCTCTTTAACTTCAGTTCATCAACGAGGAACTGTCAGACATTCGGCAGATTCGGACAGCGGTACTGAATGTGTTCATACTTTCCAACGTGCTGCATTATATATTCTTGGCGAAAAAGCTCATATGAAAGTAAGATAATTTTAATTTGCAATTATTCTAGATGTACATAATGTAATTTTAATGTACTAGTAATTAATCGTTTGAATAAAAAAGGGTGTTAAAGCGGAATCAGCGCCAAAAACAGACTTCATTCCAGTGGAATATTACGATGTAAGACATACTAAAGCTGCATTTAAGAAACTTATGCGAGCCTGTGTTCCCAGCTCTCCAAATGTGGAACCTGACCAAAGTTTTTATAAGTATTTATAATTTATTTAGAAATTTTGTTTTTATTAGATACGATAATTTCTGACAAATAATATTTGATGTTTCAGATTAATTGAAAATTCAGAATGGTTGCAACAACTTCAAAATTTAATGCAATTAGCTGGTGCTGTAATAGATTTAATGGATGTTCAAGGTTCATCAGTAGCTGTTTGTTTAGAGGAGGGTTGGGATACCACAGCAACAGTGTGTTCTGTTGCTCAAGTATGTCTTGACCCACATTATAGAACTATCGAGGGTTTTCGAACCTTAATCGAAAAGGAATGGCTCGGATTTGGACATAGATTTGGGCATAGAAGTAATCTAGCAGCAAATTCTCAAACTACAAATTTTACGCCCACTTTTCTTCAATTTCTTGATATTGTGCATCAAATTCAAAAGCAGTTTCCATTAGCATTTGAATTCAACGAATATTATTTAAAATTCTTAGCGTATCATTCAGTTTCTTGCCGTTTTCGTACATTTTTATTGGACTGCGAATTTGATAGAGTGGAGTGTGGCATTACTGCTGTTGAAGACAAAAGAGGATCATTAACAAGTCATCATAAAGGTGTAGATACAGGTAGTGATGATGAAACAATTTATCCTGGAGGTAGATTAGCAGGAACAAATACAGGATGTAATCTTGGTCAAAGTATATTTGATTATATTGAAAAGCAACATGCACGGTGTCCCTTGTTTTATAATTTCATGTATACTCCTAACACCGAAAATGTGGTATTAAGACCTGTATCACATTTGCCAAATCTCGATATTTGGCAGTACTATTTAGAAGAAGAACTAGCTCATGGACCTGCATACGACTTAGAGGTATTACAGCAAGATTCCCAACAAGAGGAAGAAGCAGAAGCTGCTGACGGTGTAGTTAAAAGTAATCGCAAAGTAGTTACACAAGGGTAAGACTAAATTTATGTTATATCTTTCTTCTTTTTTTGAATTATTTTTTTATGTTATATTATAATATATTACAGGTATGACGGTGTAAGTTCAATGGTACCGGATCAATTTTCTCATCTCTTAGAAGAGATTCATAGATTAGAAACTGAATTGGGTCATTTACCACAAAAATGGAAAGTTCTTTGGGACAAACTTGAACTGCCAAATACAGATTCGCTTGCTGTTAGTAATAAATATTCTAATTATTTAAAAATGTAATCATGTGTGCATGTATGTACGCAGTACATACGAAGTAAAACTAATAATTTCTTTTCTAAATATTTCATATTTAGAGGCATGCATCATTTAGTACTGCATTAGTCAGATATCACGGTCGATTGATTCATAAACGTTCTACATTAGAGTTACTTTTAAGAGGCAAACTTGCTAGTGGGAATACTTCAGGGAATGACGGCTCCGTTTATGCACATCCTCATAGGTAATCACTTTAGTCACTTTGTTTAAAATAAAGTAAGCTGCATACTTTCACGTTCATATTTTTAAAGATTCGAAAGACTAGATTCAGCTACACCAACTCACTGTGATGCTTGTTCTGGTGTATTATGGGGACCGGTAAAAGCTGGTTTACGGTGTGTAGATTGTGGTCATGTATGTCACGATAAGTGTGCTGATGCAGTACCAAAAAATTGTACGAAGTATAAGACAGTAACTGACAATTTGCAAACACATACCCTTACGCGAAGCGGTGGTGATAATGGAAGTGTAAATTCAAGTACGAATTATAACTCTATGAACTTCTTGTGAATTATGATTATTTCATTGAACACTGTTATTTGTTGTTTTATCATTTGATAATATTAACAATTCATATTTAGGTGTTACTACAATACAAACTTCCTCGCAACAATATTATGAACAATTCTCTAGTAATGTTGCTGAAAATAGAACACACGAAGGCTACCTTTATAAACGAGGTGCTTTGCTTAAAGGTTGGAAACAAAGGTGGTTCGTATTAGATTCTATAAAACATCAATTAAGATATTATGATGCCATGGAAGATTCTCATTGTAAAGGATATATAGGTATGTGAAAATTAATTTAATATAACATGTAACGTAAATTTATAAATATTTATAATTTTACAGATTTAGCTGAAGTAGTATCTGTAACTCCAGCTCAGCCAATGCCAGGACCACCAAAGAAAACAGATGATAAATCATTCTTTGATGTAAATATTTTGTTTTTGTATTTTTTATTATAGTATCTTTTCAAAAATGAAATTTCTATGTATTTATGTTTACAGCTTCGTACAAATAGACGAACATATAATTTTTGTGCTGGCGATGCAGCAACGGCGCAAGAATGGATCGAAAAAGTCCAAGCGTGCTTACAATAGCTTGATTATAACTCTAATTTAAATCGTGCAAGTGACTGATAGATTAAAACAGATTTTAATTTTGTTACATACTATTGTATAGTCTAATAGTACGTATTATAGACTGCAGTAATTTGCTTTAAATATTTCAAATCCAACAATCGTTGGGCTGAACAGTATCATAAATTGAATGTGATGTACTCATATCTTTGACATAGCGTTATTACATAAATGTATATTGTAACTATATATAATTACGTTAAGTTTTAATTATTTCAGCTGGAAGATAACAGATCGTAACATACTCAATTAAACGTTAAATTTTTTTATTTTGTTTATTATGTTTTTAATATATATAAATGAATATAAATAGAACGTAAAATATGTTTAAATGTTAAATGAAGTACCTATTCTGCGAATTATTATGATATTGTTAGTATTACACTTATAATTGGAGAAGTTATGATTTTGCTTGTTAAAAAATAGAAATTTGCAAACGAAAATAAGGATATATTTCCTTCTTGAAATCTCATATAATATTTGTTCAATAATTCTACTACGTCTATTAGTAAAATTGAAATTAGAAAAAGAGTTGTATATGGTTAATTTTGAGTTGAAACTATTCTTATATTTATGGTATTTTTCGTACGAAACATATTATCTTTTTTATGCTCATTGCACATATCATGTATAGATTTTCAGATAAACGAAATGTTTTAAATTCAAGTGAAACAAAAAAATTACGTAACAAATATTTTAAACGCATTACGTACTCGCAATTCATTTGATACTTTGTTAATGTCGTTATGAAATTTAAATATATATGTTCAAAAGTAATGTTCCAAATTTTATAATAATAAGGTTATAATGAAAAATTGCTTTGTATTTATTAAAGTGTCTTTGTTCTAATTTATACATTTTAATTAAAAATTCAATTTTTTTCTTGTTATCTAATAAAAAAGTGAAGCTTGTCATACATTATAGTAGTTTATGGCGTAAGAATCTAGTAAATTGTAGTTAGGGTGAAATTTTACCCTAACTGCAATTTACTAGATAAATGTATATATATATATATATATATATATATATATATATATATACAATACATATAAGAGCACACATAGGTCCATTGTAAGTGTTTTTAGTCCATGATTGGAGGGCGTTTTACTTGGAGAATTGTCAATGTTCTGTAATTTAATAACTTTTCACACATTTTCGATTGTTTGAAACAGTTAAGGTAATTTAAAATAAAATATTCTGTCAACATATTTCTTATTAACCGTATCGAAAATTTCATAATCCTCATAGAACAAAAGCATATAAAAAATATGCGTGTCACAAGATTTTTAATTGTAAATTATTTATACATAGCAATTTGTATACTTTCTATATTCTCGGTGCATAAAATTGTAAAAAATATTTTATTGAAAATGATAGGATTCTAAATATTTTGTGTTATAGTTAGTACTAGTAGAGTGGTACTACATATATATTCTGAACATTGATCCAAGCTATGGTTTGCTATATTGAATCCTTATTTAATTTTCCCGTGCTATTATTGCATTCGAAGTACATCATTCTTTTTTTCAGAGCGTAGATTTGACCATCAGAAATATAATTTTGGGAAAATCTCCCAAAATCTAAAATGACAGATTCAAAATATTTTACCACTACCAAGAAAGGAGAGATATTTGAACTTAAATCAGAGTTAAACAATGACAAGAAGGAAAAAAAGAAAGAAGCTGTGAAAAAGGCGAGTTAATTTCTTACTAAAATATTCTAATTATTTTGTACAAAATAAACATAAGCTGCGATAATAGCCAAAAAAAATGTAACAATTTGATATTCTTTCAATCAAATATTTACATTTTATAAATAGTTACAATAGTTTTATGCAGCATAGGTGTACTTTTAAAAGACAATATATTTTTATAGAAGGTAAGTAAAAATATATGTTGAAGAGTTTATAATTTATAAACATCCATTTAAAAAAACTGTTTCATGCCGCACAAAGAAAAGGATGAGTAAAAGCACATAATAAAAATTTTTCAAATTCAATAAATTTGAATAATATTATAATATTCAATATTTTATCTAGCACTTTCATCAATAAATTATTGCTTTAAACATTTATTTTTATTAAATTAAGTATAAATCATATTTAATTAATATTAATATCATTTTACTTACAATCAATAATTATGGATATTTTTAACTTTATTATGGCAAAAGTATTTATTATTTATTTAAGTATATTATTAATCACGTTTAGGTAATTGCTTCCATGACTGTGGGTAAAGATGTGTCAGCACTTTTCCCCGATGTGGTCAACTGTATGCAGACAGATAATTTAGAACTGAAAAAGCTGGTGTATTTGTACCTGATGAATTATGCCAAAAGTCAACCAGATATGGCCATCATGGCTGTCAACACATTTGTTAAGGTAATGTAGCTTAAAAACTTAATAAATACTTACTATGTTTTATTAATGCACTTTTATCCTCTATATATTTTAATGACACTTGGATGATGTTGAGAGTCTCTGTCTGCAAAGAGGCAAGCTGGAAAAGATTTACAAAGTAGTAGTTCTTTTAAGTAAGTTAAATTTTTCAAATAAATTTGACATCAATTTGCAGCCTGCCTCACATCATGTACAGACCGTGCTTTGCAAATTACATCAGTTTGCACAGAGCTGTCTGCGTTATGGGACGGAATGTATTATTTTTTCCTCTTAATGAATTGCTTATTTTTCAAAGGGCACGAGACTGGAATTTGGCTGAATAAAATACGGCATTTACCTTAAATATCTTAAATTACATAAGAATATATTAATAATTTTTATTGGTTTGAGTTATTACCACCAAATTCCAGTATTTTTCTTTGCATTCCAACATTGAAAACAGGAATGGAATTATGACAGTTGTAACATTTAGCAAAATTAAAAAATTCACTGAAAGGGCTCACAATATATGTGTTAGTTTTTTTTAATATTAATAATGCACTAGTATACTTTATGCTGGTTTTCAAAATTGAGCATGGAACTTTTTCAACAAGCTACAAAAATATTATTTATATTCAAACAGCTTATAGAAAGTTGTATAATAACACAGCTATATACTTATATATTCAGAATATAAATCAGCCTTACGAGAAAATTAAATGTAAAGTAGCTTCAGTGGTAGAATCAAAAATTTATTTTTAGATATAATGTCTAATGTGTAAACAGCATGAATAAACCGATTCCTTAAATGTCCATTTTATATGTATGATTGCATTATAAATTGCTGCTTGTATGCAGTGCATATATTTACACTATCTGCACGCAAAGTGTTTTGTTCTTTATACAAAACTTTAGTCTTCATTAATAAATGTAATGAGTGTTAAAATTAATATTTCATAATGCAATTATTATGAACATTTTGATGTATACATCTTTAAATGTTTGAATAAATATCATGTAACATATTCTTATGTGCATGACACTGGATTCTTTTAATGTGAAATTTATGATTTAATTTTAATTTATAAATTATTATCAAAAATAAAGAACTATAAATATAAAAGTTTCAAAATGAATATCTCGTGCTCTTTAAAAAATGATCAGTTCTGCATCACATTACATTAAATGGTTGATAGTATAATATTTAACAATTAATCAAAATGGTGACGGTGACCAATTTGACCTTTTTCGTTCTGACACGCAAAAGGAGCTAGCGACATCTCCGATGACAAAGGTACCATACCACTTTCTACTTCGTTAAAATTCATGGGTTGAAATAGATAGCCACTGCTGTGACTAGACTTGAATCCCTGGCTTGCCCGATTTTTGCGCAGGATTGCGAGGACCCAAATCCGCTGATCCGAGCATTAGCAGTTCGCACAATGGGTTGTATACGCGTGGACAAGATTACTGAGTACCTCTGTGAGCCACTGCGAAAATGTCTGAAGGATGAGGATCCATATGTACGTAAAACTGCAGCTGTTTGTGTGGCCAAGCTTTATGATATTAATTCAGCTTTAGTTGAAGATCAAGGATTTCTGGATCAATTAAAAGATCTTCTATCTGATAGTAATCCCATGGTAAATAAATTAAATTTGTTTCTCATTTGGTATTGATATAAAAATCGTTGATTATCTATTGTTCTATTCAATTTTTATATTAGGTTGTTGCAAATGCAGTGGCTGCTTTATCTGAAATTAATGAAGCAAGTCCTAGTGGACAACCTTTAGTTGAAATGAATGCGCAAACCATTAACAAATTATTGACAGCTCTCAATGAATGTACAGAATGGGGTCAAGTTTTTATTTTAGATTCCCTTGCAAATTATTCACCGAAAGATGATCGTGAAGCACAAAGCATTTGTGAACGTATTACTCCACGTTTAGCTCATGCTAATGCAGCAGTTGTTCTGTCTGCTGTTAAGGTGTATATCTAGTAAAATATTAATATTTATAACTAGAATTATAAATAATTATTTCATTCTTTAAAGATAGGTTTTTTTCTTACATAGGTACTCATGAAATTAATAGAAATGTTACAATCAGAATCTGATTTTGTTGGCACACTAACAAAAAAGTTAGCTCCACCCCTAGTAACTTTACTTAGTTCTGAACCTGAGGTGCAATATGTAGCATTGCGAAACATAAATCTTATTGTACAAAAACGCCCAGATATTTTAAAACACGAAATGAAAGTTTTTTTTGTTAAGTATAACGATCCTATTTATGTTAAACTTGAAAAATTAGACATCATGATTCGTTTAGCGTCCCAAGCTAATATAGCTCAGGTTTTATCTGAATTGAAGGAATATGCTACAGAAGTTGATGTAGATTTTGTACGAAAAGCTGTTAGAGCTATTGGCCGTTGTGCCATTAAAGTTGAACCTTCTGCTGAACGATGCGTTTCAACTCTTTTAGATCTCATACAGACCAAGGTATTTCAAAATACACATAAAAAAAAAAGAAAATTATTTTATTGAAAAGAAAGTTATTTTATTTGTATGAATAATCTTATATATATTTTTATTGTATTAGGTCAATTATGTTGTTCAAGAAGCAATTGTTGTTATAAAAGACATCTTCCGAAAATATCCAAATAAGTACGAAAGTATTATTTCAACTCTTTGTGAAAATTTGGATACACTTGATGAACCTGAGGCACGCGCATCTATGATATGGATTATTGGAGAATATGCAGAACGTATTGATAATGCAGATGAATTACTTGAAAGCTTCTTAGAAGGATTTCATGATGAAAATACACAAGTTCAGTTGCAGCTACTCACAGCAATTGTTAAATTGTTTCTTAAAAGACCTACAGATACTCAAGAACTGGTTCAACAAGTTCTTAGTTTAGCGACCCAAGATTCTGATAATCCCGATTTACGAGATCGAGGATTTATTTATTGGCGATTACTTAGTACAGATCCAGCAGCTGCCAAAGAAGTCGTACTTGCTGAGAAACCTCTTATTTCAGAAGAAACAGACTTGTTAGAACCAACACTACTAGATGAATTAATATGTCATATTTCAAGTTTAGCTTCTGTATATCATAAACCACCTACTGCTTTCGTTGAAGGTAGAGCAGCAGGTGCTAGGAAATCATTACCTGCTAGAAGTAATTCAAGTGAAGATTCAACTCAACATACTGCACAACCTCATGCTCAAGTTATTCCTGCTCAAGATTCTTTGATAGGCGATCTTCTCAGTATGGATATTGGTAAATAAAACCCTTGTATATAGTATTTTTTATAGTTATTAGTACTTTACAAAATATGCTACATATTGAATTGTTATAGGCGGTCCAACTATGGTTACTCCAACACCAGCTCCTCAATCAGGATTAGGTCTAGATTTATTAGGAGGTGGTTTAGATGGAATTTTGGGTGGGACTGACACTGGAAGTAGTGCACCTGTTGTATCTCAGAGTACTACTGGGCTTCTTGGCGACATATTTGGTTTTAATCAAGGTCCTACTTCTTATCTTGCACCTAAAGTTAATTGGTTACCTGCTGAGAAAGGTAAAGGATTTGACATATGGGGAACATTCTCAAGGAAGTAAGTTATTTATATTTAAGTCATTTATATTACAATAATATACAAACATAATGTAATAAATATAATTTTATTTATTTTATAATAGAAATGGACAAATTAGTATGGACATGACATTTACAAACAAAGCAATGCAACCTATGGGTGGTTTTGCAATACAATTAAACAAAAACAGTTTCGGCTTAACACCAGCTGCTCCATTGCAAGTACCAAGTCCTTTAAATCCTGGTGCCAGTATAGATACTAGTATAATATTGTCTACTGCTGGTGCAGTGCAACGAATGGAACCTTTGAATAATCTTCAAGTCGCAATAAAAAATAATATTGATGTATTTTATTTTGCTTGTATTGTTCCCATGAACGTATATTTTGCAGAAGATGGACAATTAGATAAAAGAGTATTTCTTAGTACATGGAAAGATATACCAGCTCAGAATGAGGTATTCATTAATTCAGTATCTATATTGTTATTAGATTTATTAGCATATGTTAAAGAAATGGATACATTTTAATATTTTAGGTACAATATACATTAAAAGGAATAATGTTGACGGCAGATCAAGTTGTACAAAAAATGCAACAGAACAACGTATTTACAATTGCTAAAAGAAATGTTGAAGGACAAGACATGTTATATCAATCTCTTAAACTAACAAATACTGTTTGGGTATTAAATGAATTAAAAATTCAACCAGGAAATCCTGATGTTACAGTAAGTTAAAATTTAAATCTAAATTTTTATAGTTTTTATTTTTTAAAACGTTTTGTAATCGATATATTTTAATTACAGTTATCTCTGAAATCTCGCTCTGTAGAAGTAGCACCAGGCATATTCCAAGCGTATAATGCAATTCTACATTCTTAAGTAATAAAGATTAAATTATATTAATTATATTTCGCGCCATGAATCAACAATTTGTTTATACAAATCATTTTTATTATTGCGTATAACTTATCCAGCTGGAAGTTGTGAAAAATATTTGTTTATATTTTATCGTAAATAACAAATTTAATATACTGTTAAATTTATCATAAAATGGATGTAACTCAAAATAAAAACAGATTGTGTTAATTACCCATATGTATATTTATTGAATTTTCCACATAATAAAAGAAAGTACAATATACACGATCATTTAGCACTATATCAATTTCAGAATTATTAAAATATAAAATTACAAACAGTTTTTATCAGAAATGAATATAAGATAGGCTAATATAATAAATAGATAAAATCATACAATAATTTTGTTTATTTATTGAACATAAAGAGAAATGTATACATTATGTTGTCTTAATCAGTGTTACATTAACATTGAACCTTTCTCCTAAATGAGCAACCCTCTGTCAATCGCGCTTTGCCACCTGTAGATGTGCATAATATTGTACGACATCCATCACATTCCACTGATCTTTGTGCATGTGAAAAGATGGTTTTAATGGCATAACATCCAGGGCACTTCACATCCATAAAATAGCTATTTGGCTTTTGTACAAGCCTCTTTAGCTTATGTTTCCTTTTCTCTTCAGCTGGACTTGGATGAAGAAAATCTTTAGCAAGGGGCATCCTACAAAAGAATTAGGTTAAAATTTAAATTGCAAAACTATAGAATGTAAATTTTAAAATATTTTCCTAATTCACAATGTCAAATGTGAAATGTTCTAGAATACTTTGACAATATGATCCAGTATAACAAATAACTCTATTTCAATTTGTAATTTACATCTTCAACTTTTAAATAAAAGATTAATTTAAAAAAGATATATCATGTACTTCGTAAAATTTTACTCGATATTTAGATGTTACGATATACATAGTATACATATTCTAGAATTATCTAGCAACGTTCATCTGACGTATAATTTTGATTTGATTTTGGTATTTCTTCATACAACTTTTGCATTGCAAGTGAAAGACATGAGCAATTAATATTAGATAATACTATTTTCCTTATTCCCCATATCCATTTAAATGATTATAAATTGAATATTATTAGTATGCGTATAGATATTGCAGAAATATACTACTTTGTTACATACGATATAAAGAAGTTAAGTAGAAACAAATAATTTCTTTTATTATATTCATAATGTATGTAACTTAATATCTTACTTGATGTCCTTACTTACGTGACAGTGTTCGTATTTCGTTTTAAATTCAATAATCACACTCTTCACCACGTGTTTCTTTAACAACGTTATGAACTGAAAAGAACACGGACTGCCTGGTTTTATATGAACAAACTCCCTATTAATGATTCATTGTTGCCAACTAATTAAATTTATATTACTAAATTGTAAAAGGAATAAATATAAGAAAATATTAATCAGTTAATTTGAAACATTCAAAAAATATTATATATTTAAAATATGTTGAATTTAATATATATAATTTTGCAATAAATAATTGCATATGAACATCAGCAATATATTATGAACATAATGTGTTTATAATAGTTTTGATTAGTAGTTCTATTGTATCACATTGATATATCATATATGTTATAAATATTTAAAATAAATATATTTTCATATTTAAAATACGTTTCATATTTGTTTATGTTGCAGCGTTTTATTTCACATTTCAAAATTGAATTAATATTCGTGGTCAATCATTGGCGCTGTTGTCAAGAACAAATATTAAAACACAAGCTCGTCTATCAGTTGTATGATTTCAGTCTCCAAACTTCATAAGCCATTTTGTGCATTGTTCAACTTAACTGTGTAAAGTATTGCTTATCATTTCATTTTGAAATGTCAAAACTTGGTTGATTGATATTATTGAATATCCGCGTGTTTGACGTGAACATGCGATTACCGTAAAACGACTGCTGTCAAGCGTTATCACCCACGTAGCTGGAAGATCATATACAGATTTTGTGTAACAAAGAACTTTCCAATATCTTTTATTAACCTTGGCCTGGTCATCATAACAGTGAGTATCATCCTCAGAGAAAGTTAAAAATAGTTCGATTTAACGAAAAATTTAACTACATCTACAAAATCGCCTTTTAAACTGGAATGACGTTTGTCCTGCGTAGTATATAAAATTTCGTAACATAGTGTTTAATTTTTATCTATTACGAAACTAACGAGCTTTCGATTTCTCGAATTATTTAGATATATCCTTTGACGAATAAGCAGTTAAGATTATTACCGTAGTTATTCATATTTTGTAACTAAAATAAAATGTAGCATCATATCGTATGGAAATTTCTTTGGATAAAAATCTATTAGTAACCTATCACTTTCAAATCATGATTGAGTAGAAATTTATGTGAAGTAGTGAAATTATGTAAAATCATATAATTTCTATGGAATTAGGTACATCAATTGATAAAACAAATGATTATGTTGATAAGTCGGATGAATAAGATTGTACAGAATGCTATATAATACATCTACTTTATTACATTATATCAACAACTCTGCTGATTCTGTATATTATTATAGTTAATATAGCAATATTTATCAAATTTGTGTTTTTAAAATATTTATATAAAAACACACACACACACACACACGTATGTATATAACATATTTATAATTTTATACAAAGAAATATATATATATATATATATATATATATACATATGATATAAAAGTATATGTGTATATATATTATATATATACATATATATAATTTACAAGATAGTATAAATATCTAATTATAAAATTATATTAACTATAGAAGTATATTAAAGTATATTAAATTGTTTGCATTTCTGCTATAATAAAATACATAAAATACTAATGTATATTAAATAATTGATATTGTGTAATGATTTATTGATTAAAAGATTAATAAAGTTCCATTTTCATCAATTATCTATTGTATTAATTTTGTAACATTAGCGAGTCATCTATAGACTATAAGAATTTTGTATATTAAGACCTATTATACAAACTTTAATTTATAATATTTATCATTTCAGTACACATTATTTTGGCAATTTAAATTACAATAATGAGTAACGAGAATTTGCAAAAGCATCTGTATCACAAGCCTGAAGATATGGAGTCGCCATCGTCTTTGCCTGCTTTCCAAAATTGTATAAATGTATGGATGGAAAAAATGAACAAAGGAATACTATCATGCAGCCATTTTAATGAACATTGGAAAGTCTGGGTTCCAAAGATATATAGTCCAGAACCAAATAGCAATTGTTTAGATTGGGTTTTTGATGAGGAAACAGCACAAAAAGTGCTTTTTAATACTTTAGAAGAATTTATTTGTAATGGAGATCCAAAGGTTATACTAAAAGAACTAAGTCAAATGGATAATGTGATATGTGGTAAAGTGTTCAAAATGGGCGAGGCTACATATAGTTGCAGAGAATGTGGTGTGGATTCAACATGTGTCTTGTGTGCAGATTGTTTTAAGCAGTCAGCTCATCGTAATCATAAGTATAGAATGGGCACCTCTAGTGGTGGAGGATTTTGTGATTGTGGAGACATAGAAGCTTGGAAAAGAGAACCATTTTGTAACACGCATTTAGCTGGAATACAAGCTAAAGAATCTCATGGAAATAAATTACCTGGAGATATAGCGGAAAGAGCAGTAATAACTTTCGAGGCGGTATTAAGATATTGTCATACAATGTTATCTTTAGAACACACACTTGGATTACCTCCTGATTTGTGCTTGAATAATACAGAGGATGACGATCCTTTGTCAATAGCTACAGAAAATTATTGTACAGTTCTTTTTAATGATGAGACCCATACATTTGATCAAGTAATTAATACACTTATGCGTGTTATGAATTGCTCGCAAAGAGATGCATTAGAGTTTGTAACAAATGTTGATAGAGATGGCAGAGCTGTTGTAAGATGTGCTGATTTTCAACAATGTAAAGAATTACAGAATGATATCGAAAAATTTCGAGCACTAAAAGTACTTGTAGTTCATTCTCATGTAATTGCTCATCAGATATTTGCCATGAAACTTTTACATTGGTTACAACAATTTATAAATCCTTGTGAAGGTTTCAGGGTACTTTTCAGTAATGTTTCACTCAATACAAAATTGCCAGTTATTTCCATCGTAGAAGGTATACTTATGAAAGATTCACAGTTGTGGAAATCTGCTAGAACAGCATGGCACAGATTATTAATGTCTGGAATGCTCATGGAATATGAAAGTAAAAGAGCTTTAGCAAATGTTTTTACATATAATTATGGTTCTATTATGAAAGATTATATAAGAGATGATCATGATCATTCATTTTCTATTGTTTCATTTTCTGTGCAATTATTTACTGTTCCAACATTAGCACATCATCTTATTGCACATCATGATGTATTGTTCATTTTATTAAACACATTTATTTCGGAAAGTACACGAAGATGTAATGCAGCAGGAAAATTGGAATTTGAAAGAGATACTCCTAATACTTCATTTAAAAGAGCTCTATATATGCTCCAAGATTTACGGTATTTACTAAGCTCCAAACCAACTGTTTGGACTGACGAATTAAGAAAAAGCTTTTTACAAGGACTTTCACTTTTGCTCACGTTACTTAGCAGTATGCAATGCATGGATTCTGTAGTAAGACAAGTTGGCCAACATATGGAATATGAACCTGAATGGGAATCTGCTTTTAATTTACATATTAGACTATCTCCAGTTATTAGTCTTGCATTGCAATGGTGTGGTTCAGATCAAATAGTTTTAATAAAAGCTTTTCGGTTAGTTTTAAGAAAATTATATGAACAGCCAGGACACGAGATTGGTCCACCTCAAGTGAGAGAATTAGCAGATCATAGTGCAACATGTCTTCAATATGACGTATCATCTGAACCAGTATCTATACATCTTCCACTTTCCAGATTTTTAGCAGGTCTTTTTCCATATCTTGAAATGCATGATTTACATTTCCAATGTGCAGAGTTTATCAATCATACAAAGCCAACATTAGAACAGATCATAGAACCCGTATTAGCAACTCAAGTAATGATCGCACAAGTACATAGTGGTATGTGGAAAAGGAATGGATATTCTTTGTTAAATCAGTTATATTTTTATCACAATGTTAAATGCCGTTCGGAAATGTTAGACAGAGATATTATTTTGCTTCAAGCTGGAGCATCTTTAATAGAAAGTAACGAATTTTTAATCCATGTTTTAAATAAATTTAATCTTCTACAATGGGCAAGTTCGGATTTTGATGTGAATGCTATCAAATATCTTGAAGATGAGAGTATCAGACAGACTTTAGTTGAAGAATTTCTAGGATTACTTATAACAATAATAGGAGAAAGATATATACTTGGAGTTGGACAAGTCACTCCTGATGATATCCTGAAAAAAGAAATTATTCAACAATTATGTATCAAATCTCTTTCTCATTCAGAGCTTAGTAAAACATTATCAGAAGATACATATTTGGAAACTGAAATGGAAAGAGTAATACAAGATATTGCAAATTTTAAAAAGCCTTCACAAGTATCAGGAGGAAAAGGAGTATATGAATTAAAACCTCATTTATATTCGGAATATAATGTATTCTTTTATCATTATACAAAAGAGGAAGTAAGTAACTCTGAAGAAACACAACGAAAACGAAGAAAAGCTCTAGGTGAATTAGAATGTTGTCCACCTCCTAAACTTCCTAAATTAACAGAAGTATTTAGTTTGGTAACTAATTTATTGCAATGTGATGTTATGTTACATATTATGCAAATTGTACTGGAAAGAGCACTTAATTGTAGACCTCGCAGATTTTCAGAATCACAAGTACATAAAATTTTACACCTTATTGGATATGCCCTCCAAGAACAAGAATCTGGTTATTATCCCTTTTTTGCTTTTACAACAAGAGCTGCAAAATGGAAAATTTATAAGTTATTAGAAGATTTATCTAGTAGCCCACGTATAGAAGCACATAAAGATTTATTAACGTGGACTTTAACAAAATACAGAGAAGTTGCTGGTAATACCCCGATGGAAGTTAGTACTCCTACTGCACCACGTACAGAGAATGCAGCAACTGAAAATGTTGAAACTGATAAAGAGTGGAGGACAAAAATGGCAGCAGAAAAACGTGCAAGAATAATGGCACAAATGGCTGCTATGCAAAAACATTTTATGAAAAAGAATGCTGAATTATTTGAAGAAGCTGCTTTAGATATGAATAAATCTAATGACCAAGACTCTAGTATGAATTCAAAAAAATGTCCTCAAAAAATGCCTGTTGCTGTTGGTACTGGACAAACATCCAGGCTATCTGGTGAAGAAACTTATAAAACTTGTATTTTGTGCCAGGAAGATCAAATTGTAACAGCAGCTGGTCCAGCAATGGTGTTAGCTGCATTTGTTCAACAATCCACAGTTCTTTGTCAATACAGGGCTAATACTGATGAACCTGATCCATTATATCTTTCAGCAAAGCTTGGTGCATCACCGCACACTGGAACTTGTGGTCATGTAATGCATGTTCATTGTTGGCAAGAATATTTTAACAATGTTCTTGCAAAAGAGAATAGAAGACCATTCCGTTTACGACAACCGGCAAGTTTTGATGTGGAAAAACATGAATATCTTTGCCCACTTTGTGAATGTCTCAGTAATACTGTCTTACCTCTTTTACCACCTCTGAAAACATTGCAACCAACTCCTCAGAATCAACCTGAACTTGATTTTGGTACATGGTTGGAGGCTTTAAGAATTACAATGCAAGTTAGATGTGGATTAAGTGGAAACTTACATGAAACAAAATCTATTAAAGATGAACATGATCCGACATGTCGGTATTGCATAATGCCACATCCATGTCATATACAAGCTATTCGTAATGAACTTGGAAATGTAGCAAATATATTTGAGTCAAATTATAGTCAACTTGGTCCATCCATTTCAGAAAATTTGATATCTACAATTCAACTTTTTGCACAAGCAACATACACAAAAGAATTTGGCACTGAACCTGATGAAGATGATGATAGAGTGCCACTATTGGCATGGAAATCAACAGCATATAGTATTCATGCTATAGAATTTCTTTTACGTGATATGGATAAACCTTTATTAGGTGCTTTGTCATCCAGACAAAGAGATAGTTTAGAAGGACTTGCAAGGATTTCAGCTGTTTTAGGATCTAAATGTCAACTACGTTCTCGTATAAAAGTGACATGGACAGATAGAGATATTATTCAAAATAATGCACTCTCTCTTTTAACATTATTGTTAAAAAATCCACATGAAGGGCCAAGTATTCTAGATTGGGATCCATTTGGATTGCTTATTCCTTTAATTAATTCATTTCCTAGTCTCTTTTGTACAAATTTTAAGACTGTACCATCAATCATTACAGGCGGAATATTTGAATTTTATGCCTTGCAACTTATATTTATAGCTCTAGTAGTAAAAATACTATTAACATCAGATTTTAATGAAGAAATGGATATAGATAATCCGGAAACAACAGAAGATACATTTTCAGAATCTATCTTAACATTGGTTCAAGTTTTAAACATTAATGTTGGCACACAAACTGCTGCTAATATATGGAGACGAATCACAAAAGCTACTTTGCCTTTTCTCAGATGTTGTGCTCTCTATTTTCATTATATATCTGATGTTCCAGCACCAGAAGAACTAACTAAAATAGATGGAGCGACATATGAAAATATCTGTGCATATTTGGGATTACCAACAACATGTGATGAATTAGTAAAGCCAAATTTAGATATAATTATAAAATTGATAGATATTTGGAAAAGTCATCCCACTGTTCAAATGCACCTATCTGGTGCTAGTACAATCACAATAAAGGAACCTTTGAAAGTTAATAAATTAGTGGAGCTTCCAGAAGATTATAGTGAATTGATAAATATGATATCGTCGTTTACGTGTCCAAATAGCGTCCGGGAAGATTCCAAAACTCCGACGCTGTGCCTAGTATGTGGTGAAATGTTATGTTCTCAAAGTTATTGTTGCCAATTTGAACTGAATGATGCGCTGGTTGGTGCGTGCACATATCACGCAAATAAATGTGGAGCTGGAGTAGGATTATTCTTACGAATACGAGAATGTGAAATTCTTTTTTTAAGAATCTCGAATCGAGGCTCTTTTGCTTGTCCACCTTATCTAGACGAATATGGAGAAACAGATCAAGGTTTACGAAGAGGAAATCCACTACGATTATGTCATGACAAATACAGGCAATTGAATCAAATATGGTTAGGGCATGGGCTATATGAATCCATATCAAGGGCTATTGAGTCTTCAAGTAGTCCTATGTCAACCCGATGGCATCATCTATAACTATTCTAGGATTTTTGTGCTCTAGCCTGAACATTTAGTTATAGATATTAAATCTATATTTAGCAGAAACAATCATAGTAGTAAATACTATGATTGTTAATCATCTGTTCGATCATCGAAAAAACCTGATGAAATTATTTATTTTGACGATACAGTGTGGATGGCTTTGTATATTTAAAATGATTGGATGTTATTCTCGTTGCGATGTCCTTTTAGATTATTTCAGAGTTTACGGAATTTTCTATTATAATTGTATAAATTAAATATAAATTTCTTTATAATTATTGAGAAATGTATGAACATTGTTGCTTGTAGAAATTAGTTTGTAATATCATTTGAATAATTGTCACATTGTTTACAAAATTCTAGGATCACATGAATAATTGAAATTGTATAAATGGAAAATGTTTCTGTATTAGCTATTTTAAGATACTACTAATGATAAACGTCACTTTTCGTATCATTTCACACGTTTTCATAGAGTGCATCTAAACTACCTTATGTCATAAATTGTTACAAGTGTAAAAAAGTTGAGTATATAAAAATTTGAAGATGTAAGTTATACAAGCATTAATAATTTTGCAATAATGAAATATTTATTTTAGTTTTGAAGTTTTTGAATCAGTAATGCAACACATGAATGTTGAAAAATTCGTAAAATATTAAAATTATTTCCAAAAATTCAAATAAATAATGTGACATGATATTTGTTTTCTCATTGCTAGTCTTTTAGTTCAATACATTTGATATAATAAAATATATAATTTAGTGATATTTCATTGCATAACATTATATCGATTAGTTTTTTGTTTCCAATATTGCAATGCATTAACTTGTATATTGTACAGTTATTTAATATAGATTTATTTATGTATAGGTTTATGATAGATACAATATATAAACATTACTTAAATTCCGAATCAATTTAACAAGTCTAAAATCTTTAATTAATAATACAGTAAATACTATTTTGAATTTTACTTATACACAATAAATTTTAACAAACAAGTAACATTGATTATTTACAAGTAACAATTTTACTGTTAAATTTGTGAATTTTTGTTTATGAAGTGCAATATGTATTTATTACTTGTTTCATTTAATTAAATTAAAAACATGCAGTAAATATTGTTAATAATAGCAAAAAAATGTTTTACTTTATGAATCTTTGACTATCTTGAAATTTTGGTGTAACAAATTATTTATGTATTTATGATAGCTTATTATATATTTGATTATAAACATTTTCAATTTAATTAAAGAAAATTCACAAAAGAAATGAAAAAAAATGTCCAACTTTGTCAATTATCTATAACATACTGATAAAAATATATTTTTTAAAATATCTAGTTTATTTAAATTTTAATGGTAATGGTAATGTGAAAACATTACATTTTAAGAATATTATATCAGTAATCATATATAAAAACTTTTTGAAAAATTTTACATGAAAATAAAAAATAATTATTTATAATCTATATTTTTAATTAAAACTTAAAGTTACTGACTGCTGCAAGCATTATTGGAGAAGGATAAGAACACTAAAAATTTAATATTAAATATTGATTATGAAATATATACATTTAGTTATAAAATTTGCCGTTTTAACGAATCATAGATTTCTTTTTGCTTATAATTCTATTATAAATTGTTTTTTCACTGCAATAGATATAAATAAAAATACAATCATGATTAATAATCTACAATACTTCATGATTTTCATAATTCTTATATTGATTATTATAAACGTACAATAAACTTTAATGTCTCCGCTTAAAATCACGTGTTTTTATGGACAATGTATCTTTGCACATAGTTTCAAATAATAAAATAATAAATAAAAAATAATATCATACATTTTTAACACAAGGAAGAGGAAATAAAATTAGCGATGAACAATTAATTTTAGAACATTGTTAATGTCGCAATATAATGATACACACACACACACACACACACACACACATGTGTATGTATATATATATATATATATATACATATATATATATATATAAAACGATGCAGAGTCAGAGATGAGAAGTCTAACGAGATGGTTGGATGGAGGGAAGGAAGTAATCTCTTCTCTCACTTATTGACATGCTGTCTCTGTTTGTTGCATAACACATTCGGCTAATGGGTATCTTTATATTTAAAAATGCATCGGATCTATCGGAAATAACCAACCGTATCTCTCTCGAAAGACTATTTTCGCACACAAGTACATATATGATAGAAAGCTCTTACAAAATTTGTGCAATGTGTGATAACGATTTTATTTTCTTTTCAAGAAAAAAGAAGAACGATGATTTTTATTAACGAAGAGAATAAGATTTCTAGAAAATTCTCTAGAAAATTCTCTAGATTTCTCTAGATTTCTCTACATTTCGACGTTACATACGTGACAAAATGCGCAGTCGCAAAAGAAAGCAGAGGGTACTATTCGGCTGACAAGAGGATGGGTTATAGTGTTGCGTAGTAGGAAGGAAGATTTGTTTCACTGGTAGCAGGACTTGTTTTTTTAATCTTATGAGAGGAATTGGTACGATGATGAGTGACATCGGTTCACGTATCTACGTGCGCTGTGTGAGCACGTCAATGGAAAATGTCAGGACTAAGTGTACGAGCGGTGATAATGAATTGTGATCCTAGTAGTTGTCCTCGTTTGACGAAAGAATCCTTGTCGGGTGTCCGTTTCTTTCCTGGTCGTTTACGTTGGTACTCGGTAACACCGGTCTATCGATACGGTCAACCGTGGAATGGCAGCAGCCTTAAAAAAGAATCATTCACGCAGAAGGTTGGCCGCGTTAACATTTCTTTCGAATATCTCCCTCGATGGCAGCCACCGCGATACAAAATTAGCTGTTCTATCGCGGAACGGTGCTCATGCACGTACCTTAAGCGATAGTCAAGCTCATCAGGTTGATGTTCGTCAAGCCAATTTGACCGTTTCTACTGAAGAAGTTCTTGATGACTGTACAGAAGAGCATTTAATATCTTCATCTGCAAAGCAAACAAGCTCTCCACAATTAGTGCCAAAGAGTGGTGAACATAATTCGTTTAGTTCAAATTCTGACGGGTTATTGACTCCTGCAAAAGCAGCAGTGGCTGTATTCCTAGAACAAGAAAGAAATTATCCGCAGCTTTCTACTGGATTTCATAGTTCATTCAGAGAACGGTAAACAGTTTAAATTTCCTTATATGTACATGTGTACTTTGTTCCACTTTGGCACATTATTATTAAATTTGAAATTTATCACATGTATTTGTCAGAATCGTCAATTGTAAGGATTTGTTTTGATATTTTTTGTGAGGTAAAAAGTGAAACAAGTATAACTTTAAATTGTTTACACACGTTATATAAATCTTACTATCACTTTACATGTGTATAAATAATCGAATTGTTGATTTTATTATATACTCTTACAGAATAAAATAAATCGTTTTATATAAGTACAATAATAAATTGATGTGGTTATTCATTCCTAGCAAAATTATAATTATTGTAAATTTTAGCTCATGTAGTTTATGTAGTTAAAAAGAGGAAATTAAATAACAAATTGTATTAGAACTTATGTAATGTACAATTTTTTATAAAAATAATTCCTTTGTTATATAATTATTTCTTAAAATTATTGAAGATAATATCCTGTAATGTGTTTTATGTTAGTAATATATATTAATCATACATCAATATAAAAAAATAATAAGGAATAAAATAAGTATATTTTTAGGACAATATTTGTTTCATTTTCTAAAGTAATATTAAATAAGTTATATATTGAGGTGATGTAACAATAAGCTAAAATTATCTATTTAAAATTATTATAACTTTGTAATTAATATTTATATACAATATATTAAACTATATTTAGAATTAATCTATATTTTAATTTTCATATATTATTAGAAAGAGAAAGTATAAAATATTTATTTTTGTTTCTTAGTACTAACACAACTGGCAGTGAATATTCTTTACCTGAAAGACGAGTTGGTTCTTTACAATATAAAAAACGTATAACTCATCAAACATCAACTCTTTCGGAAGATATAAAGCATCAATATAACAGTTCCAATGAAAGTATTGGTTCTTTACGCTCTAAACCACAATCTTCAAAGTCAAAATCAAAGGTATCAAATAATGTACAATCTGGTTCTGCAAATAGTGGCATAATACCAGAAGTTACAAGAGAATTGCGTTTAATGCAAAAACCTGTAAATGGCTATAAATTTGGAGATGATAGACTGGTTTTGGTTTCTAATAAACGTGTGCCATTTCTAGTATTTTCTGCTCTTCCATATAATAAAGGACAAAGATCTAGTTGGTAAGATGAACATAATAAAAATTGAATAGCATTGCATTTAAAATACATAATAAATACTGTAATTTTTTTTTTTTTCTTATAGGTCTGAATTGCGTAAAGATACAAGCCGAAGAAAAAATATTTCTTCACAGAGACCATTGTCAGCAATTAATGATAATATCGATCCCTTTGGTTTACTGGGAATAGAACGTGCTAAAGACGGCCAGGTATTTAATTAAATAACACACTGGTAATTCTCTCAGTAGTTCTAGTATCAGTAATATTATGTCAATTTATACGATTTATCACCAGAAACTAACATTGAATTGGGAATATATTATTTACGATATAATTAGTAATGCTATCTTTGTTAATTAATGAGAAATTCATTTTGTATATATGAATTTATTAATAATTAATTTTATAAATTTTTTAGGAAATATCTTATGGACAGTTACTTGTTCCATCTAGACAGTTTCAAAGAGATAAAAAATTACATTTTAGCGATAATGATGCGATAGAACTTATTCCTAACAAACATCCTGTAGTTTCAAGGTATTTACTTTATGTAATAAAACTTAATATATTTTTACTTTAGTCTAATATCTTATTACAATTTCGTAAGTACAAGCTGTAAGATTATTTTGTCCAGAAAAGTTTTTATATTACATAATATTTTTATATATTGCCTGTTTCATATATTTTAATTCATCCTTCATATTTCACTTATATATTCTCACAGAATATGCACTGTATTATTTTTTTTTGTCTTGTAACGAAATTTTTCAACCATATTTTGCAGGACAAAAACTATTACATGGAATGTGGATCACTCCAAATGGTAAAATATAAAATCATATTGCATTAAAAAAGAAATTCAAATAAATTAGAATTGTGTATATTTGCAAATGTGGATTATAATTTATATTATTAATTATTTTAGATAGTTTTTATTAGTGTACTTACTATATGTATTATGTATTCTTTTTTTCAACATTACACATGCACTACAATACATATTTTTGTGGTTAGATTGAAAATAAAAAATATTCTTATTATATATATAGGAAACAAATTTATAATGTAAAAAAATTTATAATGTAATTTATATTGCTAACTAGTTTGAGTAAATATTATATCTTTATTAAAATATAAACTTTTATTTTAGGATTAATGATTATGATTATTTTAGATAAGATAGTTGTACATATGTCATCTTGAACGATATCATAATTTACATTTTCATTATACATATACAACATACACATACAATCATTTGTAATACATACATTATAATTAGTTGTTTTTAGATATTATATTTTAGTTAGTATATTATATTATGCAAAATATTTGAAAGTTATAGCAAATTACACATGTTTATTATTTTTCCATGCTGTACTTTATAATTTTTTTCAGGTGTCTATCATATGATACGGCTACGCATCGTGCTCAACATTTAACACCCGAATCTCCACCACTATCTTTTAATACTGATTCTAAAGGTATATAATGTATAAATTATTTGAAATAATAAACAAAATAATAATGTGTATAAAATTCTTTTTAATTGTAGCTTATGATTGGGATGACCAATCGTTACAGTACAATCCTAATTTATTGGATGATCCAGAACTCATAGCTGGGAAGCATAGAACGCTGCTAACATTTACATCGTATATGGTATATATAGTTTTATAAACTTACAATATAACGCATGATGAACGTTTTTTAATGACTACTTATCTATCTTATGTAGGCATCAGTTATTGATTATGTAAGACCATCTGACTTAAAAAAAGAATTAAATGACAAATTTAAGGAAAAATTTCCCCATATACAACTTACTTTGAGCAAATTAAGAAGGTTAGTGCTTAAAAATATGATGTAGTTTATAAATGTGTAATATTTTTTATTCATAATTTAATTATATGTCAACAATGATATGCATATAGTTTAAAACGAGAAATGAGAAAAATAGCAAAGATGGAATATGGTATTGATCTCTTGACAGTAGCAATGGCTTATGTGTACTTTGAAAAACTTATTCTTCGGAATGTTGTTACAAAACAAACGAGGAAATTATGTGCTGGTGCATGCTTGCTTCTTGCAGCAAAATTGAACGATGTTAAGGGTGATGTTCTTAAATCATTAATAGAGGTATTTATTTCATATGTAAACATTTTATATTAATATATTATATTATATGAATCAATGTAGAATAATTTTGGATTAAATTTTGATTTTACGCAATTTACAGAGAATTGAAAGTGTATTTCGTCTAAACCGCAAAGATTTAATTACATCTGAATTTGCTGTTTTGGTAGCCTTAGAATTTGGTTTACATCTTCCAACATGGGAGATATTTCCACATTATCAGAGATTAATATACGAATCTTGACCTTCTTTTGCGACATTTTTCTTACGTAGACCCAGAACATTTTCGTCATAACATTGCTGAACAAGTATAACAAGTACAATGCATATAAACTTTTAAGCAAAAAAGGAAAAAATTTAAAAATATGGATACATTATGATTATTAACAAATTTGTTGACCTGCAATATCATAAAAAAACAATTGTTGGTAAGAGTTATAAACAATTTGATAGGTAAGAATAATTATACAAAAGGATATTACAAAGTATTTCATTTTTTTTCTTATTATGACTATTTACAATAAGGGGGCTTTAATAATATGAAGCTCTTATATGATAAAATTGCTTAACACTTCATAAATTTGTAAACATACGTATTTATAATTAGGATAATTGTACAGAATGGTAAGAATTTCTGAATTGAGTGTTATTAAGTATAAGGAGTTGTAAGGATTACAAATGCCAGTGTTTAAAATATTGTAAATACTTAAATACGTTCTTATCTTTCAGGTACTTATTCAATTTCTAATTTGTTTAAAATTATAATTAAAACAGTAATTTGTTTAGTATAGTTAATAGTTCCTTTTTAGTGATATAATAACTTATATAAAAAGATAATTTTACAGAGTGATAAATAATATAACAAATTTATAAGGAGAAAACCACAAATGTTTTACAGTCAATAGAAATTTTTAAAATCTTAGCGAAGTCAGTTATAGAGATTTAATCATACAAATGTAAGTATTTCTTCCAATTTTTATGATGTATAAGTAAAATTATGTTTTTTAAAGTTTTTAAAATTTTAAAATTTACTATAAAGATTAAAAGATTTTCATATTTCAAAAAAGCAGCATACAAATTTTATTATTTTTGTGAAAAGTTTATTTAAAAACATACCTATATGTTTAAAGATTTTATTTTAAATATTACAAAAATTACTTTTTATTTTAAATTGCTTTCGACATCTTTTCAATGTATAATAAATATTTATAGAATTGTTAT
Organism: Tetragonula carbonaria; assembly: GCA_032399595.1. Lineage (NCBI taxonomy): Eukaryota > Metazoa > Arthropoda > Insecta > Hymenoptera > Apidae > Tetragonula > Tetragonula carbonaria. The sequence continues at coordinate 11,546,076 of JAUCRC010000003.1, forward strand.
TTGCTGAAAAAATAATACAAATTAATATTATTAAATAATAAAAAAATATATAGATGAAACTACCAATGAAGTAATTTTAACTTTTTAATGTGAAAATATTTACTAAATTAAGTCACTTTTTCTTATTATTAAATGTCATATTTCTATAATTATTTTTAGAATACATTTGTGATTTCTTTAAATCATAAGTTCTAAACAAGATTTTATTTTTTGATGTTTTTGCTACTAGAAAGTGTAGCAGAATGAGTAGCAGAAAATTAAATTGAATATTTATTATAAATTCGATATAAGTCGAATCTTTTCTGAACAGAGGAAGTGGAATTTTTTTCATTTTTTTTTTTTTTTAATCTAGTCAAGTCAATTTGGTTCATTTTTGTGAATTAAGATTGGCACAGAATATGATATAATATTAAATAATAATGAATTATTGTATATGTGTGCCTAACAGTTTGTTAAAATAGAGGAGTTACAGTCATTTCTCTAATTCAGTTATATTTTACAACCTTTTCATAGCACTTGAAATATGTAAGTTTGTTTATATAATTTAGATTCGTATGAACTATAATTTCGAGACATTAATGAGACATACTCGAGACACTAATAAACGAAAGATATTCAATACGCGTAAAATATTCAAACATGAAATGATTGAAAATAATTAAGAATGTTGAATAAATTATGAAAGTTGTATCGTAATTTATTAAAACACATATGATGTATATTCTTTGAAATCCAAAGTAAACTACCTGTAATCGTACTTACTTGCTGAAAAATAATAGGCAAATTTTCAAAGAGATATCTTATTATAAAATTAATTTTATGTAGATTTTTTTCGATCTTAGTTTTCTTTTGTATTAATTCTAAAATGTTTCAATTTTTTAAATATTCTACCCAGATCGAAGTTTTATGCAACTTTAGTATAGCATTTACTCATAACTTTAAATTCTGAAATATTTGTAATAAGTAATATTAAAAGATCCGTTTAAAATATGCAGGAGTCATCGGCAGTTTTTACAACGTTTCATTCTTATATTGATGTTATATCTTCGTACTATCTATAAGAGACACGTGTTTATTCTATTATTATTGTATAAAAGTTTCTATTTTAATATTTCTTTAATTTTACCCGCTGAATAATGTATATTGAGTAGTAAACATTTGTTTATTGTTATAAATAATTAATACAATAATTATTATGATATAAAAGTATAGCGAAGAAGAAGAAAGCCTTAAAGCTTTTTATTTTTTCATATTAATAACATTTAAGATAGATTTTGATCATGTAATCCTAAAAGATTGTCATTAAGCGTATACGCTTAAATTAAAAGAAAATTGTTCTTCAAATTCTTTTTTCTTTTTTTGAGTATTTTTTTTGAATCTTCATATGCAATTGAATCCTAATGTGATTCAAATCAGTGCATACGTTAAATCTTCGTAAATTTATCGTGTCCATCCTATATTAATTACGTGACTTAATTTCTTTTTTATAAATTACAAGAAATTTTATATAAATACTGCTTTTATTCAAACAGGTTTATTTGCGGAAGACAGATATCGATATCTATTCGCAGTATAGTCATTGTAAGGACTCGTCACTGGCAAGGATTAAAAATTTTCGATCTTTCTGAATTGAAATTCAATTCTTCTAACGTTAATTTTAAAAATTTGACAACTGATTTATATCAGTATTTTTTTTATAACTGATTGACCTATCCTTGCTTGTAATATAGTCAAGAAATTATTGTGATTCCCGTTATGAATCAATATGTTTAGTGAGATTCAGTAATTCGACATTAGGTGTATATCACACATACGTGACAAGGATTTCACAGTCAAAGTTATATATTTTCCTTTTTTAAATTTAGATTAATATTATTCGAATTTCATCGAGAATAGTTCCAAGTTTGTGCCATAATACTTATTTACTTTACGTAATTTTACTTAAATAGAGGAACAATGACGGATATTCGTTTTTGTTCAATGTGTTTTCATTTTCGACTGACTTAAAAGAAAAGTTCGAGACGTATTGTATATAGTTCTTACCTTTAGACTAAGTAATCTAGTTGTATAATATCATATAAAATACCATGTTCAGGGTAATTCAATTGAAATTACAAAGAATCCTCTAATTGTTTGTTATTCGATATTTTCGATATTGCCGGTTCTCTCAAGATTAGTCGAAGTGACCACAGTTTACTGTAATTGTGAATTTCTGTATCAACACGTCAAATATTGTACACGTATCTATCATACATCTGTGTGTATGTGTGTGCCTGTGTGTTCGTATGAATATACATGTGCATGTGCACTTGTACATAGAACGACAGCATTAAGACTGAAAACTTAAGGAAATCAGTTTTCAGTTATTCTCTTCGATTTTTCTTAATCAGTGTGAGGAACTCCCATGGTATAATATTACCAGATAGAATATAGAAGGGAAATGTAGACGATGGACTTTGATATAATATACATTTGTGGATGGCGATAGTCGATGAATTAGGGTTTGACGAATGGATCAACGATTTTAAAAGTATTTGCTCACCAGAGATTTCTATACCTATGTACCTACTTGCATAAAGTAGTACGTTTTGGACGTTATGTGATATCGTTTTTTATTTGTGTAATATTAAAAGAGCTATTCATATTAATGTTCAACCTATTGCGGTTGCAAATGACCATTTTCAATGTGCTGCATCAATGTGCTTTGTAAGATCGTGAATATGTGCTGTGATTATTTTAAAAAATTGATCAAATCTCGATCGCTCGTAAATTTAAAATGGTCATTTCATTTCGATTTCATACCATAATTGAACGTTGCTCCTTGCGAACTCTTTCAGCAGTAATGTTTGATAAGCGTGATATCTGAAACTTTTTTAACAAAAACATTTTCTTTCTATAGAAGCACAAGTAAGATAAAAACGAACGTATAAAAAAATAGTTTAAATCATACGACTATTGCAAGTTACGCTTATCAAATTTTAGATAAATATTCCTGTCGATTCACTGAAAGAGTTAACAGAAATAATATACGAGTTGTATGCACTCATGTACGATAGCCAGTCAATTGCAGGATAACTTTATCACGTTATAGTATCATAGGATGTTCTAAACAGCGATCGATAGTTTGTGTACGACTCTTTTAAGATAAAATGAATAAAGAATGTATAAATACAAATAAAACCTGAAAGAAAACACTTGAAAGCTGTGTTAAAGATTTTACACAGTAATTTGAATTTTTATTTATAATTATAAATCCCTTTTTTCTTGCTTTTTCTTCTTTTTAAATCCTTCTTTTTTACTTTTACAGGTGTAGATATATTTTTATCTGACACTGAACACGATTCAAGATATTTTTGTTTAACAATATTTTATTTCAACGCAACATCGATGAAACTTAACGCTAATCAGATGTGCGAATCGCAGCCGACTTACGCAAAAAGAACGCGCGAACATGTAAGTGGGAAGCGCACAGATGCGAACGTTCAAAGCGCGCCGATGCCCACGCGCGAAAATCCATCCGGAAACACCACTTTATATCCTCCGCGTGACCGTGCAGAAATTAACTTTCCTCGCGTTCATACTGACGAATCGCCTGCGAAAAGTTTCTCGTGATTTTGTACGTAATTGCGAGTAAAACTATGTTTAAACTGGGGAGGATTTTCATTTGCTGCTTTTACAGAATTCAGTTTGAAACAAGTTTAAAAAATACCTACGAGGTATTATTCCTTTCGTATTATACACGATATTTCATATTACAAAATTAATTAAATACGATGTTTCGTATTTGATTAATCACTAAAAATGTTGTGCAAAAGATTAATTTAATTTTCAAGCTATTAATGGAAAAATATTATTGGTTATAGGTGAAGAGAAGCACAGATGTTTCGTTGACTCGCATCAAAGAGCAGAATATACAAGTTTCACAATGTGTTTATTCTCAGCTGTCCTGAAATAACAATAGCTTCTAATTGTTTCTACCAGCAGTGATAGCTTATCTGACAGTTTATTCGATGGGCGGTTTATTTAATTTGGAGATTTTTGCGAAACACATGTTACAAGAATCGACATTGCATGCCTTGCTTCACTTTCGAAGATAAAATTTGACGAATATATTTGAGGAATTTGACATTGAAAAGTTTCTTCAAACGATGTATGTTCGAAGTATGTTCTACGACATTCGTGAGTTACGATTTCGCTCAAGGATTCGGTAAGTCGTAACAAATAAACAAATGAACAGTTTGTTGAATGATCGAACAAGACTTCCGTTCGGGTTTACAAACATTCGCGGTAGAGTGGCCACTTCAACGAAGACTCCTCTCGTTCTCGTCCTTTAACGTCGTAAGATAGGAAGTCTACTTATCCTTGCTTCTGTTTATCTCTTTTTCCAAAGACTTCTTCTGCAGCAGATCTTACTAGATGGAAAATACTTCAACTTTGCGATGTGAAAAAGCTTTCAAAATCTAGTCATTTGGAAAAACGAGCTCGCTCCGATGTTAAGAGATAGAAGCAAATTATTTCTTCCTTGTTGATACAGTAAAATAAATAATTAGGTAGACAAGCAGTTTATATATTTGTGAATCAAAAACTTTAAATTCGATTCAAATTCAATTCAATTTAAATTTAAATTTAAATTTTGAAAAATAGCGCAAAATTCATACTAACGTCCGTCTGTCTAATCGAACATCTAATGGAACGAACATGCTTCGTAAAGAATATCATTTACGTTTCGTACTGAAAGCTTACGCCACAGTGGAACAACTTCTTCGTCACTATACTAGCGTATATGTAGAGACGATACTGTTTAAGGGGAAAATATTGCGAATAAATTATAAAAGAGAAACACGCAGCGTAATATCGGTGGAACGTGAATTATAATTTTACTCGTTCGCTCGTAATTGAAGCCATCTCGGAAAGTAACCACTGTCTTATTATGGGGCGCATAACTGTCGCGTGCGACGGACAGGAAGTGAGCCGTAAAACCTATTTGTCGGCTTCTCCCTACTCACTTTCCCTCTTAACCGTATCTCTTTTCTTTGTCAAAAGCTTCTAGCACTTAGATCCTTATCCAGGTTACACAGGTCATCGTAAATTTATACAAAAAAGAATTTTAAAAAGCCAATAATTAAATTTTCATTAATCTAAAGTGGGTATCTTTGAATTTATATTGAAAATGAGTATTGACAATGAATTGAGCTTCGACGTTATGTAAGTATACATTTTTAATGTACTGTACTGTGATTGGTTGTTGCTTTGATTCACCAAATTGTTTTTAATTCCTTTTCGTTGGGATAAGAACCATTGACACCTAATTAGGTACTTAAGATTAAGAGAAAAACGAAGAACGGAGTGTCTAGCTTATCGTTGAAAAGAAAACGGTCGGATTCAGAGACCTCCTACTAACGAAGCTTGAAACTGATCTGTTAGTAAGCTAGTGTGAGTTTTTATTACTGAAAAAGGTATTTCTCATGATAATAGTAATACTATCGTTTTTTTTTTTTTTATTTTCCAGATAATGATCGCTAGTTAAGAATGAATCAATTTTATGAAGCAAAATACCATCTTACTTTCATACCTATTGAAATTGAGATATATGTAACATATATTAACATATAGTTAATTTATGAATAGATAGATTTTTATATTTTTTACTGGTATTTTATAAATATGTGTGCACTGTTTTAAAAAAGGGAAATATAAATAAATCATCTCCTAAGAGAAATAAGAAACGAAGAGAACTTGCGTTCATCTGTCGGTTTGCAAGAAAACATTTCGTTGTTAGATAAACTGTAAATTCCAGCAGAACGAATTTCTGTCCCTTTTCGAAAACAGCTGCATCTCTTTACTGAAGTATTTTCTGGCTTTCTTTATTAGGAACTCTTCCTATTTTAAATGCTATATACAGTCAGAGTTTCCACTACCCTTTTGGAAATTGTCTAACGATTCCTGTTTCAAGTGTTGTATCACTCACAGCTTTCTTTTTTTCAGATTCTTTTATTTAAAAAATACTTCGAGTCTACTGCAACTTCGAGTCTTCTTGAAACTTCGAAATTCTCACTAAATTTAAATGAAAAAGAAATTGGCGAAAGAAGGAATAATAAAATGTCCAAAGATATTAGTCGGTAATACTTTAATTCGGCTTTAAAGTCCAGGACTTAATCCTACTGTCATCACATACGTCATCAGTTAAGTGATTTTCTTGAAAAATAAACAAATTAAGGATTACTATCTATCGAGAAAGTTTTGTACCGATCGATACTCGACAAGCGGTACCGTTCTCAGGCATCCAATGAATAGAAATTTTAGTAATCTTCGAAACAATTACAATGAAATAACCGAGAGACATCGTCATAAAATAGGAGGACTACTACAGGTAGCCGGAGTTGTCAGGTAAAAGCGCGCGCGCATTTTGTTGTGGGTATCGCTTACAGTTAATCCACAATCCGGAACCGACTTCAATGGTACGATGACCGACATCGTAGGCGGTGAGGGGACCATTTCCATGATGAAGAAAAAGGCGAAGCGACGACAGGGGCAAGGACGGTGGTAGACGAGGAAAAGGGGCATACATATAAAGGAGCGAGAAAATCGTAGAGATTTGTATCTCGCGGCGCCCCGTTCCGTTCCGCTCTTCTTTGACCGCCGACGCACCGCGGACGGATTCTTGATTTTATCTTCTCGCCTCGTCTCGTCTCGAGACTCGAGAACAAACTATTAACGGCCGTCTGCTCGCCCGGATTCCGTAATTTATGGTGACGATTCCTCCGTTCTCTTGTACCTAACAACCCGGCGTGCATCGTCCCTTAGTGCTATCGTGTGCTAGCACAAGCGTGCGCTTCAACAACGTTTCAAATGCGCCGATTGACCGCGCAAATTAGACGCGCGATATTATGATTTCAACTAGCTAACTAGTCGCGTGTCGCGCGATTTTTTTCTCTCGCGAGAATTTTCGTTAAACGTTTCCTTCGAATAGGATTACGCTGATCGGTTACGTTTAATTTCTTTGATTGTAATAGATCAACGATCCCTTATTGAGAATAGCAAGCGTAATTTCTGTGGCATTTCTTTATTATTTATCGTATAGTTAAATAACGTCGATGTCAATTAATTGAATGTTACAGAAGTTTCTTACAGAAATTGTTTCATTCAAACGAAGACAAGCATTAATTGAATGGAATTGATTTTAACTTTCGAATGATTTAACGCTATAGCTAAAATATTGATTATTTTTAGCAACGATCTCCACAAAGGGCCGAAAGAGTTTTGTTAAGAATTTACAACTTGAAAATCACGTGATACCACAATTACGTCAGTCCGTACAATATTAACAATTGTACAGTGAAAAAAGGATCTATCTAATCTATTATTTAAAAAGGATAATCCATTTCAAATAGATGGTCAAGCATTAAGAAGAGAAGCATTAAGAAAGGATAGAAATATCTGACTGTTTTATTACTGCAATATATCTGGCGTTCATTTTGATTTATTATTTATTTCCATGCTTCTTTTTCTATAGATTTCATTAGTCTGCGATTGCACCGTGGGTGTTTCGATATATTTCGCAGCTACTTGTAGCCAAGTTGGAATTGCATCGACCAATAAGACCAGCGTGGGCGCGGCGATTTTGTAGTGGGGAGAAAGCATCGACCAATGACAGAAGGAACCATCGAATGCAGGCATGAATCGTTGCAACGGAGTCGTCTCTACAATTCCAAAGTGCATCGTCAGTCGTCAGTAAGCTTCAACGAGGGGAGCTTCGAACGGATAGAAATTTAAATCGAATTTTCGATGTTTTGGTGACATCGTGCGACCGAGTGATACACACCCGATAGAAACGAATTCGTTGATCGAAATGAATTCGATGAATTCGATAGTGGCCATGCCAATGGAATTGCAACTACAGCTGATGCAACATCAACAAATGCTCTTCCGGCAGCAGCAACTAGCTCTCCGAAGACACAGACCAGGTCTGTAAAATATTTTTACTTCTTTAAATTTTAAGTCGCGATAAATGCAGATTGATTCAGATGTTGTTAATTGTGTCGAAACTTTGTTATTTTACATGCGTAAAAAATTTTAAATGCAGAATTTCTTTTCGATATTGTAGAGGTTTCCTGCTACTGTTTGACGTTTGGCATAGTTTTTAGAATCTTAATTTTTATTATCGTTAACCGTAAAAAAGATCTTACGTATCTTATATATCTTTCATTTCTTCTTTCTAGTCTTTAAATTAAATGACTTTTCAAAAAAGTAATTAATTTTCTAATTAATTGTCATTTGATTTCCAATATTCTTAGAAAAATCTATTCATTTGTATTACTACTCAAATCTCATCTTATTTCAACCGCGTGATAAAAACAAATATTCTTTCTACACGTGTTTGTCTATGAACTGGGCTGTTTTTGTAACAACCGAAAATCAATTCCAATATCAAAAATGATCCCAATATAAATTCAAAAAATTCTCCTTGCCTGCGCCCGATCTCGACACCAACCTCTCATGGCAATCTCTTCAATTGATCCAATTAAAGTCGCGTGGAATGTAGTCGCGAACCTCTTAAACATCTCGATCTTCGTTGTCGTTCCACCTCTGTCTGTGATTCTCTGATTTTGTGAATTCCCACGTGATGAGAAGTGACGAAGAATATCCTGCCCGAAGAGCGTACGTATAATGCGTGTTAAGTTTGCCCGTGGAGGCGACATAGATTCGCGCCAGCTCTTCTAGGGGACAAGATGAAAGGCGCCGACTTTCGGTCGAGCGGACAATCGTTATCTGCGCTATACAACGGCCGTCCTCTCGGCAGGAAGAGAAAGAAGATGAACCGATGGCCGCAATTATCCTAGCCGGGGCCTAATACCCCGACCGCAGAACCGCGAGACAAGTGCAGGGCGAATCGTTCATGCGGCCAAGCGATGACGCCCCTATAGATCCAGTTGGAAAAGGTGTTCTTTCCGGCATTCGAGTTACCTCATCCGCGCAATTTCTTGTCCCTCTTTCGCTTGACCAGTGTCTAGGAGGACGAGGTTGCAAGGATAATGATTTAGTAGAAGATTTTACTGTTTTCGTCTTCTTTTTTTTTCCTTTTCCGCCTTTCTTTTTGCGTGAACGGTTCGTTTCGTTTCTGCCGCCGCGAATAATTGTTCTTCTGTTTGATTTGTCGGTAATGGTGTTGCATCGGTTATTTGTTTTTTTCTTTTTTTTTTAATCTCTTATGACGGCAGTCATGGTTCCGTAGATTCACAGGAAATCTGGTTGGAAGCGTCTGGATTGTCGGAAACGATTACAATTAAAAAAATAATATGTCAAAGAAAAATACTTTAATAAATATATTTTAGAAGTTTGGTATGATTTATTTAAGAAAGCGGAAATAAATTAAGTAAAAATTGATAAGAATTTTATTTGAATGTTGTTTTAGAGGACATGCCGAATCCAATACCGATACCGAATTTAGGCGGAGGACCTCCTCTGTCTCCAGATGTAAATGTCGAATTGCAAAATCGAGAATTGTGGCAGAAATTTCACGCAGAAACCACAGAAATGGTTATTACGAAAGGAGGCCGGTAAGTCTACAAGCTATGAATAATTCGATATTTATGTTTCAAACGTGTAAACCTGGTAAAAATACTTGTTTATTATATACTTCGATATTTTTTAAAATATTTTTCTATACACGAGTGTTGAATTAATTTAACAAGTATCATCGAAAGTGAGAACGAAGGTGTAACGACATTTTCTTCTTTTCTTAACACGCGTTACCGAAACTTTTTACCATGAATTCCATTGGGGTTGAAATGGTCTGCTAGGCGCCATGAGACCACACCCTCTGTCGCTCCTAAAACCCTTACCGTCTCCACCTGAAAAAATGCGACCCTCACGATTGTTTCCGCGGTTTTCACTTCTTAACGAATGTTTTTTTCTTTTTTGTTCGTTTTTACTTCCCTTTGTAAATCACTAAGCATTAGCTACCTGTTCTAAGCAGTTAGTACTTACATATCGAAGAAGTTTCTCTGAAGTTAGAAATATATATCTTGAGATTGGGTACGCGAGATTCAACTATGATGAACTTTCGGAGCCTTCGAATGTTTTCAGTGTTGATCATCGTTCATCGGTCGAATCGTTCAAACGCGAAGTTTGATAATACGGTTATACGCACATCAGTTTCTTTTTGGAGTAGACAAGTAGACACCTTTAAGAAGAGATGCTTTCAAACGACGACAGAGCGATTAGTTTCACGGAAGGTGGTCGAGAGTGGTCGTAAAAGTAAAGTGCGCAAAGTAACGACGTGTCAGCATTTATCGATGACACCGATCTCCGAATCATTCTACGAAGGTAGATTTTGCGGAAAAAGTCGTATAGACCGGACGGATGCAGGACGAATCACGACTTCCGGCCGGAAACGATCGAGCTACCGGTTAGTCCTTTTCAGATACGCAGGCGTAGCTACGTATCTATGATAAGATTACCGAGAATTTCGCGTTGTCTCTCGCGCTAGATAACTCGCTGATGTCAGCCAGATGGCTTCGTTTCGTGAACACGGAAATCAAAGGGGAGGGAAACGCCAACGTGATGCGAACGCGACAAGATTCTTCAAATATTTCGTGACGTTTCCGTTCATCTGGAACACTTACTACGCGTTAACGAAATACAAATAAGCTTCCTTTGCCTTTCTTTACGTATGCGCGCGAAATTCATCTCAAAGTTAATCAAATGCGTCACGATTTGAGCGGATAACGCTTAATTTGATAACAAAGTTCACTTGGACAAACTTTTCCATTGAAACCTTCAAGCTTCTGTATCTGTCCTTAATTCTTGTAGGAACGTATCTAATTCAGAATTTCAATTTCGAAGGTACAACGATGATACATTCGCGAACACGAATTCTTCTTCTTCGAATTATTTTCATTTGAATGAGAAGTCGTAAATGGCAAACACAATCAAGATAGTGAATTTCTATATGTGTGTGTGTGTGTGTGTGTGTGTGAACTTTCGTTCATCGACAGAGTTTAGATAAATAGAGTTATCTTTCCCCAATCGAGGTGGGGAAAGGCACGTTGTTTTAAAGATTCGGTTCCGCCCTGTATGGTGAGAAGCAACATTTCACGAATAAACAAGATAAAAGAAAAACGATTAGTCATCGACGTGATTCGTGGGCGGTCTAGGTTTTAACAATAGTTACGAAGGTGTTTGTCCATCCGCATATTCGTGCCTTCCGGTCCAGCTACAATTCTTCCGCAGCGAGAACACCACGTGCCAACCATGTGCATCCCGTTTTAGGCCTTCGATGCCTGACCAATCAGTATTCCGTGACACGATCGACTCGTTTGTTCTCCTCGTTCTCTTTTAGCGGTTCTTCGATTGCAGTCCTCGTTCTGTTCTCCATGATCGGCTTCCTCTTTCCTATTGTTGGCGTCTTTACATCACAGCCAATGAATAGGTTCACGGAGAAAATGTGCGTTGCAGAAATGCAATCCTGATGTCTGGTTCGTCTTTGCTCTTTCGCATTCTTCTTTCTCCCCCAGCGAGAAACTGCTCTTTCGGAAGAGCGGAAATAATTAATTTCACGTTTTGCCATGATTCGTCTGTTACTGATCCGCTGTGAGCATTTTTTTTTTTTCTTTTTTGACTTTACGAGTTCACGGTCGATATTTGTCGGGGTCTAGTGGGGCGAAGTGGATGTTAAGAAGTTGATTAACAAGTAGTACAGTAATGTTGGATTACTAAAATTTAGGGTATTCGATTTGGGGCAGTTTATATTCTTCCTGATAGAGATTAGTCCAGAGAGAGATCTCTGAAGAAGATTCGTACTTTGTGATAGAGGTTTGTTTCATCTGTTAAATATCGTACTTTTGGATGCTTTATATATTTTTGTGCACCGCATGCATTCTATCTATGTTTTTTAGCATCTTTAAATTTTCCATAAATGCATAAAAACCTACAGTACAATCTAGAGATTGGCATCAAAATTAAATGAAATGAAATATTTCAATATTGAATAATTTATCTTCAGATCATTACATTTCTAATAGAATTTAACGATGCCATAATGAACATTGGTGTTTTTTTTTTCTGGAATATTCGTAACTAGTTTTCAAGCAGATTGCAAGTTTCTATCTCTGCGAATGAAAGAATAGAACTTAAACGGAGAACGTAAACTGAAATAAAATAAAATACGACGCTTTGAAAGTTACTTTTCAAAGTTTCTCCAAAGTGTTTTTTTTTTCACGAAACTTCAATTTATGAAATTAAGATTTAAAAGAACTGAGTCGATTGCGCGAGCGAAAATGTATTTATAATATGAGCCGCCGTTCGAGTACAAAGACTAACAATGTTTAAATCAAATGCACGTGACTTTTCGATTCGTCTGATCGACGAGATGAAAGAAAAGCGAGGCGCGTGCTGCCGTTCTGCACGCGTCATTGTATCGCGCTATTAACGGCATTATCTTCTTGTTCGATAACGTCGAGAGGTTTTTTTTAAAAGGACCAGACGTTCGAATCATCAGCGCACGGGTCTTCCAGCAGACGTCGCGACGACGTAATCCTCCACTTATAAGGGCGCCACTTTTAGTGGATTCGACAACGTGCAGCATAGTGTCGATCTTGGAAACATATTATTTCGTACCTTCTAAATGAACACTAAAAGAGCAAATATTTCACTATTTCGTTCAACTCGAGATCAATTCATGCATAATCGTCAAGTAACGACGAACCCCTGATATAGTTATAATTTCCAGATTTCATGTAAACGATTGCGAAGACTTGGAAATACCTGTGAGGTGATTCGTTAGAATTTCCCGTTGTTGATCGTGTTCAATGTATGCACTTCGCTGTTCTTCACTATCTACTATTCCATAACTTAGGGCGTCGAAGAACGATGACGATTTTACACGATTCTTCACTTAAGGCTACAAATATGTTTCGAATGTGAAGGAGCCACCAAGTGGCACTAATTTCGAAAGTGGGGTACAGGTTGTGGATTTTCCACTGCTAATTGCGTCCATTAGTTCAGATACATATCTTCTCGTAGGTATAACCTTTAAATACGGAACAGTCAGGTAAATGCTGCAATTGAAAGTGAAAACGTAGTAAGCGCTTTCGTCAATCAGTACAATATATATATATATATATATATATAAATCGACATATACGGATGAAACTATCGAAATTTGTTCAATTCTTTCGATAGTTTCATAACGAAGGAACATGACTGTTAAAATTGAGAACAACTTCTTTTCATCTGTTACATATAAAAATATCAGCGTTCATCTTCTATTCGGTAGAAGCAAGTGAAAGAAACATACGAGCAAAATGACGATGGAAAATCCGTAATTGAGTATGCTAACCGTCCGAATCACCGTGGATTGATTTTCCGTGGTTTACTCGCGGGATTATCTGCGAGCTTGAAATGTTTACACGAAGGGGAAAACTTACAGTTGCGATCGAGAGATAGTAGATGCTCTTAAAGAGTCGCAGGAAGTAACAGTTCGAGTCTTTGGTCCGGCGACGCCTACTCGTCGCTGGCACGTTAATGACTGGAAATTTTCTGTCCTTTCGTTTTCTCTTGTAGTTTGCTTACGTTACCTGTGCGCAAAAAGCACACTTGACTCATCGCCGTGAATGACGCCGAAAAACTAACAAGTCTGTTCGTTTCGAGGAACTTATCGAGGACTAGTGAAACAGGTTTGCCGTTAATAATTGGTTGGTTTTGGTCCTCTTGGAGTTTATTCAGGTCGAAATACGAACAAAGCTTAATGCTTAATATTTTCGAGTGGAAAAATGATATCACGGTGAATTTGTTGTATATCCCTTCGTTGATATCAAACTTTTGATAATTTTAACAAGCTCTGCTTAAGCTCGAATGCTTAATATCAATACTTGACGAATAATTTTTGGAGAAGTTCCAATTTATCAGACAAAGTTCCAATTTATCAAAGCGAAATATTTATGATTCGTTGTAGACGAATGTTCCCGTTGATTCAGCTGAAAATCACGGGATTAGATCGTCGGGCTCGTTATTGCGTTCTCCTGGAAGTGGAGCCGGCGTCCGATCGTCGACACAAGTACGTCGGATGTGGCGGCGGTGTTTTGAAGAAATCTTGCGGCAACGCAAAATGGTCGTCTGCCGGACCAGCTGAAACTCAGCCACGAATCGATCGAAGGATTTACCTTCATCCGGATAGCCCGGCGACCGGTGCGCACTGGATGCAGCAGTCGCTGAAGTTCGATAAACTGAAGCTGACTAACAACGTCGCCGATCCCAAGAATAACGTGAGTACCTTTTCTTATACCTGTTAAATAAATATGATATCATTGAATAAAAAAAGTTTTGGAAAATGATTACGCAGAACTGTGTACTCACTGTGCAGTTGATTTTTTAAACGCACATTCATCGACGAGAAAGTTAAAGAAGTTAAAGAAGTGCCGAAAATGTTGGTCCATTACGCGGAACCTTTTTTTTTTTTTGATTAAAGAAAGATGCATCGAGAAAAGGCTTAACGGAAATGTAGAGAGGAAGAACGGAACGGTAGCGTGCATTTATCTAGATGTTCCGTGTTTAGACAGGCCAAGCGTGTCCTTAAACGCTTCATCTTTTTCTTTCTTTGCGCCAGTTTTCTCTGGTTTCGACTTACCGTTTGCCTCCTTGCTCGAGCCGCATGCGGGAGGTCGCCACACACGGATCCACCCTCTCTACGCTACTTGTTTTACTTCCGATTAGGGCCTACTGAAAAAAAAGAGAGAACCTCCAGTTAGAGAATTCTAACTTTCCACAGATGATTCTACTGATATTTATTCCTCCACAACGACGATATTTCTACCATCCTTTATATTGATAAGAAATGAGAAAGAAAATATTTTAATTTTATCTTATCACGGATACACCTTTTTTTCAACTATTCTTCTTTGTCATGTACTGATATATCCTACGTTCAATTAAATACTACGGTAATTCTTGCGCTTCAAATATTCCCATTTTTATCGACTTCAATTTCATCGAATTTCTTCCCATTCTGGCTCGCATTTCGCCAAATCATTCC
The DNA here is from genome assembly GCA_032399595.1 of Tetragonula carbonaria. NCBI lineage: Eukaryota > Metazoa > Arthropoda > Insecta > Hymenoptera > Apidae > Tetragonula > Tetragonula carbonaria. Next base: position 11,561,107 of record JAUCRC010000003.1, read on the forward strand.
ACAGACACGAAACATTAACACAGATCTGTATTTTGTCGATTTTTTTTCTCCTCGAAGTGAATCACGCCATATTTCTTTCCTAATTAGGTCAGGTAAATAACAGGGGACTCTGTTAACCAGGCAAGGTGATCAAACTACGTTTCTAACGCACGGAAGCTGAGGTCGGGATTAAAATTTTGGAAAGGAAAAGGGCAGACGCCGCGTGCATGTACCGTCTTCGGTAGCTTCAGATTTGAGAAGCTACTCAAAACTGGGTGCTGGGTACGTCAGTCGTTTCAGTCGTTGTTCGTGAAGAACGAAGATTAACACGCTCCACGACACCCTGTAATCGATATACCTTCCTTTCTCTCGGCAAGTGGGTTTGTTTATGCCTCGACAGGATGAATCCTGGCAGCTGGCTCGTTCATGGCGCCCCTTGCCAGTTCTTTCAATTTTTCACCAATATCCTGGAAATTATTTCTGCGGATCTGCGTCGCCTCGAATACCTGAAGAGGTTCCTCTTGCACGCGGAGGAGCTTCCTCGTCGATAACTGGCCAGTTCTTCAAAGTTCCATTCTTGGATCTATTAACCTTGCTGCGTCAATTCGATTCGGTGATTTTCCTAACATCGAAGAATATCTCAAGTTTAAATAGAAATGATTCGTATCGATATGTATGATTCCTCAGTTAAATTTTTAAATTTTTACTTCTTCTTAAAATATTAAATGCAATCTTTCGTTTAATTTAGGTGTAATTCTTTTTATTTCTTAAAGTTCCTTTTAAATCGCAATGGAAAAGTTCGAGGATCGTAAATAGGATCGTAATTTGTGTTATTTGTTAATGTTCTCTATATAGGCGAAAAATATTTTGAGAAATTTTTTTTTTTATATTCCTTGATAAATATGAATAGATGATTTTCAACTTTGCTTCGTTGCGAAGAATCTTGAGTTGGAAAATAATAAATCAGTGATCGGTGATAACTTTCTGAACTTGGAAATTAAGAAGTAGAGACGTAGTAATCATAAAATTAAAGTTTAACGATACGTGTAATCGAAGTGTTAGTACTGGTAGCCTCCTGGTTTATGAAGGATTTTGGATAGGTTGAGAGAGCGTGTGATTCCGAGAAGGTTGAAGGGCCAGTCTGGTTTTCGAGAATCGCGTCTGTCTCCAGCGTCGTCGGCATCCTTAGTAAGGCGCCAACTTATCTCGACAAAGCGGCGCCCTTTTAGCCGATTCTTCAAACTAATTACGAATTTAATAAAATTCTGCCCGCTGTAAGCTAGTCGAATGAAGGGAATCCCTTCTTCTTCGCGAATAAAAAAGCGGGAATCTCTCCACCAGCGTTTGTGCTGTTCGTTCTTGCTATTACGACGTGTAATATTTTCGATAATAATATTTTTAATAATTTATTTCTCAGTGTACGAAAAATACAATTTTTATATTTCGTCATTTTAATAAATATGCAAAATTTTGCTTACAGATTGTTTTATTATCTATGCATAAGTACGTTCCACGGATTTGGATCATTCGTTGCGATGATGCGATCAGATTGAGCGATCTATATTCTCATCCAGCCTCGTCGTTCAAGTTCACTGAAACGGAGTTCATTGCTGTAACTGCTTATCAAGTAAAGTATTTACGTATAAACTTTTGCAATTAACGTTCCTGTATTATTTTTATAAAATTCTAAACCAATAGCAACTCCTCAACCATGTAATTCCAATAACACAATCGCCACAATAATTTTCCAATTGAGTCATTAATATTCACAATGTAAATTTTTTAACCATATTTCCATACGTTTCTGCTTTCAGAACGAGAACATTACGAAGCTAAAGATCAACAACAATCCATTCGCCAAAGGATTTCGAGATTCTGGCCAGTCACGATGCAAAAGGAAGTTCCAAGCAGAAACGGAGAAATTGAACGACATTGATGACGATAATGGGAACGCGTCTTTGGAACGAGAGTCAAATAAATCTTTGAATCATCTGGACAATCAAAGACCAACAACAGCTTCCAGTGAAACAGGAAGTTTAGATGATAGCGGTGTCAGTAGCTATGGAGGAACAAGTCCACCTCTTCCCTCAACGGTTCATCGAAATCCGCTATCTGGAGATGCCGATTATCACGTACAACGAAAATTACACAGACCTTGGATCGATTCTTCTTCGCAATATTCGTCTTCCACGATGGCTAGCTCGTTCTCGGATTTGTTGCCTGTTTCCAATTTTCCCGCCTATCTTCGACTATTCTATCCATCTGTGGCGATGCAATCGAATTTCGCGAGGTTACCCTACCAGTCGATGGTACAATTTTCGAGATATTATTAAAGACTGTATAAAACAATTTCTGTAGAACAGATCTCTGTGAAATAATAATAATAATAGTGGAGCAATTTGTTGACTATTTAAAAAGAAATAGTAGAGGATTTAGTGAAGAGATAAGGTAAGCGATTTGAAGTAAGGGCAATAAACCAAAGATTTCTTTTCAATGTAGAAAGAGGAATTCGGCTTCTTCCGAAGTTGTGTAATTTTCGTTAGGTTTATTGTAAATCGTATATCATTAGGATTAGAATTTTGATAGAATTTTGTAAAGGTGTAGAAAAGAACTACGCGTACGTATACAGATTGTTACCAAAAAGAAAAAAAAAAAAGATTGAAGAAAAACCATAATGTCTTTCTCAGGTGTAAGTAATGAGATACAGTTAAATTTCCATCTAGATTTTCGTGAAATTGTTGATAAAGGACCAAAGATATTTTGAATAAAGTTTTTTTAACGTAGAAAAATTCTACGTTAAAGATTTCCTTGAATTTTTCCTTACTTGATATACCAACTAAATCAATATTTAAAAAAAAGAAAGAAAGATTTACATTGTTCAAATGAGGACAAATATTAGAAATAAGTGTCTAATATCACGACTGCAAATAAGTACAATTTAATGCCTTACATATAATTATTATTGTTATTAAAGACTTGAGATACTTTAAATGTAATGCATGCGAGGAAATGAAATTTGCCAGTATTACGAACATTGTATTACCCTTTACATAATTTTTAATTAAGCGAATTTGTCTATTTGTGTATGCCATGTATTTTTATCTATAAATTTTGTACACTACGTTTTTAGAAATGCCAAAATATTTTTACTAATAATATCGTTACTTAAGATTTATAGTTTGATCATAATTGATCAATGACTTTTGTACTGTGCGTTATCGTAATAAATTAGTTTTTTCATAAGATGTTACTTTACGTTATCATCCTTTTTATCTCGCTACAAAAACTATTACCTACTATTTTACATATAATTATTTTATCACCAACATGATAATTAAACACAATTTTAAATAACCCCAAATCTACAAAATGTTCTACAAAATTCTATCAAAAATTACTTCAATAAATATCCTATTAATTTAAAGTAGCTATACTCTATAATTCTTCCTACAAATTCTACGCTGTAGATTTCCAGTTGAAATACTTCATAATTCTTTCGTCGGTAGGACGAAAAGGAAGAAGCAACGCTTGTTCATTAATTCAGAGAATCAAATCAAGTGTTTTGTACAAAACAAGACGGCCTTGTAATCAGTCAATATTCCTCATCAGAACGCGGAAGTTTGGATGGAAAGACATTTTGATAGCTGATTAAGCAAATTTCATAAACTCGTACTCGAGAGGAAGTGCCTGTAGAGACACGAGTTCTTATTGTTGAGGATCGTGTCGCGTCTACGTGTCGCCTTTCCAAGGATCCCGGCAGCTTCTGGTATCGATGTCTCCTGAAACACTTTTGAACCAGAAAGGCGCCGGTTCGTCGCCTACTCGACCATGTCTGGATTTGTCGACGAGCTTCCACGAGTACCACGGATACATCTCTCAATGCGCTCTTTCCTTTTTTTCTCTTTTTCTTTCTTCCGAGTTTCCCTGCGAAACGGCTCGAGCATTGTGCGTTGCATTCAACTGCACTTGTGCATCGGTCGTGATCGTGAGAATGTCGAGCATTTTGCCATCGTAATGACGAAATGAGAGCCAGAAGTCGGTCGGAAGTTGTATTGTTAATAACAAAAAACGGACGATTTCTTGAGTTTCCTAGCGAAATGGTTTCTTCTATAGCAGTGTAAAGTAGATGTGCTTTTCTTTTTCTTTTTACAAGAATAGAATTAGAGTCTGAAACTCGAAATGTTGCTCAGTTTTGTATTTTATTCAGTTCTTGCATGTTTTATATCACGCATTATACAGTGCTGTTCAGTGTGAGTAGATACTTGTCTCTTATGAATTTAATTGTACTTTATCACATCGTTATGCTATTTTTTCTTCTCGAATCCAATTGATTTAAAGATCATTTTCGTGTCCTATTTCACTTGTTAGGCAAATATTTCTTCTACTTCTTAGGATAGAATCCTAAAGAAGATGAGATCTTAGAATTTCTTTTCTAATAAATCAACTAATGCAAAAATTTAAACAAAAATGATCAGATTTGCTGAAACGATAATCTGAATATGTAGTAATAAGATGAAGATAGTTAGTACCTTTAATAATACTAAGGCAATCGGTATAGTCCAAATGACATACGAATAATTCTTACAATTATAGTGAAATATAGGCTCGCATTATGAACTTTCCTTATTTTTTGCACTTTAATTCCTTCGATAAAAATTTTTTCAAACGCCTTTAAAAAACTATCGTCTTTTCTTTTACAATTTTACTGCGCGTAATAAACGTAACTTTTTGTTGCAGAATCGCTCATCACTGTTCGAACGTGCAAATCATCGGAACAGTCGATTGCATAACGGCGCTCCACGATCGAAAAAAGACAGTTACCTGTTGGTTGGACATTGTCGTGAATACATTTATAAAGGTTCAGTGGAACGGTTAACGGGATCGATAGGTTACGAGTGTAACATTTTTCCGGACGGTGCGTATCACGTTTGAATACGTAATCACATTCCAGAATCGGACAACACGCGTTGCGATACCGTACAAAGATCGGTTTGTCCTCGAGCACCCGTATATTTCATCGATTAAGCAACGAAGAATATGTTCAATCCAGATACAGTTTACATCGATCCTCTGATATCAATGAATTTAAAGCACACGACATATTTATGCTTCGTACTTGCAAGTGACTCAGTCATTTTCTACATAAAGTGTTCATCGTGTGTAAGGTTTGTTTTTTCAACTAAATGGGTAAAATCTTTCCAATGCAATTTCTCCTTTCAATTTGTTCAATTTGAATTATTTTATGTAAGACTTTTTTGTTCAACTTTATTACACTAGATTGTTTCTTAATCAAACTCTCGTGTAATCGTGTCATTATAAAATTAATAGCGCGATCAACTGTAAGTGTAAGTCTTGATACGATCCAGGTGAAATGAAACGACACGAAAAAAAGTAGGTAAAAGATACGCTAATCAGTTTTTATATAAACAAGAAAATATAAAACGGTATTTTCTCGACCACGTTGATCATCAATGCTTTTAAATTAATTCCTCGTTTCTATATTACTTACTTCGTGTTTTATATACAGTCTTGTATGTTCCACTTTTCCTACAATTTTCGCGATTCTGTCGCTAAAACGTGACAGATTTACCCTCGGGTACGCAGCATCTCTCGTCGCCACGTCCGTTGTTATACTTAGGACAATACGGTGGATGTTTGTTGGTGAAGCAAAAAGAGCCCCTAGTTCCGACCGGTGTGTGCTGGCCCATGGCCACGTACTCGCCGGCCCTGAGAGCAATCCTTGGCCCAGAAGGACACCTTCTCGAACATGGCTCGGTCATCGACTCCTGTCCGGTGTTGTCGATGCTCTGGGCCATGTAACACACAACCCAGACGTGACTGCACAGCTGATAATTCGAGGTGTTCTCGCAAAACGGCTGCATTTTGCCACCGTTCACGCAGAAATCCACGTGTCCCATGCGGCCACTCTCTCCGTAGTATCCTGCGTTCGTATGAATCACTTGGACGAAATCTGCGTCCCCGCTGTCCAGACGATTTACATATCCAGGGCGTAGCAGAGGCCTGGCAGGATCTAGACCGATTATCCGATGCATCCTGAACAGTAGAAAGTTCGCCATGATTCCACAGATGTGGGCGCCCAACGAATGTCCCACGCAGGTTGTTCTCGTGATGGGTAAACCCAGGTTTCGCAAGGTGGTCAGAGTGCCTGCCAAACAACGTGCAACTGGACGAAGATTCGACACAGCTGCTGGGTAACAGGGTGGAGCGCACAAGGCACCCCAATCGACTAGGAACACGTTGTAACTTCCGTTTCTGAGGTAGGCATCGCGAAGCACGGATATGGGCAGGGTGTCGTCACCACCTGAAGTGAGAAACAGAAAATTCGTGTCAGAATTTAAATTTTCCGAGTAGGAGAATAATATCCGAGATATTGGAAAAAATATAACCCAAGTATTTAAGGAGTTATTTTACTTATTAATGATTATAAGATGTGTGCATATTCGCGTCTTCAAATTTTTCATAAAAATTCGCAGTCCATTAATAATGCAATATAATATAATATTTAGCAGAAGATCTAATAATCTGAAACTCTGAAGAAAATCTTCAAGAAAAGTTTCCATGACAATCTCATTTTGATGTCAAACTAGTAACACTCAGTTAGATACTATAAGTTGTTGTATCAAGCAAGAAATAAATTTCCATTGAAACACTCCTAGGAGTATCAGCACGATTTTCCTCGTTGCATCAAGAACTCGATTCGATTCGATTCGACTCGATTAAATGTCCATGAACCTGCGTATCCGTGTATCAGAAGGACGTTTTCCTTGATCGGATCGTAATCGTGTCGCAACCAGTCGGACTCTCTTGAATCAAGTTCACGCCTTGGTCGATCGGACGTATAAAGGTAGACTTTAACATCAGGATCGGGACACGAATCTTTATCATTTCCTCTTCTCCAGACGCAATCCTTTCGATCGTATTGCGCCGCGACACCATTTTGAATCGCCTCTTGAATGGGACCGCGTGGTTCTTTCACCGCGGTTGCAAAAATTTCGACGGAAAAGAACACTGTGAACAGGAAGACCGTTAATCTCAACGTTGACACTCGCATTCTCGCGATGCCAGAGCGTTTAATCGTGATCACGGCGATGGGAGAACTGATCGTGTGCACGGTGATACTTCGAGTGTCGTCTTGTCCTTCGAACTCCCACCTGTCTCACCTGGCGATTCTTGTTAGACAATTAGGGAATGGATGGAAGGGAGGAAGTTTTAAAGGAGCGAGTTTTAATCTGTGTCATCGATTACGAGATACGAGAACTACAAATAAGAATGTGTTAAGAATGTGTCGACGTTTCCTGTGTATTTTGGCGGAGTCACTTTCGATACAGCGTGGCACGTCGTAAGGCTATAATAAGTATGCTAATTTTCGGTGAATTGAATAGAGATCGTACGGTGAACTTGGAACTACGTGTGAATGGAAAAACCTGTTTTCTTCCTACCGGTGTCTTACAAGGTACCACGTGTTCGGAGATTATTACGATTACTATCTTGTATCTTCGATACAGGAATTGAAATTATTCACGGACTATGAATGGAAAGGCTATGAAAGGAAATTTCGAGAATTTGCTTGATATCTTTTTGTTATTATTAGACAGCAGATTTTTATGAAAATCCATATTTTTGGGAAAATAATTGAAAGAGTAGAGGGAAGCTCGATTTATCTATTAAATATTATAATAAGTAGTTGCTATATTTTGAATATTTTAGATATTTTCGTGTGTAAAATCCAATGATCAGTTACCTTCGCTTGGACCTTCTATAGTTTTTATATATAATTCTATTGTTTTTATAAATTCTATAGTTTTTATACATAAATTTTAATAAAAATGAAGTGTTTATAATGTGTTCATAAAGTGTTATCTACGACAAATTCTTGTTTTCTTTGCTCATTGTTGGTTCAATTTGGTCTTCATTTTCATCATTTATGCGAATACTTGTTTATTTTACATTCTAATTAAAGTAATCGTCATGTATTCTTGCTTCAATCAGCTATTTTAGCAATATTTAGTATAAAAAAGTGGACTAAATCAAGCATCACAAAAAAACATAAAGATAGCAAAGTAGGTAATATTGAATCTCTGTATGTGAGAATAATTTCTATTTGAAGAAAATAACAAGTATGATTTGGATCGGGCGCGTGTTTTAGCTCTCTTTCTTTGAACTACTAAAGTTTTACGAGAATCCGGCAATATGTGTCCAGGTATGTGTTTCATGGAAAGTTGCGAAAGTGCATCAGCATACTTTTAGAAATTCCGATGAGTGAAAATTTGGCACCACGGTATTGAAATCATTTCGGTATTCTTCCTTTGTTTATCGGCAACGCAGGCTAAGTGAAACACAAACAGAGCCTACAGTGAACGAGCGCTTTCTTTTCTTCTTGTGAAATGTTTCTTTTGAAACAGGATGATAATAATGCCTAATATTGACAGCGAAGAAAAAAAGAAGAAAGTTTGCTGAGAAATAATCGACTATGCAAATTAGGACACTGGCAGAAAGCGTGGAAAATCTAATATCTAATATCGGTTCGCTAAGATTTTTAATGAGAATTAATAAGAATCTTCAAGGTAATAATGTAATTACAATTAGTGCCAGGATATTTGCCGTGGATGTATTACCATTTAAATAACAAAGTTCCATTTCATTCGTAACACTGTAAGTATTGCAGGAAATATTTTGTAACATATGTTGAATATGAGATATTAGTAGAAAGTGTGAAAAATTGATGTTTCGTTTTAATTAAGACATTTCACGTTTCATCAGTATGCCTCGTTTTTACTTTCGTATGCTCCTAATCCTTATACTCTTACGTAAGAAATTTGTGATATTTGAAAAGGAAGTATGTTGCGTAGAAATATGTCTAAAAAAAAAATGAAAACGAGATCAACTAACAGAATTGAAAATTACTATTATTTAGAAGAAGGAAGTCGAAGAGAATTTTACGTTCGAAAAAAAGAATAAAAAAGAAATTGTTAAAAAAATGCATTCGTTTTTTCTTGAAGAAGAAAGCATATATTGCAAATAGGTTGTACATTGCCTTTACATTAAGTTGTAAATGAAAAATGAAAAGTAATAAAATATTGCAGATATTTGCATAGATCAAGGATTGCTTGTTTTAGCACCTTGCATGCATATTAAATTAGATATCCTAGAATATTAAACGTTATAAATATAATTCAATAAAATCAAAGTTTATAAAGCGATTTATACATTATTAAAATTTCCAATAAGAATCTTCCAATTCGATTATGATCTTATTTATATTTTTCACACTTCTGTTCCTTTGTCGATTTGTATAAAGTGTCATGATATTTACATAGGATATTAATATTCAGAGAATTACTGTGTAAAGAGAAAGTTCCTAATTTTGTTAGTTCATGGACTGACAATGAGTGAAAGTGGTTTAAAGTATAAATAAATATTTGAAGAAACGAAAATTGTTCGTAGGTAACTTTTTCAAAATTTATTTTTCACATGAAAAGTATCAATGTGAATACTTGCTTTATTATAGGTATAGAAGAATCTCGTCTTTTGTTACACTTCTTTTGATTGCTAAAGGGTGTAATTTATGATTTTATTATTCATTCTCTTTTTCACTAATAATAACAGTCCTCGAATAAATCAGTTTAGAAGGTTGGCCAAAAGCATTTTCTTGAATTGTGGTAAATGTTTGATTTATTATTTGTAATATATATTAATAAAAATACCGTATGCTTGCGGTACTAGTTATATTTATATATGTGTTGATTATAGTATCGCAATAAAGACAATAAGAGACTAAATAATTCAAATCCAAAACTTTATTATATTCCGTAAAATTTATTGTACATTTATACACTATGTCTACGAACAATTTTGATCCAAATTTCGAATATATTTTTTGAAAAATTATATACTGTTTACTATTATATTACTGTGCACGAATGCTTCGATCCATTAAATAAAATTTTTGAATCTTTATTTATGCATTTCAAGAGGTGATAGCGTAGCGTACAGATGTTGCGGTAGAACTAAAATCTATTACTGTCCTCATCGCATAACAGTGTGCTCTTTGTTTAGTAGAATAAATATATCTATCTTTGTCGCTTGATATTGTTATCCTTGTTTACAAAGAAGTGAAGTGCTGCCATCTATCCAGCAAGTTTTGAATTAATGTGAGAAACAATGTGCTGCCATCTATAGCATTTTTCCATTTTATTCTTTTAATACCTCCCCAGATGAGACATGTGTATGAATAGCACGAAACATATATAGCGTTTTATTATATTTTCTATTCGTTTTTTAATTCTTTAACTTCGTAAAGCGTAATTTTCAACAATTCTAATATTAAATACATATGTACAAAATACAAATACATACATGTAGTTTGTTATAATATTTTCTATTCGTCTGTTAATTCTTTAACTTAGCGAAAGAAATTCTTAATTTTTGAGAAGAGAAGTATTCTTACTTCTACACTTACTTCATGACATAAAAATCTTTAAACGAAACAAACTCAAGATGGAGACTTCATACTTTAAAAGAAAATCAAGTTAATTCTTTTACGCGCCTGCATTGCGTTTAAACTAGTTAAAGATTACAGCGCCACTATACGGTGAAATATGCAATACACTTCCTACGATTCTCGAACGTAATCGATATTTCTCATGATCGATTTTTAAGCGGCAAGCATGGTGGAAAGAAGCTCATCTCATCCGTAAAGAAGGAAGAGTTATCCAGAAAAATCATCTACAAAGATGTGTCATTCAGAAGTTCTTCAGGTAAAAATTTAAATCAATAGTTGTAGATTTGCGTTTATGTTATGAATTTTAAAGATAAAACGTGCATTATTGGCTTCAAATCAGGTAAGATTTATCCAAATAATACATATAATTTTCAACAATTATTAAAGAAATACATATAATTTTCAACAATTAAAGAAATAATAACATATAAACATTTAAATATAACATATCATGCTGAAAGTTATTCATAATTTTATACCAAAATTTAATTTGAATTCTAACCTATACAAATATTGTAATTGACTAACTCATTATATAGTATACAATATGTTTTTACTTCTATTATAATATTTTCTGTTCATTTATTGATCTTTAACTTCATATACTGCAATTCTTAACAATTCTAATATCAAATTCAACGATAATTTATTTTTTTATAAGGATGTACGTATTTAATGGCTAAAATAATAATTCTACTGTGTAATATAATAAAATTTCCCATTTCTCAGTTTAAGGCATTAATAATTTTTCATCTAGTGTATGAATATTTTCGTTTTTCTTTAAATTTCTTATGAACTTTGTGTATTTGATACAGAATTTTTTATCTTTTTATTCCCAGTTAACATTTCCTGCGAAATGCGCGATTACAGCGCCAACGGTGAAATACACAATACACTCCCTACGATTCTCGAACGTAATCGATATTTCTCATGATCGATTTTAAAACGGGAATAATGGCGGAAGGAAGCACATCACGTCTGTAAAGAAAAAAGTATTATCCAGAATAATCATTCAGATAGAAGTATCATCCAGAAATTCTCAGGTAAAAATTTAAATCAATAGTTGTTAGATTTGTGTTTATGTCTTGAATTTTTAAAATAAAACGTGTATTTTTGACTCAACTCAAGGTAAGATTTATCCAAATAATTATTACATATAATTTTCAACAATTAAAGAAATAATAGCATATAAACATTTGAATAGAACATACTCTACTAAAAGTTATTTGTAATTTTATAACAAAGTTCAATTTCAATTCTCGGTACAAATATTGTAACCTTGTATTTCAACAAATATTTTATTGCAGATTCTCTACAAATTGCAATTATTCTCTAAGAATCTTACGATGCTTCAAAAGCTAAGAATGTAAGTACTTTAACACAACATTGCTTGGATTAATTCTATTCTCTGCAGATTTATAGTCTTTCTATTGAAATCGAGTGTAAAGTTATAACTATAAAATAAAAACAGTTAAAACTATTAGAGTCCTAAATTTTATTATTATTAAAATTTAAATTTTCACAAATAACACTGTGTGTTTATGCTTTTCAAGAAATTTTTCACACGACGTTTTTCACTTCCTCCATGAGATTCTCACAATCAGTGATATTTACTCGATGAGGATCTTCACGACGACTTTCTTTGGTCCAGTGCAGATGACATCGTCCTTCGCGGTGAGTCGCATGCATTTTTGTTCCTCTGGTCATTCAATCATGTCGTAGGACGAAAGGTTCGAATCGGCACGGGTGACTGGTTGTATACGTAGAATCTTTGATGAGCATAGTGACCGCGGGTATTTTTTGTATCCGTGAGTAGTAACATCTTCTTCAGGTTTTTTATGTATTAGATCAGGATAGGGCTTCTTGCACATCGCGATGTTAACAATTAGAATATATACATATATAGTGATTACTTAACAATTAGAATATATATATTTATAGTAATTACTTACAAAATTAAAGTACTTTCAACATAGATGTTTGCAAAAGTAAAATATCCATGCGAATGGATAAATTATAAATATTTATAAATAATTAAATTATTGAAACGCTTTTGTTTGAGCATTTCATAATAGAGAAGACGGATATCCTCCGACTTCGTTGCTATGAAACATGCAATTATTTATACTGGTAATTTATTTTGTTAGAATAATTAACAATTTTAAATTTTATCTTCCCTTTTATAATAGTATTAAATGATTTAATTAATTGCTTTATAATTGTGAACGTCAGTAGAATTTGAACTATAATAGATTAGAATTCTTTCCGTAGAAAAATGTATGAAATTTTATGTGCAAGAAGGTATTTCGCGACAGGCAGATTTTTGAATCAAAGCAACAAGTTTGAACATTTGCTTTCACATTTTTGAAAATGTGCTTTGATGAAGAAGTCACCTGAGATTATTCCATCAACATTTAATCTACTGTATAATTGTTTCATTCGCAATGAAACTGTATGTACAATTGTACCATTATTGTATAACATTTGTCTAACCTGGACGAATATTTCTCAACTATTCCCAAATACGTTGACGTATAAATAAGTATGTTCGCGCGTTTTACTCACCATCACTCTTCAATAACACGACGTATTATCGTATTCTTGTAACAATTTCTGGCTCCATCGAGTTCGAATATGCTCTAAGCCTTGAGCTGGAGCTGCCCGGCTTGGCTCTTTGACTTCTCTAGGAGTGCCCAGCAACGGAGTTTAAGATTTTTGGGCACGTAATTACGTACTTTTGAGCGATAGTGAGTTTTCTGTTCGTTCCGGTCGCGTTGCGGTCTTTCCTTTTTATTCGCGTTTGCAATGAAAGACACCGGTGTCTCGCGCAAGTAAAGATGTATAGTTTTGCATGTCGAAACGAATTGGTCCGCACCTCCTTTGAAAATAATTTCCTCAGTCGTTTCAAGTTGGGCAAGTGTGTCGCAACTGTGTGAAATGCCTATAGATCTTTTTAACAAATTGTTCATTGTTTTTATTCTCTTGCAATTTGAATAATTTCTGGAAGAGTAGAGTCATTACAGTTTAAAATAAAATAATACAATAGTCCGTTAGATACACATTATGTAAACTAATCATTTTTTTAGTTTAGGATTTTCAGGTTTAATCCCTTCCGTGTTCGTTGTCAGGATCTCACTCGCGTGCCCAGGTGCTACTTGGGTGGGTGAAAGACATTGGGCACGATGGCCATAGTTTGTAATTTTATAAACAATTTCTCAGCGACTGACAATGTGTTAGCGTATCGTGCACGACGTATTTTCCGCATGTGTGTGTATGTGTGGTTAGGATGTGGAATTGCGTCGGTTTTATCGTCTCATTCATTATAAGTTGTATAATATTTAAAATATTTATGCACTAATTTATAGAATTATGAATTTATTATCACAATACCTAATGCTATATTATACTACACTATAATTACACTGTTATTATAATTATACTATCAGTTATAGTAGTGACTCCAAGTCAACTTGCACATATAGTTTCTATAGAAGTTATACGTATTTTTTCTCAGTTATTAATATTAGCAGTAAATATAAATATGTTTCAATCACGTTTTACGCAATGATCGCTAGCCATTGTTAGTCGATTTCAGGAAAATGGTACGTAAATTAGAGTGTGAAATTTGTGTGTTAAGCTCGGGTGTCGGAGGCGTCCCGGGATGTCCTCTCTAGTTTAGGTCTGCGCCCGAGTAGTATGTGTGAGAACCGTAGAGTAAATGTGTTGGTGTGCCTGTTTTGCCATTTTTTAAATATAGGGCGATTGGTTAGGATAGGTAGTTTACTTTCTGGTATGCCTGTGTTTAATTATAAGTAGGTAGGGCCGGGCAGGTTGGCACAATCTCTGGCCGCGTGTCCCCTTTTCGCGTGTCCAACCTGTTTCAGGAAATCTAATTTGAAAAATCGACAGTGAAATTAATACAAATGGAGCATGCCACTTGTTTCTGGTGTTACCCTTCGATTTTTCGAATTTAGTATCGCGGTCGCGGTCGCGGATAGGTCGCGAGTAGGTCCCGAAACGAACGTTTGTGTAGGATTGCTCGAGCACGCACGTGCGAACGGACAACGATCACTATGATCGATGGTCGTCCATGTGTATTGGGATTAGCTTCTGGCGGTTTATAAGTTATTTTTTGGTTTGTCATTAGAAAGACTCGAGCTAGATGTAAGTTTCAGCGGGCATTGCGCTCGAAGAAAGAAGAGGCTAAAAGCCGAAGAGGCCCGGCAAACTGCCACGAAGAGGGTCCCAACAAATGGCTTCTCATCCTCTGGATCATTTAAATGATTCCAGAGCATGCGAAGTCATTCTCGTTACTATTTTGTCACTATGCTCTTTTAGTATTTGTAGTTGTATTTTTTTTTCTTCTTCGTCATCGTTTATTATCATTTTGGGCAAATCGCGGTTTTTCTTGTTAGTGTTGCGAGAAATTGATTACGGTTTAAATTAGAGCTGCGAGGGAATGACAGCCGTGTTTGCTTTAGAGTTGCGAATTACAATGCCGCAATTGTCTTTTGCAATTTTGATTGTGAATTTTTGTAGTTAACTTTAATGTTATATAAAAAATTTTATCTTGCTTTCTCTTGCTTTCTCTCTTTTAAATTAGATTATAGAGTCATTGTTTTTAATTAACTTTAGATTATTAGAATATTTGAAGTAGCTTTTATATTATTAACAATAATGTTCATTGAATTTGATTGCGACATTATTTCATCGGGATTTCTAGTTACTTTTACTCTTAGTGTTGCGATATTATTCCATCGCGATTTCCAATTAGCTTTCCTCTAATTGGTTAGTATTGCGGTAATGAATGATCGCGTTTTTTGAAGTAGCCTTGCGTTTACAAAATGCCCAAATTCTTCCACTGGATTCGTAGAAGGCTGTTTCTGTTCGTGGATCACCTGATGCAGCTACAAGAGCTGTACAGAAGTGGTCATTCATCAGCCCCCGGTATGGTTGCACTGGACGCGTCCCAATTAGTGTTGCGTATGTCTAAATATGAGTGCACAGATTAATAGCGTTGCGTGCTTACTTTCGGGAATTTTAAATATGACAAAGCACTCTTCGCGTTTGATTTTGAAAATTGCTCGGATTCATGTCGAATGTAGACGTGATAATAATAACGTGAAATAACCCTTCTGGTTAATGTATTGCGATTATTTTTTCAGTAGCCTTTCTGGCTATTGTTTTAAATTTTCTTCATCAGTAGCTCTTCCGGTTACTGTGTTAGGTTTTTTTTTCAGCATTTCTTATTGCTACGTTTTTTTGCTACTGAAAATACTGCTAAAAAATGTATATTTTTTTATTAATTATAATTTTATTACGGGTTTTAGAATTTTATTACAAATATTACAAATTTATTAAAAATCTGATTTTTTTGTATATGCAATATGTCTTCATTGCAGATCTTTTTATTTTGACTTTTTATTTAAATTATAATACCAACCCAAGAAATAAGTCTCAGATTTATTAATTTGCAGATGAGAAAATATTTGAACATCGAACAACATATTTAATTGCGGCAATTGCAACTTCTGTTTCATGTAAAATGTCAAAAATTGTTAAGTTATTTTTCTCTCTTTCATCGACTAAAATATTATCGTATTTTTTATCGTATTTTTTTAAAACAATATCATGCTATTTAACAATAGAAATCCTCAACGGTTTCAACGATGTAACTATCGTGAATTTTATGAAGCACGTTCGTGAAACAAAACATATACCATATACGGATTCAATCTATTTGCGAGTTTCTGACCACATACGGTTTCATTTTACTTGCAAGCGTATAGCCATATACGGACTCATTCTACTTAAGGATGACTGGCCACGCACATACTCATTCTGCTTGCGAGATGACATATTATCAACCCGTTCAAAAAATGTCCAAGTTAGATAATGCGAATGAAAATTGTTAATTTTGAAAAAAGTTTTGAGCTGAATGTTAAAACAGGGACCGAAGGTGTAGGACTGAAAAAATAACGGCCGCTTGTAACAGTTATTAAGAAAATCGGTTCTTCATAACTATTTCAACGACCGAAATCGATTTCATAACTGTTTCCAAGCCCTGGCCCGAGTGCTCTTCGAGAAATGCTGTCGCGCGATCCCACCAGTCAGCATTCTGCATCTTCTGACGTTCCTCTTTATCTTCCTCCAGTTTCCATCTTCCTGTTCTTTTTTCTTTTTCCCTGCTCCTCCCCTCTCCACTCTTTCTTTGTCTTTTTCCTTCACACCGTTTCGTTTTTTCGTTTTCACCCACGTACGTCCGTCTCTTTTTTCCTCCTCTACGTCCATGATTCGAAAGATTTCCACGATCCCCGATATCAGCTCCTCGTATCTGATCATTGCTACTCTTTAACACACACACCAGTCCTGTCCCCTTCAACACAACGATTCTCCCCCCGGGGCTCCAACGTCGCCGGGATATATCGCCCGAGTATATCGGGGTTGTACGAGGGTCAAGTGCCACCGCAGCAAGTTTTCTGTTTGCCGCGACGGCGTGCGAAGGTGTCGCGTGAATATTGCACTCGCGATGCGAACCAGCCGAGAGCTGATTTATGAGAATCTTTCGCGTAGAGGCAATTAGGTGGATCCGGTAATTCCGCGCTGATTTATCGGCGATAAGAGGTCACACTCCCCCTCCTCTCGGGTAGGATTCTCAGTTCCTCGCTTGCGTTTATTCTTTTAAGGGACCTCGGGGTGGTGAAAGCTCCTAAATCATCGCTGCGGTGCGTGTACATTTTTTGATTATCTTACAGTTTGAGTTTGCCTTTCGTATAATTGCGTTTGACGAGGGTTGGTGTTTGCACTTGCTACGGGTGGTCCGACGAAAGATCTGTTTTTCCTCTTCAAACATTCTTGCAAATACCTTAAAATATGTCATGTATGGAGTATGATACTCGGAGTATCTTTGTACATTCAGAAGCTGAGTTGAACGCTTTATCTTGAAGTTTACCGTATATTTATATTTATCTTTTCGCGATAAACGAACATACAGAGATAAATCATTCGTTTCTCGAGAATCGAGCGTTAATCTTGTATTGGAATGATAAAACTAGGAACAAGTGATACAAGATAGTGAACGTGCGTTAGTGGATTGATTAAAAGGTGACGATGCAATGTTTTCTGCTTGTCAATCTCTCACTGTTACGAACCAGGGATAGATACGTTGATTAGTACAAGATAAAAAATTCAGGTATACATGAGAGAACTTCTCTTCTAGCTCCTTTCTTTATTTTATTTCATCTTATTACATTTTATCAAATCATTTACAAAATGTCATCATTTACAATATTTATAAGAATTTAACGAAGTATGGTAGAGTCTTTTACTATGAAATATGAAGTAAAATATGATAGATGAGTAACTTAATGCAATCCTTTTATGAATATCGTCGAGCTCTGTCACAGCGACAAGTTAACACCTTAAGCGATTGTGTTGCAAGTTGAAACTCTTACTGCACAGACCTAACCCCTCGATATTCTTAAAAAGGACGATCAGAAAAAGGTATTCTTCAACTATTCAGAATTATATTCTTTTTTCATCATTCTCCTTTAATTCAACGTACGAAAATCGGAAAAAGAATTCCGTAGAAACTATCGCTTCCTTATTTAATATTTTAATTACAAAGGAATTTTGACTCACGCGTATTAAAAATGATTACACCTTTCGCAGTCTATTATTAATTGGTATACACTGTTAAATACAAGTGAATGGAAGTCAACGCAGGTTGAAAATCGAAATCGCCTATCAATTATTCAATTAGTTGCCAAATCAAAACTTACCTTACTAAATAATACGTACGTGTAGTAGAATTTTTATTACATGGCATCGTGTGTTTTTCCTTACTTGAAAAAAGCGAGAAATCATCTTTCGCAAGAGTCGGCGTACTTTCTCTTTCTCTTCAAACGGAACGTCGTATATCACACGGTTCTACGAAGATATCAGTGAAGCTTCGATGGAGAATCAGTAGGACACGTAGCCGGACGTGGGTTTAATTCATAAATCCCACTGCGTTTCAGTGGCATCGGCGTCGAGATAGAAACATGTCGCGGGATAGAACAGTCCGGACGGCAAACATTCTTCCGCGGTCGGAGGAATCGACGTCTCCATTAATTAGACACCGGTCGATCGAGCGTGCGACGGACCACGTCGCTGTCGCAGCCTCCCGTGAAATTGTGTTCTCGCTGATTTACGACGCGTACCCCCGCTGCTTCAGGCTTCAGCTGTCCTCTCGTCACGTATTATTTCCTGCGACGCCACCCTTAGAATTCCTCGCGATTCGTTCAGCTAATTTCACCGCGTTCGCCTGCATTCGGAATTTTTCAAATCAACGCTGCTCGAACGGATGTTCTGTCACCGCGACGTCTCTGTCGAGGGATCTGCGCTGCGAACGAAGTACGAAGATAAAGTGCAAACGTGAAACGTTTCGTGGTTGAAAATGTTTTTTTTTCTTTTGCAGCAATTATATTTTTTGTTTGATTTTGTTGACAGATATCTGGTAACTATCTGTGAAATATTTTAGGACGTATCTTCTAGACTTCAGCTTGGATTTTAGCCTATTTTAGTCTATGATGAAAATTTGATAACTTTCTGTAAAATATTTTAAGATACACTTTCGCACAATTCGTGCAAATTTTTCAGAAGAAATAATAGAGTAAATTTTAAGAAACGCTTAGAATATAGGCTAGACTTTATTAACACGTTAACTGCTATCGTTAACTGCTATCCTTGAGTAAATAACATAAACGCACAGGACCAAGTTGATTTTGAACTGTGACATTTTTGACGCGCATTCATTGCTAAATAATCGTACATATACACAAATATACGCAAGCAAGAAAAATATTTAAAAATAAATAGGAAAACATTCAACGATACGATAGAATCTGAGGAAATCCGGCGAACGTATATCAAATCCGTGCATTCTAGCATCGTCCTCTCACCGGATTCCGCTAGAACATACTAAATAGTATATTCGCGGTCGAAGCTTATCCACCGGAAAGTCTCTGTTGAAATTCGGCCGACGGGGGAGAGACGGAGGTGGCACGCAGTGGCGAGGCGAGCAGAAAAACTGGCGTACTCAGCGCAGCGAAGAAACTCGAATTCACTTTGTTCCATGGAACGCGAAAAACCGTCCGAGACGCGGAGTGCCGCAAAAACCGCGTAAACACGGAGTTCGAATCCAATTCGGGCTGGTTGGATGGTTACGAGGGGGACCAAAGGAGTAGAGAAAGAACGAGGCAGAACGAGACGTGGAGAAGGAGAGAGAGAGAGAGAGAGAGAGAGAGAGAGAGAGACCAAAAAGGTGGAATGAGAAGGGTGGAATTGGAAAAGAGGCGAACGGCGCTTCGTTGTTAAGGCGGTGGCGTGGAATCGCAATATTTTCTACGTGAGATAGAATCGCGTTATGAATCACTGTCGACGTGCTCCGTTACGTTCGACGCGACTGTGTATATTTCATTACGCGGCCAGTTGCAATAACGAATAGCGAGAAGAGCGGCCAGTTCTGAGAGAAACAAGAAAAAAAGAAAAATTAAATCTTGAGAATGAGGAAGAAAGCCAGGGAAAGACGCGCGAGAAGGATGAAAGGATGAAAATGAAAAGATGAGAGGATTCAAGGATAAATAAGGAAACAAGATGTGCGAAAAGGAGATGAAGAGGAACTTGGTGCATCTAACAGTGACAGATTTCTCTTATTGCTCGAAATTCTATAACGATTTAATATAGATATATTCTTTATGTTACGATATGTAATCAAGAAGCTTATGCTGTATTTCAGACACAACAGAGACACGTAATCGTAATTATAATCCACACTGTTTCACACTAGAGATTAAAATATTCACTACCGAATTACACAATTGCACAATTTGTTCCAATTGATATTAGCGTTTTGAACTTACCAATTGAATTCATGCGAAGTACAGTTGTAGTACAGTTTACGTTCTACAACGTGATAAGGATTAAAACGACCACCTTATTATAGGAATAGTTAATTCGTTACACCGTACCAGTTGTTTTTAAAAAGTCGTTCGAAAAAAAGAGGAATGACAGACACGCACGAGACAGTGTGAGAAAGGAGGAAAGTGCGACGAATATCGCAGCGTCGGCCAAGAATGCGCAACTTTTCTTATCGCGCGGATATATGCTCTGAAAAATATTGCGCATTCGTTAAAAAGAAGCTTAATGTTCCGTGCACGCGCCGATATCGCGAACTGGACGACGCCACTGGAAAAAGCCTGGCCCGATGCTATTTTTGATCCTCGAGATGAAATTCATTGCAGCTGGTGTACACATACACATCCTCCTTCCCCCCTCGTCTCGTATCTTTTCCTTCTAGAATCGAGAATTAGTTATCCGCGTCTCGGACGCCGCGAAAAACCGGCGTTCCTCCGAACGGAAATCGTTAATCCTCGCTCCTCCGATTCTCCACGCTTGCAACTGTGACTGCTCCGTTACGCAGGAAACGCGAAACGTCGAAACGGAAGTCGCTGAGAGAAAGCCAATCGAATTGCTTGTTTTCGACGACAGTGGATTTTATTGTATTTTATTTTTTTCCCTCGTTCGAGTTCTTAACTGTTGAAAATTATTCTCTAAATAAAATGTCAATAGCGACGAGAATCATTGGAAAACTAGTAAAAATCATTTAACTTGTGCGTCGAAATTGAGGATCCCCAAGTGTGCGAGTCAAAGCATACAGAAATATGTAACGTGATTTGAATATGTGATTAATTTCTTTACCATTGAGAATTATTTCGCCTTTCTCAGTCAAAATATCTTGATCATTTTGTAAAGTTTGAAATTTCTTGTGTTTTCTCAATTTTGTGATAATAGTGTAATTAAACGTTTCAAATTGAATTACAAATAAAGTAAAACGAATACTACTTGTCTAAATAGAACATTTATACATTTTTCTGATCATTAGATTGTACAAGGGCTATCTTTCTTTACTGTATATGTGATTGTTGCAAAAGAATTTACACCCGTCGACAAAATCAAGATTGAAAACATCAATACAGCCATAAGCAATTAGAAAATTATTAAGAGATCTTCTGAAGCACGTGACGACGCATCGAATAGAAATCTCGGCTTCGATTACTACGCGATTCTCTTTACGATAGGCACAGAAGGAGATACTCTGGCTAGCGCTTTCAATTTGAAAATGGAATTACGGCATGGAGGAACACGTCGAATATTCGCCGGGACATTAATAACACGCGCTCTACGCTGAAAGAGCTATGGCTACTGGTCCGTGGCGAAATCCAAACGCATTTCAACATTTAAACCGTCATCGTGTTTCGACCGTTGGTATGCTGGCCGCTTTTGAAGGCACCAAGTCAACCGAGTAATTTTAATGATTCGAACGAGTTGACGCGGGAAACGAAACTGCGAAATTTGTCAATCGCACGTACGTGACTATCCACATATGTATGCACACTGATCATTCCCCGCGAATACGTTTTTCCGCGATTTATTGCTACGAGCGTGCAAAACATCCGCGCGAGAGAAGAAACGACGAAGTTTCGAGTTAGCAACGATTAGCTACAGAGGAAATCAATTGTCCACGATTCGTCTCGAAATTTCCAATACAAACGCCAATGATACAAATAAATTTTTTACATTTCTAAATTTTATAATTAACTCACTGACTCACGATATAATTATATCAAAGATTTTATCAAATAAGCATAGCAAATTTACAGTCGTCTTCCTTTGGTCTTTTGTCTGTACTTTAATTATTTCACATTTTAGTTAAGGTAACTCTTATAACTAAATATTTCCTAAACGAAATATTCAGTGAAATTTCGTTATGAACATCTACCTGTTCATGGAGTATAAATGTATTTATACTTTATCCGAGAGAATCGACAAGATCTCGATACTGCACTCCGGGACAAAACAAAATGATGGGTCAGCGACACTCAGTGATTACCTCGAAAGACGGTAGGGGAGAAAACGTTAGAAACGAGCCCGTGTGAAAACGAACGAACGGGTCAAGCTGGTTCGGTTTTGGCTGTGCCGCCTCGAAAAATACATTTCTCTTGCTCGGTTACGTTCCTCTTGGCGCAATTTCACGAACACAAAGGAAGCGTCGTCAGCGAGTCTCGAGCTCTGAATCGTCGTATTCAATTTAATAATAGTTTTCTTTCCACGTATAAACGCAATCGATACCGGACTTCAATTTTCTCGACGAGTCGTCGTGGCTCAAGGCCCGATAACGTAAAGTATCGACGGCTCCATTTTTTCGATTAGCTCTCTCTTCCTTTCTTTGCTGCTTGAACTGCTCTTGCTTTAACCGTACACGTGGTCTGTTGCGAATCGCAAAAAAAAAAAGAAAAGGATTTCTAAGATGATACTTCTTAATAATAAGTAAGTTTGCATTTATATAATTGAATCCTGTTGTGGAGGGGAAAAAATGAAAATAAATGAAATTAGAATTCATCTAATTTAAAGACATATCTGCTTAACGTAACGGAAATTCAGACCTATTATTTAAATAATCTTGATCCTTTTGTACCGAAATATTTCTGCAACATCTGAGTAATACATAAACGCTAGAAACATTCGAACCAACAAAATCTTCAAAATTGTATTTATCAAAGACATTTTGAAGACATTACCATAGACTAGAATGAGATCTCGATCGTCCATCATTTTACAGCTCATTCCCGTGAAATTGAAAGCGTGAAATATCTCGCTCTTATTATATAAACTTTTCCTAAAAAAAACGCGCAGAATCAAATCCATCCATTTGCCCGTAGCTCTCGAGTAAGTGAGTATTCCGTTGATTCAAAGCGATAACAAACTTTCGCTCGGTCGATCGATTGGATCGACAGCGCGGCACCTGTATCATTAATTCTTAATGTCGTTTTCATTGAGACGCGGCGGGTGGGCTCCGGACGATAGATTAGCCCCCGGTAAAGGGCTTCTTATCGAGTATTACTAATTTCCTTCATCCGCGACATCTCCTTTCATCTCGGCCGGTTTCTCGTTCCATCTTTCGACGCTTCCGTCACCTTGCCACCGTTCATTGCACGCAGCTTCTCCTTTTGGGATCGTAGCTACTCGTCGAGCGAGCGACATTTAATGGAAGTCTGCGACATCTGTCGCATGGGGCCACGCCGCTAATTTAAATCCCATCACATGGCCACCATCGCTTTCCAAGCGTCGACAGCCACCACCCCTTTTCCGACACTTTGCCCCCTCCTGTCCCCCCCTGGTTCGTCGATCTCTTTCTGCTTTCCCGCCGTTGCTGTTCGTTCACCTGTCGGCATTCCTTCCTATTCCCTTGCGTTTAATCGAAAAGTAATGCCTCAATTACGTCTGGCTGGCGTCGCGTTTGATGGCGCGCGATCGGCCGGCTGAATTAAATTTTAATTATCGCGTTTTATCGACTACGCGTTCTTTTGCGCGCGCTCCTCGTCGTCGTTCGATCGCGACAAAAGCGATTCTAGCACAGTGAAACTATCCGTTTCCGTTGTCCAATCGATTTCGTCGTTTGACCATTTCGTCATCTTCCTCTAACTTGTTACATTGAGAGCTTGCCCTGGCTCAAATATTAATCGCTGTGATTAATATTTGAGAAATCGTGCGTATCATTTGCACGCGGCAGTAATTTTCCGACACTTGGTTTCAAGTTTTCATTTCCGTTCGCTTATCGCGATATTTTCTGACCGTATTTTCAAAATTTTGCCTCGAATTATATTATAGTATTATAATATTGCAATGATAGCAGTTAAATATGTTATTTAAATATGTACAACTATTTGTTGTAATATAATTAAGTACGCTATATACTTATATACGTAGATAGTACTTGGCTGCTTAAAAATAATTGTTATCTTTATCTTCTTTCAATGTCATTGAACATAATTTCTTTGCGAGGAATATATATATAATTTCCAATTTTCTACTCATTTTTAACCTCTAGCTCATACCATTAGACATCGGGGGTCACAGCAATTTATATACATATAAAATTCCTTCGTATTGCAAAATCATACTTCGTACGAGTTTCGAATTGATTTTTCTCAAAAAAAAGAAAATGTAAGAGAGACGTACATGTAAACGTAACACTCCCTCGAAACTCGAGACTCGAATAAGTACGCGCTGTTTCGTTTCGGTTCCTCCGAATCGAACGGTTTTTTCTACCTGGTAACCGTAATGTATTTCATATTGTCGCATTTCGTTGGTAAACGAAGCGGCGTGGCGCGGTTCCAACGAGCTTTGGCTGGAGCGATTCCACCGCAAAGAGCAAAGCAGGCAGAAGCGGAGCTCTGCGAGATATTCGGCAAAGCAATTCTCCGTGAAATGCATCAGTATTGCGCGGCCCCTTGAAAATATAATGTGCTTTCGTTACCGCTGCTCCATTGTCTCGCGATCGTAAGTCTTTCTCCGGTTCGAAGCAATTACTTACCTTTATGATGTTCCGCCTTGGCGACACTGCTTCCTGGCCTGCGGTTCCAGTGTAGGAATCTGCATCATCGACCTCCCATATCGACCTCGTAGAGTCCTTGGAGATTCGAGGCATCGGCTTCAGATGGAGGAAGCTTGACCTTATCAGAGTTCTAGCGAGGGATTCAGCTTTTCCAGCGTCAATATTAAAATAGTTTAATTTTAAATTTAACGCGTTTAATTTATATTTGTATAAATACGAAGAAGTTAACGTCATGTATTATATTTACATTTTTTTCTTTTTTTTTTTTTTTTTTGGAGAACTTGTAACAGGTCCTAGAGGAAAAGAAATATAACTTTGTTACAAGTTCTGTCGCATTTTCATACCTCAGGAAGTTGAAATAAATTAGAACATTAAAAGAATACATTAATATTTGCATTGTTTCATAAAGAAATTCTTAAAAATTTTAATCCATAAAATATTCTTCGATGCAAAGTGCAGGCTAATACAATGGGCATTGATAAAATTCGTTTTCTCTAGTATCGAGGCAAATACTTCGCTCACGACTTATGACAAATTTTCGATTGCTTGTTACGATATGCAATTGCTACGAACGAGAAACAACGTCCAATCGCTGCAAACGATTCTAGGCACAATTTGGTAAATGTTATTGCTTCCTGATGCCAGCTAAGTTAGATGATATCAGATCGAAGTGACTCGCGATAGGTTCGATTTGTAGTTTCGATGAATATTTTGGAAATCGTGACCACGGCATAAACTAAGGAATATCGTTTATGAAGTTGGAACTCGTGGCTCTCAGCTATGCTATACACTACGCAGATAGAACATAGAAACATGAAATATTGATGTAAAGTATATTAAAACTGTGTTGGATACGAATACGAATACTGTGAGTTAGAATTTTATCAATATTATAATTATTATTATTATTCGTCCATTTTAATCTGTTTTTCTTTTTGTCTCAATTATTCACGTAAGCAATAGTAAAGTTTATTTGCGTCTTAATGAAATAATTTTTCAAAAATCTAAAAT
Source organism: Tetragonula carbonaria (assembly GCA_032399595.1). NCBI lineage: Eukaryota > Metazoa > Arthropoda > Insecta > Hymenoptera > Apidae > Tetragonula > Tetragonula carbonaria. The sequence continues at coordinate 11,587,056 of JAUCRC010000003.1, forward strand.
GAGGAGTGTAAAAAAAATTAAAAGTGTAACTTATATTTTTTAATTATAGCATATTCATTTAATAAATTGTAATATATTGTCTATCTCTTTTAAATGTCTCTGGAACGGACTAAACACTCAAAGGACTAAATTATCGAAAGAACGACATTCTAAAAAAAAAGGGGGGGGGCAAACTCTAATGAATTTAATCCACCGTGCTTTTCAGAATTTTAAAAGCATAGGTTGATACAATTATCCGAATGAAATACATTTCACTCACCGTAAAAGTACTCATTAAATATAAAATCACGTCGTACGGCGAACAGTTTCGTTTCGCGCCTTACAATTTAATTACAATATTTTCCAACATCCGCGCGAATTTTCACGCCGCTGTGTATCTCTTTGGTTAATTTCGAAATCAAATGAAACACAAGGGAAGCTGTTAGTAACTATACGTAGTAGCATCGAGTGTTTGCCGCTATTTGACTTACTTAACCCAATTGTCTGATCGAGAACGGCTGTTTTCACTGGCGCGTTGCGCGTTGCCGCTGCTTCTTCGAATTCTATTCTATTCTATCCTATCCAACGCGTAGTGTATCGTTCAGTTTTCCGATCGTCGGCTCGGCGAGTGCCGATCTTCATCTAAAGCACCGTTGCGAAAGCGAAACCAGAAAATAAAATTCCGGATTATCGGATAGCCTAATACTAAAAGGGAATACTACTTTTTGCGCTTGATCGAATATAAGGTTGAAATTTAATCTCTTAGGGAAATCAATATGCACGCCGCGAAAGGATCCCGCCGGTCTGCTCGTACATTCTCTCCATTAATAAATTGCCTAATATTTGTAGAAACGTAGTATATATTTTAAACGTGTTAACGCTGAATTTAAATAAACTGATTAAAATAACATTTCGCATTCGGCCAAACCTGGCGCATTTAATTATGGAAGAGGTTCGAGAATTCAGTCAAGTCAAGTATTCACCGATTCGAATATTTAATTTGATTAATGCTTCTGGATATCAGGATGAAAATCGTGATCGATTTAATCGAACTTTAATTCGATCATTAGCTCTGCCGGTGTAAATTCAATTAACTATTGAATACTCATTTTGATTAGGATTATACGTTAGTCGGACAAAGATGCAATGAAATTGGAAGATACAGAAATCCATGGAACGTATGTAACACGTAAAAATATATAAACTAGAATATTTATTATAATATGTAATAGACGAAACAAACGTAGCTACGTTCGTAAAAATTAAAAAAAAAAAATAATAAAAGCCGCAGTCTAATGAGCAGCAATTGTCAATGAAAAAAAAAGGTATTATTATTTCCTGCATGCAATGTGGTAATAAACGAAATACCAAATTCGATATAGCGATAAACACACCCTTCAAGTATTTCAAACTAAAATTAACGTTGAAAATAATCAATATTTACGCGTGGAGAAACGAGTTCATGTTCTAATATTACCAAGGTTGCGCAATCGGCTTTTCAATGGATTTATTAATTTCAATTCGCGACTTATAGATCGCGAATCGTCTCGGATTTCCACGACGATATCGAGCGCGAGCAAACACAGTTCCCAGGGCCGCGAGAGACGTTCCAAGACGTTGCACCGTCAACTCAGGCTATGGAATTACGTATTGCACTGCTGTTGGATGTGGAATGAACGGCGGCTTTTAATTGGGTCACCCTTTATAATCTGTCATGCAACGAGCTAGACAGTCCCCGCAGCTGTTTTAACCCCGTTTTCAGCCTCCGCGTTTTCGCGAATTGCATCACCATCGCTCTCCTCGTGCTTCGTCGTCGGATTCCTGACGATTATCTTGCGAGAAATTGCTGCGAGTGCTGTTTCGCACCAAAAAATGAGGTAGCAGTCGGAAAATCAAACCTTAACCTGTATCGGATTCGGTACACGCAAGCGAAGTTCGGCAGCTGGAAAATTAAAAAAAAAAAAAAAAAAAAAAGAAAGGGACTAGAAATTTTGAATAATATTGAAAAATCGTCCTAGAAACAAAAGTGGTCTACAAATTCATATACAGTGGCGAACAGGAGAAAATTGATAAGACATTCGTAATTTTGTAAAATGAAATTACATTTAACAAGAACAGCGAAATAAATGATTATTAATGCTGATGAAGGAATATCCGATATAAAACTGATTCTCATACATACATATTGGACTGTTTTATTTTACTAGTATCGCTCTTTCTAGAATTTCCACTCCATGGTCAAGGTTACATTAAATTACATTAAATTAAAGGTCACAGCAATTTATTTGGTTAACCGGGTTTAGGTTAAGGTTGGGATTCATATTCTCGACAATTCGTATAATTCTATCGGCTTAACAGATTGGCGAATATTTAGCTGGGCGTGTTCAATGTTCCGCGTCGTTTGTCTATATTTTTTTTATCGGAAAAAGTCCGCGAATTAACGATTGCCTTGTATATGCGAGTCATTACTCTACCACGGAATACGGTTGCAATTTCCGTTGAGAAATTTTTCAGTGGTAGGACAATAGCATGAGGAGAACGATTCGGAAAATTATGGATGAAACGAGCTTGATCAAACTGTTGCAGTGGAAAACTAAAAATTCTGGTTGTGTCTGAGCAATTTGTAGCGTGGGTCTGTAATAAGTGGAAGGAAAGAGAAAAATAAGGTATTTTTCGACGTTGATTGCTCTAACTTGTTTGTAAGATATTTTTACGTCTTGTGTATGACTGATTTACTACCATCCTCAAAGTTGTTTGAAATTATTGAAAGATGTTCTAATTGAATTAATTTCTGCATAATCTTTAAGTTTCGTTTAAGTTTTAGCCTCGTTGTGCTACTTTAACGACAACTATGTGCGATGTAATCATTCGTTTTATTCGCTGTCGAAATTGTTTTATTCTTTATTCCGCACGGAGGTGAAAATTAACAGTAATCGAGATAAAAATTGTTAAAAATCTCTGCAGTGTAATAAAAATTCTGCATTGTTGAAAATCTCCGTATTACTAAAAATCTCTGCATTGCGGCAAAAGTTGTTAACAATACCTGTATTGCTAAAAATCTCTGGGAGCAAGCCAAGTACGTTTGAATTAAACAACGTTTGTACCGATTGCAACTCTCAAAGATCCAACAGCTCGGATTGCGAGGTTGCAAAATAAACGGGGGATGAGAAAATAAATTATATCGCCCATAGTCAGTGTAACATCTGACGTGAAATATACATACTTGACGTATTACATCTTTAACTGGTTCGAATGTTTCAATCCCTTAAATCGATCTACACCTGTATAATAACGTCTTAACATGTATTATCGTGCGCTGCAATGCGAGACAAATAACGATAACACCATTGGCCTGTCTCCTATAATTAATTTTAATAATAAAGGATTTGGCGTTGCTCCAGATCAGTTTTCAACATTGTTGAGCTGTCTAAAATAATTGTCGAAGCCAAGGAACTGTCTGGAAACATCCCAACATCAGTCGGAAATTCACAATTATTTAAGGCCGGCTTCAGAAGCTGTGCAACATTTTGAAGAACGTTTACGATTGCGCACTGACGATTTCATGGCACAATATTACTTCAATCCTTTGTATGATAATACGGGCGTTACTAACAGTCATGACATTCATGACATTCTTGAATCTAACAAAAGATTGGATAAAATTCGCTTTCAACGTTTTCTTTAGGATATCACTCTGATTCTTCAGATCTTACGATCTCCAATTAAAATTGAACAAAGAATTGAACGAAGAAAGGACCGACAATTGAATCGATTAAAAATTGAACAAAAGAATTGTGTAAAACGATACCTTCGGCAAATCTTCGAGAAATCTTCGCCAAAAAAAATGATGTCGCGATTTTCTTCGTTGGAAAGCAAATCATTCCATTGAAACGAACGAGCAGGATCCGAGCGATTTAATACCGCGAAAGTGATAAGTATTCTTCGAAGCTTCATTGAAAATCTTTCGAGTTTCCCGTTAGACTATGAGTGGAAAGACATGGATAAGCAGCGAGAGACAAGCAAAGGACGGCGGGAGTTGCGCGAGAAGCGCCTTAACGAAATTTTGCTCGCACTTGGATGCACGGCCTGGCAAAGTGACACTCCCTCGACGAGTAATCGAGTTATTCGACGTCTTATCGGTCCTCTCTCGCCTCCCCCTCTCTTTCTCTCTTTCTCTCGCTTCACGTTACCGGCGACCTGCCGCCCTTCCCCCCTCCTCGCGTTCACCGAAGTCTTCAACATCCTCTTCTGCAACTTTTCTCTCTTCCTTTCTCCCCAGCCTCCTCTGTTCCGCTCGTCGTGATCGCTTGCCAGGTTGCTTCGGCGATTTGCTGATTACTCGGCGAGGAGGAAAAAAAAAAAGAAAAAAGAGAAAAAAGAGAAAAAAGAGAAAAAAGAGAAAAAAGAAAAGATAGAAAAAAGAGGTAAAGCTCGGCGGTTGGACGGGGCGCTAGAAACGGGACGAGTGACACAGCGCTCGAAACAAGCAGATCTCTGCCGTCTGTCGCCTTTTTTCTTTCTCTCCTTTTCTTGATGCCTTTGCTGACGTTGCTGGCTGAGTGACGTCAGGGACGCAGTCATGTCAGCAACGCGAAGGTGCAACCATTCCCTCCTGCCTGTTCATTGTCATCCCGTCGAGGGTGGAACTTCTTGTTAATGCGCGACAAATTGTTCCTGACCGTTCCTCTCCTACATCCCATAAGTTTCGCCTATGTCCGCTTGCTTTTTCTCCACCCTCGTTACTTCGTTTTCTTTTCTCGTCGTTGCTGAAGCTGTAATCTTGCCGCGCATCGACGTTTTTTTCTAATTTGTACCTTGTTCCCTTCTTTTTTAATTGGTGTTTAACGAACGAAGTTTGCGCACAAATTAAATGGCACAATTTTAACAAGTGTCGTAACATTTATAAAAATCTTTAGTGTAGATTCGAAACGAGAATTTACGCACACTTCCGCTGAAACGTTTTAGAGCGAGTACAATATTCGTCTCAAAATAATGCTGCACACGTAGCAAAGAATTTGTAACGTGTTAATGTATTAATAATTGTACCATAAAACTGATTGTTTAATTTAAAAAAGTTTTGTTATCCACGACCGAATTCGGAATATTAAATACTGAAATAAAAAATACTTTGAAATTTTTCAGCGAGGGTGAAAGTTTGACTGTTTCATATTTTTCTCACATTTAACAATTTTGTCCACGTCAGAAAAGTACAATTAATTACGAAAATAATCTAGCTGCTAATTCTAGTGCAATATATTATGTACTATGTATTTAATTATTTAGAATGAATGTTTTGTTATTATGAGAATCAAAATGACGTTGATATCATTGACCCAGTGAAATATATTATATTCATGTTTTTCATCATATTTTCGCAGTTAATCTTAACATCGACGTTTAATAATACCGAGCTTAATAAATCAGGAAGGTTAATGTAACTGTTTCGATGTAATGGACGAGATTTTAAGCGAATATTGTTGCTACAAAACCTGAATTTAATTTCTTCTACGGTGGAGGGTAAATCTGCACGGTATCGGGCTGCTCGTACATTTTGATTATTCACAATAAAGAACCATGTGGGTGATTGATAATTGGAAACAGAAACGGAAACCGAATCGATTTAGTTTTAATTAGATACATCTCTTGCCGGATGAATATTCATTTGGACTGGATTTCGATGGATTAAGCTCGTTTTTTTAATTTTCACGTTTCTTTTTTTTGTCCTGAATTTTCCAAGTGTAAATATTACAAACGGCGCGTGCCATTCGAACATTGACAACGAAGGCATTATCGTTGAAAAATTTCGAATCAATTCCGATGTTTTCTTTCCTCTTCTCCGTTAATTGAACCACTTCGTCCAATGAAATAATGAAAAATACTGTTTCGCAATTTATTTATATCGTGTCGTAAATCTACGCGGAATTTTATTCGAATAAATGGATTATTTCCTCGTGATTCGCAAAGATATTTAAAAACCAATAAAATATACTAATATTAACGCTGGAACTACCTAGAATGTTAACGATGACTTGCATCAGAGGAACATAAGTGAGACGAAACAAAAGTTTATAATACAGCAAAGAACGCAAGTTTTTAGGTTAGTACATTTGCATTAAAAATTCAACCTCTGAATCTGGAAAATTTCGATGGAAAGTTACGAATCCGTCAGGGTGAATCTAGTCCGTGTACAGGGTTCTTTTAAATCTTAATGCCGTCACTGACCCCGGCAGGGGAGTGACGCCAGGCCAACCCTCTTCTTAAGCTTCTCAAGAGACACTGGCCGTACCGGCAGGACTAATGAAAGGCGGCCGTGTTGCCAAGATTTTTTTAAAAAGGCAGCCGAGCCGTGCCGCATCCCTCCCGCCGACCTCTTTCGTCCCGTTTTTCTTTTGTGCCTTCGCAGTTGAGCACAAGGGACGATGATTGGCCGACGTGGCTAATTGTAGAGATCTATCGGCATTCGTCGTCTCGTCCTCTTCCGATTCTACACTAATTGGTACCGGTCACGTGGTACCTGCCACTTGGATACGTGGTAATCGACGAGGGATTCCGTAGCTCGCAATTTCACGACGAAACACCACTGGTGGAAAACGAATTTCAACGAAGTTCGTAAAAATGATGAAGCTTTGCAACGTGTCGTTTGAGGATCAGTTTGGAGATTTAGTCTGTTTTAATGTCTGTACAGAATTGCACAGTCTGTATTAATGTGGAATATTTTTTATAAAGGCCAAAAAACTATTAACTTTCAAGTGATATCATTGGACTGCTAGAGATTGTAATAATTTTCGGTTTCAAATTACATGCTTAATTCGGGAATTTTTGATTCAACTTAATTTCGTTGTTATTTCCCATAATCAGAAATGTAAAAGAAATATTCTAAATTTTACGAGTCTGATATAAATTACTGTGATTATTAATGTGTTATCAATGATATTGCTTGAGGAATGTAATTTGAACAACAAAATAAAAGAAGACGAGTGCGATAAACGAGTAAATATAAATAAAAGCAACTAATATCAATCGCCGATTAAAATTGAGACAAAAGGTACAAAAATTTTAATTGAATTTCACTGCTTAAAGTAATTTCCACTAGGTCTGGTCCTTGACAAAATCTTCTTACGCGTATAATTTAAATTTCAAGAAAACAAATTGCGAATTACGGATGTACTCGATGTAATCGTGAGTTGAATTTCGCTGTGTTTGCATATCTGTACGGCAGCGAGAGGCGATAAGTCCTTCTAGTTCGAGTTGTAATTTGAAACGCAACCCTTTCTCGTTCACGAGCATCATCGTGAAATTTGTCCGCGGATCCCGGTAGTTTCCGCTTCCGGCAATCTGTTAAAATCACACAGACAAACGAGTTGGTTGACTCTGGCGAAGACTTCGCGAACAGTTTTCGTTCAACACTTGCACGGTTTTGCTATTTCATATCCATGGCGATTTCACGGCGATTGTCGTGAGATCTGCTGTCGCAACGCGAGTTTCGATGGCTCGTTCAGTCGTGAATTCTGATCACATCCCGCTAACTCGTGTGCCATTATGCACAACAACATTCATTATCTGTTTAAACATCTGTGTCTCTGTACGATTATATTTTTATTCAGAAATCGTTTCATCGAGTTTTTCTGGAAATTGTCAAGTGACGTAAAAAGTGATCTTTTAATAAATCGAGGTAACTTATTTTTTTATTTACCACCAAGGTTAGATGAAATAAAAAAAAGTTCTTTTTCGCGTTTCTTTTTACTGAGTTATTCGGGCAAGCCTGACTGCCAAGTTTCAGTTGCCAAATGGCGCCATCAAAACAATACTACTTCTTGTAATTAATTCCAAAAATTACACCATAAAATTTAAGATTATTATTAGCAATGTTCAGATGATTCCAACGACTGTGTAATAGCTACATATGGCAGGAAAATAAACATTGCCACGTTTTCGATTCGTATGAAAGATCAACCTCCTCTTAATTAAAATTATATCTTGTCAATTCGAGATATGATTCAAATAAAATCGACGATCAAGACAGAATAGTAAACAGATTTATTTTTATTGTAGAAGAAAAGAAGTTATGGCGTAATACAGTTTTCCACTTTAGTAGAAAAATTACAATAGAATTTTTTTCTTTTTAATAAAAGAGATATTGCAATGGAATAATAAATAGAAATAACAAATATATATATATGGTAGTTTTCAAGTTATAATTCCTTAAGTCGCATGACGCTATCAATGCCTTTGATTCTCATTCCGAAAACGGTTGTGATCTCGTGTGTAAACCATTCTGATAGAGCAGAAAAGATCGCCATAATATGGATCGTAATTGGGAAGTTAGTGCTCGGTCGCGCGACCGCTAAAAAGATTTCTCCAATTAGCAAAATAACCTCGGATAGAGATAAGACACGCCTTGCTACCGTGCCACGCGATAAACATCGCAAATAACTAATGCGTCCCACGTATATAGCTAGGGGAGATAAGGATACCATTGAATCGAACGGAAGGCATATCGAAGACTCGCGTTGACGCTAATAACCTCGATCTTTGCCGAAAGTGGCCGACTATATGCTCGCACAAACAATATCCGAACATTGAAATTTGCACGTTTGCTTCAGTTTCGAAAATATGGCTGACACTGTATGATAATGTATAAAGGTTAATTTCTCTGCTTCGTACGTAGTTCCTCCGAATAATAAATTCGATTGATTTCGAGAATCGTTGTCAAGACTCCAATGACCAAGCGTAAAAACGATCGAATATTTTCTGTCAAAACGAGAGAGCCACCAGTCATGGTTAAATACCTCGATATATTTGTTCAAAAAATTCGCACCAACGTATCCCAAAGTTCATAACGAGTAACAGGATTTCGTGTGAACAACGGCCAATTAAGTGTCATCTCGTTTTCGAAGGGATATTCCCATCGAGACAGTCGTTCAATCGACGCCCAAAGCAATAGCAGCGGAAGTAAGAGAAGAGGAAAAAACGAAAAAAGAAAAAAAAAAGAGAAAAAGGGAAAATCGAAGGGAGGAGAAGAAAAAGAAGAAGAAAAAAAGGAGCGAGGAGGAGGAAGTAAAAAAGAAACGAAATCGATCGCTGATCGCGGATATTCGTTATTTTTAACGATCGCATGCATCGAAAGGGAAGGACCGAATACGCTTTCCAGGTCAGGTCGGCCAATATTTCAAACGGCTAGACATTCGAAAAGAATTGACGAGGTACGCGCTCCGGCAAAACAACCCTTTCGTCGTGGGACGTAGGTTTGCTGGCGGATAGGTACCGTCGGGAGTAGGATAGGGAAACAGGGAGGATGGTATTGGCACACAGGGGAGGGAGGGTTGAGCGTGTGTAGGGTTGCAGTTCAGGCGGCCATCTTGTTGTTTGTGCAAGCTCGGCCTTCACACTCGAGTCTCTAGCCGGGTACCACCCTCGAGTGTGTCCTACTGGTGCACTTAATTGCAAATAACGAGCTAAACGTGGCACTAGCCGAGTGTCTGCCGCCTCAAAATCCGATTAATTCGTAGACGTAATTGGAACGGAATAGGCCGGACAGATTTATGCAAAAAAGGGAAAACGGTCGCCCGTCTTGGGCAGATGCCAGGCTTCGATGGTTACGGTTTATTTGATTAGAGGGGCACACGTGCGAACGATGACGTTCCGCGAACGTTCTCCGGATAGGAGGGTACGATTTCCTTCTTCCTTTGATCGGCTAAAGTTTCCTGTAGTTCCCCCGATGAAAAATCCATCAGTTCATATACAAATATGGACCAGCAGTTGTCGCCGAGTCTCGTCTCTACCACGAGACGTTCACGTTCATAAAGCACAGGCTGCTGTTTTTACGACGCTCCCGAAATTGTTCCGGAATTGTCACGCGTGCGAAGGTGCGTGAAAATTGGATGAAAAATACCACGAATCTCGTATTGTTCTCTCTGCAACGACAGAGGGAAAAGGAGACCAGAGGGAAGGGAGAGAGAGAGAGAGAGAGAAGACGAAGGTGTCACGAACGGAAGCTAGTGAACAGAAGCTACTATAAGATCGTAAATCTGCGCGTGTCGATTCGAATCACCCGGTAGAGGGTACGCGAGCGTCGGCCCGATGGAAGCCACGGGTCAATAACCTCCGGTGCGCACCTACATTTTTCCATGGTCACCGAAATGGATGTGATGGCTCGTCGCGAGTTCGCTCGGACGCCAAAGTGCGCAAGTATTCCTGTAACAGAAATGATCGACTCTCGCCGCAATTGAAATTGATATTTTTTTTCGCGTCGACGGTGTTTCGTTCACGTGGATGGCACCGACCAGGTTTCGATCCATCGATGAGAAGGGTTATCCCCCCCCCCCACCTCCCTCCTCGCCCCTTCCCCTCACCCTGTGCAAAAGTCGCAATTGCTTTTTCGAGCGTTCGTTCGTTCGCGCCGTTCCTCGTTCGTTTCCCTTCGTTCGCGTAAATCGGGCCGGTTGGTCGCGGCCGATTTTGAAAATAAAAACCGTATGAAAGCGGCCCACGCGTGTGTCATCGATCGACGAAACGTAATCTGCTTTTCTTGCCTTTTATTAAAGGTCGTCACCGATGCCTTTCACGTAGGTGGCGACGCTTGTGTATTTATGCAGGAAATATCGCAACTTTTAATCTAGCCGGCAATTTGGTTTGAAAGGATCAAATGTTTGTGGAACGATCAAAGGGCTCTTTTTTACTTTGGTGCGAGGCGGCTTGTTTGCGCTGTTTCTCTCTAAAATTCCGCGTTTCGCGCTAGTGTTTACGCGGGAGATTGTAGGAAGTGTGTTTTCGGAATAAATAGAGCTAGATTCGAGGAGCGCGACGGAAATAAAGAACGCCATCGGTGAATTGTATTATTCGAAACGACGTGTTTGCCAATCGCGGTCAAATCGAATTTGCATTTGCAGGTTGAAATTTGTAAATTATGAAAATAGATGGCCGTTCGTTCGTTTGAACTAACGTCACGAGAAACGTGAAAGGCGTGTACACGCGAGATACTACAAAGATCGGTGCAAGTGAATCAGTCGGGCACGTAGCGATCGAAACGTTTCAATCTAAAAAATGGAAATAAGAAAAACGCGGAGAACGTGGAATTCCACGGAGAGATTGATCGTGAATACAAAAAGCGTACAACTGTTATCCTTTCCCCTTGTTTCAACATTTTACACGCAGCCTCCAATTTCGAAAAATTTTTAATCTCGCCGGCTTGTAAAATCGTCCGGCGAAATTAATTTTGTCTTTCGGTTACTTCTTCAAACATTTGTTCGACGTAATCTTCTGGAACTAACGTAATATTTACGGACGGTCCTCCATCATTCATTTCTTCGGATGCGTTTAAAGATCAAGAAATCGTGAATTTTTAATCTGCTCACGGACACTGGAACTGCGGTTGACCAAGGTATAAAACTTGCATAAAACCAAAGGAATCGAGGCAACGAGAAAAGGAGAGGCACTAATTTCTGTCCACGTATTTTACAAAATTTGTCGAACGTAATACCCACTTCGTGCAAATTTTTCTAAGCGACAAGAAAAAATGCTACGATTTAACTTCGACTTTTAAGTGTAATTAATTAAAGTTTCAGTACTGTAATATCACGAATGAAATACTCATTTACCTGACGAAGCCACTGCTTCTTTGAAAGTTTTGACATAATCTAAATTTCGGAGCGGCCAACGTGCATCAAAAATCATCGTCGTGGATCGAAAATTACGATTCGATTACGTCGGCCATTCTCGTTAGCTTCAGCGTTAAATGGAAACAGTTTTCACGGTGAAAAAAGTCAGAAGAACAGATCGCGAGTAATAACTATCAGTCGAACTCGATGATACCGCGTTATTTGGTCGATAGTTCAACGAATTATCGACGAAACCGTGCGTAGGGCGCGCGATAAATCATAGTCGCGCGACTATCGATACCGATCGTGCTCGCTTATCCGGCAAATTCCTGTCAATAACGAGACAAACGGTTAAGTTATAGTATCTGTTTAAGAAAGAAACGCGGCGCGGCGAGGTAAGAAGTGCGCGTGGCGCTCTTTCGTGATATACGAGCGTCGGCTGTGTCATAAGATATATGTAAGTTCCCGGATAGAAGCATCTGTCGAGCGATCTTCTCGGCGCTTCTTTCTTTCGTTATTCGTTCAATGCGAACGAGCCGGAGGGAGGAAATTCAACGTTCGATCGACTGTCAACGAAATGGAATACTCGCTTTGAATTCCGACACGCGGTACGCGCGCGTAAACGCGTTAAACAATGCGAGAAAAATATCAAATCCACGAGAAGGAAAACTGGAATTTCCATTCTTATCCTCCCTTCGTTCTTTCCCTTCCGCGAGTGGCATAGTCACCGATGCTCTTTCAGTCAGATTCACAGTACCGGATCCAACGCGATTCAATCAAGTCAATATACTTCTTAATAGGATTTCATGCAATTGTCAACTGAACGTGGATGGACGAACGTCTGATAGGATTTGCGGGAAGTTACAATGAATTGTACGATTGTAATTCGAAAATTGTTGATTAGTTACAAAAAAAAGTATCAGTTACAAAAAATGAAATCGCAGGTCTCCGAACTTCTATTCAACTGGCGATTCTCGTCGTATTCAGAACGATCGTTTTTTTCAGCTGGCAATGCGATGTCTTCTTCAGTCAAAATTCATTGAAGAAAAAATTGAAAAAGAACCAGCAAAAGTGAAACTGTAACGGGACTTGTTGTTTTTCATCATAGAGTGCAAACGCTTTGGCAAAATCCTAGATTGTGATCGATCGTGATCCGGCCGTACCTTTGATTTGAGCCAGTGTGAATCAGGCTTTCCCCTCTATTTCTGTTTCCCTTTCGGTCTCCTTTCGGTCCAGCTTCTCCGAACCTGAAATTGCCGAACCAGAACCGAGGGAACTTACCTCCGCGTTACACAGACGGAAGTCGTGAACTGGCGAAAGGACCGCCGGAACTTGTAGAAACGAATGCGAAGAGATTGCTGTTGAAAAGGGAGGGAAATGGGTGGAATCAGGCCGCAGGGGTTGGACAGGCCGCGTCCGTTACTGGCAAAGAACGGGAAGAACGATACGAGGCTTTGAAACTTTTCCACTTTAACAATTATGAGCCGGAATTGAATACAGCTTGGACCGATTGTAAGTTCACTCGATTTGCTATCCTTATCGCTATCGGCTGTCCCCATAAATAACGCGGCACGATCTTTTCGGGTTCAGCCGGCAGCTAAAGAGCTGCTTCGCCCCCTAGCCGCGGTTCCATCAAGATCGCGCAGACAAGATTCGGCCACTTTTATTTTTCTTGCGCCGCCCCCGAACGGGCGCCATCGAGATTAAAAAGTTGCCCGACGAGCGTGCACGCGAAAATAATTCCCCGTATCTCCGGGGGATGCTACCGACCGCCGATCGATTTCTAACGTACACCACTTACGTAACAAGGGATCGCGCCTCGACTCTTGCAGTTTCGCGGGAAATACAAGTTTTCTATTCTCTCGTTCGGAGAAAAAGATTTTCTCGCAGTCGTGCGAGATGAAGAAGTAACTCGCTGTTTTTTTCTTTTCTTTTTTTTTTTTCTTTTCTTAACAAAATTACAGTTTTATTAGCGGAAGAAAACGGAATACGACGTAGTTTCGAAAATAACATAGACCGGACTCCGGTCCGGTGATACACCTTCACAGTCGATTGCTCGTTTCAATTGCTCTTGATGAACTGACGACGCATTCATCGTCTGACCGTGCGTCATCGTACAAGACGAAAGAAAACCCAACTGGTCTAGAATGTCCAGTCCCGATCGCTCTGGACATTTAATCCTCGAGCAGTATATATCGTTGCAGTTATAAATAACTACAGTATTTCACTTCCAATCACTAAAACATGTTATTTAATTTCGCCTCATATACGACAGAGATTAATAATAAAATTGAATTAAACGACAAATGATACCGATATCTTCTTCTATAAAAAAGAGTACATTTCTCTCTTATCGATTTCGCGCCGCGAAAGATATATATTTCCAGCACTCTCAATTCAAAGTCTAAAAAGGGGGTGTCGGATCTGTTTACAATCGTGCAGGATCATACAATGATGGCGGTCTCGCGATAATCGATGTTTGATCGCGGCCCATGGGAATGTTTTCGATACACGACGCAACCGAGAGGATCGCGTCGCAACGTCACTGCGGTGAATCGCAAGTATTGTGCTCGGCACGGAGGGAAGACACGCTTGGAATTTGCGTTTAAAAAGTTTTGCGGCGGTTCCGTTAAGTTTCGACGGTTGCCGGCCTAGTGTATCCAAAGACGAAGTTGGGCCGGTGCACGTCGATGCGATTCCTGGCCGTTCGAGTGTGGGTCTGTGCTGCGTTGTTTGTTTTCGAGGAACAAGCGAAGGAAGGGGTTGCACCGGCGGAAGAAGAGCATGAGCAAGAGAAGAGGGAAGCAGGGGGAAGAGGATTGCAGCAGCGAAAGAGAAGAGGAAGAGAAGAGGAAGAAGCAGGAGAACGCGGAAACGCTTGGCAGGGGTGAGGATGGAGGGGGGGATGAGGAAGATCCGAGAGACGTTCGCGGGACTAAAGTTGGGGCGGGTTCGCTGATGGAAAAAGGTAGGTGGATTGTGCGCGATGCAAAATCGCGAGGAATCGGGCTGAAGTTAAATAGACGACAGTGGCCGTCGCTCGTTTCCGTCCGGGATGTCCGATCTGGCCTCTAGGAACGTCTCCCCCTTTTTATCGTGCTTTTTTCTCCCCCTCCATGTTTACTAAACAGAATAACCGGACTCGGTCCCGATTTTATAATGGACCGTCTCGTCTGGAACGTTGCACGTTAGGAGTTTCCATTTCCTCGCTCGAGACTGCCCGCTTCGCCGCCACTAGCCGCGCTACAGTTTTGTTCCAGCCAACTTTCCCAGATATTTCCGAGAGATTCCACCCTGCACCGAACTATCGTTCCTGGCTCTCTGATCGATTGATATATTTTGATATTGTTTACTCGCGTGTCCACGGACTGATGCGCGTTACGGGATAAATTGGGATGAGGTTCTGTGAATCTAGTATTTGTTCGACCTTCGGGAAAAATTATAATCTTGTAAATTGATTTATTTTTACTCCCGAGGGACTCAATTTGTTTCAGAAGAATTAGTCTGAAATTCGTATGAAAAAAAGGAGAAAAGAAAAATATTATAATCTTGTAAATTTATTCTTATTTCAGAAGAATGCTTCTAGAGTGATGTACATTATAATTTTGTTACTTTCAAAGAACAATGTGAAATATCACAATATTCCTGCGCAATTTATTAAATTTTCATCCCTTCTGTCCATCGATATTTCTGATCGAGCAAGTTGAATAGATAGATTGTTTTGAACACATTGGCTGAATAAAATAAATGTTTCGAAAATTGTAAACTTTAAAATACATGGACCGATGAAAAATATGTACGGACGAATACGTACAATGTTGGGTAAAGTTTGAACGTTTCTGATAGTGGATTAACGGGGATCTTCCAATTATTCGACGGATTACCGTATCGCTTGTCTAGCGTGCTTCTCCCGCTGTTTCTCCTCAATCGAGTATTTTCGTTCCCGGGAATGGTTATGGTTCCCGGTGCTTTCGTTAGCCCGTGTAATGAAAATCGTCCACTTAATGCGCCCTGCCAATTCATTTAATCGTTATCAGAACTATTTTGTTGCTCGCGTTTAAACGTCTCGCTGATATTGACGTTATTACGCAGAGTAAATACCAATAAAACGTAATTTACAAACGAACTTTTTACACACCGGTCGGGAATTCGAACGAACGAAGCTTCGATATCGTGAAGCTTTCATTAATTCACTAAAGGGAAAGAAATAATTTCTCATAATATTTCAATCTCTTGAAATTTCGTAAAGTTATAAAATCTAGACGGTTAGGATTGTGAAAAGATGTTAGGAGAATTTCTTGGAATTCCCTACAATTTCATGTTGAAAAATAGAATTCGACGATGCAAATTAATCGAAAGGGATTACTTGCAGATAAAATAATCTTAATTTGAAGATTACTCGTCCAATGAAAGCCAGACATCTGACTCCATTGATCACGACTCGCTTTTCACTTTCCATCTTTCAAACAACGAAAGAGCACGAACTTTTCGTGACGGCTTTCGAGAAGAGAAGAAGAAGAAGAGCAAAACTGGCGGAAAGGTTGTAAAAACCGTCAACGTATCGAAAACATTTACAGAGAGAAAGGAGATGGGGATAAAAATTTGCCGCTTTGCCGCTTTTTGCCCGGCGTTCAACGCCCAACGAAGGAAAAGGAGAGAAGGAGATTGGTAGGGGGATGTGTAACTCCCGTCTCGCGAAACTCCTTTCTCGCGAACTTTCTTTCGTCGTGGAGAATTTATACGGGCTTCGACAATGTCAGCATCATAGCCGTGCTTCAATTCGCGACACTTCCGGCGCAAGGAGGCAACAACTTTTCTCAGCGGCGGCGGCGGCGGAGGAAAGCACGACGGCGTGCAATTGTGTATCGACGACGCTCGAGCATCGAGGTTGTTTTATGGCCAGTGCAAGAGCCTCGATTCAACCGTGGAAGACACGGCCGCCTCTTGTCGTGAGACAGGAAGGGCTGTGCGTCTCAGAAGCTCGCCCCGTGGCCGCGTCTTGTGCAGAGTGGACGATAAACTTTCGTATAAGTTAAGTACAGGCAGGATGAAGATGCATTACTCCGGTTTCGTTGCGCAGCAATGGTGGCTGATATTAAATTGAAGAGTGAATCAGCTTCTCACGGAGAAAGAAGAGAAATTGAATGAAATGAAAACAATGACGGTTTCGGATAGCTTTAAGAAATGAGTTATCGTTGTTCTTTCATACATTTCTCTATCTTTGATGAAATTATATGGGTTCGAAGGTGAGGTGAATCGAGGTGTTATATATTTCGTATAAATTACCGCCACTTCTTTATCGCTGTGTTACTTCGAATTTCACAGTTTCCAATAGATTCGCGAAAGGATTGTGTTATTTCAATTTTTAATTAATAAAACGCAAATTGACATATTTGTTTTGATAGAGAATCGTGTATTCTAGCGGCAAGAAGAGAAGCGTGTTAGGTATTTTTTGCGTGTAAGAAATGACACACGTACTTTCGAGAGTACGTGAAATGGAGGAGTAGAAGAGGATGCTTGAAGAATGCATGTCAATGTCGAAGTAGCAGTAACATTGCAACACGATAACGTTGCAACGAGCTTTCACGTTTATCTTCATTTTTTATACTTTTCTGACAGTAAGGTATCGAGTTGTTAAATATTAAAAATAAAAAATAGCACGCGCTCTCGGTTGGTTCAATCCAGATTACCTATACATATTCTCTTGACGTGAGTCTCTTGAATTTTTGAAATTTTCACATTTCGATGATCTCGCGGCCTAATGAGATATTTCAGTACGAACGTATCTTGTTTATCATGACATCGAAAACCGGTAGAGCAATTTCGCGCCAATTTGTTCTTTTTAACGAGAATGCACGTCGTATTTTACATTAAGAGTTGATCTAGTGTTTTGCGAAGGCGGATGTAATGGTGTTCTATGTAGCGAGGATCGTCGGAGTATTTTCTGAAAACAGGTCGAACGTCTATTTTCACTCTCGAGCACGGTGAAAACGAAAAAAAAAGAAAAAATGAAAACAGGTGAATTTAACGGCGGATTGCTGCGTTGCCTTACATCGGTGCATAAAATTTCAACCTACATCGTTTTCAATCTTCCACGAACCAACGAAAAGCGGCAATTTCAGACGGTGTTTCGCCGATATTAAACAAAATTTCCTTGGTAATAATATTTTCACTTGCAACGCGCGGTGTCTACTTTAATTTCAAAACTACGCGAAATTGCTCGAGTATTATCAAAATCCGTAATCTTATGTGCGTTGCATAATCGTTACATACACTTCGTTATGTACAAGCGAGTCAGACACAATCACAAGTAATACGTCAAAGTGAAAAGTAACAAATCGTGAATGAACAAAGAAATTGTTCGACTTCAGACGAATCGTTCGTTTATTCCGGGCGAATGCTGATCGAAGACTGATCGAACGATCGATTGATGGATGACAGATCGTGCAAAGGAAGTAAATTAAAAACTGGTGGTACACCATGGGCGTGTTGTTGTCTAGTTGACGGGCCTGAAGGCAGCACTCGAGGTCCGCTGCACCCCCGTCGACCGCACTAACGCTGTTGCTGGCGACATCGTCGTCGTCGTCGTCGTCGTCGTCGTCGTCTTCGTCGTCGTCATGCTCGTCGACTCGCGTGATTGTAGTGCGACGTGACGGTGGTGTAGCAGCAGGATAGCGGGAACGACAAGGCTGAGAGTAGTGGTGGTGCAAGCCTAGAAGGCTTGAAGGGCCTGAGTTGGCAATAGTGGAGAGCATCCACTCGTTGCGACACTCGTGAGCGGCCTCATTGTCTCTCAAGAGGCTCCTTGCTTCTCCAGCTTCGCCCTTTCCCCTTCAAACCCGGCTAACACCCCCTTCGCTCCGATTTTCCCCTCCCTTGCGTCCCTTTTCGCCCGCGTCTGCAACGACGACGTTCCCTTCGCTTCGACGCCTCTATTCCCGGTGCCCCCTTTCGGTGACATCGTCCCCCTCGATCTAACAATCCGCCGGCTTACCCCACTGCCACCGTTGAAGTCGCATCGGCGACACGTCGGTCGGTACAGCAGGTTTCTGCTGCCGTTCCTCTCACTTGTCCTCCTACAAACTCTCTTCTCTTCTCTTCTCTTCTTTCCATACCGTGTCTCCCTCTTCCCCCCCTCTCTTTCTCTCTCTTCTTACTATACTGTGCCTCTCTTCTTTTCTCTCGTCTCTCTACCCAACGGCCTAGCAGTCCTCCTCCTCCCACCGGCTGCACCGCTTTCCAGGTTCTTCTTCGACGAGAAATAAGGGGAAGAGAGTAGAAAGAGCGGCACTAGCAGCGTGCTCGGTGACGTGGAACCGTGGCAAAGCACCCAACCTTAATAAGCTTATGCAGCACTCTCCAACTATGTTGAAGCTAAGCTCGACCCAATATCTTCGTCGACGTCTTCCAGACGACATCGAGGCGCTTCTCTCTCTCTCCCCAATGCTTTCGTTCGACGAACAGTCTACCACGTGTCTACGTGTATCTATTTTAACGTACCCCGTTCTCTTTTTTTCTTGTTCTTAACCATTATAGCCGTTGCGATTCGTAGCTGGCTTTCTTTGGTTTTAACAAAGAGGTCTCTCTCAAACGCAGGACGAGACGTCCAGAAGCATCGTTCGATAGATATTCGTTCGATCAGAACTGTGGAATCGTGGCGACGAATTAAACCAACGACGAGAAACTACGACTTCGTCTTATTCCTAAGACGTAATGCTCTCTCTTCACGTTCTTTAGGCTTAGTAATGGTGTTATGCGCTTGGTAATGGGTCAGGTGCGAATAAAATTCGCGGCACGGCTCCGTTAGTCAGCTCTTGGCAAGTGTGCCCGAACGAAAGGCGCACGGGACGCGATCGGGCACGTTGCGAGACAATGGCAACTAAATTCCGCGCGGCTTCCTACATCTTGTAAGAGGGCGTCGCTTTTGGCGAGGCTACACGTCGGGGGATAGTAGAAGGTGAGGGAAGGCGGACAGACTCGAGAGAGACGGACGAGAACACACGAGCCGAGAGTAAACCAAGGTAGACGAAAGGTGAAGACGGAAGAACGACACGAGGAGGGGACGTTGAACACTCGGAAAAAGAGAGACTGATGGTTGGTGAAGGGTGAAAGTTGAAGCGAGAGGACTGACGAGGGAGGGGGTGGTTGAAACAGGGGTCGGGGGAACGGTTGATGAGTGGATGGGGAGAACCGCGAAGAGGATGGGAAGAGGGTAGAACCCGGATCGGGGTTTGGGAGTGAGGGGTCACGTCCAAGAAGGGACTGTATCTTCCCTTTGTGGGAATGCCGTAACGCTGGGTAGACACTTCCTTTCATCCGTAGCACCAGGCATGATGGGTCGTGCGGCGTTTTGCGAGGGAACGAGCGGGGGTGTCGTGGAAAGCGGGGCGGCAGGGACGAGGGAAAGAGCGGCGGCCGAGATGGAGGCGGAGGGAAACGTTGTTTGAAATTTTTACGTTGCGCCACGGTTATTCTCTCATGGACTCTCTTGGATAAGGTATAACGACGTCGCCTTGGCCATTCTTGTCCTGTTTCTCTATCACGGCAATTTTTAAAGAGAGCACGCCAGGTACTCGCCTTTAAATTCGCGTTTTAATCAATTAGTTTTAGAACAGTCGTTCGCTACTGACGTTGTGCAGCTCTTTTTTAAGAAAACCGTGTATTATCTTGTGGGGAGAAATTGTCCCTTGGATGTTGGATTAAGGACAGACGGCTGGATTTTGATTCCTTGGAGAAGTCTGAATTCTTCTGTTTCTTTATTGCGATCCAGAAGGAAATTTTAGAACCTCCAAATAAATTTGGAAATAAATGTAATTTAGTATATTGTCGAAAGATTATCTTGCGGAAAGGAGAATGTCGGCTTACCCCTTAACTTATTACTATATTTTAGCATTTCATTATCGCGATCCGGGGATAAATATTAAAACCTCTACAACGAATAAATCTAACGAGTAAAATTATTCTGAGAAACTACGTATTTGTAACAGTGTTTGTAACATAGTTGTCTTTAACGCTAATCGATAGCGTGTAACATTAATAATCATTAAACATCGACTTGATTTAATAACGTTAACTAACTCTCATCGGTATTAATATGAATCGCGTATCAGCTCCAGGCAGATACAGTTTAATCCGTATCTCCAATAATCGGTTGCAACGTGCATCCACGCAATATGTATCGATGGCCGCAAAATTCGATAACATTTCTCTTCGTCGGAGATTAAACCTCTCCGTTTATGCGTTCACGTGGTGATATTTTCTCGAAAATTATACAGGGATAAGGCCGCGAATGAAAAGAGGGAATCAGGTGTTCGCGTGTGCGGCAACGAGGTTAGAAACTTTATTAACTGTATGCGTGGCACGATGCTCGAGCGCTATAGTCGTAAACGCGTATCAGCCGGCAGTAACGAACTTTGACAAAGCAAACGCATTAACGTTGCGCAGCTCGTAAACGCGAAATGCACGCTTTTAATATTATACACGATGGCGAACGCGGAAGTGGCACGAGCGAGAGGAAAACCGACCAACGTACTTATCGGTGTCGAAGTCGGCTGCTATCTTCCTCTCTTTCTGACTTTTGTTTTCCCTACCGAGTTAACCGTTTCACCTTTTTCTTCATTTGTCGTTCACCTTCAGTTGTCTGTTCACCTTCTCGACCAGCCTCGATCGAGGTCGGAGTGAATCAATTCGAACGTGACAAATTTTATGGTACATAAGTTGTACATTTTCGCTTGAATCTAATGGGTCTTGAAAAATATATTTCACTGAAAGACGTGCACGTACGTGCACGTATTTACTTGTACCGTTTGACGAAAGACGATACACACGTGTGTACGTGTGTATCGTGTTAGCAAGAAAAATACGGGATCACGTTTATACGGAAACAGTTGCTGAAAACGAATCAATAGCTACTAAAATCCATCGTGGACAAAAGGTGAGGAGCAAGAAAGAACAATGGACCGATGATAGAAATAAAAGACGAAGGCAGGAAGACAAAGGCGAAGAAACGCGAGAAAAGAGCAAGGGCGGGCGGCAAAGCAACGAGTAAGAAAGGTTTCAAAGAACGAGAACACGTCCACCGTTCGACTATTCCTCTTTTTCTTCATCCGTGCAGAATTTCAAAAACGTCCGTGTCGCCGGGCGCGTTTTTGTCACGCCATACCGGTCTCACCGGCAATAGCTCAAATTAGTTTCCAAAGGAAATCGACGCGGCGCCGTTGCCGGTCACTGGCTTCGCTGGTTGTTTTCCGTTCCGCGCGCGCGCGCGCTTCTCCGTCGGCGGTGTTCGTATTCTTTCGCGCGAAGTCTCTCCTTCTCCGCGTCTTCCTCTATTACGCATTTCCGGCCCGTTGGACCGGAAACGCTAAGATAAGGCGAGCCTACGGCGCCCTGGCCCCTCGCGAACCAGAAGAAGACAGAGTTAGGTCTGGGTGTGTCTTATCCGGAAAATATTATGGGCACGTGGCCGGCATCGATCTTACGTGTAATGGGACGGTGAAACGTGCGCGATCGAATTCCCTCTAGCGAGTCTCGAACGACGTGGAAGATGCGACCGGCACCGGCACAGACGCGAGAGGGTTACGTGTAGTATGTATGTACTTGTTCGTTGAACGTTCGTGGACCGTGAGAGAGAGAGAAAGAGAGAGACAGTGTCACGACCTTGGACGAGAGGAGGTGGCGAACTCGAGATTTCCATAATCTTTCGCTTCGTACGAATTAACACTGAGACGTCCACGCTTGTCGGATTACCCGACTGATCCGGATTAGGAGGATCGGACGTTTCAATTAACCCTAATGCTTGTGCTTGGAATATAAATAGGGGCGTTGATCGAGTGTTACGAGACGGAAGAAGCGATATTGGCACTGTCGAAAGTTACTGCTTTAGGGAACGATGTTTTGACGTTGGACATGAGGTCGACGAGATTCTCAGTGGATGATAGACATTGTACATATGCCGTGAGCCGCGAAGTTGCGAAATAAAGAAATACGGATTAGATTTTCTGCGGTGATGAATTATAGGGCAGGCTTCGTTTAATGTTAATTTCGATATTACTTTGGCGAAAGATTGGTTGGCCGGTTTTTAAAAGGGTAGGTCAATTGTTATTCGCGAGATGATAAAACCGCGTTTCTTTACCGCAACTGAGCTTCTCCATATTCATCGCGGTATTTTTTTCTTTTAAGCATCCTCGCGCTCGCTATTGCGATTAATCGAACGTTCTACTTCGAACTTGTTGCATTATCTACGCGCAAAAATCGGAATTACAATTTATCACGAGTTACATATTGTAACTATACGAAGCCGAAGAGTCGGAGGATCGTTAAAGAAACAAAATCATCGATTCAGGGGGTGAGAAAAATGACGTTTAACCATTGACAATTAACCAACATCCGCACAAACGGTTTGAGGCTCCTTTGAAGGAGCGACTGTTTTTCATCGAAGCTTCGAGCACCATCAAAGTCGATGAAATGCCTGACGTTGCAGCCGCCTCGCGAATTTGCTGTGGCGTGAAGTACACCAGGATATGCACCCTTCACCTCTTACTTTTTCCGTTTGCCCTTCTCTCTCAGCCTCTCTCTCTCTCTCTCTCTTCCTCTCTCGTTCTTTCTCTTTCGTTCATCGCTGACGATTCCGGGAAACGCCCGACATCCCCTTACGACTGCACTCCCTGACTCTTTCCCGGCCCATTCCCCCTCCACCCCCCTTCATCCGTTCGTCGCCCTGGCACAGCCGGCTATGAATATCGTCAGCTCTTTTTCACCCTCGTCGAACATATTTCAACGACAGTAGGCATCGAGAGGCTCGACGAATGCTCTACCCCACGCTACAATCCCCGAATATGCCGCGGAATCCTCGATCGCTCATTCGCTTCAATTGGGATTTCGCCGCTTCCGTGGCGGTACGAGTATCCTAAAGGCAGACTCAGAAGGGCTGAAGCGAGAGAGCGTCTGCCAGCTCAAAGGATAAGTATATCGGAGATGGAATATCATTCCAAGGATATTCACGCGAAGGTGTGAATATCATTAGGTTCTCCATGGCTTATGCGTGGTTTAATTTCGACCGTTTCCTCGACACCTTGTCAAGGAAATCCATCGATATTTGTGCTCGCGCGGTTTGCCAGCGCGGTAGCTGGGGATTCGGCTCGTAGATGCCTGCGAACGATTATGACACGTTGAATTTGAATTTCTCCGATTTTCAATTAACAATCGGAATTTTCGAACCTTGAAAAATGTAAATTCGAATCGTTTGATCTTCAGGTTCGAACATCGAATAGAAACATCGAAACTATTGAGAGTTGATATACGCGTTAACTTCATTCGAACGAGTCGATCGATCAAGATCGCAATTTTGACTTTGAATTATGAAATTTCAATCATTAAGACCGTTTGAATTTTCGATACTTTAATAGAAATTTTTAGATAGAAACATTCGACAAACAATTGAGATTCATTTCGTTCAACGAATCAAGGCATCCCAGTCATTGCGATTGAGTTATAGATAAACATTCGAACGTCTTTACGACTTCTATCCCTCTCGGTACTTACCTCTCCGTTCCTTTCGCGCGAATTTCAATTTCCCTTCTCCCTTCTCCTTTAGGTTTTGTCAGCTCCTTTAAAAATCTCTCGCCGAAGCCGCAAGCTTCGCGCTTCTCCTTTTTTTTTTTTTTTTTTATTTCCGCCTGGGTCTCAGAGGCGCTGCAGCGCCTCTTGCATCATTTCGAAGATTAATTCGCCAGAACGGCTATTCCCGTCGTTTTCTTTATCCCACGGCCGCCTCCGTCAACGGCTGAGAAGCTGTAACGGTGGCAAGAAGCTGCTGAAAGAGACGAGACCTATTATCCGCCTTACTTCGTTACGTCCCTTTATTTTATTTTGCCTCGTCGCGACCCTTACGTATTCCCGGCCATTACCGTTTATGTCCCGGAGGCTTTCGTCTCCGTAAACCGTCGCTTTGCGGTTGCTATCGACGACGGCGAGCTGTCCACTCTATAACCACCCTTGTTTTCCTGTCGCTGATACCACTTATCCCACTTGGCGTGCACCCGTTTCTTCTATTTTCCAACGTGTAAAAGGAGAGCCCGATCCCATTTTTCCGCCGGTACACGGCTCGCGTCTTATTGATGGAACGTAACGCGGATATTGGAATTCGAACGAGAGTTTACAAGATTGAGCGTTTTATAAATTACGATCGAGTAGTTTATGGGACGGCGCGAGAATCGGTAATACGGTTCCAGCGGATTCGACGCAGCGTTACGTTTTAACTCTTTGTTTCAGTTTTGATTATACTAACCAGCGGGGGAGTAATGGACGGCGGTTATTGGAAATTTTCGTTATTTGGAAATTAATAATATCCATTCGTGTACGTTGAATGGTATTATCAGGTTTTGTTTCTGGCTTCGTTGTACGTTGTCAGTTTTGTGATCAATCAATGTTGGGACGAATTTGGCAATGATTGGGCATTGGAAAGAATTTGAAATTCTGTTAATGGACGTTGCTTCTTATTAATTGTCATCTTCGTCCAGGAGCCTAGGGTCCATCCTTTAACGTAGAAATTAATCAACAACGAAGTGGACGTAATGAGTAGTTTTTGTAAGTTATAAAATTATATATGTATATCTCTGAATAGATACTGACGATAGATAGATAGTTGAAGCGAGCAAAATATCTATAACGATCGTATCAGTTACACCCGTGTGTCATAGACGCGTGCGTCAAGCAGTTCAAGTCAACGATATCAAAAAATCGCAATACGATTATCGAAGATGAGACGAAGGTATTACCAAGTTTTGTTTCTGCTTTCACTTTGAATGATCAATTTTGCGATTGAAATTACAATGGATTTCCGAAACCTCGAAGTAGTGGCTATTAATTGGAGAAAATCTGGAATTCTATCAATGGATATCGCGCACAATGTTACCTCGTTATCTCGCTTTCTTTCAGGACCCGTGTTCAAAGTCAACAACGTTTGAAAAAAATCGGCGATACAATTATCCGAGGAAATTTGCTTTGGTACAACTCCAACGTCATTATTGCAATTCTTTGGGGATCGAAAGGCAGAGCGTATAGGGGCGAAAGGCAGCTCAAAGAAGCCAATTGAAGTAGCCTGAAATCTCCTTCGAGGGGGTACGCGAATAATTGAGATTCCGCGCTATATATTCTACTCGATATATATTCTACACGGTATTGCCACGGTAAATTATGAAGTAGCAACTAGAGCCTGTTAGCTCAATGCATTGAAATAATGTCATACTTGAAAAGCACGTACTTGATCCCGATCTGTGAATTGCTATAGACACTCGAGGTAAAGTCGGGCTTATAGTAGTATATCCTGTGCAAAGATGGCGCCACTTGCACCATGGACGCATCTCTCAGCGACGCGGATTTCCGCTTCCTCTTCAACAATAAATCATTGCAGGTGCGCTGAAACGAATGCAAATGTTATATATAGACGTTCTTACGCGATGGAATGATGCTCATCTGTAACGTTTACGTTATCTCCATTTTAAAACAACACGCTTTGATGATGATGCTTTATTCAGCGCGTTATCAACTTCCTTTATTACTATCCTTTGTATCTTCTCGTTTTCACTCAGAAGTGTTAAGATACTGTTTGTTTTCAACGTTCAGTGCGCAACAAAATTTTTTAATTGCACATGTACATTCGATCGTACAATCGCTGATAATTTTGTACAATTTTGAAACGAACTCAGTCCCAAGGATTTACTTGCCTGTCCTAAAAATTTTTCAGCGGAAACGTTATTTCATTTTTAAGTTTATTTTCCCTCCATTTGACCTTTCACATCGTTTTTTCAGTTCCATCCTATACCTATTTCATCACACTCGCCTCTAAAATTCGATCTTCCTCGCGCGAAACGGAAAAAGACCACGGAGGCGCGAACCAGTTTATACTTTCATTCTGCATACGCAGCACGTGTTACAGAATTCATCACGTGGCGCGCGTACGCGGTGTTTCACCGACCGGAGTTTCAAAATTCAGCGTGCGAACCGACGAGGCGATGGAAAACGATTAAAGCTTCACAAGCATCCTCCCGTCGAACGAACGAACGGTAGCCACGAGCCTCGTGTTTCTAACGAGCCGTTTTGGCCTCCGATACTTTCCCTCGGTCTCTTAATGGATTCCCGCACGTGGTCGAATCACCGATGCCACGGTGACAGTGATGGACACGGCACGCTCTGATTAATGATGTTCTGTCGCAGCGACGAACGACGTCTGCCGGTGCCGTGGTGCTAGACCCTGTCGCCGTTCGTATTATCGATGACCTCAACCCTTCACGGGAGAGCGCGAGAAAGTCATTAGGTCGTAGGGCGAACATCAGATCCGAGGATGTCTTCCTTTAAGGGATCGACGCCATTAGCTGTACGAGGCGCTGTTCTTTTAAGTCCTCTCGAGGGTTGCGGGAATAACAGATTGCCTCGCTTCACTGATCCCCTCCGTTTACTTGAAGCTCGATTTAGTCGATTTTTAGGTCATCCTTGTGTTGTGTATCTCCCGTGTGAGCCGAATCGCAGGTAAGAAATTACGTTTGTGAAATAACGTAACGAGCGAACAGTTTCGTCTGTCCTTTCCTTGTTCGGAAATAATAACTGCGATGTAATTTCCGTAACTGATGGACGAAGGAGAGAAAAATTTGGATTGAAAATACTCGATTTTGGATTTTGGAAATTAATTTCATTTTACTGTTAATCAACGATCGCGTTGGAGAATGTTAAAATAGAAAGCAACGTCAAACAGCAAAATTTTAGTGGATAATTTAACACGAATCGCCACAGTGATCTATATAATCTATATAAACGAGTTAAAAAATATCTCATTCATATTTACAACCAGTCCGATAAATTTTCGACAAATTTTTCGCAGCACATTTTTCTATGCGAGAAAATTCAAGCGAGAAAACGACGTTCCCCTATTCATCGGGAGAGCCAGTCGAACCATTTCAAGGAGATTAGCCCCCTTTAACTACAGACACGACGTAATCGCGTCGATTACCATTGTAGATGCGATATCATCCAACGCGATAGCCATTTGTAATCTACTTTTCACGCTTTTGTTCCAGCCTTGAAACGCCATTCTGCGGCGTGGTAATTCTATTACCGTTTCGGTCTTTGGATGCGTTCGTGACGCGTGAACGTTTCCAGGGATTTCGGTCTTAATGACACAACTAATTGATGTATTTCCCGGGGAAACGTGGGTTGCAAAGTCAAAACGTGCTTAGTCGGCGATCTTCAAAATTCCTTTGATCCTTAGAGCGGGGGTGGCTCTCTCGAGAACGGAATCTAAACCATCCGTCGCCAGTCGGCTAGCTGATAACACGACGGAGAAAACCGCGGAGCTTTCCATATCGCCGAGGAAACGTTGCCTTTGTGTGTTTGCCATGACAACCCGTCGTTGCTTTCCGTCGAGCGATTCGCTCTCTCCCGTCTCTCTCTCTCTCTCTCTCTCTCTCGGTTTGTCGCGCTTCATCGGAAAGTTTTCGACCCGAGTCAGCGTGGCAAGTGACGCGCGTAAGAAATCAATGCCCGGCTTCCTTGAGATCGAAGGAACCCCGCCGTGAATTATCTTGCCACGCGCAAGGCAAAGGGCAACGACCTCTTAAATCTGATCGCGTCCAACGAAAACGTTGTTAAAGAGTATTCGCTTGTTTATGAAGTTGAAATTTATCGGGGGGACAATACCATTGATTTTGTCGATAATGAAAGAGTTTGGAAAATTGTATCGAGTTGATACTAACAAAACCAAGAATATTAAGAGTATCGAGAACTCCAAGTGTACTTTAACGTACTAGATGTAAATGAGCGCGACTGAAAGATAGGAATAATTTTAGAAATTAATTCTGGGAGTACCTGTTTAAAAAAATTCGGACGTCGTTTCATTTACAAATAGGATCGAATCGAGTTAAAAATGAAAATCTCACTACATTCGATACAAATAACTAAAAAATACGAAATGGCTCGAGCCAGAATAAATCGTCAATCGTTATGAAAAATTGCTCGAAGAACAATGTTGTGGAACGTGATCAATTTCATCAGAGTGTCATCAAAGTTTCATCAGGTTCATTCCGACAAACTGGCGCAGTGGCAACAGGGAAAATAATTACTCGGAGATGCAATTCCCCTAGTTCGTTCCGTGAGCACCCTGTCAGGCCGTTGATCCCTGACCTTAACTCCTTGGCCTCTCTCTCTCTCTCTCTCTCTCTTTCCAGTCAGAGCTCCATCTACGATTCTTTGTTAGTTGGGAGCACCGAGTCGGTGGTTGCGAGCACCCTTCCGATGGAAGCCCCGGGTTTCTCTCCCCTGAAGCGAGCCCCGGCGTTGACGCGATCCGCATTCCCGTCTACGTTCGTTCAAACACCTGCCAGTGTTTGCTTAGGACGGCCGGCGTGAGCGCGCTAATTGACTGGTTTCAACTTATTAGTGTGTCTGCAGCGCATTTTAAAACTGGATTAACCGGACGTGCCGGCCATAGGTGGTGACTCGGTGTGTTCTCGCGCGCGCACCACGAGCGTGTGCCCCCTTCCGGCACGATCGATCCTCTTCAACGACCTTCCATAATTTCATCGTCAAATTTATCTTCGTCTACGCGACGAAGCCAGCGACGAGACAACGATGACGACGACGACGACGAGAACGGAGAAGAGCGGAGGTGATGAGGGCACTAATAGAAACTATCCGAGTTTGAATATGAGATTTACCGAATCGACTATTCAAATTCGGCAGTTCGGGACGGGAAACGGTCGGGATTTCCGTAATCCCTTGTACTCGTGAGAGATATGAACAAACTGGATAAGGGATATTTTTCATATTGGCTGTCCGATAACACGTATTCATCCGCAGCCGAGTTCGACTCGTGTTCGTTCTTTAAATCTTATCGCTTGAGGAACGTTTTATCAAGCAGATAGAGACTATATAGATGAAAAGGCTGGCACGGTATAGAATCAGCGTCGTTTGTTGTCCCATTTAGAGCTCGGCACGACGCGTGTCAGCTCGTGTACAGGCAGCTCGAAGCGTGTCAAGAGAGGAAAGAATAGGCGACGTACGGAAGTCGTTAGCGACGTCGGATTTGTATCTTGATTCTTCGCTCGCGATACGGTACGATCGTTTCTCCGGTGAAACTAGGTTAATGCCGATCGGAGACGTGCCGAGTAACTGCTTCACGTTGGTTAAACAACGTAACAATTTAATTTTCCGATTCAGATTTCCAGAAGCAGATTCCGCCAACAGCGTAATAAAATAAAATATTCGATCGGAGGGAGAAGAAGAGGAAAGAAAGAAAGAAAGAGAAAGTAATCGATAAGTTGACGTTATCAAAATTTCGATGGACTGTGCGCCGCGTGACGCACGTTGGTTTTCGTATTAACACGAACGGCTACAGCTCCGCAGAATATCGAAACACACGCGCACGCGTCCCCTTCTGGCTAAGGCGAGGGCTTTTATTTGGTGTGAAATGCCGCGGGCCAGCTAGTTTGTGCGTACATAGAGAGGGTGAATGGAACCTCTCAATCAGACGTCGAATTGGTACGCGCGCGTCGCGCCAACGAAATTCATCGATCAACTCAATTAACTAATTGTTCCCCCTCGGTAATTCGCCACTGCTCGCTCTGCCTATCGTCACTTTCCTTCTCGCATGCGTCGATTCCTCGTTGGTGCCGGTTGGATGGGGAACCGGCGACGGGGAGTGCCAGAGTCAAACGAATCGAGTTTTCACCGGAATCCGATGGTCTCGCGTTCCATTCGTTATATATTTTCCGCTGGTTCATTCAACGCTGGCGTTCGCGCGATGGCTGCCTATCGCAACGATTTCAGATGACACTCGAAACGATCCACTTGACCAGCGTAGCGACCACGTTTATTGGTCACTAGGTTTGCATATCGCGATGGCACGCTAATTCGCTATCAGCCGCTACGAAGATATACAGCCGGCTAGAGGAATTGGGAAAACAGTTGTCGAAGTCGAACAGCGATCGATGCCGCAGATAAACCATAGTAGATTCGCGTTCGAGTGGAGAATTAACAATAATCTAGCCGTAATCCTAATCTAGAATTGTATTCGAGGAAGAAAGAATTGTTGATTAATTAATCGTTGCGCAACTTGTTGCAAAAATCTTCGCGAATCGAGATTATCGACGCGTATAGATTACACTCCGTTTAAACAAATTGCGCTTATTCTCACCGACAAATGAATCGTCCGCTTACATAAACCATTACCCACTCGGGACAGTAAATCTTCGAAGCGAGCCGTTGAATTTTTATCCTAGACCGTTCTCCACGTAGCTCTACACGTGTTACGTAACGCGACCGTCTCGTTACGAAACTAACACCAGCACGAACCCAGTTGCCCAGACAGTTCGCCCATTGTTCCGCCGATTTTCAAAGAGGAATCCTCGATCGTCTTGCCTTGCGCGGTTACTTCGTCTCATTGCAGAATCCTAATACGCGTTCTCCCCCCCCCCTCTCTCTCTCTCTCTGTTTGTTGCAACGTGTTGTATCGGTTTCGAAGTTTCGCGATCCGCGGCAGGTCTAGCAGTTAGCTCGCGTTGCCGCCGCGCCTTAAAAGTTTTCCTTCCGCGTCGAGGATAAACTCGATAAATCACGGTGCACGCATCGCGTACAGTCAGAGAGGAACGATAGAATCTAATTTCCCGCGGATGCCTTACCGGGCGGACCTTGAACGATCCGACCACACGTACTACGCGCATACGTGTCCGCCCACACTCACTCGCCCGGCCGCGTATATATGTTTGCTCGTTCGTGTTCACGCAGCATGCGTGCAGAGTCCCTCGCTCGAATTATGCAAATTCGTTGCAGCCACCGGTCGTATGATCCGACCGGCCGGGCTCGACCTAAGGGTAAACTAATGACGATAGCCAGGTCTGGCCGCTCGCCTAGGTAGGAAACGTCCAGTGCTACGTGCCACTCCGCGACCTCGCTCCTAGCGAGCTCCTGCAAGCTAAAATCCCTGGATAGTGATTGGCAGGTCCCCGACGGTCCTCTGGGTCTGTCATCAGAACTGCGCGAGCGTGACTGCGACAGATTCGGACCAGGGGAATCATTTCTTACATCCCATGAATGTCGATTTGATTCGATTCGGCCGGTTGGCTTCCAGGCCAACCGTTTACCATCGCAATTGATTACTTCGATTCGCTGGATAGTGGCGCCCACCGATCTTTTCCATTGGTCCTCGTCGATGATCGATAGAGAGATGTTGATTCGATGAAACGGACAGAATCGCGGATACTGTTCGAATATAGGATAAATTTTCACTTGTCGTTCGAGTTTCCTTTTCTCGGGAGAAATTTCAGGACTTTGAGTTTTTCTTTTTTAAAAGATGAAAATTTATTGCTCTGCTCTACGACGAGAGTTTAGGAAGACTGTCGGAGTGTAGAAAAAAGATTGGGAATATCGATTCGCAATGAATGAACAGAATAGTGGATATCGTTCGACAGAATAAATTTGGTTTTTCGTTTTTGATTTTTTTGGGGGGTGAATTGTTGGACTTTGGCTTTCTCTTTAGAAGATGAAAATTTACTGCTACTTTATGGCGAGAGTTTTGGAAGAATGTCGGAGTGTAGAAAAAATTGGGAATGTTGATTCGATGGAATGGACAGAACTGTGGTTTTTCGTCTGTAAAATACGGACTATTTGTCTTTTTTCTGTCTTGTAATTTTTGGATGGGAAAAAGGAAGAACTTGAAGATGAAATTTCTTGCTATACTGTACGACGAGAGTCTAGAAATAATGTTGGTGCCGTGAGCTGCAGGAGGCTTCAATACCAATCGTTTTACATTTCATGCACAAAGCTGATGTAATGTTATTCTCTTTTATACACTTTGGAGTGATGTATCCTTGGTAAAATATGCAATGTTGAAAGCAAAGTTGAAAGCACTGAAGCCACGTTTCTGAAACACGGGATGCAGAGGTAACCCGTTTAGAAGTTGCGTTAGCTTTAAAGAAGAACTACTTGTGATCTACATTGGCAATTAAATATTTTATCATAGGAAATTTTATTGCTTCCTTTCAATTTTAATTTTAATTTCATAAAATAATTTGTTGTTAAAAGTAAAACTAGATTTTAACTCACGATTTCATGATGTTAAGAAATATCGAAAATTATGGTCACCAACGACTTTAATCAATTAGTGACACGAAATGATATATGTATATCAACTTCGTGCATCGTTGAATTGATCGATAACAACTAGTTTCACCGGTAACGTGTTCATCACTGTTGATTTTTGATTGCACGAAAGTACATTATTTTTTTCCTCGGTCAAAGAAATGATAGTAACAGCAACTAGGAGAGCTGTAATCTCGCGTGCTTGCACTCGAAAGGACATGAGATCTTCCTCCATTTTCTATGAAACACGGATACTATTTCGAGGTGATCTGGTACCAAAGACAAGCGGTTTTATCATAAAAGGTAAACTACACTGCGTGTCTGGTATTGGATTTTTTTCTGACAATAAAACGTCGCTTAATAGCAACGTCGATTTCAAGTTCTCACCCTATCTTTGAACTTAAAAGTTCAAGAATCAATCAGACAGTAAACATATATCACTTTACGTATTCTGACATTTAAATGTAACGTAGATATTTAATTATAAATTTACGATCGAATATGAATCTTGCGCACTCTGAATATGAGTATGATCAAAGTTTGTGTGTACAGAGCAAATTGCTTTCTAACGTGAGGTTTCGTAAAGTTCGATCGTAAACTACGGATACATTGTCTGAACAATAATAAACGCAGAAGAATACAACGATTCGCATCCTATTGTTCAGAAATTCTCCTGCACGATTTATTTACAGCGCGTGATTACAAGGTATGGCGTGACGAGGTTTCAGAACGATAGATATCAATAAAGAAGTATCCCATTATATGCAATGGCAAGGAAAATAAAGAAAACACGGAAAGCAAATTTTATCGCGCAGGATATCACGATATTATGTCACGGTTTAAAGTGCATCATCCAGTTTGAAGTGCATATAAAGTGGTACTAATGGAATTCTTTTGTGTCGATATATACGATAGTTTTTACGCCACTGCAACTTCCGAACGATCTTTCATATCTTCGTGCTTCTCCTGAACTCCGATTTCTTTTCTTTTAAAATGTGCATATAATTACAAGTTGGAAAAAGTTCTGAGACACAAGTACGATCGTTTATTCAATTTCTCGCGTGTTCCTTTTGCTGTTGGTCGTTGCGGCACTTTCAATATTAAAGCGCTTCGGTAGAAACAAAAGAGAATTTGGATCAGAAAAACAGTTCGTTCGTTATACTTTCCGCGATGCACGTAAATCAGTGAATCGGATATTTTCCTTCGAATCTTCGCGTGCCTTCGCGCTTAACGCGCCCGCATTGTATTTTCACGGGAAATATTCAATTTATCCGCGCCGGTCGACCGGTGACATTTTGGTAATCGACACGGCAATGTCGTCTGTCCTATGTTCTTTTCTGTTTTTCCAAATTATAAACGGATCCGTCAGAATCGCTGGAAATTTCAGCGTCAAGCATAAATTAACACGGCACAGAGCGGCAAAAGAGCGGAGGAGGTGAAGCAGGACGGCATTTCAAGTAATTAGAGCAAACTGTAGTGCGAAAATAACTTGAATGACTGGACGTAACGAACCACTCAGATATCACGGTGACGAGCGTAAACAGCGGTTACAGCCACTACTACAAAGCCGTTCTACAAACGTCTCAATTGGCCCGAACAAAAATATATCGTACGTTATATCGTGACGCTGGTACGTGTTTTCGAGGCAGAAAAATCCACCAAGGACCAGCCACTTGAACGATACTCTCCAAATACTATGGTTGAAACGAGCGTAATAGGATGAAGGGTCAAGAGTTTGACTGGGAACGACGCGCGGCTTGTAACACGCGAGAATTACGTTCATGAAAATCGCTGACGCGTGCATCGGTCTGCAATGGAAAGTCGAGTTGCGGTGGCGACGAGCATTTCCACCGCAATTTATTGGCAGGCTCCGTGCACCGTTTGTTCGCCCGTTTGTTCTCTCCGATCGGCTTCAGCACGCTGCTTCCTTGGCACTGTTCGCCGCGAGGAAACTCGCGCGACGACAGTCGCAAGGCGAGTCGAGCCGGCTCGGGTCCATCGGGTGAAGTGGTTCACCGACGCGCGTTTCATTGGAGGCAAGTAAGAGAAGTCGGGCAAGTAGTGCAGGCGAGCGGGTGGTCGGACTTTTTCGCGAGGCGAGAAGCGAAGCGAGTAAGCGATACGAGCGAACGAGCGAACAGGCGAGCAGGCGAGCAGACCGCGGTCGGAGGCGGGTACGCGGTCGCGATCTTCCCCTCCCCCGGTTTGGCTGGCCCGGCGGGCAGGGACGGCGCAAGCGCGAGATTTCCTCCCACCCCCGGTCGGCGGATAAGAACAGCGAGCAAAGGAACGGGTTGAAGCAGGATAGACGCAAAGTCGGTGCGAAAGAGAGAGGCACGTGAAACGTATGGAGGAGAGAGAAGCGTTGCGTGCCCCGCTACCACCGCCGCCACTGCCGCCGCCGCCACCGCCGCCTCTCTTCCCCGCCGTTTAGTCCTCCCCTCTTCCCCGCGGCACCCCTTCCCCCCGCCCCGCGCCCCGAGAGCGCAGTGTCACGACGGACCTCTCGCAGAGCGCGTCGCACGTCCGAGTACCGGCCGCCGCCCGTCATCAGTAGTCGCCGTACCGCGCAGCCACGTAACCTCTCACCTTCTCCTTAGTTTTTAGTAGTCAGTAGTAGGGGAGAGTGTGGAGAGAAAGAGGAGAGAAAGAGAGAGAGAGAGCGAGCGAGCGAGAGAGAGAGAGAGAGAGAGAAAGGGAGAGAAAGTGAAAAGAAGAAAAAAAAAGAAAAACGGGAAGAGGAACGAGAAACAGTGAGAAGCCGATTCTGAGAAAAAGGGAGAAACGAGAGGTCGACAGCCCGTTTTTTCGTCGTCGTGATCTGTACTCCTCGTCGTCGTCGTTGTTGTCGTCGTTTTCGACGCCGTCGTCGCCGTCGTCGCTGTCGTCGTCGTCGCCGCCGCCGCCGTCGTCATCCTCGTCGTCTACGTCCACGTCGTTGTCGTCGTTGTCGCTGCCTCCGTTGCCGTCGTCGTCATCCTCGTTGTCGTGGTCGTCGCCGTCGTCGTGATCCGGCTCGACGCGACCAACGCGGATATACAACCACTCCATCAACTCCAATTGCTCACCAACAGGGGAAGGAAAGAACGAAACAAACAGAAAGAAGGATAACAGCAAACAAAGTGCTAGCAGTGAAACGTACCGCGTGTACGTTTCGTCCCACGTCCCACCGTCCTATAGTCGATAATTTAATCGCGCGATAATCAACGAGAAACCCTCGCGCACCCTCCGAAAACGACGGAGCACCGCGTACTCGGGATACCAGGGAAACAGAGAGAGATAGGTGAACAACACAGAGGAGAAGGAGCGAGAGCAAAGATCAAAGAGGCAAGGAGTAAAGGTAATAACCGGGGGACGAGGATCAAGAGAAGAGAGCAGTCAGAAACGGCGCGGTCAGAAGTCGCGTGAAAGTGCGTGCTCGTGACATCGTGACATCGGAAGCGTTGACACGCGAAAGATCGGAGTCGGTGTTTTGCCATCGACAGGGCAAACACACACGGCGCATCGTTCAGCTGACGACGTGTTGTGCCAAAGGCGGAAGTACGAAAAGCAAGCGAGATCGGCTGCCATTGTCACTGGTACTAGTGTTACCATAGCCACTGCAACCCCGGACACGCGAGAGCGTTGTCATAACGACAAGCCGTTCGCCGCGCGTCGCTATGGAGCCCCAGAACCAGGAAATCGTTGCGAGCGGATCGCCAGCCGAAGTACCAAACGATCCGGGGTACGAGAAACCAGGATATCCTGATCCTAAAACAGACCACCACCTCCACTCACCATCTACCACCAACAAGATAGAGCGTGCGTGAAAACGAAGCGAAAAGAACGACTAGCGCAAAAGACGTCCAGAAGTGTGTTTTCATATCGCGCGCAAATTCGAAGCGGTTTAACCCGTGATCGTGTTCGTTACCTTGTGTTTTTGTTGCCCTGCTCCGCGCGAGTGTTTGTTATGTTGATGCTTCTTATACACGGTTCCAATTCGGATCGTTTGCCGTGATATGCAATGTTTTCGTGTTCATCGTTACGCGCCTCGGTTCGTTTCGTTATTACCGTCCACAATTTATTCCCGACGTTGCATCGTCACTGCCGTCGTGATCGTCGTTTTCGCCGTCGTGGTTATACGATAATGCATAGTCAGATTCGTGGAATGTGTAGTGTTTATGTTTGCCGGGCGCGTGAATATGCGTGCCACGGCGCTCTCCTCGGACCAGTGGCGCCTTCTTTCAGCGTGTTTAGCACCCCCTCAAACTTGATGAAAGGAAAGGGAGAGGGAGGGGAGATGAAGGGGAAAGGTTAGATGAATGGAAAGGAGAAGCAGCAGGGGTTGTGAAGAAAGGGGTGAGGCAGAATGGAAAAGAGAAATGACTTGACACCTTTGAATTTTGCCGCCAACTGTTATTCGCCGAAAGAATTTTTCTCGATATCGAGAGAAGCTCCACGAGTGATGGATAACGTCTTTTCGAGCCGTACGTAGTAATATGACAGGAGAATCGTTCGAAAGGAAAATTAAATCCTCGTGTCGAGAAAAACACGGCGAACCAGTGTGCTCCAAAAGGGGTAAATAAATACGTGTGTCACGTGGTCGTGAAAGTTTTCCGGCTTTGAAGCCACAGTGTCTCGCGTTCACCACGTGACTCGTGAGTAAAAACAGAGGGGAAGTGTCGTTTATCAGTTATCGGTTCAAACTCCTTGAGACCTTCGTTTTTTTTTTTTTTTTTTTTTATGGACGTAATCGCACGTCGCGTGTGTATACGTGCAGCACTTATCGAGTATGCGGTACGTTGAAACGATTTCATAGGGTGGTTGATAAAGTTTAGGAATTCCAGTGGAAAGTTAGACGGGTTGGTAACATCGTTCGGTGTATCTCTCGCGATCGATTCCGACGACATATGGTCAATGGTTTGTCCTATTAATTCTCCTGAACCTATCAACGGGGTATAGTGCGGTAGCCTACTCCAGTTCTTCGTATCACGAAGACCTAAAGAGAGAATCGAAGAGGGGTCGCGGGGATGGAGGGAGAGGACAAAGAGGGAGAAACGCGTGGGCGAGGGGAATAGGTTATATCGTGCCACGGAAAATCGATGTTCAAATGCGCCACCACGTGATTACGTCCACAACGCGAGAGTGTTATCTTCGTGGATATACCGCTCACGGTGATAATCTTTACTTTCTAGTAATGCCAATGCATTTACATTGCTTGCGATATGACCGTTTTTTCAAAACGTAGCGTAAAGAGAAAAGAATGAAACAAACGCGGAAATATTGAAAGGAACAAATGTATGCATTTTCTTATCAATTCGTTGGTCGATTAGTAGGTAAACTTGCATCAAGTCGACGATAAAGCGCTGCAGACCGGTTTATTTCATACAGTGGTTTAGATTAGAAGTTTGTGTCCATAATTCATACGTCCATTGACAGGGATGTATTTACCAAAAAGATTGTCCGCGCGCGATGTAAGCGTGTAATGAGGCGCTGTTATAAGTTATTTATTCATGATTGCTCGATACGTGCGTCGTAGGAGTTTGTAAAACCATCCCGATAAAAATGTTTTGACGGCTGGTAGCAGTTGAGATAATTGTTAGCATTAGGAGATGTAATGACGCGTATCGATCTACGGAAGTACGTAACGGTGATTAAAATAACTCTATCGAATTAGCAATAAAAGTGTTCTCGTCCGGTTTCAAAATCTCGGAGTAGTATTTACTTCTTAATACTCATATTCGGGCTATAGGAATCTTATCGTACGATAAAATAGTTTTTGTGCTTTTCGTTATTTATTACATAATAACGGATAAAAGCAATCCTCCTATATATTCTTAAGCAGCTCTCGTTCTAACTTAAATACGCGGCATACTTAAACGAATCCATATCTAGAATGTATTTACATTACGACCACGTGTTTGCCGTGACTTTGCAAACCCGCGCGATTCGAGCTGATGTATAAATGCTTTTATGATATCACTTACGATAACACTTCTTGTAAATCAATTAATAATTACGATTCACAACGTATAGATGAAAGTAGGAGATATTTTATTTTTCTCTAGAAATTGGGAAACTTTCTCGTATTGTTCTCGGTATATAGCGAAATTTAAATTTAAACGAACGCGTTGACGAGTTGTAGTATCGAATATAATAAAATCGACAAATATCATCGACGTAGAATAAAGAAGGCGCCAGGGAACGAGGAGAACACGTGTTTGTTGTGTTTCGCCCGTGAATCGTTTGGTTTCTGTTTTAAACGAATGCGACGTCTCGGAAATTGAACGACGTGTTTTAATGAGGTTATGATTAATGCAAAATGAAAAAAAGAAAGAAAAAAAATTTCGCGAGTTGTTCAGTTGTTGGTTGATGTGTGGTGACACCTGCCGTCAACAAATAGAGACTGCGCAGGGGGTCACGATACCGGAAGTTACCCTCTGCTGGCAGTCTCCCCTGTATTCCTTCGTCACCTGCCGAAGACGCAACCTGATGCCGATGCTGACGGATTCATCTTTCTTTTTCTAGGAAAATGTTCATCGGTGGGTTATCATGGCAGACCAGTCCAGGTATGTGCCCCATACTTTCGTTTAAAAGTGAAATATCGATTTTCGTTCTCACGATCGCGCGCCGTGGTCATTCGTGCTGTTCGAATGGCCGCGCCAATTCGTCTAGAACTCGAACCGTTTAGATGTGCGCGCGCATCGAGACGTTTCGACAGTTTTACGAGCGCGTCCTATTGTTTCAAACGTCGGTGCGCGTACGTCCGCTTTTGTGAATGGTTTTAATTTATTTTGTGTTGTTTCTGATGCTTCGGAGTGATTCAGGATGAGCGGAAATAAGGTACGATCAAATAATGCTTTTCTATCGATGCGTAGCACGATACTGTGTAAAGGAAATATCTGTCATTCGCACGGTGTACGTTTCGTACGTTACGTTTTAACGTATGTATATATGGCGAGAGGTTATAA
The DNA here is from genome assembly GCA_032399595.1 of Tetragonula carbonaria. Taxonomy (NCBI): domain Eukaryota; kingdom Metazoa; phylum Arthropoda; class Insecta; order Hymenoptera; family Apidae; genus Tetragonula; species Tetragonula carbonaria. Next base: position 11,626,711 of record JAUCRC010000003.1, read on the forward strand.
ATATGTTCAGACTACTATTATTTACTGTTAAAATATTATTTGCGTAACATATGTTATGCGTCAAATTCCTGTTAAAAGGCTTGTTTGACGATTATATAAACAGTAGCGTACATTTTGCTCCGAATTTCTGTCAAAAGAAACAAACAAGTGAGATACGAACGACCGTTGTTCTCATATTGATTATCGATATATGTCGAAACAAAGATGTCGCTCAACGTAACCGGGGTTAGAGACGTATGATTTACCGAGTATCGAATATGAAATATAACTCTTTCACTGTTTTAGTATCTTTAGCCACTATTGCAACTCTTTCAGTGAAAAGTTGTAAATAAGTAAATTAGAGATAATAAGTAAATTAGAATAATAATTAGAGAATTGAAATAATAGTGATTTGAGAATTGAATAATTAGACACAATTCTTTTTTTATATAACCTATAATCATAACCTAATCGAACGGAAATTGAACAAGTTAATTATTCCTACAAACAGCATATATTAATCTATCTGTCTTTTAAATAGAATAAAATAAAATTGAAAATAAAATTTCAACATTTTGTTCGAATAACCTCAAAATTGCACTCGAAACATTTCCGTGCTCGTTATAGGAAAATTTAAAAAAAAAAGAAAAACGAAAAAAAACGTAGAGTTGAGAAATCAGGATGAAATATTCAGGACGGGCGAAGAAGTGGCCGTTTCGTGTGAAAAGGAGCCGCTTTATAGGAACGAAGGGAGCGTGCATGGTCGATGAGGTAATGATGAGGAGCACGTGCAAATTCGAGGCGTTCCTTTTGACGAGACTCGCTCGGCCGCTCGTTCGCGTGTTCGAGTGTTCGAGTTAGCAGTCCTTTTATCTTCGTTAAGAGACTCGTGCCGGTTGGGCGTAGGAAAGAAAGAGAAGGAAGGGAGAGCAAGAGAAAAAAAAAATTGCCCCGACGAGAGGCTGGAACGCGGAACGATAATCGCGCCGCGACCAAATGGCCACGAGTCGTCACGCGCGTCTTTCGGCTGTCAGCGAAAAAAAAAATGACCCAAGCGTGAAGCGTGCACACGAATGGACGGCGACAAGATTCAGGAAAATAATTGATAACGCGAACAGTGCATGACGTGCGATTTTAAGAAACTCTTGTAGACTGTGACCATTCGATTGTCCGAGAAATCGCACTCGATCTTTTCATCTTGGATATTTTTCCGAATCGTAATCTAAATGTTTGAAAAAGTAGACAGGGATATAGGAAAACAAATTGTACGGCCTGTTTCCTAGAAATAGAATTATTTTCCATAGAATGACAACATAGAGATTTTAATTCAAGATAGTACAAGCGTATTTTGATAGATTGAGATTGCGATAGAGATGCGTTTCTTCGTTTCTTTTGTTTTTCTCGTTTCTTCCTTCGTCGATCAAGCGGCCGTTCAATTCAACCGCGAAATAACTTCAAGGGAATAACCGATGAATGAGACGCAATATTCTATAACACAATGAGACTAGGAATTAAATTCTTCGACGATCGTATGGCAATTATTTCTGATTACACTCAGATAGGTTCATGACATAATTAGCGATGCAACGTTACGCCGATCTACACAGTTTTTCGCTTGGTCGGCTTCAATTAAAGGATCTCTCTCTCTCTCTCTCTCTCTCTCTCTTCTGAATTATTCAATTACACGAAAGAATATTCGTCCATTGCCGTCTGGAATTCGCAGGAAAAATGCATGTTAAATTACATGACATTTAATTAACCTTTCAAACGCACCTGAAAGAAATCCATCTTTCTTTCTTTTGTTTCTCTTTGTAGTTTTCTTTTTTCTTTTTCATTTTTTTTGTTTCCGTGTCTTCTGTCATTTTCGCGACGTGCTTGCTGACGAACCTGAGGCTTGCCTGATTTCCCGTGAAATTGGCGCTAATCTCGCGGTGCGTCGCAGCTACTTTGTTTTTAGTTCGAAGGAAAGATTTCAAGCCATGCATCAGGCGAACGAACAACAAAGACGCTATTGCGGGGATTAATATAATCATGCAACGCGCGACCATGTGCAATTGCATTGTGAAACGATCGCGGCTACTCAGAAACTGTCAACTACTTCCGTAGTAGAATTTTCATGGCGGGAACGCGCGCGTTACGTATTTGCGATGGCATTTCTGCGATATCTAATCAGGCCGGCTACGTGACAGGTATTTTCTGATATACGTACGAGTTTCGTGTTCGAATTTATTTCATTATTTTAATTCATTCCAATCTATCTCGTTGTACGTAAAATCACCTGGATCTATTGTGTCTTTCATATATGATTCATATTAAATGTTGAATTTTATACGGTATTAACGAAAACTGATTACTGTGATTGAACGTAGAAGCAAGGTTTCGGATCGTAATTTATAAACTAGAAGCTAGTGGTTACGGGTGTGTGAAATTAGATTCGAAAAAAAAAGATGTATTAATATCTTCTTGTTTCGTGAATAGAAAGTGAAAATTCGCTACACCGGTAGCTACGCGATTAAAGTAATTGAGTGTATTATCCAATTGCTATCGTGCGGAAGAAAACACGAACAAAGTCTGTCCGATAAACGCCCCAAAAACGATAAAATTAATTCGTGCTTTTAAATGCCTTCTCCGCTGGAGCGCTGGATTATTATCTACGGTTATCGTTTCTTTCGACTAATGCCACGCGGCAGAGTAACGCGGTTTTTGCGTTTGCTATTTCTCCCGATCATTAACATACCGTGATATCGCATATACTAACCACGGAAACAGATACTCGGCCGGTTGCATAATCTGGTCGCGGTGCTCATACATATTTCGGGAGTTTTCTCAATTACGCGCGCAGCTGAAATATAATAGTTTTCGTAACATCGTCGTCAGCGGTGGTGACGGCTCTCCTGGAAAAAAAGAATAAAAGGAACGAAGGCGAAGTAGGCTCATTAGCGTTATTTGCCGTCGTTATGTAAGTCGCTATCTCGCTTCGTCTTCTCGCTGCGTCGTTCTCTCGGCTGCGTTCGCTGCGGCTGCCTTTTCCGCCTCGTCGTCGATCCCGACGCGGTGAAAAAACGAAGGAAACCGACGACGAAAAAAGAAAAAGAGGACAATGTCTACGACGAGTCAGCTGTTTGTTGCCACGTGTCTCTCCGTCATCTCATTAGGGTCATCGGTAGATTAAATTTACGCGCGAGTTTCAAAATAAACTGGTGGAGAACGTCCACGAACAGATTGTGGACGTGGACGAATTTGCCGGCGGATTATCGGGGAACAATGATCGATCGATGGTCACGCTCGCGCTCCGTTTCCAACGGTTCAGCGTTCCTTTCATCGGCGACGCTGCGAGAAAGCGTGTCTGAGGTAGAAAAAGCGGAGCAGTCGTCCGGCCATTTCACATCGTACCGCCGTGAACCGTGTTTTACGCCGCTGTGTTCCGCAAAAGTTCATAGGTACAAAGATGCGGTGTGCGCCGGGCTGTAACCGTGGGAAAGCGCCTACGAGCGCCGCAGTAGGTTGTCTCTACGGTTTATCGCGACTCGCGACCGACGGAACGAGTTACTTCTGGAACTACATATATATATATATATATATATATATATATATATATATATATATATATATCTGCAATAGTACTAATAATTATATTAGTGGATAATGATTGTCGAGTCGAGCAGTTTTTCCTCCTCTCTCCAACCAGATATTTTTATAAGTTCATTCACATTCGATACGGGATTTATTTTATCGAGGAACGAGAACGTTCCATCGCGACGAAGTGTACGGAGAATTTTCGAGGATAAATAGACGAGATTTGTGAATGCATTTGATTTCTCACAATGGAAACTGGTTACGTAAATACGGGTTCGTTGGCGCTTCCTGTAATGTCTAACAAGTGCAGTACACGATGTTGTAAATACTATCTAGCAATATCGTTAGGAATTCGAAACACGTAGGAATCTTTAAGATGTCTTCCTCGTGAAACATCCTGTCAACTTCTATACTCTTTCCGTTTCATTTATTACTTGGAAATTCTACATACACGTGGGATTGCTAATACGCTCGTTGAGCAAAATTTAAAATCCTCAATTATACGCACATATATAACGCGTTTCCATTAACTTCGATCACTTACCTCTGATGCACTCTATGCATCAGAAACAAGATAGACAAGACCCAAGATAGTTCGTGGTAAATTTCATTAACTCTATCGCAGTCGTAATACCGCGTGAGCTATTAGTATGTATCAGATATTCCTCCGTCTTGTTCTTGCTCTTTCTCTTGCTCTTTTTCTCGTTCATCTTTCCCATTGAAAAAAGTGTTTTCCCGTTGTCGAGACGAGCTGACTCGTCGTAGCAGAAAAAAGAAGAAGAAGAAGAAGAAGAAGAAGAAGAAGAAGAAGAAGAAAAAAGAGAAAAACAGTTAAACGAGAAACGGAGAAAAAGACTCGGTTGTCCTTCTTTTCGCTTTAGCGTGTTCAAGTCGAGGCGGTCGTGCACGGAAGACCTCGCGATGCGTCGCGGCGCGATGATTCGAAGCGCGACGAGCGTGCGACTCGCAATCCTCGCGACTCGAATCCGTGCAGCTCGAGTTCGCTTCGCCGATTACTTCGCCATGGTGCGCCAAGTTTCGCGAGGCTCGCGATATAGTGTCGCATTACGAACCGCATAATCCCGCATGTTGGAACGTAATACGGAATCGTTGGTTCCGGTACCGAGTTGGCGGGCGTGTTACGTAAACTCTCGCCTACCAATGAAACAGTGTTTCGTTAATTTTTTCGGTGATACTTTTCTTTCTTTCTACACGCTTTAAACCAAACGGATTATCCTTATACGGTAACTTTCGTTCTACGAGATTTCCGAAAGAGACACTGCGAAAATTTCTCTTCTTTCTTTTATTTTCATACTGCGTTGAAACTGGGATGATGTTTTATAAAAATTGAAAAGTTCTTGGTAAAATTAGGGACCGTAACGCTTTTAGAGTTTTTTTTCTATTTTCATAAATTCTAATCAACTATCCTATTCCTGGTACTATTTTAATGCACAACTATCTTTTATTTAACAATTTCTCTCTTCACCTCGCGTAGAATGGAAAATACAAATATTAGCAATTGAATATAAATTAAGTCGGTGCTACTTGAGAGTCAAAAATCTTCCAACAGAACTAACTCTTTCTTTGCCGGGCCCTTTTTTTCAGAAAGGTCCTCCTCCTCGATTTTTTCTCCTCGATTTCACTCCTCACTTCGCGGGTTTAACGTCGAATCTGAAACTCGAGCCTGGCACTGTGATTTCTCGTCCTTGTATACCTCGAAGGATCTTTGTCAAACTGTATCCTCTCTCGCATGGAAGAGATCGAGAGCGGCGTTTCGCTGGAAATCCAATCGTCGGGACCGCACGTTCGTTTATGTTTGATTCCCGCTGAGGGTTTCAGCCCATTGTAACGGCAGACGTTTCTAACTGAGCGCCGGTGTTTGCCAATTCAATCGGTTATTCGCAGTACGTATATCAATGTACATATTATACGTAATGCGATTTCAAAATGCGGTCGCCTGTACAAAGAGTGATTACGTATTAATCATCAGCCGGTGAAACGCGACGCAGCGTGTAATTCGTCGAAGATATTGAACGGCAGGGGTTGGTGAATGGAAAGTGTGAATAATTAGAAAGATTCGTTGATCTATAGTAGACTTGTGTTTTCTAACACCGTAAAATTTAATTCTAAATTATGACATCAGGAGAACGAAATCCAACGATATACCGTATTTTCTCTAACACGAATTGCTCGACCGATTTTGTTTGTCAGAACTTTGTACGGGAATAATGGTCATCAATGTTTATGACGGTACCGTGCGATTGCGAGGTAACAAAATGTTATGTGTGACAGTATAACTATAAAGTCAGAAATTAGAAAAGATAGCAGCGTTCTTCGTAACTAATAACAATCTTCCTCTCGTATTGTTCAACTGGCTGACAAAGAACTAGAAACTAGAAACTGAGAACTGAGAAATATATCGAAATAAATCTTCTCTCTCAAGCTCACGAGAGACGAAAATTCGACTTTTACTTCTCTGCTTTATCTTGCTATATACGCGATTTCTCCGTATATATTTCTCCAAAATATCGTGTTCCGAGATCTGGTCTCCATTCGCATCCCAGCACAATTGTCTTCAACGTGCCATTTAAGTCTCGGATCCCTGGTAGTCACGCTTTCGAGCAATTACATTTTTCAGTGGCTGGTTGTTTGCGTCGTATTCAGAGTTATCGCGGTCCCGAGCCATAATCTCGCCTCTTTTACGATTTTATCGCTTCGAGTTGCATACATGCACGCGTCACAGTTTAACGTGAGCACGTGCTCGATCGGTGGAGGGATACCTGAGATGTGTGCTATTTTTTTCCCCTTTTTTTTTTCGTTCCGTGTTTTACGTTTGCCCTTTTGTTTACCGTCTCTCGCAGAGATTACGAGAGGCCATAATCCGCCATGTTGCTCGTGATTTCAGGGAATCCAACGTAATATTCGCACGTTTCCACGTGTACGAGTCGCGTCTGTACGATCGGATGAAGTTTTTCTTGGTTTCCTCGGTGGCTACGCGAAAATAGTTTGTAGAGATATTCGAGCGCGATGGCGTTCGACACTGATGGCCCTTCAGTTTGACGCGATTTCGAGCGTCGAATCCGCTTCCACGCGAAATTAACGCCCGGTCTGTGAACGCTGAAGCGTCTCTATTCACGTGGATATACAAGTGTCTCCGTTCTCTCGACGTCTGCGATTTTATCCATTTTATTACTACAATTCGCATTTACGGTAATATCTTGAAAAAAAAAAAAACGCACGGTGATATTGAAATAACGCTGATGGAGATACTGCGGACTTTTTATGCGCTTGTGAAATTTTTAGGGAAATTCGGAGCACATAATGTAGCACGTGAAATATCCGACGTGCAATTTCTACAATGTGTGACGTGTAAATCAATTTTCTCAACTCTTCAGCTATGTTTTTGAAAATATGAAATTTGCATGAAAAATCGTAGCCATGTTATTCTCTTTTTCTCGAGAGGATCTATTCTTTGCTTCGAGGCTTTCTTTCGATTTTTCTAATTTCTTTCACCGTTTTCACACGGTTATTGTATAACTATGAACAACGTCGAACGTATTTTGACATGACGAAAAGAGAAAGTAGGTATGCGTTGTATTTACATAGGTATATTGTTCATACAATGGGATTCAACGTCGACTACGTTGTTTTTCTTGTATCCACGTGGTGTGTTTATTCGCCGGCGTCGCGAAATTTCAAGTCATTCAAATGGTTACTTGACACTTTGGGTCGGTTCCAGGTATTGTCGAAACATTGTGGGACAAACGGCATCAGAGCTTACAAACATGCATCAGTTTGCGCCTAACTCTCATCGCTTTCTGCGTTGGTTAACGACAATGCCGCGTGGTCGGGGCCGACGAAAAACGAGTACACCGAGATGAAAGCGTCCAATTCCAATTGCTTTTCGTTATTAGTTTCACGCCATTGTTTCTACAATTCCAATTATACATACATGTATACATACTGTTTCTATAATTCCAACGATTTATTGTATTTTCGTATAAAAAACGATAGATTACGGTGTAAATCGAATTAACGGATTGTCGATGTAAATCGACAACACATGTGTATATAATATCACCGGAATATTCCGTTTTCGAGCAACATTTTTCAAGCGAAAAATTACGCGCGTAAAATACGCTTGGTTGTTCGCACTGACTTTTCAGCGGCATTTCAGCGTATTTGTTTACTTTGATCTTAAAAGTCGTTTTAAATAGAATGGAATTACAGACATCGATCCGATTTAAATGATTTCTTTACTTTGGTGGTTGTCACTCAGAAATTATTTACTTCTGGTATCGGATTCTTTTTATAGATATTTTCGTGTTTGATTATTATTTTCGAATCGGTGGAACGAGTACAGTTTTATGGATTGGATTTAGCACGAACATCATTCGGGAATTATTATCTATAACACTGGTTTTCGATAGATATTTCGTATCCGATTGCAACAAATTGTTCCGAGTGCCGCTAGAACGAATACAGATCACTCGTTCAACGATTGAAAACTATTATTTGTGGCGCTATCGCGAGTCGAAATCGCTGTCGAAGATTTGGAAAATAGGTTACAATCATATAGACCATCCGAATCGAGGTACGATAGTTTATTATAATTTCATTCATAAGTGTCATTCGTAATTTCATTCATCGAGTCCGATTTATTCTTTATCGTCATCTTAATAATACGTGCAGCCGGAACAACTGTCAACTTTATCATATAACGTTCTCTAATCTAAATATTACAAACCGTCTGGTGATTTGTGAATGACAACACATACACGGTCTACTTATAATTATCATTCAAATCTCTTTGAATTGAAATACGTTTGTTCCCTGCTAAATCTCTTCGCGAATTATCTTTACGTCTCTCGTTTGTGCATCGAATACCTATACATATTCGGAATAATAAGATTTCGTCTCTTCTGAGTCCCTTTATAATCAAGGTACGAGCTCTCCGAAATGAAAAGCAGAACGTGTTTATCAGCGGCCGGGTTAAAGAAAAACACAATTCCCTAACGGAGTGTAGATAAAAGCTTTTATGACGTTTTTCCGGCTCCGTTGTCGTCGCAGTGTCGTCTTAGTTGTTGTCGTGGTGTCTGATGCAATCGAGCGCAACAGACTCTCCTCGACTCTCTCTCTCTCTCTCTCTCTCTCTCTTTCGCTATTTTTAAACGTAATTGCAGCCGGCCGTTTTAATGGGCGAAGGAGAAGAAAGAAGAAGAAAAAAGAAAAAAAGAAAAAGGAAAAAGGAAGAGGATACGGTGGCTAGAGAAGCGGAGAAAATTTGTCAGCGTCTTTTTAGGATGTTGCGGCGTTAACGAGCGATTTCGTATTTCGCGGGAATTTTCATGCGTGTTTTTCGGTCGTTGCAGTCCTATTTCTGGCGCGCGTTCGTGCACCGTTTACGGAAATGTTTCGCGGCGGATGCCAGTGATTTTTCGTGGAATGGACGAAGCCGGCTCGCATCGTCTCGCGGTTAACTCGTCGGCTCGCGATAAACAAAACGAGCCGTAAGGTTCGAATTCATTTTTATTCGCCGTTTTCACGCCGTTTCGTCACGACGATCTCGGCAGGCGGTTTTCTTTTACTTTTCGCTAGAACGTTTAGAACACACGTTTAGAAGGGAATCGTGCTAGGAATGATACTCGTAGTTTAACTCGGCGAATGAAGCGAGGAATTACGTTGGTTGGTCGGTTGGTTGGTAGAGGATGACCGGTCGTCGCTCATGCAGCAACTCTTAAACTAACGCCAATTAGTAGCGCGGCACACCGCGGAGTACACTATAAATAGGCCATTAGGTAGGTCTGGGTTGAATTGGGTAAGCGTTAAGTTGCGTATTAACGGGCCGCTAATGATGTAGCGTGTGCGCACCGAAACGGGAGGGGAAAGAGGCGGCGGTGACAGGGGGGAGGGGGCGGAAGGAAAGAGGTGCGGTGGCGTCGCGTTTCGCACCAGTTTCCACGAGGTTTCGATTCTAAATCGGTAACTCTCCTTGAAACACGGTGTACACGCGTTACGATATCAAAACGCGATTCGAAATACGACGGAGAAACCCATAAAACACTAAGCCGCTTCGGTTGTCACGAGGTCAGTTTAATTTCGGTCGAGTGCGTGTTAGATCAGGTAGGTAACGAAGTGACGGGCCCTGAGATCGCTTCAATTTTGGATCGACCGAGGTCGTCGAAATCTGACGATGACACCCAGGGAAGCATACCTCGCGCGCATATACGTGCATATATCGTTCAACATATGTCGTTTAACGCGCGAGAGCTAATAATCTGACGGTGAATGCGTTCTACCCTGCGTCTCTCTACGCGCGTCTGTCGCTATTAATCCGAACGCAACACACGGCGGTGTCGCAATTGGAAACGGGGAATTGCTATGGAATCGCGTTGCCGAACCGCGACGTCGGATTTCGGTACTGCGCACCACCGATTGCTACACTCTCAGCAAATCAGCATCGAAGCACCAGAGGTCGAAAATTCCGACGTTGAATTTTCGATTGAGATGAATCGTCGATTCGGCTATCGAATCGTCGCTGTCTAAGGAAGAAATTAGAAGAAGGAGGATGAGCATTAAGTTCAAGAGTTGAACGAACGACCAAGACGCAGTCGCGTTCCTTTTCTTTTTCTAGTTGTTTCGTCGACAGGATAGGGTTCAATGAAAAGAAGACTAAATGGCAAGCTGTCGGGCTGGAAAGGATACAGCACGAGGCCATCGTGCGACAGACGATCCGTCGAGGGGGACGAGGACGGTAGAAAAGGAAGAAGAGGGAGTCGATCGGTCAGCTGACTGATGGCTGGCTGTCCTTGTCCCTCTTCGGCTCTTCCTCGTTCGTTTGAAAGCCGCTAAAGGGGGCCTTAATTACGCAACTAGGTCGAAAGGGGCGTCTAATTTATTTCCAGCGACATAGGTGACTGCTTGCGGGCCTCTCCGCGACAGCCAGCTTGTTAGCGCAGCGTATTTGTTAACATAAAGGGAGGTCAATGACTCTTGTGACATCGTTTCGGTTTACGTTTTCAACGTCACGTTTTGTCAGTCCCTGTTTCCTTTCTTCTTTTGTTTTTTTTTCTTTTTCTTTTTTTCCCGCCCGCTCTCTGGCTGACTCTTTCTCTATTTCGTCTCTTTTAGGCCTCGGATGTTACGCAAAATGTCGCAATGAGAGAGCCAGTTTGAAAGGGAGATACACACGTGCGAATTCCGCGATAGACGAAATTCACGTAACGTTGCTCCGCAGCGAAATATGTACAATACATACGTCGATTCGGGAATGCTTTAGACGAAGCAGTTTTCGTTTTATCTTATTGGAATTAGCATCGTGTCTCTGTAATCCCTCGCCCGGCGGATCGAGATTTAGCAAGCGCTTTCGTCGCGAGCTGTTTTGCGAGGAATAAGGAACAAGGAACAAGGAACACGGTATCAAAAGTTTCTTCACGTACCGTGTTTCACTAGCTCGCAAGATAAGAACGATTTTAACGTCGGGCATTTAGTTAACACTTGCTTTTTCCCTAGATCGTTTGCTTATCTACTTGTACACAATTAGCGGCGCTGCTGCCCGAACAAAAATTAAGATATCAGCGTTCCATAAGCTTAACTTGCTAACCGCATCTGAACTTTCCGATTTCTTGCAACGTTTTTCTTTTCAACGTTCAAACGCTGCCCCGTTTTTACGCCCGAAACTCTTGCCTTTTACGCCGAGTACTTGCTTTGCATACCACAAATCAGTGGTTGCCAACTAACAGTATCGGCACGCGAGCTTATTTTTAGTAACGCGCGAATTATGCCGAAGTGGAGGGGGGAGGGGGGAGGGGGGAGGAATCGGTTCAGATAAAATGTGTGTTACGCTATCGCGTATCTACGATTCGAAGTAGCGCCCTTTTAGAAATTTTACACGACGCGTTTGCACACGCGCGACCGTCCCGCCACGATCGATTACATCTGTATATCGATGTATTTCGAACGACGTGAGAGACGCATTACTTTCTCGAGTCGTCGATACGTCAGCTTGTCCGCTCGTCGTACGAAGTCGCGTTTCTATTTTATAACGTCCCATTTCGATAATCTACGACTGTTAACGGGTATATCTTTCATCTTTCTCGACAAGCGTCACGCTTTCGTTTCGCGCCACTGTGCATATCAACACGCTTGGCTGCGGTATCAGTCAAAAGCATGATTTTAATCTACCGTCGCGCGAGTATCCGACGCCAGTTAGGTTTGAGTCAACGGTCCCTGAATTACGTAAGACGATTTTGCAATTCAAACGGCTTATGACTTAAGTTATGACGCCGTTAATTTTCATTTCCCATAGCGTTGGTGTTCGACCAACGATTAACCGTTCGTTCTCTCGCGGTATTGTTTCGAACGTGTGTACAGCTTGGACGTTTCAGACGACAGTCAGTGATTTTTCAGAAGCGAGAAACGTTTCAATTTCAATCTGGATGCATCTTTTCGCGAAAAGTGAAAGAAAAAGTGTTCTTAAATAATTCTCAAATTGATTTCCATTGTCTCTCGTTTTTGTGAAAACAACTGACAATTTCTTTACTCGGAATTAAAGAATGTCACTTAATAATACTCGCAATCACTGTCACAAGAAATTTTTGTAAACGCGATTCGTGTACGTAGACGAAATTCATATATTTCTTCTGGATTTTTGTATCTTGAATAATGAGGATAACCGGCTCAGATAACAGTACACATGCAGTGGCGATATGGCACGGTTGATGAACGTTCTTATCCGGGATCATCTAATTTTGCTGGGCTGTAAGACTCGAACAAGACATGCATTATGCTGATACGTAATGGATGTATAAGCAAGAATCTTGTAAGCGTGAGTGCTGGCTGGCTTATCGGCCGTCACGTGTATACTTGCATCCTTACGCTCCCCTCTCACTTCCCTTCTTATTTTTCATCCCTTGTAACAGATAAGCCGAGCTTAGATAAAAAACGTTTTCTCAAACATACGTAGGTATATCATGTCATATTTGCAGTTTAGCCTTATCCTATCTAACAGACGTTGCATTCGCAAATTCAATCGCGCAACATCTTAAGGATTTGACGATTGTTTTTCTGTTTGAGAACGTAACTTGAAATTTTCGTCTTTTCGCCTGAGGCTTTTCCGGCAGTTTGCTGCTTCCTCTTTATAATATATTCCTTGCCATGCTATACTGTACGTGACGACTGTACGGCATTTTCTTCTTTTATTATGGAAAACTTCTTGGTACCATCGTGAAGTTTTGCTTGTTTCTTTTTTTCTTTTTTTTACAATTCTAATTCACAGCGGGAATAATTTCAGAATATCCGTGTACAGGATGGCTTTGATAAATTAAAAAGTTTCATTTAAAAAGTCATACGAGGAGATTATTACATTTTGGTAATAATTCTTTTGCGATTGGAGATTCAATGGTTGCCTACATTTTTTTTTCCTTTTTTTTTTTTTTTTTTTTGAAATAGCACGCTAAAAAGGAAGTTGTAACTCAATCTGCAGCAAAGAAAAAAATATTACAGAATTGCAATTTATTGTTGATTATAATCGTATTTGTATGAAAACACAAGACCGCTAAAAAATTTATATGCTAGTCAGAATCGACGTTTGAGCGTGTAAGAGGACACATTGAATTCTGTATTTAAACGAAGCTAGTTGCGGCACTAACGAAGATGGAAATTTAGAGTTTGGTCATTTATGAGCTATTGGTCGAATATGGCCAATTACTCTGATAATCGATTGTATTTTATCGGTTACAGGATAGGTTTCATCCGTAAAACCATCTCATGGTTTGCTGGTTAGGGAGCACGAGTGCTGTTTCGCTTGATTTTCTATTCGGTCTCGTCTATCTAGGCCATGTCATGAGCTTGACCCATGTCATTATCGATAATGATTCCTCTACTCTATGAGCGATAACTGCTGTGTGGGTTGTTTCATTTTCAATGAAAAGTGCCGCGTTCCGTGCCTCGCTTTCTGTTTACTCTTTCACGGTGCTGTGAATATCTTCGCTCGCTTTTCTCAGCTTTCCATTATGTAAATCGCAATGAAATTCATTCCTTGGATTAATTGGAGCGTTATCCGCTTAATTAATCGTAAGTCTTGATAGATGCAATGCGTAATGCTCGTAACGCTGTAATGAAAGGAAAGAAAGAAAAACGAGCAGAGCAAAGTAAAGGGAGCAAGATGCATTTCGTCTGGAATGTTAATAGATTCATCAGTAAGGCTTCCGATCGAGCCCGTGCTTTAGAAGTGTGAACAATGTAGGTTAGGTCAAAGAACGTATTATATTTGTACGAAGAAAATTTGCGTAAACTCCATTTAATTATAGTTGAAAAAAAAAATTCAATTTATTGAACATATTGGTTGTCTTTGTTGAATATTTTATATTCTCGCCTCAGTTAATCTTTCTTTCTGTGTATTTTATAAATAGGAACAAATGAATATTTTATAAATGGGAATAAATGAATTAGGAATTCTTTATTAATAATGCATTGTGTAATACGTAAAATATGCTAGATATATAAAACACGTTAAATAGTCTATTTTATAATATGAGATATAAAACAATTTAAAAATAAACATGAAAATGTATTTATCAATGTAATGAATTTCAACTACTTTTATCAAATATTCTTGATTGTTACATACGATACCTGTAAAAAAATGATGATTTAACAGAGTCGTCTCCGAATATCAGCAGCGTGTCTTCCTTGCCAGGAATCGAGCTCATTTATTTCGACATTTCGTCGCATTGATCCCTCTCAATCTGCAGTCTCGCCATCGATCATTTTATTTTCAATCCAGTCCGACTGCTCGATTTTCGCGAGTCTTTCCCATCTGTTTGTCTTGGAGCTCTGCGCCAGATGTGTCCCGCTGTGTTTTTGATACCTTTGGTATTTACGGTTTGACGGAGAAAGAGAGAGAAAGAGAGAGAGAGAGAGAGAGAGAGAGATAGGTTGATGCAAGCGTAACGTGTCGTTCGATAATGTTCGTTATCGGTTATCTTTGAATCGAAGTGTATGCGACGCGGGCCAGATGTGATTTTACTCGTCCCGAGATTAAGAAGGAAACGACCGCGGCCGCGAAGGTAAATCGGAGGCAAGATTTCAAGAGAGCTAAAATAAACTTTCGACTGGACGGTGTCGGTGACTCGCGTGATCCTCCGCTCCGGGTTCCGCGCGCGCTTTGATCTGTTATTTTCGCGCGGGGCCACTCGCTTTAGACTCACGCATTGCCGGGTTTCTTCCGTTTCGAAAAAAAGAATAAACAATCCTATCGCTGAATAAAGATCCACGATTGAAAATCTTGCACGCGAACATTCAACACGAGCTGCCGCTTCGTGTGTATATCGCGGGACAAACAAGTCAGTAAAACCGATAAGAAACTTCGATAACGCGAAATTCTCCCCCAATTTGACGGAATATTTTCCATTTTTCATATTTCTATATCGACTCGGCCGATCAGTTTCCGCGGGAAACTGGATTGTCCGGGGAACAGCGGCAAAGTCTATTAATTTTAACGCCAGTCGTGATTTCACCGCCTTCTCGTTTCCTCCTTCACACGTTTCGTAGAATATTCTACGGAACACCCACGCTTCGGTTTGGTCAGGATTCAGCGTGGGAGTCGTTACAAGTGGAAAATAAGGGGAGGAAATAATGATCGGTGTCGGGTGAAGGGTGGGAGGGGGGGGGGAAGCGTTGAAATCACGCAAAAACGATAGGTTGGACGTATCGGGGCAACGGGTAGCAGCAATACGAATAGACGCGAAGCCGAGAGGATTTCCTGGGCCGTATCGGACCTCGATGTGTAGTTATAGTATCCGGTAGTATCAATCGTACACTCCGTTTTCATTCTCTTCTCGACTTTCCTCGCCGCGAGGTGAGGTGCCTTCTTTCGTTCTCTTCCCTCGTTCCTCTCTTCTTTCGTTTCTTTTTCTTCTTTCTTTTTTTTTTCAGATGATGCCCACCCGTTTTTTTTCCTCCCTCGTTTTTCCACTCTCCTTTCTCCCGCCCGCGTTCTCTACGCTCGAATTCATTCAATGTTTCCAATTAAGGGGTTAGTCCACTTTGCGTCGGCAGTGAGGTGTGACTCTGAGCCGCGGATGCGGCGTTCTCGCACGTTCTAGAACTGCATTCGACCGAGACGCTTATTATTGAAGCCGGCGCTCGCGTGCATTTTCTCCTGGCCGTATTATTCCGATCGCGGGAAATTTTTGGTAGGCCTCTCTCTCTCTCTCTCTCTCTTTGTCTCTCTCGTTCGCTCTTCGTGACCGCTGATTGCGATCTGTTTCGTGAAACAGTTGTGAATAGAGCGGCGGCTGACGAAGTGTGCTTTTAATACCACGTACTTTTTTCTTTCTTTTTCTTCTTTTTTTTTTTTTTTTTTTTTTTTTGTTCCATTCGTAGCTTGAACAGGAAACTCAGTTGCTACAATTGCTGTGAAACGATTTGTTCTATTCTTATCGGCTAGACAGTTGACGTTTATACAAATTCATATTCTTTTATTAGGTGTAACCAAAGGAATGGAACTTGAACTTGGAATGTTTGCTTCGGCCACTCTCCAAATATTGTGAATATCTTTCTTTAGATGTTCTATACAGTTTTGTGTATTACATGTGTCTGTTTATTCTGGATATATTTGTACTTTCAAACTTACTCGCGAAACATAATTACCTGTAATTCTTTCCTCTGTAGCAAAACTTGCAAAGAAACGGAAATTAGAAATCAAAAGGAGAAATGTAAAGAGTATGATACAGATACAGAGTATACCGAATCTTTTTCTCCTGAATAATTACGACTATAATTGTGTCTTAAAAACGTGTTTACGAGCAAATGTATTTCTTGTATTTCCAGTAACGTATTATCGTATCATAATCACGGCTACACGATCGAGTATGTATATCCGTGATTAATTTCGGCGGAGGGAAATAAACACGCGGAAGTTTCGTGTATCGAGTATCGACTCTCTTTCTCTAATTAATTCGCGATTAACCCGTCGGTGATTCATCGTGGCATACTCGGGCTTCTGGCAGCTCGTTAATTCCGACAAACGCGCCGCTCAGATAGCGATTCGACTCTGATCGAGTTTTTCGGGCCACGTGATTTAAAACAAAAAAAAAAAAAAAAAAAAAAGGGGGAAAGAAAAAATGAAAATGGCGTTTTATAATTGCACATCTGGAAACGAAAAAACAAAGCGCGGCGCGGTGGCTTCTATTATTAAAGTCGCGTTGTTGCGTTTAACGGGATTTTAAACGAATCGATACCATTGAAATTAGTTGTTGTAATCGTTGGCTGGCTCACGTATACCGAGCATCATATTATAAATAACACGGGAGAACAGTCCGGTGTTGTCCGCTCGTGAAACAATTCGCCTCTACTTTCCCTCGTTCGCTTTTCTCGTATTTTCACCGGGCTTCATTCTCTCTTTCTAGTATCTGTTTCACTTTCGCGTTTGTTGTTTTTTCTTTTTTTTTTTTTCTTTTTTTTTTTTACCGTAACCGAATCCATCCTGGCATTCAGTCAGCATAAAAGCTATCACCTTGCGCTTTCTTACCCCCGCGAGTTCCGACTATCTGACTTTTTTATCGGGCTGCTACGGCGATATCCGGTCCCCGTTTTTCTTCTCCGTCCACCTTTTGCCGAAATCTTTCGAAACCCCGTCGCAAATTTATAGATTTCGTGAATTCGCTCGTTGAATTTATCGTTTGTCCGATACCGTGTCGCATATAGGTGTAGCACGTGTTGTAACCAGGTTGTAAATTAACCTACCTTAGAGTAGGTCTGTAGAATGAATTTTATTTGCACGCAGAGAAATTGCAAGAATCGACTATTATTGGAATATTTTTTTAATATGGTCCGGTAATTTTAGAAATGAAGAGTTTTGCAAATATTCATGAATTTATTTTGTATTCTGCGTGATCTGTTCAATCCTTTCTGTCAGTGAAAGCAAAGAACAAATAACAAGTAGAGTGCAGTAGATTTTTATTCATTTTTAATAGACACTTCTCTAAACATAGCTAAAGAAATGAAAACCGAAAATGGAAATTTATTTTTATCTATTGTATGAATTTATAAAACCGCAGCGTGTAGTATAAATAACGGTGTTAACTATTAAAATTTTTATTTCAGTATATTCTGTGCGTAATGTATCACTTCCGTATTGAAAATTTCTTCCTCCTCTTATATCTCCGTTGCATCAATTTCCTCGCTCAAGCAGCTAAACTCACTTCGATTTATTGCTCCGATTTGCAGCCAATTTTATACGATTTTACCGCATTTTGTGTGTATATCGTAAGCCCATTACACTGTAAGCTCAGCATTAAGCCAATGGCATAAAGCTTCGCTCTCGAAAAAGATTGGAAGCTTCTGTGCGCAGTACAGTGCCGAGAGGTCGGAGCGCGCTGTCGTTGAATGGTAAGGAACGAGAGAAGCCGGTGTGTCGTCAACACTGATTCTAATTTAGATAGTCATGGTTAACCACGTACTGACAATAGGTCGTTTCGGATGATCCCGATAAGGTTACAAGCCACCGCTCCGTTCCGTTCGCCAATACGTACCCGTCAGGATCTTCGGTTTCCGCAGCGCAATTTGTACTTTTTCTTTTTTCTTTCTTTCTTTATCCCTTTCTATCTTTCTACCCTTTTCCCTCCTGCTCCCGCGTGAAGCTTGATGCCGCGTTTAATTTCGAAAACGCGCAAAGAAAGCACATATACGACTTGAGGAAAGATAAGGTTTCGATGCGCGGAGAATGAATGTAAGCGTGAATGTGAGATGAAAATGTTCTCCTCTATTTCTTTTTGAAAAGTTTAATTTAACTTTGAAGAACGGAAATGTCGAAAAAGGTGTATGTGTGTGTGTGTGGGCTAATCTAAATGTTAATCTAAATGTTAGCGGAATGTTGAACCACTTTGGGTTGAACTACTTACAGAGGGTTGGAAATTCATTAAAACATTTTTACGAATTTACATTTAAAAAATGTAAAATTCGTGTCTCTCTCTTGCCTGTGTTGATCGTTCGCCTTTGGAAAAAATTTGAGTTAATCAGTCCTCTATCGATCTAATAGTTCGAGAGATTCTGCTACTTTCCCCTATAACGTCCGGTGTCCTACTTCGAGAATTCCTGTTCCAAACACCGGCTGTCTAGCATCGTCGATCTGCGAGGGAATTATTATCACTCTGACCTCGTAACTTCGGAAAGATGTCTCTCGAACGACACACACGGCACTGTCTCCGAAAATTTATACCCTCGTTATTCGCTCGTTATTCTCCCACTTTTCGAATCTCTCTTCGTAAGATTTTTGTTTTCCCCAGCCGTTTGGCTCTTTGCTCGTATTATCGCGTCGTGACTCCGCGGAGTGAAATGTTACTCGTACGAAACTACGGCGTTCGCTAGCTAGTCGTCGTCGGTAGCTAGCGAGTGGGTCACATTTCCGTGACGGTGCTATCGGTTAGGTCAACCTCTAGATAGATGCTGTATAACGACGCAGCCACGCACACGGTGGTTCGGTGCACGGAAGATCAGCTGCACGCACACCAGAAACCGTATAAACCGCCCTGCGAACGTCCGTGTGTCGAGCCAGTTAGTCGAACAACGGTTATTTCTTAATGGACTCGTGGTGCTCGTCTATTACCTGGTCTGGTCTCTGCTGTGTCTCGGGCTGCTACGCTCGTCGCTGCACACATACGCGCCGTCATTGGCACGTGACTATAAGCGCTCGTGACTTTGCCGGGGATACACGAATCGTGTCTGTGGATCCGACCCTCTTCTGCATCGAGCTGGATAATGGCAGCGGCGGTGCAACTCGCGTGAGAAGATTCTCTGACGACAATCGGCGAGCACAATTCTGCTCAGCTCAGCATCACTTGCGTTCGATGGCGCAGGTTGGTCGGCGAGTTTAATTTGAATTTCGACAGCAGAAGGAGAAGGTGATTAGAGAGAGAGAGAGAGAGAGAGAGAAAGAGGGTAGAAGGGATATAAGTAAGAGTAAAAGTGAAAAGTCTTACGATACCGTAGAGTTCAGGGACGGGAGGAAGTCACCCGAGGTAGCATAGAACGAAGAAGGGAAATAGTCCCTTCGTTCCACTGGCACGCGATGCAATACGATGCTTGTTTGTCGATGCGAAACTTTCCGATACGCGTGACTATTTTTATAGCCGTGCAATTGGATCATCAACCGATTAGACCTGCATTCCTCCTTTCAAGAGAGACTACTTTTTCTAGCTTCGCAGGCTTCTGCATGATTTATAAATGAAAGTTGCTTTCGTGTTGGTTGATGCTCCGGGCAAAGTTGTTTTGTTCTCTCTCTCTAGAGGCTAAGACTCTTCCGTGTCGTGCTACGATACTTTCAAGCTATTATTGTCAATCAGCGAACGATCGGGAAACGAAATAAGCGCAAGGTAAAGATTGACGATGAAAATGGAATACGAGATTCAGTGAGTCAGCGTCTCAGTTGGACGTTTCGTTTTGCAAAAAATCGAGGGAGTAAAGCAGTGGCGCGTAGTAGTCGCGAACTGGACGTATTATAACATTATAACATTAATAACGCGTCGGTTACGTGCACCGCCGGTCGGTTTGGCTTCGGCGAGTTAGGTGAAAGGAGAACGTTTTGTGTTCAGATCGAACGAACAAATATTGAAATTGTGGTTAACGCGCGGTGAAACCTCGAATTCTTTCGGCAGAGATCTCTTAGAGCCGTTGCTCTCCTGCACACGGCCTCTGGGACGAATCGATTCACCGCGACGCGATGAAATAATTGGATAGATAAATCACGGCCGATAGCGGAGATGGTAATCTGGGTAGGAACGTACACTGACAAACCGATAAAGAGAAATAACGTCTTACTTCGATGCACAGACTCGTTAAAGGCTTACCTTCGAGGCATTAATTCTGATTACCACGAGTCATCGTGTCGCTAATAAATCAGTACACGAGTGCCGGTGTTTTCTCTTGGGAAAGGCGATGTGTCTTGAAGTATCCCCGTCGATTCGAGACATATCCTGATGTTTCTCATTCTCTCGGAACACGCCATGCCGTGGCTGGCCCGAGAGCATCACGAACGAGTCGCTCCGAGTAAATCCATCTTAAACCATCCGTGTTACGAATCGAATTGCCTCTGTGCACGCATAAAGGCACGCGAAGCAACGCGATCGAGGCATTGTGCTCGAGGAACACGTTTGAAAAGCACGAGGAGAACGTAAGAATGGAAGGAGAATATGCTACACACGCCGGAGAATCATCGGGTATCTCAGCTGCATTATCTTGTTCCCGAAGGGAAAATCAGCTTCGTTCCTTCATTCCTGCGAGAGAATCACTTATCCACCGTAAAGGGAGATCTGTTCTGCATCGACAAGGCTCCAGCCAGACATAGAAGGGAACACCTATCAATCGTTATCGATGTTCCGTGGATGGTGAACGCGGCTCGTTATCACGCTTCGAGATTCAACGAACCACGTCTCGTTCGTCTCGAGTCTCGTATCCTTTCGCGTACACCCATGATCCAGCGCACTTTCTCACGAACTTTCGAGCTAGACTCGATAAATCGGCATGTACATTATCGTGCGATGGAATGGTTCACATTTCGGCCATAGGTGATACAGATGATACGAAGTTGCTTCTGTAAAAAATTTAATGATCGTTCAATTTCTTACACTTACTGAGATTGGGAGTATAATGCGATTATAAAGTTTCTTGATTAAAGTTACGCGTGTAACTTCAATTTGTAATGAAACAGAATGTCTATCAGATATCGTAGTTCTGTTGACCTTGAATGATCAACCAGGTTTGGCAATATTGGTTCGGTGCTAACACTGATTGTGAGTCAGTAATAGGCCTCCTAAAGTGACCTGCGAACCCTTATTAGGGCAAATTCTAGTAGTTGATCGTCTACGCTCCGTTCCTCTTGTCTTCGATTTGCCACGAACGAAAATACAAAAAGACGTGCTGAGAAGAGAAGAGACTCGGAATCCAGCTCATTGAACGAGTGTCAAGTCGACGCGACATGGCGAACATTTCGTAAAATTCGGAGATTTTAATCTCGAGGTACGAGAAACTTTTATTCCTCTTTTTTCTTTTTTTTTTTTTTTTTTCAATCTCGCTGTCACGCGATATTCCATACACCGCGTGACGAGATGCGTTTGGAGCGTAATGCAACGGGGAGGAGAGAGCACGTTTAATTCGAGCATGGCTCCTTCATCCACGCGAAGGGATCGGTGGCTCGCGTTGAGCACCGAGGAAAACAGGAAATTTCACGTGGGAAACGGTACCGTGAGTTTTACGGCCGTTATTAAAGGCCGTGTTACGACTTTATTTGAAACCTGGCTGGCAAAAGGGTAAGAGGATCGCCTTTGTTGCTGCGTTCGCAAACCATGGCTAATCACCGAGGATCGAGGAAATATAAAGTTTCACGCTCGAAAGCGGGTCGAGATAATGAAAATTTCGACGCGGGATCACGTCGGCCTGACTGGCCGAAAGCGTTACAAAGCGAAGCGTCTTGCCGATGACTGTACCGGAAGAAGTCTCGTGGCAAAAAGATTTACTAGGGTCTTGGCTGGTTCGTGGCCGCAAGGGACCAGAGGGTGTTTAGTCGCCAGAGAGACAAAGGGAAATAAGACGAAGAGGCCGAGAAGGAAGGCCAAAAAGAAGAGGGAAAAAGAGAAGACAATAAGAAGATGAGAAGCTGTGCAGCTAGAAAGCGGTCTAGAAGATGGCTGGCGGTGGTGCGGCGTGTGACGAAAGAAAGAGAAAAGTGCGAGTCTGGTCAAAGGGTGGTGAAGGAAAGAAAACAGATCGAACGGAGGAGAAAGAAATAAAGAGAGGAGAGAAAGAGAGAGAGAGAGAGAGAGAGAGTGATTTGTTTTAAGAATGCTACTTCGACTGTGTTTTGCAGCGGTATCCACGCCGGTCTTTTGAACGCCGTCGTGTGCGCCGACATTTTCGTATCTATCCGCCAGGTCTATAAGACCGATAATGCAGCCTAGTTTACTTCGCCGTGCGCCCGCGTTGGATGGAATTCTCGTGTGTGTTTGATGACGTGCAATATTCACGATAAAAGTTTATAGCGCCTGGTGTGTGTATAGTCGTGCCTAGCTAACAACGTTTCGAACCGTTCTCTCCGATCCTATAGTGATTTTTCATTATTTATTTCGCGCGTGTCATTTGCTCGACACGAAATCCCGAACGGGATCAGGAATTTTACGCTCGCTCTACATTCGTATGATACACGCACGCTCTGGATTATCGATCCTTTATCTTTAATTAAAATATATGACGTTCTCTCGTCGTGTGTCGTAAAACACGCAGAAACAAAAAAAAAAAAAAAAAAAAAGAAGGAAAAAAAAGAATCTCGTGGCAAAGCGTTGTTTCGATTCCGTGATTTGCATAATTACATTCGCATCAGGAAAGTTGAAAAAAAAAAGAGAAAAAAAATGAAAGAAGAAAGGAAGAAGAAACTACAACGATGAATGTGCCACGGTACAATGAAACAGAGAGATTTCCGATAATTTATGCACGAGGCAAGCGGAAACGGGAAACAAAGCGGCTGGGCATTTAGGGAAACGAGTTATTTTTTTCCCCGATATCCTGATTTACAACAGCCGGAAGAAGAATTCAAGTCGGACGGCCGGCGTTAAAACCGTAACGGCTGCCGGCCACGGAGGTTTGGCCGCCACTTGTTGAGTAATCTGCTTAGCTCGCTAGATGAGAGAAACGAGGAGGAAGGACAGAGAGGTGACGGTGGACGAGGACGATGGACGAGCGCGCGATGTCGGGCGAGAAAGAAAGAGAAAGAAGATGCGGAGGAACTGGAACATCGACTGGAACATCGGCGGCGGGAAACCGTTGAACGAGAATCCATCTCTTATGTGCGGCGTTACGTGAATACATTATGTATGCTGTAGCTATAGAGAGAGAGAGAGAGAGAGAGAGAGAGAGACGTGTGTACATTCTTCGGGGAACGTTTCCATTCTATCAGGTTTACGCGTTTCTTTTCTACCGACTGCCAGCCGATTCTTCGCGATGCTCGAAGCGCTCTTCCGACGAGAGCAGTCTCTCGGCCGTTCACGTAAATTTTTGGCCTGCGGTTGCATGAAAGCATCCGAAAATATTCGCCGCCCACCCGTAGTAGTCAGCCGCAAAATTTTGCTTAACAGGCGTGAAGATTGCGGCGAGTACGAGGAGGAGACTGCGCCGCAATCGACTGCGGTAAAATCTCGCGTTGAATTACGCGTAAAAACATCGATCCGAGAAGGTGGTATGATCTCCTCGTATGAAACGAATTTATCGACTAGTTTCCTGTTTGGAGGGACGATCCAGTCGATTGCCTCGAGTCGGTTGATCTTTGAAAGGCGGAAATATCTGTCTCGTTCGCGATGGCTGAAACTGGGTCATACTATGGACTATGATGCTCTTTTTTTCGTCTCGTCGCCGTAAATAGAAAGTATTAACTGTTTATAGGTTATTAGGCGTTGCAATGGGTGTACTCTCCGATAGGTTCAAATAATTTTATTATTTCCGTTCGTATATCGATCGGACGATGTTCTTTTCAGTTCATTAAAGACTAAACGATATTTTATCACGGTGTTAGAGGTACGTTAACTTCTGGAAATTTTATAATATTATAGCGATAAAAGGATATCGATCCTTGTATTTTAATTAAATGCAAGATTCACTCAGTCGAAAAGAATGTTAAGAATTTATCTGTTTATCCTTAATGGGTTAATAGACAAAGTTATAATCGTGTTTTCACAACTATATTGTACCTTTCGCAAGGCAGAGACGAGAATATGGCCTCTAATAAAATTAGAGTTCTTTCAAATCTCTATTCTTCGTTTGTCCATTGACGTAAATGTTTCCTCAACTGTTGGTGCAAAGTGTTTCTATTAGTCATCAACCAGCGAAATGGATAACGATCCAGCTCGTCGGGCAATAGAACGTTCAGTCGAGTGTCTTACGAGTGTCAGCGAAAGACGAAAATTACGCGGCGACACGTTCCCTGGTAGTCGAACGTAAAAATCGCCTCGGAACGCGCACCAACGAGCCTGGATGCACATCAACCGTGAAGAACTTTGTCGTGCAACGATATCCGATCGAGCGATCTCGTTTCATCGATTTTTTGACTCGTCGTCGATCGAGTTTCGAACGACTTTCTCACGCGACGACACGTTCTCCTCTACAAGAACCAAAGGAGAAATCGCGATTGTGATCGTATTTATAGAGTTGTTCTGCGGCTAGAGATTCGTCCATGTTGGCAACCTTGAGTACGTTCACCGATTCTCCACCTGGAATACAATGATTTTTTTTCGTCGTTAGATTGCGACGTATTTGGTATTCACATTTCCCGCTAAAAATGAAGTATTTTTCAACGTGGATTGACTCGTTATTATTACACACGTCACTAGTTGGAGATTATACGAATAGAAGGCAAAATGGCGAGAAAATTGGAAATAATGTATAACTCTTACGTGCGAGATCGACAGGATTTTACATAGGAAATATTTAAATTGGTTTAAATTTAGAAGTACGTATGCACTTAACTTGATCAGATTTGCCTAATTTGATACGCATTACATTTTCACGAATGGTTGATGCAAACATTCGCGTGTTATAATTTGTACAAGAGGTACGTAAACCAAATAAGGTCGCGCGTGCTCTGACGATTGATCGAAAGGAATGTAACAGGAACAATCACGTTTTACTTACGAAGATATTCGATCGAATTTGCCAGTTTACTTTTTCTTTCGCACACGTGCACACACGTCGCTGATTTCGATCGATTCGATCGAATTAACGAAGTGTCGATACGCGACACACAGACGTCGCGATTGCTGGCTTGAAAATTGATTTTGTCACGTCGGGAATCTTGTCGCCCCGAGCATCGCGAAAAAGAGAAAAAACGAGATTTCTCACAGTTCTCCACGTGAAATATTCCGTTTGCTTTTTCAAAAGCCGCCATTCACTTTCTTTATTACACGCACGCACACACGCGCGTGACTCGCACACTGTTGACCCTATTGAATCGGAGGGTCCATAATTCACGGAACGGCGCGGTGCGTTGGAAACGTCGTTCCCGTATGCGTATCTTTTCGAAAAATTTACAATAGCGCCGGATCGGTTCGGCGAATATCCCGATATTTACGGTAAATTATCCTCGGCGCACACCGGTTCGCTCGTGCGTCCCAATCTTTCTGGCTGCACACGATGCACACGCACCCTCTGCACATCCCTGCTGCAACGTGGCCTGTCGTCGACAAACCGATGTCACGTGTTCGTTCGTTTGATCGCCCACGCAGTGACGATCCTCTCGGCGCACTCGGTTTTGGAGAACGCCACGATATCGTATTCCGTGGGTGTGCGTATGCACGTATGCTCGAGCGAGAAGGACTAACCGCTATAGAAATAAAGAGAGAGAGAGAGAGAGAGAAACATTATATATATATATATATATATATATATATATATATATAGGGAGGGAAATACGCGAATAGAAGTGCAACCAGGAGGCACGCGTTCACGTTCGCCATTGCCTGCGCGTTCTGTGCTCGTCACATGCATTATTTTGCGATGGTTTATGCGACCGCGATACGTGTCTGCACGCGTGTTTATTCTTTCTCTCTGTTTCGCTCGATCTGTGACCCATCTGTTCCGCGATTCCTTTCTCTTTCCCTGTTGCACTCGTTGGATGCACCGTGGATGCACGTTCCATGGCTGGTGGAGAAACGTGTCGAAGAGTAAGAGAGACGCGACGAGAGCTAAAAAGAGAGAAAGAGAGAGAGTGAGTGAGAGTGTGTCTGTGTGTGTGTGTGTGAGAGAGAGAGAGAGAGAAGAGGATGCAGTGAGACGTCGACTCTCGCAAAGGGGCAGAGAGGCGAGGGCCATGTTAAGCGCATGTGTAAGCGACGTGTTAATGACATTACGTAATACTGAGCAAGCCAATCAATATGGCAGACACTGTGTGTGCACTCGGTGCACCATCGCATCGCATCGTCCCCTCTGCGCGTTATTGCATCGAGCTGCAATCCGGGCGGATCTCTCGCGAAAAGTTTTTAAACTTTTTGGTCGATCGCGCGAAGAAAAAAGTGACGCAAAGCTCGTTGGTCATCGTTCGTTTTTTTTTTCTTTTTTTCTCTTTCTTACGATCAGAGTGTACTTGAACTACAGCGCTACAGATGTATTTCGAAAGAGATCGGAATGATACGCTCCGCGACGTAGTATATAGCATTATTCGATGATAATTTTCCAACAGTCGTCATCGCGGTGGCGCCGAGATAATGTGATTTGTGCGTTCCAACCGTGTTGCGACAAATCGCGCGGATCCGCTCGATTTGTTATACAGCGAATTGTCAATAATTGCTTGGCGTATGTTGACTCCTGACAGCTTCTTGTAATTCGAACGAATTTTCTCTTCGACAACGGGGTACACAGATGTTAATCACCACGTATATTAATCGTACCTGACTTATGCAAAAGACATAGCTATTCCAATCCGCTGTGTCAAATTATGCGAAAACAGTATGCAGCCGTACGCGGAAACACGCGGAAACAGCAGGAATATTACGAGTTGGAATATCACTTTTATACAGACGCGAAATCGTCTTTCGAAACATTCCCCTTTTACGATCTATTCCCCGCCGGATGAACGGACCGAGATATCGCGTCGAGATTACTTTCGACAGTTTCGAAAATGCGAAATGATAACGCTTAATTGAAACATTCCTTGGCGTCGCGTTGCGCGATGTCATCGAAGAAGCGAGTTCAACTTCTGCGAACCTCTTCGTTCGCGACGCACGCTGAAAGGTAGAGGCCTGGTTCTCTCCCTGTCGCGATCTCTCGATCGTTATTTCGCAACTGTGCCTCTTATCCCGTATCGTGCGTACGTATGCAACGTTCACCATCTCGTACGTAGTATATCTGGATCGTTAATCAGAGCAGAATCTATCTGGCACGAACGACCTACGTCGGCCTACGTTCTACGTTGTAATTAGCAGCGAAGGGTCGCGAAGGGGGCGGAGGCTGGCGAGCGGAACCCGAGCGCGAATCTGTCGCCGACGGTTTCGCGAACATCCGCTCCAAGGAAACGTAGAAATAATTGCAAACGAGGCATGTCCGGCGCACGGGAGAATGACATCGCCGGCAGGAAACGGCGGCATGCACCGCTGGACGAGCACAGCTCCAACAGAGGAACGTGGGGTGTGTTTACATCGGTGCGTGATCGATCGTCGCGTGTTGCCCGCTCGCTGTCTGTCTGACGCAGTTGCGTCGCTTCTCTCCGATGGTGAATACTGCGTGTGGTGGATCGCGAGCTCGGTCACGTGTCATGGCTTACGCACATGCCTGTCACGCTACGCTGTGACCGAAACGGAGAGGATCGGAGCCGATCGGAGCGGTGGCTCGTTAGGATGCAGCAGGTTCGGTCCGCGCGACCACGATCAGCTGATAGCCGGCGGCTCTTTTCACATTGTTCGGTGCATGTGTAAGGACATGCTCGATGGTGGTCGGATAAAGGAACGTTGACAGCGATGGACGAGCGCGAAGTGATACGTTGCGTTGGTCGTTCCGGACCATATCTGCTGTTCGACTTTTAGTAAGGTGTTCTCAGGCGATGAGAGTTCAGAGCAGACTTCCTGGGCGAAATCTATTTCGAAATAATAATTTGCAAATGTATATTTTTTGAAATAACGTTCTTTGCCACATTGGAACACGTTGGCAAACAGTGGTATTTCGATCAATGGTATGTAGCTCATTCGGTCGATTAAAGCAATCTGAAGCTATAAATGCAAATAATTGGGAGAATAGTAAATTGAAGAACTGATTATTTGAGAAACTAATATTTATTTGATAATTGGAAATTTGTCTTTGAGATAATATTCGAAATAAATATCATTGAAGTCAAAATATTCAAATGAAAAAAAAAGTAATTGAAATAATTTATTATAGCGTGTGTGTTATCACGGCAGAAATTCGTTTTAGATTAAGACTCGTTCCTCAAATATTTGCTCCGTTGATGAACAAAATTTTGGGACGTTTGTTAAAGTTGTAAATGAGAATACTCTGTCTATTAATAACGAAGAGGTGAGGGGAGTATTATATTTTACAAATACTTGTTTTACTAGTATATGGCCATGGAGCATATCTAAATTTCTATCGTCATCAGAAAATTGAGCAATATCCATTTCAACTTGCGTTTGTAGATAAGCGTAGTAACTATGCTACGTAGTCGCAGAATAAGAAATAGTAAAGTCGACGTTATACCTTGAGATTTCCATCGAAATCAAATAACAAATAAAAATCCTGGCAACTAGTAAATAATTTATTTCATGAAGTAATAAATATGTAAATTTTTTAATTGGAAATAACTTCATTGAATTTTTATATGAAATACTTAATAATATAATTTCTTTTTTAGTTTACAAATGAATTATTTCTGAAATAACTTTAAAGAGTAATTTAAAAATAATGTTGTTTGAAAATTTTTTACAAAACACTCAGGTCTGGTTCAGAGCGAAGGGATAAGAGTTGCGTATTCTATTATAGGATTTTGATTCGTCAAACTTGTTCTGAGTTGTAGATTTAGGTATGATGAAGTAAGCTCGAAGCGCAGTAAAATTCCGTTTACGAACGAAGTCGTCGGGGAATATGCAGTTTATATAATATTAGAATTCGTACAGTAGGAATTCGTCAATTTTCCTTGGTACTTGTGACTTGATCGCGGATCTTCGTGTGATTTCGTATCTTTGTGAACAATTATAGGGAATATGCAGTTTACATAATATTTAATTAGAATTTGTGCAGTAGGAATTCGTTAATTTTCCTTGGTACTTGTGACTTGGTCGCGGATCTTCGTGTAATTTCATATCTTTGTGAACAATTAAAACAATTGGAGAAATGGAGCGTAGACGGAAATTGGTTTTTATTACTAAATGTTATAACAAATATTTTGCTTGTATATCTGTATGTGCTAATGACTGGTAGAAAAAAGTTTAAAAGTTCAAGTGTAAGATAAAATTTAATTCTTGTAAGACATTTAACAAGAACAATGAATAGGTCCCGAGATAAATGTTAATAGAAAGAATAAATTGCTGTTCAATAGAAAGATTACTAATTTCCACGCATCATCGACGAATATAATTTTCACGAATCCTAATGAACAGACTGTCAATGTAAAACAATACCAATATAATGAGTATTGCCAATTGCTTTCGAAACTCTAGATAATCTAAGATTTTCTTTCAAATGTATACCATATTTTCGGACAGAGGGCGGGAGTATTTCTTCTCGTTAATCGTGGAAACGTAAAAACATTAATATAAAATTCCACGATCCTTAGCTAGACTTAACTAGAAAGTGTCTTCGAAATCCTGGAAGATCGTTCGCGCTAAAAGTGGAGCGTTCGCACCGAAGACGCAGAAAGAGAGGCAGAGTTACGGAATGCGACGTCACGCGTGTCCATCGTTCGCTGCTCGTTTGATTTCGCCGGTGATTCCCCCCTTGAGTTTTCCCTTTTCTTTCCCTCTTCCGCGACACGGAGTCATTACGTTGTAGAATGACGACGATTGGGGGGGGGAGGAGGAAAGGAGGAGGCCGTTGCACGTATATATGTAGCGTATGCAGGCACGTTTACCTGGCTCAAGAACATCGTTCCGCCGGCGAGAGAACAGGTATGTCACGGAGGGAATCTGGCTCGCGTGTGTGCGTGATCGATCGTCGCGTGTCGCCTACCAGCGCGGCGTTGCATCGCGCTGCGCAGTCACGTGTCGCGTCATGGAAAGAAAATGCGTCATGAAAAAGTTTCAAGGATCCCGTGTGGATCTGCGGCCGCGTCGCGGTTCGCTTCCGACACGTTCCCTTTAAAGAAAGAGGGGGGGGGAGGGAGGGAAAGGAAGAAAAAGAAGGCAAAGGAAAACACGTACGCACAATAGCGGCTGGGCAATTGAAACACGGCCGCATTGTCAGTTCTTCTTTCATTCTCGAAGAACGTTTCTTTGCTCGTTTCATTGTTCCGGGTAATTTCGTTTTTCATGCGAGGTTTTCCCAAGTCACGCTTAACGAGTGTGCGACAATTGTTTTTCTTTTTTTCCTTTTTTTTTTTTTTTTTTTTAGAGTAGCTCGACAGCTGAGACGCAAGACTAATCTGTTAATTGAGGACGGTGCCGGAGAGCGAATGTTTCGAATTTAATGACACATCGCAGACGAACGGAGATATCTCGTGTTTTATTCATGCGAATGAAAGGGAAGATTGGGGAGAGTGACGAAATTTTAATTTGTACAAGCTTCGAGCAAAGTTGACCCCGGAAATGCTTCAGACGGTTGGATATTAAATATTAACCCTAGAACTCCTAAACGTTGAGCTTTCACGTTAATTCACGGCGTGTACTCCGTTTATTTCACACGTACGGCAGCGGGGAGCTTTGAATATTAAAATTTAAACGTGACAATAAATACAGTTTTGAGAATTAATCTCAGAAGAGAAATCACTTTTGATTTAATGTCGTCAAACTTGCGGATCCTCTTAAAGAGTTTTAAGAACGTGTTAAGAATATTTTACACTTTAAATTCGATAATTGGTGGCAATGTAAAACGCACGTGATCATTGAACGCGATGTATGAATGAAAAACGTTTAGTTCGCGATATGAAAACTCGTTTGTATGCGGACGAATTCTCCGCTTTTTTACACGTTGCTGCAATTTTACTGAAAACACAGTGCCACGTTCACTTTTGCCGGGATTAAAACGAATTAATACGCGTTTATCGGTTTCGATGATCGCTTTTTTTTTCTTTTTTTTTTGGTCGAAAAAGAAATACCTGATTCAGAAAATCCCGAACGAACTGGAGTTATGGACTTACGAAAGAATGTCTCGATTCGATACATTATTTTATTTGGAACGTGAATGTTGCAACGTGGATGCGATCGATAACATCGCGTCGCTGTCACGTGCAGCTCGGAAACGTTTGCACGGCTTCTAAAGTTCAAAGGGCAGAATTTCCAAGCGGTACGCGCGCGTCGCGAAATTCAGTTCGGGCGGGATGAACGAAGAAACGACGTCGCGAGGATAAACGAACGAGAAAAAGCGTGGGCGGCGAGAGAGAGGTGCAAATTACGCGAATTCAACCCCCCATAACTGATCTTCTCCCATTACGTAGTCGCGCGTCGTCTCGAGATTGCATTTGCATCCGCGTTCGCTTAACGAGATTCCATCTGCATATGCATCCGAAGACAAACTGCGTTAAACTGCGTCCTGTCGCGTTCCCCAGATTGGAATTGCGCGATTAAATTCCCTCGTGCCTTTTTTTCCCTTTTCTTTTATTTTTTTTTTCTCTTTTTTTTCTTCCGTCGACACACGCTCGCTTCGACGCGTCTAAGTAGCCGAGCGTAAGCGAGGAGGACCGCAAGATGAAAAATCTTTGACGGATGGACGAGCCGGAAAGAGAAAATTTTAATTGAAACAGTACGACGTCGTTCAATGCAAGCCAAGAAAGTAATAGCGAGGAATAATGTTCAAATACTTGTGTGAAATGTAATAATGCTATATCTTTTTCCTGCGCGAGCCACTATAAAGTTACATGTCATGCCAATCGGGTGAAAAAGTTGCATTAAACGATTCGTATTATAAAATCATTTAAAAAAAGAACTGTCTCTGAATTGTATATTTTGTAAATCTACTAAAACGAGATGTCATCAATTTACATGTATTCGAAATACATGTAATGCTTCCTCCTCAAAACTAGTAATCCTGGCTTGTGCTTACACCCACAAGAGATATACTTGTGGCCAACTTTCATTTATCCGTGAATGAAGTTTATACACCGGGTGTCCAAATTGGAGATCGTATCATGGTAACCAGACACTATTTTCGTTTCGTGCCGGGAAAAAGGGACGACGAAATGCACCACCGATGGAACGTAACGTAATAGTTGCGCAAATATTCCTCGTCTAACCGGTGTTGTCAACGTTACGCCGGTGAAGGGGTCACCAACCATCGTCTTGCGTACCATACAGAGATATTGCTGCCCTGAGGGAGGTTTCCTCAAACACCCGTCCGTCTGCTCTAGCCACCTCCACGCGGGGCTGCTAAATCCCATGACCCCGGAAATCGATATATCGGCTCGGTTCGAGCGAGTAAAACAACGACCGAGATTATTATGCTCCCTCCTTTAAACAAGTATTTCCCAATTTCTTTCATTTCGTTTCATCCGTGTCTCAGCTTGCGATGGTCGACGAAATTATTCCAAATAATACTAAAATTTCCCCAATTTCTCTTTGTACTAATTTTATTTACTACGTATCTCAGTAGAAAAATCGCACGAGTTATCTCAACATTCAAATTATTCTAAACGACAGCGTGTTCCAATCAGATTTGAGATCCAATTCTCTTACTCTGCTAAAAGTATCCGAGCTTTTAAACAGAATTTCCCTTTGCTTCTTAGATCGAACGACTACTGGCTACACCCTTGTTATCCCTCCAAGGATAACCATTCAGCCCGTATCGCAGTATCGTCAGCTCGATGGAAACACTTTCACCTCGTGGCACGTGGAAGGCGGTTTCGGGTTGCAATAAAATATCGAGCGAATCCTCTCGCGGGATCGTAAGAAGTGTCTCTCTCATCTCGTTGAACGTTATCGCCATTTAAAGTACGTAAGATTATTTGGAAGAGTCGCGACGAGGTATACACGCGTGTCTCAGGTAAGGCGAACGATTGCATAGCCGCGGGTCGTGTGCTGAATTGTATTCAGTAACCTCATTGGGGAGCTTATTCCGGTAAGACGGCGAAGAGGAAGTCGTAGGAACGTCGGGCTGCTAGTAGCAATAGCAGCAGCAGCAGCAGCGACAACGAGGACGTAAATCAGACGAAACTGCGGCGCAGAATTAAGGGACTCTTTCTCTCTCTCTCTCTCTCTCTGGCGTCTTGTGTTCTTAATGAATGTAACGCTGCCTCTAATTAGACGTTCTTAATGCGGACTGCGTCCTCTTCTCGGCGGATGTAGCGCCGCGCCGCCACTGTCACCATCCGGGAGAAAGTGTCGTCGTCGTCGTCGTCGTCGTCTTAACCGCTATTCATAAATGATTCGGCCGGAGAATCGAATTTAACCTTTGCGGTCTGGAGATAAATCGGCTTGAAATATTGCGGAGGGAAACGGTGTCGCGGTGCCACGAAGGACGATATTTTAGCGCATCGCACCGGCGCTCCGGTAATTGTCTCATGATAAAGCGCGAAACGCGGTGTTAAACGACGTATCCAATTGCGCGGGCGAGTGACGTTCCAGCGTCGAGGACGCGTCGTGGGAGCAAAAGCTCTTTTCCTTTATTTTTTTTTCTTTTTTTCTTGCGTCGTTGCTCAATTGCTCCGCTACAGAAAAAAGGTGCACGCGTGTAACGGAAATTGTGAATTTTCTAAAGCGTCAGCTTCGGGGGAAACCGATTTTCTTCGAGAAACGACTCGGCAGTCGATTATTCTTATTATTTCAAACAGAACGTGATACAGAAATAATTACAGTGACAGCTGCGATCGTTGAAATAAATTCAACTTCTAGTCCTAGTTGTATTCGGCGCGGTTTATTTATCGGTGGCATGTTACAAAGATTCCGGCTACTTTGAATCACTTTGTAGAAGATTTCGGAGAGGAGGAAATATTCCTTGAAGTAGAAAATCGTACCTTGCATTCCTCGAGCGGTTCGGTTTCTTAGTCAAAGATTCTCACGCGTCGTTAAATTATTTCCTGTGCAAACCGGAGACCCGCAGCCTGCAACGCCTAAGAGGAGAAACTATTTTCAAGATTGTAACACGTTCGAACGTAAAACTTCCACGTGCTCGTGCGCTTAATTTTAGAAACACCTCGTGTATTTATGATTAATGCCTGTAGAAAGAGAGATCGGAATAGGCCTGCAGCACGTTCGACTTCGAGCATTTCGCTCGCTCTCCTCCCCGATGAGACACGCGGCTAACTGTTGCGTAACGCGTTTCGAGAATAGTTTGTAGTTACTTCGGGAAAAGTCGTTCGCGAGCCGCCTGCCTCGTTCGATACGTGGCACGCGCGATCGTTGCTTTCGATTTTCAGGCGTTTGCTTAGCCTCGAAGCACTTTCGATGTGCGTTTGTTTATTACGTTCAATCGGCCATTAAACAGGCGGCTCTCGATGAATATATCGGCGTTGATCACCGGCCAAATGTCTATGTCCCGTCGCTGTTTCATCTCGTTACGCGGACGAAATGCGAACGAAAGTTTCAAATATACGGCAAACGTAACAGGTTGGACGAGCTCGTACGAGCTCGTGTATTGTTTAACAGTCGGATTGAACTGGTTGAGGGCGAAGTCACCGACTCGCCTTTGATAGCCAGGGCAGGAAGTGAATAGCCACGTCGAGCAGCGAACGCCGCATGAACTAGACAGCGCAATTCCTGTTTCGGAGGGTCACTGTGTGTGCTCGGCGCGGTTGTGTTTCTCGTCGGGTTTCGACTCTCGACCCTCGAGACCAAATTCTCCGCCTCTCTTTCCCCATTTCTCGTACCCGGCGCTCGCATCCATTCCCTCGATCCTCGGCAGTGCCAGGCCGATTACGGATAATTATCCACAACCTATTACGCGCTAAAACCTTGTCATTGCGATTATCGTTAGAGCGTGAAGCTTGTCCGGTTGCTCGCTCGTTTCGCTGGTCGAGAGCACTCACTCGGGGTGCTCTCTCTCTCTCTCTCTCTCTTTCTCTTTCTCTCTCGCGCTTCTTTTTCTCGTGCTCGAAGTCACGAAAAGTTCACTCTGTTTCTCCCCGAAAGTCTGCAGCTTAAAATGCATCCACAGTCGACAGAGTGTGGTGCACGAACAAATCGAACGGGATCTCGTGCGACGAGATTCGACGAGGTTCGTGGCCGATCAGTCACCGACAGTGGTTTTTGTCGTGCTGTTTGTACGACGTTGCTCGCTCTCCCCTTCGTTGCAACGAGGGTTGCAAGGGATCGAGGGAAATAATGTCTCGCCTCGTCTCTCGAGGGAACAGTCAAGGTTTTCTTTCTTGGCTGGTGGTCTCTTCCTTCGAAGAGGTACACAAGTAACTTTGTATTCGCCGGAGCTAGCTTGATGGATCGCATTTTTGCTCGAACGAGATGTCACGCGAACAGTCTTTCGTGGCAGCGCTGGTTAGCTGGTGTTTTTATTCGTGTTCTACCGGGAATCTTGGGATTCGGAATCGCGGACGATGATCTAGGACAGAGGAAAAACGTCAGACAATTTTCGTTCATTTTTGTCGCAATTTAAATACACCGGACGAAACGTCCTGAATTAACTCCACTCGTCGTCTTTCGGCTCATCGTTGTCAACAATCAGCGACAGAATACTTTCGCAATTCTTTCTCGTCGTTCTCGACGATGGTCTTCCGTCGATGTTTCTTCGTTACTCTCTCGCTCGTTCGACGATAAATTGACGCGGAACGAACAAGTCGCGGAACGAAGGCAAACAGCGGCCGGGTACTTGCGTGAAACCGTGATTCGAATTTGCTCTCTCATCAGCAGGGCGAAATCCTGGTGGAAGTTGGCGGAGGAACTGCTTCGGCTGCTCGGTAGAACGTAGACGTTAACGTCAAGGGCGTGCTCGATAGCGGCGGCTGCTTTGCCGTGAGTTTACCTGAACTGCATTAACATTAATTTCATCAGTTTGCGCGAGCTCGGTGGTAGCTGAATACGCGCGTGTACTCTACGAAGTTGAATTCTCCGTTCAACCGGATATCCATTGAACGGAACAACCGCATCAGCCGAGACGAGCACGAGCACGAGCACGAGCACGAGCACGAGCACGGGCACGGGCACGAGCATGAGCCGAGCTATTCCCGATGAATCGGTAGAGGAGAAGCCTCACTACGTGTATTTCTATGTGACGCCGCGCGGCTAGAATATTATATACGCCGCGGAATTATGCCATCTATCAAAATACCGATGCCTAGGATAATTGATGCTATCGGAACGGCGACGCCAGTCATGCTAGACAGCACATGGCGTAAAATTGAATATCGATTAGACGTTCTCTCTCGGTGGGGTACGGAATGGGGTTCGCCGCGCGGCGAAGTTATTAATTTCCCTCCCCGAGTGTGGCCGAATCTGCCGATTAAACAGCGGCAATAACATTCAGTTTATGATACCGACTTGGTATTAATTAATGCGTCACTTCGCTAATTAGAGAACGTCACGACCGACGTGCGATCGACTCTCGTTGAAATGATTTCTTTCGTCCTTGTTCGTGCGCGAGCTCTTAACGTGTACGAGCATACGCTTGAAAAATCGGACGAATGTGGGACAAGAATTTCAGCGAGAGAATTTTGTCTCAATAACTAAGCAATTAAAAATAATAAACGTCTTTTGAAACTTTTCAACGTGCAGCGTATGCGCGCGCGTATATAACGTGCCTTTTCCTCGCGTTTCGTCTTTCCACGCGTTTCGCGGCCGGATTTATGGGTTTTTGAAAGCCCCGCTGAGAGGACCGTATATCGCCGGGACGGAGAATCGCCTTTTAGAGGTAGCGTGGAACTCGAAATGGAACAGAAACTGGTTAAACGGATTGCCAGACCGGCGTTGCTGCGGGCAGCGAGCAACAATAACAGCTAACTCCTACGGGCAGGACTATCGATGCTAATCGATCGGCCGGCGATATATCTGCGTTGACATAACTCGGGAATTTATCGACGCCACCCCAGACGGTGGCATAGCTCGATATGCTAATAAAGGACTCTTGCGCCGGTGCCGGGTGCAACGTGAATGCTGCTCCGCTACACCTATGTGGATTTAACTGATGTTTGTTACGTACGGTGTAGTGGGATTCTTCGTCTAGTATTTGATTATCGTTTTCACATCATTTACATACAACATGAAAACGTTTTCAAATCCCGCATACAAACGGTCTTCCTCGTAGAGAGAGAGAGAGAGAAAGATTATTCTCAAAAGAGAGATATATAGATACCTTGATAATTCGTGTAATAGTCTCGTTAATGCATAAATCTGTATGCATCTCCGCGCGCTTGTTAACACTTGAAAGCTCTGATTTGAACCTCTGCATTCGTTGTTGTT
This sequence comes from Tetragonula carbonaria, assembly GCA_032399595.1. NCBI lineage: Eukaryota > Metazoa > Arthropoda > Insecta > Hymenoptera > Apidae > Tetragonula > Tetragonula carbonaria. Next base: position 11,664,282 of record JAUCRC010000003.1, read on the forward strand.
TCTTTTGTTCATTCTCGTTAAAATACATAATTCTTTTTTTCTCTAACTGTCTAAATTATTCCGCGCCTATCTTCTATATTAAATTGACAGTTACCTGTAATGATAATTTCTCTTGTAAAAATACTTTGAATGAAAATCATTGTAAAAATAACCGATATGTCATTTTGTGTGGTGTAAAGTAGAAACAGGTATAAAGTGCCAGAGAATTTCGTTGTCACACTTTCCTGCAACTTTGTTCAACACCGGGCAGCAGCTTTTTTCTCCCGCTGGTATCTCGTGGTTGTGTCGCGATCCTTCGTAGTATAGTTAGTTATTATTCCCTTTTGTCGATTCATAACATTTACGATCGGCTGAATTATTCGTCGTGCCAGCAACTTCCCAATTTCCACGAAGGTGTGTTGCCGCCCGTTTCTGCGCGCTCCATTGTTGTTCCGATTGTTTGCCAGAAGCTCTACCTACGCCTCTCGACCGTGCCAGCCGCGATGAAATTTCCAGCTTTATTCTGATTTTCGCCAATGTTCCTCACTCCTTTCTTTGTCTTTATTTCTCTCTCTCTCTCTCTCTCTCTCTCTTTCTTTGCTTGCCAGTGGCGAAGGCAAGGTTTTATTTTCGCTCTCTTTCTTTCTTCTCGAACGCCTTCGATGTCAACCCTCTTCTACCAACCAAACATGAGACAAAGACGAAGAGAAAGAAGAAGGACTCATTCTCAATCGATATTTTAAAGAGACTGGGAACTGCTTTCGTCTCCTGTGCCGCGAGTGATTTGTTTTTTTTTAAAGCGCCTGTGATTCCCATATAAATGAGAAATTCCTCGCGAGCTCAAATTCTTCACGAGGCTGTTGCGTCCGTCGTCGTTTCGAACGTCGCTTATGACGAAAACATTTCAACCGAGCCGTGACTTGTTATCTCGCTGTAGAATATTTTGATTGCTATTGCACCATATCTTCATTTGGTATTAGTGGAATTTATTAGCGTTAGATAACGAGCGAGACTATGAGTGTCTCGTTGTTCCTAATTAGACGTACGGCACAATATAGCGAACGCAATGTTAGTTAAATTTATCACGAAGTTTAAGATTAAAGTTGTGACATCACGTTGTGTCATGTGTAGTCATGTTGCGTCGTACGTAGATTCTCGATTTTTATCCAAATTCATTTATTTTCGAGAAAACGTAATCTACAAAAAGTGAAAGTTGAAAATTGTTCTACGTATTAAGTGTTATAGAAATTACTGTATTTCAGATGCATCTTCTTATTGACGACCAAACTTATATTAAAGAAATGAAAGTGGCGCTTTTTATTTTATTACATTTTACGTAACGTCGTTCAAACCTCTAAGAATTCACCGTGTTCCGTGGAAAATCTGTAAAATTTTCCGCGAACAGTTACGAACGGTAGAATTTCTGGTATTAAAATCTGCAGTCTAATCGCACGATATTCAGTGGTTGGCAATCACACGATTCTATAATACATTTTGTATATTCTTCGTGAGAACTCGCTGGTACCTCCTGGTGAAAGTCCTTTTCAAAAAGTAACGCCGGTCGTTAACGCTGTTGGTATAACGACTGTTTTGCTCGTGTTATTCGGAAAATTCCTCTTCAACAACCGTCGCGTATATATATCACTTGACGAAAAACACGAATGACGTTGGAACGTTTCGCAATTGAGGCGTTTCACGGCCTTCAGGCGCAATCGCGGCGACGCGGAGGTGGACGGCTTAGAATTATTTACCAGCTGCGCCTTACGGTCATGCCTGTGATTTTCGTCATCGCGTGGCGTTATCGAGGCGTTAAGTTGTTAGTTCCGTCTGCTTGAAATAGTCTGGCTTCGTCTGTATTTTCCGCCGTTTCTGCCCCGGCGAACGCAGCCAGAACGCTTCTCCCCCTCCGGGGGGCGGAAGCTTGTTTAGGGACAAAGTAATGACCGGTCGCCGAGATCAGAACCGAGAGAAGAATGGGAGGAAGTTGTCGCGGCAGAAAAAAAAATAAAACGGGAGAAAAAGAGAGAGAGAGAGAGAGAGAGAGGGAAGAAAAATCGGTAAAGTCGAGAATCGTTGCCTCTCGCTAATGCGCTCATTACCCGGTGAATGGAAGCAAGAAAAGTTGAGAACCGGAGGCAGGCTACACCGGGCTTTACCGGCTTTTCGATCGATACGCGGTAATCTGTTTAAAACAACAATAAATTCGCGACCGTCGCCGCGTTAACTTGCTCGGATTGATCGCGGAAAAAAATAAGTATCCCGCGACAATCCCCTTCCGGGCGATGGGGAAACAAAACCTCGAGCGTTATTTTCGAAAAAAAAAAATTTGAAGGACAGTATTACTACTTCGGGGTATAATACCTGAACTGACTTTTCTAGATTAAATATCGCTCCATCGATTGTTTCGTAAGAATCCCGCCGGAAGTTTTAGAAATTCCAGTGGTAGAACGAAACGACGGTAAAAAAGAAAACAGACGAAAGGGGAGAATTAGAGAAGACTGAAATTTACTCTCGTCCCAACGAGAAATCGTATCAGTTCCAACGAGATCAATTTTGAGGGAAAGTAACGTTGGTCTGGAACGAGTGAGGTGGGAAGGGGAAGGGGGGAGGGGGAGGTGGAGATGGAGAGCTATGAAATAAAGTTTCAGAACAACGAGATTCGCGTTCGATATCCAGTCCATCGAGTGGTTGCTCGACACTTTCGCGAAGTAAGATCTTCTGCGAACGTGAAGAACGGATTCGGACAGAACTTTGGGGCGGGGGGGGGGGGAGAATGTTGGCGGGGAAATTGGGAGGTAAAGGAACGCGGTTGCGGGAAGACTGATCTACGGAGTCGGTTAGTCGCTTAACGTTCTCGTTGATCGACGAATGGTAGCGAGAGCGAGAGACGGATTGCAGTCGGAGAGAATCGAGCAAAGTAAACGAGCGAGATGTATCCGAGTCGTGAAAGCGACGGGAGTGTTTAGAGGAAACTATGTACATAAAGCTGCGCTGTGCTCGGTTAGAAGAAGTCAACGAAGAAGGAGTCGCGAAGAGCTTGACCGACGTTCTCATATTGTTCCGACAAGTCGGAGGAAAGAGGGAAGCGAATGAATCCAGCGGATCGATAAATTTGTGGAAATCTATGAAATCGATCACGAAATATTGCCCTGTTGTTGGAATTTCGTTTCTTGGACAATCGCGATTAATCGAGAGGAACGATTCTCTTTCTTTGCGCGTTATGTATCGTGTAACTGGGATTTTTATGTAACTGAGTTGAATTTGACGAAATCTTGTGGAAATATTTCTCTTTAGACTTTGTGATTTAGTGAGGCGATGGACGAGTCTAGGTAACGCCGGGGATTTAGATTCAGATTTAGATTCTGTGACTCAGCAAGGGGATAGACGAATCTAGAGAATGTGCCAAGATGAAAATGAGTTATGCGATTGCCTCTGGCTGTACAGTTGAGCTCATACGCGGCATCGATAGGAATCAACATTGTTCGATTCGAGAGGTGAGTGGGACTTTAAGTGAACTCCGTCAGTAGAATAGGTAGTTACCTATCAGACATCGAAGGCACGCGATGCGCATCGATTTCAATAGTCTTCTATACAGAAACGGAGGATTGATTCTAAAACTATAGGGCCGTGAAAGCTATAAAATTTGGCTCGATCTGAAATTCCATAATTCATAAAAAAATCAAAGGACGAGATAGACGAGAAAACAGAAAATTTTGATAAAAAGGTGGATTTTCATCACAAATTGTGGATAAACTCATTTTCACTTGTATTTCACTCGATAGGAATCATTTAAATTCTCAGAAGAGCACAGTTTTCTAAATCTTCTGCGAGATACCCACGTCAACGATGGTCTATTATTTATTATGTCCATTATTGCGACTCTGTGACGTTGAATGGTAGCATTTCCGTGTCATAATACACGCTATGATGCATAATGGAGAGCGGTGAATGCAAACAAGGAATTTCGACGCAATGCCTGCAGAGAGAGTGATCGTCGAAATGAATTGCGAAGAACGAACGGAGGTGCGCGATATCCGGCGGAGATAAACACAGGAAGCGAGGAAGTTGTTCAGTACGGCCAACTCTCTTGGCTGTCAGTGAATCAGGGCATAAAGTAAACAATAACGCGCTCGGCGCAACGAAATTAGAGGCGCGGCTTGAAAAGCCCGGCTAGCTGGTGAAAATGAACTGCGCGTGGAAGTAGCGCGAGGAATTATACCAACGATAAAGCTGTAATAATTGCCGCGATAATAAGTGAAATGAGCTGCGAAAGCGCTAGGCGCAGCCTACGCTTACGCGGAACAACGAGGAATTCGCGTTTAATTTTATCTGCGATTTGTCATTCAGTCGTGACGATCGCGGCAAACCGGGAGGGGCTCGTCGCCGGTTTCGCGAGAAAACGTTTGCGAGTAAACGACCAATTTCTTTATCGTTCTGCCATTGAAGAAGCAGTTTCTTCATCACAATTATAGATTACGTGGCTCGGTTGTCTCGTTCATCTCTGTTTACTAGTTGCACGATATCTTCTCATACTTTGACAGTTATCCCGACAGTTGCACGTTTGATCTTTTTTCGTCGAAAAATTAGCAAATCCATGATACTTTCTTTTTTTTTTAATTATTACAACTAATTATTATAGGATATTCAGTCTTCAGGCTTTCCGAATCTATTTTATACGTAAAAGTAAAACCGAAAAAACGTTTTCATTGTAAGGTTCTAACAGAAATATGAAATATGAAATGCGCAACAAATACGTCGAGATATTTTTCTTTTTCTCATTGTTGGTTTAATGCAACAGAAAATAGAACTAATCGAGCAGGCAATCCTTAACAACGGATTTCTAGAGCAAAAGTTGACGATACAAAAGCATCTACGCGCGAGACGAATTAATCATTTACAAATCGCGGTGAAATTTCGTGTACAATAGATTCAACAGCGCGTTCGTGTCAATCTCGAATTTTCTAATCAAATTTAACAGTGATTTAACAGTTGTGTATTGACAAAATTTGAACATTGAATCTCTAGACACCTTGTGTACATGTTCGGTGGTTGATGCGATAAGCGTTAATTAACCAGTCAGTCGACCAATCGGTGTATATAATCGATACAGAAACGGGATTGGAATGGAAGGTAGGATAATTTGTTTTCTATATCGTGGTAACGAGACGTGTTTGAAAAGGTCTCTGACGTCCAGGAAAAAGAGAGAGAGAGAGAGAGAGAGAGAGAGATAAACTGGAATCAGAGAAAGAAAGAAAGAAAAAAAAGTGGTATCTGCGATGTGGAGAAGAATTAACGTTCTCGTCCGATGTATTTTATTTTCATTTATCTGCGCGAGTACTAGCGCGTGCTAGCGTGTGTTGTTGGATCGCGGCGAGACACAGTAACAGCACGAGCGGTATTCTGCGAATTAATGAACACGTTTCGCAAGAAATGCAGGCAGAAGCGGCTGATAATCGAGGAAACTAGTGTGCCGGCTGTCAATAGATACGTCCCCCGTGGCGGACAACAAAGGGAGAAAGTTCAGGAATTATCTAGCAACATCTTCGGGCGAGTAAGCGTGCATGTCGTAGCGGCCGGAATGCGCATTGCAAAAGGAAGAGACACGCCGACAGATACAGAAATTACAGCTCGTAAACTCGGCCACGTTTACCGTGCGCGCGGAACGCTACGGAAATTGGGAGCGCACACACTGTTACATAATTTCATCATGGTTACACGTGTTTCCCCCCCGGCTTAAGGCAAGGCCGTACCTGCACCGTACGTTGTCGAATAAATCATGCGAGGGTTACACACCTGTGAGCCATTCTTACGCCGCGCTGTAATATTATCGCGCCAGCTCGAAACCGTTAATGAATCGGTCTCGGACGACTTTTCGTTTAGTCGAACGAAGTGTAACGTAATTCGAAAGGAATCGAGTCTGAACAGCGAATCGTTCTCTTCTATTTTTTGGCTGGTTTATTCTTCGTTTTGTGAAACGTTGGAGTTAAATTGCGAAATATTCTATGGCAGTTGTCAAAATTTTGAATGGCCTGTGTTTAACATAATTCGAAAAACGATATCCAGGTAGGGAGTTGTTTTCTAAATATTGAATTCTTGCGCGACACGCGCATCCCATGCGATCACTTCACTGTCTCAGTTGAATTATTTTTGAAATTAGAATTTTATTAAATTTAAATTCTATCGTGAACGAGATCTTCTGCGAATCTTTCGCTCCGAACTTCAACTGATTTCCGTTTTGTGGAAAATCTAATTGCCACGATTGAAAGATAATATCGGAGGCGATGGTATCGTAAGATTGGTAATACCATTATGTCATGAGAACCTGTAAGAGAACGTGGAATTTTAATTGACGTGCATGTTAAGGAAATCGATTAATAGCGAAAGAGAGATGTGCAATTAAGATTGTTTCGTAAATACACGACGCTTGTTAAAACTCTCTCGTTGAACGCGCACGTTGAATTCTGCTTCTAAAACTCCCTCTCTTTCTAGACTTTCTCTCGCCACGCATTGTTCCGCCCTTAAAAAAGAGTCGTCCTTACGTACGTGCGCGCACACGACGTTCCAGCACTTGCATTTTCTTTTCTTATTTTCTAGATAGGTCGTGCAGTAGTCGCGCCTCGTTCTTGAAAATTCTCATTTCCACGCGTGTATTCGCCCCACGAGTCTTAAAACGCCAACTGCTCTGTTAAACGCTCTGTTAGTTTATCTAATTTATATACATGTAAATCGGGTTACTCGCGCGGAACAACGAGGCCATGTAGTTCTTTTAAAATTACGATCTATATAGACTGGTTAATCGTACGAGTGGATAAACACGATGCGAAATATGTACATAATTAACATTTTAATTATATCAATACTAATAGTACTTAACAATGCTTTGAAACAGAAGTAAACTGGGGAAATATGAACGTATATTTTCTCGTATATGATGCCATTCACATCAAATTTCTGTTAATTAATTCACTACACGCAAATTGTCGATCAACTAATTGATTTGCAACAGACGACTGAGTCGTTACATTTATATCGATCGAATGAAATCTTTTCTATTTCAAAATCCCAACTTCCTAAGTAAGTGCCGTGTCTTGAAGTGGAAGTGTATTAAATATAACACGTGTGTATTTTATAATATTAATGTTGCACTTCTATTGAATGAATGGAAGCTAAACATATTAATTTTATTACATACATATAGGAGAATGTTATTAACATCAAACTTCTGTTAATCAATCTGTTAAACAATAATCAAATCGTCACTCGACTCATTGATCTGAAACAAGCTGCGTTTCACCACGTTTCTCACCCACAGCGAAATCTGATTTATATTTGAAAACTTTCAAATCTCCGGGCGCGGACAAACGAGCGGCAAACGATAAATAAGATGTCTATATTTCGACGCGTAAGAGAGGCGAAGGACGAAAGTGGAGGAAATTCCAGCAACGGGGAGAAACGATTCTCGAATTTCAGACGGGGGTGGGTGGGTGGTTGGAGCCGCGTCGCAGACACCAGCTTCTCCCCCTTTTGCTCGCGGCCCTGTTACGTAACTCACTTTTCTGAAGTGCAAACCACCAGCAACAAGCTAGACGAGGGGGGACTTGGCCCCGATGTATGGCGACGATTACGACTGCGACAATGCCGGAATCGTAGTCGGTTGGCGAAAATTTAAAGCGGCCGGGAGCTTCTGACCGTAACCGAGCGATCTGTACGCTCGGTCGACAGTTGGGAAATTCCAAGCGAGTTGCCACCCCATAAAAGTTTCTCTACGTATCCGTGTCGGCGTCGTTTGCACGACGGAGCACGCCAGCGATATTCCGTCTGCCACCTGGTACCTTCTGACACCGGCAATCCGTATGACGATGATCTTTACGACTCGTCGTCGTTTCGCCCGCGCAAATCGCCTTACCGTATCAACTCATTGTGCTTGTGTCTTCATCGCTATTAGCGTGTAATGGTTCGTAATGTACCGGGCCGATTCAATTTCGCAACGCTCATTCGGATAGACTCTCGTCGTGTATCTCTGTTACTGGCCAAATTGGCCGCTCCCGATCAGATCGTGATCGATCGTTCTCGTGTTTGATATTTTCGTCAGACCAGCAGTCTCTCGTGGTATTTCTCTTGAAAAAAATCGATTGTTAATTTTCCTTTTTCTTTCGACCGAATAATAATATAATACGATCGAACGATCTTTTAAATTATTTACAGTCCTTTTGTTCATTTACAGAAGTGTGTTCTAACGATTACGATTGTAGAGTAATCGATTTTGTTCGTAGTTGATTCGATTCGATTGATCAAACAACAGGGTATACCATGGCGTAGACAGAAATATTAGAAATTGTCTTAGAAATATCTTGGTAATATCATGTTCAGAAAGTAGGGAATCAACAGTTGCACGAATTTTTGCCGCGAGGTCCTAATTCGCCGAATTAACGAATTAAAATCATTGGAACGGCCATCGCTGGCTCGTGAAGTATCAAACGGAAGTAGCACGCACGCTAGGATGGACACGTGATCGCCAGACGAACTGGCGAGCTTTCGGAAGTTTAATTGCAGCCGGCTACACCGGTTGTTGATTAACATCGTTAGTTAGTTAGCCAACTGAAGTCGAATAATTTATCCCTGGGCGGCAAAGCATCGCGTGAATTCCCATTGATACGCGACGAGTGTCAATCAGTGACACTTTTAGGGCTTTGTGCGTTAACGACGCCGAGTTTCCATTTGTTTTATTCGCTGGAAGGAGGAACGTTGTAATTAACCTGAATCGTTTCGAATCAGCCGCTGGTTGGTAACTTTGTATTCCCCCCTCCCCCCTCGATTTCTGTTTTACATTTTCATTGTGAGAAATAATAGCTTTTTATATTGGAAATGCCTTTCTCTTTTTAACCTCTCTCTCTCTCTCTCTCTCTCTCTCTCTCTGTCTCTGTCTCTCTTCATTACATAACACGATTTTACAGGAATTCAGGGAAATTTTCAATGAAACTTTCGCTCAAAAGCGAAAGTAATTTTTACCCTCTATCGTTGGCAACTTTTGTATAAAGTTAAATTTGCTGCATGATAGTTCGAAATATGGGACGCGCCAGTGGTTCAACCTAGCAACGTCGGGGATGTTCTCGTTTTTCCAACGTGTTCGAATGTTTTATAGAAAATAAGAATCTCTGGAATACGTGTGTTCTTCGATACGAGAAAGTATTCTCCGTTTGTAAGTGTCAGTGTTGAAGTAGGTATGCGCATCGCGATTTTAATCAATGGAACAAACTTTCAGACCGTGGATTTCCAGGCAAAGATCAAAGAGAGCATTTGATCTTTCAACAATTTTTATTCTACGATTTATCTGTTGAAAATATTACAACTAGCGCGTGAGAAACAATTAGAAATCGAATATATTCTGGAAATTTTGTAATTCGAGTACCAGAATGTGCGAGCATTAGCACCTGTCTAATTTCTTGGAAATCAAATCAGTCGATCAGTTCACGTCCTCCAACCTGAAGATTACAAACTAAAAGTAGCCCAAGTATTCATTAGAAGTATTCGATCAAAATCATTTACAAATTATTCGAGGCTGAATTTGCTGAAATGTTCGCAATTTAAATATCAGAACGCGTGATCTACTGTACTGTAGAAAATATCGAGTCAGCCAGTTTGGTTTCTCACCTCCAAATGATTAAACTTATCAAGAACCTCTGAAAACACAAATTACTCTTGCTCCTAAAAGTTAATATAATACATAGTTGCTATACCAGATTTCCTCAAACACTGTAACCTCAATGTACAAATATTCATATTCTTATTTTCTAGTTAGCTCTAAGCTTGAAGGTTTCCAAAGCTTAAATAAAAAAAAAGAAAAGAAAGAAAAAAAGTTTGGTTTCTCACCTGCAAATGACTAAACTTATCAAGAATCTCTGGAAACACAAATTACTCTTGCCCCTAAAAGTTAATATAATACATAGTTGCTAAACCAGATATCCGGGCTTGCTACCGCGTCTACACTTTCCTCAAACACTGCAACCTCAATGTACAAATATTCATATTCTTATTTTCTAGTTAGCCATAAGCTTGAGGGTTTCCAAAGCTTAAATAAAAAAAAAAAGAAAAGAAAGAAAAAAAGTTTGGTTTCTAAGTGAATCGCACCGATCGTCAAAATCGTCGAAAGAAAAGTAGCTCGTACAGTTTTCACTTTTAATTAGGTTTTCGCAAGTCGAGACGCAGATGCAGGTTAGAGGTTGCACTGCACCGTGGCGACTCTCCTCTCGTCTATTTCGTCACGCGAGTTCTGCACGAGCAAGCATCTTAAAGGTCCCGGTGCATCGTTAGAGCGCCGCTCTTCTTGTCGTCTAAATATACGATTCTGTTATGTCAGAACTTCAGAAACGGCCCGGGTCATTCCGCAGCGGCGGTTTCCAAGCCAGTTTTCATTAACTCTCTCTCTCTCTGTTCTCCAGTGACAACGCTCGCGCACGAGCAATCGGTTCGTTACGACGTACGAATATTTCGTACGCGACGCCGATGATATCGCTTTATGGCGCTTGTTGCGAAATTTCCGCTGGAAATAAGAAGCCCGCCTGCGAAGTTATCGCCATCGTCCTTGATTAGCTCTCACGTTCTGCGGCTAACGAATTTTCCCGTTCGAAATGGCGATTTTTATTCGAGGATTCGCGATGAAGTTTCTTCGAGAATACGAGAATTGGTAATTTTTGAAATCCATCGTTATTCGTGGCAATGAAAATAAATGAACCTATAAATAATCTAGAAGATATCATGGATATCATTACAAGATGAAATACGTTGCTTTGCATTTTATCTACACGTGAATTTATATTATACACTTGAGAAAGAAACTTTGCTTCGTATTCTGAACGAAAGTCGCCAATTTATATTAAATTATACACTTGTTCGCAGCGATTTTTCATCTTTACATAACGTTTAGCAGTAATAACAGTGGTAAATCGAACAAAAGGGAAAATTTCGAAATAGGATTCGCGTTTATTGTTCTCGCGGCTTTCATCGACTTTTGTCTTCCATCTATCGAACACGTGTCGATAGAAAGTCTCTTCGATAATAATAAATTAACATATCTCGTAATAATGACAGACGAAACAATAGAGAAATTCCGAAATCACCTCTTACGGTATTCGTGGCTTTCATTTGGCCGACTTTGTTGCTTTTCCCTTTTCTGTCACAAACAAAATTCCCACGTGCGCGAACACATACTCATCGTTCTCCGTATAAAATCGTCTATTTCCCACGAAATTAAAATTAATCATCGACTGATAATTAATTAGCAGAGAAACATTACGTGGAAAATTTGAAAGACTCAGGCTTTATAGTATATTCAGTTTGAAGCAAGTTAGACAGAGCTGCGCTTAGTTATATATGGTTGCGCGTGTGGTTATAGCGAAGTAGAAGATGTTCGGGCGAGTTACACGCGATCTTCTTTATCAGTTTACCTGATTATTCAGATCACAGAAGATAGGCTTTTAGAATGTCCTGTATCGAGCGACTGGAATGAAACGTTGCGTGATTGATTCTCGTATACTGATAGTAAATGAACACGAGTCAGTTGGTTTGTTACGTCTGTCATCTCTGTTTTCTTTTCTCTTTTTTTTTCTTTTTTCTATCGCGTAGTCTCTACGGAAATCTCTTGCTAATTTTACTCCATCGTTCTCATTCGATGATACGGGCATTTTTTTCTCCCATAACATTTTCACAAGTATTTTTGAACGATTAAAATGACGTCAGTATCATCGACGAAATAATAATATATAAATAAGAAAACGTTTTCGTTGCACTTCTTGTGAAGTAACATTTTATAAAAAAAATGAAATGTTCGGAATATGGCGAAATGTATAAGCCAACGTGTTAAAATGAAATTTAGTTACATATGTTTGTTTCGACGTTGCTTCTATTTTTCGACGCAAAGTCATTCGAGAATCGACAAATACCAACGTACTTTATTTCATTTTCATTTATATCATTTTCTTTCGGGTTTATTTTCTCAGCTCGTGTTCCTCGATAGAAAGGGTACAATGCATCGTATTTCTTCTCCTGGAAAACAATTGCACGGCAGATTTCCGCGACGTTAATCTCGGGACAATCTAACAGGTTGATAGCGGAATGCAATCGCGTATTATTCCCTCAAATGAAAACGCCGCTTTCGAGTCGAATGAGAAAACGTAATCATAATCGTAGACAGATACAGGCAAGTACAGAGCGGTCTGACGACTGCGTTCCGCGGACGAGAGAAATAATTGCACATGTATCACAAGTTATGCTCGTGATTATGATCGTTTGGAAAAGAAGAGAAAGGAGTGACAACGAATAGAATGGAATTCGCTCGAAGAAACGGTACTACGCAGACATCGTGGACGTTAATTGCCTTTTCCGTGATCAAAGAGTCGTTGCAAAAATTGTTCACGAGAAATATACATCTTTCCAACGTGTGTGTATTTCTCGCGGATGTTCCAATAAGTAGACTAGAGTAGTCAAAAATGACAAAACCGTGATTTTTCTAAATCGTGCAGTTTTAGATACGAATGGAAATGCTTACAAAATTTCTCCTCTTATAAAAGTTCTAGCGTTAAATAACAGAGCGGAAAGGAGTCTGAAAAATTTTCTCGTTCAATATGGAACGATTGCACTATGGAGCGGGGGGAGGGGGAAAAGCAGGATTTTATAGGGATTCTAGCAAATGAGAAAATCCAATTTGCCAAGGGAAGAGAAATTACTGCAATAAAAAAAAAAAATAATGCACACAGATGCACCAAGAAAGTAAAACTTCAACAATGAAGAAAGCAGCATTAAGACGGTAAAATAGCAGCTGCCGTGATAAGAGATACAACGCAGAAACACACTGTCCGCGTGTCCATTTGCTCTTTATCTTTCTGTAGTTGAGACTTCTAACGGTTTCACTTTGCAAAGTAGAATTCAAACTTCAAATAGTTCCGTTTCGAAAATCAGCGTTCCAAGATGAAAGCTTTCGGAGGGCTTCCACCACGGAAGGCACTAACTCAATTACGTCGGATGTAAACGCGGAATTCTTCGCGAAAATCCGGTGTCTCATTCTCGAGCAAAACTTCAGCTAGTTACCAATCAGCCGCAGCACTTTGTTTGCCCCGGAAACTTGCACGGTACCGCGCAAGTGGAAGTAGTTTCTCGTATGTCTCATGAGTGTACTCCAAGCCGAGGACGGATTTAAATTACACGTACGAATTCACGTTCGTTGGAGTTCTGACGAAATGACTTTTATGGCTGTCCCGATCGAGATTGAAATTGATTTCACTTAGCGTTGAGCTCGAAAAGATTGTCTTGGCGTTCTACGACGGTGGGTAATTACACTAGGAGGAGTTGGAAACATATTTTAAAATTCTACCTATATACTGAAACTGTTGGTTCAGAAATAAAGAGAGGAAGTAATTTATCGGTTTGTTTGATTTCCACCATGATCGAACGATGAGAAAACGTTTGGTGTTCGATTTTACAAGGGAACTTCAAGTTTCACTGTGCGATTACGAAGCAAACGGGTTTGTAAATGTATCAAAAATTCAAAATTTTGTTTTATGAAATAGAGAGAGAGACAAGGAAAAGGGGAGAGAGACATCGCGAGGGAAGATCGCGCGATTACCAAGAAATTACCGTGACGAACTATAAAAATACTTGGCAAACTTATGGCTCGATGTAAAAATATGATTAGCTGGAGGTGGAGTAGGAGCGCAGAGAAAGGAAAGAATTCGTCGGTTTGTTCAGCTTGTACCGCGATCGAGTGACGGGGAAACATCTATATAGACTTTACAGGGGAAGATCGGTGGAGGCGAGCACGCACGTTTAATTGGATTCGTCGCAAAGAATTTCGTCCGGGGAGAATTCGATAGAGATACGTTCCAACGGAGGCGTTTCGAATCGATCGAATTCCAACGCGGAGACGCGGAGAGAACCGTGTTTGCGGATAGTTCGTAAATTTACACGGACGGCCGTCCCTTACGACTTGTCGTCAAGATGACCGTTTCGCCACTAGCCAAATTGAAAGTTACATAATTGATTCGGCCAGGAATTCAACGCGTGGTGGCACCAGCTGCTGCGAGACGGCAACCCCCATAAATGTGTAGCGGGGTTAGAAAAGCGGCCGTGCCGCGTGTCCGCAAACTTTCGCCAACTATTCGTCTGATTTTCCGCGCGGAGGGTGGTATCGATTTGTGAAACAACCCGATGTTTACATTATTGAAATCTGTCAGGTTGAACGGTATGCGTGTTGTACGTCGGATGTTCACGAACTTGGCGGCGGTGCTGTGAAAGATAACAGTTCGACGGGAACTTTTTCGATGGCCTGAAACCTTCGGGATTACCTTCGAATACCGAGTGGTCGTATCACGTGTTATTCAATGTTGTTAACATTATTGCTGCATTATACAGACGGCGATTTTTGGCGACGTGTACTGAAATATCTATCTCTACGTGAGATGAGATTTTTCTCAAGAATTTAAGGAACGCGTTCTTGTACACGTGTGCTCGTTATACCATACGATGCGTGTATCAAGGAATTGAAGATTCGTGTTCGCGAAAGACATCTCGTATAGTCGATATTAAGTTTGATTATATCTAAGTATTTGCGTTTACGACACGATTCTCTGAACTGATATAAATGAAATTAAATATATATATATAAACTAATGAATCTAATTCAGGAAAATCTCGGATGTAACAGGTGGACGAAGTTTCTGTCTTTTTATATCTTTTTTCCAATTATAGGAGAAGGTTTCCAATTTATAGAAAGTGTCGTTTCGATCAAGAAATCGAGATTTCTCTGTTTTTTGCTAATTGTCGGGAGGAAGCACTAGTTTGATGACTATTATGTTTGAGATTTATGTTTGATGACTATTTAAATACACGTAAACATTAAAAGGTCATATAGTCAGAATTTATTAACTGTATATAATAGAGACTATATTAGTATATTACACGCACGTGTTGTCAACATTGAAAATGAAATTATACTCCGAATACTGCATCGAATAATTCACGGGTTTCGAATGGCACTTGGCCGTCCGATTTACAATGTCACGCGATTCACTTGAACAATACACGCTGCATAACCGGTATTGGGCGAGTTAACGCGAATTAATTTCACAAGCGTGCGTGATAAGATAATTAAGCGCATCGTAAATTGTTTGGAGTGCCGTAACGCTTAAAACGTCGTTTCGTAAATGTCGGTGACAATCGTTGGCGAAACGAGCCGTGCTAATTTCGTGTATCGACAAGAATGATAAAAGAAAGAGGTCGCGCGTGAAAAATTCAATGAGTCGTGTGTGATTTATTTGCGGCCGCGATTTAATGCACTGTTAAACGTAAGTACGTTTTTTTTTATGTATTCTTGTCCACGAGCTACTTGAACACTTCCTCTTTTTTGCGCAAAGTGATTATTGCAACATTGATGCAATTCTCTCGCGTGACCTCGTTGTCTTTTTTTTTTTTAACATTTTACGGCGAATATCTTCCAGGCGAAGTTAATATTACGTGCACGCGTGCGATTTAAATAAATATTCAAATAATCAACGAGTCGAAATTTTATATACGAGAAAAAGAACAAGAGAAACGTCAATATCTCGATGTGTATCGTGCCAAGCATGTAAAACACGAATTTATTCAGCGCAGAGCGAAGAAATTTGAAACAAAGCGAAACAATGCGACGCAATTGTACGCAATGTGAAAATTAGATTTATGCAGTTGGCCGATCTGTACAAATTATGTATAATGGATTTAAAAGAAAAACAATGATATAGTCAAGACTATGACGTGGCGTTTGATTCAAGCGTATCTTAATTTTTCTTAATTAAATGTTCGATGATTTACGAGTAGAAATGCATATTTCGCTGTTAATCGTCTCTTCAACGTGCAACATCGTTGTTTCCTGATCGTTGCTGAGAACGCATCGATGGAAAAAGGCTCGCGAAAGCGTATCGCGCCGCGAGCTCGATATCGAAAGCAATTAAAAAAAAGGTTATACCTGGCACGGCGCACGGTTGGAATCAGAAATGCGTCGATAATTTCGCGATTTAATGCGAATAGCGTGTACGCGCGCCGTTTAAATCCCGTAAATCGGATAATGAACCGATTGAACACCATAATCGGAATCTCGCGGTTCCAATTTTATCGCGATTCCTTCGCGCGATCAAAATTTCCACGCGCATTCGATATGGCGCCGACTTAATTGCAACCGGAGGGTAGTGCAACCGCTTTCTTTTTCTCTCGCTTTGGCAAACACTCTGCTGCCGTTGTTTGTGATCGACAAAAAGAGGAATACAGAAAGCGATTAAATTGTATCAATAAAACGAAAATCTTTCTCCTGAGATGAGATTCTTTTAAAAATAATGTGTCGCATTTGCAACAGAGTCATCGATGTACGATTGTCAGATTGTTTGACGAAATTATCCATTATCGAGACACAATGAACTTATTACTTATCTTTTTTATACAGGTACGTTGGTTATATTGACGAAGCAAAATAAATCTGTATCGACGAACAAAGTATGGTGTCAGCATTTTAAAATTCATCGTTTTAATTAACAGTCGCGATAGAAAATCGTGGCGAGTTTCTCGTTTCTTCTTGGTATGTTCCCTTTTCTTTTATTAATTCGTCGGAGGAGAATTTTATTATTAAGTTCGCTCCAAATATGCCGAACATTGTAACATTCAACTACCGACGGCCAAAACTTGCATCGAGGAAGTTGAAGTAAAAGTTCGTGATAAATGATATCTACGATAAATAGAAATTTCTAAAAATGCAACGGTACCGTCGTAAATCTATTTCTTTAAAAATCTATTTCAAAAAGTTGCTATTAGTCCTGAAAAAAATATTGTTATTCTTGAAAATAATAAAATATAATTTTTATAATTTATTCTTAATATATCATCATGTCAAATTAATAAATAAATCCCCGCAGTTACTAAAGTTGAAGAATGAACTAAAGATGAAACTGGAGTAGGAGCTATTATTGCTATTGGTGATCATACAAAAATAGGAAATTGGGCACTTTTTGTAAAAATTATAATTAATAATATAATTATAATTAATTTATTTATTTTATAAATAATTAAATTTCATCTCCCAAATATCCTTAATAATGAAATAATTATTAATAATCTTAAATCTCCTAATCGATTTAAAATAATAGTTATTATTCTTGAATTTAGAAGAATTTAATTTATTATAGTAAATAATTAAACAATAAGATAATATATCTCAACTCAATATAATATATAATATAATAATATATAACATAGCAATATAATATATAATGTTTTATGTTAATATATTATGTCTTAGAATTAATAAAATTATAGAAAATAAAAATAACATTATTAAATAATAAAATCGTTTTAACAAAAAATTATTTAAATTTATATGTCCAATTCTATAAATAAAAATTATTGAAGAAATAAATATAATTAAAAAAATATATAATAAAGTTAATAATTAATAATTAACAATAGATTTATTTTTATTGAATTTATATGTTCGTATATATATTCGTATAAATCGCAAATATTTGTAGATTAATTTTTTCTACAAAACGGATTCTAATTATTATCCTTCTTTTCGCGCAACAATGCAACAAATTTACATATACACACAATCACGCATTTGATTACGAAGCGAGGAACCGATCTGCGGTAAATGCTGAAAAGATCCGAACGTGAGGAAGCATCGACTGGAATGTTTCACGAATGGAAAGCGAGCGGTAGTGTGACTAACGTTTAATTGCCGCGAGGATTCGCGGCGGACGAGCGTCGTTTCGTACGCAGCGAGCGCCGATAAAAATTCAAAACAGCTCATTGTATTCAAATTTCGCCGTGGCGTTCGGCGTTCGACGCGCGGGCGGGGAACACTTGTAGAACAAGCGTTCAGCAAGGGAGAGAGAGAGAGAGAGAGAGCCAGCCCGGAGGCAACACATGGTGGGCATTCGCCGACTCGGTGAATTCAGTTAAATAGTCGGCTCGCCTCGTATTTCCGCCGCTCGTTTTCATCCCCCTCGATCCGGCTCGTGGCTGACCGATCCCTTACCTTCGAGTCGACAAACCGCGTGTTTCGTTTCCTACGTTTGACAATTCTTCGCGTTAACAACAGGCTTGTAACGCGTGTGAGATCAACAAACACAGGATGAATCGCGAGTGGAGAAATCGGCGTTCGTACGATCGCGGACTGAACGAGATCGTACGCGAATGTGAATCGATCACGCGCGTGAGGTTTAATTTAAGTTGAACTTTGAACTTCCACTTTATCGTTCCAATTTATCGGAAGGAATGTTGTTTTTTCTGCGATGTCAACGTGTCTGTCGGTAACGTTTTTGATCGTAACATTTTTGGTTTCTTAACGAGATGTTTGTTTCTTCTGGATTTTCCCTGCTGCGATATTGGTCCAAGGTTGGCACTGACCTTCGATCGGCCTTCCTCGGTTACTGGCTGTAAGTCAAGTACGAGAAACGGAGAACGAGGTTCTCCGACGGGGAGAGGAAGCAACGACGAGAGATTGCCTCCGTTGTTTCTTCGTCCGCGTGAAGTCCTCCGTGTATTCTCTCTTCGGTCTTTGTACGTACAGTCTGCCTTCTCGGTATGCGATTCCTGCGGAGATTCGGAAGAGACGGCCTGGTAACAGGTCCTCGTAACGGAAACGTTAAGAAAGGAGGGACACGGTGTGGAAGGTCGGCGATAGCGAAACTCCGGAGGTGGTGGACGAGGTTTAAGCTTGGTCGCAGCTTACGACAGCGCGGCTGTGTGTGGGCGCGTGGGTTTCAGTTCGACCCCGAAAGTGAGACGGTGGTAGGGGATGGGGGGTGAGTGGGCGGATGAAGGAGGAGAGAGTGAAAGAAAGAGACGGAGAGAGAGAGAGAAAGAGAGTGAGAGAGGGTTGGACGGGTTGGGTTCGCCGGCTCACCGCTATTGATTTTTCCCGCCAGACTCGCGGCCTCTTCGTTCCACTTTCGATCCTCTGCGGCCTTCTCTTTCCCACTTTCCCGCCTCCCCTTTCCGTCTTTCTCGTTCTCGTAGTTACTCTGCCTTCCGGCTTTCTTCTTCGCTCTTCCTTGCACCCAGAAACTCTCGCTCTATCCTTCTCGTTTCATATGCATTCGTCTCCGCCGTCACCTCTTTCCCTCTCCCAGCGTGTGGTACGTCTTTTTCGCATGTTTTCGTCCCTTCTCGTCGCACTTGTACTTCGAGACTTGCACGTCTCATCCTCTTTCGCACGTGTGTCTACGCCTCTGTACATGCCTGCGTACGTATTCGACACCCCGTCATACTCCGCACACACACACACACACACACACACACACACGGACGAGGAACGCGCATCGTGTACATACGATACGCTCGCGTGCGTTCGCGCGTGTAAACGTTCCTCTGCATCCACTTCTGTCAAGCAGCTGGCTGACGCGAGGCTGACGACGCTGATTTTCGCACTCGAGCGAACTCTTGCGAGCAAACCGAGCTCCCCCCCCCCCGTCGTATTTCTCGTTGCGCGAGCCGCGACCAGTTCTCTCGTCCCCCCCCCCCTGTTTAATCGGCAATAACTGCCAGGAAAAGCAACGATTATTTCGATCGTTTCGGGATCGTTTGTTCGGCGTTCCTGTTCGATCGTACATCGTTTTCAAGTACGTTCGGGGACGACGATGCCGGACACAGAGGGAAGAAACGGCGATACTTCCCTGCTACCCTGCCGGAGAGCGAAAAACGACAGTTCGCAATCTCTTTCTTCGATGCGAATTTTATACTTTGATTCTTGTTTGATCAGCGTTGGCCCGGTAGCCGGAGCCAGCCACCCCCTGAACGTTCCGTTATTCCGTAATGGCATCTTCGCAGAGTAATTACGTCGAGATGGTTTACTTAGAATCTCGGGCCCGATCCTCCCTTCCTCTCTCTCTCTCTCTCTGCGCGGAAAAAGTTCGATCGGTATGTCAGTGGGATGGGGAAACTGGGCGCGTTTCTGCCGGAATATGGTGGGATACCGGTTGTTAAGTGAAACGGCCGCGGCACTCGCATTATGCAAAAATGCTTTTATTACGCCGTCGCGCCAGATTTATCGCGGCCCCTGTTACGCGTTGCGAAGTTGCGTAATTAAAGAAATGGGAATTCGCCGGATGGGAGTTTGTTGTACTACTACTGCTTGTCCTTTGGCGGGATCCAAAGCGAGCGAGCGGCCAGCCAAGCTTTGTTTATCGTAACCGAAATTAACAATAGCTCGCGCGGCGGGATAAAACGAAATCTAGAGTGAATTATGCAGTTGATTTTGAACTTCGTTTGTTATAGCGTTGTTGTACCTTCTACCGTTGCGCCAGTGGGATTAACAGTGATTCTGTTACAATCCCGGATTTACAATAAACTCTTAATTCGATTATTAATATATAATTGACTGCGAAATCGATTTGATATCTCTGGGAACGTTTGCATTGACTTTTGCAAGTGAATGAATAGTCTGACAATGAGTATTAATGAAGAACGGTTATTTCTCTGATTTCTTTGCAACACGTGCTGGATACAACAAATCATACGATGATCTTTCAGATATTTTACAATTTTTCTAGCATACGAACTTAGTACAGTCTTGGAATACAATTATAATCTCAATTGTAGACTCTTAAATATTACGAAGCTTAAAGAAAAAAGATTAAATTGAAAAAATTGAAATTTCAAAGTACAGAAATAGAGAAACATCGGTAGAGGCGTTGTTACGAAAAGCTGACAAACATTTAGTATCGCCTCTTGAGCATCGAGAGAGAGAGAGAGAGAGAGAGAGCTGAGACAAAAATCCGTCCCAAGTATATCATAAATCAGTTACGACCAATGTTTCGAGCGTTATTACACAAACAATGTCTATTCCAGGGATTCCGTAATCTAGCTGTTGGGTAACGGCGCGAGCTAATCGGTCGTTAAAACATCGGCACGGCCGGGTCATGGTTTCTTGAATGAACGTGACCGCGAACCAACCGGTTGATGGATCACTGGCGCGATCAAAAGTGACGGATGAAAGGTGGCGAGGAGTAGTAGCAGCGATCTTACGACACAGCACGTTTCGACTCACTCGAATCTCTAGATATCTTACTTCCGTTTGTATACACGGAGCGTTGGTCCTCACACTGACGAGGTTATTAAGAGTTTATCGCGCTCGACCTATCCGCTGACTAATCTTATCGGGTGGAGGCTACTTATCAGCGAAGCTTCTTGGCGAAGCAGAACGCTCTGTCACTTCGTTATCTCGGTCACAGAGTCAGAGAGAGAGAGAGAGAGAGAGAGAGAGAGAGAAACCAGAGAGACTGGTCGGTTGCATCTGTTCGTGTTTGCAACGTCCTTCGCTAGATTCCATCGTACGCTTTTTTCGTTTTTCACATGACGCAACTGGTACTTACATACATATCTTGGACTCGTGTTCGTATTGGCAATTTTAAATACCTACAATCACTGCGTGGAATTGTTTATTAGACTCGAAAGATTTGTCTGGACTTGCGTCTAGATGATGATTGTACAGTTTAGGAAATTATGTTATATGATTTTATATGTAGCGAAATTTATTTGAAAACAGGAAATCGCGATAAAAAAACAATATTATTGACAATGTGTATATATATATATATATATATATATAAAATTTAAAAAATGAAATTTTGAAGGATAGAAAGCAAAGAGAATGTGAATGTATCGAGCGTATTAATCTCTGCTTGAACTACGAAATTCAGGAAAAAAGAGGAATATATAGATGCTCGATGATATAAATTTAACTGTTCTAATCCAAAGGATCTGTCTATTCTACTATTCTACAAAAGAAAAAAAAAAATAGATGATCTTTATAGAATCTAAACTTTCTACGAAGTCTGCGTATTTTATTTTCAAAGATCTCACGCTCCTGTTAATGATGTTTCTACATTTTTCTTAAACAGCAACGATCGATAAAAAGTCGTCTGGAAAAAAATGTCATTTTTCTCCGATAAGTAGCGGTCCCGGAGATAAGTTAACAAACTTAGCCCATAAGTTGGAAAGCAAAAAAAAATCTAACGATCTTGCGCCACTCTCATATCGCATTCCACGGCGCGATAATATAATCTCACGTAATCCTTCCACGTATGTACAGCGACGTATGTAGCAACAAACGAATATAAAAAAAAAAAGAAGAAAAAAAAATCGAGTCACGAATCAACGTGAACAAGAATCGAGGCTATAAAAATCCTTGATATTTTGTAATTGGAGCGGTCGGACGATACATTTTATATAAATCGCGGCGGATGGGTTTATTGAAAATCTCCGGGCCGATTTTCGCCGAATTCTGTCAAACCGGGAGAGCGCGGCAACGCTTTGGCTTTCGCGCGGATTTCCACCGCGACGTCGATACCACGCGAGACTGTGACCGGCGTAATTTCGTCGCCGGATGATGAGGTTCATGACGCAGAGCGCGGGGGTGTGCGCCGCCACGGCAGAAAATATGCCGATATTCTGACGTGTCGATTTACTCTAAAGATTAGGTAGCTCGTACACGTAGACGCTGACACGGAATATTCAGATATGCAGTTGAAAGGAGGGGCCCGGTTTTACGTGGCGTTCGGGGATTATTGACTATCGTGACTCGCGATGGCGGCGAGCGTTTGCCGAAAGGAGGCGTCGCACCCGCAAATTTTTGTCGCTTGTAATTAAGCGCTGTGTAACTTCTGGCGATTTTCTTCTGGGATTTCAGTTTCGATAAATCCGAAATTACGAGGGAACTCTTCCTGTACGCGTTAGTCCTCGTATGCGTTAGACGACGCATGGACTTCCTTCCTTCTTTTCTTCGCATTTGTATGGATTCAGTCGTCCGTTTGATTTTACGTTATCAACGAGCATCTATTTTATCTTCACAGTGATCGGCAAGTAAACGTAAGATAAGAGGATAAAAAGAGAATAAAATCCACACTACGTGTGTGTGACCAACAACCAATGTTTACGATAGATTTTAAATAAAAAGAAAAAAAGAAATCATTTTTCTCCCATGTAATTTTGATCCTGGATTTTATCAAACCCCGTCGTTTAACGCGCGTGCAGTCTAAACTGACCAACTCGCTATAATATCTCATTGAAACGAACCTTATCGAAACGAGAAATATAAATCGATGCAATTCAAGTTAGTAGGTATTCTTCTAGATTACAACTTAATATGAACCTAACCGCGAAACCCATCGCGAATTAAAAATTTCCACGTTGAGACCAACGAACACGAAATTTCGTAAACGCGAAATTCGAGATCGACTTACCCTCGCCTTTGTGTTTCATCGTTGTTCGTTCCAACGCTTCTCGCAGCCGGGAAATAATTCGATCTCTAATCGTTGCTCCTAGAAAATCATTCGGTCGAAACCCAGGTTGCCCAGACCAGAGGGAAACGTTTCGGCTCGCGAATAATCGTAATTAAACGTTGTTGGAAATTCGTTGGTGCCACGCTCTCTGCATCCTTCACCGATATATCGATCGTTCATTCTATCGTCGCATTCGAAATAACGCCGAGGCGTCTCTCGTACTTTAGCGCAATTTAGCGATTTTTAGCACGTTTCTCGTGGAAACCTTGTTTGCTGGAAGTTCGAATTTGTGACCGATTAATCGTTAATTGCTCGCCGAAAGTGCGAGCTTCTTTCATTCTT
Source organism: Tetragonula carbonaria (assembly GCA_032399595.1). Lineage (NCBI taxonomy): Eukaryota > Metazoa > Arthropoda > Insecta > Hymenoptera > Apidae > Tetragonula > Tetragonula carbonaria. The sequence goes on from JAUCRC010000003.1 coordinate 11,687,900, forward strand.
CTTGTCCTTTTCAATCGCACGCTCGCGAGACTCTTTCTGCAGTTCTTTCTCAAACGTTTCCTGCTCGCGTGCCTTGGTCAACTTTTGCCCACGGCTGTTACGCAACGAACATTACCGCGAGAAAGTATCGGGGAATCCCGCGGGAAAGAGAAATTGCAAATACGATATGCGCGGAGTTTGAAGTTGGAAGTTTCGCGGGAGGAAGATTGGAGTAGACGCACGGAGCAGCTCGAAACTGCATTTGCCTGATCAAATTGATTGGATAGCGAGCAATACGCCGAACAATACGCCGACGTTCTTTTCAGCGTCTGTTGAAGAAAGAAAAATCGCGAATACGAGTCTACCGTTGCGTTTGAAGCTGCATGATATTGCAGACTTTGGAAAACGCGTTTTTGCGAATGCCGTTGTTGTTCCTTTTATTTATTCACGGTGATGCGAGTGGAAGGAGCATAATTATGAGATAAACATATCTTAAGAGAGAGAAATAATTCAGTAATATGATCACGTACGAAAATAAGTTAAAATAATATACAGGGTGATTCGCGTAACTTGCACACCTGATATAAAATATATATTTTTATCCTCGAGACAAATTATCGTCACGAAATATCTCCTTAACCGATTTCAAGTTTAGGACTTCAATGTGGCTTAATACTTTTTTGCTTTGGAATTTAATATTCTTCCGATTCGTGATGAAAAAATACACGGTCCGATTGAAAAAAGAAATAAAGATAACCTTGGAAATTTCGATAGCCACAAAAAATTGATGTACCATATTTTGCCTCCCTTACAAGACCGTACAACTTTATTAAACAATCTTTCATAGACGCGTAATTCGAAAGTTAGTTCAAAAGTGAATCACCCTGTATAACTTGGGGGCTAAAATATTCGATAAAAGAAATAATAATTATCTACAACAAGTGATAGTAATATTTGCAAATATGCGAGACTGTGGATTTTTATACAAGTTCATACTTCGGTGAAATTAATGAAAATCATAGTATCTTGACAGAGATCTTGTTTCACCTGTTACACAAGATAGACTGTATTTTCGACATTATATATATATTTTCGTGTATTATATTCATCGTATCCAATTTTTATATCTTTAACCATATAAAAATCCTCTGGTCTGATCACTTGGAAAAATTTAGAAAAGTTGAAGTGCTTAAAAATCTAATACAAGAATTTGTTTGCAGGTACGTAGAGAAAGAAATTAGAGCTATCACGTTCGACCGACGTCGCACGCGTGAGTACTACTGAGAAACTACTTACTTACGATTAATTACGCGTATCTCGCCGAGTCGAGTATTCCACCAAGATGTGTAATAATCTAGAAACACGCGTACTACGTCACATCGTCGTAACATCTCCATCCTTTATATTTTCCATCGCGAATATTACGCGGAATTAATGGTATCTCGAGAGCAAATTACTTGCATTATTCATCGCGCGTTACGCCGCATTAGCGCGCGTCGTATCGATTTTTTTTTTCAACGGGACGTCGCCGTTGAAATTCTGATTCGGTAGTTTTCGATCGGTAAGGGACACTCTCGGGACGGTTCGTTTCCCGAACATTCGTCCCTCTTCATTGTTTCTCAATGCTTTTTTTTTCGCGAACGATCCGATCGCGATGCATACCGAACGGATCGGAAGGAAGGCGGTTGCCGCGCGCACCATGCATGAATACAAAGGAAAAATACACCAAGGGAAGATCCCTCGCTGCGCCGTTTCGTGATTCATAAAAAAGTATTCTGCCCGAGGTAAAACTCGGTGCCTCTCCGCACGATGATTCAGCGCGGCCGATCGGCGGCGTTCGTCAAAACGCTACTCTTTGTCGCGATCGACAACGGGTGGTTTACTTAGAATTCTTCTAGCGTATTTCTCCTTTTATTTCCGCGACGTTGCTTGCGTCCGAACATAGTCACGTGGTCGTAGTTACCAAAGTCTAGGTTCGTTCGTGTTGTCTTCTCAAAAGTATACAACAAAAAGCTTCCGAACAATTATACTATTTTCCTTTGTCGTTTATTTTTGTTCTCGTTTTTGTTCTCCTATTTTGATGAGATACGAGTTTTTTTTTTTTTTTTTTTTGGAGTAGATCTTTGTTACAATGATGACCTTAGGATGTTAACGGATCAAGTGTCTCATTAGAAAGGATTTTATTTTTGGACTTTCTATTCTTGGACTTGAACCTCGTTAATTTATTATGATATTTGTACATACATAATACATAATGGCCGTTTTATTGAAATCGACGAGTACGGACAATAGGGATTCACTGTATACTTATTTTAAAAACCTGCTTTTATTTGTCCCGATGAGAAGGACCAATGTTCGAAATAATAATGTTCGAATTCATATAATGAACTGATGCTTAATGTGTTCTGTGTGTAACTGATTCTAGTGTGGTATTTGATTGTGTTCAAGTATATTGAATTCAAGTATATTATTTAGTAGCGTTTCCACGTGACTAAGTAACTTTGCAAATGAAACGTCGATTTTAATAAAAGGACGTTTAATCGGCAAATGAAGGGATATGCAAATACTTTTGAAGTTGTGTGTAATACAATGTATTGCTAGTCTGCGTTCACATTAAAATATAACCTCTATGTTATTCTCTCGTTTGCTAAAAAAAAAAGATACTCCAAAAAATTCTGTATTAAAAAAAAAAAGAAAAATTCTGTATTACGTTCTGCAACGCACGGAATTGCAACGGCAGGCCTCGCCTTCAATTATTGATTTAATTTAACAATCAGATTAAAAGATCGAATCGGTTTGCTTCGTTATGAATATTAACTAGCAAGCATTTGGAGAGATATAATCCCCGCGCGCGACACTGAAAAAGTAGTTATTTATTTTTGAACGAGTTGCTTAACGCTGCGGGTTTTTGCTCGTCCATCGAGCACGATTTTTTATTGGGATTTGGGAAATCCAGGTCGGGAGGCTCGTTAAAAATTGACATACAACGCATCATGCTGTAACAAGTTACCGAATTCGTCATTTTCTGCAAAATTTATTCGGTTTGGCGATCGATGGAAGAATGGTCAAACGATTCTAAAACTATTTATTCGCGTCGTTGGGTATTTTTCTCGCATGAACCTAACAATGCGAGGAAATGTTTTCGGTTCGAGGAAGTTACGTTTAATCGCGCAATATTTAAAAAAAAAAAAATGAAAGAAGATTTCGAAGGGATCGAGATAAATAATTTCATTGCTCGCGTTCAATTCTCTCCTTTTCAATAAGTTCCACGAACTTGTTCGAATCTAATTTCTTGTACGTCATTGTAACACGTTTGTTGCGAAATCATGTTACGTTTGTTTGGCGATATCAAGAAACAACACACAAGAATTCTTTGCAATTTCTCATTTCATCCTTTCATCACGAGATTCTTCCACCTCCCGTTGGTTATGTCGGTTTCGTTACAGAATGGCTCTCTGGTGACACCGTTTCCACGAAATCTATTTGCGAGAAGAGTAAAAAATACATAGGAGAACAAACGTCAGCCGTAAAGTGAAACGAGAGATTAGTTGAAAAAAGAAAGTTACTTTCAACCCTTTTTAAATACTTACGTTTATTGTAACTTAATTGGAGATATATTTAATTTTTTTTTAAATTAAGTACCTGCTTTTACCTACTCTGCACAGTTTCATTTTATGAAACGTAAAATATTACAAACTTCAACAATGTTAAATTAGATACGTGAACAGTGTTTTTCAAACCTAGTAGCTTCTCCCAAAAATCGTACTTCAAATGTACTCCCAGATAGAATCGGGAAGCGAACTCGATCGATACGCGATCGGGATTTAAAATGGAATTAGAGCGACTCGTCTCTCACTTCCTGCCACATTTCCACACTCTGTTTATCTATCGGAATCTTTACTTTGCATAATAAACAGTGGTCCACAGGTGTGTATATATCGGATCAGCTGTCCTCGTTTCACCCTGCCTGCTCCATCCTTTGTGTCCCTCTCTCACTTTCTCTTCTCTCGACCTGTCTCTCTCTCTCTCTTTTTCTCTCTTCGTTCTCTCCTCTCTTTCTTCGCCGAATTCCTTTTTTTTCACTCGCAAAAATCTCCTCGCCCGCGTTTTTCAAGCGCGAGCCTGAGGAGGAGAGGCGCGCGCGTTAATGCGTGAACGCGTCTTCCGTGTATTGAGGCCGACGCGTGCACGACTCTTTGCAATCTCTTGCCGTTGCACGAGTTTCCGTATTTAAAACACTTTGCAATCTACTCCCGGCTGTCTATTGAATGCACCCAGCGAATGAATTTCCCTCGCTCTCCTCTCTTCGTCGTTCCTCCCCTCCTCGAGGAGGCCATACTCGTCTGGCTATTCAACGCGTTCCCGCGAATCTCTGCTTCTCTTTCTCTTTGCCGGGCTACTTTTTCGTTAATCGTCGTTTGCTCACCGCCGTTATTCATTAGGCTACTTGTAGCTAACTCTTGTAACTACTCGAACGTTGTGCAGCCGTTGGTTCGCCGAGACTTTCTCTGTCTCGACTGGAGGAGTGAACTTTTCAGCATTATAGCCCCGGGACGACGGGGAGGTTTTACCGCAAAAGAGTTTACTTAACCCTGCGACGCGTGTGAAGGGCTGTTTCACGGTCTTGGAGTGCGGGGATTTTTGGCACGCGCCTCGTGAAAATTACACGCCGAGACGTGATTCCTCTTTTTTTAGAATTTACGTTACTTCGTTACGTGAAGCGCGAATAAGCTTTTTTAAACGACCTGTCGACGCACGGTGAATTTTTCAAATTTTTACTTCACATTTCGGACGATTGAGCTTTCAAGCGCATGCCTGGGAAAGTAGGATTTTCAACGAAGGGCTTTACTTATCCCTGTGAACAGCGCGTGAAGAATTGTTTCCTATTTTTGGAGCCCGTAGGAATTTTTCGGCGTGTCAAAAATTTCGCCAACCGCTTTCCCGCGCTGTGTGATTTTTCTCGAATTTGGATCTACCGGCGTGCGATGAATTTTTCGAATTTAGGTCTATTTTTCAAAGAGTGTATTTTTCGGAGGATTTGTTCGCGCACAATAGTTTCTCCCATTTTTCAAAGGATCTGTTAGTTTTTTCAAACTTGGACCTATATCATTGATACGTTGATCAATTTTCCAGTGAATCGATCGACTTGCGTTGAATTTTTCAAACTTGAACCTATCAACGTGCAACGATCTAATAATTCTATGTGTATTAATTATGAATCGAAATGTTAGAAGAAACAGCGATCGCACATCAATTATTAACGCGGTAGAATTCTAAATATATATATTTAATACTCCGACCTGTGAGTCAAGATTCGCAGTTTCCCTCGTAATTTCTCTGATTGTGAACGCGAGAACGCGAGTGTGTTAACTCTCGCGTACGCAGGAAAGATCTGCAAATGCCGACAACAGTTGTGTTTCTTCTGGAAATACAGAGATAGCTAGAGAAGGATGAACTTCTCGTATGAATAACAGGTGTTTGGGATAGCGCGAAAGAGGTTGAGCAGCTGTTTAGGACGTGGTAATCAGTTTCGAGCGGGGGCTGGTTTCCAAATAGTTTCCATGAGCGTAGATAAACTTATATATGGGAAGATATACAGGGATATGAAAATTCGCCATGCATATAGGGTAGCTTTAAGTATTTGGTAAAATAGACCAACTGACGTGCATACGTATAGTCTACTAGCCCCGACTAAACAAACAGAATATGAAACTGCTCATTATCTAAAATACAAAGTGACGTTACGTCGTAGCATAAAATCGTTACGCATGAAATCGGGCGAGAATACTAGTCGACCAAGAAGGTTTCTTTGATTTTAGGAAATATAGTAAACGCATCGTTCCTAAAGTAATTGCTAAATAATTTCCTTTAATACAATAGAACCTACGTGATATCCAATTATAATTTACATGGTTATCGTTGTCGCGAGATAATCAGTAAAGTTCTAAAAAAATAACCTTTGCTTTTGCTGGAAAAAAGTTTTCTTTCTTTTCACGTCTCGGCATCATTCTTTGACTTTGGCTGTAAATGACAAACAATGGAATCCTTCCTTCGCCGCGTGATTCTAAGTATTCAAACTTGTATGTGGAATACTGACAAAGTTGACACTACGTCACAATAAACGCAACAGAAGGTCGCGAATCGACTCCATTTCTTTTTTTTTCCGTACAATCGTTTTACACGCGTTAGCCACGCGTTTCCCTGGATTTTCTACTCACCTGAAACCTGGGGTTTCGACACTCGTTAAAAAGAATCCCTCCGCGTCTAGGGTAGTTGCCCCCTTTTCCGTAGGAAAATACCCCTTGAATCGCGCGATGCGAGCTGAAGGAGAATCAACGCGGCTATAAAACCGCGACGGAACTCGCAGTTTCCGCCGCGCGTGGAGTGGATAAAGGAGTCGCTTTGGCGTTTGCCGAAGGATTCGCCGGGGAATGCGATATTACTCGGAATGTCAGCCGTGAAAAATAGAGGAACGAACGCGTCGACTGAAATTTTGTTCGCGCGTGTACACCGAGGCGAACCGAAATTTCGCCGTGAAACAAGCTCGTAGAGGAAATGGATCTAAGATTGTGAGAGATAAAAGGGAAAGAGGAGGATCGTGTTATAGTATAGAAATGACAAGAAGGAATTAAATTGCGGATTTTTGTGTAGATTCGTGAAACAGAATTAAAATTAGATAGAATATAGATACAATTTTTTTGTCCATTCATTGTATATACAGGTAGCCCTCCTACAGCACGGCATCTTACAACACGGTTTCGCTCTAACACGATAAAATAATTGGGAACCTTTGTACAACACTGTACTTCTACAGCACTAGATAACGTAATTTTTGTTTAACACATCTAAAAACTAAGTTACCTTAATGATGGGAGGGAATAATGAACTATAGTGGCTTTACATGAAAATGTATAAACAAATTATAATTTATTCATTTATAACTCTATTCCGATGTCATAGCGGAAAGCGTCATGCACAGTTTACACGTATTCGAGGCGAGGCTTGCCGTCTCAAGATACAATGTTGCGAAAAGTACCGCCCCGTATCTAAAAGGATAAAGTGCAAAAAACGTTCTCGTTTGATTGTACCGAGCAGTGACGAGGAAGAAATTTATTAAATTAAGGTCGCATTAAATGAAAATAATATTTTTTTGTTTCTTTTCGTTTTGTGTTATACATATATATTTTTAATAAAAATTAAGTTGCTTATATGGAATTAAAAAAAAAAGATGTTTGTTTTTAATAAAGTTTTCGGAACGGAACCTCCCATTTTGTACTGGCTCTGGGTCTCACACAACACGGCATTTTCTAGGAACCTATCTACCGTGTTATAGAAGGGTTGTACAGGATGTCTCGAACTTGAACTGCTTGAGGGCTTGATCTACACACACAAAAAAAAAAAAAAACGAGAAGGAAATGTTACATAAAATTTATTACGAAAACGTCTCATTATAGAGTTACAAACAAATATTGTATGTATGAAATATGCTACGCATTTTTCTTATGGAGTACTTCAAACCAAAAGATTTAGTCAACAAACGTAACTATACATGGAGAACTAGTGCAAAGAATTAAAAGCGTAATTTCATTGAAACTCAGCAAAATGCTTAAGAACTTTGTAGTATTATTAATTCTATTATTCACCGATATCAAGCTTGATGAAATTAAAGTTATTTTTCGTATTATTATAATTAATTATACAAAATCTCTGTATACGTCTGTGTGCTATAATGGAAAATACTACTTACATATTTCATGTATACGATATTTGTTCAAAACCTCTTGCCACCTTTCTTCTTTTTACGCGTAAATTAAGTCCTCCGGAGTTTGGCCTGTTAAATTCGCAAATATACATTAAATATTAGATATTCATACATTTTTGTATGTGTACATTATACTTTTATATCTAGTATTGTATTAAAAATTCGTAAAAATCCGCAGTTTAATTATAATATTACCTTGCTACATAATTGGATATATCGTTTTTCAAATTCTATCCTATTTGCAAATTATTGACCGCTTCAAAGCGTTTGACTGATACGCACACTCGTGTCAAATCGTGACAGTAGCGTCATGATTTCTGCGGTGTTTTATCATTTTACGATTCGCCACGGAGTGGGTGGAAACGAGGAAGAAGGTGGAAGCGTTCAGCAGTGGTGGTCGTTGGTTTACGGGGAATGGTAAACGATGCCGCGGTTCCAAGCCATTTCCAAAAGTCAACCAGTGTATTTAATTACGGGTAACGAACGAGCGTGTAAGTGGGTCGGTATCGAGACCCGGGGGAAATTACGAAGCCACTTAATAGGCCTGTGCATTGGTCCGGCATTCGTTTCGCGAACGTGTGAGGGAATAGTTAACGGCAGTCGATTCTGGCGGACGCGTGAACTTATGGAAACATTGGATGCACCGGACCCGTGTTTTCTTCCGGATATTTGCTCAGCCTCCCATTTAATAAGATTTACGATCTTATTATGTGGAATACGGTACACATTGTTTGTTTCTACTGCACTTGGGCGAGGCAACAAGGAACGTTGTCGAAAGCAACACCTTTTCATTGGTTGCATTCGAACAAACGTTCGAAATAAATCATGTCGTGCATGTTAATTTTTTTTTTTATATCCCGCGCGAGACATTAAGATGATTGCTCGAAATGTGCAATAGATTGAATAGTTGTCGAATCTAAAAGAGTTTCTCTTCTCGATTAACGTGTAAGAAAATATGGAACATAAATGCAAAGTTGTTTCTTTTAATTTCAAATACGTTCTTTGCTTAACACTAACAAGAAACGAGTTTTATTTCCAAAAATTTGGACTTTTTCGATTTTGATGTTGACGATGCATTACTTAAATATTTCTTACGTTCGAATTTTATTTGTCAGAGATGGAACTCTTACGCGCTGGATCCAACGGTTTGCAGTGTTCGTGCCTTAGAATTTATCGCTCGTGTTTTCCAAATTGTATCAAGATTTATCCACAAATAAACAAAAGTTTTTATGGTTCACCGTTCGTTTTTATGGCTCGATTTTGACCACAGCTTGGCTTCAAATTAAAGAAGAAAGTGTCACCATTCGTTTCTCGAAACGAAATAATTTACGATCGAGTGAATTCTATCCTTAAAAAATAAACAATTTCTACGATCAAAACGTTAACCCTTTGCGATCAGTTAACTTTACTATGGTAATAAAATAAATTTCGTAATAATGTAATTAAACGTTCAATACGCCCTAAAATAAAAAGAGATAAAATCTGGAGATAAAATTGGCTGGCAAAGAGTTGAAAATAAACGTGGCTGCGGCAGGCGCGCGATTTCTCGCGCGCGCGGCAGCAAATCTTTCCAGACACCGCGCGTAACACGACTTTAGTTACGTTCACTTTGCCAAAACTTTTATACTCGCGCGGCGGAAACGATACGCGATTCGCTGTCGCGGAATTTCGTCGCAAGTTCTCAGCCAGTTATCCCCGTGCGTCGACAGTTGCAGTGCGAAGAAAGTGGTCGTAGAAAGAGAGAAGATTGTCCGTAACTTGCGAGAGTCTCGGAGGACAGTGGCGACGACGACGACGACGACATTTCCTGGCGTGTACACAGCGAAACGACAATGGACGCTCGCCGACAATCGGGAAATTTGAAAGGCACTGGTGGCGCGCGCATTTTATCCGGAAGTTTATAAATCCTTTTAAAAATCGCCCTGCCAGGAAAGAGACGAACCTTTTTGCGCTTTCCTCTCGCGAAACCAGAAAAGGAAACCGGCGTACAAAAGGGGTTGAAAGGGGATGAAAGGGCGAGTAATACCGCGTATTACTTTGTGACGTGCTCTCTCGAGGTTCGATAGCGCAGCGGAAAAATCGTTCACGAAGTGTGGGACGGGGGGAAGGGAGCACCCAGAGAGAAAGGAATTCATTTGGATGGGAAGAGTTTCGCGTGAACCGACGTTTTTGATAACCGGCGCGCTCGGTTCCAGAGAGCGAAAAACTGGGTCAGAATTGCCCTGTAAAATCTGGCAAATATATGAGGGCAAGTTTGTCAGAAACTAAACAACGCTGGCCCGACGCTCGCTTTTGTACATACGTACATACATGCACAGGTGGTGTAAGCTACGAGGGGAGGCAATGTGTAACGACACGTGGCGCAACGCTGCACCGATGCGGAGAGCTCACGTAAACGAGCCGAGCTAATATTTTCGTCGTGGACGAGCAGTGAATTTTCAACGTTGGTGGATCATTCGTACGCCGTTCAAAAAAACGTATCCATTTTTTCCCCCCTTTTTCTTCCTTTTTTCCTTTCGCACGGTTATTTTACAGAGTCTTTGATTTTTCTGCGCCCGTACGAACTGGAGCGTTTCATCGTTTCCGATTCGAGCGGAATATAATTACACCGGCGATACGATATTAATGGGGGAATCGAGGCTGGATTTTCTTCTTCGCGCTCTTTTCCCCACCACCACCATGTCGATCGACATTAATATTTTTCTTGCGCATAAATCTCATTGATTTCCACTTGGAAAGCAGTTACCATAATCACACGCCCGCGTCTCTTGCCAGAGGATCCGCCGTGGTCCGCGTTCATTTTTACGACCAGTGATTTATGACGTGCTGTCAATTCGTTAGATTATTAACCGACCGTGATTGATCTCCTTTCCCCGTCGAGTGCTATTCGTAATTGCCCTCGACAGCCGTGAGCCGCGCTTTCGCACGCGTTTTCTTTTTTTTTCTTTTTCTCTTTTCTTTTTTTTCTCGCACTTTCTGGCTCTTCGATTCCTCTTCCGGAGAGAAGTAGAAAAAAATCACGACGAACGCAACGCAACGTCATCGTTACGGCGTTTCACTCCGTACGAAGTGAGCACGGATCTCCGATCGTCGATTTCAACGTTCATTAATGTTTGCTTCGAACGTTGTTAGTGGCGCGAACTTTCTCTCCGGTGATCTTACACCGTGCGAACAAGATAGTTTAGAAGTGGAAAAAGTTTTTATGTACTTTACAAAGACACAGGCAGAGAAAGAGAGAGAGAGAGAGAGAGAGAGAGTAATCTTCTTTTATTTATAAAGGTAATTACAGTACACGTGATGCGTTTAATTCCATCATACGCTTCTTTGATTTCGTATCTTCCCTCTTCGAGAGTAATCAACTTTCATTCATTATACGCTCGACGTTCCAAGGTGGAAATCAATTAAAGTTCGTTTACCCGACGGTATGTAACTTTATGGAAAGCAATCGCCAATTAATACGAGAGAGAAAAGAAACAGCATCTTCTGCTGCCTGAGACTCTCGTTTCTCAGTCTCGCCTTCGGTTCTTCGACTATGGATGGGCGAACGGATGGCGGCGATGATGACTTTCGTCTCGCGTCAGCTCGGCAAACGAACGATAATCGACGCTGGACGATAATCCGCGCCAGATAGCGCGATCGGCAGATCGATAATAATTATCGCGTTCGAACGTCTGTGAAAGAACCGCGCAAGTTGCCAGCAGCGGTTCTATCAGACGGCTTACGATCCCGGCGATCAAGCGCCCTAGATTAAAACCAATTAACTCGAATAAGACAACGTTAATAGCGCTTGTAAATTGCAGCATTCAACGGACGACAGAGTTGCTTCGAAAACATTATCAGATGATCCTCCGATGGAACTTTCCTCTTCCTGTCTTTTCCCCCCTCGCTGTTTTCCTCCCAGGACGAGAAAGTCGGAGATCGAGAAAGAAAGAAAGAAAGAAAGAAAGGAAAAAGAAAAGAAGGAAGTCGGTGCCCGTTTATTCGCGCTTTGTTCCGTGACAGCGCGCGAAACGTTCGAGAGCAACAGGACGCCTAGCGTCGATCGACCGGGGAACTGGAGAGAATCCGTCGATGGTAAAAGGAGGATGCAACGACGAACTCTGACAGAGTGTAATCTACAGTACGACGGTGAATTGCGTCGGGTCGGCTGTCATTGAACGACCGGGACGCGGCCTCCGCGGCGGATTTTTCCATTTAAATGCGTCGAATTGGCTAGCTTGTTTACTTCGAACGGACGGAAAGGAACAGTTTCGCGTAGTAAGAAAACGTGCCTAACGAGAATAACGAAACGAGAAAACACACGAACGAGAAATCGTTCTCGAGCGAGGAACGGGGGGAAAAAAGGGACGCCGCGCCCGTGGGCTATCCCCATCGGAGTGATAAAAAGTGGAACGGGGGGAGGGAAGGGGGAATAGCTTGAGACAGAGCGAGAAACAGCTAGACAGTAGTCGGTCTCGCTTCTCCGCTCGGTCGGAATCGTTATGAGTCGTGTAGGTATAAACTAGCAGTTCGATCAGACGTGATGGCGATATACGGCACGATATTGCGAGAGGATAGCTCGAACAGGAGAGTATCGATATGGAATGTGTTCCCTCATCCTCTCTGGGTGCTGTTGGTCGTGGCCTCTCTTTCTCATCAGGGCTTCGTGCGCTTGGGTTCTCCTTTCCGCCCATCCGACGGATCGTCCGCGCATCCCTGACGTTCTCTCGCTCGTCTCTCTCCAGCCACTTCGGAACTTGGAGAGCGCTCGAGAGAAGGTCAACGATCCCTCCGGGGGATTTTCAGAGATCTGGCGGCTGAAACCACCGGTGGGACTCGTCACGACTCAATTCCGCCGGTGCCGATGGTAAAAAACGAATCGACTGATCTTGGGCTACGTGCCAGGTGGGGTAGCAGGTTGCCTTCGATCCGCGGGAAAATTGTTATCGGCGATCGAAGGCCCGATGTTTATTCGCTGCCGTTCGAGCGACGAATTGATTTTTACTTTCCGCCTCTTTTCGCCGCATCGAACGCATCGAAATCTGTATCTTTTTTTTTTTTTTTCACCTCGTCGAGATTGAGAGCTCGCCGGAATATGGATAGCGGTGAACCGGGGCATCGTTATAGAAAAATTTTCAATTTAACGCTACGTTCACATCTCGGGGAGAGAGTTTCTTGTTTCCATAGCAAAAAAAAGAAAAAAGACGAAGAGAAATGTTTCTACGAATCGGTTAATTTTCGACTCTGGCAGCTCTGGTAATTTCAACATTGTTGGCACTCTATTAATAATAATTTCATTTATTTTTACTTTATTCGTTCACTCGGGACCAACGTTGGGACAATTTATATCGTCAAATTCAATAATATTTAATTAAATAATTAAACATTAAGATTTAGATCTCTTCGACGTCGTGTCCCGATGTTATATTACAATTTCATGAAATTTCTAGTTCAGGTATTTGCAGTGTAGAATAGGGGATTCATCCGTCCGTCGACGAAAATAAAATAAAATGAAATATTATTGATAAATTTTTGCTCCGTCCTGAATGAGTTTAGTAGAGCATGTCTGACGTTAACAGCCATTTCATCCAATCTTCCTGTCAGCTGGAACATCTATAATATAGCTCAGAATCGATTTATAATATAAATCCAACGAGAGAGCAATATCCACGTCCTCATCGTCTTGTCATCTTATCCAATTAATTTATCCGATCCTTTCCATAGACGCTTCTTCCCGTTTGTTGAAATACCTCGTTTTTCTCGGAAACGAGAATAGAAACAGACAGAGAGAGAGAGAGAGAGAGAGAGAGAGAGAGAGAGAGAAAGAGAAATATAAGAAGAAAAGCAGGTGGTGGCAGATCTTTCGCTCCACATATTTTTGCCCGACGGCGCTCGGCACCGATTAAAACTCGTTTGTAACAGTATTACGACGTTAAATCCCGTTTCGCCGTCAGGACAGCGGCGTATATCGTGTTTGACAAACTTCTTCATCCGCAGCGCGGGCAAACGTGCTGCGTCACGAGCCAGCGCGAGCGTGAGGAGAGCCACGAAGTGCAACGAAAATCGAGGAACGAAAGTCGAGAGTGTGTTTCGTGCATAAATCGCCGACAGTGCGGCAAGTCGGGAAACTTGAACACTTTTGTTGTAGTTTTTATTCCGCGATTATGTCTGTCGTTTCCTTCGGTTGCGAGGAACGCGGGAGGAAAGAAGGAAGGAACTGAGGACAGCACCGCGGGGCGAGTGTGAAACAGAGGAACGACCAGCGCGTAAAAGTTAAACGCCGAAGTTGCGTTAACTTTTGCTCTTCTTTTTTTTCCCCCGCCCTTCCACGCCAGTCACTGCCGCGTTTTTACGAGGCTCGGCGTCCTCTTTCCGGACGTGCGTGTGCTCCTAATGCGCGCACGAGTTTGTGTTAGGCCACTCGTGTGCACCGTTGGAGAAGTTTCGCGAGGCTGAGCCATGCCACGCCACGCCGCGTCCTTTTCTCGCTGTATGTCTGTCCAGCCGAGGGAAAAGTTCGCCCTTAATAATTTTTCCCCTTAGCGAGTGCCTGCGAACGATCTCTTTTTTTCTTTTTTTCTTTTTTTCTTTTTTTCTTTCTTTCTTCGCCACTCTTTCGGCTGGTTGACCTCGTTGATGAACGATAACGTTTGTTTTATTTCCTGCGTTGCATTCCTTCTTGCGGCACTCGTCGGAGATTAGCGTTTGATACACGCTAACGTTGTTGAAATCGCGTTTCATTTAATCTGTGTTTAACACATCGACAGTTGGTAAACTTATCCTAAAGAGTTAATATCTTATGACAAAACGAAATTCCACCTGCAACGCACGATATTGTTAACAGCCTGTTTTGGTCGTTAATGTGTCAATTTCGCTAGATGACACGTAGATATTTGCTTGGTATTTCCACTTTTGATTTTTTTTCTTCTTTTTGCTATATTTTTTTTTAATTAATTAGTCTTTTTATGAGAAACTTGTACAAGATATAAATTTGTTTCCGATTTCCTGACAAAAAAAAAAAAAGAAGAAACAAATAGAAATTGCAATATAACGCAAGAATCATGGAAACTTGGACGACGAATTGTAAATTATTTTTCTCCTCTTTAGATTTAAATTTATCTTCTTCCCGCAGAACAAGGTGCAAACACCGCCATTGAAAGTCGCAGGTCCTTTGATACGCGGTGGCTAATAGAATCGGCCTGGTAAACTCTAATTAGAGCCTTTAAAGCGATTTTCGTTTTGGGAGCTGGAAACTTAAAGTTACGGCAGAAACCTTGAGTAAACTTTCGGATCACAAACGACACCGAAAATATTCCACGAGGGCATACTTCCGGTGAATCTCGGTCGGTTATAATCTCCACTTTTCTCCACGAAACTGCCGTCAGCCGTGTGCCATCTTCCCCGTCGAAACTTTCGATCGATCACCGACACCTGACGTGGCCAATAACGTCGCTGATAAATTGCAATCTTTCGTCCTGTTTTTCACTTCATCGTTCTGTTGGTACGTAGCCGATCGTCGAGCCGCGGCTTCGACAATCGGAGCCGCGTTAATTGCGCGAATCTCACGTCGGCCAGCGTTGCCAGATATTTTAGTTCGTTTCGGTGGATCGTGAACAAAAAAAAAAAAAAAAAGGAAAAAAAAGTATGTCTGACGGGTCGCGGGCAATTAATTTCCGTTGCTGGAGGGTCGATGGTACGGCACCCTTTCCCAGTGCGTATTATCTAGGGATTGGAGTGTCGGATCTCTCTCTTTCTCTCTCTTTCTCTCTTTTTTCATACTCTTGCTTCTTTCGTTCGCTTTTTTCGAAATTTGAGGTCAATTTGGGCTGAACAGCGACGGCCTTTATTGGCCGGTGTTTACACTTCCCGACCGAATTGGAAATTCCCGAGCCACTCATCGATTTATCGACGCGATCGATCAACGTTTTTTAGTCATTACTCACAATAACATTTTAACATCACCGGTGACAAATGAGTTTAAAAAATGTGAAATATATAATCGAGCGATTCCCTTTCCTAAATATATAGATCTTGTCACGGTGACTTTTGAAAATCATGATTCTTACACTTTCGATATTAATTATTAATTTTTTTTTCACAATACGGACGTGTGATTAATGTTCGACTGTCAATATGACAAATGACATTAATTTACAAATTCATTCATCTCGAGAGGATGGGAAGCAAGGTAAATTTAGAAAATGGTACTTTTTAATTTATCATTTGGAGTTGTCCATTATGATTCCTGATGTCGCTCACACACTTGTGGTTTTCATTCGTTTGGTACTCTTCGCTTCATGTACTCTTTGCTTTAGCGAAAGCGCAGTTTGATCACCATCTTTTCTATATATAGTGTGCTAAAGCCTGGCATCGACGATTTTCCATCAACGACATCAGAAAATGGAGAATTGTAAATTTGAAAAAGTCTAAAGTGATATTTTCGTTTCATGTACTTCATAATTCGTGGCGTTGATCGATGTAACTTCTGAAAGGATATTATTATAAATAATTCGTTGTTAACGTTGTTACGAACAGCAAATTTTGATCAATCGCTGGTGAAACTTAATCGGAAACAATAGTGCTCCGAGTGCACTTGAAATTTCGATTCTCTCGACTGTATACGTAATAATACACACGTGAAACATATACAAATGAGGCTTCTATCGTTTGGAGCTAATTAACTATAAAAATATCACATATAGGTGCAGTGCAATCGAAAACGATATGAAAGCAATTTCTTTGAAACAGACGAGCCAGACGAACCAGACGAACGTTTTCGCTTATTGTCGATATCCCTTTTGACGCAATCGTTCTTTTTCACACACGTTATCGCACACCCCTCGAAAAGAGCGGGCAACGTTACTAAAAATTCCACGGTAAAAAACCGCAATCAAATTGCAGCGGCAGGGCAATATCGATCGGGGCAATTCGCGTTTTCCCAGACGTTCGCCGGGAAGATTTACCAGCACTTGCACAAGCGATCGTACATTACGAGCCGGCTCGATTAATAGTTCGATTAAATAAACCGATAATTGCCTGAAAATGGAATATACCTGGCCGAATATTGGATCTTCCGCTTTGCCGGGTTCATTATTCGGCTGCAATTGGCGTTACACACAATCGCCGACGATTTCTTTATGAAGACCTGGTCGAAAACGAAGCTGCTCTATATAACCCCGTGTGTGGGTATATAAAACCGTGTATGGGTTTCACCATCCGCGACTAGCAGCGTGAGCGTTGCTACCACACACAGGTAGCACAAAGACGAACACGCTGCAACGATTTTAATCGCTATAATCTCGCGAACGTTGAACTTCGCGGTTTCCTCGTTCGCGGCTGTTTCGCATAACCGTTATATACCCGGGCGTTCTGGCGTCGCGAGATTTTTAATTTCCAGCGTTAATACCGGGAAACGAGACTTTCCGCGCGCGTGGGCGCACGTGCTCGTCCCGATCTTCGAACAGTCATCCGAGCAATTACATCGACGAATCGAGAGAGTCTCTGGGTAATTGCGCGATTTTACTATTGGTCGGCAGTTTTCAGAGAAACGTCTTCGAACGTTCGAAAGCGAAATATTTTATACATGTACCTCCCCGATGTTAAAATGAAATTGGTATTTTTTTCTTTTTCTTTTTTGTAGTTTTGTTACTACAATCCGAGTTACGCGATGCGATTGACTATTGAAGTTTGAACTGTTATTCTCCGAGGCGAATTACAATCCTGCTGCGTGAAATGACGATTACACGAAGATCGAAGTCTCTATTTTTTCCTGATTTACTAAATAAATCTGTTTGCAAAAACAAAATTCAGTATCATGTTCTTATAATTACTGTACATATTGAATTCATCCTTAAGATTGACAATATTGGTCAAACAATTGCAATCTGTTTATAATCAGAAAATTGTACTATGTTCTTACAATTGTACTCTACTATATATATATATACAAAATTCAGCTTTGGACATCTTTAAGATTACACAATTTATTGATTACACAAGATTGTTTGCACAAAATTTCAAAATACAGCACCGAGATTTAGAGAACACGCGCAGAAAAGAAGCGTCCAACAGTATAATTAGGCGTTCGATGTTACTATTTTACTATTTGTCGGTGTTACTATTTTTTATAATCACGGACAGGATTTGGACGCGGCCGTCTTGCAGATGACACGCGATTTTTCAGAAAACCGGCGGATTACGAAACGTAGATGGGACGTGGATAAAAAGTGGGAGACTGCACTTTCAAAGTCACGTGGCCTCGAGTCGCTCGCTTGGCGCCATGTTTGAAGAACAACGATGGAAATAGCGTGCCGCAGACTTTTACGGATGTTACGTCGGCCGCGTATGATGTAACTCTGTGTGTACACTGTGTAGATTTATCGTATGTGTTCAAACGTAAGATGATGATAACTACATAATAAGAACACCGTTAGCTGTTTCGAATTTGCTCCGTGGGATGCACGCTTCTGTCGATTGGAGGAACATTATAATCGCAGATCAAGCTCGTCGACCAGTCTTCTCTCGTCGAGTCACGTTCTTGTGAATACAACGACGTTGGAAGTAGCGACGTTGGATTCGTGTAATACCGTTAATTTGTTCGTTGAACGACAGCGAGTATTCGCGTTGACTGTATCGAAGGTTTTGTCCACGTCAATCTTGCGAATCCATAGCTGAATTCTAGTTGAATTTCGTACGATCTCGGATCGTATTATCGTATTATCATCATCCTGAGTTGATGAATTTACATAAAAGGGAAGAGAATCTTCCAGCTAAGTCAGTCGAACTCACTAAGGTATACGAACTCACGGAGGTCTCGAGCTGCATATCTTCGGATCTTCATATCGAAGGTATGTGAATTTTTCATTTGACGAAAAGTCTCAAGAGCGAAATTACTTGATACAACAAGGAGGTCGAATACGAGTCTCGATTGCACGATCGTTTATTGCTACCTGTGCCAACAGATCCGGCCTTGTCCTAACCTCACCCAACCATCGAAACACGCTCATGTCCGTCGTATAGTATCAAGAGTACCAAAGCCAAAAGTCATTTATGCTGTACGGGAGGATGTGGCGGCAAGAGACAAACTGAAACACAAACACATAGAGAGAGAGAGAGAGAGAGAGAGATTGGAAGATAGGGTGAATCGACAAAGGTGGGGCAACGCTTGAATTTCCAGTCACGTGTTCGCCAACACTCATTCATTTGTTGGTGACAGTGGTGCTCAGCCGCGGTGGGAAAATCGGCCAGCCATCGCGGCATATGGATCGTATCCCGCTTCATTTGCGTATATCGGCCAAGCGAATGGATGATAACGATCATGCGACGCGGTCCACGCGATCTAGACTAGGTGTTGTCCGCAGCGACGAAGCAACAAAGAGTCGTCTCTTCTTTTTTCCCAATTTTTGTTCGACGCAATTTGTGTTTCTCTCTGACGGGCAGATGAGAATTCAATTATGAGAATTCGAAAGAGCGTGTTGTTGTTCGACGCGATGCGCGTTTGAAAGAACGACGAGCTTGAGGATGAATTGGTGGATGAAAGGAGCTTTACTCGTTTCGTTGTCATTAACGAGTTAAATCGTTGCGTATCGAAGCATGCTGTTTTGTTCAGTCGTTTTGCATTTGTACTTTTTGGTATCGGGGGATTTCAAGGAGCGAGATGAAAATGAAATTTCAATCAATCTTCAGTGAAAAGGAGTTTCAATCAATTTCAAAGTATCACAATTATTAAATTATCACATACAAATTCAAGTCAATGTTAAGTTCAAATCAGTTTTTCAGTTGTGAATAACATCGAAAGAAATTTAAATTTAACGCGCTTAACCTGCTTGGTTCTTAACGGATTGATCGAGATTCTGAGGCTTGCTCGAGCCAGCGAGCAAGAAACATTCTTAATTTCCATTTATTAACAAACCTCTTCCAATCACCTGCTCGATCTCTCTCTCCGTGGAGAAGAAACTTCTACTTCCACGGAGAGACTCGATGAACGTCTACGCTGAAGATGAGTTTTCCCATTTGAGAAAGCGGCATTTCCTGCAGAAACGTTCCTCCTCCGATCGACGTTCGGCTGTCACGGCGCCTCTCCTCGGTACTTTTCCTTTACGCAAACTGTTTCAAGTATTTGCGTTTCTCGCACTGTGTGTATACCGGAGCGAATGTAATTACTTCACCAACGCACGTCCGGATAATATCGACGCCGGTGAACGTGCTTACACACGTGTCAGGAGATTTCGTAGAATTTTGCGTCTGTTCAACTGGTTGAAGGCTTTCCGATGAATCGGGATCGCGCATCGAGCGATTCGCGGAAGGAAAATCGTTCCGTGCTATTTCCATCGGCGCGACGGCGAGTCGGGCGAATTCGAGCGAGTTCGCCGAGTGTGTAACTTGCGTTCCGCGCGAGCGATGGGCGGAAAGATCGATTCGACGCCATTTCCGCGGAGGCGATCACGTAGCCGGAGCCGACGAATAACGTTAAATTACAACCGGCGGTATCGGCTGGCTCTCGTTCTCGGTCCACAGGTCCCTCACTTAGGTCCCTCTTAGGTGTGTGTGTGTATGTGTGTCTCTTTGCCGTGTCGCCGGCCGACTAGGGAGATTTATCGTTAAATCACAGCCACATAAATTAACATGTTAAATCGCGCACGTGCGACGGTAAATCAAAACTTCGGTGGCCGTGGTGGCTGTTGCGAGGCGTGCACCGACAAATTTCCTCGACTATATTTACGAGCATATTTCCGAATTAACGCTTTTACGCGGATTGGCCGCGTTAAACTGGCCAGAGCCCGATAATTAATCATCGTTCCGCGATTTCCACCGAACGAAGCCCGACGAAATTTCAATCCCTTCCCTTTCTTTTTCTGTTGCAGGTGAGCTGACGTCTATACGAGTACTCTGCGTTTCCCCTTTTACTCGGTGTGCACGTAGATACGCACACACACACACACACGCGCATAGTTGTATGTAGAGTAGATGTACAGTGTGTGAGAAAGAGAGGAGCGATGCTGCAGGATCCGGTGAGTCCCTTGCCTTTTTTGGCCTCGTTAAGTCTTCCGTGTAACGTCGAGGTTCGAGAGCGACGACTTAGAGGGCACGCGAGAGAGAGAGAGAGGAATCTGGATACCACCTGGACTCGAATCCTTTATTATCAAATATTTCTAATAGTAACTTGAGTATAGCTGAATCTGAACAAGTGGGAACAGTTTCGAGTGCGAATGTCTCCACTTCCGGTAAGTAGGAAGGAATCTTCCTTCCATTTTCATTTTCCTCGAAGCAGTCAGTTTCATTTTCGATTTCGAGGAAGTGTCGAGCGAATCACAGAGTCGTACGGCCCGTGAAACGAAGCTTAGACTAATCGAACCTAACTCGGATTTAGTAAGTAAGTACATGTGTGTACAAGTTGGACCCGTTCCCATTTTTACTCGCGAGGAACGAGCTCGCGATTACGCGGCCATACGAGGACATTACGGCGAGAACTAGGATGATTCGAACAAAGTAAATGGAAATCCTGATTTCCCGTTTCAAGTCGCCGGAGAGGGGAAAATGGGGAATTCGGCAGTTGGTGGGGGTGGTGGGAACGCAATTTAGATGAGCACAAATATAGATGTCAAGATGTTTACTATTAGTTGGAGCGATGCCAAGTCTCTCACTCGAACTGGATTTCCATACACGGCCCTTGTGCTCCGCAGAGCATTGACTATGTACCACTTTTAGATGTTGTTAACCAGAAGAGCGTTTTCAAATCAAAGACTCGTAATTGCCTGTGTTTCGACGGTCTTCCTGGGGGGGATAGTCGGTCGATTCGTTTATTTCGCACGCGGTCGCCTTCTATAATGGAGGATTCGTTGGATAGTTCGTAATTATTTTTCGTCGGCATAGCAATGTCTCTTTGGATACTTGGAAAAACATTTGCGTTCATCGTGGAAATGATTCGGTCACGTCATTTAGCCGACAATTCTGGTATAATTTATACGATCGTTTACAGTTATTAATTTAACATTTCTATCTCGAAGTCTATCTTCGTCGCAGTATCACAGTTCGAATGACAGTTCGCTTCTCATCGGTGCAATGGAGTCGTCCATGTAATCGTGGGTGGAGACTCCACCGTTTGAAAGCAAATAAAATCCATTTCAATCGATGGGGAAATCATTCCCCGGACATTCCGGAGAACTGACAGTCCCTCCATTTACATTTACACGTCGCGTGTTTACATAAGACGGGACAGATCGCCAGTAGAACAGCGAAGATCTTTCCGATTTGAAGATTCTCGATACTATAAATTCGACAGTTTGATTACTGTTCTCAGATGATTCGAGGGCACGGAGGATCCTCAAGTCCTTTTTAGTCGAAAGAAAGAACGGACCGGGGGATAAGAGAGGGAGAGAGAGAGAGAGAGAGAGGGAACCAAGTGGCTGATCCTTTCTTTTTAGTCGTAGCTGGCCCGTTCTCTTCTTCTTGGCAAACGCAGCAGGCAAGCTCTCTCTCTCTCTCTCTCTCTCGACGAAATCTCGTCTGCGCCACAACCGACGAATACATGTATACTCGACCGCGAATCACCGTGCCTTTATCGCGTGTTTTCCGCACAGCGATTTTTGCTCCATTTAACTTTGATTATAAGTCGTCTCGCGTTAGACGAGTTTTAGCCAGCAGCTTAAGGGACGAAATCGCGCACGGGGATCTACAGAGCTCCCTGCCTCGAGAAATCTAGCGTTGCTAAGCACTCGGCAGTGCTACATATCTCGTTCAACCGCGGTAGCCGAGTTCACAGAGGCCGGATCTTTGGACTTTCCGAGTCCTGACTTTTCTCGTTTCCTTTATGATGATTTCTTATTGCGCGAAGATGCTTCTTCGTTCGTTCCAAGTGATTCGATACGTTGTAGTTTGCTGGAGTATCGAATTTATACGTAAATTTCTACACGCGAAGAAATTTATAATAAATTTTTACGAATGTTAATATTTTCGTTAGTATCAATACGAATTGATATCAATATTCGTATTGATATTAATATGAATATTAATGTTGGTATCTTTATGAATCGACTTGGTTCTACGTGGTTCTGCACAGTGGAGAAAAATGAGATTTAAGTGGAAGTTTGTTTCGTCTATTAAATAACATTATTACAACATTATTTGTGATAAATACAAAAATACAATTACAACGGATATTAAAATTACGCTAATTATCGTGTATCAACTTAATACGGTAATCAAGCGTTTGACTTTCGTGGAATCCGGATTTTATTAGTTAACCAAGAAATCGTGCTGCAGTTTTCTTGAACAAGCGTCGTGAATATCGAGCGACATCACACTGCTAAATATCACATCTGGTACATTACATCCACATTTCTGCACCTTGAAATTTCTCACCAGCGCCTTGCACAAAAATCCGATAAATTGCATAATTTATCCGAAACTGTGCGCTATTTTTCCTTGAAATTCCTCGCATCGAGAGATGCTGTCCTCGCGAAACCTCGGAGATTGCATCTCTTTTTCAGTCGATTACCCTCTCCACGATCCGTTTCCATCGCCACGACATTTAATCCGCGGTGAAAATCCGCGTACGGATCTACGACGCGGCGGCCTGGCGTTAAATACGTGTTCCAACTGTTATCGTGAACGCGGCACGTTCATCAACGCGGCCGGCCGAGTTTGTCAGATCGCTGACCCCCGATAAGAGGCCCGGATCGCGAGCTGCACCCGGTGTATAAATATCGCTGGGCCCGTTACTCGAGTACTCGCGTTCGCGGATCTTCTTCTCGCTTCTCGCGTTTCCGCGTGAAGTAAATTTTCGCGACGTGCAAGCGGCGGCGATGCGTAAGCACTCGCGAGATCCATGCGCTACCGCTCCGAGCTATCTGATCGTTCTCAAACAGTCTCGACAGACGATACAACCGAACTGGCCGCCGTATTTTCTTGCTCTTTTGCCTCGTCACCGCTTCTTTTTTTTTTTTTTTCATTAGAGGGGATTGATAGATCGACTCGTTCACTGTCGAATCTTTGTTAAACATTCCAAGGATATCGTAACGTTTTTGGTCTTAAAGAAAAGATTTTTTCTAAAGGAAAGAAGAAAAAAAATAGTAGGAAAGCAGAAGAGATGGAACTCGTAAAGTTTATTCTGTTTCGAGAAATTTATTACGAACGAAGGCGAGTAGGAGCAATTTTAACGAATTTCCGAGCGTGTACGCACTTCGTTCCCTGCTTCGATCTCTGTCACATCGCGGAATGAAAGTTTCCTGAATTTTGCATTCATTTTGACGCATGAGAGTAAACGAAGTTGTGACTGAAAACTATGCTTCCGTTGAGAAATGCAAAAAATGGACTGGACCCACCCAAGTGCAGCCGGGTGATCGATCGAATCAATATTAGATCAAAAGATTCTGAACGAACGAGCTCTCGGGGAAAATTGGAAATAACCCTTAGGGAAAGTTTAGAGAAGAAAACCTTCGAGAACGAACTCCGCGAGAAATACGATCGTGAGAAACTCGTACGCAGATTTTTGGCCAACTTTCCACCCTGGACTTTACATCTCTCGGATTATTTTGAGATTACGACCGAGGCTGGAACGTTGGTGAAATTTTAAACGAACGAAGAATTTCAGATCTTTCTCGAGTTGTTTCAAGCTTAAGACGAAGCTCGAGTTTAAGACGGATTTCGAAAACGTTTGAAAGGAACTTAGCGAAAATTGAAAGCGAGGGCGTGTTCGTTAAAGCATATTTTGAGTTCGAAGCGAAAGCGAACCAGCAGGAGTTTCCAGTGGAAATATTGCGGCCTCCTTTGACACACGTGGTGAACGCAAGCGAGGCCAGTGGAAAATGATTTAGCGGTAAAAGAGACTTGCAGCTTCATTAAATCTTCGTGCCTCGGTCTCGACTTTGCAACGTACACATCTCCAAGAATCCAGTGGCACATTAAAGCTCAGTTTACAGCGAAACACTGAAATTGCTTTTCATCCGATCACGCACACGGTTTATTCACGATTAACGATACGATGAAAAGTGTGAAACGAGCGAGTGGAGTCCTCTTATCTATCGCGATGAAAAGGATTCTCCTGCTGTGTAATTGAGCGTTAATTTTTTTCGCCGTCGGCAATTTTCAGATATCTCTGATGATTTTATCCATCGCGTTTTACAAGATGTTCAGAAACGAACAGTATAAAGAAAAAGGAAAAAAAGGAAATGAGTTGATCAAACGTACTTCACTCTTGCAAGATTTGTAAATAAACTTCGACGTTCCATGATCTTTCAGCCTGGTGTAAATTTACATATCGATTCGATTAGTCACTGGGTTATAGACAGTTATAGCGAGCTATGTTAAATCTGTAAAATTTCATTAATTGGAAAGTTCGACGAGTTACACCCTTTGCGACAGAGACTACGGATAAAATTAGAACGAGACGAAATTTCCAAACCAAAACATTCAATTGCGATTGGGTAACACCGACATTCACATTTCGATCATTCTGCTTGCGTTTCGTAAACTTCCGGGAAATTACAATGACAGAAACAGAAACACATGTCGAAAATGGAATTTTTCTTCTTGTAACATATCGAGGTATTTGGTCAGGTTGCGAAGATACGTAAATCTTTGTTCGCGTAGCGTCTATACGCGCCAGGATCGTTGTCTCTCCCCGCGTTGTAATATTTTATTAGCATTAGCAAGCGGATATCGTAGCAGTCGAAACGCGGCCGTTGAAACGGGGTAAGTGGGGCCTCGAGGCGAGCTGGATTCCCGATCATTATCTCGCTTCAAGATCAACTGGATAAACTGATAGCCGGGCAAACGCGTATATACACGTACACTATGCAGCCCCGATTTTAATGTAATTTAACAAACTGTTTTCCTCAAAAAAAAAAAAAAAACGAGACGCTTATTAGACGCTAATAACGCTTTCTCACGCAACAAGAACTTAATAAGTCCTCGTTAAGAGAAAAAAAGCTGCCCGTTTGCTCTATTCGCGTCACTGCCGCGTTATCCGACAAACAAAAGCGAAATTCACCGTCGCGTCCACTCTCTTTTTTCTTCTCTCTCTCTCTCTCTCTCTCTTTATCGCGCGATGCAGTCGGTTCTTTTCTCTCTCCGCGATATCACGTTTATCGACTTCCAATATTTTGTTCTCTTCCGTAAAAAAAAGTAGGGAAAAAAATAAAAAGAAGAGGGAGGGGGAGAGA
Organism: Tetragonula carbonaria; assembly: GCA_032399595.1. NCBI lineage: Eukaryota > Metazoa > Arthropoda > Insecta > Hymenoptera > Apidae > Tetragonula > Tetragonula carbonaria. Next base: position 11,713,781 of record JAUCRC010000003.1, read on the forward strand.
GAGAGAGAGAGGGAGAGAGGGAGGGAAAAATAAAATCACAGCTAGGCACGGTGTCTCAAAGTTAGCTCGCCACAGAGGAGACGTGGGGGGAGGAAGCCGAACGAAGCGACAAATAGCGGAACGGAAGGCACGACGATGGTTGTTTACAGGTCGCGGCGAAGACAAGCTCGCTGGAAGACTAATGAGATTCAGCTTCCTTTCTTCATTAAGCCACCTACTGTGCCTGGCAAACACGCTACCGCGTGCAGTGATCCTCATTCGACCGCGTCTCAAACGTCACGGAAGTAATTTAACTCGAAGCACCCCGACGTTGGCGACGGTGTCGATGCCCCGTGGCCAAACAAGCGTTTACCATCGGATTTTAATATATATTCCTCCTTCGTTTAATATACCGTTGGCCTGGAATCAACGCGACAGAGAACACCCTTGTAAAGAACGTAGCGAACGTCCTCTCCCTCCCCTCCCCACCTTGCGTCAATCGCGCGGGGACAATCTTATGCATACAAGCGACGATGAACAAACTGCGATCAACAAGCCAACGAAGCTGCTTTTCCCTTTGGAACGGAGAGAGGATTCTTATCAAGACTGTAAAAAAAAAGAAAGAAAAAACACTGCACTCTGCGTGGAATGTGTCGTTTTCAGATATTATCCGACGAAATTGTATCCTTAATTGCACGTTGACAGTCTGGCGTAGAATGGTTTCAGAGAGGGTGGCACTTTTGTTCCGTTTCTCGAGTAATTATCTCAGGAGTTTCGTTGACACTTCACCGGCCATGTGATTCGTGCTATATTGTTTATGACATCTACTGATTGCAAGCGAGAGCGGTATTAAATTTGATAAATATATCCCTGTGTGAAAACCCCTGATGGAATATCTATTAGCAATGTACAACGCAGAGAAGATGCATTCTTATTAAAACTTTTCAAAATTCGTCACGTGAGATTATTAATGGTGCGACACATTTTCACGTGTTTTAATTTTATCTTGTAGAAAATATCAGAACACTCGAGACGAACGTCGAACTTGTGAACACATCGTCATCGAATCTCACGCACCAGATCTGTCTTCGCAGTATTAAAACTTCGTAACGTTGCACAAAACCCTTAACTCTTCGGCTTGAAAGACCAGGAAAGAGTAATTATCGTTTAAATGAACTGTTCTACAATTCAAAAGGAACTAAACGTAGCTGCATGTGCTAACGTCCATCAAGATGTCCATCGGAACATTTGAACCCACTCCAAATGTTCTATCCCAACACAGTCAAACAGAAAACGATTCTTCGAGGCCCCCATAGACGTTGAAACAGCTACGATGCATGCATCACTGATACAAGCACTACCGAGAAGCAAGGAATCACTGATGGTGGAATAGACTTCTAGCATTAGTTGGACAAAGAAAGTCTGTGATAATAAACCTAACTATTACTAATTATTACTAATATTGGAGCTGGAAGACGATCCGACATTTTAAAACATTTGTTTCAACTCTGGCGTCACACGAAGAACTGAAGAATCGGTAGAGTGGAGGCAAGCTGATTCTGAAACATCAACCGATGTTTCATGAAACTTAGGAGTTGATGCGTGCATCACTGATACAAGCATACTACTGAAAAGCAAGGAATCACTGATGGAGGAATAGATTTCTAGCATTAGTTGAACAAAGAAAGTCCGTTTCGGATTTCGCTATGCTCGTCTGTCTGTTTATTTATCACTCGGGATCTTGCTCACCAACTGAACCGTAACTCTGATTCTTGCATCAAGACCACTTGAGAACGAGAGGGCGACAGTCGTATCGACGAGAATAGCGAAATCCGAAATTCTATTCCTCCATCAGTGATTCCTTGCTTCTCAGTAGTGCTTGTATCAGTGATGCATGCATCGTAGCTGTTTCAACGTCTATGGGGGCCTGAAGAATTTCCATGCTTTACTCTAGCGCGTTCGTCTCGTGAGGATCCGGGATTCGGTGTTCGTGTTCAGCAAGGCTAACCCGCTGGCCTGGGGTCGTAAGGTACTCGGGGGGCACTTGATAGAGATAATTGCCTCGTTACTAGGGCGGTACAGCGCGAGACACGACGCGATAATGTGCTGTCGATCAAAGCGAACGGGCAGCAGGTCCCGTTCTCTACGGCAAGGTGATCTGGTTCCGCAGAGCCGGTGTGTATTCAGTGATGCAATAACTAGATCGGATGCTCGATGCATTTATCTCGTCTCGTCCGGTTCCGCAACATCGTTTCCGTATCTCGTCGGCGAATCCTGGATTACTCACTCTTTCGGGATATTTAGGATGTACAGAGAGGCCTTGGAACGTTGGAATTTCCCTTCGCGAACGTTTCTTTAATAAACGTGAGAAACTATTTCTTGGGAGAATTTCTCGCGGCTACGAAGGTGAAACATTCTTTTTTATCTTTACTGTAGTGTAGTACCGTTCTTACGAATGAACGTTAGGTTAGGTTTAGGTTTTGTTTCAAACCTGTTGAGAAGAACGTTGTTTTCAATGTCGGATGCTTGAATTGTTTCAAATAAAATTTTAATAATTTTTGTTGTATTGACCGTCGCCTCTGTTATTCGAGTCATCGTATATATTGGAAAATACAGAAAGGATGATATTACGAAAACTGTTTGTTTCTGACTCGTCGTTTCACAATCGAATGTCAATTGCCATTTGTGTATAAGTAAGTTACAAAACGTACAAATTGAAAAGAAAGATCGAGAAACGAATGAAAAGCGATGTTGATCTAACGTAGCTACATTCCATATTTCCTCAACTTGATGTTCAACAGAATATTCTCATAAAGACCAACGAACGTTCTTGCTTCTGCATTTATTTAAACAAGCAAGCCCATCCACAACGATGGATGCCCGGTTACACAGAGTTGCAGAGAGAACGAAAGTAAAGCGCGATTATTCGCGTGCGGATATTTTTCTGGACGGTGTGTTCACCGGTGGCCGACGTACACCGAATCACGCGACACACGCGGCAAAAAGTCAGATACGCTTTGAAGCGTAGTATAGAGGTTTTGCTCTCGCGTCCCGCGAGGTATGTTCACAGTTCATTCCGAGCGTGACTCGTTCGCGTTGGACAACAAAAAAATTCAATTTTTCGTCTATTTATCCGTCCGCGTTTCCTCCGCGAAGTGAGCAGAGAGGTTTATACGGATGAACTTGTATCGTCGCATGGTTTACCTATGCCCGTTATTTCCGGCTCGATTTACCGCGAATCCTCGCGCGACTCGGGCCGGTTAAAGTACCGCGGACAGATCGGATCGCGTTTGATCGCATCTTTGAATTGATTTTGAAACGCGTTGCGCGCAAATGCGTGCGCGCTGTTGCGCACGAATTTCGGACTCACAGCGAGCTGTCACGGAAGATCGGTGAGCCACAAGCTCACTGCGCAGCGACGTAATAGAAATAAAAATGAGCTCGCGAAAGTATTCGAACACGTATTTTACGTCTCATATAGAGATATTTGGAATTTTTAGTTGAGGCTGGTATAAGTGATTTTATATATATATATATATATATATATATATATATATATAAATGATTGACAAAGTTTGAGATTAATTTGCAAACGTGCATGCAGCTGAAATTACCCAGAATGAGGATCATAGATGTATTTGAGTCAATTATTTATAAATTTATTATCAATAAATTTAGAAATTTCAATTATTGTGCACTTGAGATTGTGTTATTCATGCTGTGTACTACATTTTTTTAATTCTCATATGCGTCGCCTGATATAGATATATGATACTAATATGGTATTTCATATTACAGTGCTAATGAAATTTCCAAGTGCCTTTCGTACTACATTTCTATAGTGAACGTTCACGTACTTTCGTGAGGCAGTGTATTTACGTAGATCGCAATTTCTCGTAGAAATTTTTCGAAATTTGTTCACGTCCCGAATACTTTACGTATCGTATGGTCGTAAGTTCTAGATGATTCATTCCTAGCGATGCAATCGAAATAAAAATGGGAAAGTATTCGAACACGTATTTTACGTCTCATATAGAGATATTTGGAATTTTTACTTGAGCCTGGTATAAGTGATTTATATATATATATATATATATATATATATATATATATATATATATATATAAATGATTGACAAAGTTTGAGATTAATTTGGAAACGTGCATGCAGCTGAAATTACGCAGAATGAGAATCACAGATGTATTTGAACAGTCAATTATTTATGATATTAATAAATCTCAATTATTGTGCACTTGAGATAGCTATTCGTGCTGTGTACATTTTCGTAATTTTTATATGCGTCACCTGATATAGACATATGATGCTAATATGATATTTCATTTTACAGTGCTAATGAAATTTCCAAGTGCTTTTCGTACTACACAGTGAACGTTCACGTACTTTAGTGAGGCAGTGTATATACGTAGACCGCGATTTCTCACAGAAATTTTTCGAAATTTGTTCACGTCCCGAATACTTTATGTATCGTATTGTCGTAAGTTTACGTCCTGCGTGATTCATTCATAGCGAACGTGATTGGTAGAAACTGGAGTATTTCAGTTCGCTGGTTCAGTTCACAATTTGTTTCGCTAGTTTTTCAACTAGTGTCGGGATTGAAAATATATCTAATAAATCTAGTCCTAAATAATTTTTAGCTATCGGTTTGCTATGGTCTAATTTCAAATGAAAGCAATCCTTGCATCGCATTGCACGTCTAGAATAAAAAGAAAAAACTTAAATTCGTCTTTCGCTCAAAAATCGTACAAGCACTGTTTTATAACTGAAAAAAAAATGAAATAACAATACCTACTTTGAATAACAAAGAGTTTGCAAAATGGTAGTAACAATACGGATGCAACTGAAAGATTTTATCATCCGCACGATAAGTACCGAGGATATCGTGAATAAAAACTTTCGAACGGAAGTCCGCGTATCTGGAGAAGAGACATTTCACTGGAAATCGCGCAACTTTCTTCATACATAGCGAAAGAGCGCGACAATCGGACGCTGGAAAGTCGAAGACGAGAAATCAAACTGTGGATCGCCAAGTGAATCACACGCGCTTCGTGGATGCATCGCCGACGGAATCGTTCGATAAATTAACTTGATAGCCGGAGTTATGCAAGCGGAGCCTAACCCATATACGACGTCACCGGCTTAGGAACGATGATTTTATATCCTTCTTACAATCGTTTTCAATCGACGGCAATAAAATAGGAGCCAGCGGCTCTTTCGAGTTTTCGACGAGCGTACCGTACACGCTGCGGGGCTTGAATTTCATTAAACGCCGATCGGACGAAACTTTCCGTGGGATAAGTCGATAAATCGTAACTCGTCGATCGTTAAGTCGACGTTTCTGTCCTCCCGTCGCCTTCTTTAGTGCGATCGTTAGCCGGGTAACGCGCGATTCGATCGGCAGTTCGTTTAAGGTACGGCGGCCGATGTTATCGGTAGCGACGCGTCATCGCGAGACCCTTTTGTGCACTTTCTTTCTTCTCTTGCGCTGCGTTGACGGGAATCGGCCGGTCACGGTCGTTAGCCGGTCACTCGCAATTTTCTCCCGGTAATGTATGACATGGCGTGGGGGAATTCTTCGGCAGTTGTCCCACCGAGTCGAGGAGATTTTACGAAATTTTGAAGTTTTCTTTTTTCAATGGAATTTTTTTGAACATGTGAAAAACTCAGAGAACGAGTTGTGCTTCTCGTTAAAGATGACTCGTGCTATGAGAATAATCGTTTATTGTTAAAATCTTAAGTTGATCGAAAGGTGTCGTCTTAGTTATAATGTAATTAACCGTACCGTCGATTGAATTTATTCATTTTTAATTGAAACTTATTTTCACAGTACCTGTATTCATCTGCATTCCTAGAAAATAGTATCGCCTCCTTGAAATTAAAAGTAGCATACAGTTTTTATATTTCTGAGCATAGTAATTTTATCGACGAAATTTTCCTATTTATCGAGTAATGTTTAATTGAAATCGCGGAGTGTTTCGCGCGGTATCTCTGGAACTTCCGGTTCTATCAAAGTTTGACGAACCATGCCTCGCGCACGGCAGAGTCGTTGACTTGTCCACTTTTACATTAAACGACCTTCTCCAGCGATCGCCAAACTCAGGTGATCTGCAATCGCGATGAAGAACTTGGAACAAAGTTACTTACTTCGCCGAAGGCTGGATTTCTCTCGAGTTCGTAGGTTATTACGAGGAGAGACGACGAGAGACGATGGTCGTGAAAGTCGATCAGAACACGAGACGATCGAGGCAGTTAACGTTTTGATTTAGATTTATTTCCCGCGTTTGTTCTTAAACTGTAAGGCTAATTTGCTACTTTTGCATAGATAAATTTTTATGAATTTACAGCCGAGAGGTTTGAATGATTTTTCATATAAATATATAAACGAGAGTTTCTTATGTTCTTGTGTATCGTATTATAAATTTTTCCTTTTGATCTCTCTTATATAATAATTGAAGGAAGCTACTGGAAAAATAAATTACAATAAAATTCCATTCATATAAACTTTCAGAAATTGATTTAATTAAGCATTGACTAAAATCAAATAAATGGAAGTCATACAAACGGAGCAATTTTACTGTATTTTAAATTACGTGAATTTATATATTCAAAAATTATTTGAATATTTGTTTATAACATGGACCCAGTGGTTATGACTTCTGAAATACTTCGTTCTTTACAACGTGTTTCTTTATCGAGTGACAATTGAACAATACAAGTAACAATTCAATTCAATTAGATTTAGACCTTTGAATTTATCATGTATTCGCTAGATAATATATTGAATATCGTACAAACCATCCAATATTATTACGTTCTATCCAATATGATTCCATTATTAAATATTACAAACCTTTGAAGAATGTATCGTACGATTAAATTACAAAGGATCACGGACCCGATATAAATTTTGATAAATTAAGATATATTCCATTTTCCATGTTCGCGATAGAAAGAACATTTCTACAAACATTGCATCTGCGTTTCTCCCTTTTCCTTCGAGCTACCAGTCAATCTCAAAGACGTATGTCGAACGTTAAGCACGATTAAAAGCACGTGGCCAGAGGATATTTCTTTGTGTTGGGCAATCAACTAATCTGTCGATCTTCATGAACGCGTTAATTACCGAGGCTGCGATGCAGCGTTCTCGTTTTCCCGCCAGCGAGTGGACGAGTCGATTCTGTCGGCTTCGAGGCAACGAAGAGGATTCGCTCGCTCGTCAGCGTTTTAAATACACAAACGCGATCGTATTCGGATCCCGTTTAATTACGACCCAATTACCCGCGGTTTTTGTTCATCCATCTCGTTGGCAAAATGTAACGGCATCTTTCATGCCGAGAGCCGAGAGTTTACGCGCGTTTTGAACTTGCCTGGAAATCGTGAAACTACGACGCAAGATCATCGTTTCGAATGACTACAACATTAATCGTTACGCTGCAGGCTGTAAAATACACAGTTGCGGTTTCTTTGAACGATGTAATTCGAAAATGGCATTTTTTAACGTGCAATTAGATGACGGTAGACGTGGTTGGTCTTCTCGTCTTCGTTTTTTATATTTACGTACGTCTTCAGACATATTTCTCGGCTATTTCTTTGAAATGGATTATATTGAATATTTAAAAACTATCCGTATTTTAATAATCATCGTATGAGCGTACATATCAAATGAATTATGGATATAGAAATTAATTGTTCCACGACGGAAATCGAACGTTTCATTAAATTCCCCGAAAGAGAATACCCAAGGAGCGACTCTTTAATCACGTTTAAATTAACCGCGTGTCTATTTAGCGACCGCAACGTTGTCCCACCCGAAGTTATCCACGTTGAGCGATCGAAGCAAGTTCCCCGCAACTAACATCATCACGAGCATGAAGTAGTATAGTAACGGCGATCGCCGTTCGATATCGATCCAAAGTCGAAGCACAGAGTCGCACGAGCTCGTGCTCGTTTCTCTTTCGACGTCGAACCGAGGAACAGTTGCACACGAGAATTACTCGCGCGCGAATTACCTCGCGAGACGCCTGCCACCGTCTCTTTCTCCGGCGAGGTCGGTTTTTCGAGCTGCGGAGAGCGAAAAAAGAAAAAAGAAAAAAGAAAGAAAAATGACAAAAACAGACGGCGTTTGCGGTCGTGCGGATATATACGGGGCTCGGTTTACGAGAGCGCGCGGCGCAGTCTGCCGGTCGAGTCGCGGTGCCGAGTACACGAAGGGCACGGCGGATTATGGGGATTTGCGGTCGGCAGGTCGCGAAATTATACCGTGAAGCGCGAACAAAAGAGCGAACGGTTCGTACGTCCGTCGAGGAATTTTATGGCGCCGGCGTGCGGGGCAGCCCGCGGTTTAACATCAATTAAACCGTCTAAAAGCTGCCTCTCGCCTGGCAACCGGCGGATTAATTCTCTTATTTAACGCATGCTCTCTTTTACGTTCGTTTTTTCCTTCTCCCGCCCCCCCTCTTCCGCTGTTTCCTTTTTTTTCATATTTTTGCTTCTTCGTCGTTCTTCCTCATCTTCTCTCCCCCCCCCCTCCTCATGTCCCTGTTCTTTTCTCTCACTCGTCTCGGTTCTTTTTTGCGGAATAATATTTTTTCGCCAGGCAGTGCTTTGGTTCTTGAGACCACTTTGCATCGGGCTGTTTTCTTTTCGGGGTGGCAGGTATTTGGTTACGATTCCACGAGAGTCACGTACACGGCTCGGTAACTTCGGTTTACACGAACGACTGACTTTAAGTGGCGAAGGGAAGAGGTGACGGGGAGAGAGAGAGAGAGAGAGAGGGGAGAGAAGCGTGAGATTCGCGATTGCAAATTTTTCTTTTCGCTCCGCGACTTGTCGATGTCTCGCGACGCGTGTCGTAAACTGGCGTCCAACGAGGCGATAAAAATTCATCACCTGTTGAAAAAAAAAAGAAAAGAAAGAAATAAAGAAAGAAAGAAAAGGGACGAAGGAGACGGCGAGGAAAACGGTATCCACTTTAGCCGGGGCCCCGGTGATCCTTTGCGTTGGGATCATTTATGACGTTTAAAAACTCGTTAAAAAGTTGGCCGATGCGAACGACTATAGATCCTACAAGTTCCTTATATATCCTGCTGCCTTGATCCACGCTACTTTCCGGAGCGTGGCTCTTTTCCTCCCTTCTCTTTTTATTCGCCTGGCATCGGGATTATAAAAGTTTGATAAGGCGATAAATAATTATCCACGAGCCCATCGCGAGCTGCGGCTAACTTTTAAGTTACTCCACAGTTTTCAACCTTTCCTCTTTATCTCGTTTCCATTCCTCCTTCTTTCCAAGCCATTTCCACTGCACGCTCATTTTTGCTATTACCTCGCCATTGACTCGTCTTCTTCCACTTATTTCTTTCTGTTAGTTTTATTCTCCTAGATTTCTCTCTTCCTCGATCCGCTTTAACCTCCCCGGTCTTTTTAACCAGTATTCTTTTATCATTGCGTTTCGTTCCTTCATTTTATTCCAGTTCGTTCTTCCTTTCCATTCCTACCTAGTCTCTTTACCTTTTTCTAATTTTATTTTTCTTTTATTTTTTTTTTTTTTTTTTTTTTTTTGCCAATCGTAATAGCGCGCTTTTGTCGCGTCAGTGATACCATAAATACACAAAAGAAAGTATGAAGACGTAGTTTATTAGTTACGAGACTGCAAGGCGAAGTTTCTATTTTTCCTCGATCCTCTTTTTCTTCATTCAATCTTCGCTTCATCTTTTTCACTTCTCTACGTAGTCTCCCCTACGTAAATCCGTTTCTCATCCGTTCTTCGTATTCTGCCTTTAACTTATCTCACCAAACTTGTTCCCCAGCGGTACATACATACTTCGTTCTACAACCACCCTTCTCAGAAGTCCCTCACTTCGTGTGTTCATCTTTCTTCTTTTCATTCTGCCCTCTTGTATATATCTCGACCGTTCGCGTGTCTCTCTCTCTCTTTCTCTCTCTTCTTAAATTCAGTCCTAGCTTTCATCCCTCCCTTCTACAAGTTCTGCTCTTTCCCGTTTTCTAAACACTGGATACTTGCTCGCCACTTTTCCCTCTTCCTTGCTTCCTCGCTTCCTCGTCTCTCACTCCACTTGCCTCGTTGGCCGCGCCGCGCGATTCTCTCGGCTCCGCTCTCTTCTCACGCTCGCGAGTCGCTCCGTTTACCGACAAACTTTTCAGCTTCTTCGCCGGCTGCTCGGTATACTCGGCCCGAGATGAATAAAGCTCCGCTCCTCTCCAGCTAGCGCAACGAGCTTCCACTGGCGCGCGTTCCACGTCGACGATGTTCGCTGTCGTATCCGTCGTACCTCGTCTGGCTCCTCCAGCTTTACGACCGCTATCGAGCTATTCGTGACTGGGAACTTGAACCTGCCGCTCGTGTGGATTTTCGGCTCCCAGCGGAGGGGAACGACCCGACTACTTTCTGCTGGTTATCATTTTCCTCCTCCCTCCGCGCGCGTCACCGGCCAACTTGTTACTAGACTGCGGATCTTCGCGCAATTTCATATCACACTGCGATGGCAATTAAACAATTCAGCGAATCTGTCTTGTATGTACCTGTGAATGTGAATCTGAATGTAATATACCGTTATATCGTTCGAAGTTAACAATATTCGACGAAGTTGACGCTTGTTTCTCGTAACTTTCTCGTCGTCTCTTCAGGACGAATAATCGTGCATTTCGGATCCGTTGAAACCGAGTGCAGACATCATGACTTGCGGACAACTTTCGAAATTGAGAAAATTTCCACTTCATTGTCCGCTGTTTCTGTTACTAAGTAGAATAATTCCGCTCGTATGTACTTGTCGAGGTACAAATTCTATCTCACACTACTACTGATTTTTCGTTTATATAATGGAAATTCTGATTCAACCGGCGAGTGTTCGTTTAATCTGATGTTGATGGAAATTTCGTTTCATCGTACTCCAGTTTCAATGTTTCATATCTTTCTAGATATCGTGTGTATTTTTTGCGTCCTTAAACTTCTGACAAATGCACGAAAATCCGTGATATGCTTATTACGTGTAACTTTTGGATGGACACTTTCGAAAAGTCTATAAGCATATAAGGGGAATCTCGTGCTCGATTTCGTGCTCGATTTCGTGCTTTCGTGAAAGTCCGACTTTTATCAGAATGCAATTGTTCTTTATCACGAGATTAATCTATGTGACCGCGAAGGAATGCGACTTGAAATGTTTTTCACATGACTACGAAATAGGAATTTGCAGCGAAGGAACTGAAATTGTAGCAGTTTTTGCGTGTAATGTCAGAAATCGAGAATTTGCACTGTGAATTTTCAGCCCAGAAAGATACGCGCGAAGTAATTTTATGCGAATGAGTAAATATTTTTTGAGAATATCGCTGAAGAAAGTAAACCTGGGTGGAAAATTGTTTTAGACAGTAAATATTACAAAAAGTTCTTGGTACGCGCGTTCTCTGAAACTTTGCACTTCAATATTTATAAATAAACATCATCGTCTAGTTGTGAGAAAAATGGCATTTCAGATCTTTTGAAAAACTAGACTCTGATATGTTTCTCATTGCATCCACGTTGTTTCTTCCCATCCTTATATCACGGAGGATCTCTAATATACACCCAAACAGAACATTCGATTCCCCATTGAAAACCCTAATGCCCGGCCAAATATCCCCGCGTACTTTTCACCCGTGATTCGTTAACGCGGATCATCAACATGAATACGGAGGATAATAGGACCTTGAGACGGTGTGTCCGGACCCGCGTGCGGAAAGGAGTCGCGGAATGGAAAGACAAGAGAGCTAAGCGAATCGTTGATGGTGGCGGAAGGGTGGCGCGGACAAGAGAGGGTAAATCGTTGCATCGGTAATGGCCGCCATTGTGGCTTGATGAAGCGGCCGTGTGTGCGTGTACGTGGCGGCCGGTTGGCATTGTGTGGGTCCGATCCAGCATTCAGACGGCGCTGGTGGTGGCGGGACAGGCGGTGTGTATTTCGGGGATGGTTCGAAACGCCGCGGCGCTATCGGTCGGCGCAGGATAGTAGTAGGTAGTCCTACGGATTATGCAGAGTCGAGAGTTATCCCTCCCTCTTTCTCCCTCCCTCTTTGTCTCTTCTCTATCTTCGTGTAGGACAGACAAAGTTCGAGCGTAGATATCGCTCCGCAGGAACGTGGGTAAGGGGGTGAAACGAGGGAGAAGAGTGGAACGAGGAAGGGCGGGCGGGCGGAGGGGGGGAGGGGAGAGTAGACGAGAAACGCGAGCGCCGCTCAGTACTCGCGAGCGTGTACCGTGTATGCGAGAGAATCGGCTCGCGATCCGCGACCGAGCGTTTGCGCCCGCGCGCGAAACAAGCCGTTGGCCGCGTTAACGAGGAAGCTAGACGAGAGACGACGAAGCAGCCGGCTAGGCATCGCGGAGCCATCGGCCGCGGGACAATTTATATGCTAATTTATATGCGCTTAATAACGATGTCCGACGGTGCTTACCGACACGCCCTTCGGGCGGTGCCCGCCGCCGATTAAATCGATGCGAACGTTGGCCCCCGCCGATCTCTCTCTCTCTCTCTCTCTCTCTCTCGACTCAACAGACGCCTCTCTGTGTTACCGCCTTTGCCACGATCCTTTTTTTTTTTTCTTTTTTGTTTTTGTTTTTTTGTCCCTTTTTTCCTGCGGGCGTTTCAGAGGGTTGCTCGTTAGAAGAGGGGTTCTCCCCGATATAGATTCGAACGGAACACAGAATTGAACTGTCAGGGTGAAGTGGCGTCGTAGCCGGTCGCGTTTTCGACGCGCTCGTCGATCTGGCGATACCGACGGGGCGACGTGACGCTTCGACCGCAAGATGGAATCGACGATGACGGTAATCGCGGGAACCGAACCCCCGTCGACAGGTTATTACTCCGTTGTTTGTCGCGTTCGTTCCCGTATCCCGGTGATCGGATAATGAATGGATCCGTGTTACGGCGAGTAATGCGACCGGGCCGGGCTTGTTGATTGAAAGTAAGCGTGCGGCGAACGCGGGAATTAATAGGGAGAGGGGAGGAAGGGTTTTGTGGACTTTGACGTTCGAAGGGTTGGCGAGCGACGGAGGTGGCCAGAGTTGGTCAGAGATCGATGACAGCGGAATTGGCTCCGTTTAATTACTCCCAATTGTGTTTCGTGTTATTCTCTGTTTAGAAATTTGGTACATTCTGCTGTTTAAATAGCTGTTTGTTTGATACGATTTGACGCGATCTCTCGGAAGCCGAATTGATCGCGCGTACGTGGTCAGTATTTTAATTCTTAGGGAACGAATGTCTTCTGTTTGTAGATTAATTTATTGCGAGAGAGATTGCACGGTGTGCTCCGTTTTTTTTTTTTTTTTTTTTGAAGCGAATTGAAAAAATTTACTTCACTCGATCGATCTAGATTATTTATTTATTTATACTTATTACAGAGAATTGTAACGTATCGCGTAGTTTTAAACGTGCAGTTGAATGAATCATATTGGCGTAATTATTTATTACGTTGGTATGGTATGGTTTTTTGAATAATGTGCAAATTAATTTTTTTATTCAACTATGGAAATTGCCGCTACTTTTTGTACAAGCTAGCTGATCACGGCGTACGTTAATTTTAAAAGAAGGAGAACAGTGTTCTTGCTGAATTCAACAAGAGTCAGGTCGCTGCAATGCTAAAATTGATACTTGTTGTGCAATTTGCAATGAATACTCCATTTCGCCACGTTTGATTCAAAATTCAACCAACATAACTGTATTGTATAAACTCTGCTACATACGTCGGCAGAATTATACCACTTTAGATTGTAATTTAGATATTTGAAAGAATACTCGGAATGAGAATTTACATTCGAGATAGATTTAGAATTCGTTGGTAATCGTTTTGTTTTTTTTCACCAACGTTATAAACGTGAATCAGCGCAATTAGATTGACACTCGGATACTCTCGAAGAATATTGAAAACTAGAACTTTATCTCAGAGATAAATTTACAATTACACCAATGAGTGGACTTCGCCTCAGATTTGTGGCGACCCTCAGCTTTTCAACAACGTTCTAAACATGTGTATACATCAGCATACGTCAGCATGTGTCGTCGCAGCAAACGTCGTAAACATACGTGTATACATCAGCGTACATCAGCAGAGTTACATGGACTTAGATCGAGGTACAGATACATTTCGAAGAATATTTAGAATTAGAATTTAGATCGAGATAGATTTATAATTACACCAGATGCTGATTGCCAAGTAGCGAGAGCATTCAGGGTTCGCGATCGTGATCATTGGCTTTTCACCAACGTTGTAACCGAGCCGGGGATGGTGGCTTGACACGGCCATGATAAAAAATGATGGAATCGCGAGGGCGAGCGTGATGCGTAACAGGTTGCAGCGATGTAAAGTAATTAAAGGCGCCTTAATTAATAGAGTGTGTACGCGGAAAGGTAAGCGGATCCGCGTGTCGGCGATCGCCTCGTTAAAGGGATCCGCAACGTTTAAAGCCGATGAACATTAGCGAGAGCATTTACGATACGCCGAATCGTACGCTGGTTTTTGCTCGAAGAGAAGAGATATTTGTTAATTTTAACTCTGCTCGCGGATCTACTCTGCTCTTTTCGTGGCGCAGTTTTCACGGTCAGGTAACGTAATGAAATCCCTTCGGATTCTTGTTTCGTGGACAAAGTTTCCCTTTAGACGTTTATTAAACGAGTCGTTCGCAAGCCGAGGTGATTGACTCTTTTGAATATTTTTAAATTTCAATGACGAAGAACTTTGGACAAGTTAATGAATAATTTATTTCAGAAATCAACGAGATTGTTTCAAGATATGTTATTTTATGTATTTTATACGTCTCCTAGACCTGAAAGTACTACCTGTAATAATTTCAAATTTTAAAAGAGATTCTAATTTCTAATTCATGTCGACACGTCTGAAATTTTTAATTCGATTTAATGTCACAAAGAACATAAGATACAATAAAGCTACAAAATAAGATTAAACATCTGAAATCTTTTTGTAATATATTTCATGGAAATCATCTGTATAGAAATCATTTATAATTTCACGTTATTACTCGAAGTATTTTTTTTTTTATCAATTTCTCTACTTTTTTGTTTTAATTTGTCAGATGACAATAATACACATTAAGTGATCGTCGTATTTTATCTGCATATGTGAGAGTCGATAAAAATTATTCTATTATTTTCCACGGTCGTCGTTCGTTTCTCTCTTTCTTTCTCCGTCTCTCTTTCTGGTCGAACGTTGTTTCGACATATTTATTACGATAGAAAAAAAGAGCCATCGGATTTCTGTCGAGGAACCCTCGAACGAAGTTGCACGATCTCGACGGAGACCAAGTTCCGCGAGTTATTTCGAATTCTGTTGGAAATTGTAGACAAAACGAGTCGAACTGTCCTGCCGATATATATATATATATAATCCGAGAAATTGGCAAAATTGCGTTTTGAGAAAAACGACTTTGACACTCTGAAACGCGTATCGGTACGCTTCTACTTCTTTTGAAACTACAACTTCGACAATTTTCGGATTTTATCTCCTTACGCGAAAATGGAAGTCAGCGAGCCGTAACAGAGACGAGGGCAACAATATCGCTCGGCGAATAAAGTACGAATGGATTCTCTGATTTACACTAATCCGCTGAACAAAATCTACGGACATGTGCACCTCGCTAGATTAATATTTCAGTGGAGATGGAATGATTTTTCACGCGTAATCTTCTTACTGTCGAAGCGTTTTACGATCATCGAAGAGGAGAATAATATACACAGGCACTTTATTTTAGAGCTACGTACATTCTCATTCGTAGAATCTTAGAATAGATTTTCTATTTTGAATATTCAATGTTTATTTCCACGCGGATAATAAAATTTTTCCGTGTAAACTGTCATAATACAGTTATTTTAGGGATTGTTTGTTATATAAAATTCACGGAACGTGCAATACATCACATACACTTTTAATTCGAAGTTTAATAGAATGGCGATAAAAAATCGTACATCGTCCATGTACGATGATCTCAATCCTGAAAAGACATTTTTCAACGTCACTGGAGTCGGTTGAATTTGTAAAATCATTAAGGGGAAAGCATTTTCATACTTTTACCTTCAACACGATGCAAGTGTCTCTGAAAAAATAACCGAACCGAGAATACTGATTATAGAGGCTTTAAAATGAATCCAGGATGACTGTTCTATATGTTTTTCGTGAAACTCTAATAATTTAAATATTAAAGATTTAGTGATTCTTTCAGTCTTGCTACGGTGTATAAATCTTCTAAGTATATTTAATTTCACTTCTAATTCAAAGTATATTTAATTTTTCTAATCTTGAAACAAATACGATACTTGACCTACGGGGGTGTACGTCGCAAGATTCTTCGATCAATTCATTCCTTTAATCGCGACAATCATCATCAACGTTATTATCGTCGATGTTGTCTTCGATCTATTGCGTTGCAGCTTTCCAATTCACTCTCATGTCATCGTTTCTCACTAACCACGGCGTAAAATTCGTTTCCCTCGGCGTGGCTAATCGCTAATACACTGATCGTGAGCTACACGCTTAGTCCTTGAAACGCGCACTGCTGGATCTCTTAATCTCTCGATCGCCGCAGTCTTTTTAACCACTTGATCGCGCCGGTATCCCTGTACCCTAAATAAAAGCGAAATTAATTTCAATTTCTTAACGGTGACATCTATAATGATTTTCTAACACTAAAAGAATCGAAATATATATATATATTTCGAAATATATTCGAAAGCTGCTTCGAAAAAAATTCGCGTGCGAAAACTGTAAAATTCCGCTCTGCACAACTACTTGCTTCAAAGTATTCCACGCCCAAGACAAATATTAGTTTTATTGTGCATAGTATATATTTGTATTTTTTAGACTATAATATTACAACATTTCAAATTTAACAACCGTGCATATAACTTTTTTAATCTTTTTAATATTTAGTATTTCATCTATTGTGTGGCAACCCTAGTGAAAATCAAGTGTTTTTTTTTTTGTGCAAATTATATCCTAATTGATTGTGGCTCACTAATTACGTAAGCAAGAAATATTTAAATTATTTATTTATTAGTAAAAGTACATTTTTTAAAAATTGAATATACGCGGCTAGCTGATGCGCGGTCTTTAAATAATGCGGCGATCTGATGCGCGGCCTTTAAAATACGCGGCGATCTAACGCGCACTCTCTTAAATCGCAGTTAGCACGAAGCGCAGAGGCATCGTAGCGCACGCACGTCCCTGCTAGACGAGGGCAATATTAGCCTGGGAGAAGCGCGTCCCTAGGAAATTGCGGTGTGGCGAGCCCATCAAACTCCTCAAAGACTCGGCCTCGTTAATTGATGTACCCACTTGATGCGAGCCACCACGATCCAGAGGTCGGATTGCCTCCTCTAGGAGAAGCGAGGACCACCCGGTAGGAACATGCAGGCTCCATCTGCGCGTCATCGGACAACCAACCACTTCGCTCTCGTTTGTTCTGGTCCTAGTCGTGAAAGGAAGAATCTTCGGTGAAGAAACCAGTTTGCTACCCGTGTTCGTCCCAGGCAATTATCAGGGATTTGTATCACTCACTTGAGTCGCTTCGAATATCTGTATATAGATAGTATACACGTGTAAAATTCTTTAATTTTGTTTTGGATGAATTTCGAAAGTATTTCAGCCGTGTTGAATGTTTTGTAACTCTTGACGTTCGGGTTTAGGTCGCGGATTTAGGCCATGATTTATTCGGAAAATCCAAAGATAATTGTTTCGTTTATTAAATACCATAATACTAATACGTATAAATACTATAATGATTTACATGTTCTTCGTTACGTGCATTTTTGTGTATTTTTTCTTTTTTTTCTTTGTGCTGTGTAATTTCCGCGCAAATGCATGGAAATCTGCAATTTAATAATAAGTATTTATTTTTGATTCAAATGATGCGATTGATATCAAACAATGATGAATCTCTGATATTACTAGTTTTTATATTAACCTGTAGTATAATTAAATTACAAATATTAATGTTATTAAAGTATAATAACTGAAACTTATTATTCTACATCAATCGCAATGATACTATCTTGATAGTGACGTCTAAAGATTTTAAAATTTTCGAGATTTCCAAGAGTTTTAAACTTTCGAAGTGATTTCCGATTTGTCGTCAAAGATACATACGTACGTAGGCTCACACGCGATTAGAAGTACTTCAGACCCTGTCGGATCTAGTCCAACGTAGGTTTTCAGGCCTCCTAGAGCAGGGGTCACCAAACTACGGCCCGCCGACGGTACTTGAATTTGCATGAAATTCGGATATGTGCACACTAGGTCTGATGTAACTATCTTTTTGCTAACGTCGCTTTCTTTGATAACTTTTTTTAGTAAATAGATATGTTATTTGGTTGTTCTTGTTTTTTGTGAATTGCACGCCACTCACCCATGATTAACGCGGAATGCTGAACTTAGTTTAGTGATTATGCGGCCCGCGTTCGTCATTTTGTCAGCTATGTGGCCCACTGTGAAAAGAGTTTGGTGACCTCTGTCCTAGTGGTCATTTTCCCTCAGTTAAGGTCAATCCAAACGCAGTTCGCGTCGCGTTAATTCCCACCGGCGCGCGTGTGTCAAATTCACGAAGAACTCACGAAGGAGAAGCATTCGCGCAGCCAGCTTCGCTTGCAAATTGGCCTCCTGCTGTAGCTATAGCCGTCGTAAATCGAAACCCGAATTGTCCCGGATGTTGCTACCGTTTCCCTCTCGTTTCTTTGACATCTTTCTCTTTCTTCTTTCTCTGTCTTTTTTTCGGTGGTTTATTGGCTTTCCTCCCGTCTTCCCACCTTCTCCTGGAATAGGAGGTCTCTTGTGCGTTTCTCGTTTCTCGTTTCTAGGGTTTTTCGAGAGGGTGGGAATGGCGGCGAAGTGGAGAATTTATTAAGCAACGCCGGATAAAACGGTTCGTAAAACACGTGGCGAGCTGGGATTAGACCCAGCGGTGACGATTACATTATCCAATCGACGTTGAAGCAATCGAGTCGTCGACGATTTAACGGCCGATTTTACGTCGTACGAGTTTTATCTGTTGCTTCACGCTTTCGAGAATTCGTGCCAGCGGATCTTTCGCGCGAGTGACGTTTTTAGAAGTGCCGCGACGTAAAAGAGGATGGCGTTCGAATCTTCCGAACGATATATCTTGTCGATGGGTCTCTTAAAGCAGTAGAATTCTCTCGAAAAGGAGCACCGCGGTATCAACGCAATATCTGTCTCGAAATTTTTCTTGCTTCAACCGGTACGATCGAATTTTATTTTTTAACGTCGCGGTCGCGAGGATAGAAACTCTTGTAAAGTCTTATAAATTATACATTCCCGTGGAAATTGTAATTTTATTCTAATAAATTTGTTTCGACTTTGCGAAGTTGGGATTATTCATCTTTAATTAATCACCATTTTGAAATTAAATTAGTTTCTAGAAAACAGTTCACTCTTTTATTGCGATGAGAATCGTAAAAATGCTCTTTGACTTGCAGCGAACTTTTCACGAAGCATCCAGTTTCAGGTGAACTGTGTCTCAAAGTGAAAATGTCCAAATTCCACAAACTATGACGATCGAAGATTTACGTTTCTCTGTTTTCAACGCGGCGGAATTCTGGTCGCTGCTTAAATAATCGTTTATCATCTCATCGAGTATCGTCACGCAGTTTTCCTATTCCCGTGGCTCGAGCAAAATTTCCACGTGGAACCGCCTACACGATCGTTAAAATATCCGCTCGCCGACAGAGAGAGAGACAAACGTTTCTCGACGGTGTCGCACGAGCCACGTGTCATAAATTGAACTATTAGAGGCTGTAATTAGAGAAACGAGGCGCGCGGTGTGAAACGAGACGATTTCACGGGAAATAGGCAGTCACCGGTTTCGTGGGTTCTTGCTTTTTCGCGCGCCGCGAAAGAAAGAACCATCGTTTCCCATCGACGAAAAACGCCGCGGCGTTCTCGTTCTCTTTGGTGGAAACCGAGTAACAGCACCTTATATCGGACGACATTGAACACTTGCCAATCGCGAGGTTTCTATAACGAATTCCACGAATATTCTAAAAGTGCTGTACACACATCTAACGATATAAATGTACTCGTAGATCGTAGACGTGCAGCGATACACGCACGATCGTTCATCATCCGTCTTTCGTCTATTGTTCATCCGCGTTTACGAGTTTAGAATTGCGTTTATACGCTCGTTCGCTCCCGCTTTGACAAATTGCTGTTCATTTATTATGCTAACACTCGTCCTGCATTGCAAGATCGTAGTTAAAGGCTGGAAGAGTGATAGAAAGTTTAATACTGAGAATCGTATATTATACAAGGATCGTTACAAAGTTTTCATCCAACTTAGGACTGAAAATCGAATATTGGAATGCTTTGCTGGAAAAAGATCAGATCGAAATGTTTAGTTGGTAGGAGGAATCGCTCGAATTGGAACTCAACTTGTGGAAAAATCTTGAGATACATATAGGACTCTTAATTGCAATGAGATATCGTAAAGCTCGTCGAAGTTACGACTGTGGTAACAAGTCAGAATGTGAATATTAAACATTTCATTGCTTTTGACGTGTTTAATTGTTCTCGACGTACGACGTTTTAACAGCACACGGAAATTAGAATTATTTCAATTTCTATCTTGACAACGCGCAGAATCATTACAATGGATTGCGCAATCAGTCGTTAGAAACCATTGAATATAGCCTGTAATCCGTACGCGTTCCGATTTATATCGCAATGCCGAAACGTTTCGAAACGCTTGTTCTCGCGGTAACACAACACCCGCGTCAAGAGTTTCTCAATCTTCTCAATAAAAGTTTTATCTACACCTCCCCCCTCCGCTCCATTGTGGTCGCAGCAAGTTCCATGGTCGAGAACAATCGTAGTTTTTCTACGGGCGGCGTATAAAACTACGAGCAGCCTTGGCGAGCCTTGAAACACGTGGAATGGAAGAAAATTGTGATCGGCGGTGCCTGGCTAGAGGTTAGATTTGTCCAAACAATGGTGAAAATCCCCTTTTGTAATGTCGTTGACTTTGCGCGCGCGCGCCACTGCAAAGAGAAAATCGTCGATCTTGTAGGCAATCTTCTTTCGGAATTCGCGAATTATAATTTATACCGAGGCAGGCTACGAAGCTCGCGGACTGTGTAGACTTTGGGTATACAAAGACCAGGGCGGACTATTATGGAGGCGCGGCAGTTACGCGAGAGGGCGAGAGAGAGGGCGAAGGAGGGAGAGAAAGCGAACTCGATGGAGTTCCGTAAAGAGATTTTCATTATGAATACCTGAGACTGAAAGACACTGTTCCGCGGAAGGTTATGAAAATTTAACACGCCCGGAACTCTGGTTTCAGCTGGATCGTAACACACTGTCGTATCCATTCTCCGCCATGCTGCCACTCGATCTCTCTCTCTCTCTCTCTCTCTCTCTCTCTCTTCTTTTTCTTCTTCTTTGTCTGTTGTTTCTCCTTTTCCTTTCCTTTCCTTTTCTTTTTTTTTTTGTTTCTTTCCTTTGTTAGCCTTGATTAATAAATACCTGTCGTTGGAGCGAAACGTTCTGCAAAACGTTTTCGATGGAAAAATTCGAGATTCTGGCTCGCGATAACAGCGAGTGGATTTAATTTAATACGCGAAAATCGAGTACCATAGATATATTGTGCGTGAATAGCAATTGAATTAATTTTATATATTCCTTGGAGCAAGAGGATTTGGTTTTTTTTTTTTTTTTGGTCAAGTTTCGTGGAAAATTGTAATTTATTCAAGAGGTTAATAGATAACAATCAAATTTATTTGAAGTATTCATAAATTCGGCTTTTATTTCTATAAATATTTCAGAGCGATTAGAATAAAATATTGAAAGTTTCTGACTTTGAATAAATATCTTTTTCCTAACGCGATCGAGAATTTAATCGAATAAATTCGAACTTCGAGGAAATAACATTTCACGCTCCAATCAACCCAACGATTCTCCATGAAACAAAACTGTAAAACAAAAAAAAAAAAAAAGAAAGAAACAAAGAAAGAAAAAGCGTTTTCATAACGCTTTTGTCGCAAGATAAATCTTTCATAAATATCCAGTAGGCGGAACGTGTAAATTTTCGCGTGTCAGTGAACGTGTCAATTCATGGCTAGTTGATCGCGGCTTCTAGTATCCTTTTTCGAAAGTCTTCAATCTTGCCTTTCGCCGGCCAAGTGATTTACTTCTGCGACGCATGTGCGCACCTGCAGGGAAAACAGTCGCTCGAAATGCATGAAATTCCACGCGGACGAATAACATTTTCCTGGCGTTGCTCGGTGCGTTTCGGCCGGATTCACGGCGGATTTGCAGCGGAACGCGCGCACCGGGGAAATTCTTTTCGAACGCCAGCCACGTGAGTGCACCGAGTGATAGTAAAACGACGCGTGGCGTACACACGTGGTGTCTGAATTATGCAAAGCAATTTCTACGATTTCAACGCACGCGTGTCTAGTTGATTTCATTTTCCACGCGCGAACCGCGGATAGTTTTCAGTCGACGCGCAGCCTCGTTTCCCTCAGCGACTTGGTGGCGTTCGTTCAAACTGTTTACGACAACGATTCTCGTTTGTTCAAGCGCGGCTGCTCCTCACAGCCGCCGAAATTCGCTGAAAATTCGCTTCGTTCTAAATGGAATGCGACTTTTATCTCTCGTGCACGCGTGAAAGATTTATCGATCGGCCGTTCGACGTGTGTATTTATTTTCGCCCCCCTTCGGTTTGCCCCCGTTAAACGATCGCGTTTTTTTTCTTTTTTTTTCGCAACGCCAAGAGAACAGAATCGTTAGCCGTTTTTTTTAAAAACTCGAACAACTTGATATTCTATATGTGTATTATATCGCGTTACCGTTTTGCTTTTTATCCATTGCTGAAAATATTATTGGCCTTTGCCTAGCGGGAACGAACACATTTATTGCAAAACCAATAGGATTTCAATTAACTGGGATAATATTTATCGTTTCTGTTGTGAAAAGTTGCAAATCGCCGGATCCATGTAAAAAAAAGCATCCAATTAAATTCTTCCGATAACGATTCGAACAACAGTAACTAGATTCTTATATCAATATTTCTGTACAAAACGGATATTAAAAATAAATATTGTAATACACGTGTAATCGCGATAGCTTTGACAACACGTTCGCATATCGGGATTGGAACGAATAAACACTCTCTACGTTGAGAGAATTTTCCATTAACTTCGTACGGAACCATCATTGACATCTAGTGCAGTTTGAGCTTTTTTTTAGAAATGAAATTGTACGATGATTTCTATTGTATCGCGTTGTGTTGATGACTCGTGTTTAATGGGATAGTACCTTCGTTCTGAAATACATTGTTTTTCATGCAGAAACTTTTTAATAAATTTCAGTCGTTCGTAATAGATTATAATTTATGTATCTTCATGGTTGTTGATCACAACTCTATGCATTTATGAAAAATTGAAAAGTGCAGAGAGTGTAAAAAGGCACATATTACACGCGCAACATTTTTTTAACGTTTGAAGCATCCGAACTAATACGATATAAAACAATTGATTCAAATAATTTAATTTAATTAATTAAATTTAAACGATTAAATTTAATTTAATTTAATTTAATTGAAAAAAATAAACTTTTCTCTACAATTCTCCATAGAAATATGTGTAGTTGCGCAAAAATCTGCGGTCTACTTATAAGCGACGTTTCCATCGCGTCCAATGCCGCGTATCTCGAAAATTGCACGAAACCACGGGAAAGTACAATCTTTCACGCACAACCGTACAAACATTTCACCTAACCGTCACATCGCTCGAACCTAAGAAGTAAACCTCGCTGCAATCTATCCCCATCCAGTCGCCGATCCAAACGAATCCCTCTCTCGTATTATTATACAAACAATCAGCACGCTCGATCGATTTCGACTTGGTCGACTTCGTTTCTGACCCAGCTTCCATTCGACGAAGCTTCACGTCGCGAAGATTCACGACGCGAGGGAGGTAACACGTGCTAAAGGACAGACTCTGTGTACAGACTCCGTCACCTACGTCACTGGCTCGGCCCGTATCTCTTTCCTCGCGCTGGAGACATCGCCGCGATTCACCATCGGCTCGGAAGAACGAAGCGAAGGATGTTTGCCCAGGCGGAGCAAACGGTGTACCTAATCCATCGACCGCCGGATCACGGTGCACTCGTGCCTCGTTCCCTCGCTCGCGCGCACACACACACACACACACACACACACACACACACACACACACACACACACACACACACACTCGCGCAAACATACCGCGATGATTCGGATAATACACGCTCTTGGAGAACACGCGCGAGTAGAAAACTGCGAGCCTTGTAACTCGACGAACCGATATGGAGACTGACGAAGGGGGACCGAGGGGGCACACGTAACTTTCTTGTGGTTTTCGGAGCTCCGAAACAACTTCTTTCGCCAAGAGAATGGCAAGAAGACTTGATATCGAATAGATCGTGCATTTTTTGGAATTTACGAAATTTAGAAATTTAGGAACGTATGCAGGTGATCTACATATGACGCATGAACAGAGGTTCGAAGTACCTTCCCTTGCGAGGAGGGGGAAAAATTTGATTCGCGAAAATTAGGAATTTAGCGAATTTTTTCGAGACATTTAGGAAGAAATTGAAATTCATATGACACTGAAAAGGATGTATAAAAATGTCCAAAGTACAATAAGTGTGACAGACGAAAGGAACGTCTGTCTTACTTTAAAAACTGAAAAATTTACTAATAAGATTCGAGAGAGATTGAAGTTAATTTGAGCTCGAAATTTCAACGTTGTTGTCTAAGAGATTTTCAAAGTTACTTTGCCCAGAAGTGCGAAGTTTCTGATAAATTTCAATTGATTTTGACTTGATTTGACAGAACTCGTTGGCTCGTTTTCGAAGAATTTTTCGGACGATTAACAAATCCCTCTCGGAATTATTTCGAGAACTTCGAATCAGTTCACTTCGCCAAGGAAACACGAGGACGCGCGTCATCGCGTGAAGTCCGTGGATCGTTAGAAGCGAGTACGGATGATTTATGATGAGTTTCCCATTGATTTTGATTGATCCGAGAGAGGCTGAAGTTGGCTCGGCGTCGAAAAATTCTTAAAACGCGATCGCGCGTTCAGGTTCTTGGAATTATTTCGGGAGCAGAGTGTGTTTTCTCGAAGAAGTTCGTCGAAGATCGTCGTGTGAAGTTGGACAAGTTGTTTATCGCTGCGGATGACTTTGAACGAGCCAAGTCGATTGACTCGAGAAACGATGATCGACGTTTCGAGTCGAGGAATTTCTAGAGTGCGGTTACGTAAATTTTCAGAAATTGCAGATGCTGAAAGCGCTGGCGAAGTATTTTTCGAATTTCCGACTACTTCCGGCAAAAGTGTTTCCGCGGCGAGCGAAACGGAAGTAATCGCACGCTCGATGGTGATAAAACGTGCACCCGTTTTAGATTCGACATACGGCAGTTGTTATCTTTGTCTGTCGCGATTCGGCCGGTTTATTGGTCTTTAAGAAGTTTATTGGTATCTTGAAATGGCCTCTATCTCGTTCGCGGTTTAAACGATCGGAACGATCCAGCGTTCGAAATTGGAAGTACTCTGAAATCAGAAATCGAAATTCGTGATATGATTTATCTAATTGAAATTGCAATTCGAGCGTTTGGATTTAAATTATCAAGTATAAAATATTATGCACGCCTGTGTGTCGTTATCTTTATGTTTGCTCTTATTCTCGGATGTTTCTTACTTTTCTTTTTCTTTTTTCTTTTTTTTTTTTTTTTTAATCCCGCATGGAAGAAAGAGCATCTCAAAGAGTATCGCGACTCTCAACTCTATCGTATCTCAAACAACTTATAACCTTAATCACCCCTCCTGTTTCTTCCTGTTCTACTAAAACTTCACGAGCGTTACGGATTTCCTGTTTCCCTTGAAACTCGCAAGAGGAAAACAACGACTCCTCCGACTACGCGTTTGTGTTTGCTTTATAATAGAATCGGTTAGGAAAATACGAAATATCATTCAAACATTCGGCTATTTCCGATTCAGCTTCCAAACTCTGTTACGAGATTGCACATCGAGCCAAGAATGCGATTCCAGAAACTGTACTTCGCTCGCGAGACAAACGAGTGTATTACAATTCAAATTTTTTCTTCTTTTTTTTTTCTTCTTCAAAATGATTGAAGACGTAGTTACGTTTGAATCTTCATTTTACGTACAAGTAACCTATTGCAACTGAGATGAAATCATTTCCTTGGTTCGTTTCAATGATTTCCCATTATTGTCAACATATGAAATAAAATCGAGGAATGTAACTTGCAACAGCTAAAAAATATCTGGATCGTGTGCTATTGAAAATCTTCTAATTCTGATATACAATCAGACTTATTTTTTCAAAACAATCAGATTCTAAATGCAATTTCAATTTTTATTCGGCAAAAGAATACCAAACTAGTAGTAAACCAGTAGTAGTAATTAAATTGTCAACGATCGATAATACACTTTCGTTACTGTGGCCCGTAAAGTGAAAATAAAAATCGAGAAAAATTAATCAGCGAATGTTGTAACCGTCGGCTAAAAAAATTTCCGGATCACGTGGCCCGCGGCATGATCGACAACGTGACGGCGAGGCTTTCAGAGGAAGAAAACTGAAACAGGAGCAAGAGAGCGGAGTCTCGCGGCGATCTCGACACGATAACCCAGTGACACGACTTTCTTCGTACCCAGAAACTATTGTCGACCGGTATTTACGTATTACGACGGTATTTATGGCCCGTATCAGTACGCAAGCACTATCTGGTCCGTGCTGGCTGATTGCAGGGTCAAGCAAAGATCTCGCAGTTTATCTGTTTAACGAGTTTCCTGTTACGTTTGTTTTTCCGCTTCTTTCTTGCCTCGCCGAGTGTTTGCTCCTTCCGAGCACGTGGAACGATTGCACGCCTTAATTCCTTAACTGGCCCGGTGAAAAACAATCGCGTCCACGGCGAGCTCGTACTTAATTGTATCCGGCGAAAAAGCGCTATAAAATTATGTCAGTCTTCCGGCGTTCCGTTTCTTCCGTTTCTGCTACCCATTTCCCTGATTTTTCTCCCACGGCGGATGCAGCAGAAACCGGAACGTATGATACTGTTGAAGTCTAGCAATCCCGATGAAACTCTGAAGTTCGAAAACAAAAGTTTGTGTTCCTTGTATTTATTTGAAATATTAGCAGACACTCTAAGCACGTGGTTCCCAATGTGGTTCCTTTTCTAGGGGAGCAATTCCAGAATGAGTTGTTGAACAACCTTTCGCGTTTCTTTAAACAAAAATTTAATTTTCTATTTTTTTTTTTTTTTTTTTTTTTTTTTTCTTTCATGGATGTCGCGTTTTTTTGGAAACCTGTTTAGACCATGTTGATGGCCTTCTATTCACTTTTCGAGTAATATGAAGTAATGTGACAGAGATGGGTCATCAGGATTTTAGAGATACTCAAGTTCGGAACCACTGTTCTAAACTTCAACACGTAAATCAAAAAAGCAAATACGTTGCTGAGAGAACTAATTATCACAATGTTCTTACGTTAAAAAATATAAAATACAAGTTTACTAAGAAATTAATATCATTGTTAGAAAAGTATCAGAAAACTCGCTGCTCCGCTTCGTTGTTAGATGGAACTTTCAGAATTCAGAGGACACACCAGGACGATCAATCCGTAAAAAATCCGCAGAGAATTTATAAGTTGCATCTTCAAACACGCGACGCTCGGTTAACCGTTACAATGTACATAGTTCACGAGTTCACGAGGGCAGAGAACGGCTTGCTCTACAATTAGCCAAAATACAGTCGTAGAAACAGCGCGGAGGACAAGGGTTAAATGCAAACGGTTTCACGGTGTATAACTCGGAGTTCAGTGGCGCCTGGTTCTTCTTCAATGCGGACGACAC
This sequence comes from Tetragonula carbonaria, assembly GCA_032399595.1. Lineage (NCBI taxonomy): Eukaryota > Metazoa > Arthropoda > Insecta > Hymenoptera > Apidae > Tetragonula > Tetragonula carbonaria. Next base: position 11,741,700 of record JAUCRC010000003.1, read on the forward strand.
CGGCGGTGGTGGCCATCAGAGCGTGTGTACGTATTTAAAAACCGCCTATTGTCAGGCTGTCGCGTTTCGTTCGTCGAATTTGCACGACAAAGGATCGAACTGTCTCGACGTGAGGGAGTACTCGTACTCGCTCGGCGATCGACTCGGACACGTGACGACTCGTTGAAAATCTACGCTCCCGTCGCTTTCACGCGTCGACGAAAACGGTGTTAAGGTTAAGGGGATTATACATGGGCGTTCGATGGCGTTGACCGAGATGCCAGCGCGGAGGATTTCTAGGTATTCGTTCAGACGATTGTTGCAAACACATCGTCGTGTATCCCGAAGACTATCTACGCGAACAACGAAAGATCAAAATGGGGGGGGGGGATAGAAAAATTGAAAGATACAGGTTCAAAGACGATTTGCGGGTAAATATTGGCTTTGTTTGTTTTTCATTGGAACTGGAAGATAAAAAAATCGGTATTTGCCGATTGCCTGCAAATATGTCCGGCAGTAAAAGGAGAACTGTGCTATGAAATGTTAAAAAATGTGATTTCTGCTCGTTTTTTGACATTTGGTTGTTGGCGTTTGATTTATAAGCTGACGAAATAAAGGACAGCGTGAATTATCAAAGCGACCGGCGATGATTTCGTAGACTTTGAAACGCAAATACAGTTTTAATGATTTGAAGCAGAACGTATGAATAACATCTCGTGTTCTCCATTGCAATCCCTGTTATTACATCCCTGCTATTACAAACATTCCGTTACCTTGAGTAAAAGCATAGAGGCACTGAATCTCTCAATTGTCTGGCAGCTTCGACTGTTCTTTAAAATCCAAGCATTCGATGGGACATTTTTTTTTAAAACAAGTAAAAGCAAGTCAGAATTCTTTTGACAGTTTGTTGCTCATTGGCCTTGAGATTCAATTTTCTGTCAGTTTTACTCTCGTTGTTTATAGAAACAATGTCCGTGTTCAACCTGAGCAACCGATGGCCGATTTTTGAAATTGGGATTTCGCCGATGCGTAACGCGGTTAAACAGCACGAGAAAGTCACGTGCAAATAAAATGCAGCATGCAAACAGCGCGCAGCGCGCCGATGGACGGGTTTGTAGAAGATAAAGCGAAAGCTTATCAGATAACTGTGGCCGATGTTTACAAAACTGGACGCTCAGCCTGGCGACAGATAAAGTTATTTCGAAAAATAAATCTGTCGGGGTTCAATGAAGACGCTTTCCAATATCGGAACAAAAAGATTTATCGAATCGATCAATTGTTAACCGTGTCCAGTGAGAACTGAAAATAAAAACAGAGGATTTACTAAAAATAAAGGAGTAAGAGAAGAGAAGAATGAAATAAAAGGAAAGAGAGAGAGAGAGAGAACAAATCGCGAATAAAAAGAAAAAGAAGAATTTATATATTCGTACAGCGTGTACGTTCACATGCACAGTGTTCGCATGCATCGAGTACAATTACACCTGACAGCAAGTCGGTTAATCACCTGTATTTACGCACCGCAAGATTCGCCAACCAAATACCAATCAGACTCGATAAATGGCGGTTCAAAGAACCGCGAGATGTTTTCATTGTCGTGAATCTCGCTGGTGCGCGCATTGACACCAGCCGTCGCAACGACGAAACTCATTTCAGCTGGCCGCTTTTGTAATTCTCCTTGTCAGTCGATTACAATATAGACGATTTATCATACTCGCACGGCGACGCCTGGAAAGCCAAAGTATATCCGACCCCGAAGCAGTCGCGAGATTTATGTACTCGGCGAAAGCTTGTTTGTCGAGCACTTGGCTATTCTGTTCTTGCTCTTTAGCGTGTTTCACCAGCGTGAAAAGCGTTTCGCTGCGCCGCGCAAAACGGCCGATTGACTAGCTTAATACGTACCAACGATCAACGTGCAACAAATCCCCCATTTGCTTTATTTATCGTTTCTGACGACGCGTGAACATTGTTCATAAATACGTCGCTGAAATCGATGAAATCGTCGGTTGAACGACCGTCGGCGAAACGCGTCGATGAGTGAATTTTCGTGCCGACGAAATGACGCGTTGATGAAATGAAGTGATTGTCGATGGGATGAAGATAACGTTCGTCAGTTTCTCGGACTATCTTTTACTTTTTGACGTGTTTCCGATTTGTTGCAGATGATTTTATGAATTTCGTGGGATGAAAACTATGAAAGATGATACTGATCCAATGAGATATAATAGCAATTTAGAGTCAAACTTCGCTTCAATTGAATTTCACGACTAATCTTCATTACGGTCAATGCACGATAGGTTTTAGTTTTATCCACCATAAATTACTATATATCTGTGACTCAACGATGACAGTTAAAAATGAAGTGGGTGTGCTGCTTCATTAGATAGGCGTACGTCTTTCAAGTAAAATCAGATTAAATCAACGATTAAATTTCATTATCTATCTTCACTGTCGCGTCCGCGACAGAGACAATAAACCTCCACGGAAATAAAAATTTTTTTAGCAAATTACTACTACGGTGAGCCAATCCGTGACCCAATTGTAGCGTGTACGATATTTAGGGGCTGATAAAAAAAAAAAAATCGATACTCCTTCGTTAATTGCGCAGCTTTCGAATCGAGTTCCCCGCAGGCACCGAAATCACTCAATTAAGGAACGTCGATTTCGCCACTTTTCGCCGTTTCGCAGAGACGTTTCGTCGTCGAATTGCCATCGGGCTCGCCGCGCCGCGATGCCCGCCGTGTTCCGTGTCGAGCGGCGCAAATTACAATTCAAAGCTCGTTATCCCGAGAGCGAGCACGGCCGCCAAGATACTCTCTTCCAATAATCCTGCGAAACAATTATCGGCTGACAGGCCCGTGTAATTCCGCGGGGGAAAGAAACAAAGTTGGCCGGGGCAGGGGGAGGGCAGAAAAGCCTCGTCCTCGTCGTCGATTGCACTGTCCCCGTCGTTTGCTTCGCTTCCATAGCGAAGCCCGTACAGCTGGTTAACGATCGCGACCCGGACCGTGTTCTCTCGTCGTGTTCGGTAATTGCATCGTGGCCCGTTCGTTCGTTCGTTCGTTCCGGCCGGTTTTTCCGTCTGTCACCGAGGGTTCCGCGGGCCAAACGAAACGAAAACGCCTTCCGTCAAAGCGTGATATAGCTGCGCCAGCCTTTTCATCGGTCATTTCTCGTGCCAGCTATGGCACGGCTCTTCAACGCCCGGTCCTTTCTCTCCAACTTCTCCTCTCTTTATCAACTGCCTCGAGACCTTTGTTCCTTCTCTCTCTCCTCTCCCTTCTGTCTGTCCCTGCTACTTGACGGACACAATGTCTGCTCGGTTTCGTGGCCGAGCGCCATTAACAGCCGTGGATTCTTCAGCGTGACTGATCGTTCATCCACCGGGACCAGCCACCTGTCCTGTTTACGAATCACGTGTCCTCGAATTGCAGGAGAAAAAGAAAAAAAAAACGATTCGTGGATTCGAATGGTGATTTTTTTTAAGAATAGGATCGTTTGTTCGATATGTACGTGAAGATTATGTACAATTATATACTTGTATAATTCGACGTTTACTCCAAAGCTTTGCAGCTCACCTCTCGTCTTCACTTCCAAACGTCATTTATAGCCTTCAGACAGCACTCTTATTCCTTCGAGGGATTTCGCAGGTCCTGGAATGCCTGTTTTATATTTTTCCTTCAATGTGAATTTTATCGTACTGCCACTTTCTTTACGTGTAGAAAAAAAATTGAACAAATTTTGAAACCCACGTGGTTTGTAAGAAATAGTTTATTAATATTTCAATATTTAAGGAACACGGCGAAGAAATATTAAGTTAACGTGATACTTAGAACGTCTGTCTTCATATGCATTTCACGCGCTCACACGTATTTTACGTCTTAAGTGCAAGAAATTTACAGAAATACTCGTGTTCTCTATGCTTTACACTTTATATGATTACGCTCGCTCGATTAGCTCTGTACTACTGTGGATAGAATCCAATTGCCCTCGCCTGCACTTCCGACTGTCTTTTATAGTCCACAGGTAGTGTCCCTCGTCGTTCTAGGAGCTAGCCGGTCATAGGAAGTCGAGGAGTCCTATTCACTTGTTTTATGATTGACCTCCGACACGTGTCCCATAGTATTGTCGACCTTCTTTACATTTCCAGAAATCTGGCAGATCGTAGCAGGTCGAGAGGTCCTGTTTACTTATTTTATGATTGGCTTTCAACATGGGTTCTATCGTACGATTTTCTTTACATAAGATTAGGGCGAAGACTAGACGAATAGTTCAAAGTCTGGCTTCTTCGCGACATCGGACACGCAGCAGGCAATAATTGCCCTCGTTCTTAGACCGCGCAGGAAGAAATTCTGAACAATGAGACTTCCACACGCCATAGATATATAATGCTCAGTGTTTTGCTACTCAAAAATTAGAAACATTTCGTACCTTTAGGAGAGATAAACTTCCTTTTTTGAGAGACAAGAATATTGTATTATAATTCTGCCAATGGATGGGCAAAAGATTCCAAGTCAAGTTCCAATCAAATAATATACGTGTCATCATTCAACACTTGCTAATTTATTAACTTTCTGAAACTAGAAGAGCTAAACGTACAAAGTCAGAATGTAGTATTTAGTATTTAGTTGCGTGTGACTTTTGCAACGGACCGCGGATATTTGTGCGAAAATGAACAGAATATATACATTACAAATGTATATGAAACACACAGAGTGAAGTGCTTGCTATGTAATATTCACTGCATAAAATAAATTTTAATCAAAGTTATATTTATCTAACTATGTTAATATAAACGTGACGTGGCGTAAGTTACATACAGTTTACTGTTAGGTGTAACGCTTTCGCGTAACATAGTTGAAAGATTAGATTCCATTGGTTTGCCGTTGTAGAGTTTTTGCAATTATCATTTGTTGCATTACAGTTTCACTTTGTGAAGTTATCGTTGTTTTTATGGTTGGTGAACAATTTTGGAATTATTTTGAAACATGTTCGCGGTGACACGAACACGGTAACGAGATAATGAGAGTGTCACGAAGTAAGTTATCTCTAGATGTTTGACGTGTCCAATCGTAACAGGTACATTTCACTTGGCCAGACCACCACCGTCCACAGTAATTTCCATAATCACGTATTAGAAAATAGAAAATTATCGAGTAAAAGAATAAAGTGGAAGACGGTGAGAAGAATCCACGTAATGAATAAAGAAGACATTGTCGTTCTTAATGAACATAGAGACGACAGGCTTGACACACTTTATTCTTATAAAGCATTTTTTCCTCAATCTCGCGGGAAGGTATTGCCTCTGCCACAGAATTGGGTCAAGTTTCTATTATAAAAAAAAAAAGAAAAAAAAGGAGAATGCTAAATCTTGAAACACTCTCTTTCTTTATCGCGCGGCGGACTCTTAAAAATGCCGAAAGCTGCTCAAGAAACGCAAATTACGTTTGGCTAAGTAATTTAATTCACTGTGCAGTGACTTACGTGACTTGATTGACTGACGAGGAAAAAAGATCAATCGTTCGCGATCGACATTGACGAGAAAAATGATCGAATTTTTCGTTGTTTATTGACAATACGAAAAATACAATAAACTACTCGTGACTACTGACAAATATCTTTCAAAGTAATTAATTCGATAAAATTAGCAATAATTTCTCGAGCGCGGCGTCGTCGCGAGGTGTTTTTTTTTTTTTTAAGGGAGAATCGAGCAAGTGAGGAAATACAGTCGATTTTGATTTGTGAGAAATCGTCGATTGAGTTGTTAAAAACGAGTTTATTTGACCGCGTATATTAGTTGTTAATCTGTGTTGTTTCATCACCAGTATTTTTATGAAATAAATATTATTTATATTTAATCTCTACAAGATCGTAAGCGTAGCTCGCGGTTGCTCGTGCACTCTCACGGTGCGTTTCACGCAACGCGTGGGCACTCTCCTCTCCTCTCTTCGTACGTTCTGTAACTGCACGAGGCTTTACGACGGTAACAGGCTGGCGAGTACGTGTAAATTGGAGTCCACTTCTTTCTCGTTGCTCGTTGTTCGTTTCCCGCGCTGCAAAAAGCGGAAGATCCAGGCGTCGCGATCGCGTCGCTTCGAAGAAGTTTCGCGTGCGTTTAACAATCGCGTTGTTTTTTTCTTTTTTTTTCTTTTTTTTCTCTTTCTTTCTTTTTTTTTTTTTTACACGGCACGTCCCAACGACGACGAGTTCATCGCCGGCCGAGGAGAGAATCGTTTTCGAGCATTTTCTGTCCCGATTCCCGTTTTCGTTTTCCCGATCGATGCTCGCCACGAGTTTTCCAAATGGTTTTTGTTTTATCTGTTTTATCTGCCGCGCGACGTTTCCCGAAAGTTTCCCAATGATTTTTGCCAGCTCGAAGCTTTTATTGGAATGAAAGGCTTCTCGCCGGGAGTGTGAGCAGAGTTTTACGCGAGTTTGATACTCTACGAGATAATGGAGTCGACGAGAAACTGTTAAGGTTGGCTGGACGATTGCAATTTGGATCCACGCGGAACGTGAAATAATTAATACGCAGATACGGCGAGATTCGAGATTAATCAACTGCAACTTGCCTCTTTCAGATATGGAAATGCCCTTTCATTGCAATGGAATTTCAATTTTAGCATCTAAAAAAGCCAAAATCTGAATCTTCTTCAGTTCCTCACGTAGTTAAATGCAACTTTCGTGCATTTTCCTACGTATATCCTAGAAATAAATCCTCGCGTTATAATTTGTTTATGTCATAACAGTTGAAGCGATCGTCTTGTAACATTCTATCACAATGATTGAACAGCGAAATTCTCAGAAATCGTATCTACAAAACTATGTCAAATTTCCCAAGTTTTCCACGCAACAGCCGCGCGGGAAAAAAGCAGAGAAACCATCGTGAATAGAATTCCGGTGTCTCTCTCTCTCCTCCCGGCCAATTATTTACGATTCCGTTGGAAACGGGCGGTCGCGAAAAATTGGCTGTAAATTAGGCGGCGCGACGTTTACGTGTATGCACGCGAGCTGATGGTCTCTGTGCGGTCGGTTGCGTGGACATGCTTCGCAAACAGACGCCTCGCCTTTGTCGAGGATCGAACGGTTGTTGGTCGCGACAAAGTTGCCCCGTGCGCCCGGGTAAAAAACGAAACGAAGACCCTGGTGGCAGCCAGAGAGGGTTCGCCTCGGCCCGCTCGACGACGAGAGGGCCCGCTAAATATTTGTCTTCAGGCGTGTACACTTTGAGGCTTCGATTGTTTTGGAACGGGCGCGCCGAAGACTGGTTTAACGATCGGCGACCGGCCTGTGCGAAAGTCGCGCGTTTCGTATTTGCTTCGGACAGTGTGCTTTATTCCTTGTGTGTACCCTTCCTCACCCTCCCCCTGGCCACGCGGTGGCACGTGAGAATTGATCTTCCGAGAATTTTTCGAGTAAGAGGAACGTTTCTTCGTTTCTTCGGATTTGTTCGATCGATTCCAAAATGAATGAAACACGGTTACGGAACAAAGTGTGGAAAGGTGTAAGTTTGTTTAAAGTAATATGGCGAATGAATTGAAAAAGGATCGTGTAACGATCCACTTGGTCTTGGTTTTAAAGCATTGGAGTTTCTACTTCGACAGTCGCGAGCTCGTTTCTTTTCGAGATAATTTTAAATCGTGATAAATCTTCTTTTTCTCGAACGCTGTAAAAATTCGAATTTTCGATGCGCGAAAACGTTAAAATGAATTTTTTTCACGACTAAGTTAATTTTCTTTAGGTCTTGAAGATTGAAATTTTCTCTTTATAACGACCCTTTAAAATTTGCTACACGATTTTCTTTTTCACCGTTTCATTCAATATAGAACATTAGAGTTTGATGACGAAATGTTAAAATTCCTTGGATTTTTGTCGTTTTACCCTGAAAAAGAGAGAAAAGTTTTAGAAGGTCTTTGCAAAGGGGAGACATCAGCCTTCAGCATGATGATGGTACTGCTTATGAAAATATTTAATATTTTTATACACGTTTGAATTTTTTCAATTTTCGAAAAGAATATCCCCATTTCTCCACCCACTACGTGAAATCATCTTAGGAAAAAAAAAACGGACTCGCGGCTGTCAAAATAGAAGCTTCACACTTTAAAATGAGATCAAGTGGATCGTTATATGATCTTTCTTTACAAAGTTGTAAAATATTTTTCAATTTTTCATTGGTTCAGTGTTGTGCTCTTTTGTCTTAAATCTCGTCTTCTCTTAGACACGACGTAAAATTAACATTATTTTAAATCTTCCCATTCTCTGAGTATCTACTTCCGAGACTCATTACATTCTTCTCTTTTGATTTCTTTTTTCGAATAGTGGTTGGCTTTTTAAGAAATGCTTCTGTATTTTCGTAGATCATAGACTTCAAACTTTTTGTCGATAGGCTGCGCCGAAATTTGGCGTGTTTCAACAGCCGACGTTATCAAAGAGCACCGCGCGCGAAAATATCGTTGCCAGATACAAAGAAACAATTTACTTAAATACAGGAGCACCGAACGAATAGAATTTAACCATGTTATATTAACCATGTTATGTGCATACAACCTTCGGACACTGTGCAAAAAGCACACGCAAAACGTACAAAACGGTGCATAAAATCAAATACACCGTCACGCTGCTTTTAGCGCGCAGCATAAAGCATGAAATATAACTGCAACTAAACGTGAAATACAGATCTAATGGCCCTTCGTTCAAAAACTATTTCGATATGGCTATTGTGGGTATTGCATTAATTTGTAATCCACACAATCATATACATACGTCGTAGAGAAACGTTTCAAAAAAAAAAAAAAAAAACACTGACATACCGTGGATAGCGGAATTTAAAGCTTCCAAAAATTGAAAGGATATCGAATCAAGTAGATCAATCAATGAGGGATTTTTAGTTTCTCGGGATTCTCGAAATGCACTGTTATGCCCTCCGTTAAAAATTTACGATTATTACGGATTTTCTGTTTCATTCGAAGATGACCTGTTTCGTGTGTCCTATAATTAGAGGACAATAATGATTTGTTCGATTAATGTTGCTCGCGTAATTACGGAGACAAGAACATGTTCACATATAACATTCAATTGCCAGTCAACACTTCTTACAATTGACCAGCTAATCAATTAAAAGTATTTCCAACATTCCCGATACTCGTGGCGATCGGAAAAGTAGCCAATAACTAGCTTTCGCGATCTTGCACGTTCCGCTTGAAATTTCGCTTTGAATCCTCTTCCTGTCCTACTCGTGTACTCGCAACACACGGGCGACCTATTCAGGCCGAACAAACGCGCATCATACATCCATCTGGCCAGGAGGAGGATTTTTCAAAATAGAAACCGGCCGTTTGTCGCGAAAAGGGTGCTCCTCGAGGGCGCAGGAAAGTAACGATCGAGGCTAACGAGATTGATTCCTCCACGGCGTAACAAAAGGTTGCCTCGAATCGAAGCACCAGAATCGAGGCCAGGTACGAAGAGATTGAGGAAAAAGGAGAAAAAAAGACAAACAAGAAGAAGAGGAAGAAGAAGAAGAATAAGAAGAAGAAGAAGAGGAAGGACACAGATCGAGCGTGACGAGCGCTGGTTCCTCCAAAGATCGGATAATAATTCCCCACCAGGTTCAACGTCGATCGACTCTCGACGAGGCGGAAGTTCACAGGCCCGGTCTCGTTGATCCGGAACACGTTCCTCTTCGATACACGCACACGGACACATGCAGTTGCTTGATGTATCGTGTGTTGCGAGTCGCTGTGGCAAATGACGAGTGGTGTACGTTGATGGCTGGGAGAGGAGAATCGATCGTGAGGAAGATGTGCGGAAGATGCGGAAGGATAGAAAAGGGGGATGCACAGGGTGAAGGAGAGAAAAATAGAGGGGAAATAGAGGAGGAGAAGAGTGGAAGTGGTCGTAGGTGAAGAAAGGGACGAGGAAAGAGCCACGGGGATAAGAAGAGACGACTCGGGGGCCGTTTGTACGTCTAGACGTAGGTTCGTATTCGCTCTACCGTGAATCGAATAAATGGCCTCAGCCCTCCTCATCCAATGTCGTCTCCTCCTCGACTTTCCGCCACGGCAATAGCTTTCCGTTGCCGCGATGCGATTAACCTTGAGGACTTCCTTGCGACCATCCCTGTACACTCTTTTCTCCGTCGTTTTGTTTCTCTCCTCTTCGCTCGTCTCTCTCTCTCACACACACACACACACACACACACACACACATTTTCTCTCTTTCTCTCTCTTTCACTCTCCGTCATGGGTTTCGTTATGGGTGGTAGGACTACCTATTCGATCTTGTTTCTTCGCGTCGAGAGCTGTCAATGGGCATTGGTGCCGTTCGAGCCCTCTCGTGCGTTACGACGCTTACCTCGATCGAGTCCGCGAACTGCGCTGCAGCTAGCTACCCTTTGTAACGCCCTTTCGATTTTGTGTGTGCGCTTCGGCTACCGTTCGGGAACGGAACAGCGGCGATTTAGGTTTGAAAATCCTCTATTCTTGTGATCTGAGGATTCTCTGCGCGTTCGAATGGATAGAAAAAGGGCGACGTCTTTGTCGAGGAAGAACAGACTTTAACTCTAACTAGCTGATGTGTAATGCCAATTGGAATTGTACTAATTTAAAGATAATTGGAATCTCTAATGATTCTGGAGTTTTATTGAATTTTATTGAATTTGACACTCCTAGTTTTCGTGAAATCGCAAAGACTCTAGGGCATGAAATGGAATACTCTGAATTTTAGTAATTTCACACAAACTGATTACAGTTGTCTACGAATGATAATATTAAAAAACGAAAGTCTAGTAAAATATTCTCTAATTCCTAATCTAATTATGAATGATATTAGACGCACAGCGAAAAAATGTCACTTTTAATGTTTCTCGTTATATATTTATATATGTAATTTTCTTTTGAAATTATATATTTATCGTATGTTTATTATCGTATGTATTTCTCCTTTAAAATTAACAATCATATCAATTTCTGTTACAGGTAAGCACGGACTCTGTCATATTCTTACCCAAGAAGAGAGGCGAAGGTTCAACTATTCCACGGTTCAAGTAAGACAATAACGCTTGAAAGTTTCCAAAATTTATTCCAAGACTCGATTCGTAAACTCGTTAACTCGTTCTGTCCTTTCGACCGTTTCGAACGTTAGCAACAAAGTAAAGGGACCGTAAGAGTCATTAAACGCGATTCGCGCGTCCTCCTCCCGACGATAAATTCTTGAATCACGCGCGCGATCTTCCTCTCCTGTTCGGCCGAGAGCAAGCCGATTACCATAACTCGAATTTCTTCGGACAGCTCGAAACGGCGAGCACGAAAGCTGGTAGCGAGCTGGCGTGATCGGTAGCTGCTGGCACGATGAATTAATTAATAATGGCCTGCTCGATAACGTCTTAATTGCGGCGATTCCTCGCGACGACGACGACGACGATCTGCAGGGCCAGAAAAAGATTGGTGAAACGAATCGGGCGGCGATCGTCGTTACTTGGTGCATCGTCGTCGTCGTCGTCGTCGTCGCAACGCGCGTTTAATTAAATTAGCAATTAAAATGCCGATTGGACGGGCACCGTTCGTTCGTTCGCCCGGTGAATCGTTTCGTTTCGGCTGGAAACGTATCTGCAAACATACGTCGCGCAAACACCGGCGCGATAGCCGAGTCGCCGCTTTTAATCCGCGCACGGGCCGATTCGATTTGCACGGGAAAACGAGCCGAGCGGATCGTGCATGCGTGCGGTTGCATCCGGTTATCGCGTATCAATCCAACGATTTTCATGCTGGCGTTGAAAACCGTTGCACAGTCTAGCTGTCCACAGATACCCCTTTCATTTCGTTCAAGTTGAGATCGTTGGAGATTTCTGAATCTTGTTGAGAAATGTTTCTGGTGTATGTTTCTGGCATATTTGTTCTTCAAAAGAGAACCATCGTATTGGGAGTTTTTTGGGATTGGTTTTTTCGGACTTCAATCTTTCTATCATGTTTAAGATGTTATGGGAAAACGTGTAGCTTTTTGAATGAGAGGACGTTGCTTGAGAACGCTCGTAGAGAGTTATAGTAGAACTCCTTCAGTTTCTGAATGCAATTTGAGCCAGTGTTTGCTTGTATTAACTTGAATTTATCTGAACTCTTGTTACACGCATGAACGTAAAGTAAGTAACAGAGAAAATCAAATATAAGATCTTACAACGTAATAAGTCACAGTATACGAACTCCAATTGCGTGTAAATCATTCGAATTATTTAATCTCCGACGAATTCATATAAATAAAATACTACTGTAGGTATTGTAATTGCTAAAGATCAAAGAACTTACTATTAACTTGAACGAATAAATTTAACCAATCTTTCCTTGTATTTTTTTATTTGCTGATGTGAGTTTGATAACATTCGTCTCGTCAAAGCAGAAATTTATCATTATTTACTTATCAAAAAATCCAACAATACGAAAATATGTTACACCAGCAACATTTCGCAGCAAAAGAAACTGCAACAATCCGAAGAAGTTTTCTTCGATACGCGTAATTCTTTTGCTCGCCCTCGATCGGCTTATCACTCGATAAATCTATCGATGTACGCGGTGTCTGAGTACACGCGCACACGTAGAGAGCAAGCTGTCTGCTACGCGTGGGATCAATTTTAGTTCAGTCAATAATGCCGCGAGTTTGTCGAGAGCTACCGCGCGCCTGTCGGCCGCATCCCCGCGGGACGATGGTTAAAATTGACGTGTAATTTGAATATCTTTAGCACCGGGTGTGCGCGCGTACACGCGGGAAACGGGCGAATTAACGTGATTCCGTTACCACTCGTAAGTACGAAAGACCGCAGTTTAATCATCGAACTCGTCGCGGCTGTTGTACAGCCGGTCGCGAAACTGCTGCGATTCTAGAATCGTTTTGTATATTCATAAGCCGCCTTGCGTTCGATGATCGAATTACAGAAATGGACGTGTGTTCGCCACACGAAAAATTTCAAAAGCGAACGGTCAACGCCTGCGATTTCTCTCTCTCTCTCTTTTTTTCGTTTTCCATTTTCTTCTTCTTTTTTTTCCTTTATTTTCTCCCCTTTTCTTTTTCTCTCTTTCTCTCTCTCTCTCCTTTCCATCCGATTCGAACTCACTCTATATCGGTTTCGTGGTTGTCGCTGCTTCCTCGGTTCATCGATTTCTGCTCCGCGCGTCTCCCGTGGAATTAACGATCGACCGGACGACACGCTGTCCGCTGATTACTGACAGGTAACATTAATCCGGCTCGAAATACGGCCGATTAATGGGAAACCGATAAATATTAATGGCCTTCTCGCACGAGGCATTCGATCCGGATAGAAAATCTACAAGTACATTGATATACTTATTTTTAGAAGGATTATTCACGCAACGATTAATCCAATTAACTCGAAGTTGTCTTTCAACTTCAATCGAGTAATTCCAGTTTCACGACGGAGGAACACACGGTTGTGTGAAATCCATCAACCATCGACATCGTTACTTCTTGTTATACAAATTATACAACCGTGGGTCTCGCATCTATCGTGATAAAACGCGAGATCCACGGGCAAAAGTAACGGATCTAACCAGCTGTAATTAGTCGAAAGAGAGAAAGAGATAGATAGTTAGAGATAGATAGATAGATAGATAGATAGATAGATAGAGAGAGAGAGAGAGAGAGAGAGAGGAAGAGCAATTCGAGTGGCCGTGGCATCCTGGATGGCGTTAGCGGCCGTGTATTGTGTAGGCTGGCGAATTAACGCGATTCCGTCACTTGCCACCAGCGCAAAAGCTCGCGTCAGTTTAATTATCGGACGAAGGGCGCCGCTATTGTTCGCCGGCGGAGTTCGCGGCCGGTTTCGCGCGTTTAAACTCCCCGTACGACCGGGGATCGTTTGAATGGGATGGCGCGCGGTTCAATGGCGCTCCATGGCGGTATCGTGGAAGGGAAGGGGAGGCTCGACGACAGATTTGGCGGACGACAGAAACGAACGGTGCTCACGAATCGGCCGAAATCCGCGGCCCGCCGTGCTGTCGGCCATTTGTTCCCGATTTTTGACTCCTCTAATTAATCCGTTGTCCCCGGTAATTGCGTTTTTGTCCCGTTTATTCTTCCGTGCCGCGTAGCCCCGTTTGGATTGCGCGCCGTTGATGCGATAGCGTGCGCGCGCAGCCGTCTCTCCGCGCCGGGAGATTCGATTCGACCAGGCCGCGTCCTTGCGCTCTCCGCAACCGGGGGAACAATAGATCGGTCGATCGTTTTACGCGTTATCGCGTCCTAGAAATGCAAACACGAGCCTCGGCCATTGGCCGGTGACAATGACAACCCCCCTGGCCCCAACCACCTTTCTCCGGCGACAATGCGAGTTTTCAATGGAGTTGGGTCTCTCCCGGCTTTTTGGAATGGTGTTCCGCCGGGCCGGTGTCGTTCGGTATGTGTGTGTGTGTGTGTGTGTGTGTGTGTTCACGTGCCGGTGTATCACTTTGGACGCGGAGTGATGTAACGAGGAAAGAATGAGCTGCAGTGGTTGCGCAAGGATCGCTTTATCGAGACGATAAACGGGGGAACGATATCAGTTTTTACGGTGAAAATTTACGCGGTGCGACAAATTGCTCGTGAAAACTGGATAAGATGCGTCGTGACGACGTTACGACGTTATCTGCGAAGGTTTCTATATCGGTGACAGTTAATTTCAACCCTCGAGGCGAGTGATTAATTAAGATATACGTAGATGAGGGGAATGCTTCTGGAATTTTCTAAATTAGGATGTAATTGAAATTAAATTCGATACATCGAACGAAGGATCGCACAGAGGATTACGTCGTCTGACCTGATCCGGTGGTGTCTTATTCTATGTATCGTAGTTTCTGTTATCGCTTGCGGTAGTAGGTTGTACATAAGATACATGTACATTGAATGGTATTCAACCATAGCTGTTAGAACACTGAATCACCAGAAATAATTGTAACTCTTTGTTTCCTGTTCGTTCGTAGCTATTTTTCTGCTTCGCGGAAGTTTTTTTTTGTAATTTCCAATGATAACGGGCGGATTCGAGATCTTGATTCGCTACTTGGAAACGATATTCCGACTTTTATTCCCCCATTTTCCGAGGAATGAAATTATCTCTTCTCGAGCTTCGTATATATGTTTAAAACATCGAAGCAAAGTGGAACGTCGCGTATAATATCCATTGCAGCGTGTTCCTCTTTTTGCGAACTCGCGAGAGGAAAATAGTCATATCTGACTTCGAAGTTCTATCCAGTTCTGTACTTTCGTCCAGTACAGCAATGAGCAGTTTTGAATTATGGGAGTGTATAAAGAATATGGGAGTGTATTGAAGAATAACGCGAAAAGTGAAAAAACTTTTCGACGGACTCGCTGCAAACAGTCGCGGTGTAATTGTGTCAATCTATATATAACCATGTACGGGATAATTCGCGGAATAGCCAACCGTCTTACGTAACTTGCAAAAGTGCTGCAAAAAGCATCGACATGACTTTACAGTGATTTAATTAGCTTCCTGTTGTTCAACTTTTTAAATATAACCATAAGACCTTGAGTAAAAAAGAAAAAAAGCTAGTACAGACACAAATAATTTTCCATATTTAATTACGAAATAATAAAGATTCGACGGTAAACAATTTTTATTCGACATTCTTACATAACCAGCTTATCGAATCGCTCTCCTTCGTTTCTATGAATTCTCTTTGAATGCAACCACTCGACTATTAAGAATATATCAAATTTCAATCGTACATGGAGCAGAGTTAAAAATGAGATAATTCATAATTTTATAAAATAGATTTACGTTTAATAGGAGGAACGAGTAGACACGACGTATATATACATTATTATGTATTTATACATATTCCAGTATAAATATCTAAGAGTTATTAATTCTCACACACACATACACACACAGATAAATACTAATTACAAACGAAATGTTCTCCGGTTAAGAGGTTAAATTCATTCGCTCTACGTCCAAATCGAGCGTCTTCCCTCACGTGGATGAGAATACGACGCGGAATTCGCGCGGAAAACCGAGGATATCCTTCTCAGCCGGCGTTATTGCATAATTACCCACGTATGTATGTATTACGCGGTCGCGTTACCAACGATACCGCAAGCTATGCGTTAATACCGCGAAACGAAGTTCTCGTTCGCGGTCGCGCAGTCTAAACGCGTGCCAAACGGCAGTTGAACGCGATCGCGTCGCGTGAACTTCTAATTCACCGTATCTCCTGCTTATCTCTCGAAAACCTCGGGCCAGCTTATCTCTTATTACGACCTCGAACGACCCTCCCGAACGTATCATCCGCCAACGTGCCACCCAAACCGACTGAAGGAGGGAGGGAGGGGGGCGGGGGAATCGCGTCGTTGAACTTTCTTTCACCACCACCCACGAATCACAGCACAACACACCGTGGAGCCACGAAACCGGTTAATTCTCGAAAAATCGCCGCCTATGTCGACGGACTCTTACCTGGGACGGTCCGTTCCCCCTTTCTTTCTTCTATCCGGGGTATTATTTACAGTTGGTGGCGGTCAGAAGAGAAAGACGAGAGAGGAGTCGCGAGGGCCCTTCGTTGCGCGAAGCCTGCGCCAGCACACACGGAGACTCACGGCGGACCACTCGCCGAGCGAGGTATTTTTTCTCTCGGGTAATTGGTGTTCAGTCCTCATTGTGTAACTGGTATCGCTGTGTACTCGCCGTGATATCGCTGCGTTCGATCTCCAGACGGTTGCGCGAGCCTTTGGTTCGAATGGTTCGCTCCCTATGACGCTTGGTCCAGCATCAAGATAAAAGGCCACGGTACCACGGCCACGTCGCCTCTTTTTCTTCTTCTTCTTCTTTTTCTTCTTCTTCATTTCGTCCTTGGTCCTTCGTCGCTTCGTTCCACCTCATCGTCGGTTTCTCCCTCTTCGTCTCGTTGGTGGAAGGATAGAAGGAAGGTTCCTTCGCGGTTGGCTCGCGTTCCCGTTCACAGCGTCATAACTGTCGATCTGGAGTCCAAATCGTTCAGCCGCGTCGGTCGTAAACCGAATTTACTGGCGCGATAAGCACAAGGCCGCGTTAACCCGTACTGCCGGCCGCAGGTACATATATTTCTAAATGGATCGCGCTTGATAACCGGCGCGGATTAGACCGACGTAATTTGAATAATGAAAGGCGTTTCCTGATACTACTCGCGCGACACACACACACACACACACACATTGCTTGCCCGATCGGGAAGTGGCATTGAAGTCTCGGCACCGATAGTTTATGTAAAGTTCGCTTGGGTTGCACCGGATGTGCGGGAGCCGACGATGAAAAGTTTGCTCGATTATCTCTTTTTTCTTCCTTTCTTTATTTCTTTTTTTTTTTTTTAATTGGATCAAATCGAAAGGAGAGATCGATCGAAAAGATTGAAATTGTGCGTCGAGGTGTGTCAAGGAGAGCGATTATTTATCGTTGATTAATTATGGGTTAAACATTCCTCGACGAAAGTACAATTAGACAAATAGCATCTAATCGCAGAAGGGATTCTTGAAAAAAAAGAAAGGGTGAATTCTAGCAACGGAGGAACTCAATCACCCAGGAAATAAGGAATTCCAGGGACAAAGAACAACGCGGTGACAGGAAAAAGGAATTCCAATAAAGAAAGCAATGTCAGGATGTCAAAAAAGAAAATGGCCATGGTCAGAGGAATGATGCGAGGGCAAAAAGAAAGAGGAATTCTAGTATCACGAGTAACGTAATTTGCTAAATCGCAATGAAGATATTGTACTTTTCATTGACACTGTGTCATAATAAGAACTGTTCAAGAAGTTCATTGAA
This sequence comes from Tetragonula carbonaria, assembly GCA_032399595.1. NCBI lineage: Eukaryota > Metazoa > Arthropoda > Insecta > Hymenoptera > Apidae > Tetragonula > Tetragonula carbonaria. The sequence goes on from JAUCRC010000003.1 coordinate 11,759,467, forward strand.
ATTCTTCGCTTCAAAAGAATTTTTATCAACGCTATAACACAACCAGTTCAGTAACGAGGAAGAATATATACGGTCATTCATGTTTATTTATATATATACTAGATAACACTCTATAACGAGTGTTCAAGAAGTTAATTGAGATTCTTCGTGTCAAAAGAAATTTCGTCAACGTTATGATACAACCACTCCAGTGACGGTGATCGTTTACGTTCATTTATTATATATATATACACACACTGAGTTCAAAAAGTTGATTGAAATTCTTCGCTTCCGAAAGAAATTTTATCAACGCTGTAATAATAATACAACCACAGTCCAATGACGAGGGAAATAAATACATGTGGTCGTTTGTGTTCATTTATTTTACGTATTTGACACCTTTACCAGTCCTCAGTAAAATGTACGAAGACGTTTGTTTAGTCTAAAAGAGTCGAGGAGCGCTCGAAACTTTCGAAACTATCGCTGAATTCACATTACTTTCTCAATTCCTGCCTCCATTAAATTTTGATCGATTCGCTGCGTCTCTGTTGGAACCTTACCCGCTGCATGTAAACGCTGACGTTCGAGCAATTTCGCTGATCCCTACCTGCGTTTACCGGAGGCTATTACACAACCCCTGGTACCTTAAGAGTCTTCGTTGGCAAAAAAAGAGAGCGACACGTACTCACGGAAGTTGCAGAACGACCTTGCTACAGGACAGTCTCCGGAGGGAAGAAAGAAACGAGGACTATTAGCATGAGAGGCGACGCATTGGGGATGTTGGTCTGGTTTGAAGGGTAGAGAGAGAAAGAGAGAAAGAGAGAGAGAGACGAGAGGTGATCTCTTAACAAGCGCGCGGAGACCGCGTCCTCGATTTGGTCCGAGAGGATCGACCAGTTTTTGCGATAATCACTCAGGGGGGGCCCTCGGAGCAAGAAACCGATCCGTCGTGCTCATCAACGACAGATTACGTACGAACCGAGCAACGTGAACGCACGAGCCTGGCGGTAGGGGGAGTTTCGTGGAATCGTGGCCGTCACAGCGGGATTCGGCCACGGGGGAGAAGAAAGAAAGAGAGAAGAAGAAGAAGAAGAAAAAGGAATTCGACCTTCACCTCGAGTAGGACTGGTTAATTGAGAAACTTCCGGAACCTCCCTTCGACTACCCGACTTACACCGACGACCAGCGATTATAGAGGGAGAAACGAGAGGCCGAAACGGTATAACGCGTTGCGTGAAGCTCATGCTCCGCGTTCGCAAGAAACGTCACGATCGTTAAAGTGTTAACTACTGCTGCGTGCAGGTAGCGACCAGCGAGAGAAAGAAACAGATGGAAGATTGATCGTCGATGGCAAATACATAAGTTCGCATACATGGGTGAATATATACATACGTGTTTCTTGCTTGTTTCACGGGTTCTTTCAGTAGCTGGAATTCCTGGGATTTTCGAACGGATCAGCGGAATTAACAACGACGTGAATTTTACGAGCGACGCAAGAAGATGGAAGCGTGTATCGAGCCTGTATAGCAAACACGGGATGGTAATAAATATAATAAGTTGGATATTTGATTTGATAGGGTTAGTAGCTTTATTTTTCGGTAGCCCGTGCGTGTTTGCTGCGCATTTAACGTTCTTCGAAGTGCATTCCGAACGAAAGGACCCGCGCCATTTATTTGCGTTTCATCCGCACGGTCGTAATAAATAATCTTGAATAAATAATCCCGCGCGGCAACTCGCGAAGTAACGTTTTGCGAAATATGTTTAATTCGTAACGAGATAAATAATCAGTTGTTCGATTTCGATAATTTTGCGAAATTCCGCGAACTCGTTGTAATCTTCTTCTACCGACCACTTCAATAATTATTACGTGGAAGATTAACGAACCAAAGTGATTTATCTCGATTCATTTAAATCGTTGCCTAGATACACGCGCGTAATCAATTGACCAAAAATGCTGTTGAAACGACGTATTTTAGCCAACCACATTAATATTACATTAGTTGCTTCAAGCGAAGTGATAACTCGTCATTGACGCGAAAAAGTTTGATCATTGTTATTTTCAAGGAAGATACAAACTATCTGAAGATTAAAAATTTCTTTTGTTAAGAACTCGATCATTTCGTAGTTGAACGTTACGATATTACGAACAGTAACATTATCTTTTTTTCTTTTTTTTTTCATAAATCACGAAAATTCGTGGTAACGTGAGGCGTCGTCGCGACTGCTCGTCAAAGAACGTCGATTTAAATTTCGTTGTCCGCCACGGTGAATCCGTGCGTTGTCGCTCACAAAAGCGCGAAGCGTATCGATTACCAGCACACGGAGATTCTTTCATCGGTCTTTCCCAGTCGTTTCTCGGAGCGTTTGCTCGTGAAAAGAGCGTCCTACTTTGGACGCGAGAACGCGCGTTGCCTACGGTGAAATAAAAAAGCTTCGTCTCCATCCACCGTCTGCTCCGCCGTCGCCGAATCCTCTGATTGAATTGAAATTCTTTGACCAGCGCAGCGGCGCACCGATTTTACTCGAAGCGTAAATGGAAATAGTTGATTAACGTTTTTTCTCTTCTTCTTCTTTTCTCTCTCTCTCTTTTTCCCTCGTGTTTGCTCACTTTTCGTGGCTCGAGCGAAGAAAGCCGATTTCCTTGGGACGGCTTGCTTTTCGGGGCGAAAGTTTTATTGGCCGCTCAGGAACCGGAAACGATTGGATACGTGCGAATGCGCCCGGTTCCCCTATTCAATTCTTCGAATTCGTTTCGAATCGAAGGAAAGGCCCCCGCACGATCGACGACACCATCCGCGGATTTCATCCGTTCGACGATATTTATTGGACGCCAATGATGAATTTGCATCGGGGATAGGAAAAAAAAAACGAAGAATTGTTAATTGCGAGTTCGCAGGAATCAACGGTGTAACGGGGCTGATTGGTCGATCTGTAACGAGAACGGTGTCTCGGGGAACGTCTGGTTCTTTATTTAACGACAGAAATATATATTTTTGGTTTCTGGCAGGTTCTCCCTTGACAAAATGAATGTCCTCTCTTACGAAAATAGAGAGGCAATTATATATATACTTGTTTGTTTTCAGTCGTACTGTTTTAATTATAGTCGTTTATGCGATGTATGCACGTGAAAAATGTCAAACTGGAAAAGTCTTTGCACGTGACGGTGATGTTTTTGAAATTTTTTTAAAATTCTTTTTAGGGAAGAATATTAAGATTTTTTTCGTTATCCTCTGACACGCACATTGTTGAAAGCGTTAAAGCGAAAGAGAAACGCGTCTACATAACGGTAAAAGTGTTTTTGGCATTCGTGTTAAATTCCTTTCGAGAAGGAAATTAACTTTTGTTGCCACGTTATATTTTCAACATTGTCCCACTTCGAGAATGAAGTATCCGCTTTGCGAAGCGCAGTGGAGAAAAATGTAACAAGTAGGATGAAAGGGAGAGATAAAGTTGCAAACCGTCTCGTCGAGCCTAACAAATGGGACCGGTTATTGGAACAAATCCTCGACTCTATTTTCTTGAAAGGTTGCATTTCATACAGGCTCTTATCCCATAGAAGAACAAAAAAAAAAAAAAAAAGAAAAAAGAAGAAAAAAAAAGAAAAATGGGTCAGTTGAGAAAGCTCTTTCAGACGGACCTTTGCGCGCTACGAGTGGTATTGAGTCGCAAATCTTTGTACAGCCGACGAAAACTGCTACTTTCGTCATTTTCACTGTGCCAAGAAACAAATATGCCAATTCTCTTGCCATAGGAATCAAGTTTCAGGCAGTGGAAATTAAATCTTAATTTCAAGCTCGGTTAATTTAAATTTTTATCTTTCCTGACGAGGGTGATTTCTCTTTCTCGTCGGTTCCAACTTAAAAATTTCTTCTGCACAGGAAACTGCATATAGAAAACGACAGAGACATCCGACAAACTTAAGAATCATAAAATTATAGAAACTCCGACAATAATTTCGAGATGTACGCGTGAAAATTCCAAATCGAGTAGCAAAATTTTGAGAAACCATCGAAAACATTGATACCCCTTATAATAAAAGACGACTCGATCGTAATCAGAGATTCGTATAAATAATCGCTCGAATACACCATATATTGCTCAGCAGTTGTGTAAAACGTTTAATTGACGGTAAAAACTTGGCCAGGTGCACGACGACACGTCGAACGTAAGTCACTGGATCGTTGGTTTTGTTTTGTCGGCCGAACGTAACGACGATCGGCCGGAATATATTCCCGTGGAACTTCTGGGAATCATTAGCGGATCGGCGGTCGCTGCCGGCGGCGGGCAATCGTCGATTTAACAGTCGTTACCGGCCCGTCTTCCGGGCAGGGTGGCGCGGTCAACGTTTTCGACGACGTTCGTTCAGCCGAACGCCTGACGAGCCGTGTCATAGATTAATGATGCGCTTGGCCGATCCTCGATCCGGTTAATCGAGTCGCGAGCTTCACGGAAAACCGTTCATCTCCGTTGAATAATTGGTTCACGTTTCTAATTCGTAAATCAAATCGTCCGGGATCCCGAGAGGTTGACGGCGTGGCAAGAAGCGAATCGTGGCGACGACGCGCGAAACGGGCCGTACAGGAATCACAGCTGGATGATTTCGACACGCTGCTAATGGAATGACGGTTTTCCGACCGTGTTTTCCGACGTGTTTTTGTTCGCGGATAATTTGCCTTTCTACCGATGGCTTCTAATTAACAGACCGAGCGTGTTTCACGCATTTTTGGGGAAATTCGCGAGGCTACATAAATGTACGAAATGAAGTGTTCATTGGGAGTATATCTGGCAGATGAAAAAATCTATTTCTTTTTTTTTTAGAATAAATATTTATACTTAATTGAGATATTCATAGGAATAAAGGTTACTCGTAGTTCAGAAATCGATTGAAATTGAAATTCTCTTTTGGAAAAAATTTATATCGTTGTTGAAAAGAGTATCATGCATTTGATGTAGTCAGAGAGGTCCAAAATTATGTCAAATGCTTGGAGATTTACTGGCGCACGTAAGATTTGGTTAAAATTTCTAATTAACTGAGCGTATTTCAGGAATTTTTGGAAAATTCGCGAGGCTACATAAATGTACGAAATGAAGCATTCATTGGGAATATATCTTGCAGATGAAATAATCTATTCCTTTAGAATAAATATTGATACTTAATTCAGATTCATATTTATAGGAAATAAGGTTACTCGTAATTTAGAGATTGGATTGAAATTGAAATTCTTTGGAAAAAATTTGTATCGTTGTTGAAAAGAGTATCAAGCATTTGACATAACTAAAGATGTCGACAAGTGTTCAGATGCTTTGAAATTCGTAAGATTTGGTGAAACTTTAGTTCCAAAGAGTCAAAAATCTGTGGAAATTTTTACGACGTTGACTGTTAAGTTTGGTATTACGAATGTTATTCACGCGACTGGTTAATTCCGTTAAGCTACGCTGAGCATGCTAAGCGGTGGTCGCTAAGTGTTCCTCTAATTCACTCCCGCGCCACTAATTACGTTCGTAGCAGAACGTTAACGAGCCAGACAGTTAACCAAGTTTCCAAACACAATGCTTTTAAACTTCTTCATTACAATACCCTGGAACCATCAATTTCCCTATCAATTCGTTTCGAACGACAAATTTGCTGTACTCCTTTTCGCAAGCCATCGTTGTCCTGATATAATTCCTTTTAAAAACAGAAAAAATCAAATTACGATTTAATGAAATTCCATTCGCGAAAGTATTAATTCTTCAGCCAATAGGGACAACTGTTGAGATCGTGCTTATTCTTCTTATTCTGTTTATTCTATTTATTCTAACTGTTCCACTTGTTCCACTCATTTTACTTATTCTATTGATTCCACTTACTCTACTTATTTAGTCGCTTCTAGTTACCCGCTTCGCAACTATGTACGGATTTCTTTATCTTGCGTATTTCTTCATTATTTCCATGGCAATAGGAAGAAAAATCAATCGAAGGAATCTCCTAGCGAATGACAGATGAAAGAAATAATGCTCGTGGTGACAATTTTTATCGCGCAATTCACGGTGTGAAATAACTTTTACGAACCAGTAACTGATTTCTCTACGTAAATTGTGTCCCGTACGCATCTTTATTTGTTTCTTCATCAGCCTCCTCGCAAATTTCTTCGTAGATCAATTTTTTTACCAAAAAAAAAAAAAAAGAACATGAAAAATGGCTCAGGGATTCAACTAGAGAAAAGTGACGAAATGAATACAGCAGGACTATTAACATTGCAAAGGAAACAAATGGTCGACGAAAGAAACTGCGAGAAGATGAAAGGGAGGAAAGAAGACGTCGCTTCGTCCGGCTTCCTCTTCTCGGAGGGCCGGCTCGGTTCCTCGAATCATTAAGCGGAGCGGTGTCAGCGACGATGCTGTGGCCATTCGATGTTAGGCATCGCGGTCAGCTGATTGCAAACGATTGGACGCTCTTCTTCAAACAGTTGGCAGCGGCCAATATTGTAATTACAATAAATCACCGCTGAACCAGCGGCGATGTTGGTTTCGGCAAGCGTTCGCGATGTTTCGGTGTCAAAGGTTTCTTGGCAATGGCTCGGCAATGCGCGTCCTTTCGCATGGTACCTACCAATACCACTGGCCGATTTCGAGCCGGTATCCAAGCCGCCAGGCAATAAATTTGCCGAATTAATTCGCCTTTTGTGCGGCTTTCAGCCGTCGGCCGCGTGCTCCCGCTTAAAACGCCCCACGATTAATGGCTTCTGTCATATTCTCGGCCCATGGAGGGCTGTTCCGCGTTTCTTGCCCTTCGAACGTGCGACCCGATCCGAACGATTCGTGCAGCCTCCGTCGTTTCCATCGAGACACTGTCGACTTCGTTGTGTTTTTCACGGCACGATGAACTTTTCACACGATCTTCCAATAAATCCAAATCGGAGTCGATACAAAGTACTGTGAAGTCGATCTGTGAAAATATATTCTAGGCTCTCTGCAAAATATTCATCTACATTTCTACACTTAATTTTTATAATATGAAATTTTTAGAAGGGGGCGGGAGAGGGGGGGGGAAGAGAAAGAGAGAATTGTGCGAATGTTCTGTCACGTAAATTTAATATACTTTCATTTAATTGATTATATACTTATAAACGTAATATCAAAATAGCAAGAAAAGAAAAAAGGGGTGCAAGTAAGAATAACGGCCAACTTTCATCTAAAATCGTACACTCTCAAGGAATCGGACAATGTTTCTATAAAATTTGTATACTTCAAGAGCAAGTATTTGTGTTCGCGCAAATTGAAAGCTGGATATGCAATGTAGATACATATCACTGTAATGCTTAGAAATAATAGTACATGCAGATAGCGCGAAATTCCACGACGTCGAGTTGAAGTGGTCGTCTTCAAAGATCGAACTGAAGCTAAAGAGGGGGGGGGGGAAATAGGCGATCGAGTAAAATATCAATATTGACGATACTAACAGCAGATTTGATAAGGGGGAATTTCACTCGTATCGCAGATCGAGCAGCACGAATAAATACCACTAGCGATTTCCTTTTATGTGAAAACACGCCGCGGTTAAAACCTCGGACGTTTAAACGGCGTGCATAAAATTCACCCGGTTGCGTTGGTTTTAACTCTGGCACAAAAATACGCGGGTCGTTATCTTTAAATTTAATTAAAAAACGCGGCGTAACACGGCCGTGATTACACGGAAACGGACAGTGTATTTTAAATCGGCCGCGTAGGAAACATTTGCGAATTCGTAGTCCTTTCTTTTTTCTTTTTTCTTCTTTCTCTTTTTTATCGTTCTAGAATTATTTATCAGACGCGAGTTCCCAAATTTGACGCCGGTCGAAATTGAATTCGCCATGCGTCGTGAGGATAATTAAACTCGATAACATGGCTAGTGATAGTTGATGGAATTACCGTCTAAACGATTTGCATCGATACGCGCGTGCGTCTGTAGAACACCGGACGTGACCAATCAGGAAATGGAAATAATTTTATTGAAAGTGCTGCAAAAATTACACGAACGATCCTATTTCTTTTTCGTTCTTTCTCCAACAAAAGTCGAAAATGTAGAATAATAATTCTTTTATTTCTAAAATAATCGAGACTGAAACTCACTTCCTTTTGCAACAATTTTAATTCAGATTTAATAGAAGAATAAAACAGTAGTTTATAGAATAAACAATAAAAAAACTTATTCTTTGTTGTATTCTTATAATTCATATTATTAATGTATATCGTATAATTATATAATTAATAAGAATCGATACGATGTAGAATAAAGAATTGCTTCACTACAAACATATTGCAAAATTTTATCTACGACATCAGAAAGTGCGAAAAATAAGAGGAAAAACTAGATGATATTAAATACAGAAATAAAAATGATATCAACGCCCGATTTTTATTCAACACTCGAAATTATTAAGGAATCTCCTTAGAAACGAAATTTGAAAATACTTCTGTCTTTGAATTTTCAATTTATTTTTTACTAATAGACAAATCTGCGCGCGCCATTGATTCTGGAAAAAGAGCCTGTGCAGCGTCTTTCGTTTTCTCTCTCAATTTCACCGCGATGTTTATGGTCGATCCTCGTATAAATATATGTATGTGTGTGTGTGTGTGTGTGTGTGTGTGTGTGTGTGTGTGTGTGTGTGTCCGGAATGGAATAGGCGAGGAGCAGATCGATCGTTGACAGATTGATCGAGACGACGAAGGAGGCCGTCGGATTCGCCGGTTAATTGTTCGGAAGCGTTGCGTCGACGGACGTGTGATTGGCAAGCCTATCCCGCCTAACTTACACACCTGACCTGTCTTTGACTGTTATCTCACGTACAGGGTATTCCTCGTTCCGCGATCAGGTATACTTCAGAGATCGTAGGTGCGCGCACGGTTTTAACGAACAAAGCTCATCTTTCCTTCCATCTTTTTCCCTCTTTTTTTTGTCCTTTTCTTTTTGCACTTTTTTCCCTTTCTAACGCAATTTCTCACTTTATAGCTGTCCGGCTGGAAAGGGATCGATTTTGTCGGAAGTTGGTTTTTTTTTTCATTACTTCCTCTGAGTCGTTTGATTTGATCACACTGCAAGATAGATAGGATTTAATTTAATCGGAAAGGACGCGATGTAAAAATATAAATAGGAAGAGATTCTAAAATATCATTTCCACCGAGTTCTGTGTATCGATTCCCTTTCGTATTTATTTCATTCGTACGGTACAACCCAGGAATATCTTTATTTCCTTCAATAAGAATCACCACGAGCCACAGATGGTGTCCACGTGGCACCCGGGAACATTTTTTAATATCTCTATCTTATCAAAACTACTTCCCAGAGAAATTCCAATTCCGGCGACCTTTCAATCTCTCTATTAACTAACGTCTTCAATTCACGGGAAAAGGGAATCCGAAGCGCCTTCTTTTCCGAGCGCGAAACATGGGCGCGCGATTCTCGTGAAACGTGAAAAAAAAAAATGGACGACACGGCCGAGCCATTTAATACCAACGTGACATTTATCATCGACCGGGGCCGGGGCAAACAAAATTAATTCCAGCCTGCTCGATGGACAAATCGAATTCGCGTCGCGAACACAAAGGAGTTAACTCGCTCTTCATCGGCGTATAACAATTAACCGAAATCGGTTAAACGTAATCTATCCGCTCGTAAATCGGCTCTCGTTTCCCTGTCGCGAGCAAACCAGCGAGACCGTTTAACCGCCGGGGACAATCGATAATAATCTGACCATGCATTAACCCCTGAGTGCCAGGTTTCCACCCCTGAACTCTGCGGAGCTCATTGTCGCATAGAAAGAGAAAAAGAGAGAGAGAGAGAGAGAGAAAGGAGGAAGGTACGCCATCGCGTATGAATTATTTAAGAACAACGGGGATCGTTTGTCATCGCTGTCATCGCGGATGCGCCGCTAGAGCGGACGCCACTGAGGGGTCGCGTGTGACACCCTGCATCCGGCTCACGCAGGTGCGATCATTCACGCACGACGATTTGTTGCCGGCGATGACAGTTCGGGTTATTGGAGGGAAAGAAATCTGTTAATTGATCTGCTATGCAGTTAATTGATCAGATTCTTTTGTTCATCCCCGCCGCGTCGTAATCTCGTTTCTTTAATCAGTTTCTGGAATCGAAGAACTAACGCAGCACGTACTATCTCAATTCACATTTTTAACTACGCTTAATCGCATCGATGGAAAATCTCTGGATTTTTATTTTTACTCGCATCCAAAATACCAAGAACAGTTGACAAATACACTGTCTCTAACTGTTGATCGCGTAGAATGAAATTAAAAAAAAAAAAAATGACGAATGTATATAATGCGAGTGTGCGAAAAGTTTCAAGCTTGGACTCGGAGCTATGCGAAACACGCCGTCCTTCCCGAGGCGTTCGAGGACCCTGTTCAACTTTTCTCAGGCAAGTGGCGCGGAGAAGATGCCGGTTGTCGATCAATCGATTTCCCCGTTAAGATTCGCGAAGATTATTCCATCCGCGTAATTGGCGGACGAAAGGCGAGGCCATCGCGTCGCGCCGGTCTGGCCTAGCAAGCGCAATCTGTGGGAGCTTCGGTTGTCCGACGGGGGAGGGAGGAAGGGCGAGGGTGGGCAGAACGCGGCCGCGGGTACTACGCAATAATTGATGATTACCGGTGAGTCGGTGGCCCGTGTAATTAAAATAAATTAATAACGAGCGTGAAATAAGGCGGGAAGCGGCGAGGGGACCGTTGGTTACTACCGGCACAACTCGTTAAGGGCTACTCTCTTTCTCTCTCTCTTTCTCTCTCTCGTCTGAGAGAAAGGGGACAAAAGAAGCTGGCGAGGGGGCGAAGTGGAAAAGTCGGATTCAGAGTCGTGGATACCGGTCGAAAAGATTTTCGTGGTCTGGAAAGTCTTCGCCATCCGCAACTCTCTTCTCTTTCGCTCTCCCTCTCCTCTTGATTTCCCCTTAACGTGGCGGTACTCTCGGGCTAAGGCGATGCGATTTAATTAAAGGCTTCTCCCAGCGAAAGCCGTCCTTCTTTCGTCTCTTTCTTCCCGTTTCATCGTCCCATCGACTCGTGGCTTTCCTTCCCGGCCGGTTAACGAACCTAATTTTTAGTCGGATTGTAGATTACGTCAGGGGATTCGTTGGAAGTCGATCCGCCATAATTCCGGCTGTCTCTCGAGGTCCGGCCACACCGGAATAATACAACCGAGAGTCGCCAGCGTCCGTTAATTTCCTTCAGGTTTCTCGGTCACTTTCGATCTATCTGGTGAATTTTATTTTTGTTGCACACTCGGTTCTCGCAGACAAGAATTTTACTTGAAATTGAAGGATATATTCACGCTTACAAGTGAAATAGTCCAATCCAGAGTAGTTTCTGACACGCGTCAAAAGTCGTTCATCCTATTCATAATATTCAGCTACCTATTTTCCGGAAATACTAAAATATTGTCAATTTTAAAGTATATGTCAATTGTTTTTCAACGCTGTCTTCTTCATTAATTGTCACGTTCAGCTGTGGCGCGTGCACGATGACATTTCAACAAAATCAAAGACAGAGGCAAACTACTCTGTATTTGAACGTTTCAGTGTAATGAAGACAAGTTACGAACGATTTGATAAACTAACAGCCTTCGGTGACGTGGGCCCGTCGTGGAATTTAAACGGCGACGTAAATTGGCTAACTCGCCACTCGGTCACGTTCGAACTAACTGAATTTTATAATCGTGACCGATGTTATTAAATCTCGCGCGGCCGGGAGGGCGGTGGAGTGTGCTCGGATCGTTCGCTCGATGGCGCGCGTAGTTTCGTTCTGCCAGAGGGGGAAAAAGGTGAAGGAAAGGCGGCAGAAGGCGCGGGTCGAGTCCGTTTTAAATTGCATAAGGGTCAACGCGCGATTAGGGATCGGGGTATTGGTATTCATTTACGTTCGTTAGCCTCCCCTCTGGGTAATGAAGGTAAGTGAATTTCGTAATGGCGGACTTGTCCGCGATCGCGCCTCGCCAAGTCTCTCCGCTCGATCCGCTCGTAACGTAATGTGTATAATGTTCGTGGCCGGGCCCCCGGTGTAAAAGTGGACGTTAAAGATACCGGGTTAATTTAAAATTACAGTCATCAATTTGCGATCGGTGCGCGATCGAGCATTAGCGTTCCCTACCTGCTCGGCCCCGAACACGCGCGCTGGCGCCCCCTCCATTAAGAGCGTAACCGAATTTCCTGATCGTTGTCCAACGGCGAAATTGCCGAACTGTTGGTCGAAGATGATGGTTTCGGGACCGGGGATCCTCGTCGTCTCGCGTCACTTCCCGGCCTGGTACCGGATGAGTAACGAGCGTCTTCTGCGATATTCACGTGCACTCGTGTACATATTATCGACTTTCGATTTGTCTCGTTTCGATTAGCGACTTGACGAATTTCAGCTCAGTTTCGGTTTCAACGACAAAAAATATCCTCGCGAGTTCACACTTGTCTTTATTAACGTCTGTGATCTGTATGTAAATATTTTTCTGATTAACATTGAATATTAGAGTGATTGAAATTAAGTTAAAATAACCAAGTAACGTTATCAAACAGAAAATGTTATTTTACGTGATATTTTATAGAAATTAAATATTAATAGTATAAGCGACGTTCCGAGTCGCCTAAGAGTTGATATATCACAACTCCGCTGTTTTTGCAAGATGTGATTGTTTATAAAATGAATTTTTATAGTGGAAGATATTTCTACTGAAACGTGCATATATTTCACCTAGATTGTTACACGTCCTCCGATCGTTTCTCGTAGTTGTAGATATTGAAAGGTACTAAAGAGGGTTAATTCAGTTTATTTGAATCTCAACGGGAGACTCGCGGATAAATATTGGGTCCGCGTCTGCCAACATAACGAAATTTCGTCGAGACGCGCGGTTAATTTGAAATTATGCCGTACGATCGGTAATTACGCGGCTGGCTACAATCGGCGAAGGTTCGTTACAATGATGTACGAATTTTCATAGCGAAAACCGTGGCGAGTGTGAAACGAGCGGCAGACGCGCGAACGCGCCTCGGTAATAAAGGAATGTCAATAGGAACGATATCCGGCAATTATCACGGCCATCGCGAATACGAAATATCGTTTCACGCCGCGGCGAAATTGCTTTATGCACTTCATTAATGTAATTACCAATCGGCCGGTGATTATATTTAATCGATTTAATTGGATTTCGCGCGGCACGCTCGCTGCTGTTAGGGTCCGTTCGTATATCAGCGGGGCAACAGTTATTCTAATTTTACATATCTGATGTTACATGTTAGATGTTTGCTAAAATTCGATAACCGACAGACGTTAATTCGACGAGTAATGCTAATTGTTACCAATTCTAATATTCAACTTTAGTCGGTGTTTCAATTCTGAAAACTTCTCATACATTTGACAATGAAATGAGGACAGTTACGACGGTCGGGTTTTTTTGTACCAGGCTTTTACTTTGAGATTGTGCAATTTGTTTTATAGCGTGTCTAGCAGCGTTTATAAAAAACTCTGTATCTTCCGCGCATATCAAATTAATTCCGCGGCTCCTTATTATATATAAATATTCGTTCGTTAGTGAACAGTTAAGAGGCTAGTATGCAAGTTGCTAACACATCCCGTTCGAACAAAAAACCGAGCCTTCAAGCATCATTAAAGAATTTTTATTATACGTCGATCATTATGCGTTGATTTATGCATACCCCGTATCCTCGCGTGTAAACCGAGTTTAACGGTACCCTTGCATGAGTCAGTGAAAATAAAAGCGGCCTTTCCTCTCCGTCGAATGAGTTTTAACTGCGCATGTTTCGATAAAAGCGTTAAATTCCGTAATTATACACGTTTGCTGATAAATTGCAAAATTATTCTAAATGAATTTTTTGAACTTTCCACCGAGTGCACGTCTTCTTTTTTTTCTCGTTTTCGACGAGAAACTCTTATAGGTATGTTTCTTGAAATATCGTGCCTTCGTATAGTTAGCATCGGATATCGGATTGCAAAATTACTTGAAACATGTTTCCAACAGTTTTTAGAACCTCTGCGAAATTCACGTCAAACATATTCCTTCTCAGAATCTTCATTCAATTACGAAAATACGTCGATCGTTTTATTTTCTAACGATCCAGCTAATAAAATTTGCTTCAGGTGTCAGTACTAAATTACAATTTTCGAAATTTCTCCGAGATACATGTCACTTTTTTATTCGTGAAAACGAAGCTTTTGTGTCTTTGTTTGAATAAGATACATACATTTGCTAACAAAAAGCTATACGAATTCCATTTCTGAACACTTCCGACGATGAAATTCGCTTATCATCAAATTACAAAATTATCGAAACACATGCGCTACTACTTTTCAAAACTTCTACTTGTTTCATTTATAACATTGCAAATTTTTCGAGATTCTAGATCATCATTCAATTAAGTTGAATTCAAATATTTTTCAGCAAGAGCGCCGATCGTCTTGTTTCTTGACGACAAAATTCGTTGTTATTAATTTAGAAAACTACTCGAAACATATCCGGTACTATAATTTCCGAAACATTAATTAAATTAACAAAATTAAAATTAAGAAGCGCCGACCGTCTCGCTTCTTAACACTCTTGACGATGAAATTCGCAATTAACTTACCCGAAACATATCCACGACACCTTCACGAAATCTCCACCTTCAAATACACGTGCCTTTTTTCACTCGTCGGAATACAGGAAACCTCGTGTATTTATTTAATCAAACCGAGCGAAAGCACCGCTCGTTTTGCTTTCTAACAATGCCGGCGATAAAATTCGCATACGCGATTTCATACCTTCGCCATATAACACACGCTCTGCATCCTGTGTGTTTTTTCTTCTCTCTCCTTTAATGGCACTCGTTCGATCAATCAGCGAACAATCGGCGAATTCCTGTTGCTCGGGTTGTACGCACGTTGGAACGAATTTCGCGGCGGTTTGACGCGCGCATTGTGAACGCCGGCCGGTTTCACGCGGTAGAAAATGGTTGGCCGAACAATTCGCAGAGCGTCTCTTGTTTACCTTCCAGCTTGCAGCCAGTTTCGATTTGAACATCGGCGAGGAAATTTCCTTGAAGCGGCTGTGAGCCGCGAGTCTAAGCCAAGCGGAGGATTTCGAACGATTGCGGTTCGTTACGGTCGCGTTAGCTCGTTAACCAACAAATTAGTAACATTTCGACGTCGCGTGGAAGTTTTCATCCGAACGACGGCTGCGATTCTGCATGCGCGATGACAATCTGCCAACTTCGTAGTTTCTATTTCCGACGATTCCGCACGATTGTCACCGTGATACTTAACAGATGGTCCGATGAAACAAACGTGACGATATATCTCGAGGTTTCGAATTTTCGTTTCTAGATTGATTGCACGTATATATACTGCAAAACACACTTGATGAATTACGAAGCAATAATTGCATCGTCTTCGGCGATACAATTCTTTCATTAATAATTTCTTTTAATTAACAACTTGAGGTTTACAACTTGTTTATATTCTGTTATGTATATCTGTAACATTTGAGACGGCATACGGTGATTATGAAAATTGCACGTACCGTTTTATTCTACAGTGAAATCTTTTTTTTTTTTTTTAATTAGATTAGATTCTACGTATCATTTTGATGATGTCAAATTTCTGTGATCATATAAAGATTCTACTAAATGATACAAGATTTAACATACTTAGATGAAATTAATCAGTACGTAATATAACGGTGTGCAATCATTCATGTAATTAAAATTAAAAATTATCTCTAATCTAAAACTCAAAAGAGATCTCTATTTTTCAAGTTATCTATTATATATTAATCGCCCAAGTGATTCTTCCAAACATCAATATACATCTTCAGATACTAACTAATCCACATAAAACGACCGATTAATGAAACCCTCTTTTTCCTACCAACCCTATGACAACCCACCTCAGTCTCAGAACTCCAATAAATCGAATCAGTCACTAAACTTATTGTTAGCCTAGCCATCCACCCCGTTTTGCAAAGAGAAAGATTCGTTGTTTCCAATTGACATTTGTGTCACTTCCAACGTATCCAGTAACATGCTGGCCGATCGTGGAACGAGCGTTCGTTCGAGTCAGGAGAGAATTCCATGGTAACCACTTCGCGGAGGTTAGGGTAGAGCGGGGTTGACGGATCGAGAGCATCCTGTTGAGGGTGCACATCGGGTCGTTGCCCTTGACCTACCGTTTCCAGACAACCTCACGCTTTCTCTCTCTCTCTCTCTTTGTCTCTTTTTCTCTTTTTCTCCTTTGCTCCTTCCCTCTTTCTCTTTCTCTCTGTCTCTGTCCATCAATTTGTTTTCTATTTGCAAGCAACGACGCTGATCGTTCAGTGACACGACGTTCGATGATGTGCAGCGCTTAGGGAGGGCGAACATGCGCTCGAGCGACCAGTGTCATCGGGTTACGCATCTCATCACTGTTGCCGCGTTATTAACGACGCGCACCGAGCGCTAATTGCGTTCAGGGCGCGTGCCATCGCAACCTGCGTAGGTGTGATTAACGCGAGAATGTACACCGCCGACATCGAGTCCTCGAGATCGTTTCGGCTTTTGCGTTTCGAGACGTGTGACGTCTTCGAGATGTGCGAGAGATACGCAAATCTCTCTAGTTGCGCGAGATAAACCTCTAATCCCTCGGAAACTGCTGATTGACTGTATCCGCCATACACCGCGCACAATCTGACGCGCTCTATGGAAACAGTTTCGTAACAGTAAATTGAACTGGTAGTTCGTTCGAGAGTGGAGTGCACGGCAGAGAAATCAAACAGTATCGCGGGAATCGGCCACCCCATTTAACCCGTTCGTGTCTGCGGACGCTTTCGCCGTGATGTTTCGCATGTCTTTTCATTGTCAGTGGAATTCGACGTGTCTTGTTCAATCGTTCAATTCAATTATTATATTTCGCTCAATTGTAAAAGGTGAGTTTTCAAGTTTACGAATGATGAAAAAAATATAGGAAAACGTCCCAAATACGTTGTATACGAGTTTGACGAACGATCTTTTAAAAATAAATTTTAAAGATAAACGGACTCGTTTGTTTCCTCGTAATTTGAATGGATAATTTTTGACTATCTGCGTAACATCTATTATAATTTATATACTCGTCGCTGTTTGATCCTGTAAGATGATCAAGGAAATTCCGTAGCTCTTTACGAGGCCAAAAAGAAAAAAATAAAAAAAAAATTAAAAGAAACAATGTCTAATGAACCATTTATCGAAACGCTGTTTTTGGTAAAAAGAAATTTTGCAACATTCGTTGCTATTAAAAATATCGTGCGTTCTTTGCTACGCGAAAGAAACGACAGAAACTCTTTTCTAGCGTCATCTTCAGACGCGAAAAGGTTGAACAAATAATCAAGTAGAGGTTTTCGTGCAATTACACTAATAAGATAGATAAATTGCATCCGAACTGGTTTATAAATACGCGGCAACCTGCGAGTTCCAGTCTGTTATTTTCGCGGCCATGAATCGTGGCAGGTGCCCTCTCCTCTCCCCTTCGCCCCGTTCCGATTTCCATTCGACAAGCTCTGGAATCGGCCTATAAATTTCGAGAGGCGTGAGCGCGAGCCGCATTAACATATTTCTGACGAGTTCGTTTTCCATTTCTCCCTCCCTCTCTCTCTCTCTCTCTCTCTCACACTCACTCACGCCATTCATCGGGCCGCCAACATCTTGAATATGCATGAGACGCGTTTGACACGGACGCGTGCACGCGGCCCTCTATAAAATTCCCGTCAACCTCTCCACGGACAAGTTCGCCGATGAAATTCGCGAACGTGCTCGAAACCCGGCTGGAGAATCCGCCGTGGTCGGCAAGTGTTCGCTCTCTCCAACGGGACGAAACTGTTCCCGCCACCGGCGTGTGCTGGCTTTGAAAGCGATACGAGCCTCTGCCTCGCCCCTCAATCCTCGGGAATTGCAAATTTTCGTTTCCTCGACGTGTTGAAAGTCGACTCGTACGGGATCCTTAGACGGCATCCGAGGAATTCATTTTAATCACTTGCTCGTTACTTCGTCTATAATTTATTAAAAGACAGAATTTTTCGAACGCTCATCTCGTCGAACGAAGTTTCAGAACGAAGTCTCAAGTTATTGGTAGTCAAATCATTCGCTTGTACCAAAGGTGAACCAGTTTGAGAAATTAAAAGAATTAGCTGTTAATAAGATTGAAGGGAAACTGGCAATGAATCAAATGAATTTCACGGGACTACAAATCACGTGCCTCGTGTACACACGCGCGGAAATTAATCGATCACGGTATCACGTTAGACGCTCACGCGAAAGGGATTTCAATCGTAGCTCGAAACAGCGTCGTCGCTACTCTGTCGTTCCTGGGGTCCAACTCGAGGGCTAATAAATCGTAAAATTCGCCTGCACAGCGAGCAGAGAGAGATAGAGCGAAAGACAAACAGAGAGAGAAAGAAAGCGAGACTTTTCTGTGCAAAGGTGTGCGATGCGAAAGAGAGGGAGAGGGGGAAAAAGGGGCGAGCAGAAGGTGAGAAAGAAAGACAGAAATCGGCGATGGCGCGATAGTTGGCCGCGTTAATAACGCGGCTGGGACACGATTTTGCGCTCTTTATTGTCGGCGGGGGCAACGTTAAGGGCAGGTTAGGCGCGCACGTATCGGTACAGCCATCCATCGTGCAAGATCTCTCGTGATTGTGCACGACACGCCCGCGTACGGGATATATCGCGTAGCGTTGCTACGGTCGCTAAGGTGGCTCGTATCACGTGCCGTTAATTTATTGCCCAACCGGGTACAAGCCCGGTTCAGTCCACGCGTAAGGACCTTGTCCGGGACGCGTTAATGAAACTTGCTTGCCAGGCTCGCCAGCGCGGATCGTCCTGCTTAATCGTCCGCTCTACTTTTCGGCGAACTCTATGATTACGGGACAGAGGGTCAAACCTACTGGAGCTCTCTCTCTCTCTCTCTCTCTCTCTGTCTGTATATTGGCCATGGTCTTCCGAACATTCGCGAAGAATGGTTACTCGTATGGTTGGCGTATAGCGAGGGATACTGAACCGCCATGGAAGTCGTATTAAGCAACACAGTGAATTTGAAAGCAGAGAAAGGTAGAATTAGGTAGATTTTTTTTACGAAGAAAAACGTAGAGAGCATGCAAAAATCATGTGAAATGTAATTTCAGCTTTCAGAGTTGTTGCGATATTTCGTAACAGCAACGAATATATCTACTTGCGCTTCGTTTTGAGTGAGTTTTCTGAAGTTTGTTGTTTGGGAGATTCGACGAACTCGGTATGCATTTGAAAGATTGAAACACGAAAGAAGCTGTTTCATTTTTGTATTCCAAGTGATTATCATTCTGATTATTATCATTTCGAAACGTTTCTTACGTTTCGTTGACTACGAAGTCGGATAGAAATGAAAGTTCGCAACAAATGTGCAATAAATTCGATTGGAGCGACCGTTTGCGTTTGATATTTGTTTAACCGGTTAATTTATCGTCAAGAAGCAATTGCCATTGAAAAGCATAGACGCGTTAACGGAGGTTACTGCAGTCGCGTGGCGACTTTCTTCCAACAGCATGTTTAACGTGCAGGATTTATGCGACATTGCGAACGAGAGTGGCCTCGTCAAGCGATTTTGATTATCGGTACAGTTTTATCGACACCATTCTGGCGAACTGTCGACTACTCGAAATTTTATTTGATTCTTAAAAAAAAATTCTTAAAAAAAAATTCTTAAAAAAAAGAAGAGAGAGAGAGAGAGAGAGGAAGAAAAGCAAAAGCAAAAGGAAAAAAGGAAAGAAAACCACTTTCTCTCGCACGAAAGGCGTGTAGTTCAACGCGTGGCTATAGTCAAGCGAATGTCTAGCCAGAAACGTCTTTTCATCGGAATGCTCGTACATCGTGGCATTCTAGAATTCTAATTACGCGAAATGGTCACCTCGGGAGACGTTCGCGGGAGGAAGAAAGTTCGAGTTTGTATTACTTTACACGAGAAGGCCGGAAGCGTGGTTTTGCGACGGTGAGCCAGTATAAAAAAACTCGACGTCCGTCACGCCACGAAATTGCTTGCTTTTTCCTTCGGTTTTGGTCGGCTCGCGAAGTCGCGGAAAGATCGTTGTCTTTGTCTTCTCGTGCTTCTCGATCGATACGTTTGTTACTCATTAGTAAGCTCAAGCGCATCGATCATCGGTTTATCGTTTACCGTTTGGAAATTTTTGCTCGCCGGAAGCGCACTCGGCTATTCTACAACTGGCATTGATGGTCGTTTGTTACGGTATTTCGTGTGTTGCACACAGAGTCGCACACACGCGAGTTAATTTCGTTTGCAAATTTTTCAAATTGTTTCGCATTTAATTGCCGGCAACTCTGACCCAGTGTTGAATAGACACTGCCGTACGCCGCATCGTTTCCTATTGTTTTTTTCAATTCACGATGGAAGCCAAATTTGTAAACGAATTTGATGGAATTTTTGCGACTGTCGCGTTTTGTTGAGATTGTCCCGTTCTCGTTGCGTGTCTATATATTATTCGGATCTGATGGACTCGCAGGAAAATACATTGGAACCAGCGTCGAGTCGATGTTTTTACCCGCGTGACAAAAGGTTGCATTAGAGGCTGTTTCGGGATTAATAAATACCGAAAATGGATCGTAACATTTTATATTGCATTATATCCTCACCGCATCTCGTTGTCACGATACGATAAATTGTGGAACTTATACGTATAATCGGATCGATTATGCGTGAAACGTAAATTGCTAAACTGCGAATAAATTGCGACAATTTACTCTACATTTTTTAATATATTTCAAGTCATGGATTCCTAAGTTTTCCCGAAATGAGTGAAAATTCTGTTAGGTCTGTTAGTTGTGCTATTCAGTACGTATATTAGTTACGCTGAAGCAGTACGGTACATTGATACGTTAAACATGCGAAACGTATTAAGAAACGTATTGTGATCTGTGAGAGCAAGTTCGAGGAACAGACGGTGCATAACGTGTTAAGATACCGGATCGCAGTGAATCTATATGGACAACCTCGACACGGATATATCTGCGCGATAACGATCGGCCTCTCCACAATGGCCGACCGGGAGAAACGAGCTTCTGCTCTTACAATGTACGCGCAAAGGCCCCTTATGAATGGGCACGTGCGCGTATACGCGACGTGAAAGCACGCCCGCTGCCTGAAATCATCAATTAAATCATTCGAATAGCTTCGTTCACCCCTAAAAAATATTCCTACCGGTCGATCGAATCTTCACAGTTAGTAAATTCCATCGAACGCTTTCCGTCGTCTGGTACTCTGAATATTTAGCGTGCGGGAACCCCCAAAGTCTCTTTGATCGTAGTTTCTTCAGAACTCTACAAAACACGTATCAGCAAAATATACATACATATTCTGTACCGTACAAAATATTCAAAATAGGCCACTTGTTCTAAGTGGCTACTAAGACAAATTTCTATTTAGAATCATTTGTTTCTTTTTTTTGTTTTTTTAATTATATCCGGCTATCAAAAAGAAACAACAGCGTATTAATTATTCCTCGGTCGCTTTAGACATTCATCTGTATTTCCGGTTTGAAGTTACTAATTAAAATTGACGTGAAAATCATTTTAACTCTATTTTCTCCGGAATCAATTGTGCTCTCGGCTTTATCTAGTATAGAGTCCTTCGCTCTCAGTTAAAATGGACAGTTAAAAATCGTCGAAACACCTGGACAAACCTAGATAGATTGTTCGAAGCACGGTGGAGATTGTTCCGACGGAAGAGGAGGAGAGACGAAGCTAATCCTCGGGAAGGAAAAAATGCATTTGCCGTGGAATCGAGACGTCTGGCAATCTCTCGCAGGCATTAGAGGCAACACGGGGGATCTATAGGAAATTTATTCGGCGCAGGGGTGGCTGTAACGACGGGCGAGGCCCCCCAAGGGGGTGGCAAGGAAATATCCCGGACGATTTTTTTCTTCTTTCCTTCGTCCTCGTCTACCTTTTCTTCCACCGTACGATTCACTTCCACTCGCTCGATTTCTCTTTTCCATTTCGCCTTGGCGTTCTTTTCTTCCACCTTATCCGGGCAAACCATCCGCGAGCCCAAGCAACCATCCACAGCTTTTTTGCCAGTTACTACTTTGTGCGCCACCGGGTCTTGCCCGTGCACTCGGAATCGATACGCGCGTTCCTGCACCGAGCGTCGGTGACATTACGGCTCCATCTTTGGTTTTCCTTCCATAATACTCGACGAATATCCCATTCGACGGCGATAACAGCGGCAAACTTCGGACGGTAATTTTCGATGGTGGATGCTTGGTTGATGCGGCAGGTTCGATCGTTCCTCGATCGTGAGTGTAATCGTCTCTCGGAGTGCGAGTTTTTTTTCTCACGAAACACGCGATCGGCTTGATTCAATTCTTGAGGAATGGTTTATGGCAGAATTTTATTTTCTCAATTTTTCAGCGAACGAATTTACCCCGATTACTGGCAACACGCTTGCGAATTTCGTTATGGCTCGTCAATGAAATTTTGTAAAAAAAGACAGTCACGTTTACGTGTGACAACTCTGACATTTCAATTGCATTTTACTATAATTGCGAAGGTACAAAGACTTCTATTCTATGCGATTTGATTTGGAGTTCAGTTGACTTGGAATATCCATCTCTTCATTCCGACGGTGTTCCTCACGCTAAATGTCATTATATTAATATATCTCGCACAATGTTGTTGTCTACGATCTCATTTCAAGAAAGAGAAAGAGAGAGGAACGAAAAGGCGAAAGTTTCTGCAGCGAGCCGATGATTTGGCATTCAGGGAGCCTTAAACTCCGAGGTGCAACATTTATAAAGTACACTGCCAGTTTCTCGGGTGTCGCTCCGAAAGAGCGGAGAGATCACAAGAAGCTCATTTGCCTTTTGAAATTTTTAAGCGGGGCACCCGTTTCCCTCCGGAAGCTGCCTCTTCGGCGCTAATTACCGCGGCTAATAACAAGAGCAAAAATCGTAGCTCGAAGCCCGATGACAAACTTCCAGCTTTCGAGCTCGCTGCGAGTTTTCTCGTTAACACGTTTACTACTGGGCCGCGCGACTTCGATCATATCGTCGTATCGTGCTTTTCAGCCACCGCGTCGCCATTCATCTCGATCATTAACAGGCGCGCGATTAACGCGATTAACTATTCGCGCCTTAGGGAACTTCGGTCCTATTCGGAATGTTCCGCGCTAGTAGAACTTTCGATGGTGGTACAAACTTTCGAAGACAATCGCCGTCTATAGGAAGCTGGTGAATGATTCACGGTTACTTTTGATTTATCTTGGAGATCGATCCAATCTGATCTACGTGTTTCTATGTAGGGCGTTAAAATTTCGATGAAACAATTACGATATAGAAATGAATGAGATTCGTACAATGCACGATGCTGGGAAATTAAAGGGTCGTTCAATTATCACCCGAGAAGAATTGTTCGATCTCTGAATTTACTGTGCGACTTTTATGAATTTATTCTCTGTGCATCATCAATAAAATTTCTTCAAAGTTCTTTTTTTTTCTGTCGTCAAATGGAAAGTGAAATTGCTTTCTTTACCTTGGTGGAAAGGATTCTTGTTCCGAGATTTCAACGAAATAGAAAATTTATGGACAAATATCAAGTACTTTTGACTCCCAGTGTCATCTGAAGGATTTGTCGGGTTGGTCGAAAAGAAATTGCGTTTTTATTTCCTAATAAATAGATGTGTATTTTAAAATGTAATTAACTTCATTTTAAACCGCAAGTTCATCGTGTAAACTGATATCCGATTGTTCATGCTTGTTTTAGAAAAACGTTAACAATTGTTTGTTTGACGTTGATTTCAAAATGGAACATTTATATCTTGCCTTGTATTACCTCCGTAAAGAAAGAAAACGTTGTTGTGCAACACTCGTAAAAAATTATCTGACGTATATGACGAAGAAGACCAGTGCCAGAATTGGTTTGCTAAATTTCAAATCGTTGCTGGAACAATTTTCTCGAGAGAGATGAGAACGCGGGATCACAAAGTTGCCTGAAAGATGGCAAGAGTAACAAAATCGAAAATGTACATTGTCTGATAAAGCTTTTGCTTCTCATGAAAAATTCGCCTTTCTTTTTCACATATACATAAAAAAAAAAACGCAGTTACTTTTCGGCCAACCTAATAGCATCTGCCCGAATGTACGAGTAGAAGTAGAATAAGACAGTAATCAGACAACGACCTCATTTTTCCTAAACAGTCTCCCGAGTCTCTTTAAAACTCACTCTACACCTCGATCAACCCTCCCGTCGTTAAATTATTTTCCACCGACACGTCCACCGTGACATCCGTCCACCCTTGTCAGCGTGTAACGTACCCCCTAGAATACACAGCCTAATCGGGCTGTGGACCCGAGCCTAGAAAAATATCTCGCGATTATCCATAAAGGAGACGAGAAGCCTCCGATATAACCCTCAAAGTCACTAAGCGGGAGCGTTCTCTAACGAATTGCCCGGCCGATTTCCAGCGAAAACGCGGTCGATTCCTATGATCGATGATTCGTTTGCTCGCGGTCGATTGAATCTGGCCAAGGGGTTCTCACAAGGGATGTGTGCATCTCTGTGTGTGTGTGTGTGTGTTCGTTCGATGAATTTTTCCAGCGGGCGTGGAACGGGCAATAATCTTTTACGGGCCCGCTGGAAAGGAATTGTCAAGGGTTGAAAGCCTGCCGATGGCCCGTTTATTGAGCGGCGACCTCTCGCCCGCCTTCACGCCCGTCTCGTCCCCTCTTACTCGCTCGCGGGAGACGCTTTCACGCTGGAATATACGCGTCAGCCTCCATCGTGCGCCTCTATTCAACCAGCGGATATGTGTCGTATTAATTATATCTCTGTCAATGGGCTGTCGGCCGAACTAGCCTGGACCGGTTCACGCGGGCCGCGTGTCAGTAACCACAGCGGGCCATTGTTCCTGGTGCTGCCGCGCTGGTCGCCAGGCTAGTTAGATACCTCGGCTGCCCGTCCAGGGAATTGTTCAGCTTATTAAGTCCAAAGCGGTCTGGTGTTGCGGAGCCCGGGCCATCGCTGCGGGGAAAAGACGCGCAAATGGATAATAGCCCCGCAATCATACGAGATCGCGTCGCATTTTTCACCATCGAGCCACGATACGATTGTTACTAAATTGATAATTTGACGATTTGATGATTTTTAGAAATTAAATCGAAATCACCCACGTGTCTACGTGTTGTATATAAATATTTTCTTGTCGTTGGTTTTGGGTATATGATGATGGATGAAAAATAGTTCAAGAAATAGGAATATGTGATTATATTTGACAAGAGCAACAGATATAGGTGAAATATTGTTCTTTTTTAAAATTAAAACATTTAATATTTAGCAGGTAGATTATTAATACTCAATTTCTTGTTTTCGTTCGGCATTATACAGTGTAAAATATTATGGTACGAGCTTGAGATTCTTTAATGAAGATTACACTGTGTAGCGTGGTTTTGGTATTTTTCGTTTTCTGTAGATGAATAACATAGAATTTTATTAGAATATATTTCCAATGTTTCAAATGTTTTGATTTAACGAACAATCGTGACGTAATGGAATTCTAAATGTGCCATTTTTGATACTAATTTTCACCATAACAAACAAATAAAACGTACAAAGAAACGATTAGTTACTATGAGTGTATAAAAAGTACGGACTTAGAAATACTAAATAAATGAATAAATCTATTTAAACTTATTATAATTCCGATGGTCATTGAAAACTGAAAATTACATAATGTTACAGCAATATCACCGCTGAAAATCTCATGCTGTTACATTTATTTTTATTGGAACATTTCTTTGATCAGAAATTCTTTTTTCTTCTTAATACGAAGAATTTTAATTCAGTCTCTGCAGTTCTCTTTCAACAGTTACTAACTATTTTCAGTCTCTGCAGTTCTCTTTCAACAATTACTAACCACACTGAAAATCATGTTATCTGTCGTTGCATCACAAAAATCACAAGTTTCTGAATTCTGCAGATTAAAACTGGCTCTGCCAGTTCTTGAATCTTATTTCCAGATACTTCTGAATTAGATTAACATGCAAACTCCACCGCTAACGAACTACAGCAAAAATTAGAAACCGTGTAAATGCCGGCTACTTCGAATTCTGCTTAATCCCTGCTAACTAGTTCCGTTTAATCGTTAACAACTTGCTCGCGTATTATCGTAGCTCGAACGATAGTTAAATCAAAACGCGCGTTTCGCTGCTCGCGGTTAACGATTTAACCGGACGTCGTTTTTCCAGAAAATTAGTATATTGTCGCGGTTAGCCGGCAACGTGCTCTCTGCGGGATTGGATTTATTTCTTCGATGGAATCGCCTCGCGGTTTTTGTCCGCGGGTTTCCGTGAGAGGTCTGTTAAAACTTGCTCTCCCCCCCTCTCTCTCTCTCGCGCGCGTGCGAGAACTAAATCTATGCTTGTACACTAAGAGTACACCGTACTCGAACATTTCGCCCAAGAAACATAAAGATCTCTCTCTCTTTTTTTTTCTTTTACAGAGGGTTGATTACGTACTTGACTGTACGTTTATTAGGTTTCTTTTTCTTTCTTGTTCCTTTCCTCTTTTTTCTTTATCTTTGCTACGATTTGTCCCGATACAACGAAACGATAAGACGCGCGTTATTTACTTTTTATTTAAGAAGTTCTTTGTCCGTATCTGCGGAAGTTGACCGTAAAGTTATTCAAGATAACGCCGTTTCTTCGAAGCAATACCGTGGAATGTAGAGTGAAATAATTTGCTGTGTAATTAAAGGAATCCATTATTTCAGTGTTTTTTTGTTGTTGTTTTTTTTGTTATTTTTGTCATTTATTATTCTATTAAGGGCCGACGGCGTGTGTAAATGAAATACTTCACTCGCAACATTCTTTTTGAATCTGGTTTCAGGTCGAATCTGCTTTTTTTTAACACTGCGGTTACGAAATGGAATTTTAGGAATTTTTCGTTCAACATTTTTTCCATTGCTAACACTTTACAATTGAAATTTACAATTGTTAATAAAAGAAACAAGTGTTTTTACCATTGTGACAAATTACATATCGCGTGATTCTTAACATGTCACGTTCCGGTATACTTCTCCTGAAAGATTTAGTGAAAATTGTTCCAATAAATGGAAATTATTTATCTTTAATTCCATGAAAAAAATATATCGTTATTTCGTTGGTAAATACATTTTCATTGAACAATGTTCCTGCACACAATTTTTATGATACATTATTATCCTAGGGATATTTCACTCTGTGGAAAGTAATCAACTATTTTTTCTTAACAACTTGTTAATATCGGTAATTATTAATTATTTCAATATACTCTTTAAACATTCCCAATTAGTATCTACGTACTAGGATAAAATTATATTATACTAACAGTTCATTGATTAACGGAAATTTTGCGAAAATGTACCTACAGAGCATATGAAATACGTGGAAATTGTACAAAATATCCAAAAACTAAACTATTTGCTGTAACATTGACCAAATGAAACAAATCTCCATGTAGATTCGGTTATTCCAATGGAAATTTCAATTCCGCGCGTATCGAACGCCGGTCCCAGCGAATGTATAATTTTTCGATATTTATTTGCTTGTTTATCTCGTTTGCAAAACGTAAACTCGCGATATATTATTACGCGATGCGCTCGTGAACTTGTTGCACTTTCCTCTTTTCTCTCTTATCGTTTCTCATTTTTATTTACATTTCCCGTCAATCCCCGATAAGCATCTCGAAACGTTCCACGTATTTGAACTTGTTTCCAGTTCGACTTTATTGCTTTGATACGCGGCGTAGAACTGCGACTTTGAGAAAGTTTCGCGACATTATGCAAATAGAATCTATTTGCTACATACTCGCGCTGACTTGTTGTTTGCTTCTTCGTTTTAGGACCGGTATATTTCTCTTCATAATATTTCGAACATTAAGGGTTTCCTTTCGAAACGTTTCACCTCGCGGGAGAAGGTTATACAAGTAATATTCCATTTTATATGGAACAAGCTCCGGGAATATAACTATCAACGATTTTCTTTCCTCGTTGCTCGTTGTTGCAACTTTATTGGACCATTTTCAACGTAAAACGTTGATTCATTGTACGGTAGTGGGTAACGTTTTCTCGCCGCAACAGCATACGGTGATGCCCTTTATCTCTAAATCTATCGTCGAAGTAATTATTCTTTATAGATATTGCAGCATTCACTTACTGAAAATTCAGTAGATAGTTTATCACGGTGTAAAACGAATGTTAGATCAATATCTAAAACGTGTCTTTCAGGGAAATTGTTATTTCTAAATATCGTAGCGTATACTTAAAATTTCATAAGTACGTTACAGCGTACCTTTTCACAAGTGCTATAGCGTACTTGTGACTTGTTTTTATTATTTCTTATTTTATTATATACTATACCCTATTTTTATTATTTTTTTATTTTATTATATACGTGTCCTTTTAGTCATTAGCCTACCTTATTTATTATAGCGTTCGCTCAATTGGAACGTTTCGCCAGTCTAATTTAGTAATTTTCAGTAATTTCAGATGCATTCTTATTTTCTTCGTTAAACAAACTGTTATCGCGAAGATAAATTAACCCTTTCGCTTCGCCAGTCCAGTCCGCCGAAGTGCCGTCACTGAACGGAAGCACGTGCCAGAAATGTGCACAATGCGCGTGGTTTTTGTATGTACATACGTTTTTCTAAGTCTTAAATATCAATTGTGCTTAATAAAACAATCGTTGCTCTAATATAACACGTATAGTTCACATTTTTAATATGAAAAGACTTATACAAAATTATATTAGTTATTCTAAAAACATCAGACCAATTACTGTTGACATATTTTTAGGTATTTACATATTTACAAGACTTTGCGATTAAACGTTTAATATAATTAACAATGTAACGCGAATTAGTTAATATATTAAGACGATCTATTCTTAATTCTTGTAGAAAAACGTCTATGAACTATCGTTTCACTGTCGAATGGATTTGATAGATTTCTTTGGAATGAAACAGTAAACGATCGTTTTGATGTCGTAACAATAAAGAGCAGTTTTAACATGTGATTAATCCAATATGTCGATAAAATCAAAAAAAATGTTTTGCCGATAACGAAGAATTTATCATTGACTAGAGATGGTACTTGTATACACATCATATGGATGCCGGATATATATCCGGCGCTCGAAGCGAAAGGGCTAAAGGGAAATATTGAATGTTGGAATTTAATAGATAATAATAATAACAACAACAACAACAACAAGAACAATAATAATAATAATAATAATAATAATAATAATAATAATAATAATAATAATAATAATAATAATAGTAAAATAGTAGAATAACACGACAATAAAATAAATGTCTGTTAGATGTCCGCGATTGCAAATGATTTAAGTGCCGCGTACGAAATGCACCGCTATTCTTCCTCCTGTTTTTCATTCAACCATCCGCATCGATGGTTTCGCCGAGCGCAAGTGAAACACTACAACGCAGCGACACAATTCGCCTGGCCTGTCAGTTTCCGTCTTCGAGCGAATACTTTCCAGGCTTCGCATTATGAGCCGGCCAATGAGATTTAATAACGGACAATCAGATTGACGAGTGTAATTTCCTGTCCACCGTGCCCGCTATTTCTTCTCGTCTCTCTCTCTCTCTCTCTCTCTCTCTCTCTCTCTCTCTCTTTCTGGCGCGAGGTCGCCAGAGACTCCAACTCCCGGAGTCTTCCTCTGAAAAAGGAACAACGAGAAAGAGGGAAATAACAAAAAGAGAAAAGAGAGAGAGAGAACTAACAAAATAAAGACAGAGAGAGAGAGAGAAAACTAACAAAATAAAGACAGAGAGAGAGAGAGAGAGAGAGAGAGTAAAATTTCCACGAGCGAAGAAGAAAATGAAAGGACAACGAGGACGTGGCAAGAGGATACACGTCACGCTCGTTATATTTCATCGGATATTCAGCGAAGGTTCATTCAATTGAACCTTACACGCCGACTCATGGAACAACGACGTATGCAAATAGCCGGTGACAAATGATCTTGTTATTCCCGTGGGCTCCGCTTGCGTTTGACCGCGTGTGTCTGCTCGCAGGTATTGTGCGGACCCCGTAGCTACAGATGCAGTCGAGTACCACACAAGTAGGGGTTCGAACCCCTTGTAAATATCTCAAGTATACTCGCGGGATAGTTTAGATGATAATAAGTCGGACAATTATTAATCAAGACTAACGAAGGATAATTTGACGTCTGATGGTCAGCAGCTGAAGATAATAAACGTGTCTTTTTTAATTCAGGGAATAACCGAGTGTTACACGTTCTCGGTGCGAGACTTTGATCTCAACTCGTCTGACGTTGACAAGTAGTTCGCGAAAATATTGGAACACTCATCACGGAACAAATATCACATGTGTATTACATAAAACGTTTTGAAATTTTATTAATTAACCAAACCAGTAAAAAATGAAAGACGATCGGCCACTTGTTCTTTCGATCTTCCAGCGAAAAGAGAGCACTCTGATTTCCAAGATCCGACTGCGAATGTTTATATTTTCAAAATCTCCGGGTATTTGTCATAGACGTCGTATAAAATCACTGAAACACTTTTACTTTCAAGTTGCTTTTAACACGTAATTTGATTATGTTGATTGTAATCAATAATATATCAATCAATGAGTTCATATATATATGTATCAGATCATGTACCTATAATACAGTCAATTGTAATCGTTTAATATAATCATATAATATAATCAATAAATATAATATAATACAATATAATCGATAATAATTATATATATTTGATTATAAGATGCATCGATCTTGACAAAACGTGTACATTGTACACGTTGAACTTGACTGGTACAAAATGAGTGCAAATGTACTCATCGTAGCACATTTACTTTCCGGGGCAGACTCGTGAAACGACACTTGGATATCGACACTTGACTCGGATTCGTAAGTGTATGTTGGATCCCATATCCCGCGCCTCTTTCGCCGAGGAATTTTCTTCGCTCGTTCGGCGTTCATCCGTCTACCGTGCGGCGACGTGCGTTCGAGCGTGAGCCACGCTCGATGCAGAGGAGGTCGCGAGCAAACAGCCGGAGAAAAGAGTAACGGGATCGGGGTGGGTTCTCGCTTTGTGAGCGGTTCACCTCGCGATTTTTCGACGCATCTGTCTTCGTCCGCGCGCGTATTTTTCATTTCCGCGTTTCGCTGTTCCTCTGTGCGTGCTACAAGCGCGCGTTCAACCTCGCTCCGAATCTGGATCCACCGAGCCTGGTTTCGAAAATCCGAGTTGCCAGTGGACAAAATTCTTCCATCGACAGCTCACCCGCAGGTTTCACCAGGAATTTTTCCGTCACGCGACTTTGCGGCTTTGGTTTTAATTTTGGCCGAAAAATTGGCTCAACGCGAGAGATCGTTTCAACGGAACGTATTTTTGGATTTTCGACACGAGCGTGACACGAGTATTTGAACGAATCTTGATCTTTGCCTCGTGATTTCCTTCACGCGTGCGTAGACTGGAACGATAATAAGCTTTTAAAGATTGTTCGTCAGGATACAAAGCTACTGTTTTGGCATGATTATTCCGCGAATATTTGATGGTACCAGCCGAGAAATGTATCAACTACGGAGAGTTAACATTCAACTTTGCCATAATCGGATTTTGTTGTTGAAATCTGAAAAGAATAAGAGATTCTTTAATGTTTCAAGAAAGGCATGAATACAAAATTGAAACAATGTATCGTATATGTTCACAATGATCCTTTCATATTTTCCACGCTCTTGTGGAATGTTTTAAAGAGAGCGAGAGAGAGAGAGAACATTTGCAAAATACAATTGCAAAACATAGAAATGAAAATGAAAATAATGTTAGAAGGCTAACTGAAAGGTTTTCCTCCCGGTGATTGAATATAATACGCATAATTGTATAATTCGTATAATTTCGGCAACAATGCGTCAGTTAAATATCTTAAGCTGGAAAGTGACTTTTCTTGTTACATTCAAAAGCGTTTCTCTGTTTTTTGACGAATAAGCTTTAATGTTACATACACTCGCGTACGAGTGTACCCGGCTCGTCTAATAAACGCTGAACCGTGAGTCATTCGATTTAATTAAAGCTTGTTTATCGTTCGTAGAACGAAGGCAATTGCAAAGGAACCTGCACGACAATAGCGTCACTGTGAAAGTAATTTCGTTCTGGTGTTAAAGGGTTAATCTAAATGATAAAAAATTATAGAAGATTCCAATCGATGAAAGCCAAAGGTAAAATAGGTGGAGGAGAAAATGAAAGAAAGAAAAAAATGAGAGAGCGAGAAAGAGCGACGAAAGGGAACAATTTTTCGAGTAAGCGGAAAAATCCCACCTCTGCGTGAGTCTCTCTCTCTCTCACTCTCTCTCTCTCTTTCTCTCTCTTTCTCTCTGCGTTCGACGTGTAATTTTCGAACACGCTGTATCGTTGCTTTAATTTCTCTCTTGACGTCTTCTCTCTTGATGAAATTGCTAGCGTTTCGAGTTTCGATGCCTTCAATTTTTCTTGAAAAAGATTTCGAAGTGACGATTAACTTAGCAAAAATTGGCAGTAGGATGTTTTAATAAACGGTGATTCGGCACTTTGTGAAATAAAAATGAAAATTGGCAGTGGAGTTGTTTTATTAATTAAAAGTTGCGAAATGATGTGAAATGAAGATAAATCTTTAAAAATTCGTTTTGTAAAGTTCAACATAAATCTCTGAAAATCCGCAAAAATATTGGTTGCTATATCCCTGAAACAATCAGTATCGTATTTCTTTTTCGCAAACATCGACATTTTTCTTGTTTCTTTCAATCCTTTCGCTCAAAAGAAAGAATTCGTTCGAATCCCGTTACACGGAGCGATGATTTCCAGGTCGTAGCAATTATCGTAATCCCCTTGACAATGGAGAAAAGCCATTCCCGTTGTCGATTTTGCCAACGACGTGCAACAATATTAAAAAAATGAAAGATAATAATAACGAAAATTTAATTCCTTCATGATTCTTTCAACGACTCACTTTTTGATTCATCACCTCTTTCAACATTATCGCTAGATTACGTATTTTTATATATTTACACGAAATTTAACTTATTTACAAAAAAAAAAAAAAATGTAATAGATATGCTCTCAGGATCTATTTCTTTGATTTAATTTCATTCGTAAAAAATTTAGATTTTTACATACAGTATTTATTTTCTCTGATTTCATGGCATTTCTCTCACTTCATTGCATCGATGAAAATTTTGATCAGAATCAACATCCTGCTTAAGATTACGTTCTTATTTCGAATCTTTTTTAGAAATTTATTAATCCAAATCAGAAATCATCACCAGCTAATTTATATCAACGAAAACGAGCCTCGACTATGAGAATTAAAATATTCCCCAGCGTTGATCTACGTTTCCTACCAACTGACTTCGACCTCAACAGATCGAAGAATAAAAGCTGGCTCGTTTTTCTCGAATTCGCAGCGTCGATCGATGCTTTGGAGAAGAATGGCCGGCCATTCGACGCAGAGCCTCCCCCCTCCCTCCAGAGGGAGAAAAAAGGCCGGAGATGGAAAAAGAAAGGTGTGCCGAGTTTCGAGGGCCAGGAATGTTTTTTATCGTGTCAGCTGGCCCATCCGGTAGTTGGTCGTTCGGATTATGACCTGCAATTTGTCTCCTCGGCGAGCGTCCTTCTCGGCCAAGTTAATTATTTTCGATATAGCGACCGGGTGGGCAGGGGTGGCTCGCTGAAAATCTCCGTTTTATGCGATCGTCGTTCAACAAAGAGAAACTTAACGACGCGAAGAGACAGTTTTCCAAGAGGTGTCCTATTCAATTTAATATTTGATTTATTCTGTCGTCGTTAACGTGTATTTCAGTCCGATCGATATATGCATATTAGGAAATGTTAGGTTAGGTTCGCGTATATGAAATGACATTTATTTGAAGTTTCAATGCTCTCCGCTTGATTTTGTTTTACATTAAAAAACGGGAAATCGACAGTAAATTACGCGTATTTAGTTAAGTGTTAAGGAAATTTATATGTAAAATAAATAATCGGAATATTTGTTTAATTTTCAAATACGAAGGGAAGTGTCACGAAGTGTTGCTGTGGCTGTAAATTTATTCGTTCGATCTATTTTATTCCATGAAAATGCTTCAACTCTAGATGCCATAATTTTTTGAAAATTTGTAATCATAAAATCATTGAAGTAATGCATGAAATCGCGTTGAAATTTTTCTGATTAAATACGGTAATGTTTTTCGTAGCTCGTGTGCACAAACGTAACGTAGGTAGTTCGTAAAGAGATGGTACAACGGTTCGATGGTATAAAGTTCCGTTTTATGCATGAAATAAAAGATAGTCCCTAATCTTATTTCAGCGCCGCAGCGCCTCGGGCAAATAGCCTACATTCCCTCTCGATCACGTCTCTCCGCTCGCGCGCGTACCTCCTCGCTTCCAGCCCCTCGAAAATACTCGTACAAACCCAAACATTACATATAAAAATACAAACGAGAGCAAAGGAACAAAACACCCACCCTCTGAACAAGCGCAATTCAGCAACGTATATATCCTCCTCTTCAAACAGATCTTCGTACCTTTCGCCAGTCTCTTTCGTCGATCCTCGCGTCTAGCGTCTGGATATTATCGTTTCTTTCGGAGTAACCGCGGTTCCGTAGTTCTACCTTGTCCCGGCAACTTTTCGAACACTCACCTTCGACAAATAAGCCGGGGCGGGATTCGTCTTCGATCGAGTGGGATAAAAAACGCGGGGAGGATGGCTGCGACGTTTCTTATCGCGCGAGAGTAAATCGTGATTTTCCAGCGTGGTAACGGGATCTCTTAACAATAAGATTCGCGAGTATTTCAAGTCAACGCGACGGAGAGTAAGAGAGAGAGAGAGTAAAGGAAATTATTTAGCCCCCATTAACGTCACTCGCATTTACTCGACGGGGGATGTGCCCACCCTCTGGCTGCTTCTTCCACCCTCAGACTCGTCTCTATATCCGTCCACGCGACCCGTCCCTTCTTTCTCTCTCCACGATCCACTTCTACACCCCTCTCACGCAAGCATCCGCGCTCGAAACCCGCCGCGCCGGTACCGCTCGTTATTTAACCTCGACCAGCACGACGAGGGAGCGGCGGATTTGATTTCATTCGTTTCGCGGCAGAAGGATAATATTATGTTATTCTCGTAACTCTAATAATAACGCGGCCACTTACGCTAACGACCCGAGCGCTTACGCTAGTTAACTCGGCTCGCTTTGTACGCGGATGCCGGGGGCCACGCGACTTCTTCGTTTCCGGCGAACGGGGCGATATTCATACTGGACGAAACTGATCACGGATTTGTTCTCATTCTATTGGGTGGAAATTTAACAGTAGAACTACCGACGACAAAATTCCCATCAGAGACGTTAAAGTAGAAGAAACAGAAAATCTCTTTTAATACTTATAAACGAACTTTTATTTTATTTATATGTATTTTACGAACGATCATTCTCCAGAGATACACTATTTTATATCTATAATATATCTAACAAAAATATTCAAGTGGTGATTCTGACCATTTTGGTAGTTCGTGTTTTTTCATTTAGTAAAGAAGAGTTAAATCTCGAGTGAAAAGTGATGGTTGGAGAGAAAAAAAATTTAGATGACAATTGCAAAATCGAAAGAGAGACACGCTAAGAGATAAAGGGCTATTATATATCTCGAAGGGTAAATAAAAACTGAATCGATGATGTGAAATCTCCGAGCGAAGATTTGTTATTTTGACGATGTTCATTTGTCGTTCGCCGCTATAGATTTACATTTGCAATTGTTATTTCGGTGATATAGGCTAGAGCTTGTCCACTAGCTGAGAATGTAGCTTTATTTCAAGGTTTTCAGAGATAAGGGTCACGAGGTCTCGGAAGTCCATTTTGCTAGAGGGGCTTATCCTTTGTGCGTCTTTGTCGAAGAAAAGTCGTGTCGAATAACTCTCGCGGAAGATGCCGTGTTACCGAGCCCCAATTTCTTTACGACCTTTTCTCATTTTAGAACTCGTACAAATAACGCGTCACAACATTGTCTTTGCGTACTTTTTGAAACATTAATTTCTACGACTGGCATTCGTGACGATCACGCGAACGATTTAAATTTTTAATACAAAAATCCGTACGTCTTTAAGGACGAAATGCATCTTCGATATTCTTCTGGAACAATGGTTCCCAATGGTTCGTTTAACCGTGGAATTGAGAGTTCAATCGTTCGCAGACACAATCGTGCATAATTTCGCCTAATTCCTTCCTTCGGGGTATATACGCACCGGTAACGCGCTGTTTCTTTCTTTAAGGCAAGTCGAAAGTTTAATTGAATTTCGCGAAAATTTACGAGCCATTTGCGGAAGCACCTGTTGTAAAATGCACGGAACAATAAATTTCTTTCGTTCTATTATTTAAGGGTGAGACTTCCCCCGTTCGTTCTCATTTCCATTCAGCGGACTTACGGCCGAGCCTCTGTGAACGGACGCGATACGTTAATCCGTTTTCTTTTTGCCGCGTTAAGCTCCGCTCTATTTGCGGAGAATCACGAATAAGTAGATTTTTGATATCGGCTTATGCAATTTTATTTATTTGCAATTATATACCGCTTAATATCGCCGGCCAAGCTACGCGTTCCACCGCTTTCACGCGTTTTCGCGTTGCGCGCCTGTTTCTTATATCATATGAAATCTTCCGCCAAACTGAACGAACCTTTTTCCCACTTATTTCAATTCACGGTAGAACGTTATGCCGTGTAAATGAGAGAATTTCCATTTTGCTCGATATTTCCGTTCTTTTCAACGGAGTTTACGGACTCACGCAGTTCCTTGTCCTTTGAAAGAGTTGAGAGAAACGCGACAGAAGATCAGAGTGAAACTGAAGAGTTGCCTACGGACTTATTGTTTGTCTCATTTTATTTATTAATGCTAGAATTACGGACGGAGTTAGAGGAACTAAAGTGCCCGCGGAGAGCAGGCAGAAGTTTGTAACACAATGAAGAGCATAATGCGTGCGAGCTGAATGAACTTTTTTCCAATTTAATTCAGTCCACGGTACGTAATATGGCGTTACGTGAACGTGGGTACGGTTTACTATTTTGTTTTGTTCGAATTAATGACGATTGAATTATGAAACTCAAATTAGAGAAGTTGAAACGCGCGCGCGGGGAATAGGACTTTTATCGTTTTTTTTTTGTCGAAAAACTCAAGGTTGAACATTTTTTGGTAATATTTAACGAATGAAACGAACTTCTGTTTAGATCCTAATTCTTTGGTTACCTTCGTAAAAATACCAAGAGTACCAAATCCTAATTCTTTCTCCCGTTTTCATAAATCACAACCATTTGAAACACTCTTTTCTCCTAAAAATCACCGAAAACATATCCTCGTCTTCCCTTCTAAATTTAACACGTACATACATTGATTTTGATTCATCAACAAAAATACCAATGTAAAAAAAATAACTGTATCAAAATATTCTACATATAAATCATTATAATTGAAACGATAATTAAAGTAAGCAGATTTATATAGTTTTGTTTCTGTCCAAAATTAACATTACAATTTTGAAAAGAATATCTGTATCTTCGAGACACCTGTGAAAAAACGTAAGTCTGAAATCGATCGTATCAACGGATTCGATTGTTATAGTTTTGTACAATGATAAAACTGTATAATTATTCTGCTACAGTTACTAATTGTAAAACAATGATAGTTCTAATAAAATAACACGCGCGACTGTCATTTCAAAGGTTAGGTGAATATTAACACATGCCGCCGGGAAAGTGTTAATATTAACCTAACCTCAAAATATTCCCTCGTTCTGCAGAACCTTCCGCCATCACGGTCCGCGGCTAGGAACGCTCGCGCGCCGGCGGGAAAAACAAATTTCACGCGCCGAGGAGTCGCAAACAAGCGACGGGGGCAGCTGCCGCAAGCCGATCGCACGCGGCGCATAAAAATCCGCCCCACGATTCCCTTCTCACGCAAACGCACACCTGGATAGCCCGCCCTGGGTCGTCAAATACAAATTGTCGGCCGTACTTGGCTAAACACAGAGCGATAACGCCGGGTCTCAGCGCGATGCAGCGCGTCCATCCGGAATTTTCAACGCGTTTTTCACCGTGCTCACGGAAACGGAAAACTCGCCCGTCTCGTATTCCCGGCGCGTTCCGCGCTCGCCTTCGCCTTCTCCTTTGCACGCCGCGTCCCCTTCGCCGTGAGAGCCAATATTTCCTCGCGACGCGCACGTTCGCGCGGACTATCCTCTCGCAAGGTCCCGGTGGATTCGAACAGTCCTCCTCTATCGGACCGCGCGCTCTTTTATAAATATTTATCCTCATTTGAATCCATCGGGGGTTACCCAGGCTACCTTGCACCGTCCCTTTCCGATTCTTTTTTCGTCGTCCTCTACGCCCAGGCGATCCTCCTCGTCCCCTTACACTTACAGGATTCTGTCCCCTTTCCCTTTTGTCGCTTTTCTTTCTTTTCGATCCTCTTCTTCGTCCTCGTTTCCTTACAGGATTCCCCCTGTAACCTCCTCTCTCTCTCTCTTCCTTTCGTTGGATTCTTCCGTTGTGGAAGCTCCCGAGGTCGCTCTCAACGTGCCGTATTTGTTCTTGCAAATCTTTTATACGTATTTCGTGCGCGGATTTGCATCCGTAACGCGGCCATGGCGATGTCCGTCTTTGTACTGACACGTTTGGTTTCCCTGGGTTTCCGGTGTTTTTCGACGCTGGTTGTTGATGGTGTCCAGTCGATTCTGACGAACGTTGATTGATTCTCCGGCAGGTTCGTTCGGTCTGTGTCAGATGGATCAATCGTGAAAGTCTACGTACACGCCTGTCGAATTCCAATATTGTATTTAAAATAGAAAGAAGACGAATTTGGATATCTGAGTTGTATTTTTGTATTATTCGAGAGGTGAGTTTATAAGAATTTTGTGGATTAATTTCTTAGCTGAGCATCTCTAAAATATTGACAACGTTTCTTACGTTTAATCAAAACGAACGTGTAAGCAATTGCACTTACTTGTGAACTTGGTAATCTTTCGATCCAAGTTATTTACGTTTTCCAGTAAATGAATATAAGAAGTATCGTAATTTTTTCAGTTTTTTTTTTTTCACTTTCTAGGCAGACTTTCACGACTGACTCTACGCACATTGTCAATCAGAAGTTTGAGTCTGTGTATGATGCGTACACATCTTGCGATATTAATATACATTTCAAAACCATATAAAATATACAAGGATACAACACTGTTCAAAAAGTTCAGCTTTTAGAACATTAAACTAACTGTACAATTCAAATAGAGCAAAAATATACTCGAACTTTCATTTGGCATGGATTGGCTTTTAACTTTGTCTTTCCCGTTTTATCTACACGTTTCAATATTATACGGTTAAATTCAATATTATACATTTCCTTTTCAAAGTCCAATTCAACTGTAACCATCCAAATCCCGAGCGGTTTAAATTCGAACTCGAAAGATAGAATATTCCTATTCGGGTTGTGCCCCAGTCGAAAATAAGCCACCTCGACGAATTTATTTTTCAAACGGCCAAAATCAAACCCGATTAGAACTTACGGCTTAATTAATTGGAATCGAGTCAAGCGCAAATTAAGCAAATGACACGCCACCGCCGGAAGTAGTTGAACAGTGAGACGCGGTTTATTTCGTTCCGTCGACGTGTAGCAACTGTGTCGCAGTATTAAGTCAGAGAGAAGTTTCGCGAACAAAGGTGAATTCCGCTGGAAACGGAAAAAGTTTCGTACTCGTCTCGCTTGGAATCGCTTTCCAAACCTCGGCTCGAGATCTCCGTCGCGGTTAGAAGCGTGTTAAACACGGACTTTCTTGGAAACGCGTGTCCGTGGCTTCGCTCGGTGACGTTCTCGCCGTTGCCGCTAATTAATATTCTCGGAAAGATAATAATAGCTGAAGTGCTCGAGCCGCGAATTAAAAGAATCTGCGCATCATCGCGAGCGCTCGCATATCCAATACGAGATGTCGTATCAAAGTATATTTGTTCTTGTGTATTTTTTTGAATGTAAATCCCCCTTGGAATATGACGAAAATAATGGCGAATATTGATAATTGTAGTAAAAATCAGTAATTTCAATTACGATTTCAAAACGAAGAAATTGAATAAAAAGCGAATTCAGGGAATTGAGGCGATAGTTTACGGTTCGTTCAGAGTTTTAAGAATTTTCAAGGAAATTGCAGAAGTCCTTCTTCAACTCTCAAAATGCATTCGCGTAATTAGAAAATTCTCTAAATTTTTAGATTAGTTTAATAATCTACGAGACCGGTACAATATCAAGATATTTCAAGATGTGATTTCTTCGCATCGTGTTCTTCAAACACGACAGTTTCGTTGAAAATCATTTTTTCGTGACAATTGTCATATTGTGCCGCGATGCTACCTAATCGTTCCATGGCAACTGCTCTCGTGTGTTCAGCCACGCTGCTGCATTGCGGCGTACTTCGTATTTGTTACAATCAATATTTCGTATCGTAGGCCAGCAAGTTGAAAATCCGTTTGTTCACGCTTCGCAGGCTGGCGAACGCGAGAGCAAAGCGATTGGTCCTCAGCACAGTAAAACGCAAGAACAACTAGCAATTCAGACTTTTTAAATATTGTTTGTTACGACCAACTTGCTCTGATTCTGATCTCGCTTACAAATGGTACCACAATTAACGGAGTCACCGTAGCAAACCGATGTTTTCTTTCTCTTGCATAATATTCGTATGCAAAAACGCGATCTAGCTCGCAATTATACGAGCGTAATTGTAATAAATTTCTCGACCTACTCCATAAATTTGAAAAAAAGGGAACATTCGTTTGAATAAAGTTCTAATTTCTTCTAGGGATTGTAACTATATCGAAGCAGTTGTAAAATATTAGATGATTATTATTTTCCCTTGTTCTTGATAAAAGTGTTTTGAAGTGTTTATACTTTTCTTGAAAATGATATTAGGCTTTGACGACTTTGACAATTTCGTAGCTATTGCAATTAAAATCTTCAATCGATTGTTGCTTCAATTGATGTTAGATAATTTTTTTCATCCATCTTTTCTGTTTTTTTTTTCTTTTTTTTTCTTTTAATTTCAATTTTTCGCACGAGTGACAGATTATTGGGAAAAACGTAGCTGGAGGAAATGTAGCTTTTCGAGAACCTGCGTCAGTGCGTGTAACTTTTACTAGATTAGCTCTAAATTTCAAGTTTTATAAGAAATATACTCAAATCTACATTTTTGCAATAAAACAACGATCGAAGTACAGATCATTTGAAAATTGACGTGTAACAAATATTATTCAACAGCAATTTCAGTCATCAAATACTGAACGATTTTCAATATTCTTATGTAAAACAGTTCATTCTGTTTTCTTCGTTTTGGACTCGCGGTTAAAAATTGGTCGATAAATTACGCGCCCGGAGATATCCGAAAGCGAAAGTTGAGCACCTTCGGGGCAAAGCGGAATCACGGAACGTTTGGTCTGGCACTGATGCACTTCCCTCTCTAGAATCTTGCTTTCGGTCCAGACGCCCTTGAGTCTGATTATACACTGTATTCCCCGTACTTCCTTCATCACCGCCTCCGCCGTGATTCCCTTCAACGTGGCCTTCTCCTCGTCATCCTTTTCGCGTTAGGTTAGGTTTAGGTTGGGTTTTGACATTAGAAAATGCTGAACACTGAACGAATGCATTTGCGATTTCGTCGAATTTGACACTGTTGCAATTGTCCTAGACTGTAACTAGAGGATTGTAACTAAAATGTGATTGTTAGTTTACCAGTATTTATGTAGATTTATGAAAAAAACTTTTATGAAAAATAATTGAAAGTGTAGGTCTGAAGAAAAAGCAGAAATTTCTTTCGCGGGATTACACTTTATACGACGATCTATATTTTTAACTATCTATCTATATTTCTTATAAATTATCTAGAATAGAACAGATGTATGCAGAAACAATATTTCTATTCTTCTAACTGTTGCTTGCTACAGTTTTTATTATTTTGTACAGTTGAATTTTGTTTCACAACTCATTGAGTTATAACGATATTCTCTGTCACGTGAAGAGTAAGTGACAGCCTATAATTTAAAGTTAGCTAGATTATGATCTACTAAATTATGTATAACGCATTAGAATTTTCATAACCGAGGGATTAATCTTTATTCTCTAAATTCTATTTCTCCGACATTTAAACAAGAAACGTTGTAAATAGACAATACACATTTGTCATTCGAAATGACGATTCATTAATGGATCAGTTTAATCCAAATTGTTCTTCCATTATTTTTTATTAAGAATCAAATAATAATTTACCGTGGTGTTACAAATACCTCGATTTCTTCAAATTTCATAAAATTGTAAAATTTCATAAAATTGTATAATCCAAGTAGATGTAACGATGTAACAATCGCTGGCATTACTCACGTAACATCACATTTCATTCAAAAATATAATAAATTTAAATCTAACATATTTACCTCGTTATTCATATTGATTATTTCTCCATTTACAGAATAATCATCGATTTCTTCAAGTTCCATAAAATTATAAAATAGATGCAACGATGTAACAATCGCTGACATTACTCGCGTGATTTTCGCCAAAAATATCATAAACTTAAATCCAACATGTTTACCATATTTACCTCGTTATTCGTAGTTACTGATCAAGACGCGCAGTCGCCGTCGTATTAACAACATCATCGTGAACTCAACCACTCGAGCCCACTTCTCTCTCCGCCTTCTCGATTTAATCAAATTGCCGTTATTCTTCCAAAAATTTCATTTCCGTGAAAACTCAGCGACGGGACGCGCGCGCAATTTCATCGAAAGTTCTCCGGTGAGCCGCGCCGCCGGCTCACGGAACGAAGGGGATGAGATCTGGAAAACCACGGGCCAACGAAAACTGGTCTGAAAGCCCGCGCACGAAACGTCGGCGTCGGGGCGAGGCGAGGCGAGGCGAGAGCGAGCGAGAGGATCTCGTCTGGAGTCAGGAAACGCGGCACTCGAGCCGTTAGCAGCCGCCACGGTATTACCAGACAGACGTTTTACGGCGCGGTATTTCAGCGAAGCGCGGCCCGAGAGTTAGGTAAGCCCGTACGAACGGGTACGTAAACCCGCGTTTTCTCCCCGCGGACCGTTTGGCTCCGATTTGCATGCGCTGTGCAGTCTCGGGAAAAGTCGCGCGACACGAGCAAGCTCCTCTGCTACTTAGCGCTTCCGTTTTCCGGCCGCGGGAGTACTAGGCTCATTAGAATCGAGTCGCAGCGTCGTGTCGTGTCGTTGGCACGCACCCCCGGTGCACCCTGTCGCGTCTTTCATTTCACTTCTTCCCCTTCTGTTTTTCGCCTCTTTCTCGTTATTTCGCAACGAAATCT
Organism: Tetragonula carbonaria; assembly: GCA_032399595.1. Lineage (NCBI taxonomy): Eukaryota > Metazoa > Arthropoda > Insecta > Hymenoptera > Apidae > Tetragonula > Tetragonula carbonaria. Next base: position 11,802,842 of record JAUCRC010000003.1, read on the forward strand.
GTTCCGTCTGTACATACGTTTAACCAATCTAGAAATGTATGTAAAAATTGCAATGCAATTATTGAAAACACATATTTAGTAAAAATATCAGTGGAATCAAAAGACGATAGAACGTTGAAAATCGCACGCCGAATCCTCGGAAATAATATTTGGGGATTCCCTCAGCTAGAAAATTGTTTCTCGGTAATAATTGTCTCTCGAACTACTGCTTGGACAAACCATCGTGAGAACCTATAAAGGGCTCGAACCCAACACCTACCTGTGAGGCACTCGATCCCATCTCTAAAAATGCAAAGAGAGAGAGAGAGACAGAGACAAGGAGAGAGGAGGGAAAATTAAGAGAGAAGGGTTGCGGAAGAGGGAAGGAACTAGCCAGGCATCTGTTGCCAAAAACCGAAATGAAACGCGTCCTGGGGGGAAGAAAAGACTGCCAGAGTCGTCGTTGCCATCTTCCTCGTCCATGGCGGGTTGCTCGGTTGCTCGTCGATGATTGTGCTGGTGCCGGGTGCGCTTGTAGTCGAGAGTTCTCGTTTTTCCAACGTTGGTACGAAGACAAAACAAAAATCGGGGCGAAATAAAGCCGAGAGTAGGATGTCGTGGCCCGCCAGACTCTCTCCCGCCTCTCTCTCTTTCTTCGCGTGGAATAAACTGCGCCCTCTGCATCGATGGAGATGCAGAGTGGGGAAAAAATGGTAATAGGATCGAGGAACGCGACGTGGGATAATTCGTACGCGATTTTAATCATAAGTTCTCGTTAAGTTTAGCTGGTATTCTTCAAGTCCTTTATCAATGTTCGAAGAAAATGATAGAAAGTCGCTGGTAGAGGATTGGAGAATGATGTAATGCCAAGCTTGTTACAATAACGATTCGAAAACGTGATGCAGTTTGGTAATTTGTTTCTATTCATTTGTTTAATATTTTTCTGGGTAAAATTACGGTAAAATTTACGATATGCGAATTTCAAGTCTAGGAACATCGCGCGGTTGATAGAGTGACTAGCTATACACGACGGTCAAACGGTCGTTGTTAAATATTTTGAGAATAATTGGAGAAATTTTCACGATTGGAAACGACACAAACAAGTAGAATAAACATGAAGTGTTTTTTTTTAAGATCACACAATCTCTCTCACAGGCAAAACGTATGAATTCCAATTTTCCCTCGGTTGTTCACATACACGGAATCCCGCGTGATTCTCTTGATCGTTTCCCTTATTACATAAATCAGTCTGGCAATCAAGTCTAACGCTTAATATCAAGCGGCCAAGTTGATGGATCGGAGAATTTCGTCGTGTTTTGTTCATCTTGTTGCAAAATTGGTCATCACTTACGAGAAGAAAACTCCCACCGCTACGAAGCTAATTTTCTAGCTCCATCAATCTTCCTGCTCCGTTAAAACCGCTCCGCCCTCGCATTTAAGATTAAATTTCCACAAACGAAAATACGATGCCTTTCGCCTGGTATCGCCCTAGTACATACATATACATACATACATATACCCACAGAGACAATTTACCAGAGAATGAAAACTCGCATAATCCTGGACGCGACGCGATCGTTCGTGTCAAGCGTGTCGTCTTATCATCGGCCGGGCCGTTCGATTATCGCCCGTATCGTTTCTCTGTCGCGTCGAATAAACTCGTTTGCACTAGCCGCGTGCGATGGAATGAACGCCGAGTAAATTCCCGATCCTCGTCAGCCAGCCAACACGTCATAACGATCAGGTAGCCTAGTCATTGCCCACTCTTATCACCACTAGTCATCTGTATCGTGTATACGTACGTGCTACGCCGCATATTCGTCGAGTGTGTCGGCTAGTTTTCATCCGAGTTCCTGTTCATTGAACGTGTCACCGAGAATCTCCGGTTGCATGTCTCCTCTCTGGTCGACCAACGGAAGGTGGGGGAAGGGGGGAAGGGAGGGTTCATTATTCGTGGCCTTCTTTCGCAAACCTTGCAGCGGATAGGTTAGAGGACTCGGGGTAATTAAATCAGTGGCCCATTAGCAAGACCCATCAGACCCACGTCGTCACGGATTCCGTCTAATTAATGCAAAGCAATGCCGATGCTAACCGGTACAGACAGAATCGCAGACAAGTTCGACCGACCGGCTGGCTGGCTGGTCAGGAAACTGGCAGGCGCAGTAGAATGTGTGCGTCCGTGCTATACTACACCGTCATATTATGCATGGTGATATAAGTAAGAATCGAAAGATCTCGCGTATTGTTCCTCGTGACGTGAACTAGTTTCAATTTTACGCGGCACGTGTAATTTGCACGTCTGTGGTCGTAAATCAGCGAAAAGATGATTTTTGGAGTTTGTGTTAGATTTGAATGAAATTGGTGTTTATGTTCAGCGTTGTGCTGTGAGTTTAGAAACTTTGTTTCTAATTAATTTTATTATTATGATTAGCAATTTTTTTATTAATTATTGCTATCAATTTGTTAATCATTTTCAATAATCAGTATTAAAATTTCACAACCGCGTGTATTTATAATATAATTGTTAATATATTAACATTTTGTAGATTCTTCATTGGATATGTTATTTCGTTCCTCCAGTATTAAAAGAAAAATATATAATACTTGCCCTAAAATTCTCGAACGAGGGCGCATATACATACATATCTGAAAGCACGAGTCGACTCGAATCCACGTCATACGCAGCGAACCTGTTAAATCAAACTACCACCACTTTCTCTTTTTTCTTTTCTTTTTCAAATTTCGGTACAGAGCAACCTGAACCATTCATCTCGATTTCATCGAAACTTCTTCGTGGCAAGTTCCACAACGAGGAGTTATGATTATAAATTGCGGCGGAAAGGAAAATTGGAGATTCTGTTCGTTGCAAAAGACAAGGTGGAGGTGAGTTTCGTTTCTGAATTTGCATCGTGCGTTCCTCCACAGCTGAACGCGAGAGCGTTTGCTTAATTTGACTCGACTGTTAGGCAAACAGTCTGATTATTTATCGTATAATTTCGGTTGGAAGTCTTTCATTTGATGGCGATTCAAAGCCGTAATGGGTAAATGCAATCTTGGTAAAACGAGAAGGGTTATTGCGTGCTGTATTATATCCACGCGAGAAAGTATCGACGATACGTGCACAAATAGCGTTAAATTCGCAATATTGAAAATCGAGATAGCAATTATCCTCGCTTTTCTTTTACAATCGACAACACGCGTTGGTTGTTGGTTTTCGAGCTAGTTAATTATCTTAAGTCGTATAAAAAATTAAGAAGCCATTTTGGCGCAATCTTCGAATTTTTGCTCTCCTCTTGACAAAACAAAGAAGACTTAATATTCCGAAGAAAATCTTCCGTGTATGAGAACGTCGTTTAAGATATACAATAATGGTATACAATAATTGAAAAGAGATTTACAAATGTTACTTCAATATTTCACTGTCTTGTATTCCGAGGGTTGAAACGTGAAAATAACGTCTATCAACGATAGAAAAATCTGAAAGTGAGAGTCAAATGTACGAACGTCAGGTAACCTACATTCGCGGTTCGAAAAGAAAAGACGAGACCGGCCGAAACGGTCGTACGTTCTCGTAAACGTATTACGACCTCGAAAATTAAATCCTATCTGCGACCAGAAATACCACGTTAACTCACCCTAATTCAGACTAACCGATTAGCCTTCGAACGTAGGGGGAACAGGGGAACGAGTTAAACCGCGAAAGGATTATAAACGAGCACCCTATCTGTAGAGCTTAACCTTTTCGGAGCGTGCTCTATTGATGTAGCCGGCGATAAAGGGCCAGTGATCTAGCGAGACGCTTGAACGGCTGATGAAGAGGAGGGGGAGAGGAGAGGAGAGGATAGAGGGGAAGAGAAGATTCGACGGTCACGTAATCGGCAAACGGTGGGGTTGTAGAAACGTTTGTTTGTCCTGCAAGAGTGGCGCATTGTTACAGAGACGCCCGGTGGACACGCGAGCTCCTACTTAATGGGCTTTCTGTGTTTGACGCGCGCGGCCACGATCTTTGTCTTTTCTGCTCGTTTCCGGCCCTTCGATTGTCGCGCGTCCGCTGAATTAAATGCAAGCACTGGCTGTCCGACCGCCGTCTCGTTGCGTGGCCACCAGGGAATTTATCAATGCTCGCCGGGATTCTAACCCGGCGGGACTGCAATAATCTCTCGTGCTCGTGTGCAAGAAGGGGACATTGGAACCTCGAGCGATTCCTTTGATTAGACTCGATCGCAAAAGCGTCTAACAGCGACCACCGCGCGTTTCTGCTTCTTATTACTAGACTGCGGACTTTCGTGTAAATTCATACTTCCGAGACCGAAGTGGTTGAAGGAATAGAACGTGGTTGGTGGAAGCTTGTTCCATTATACATCGTAGGAGGCAATTTTGGTCTTTACAATTTCCAATAAATTCGTAGTTCTACTTGTTACGTCGTCGAGGAAATTTAATTAGACCCTTAGACACAGCGGATAGTTTCTTGTCAAAATTTTAAGACTTTCAATAGAAATGAAATCAAGCGACGAATCTTCAATCAAGGTGAAACTAACGTGTTGAACATTAAAGGAGAAATATAAAGAGTATAGTAATAAGTTTCTGTTTCTGGAAATCCGCATTCGACTAGATTTGAGTTCGCATAGGAAACGATGTGTAATGAATTAAAGAAACAAAAATCATTCGTTTATTATAGTTTATAATTATAAAAATGTCAAATGCAACGTGGTTTTTGGATAAGAAATTTTTGAACCCTATTCTCGTTTTTCTAACTTTTGAAGAATGTAAAAGTAAGATGAACATTTTCGCAGGTGATACGGTGATGAAATTTATCAACCTGCATTACGCGTGAAATTTTCCAGGGATGGACGGGAGGAGAAAGTACAACGAGATGCGTAAACCAACACAGTAGCAATTAAACTGCCCAGTTTTATCATTTTTTTTCACTCCGTGCTGAAAAAAGGAAACAGAGAGACGTCACTGTGCTGCATTCTTTTCTTTTTTTTTTTTTACGGCAACGTTGCGTAACAGCAGCTGCAATTTACACAATAATTATCTCGAGTCCTGCAATTAAAAAAAAAAAAAACAGAAGAAAAAAAAGATCGTTCTGCATCATTTTCAAATTGCAGTTAAACTCACCAGTTCTTAATTTTTCATAGAAGATTTACAAAATTTGGCGATAAGGGTTCATTAAAGTAGATAGTAAAAAAGTATTCTCGATGATTCATCTATCGTTGCACGATTAGATTTTTCCGTTTTCATTTCTCCTGTCTCTTCCACATCTTTGACTATTTTCTATCGCAACGACTCGTCGTTAATAATTTTGGCGTTGAAATCTCGATACAAATCCAATTTTTCGCACGTCGTTACGACGATCTACAATCTCTGCTATCCGCGACATCGAGGGATCCGCTATCCCTCTTGGACAACTTCTTCTTCTTTTTTCCTTTTTTCCTTTTTCCTCTCTCCTCGCAACGAAAATACCAGGCCGGTCGTTAACGCGCGGAGCAAACACGAAATCGCGTCTGTCGCGAGCGAAACTAATGCAGTTTAAGCGTCCAGGGTGCATAAAGCGAATTCATAAAGCGATACGAGCCCCGCAATAATCGAGATCGCAGTCTCGGTCGAGTGGTGCGCGGCGAGCAGTGGGGCGAGGGAGTGGGCTAGAGGGGGTTGACGGGAGCGAATGGGGGTGGCGGCGCGGTGGGTGACGCAACCTGCAAGGAGGGACGGGGAGGTGGCAGAAATGGAACGAAAGAGGGAAAAGAGGAACAGGGAGAAAGAGAGGAAAATCTGGGAGCTTCGTTGGCATCCGGTCTACTCGGCACGGCAGACTCATTAAGGGGTTATTTCAAAGTTTAACTGAATCGAGTCGAGAGGGAGAGATGATAAAAACTCAGACCTCCCTTGCTCTTTCTCCCTTCGCCGCCTATAACCCATCCCCCTTCTCCCTCTCTCTCTCTCTCTCTCTCTCTCTCTCTCTGTGTCTGTTTTTTCATCTCTTTCCTGCTCGCTCGTTGATCCCCCAGGTTCCTCTTTCACCGTCTCCGTTCGTCGCGCGGCCATCCTCTCCCCGCAGGGGGATAGACTTCTTCACTGCCCCTGCCCATCCTCCTCTCGACACTCACTGTACCGTCGGCAATATTAATTAACGTCATCCTGCAGCCGCAGTCTAGATATTTGCAGTTTGTTAGCTGAAAAGTCGCTAAGTCGCGACGCCCGTTTCTCCTTTTCTCGTCGCCCCTTTTTCCCTTTATTTCCTTCCGCGAAATCTTCTTCTTATTTCCTTTCCTCGCTCGGCGTTGCCATCAGCATCCTTATTGCTATTTCCTCGTTGCTGCAGCGTGTTCAACGCGTACACCTTTCTGGCAGGCCCTCTTCTTCTTCTTCTCTCACTTCTGTTTCTTCCTTTCTCCTCGCCACCGGACTTTGCCGAATTTTCAGACAAAGCAGACTGAAGAGAGAGAGAGAGAGAGAGAGAAGCGCGAGATCGCGCATCAAATTAATCTTCGTCGAGAAACGGGAGCTTGATGATCCGCTTGATCGATAATATCGATGAGACGCGCACAGAAGAGAGGAGAGAAGTGGACTGGTCTCTAGCTGGAACGCCGAGAGAAGAACACGAAGTCGAGCCGAGATCTCGCGCTTACGAAAAAGAAACGACGCAGCATTTACCAGCATTGGCCGCCACCAGCGTCGCTTGCTTCGCATTCAATTACAAAGTGATCAACGTCCAACCCCCCACGGCAACACGGTTAACGACTCCAGATGGAGAGCTTTGTACGGCTTCTCGCAATTTCTCTTTTCACCCGTCGCGCGCGCCACCCTGTTACACGCTTGTGTTCACGCTGGCTGCACGTGCGCCCCGGTGCACACGCTTGTTCGACGATGATGCATAAACCTGTTATCCCAGTTTCCTTGGTTCCCTCCGGTTTTCTTGAATTAGAAGTGAATCGGGTTAGCATGAATCGCGCGGTGAAACACGGTCACCCAGGTGTGTGCGCGTTCTTTTTTTTTCCTCTTTTTCTTTTTCTTTTTTTTCAACGCGATAACGATGGCGCGATATAATGAAATATTTGCGTGCTAATAACTCGCCGACACGTTACAGCAACGCGATGAATTATGCAGAGAGAATACGACGACGTTGCTGTGACGATAAGAATCGAGATCGATTGTAATTATTTAATAACGTCGTGTTTGCTTCGAGATCTTGTCTCGAGGGCTATCGATGTGCCTGCTGGTGTATTTTGCGTTTTGCTCGTGATCTCAAACCTTTTTTTTTCTCTATCTTTTTTTTTACTTTTCCTTCTTTCGTACGATCTACTTCTCTTTATAAAATAGCGAGCAGACTGCGGATTTTTAAGCGCGAAATTGCGTAGAGTACGCGTTCCGTCCAGAGTACATTCTTTCAATTATATCCTCCAAAAATATGAATTTGCATAAACGTCCGCTATCTAGTAACAAGTGAACGTGGTTCGTCGTTCATTGCTGGTTGTTTGATCAAGCCGTTCCTCCAATTTTGCCCGAGTCTTTCTCTCGCTCTTTGCTGATCTAATTAGCAGATTGCCTGGCCACGAGAAATCCTTCAACACTCAGATCCCGATCTCAATTAACCGAGCTGCTTTAAATATCCACGTCACTTCACAAGTCAAACACCCGGGAAAAAGCACGCACCACGTACAATAAACGAAAGGAAAAAAAAAAGCAAAGTTAAGAAATTTCCACGGTTTTCCGAACGAGTGGGAGGCACGGTTTTTGAAACGAGTCATAAAATTTCATCAATTCGTCAAACGGTGAACAGGATCTCGCTTCGGCCTATGTGACAGGTAATGGCTATGGCAACGAGGATGGCCATGGAGCCGCGTATTACGCGCGGAATCTCCTCGAGCCTCGGCTCACCCAAGGTGTGTGTTGCCGGCTATCCGCCGGCGTGTAAACAAATTGGCAGTAATGACGTTGCAATTTGTCAGAACGACGATGGCACACGCGGAACCTAACCATACGGCGGTCTCGTAGTGGTCCTGGCCTGCGCTCGTGTTTGTTTGCATATGTGACGCGCGAGGGATGAGATCGGTGTTCGATGCGGCGGTACAGGTATACACACCTGGCTGATTTGCATACGTACGCGGCTGCCGCAGGTGTTCCCCTCGTTCCTGCGAGCCCTCACGATGATATTGCGTCATTTCACGCTGCCCCGAGGAAAGATTCGATCCGCAAGGCATTTCAGGCTGGCAGTATCCTTCGGAGAATGCGGAGAGAGTTGCGGTTGGCAAGCATCGTGAAGCGATCAGGCTCGATACGGACGAGCAGGTTTTGTCGCCAAGCCGTTTTCTCACGCGTTCCGCTACTACGTGTTGAATTATTATTCAGTGGCAAGAGATAGATAAGGAGATGAATTGGAAGGACCGATGGTGGTTGGAGAATTTGGAAAATCGAGAGCGAAAGATCGATAGTCGAGAGTTGCCGATGGAGTATGTGTGAATAAAATCCAATATGCAGGATTGCTAGGAAAACTAATTGCACATATTTCGTTTCTACAGTATGAAATTTTGGTGATTACATGAGATTACAATTTAGCTATCGATTCGAATTTATTATAGTATATAATTAGCATACAACTATTGTAATAAATGTTAGGCCTAGTAATATTACAATTACTATTGTAACAAATATATATATATATATATATATATATATATATGTATATATATATATTATTAGGCACATTGAGTGACTGATTTAATTTCTTGATATTAATTGATAATTGAACTGACTTTGTATCTTTTTGAAGGTTTTTAGTGTTTTAAGATTTGAAGTTATCGTTCCGATATTTGATATCTTGTACAATCTAATTAATCGTTATTAAATTTGACATCATAAGAATTTGATTTTTCGTGTCTTTTTGACCGTTTTTAATGCTTCGAGATTTCAGGCTATCGTTCCGATATTTGATATCTCACAATCTAATTAATCAATATTAAATTTGATGACTAGTCTAATTACGTGTAATCGATATTGAAAATATCATAAGAGTAATTAAAGATCTCCGATGATTCAGTTTGAGAAATTCTGACTGAATGTTAATTGCCTACCGCAATTGATTTTGGCAATTGAAGAATTTTTACGCACGTGCACACACACACACACACACACACACACACACACACATACACACATTTAAAATTCACTCGCAAAAGAATACGTTTCTCTTCGTTCCGAAAGTTGTGCGTAAACTTGGATGCCGCTGTCAATATGTGGAATTGCGATCGTACGAGGCTGTGAACCGAACGATAATATTGCGATCATAATGCGACTCGGGTCGTTGGCAAACCGGTTAAGAAAAGAGCCTGCTGCGAGGCACCGACACAAGAGACCCTTTACATTTACGCCATGCCAGTATGGCGTCTGATTTACGTGAGGGGCGCGAGCTTATTGAATGCTCATGTGTTTTGACGTTAACGAGCGTAATGTCCCGTTAAGAGTCCCCAATGGGCTACCATGCACGGCCCGCCGGTATAAAAATCGAAAGTTCTCATTTTCTTCGGCCACCGTGTCTTAAAGGAGCGTGCTTCACAAATATACATATATTATATATCGACATTTTTGATATGCAAACAACATCGACACAAAGCAATGTAACTGAGTTTGTGACACGCATTTGTGCCCGAACGATATTCATTCATTTGGGAATTTTATTGGTCGACTTTTATTTCGAACGAAAGGTTGCAACCATGTGTGAATCAATATACACATCGATACAATTTTTAAATACCCGCAGTAAAAGTATGTAATAACAAAACACGTAATACAAAGTGCATAAAAATACACGATCAGTTCTATTTTTTATTCATTCTTTTCTATTCCATTATTACCCACGTGTGATCAGTGTTTCAATTTTTTGGAAAAGAGATGGCTCACGTCCGTGAGTTTATTTCGTTAGAAAGACAACTAAATGTAAATTTCAGAATGTAAATTTCAGAATCAGAGCGTTTCACGTACGATAATTATTAGACTGCGGATGTTTATGTAAATTTCCATCTTATTAGTTGTAATTTAAAAAAGGAGACAAGTAAATATCTTTTTTTTTTTTAGATGCTAATGTTCCATATTATTTCAATTATATGCACTTTGTAAAATTTTATACCGGAGAACTTTCTATGACTGTAGAACACAATCTAGTAATTACATTCGTACGTTCTCTCTTTATACATGTAATTTCTTTCTCTTAAAAATTATAGAAATATTTCCAGGAGACACAGAGAGAGAGAGAGAGAGAGAGAGAGTGACGGACAAAGGAAAGTTTAAATTATAGTATTTGCAAAGTAACTTTTACATTAAACGTATTTTTATCTATTCGTACTCTTATTAAATATTTTATATTACTTTAAATGTTAATTTTTAAAACTTTCCTCTTCGTCGCCGCTATCAGTCGGTCTTAGTTCGAGACACTAGTCTATTCGATTTTTTTTCTTACTCGAAAATCATCGTCAGCGATTCGTTATGAATATTAAAAAATATGGAGATTCTTCAACGCACGAGAAGCAAGCACGTGAAGTGGTTCCCTTGACGATAAACAATTTCTCAAGCGACTGCACGAGCAAAACCATTAAGAGAGTGGATCCCATTTCGGAGAAACAAACCGCTTGAAACGTGCACTCGGGGTGGTTAATCTTACAAGTTACCCCCTCCATCCGTTGCCGGTCCTTAACGAGACTTTTATGGTTGAATATGCAACTGCGTCCGGTCAAAAGTCGTTTTAACTTTCGCGACTGTTTGCAGCCTCGCGTAGAACTAACAGAAATGTCCGCTGTTTAACTATTCCCGTGTTCTTCTTTACTCCTCCTGGCACACAGCCTGGAAGAGCACACAACTTTGTCGCAACACATACAGATAAATACTAAGGAGAGAGAGAGAGAGAGAGAGAGAGAGAGAGACTCGCAGATTTTCATGACGCTCAAATTGGATGTTCCAATATTTTCACTTCGTAATGTTATATAATTCTTTGGTATTTCTTTTTCTACCTTCTATCGGTGGGAAACTTATTTAAAAAAAAATTTCTCTTTTATTTACTCCTGATTAAAGAACTTTGCTTGACAAACGTGTTAAATTTGGCGAAATTTTTTTTTCAACTTGAAGCCAATTTCTTCATTCCGAGCCGGCAAATTTCTCTTTACTCATTAACATGTCGTATTTGCACAAACTTTCGGTGCTTTCGGTATTACGAATACGAAAGCTTAGAAATTTCAGTACTGGTTGGTTTAATATGACTTTTTATATCGTTAGACTTCGAAACTATTCCGTTGCTATATTTTAGCCTTAAAGGTGTTTATATATAATTCCTCAGTCATTATTATCATTAATCAATTGCAAAATTTGTAAATTGCAATTAATTATAGACAAAGGATAAACAGAGAACAGACAAGTCTGATATTCGTATTGTACGTGATACAAATATTCCAAAACACGATCGCACGGTAACACGTTACGCGATCAAGTTGCACAATCTCGCAAAGGATTAAACAGTCCCTGGATTAATGAGCGATCTCAACACCCTAAATCCCTGCCGATCTCACCTCAGTGGTTATCTTTTCCCTGCATAACGATCCGCGAAACTAAATTCCTCAGACGCTCGCTCACTCAGCCAGACTTGAGAAACAGTTCACGTTCTCTCGTCAGAAGTTCTCTCCAAGTCGATACAGCCAACTGGAACTCTGTCCTCGAAACGTGCATACGTTGCTGAGATATTCGTTCGATCGTCGGAATACGCTGCTCCGATATTCATTCGCTCGTTTCCATCGTTCCGCGTTCTTTTCGTTAACGCGCAAACCAACGAACGTGACCACACACACACCAAGCAAACTAACCGTGTTCGTTTTATTTCTGTTTCAGGTAAGAAGCCTTCCTTCGACAAACGAGCGAACTAGAAGATAGCGAAACTAACGTAATCTCGCGAGATGCCGGTGTTTCGCACCTGGTCGATGATCAACGCGTCGTTTATTACGCTCGTAGACATCGAAGTGCCCGAGTTACGAGAGGTAGGCAACGAGACGAGTCTTTACTTCAGACCGTTTCTGGGAAAATCCTATCATTTTACGATACCTCGGTGTTACGTTGGTGGATGCGGTAACCTTGGGCAGCACGATGGGTTCCATTCATTCGCGTGTTTGGTTTCGACGTAGTATCGCATTCCTTCGACGTGAGCGAACTGGTCGAGGCATTCCAGTTTTGTTTTACGATTGACGCACAGGTGGGATTGCGTAAGTTAATGTTGAGGCTAGTTTATATTGGTCTAGCTTCCTTTCTTGGGTGGTCGACTGTGTGTTGGGAATAACTTCGAAATGATTCATTGGCTGTTGGAGATGGAGTGTTGACGCCTTGAGATATGACTCGGTTGATTTGTAATTTATCGCTCGTATGAATCTTTCGAATACTTTAATCGGTTCTGCCAATAGAAATGAGATGAATCATTTCGGGAATCATTTTGTTATTTTCAAAAATTCGTAAGGTGGAATCTGTCAGTTTTTCCGATAATTAAGAAAATAACTCGTTGCTTATTTAGTCTGAATTTGATTAGAATATTCAAATCAACATTATCTTCTCCACAAGAAATGTCTTTTTTTATCTTAAAAAAAAATCTGTCTAATATCTAATAACTCTGTCTTGTGACAACAATTAAATGTAAATCTACCAATTACGAATTGATCGCAATGATAAATTGATATTCCATCCCAATGATCTGCAGTAATGCAAATAGTTGCAAATCCAAGTGCACAGAACTGTCGAAAATTATTAGCTGACTATATGGGTTATATCACTTTTCAACAAAGTTGTCGAAAACGGCGAACAATAGGCGAATCCAATCGACGATGGAAGCACGCATTTCGCATCTTTCGCCAGAGTTCAGTGATAGAGGGATACAAACAGATCAAAGCTTATAGGTACAGAGCAACGTTGTTGGATTGACAACATTGGTTCTGCTTTGACATCGGAGCGAAAGCAGTATACAGCGGTCAGACGGGAAGGTTTGCGGCTTACAGGGAGGGGAAGGAAGCGACCGGTCGCTTTAATTACGCGGGGCCATTGTTGCGGCCGGTTGTTTATAATTAATCGTTCGAAAGCCTGTCTCTGTCCACGACAGATATGACGGCCAATAAAGTACGTCGGCAGCCAGCGTGTACACCGACGTGGAATTTCGTTATCGTGGAATTTTGGTTTGCTAGCCGTCCAAATCGGAATCCTGAACGTTGATCATCTTTGTGTAGCGACCGATCGGATAGCAAAGTGTCAAGCTCGTTGTTCACGACGAGTATTACAGAATTGGTAGGCAAGTTTGGTAGAGAGGGGATGCTCGAAGGATGCTCTTGTGTTTATCTGACGCGTATCTGCACGCTATTGACCAAAAGTTTGAATACAGTTATTACGTCTGTATTTTATACTCAGTTTGATGCTTCTTCATACGCGAATATTTACACGACATTTTTTAAAGAGTTTAGCAAAATTTATATTCTATTCAAATGTGAACAGGTGAGACCTATATTTAGAATCAAACATGAGTACACATCTTGAAGATACGAAATTTAATATATCTTCAAGAATTCAGAATTCTATTTCCCTGTAATGGAGTGCAACAGTAATCAATCTCTACCCCAAACTGTAATTATGTAATATCATCGTTACGATATTTAACAGTAGTTGGAAGATTTCGTGATTCTAATTTTATGTAATCCACAAGTATTACAGAAATCTCTTATTTGCAAGTTGCATGTACTGATTTTTGACAGCGTGTGTGATTTGATTCGCGAGTTTGTAAGATCGAGTACAGACAATGTTAAATGTGAACAATTTTAATGACGTAGGAAAATGGTTATTTATCTGAAGCAGTTACTATGCTGATATGTTTAATCAAAGTGGCAGAGATCAGCAGCCATTGAAGTCGAAGGACTATCAAAAAGTTGGCTGTCCATGCCAAATTCAAATGAACCGTGTTAAATTTCAACCAGCGACCGATTTTTGCCAAATCGAGTAGCTTCTGCCTTTTCGTTTCGCTCCTTATGCTTCAATCAAATTCTTGTTCGATGCAAATCACATACTTTCGAAAGAGTTTTCCAGCCACGATTTTAGAATATTCCAAACATACAATTACAAACGCCGGAATAATTGGAAGAATCTCTGTTCCAATAAAATTATCAAAATCGAGAGATTTTGCTATTTCAATGTACTTCTTCTAAAATTAGTCGCAAGATAGCTGAAAACAGATAGCTGAAAACAGTCGTTAGCGGAACGACTTGTCGTCCATGAAAAAGAAATTCCTTTCTTCTCCTAATTTCATCGGTGAGGAATGGCTCGCGAAGGTTCTTGACAGTGGCGATGGCCGCCACGATGAAATAAACGCGGACGAATATTCCAAGCGGTTTTTTCTTCTTCTTCTTCTTTTTTTTTTCTTTTTTCTTTTGCACCGGCAGGAACCTTTTCATGGAAGCCATTCGATGAAGTGATTAGGTGAATTCCGACGAAACCGCGGGAAGAAAAAGGTGGCGAACGAGTGGCACAGGACGTAACGGTGAATGGGGTTAGAGGGCGGAGTTGGGCAACGGGGAAGAGAGAAGAGAAAATGAAATGGCGGTTAGCCAACGGTTATTGCAAGTCACTTCGGTGCCATAGAATAGAGTTATCTCCGTGGACCTCTCTCGCGCGTCGCTGCTTCGTATTCACGGGAACAGTTTCACGGTTTCACGAAACAATGCACAGCACACCGGCCGATAGGACGCGCGATGCGCTTAATTGCTCGTAAAATTGAGCGATTTATGAAGTCTCACCGCATGCTAAGTATCCTCTGGGAACTTGCGCGCGCGAGGATGCGTCACGCTGCGGAACATCGTTCTGCCGCTTTGTGTTTCTCGTCGTGGGAACATTTCGTCGGGACACCTGTTCTGTAGAATCAGGTCGCTGTTCGCCGTTCGATCGAGCATCTCGTGAAAAAAAGAAAAAAAAAAAGAAAAGAAATGGAGACGAACCGCAAGCCATGTGAGTTCTCGACGAATAAATGAAGAACATTTAAAAATTCTCTTGAATGAGTGTCAACAATTTTCTTCAACTTTACTTTTCTTCTCGTCTATATAAATCACGAGGAAAGATAAGGAGTAATAAGCTGCATCATTTATGCGTTGATATAATATTCGAAGTTGGGCTTTGAGCATTGTCTTCTCCATTCGCGTGATTCTCTCTGATGACTGCCAGTTTGTTACGAGATGAAACAAATTGCAATTTCGTTGCTGTTGCGTGCACTACTTTCAGCAGCTGATCGCGCGGTAGATCAGAGTCACTGTGTCTGACCACTTGTAGTAGAATCACTTGCAGTTCAATTCATCTAGGGACTCCACGCACGATTCTGATAAGAATTTGAAGTGAAAACTTGCGACGGAAGTATTAAATATCCTTCTTCATCGGATTTTTGTGGAAGAAAACCGTTTCCCTCATAATTCATAGCGAGAAAGTCAACTTCTCGCGAGTTGTCGAAACTTTCCAATAATTTTCCCGAACTGCTGTTCTTCGGTTCTTCGTCGATGCACAGCGACAGGAAAGACGAGTGGGACGCGGAGCAGAGACAGACGCGCTATTGCGAGCAACCTTGTGACGAAGGTTACGCAACGAGCGGAGAAGCGCGCACACGTGTTGTCGGAGTGTGATGCAGCTGATGCACACGTAAACGCATGTGTGCACGAGCGCACACACGCACCATGAACCAGGCACGCTCAGTCCTGCCAATTGACTCAAATGCACATTTACCCTACATCGTCGACAATTACATAATGGGGCCTACGCTCAGGCACGTATCTCGCCGGACTTTTTTACCATTTTCCACGTGTCCAGTCGTCCATTGGAACGTCGATCGCCGATTGATTCAATAATCGCTCAATATCGATCGATTCACGTAAATAGCAAGAGGAATGGATCTTTGATACGGTTTTACTTCGATCGATCTGATGGCGTGAGAGTTGCGGAAGACAAACATTAATTAATTGTTCCTCTTTTCCTTAATTGTTTCCCTTTTTCTGTCTATTACGCGACGAATGAACAATTCGTACAGTCATTTTGATATTCGCAGCAAGAATATTTAGAATCAGACTCGTGTTTCGTGATTAGTTTTTATCAGGTTAATATCAATTTTAATAAGAATCTTGAATGAAAGAAAATTTACGGCAGAGCTGCCATGGCTTTTGTCAAAAATCTTGTATTTCTCGACTTTCTCATTTTTTTACATTAAATTATCTAATCTTGAAGTATTGTCCTTTCATTTTTAATACATACAGTCACGCAACGTAAACGCAAAGAAAGTTTAAAAAGCAAATGGCACGAGATAACCTGTAATTCTATAAAATGGCAATCTATGCTTTATATTTTTTTCTCGTTAAGATACCATTTAAAATATATCTTCAAATATATCATTCTCAATATATGAGGTATTATAAATTTCCTTTGGTGTAACCAAGAAAATCTTACCAACGATAACATATCATATAAAAACTGAACGCTAAATAAAATATCCCGACATCGCGGTAAAATTATAATTCCCAAATTCCGTATTGTTGCCACGCGATTTGCTTTCGAAGCAAATTGCACAGTTGTCCGATTGCTTGATACCGTATAAACAATATGCGCTGTAAGCCACTCCTACAGCGTTGCCATAGAATTTGAACACCGATCACACTTTGGCGGTGATTTACTAGCATCCGGTCTGATTAGTTAATCATAACTGCATTCAATCCCGAGATGCTCGAAATCCTGTGTGTGTGTGTGTGTGTGTGTGTGTGTGTGTGTGTGTGTGAAGTTCTGTCGTATAAATGCGCGCTCAAACAGCTCGTAGATAGTCGACGGATGTTGCATCCTATCGCGGTGCTAATGAAACTTCCACCGAGTGAGAACTTTCGATGACACGTTTCTGCGTGCTACCTGCGCGCAGTTCTGTCGTCTGCATTGTCGGCTAATGCTTGTAACGATTGTTACGCTCGAGCGTTGCTAAATAATCCAGCAACTTTGTGTCACATGTTACTTCGGATCAATTGAACCGAAATGAAACGTTTCAAAGGTCCGTGTGTTGTGCGATCGTTCGTATGTAGAGAGAGAGAGAGAGAGAGAGAGAGAGACAGAGAGAAGTTACGCCGAGAGGAAATTGGTGTGGAAGGGTGAACACTGAATTCTGACTGGAATTGCAAATTTTGACTGGAGCGTGGCAGATGTTGATACACACTTCTGTCTCCTGCGTGTTACCAGGCAATTAGCCTGTTTAAAATTAGGATTTAATGGACTTTGCAGTTACGCGGAATGAAACTGACAGCGCCATTGACAGTTTACTAAGGGAATGTTCAACCCTTAAGTGCCAAAGTAGACATTGAAATTAGAATAGTCTCGCAGTTTTCATTGCTACTGTTTGTTGCGTTTTTTTTACTGAACTGCGGATTTCAATATAATTCAAATCTGTACGAAAATACATCTGTTCAAATATATTCTCTTCTATTCTCAAATCTTTTCATTGAACACTTTACTTTTATATTTCAATTCAGGAAGCTGAAATACACGTTCGCTATTTATAAGGCGAGGAGTGTAAATACAAAGATTAACTAGTTTCGCACATCATAGAATCGGCGAACGCGACAAAATGTTTTATAGCCTTCAGGCTACCAGCCAATTCCTCGCTGGTTTTACGATCGTGTAGCTGCGATACTAAACGTCAACGCTGACGCCTTTATACAAGATCGTATCCTGCTTGAGTCTACCAGCTCGAAGTAGTCAACTATTAACTCTGTTTGAGAAACTCTCTCTCTCTCTCTCTCTCTCTCTTTCTTTTCCTCTTTCGACAGAAGAATAAGAGAGAGAGAGAGAAAAACGTAAAGTGGCATGAACGGAACGAATCTTAACCTTGCGTTGCCACGTGTTTCTCGTTAACGATCCCGACCGGGGCGCGTAATTACTGTATTGTTCGACGGTGTATTACTTATTAGCCGTTACTTATTCCGTCTGGGTGCCGTTAAATGGAGCGACATCCCGCGTGTGTCTGTGCAAGCTGTTGGAGCCGCGGCTGGCCTCGATCGTTACGCGGTGCCGCGTTCCGGGAAAGCCACCCGGAGGGAAATTAAACTCGATTGTTGCGTTTTTCCGATGCCAGTTAATAATCTAGCCTCGCGGAAACGCGACGGAACATTTCCACAGCGATACGTCGCGTATCGTTATTTTAAACGTTACGTTTGGCCAATCGCACGTCGCATCCATGTTTTCACTCCAACGTCACCATACTCTTGATTCCATACGTTTCTTTCTTTTTCTTTTTTTTTCTCTTCTTTTTTCCTTCTTTTTTTTAGCTACCATCGTATCATTAACTTTCTTTTCCTTCTTTTTTTTTGTAATCTCTTCTTTCTTTTTTCCTTCTTTTCGCTCGTTCCCCTGAACGTGAGATCGTTTAAGTCCAGGTTGACGGTTCGGTAATTCAGACGCGAGCAACGTGGAAAACGACTTCCACTGTTGTTCTTTTCATTGTGCCCTCTCTATTTCTATGGTAATTAGCCGTTTCCGACTACCGACGTTCAAATAACGTACTGCCAGTGAAAATAAGAGCTCTCTCCCGATTGCTCTTTACGACTTTATCCTACTAATTTCCGTGTTCTTCTGTTAAGCTGTTCTCGCCGCTCTATATTCTCCGCGCCTCTGAGAGACGATCGATCGATTCTTTTCTGAGAATCGCCAAGTCGCTTTCCCAAGTCGTCGTATATTTTTTTTCCTCTCTGTATCTATCTCGGCGCGTCCGAGCACGAAGCGGATGTGTAATATTTATATCACTTGCATTTGCATGTCCGAGTAACATCCGGTTAATCGATAAATATCGACGAGCCACCGTCAACGACGATTTGATACGTGCAGTGACGTATGAACACTTCTTGAACAACGACGAGACGTTATAAGACACTGACGTAACTAACTAACAAGCCAATGTTTAATTTAATTTACGAGCTCGAGTTGTCTGATAATTTTAAGAACAAGGAGAAGTACACTCCTGCTTCAGAATTGAAAGAATTAAATAATACTTTCTACTATGAAAGAGAAATCCGCGAAGTATTAGCAATTGTACGCTAATTGTTTCATTGAAAAGAAATTTTTGAAAATACCATTCGTTCAAAGTACAATCCCATTTAAAAAAAAAAAACATACATCACTTTTACATTGAGTCGATTCGTACGTGTCTATCTGCAGAAAAAATAATTATACCAATTATGAATCACTTACCTCGCGAACTGTAGCAGCAGATAAAATAAAGTTTAAACTTGATGTTTAATTAATAATTGTATCTATTGGACATTCTTTTGGACCAACATGAGTAATATATGTAGTTACCTAGGAATGTAAATACCTTTTATTAAATGCAATTCCATTTTATAAAATTGTAAACTACCACGAGCCGCTTGCCTTTAAAACTTGCCTTCCTGTCCACTACTACTACGTCTTCCGTGTAACGAGTAGTTCACCAGTTCATAATTCGAATCTATGGATGAAAATCGGTCACCCTATATACACGTACATATGTGCAGCTCTAGAGCAAGGTATTTCTAGCTGTTTGTTCGATGCCAATAGTGGATATCGCGCCGAGTTGAATTTCCATGTTCCCTCTAAAAGGTCAGTCGCGTAACATTCCGATTGCAAGCTGTAAAATTTCACCGACCGGTGTCCCATAACTGTTTTCGCTCGTTAACCGGCGCACTCTGTTTTGCTCTTTAAACGATTGTCACGACGATGGATTGAAAAATAGCCGTATTTGCGTTAGTTTTTTACAATTCTACATCGCTTCCACTCGACCGACCGTTTGTTTCAGGTGTTTCTCTGCCTCTCCCCTCTAGTTTTTGTGTTCCCAGTTTTTTTGTTTTCTCTTTCTCTTTTCTTCTTTTTTTTCCTATCCGAACACGCAATTATTTTTAGAAATAAAACACGACGTTCGAGTCGGAATTTGCTAAACTCCGGTTGGTACTCCGATATCAACCATTTAGTACGCGCTACGCTTGCACAAACGTTGTTTCAGTTGTTTGCCCGGGAGCTCTTTAAAGTTCCTCTCCCCCCTCCCTCCCCCCGGTTATCTGAATTTCTCTACTTTTAGAGCTCCCGAATGGAACACCGATAATGGATAGGAGTAGCAACGAATTGAATTACTCACGATCACGGGAGGCCGGATTCTCGAAATTAAAACGCTCGTTGCTCGTGTCGACGATTGCTTCGTTCAATCTCATTTAATAATCGTTCATATTTCGCTTGAGACCTTTGGACGTGGAAGAATCTGGCTGTTCTGAATTTCGGAATGATTCGAAATTTTCCAATGGTTTAAAAATTTTCCCGACGATTAACAACTTTCCAACTCCCAGTATTCAATTCTCAACTGCTATTTACTATTAGTAATTACTATTTACTTCGTGCTAATGATATTGTTAACATTTACTCGTGATGAAATTTACTCATTTTACTAACACTAATATTACCGTACTACTGGTAATTAATATTGCTAGTATCATTGATCAACAACAGTTTACTGTTAAGCCTTTTAATTTCAGAATTTCTGATTTAATTTCATTTCACTACCAATCGCATCTTGCTACTGCGAAGAGTGTAAAGTGCAAGATGCACAATATTAATAATCTTCTACAAGATTAATACTATTTTCGGGTTCGAGATAGTCGAAGGAAAAAATATTTCCTCGATTACAATTGTCCCACGATCGTTGCATTTTCAGCGTTGTGGTATTCGTCTATGCAAACGTTTTTCCCCACTAATCAACTATCTTCAGGATGCAAAACATCCAACCTCAGCGTTCCCTCAGCGACACAGCTAATCACGCTAATCAACTTACATGCTTGCAACGTAGCTGGCGAACCTTCGTGTCGTGTGACGACACGGGGAAAGGCATCTAGAGGGAAGGCGTCCTGACGCGGAAAGTTCACGAAACTAGGGTGACCGAGTGACGAAAGTGATTATCGCATCGATATCGTTCCCTCTGGAGTCCTTCGGCTGTCGTATATATACAGCACCGGTCAAAAGTTTCGCTACACTTTTTATCTCATTAATTTAGTATTCTCGCTACACGTTTATATTTTTACTCATCTTATACTGCATATCGCGACGGACATATTCACCTCTATTAATATTCGGACACTTATAAGAATATCTTTCACGAACGTATTATATATTATAAAATTGGCATTTCGTTAACATTAGTATACTAGAGATTATCGCTACGAATCGAATTTACGTTTATCAAATTTTATCAATGCAATCGTAATAGTTTCGCAATGTTAACGAAATTCTACAATATTTTATACAACACGCACATGGTATATATAAAAGTTCTTCTATAGTAAGTGTGTTTCGTATGCCCTCGTGCACTATACGTTTCACACACAGGGGGTATGCGTTCAAATTTTTAGCCAAGTAATAACGTACATACACACCGTGTGCCCCTTTCTCCAGATACACATACTCACACTCTCTTTCTCTCTCTCTTCTTGTCTTCTCTACCTCTGTAGACACGTGTCCCTAAAAATTCCAGTTCTCCGTTGCCATCTTCAGCTCACGGGGCGGGGGGGAATGCAGCGTCGTAATTACCAGCGCTAACTGCCGGTACTGTTACTCGGCTCGCACGGTCTGATTCTCCCTTTGTCTCGTGAATCCGCGCCTTTAGTTCCGCTCGTACGACCGGGCAACGTACAACTAGAGATCTAATCGCAGCGCAGCTTTCGAGCTACCACCAGGGGTGGTTCCTTCCTGCGTTTCTCGCGTGGATTTTCTCTCGGTTCCCTTTTCGCAAGCAACCCCTTCCGCGCGTTTCGTCCACCGGCCGCATCTACACGTACACGTACACGTACACGTATGTATACGTGTTTAGACCAACAGCCATGTGATTTCGTTACCCGTGTGCACGTTGTATGGGCATTCACCGCAAGAGTTACGACGTGCTCCCCGCAACAGGTCCGTCGCGGTTTCCCCCCTTGGCTAGCGCGCCAACGCCGAAAGAACAGGAAGAGGGCGGGTGGATGCTGCCCGGAGGAACACAAACTCGGTGATAAAGAGGAGACCGTCTTTCTGTCTGTCTGCTCGTCGGGTTGTGCTTCTTCTTTCGAATGAGTTCTTTTTATGATGAGACGCAGTGAGGGGAGAAATTTGGTTGGCGGTTACTCGCAGAGAATTAGTGCGAGATTGATTCGGTTCCTTTTGTTCCAGGGGGGGGGGGGATGTTGAATAAGAAGCATAATGTTGGTTATTTTTTTGCGAATGAAACGAAGAAGTGAGATGCAATTCGATTGATTGTGTCGTAAGAATGGAGGTTGTTTTGATTTTCGATGGTCCGCGTTGTTTCGTTCGATGATGGAACGTTCAATGATGAGAGGAAACGCATTCCGTTCGAATTCTAAAATTTGATTTCAACGAATGGGCTGCCCCATCTGTACCTTCATCGAAAGATTTTTTTTCACGCGAATCGCACCGACGTGTTTTACTACTCCACTTTGCCCGTAATGGAACATTTTTTTCTCGGACGTACGATCGTTCATAAAAGATCGTGACGTGCCGTCACGATCAAAATAACGCGAATACAATTTCATCAAAATATTTGTTGTTTGCACGAGTTTCGTAGTTGCTTTAACGGTGGATAGGTGGGTAACAAAACATCGAGCAACGCCAGCTGAAAAACAGCCAGCTATTCGTTTCGTATGATGAAAACTTACCATACACACACAAACACACTCACAAAAATACACACAATATATATGCTTCTGTGTGCGTGTGTCTGTTCCATTTATCGCGGCTAGACACGAGAAAATTGTAGAATCGCCGATAGGTAGCGACGAAAATTCACGCGAACGCTATAACGGGCAACGAATAATCAAACTTTTCGAGCGCGCTCAAAAAACTGGCCTGGCCCGATCGATGTAAATTAGTTAATCGAAACGAATTGGGGCCGGGACGGAAATTTCATTGTTTAACCGGCAATCGCCTTTTTCGTTCGGGCGTTGCGAGTATTCGGCGGCCTGCTTAAAAAAACAAATGTTTCTTCCGCCTCCCTCCCCCCCCCCCCGGTTTTTGCAAAACGGAACAACACTATTTCTCGTCTCGATTTTCATTGAATTAATTTAACGTCGTGCCGTTTAATAGCATTTCACACAAATCCCCCGCTCGAATTTACTTATTTATTGGCGATCGCCGAGCTACTTTCATATCTCGACTCGTTAAATTGGATTTTAAAAACAAATTTCGAGGACGCGATTAACCCGGATAATGCGAAATATTCCGCCGAGTTTATTGCGCTTACCGTCGCTTGCCCGTTATTAGCTCGCGTGCAATGATACTGTCATTAACTTTAATTAAGAATTACGAAGTGAAACAGTTAAACGAACGTAACAGTATTGACAAATTGATCGAAATTGGCACGGGAAATGGTTTGTTACTGTGAGAGGAAGATTTTCCGCCGGCCTTTTCTGTCGAAATTATATTTTTACTGTGAAAATAGTAAAAATAGTAAAAATTACTGCCGAAAACAACAACCGATTATTGTAGTGTTAATAAACTAAAAATTCTCGGACAATTACTGGATTCGCTTTGTCTAGCGATACGCAACAGATTTAACATTTTTTTTTCTTCTCACCTTGAAAAAGTGCTTAACGTTCCCGCGGATCAGATACTTTCCCGCCAAAGATCGATAAACTCTGTTGATTGATACAAAGCGTAAAGTTACAAATTGTAATTTTTCAATCGAGCCAAATTGAATAATGCAAGAGAGCTATTTTTCTGCTCGTATGTTATTTTATTGGAAACATTAAAATTGAAAACATGCCTTAACTTGAAGATGTATCAACGAATCTGAATATTCGAACTTATTCAAAAATATGGAAATCTTCAAACTTATGTTCCAAACAAGAAAATATTCATCTTCAAATTGTACAAATACTTTATATCTGTGTTAGGTTCATTTTGCAAAAAAATAAAACTTACAGATATATTAAATGGTTCAATAACTTTGCAAGAAATTTAAATTGTGTGTTTCGAATCCACTAAAATTTAATAATTCGTTTGGGTGTGATGTGACTGTATTTATCTCGTACACGAATAAAATCACTGCGAAAACATTGACAAACACACACACACACACACATACGTATATGTCCACATGGTCCGCATCGATGCGAACTTCCACTTTCACCGGACGCGTGTATGCGTCCACGGGCCTTAAAGGATTAAACATAAAATCTCAGACCTTCTCTCCAGTGGCCGCCGAAAACTGGCGCACCGTGGACCGTGTCTTCACCTTTGTTCCTCCTTTCCCGCAACATATTTATCGCGTTTCGAGTATTCCATCCGACTCCGTCGCTCGTTATCGTCGGCTCCATCGTGCGTCACGGATCAAGCCGAGTACGGCGAGTTCCGAGCAAACAAACGGGCGCCGTGTTCACGCATAAAATAGTGTTTTTATGGTTACCGACGACGAACAGCGTTTCGCTGGTCTCGATTAAACAATGGAGCCGTTCTCCCTGTACAACCCACGCCCTATCCCCTCTCGTCTTCTCTTCATTTCCCTCCTTCTCTCTCTCTCTCTCTTTCTCTCTCTCTCTTTCTCTCTCTCGCTGGTTCATTCGTTCTCCCTCTCTCTCTCTCTCTCTTTCTGCGATTCTGCCTCCGCTTCGACTGCTGCCGGTGGCAGTGTATAAATCAGGAAGACGACTGTACCCACCAACGACGATGCATAGAATGGAAGAGGAGGGCGTGAGGGCACGAGGGGGGCCGTTTCCAGAGGAGGTTCAGGAGAGGGATTAGGGGCCACACGATCGGTCCCACTGCATCCGGCGCGACCGGTGCAACCTCGATGCATTGTGAGGAAAGATTCGTGACTGGAATCGCGGCCGCGTCACGCTCAGGTCACATTTTCCCGCCCTTTTTCAATTTCGCTTTCGGGCCACTGTGTGTATCCACGGATTCCGTCGCTCGCCGGCTTTTTCTTTCTTTTTTTCTCTGTCTCTCTCTCTCTCTCTCTCTCTTTTTGGGTGATGACTTTTTGGGTTTTACGTAGCGCCCGGTTTGGGTTCCGATGTAAAATAGATTGGATATTGTCGACCATTGAATACGCCGATTCGCTGGACGGTCCGGCGAGAATCCACGTATATTTGGCAAACTATATCCGCGGATTTGTTTACGCGGATGTGAAATTGTGTTCGGACGCGTAGTATCGCGCACGGTGTTTCGTCGAGCGGAAGGGTCTCTTCGTTGGGAAGATAGGATCTTCAGGAAACGTTGATCCCTTCCGGTGGATTGAAACTTCGAAATTTCGAAATCTACATCCGCGCTCGAATTCAAGTTGCTGCTTGAATCGAAAGCTCTGGCAGTTTGTCTTTTTTTTTTTTTGCTGGCACTGTGGTTATCGATTGGGTACCTGTCAATCGGTCTTTTACAGGCGATGTTGCGACGAAATACTTCGAAATAATATATACAGAACATCTGTCGCAACATTTAGCGTTATAAATAAATCTCTATCCACTTTCGTAATTGTGTTCGTAGAAGCGTAAATTTGCCATTCGACGTCTAGGTCTTAGGAACACAATCGCCGAAATCTATTCGAATACCAGGCATCCACGTTCGAACGAATCAATCCAGAGTGCGCAGAAAGTTCACTCGCGAACAGTGACTAAAGTATCGAAGGATCTACAATTTCAATTTTTGTTTTCATTCGAAAGTGACAATAAGTTTATAAACCAGAGACAAGTGGCGAAAGACGATAATAAGCGAACGTTCGTCAGGGGGGGGGGAGGGAAGCAGTTTCGACACGATTCTCCTTGCCAGTTGAACGACCGCTGCAAGTTTCCGCCGGCAATTCCGTTTCCGGCCTGACGAAATCCGTTCCGCTGGCTGATCACGTGAAAAAAAAAGAGAAGAAAAAAGGAAAAAAAATAAAAAAATGGGAACGTGGGTGAAGGGAGATAGAAAGACACACACAAAAACACACACACACACTGAGGCGTGACCACGAATCACCTCGGGGCCTTCCACGGTTCACGGAAAAAATGACCGACGTTATCTCCGTTTCGGATCTCCGTCGTTTCGTTGCTTTCGATTTCGCGTTTCAGCCGAATAAACGCTGTTGCTCGGTGCGGTGTTACGACTCTGATAAAGTTTTAAACGACCACGACAAACGAGATATCTCGCTGATTTCGTGCCGGGGCTGAAAATCGATCAAAATACCTGTTCTCCCTCCCCTCCCATTCTCTCCCCGCCGTGTGTTTAGGCGCTGCTCCGACCGATTAATGCGCATTAACGATCGCCGCTGTGCGATTTCGTTGCACGTTGGATATCATTGAGCCTGATAATTGTTCGATTTATTCCCCTGAATGGTATCTGATTTGAATGAGCGTGCAGATTTCGAACACGCTTGCTTTGCCCCGCTATTGTTCGGATAATACTGCGTTCCAGTAATCTGTTAATGTTAATTATTTACGCTTTGTTGCTTGATAATAGATTATTAGGGGAGCGAAAATACTTGATTACATTTCTCTAACCTGTTTTATCGGCAACATCGAGAGCAAATTACACGCGATTCTGCTGTTACAACGTTACGCGCAACTTTTCCCTCAGCATCGAGCGAATCGTTGGATTTATTCTGTTAATCTGTAGAAAGCGCGTGATTTCATATGTATTGTGGATATTTCGTATTTTCGTGGAAATAGAAACGGAGAAATCAGATCTACGAAGGGTTGTAGCGGTTTAATAATAATTATAATAACACACATAGTACGTGAAAAAAAAAATTGTAGAAATTGTAATTAAATCATTGACATACGAATTAAATGAAATTCTATATGACCAAAAAACGATATTTATTTTTCAATTTTTGCACTCTTATATTTATGCTGCAAAATCATTATTATTTGATATAAATATAGGTATTTGATGTTTACAAACATCATATCGGATGAGGTTACTTTCATTTGAACGTAAGTCTTCAGTAGATGTAGATCTTTTACGTTGCCTAAGGCTATCTTCACTTACACTTGCTTCTTCAGTTGAATCCCTACAAATTTATCGAACAATGTCAGTCTCGCTTGAATAGTCCATTTGGCTTTCACTTCAGCAAAAATTCGAAACAGACATTTTACAAGGGATATTTCTATGGTTCGCACTTTAACCGAATAATATAATTATCTCTAATAATTTTCGCTTTACACCTGCACTGGAAAGTAAATTAAATCTGCACGCGTCTCACAGACGTCGGTCGCTTGAAACACTCGATGTATTAACCTGCAAACGTCTCAGAGACGTCATTGTCAACTTTAGCTTTAAAAACGTCAATTGTACGTCAAGGAAGTAAATGTTAATTTTCTCAAACAGTCGCTCGGCAATTGATCGAAAATCTACGGCAAGTATTCTAAAAGTACCAAAAGATGCGTTCCGACGTCGGCAAGATTCTCGAATCAGAGCCGTTCTTTTCCCCGGGATTCACCGCGCATTTTTCCACGACCACGAGAGCGATTTATAAACGTCCTCTCGGTTAAATCCTCGCGCGACAATAAAGCCGGCCTGCCGTTCGTCGTCTCGCGGCGCGGAATCGTAAAGGCGCGTCTTAGTCACATGGTCCGCGCGCGAGTGATTCGTCGCACTCGACACGACGTCGTAAAAAAGGGACGGCCTCTCTGGTTCGAGGGGCTTAGCTTCTTTATTCCTCGGCAGCGAACGCCGAGCAGCGTACAAAAGGACTGGCTAGGCTTTACGATCGGGCGAGTGGGTCTGAAAATTTCCCTAAGCAGTAAAACGCGCCGCTCCGCTTCATCTGACCGAAACATTCTCTCTCTTGCGCGCGTGTGAGCGTATTTATTTAACGTTACGAACGCAACGGCGAAATAAGGAACGAGATAGAGGCGGTATAACCGTAGTGAAAAACTCTCGTCTTCGACAGGCTTTTAATATTCTGCGTTCAGGCGCATTCGAACGAGAAAAATTCGCTGAAAGAGGGTCGAGAGGGGTGGGGGGAGCGAAAAAGGAACGATCTTGATTGTTATTCGGTTGAAATAGCGGTTTGGTTCTTCCAACGATGTTTCATCGACAAAGTTTCATTGCTCGTCGATATGTTACGATAACTGTTACAATATATAGAATTGAATTTATGAGATATTAATTTTATTTACGAGACGCGTGGAGTGTACTCATTTTATATTTCTTGTAGAAAGAGATAGAATCCGAAGTTTGTTCTGTCTGTGACACATTATCACAAATGCAATACTTGCATGCTCTGTACATTGCGTGCAATGCACGTTTCAATGCACGTTCATTTCATCAGACGAGCAACAGTTCTCGCTTCGACAACAGATCAATTTCAAACGTCAAGAAAGTCTGATTACTTTAGCGAGTTTCCTAGATTTTCTATTAGGGGAAACATTCAAGTTTCTTTCTTTCTTTCTATATATCCTAAGACCAAATAGAACTCTGCATGATAATTCTCCCTCTGTCAAGTCCGTTCTCTCTTCAAGCGAGTCCTACGGAATTCAAATACAGAAACTTTTCAAAACTCTCGCGGCGAATCGTTCCCTTTCTTTCTAAATGATCCCCGCTCGTATCGCGAGAACGAAAGGATGCAGACGATACTGCAGACGAGATTAGATGCAAAGGATGTTATTTGGTGAATGGAGACGCGCGTTCTACGGCGCCTAGGACTAATCAAATCTTAATAGAGGCGCTAATGAGAGGGTATTCAGCGCGGCGAGGGACGAAGAGGAGAGGAAAGGACCGAAGGAAGACGGCGAGCCGTTTTCTCCCGCTGGAATTATCCTTTTGCGGCTTCGCGCGGCCATGCATTCCGACGCATATTCGTCTCACGTACCTTTGCCTCGCCCCGGCCCGAAACAACAATTATTATTATTTCGCCCCGGCGCCGCGACTTTCGCAATTTTATCTTTCCCACTCTTTCGCGCGACCGTTCCACCAAGAAACGACGTTTTCTCCGTTCTCCTCGCCGTCCGCGCGAAATGCTCATAATTATGAGCACGTGACTCGTTTAATTTCCTGCCTTGAACTCGTCGCTTGCGACTAGACCGACCAATTTCCTTCTTCGATGGGGAGGGAAGAGGTAGGCCGATCGACGCTCCGTTCAACGTTCGATCGTACCTCTTTTTACCTCGTTGGTCGTTTCGACACGTTTCTCCGGGACCAGACTGGAAATCTGAAAAAAAAAATATTCGCCTCGACGATGGGCCCGCGAGAGAAGTTGCTGGAGTATTTGGTCACGGAGGAAATTAATGGTCAGACGCTAGAATAATTTATTAATTGGATCGTTGGGAAATGAAGGCTGATTTCCATCGATCTACAACGAAATTATTTTGCGTTTAAGTGAAAGCGATTAAATTTATTTTGCCATTAGACGAAAGTGATTGAAACTGCTGTTCAGTGAATTAAAAGCGCGATGCTATTCAAGTACGAATATATGTCAAAGATCAACATTGAATTCAGGCACGTTTTTTTCAGGAAACTCTGAACTTTGATTTAACGCGGTTAAATTAATACTGAGTTTCCACAAAGCTACGTATTTCGTTATATCAGACAGCTTGACGTGAGAGTATTAGATTGAAAAAAAAGGAAACAGGATTTTCATTGTAATAAATGTAACTTTATTTTATAATACGCTTCGTGAAAGATAAAAGCTAAATTTTATATCGTGAATTTGCGCTATATTTGACGACTAAATAATAAAATCAATGAATCGACAAACGACGAAAGTTGCAGGATATAAAGTGCCAAGTTGCTTTTCCAATTTTGTGAGAAAATTCGTTGAATCGTTGTGCAAAATGATGATACGATAATCGTTGCAGTTTCAATCTTGCTAGAAGTGAAAGTTACACAATTTTAGAAAAGCTATTTTATCCTTGCAATTCGACAGAACGTAAATTATAAAAACTTTGACTTTTATTCGGGTTAGTGGATCCACGGTAATAAAATGTTTTCACCGCACTAAAACTGAAAAGTGGTGGCCCATTTTTGGAACAATGACAGTCATTCTTGGGACCGTTTAGACGACAAAAGGCTTAGAAACGTTCCAAAACCAGGTTGTCAGGCGGATGGCAAAAAAAAAGAAGAAAAAAAAAAAAGAAAAGAAAGAAAGAAAGAAAAGAGAAAGTAGGACGATTGAAAATGAACGTCAATGCCGTCGGTATTCACGGTGATTAAAGATCGATTTCGAAGTTAGATCGTGTTTAATCGTTTAAATAAACCATTGCATAAATATGTATTCGAATCTTGCGGCGGGCGCGGCGATTCAATTCGATTCGAACGGTTTTTGTTTGGCTGCTTGCGTTTCGGTAAACACCGAAAGTTCGAAATTTATTTTTTATTGGGATACAGTTTGCACCTCGGCGAGCGTTTTCCATACAGCAGAAACGGGATCACCGAAGAGGAGAGTTTTCACAGTGAACGGAAAAGGAAACGAGGGGAACAACCGTAAAACGATTTTTATTTTTCATTTATACGCGAATCTACGGGCGAGTTGAATTTCCCTCTCGGATGAAGAAATCCCTGCTCTTTATCGCGATCCTTCATAATTTCACTTCTGGCCACTTTCCTCGATTCTTTCTTTCCGCCGTTTCACCGTCTAGCAATCACGCGATAAATTTCACCTTGGCTCGGAGAGCCTATTGTAATAACATGCGCTGGAAACGATCGGGTTCCGACCTCGTATATGTATCGGATGTTGTTGGGATACGGCACGTTCAGAACCAGAATCGAGAACCAGTCTTGAATCCTCCTCCGCGGGAGGTAGGCATCGAGCGACCTTTGACCTGAGAACCGGGGCATCGGCTGCTTTCTCACGTAACCGTTACGACACGGCCTCGACTACATCAAGAAACGCAGATGCCGATTTTCAAATGCATCCTCGAGTCTGATCAACAAATAAATAGCCGATCGCTCGAAAATTCGTACGCTTGACACAATTCGATTGTGCTCTCTTCGACGAAATAGAAATAGTCGGAAGACACTTTGATCTTTTCACTATGAAAATCACAATACATTCACACTTTCACTGCGTTTCTATTTCACATTTGTGCATACTTTGTATGACAAGACACGTTCATGTCTCATACACAGTGTAGTGAAACACTCTAGGGAAGGGAATCACTATTGATATAATATTTCATCGAACGTTTACCGAAACTTTCGGTCGATATGTATGTACGTATACATATTTTACGATCAACGGTCTATATTCTACACAGGCAACTTTACCTTTAGTTCCGAACTCCGTAACGCGGAATCATTTTTATTTTCAGCTACGCGTTACGTTGTAATTAATTATACAAAGTTCTTCGCGGGTTTTAGTTTTTTTTCTTCACGTCTAGTTGTACGTTGAAAACGCTCCGAGTTGCGAAGGTTAATCAGTCTCTGTCTCGCTGCGCGAAGAAAAAAAAAAAAAAAGAAAAAAAAGAACAACAACTGGGCAAATTACGAGGACATCGTTACGTCAGCGTGCCGTGTATTTTATTTCTAATTTTCGCGGGCAAAATCTCGTAAATTACGTGCGAGGTAACGGTATAACGTATCTTCGAAGTTTTCGCCGAACGCGCGAAGCGTCGACGACGACCGTGCGAATTTCCATGCTTCTGCTGCTAATAAATCGCGCCGAGTGAAAACCGTACGAGGACGCAAACAAAAATTTCACCGCGTTTTTGTCGCGAATTCGTCGGGTGGGTGGTATGGAGAGGGGGAATGTGGTGGACGGGTGGTAATCGATTCGGTTGGCGCGGCGTAAACCGGCAACCGACGCGTCCGCCTTATTTTTCCCGACAGCGTTGAATAAATCAAGAGGGCAGCGAGTCGGTGGGTCGCGCGCGGCCATCCGCGTGGTTCGAAACGATTTCGAGCGCGTCGGTGCAAAGAAAGAGAGATCGCGAAACGGGGAGTCAAAGTCTCGTACGTACATACGTACGAGGGGTACGTACAAGCATCGAACGACGAACGGGGTTGCAGAGGGACGCGAGAGGGCGAAGTTGGACGTGCACGATCACGTCGCATGATCGCTGAATTATCGCCCGGGGATGTAGCATAAATATGTATGCGCGAGCAGTATTCCGGATTGTGGAATGCGCCAGGAGCGTGCATCGACGCTACTGTGCACCCTCTCGCCCTGTGCTTTCCTCTTTCTCCCTCCCTCCTCGTCGTCCCTCCTTCTCGTTTCACCGTGGCTTTCGTTCCGTTTCTTTCTCGGTTTCGCCTCCGCTGCCAGCCCGTGTCGACTCCGACGTTTCTCCCCCGTTTGCCACCCACGTCCAACCTTTTCGTGTTCAAACTAGCTTCACTGGCGCGTTTCATTCCGCCAGGGAGTGCCTAACGACTCCGCTCGACTCGTTCGAGCAATTCGTCGTCGGTCGCGGGCACGATCGCCGCTCCGCGCCGCGCGCGCGCGCACGCGTGTCTATGCCTAGTTAGTCACTTTTCCAAAGCTACTTGCCTGGCTTTTAAAGCGGAAACCCGTCGAATAGCAGCGAACCTACGGCTCGCTACGCCGGCGGTAGGTGGTCTCTCAACTTGCAGCCAGTTCCAACCAACGAAGATAGCCTGATTGCGGGGGAGGGACGGCCGTGAGACGTCGCTTTCGTGTTTTCACCCGCGTTCTACCGTCCTGAATTATGCGCCGGTTCACCAGCCGCGTCTATAAGCGTATCTCTTCTCTCTCTCTCTCTCTCTCTCTTTGCTTTCTTCTCTCTGCTGGTTTCTTCGTGTCTCCTTTCGATGCCCCTTTCTCCACCGGTGTTTCTTCCTCTCACTTCGATCCTCCTCCATCTACCTGGCTTCTCAGCCACGGGTCCCTTTTGTTTATCCCTTTTTCCATATTTTTCTCTTTCCCACTGACGAACGAATTCTTCTCTTTTCATCGCTGTTCCCACACGCTCTGTTCTCTGCCCCCGCGTCTTCTCCCTTTCTCCCTCCGTCCCGTCTCCCTCTTCCCTCTGCCCTCGCCGACCTTCCAGCGTATCAAGCGCGGTGATTAATCTCGCCGGGGGCATTCCCGAAGGATACTTAACCCTGATCTACGAGCTGGCCATCCTACGTCCGACCACGGATTCCTTTTTTCTCTCCTCCTCGTCCCGCTTTCTCTCCTTTTTCCTCTCTCGTTTCTCTCGCTTCTCTCTCTTTGCGCGCGACAAGCCAGCCAGGAAAAGACGGCCACCACGAAGGACACCGGTTCCTCGAAGGACGTTCCCTCGAGAACACGCCACTCGAGGGACTCGATTAAATTTCCCCGCGCGAAACACGATCCCGCGAAACGCGATTCCCGGCCATGTTTAATTCCGATTCGCGGCCGCGGCGAACACCCGTCATTCGGAAAATTCCGCCGCGTCGTAAATTCCAGCGGTCGTGTTATTTCTTCCTCCGCCCGGTACTTTCCCGCAAACAGAAATCTCTGTGTTCCTGGAAGAGCTATATCCGACGTGCCGGTGGTATTTCTCGATGTTCGGGCTCGATCGATTCGTGCCGCGGCGAACGATAGCTTTTTCAAATATTAGGCTTGCACGGTTGGTTGCCGGCGTTGGAACTTGGATTCACCTCCAGTTTTTCTAGGGAGAGGATTTTTTTGTAATTTTCTGGCTACTCGAGGAATCTTCTTCTCGATTCTTGTGTTCTTGAGTTTCGGATGGGAAATGTGGAAAATTCGAATGTTGTTGCAGTATGGTTGATTGAAAACATTTTATGTTTTAATTTTCTCTTGTAATTAAAATTTGTTGTGTGACGTGTTATTTGAAAATGCGTTAATTTCTTATTTTCTACTAAGTTATAATAATGCAATCGCACATCTAAAAAAATGTTGCGTTTAAATTCAACCTATTAACACCTCGAATTTCTTATAAAGCCATCACAGTGTCCGTCTAAATTTCACACGGGCATCATTCAAGTTCTCTTATCCTCTGAAATACAAATGTTCTATCTCTCCTTTTTTTTTCTTCTTTCGAAAATGATGAAAATTTTTTCACAAAATTATAACGACGATTCGTTCAACTGTCGATTAAATTCGATAAAATTCATGCTACGCGAGTGGAACGAATCTCCGTTCTTTCTTCACGGTCATAAAAATCGAAGTTTGTGCGCAAACATTCGTACTCCGCTTATTATCTCTAATTCATTACGCAATTGAACGTTGAAAAATATCGACGTGTTATTTTACAGACAATAAATCTGTATAAAGAAGGCCAATAACGACGAGAAAAGTTAATACACGATGTTTAAAATCGTAATGAACCTTTTTACGTTCGTTTGGTTTGCAGCTTATCGATCGGTCGACGATCAAGAGGCGAGTATTAATAAAGATTCGACAATCCTCTTACGCTGATGGGATCGCCACGATTATAGCGCAGCCTCTGTAAACGATGAAATCGGTCTCGCTCACTAACACTTTCGATCTATTAAATTCGCAACGTGAACCGTCTGGATGATACGCGCGATATACATACAACGAGCAGCACATAAATTTCCGGCCTTGTATTCTTTAATAAAACTTCGCCACGCGTTGCAATAATAAAATTGCGCTCAACGGCTGTGTTCGCGTCTCTCGATG
This sequence comes from Tetragonula carbonaria, assembly GCA_032399595.1. Taxonomy (NCBI): domain Eukaryota; kingdom Metazoa; phylum Arthropoda; class Insecta; order Hymenoptera; family Apidae; genus Tetragonula; species Tetragonula carbonaria. Next base: position 11,837,403 of record JAUCRC010000003.1, read on the forward strand.
TCGCGATCGTTCTGGTCGCCATTATCGTTCCTTTGACGATTCATCAAACCAATTGACGCGTTTGAAGATCCGCAAGTTTTTATTATCAGAATTCTGTGCAAATACTTTCAGTTAAGTGTCATTCAATAAATAAATTACTTTACGATAATGTCTTTATTTGTATTTTATTTTAAATTAATTTAACGTATCATCAAATTTTATTCTTTGATACCACGATAGTTATGAAAGAAAGTATTCACGGTATTTCTTTTATCTGTCTAATTTGTAAATTTCAAGACATTCTAGTGTATAGTCTTCCATCTGATTTGTGAATTTCAAGACATTCTAGAATTTATAATAGTACTGTCGTAAATTAAATTGATTGTTCGTTAGTCTGTTCAACCTCTTGATTGAAAAAAATTAGATAGAAGATGGTTAATATTATTTGTTTTATTTCTTTCACAACCTTTGACAATGAGAAAAGCAACGTCACATGGTCATATATGATCATTAAGAGTTGAAATTAAGATTAAGTTAAATATATAAATATTAAATATTATTACTTTATAATTATAATATTTAATACTTTTGAAGAAGTTAATCTATTTCATACATCCATTTCTTATATACATATTTCTTATATATTCATAATGCATATATATTATTAATGAATTACTGAAAGTGGTACAAAAAATGGCACTTATGAAAATGACCATTGAACATGAATATGTGTCGTATATTTCGAGTCTTTCGGTCATTTAAATTATAATATTTGATGCCTGTGATCGAAAATTCAATTATTTCTACGTCAGCGAAAGATTCGAAGAGGTTAATTGGTTATTGCTCTAAACTAGTCGGTCATCGTGTATCGCATCTATAAATACGTGACTGTTTGAAAACGGCACGGTTACGTTAGCCAGAAACGTGGAAGAAGTGCTTTCAGGCAGTAGGCTCTTTGAACTATACTTCCATCATATTCAACTGCGAGGAACGAACGTTTACATCTATTCAGTTTCCTCATTATTTGTGACGTTGTCTCGTTTTGCGGTTCCTCAGATCTGGCCGGTGCAGCACGCCGGTTTCTTCCGCTACAAATCACCCGGTTTTATTGCAAAATTGTCCTGTATTTCGCCCGTGTATTGTCGACATGATTTATTTCATATTAAATTTAACGATTTGTCAATTTTCACTCGTTTCTCTGTTTCTTCGCTTTTCGTGCCTCTTAAAATCCACGCTGCGTTAATTTTCCCAACGCAGTGATCAATCAATTTCGAAAATCACTAGTCACTGTACGATAATTTCTAAACCCGTCCAGTTACAACAATCCATGTCATTCTTACCTCTCTACGCTTTATATGAATCTTCCAAATTTGATCCTGAAAAAAAAAGAAAAAGAAAAACGTGTCGTCAAAACAAAATTCGCAATTCACCTGAGAAATATTCGACAGCTAACCTACATCCGTCGAAATCCGTGAAAAAAAAAACAAAACAAAACAAAACAGCTCGAGCAGTTTCGCTGCGAGGATTTTGTCGCATCGCGGTTGCTATCGGGGTTGCCAGCAGGGAGGGAGAGGCAGAGAGGGATTTTGTCAAGTTTCGCTGTCACGTTTACCCAAGCGTGACGTACAGCTGTATTGGCGATGATAAACAGCCGATGGACAAATCATCGAGATATACGTTCGGCCACGTAGCCGAATTCGTTACGCGAGCCCGTGATTTACATGTAGAGGCGAAGCACACGGAAAGCGATCGGTCTATCCTCTGGCCGACTATCAATTGAGAGCGGCGCTCGCAGACCAGTCTCGTGATTCGTGTAAACGTTGTAATACTTGTCGTACCAGAAAGCCATTTATCGCTGTCCTCTCGTTGCGCGCACGCAAATCACGCTTTGTCACGTCGATGATCGCGCCCGGCTTTGTACGCCATCCCCGCGGCCACCCTCAGCCCTCCATCCTTGATACCTAGCATTATTAGTATCGCCGCATGGATTACCAGGAGAGCACTTTAGCCGAAACACAGTCGCGTGGAAATGGTGGTTTTGATAAATCTTTAACGACGACGATCCTAACGCCGAGATGGTTTCATTCATTCTGTGCTTCCGAGGACAGCGTGTTGCTCCGATAAACGCGAAATCGTTTGCCGTTTCGAGTTCTTTTTTTTAACCCTTTATTCGTCCCTGATCTTACCAGCGTTTTCCTTCCTGGTGTCAAACTGGCACGATGATGAAAAATTAATGCCTAAAAAGGGATAAACAGTTAAATTTATTACTTTACTGGCAATAAGTTGACTAAATTCCTAATCTCAAATGTTCAACTTTGTTTCAAACGTGATTTCGTCTCTTTTTTTAATTTTATCATCCATTTTGGATTTTCCCTCGCAACTATAGATGCATCACACGAAAATAGGTGCGTTGAATGCGTAACTACGGTATAATAATCAGAAATAGAGATCTGTCAAATCAGTACCTCATAGAAAGGATGGCAACGACTTGAAAAGAGACAATACAATTTTGAGGAGATACTTTTTGTTTTAAATTTTCAAATTTGCCAGATTTTCCACGATATTCGATCCGATTCCAATGTACTCGATGCATTATTCAACCGCTTGTTCTCTTTCTGCAGGTCCGTTAAAAATCGCACGCGCATTTCGGTTTCCCCATTGAACATTTCCAGCGGGCACGGGCGCGACTTTCGCAAATCGCCGCGGATTCGTCACCCTCCTCTCCACCGGCGTGATTTTTCGCGCGCGTTTTCGTTCCGCGCGCCGTTTGAAGTTACGCATGATTAACGCGTAGAAATGATTGACGATGATTGATCGCAATTTACATTTTCCGGCGGTGTTTTTCCAGAGGCCGAGTTTCAGGGCTCGGTCGCAGTGGCGATCGACCCACCGCAAATCATTACCCGGCACGTTACGCGTGCAATTTGTGCGAGCGCAGTGTACGCGAGCATATCGCGGCAGAAAGCTATTTGCCGCCCCCCTCCCCCTCTCTAATGGCGGCCGCCAGTGGCAAATTAATTGTCACGCAGCTTCGAACGTTCCATCGGTGCTCGTGCACCCTTGTAAAACGCGGCCCGCCCTTCTCAATTGCCACTGACTGCGGAACGATATTCGCTTAAAATATTTTTTCTTTTTTCTTTTTTTCTTTTGGCTAAAAATTGCCCTCTATTTGACGTTGATGAAACGCGGTTACAAAAATGAGAAGGGTCACCGCGCGGACCATTTTAATTTGCGCGGTTTCCAGGTTTAGTTATTCGCACGATCGTTGTCCGCATACGTGTATAGTGGTTCACGAAAGTATTCGGTCAGCTACCGTAAAAATTATTTCTGTGTGTATTTTATATTTGATTAACGAGTGTAACCCTTCAACGACACTGACGTGTATACTCCTCTTCAAGGTCTTGGGACACATTTTATTTTTAATGTGAATTTAATTAATTAATTAATTTTTTAATTGCACGAATATTTTTGTTTGTGTTGATATTCTGTAGATTCCTTGGTGCATAAAGTATTATTTAATTCTTCTTCTGCGATGCAATACAGTACTTAAGACTCTCGTGTACGGTCTCAAGTAATAATGAAAATTCCTCGAAACGATTCGTACAGTCCTCTTTTTTTTCCTTTGTTTTTTTTCTATTTTTTTTCTATTTTTTTTATTCGTACTCACCGTAGGTAATGCCGAACTGATTTTCAATTTGCGCGGACTGGAAAACCGTCGAAAAAGATCGTATCTACCAACCAGAAACTGCACATTCGCGGATCGTATCGCGAAGTAATCAATGAATTCTCTCGATAATAATTGTAAACAAAACTGCGCGTGTATATCGCGTCGTGATGATATTAAATTTCACCGGCGTTTGCCGAATGCATGCAATATCATCGAAAATTATAATTAACTTCTGCTCTCGGCGATAACGCATTATCAGCGGCTAGAAAATAGCCAGCTTTGCGTTCCACCTTTTTCATGAATAACCGGCGCTACGGTGTATAAGAATACAAATCAAATTATTCAAACCGAGCAATGGTTCGCCGATATAAATACACCCAAAATTACGCACGAGAGAAATATCGAAATTGGGCAAGAAATTAAGCAATCAGAGTTATCAGAGTTATTATTTTACGGGGACAATTCTTTTCTTATCGTACTTTCTTTGGCTGCTTGTCAATTCACTATTTTTATATCTATTACTATACCTCAACTTTGAAAATGGAACCTAAATGCAAATTTGCGACATTTATTATATAAAAACTACTCTACTTTGAATATCTTGTATGAAATCAAATTTATCTTTACTGTAGTATTTCTAGGAAATGGTTGCTAAAGTTCCAATTACAGTAAAAAGAAAATCAGGTGAGTTTTTAATCGTTCTTCGACCAACTTTTGCTCAATAAAAACTAAAAGCTTGCTACGTTCCTCGTTTGTATTCGGAGCTATCGTAAGCAGCATTTCGTAATAATAGCAGGACGTTTAACTCGCCGATCGCAGGATCTCGACAGGGAGTCGCTTCGTCAATGGCTCGAAGTGGAGAGAAAGGCGGAAAGAACGAAAGAGAACGAACAAACAGGAATTCAATCTAATTACCCGTAATACGTCGGGACTTGAAAACAAGGTCTTGTCGCTTGTCCCACCCCTTCCGGTCGCCGATGTTGTCCATTTGTTCGCTCGAAATGTCGTTTCCTCTCTAGCCGGTCCGAGAAATCTCTCGGTTCTCTCCCCTCGCGGCCCCCTCTTTCTCGTTTTTACCTGCTTCTCTCACTAGAGAAGACCGTCGTGTTCGAGGAAGTTTCATCCACGATCAAGTGGACGCAATCATAGTTGACGCTGGTCTAAGATATTTGGCTACTTTTACGGTCAGTTTAACCGCGCGTCTAAGAAGATAACACCGACCAATACTCCGTGTCCAAGACTCCGATAGGGTTAATCGAGTACAAGTAGCCGCTTAATTGAAAGAGATTGACCTGCTTAATTGCCATGAAATGTTTATGCTTTAAGGAGGTCGATCCTATTTTCAGCATATTGGTTCGGATGGTGTATTTCAGAGAAGTTTATAGGTTAATCAATCGGTCTTAGATAAGCCGCTACTTTTAGAAAACTTGGTTATTCATTGATACTTGGTTAATCGGTTCGCGTTATAAGCGTTGACCACGGACGTTTCAACCTCTTGTTTTACGATTTCCTATTCTCAATCTTCGTTGGTAAGCGTTGGTTGTTGTTAATTTTAATTCAACGCCACGTATCAGATTTCATACATATACAATTCCGTAGGACTGCAATTTTTCTTTCTTTCTTTTTAATCGAAACCATAATTGCACGAGCGTGACTTCACGTCGTACGATAAAGGGTTAATTAGAGAATTTGTTTAGTAATGAAGATCGTAGTGATAGAGGAGGTCGTCTACGAGGTGCTTACTGTACCTTGTTGCTCGATGCATTTTTCAAGATCGTATTGATTCGAGATTATATCAATTTCTACTCAGTAAAAACGGCTTAGGTGGTCTTGAAAAAAAAAAAAAAAAAAGAAGCTTCGCGTCTTTAATGAAAGGTTATGCATTGGGGATCGTAATGTTGAATTCGTAATTGCGCGAGGATTCATATTGAGGATTATAGTATTGATTTATATACCTTGACATTCGACACTTTTCCGTTCTTCGCTACCTCACACTGTCGCTAAGTCAAAGTTAAACGTTTCTTTTCTCGCAATTTAGCATCACGGCGTATATTTTTACAGTTATACTCATCTCTCGCGTATTTACATCAACTTCATTCATTCAGCGGCACTTCATTCGATTTCGTTCAAACCACGCTCGTCAATCTTATCTATTTTTACGACGCGTCCATTGCGCGTCCTCGCTTCATCACCTCACTTCACGTTGTCGTTCTCCCGTTCGTTCTCGTCTCTCTTCTCGCCTTCTCTGCGAGCTACATATTTTTTATGCACAATTTTCACGCACGTTTTACACTGCCCGACGAGTGTAGCTCCTCGTCAGGGCTACAAAGTTTGCGTCGTTGCAGCTACAGCGACTGAAGGGGTTAGGTTCGATAGTAGCCGGGGCTTCGTTTGGCCACGAATCGGCCGGCTTAACGAAGGTTCCTTGAATTTATGGCGCGTAAACTCGCTCGTTCCGCGTGCTTTTACGAGCTAGCTTCGTCGTGACAGCGTTCTAGCTTCACCGAGCTCAACATCGCCCGGAGGTCTTTGCTCCACCGTTTCCTGTTCTATTTAATAAACGGTGATTTACACGCGTTTTACCGCTCATGACAATTCCCAGTTTGCTCAGGCGCGCGTCCGCGACGTTGTCGCGTTCGACGATCAATTGTTGCAACCAAACTCTGGGCTCCTTCGTCTTCACTCGTGACACGTGCTGAGAAATCCAACGATTAAAGTTCGTCGAGTTGGATTTCGATAGTTGGACGAGGAAATTGCACGCTAAAGTGTTTGGTTTGCAGTTTCGATTCAGAATCTAGGTAGCTTTTGCATCGTTGTTTCTCTTTCTCTGTGATCTTCGAGTGGCTACGGATTCATTGATTCAGGATCTCAATAATCTCGAAACTAATTGTTTCTACTCTCAATTTTTACACTCGCTTCGTTCTTGTAACCACTCTTGTTAGTGTTAATTTTTCTGTATGTGTAACAGAGACAATATTCGTTTATAGAAAGCAATATTACAAGCCATATTACCTGTTTGTTTCATAAAGTATACGATCCTACTTCGCTTTTTATTTCCTCGCCGCTGACGTAAAGAAAGGTGGCGAGAAATAAAAAATTCTAATGTACGGCGATATTATAAAAAAAAAACCTTCTAATTCTTCTCCAGATCGTGGAATAAACGCGGCAGTCTGAAATGAAAATAAGAGAATCGCGGTATTGTGATTGAGAGTATCGCACCTAGCCGTGGGGTTAGTAGCCCCTTGACATTTTCACGTTCTCTCCATTTTTCTTTTTTTTTTTTCCTCTCCTCCGGGAAGATAACGCTTCCTGACCTATTTATTACGGCGATTTACATGGCGGCGTACACCGCCGGCAAATTCTATCTCAACGTGGATGACAACCCTTTGTGCGCGCCAGGAAATTACCAAGCATAAAAGATACTAATTTCATGGAAAGATTCATTCGTCGAGAGTAAACGAAGGTCCCGTCGCGAGTGGACAGCATCCACTTGATCCCACGACCGAGAAATTGCATTTCTTCTGCAATTAAAACTTGTTTATACTTTGGAAGGAGTCTTTGTACCGGGGAATAAAACGGGCACGCTACCGTAACTACCCGATTCCTTTGTCATTGCTCTTTTTTTCGGGTGAATTTTTAAAATTATTATTACAATTTCAACGCTCCAGTTGGTTTTATAATTTTGTCGTCCCTTTGTAAATGTATAAAAAGTTTCTTTCTTTACAAATGATTCTAACTGATCGGAATTTTTATTCTGAACCGAACGTACTACTCAGCGTAGCGTTCAAATATCTTCTTTATTGTTTGTATTGCTCTTTTCTAGGGACGAATCTTTAAAAAAAATCACAGTCACTTGACGTTGTATCTTTTTATCGTTTTGAAAATCGTGGTATTTACTTTAATCGATATTGTTAGTTCGCGTGTTTCTCCGCCATCTCCTCGTAAATGGAATATTTCGTTGAAAATTCCAATTGATTACGATTCTCGTTCGAATCTAAATAAATTACTCAGATTGCTGTCTAAACGTCTTACCAAAAGTTTCATCACTTTGTTTCCATTATAATAAAATTTCCATCGCCTCACGTCTCAATTTCTATTTCTCCCGAGCTTGAACATATCACACACACATACACACACACGCGCGCGTGCGCGCGAGAAGAAAATCCATTATAGAAAAACGACGACGAGGCGGAAGAAAAATCGCAGTGGAACTCGCAGGCGAATCTCCGAGCCAAGCCTACCAACCGTTCGTAAGCGGTTCTGTGCGCGAAATTTTAAACGAGTTTCAATAGATCGTCTTAAGTCCACGTTCGAGCAAGTTCCGCGAACTTGCGCCGGATCGATTTAAGCGGATTTCGACGTGGCTGTTTTAACGGACCGTGATATCCTCGTTCGCTCGCGAATTCTCCGCGAGTTCTCCGAATGTCGCTTCGGTGGCTCCTCGCCGAAATTTATCGCTTTCCTCCCCCTCCCACGGACGATTCTTGTAAATTTCCGCTGACGTTGATCTTAAGAAACGCTGCTCGTATTATTCCAGTCGCGTCGCCTTTGATGTTTTCCCATTGCGTCTCGCTGAGATTTCAAATGCTGACAAATCCGAAGGGAAAACAAAATTAGCAGGAAAACGCGAATTAGTTTGCGCGTTTTCAACGAGACTCGCGTGTCTGTGTAAAAGATCGTCGCTCCGCGATTTTGCTGCATTTCTTACTCTGTCTCGCGTCGTCACGCTTCGGCCTCGGCGAGTTTCGAAACATCGTTCGTTCGTCAGCTGCTGAAAATGCTGGCGAACGTTTAAACTTAAAAGAATTTATTACGTTCCTCGACGTCGAAAAGACTTTTCCGACACGCTGCATTTGTTTTATTATTGAGCAAATATTGTGTATTTCTTATTGTGGAACAATCACGAATTTTCAGGACCTATTATCTTCTTTTATTATATTTTGACAGAGTGGAATTGCCGGGATTTTGATGTCAATTTTTGTGCGCCGTCGAGGGTGAAATTCGACTTTAACCCCTGAGACGTGCTTTCGTAAAATTCTTCTCGTAAGTATCATGCGTAAAAATTATTGCGTGGGAGTCGCGGAAATTTTCTGGCGAGTTCTTTCTGGCTGAACGGTTCGGAATCAATTTTTGACAATATTGAAAGGACTTAGATTAATCGAAAGAATTGTCAAAAGTCGCGACGAATATGAGTGGGACAGAAATTTAATCTAATCATGTACGTAGAATTTGATTGAAGAATTATTGTAACGTATCGAATCTATAAATTCTTCGCACATTTAAATGTTTTAGTCATTGTTGAAATTTATCTCACTCTTGTTAGCGGTTTGTCACTAATAACCGATACCGACTAATATTTTCATCTTCATAAAATATTTCTCGCGGAAATTATGCTATCTCACGTGTTATTAAAACAACAGGTTTCCCCCTGAGAGAAAACAGATACCGACGCGAGGTTAGTATCTAATGAATGGGGTATTTAAAACCAGCAGGTTAATAAATAGCTTCCGCAGATGGTGGTAGACTCGCCTTTCTATTCGTTATTGGTGTTTTCCCAATTTTTATCGGGCGGTGCTTTAATTCTTCGAAATTGACGTACCCACGAATTTATCTCCATTAAGCCTTTAATTGCGATTCTTTATTCACGTGTAAATCAGGAAAGCAAGGTGTATTGATTTTTCGCAAAGTGGCCAATCGAATTTCAACGCTGACACTCGCAACGACAGATAGTAGAAAATCGTGATCGTAATCGTCTGCGTTACACCGAGAACGAGCCGTTATACCGTGGAACTAATAGAATTCCATTTTTATCGAGACTTCGTGGTTTCTCGTTTGTTGCAAAAAATCTAGTGAAAAGTACTCTGTTGGAAAGTCAGTACTTCTCACTCCATTCTCCGCCAATTTTTCAGTTTTATTAAATAAAATACACGATGTACGTTCAATTCCCAAAAAGTTTGAATGTTTTCTTTTTTTTTGCCATGTTCATTGGCTTATTCGCCAGAGAAGAAGAAAATATAACGAAACGAAACCAGAGAACGAAAATTATAAAGTTTAATCAAACTTTCGGGATAAATTTTCAAAATGTGTAGGCGTTGCGACAATTTCTTCACTTTTCAGTTTATCCAACGTCATTGCTCGTACATAACACACCAATCGTTTTAATCGAACTTCTACAAGTATCCCCGTATCAAATCAAAGATCACTTGCGAGAAAGTAACGTTTATTAATTGATTAGCCATTTACCGCGGCAGAGATAACCGGATCTTTTCGACGAGGACGTGTCTTTTTGCACGAATGTATCGCGAACGTCGCAGCGTTTTGATTCAGGATCATCGATTCATTATTCAAGGTCGATTTCGGTGCTGCAGACCTTTAATCACCGTGGAAACGAACGGAGCGGAGTTTCGACGTCAAAAGCGAGGCCAGTGCGTTTACCGTGGCCAGTATGAAACGAGCTCGCGTATTTAATCAATACGTTTGATGTGATTAAGTCATTCGTAGGACCGCGTTCGATCGTGGCGAGCAGCGATCATTCGACTGTAGCGCTGAAAACGGCTTATGAATACACGCGAAACGTAAGGAAAACGTTCGAAACGTTCTCGAGAAAATCAGCTGAAACAAATGGAAAGTTTGCAGTTAACACTTAACAATCGATGCAATTAACACTCTTGCTAACAGATCTTGTTGTTGCTGGTATGTTTTGGTAAATCAACTTGGTCGACGAGTGAGAGGAGTTGTGTAACAAAGAGAAGAATTTATGTAGATAGATTTTATGTGGATTGGAAAGAGAGTGGATGATAGTGGAATTTATTGAAATTTACGTTCCAGAATGTTTTGTGATTTCTGTCTAAGTTTCTTCTGTTGGAAACGTCGTCTCGTTGCTAATAACATTTATGCAGAATTTATATATGCACATATTAAATTTATGTCACACCAGATTTCTTCTTTTCTCACTTTCTTACTCATCAACGGGCAAAGGAATTCGAATTGGTGGTGATTTCTCATCGTGATTCGAAAGTTCAGAATAAATTGTTTGGCATCGATAGAATGCTATATTAATGCAATACAACAACAGTAAAGAAATACGTAGAATAAGTACAGTGTAGTAAAAAATAAAGCATGTTCATAGATACACATATAACTCTGGAATTGAATCATAAACGATCGCCATAGTTAACAATTAGTGATACATTAGAGTACGAGTCGGTTAATTAAACCGATGATTTTTCTTGCTCGTTTGTTATAATCTCTTCTTCTAGCGATGTAATAACAAATAACTATTAAGTCTATTCAGTGAATGTATAATCGTGATTGATCATTACAAATTTCATACGCTCGAATTTAGTGGAAGAGGCACTCCAATGAATGTACTCGATAATTCTCACAGAACGGAGGTCGAACTTCGAACCCAGGTCGCATGCATTCATGTATGTATGTATGTACTCGTGGATGGAATGGCACGACCTCGGAACGACTTACGTTCCGCAACGCTATTCTAAGCGATGTTCCGTTCCGGGGAAAGAGGCATTAGTCATTTTCCGCGCTGACAGCAGCTTTAAAGCGGTTTCCATCGAGGCCGTTATTTAACTTGCCACTGTTCTCGCTTCGTTCCCTCTTTTTGCGCCCGTTGGCGAACGGTTGTCCGCGTTGTTATCGGTGAAACGAGATTATTTCGAGGAAATAACGTCCGTTAATCGATAATCTTTCTTCTCGTTAGACTTTTTGAAATTCGAATGGTCCAACGGCTCTTGAACATTAACGATCGAACTCGCTGTTTCCTCCAGCGAAATAATTTATACTCTATACTCTCTTTTGTTTTTACATTTATCGATTCAAACTGATTGAAGACAAATCGACGATTTAAGATTTTCGTTAAATTCACTTGGATTTTAAGTCGGATAGCCTTCGCGGGAAAGATGTTGAGAGGTTTGCGATTATTCGTTGCCTAAAAATTTCAGGTAAACGTTACGTGAGTTTTAATGCTTGCGCTTCAACAGGGCGACGTTGCATGCACCTGTTGGCCAGATAACGAAAACTCTGGAACATTAAAGTCCCAAGATCTTTCTCTTCCGAAATTGCCCCCTTTCCGAAAATAATTGTAGTAATTAATTACATGTAGGGCAAAGGTTAAGCTTCTCGTTCGGTACGAAAAATTCCAATGAACTTTCGTCTCATGATCTCGTTGAAATTCGAGACACGAAACTTTACCGATTATTCTCTTGGTAAATTCATAAAGCGAATTTATTCAGGTACATACAACTAGGCGAAAGGTTGCAAGAGTTACACGTAACAGTGGTTTGTTTAACAATCTGCAAACAGCGAGGAAATGCTAATATAAATTCGTGATTAAACGTGGACGAAATCATCGCTGGTGACTGACGCATAATATCTTGAAAGCATCGAAGCATACGAAGGAAAACTCGCGGTCGAGGCTCGCTTGTTCGCACCACAGGCGATCCTTTCCTCTCCTACTGATTATGCATAAATTAAACATCATGATATTCAGCGCGACCATCCGAAAAGCTCTATGCCAACGTTATAAAACACGCGTTCAACCGTGCCGTTAACCGTGTTTTAATTATATACGCCGAATATAAAGCGAGTTAGCTCGTCTCGAAGCCGAAAGAAGCATTTTTGCATTCGTGCGTGAAATTTGCGCTCGCATGATCAGTTGCGCGATTGATGAGTCGTTGGATCGTCGAGCTTGATCGTATTATCCTAAAAACTTTTGTTTGATCACTCTTCCTTGATGAAGGAGATTGTTTCATTGGGAACGGTAATACATGTTTTTGAATATTTTAATTGTTGTTTAAGTTGTTTAAAATGGTTTTATTACTATCTATAGACTGAATGTGAGGAGAATTTAATCTTTTAATACTTCTTACCTTATATATATAGTTGTTCACGAAAATATTCGAACATTTATCTTTTACGAACACATTACGTTTGTCTCATGTACGTTCAATTAACGCTATAACTGTAGACTGTTCGTCAAGTTTGAGACTGATCTAAAAATTTCCAGTAGAAGTTACAAACACGTAAATAGATCTTGTACGGCGAGCCACTGCACGCGTTGTCTAACATACGTTCTTCCACAAAATCGAACAAATTAAACTCAGCCGAGCGTAACGCGAACAATTTAGACACGGTTACAATAAAGCTCGAACTTCTTCCCCATAGAACACCGTTTCAGATTACTTACGAAATTTCCGCTACACGAATGCGGTTACACGATCGCTACACCTCGCGATACACCTTCCGAGACTCGGGCTCAAGCTTCCGTCTTAAATAGAATGCTGAAATATCATGCAACACGTCATGCGTCGATCACGACCGAGACGGAGGACTTCTCTCGTTCTCAACGTTCTTCCTTCCTCGCCGTTGCTGAACGGATCATTCTAGATCCAATCAATCTTACAGTGAAAAAGCGCTTCCCTCTCGCTAAGCCAGCTTCTCTCGAACGGTGTTCGCGATTCAGCCGCGAATGCGTTAAACGAACGGTTTTTCACCCGTTCACGTCCATAAATTACGTTCCTCTAAGCGGTCATGAGATAGCCGGAACACGGTGGGAGAGGGTCGCAAAACTTGCCAGTATCTCCTCGCCTCGGCAAAAACAATTTTTCCCGCTTCCTTTCTCTCTCCTTCTCTCTTCCTTCTTCTGTTGCAACGGGACGTGTTTGCGTTCGCGAGCAGCACGAATCGCGATTCCCAAGTCCACCGCCACCGCCGCCGCCACCGTCGTCGTCGTCCGAAATTCGCTCGCAGACCGCCCCTCCAAGTGTCGCTGGGAAGCCTTAAATCATTCGGAGCTCGACGTGAGCGAAAATATCCGGAGAATTCGGAAGTAAGCGGCTGTAGTCTCGCTCCTTTTTGTCCGGCGGAAGGACGAGGGAGAGGAGGACGGCGGTGGCAGCGACTACGGGGAAGGTTGTGCATCGGTGTTAGATGGAGATCGGGTGCACGCCTACGAGGAACGTGTCCCAAATAATCGCGAATTCGAACGGACAAGTGGGCGGACCTGGCCCAAGTCCAGTGGTACTTTCGGCACGGTGTAGAGCGTGCCGTAGGATGAAAAGCATAAAAGCTCCCGCTTTCGAAGGCAGGAATCGTTCTCCAAATCCCTCCTTCGCTCCTCTGTGTTCCAGCAGCGCCTTTTTCGTCGTGTCTCTCGTCCGAGAGGAACGCGCGTCGCGCTCCCAATCGACTGCCTAGTGAACGGGGCGGGCACGAAGAAGGGGGTCATTCAGTCTAAATTTTCAACCAAGGGAATTTTTCAACCGTCCTTCATTTTTTCTTTTTCTTTTTTTCTTCGACGACTTCGTTTGCTTTCTTTTTTTCTTTTTCTTTTCTTTTTCTTCTTCTTCTTCTTCTTCTTTCCCTTGATCGTCTCTTGGATCGAGAAGATATATATTCTCATCGCGTCTAACTTTGATCGATTTTTTTTCTTCTTTTTCTTGCACGTTCTTTCTTCGTCTCGCGCGGGAGCGCACGAAATTCTTCTATATTCTTTGATTTCTTCTGTTTCAATTTCCCGTGAATGGCGAGGCATCGAGCGAAAAGAATGTTCTTATTGCAATCACTTTTTCAAACTTCATTTCCCCTCTCTGGCGATAAGAAGATCGTTCTTCCGTTTTGTTCATCGTCTTCATTGATCGCTTGTTAAAAAGCAAAGAGACCGGTTACAGTATATTTTGATCGTGTCCGCTTTGTCCAATTTCTCCCGTTCTTCTCGCAGCAGCGCAAGACGATAGCTCCACCGTCGTCTTCTTTTCTTCTCTTCTTTTCTACTCGACTTTTTTCCCACTTTAATATTCAGTGAAAAATGAGCATCGAAGAGCGAAAATACTATTCCTCTATTATTGCGTCCACTTTTTCAAACCTCGTCCCCCCTCCTATCTTCCAATGCACGAAGATCGTTTTTTTTTTTTATTTCGTCATTATCTTTTCATTCTTCCCGATTCTTTCCTATCTCGTTCTTCGTTGAGAGGCACACGTCGAAGGATGAAAAGTATATTCCTATCGCGTCCAGTTATTCCTTCTTCCTGTCGATAGAAAGATTCTTCTTCAAGGTAGCATTTTCACTAAAATAAACGTCTGATGGGGAAACGTTTCGACAGAAAATAAAACTTTAGTAGAAAGATCTTATATTTATTATTGAGTGTAAATACTGTACTTTGAATATCTTATTTGTGCGCATCTGTCCTCAAATTCCTCATAAATGCGTCTAAAAATCCGTCTAATCGTCCTACTTTTCACTTAATCTTCCCGGCATTTTGAATCTAGTTCACGATTCTGACACGAGCCTCGTTACCACGCGGCAGATTTGGTTCTCTGACATTAAATGACCGACGTGGAGTTCGATAATTCATTCGATAATTCATTTCTCAGTATTTCGACGAAATTGTGTTCCAATGAAATGAACTTTTATTTAGAGCTAGTATCCACGTGAGATAATCGGAGGTTCGAGTATTCGTGAGAAAAGTGCCCAGGTAGAGCAAAATTATCCGGATATCTCACGAGATGTCCGAGTAATCAGGTACCCGGGTACTTTCGAGATAATTGAGGCTGAAGTTAAATTATTGCTCGCCGGATACCCGGACATTCATAGTTTTATCCGATGTTTCGAGTAATTTCTGTTTTTGTGACAAACGATCTATGTCCACTAGAATGGTTGAGAGTCTGAGAAAGAAAATATTTGAGATTGGTAAAATTGGTGTTTGTCAAGAAATATTTATGTCCAATAGCTATATCTGTTGAAAGAGTATTTACAATTGAAAATATTGTTAATTCAAGGCGGACGAGCTCTACTACTGGAAAATGTAGACTTATTTTTATACAAAGACAGCTAATCCAAAATAATTACTTCGTTGTTTTATTATTTATCGCTAAAACATAAATTACAGTGTAGACACCCGAGTAACATCAGTGGAAATAATAGATATGTCGTTTTACCTATCTCATGTACTTGAGTGTCTCGTGAGTAACATTAGTTTTCATGCGTAGCTATTGTTTACTTAAATTTCGATCATTTTAAAAGATAGACTTTATATTTGAAGATATAGATTTTTGTCGTTTCTGTTCCTTTCTTTAAATTTGAGAATTGAATCATTAACGTTTCAACGTGCTTTTACACAAGAGAAGAACACTAAGCGGTTTGTGTAGTATTTCTTTATAAAATTATTAACTCCAGTCTCAACAGTCTTGAAATCTTGAATTTAATCAACATTAATGTAAACTTCATTTCGTTCACTTTCGGCCGTGTTCTCTCTCCAACTTCCCCGTCAAAGAGTTTTTACATTCATACGAGCAAATACAATTACGATTTTAGAAAAAAAGTTCTGGTATTTCCTATGGATCAAATCAAATTTATTTCAACAACCGATAGAATCGAATCGTGTTCGAACAAAATCGGATCAGCCGGAGGAAAAATCACTCGACGAGAAAGCTTGTACACCAACGGGTTAATAAGAGCTTAACGGCAAATGTTAGCTTTACCTCGTAAAGATGACAAAGGTTTGCCTCCGCTCCGTTGTCTGAATTAACAATGCGATTCATCAAAATCTCCAGCTAGAGACTCACTCTCGGTCCTTTCCTCGGAGTTACAACGATCGTCCATTACATCGGAATCAACGAGAAGGAGGAGGAGGAGGAGGAGAAAGAGTAGGTGGAGGAGTTTGCGTGGAAGAACTGGCCAGCTCTCAACGGGATAAAACACCCCGGGCTTTTATCTCTCGTTCTTAATTAGGGAGAAATGCGCGGGAACTAGGTAAAAATGTAAACTTCCCGAGGCAATTGGAGCGCGAGGCATCGAGATCGCGTGTTTTTCCACCGCGGCGGAATTATCAATTTAGGCATTAGGCCGCGTTTTCAGCGGCGGAGACCTCGAAGTTTGCCTCGCCGCTCGGACCCTGGCTCGGTTCAATTATTCATCCGCAGCCTCCGCATGCCCGTTCCTCCTTTCGTTTACTCTTTTTGCCGGACAAGGCGGAGGGAAACCGCGGTGGATCCCGCCCTCCCCTTATACGTTTCGCCCTTTCTTCTTCTCTCGTTCAGTACGCTGCCGAGGTTACCCAAGACCTACTGGCAGAAACTTACGGGCTGTTCTTTCGCCTCTCTGTTTCCTCTTCTTCGTTCGATTCTTCTCTTTTTCTCTCTTTGTGCCCGTGTTCTCCGCTGCTAACTTCTCGTCCTTCCCGCCCGGACTCTCCGGGAGACAAACAAATCGTTCGTGTTGTTCTCTTAATGAAAAATGCTTCCGTCGAGTCTCCTCGACGATGGTTCCTCGTCGAACGACGAATTCCTTTGTATCTGGTGAATACTGTAAGGAACGTGAAATGCGTAATGTCGCGCGGTTAATTAAATTGCTCGGAGCATTATTTGCCGAGGGCCATGAATTCTGTTTAAGCAGGTAATGTCGCATGAAAAATTCGAAAATTTTCGTTGGGGACGGAAGCGTTGTATTGCTGTGAGTACAATTGAGAAATGGACGATTACTTGTTTCTGTATATTACAACGATCAGTGATCTATTCGACGTGATCTTGTTTCTCTCGAAATAACGTTATTTTTATTTTCACCTATATGTTACCAATTATAGTTAATTGTATAAAATTCTTGTATTATATTAGGGGTGCCCATAAATAATGTCGTTTTTTGATAGCGTACGTACAAAATTTTATTTTATTTAAGAGTTAATACAGCTTTAATCTATAATATAATTTAACAATAAGCTAGAGACCAAATGCCAATATATTTAACTAGAATATCGGTTATGTTGTAACAAGTTAAATTATTGTCACTAGATAAAGCAATGTTTATTAAATTTGAAGAAAACGACGTTACTTGTGGGTGTCCCTAATATATATCTATTTCTTCCCATATTAACTAATTTCCATCCATATGCCATCAATTATAGTTAATGATATAAAATTCTCACATTCACACATATATATTCCTCCCGTATTAACAGAAACTAATTTTATCTATATATACCAAAGTTCCTTTCAATTCCAAGCTAAAGGATTAAAATTCTGCTGTAAGGTATACACTATGTTACAGTATCTGAATAATTAGTACATACTATGTTTCCTTGAAAGTTTCCTCGAGATTCGCGAGATCTAGCTTACAACGAGGTGTAACTCAGATATTTAGAATGCAACGTAATATTTTTAGAAACTATATAATAACAGAGAATCGCTCGTCGATTCATGAGCGCACGAAGCAGCAATTATCCAACATTTCTTTCAGCTGATCGCCTACTTATTGTCATAACCACAGTTCGTACTCGGTTGACCGTTCGATTAAGCTTCGTTTTCTTGTATGACGAGGCGGCTTATATTAAGTCAGGGGGCAATGGCGCGAAATAGCGCGTCGGAAATCACCGAGCTAGTTTATCGCCGACTGACTCGACGATGTTGCAACGTACGCGTACCTTGCGTTTATCCGGCATTAACCGAACACGAGAAATCGCTGCGTCAGCCTAGAGGGCAATGATACAGACGATCCCGTCTGACGTATTACCAGCACAGCGTTTACGCACTTATGCTCGCTCGCTAGTTGCAACAGCTCCTTAAGGTCTCCCTACGCGAGACAGCCTACAACCATAAATTTCATTTTTCAACGAGGGAAACTACAATTTCCGTTTACTCTGTAAAGTTATCTACTTGAGATACTGATCGAGATACTGCACGGGGAAAGCAATAATTACAGCTATCGCTTTCAACCGCTGAAAATCTAATCTCGCCGCTCGATCTCACGCGGCATTCATCGTCTCTTCGCGATAAAAGGATTTTTATGGGACAGAGCTTGTGAAAAAGTTAGGACTTGAACGAGGGTAAAACAATATTTATTAACAGATGTTTATTAGAATATTAATTCGTTAAAGTTATATATTTATCTATTGAGAATGACAAGTGCCACACTCTTATTTTGCATATTACTGTTTCGTATATTACGTGCACATTGCACGTCGTACAAATGCACGAGAATCCTCAATCGGGACATCATTAAAGCCCGTGTCACTTTCGTCAGATCACTCGCTCCTGATTATTCCGTTTTCTTTGAAGCAGACGCGTTTTGCCCGTTCGAAAAACGAGGCGCGAAAACGAGTCGCCCAATGGAAACGCCGTGCCGCCTTCGCCTAGCGCCCGCATTGCAGCCTGGCCAAAGGACGATTTATACGAATCGTCGCTGATGCGGGATCACCCTGCCTCCCTCTCGTCCCTCGTCCCTGCCTCTCTGCCGGTTGCCTCCGCCGATCGATCTACAACGCCGAGCAGAATTTACGAACGCTTCGTTAAACCGCGGTGCAAAAAAGTTCGGCCGCCGATTGGGCCAACAGCCTTGGAAATCTTCTTCAAGCAACGGCCAGCGCAGCCGTTTCCAATCCCCTCTCGCGCTCTCGCCGTCTCTCTCTCTCTCTCTCTCTCTTCGTTCGAATCGGTTCACCCTCCTCGTCTCTCGTCCCTCGTTCAAGGATAAATCCCACGGACCTGGAGATCTTGATCGACGACGAGTTTTGGATGGTCGCCCAATCACCGCCACATATTCCTATCGGCATCCAACCCTCTCCGTCGCTACTCATTCCATTATCCTCCCTAGGCGAATCTCCTCGGCCTGGCCCGAGTTTCACATTCCGTTTTCCCGCGATTTATACTTGCACCGAGCCGTGGTGGTGGGAGAGGGAGAGAGAGAGAGAACACCTTCGACGGTTATTACCTTTATTAAATCGAGCGCGTCTTCACACAGCCCGTGGACCGCGAAATCTCGCCGCGGCCGCAGCTTTACGAGCGAATCGGAGGCGTGGTTGGAGCCGATCCAGCCATCCGGCGGCGATTCTTCGGCGACCGGATGCGGGGCGACGCGCGCCACCCGACGGAGGAGGAGTGGTCCGTCGATGGTCGACGATTCTTAGGAAAATTCAGTGTCGACCGGAAACCGAGGCGATAGGGTCCTTCTGCGTCTACACAAGGGTTTGTTCGTTCGTTCGTTCGCTCGTTCGCTCGTTCGGGATTCTTCGAGATGGACCACGCTCGAGCGTGGGTTTTACAGGCTGATGATTTACGGGTATGGAGGGTGATATTGGAAGTAGTATTTTACTGATAATTTGTGGAAATGGCCCAATGGGGTGGATTGAACATCAGTTGAATTTGAACGATCCAGTTTCTCTGGATTTTGTCCTGGTTTTTCGGTTTTTATTTGATTTACTTTTATCTCGCGTCGTTAAATGCTTTTATTTGTTGGTTGCTTACGAAAATTATAAAAGAGAGATTTCGAGATGTAGATTATTTGTGTCTGTGTGTAATTGATGAATTCCATTTGTTCCACTGAAATCTCATCGTTTGATTGAAAATGGTTAAATCTACTTATCGTGGAACTCTGTTTATATGGATTCTACTTCACTCGAATCATACGATCAGTGCTCGATTTGTTGATTGAATTCGCTAAGCTTCTGTCATACGAATCTCAATTATTATTACTACCGCATATATTCAACAGACAAGAATAAATGATGTAAGAATATCGAACGGTAGACACTGTCATCAGAAATGACAAGCTCAAACGAATAAATCTTCGTCTAAATAAATGGAAACGCTCATTTTTCTTTTCCAAACGTACACGTTTCCAAAATCTTCACGTAAACCTTCGAATCCTCATTCTTACCTCTTTGCCTGACTATCCCGGAACGTCTCATTTCGTATGCACCCCAGC
Source organism: Tetragonula carbonaria (assembly GCA_032399595.1). Lineage (NCBI taxonomy): Eukaryota > Metazoa > Arthropoda > Insecta > Hymenoptera > Apidae > Tetragonula > Tetragonula carbonaria. The sequence continues at coordinate 11,857,757 of JAUCRC010000003.1, forward strand.
TTCACCACTCTCGCCGCTACTCGATTTCCCCCGATTACAAATTGATGACGAGTTTTCCGGCCTGAGTGAAACAAGTCGACTCGCCACGCGTCGCCGTCGCCTAAATCTAATTAAACATTCTAATTAGTAAACAACAGAGTTAATTAAGACGAACGATCCGACGTGGACCAGTGACGACCACGTCGGGGAAAATAATTTTCTTGGCCGGTGTCGGTTAGGCACCGGTGATTTAAAACTTTCCTCCGAAGTGTCGCGGCGGCAAATAGTTAATATTCCGCTTTGGCGGGCAGCTTCTGCACGCCGCGCGGGACCAGCTGGAATTTTAATTCGGCCGCCGGCTATTTCCATCCCCCGCCGTTACGTCGCACCTCGCTCGCGGATATTAATTTCTTCGTCGTTATCCCCCGCGGAACGCCATGTCGTAATGTAATCAGTTCGTAGCGTGTTTCTCGCCTTCCCTGGCCAACTCTTCGCCGCAAACCGGTTATTCGACCCCCCGCTAAACTTCCACGATGCATTAATTGCATATTAAACCTCCTTTCTCCGCTCGGTTATTCGACGTTTCGTTATTCACTGCGCAATGGATTTTTGCGTTCTTCAATTCTCCCGCGAGATTTTCATTGAAAATTGTACACACCGGGGACGCCGTCGCAGTTGAAATAGTCATCGAATTGTTATTTCGAGAGCGATAGAATTCATCATTCTTTTACTGCTTTGAATTTGCAAACAACAGCCAGGTATGATAATCGGCTGTTGTTTACGCTTTGAAAATTATTACGAAATCATGAAGATGGAAAGCAAGCCAGCCATGGTTGGGAGTAATTGCACGTGAGTGTGTGCGTTTCTTAAATAGATTGGATTAGACGAACGACGTAGTTTGCATGCGGCGAAAGATAAATTTAAAAAGAGGAAGCAAGTTGGAAACTTTGGAGACTATCTGTCTTTTGTACGAGGAACGGTTTGCAAAGAGGACAAAGTCCGTGTCCTCCTTCGAAAGTTCGAAAACTATAGCCTCCCCTTTCGAAAATTCTCGCTCAAAGCAGTGTATCGCGGTAATCTGTAAGAGATTAGCACGCGAATCGACGAACGTTTTCTAAATTTTATATTTCTTTCTTCCCGTTAATTGGAACGTCCGATTTTGCCATTTTTCAGAATGTTCTCGAGTATTGGAAATTTTCGATATTTTCCTTCGACTTTATTGTGAAACGTGAAATCTGTCTAATTATATTGTTTGCTTGAACTGCATTGTACAAACATTTGAAGGGACGCAAAGAGGAGATTGTTAAACTTCAATCTCACTCGGGATCTCGAAATGCGGCAGACGTTTCAGTTTTTGGGAAACGTTCGAGTTAGTCTGCAGATCGTAAAAAACGCACGAAGGTGCACGAATTCCATTGATAGAGACTTACGAAGTTATGAAGAAAAGCCTGAATTACGAACGCTCATCGCAACTTCGAACATTCTGAACTTTGTCTGTAACTGACACCGTTGCGCATGCAAAGTTAATAACCCGGGTATGATTCCTTCGACACAAAACCTGACGGGCAAAATGCGGAACTTTGTTCGCGAGCGGCGTTGTTCCGACTGATTAAAACCCGCTGGTTATAGACGGGCGAGACTTCGAGTTCTCGTCTCGTAGTTTTCTACCAAAGTGGAAACAGTTTGCAACGTTTTCAAATATGCATTGCCAGACGGTGAGAGAACTCTCGAGGGGATTGACCCGAATAACGTTAAAACGATTCGCCAAAACGAAATTATTCCTCCTGGCGAATCCACCGATTCGTTGCTCTAGTTGTGACAAGCCATGATCATTGAATTCAGGATCATTCGATTTCCAACGTTTCACGTATTTTTTGGGCAACGTTCAAACAGAACTTAATTTCATTAATTACTATGGTATTAAATTAAATATTAATATTATAGTAATTAATGCATAATATTAAATGTATTTTATAATGTGTTGTAATATTCATGTTACAAAATGTGATAGAATTAAATAGATTAAACTGCTACGATGTTAGATACAAATATATATTTTGAAATATCCATTAATAATTCTTGTTCTGGCATAAAGGATGCGGGAGATTCTAAACTATTTACCTATCAGATTAAAAATTCGCAGATTAAATATTACAAGAAATATCTTATATAATATATATATATATATATATATAAGAACGAAGAATTGAACATTGAGAATTTAACGATCATTGATTCAGCACCCAAGAGTTACGAAATCACAGTTTCAAAATCACAAGGCCACGTTCTTTCGTATATCGAGCTGCATTGCCACTAGAGCTCTATTAGTAACGCTTCCAGAAATACCCAGTCATCGATCATCCCATTTTTGCAGCGTCTAATTCATCTTCAATTTCTTCAAACACATCGCTGTCCTAATTTTAAACGAATTCAATCTGCTGCACCTCTGTTAAGGAAGCCGCTTTCAGAATAGAATCGTCCGCTTTGATTCCAGAACAGAAATGCACACGAGGATGTGCCTTGCACGAGGTCGAGCTCTCGAAGATTTCTCGGAAATTGATCGATCGTTCGCGAATAATAAAAGCGTCGAAGATCGCGCCACGGTATCCGTCAAAAGTTCGAAACGAGTGAAACTCTTTTCGCCAAGTTCTCTTGGCCGTTTACCAGACAAGATCGTGATCGAAGTATCGGCCAAACTCTGCTCGCAAGTTTCGCCGAGATCGCGACTTAATTACACGGATTCCGCGGCGCTTGATAGGCGCTCGCGCAGCGTATCTATCTTGCTCGAGGCTCGTTCGAAATTCAAGACAGCGGGAACAAGGCCCCCTGGCAGCCTCTGCCTCTGTCGGTTGTCAAACGAGTGTAGGCTGTTTGTTAACCATAACTTCCACGTGAAGGGTCGTGCTAATTATGTAGGCGTCCCTGTGGATCACCGAAAATATTCGAACAATTGAGAACGAAAGTTTCGAAATTTTACCAAACACCAAGAAATTTGCAAGCAATCAGAAACAGAATGTAGTACCTCTGAATGTAATACCTCTGTGAAATACGTATTCGTATTAAATTATCATTTATATATATATAATCTTAAATTTTTTTTTCTTCAAACTCTAAGAGCATTATTATAGCAACGAAACTTGAAAATGTTTCGCACAATGAGTCTCCATAAACGTTCGAGCGACTATACTGTTTTTAGAAATAATCGAAAAAATAGTTTCGTACGGAAGGCACCAATTTTTCGATCGCAAAATACTTAATCCGAGAATCCAGCAACGCGCTGGAAAGAAAAAGAGGGAAAAAAGCAATAAGGGAAGCCTAAGTTACGATACAAAAGAAGCGACAGAATGAAAGGAAAACACTCTACGTAGAGAGATAGAAAAAAGGGGGGAGGAGAAGAAAGTATGCTGCAAAACGAGGAAGGAAAGAAGCGTGGCACAGAGGCTCGCATAATTATGGCCTTAAACTAGCAGTTAATTAGAACCGGTCGGTTCCGCGGAATTGGATTTTACGTTTCGTTATTTTTATATTCTGGCCTGGAGCGGTTGACGCGCGCCACGCCATGGTCGAGGTGCGAGAAAGAGTAAGAGGAAGAGAGAAAAAGCGAAAAAGAGAGAGAGAGAGAGAGAGATAGTCGAAACCGGAACGCATGTGAATTCGCCAGATGATTACCATTGATACCGGATAATAAGCTTAGTTAAAACTGCCAGCTGCGTTGGCTACCCGGCCGTCGGTAATAAAAGCTCGCAGCGAGCACGCGGAAATACCAGCGTCGGGTTGTATTTCACCTTCGTCCCTTTTATCGACTTTCCCTACCCCTTCGGGCACTCTCTCGTTCACACATCAACGTTCCTCTCCTTCGCGCCCCGTCGATTTTCCTCCGTCGCGCTTTTTTCACCCTTCCGGCCCTTACTCTTTCGTCATCTTTTTACTCTCTAACGCTCGTAAAGCGTTCGTCGACTTCTTTGCTTCCGTTTTCTGTTTTCTCGCCGAGAATCACCCGTAACGTGTGAAAACGTAACACCGTGATCAGAGGATGGCTGTGCGACGGAAAAATCAGTCAGAGAGAAAGAAAGAGAGAGAATAAAAAATTCGTTCTTGAGAAATGTTCAAATTTCACTTCTCTGGAATATAAAAGTTCAAGATTCTCTTCCTTCCTCACACAGTGATTATCTTGTCAATCATTCATCCATATTCAATATTGAAATTTATTACATATGTAAATATCCTTATATCCAAATTTTTCGAAAATAAAGCCTCGAATGAGAAATACTCAACTTTCTTTATACTTAACTTGCATATTTTTGGGATTGATTGTGCCACGATCGCGAAAACATCCTGTATGCATGCACGGCAGTGGAAACAGCGTCGACGAGGCTCGCGCACACCGAATTAGCCGGTCGTATTTTCGAGAATCGTTACCACGTGGCACTCGGTTGCTACTTCACCCTGATTTTTCGTTTCGCGCCCGGCGCCACGACGTAATCTCGTTTTGTGTCACGACTTTTGATACGACTTTATACGTCACGGTGCAGCTTCCCAGTCGCTCGGGTTCGCTCTGGCAATCCTATTACGCTCGCGTCCGCGCGGAGAACAAGCCGGCGAATAATCGTACGTTCTCCACGAGGATCGCGAGCCGAGCTCTCGAGAGTCGGAGCGTGCCTTTTCATTTCGGCGATTAGATCCGCGGCGATTTTTTTGTTTTTTTTTTTCTTTGCTTGATTCATACGCGCATCACCGCGCAAGCTGTGATTTCTCTCCTCGCAGTTTCTACTTTTACGCTGCGAACCTCTGGCGCGCCCCACGTTTATCGTCGTGTGTCACGAGAACTGTAATTGCTGTTTACATTGGCGGGAAACAGCCAGCTCGCGATACACTCGGCGTTCGACGATGTTCGAATCGGCTCGCGGATCGGTTCGTTTCCCTTCTGCAATATCACGAACGTTCTCTCACGTGTGTTTGATTTGAATTAATACACCTGTGCAAACGTGCACCGCCGTCATCTTCTCCCATCAAGTTTTATCAATTTTCCTTCTCGATCTGTTTACCGATCGATCGACTGTTCAAAATCCAGCAGACGTCTAATTTTTGTTTCACCGTCGTTTCTCGAATCGATCACGCAGATTACACTCGTAATCTATAATGCTGTTACTTGATATTTCACGTCTACTTTCTGAACTACTCGACGAAAGTCGCCTCGCGGGTGACGTCAACGTTTACCAAACGAAACGTATCACCACGTCAAAACCATTTCCACGAATGGCCGATTTATCCGCGAGAGAACATGCACGATCGTTTTCGACGCGGAAGCCGCGGGGCTCGATTAATTTCGCGGGGGTGTCGCGCGCGAAAAACAACCGTGGAAACGTCGCGCGCGATCGCGGCGGCATTGGCCTGGTCTGGCCGACCCGGCCATTCGTTCTCGGTCGAATTTATGGTTTCGTACGGCGGCGGGCGACAATGGTGTCGAGCCGGTTAACGAACGTGCCGCGGCTTAATTTAAAACCACCGGCGAGCAGGTCTCTTCCGGTCGATTACGGGCCGGACAAGTCTTTCCTGGAGAACCTCCTGGCCGCCACCCCCTCTCTATCTTTCTTTCCCGTTCGTTTCTGCCCTTGCACGTCACCCCCTTGGCGCCCGTTATCCGTGACGTTTATTTACTGGGCCTGTGTTCTCGAGGTAACCGTGCCGCCGTCTACATAAATCCACGGCCTGGCCCTTCGCGACCCTCCATCCCCCTAACCCCCTCTGTTTCGCTCGCTTTCCCTTCATGCCTCTTTTTCCGGGGCGTATTTCAGACTTGTTGTCTTTGGTGTCGGGCCAGAAATAGAGCCGCTCCTTCTCCTCCGTGCGAATTTTCGCGATCGTTCGAACACACGTTCACCGTTGCGCTGAAACGACTGATCCTACTCGCCGCGCGTCGTTGCTGTGTAAATAGGCCGACGTGGACGGCATCATTGCGCGCCTGAAGTAGTTTCGAAAGAGATAGAAGACGCTCTACCTTGTGATTAATAATTTAACCTCGTCCTAGCCTGCGAAGCGTCGCCACCTTTGAAACTATTAGTCCGAAAGTTTCTCATTTGCAAAACACCTCGACGATGTAATTCTAATCACGATGATTTTCGGCAAATGTTCTCTTCTCTCAAGTGTGTCTCCGAGATATCTCCAATGAGCCATTCAATGATCATTCTTTCGACGCAGGGATCGTAACTAAGGAGGAACGCAGAAATCAAAGGCTCGTTCTCCTCTATCGTGCCAAACTTGCAATCCAAACCTTTCAACTCGATCGCACTTTAGCAACCCTTTTCGCCCACGGAAAGTGGCTTTCTCCGAAATCGCAGATGTTCTCGTTTCACGGCGGGGGAGGCGGAAAGAGGAATTTCCAGTGTGGCGGAAAGGGCGGCGGGGAAAGAAAGAAAGTGGCCAAGTTGAAATCCATCCGTCCCTTATGAAGTCGAGATTGACGCGTTCCGCGACTGTTCGCCAGTCGTATATGTCGAAAGGGAGGAAAAGAGTGGGTCGACGTCGCTGAGAAATCGATCGACGGATTACGCGCCACATAGGAAACGTATGGATCTTGAAACTTTAAGCACGTCCCGCGAAAGGAATACCACCGGCGCGACTTTTGCTCGATCTTTCTCGCCTCTGTCACATTCTCACGAGACGCTCGCTCGTTTCTTTCGAAAATGTTTACTCGCGCGAGCAAGTTATCCAAGAACCCGATGCCTAAAATCTAACCAAAGCTAAAACCTAAGTTAAGATCTAAAACCTCGCGCGAACAAGTTATCCAACGACCTAAAAGCCTCCTTAACCGTGAATCGCGTTCGATTTACGAAGAAAGAACGACAGCGGAACTTGACTCTTTTCTCGTTAATTATCCTTCGCGAGCTACCAGTCGCCGTCATCCTCGAGGTTTACAACGATCTTTGCAGCGGTTGCAATTAATGTCTCCAGACTGTCAGTCGGCGAGATGGCTGGCAGCTAAGCCACGAGAAAACTAAAATTTGTATTTGAAAGTACCGCTCGCTCGCCGACGTTCCTGTCCTGTTTAATTATACGCAAACGACTCGGAGACGTTTTTGCGCAACAATGTTTCTTTCTTTCTTTCTTTCTTTCTTTTTTTTCCCTTTCTTTTTTTCACGAAGTGATGGAAAGATCGGCTTGCTGCTTCCGTGATTTTATAAAATTATCTATTTTCAAGACGATTTTAAGCGCGCGTTTTCCTCGCTCCGTTCTGTTACATCGCTTCCACATATAATCGTTTTCTTTTCGAGCGAGCCTGCGTAATTAGAGAATTAACTTGTTACGGTAACGCTCTCGTATCAATTTTTGCTAATAATGCCGCTAATAACACCGACAAAGGTTTTGTAGCTTTACAGCAATTTCGAAATAACAAAACTCGTGAAATCGACTGTTTGTGATTTTTGTGAAATATTACGGATTTAGCTAAAGTTATATTTCACTTAACATTTACTTTCTTTTTTATATTGGTATTCCAGATTTGTAACAATTGTCAATTTCAATATTCGAAAATTCTTAGAACGAAGCTGCAGTTCTTTTTTTTCTTTTTAAACAATTTATGAATTAAAAGTTTGCTTGGGTGGAATAAAAAGTCTCGCCAGTCTTTCCCAAATGCGAAACTGTGTTTGTAGAAACTTTCGAGATACTGTTTCTGAACACGAATACCCAGATTAATATGATTAATATGAATTTCCTCAATATTGAATAGATACAGGTAATTTATAATAGATCTTTCTTTCTTCAATACAATTACATTGGTACAATTACATTAGATTTTAAATTTTGTACAAATTCTCAAACAATTTGAAAACTGGCATTTAGACAGGGTATCTGTTTCAATGTTCAGCTAATAATTTTGTACGCAAAATTTTTAAAATTTTTCATATATTATTTCGGACAAAATCCAATGGTTAACTAAATGCACCCTTTAAGAGAAGTACGTTTTCTATTTCACCAGCTTAATATCTTTCTCGTAGACGTGTTCGTGCAATATTCGAGGCACGAAAAAATTCGACTTGTTACTATCGAAACGTTAGACTTTTTTGGGCAAATTCCACGCTAGGTATGGTATCCACGGCCAGATGACGATGTATCGCGACCGCAAATCGGCAACAGGAACAGCGACGATACGTGACTCAGTTATTCGCGGGACAACGTTATACGCGACCAGCGACATCAAACTTCCAACCGCACGGTTAACCCATTGACTGCCAGGCAAATTTAGAGCGTCTTGCCCTGAGAGCGAAAATTTTATTTTAAAGAAAACATGAAATTTTTCAAAATATAATAATACTAAGTTACGGATTTAGTATTGAAATGGCATTTACAGTAATTTTTATTGAAAAAAGAAAAAACGATAACTCGTAGCTGGCGCTACTGAATAAGATTCTGTAACGTCATCTATTCAGTCTTACAAAAATTACCATGGAGATACCAACAAATTATTAGTTACTAAGTTACAAACAAATTACCGATAATATATATAACAGTAAATAAGAAATTAATAGTCATTAGTCATCTGTAGTAATTAATCTATTAAATTCTGTATCATGTAAACATTAAATTAAATTATAAAAATTTCCTTCTGTAGTACGGTGAATTTATTATCTACCGATCATCGTACCTACAATTCCTGTGTTGCCCGCCGCTTACGAGATATCACGTAGTGTTTCTTTTTTTCCAATAAAAATTGTAATAAACAAAGACATTTTCTTTTATACCAATTGTAATCAATCTAAACTTTGTAGCGCAAACTACGAGATACCCCGTGGTCGGCAGTTTTGGTATATACGCTTACTACGAGATATCTCGTAGTTGGCAGTCAATGGGTTAACCTCACACTCCTGGTCGTTCAATTTCCCAAGATCGGTCGTTATTCGAAAATTAATCAATCACACGAGGACACAATCGTCGACGATTTCTTATTCAACGATTAGCCTCGCGTACAGGCGCGTACGGCCATACTATTAGGCTCCTGAACACGCGAGGCGTTGTCCATTTCAAATCGCACGCTCACGCGACACCTTTCCGACGAGGGCGTTCAAGAAACCGCGTGTTTCTCGCGATTCTCGCGAGAATAATTATTTTCGCGTAAAGCATTTGAGATTTCGTGGCGCTTACCGTAGAGGAAATCTAGTAGAATTAACGAATTTCGAAAATTTTCTTACATTCGCGATATTATCCGAACTTTTATCGTAGAAAAGCTTACTCTTTGATAAATACGTTTCTCGGTAAAATCGGTTTTGAATTTTATAAATTTAATCATGGTCGAGTCTTGCTAATGAATATTTCAATATATAACCGCGAGTTCGTTTCTACAAATGTTTGAATACTTTCGAGAAAGTTTATTCTTTGGTTAGGAGATGGAAGTAGTTCTTGAAGAAAATGTAGAATCTTCTTTCTTCTAGATTATGTCAACGAACAGTTCGACTTGTTGACCGAAGAAGTGAGACGAAATGTTTGATGAAGTTAACGTAAATCATTTTGACATCGTGCGCAGATAAAAAGTTTGAACTTGCGACGACTTTGAGTACAACAAGAGGATAATTACACAATTGTAAATTCAATGTAATAAAATTTACTTTGAAGAAGCAAAGAAACGAAATGTAGTTTAATTAACGCGCTATAGCATTAACACTTCGAAAATTAACGCGAAAGAAACTCTCGCGACGGAGGATAGGGATCACTCGAGTGATTGTGGAACGAGTTGCCCCAAAGACACAAACACACCGGCTGTTCTTCGACGCTTTGAAAGCTTCCTCTTTAACCTCTCACTTAATATTCTGCCGCGCTGTTCACTCCGGCGAAGATTCACCATCCCTAAGTTCTACATACCTAACTCAAAACTCTCAAACATCGCGTTTCTCAAAGACGGAAGGCGAAAGCTCTTCAAGCACCAGCCTCCAAGCTCATAGTTCTATTATCTTCGCAAGGAAAACATCGCAACTCTGCATTCGTCGGGCAACTATAGCTCCTTGTACTTCCTACCAGCGTGTTATGACACTTTTCGCAATTATCCTTCATAATATTTCCCCGAACAATTTCTAGCTCGAGCACAAAGGATTCCGTGGCATTAACCTCCAAGTGGTGCCGAGACGATAGACAATTATAGTAACGACCATAGTAATTTGTATTATGTTATAAAAACAGATATTTTTAACACATTTTATATCCTCTCTGACAGAGATTAGGTGAAAAAATGAAATCAAATTACGACGTTCTCACGTTGTTCAATCTAGTAGTTATCGAATACTGTATATTCGTGTAATCTTTGCGTAAATGTTATTAAGAGTACTTACGTTTTCCGCTGTGTTATGATATTTTCCCAGATTATCCTCTGTAATACTGACTAAACAACCTTTAATGTGATACAAGCAATCGAAATTTGTAGAAAATGACATTTCCGATGTGTTTACGCTCGCGTGTACAACGCAATTGTGATTTCTCTAGTGTCCAATGTGCGACTATTAAATAATCTACCATTCTCATGATATTCTGATAATATTGAAGTTAATACTGGTACTTTTTCCTCGAATCTTTTTTCCGTCTTTAACACGTTATTCCCAAAGGAGAAAATGATAAAACTATTCTCATTCCCCGAGGCAGTGGCGCAGGACACGGCAATATTTTATTTTTACTGAACATTCATGGCCCGAAGAAGTATTAATGAAAACTTTGAACAAGTAAAAGCAACGTTTTATTCTCGCTGTCGCGTGGATTTAGCGACGTGTTCCAACTCTTAGAAAATAGCGTTTCTTTAGTTTCGTAATTAATTAACGTGGAACTCCGTTAGGATACACTTTTGTGGTTTTTTTTTTATGACGACGAAGACAAGAATATTTTTAAAAAATAATAGTAGATCGACTTACAGCAATTCGAAACTTACAGTGGCGGTGAGAAGAAAGTTTACGAGATAAGTAGTACGAACGAACGTGATAAATTTCGAAAACGAGTTTTACATTTAACATGGGTGATAAATAAATCGCTGACTTTTACGTGATGTTTAAAACAAAATGACCAAGTGTAAACGAATCTCTGTTTACATTCTATTGCTCTGCATATCGTATCTATAAATATGTAAATTTCTATAAAAAATCCGCAGTACAGTAACGAATGCGAAATATGTCGAAGTAGATTATGTTTCAATACAAAAATTATGACCGTTCATAGTACCAGTTTTAACTAATTCGTATTATCAAGTTATTGGGAAAATCGTAAGAATTTACAATTAAGTTGCTCAGAATTTTCAATTTGATCTTTTTAACAATCGACGAATATTATAAATATTGTATAAAATATAGATTAAAATCAAATAAGTTATTGTAGCGATCGTCGTTGTATAATATTTATATTTCAGGGTTAAAAAACTTTCGTATCCACCACTGTACAAATTCAAAGGAACACAAATCTTAAAAAATTATAGTATAATATTTCGGAAAGGAAAACTTCATTCAGAAAATAGTATCAAAGTCACTTTGAATACCTTGAAGATCGCAGGTTCGGACATCAGTCCTCGACTTTCCCTCTTGCAAAAACTTTTCACTCTCTTGCGATACGAACGATCGAGAGTGCTGTTAGTTTATATTTACCAAATATCCAGCATGCATGCATGCCTGCACCCGTTGGCTTCCATATGCGTGTAATTATGACACGCACGTGCACTTTCACGAGCGTGCACGCGCGAGTGTATAGTTTAGTGAATGTCAGCGAACTTTCTCTCTCTTTCTCTCTCCCTCGTTCTATCTATCCATCTGTCTTTCTCTGTTCGCACATTAGCATTCGACGAACACGCATTGCCGCACGTATTTGCAGATATAACGCAAATAAACCGTCGCAAGCATGCCGCGCACATGTTCCGCGCGTAATATTCGTGTGCTCGACGAGGCTATTGTCCGTTCACCTTCCAGCTAGTTACTGCCAGCACGTCCCTCTTGCTCCATTTTCCACGTCCACTGTTTTATACGCGTTTGTTTCCCCGCCCGTTGTTTCTTCCCTTCTATCCTCCTTTTTAGGTTATCGGTTACGCTGGACGCTTGTTACGACGTATACAGACGGGACGAATCAACGCTGTTGAACTACTCCTCGACTATCTCCTCCTCTGAAAGATTTCGAACGTTTTACGTATCTGTAATTAAATATGTACAGATTTTCTGGATCTCTCGGCGCTTGATTAATTCGAATGCAGATGAGCGATTTCTACAACAACGACGACGAGTTCAACAACAGCGATGATCTCGAAGAACAATTCTTACAATCATAATTTGAAAAAAAAACTTTCGTATAACATTTTCAAATCTTTTCAGCTAGAATAAAAGAGCTCAAGCAATAAATGTATTATTTAAATATATGCTTTGAGACATTTATATACTTTTCATTGCTCGAACATGAAATATTCCGTTCTACACGGTTCTGTATCTGCAACAATAAAGTGTTCAAACAAATCATTGCTTAAGCTTTTTATCCTAATTCGAGTTCGGGTCTCGTTGAAATGCAAACTATTCGTTCAAACACGCATTCAGTGTATAAACGTAGACTCGTGCAACCCTCGCGATGTATGCGCATTCCGACTTGCACGCGTTGTTTTTAGCTAACGTTCGTTTGTTTGACTTTTCGAAGCCACCGGGAGAAGTTTCGCGGCGTTTCTGGCGAGAGTTGTTTGGCAACGATAAAGTGCATCTTGCTGGAAACGAAAATGGAAGCGTGATAAAGTTTCGAGACGACTTGAAGACTGTGTAAAGTCTTCCTAGGGCCTGATGTCAAATTGGCTTTAGTTATCAACGGGAAACCCTTAGGTGTGACGATAACATTAATGGAATTAATTTTTATATTGTCGAAGTTCATTTACAGTACGGTTTGTTACAGTTCAAAATTGCATTTATAAATTAGATCTATCGCTGCAGGAAGCTACGTTCCTCCAAACGGAACAAACAAGTTTGTACAAACTTGTCGTATCGTTTCGTTAAATTAGATTTCTAGTTTAACACGTTTGATCGAATTCATTACAAGTCAACGACTATCCAACATTCATAACATGTCGTACAAATTATTTTCTATATTGTTTATATGTACGAACTATTTACAACGTTGTACGATGTTCGATTGTAATTCATCCAAATTTCTAATTACACCGTCGACTCGCGTATCCCCGACGCGCCTGTTCTTAAAATAACGCCGCCGCCGATATTTCAACCAATTTTTTCCCATTCATTGTTATCACCTTCAATTTCGTCGCCGTACCGACCCCCTCTGTCCCCCGCTGCCCTTATTGCACCATCCCGCGCCGTGTCTCCCGGTTCATTTACAACGCTGCATCCCCTTTTTCTCTCTTTTGTTTCACGTTTCTCCGTTCTCCTCGGTCCGTTCTCTCTTCTCTCGCCGTCGTTATTCCGACGTTCCTCTTTTGGCTCCGCTTGGAAATCGTGCACACACGCGCAAACTCGCGCGGCCACGCCAAACGGCATCTCTGTTGGCTCTTTTTTTCGCCCTTACCGTTGCTCGAAGCACCGTTGCTAATTGCGAATATGCCCATTACCGTTATTTACAAACGCGCTCGCGCTCCCGTACACCCGCGTACTACGCTGCCTTCTCTCTCTCTCTCTCTCTCTTTCTCTCTTTCTCTTTCGTTCTAGATTTCCACGGAATCGACGGATCGTTCGATCCCGCCGCCTCTCTCGTTCTCGTTTCCAGTCTCGTTCCACCATTTTCCGCGCATCCCCCTTTAACCCCCGCATCGTTCCTTGCCATCGCGGCGCGATACACACAGAGCGTGTTTTAATGAAAAGAAAAGTCTGCCCCCTTTTACTTTCCCTTTTATCTCGATCGTCTGATACAGTTTTTTCAATCCAATATTAAGTAAAAAAGTTAGGAATTTATGCGAGAAAGTTCCCGCCAGCTCGTTCGTTATCGCGGGTCTTTCTCCCTCCCGCCTCTTTTTTTCTCTTTCTTTCTCATTCCTTCTTTTTTTCTGCTCTTTAGTACCCTCCAACAGATTCAATCGTGTCGTGACGTATAGCGCAGGGTGGGAAGAAGGGGAGAGGGAGGGGAAAAGAGTGTAACATATAAAGTTCTCCCAGAGATAAGTTACACGAGTTTGCCGCGGAAAGAAACTTTCTACTTAATCAACGGAATGGTATCATGCATTCTAAAGGAACGGGAAAGAATCCCGGCCGCCGTACGGCTCTCCGCGCAGTTTCGCTCCAGTTAAACGAACGTAGTTCGGCCAATTTCGAGGACTACGATTACTGGCTTTCTTCGAGGTCTAAAGGTTCTCTCGAGGAACTTTCTATAAACGTCGGATGCCACAGAGATTTTTCTACTGGTTTCTAGACGAGTTTAAAGTTAAGTCCTACAGAAAATTAAACTAAATAGGTACACTGCGAAGTTTCAAGCATTTGCAGGAAATTTCATACTGTCACTGGTTCAATTGAGTTGAATATGTACAACAATGCGTGTTCGTTGAAATTTTATTGTAATATAACGAATGCGAATGAATGAACCGTGTAAATTTCGCGACCAAGAAACTTGAATTTCCATGAAAATCCACAGCCCGCCTGTAGGAAATTTTACAAATCCCTGTGCCGCTCACTCGTTCGGAAACAACACCCTGTAGAACGTGTTCGCTATCCCTGCGGACCCGAGTACTCGGGCAAAAATCGGCCGGTTTTGAATCGACGGGCGAATATAGAAGCCGGAAGCTCTCGGCAATCTCGACCGCATTGTAGCAGATACAGCGTCGGAGTGGATCGTTTGTAAGAACTCTCGCCGGAGGGAAGGGGTGAGGGAGTGGATGGGCGGCGTCGGCGAAGGCGCGGGGGATGAAGGCGCGAAGGAATTTTAATGCCTCGTTTCTTCCGTTATGAAAATTCTGGCAGCCGGGGAAAAATGCGCTCGTTAAATCGGGCCCTTTTGTGTCTTTGGAATCTTCGCGGCGAGCCGCGGCTAAGGGGCGCTTCCTTTCTCTGGGCGAACCACCCCACGAACGTCCCCCACCCCCACCCCCTCGAGATAAGACGCTGAGACGAGTCTCACGAAATTACAGTTAGCGACGATTCTGAAAATTTCCAGACAAAGGAGACGCTCGTTCGTCGCGAGTCTCCGTGCAAGCGCGTGCCACCGGTGTGTTTATCGCGCGGTAGATTAGACGGCTTATCTCGCGGTCCTCGTGAAAATCGCGACGGTTTATCGTGACGACGACGTTGGAATGGAAAATGAAATTTCTGTTTAATTGCCAGCGACGGTGAGTCGGATGACGGCGATAAACGACCGGCCTCCAAATCCGGAATTGAACAATTTCTTTCCCCCGGGATGTCGACGCCACCGTCTTCGTGCGAGCTTCCTCCCAGTTGCTTTCTAATTTAGAGAAAGAATAAAGGCGAACGAGAACGACGAGTTGTTGGGTAAAGATACGCGTGTATTAGTTTTAGACAACTTGCACCTCGGTTGTTATTTTTCTCTTTCGTTCAAAGTGTAAATTGTCGAATCTAAGAATCTACCTTATTTCGAATTCTATCGTAGAAGGAGTGTACACGTAGCATTCAATGATACTGGAAGATACTCGTTCTTTTAAAAAGAGATTGAACTTGAATTTCTTAAATTGAATCACCATTTACCTATTTATATTTACTTATTGCATTCTATTAAATATACCTGTCGTCACGTTCGAATTTTATTTTATTAGAAACACTGTACACGTAGGATTCAAGATACTTGTTCTCTCTAAAAAAAAAAACATGTTGAATTTTTTAAATTGAAACAGTTTGAACAACCATTTTGACGTCATTTTTAATTATTTTGTTAAATATATATCCCTCGTCACATAGAAGAGAATTGAACGCGACCGAGCCCCGATACTCTCGAGCTTTCTCTCGAAATTACCCCATAGAATACCCTCGGCCGTTCCCGCGCCGACAAAGAAGAGTGACCGTCCATTCCTCTTTCGTCGCAAGTCCTTTTTGATTAAGGCACGCTATCCACGGGATCGACAAGGTAACCGATATTAAAGAGGCCCGGGCATCGATTGAAAGAGAACCCCCTGTGGTTCCAGTCGAACTATCCCCTTTTTAAGTGTCTTTCGATACCCGAGACGGCCTTGAATGAAATATTAAAGCGTTTTATGGGACCAGCGTATTACCCGCGAAAGTGGCAGAACTCCAAATATAAATCTTCTCCCTTTTCGGACTACATTGCGGCTTCTCCTGTCGAAGAACCAAGAGGGAACACCATCCCTCCCCCCCGTGTGTTCGATGATCAGGGTAGGAAATAATATTTGCCACGTTGCTCCGTATAATGCCAACGAGCAAACAACCGCGCTCAATCGAACCGAAAATTCTTCCAAATGATTCTTTTCCCTTTCAAGAACAAGCTCTCCCTCCGTTTCTCTTCTACACTCGTTCATTCTCTTTGCTTCTCCTCTTCTTCCTCCAAGTTTGGCCGAGTTGTTCTCTCTCTCCTTTTTTTCCCTTTATTTGGCCATTCCACCCCCGCGGTTGCTGACATCGGCCATTTATATCGGGCCAGCAGACAGCGAGGCGGTGAGCCGGAATAAATCGCGGCTCCTTTACAAGTGCTGCCAACAGAATAGAAACATCGCCTTCGCCTATCAATTATTTGCCGTGCAATTTACGAGGGCCAGCGGCGGACGTCAGAACGAGCTTGGAACGAGAGGAGGAGAGGGAGAAGCCGGGAGATAGCGAACGGGGGTTGAGAGAAGGCTTACAACACACAGGGTGGTGCTCGTGCACGTTGCAAATAAACTCACCACCGCGGCAGGGAGATGGCATCTTTACTACGACCTTTTGCAACTTCCTGCCTGACTGCCTTCTGCCTGCCTGCCTCGATTCGCTCGCTCGTTCGCTCTTCTACGTTAACCACCCCCCTTCTTCACCCCTTCTTCTCTCCCTCCGCTTTCTCGCTTGTGACACGGTTTGCTTCTTGCCCGATTCGACGTGCACACACAGCGAGTCCAAATATTTCCATCTCTATATTTTAAAGATGAGCGGGGCCGATTTATAGGTCGACCGAGCCCGAGAAACCGGTGTGGTGCCTAGCTTCCGATTTCTCGGGGAGCTGTTCCTCGGATACAAATTGTTCCGTCTCTCGGCGGAGAGCGCGGCAGAGCATTCGTGGCGGAGACACTCCGTTCTCCCCGAGGGAGAGGGATGACTCCTAACGAGCGGTATTAAGTCGTTTCGAGCTTCGTTCACCGCTCACGGAACGTGATTTATTTGTTGTCGCTTAGTGCCTCCGTGCAGTATCTCCCCGATGGTATCGACGATCAAATTAGAATTGGCAATTTCTGGTGTACGTGCGGCGATTGATTTTTGTGCTAAACAACATTGTTCATCTGGATTATTCGCCACTCGAAAGATTATTTCATTGACTTCTCTACTGGTTTTGATTCGAGGAAAAGAAGGACACCTCGGTGTTTGTTCGTAGAACGATAGAACTCCGTTTCGCATTGGACTCCATTTAATCGATTTTCAAATTTCAATCAGCGATCAAACGAGCTCTCGTTGAATGAACGTTCATTTGACATGCGACAACTTTTCTGAACTCCGGTTATTTGAACTATTTGTATCGCGACCAGTTTGTATAAATGGAGTTTCGCTGTTCAGCGGGAAGGATGTCATCAAGTTTGCAGATTCGCTCGTCTCAATTTGCTCAGTTGATTCGATAGAGGCCTTATAACTTTTGTTCTAAAAATACGAAATAACCCAGTTTCGACGGTTAATAAATCTCAGTGCAAATTGAAGTACTTTCAGTTCCAAAAAAAACTGTATCAAGTATCAAGTATCAACGGCCCAGTTGAAAGCGCGCGTCCAGCAAATGGCCAAAATCCCCCTTTCGCGGTTGAACCCCATTGTCCAAAGAGTCCACGACTCTTCGATGATTCCAAGCAGTTTGCCAGCTCGAATTTACCGCAAGTATTTACAACTGATTACCACGCCGGCGATAATTCAGTCGGCGTGAATGATCGCGAAACGCGATTTATCGCGTTGGGGTGCAAGCGTGCCGCCGCGCCGTCGCCGAGCGTCCGGCCTGCAATATGCCAGCGTTTTCAGCCGTGGACTGGCCGTTCGGTGCGACCCTCCCTGAAATTCGTTAATCGCACGGTTAAATTTTCACCAACGGCTCGGCCGGTTTTGACGCGATAACGCGTTAATTATCGCTCGGTAATATTTCGCCACAGCGTCGGCCCGTATTAATTTCAAAAAAGGCCCCGGCTCCATGAAAAGCGCTATTCAGCCTAATTACTGGCTGCGGGAGACAATACGCGTTGTTCTTTTCCTCTCTCGTTTCCAACGTTTCGTTTTCTCCTTTCCCCTCCTGATTCTCTCTCTCTCTCTCTCTCTCTCTCTATCTGTTTCTCTTTTTCTTCATCCCTCTGTCTCTCTCCACCCTTCATCGTCGTTTCTTTCGCCGCTCTCTTCGTCAACTCGGCTCTCCTCGAGGTCTCGTTTCCCTGCCGCGGGAAAAGAAGGGTGCGGAAGCTTCATTTTTTTGCTCGCCGCTCTCCACCTCCTCCCGCTTTTTCCCAGGACGCACGCCACCCTTTGCATATTTTCACGATTGCGAAAACGGCACCCTCGCCGAGTTGGAAATGTTTTTCCAGGGTGAGAGACGACTCGGCAGCATCTGAAAGCAAGAATCTCTTAATTCGACGTTCAACGTCACCGATTAAATCCTACCGCGTGCCTCTTTCGTTTTTTATTCCTCCCTCTCCTTCTTCAAGCTGGTGTTTTCCTAAGCGCGATGTTTCATTCGTCACGATTCTTCTTTTGCACGATTTTTCTTGATTTTCCGTGATTCTTGGTATAATTGGATGTTTATAGAATAATTTCAGAGCATTTGCCGACAGAATATTTGTGGCTAATAGTCATTTTTAAATGAAGTCTCGTGGATAATTTCAGGGAAGGAGCTTTATGCTATTTCTCAAAAGATTTTCAATCAAACGTGAACATTCGAGTGTATTCGAAAAACACTTTTTGAAACCTTTAAGATATAAAGATAAAACGCTGTTGTATTTGTTCGAAATACAATTTGAGAGAAGCAAGTTTGAAACATGAACGACAAGATGTTTAGTAGCGTGAGCTGTCGTTCGTCCGTAAGAAAATCGACCTTTTGAGTAATTTCTAGCACTTGCGTTTGATCGAGGAAAGTCTCTGCCGGGAACGGTACACGCTCTCGTAATTCTGTCGTCATTTTTACCGCCGCGAAAGTCGTCCTATCGATCAACAAATTTTCTACTCGACCTTTCGCGTACGTTGCAACGCGCGAACCCGCGATATCATCTAATGAGAGAAAATGCTGTCGATACAACGGCGACGGACGAATGTTAAACGGGCTTGGCGAATTATCGCGGGCCGTAATCGGAAAATTAATATCACAGATTAATCAACGATCGCACGTGACCGTGCGCGGCAGGTGTAAATCTGTTTTCGCGGGGACAGCCGCCGATGCTCCGATTATAAATGTATTCATCAGAAACTTGTAACGAACGCCGTGTATTTATACGAGACACGCTGGCCGTTGCCCAACCCTCGGGCAATTTGATTATTTCGAATGGGGCGGTCGTCACGTAATCCGTTTTGTCCAGTTAAATGTCCCATTAATCGTTTTAGAACGAGTCGTCAAATATTTTCCGTCGGTTCGCGCACACCCGCTCGTTGCTTCGCTTCACTCTATAAAGCGACGCGCGTATGGAATCACGGATAGTGGACGTCGCGATGGCGATAAACAGCCAATCGTCGAGTTCGACGAATTCGTTATTCGCCGTGTGAAATCCTCGAAACGACTTGAATTTTGATCGACTCGTTTCGTCTCGCCTGGTGAAACTTCGATAACGTCAATATCGCGCGCCACAGACTGCCAGGGAGATTTCAATTTGAAATTTTCGGCACTGGAAATCCCGCCAGGGGGTACCTGTCTCGGACGACGATCTCCTTTAATGAAAATTCGTGAATCCGGCACTCGCGATTCGCGTGGTTCGTTTTCATTCAAAGCCTGGTGGAATAATTTTAAGAAATTCGATAGTGTCGCGCGTGTCGTTTGAAGTTTGCAAATGGTAGTGAAAAAATCCGATGAGAGAAGTAGAGAAAGGCAGAGAGAGAGAGAGAGAGAGAGAGAGAGAAAGTACTGTTATTTTCCACTCTATGCGAAAGAATTTCGCCGCGGAACACTCTTGAACAGCGACTTCGTTGCTCGACTTACGTAAATTGAAATTGCCTTGACGATATCGATCCGACGATCGATGGTGGTTACCGATGTGACGAACCAGTTGGAACGAGGAACTGCTTCATCGGTTTACGAAGCAACTCTCATTCGAATATTTCCCTACCTATAGGAATAATTGAAACTCTACCTTCAATTTACCATAGCGGATAACTTCTTCTTATTTCTTTATTTTTACTTCTTGTGCAGGTAAATGTCTTCTTACCTCGTTCAATAATCAAGAACGAGATCAATTCATAGATCGAAAGCTTTTCTTTCAACATCTTCATGTTGAATTAAAAATCCTTCAAAGATTTTTTTGATCGTTTACTGATGAAATTAACAAGGCCAATTATTCCCAAGTTTCTCGAAGCTTATCGATAAATAGTTGTTAAAATTTGAAATTAGAATTTTTTTCTTTAAAATGACGTGCAATCGTTTTCACAGTTTCTGAAGGCATGATTCATAGATCTGGCAGATTTTCAGCTTTATTACCCGCGAATATCCGGCAGGCCATTAATCGATGGCCGAAACTTTCCTATTCCAGTCTTTAACACCCAGACACTCTCTCATTTATCCTTCATCGTTTCCAATCCACCGATAGATCAATTTTGCGACTGATCCACCAATCACGGAATCCTGACGAAATACAGGTTCTCTCGTTCGTTTCTTCCTACGTTTCTCCACATTCTAGCAAAATTTATACAAAAGGCAAGATGAAAACTAAACCAAAAAACGGGATCAACGTCAAATGTTTCAGAATTTCTTTCACTTTTTTTGTAACGATTGATCTCTAATTGTCAATTTAATTTTTAACTAGTATCATTAGTCTGTCCGCGACGTAACAGTATATTTACAGTCACACATTGTTAATACGTGTTATTATTTTATAATTGTACCATGTATCGATATTAATAATTCTGTACTGCATTGATATCGTTATCTGAAGATTTATGCAATTCTTTATTTCTTTAATTTATTCCCAATCATTTCAAATATTCTAATTGAAAATTTATTTCCATTCATCTTAATTCTGTACAGACAAAACGTGAACTTCAACTATCTATCACCAATCTACATTAGTAACTTAAAGTTAACGAAGAGTATGAACATTAATGAACATTATTTGTAGTTAACAATTCGTGAAACATAATCCTGCATAGTCTGCAATAAGCGAAACGAAATTTTAAATATGATTCGATATCAAATTTAGTCACTGCGACAATTCCGATTTTCACCACGTTGAACTGGAAAATTTCAAAAATCGTACTAGACGCTTAAATTCGACACCATACCAGGTGTTGACTTGTGTAAAAAGGTTAATATAGATTCCTAACTTGACGTCTACTCAGCAGGTAACTTTGCTGATACGCACAAAACGAAATCACAGTTACATGGAATCATGTACACAGTGTCAATTTTACGAAATATAAAATTATCGTTTTGTACATATCCTCTCTGCTGCATGAGAGAAATCTCGCACTCTCTGAAAAATTCTCGAAACCTTGAGAATCCCGCGAGCAACGTGCCGGGAGAATGAAAACGGAGCACTTGGCCGGCCCGCTAGGCTAGAAATCACGTAACTCACCCCCGATGTAGCCGGGCGTCGAGCCGTAGTTCCTTGCGAATTCCACCCTCCCTATTCTTACTTTGTAATCTCCGTGGAACGGTCGTTCCAAAAACAATACGTCGCACCGCGAGGCGTCCACCGTCGTGTTACATAAATTACGCGATCCAACGGGAGCGTGTTTCCCGAAGCGCGTCCCATTTCGACCCACTTCCCGAAACGGTGCCGACTTTCAATATCCCTTTGGCCCCTCGTTTCCTCGAACAGCGAAGAAACTCGCCGCCCCCGTATCCTCTCGCGGCTTCATCGACATTCATTCACTCGGACGATTACGGATTCGGCGTCGGATATTCCACGGTAGTTCGCGAACGCGACTCCGAAATACACGAATCGGCGAATTCGGGCTCGTCTCTCGCTCGCCCCGCGCGAATATCATCCATATGCATCGGTCGCATTAGCATTCCAATTAATCTCGCCAAACTGACTGTTGCGCGAAGGAGAGAGCCGCGCCTTTCGATCGTCTTGTAGTTTTCCTCCCGCGAGAGAAGCTGACGAGAACTGCGAGAATACGGAGAAGGAGGGGGCAAAAAAACAGAGAAGGGAACAGGCTCGGTGCACCGGAACGCGATGGAAGTCGGTAGCGAAATGGCCGACCATAAATCCACCGGAGAACACATGCTTTGCATAATATAAACCCCGGCTGCAACGTTGATCTCCTCCGCCCCGGCTTTCGTTTCGCGCGCGCTCTTCCTCTGTCCTCTTCTCTCTCCGTTCTCTCCCCCCTCCCCACCCCTCCCCTGCTTTTCAGCGCGCTCCCATTTCCCGGTTTTCTTTGAACTTTCTATTTTCCACGGGAAACATTGGGGAATGCAGTTCCGACCGGAGATACCGGATCGGTGGATTTAAGTTGCAGATCTCTCTTTGATTTCTTTACTTCGTTGTTATGTCTTTGTTCCTTTCGAACTTCCTTCGGGCAGGAATTTACGTGCGAACGACACTTGTCGTAATTACGACTAATGATGATAGTGATATATCAAGGAAATCACGTTTTCTTCGAGATTTCTTTTCATTGTAAATCTTCATCGTTAAATATCTGGCCAAAATTTACGGTTGAAATTTAGAGGTGTCTGGTGATGAATTACCGGAGAACATAACGCTCAAATTTTGTCTGCAGATACACGTTTGACCCAGTTTGAAAGAAGACTCGACCAAGCCAAAGTTTTTAGATTACAAAAATCATCACACAGATACAAAACTATTGTTTACATTTCATTTCGATTTGAATAGTACCCGAATTGATCGATCATTCAGAATCTACTTGCGTCAAGGAAGAAATAAACACGATCTGAAGTTAATCGACCCCGATCTACAAGTGGTCGCTCGGCGCTCTAACTTCGCGATCGCGGAGTCGTAGGAGATGAAATAAAAAAAGGAAAAGAAAAAACCTAGGGATCTCGTTATGAATTCGCGCGGAGAACCACGAAATCCTTGCAACCTTTTCTCGAGTTACCTTTCCTTCGTGGAAATCGCAACGCGCCGTCTCTACGCCAGGTCCCCTAGGTGTGTTCCTCTTCTGTTTCCTCTTTCGTCTGCCGCTGTTCCTCTCGCTTCGCCACACTCGGTATCCTTTTGAACGAGTTCTACCGGTTTTCACGGGGAATCGAGCCGCGGTAAAAAGGAGCACGACGAGAGCGCACCTCCGAGAGGGAAGATCCTCGCGAATGGCAGGAAGGAGAAAGACAGACAAGGGGAGAGAGAATGAGAGAGAGCAGAAAAAGATAGATGGACTCGGTTGGATAAAGGGGAGAGAAAAGGACGAGGAGGGGAGGAAGGAAAAAAAAAAGCCAGTGGATAGAAGGGCAGGCTACCGGGGATATAGATAGAATCTGTCGATGAGAACCCGGGACCTCGGCTTCCTTCTCAGATTTTCACCACGATAATCGTCCTACTCGAGATCCTCGAGACGCAGAAAAAGAGAGGGCGAGGGGGAGGGGGCACGCAGAGGGTGGAAGGAGAGACTTATTCCTTCCGCGCAGACTGGGAAATCGTCGACCTTGGTAATCCAGCGGGCTTTTCAACCCCAGAGAAGAACTATTCCGCGTTTCCTGCGCGAAGCAATCTGCCTGATGATTTCGATGGTCGAACGGCTATACTTTGTCCGTTTGCGAAACGTATCCATTATTCGTGAAACGTGACGATTTTATCGCGTAGGTTGAATCGCATTAACGTGTCAACACACACGGTGAACTCGAGGTTGCGACAAGGGTGGAAACATCGCGCGCAGATGGCCTCGATTCGTCTTGAATTCGCCGACGTTTCGTTTGTCGTCCATTACCGTTCCTCTGTCCTCGAATCGATATTTTATTAGCTTGTTGCGTGATTCACATCTCTCCAAAATTATTCGAATTTTTTTTATCGTTTAATAATAGTCACTTTACTGTTGATTTCGAGTTCGGAGGTAATCGAGTTTAATGTGGCGAATGTTCTCTTCTAAATTGTATATATCAAAACTATTGTTTTAGAGTCTGTATTAAATACAGTTGCCTTACGACACAGGTGATTGATTGACACCAATTGATTTATACCAATACGGATGGATATTTTAAGAATGATCAAAAATGTGATATGCTGAAAATTGGTATATATGGACAAGTGTCGTTTTTATTACTCTTCAACTGACAATGAGATCATCATCTTCGACAACATTGTAAACGTTCAGAATTTTACCAATCGATCAATTCGTTTGATTGAATCGTTTCGAAACGATTTCTTATTCACGATTTCTTATTCGAATATCGGTATTTATTCTCAATTGTGATCTCTGATCGATCTCGCGTCGAACAATTAAGATCCTTTGAGAAGAACCGATCGAAGATAATCGTCGTAAGATCGATGGAAAATCTTGATCTTTGAATTGTGGCTCTATTAATCGATTACGTGTGCACGACGATCCCGATAAATTATACAACGTTTTAATGGAGAGATATAGAGACTGACGTTTGTAATAAAATCGGGAGGAGGAATGAGCGATCGCATCATGTCGAATTATTAACTAGTATGATTTATCGACGCTTGGATGTATATTCATCGACACATCGCATTCCTCGAGAAAAAGGCTGATATTGCGCTGAAAAATTGTGCAGTAAAGATTCACTATGCTTGCTCGATGCACGTCTAATTACCATCTACTTGTTATATCCAATCGTATTTATGCAAATTTATATCAATTGAAACGGAGCTTCAAAGAAGGAATATCTTTTCACTGTCGAATACTGTAACAAGTTTATTTCGGATATTTTATGAATTCTTGCATATCGTATATTTATCGTATATTATTTATTACTGCGAATAAATTTTGTTCACGTTCCTGAATTTTTCCAATGAAGAGTAAAAATATTTCTTTCTGCTGGGAAATTTTATTCCATATTCTTCTAACAATTTTCTTTGTATATCCGCGCGCTGGACACGAGTCACCAATTAACACATCTTATGCGGGTGGGGTTTGGGCTGCGCAAACACGGAGAGCGGGCATATCAAGCGCAGAAAACTAGATAAACGATTTACTCTGATATGTCTTCTTACAAGAGGAAAGTCACTATCTATTATCTAAATGACAGTTATCTAAATTTAATAGTCCTCCCAACCAAATATTGGTTGATTTAGATTTTACATTAAGAGTTAAATTAAATCAATATAAAATTCTATAGGATCTTTTCGTCCCATAAAAAGATTTTAACATTTGGATTAAAATTTTAAATTCACAATATATATATATATATATATATATATATATATATATATAGAACAGTATATATTTCATTAATCCTTTCATTCCAGATTTCATTTGAAAACCAATTGATTATATCTTTGTACAGTCAGTTATACTGCAGCCAGATCGACTTAAAATTAATTTTCAATAAGACATGTTTTTGATAAACAGGTGAATATATTTATTTTGCCTAGTTCCTTATATATATATATATATATATATATATATATATATATATATATATTTAAATATAGTCTATACATTAATATATAATAATTTTTGTGTTACTAATTTAATCATTATAATTGATATTTTTTTATTATAAATTATTTCTTTCTAAAAACTATTCATAAGATTTATTTTAAATTACTTAATTATTAAATTTTCAAATTCATGTAATAAATTATAAAATTTTTTTTATTAATAATTAATACTAAAGTCATAAGTTTGAAAAAATCTTCCGCGTCAGAAAAATCACATGTCGAGGATGCATTATCATCTACAGAATTACAGTACAGTCTCCCGCACTCAACAATTGGCCGTAGCCAAAGACTGTGATTCCCGTTTACCCGCAAACAATGTGTTAAAATGGAAACGGCATTATTTCGCAAATAACTTTCAAACTATGAAGGAGCTAGCCAACAAACGCCCTTCTGTAGATAGTCAGCTCGAGGGGATAACGTTCTACGGTGTTAAAGCTCGATAAAGCTATCTTCGCGACACGTAGATAGTCGCTGGCTGCGCATTTATTCAGCGCGCGTCCTACCCGGTATAATGAGTACACTTGTAACGCGGCTTTCTTTGCCTCGCCCCGTTCTTGAATCTCCGCGTTTATAATGCGATCGATACGTATCGGGGTTGTCGCTCCATTCTTCACGCACCTATGGACAACACACGATAGGAATGTCCGCGCGTTGCATAATTCAATTTCCAGCGGCTCGAGCATCGCCTGGCTTGCTCAACTCGGATTATATGTCAGTCGATTTAAAAAGTTCGTTCAAATCCAATTTCACGACGATTGCTGCCTAGGCTCGATCGGATGGCTAAGACGACGCCGTTCGCTTATTAATCCTCGAGCACAGACGTTACCTAATTCCGATCGATCCGTTCTTCGCGACGATACACAGAGAGTCTTGTTAATATTCGCTGCGTCGAAGAAATTAGCTTCCCTGTATATTTATCTTTTATGAAATTAGTGAGTTTTTTTTTTTAATTAAAATATTAAGCGTTTGTTTCACGCGTGTAGATTTCAGCACAAGAGGGTGAAATTTAGAGCCGCAAGAGATCTCGGACAGTACGTAAGTTACTGGGAAATGGGGAATAATCCTGCTTGATTGTTGGAATACAAAATTTCATCGCGCGTTATTATTTCTGAAAGTACAGCTGAGAAATAGAGAACATCGATCGAATGTTGCAAATTTAATAACGGTGACGATAATTTAAATGAATTGAAATCTTGCACAGTATCAGAGAACGACATTACTTATAAATACTCCTAATGTTATTACAGAAACTTTTCACACTTGAAAGCGTATCCTCGTATACAAAGGATCAATACAACCAATTGACTCTCCCCCGTTAGACAAAGCGGCAAATTACCGGTTCGTTTCGACTGTTCGACACAGTTCGCGCAAGAGGGCTGGTAATTCCTCCTCGGCCCGAGAAATTCCACGTTCGAAACGCACCGTGAGGATATCAATTAACGTCCGCCCGGGGCGGCAAGTTCGGTCACGGAATTAAGAAACACCTAACACCGGCGAGCCGGGCGGCGAGCGAAAGAAACAAGTCGGTGTGCCGGGTTTTTCGAGGCGGGGATGTGCGCCTCGGCACACGTGAAGCCAGCGATTTGCGTGCCCCTCACGTTTTTCTGAAACGCGTTCCTCCGCATCGCGATCCCGCCGTAATGAGAGAGCACGCACGTGCGAAAAATCCGCGTGCGTCCCCCTCTTCGCCGCATGCACACGCCCCTGCGACACGTACGCGTCCCCCTTGGCCACCTCCTCATCCCCCTGTTGCCGCTCCGGTGCCTTTATGCAAATCGTAATGACCGCGCGAGGCCGCGCCGAAAGTCACGGAGCGGCGCGTTTACTTTCGTACGTGAATAATCCTGTTCGTTCCTCTCCTGTCGTCATGGGAATCCCGCCACGTCAGAAAACGACAGGCGAAGATCGCTTTATTACAGCCTCTTCGGGATCTGAGATCGTGTATAGGTGCGCGGACGTCGAGAAGCAGTTATCGTTAGACCGTGGGTTTTTTATTTCATGGTAATTTCACTTTTACTTTTACTTTTGCGGTGGGTTTGTTAGACTGTGGACTTTTATTTCGTAGTAAATTGTAATGTAACTGTTGGATATAAGAAGACGCGTGTCAACGAAATTATTGCATTTTTAACACCATGAGCAACCATTATTCTTGGGTCCAATAGTACAGTTTCAGCGAATGCGTACATAAAATATCGAAAATAGACTTTCTTGTTTTAGTATTTAGTGAAGGGGACATTTCTGCAGAAATGGCTTTCCTTAATTGTATTCGCAAAAGTTTAAACGACGATTCCGTAGAACATAATCTAATTGTAAGAACTGAGGAATTTGGGAGAAATTTGGAAGATCGGGGACAAGTTGATGTGTTTCTTTGCTTTTCGTTTGGATTAATTATTTAATGAGAAATATAATTTGACAATTTTTCTTCATGTATTGTGAATGAAACTTCGAAAAAAGAACAAATAAAATATATGTAGAAATGTTGTAGAAAATGTATCTCCTTTTATATGTAATGAATTACATTATTAACAAAGGATATAATAATAATAAAAATTGACTCGATCAGTATCTAGAATAAAAGGAGTGTAACGGAGGAGTGAAATTTTATCGATGATAAAACTAACGTAATTTCTTTCAACGATTGCTTCTAACAATGCTTAAAACGTTGAAATTAACATATGTTATGTTATATTTTAGCACGATACTCAGTGGTAACTGAGCATTATTAAAAATTGATTATGCAAATTTTACGAATAGCAAATAGAAAATTGTTTCACGAGCACTTTGACATACATATGCTTTGTACGTAGCGCTTTATGGAATTAGATGCATTTTATACGATTTAAATTTGAATTTAAATATCAAAATTTTCTATGAATGCAGAAATATGCGCGTATGTCTTTCGAAAGGAACGTATTAAACCGGATTTCGGTAATTATCTCGGACAGATCTTGATGACAAGGTGTGTGCTGTGTATATACACACGCGTGACAAGTGTTGACGCATGTAGGGAGTGAATATAACAGGTTAAAGAAAATATTTCTTTTTCTACCCGATGCAGAATGGTCTATAGAACTTTAAGTCTTCTTGTTAAACAAGACACCGTAACGCATTAGCGATTAATATCTATCGATCGTCAATAAAGCAGGTCGTCGTCGAAGAAGAAGAAGAAGAGAAGCATAGTCTGTGAATAGGTTTCTCAATGTATTGATTCCACTCTGAGATATTTCGCCTCTGTATAAAATATTTCATTTTATAAAATGACAACGATCGAGTAAAAATTTTACGTCCATTGAAATATACATGTATATTGATATTTTGCTATTTATTTATTTACTTGCATACTGCACGTTGTCCCGTTGCGTAGTCAGAATTACAATTTTTACAAATATAAATCCAGATTGAAAACGGTTCGGTTAATTGCAACATTGTCGTACAAAGTACGTATGTATGTACAGCGAAGGTTTCAAAGGATTTCACAGATCCATAGAGAACTGGTCCACGAAGTTGACTACCGTACATATATAATTTATAATTCAATTGAAAATTCGGAAACTAATAATTAGTATAAATAAATCGTTTCGTATTTTCATAACATTCGTTCGCGAAAATCAACGAAATAATAAGTAACGAATGAATAAGAAAGTAGAATTTCCAAAATTTGCGCACTTGATCTGCAACTTTCCACTTGCACGGTGTTGGAAGCAAATGCAATTTGTCAAATGCAATTAATTACCGAATTTAAACACAACTGGTTTAACTCAACGTGGAAACACAACAGATTCATCAGCAACACCGAGTAGAGTATCTTAATCGCGAATCCCTACCAAAAACCCTTCATCCCTTCGTGAACCCCAGCCCTTTTTCCATGCTCGGTACGCGTTCGTCTCTCGGTGTCGACAGAGGGGGATGAACGAAAGACAAGGAAAGATGAAAAAGGGACAAACGACGAGATGACGCGGCTCTTTCACTCGCGGACCTGTTGATCTCGACGAAAAATTCGAGGGACGATCATTGTATACTCTCTCTCTCTTTTTCTCTCTGTTTCTCTCTGTTTCTCGTAGCACAGCTCTCGTAGCTACGTGAAACAGAATTATCAGCGACGATTAATGAACGTAAGGACGTTTCTCGGTTGAAATTATCACGGCCATTTTTCCGACTGGGATCACGACGATACGCGATATCTCATTTGTCATCGAAACGAGAGCCATTATAAATTGTGATTGATACGCAGCACTCGCGCCGCCGTTCGTTCTCTCGTGCTCACCGCTGCTTTTTGATTTATGAAAACAAGCGGGCGGGGATTTTCGTCGTTCGATTGACGATCAGTTCGCCTGACCCGACCCCGACAAGCTCGCCGCGCTAACTGCTACGAACTTTAGTAAAATACGAGGCTGTTCCGGCAACGTTTATCGCCGGCTGGCTTCTGTAGCCAGCTATATCAGAATTTCCTTTTTCATCGATCGTCCGCCGCCAACGCTGCCCCCGGGGTCTTAACGACGCGTGACAGAATGAAGCACACAGTGGAAAACTGCGAGCGAAAACTCGTCCGATTACGTTTGTTTCTTTTTTTTTTCTTCTTTTTTTCGTTCGTTTCTTTTTTCGAAGTAGGATGTACATCTTTTTCATTATATATATGTATATATATATATATATATATATATATATATTTGCGATGTATTATACACACGTAACAATCATCCGCGATATGCACAATT
Source organism: Tetragonula carbonaria (assembly GCA_032399595.1). Classification (NCBI taxonomy): domain Eukaryota; kingdom Metazoa; phylum Arthropoda; class Insecta; order Hymenoptera; family Apidae; genus Tetragonula; species Tetragonula carbonaria. The sequence goes on from JAUCRC010000003.1 coordinate 11,888,276, forward strand.
CGTTTACGTAGCATTACTTGCTTGTGAATCGTCGGTCTTTAAACTTTTCTATAAAGCTTGTTTACACTTTTAAAATGTTTTCATGTCATATACGTATCACTTCTTTTAATTCTTCCCGGTCATTTCTAAGCCGAGCTTGTCGATCTATTCATTCACGCTTGCTTGAGAAAGAACATTGTTTCTCATACTGTGTTGCGAGTCTTTCGTACATTTCGACAATCAATGCGTAAGTTTCTTTTAACTTTTAACTTTTAACTTTAATTTAACCTTTTACCTTTTGCCGCGGACTAGCCAGTAGTTTCACGAGAACGTTCCAGTTAAATAGATCCCGTTCAGTTTCGATTTCGCAGCGCCTTTCACGCGCGCCTAACTCCGCGCATTTAATCTGCATACGTTTCTCATTTTCTCGCGTTCTCGCGGACCGGCCAGGTTTTAATCGCACTTTCTCTGTATCGATGCTTCTCGCCCGACAGTTTCGCCGGAATTCGGCGGAGAGCGCGGACAATTAGACGCCGGCGAATAAACGCCGGGAGGACGAGGAGAACGAGCAACAAGGCGGGGGTAACGAGCGGAATTAACGGCGTCGTAACGAGTTGAAACGTCGATTAAACGTAACGTTGCACGCTTCTCTACCATCTGCTGGTAGATACCGGTTTGTATCGTTTCACTTTTCTCGAAACTCGCCGCTGCATCACCGGATATAAAAAGAGCACGCGCGAATCGTCTACCGATGATCACGCGAAAACCCCTGGCGAGAATATCGACTATCAAGTCACTTGTGTGCACCGTGTGTACTCGGTACTGCTACACTGTCGTAAAACGTTTCCTGGATGTTTGTAAAGTCGATGAAAATTCATCGTATATGTACATATATATATATATATATATATATATATATATATATATACATATATATATATCGTAATCTTTCAGGTGACGAATGACTTCGTGGATGTTACTGTTGGGTGGGCCAAAATTCACATCCTAAATAAATTAGTAATTCTTTTATTATATATTTCTTTGAAATTCTTTCTTTAGAAATTAAGGTACGCTAATTTAAATTTATGTCAATTTGAAATTAGTAAAAGTTAGTGTTTTCTTATATTTTGATGTTTTATTTAAAAAAAAAAAAAAAAAAAATGGGTGAGATGAAACTTTAGAACCGTTCTATGTAATATATAAGATCAAGAAAAATGTAATGTTAACGAGATTAGATGCAAAGATTCAGCAGTAATTAATTGATGACGTTGTACATAGTGGCTCATAAAGAGATTTGAACGATTTTGCTGAAGAATTTTGATGCATTACCTTTCATACATACGTAAAACATATTGAAGTGTCATTAATATCGAAGTGAAGAATAAAGCTAAGAAACCAAAGCGTATTGTTTCATATTAAATATTAAATATTAAAATGTGGAAATAAATGATGTTTGGTGGAAACACATATTGGTATATAAATAGAGGGTATAATATAAACAGACATTTCAAATTTATAATAAATCACTTGTGAATGTAAATGTTCAGGTTTACAGAACTATTCAAATATGTTATCTCCTCAAAGCGTGTACCTACGTTAAATATCTCGTAATTTCTACACGGATTTCCAGCCTCGATAATCGTGGCAGTCAGATCTCAGCGTACATTTTCGTACAGTTCGCAGAAACAGCGTTCGAATGCTTTTACGCGCAACTGTAAAATAAAATTGCCTCTGAGCAACGCTGTTCTCGTCGTTCTCTATGTTCAGACTCGATCCTATAAATGTATCTCGTGTTTCACGACACCCCGTATACATGTACACATTTATCAGTGGATAGATAGACTTAGCCACCTTATATTTCCAACAACCATATCTCGGGGCCGACATATCGCGATAGATTGCGCGTCGCGCGTACAAAAACCCTGAGAGGGATGAAGAAGCACGCGAAGGGAGAGGGATGGAGGTGAAATCGAAAGGAAGACGATAGAAACGTGCGACGTTCCTCTCTGCTTTTATCTCTTTCTCTCTCTTTCTCTCTCTCTCTCTCTCTCTCTCTCCTGGCAACCGTCTTTTTCTCGCGTTCCTCTCCCTCTTGTTCCCCCCTTTCCCTCCTTCAGAATCTCCTCCATCTTTACCTGTTCGTCTTCGACGTTTCTCAGATCCGTGCTCGTACGTGCCCTCTTGCCCCGCCGTAATTTTCCACGCTGCGATATCCACCTGCCGATCGCGGAGCGTGTCGGTGTGCTTAGTCTTGCTTTTATTTCACGGCAGACCGGCGCGACGCGAAATCGAGCCCTCGATACTCGCTTCCAAGTTTCATCTCGAGTACGTGGCCAGGAGTACGCGGAAGGCGAAGTATCGGTCCACGTTCTCTCGATTTTCGCCTCCCTTCCCTTCGCTCTTCGTTCTTGTCTCTCGCTTCATTTCAGGGGCGAATGATCTGATCGTTTGATTTTTCTTGTTGTGGCTCGCACGATGACGAAATCTTCTTTTCTTTATTTTCCTTCGTCTATGAGAAGTTTTAAACTGGGCTCGAGATGAGGATGATTTATTTCCAAGAAAGATCGTCCTCCAAGCCTAGACTGCGGATTTTTATATTTTCAAATTTTTTTATGGACGTAAGAAATGGAATCTGAATGGAACTTTGCATATTTTTATGTATTTCATCATATTACACGCATTGCGCATTTTTCAAATTTCATCAGAAATGCATATAAAATAATCACATTTATGCTGTTAGTACATTTTTGTTAATAGTATGAACAATCAGATCTTTATAGATAGGTTCAGTCTACAATATACAGATTCTTGTCAAACAGGATTAGATACTCTAATTCTTCTTCGTTTCTTCATCACTTGCATAAATTTTCAGTAATGCACAAGCTTCTAATATGTCTTCGCGAGTTAATATCGCGATATCTATAAATTTTAATGTTTATATTAAAGGAATTTTATACATTTCAATAAAATTATTGCCAACTATGTGGCCAATTAATATCGAATCGGGACAACAATTTGTTCGAGATGTCCTCGAAAAAGTTGGAGGTAATTTCTCTTTAAAAGTACGGGTCTTGTACATTTATGAAAAATATTCAGAATTAATCTATTTAACAGATAGAGAAAATCTCCATTAAATGCTAAGTTCACGAAAGTCTAAAAATGCACAAAAATTCGCAGATTACCACGAATGAGAAATCGTGCACTGTACAAAGATAGGATAAAATCTGATGAATTTTAATTACACGATTTTTGTAGTTTTCTGGCCGGTTCGCTCTACAAAATTGCATCCAATTAGAATATGTCCGATATTCAGTTAACAAACTAACTCCGGGTCCAATTTTTCTCCATTTTTTCGAATACGTTCCGCGAACAGATGTCTGGGGAAGGGATTTCGCTCGTTTCTAATATTTTTATTCGCGCGTGGAAAAGGGCGCGACGTCGCGTGAGATTAGCAGCTCGCGTCGTTCGCGACAGCGTAATTTATGCGGGCCACGGCGAACGCATTCGGCTTAGCTCTCTCGCGAAAAAAAAAGAAAACGCGCGCCAAGGAAAATTATAACTCGTTGAGATGTTTAGAGAATCTGGCGTTTCAGCAATATGACCAGGCGAAGGGAAATTCGTTCTCGAGGAGAAATAATATGGAGCGAATTAATTGCTTTCGTGAGAGCGCGCCCGGGGAATTCATTGTATTAAAATGGGAAAAATTAAATGGAAACAGAAGTGTTCGCGTTTTAATAAAAATAAAAGCGGCGGCGTCGAAAGTTTATTTATTATTTTTTCCAAGCTCGATCGATGGAAATATCGCTCTTTATCAGAATGGAAAATCCTGCTTTATTTATCTGTTTTTAAAAGCTATTATCACGAATCTCGATATAAACATTCAAAATTGAGATGAATAAATTGACGCTATTTAGCGCCAATGGAATTGAAACGTAACATAGTTCCCCCCCCCCCCAAAGGGAAAATTTTGTGGCTTCTAATTGCTGTGGGATTGAAAGAAAAAAAAAAAGAAAAAGAAAGGAAGAGAAAAAGAGAAAGAAAGGTGAGCGAAGGAAAGTTGGCGAGAGGTGAATCGGTGAAAAACGCGACGGGAATGACCGAGGGAGCTTTAACCAAGCGTTGATTGATTTTCACTTAATATCGATCGTGTCGATTGAAAGGTACTCGCAAAACCGAGCGAATTTTAATTACTGGCTGGGCCAGAAAAGATCGACGTCGAGCAATCAACTTAACCGAAACTTATATAACGGCTTTTATAATTCGCGGTTGCTTTAACGCTGAGAGAGGAAAAATCGCGTAGGTGTGACTTTAAAACGTGTGACAAGATGTATCCTCGATTTCGAGGTGCGTACATAATCTTGTTTCCTAATTGTCACGTGGCTGTTGCGTTCGATCTCTTGGAAAGTTCGTGCAATTTTTCTAAACTTTTACGTTTTGTGCATTCGCGAAGGTGAGAAATATTGCATTACAGTGCAACATTTTCATGTAATATATTTGGTTATACAGTTGCTCACGGATATATTCGAACGCTTACAAGAATCGTTTATGAATATATTACACGTTATAAAATACGCGTTACATACGCATATAAAATTTTGATACATATATTTTCAAATTTTGCCAATATGATGAAAGAAAGTTAATCGTTTGGGTTAATGAAATTTTAAAATACTTTATACACGTAACATGTGTAAAACACGTACACAAAAATCCTTCCTATATTTCCTCTGATTATTCATTTCTTCGCATCTTCGAATTCTTCGAATCTACGCGCAGAACAAGATCACAGCTCATCTTTCCTCTCTACTCTTCAACTATCCATAAGGGAACAGGCGAACATCCGAATTCTCACAATCAGAATCGGCTCATCGGTTCGTCATTTGTCGCAAACAAAAACCGCGAGCATCGTAAGATATCAGTTCTACGATAATTACCGGAGGAGTTCGTTCTCACAACAATTTTCCCAGCCGATGATTCACCTGTTCTCCGCTGCCCCTTCCATTCCCTTCAATGCACCGAACTCTTTGCCTCTTTTCAGCACAATGCTCGGTAACCTTTCGAACACGAGTCTATTCCGTGCGGAATCGGGATCCGTAGCCGTCTGTCGAAGAGCCCCTGGCTCGTCGGGCAAAGAGGCCGCAGCCTCGCGAAAGTCGCCGGTTTTTTCCTCCGGGCTCCGGATAATGAGAACTGAAACGTAACGGCGGAAGATAGCTCCTAATCCTCGGCTCGTCGGGGTCCAATGGATTGCTTTCCCATTTATCCGGCCAGGACTACGAAATTAGGATGATCCCCGCGGTCGATTCTCTCCTTCTCTCTCTCTCTTTCTCTTTTCGTCTCTGGTTGATTCAATCTCTCTTCCTTCTGCTTGGAGTGTCCCTTCTCTCCGTCGTACTATCGGCCAATATCGACGAGTCACGCGCGGACCGAAAGCGAGCCCCGTGATTAAGGAGACTGTCACTTTGGATCTTGATTGTTGATTAAACCTGTCGGCGAGCATTATACGCAACGCCGCCGTTAATACTCGGCGGACACGTGGTACGCGGAGGAACAGCACGCCGAAACCGATCGGGAATTTGAGCGAAACATTGACGCGTAACGATGAAACACGACGCGAGGGGAGGTTTAATGGAATGACGAATTATGCTTCCGCCCGGGACGAAAACCGACGTAGGAACAAACGCGACGTTCCTTTCGCAGAATTTTCGCCTTCCTTAAAGGCGAATAATAATAATTCCTGAAATTTCTGGCTTTTGGAAGCAGTGAGTTTCCTCGCTTCGGAGACGGGAAGGTGATCTATTACTTTCGGGGTAAAGAGAGAGCGAAGAGAAATTTTCATTTCGATAATACGTGAAAATATTGTTATTATTAAATTTCGTTACGAAGAACACGTCAAACGCGTAGTAACGCACAAAGATGCAAATCTTCTGATAGCAAATATCTCAACAGAACAGCGGAACGTTTGCATATTAAAATGTCGGAACAATAAGGGTACGGAAGACCTTAATGCGTACGAAAATTATTCTATATTGTGCTCTCGCACTAGTTTCGAAACAACTGAAAATTGAGACACGATCGTTTCACTCGAGCTCGAGGTAAATTTCGCTCATCGCCAAGAACAAATAAGTTGATAATTCGCAGGTTACATCTTCGCGTATAGAATTACGCTCGTATAAAGAGCCGGGGACAGATTAGAATCCTTACGTTGGAAAATCGAGGAAGAAACTTGCCAACTCTTGCTTGAGGAGTATTAACGGGATCGGATTAAAGCGTAAAACTACGTAAAAGTTAGCTCCGGGTAGCGGAGAATCGGTTCAATTTGCCAGTGGCTTAATCGAATCTACTACCTTTTGCCCAGGGATCACAGCGTCAATTATAAGTATCGTCCAGACCGAGGACGAACATGAAATAAGAACTCGGTAATTGACTACAATGGTTAACGAGACAGAAACGAGAAATTTTCGAACGATTTTACCGATCCCGCGCGCGAAATAGAGGGGAATGCAACCGGAAAGAAGAATGCGCGTGTTATTCGTTGTTTCAAAAACACGCGTTTCCGAGGGGGAGGGGAGGGGGGAATTCTTTCTGTCCAGTTCAGAGGCTGGAGAACTTTTTCAACGATACTTCTCGCACGAACATGAAAAATTCATTAAGAAATGCCTTGGTGGCCTGACGAGAGCGGGGTGAACGCGGAGAAACAGATGCCGGTTTAATTTGTCTTCGCCGGCGAGCGGACGACTTGGCACAGCTTGTAATTATCGCTCGAAATTCCAGCCTGCTGAATTCTTAAGCGGCCGGATTTTATCTGTCGCATAGTTGCGGTCAATCTCTCCGGCCTTCTGTTTCCCATAGATCACGTCGCGCGAACCAGATCCCCCGAGCGTCGATACCGACGCGAACGAGTACGCGTTTAAAACATGAAATTTCCATCAATGAGGCATTAAAGTAAAACGAGAAACGAAATAACATTATAGTACAAACTTTTATTTGTTTACGTTACACGAAAAATTATTCAAATCGCTAGAAACACGCTGTTTCACATCTGTAAAATTATTCTAACGAAAATCATAAATTGGTCGTTTCTGCCATTTTGATATGCCGCCGTTATTCAGGGCGGTGAGATTTCATCAATATTTCAGCCGTTGGACGGATTAGAACTCGTCTCAATTTGACACATGTGGTCGATTCAGTCGATGAAAAATTACCTGATGTAACCCGATTATGGATTGCTTCGCGCTGATGACAACGAAAGCACGAAGAAAAGAATCTCGACGAAAATTCGAGACGAGAGAGTACAATCTGCGTTACGCAACCACCAGCCGGCTTTAAAACTTTAAATTGCAAAAGGAGAAAGAAAAGGAGAAAGTGATCCTAGCGTAGATTATAGCTAGTTTTGATTGCCGTGCGCGATGTAATTGAAGCTGTAAGTGGCTTGCCAGCCGTGGAAAGTTGAATTTAATACTGGTCGACGATGCCACGGTACGATGCTGTTCTCTACCGAGTCATCATTCAACGAAGACTGATCGTGAGTGGCTGATATCAAAGATTCGAGATCCCGACGAAGATCGCGACGGAGTCTGAAATGCCCGGCGATTTTTGCAATAAACCGTGAGGACGAGAATACATCCCGTATATATCTACAGACAACTGGGACTCATTTCTGAATTTAATTACGTGTCCGGTAGTGGGTTGAAACGACAGGTCTAGTTAATGTTAGTCACGGTGACAAATAGCGGGGAATTCGGCGGTCGTGGGTTAAATTTGAAGTCGCGTTACTTCGCGTTAATTCATCCTCCGAGAATCTCTCTTCTCGTGCCCGTGGCGCGCGACAAACATTCACGCCTCGACCCGTCACCTCCCGACGACGACGACGACGACAACGACGACGATGACACCAGCCACCCGATTAAATTGATATTATATTCCGTCGGTCGGCGAACGCCGATTTATCACGTTCTAACGAGCTACAGCGGTATTTACATCGCTGTAGTAATTCCGCGTGGCATCTCGCGGTATTTCGCTTTATTCGCCAGTTATGTAAAACGACGAAACTTCACGGCGCTCGCCTTATTTCATCGCTGATTGTCCCCCGGTTGGCCCGCTGGAGGATTCATTCCGTTCATTCTCAGTCGGTTCGTTAATTCACCTCGGTCGAGACTGATGTACGACGCACGTGTGGTGCATCCATGAATGAATAGCAAATCGATGCGTTAAGAAGCCGGTAATATTAGACCCGGCGTAGTTCACTTTTCTTAGTGTTACTAGCTCGCTGTGTCTTTCTGAGGCGAAATACTTGGACTGCGTGTTTGATATTTCGATTCTATTTTATTCGATCTCTTCGTCGTTCTACGGAAAGTATAAACCCGGAGTGCAAAGTTATAAACAACACGATAATCATGTAATCCTTTTTATACTATTAGTGCCCTTGTTGTCGCGAATCTTAATTTACTAAATTTTCTGGCTCTCGTGTATGCAATTTAATATGAGAAAAGCGGTAGTTCCATTATCCAAAAATTCCATTACACGCGTTCGCCTCCGCCGTGCTCAGAATTTTCGCATGAATTTTCCTCCGACGTATTTCATTATTCCGTGTATCTAATTACGGTAAAAGGAAGTCATTTACTGTATCTCATTGCGGCCGGGGATATACAATTACGCTTTATTAACCGAGCTCGAATTCTCACGGGTATTCCACGGATACGCTCCGTCCGAAAGGTGTTGAAGCTCGCCCGGCATTATCGTATCGATCGTGGTATTTTATGGCGTTAATCCACCCTATAAACAGCGTGTACCTTACGATTACGCGTATGGCTGGCAGACGAAGCCGGCCGATTTGCATACTTCGATAAGATAACATTCACTCGTTTACATGTCGCAGCTTCTTCGATCCTCTCTCGCAACGTTCGTTCTCTCGTCGTCGTCGTCGTCTTACCGCGTCTCGCCCTCTCTCGTTTTCTCGCTCTCGGCCCTCGCTCGTGCCTGTTCTCCCATCGTTCTCCCTGCCTAATCCCCGACGCCAGCACGGCAGAAACTCGTTGGAGCGCTTCTAATCAGCGGCAGGACCCGTCAAGTTTCTCTGCATCGAGTTACAGTTCGGGGCCAGAGAGGTGGGGACTTGTCTGGCTCTACGTACCGCTCCGCTCTGCGCCGCGGTGCGCTCTCCTCCGCTTCCAATGTCTTTCCACGGCAACATCCCTCATCACCCGCCGTCGTCGTTCGAAGCTCCTTCAACAGCTCGCAAGAACACGGGGCAGAGGAGGGGGAAGAGGGAACTTTGATCCCCGTTTCCGGTCCTACCTGCGGAAAGTTCCAACTTCGTCTGAATCTATTCTCTCGCAGACCTCTCTTCCACTTTCGTCCAAACTTTCTCTTGTCTCCTGCTCCGTCTGTCTGTCGCCTCGCGCGCGATTCTCCGGCAACCGAACTGGCCGAATTTGTTCTGCCCACGAACGCGGCTTCGGATAAACGTTTTTTGAAACTCGCAGCGAGATTTCAGATTGTACGTCCGCGAGGATTTCCTTCTTGTTTGCGAGCGTCACCTTGCACGTTGTATCGCATCGAGTTGTATTTTGTCGTACCAAGCGACGATGAGAAAATATCGTGTTTTTATGTATTTTTCCGTGCAATAAGAAGCTTCAAATATACCTCCAATTTTGTCGCATCAATTTGTCGTGGAAACGTGATATAATGTATATCTCAATGTCTGAAGATGGGTATTCTTTCGTCAATTTGTCATCGAAACACCGACCCTCGACACTTCGATAAAATACCATTTTCAACGGAAACTTCCATTTCCACGATGAATATTCGTCACAGAGATCGCTGTAGCCGCGACTCTCGAGGCACAGAGTTCTATTCATCGATTAAATTTAGAGCCTTACATACTGCATATTAGCCGCGAGGCATGTCTGCGCGAGACGTGCGACGCAACGCCGCTGTACACGGCTGTTGGTAAAATCACTATGATGCGTCGCCGCTTGACGGATATAAAAACTAAGGCGTTCAAAGAGGCGACTTCTTTTTAGAGGGTAGCTTTCCGGATATTTATAGGCGGCGTTCGGGCACGCAGGACAAGTCTAAATAGATTCGAGGTGACGCACAATGCGTGTACCAGACCTCGATTTCGTTGCCTATAAATTTAGACTGTTGCTCGAACATTGTGTTCGATGTATTTCCCAACGAACCTTAACTTTCCACCGGCGGTAGATCTATTTCGGTGGATCGTATCTCGGCAAGTCCGTGACTCGAAATTTTAGAATGCTTTATTAATTATCACCGCGGCGCGCGGTGTCGCACTCGGTACGTTCAACCTTGATCTTTTCGCTTGAAATTATACCATTCTAAAACAGGAAACACTTTAACACCTCGACCTTTTCGCAAACCGAACTATATTCGGTTTTTATATTGATTTTTCGGTAGCAGACCTTTCTCAGTCCGTTTCTCTTCCATGTTATCGAGTTGTTTGAATCATCAAGCAGTTAGGATCATTACAATTGTGCCACATTATAAAAATTCAAGGCGTTTAATTTTATTTCGTATGAATTTTCCTGACTGGTAATAAAACCGAAGTGAATTAAAAATTGTTCTGATCGCCAATAGCCGAATAATGGAGCAATTTCTTCATCTCTAGTGATAAAATCATTCTTCGGTATATTATAATCTTTTCTTTAATTAACGACGTTAATTTCCTACTTTTGTACTTGCCAGCACACGCGAGATAATGGTAGTTAATGGTAGTTAACTAAGGAATTTATTCAACCGAGCTAAATTTGCCGGGCATATAACGTGCAACTCTCCAACACGTAATAACAACGTAACAGTATTCTGAGAGCACACTTGTACATACTCATTTCGCAATCAAAAGGTTAGCAGGTAAATTCGTTTTACTATCAATATTGAAATTCAATCGCTTCATCCGAAATTCCTCCATCGATTGATCGTCAATTTCGCGTTTGGGAGGCTCGGCCCAGTCGGTCTGTGCATAATCGACATCGTTCTACTGGCTCGAGTTCTATCGGCTCGTTTGCGATAGTAGTCGAGTTACCCAAATTCGGGTAACTTGAAACCATTTTCCAACGTGAATACGTTATATATTTGACTTGAAATATTCTTCGGAATTTTTTTAAGTCTTCTGCGTGAAAAAGAATAGTCGAAATCACTTTCCAGAAAGAATCTACCGTTTATTTGACTGGAAATGTTTCCATATGTTCTTGTATGCAAAATTGCAATCGTCGTTTTCTTTAAAAAATTATATAAATCTCATAACATATTCTCTGGCAATTTAACACTAGATCTAAGTGACGATCAAAGTGTAAAGTTTATAACAGAGAAATGAAAATGAAAAAAAAAAAGAACAGGAAAAAATTTACAATACGATAAAGAGCACAAGCTTTTGTTTATGTTATTTTACTAAAAATCATTCTTCTCTTTGAAAATATATTATTATAAACATATAAAATTTGCGACCAATTCAAAAATTCTAAACTGGTCCAAAATTTTGACCATTTTAGTAGTTCCGATGTTCAAAACGAACTTGCTCTATATTTAACTTTAAACATTCTTCCTCAAATCTTCGAAGTTTCCTCGACGAAATTCTAATTACTATTCTTTTAAAATTTTTACTTTAGAAGATTAGTTTCATTGTAATTACTATTGTTCAATCATCATATTCCCGGACGAATCTAATGTCTGAAAAGCAAACTTCAGACTCACCCAAGTGACCAAAATAAGACGTGAAACACGTGCAGGTATCTTTCGTACAACTAGGTGAGCATGCACTAGATAACGCACTAGAACTCGGAGGACTTGGATTCAAAGGAGTCCAAGTCGACAAACTTCTCTTGCATAAATACGACTCGTCCAATCCGAAACGAGGTAGCAGCTTCTGCTGGCTTTTCTTCCACGAAGAAGAAAGAAGGCCGGTATCAGAGGATAGAAAGGAAGCGGTGACATTTGCAAAACAAACGCGGAACGAGGCCTAGTCGTCCTCGAGGAGTGAAAAATACGCGAAGTTCTCAGCGGCGAGCGCGTAACGACCTGAGTCGCGTGCGTACACACGCTTATTACGACTACCTCACTGACCCATTTCCCCCTCACCTTTCAACCCGTGAAGTTTCATGCTAGCAAATGGCCGGCCAATTGCAAGCACAGCCATCGAGCGAGCTTTATTAACGTTTTACTGTCGACTTTATCGCTGATTTACGCGGCTGAATACCTTCGACTCGCTGCAGGTGCCAATCCGCGCCTTTTCTATATTTTTTTTCGTTTCCATGTTTTACGCAGCGAAATCGATTGTGATTCTGCACGCACGTCCTACAATACGTAGTTCCACTGTCATTAGAGTGGGAAAAATCGGTGAAATGCGAATATACATTCGGTATATGTATATTATAGTTTTGTAATAGCTTGAAAGCTTGTTGTTTCAGAGCAGCAGGAAGATTCGGAATTTTAGGTTAGGTTCGAACGATGGAAATTTTGTCTACAAGGGTTAGAGAGTTTCTTTTTGGATGAAATGTATATTGAGAGAAAAAAAAAGAATGGAGAGCTTGTGATTAGACGCGTTTGTGTTTCAATTTGAAAGTGATTACGTTCAGAATGCACGTGGTGGCAAGTACCTGACAATATTTAATATCTGGGTTCCATTTTTCTCGTACGAGTTAGGATTTTTTGCGAGTATCAATAAGTTGTATCAATGAGTGTTCGAAGTAGATGAGAGAGATAAATTGTTGTGGAATACGCCTGGACAGGCATGTGAAAATTCAGATTTTAGATTTGGAAGAGAGGATTTATGAAATCTCTATATGGTTAAAAATAATCTGCTAAAAATGTTTGGATGTTCATATTTCGTACTTACTTACTGTACAACAACGGACATGTTTATTTCCCGTACAGAATGCACATGTTCTGAAACATATTCCAAGCTGTTGATATTGAAAGCATGCATCGATATCGAAAGATCTGCAACGTATTTTACACAACGTATTTTATACACATGTACCCAAACTTTTGATCAGTAGTATATATTCGAAAAAATCCTCTGTCATACTTTAATCGTCTCGTGAAATCCCGTTCTTCGTTCATTCACGTCTTCGAGCTCTCGATTACAAGGAACGTTAGTTGGATCGATATTTTCGCGCGACGACAGTATGACCGAACGGTGATCGGAGGTATGGTCTCCGATTGGCCGAGAGAAACCGTGGTTGAAGGTAGAAATAATTAATTCGCAACTCGGCGGATCGCTATTTCCGTTCTCGCCGTTCGAGCTTAGAAATTTTACAAGGTGAAAATGTTTATTTATCCGGGTGAACTGCAACCTGGGTGAAAAATTCACCTTCTCTGAGATTGTTCTGCCACGGACACGCGATCACACGCGGAAGAATTCGCGAAGCGAAATCGATTTCGACGGAGGGGAAAATAATTTCGCAGTTTCGGATCTCGTGCATCGTGGTAAACGCGAAACCCGAGGATGAAGAATATAATTTAGACAAACGGCCCGGCTGGGATACTTACTCATCGGACGGACTGTATTTTTCAAATGTGCCGAGGAAATCGATCGACTCTATCGAGCGTCTGTGCACACGTACGTACGTACGTACGAACCAGTACACACGTTCGTTTCTCACCGAGCCTTCCGCCTCGAACGTGGAAACTTTTTCGACTACCTCGGAATTTATGTCAACAATTTTTCCAATACGTTCTACCGCGATTCACGCAATTTCTTCGCCGTGGCGTCGCGCGCCTCCTCGCTACCAGCAGGTTTTGTAGACCTTCGAAAACTGCGAATCGTACTGCGAATCGAATTCGTCCCGTTTCTAATTTTCAACGCCGAGCTGCAGGAAGTGCAGGAAGAAATTTACGGTGACTTTCGAAGATTTTATTTGGAGGGGGAGGGATATATTACTGTTAGATCGTAGACTTTCGTGCAAATTCATGTTTTCGGGACGGGTGTGAGCAAACAAGCTCGATAGGGAATATTACATTTTTGCATTTGGAAATTTCCTGTTCTATCCTCAATTTATTTAGCTGTAACAGTTTCGCAATTCATTTATTTAGCTGTATTTTCACGAATTCAATTTGTTCGTTCTCAATGCAGAGAGCACTTGAGAAGAAGAATTTTATTTGGGAAGAATAACCCACATCAAGGTTCATTTTGAATCTCGAGCAACACAGAATACTTCAGATTTTCAAGAATGTTTTTCTGGATTTTATACGTAATTTAGTCATTTACAGAATGATGTTTAATACGTTGCATTATAGAATCATGTTTAATGAATACATCACTTAGTTACACAGAAACATAGTTGTAATAATGGTTGACGTTGGTTACCCGTTATCGTGTTATCGATGATCAACCTATTTACGTATTTAATGATAAATTACTAAAGTGATTAAATTTGATTTTCAGGTATGTAATAATCGAGGAAATGCGAGTTGCCGTGTTAGCGTAAGTGCGGGGATACGAGTACTGCGAAGCGAAAGCAGATTGATCGCAAGAGTAAAGGTGCGTTGAACAAATCGAACAAATAAATCCATAGTTTAGCGGCTCACAGTATTCCGATTCTACTGAAACAGTGCCCCATCGTCCCGAAAAAAATATTAAAACCACTTCCTACACGCGACGATTCGCGTTAAAAACATAAAATGCAAATCGAGTAAATAAAAGATTTGAAATAATCGAAACACGGGCTTTATACACGTGGAAATCGTTTTGTACTCGCACACGCGTTCTGGTGGTTAGTTTTAATATTTGACCGGAATAGTGTATTTTTTCTTTTACGCTCCCGAAAGCGAATTTCTGTGTTAAGCTTTTCTTTCGTTCGTAATTTTAGCTTTGCAAGTTATTCCGGTGTGCGTAATGACTGAGGAGATTTAAAAAGTACCGAAAGTACGTTTACGTATATAAAGCACTTCTAACATCTAATCTCTGTTTCAACTCACGCCCACGGAAATCTAAAAATTATTATTTAGATTCATATAGCTAGTACGATTGCTACACAATAATAGTCGAATGATATTACTCGCAAGGAGAATTTCCCCCAAAGCAAAGTATCGTTTATCCTTCTATACGCTCGAAAGACTCACAAACACACGCAAGAAAGTGACAGTCATTGTGGTGGTATTTAACACGCGGCGAAAGGCCGCGAACGACGGGAGAACGAGTTCAAAACTTGCCTACCTGCAGCCGTGTCGCGGACAGGTGTTCCATAGACGCGTGGCCATTTACACGTAAACGCGCGTGTGGGCGCGTCGAGATCGCCGGCGCTAGAAACAGGTGCGTTGATTAATCGAGGCAAAGTAATAATACCTCTTTTCCTTGACGTCGTTATCGTTAATCGGTTTACCTTTCCATTAAGCCGGATGTCAATTACCAACGCTTAATCAATACGTAAGCGACGATAGATCAATAAAATCAATTACGGTGGTGTATCACTGTGTGTACAGGTGCGCGGGTCTGCCTCCGAGGGTCGATTTTAAACGGCATAATTACGAAGCCAAAAGCGAAGATGAACTCGCGTCAGCTGCGAGCTAACCGATCTTACCCGAACATCCCTACGCCGCGCCCTCGTCGCATTTGCATCGGCCAATTTGAATATCTGAATTTTTTCAATTTAAAATTTTAGAAATTTGAATTTAAAAAATTGCAAAACGCTCGAAATTGCCAGTTCGGGGAAAATTAAGAATCCGCGGTCTGCGGCTTCTGACGTCGTATCGGTACGGAATAATTGCGCGAAGTTTTATTTTAATTCTGTACTTCTTAACCTGAAGTTTCGAGCTCGAGAATGCGAAATATAAATGTCGGAGTTTTAAAAAAAAAACGTGAACGTTCGAAATTGGTGTTTAAGAATCTGGATTAACTTCCGTCGTTCGAGTGTAGAATAACTGCATAATTATCGAGCGTGGAACGATAAATTCTAGCGAATTTGAATTTAAATTTAAATTCAAACCCGGGGAGGGCGAAATTCAATCGTTCAACAGTTAGAATGAAAGAAAAGAAAAAAATGTAAAATCCACAGTAGTTTCGTTTACGGTATTTAACGCATTTACGATCGTCCTATATAAATCGTCCCATTCTTTCGTTTCTTTCCTCGCTTTCATCCGCTCATCTCGCAATACCAACAATCCTCCCCAAATTCGCCCCATTCAACGACACTCGCGAATACCCGAGGAAACACCGTACGTACGAGGAATCCCTCTAATCCCTCGTTCAGCGTTTTATTCCTGGGCGTCTCCCGCGCGCAATAACCAAAGGGGACCTTCTCGCCGCTGCAGCAAATCTCATTTAAGATTCCGACCTAGTTTCGCGTAATCCGTCTCACGTGCACTCGCACACTTTCTTTCTTCACTGGCGGATCCAACGTCTATGGAGAACCGTTTCGCAAATTACGCCGGACAGACATAAGCTAATAAAACGCGGCACCGCACGTGTGTGCACCGCGTGTATCGCGTCGGATATGCCCGATGGGTGATATGCATTTGTACGGTAGATACGCTCCAAGGAAACCCTACGGGTCGCTCACGATCTAGAAGGAAAACGGTACACCTCGTGACGTGGATTATTAATGGTTTAAACGCGAACCTTTACTCTCTCTCCATTGATCGTCGTCGGTTTTGCAAGGATTTCCTCCCTGTTGTTTTCAGTCTATCAATCGTCGATGATTTTCATATCTTCCCGTGGAAAAACAGATCGAACGAATACATCATTGGGCGAAATTTATACCTTGCGACGACATGGGTTTGTCACAATGGGATTTTGCAACTGATCGCGAGAAAAATTGAAATGGAAAAATTGCGGTTGAATTTCTGTAAATTTTTATGGACATATTCGTATTTTACGAACCCCTTGCCTTGTAAGAGATATAAATTAAGTTATACTCGCGTCATTTGTAGACGTTTTATTTCCTATCGCTGCGAACTCGCGTTCGGAAGAGATCCGGCTTCTTTCTTTTGCAATTCGAAGTTCACCGTGAAAGATTAAAGAAATAACATAAAGTCGTGCTTTTCATTTTCTTCCTCTAGTTTTGGTAATCTTCTTTGCAAAGAAGTTCCTCTAACTGAAAATTATTACGTGAGAGCGAGTCCCGGAACGAAAAATTCGAATAGAAATTTCCTTCGAGCATTCAACAAACCGCTGCAAGTTGCATTTCGTTTTGTTAAATCTCCGTAATTTCAAAATCTTCGTATCTTCTTCTTTCCTTGAATCATCGGACGATAGATTAGAAAAAGCTGGCAAGTTTCATTCGACGAGGAAATCGTCTTTTCTGTTTGAAAGATTCGCGTCACAGTGACACGATCCATCGAAAGGACTTTAGATTTCAGATCATCAAATTAATGCAGGTTAAAATGAAATGAACACAACGAACCACTATATTTTATCATATTTATTTGGAAAATCTGTAATAATGAATCAGCAAGAGAAGAATTATTAGATTCGCTAAGTCTAAATTGTAATTCAATTTCACGTTCGAAATATGATGGAGAATTAATATTGCACGTTATTCTATTACTCCCTCTGTTTTAATATTCTTTTTGTCCGAAAATATAGTATTTGCGAAGAAAATCAAATAAAACTAAAATTATATATAAAAAAATATTAAATTCATTTCATTATCATAATATAACTAAATACAAATTATTTTAGTGTAATTCAAATTTAGTTAGTGAGATTTAGTTAGCTTTGTTGAACGCTTTTTCTGAACATATATACTTTTCAGCCAATCGACCCTCACGATTAAGTTTTACCTTATTTATGAGGTGTTTTATAGGAATTTCTCCCTCCTGTCAACATAATTGATTCCATACACGTTTTTAATGTTATAAAAACGTTATCAAGAGTATTTCTCTCTAATTTATTAAATGCATCTCGAACACATTCAATCAATTCATTAATAGCACCGTGTTCTAATTTTTCTTTGTTCTTCATATACTGTAATAGCTGTTGCAAGATACCATGACGTTGTTCATTAGTCAATTGCTTCGATTTGGCATCTCTTTTTTGTAAATTCACGTTTACTTGGGTGAAAATTTTCCATTTTGAAATTACAGCGGTGGCTATTTTGTTTCTCTTAAAAGAAAAAACTAATTTTTGGTCTTCAAATTCCAACTTAACTCAAAAGCAACGCCTGTCAAATATGTTGTAGATTATTTAGCTATCAATGTAAACAATACCAAATTTAATGAGTATTGCCAGTTGCTTTCGAAACTCTAGATAATCTAAGATTTTCTTTCAAATGTAGACCATATTTTCGGACAGAGGGAGTATGTAATTTTCTGAAATTTCGAAAAAACTCACATATTTGTAATTGTTGCTCGGTCTTTAGCGAGTTAACAGAGCAAGTAGAACAGTAGGTAGAGTTCCGAAATCGGCTGCACGGCTCGATCGTTATCTATCCGATCGTTATCTATTTCGCCAACCTTTCGACGAGTCGACACGCGGATTCGTCGGATGCCCGTTTTTCTCGGGATTTCCTTGTTTCCGATTCTTCGTAAACTCGTTATCGAGGCTTCCTCATGAATTATTTATGGCCGACACCGGTGCTGCTGTTTCGCCGCCGATGCGGACGAACGGATCGTGTAACCGCGGGATTCCCGCGATCGATCTCCCGCGTTTCTTCCTGCCGAGGGCATGCACAGGTGATAGCTATCTGTCGGCGATACGGATTATTACGATTTGTTGCTGAGAATAATACGGATTTCCTGTTTGCCGCCGTTGCGATTCTTCTGCCGCTGGATCTTCGAAACGGATACGTCTCTCGTTTGGTTTCGTTTCGGTGGGTGGAAAGCGTCGACAAGCGGGAAAGGCGCAATCGTTTCTCCTTTCTTCAGGAATCGTCTCCGATACAACACATTATGTTATAGGTTGAAAATGTACCGGCTGTTGCTCACAGAATGTGAGAATTGTAGCTCGATCGCGAGTGAAAGCACAGGTGAAAGGAAGACAATTCTCTGTTTGATTCGTTGTCATTACGCCGGTTGCATGTACGAGGATCGATATCCAGAAACCTAATGTTCAATAGTATAATTAGCTTCTGCGAAGGGATTATTTCAATAATTATTCCCGAATTTCAAACTACTCGGTCGTGATATCACTATCAGGGTTGGTTCGTTTAACTAAGCTAATAAGATTGCAAGTTTCATTCGTGAATATTCTACTATATTCTATATTTATTAGGAAAATGAAAACTTGGAGATTTCAAAAATGAATGAAATACGTATGATACGTAAAATTGTATAAAATATATTATGATATGTGGAATATGAAACAAAGATTCCTTCAACTAACAACAAGTTAGCACAAACCACTCTAGTCTACTAACAAAGCCAGAAAAATTATCAAATGTAGTCTACATTTGTAGGTTTAGAGTGTCTTCAACTTTCCATCCTGAAATCGACGCCTGACTAGCGGATTAATTCCTTTGAAAATACGACACGATACGATTCAAGATACCATACGAAATTCCACCGTAACTCGTATTTCACTTAACATTCCGTGGAATCCATTTAACTACCAACCTGAATGATAAGAAACGCGAGGTACGAACGACGAAGGACTATCGAAAAAAAAAAAATATCCGCCCGAAACAAGAAGTTCCGCCCTGCGAAAATTATTCACGCGCCACGGGCGACCGTTCGTCGGAATCAGCGAATTCAAAGAAGTGAAACTACGCAACAAAACGCGGCGATTCCCGCGGTGGAAAAAGAATTCCGGCATTCATAAAGTTCGCTGGAGCGCGTGAACGCGGATCCCGGGAGCCGCTCGAAAGAATCTCAAGTATCTTCGCAACGTTCCCAACGACCAAGTCGCGCGATTCTCTTTCTCTCCCTCTGTGTGTGTGTGTGTGTGTGTGTGTGTGTGTGTGTGTGTGTGTGTGTGTGTCTCGTTCGTTCGTTTCTTCGTTCGCCGCACGCTGAAAAGAAGAAAAGGAGAAAAGGAGAAAAGGAGAGAACAGGAGAGAAAAAAGAAGGGAAATTCGGAGAGAGCGAGAGACTCGGAGAGACAACATTGCACAAATAAAAACCGGTGGGCGTGGAACGACAACGAGCTGCACTGTAATTAATTGTTTTTAATTGCAAATGGCCGAGCCGAGGGTGGTTCGGCGCGTGTCAAAGACGAGTGTTGCCGGGCGTCGTCTACAGAGGAATACCGGCGAGTACATCCTACGATGTACACGCTTGTCTGTTCCGAATCGACACTTCCCCAACCGGCTGTTTCGAGTTTCTGCAACGGCGACGATCCGTTTCGGATAATGGAAAATGTTCCGGAAGCTTCCGCCAGTTTACTTTTCGTCTGCGCTTTCACGGGGAAGGGGGAAGGGGAGGGAAGGAGGAGGGATCGTTCCGATCAGGGTAAACGACTCGAAATTTATCCAATCCCTCTTTGACGCTCAAATCCGCTGTTCCGCTTGCCCCCTCCCCCTCCCCTTCGGTCAAATTTCTTTCGAATAAATCGAATTTTCATACAGTGATGGATGGCGGACGCGTTTCTCATGAACGATCGTAAAAATTCTTCTCTAATTGCGAGTACTGTTCGTCGGTGAAACAGGAACAGCAAGTTTCTGCCGGTACGTTTGAAACATGGCGGCGAACTGAAGTGTTGGCTCGTAAAAGCTGAGAGAGCGAATTTTTTTGGAAACCTAATTAGTTCAGCTACTTATGCGCCAATGTCGAATGATAATGTAGAACATTTTCTAGTTGTGAGATTGAACAGAAACTTGGAGAAAAATTGTACGCTTAGATCTATTTCATTGAAATATGGTCCAACATATTAATATATATACCAGTGATCACTAACTTAACTGTGTTTATACTTTTGTGAACGTAATTAAAAAAATAGAATGGAATCGAAAAATTTGCTTCGTACAAATGAAAAATCATATCGTATGTTACAAAATTATATTTATAATATATAAGTATAATATGTAAAATTATATTAGAAATTATATTATATATTAATTTACATCGAGCACTACGCTAACATGTTTCCCTATTTTTGCTGCCAATTCCAATAGTAATTACTAATATTTATATACATTTCACGTGTACAAATTATAATTTCAGAACAATTCGAATTGACACGCACAATTTGCAGCAGTCCGAAACCACTTTCAAAATATATCTTTTTGTTTCAGCGCGATTTTAAAATACTGTAAAAATACTGCAATACTCGGAATAACGAACGGAATAAATGAATTCAACGTTCCGCTCGCCGGGACGAGAATATCGCAAACAATAACAGCTCTCGATACCTTGGCTTAGAAAACGATTCCGATAAACCGAGCTGCAATGGAGCGGCCGAGCCGCGCTGAAACGGAGAGGCCAATAAAGAGAATTTACGTAATCCAAATATAGAGGCGATTGAAAGGCAACGTTTAATTCAGTCGACACATCCATTAGGAC
This sequence comes from Tetragonula carbonaria, assembly GCA_032399595.1. NCBI lineage: Eukaryota > Metazoa > Arthropoda > Insecta > Hymenoptera > Apidae > Tetragonula > Tetragonula carbonaria. Next base: position 11,909,648 of record JAUCRC010000003.1, read on the forward strand.
AGAATCTCGTCTCCTCTTACGAAACGAATTGAAACGGCCATTTTACAGTAATAATCGTAAACGGCGGGATATTTCTTTCAAGTCGTAAAGAAGCGACGGAAGGATCGTTCGATGGTGAATTATCCGCGGCGCTCGGCGTTGTCTCGCGGTGTTCTCCAAGTGACAATTGGATTCAGCGAATTATACGACTTTACTGGTTCTGGCTGGAGTAATTTTGTTCCCCCAGGTTTTTATCTTTTCTTTTTTTTTTTTTTTTTTCTTTTTTTCGAGGACTGCTTTCGGTTGTCGCAGCGAGCGTTTCAAAGGGCGAACGCGTCGGGAGCACGAATTCACGCGACGCACCGCCGTGAATGCACGCTTTGATACGTGCGTCTACGAGTGTGCTAATTATTGTCGCTAATTAAAATCCTTTTCTCTCTCTCTCTTTCTTTCTTTGTCCCTGTTCTACGTTTCTCTCGGCGATGCTATTCTTCGACACGCGCCTACGCGTCGCGTTTCTTTTTCGTTCCGAGTCCATTGACGAGTCGAGAAGTTTCTGCTCGCGACGCAGCTTCTGCTTTATTTCATTATCTCGCGGTGTTTTCAACATTCACCTACTGTGCGCAGTAGTGTCTTCTTTCTGTTAGAGTCATTTCTCTTTTTTTCATTTTTCTAGTTAGAACAGTTAGTTGAAATGTTTGTTTCAAACTTTCAAATTTTAGAAAATAGAAAATCTGTTCGTTTGTACACGTTCGCGTAAAACTTGGCAAATTTTGAAACGTTTCAATTTTTTCGAGAACGGAGCTCTCGCACGTAGAGTGATGTTCAATCTAATTTGAAATTAGTCTAAATTCAAGTATACTTGGCAATCATTCGAAGGCAACTTCCTAGTGAGAAGGTTCTATTCTATATCTTTGTCTTCTAATCATTCTTCTCCTAGTTGTGTCATAAGAATTCTCTCACTCTGTGTCTTCATCTTTCTACCGAGAGAAGTCAATTGACTTGTCAAAATACTTGCCCCGTAACTCATTCTTCCTTCATCAGTATCAACAAACACTTGGATGACATTCTAAAACCCCTTGAACCGCACCGTCTCGGCAGTGATAAAAAAGCAAACCCTCGAAGTACACCTATAAATCCTTTTCCCCCGGGGCCATTACAATTCATCATGAACCCCATCCCAGCCGTCAAAAGCCAAACAGCTAAATCCTCCCTCCCGCATTCTCCAACGCATCGGCTCCGACGCGATCCTTGCCACGTGACTACCTACTCTGATGCATCGACGACGTATCTTTCAACGAACCTGTCGACAAAAGCTCGAGTCTACATAAATAAGCATCATGGTCGTTCATGTGCACACTGGTTTTCCCTCGTTGGTGAATGCCTATGGATGTGGGCTAGCGGAGGGCGCAGGACGGCTGGTGCAGCGCGTCAGAGAAAAAGTAAGAGAGAGAGAGAGAGAGAGAGAGAGAGAAGCATAGAGAGCATGTTGCACACATCGGAAGAAAAAGGCAAAGTTACAAGGGAGAGGAATGATCATATGAGGGTGTAGGTCCCCGCTTGAAAATCTTAGGACAAGTACTACATTTGCTTCGAAACTGAAAATATTACATAATAATTCTTTGTATTACGAGGAATTTATGAAACATAAATGTTATGAAATATATTGCGCTGTGAAGTATACGTGTAAATTAAAAATATTGTCTAAATGCTGAAATTCTGGAACAAGTACTACATTTGTTTTGAAATTGAAAATATTATATAATATTCCCCCCCCCTCTCTCTATACTACAAGGAATCTGCTAAGCGTTAAATATATTAACAATCACACTGTATAGTATACGTATGAACTGAAAATATTATCTAAATATTGAAATTTTGGAACAAGTAAATTGAAAAAAATTGAATAACTCCATACTGCAAAGAATATCCGGAATCTTAAATATATCATACTTATCTTTCACCTAAAAAAGCCGAGTCACCTGGTCTTTCTATACTTTTAAAAAAATGTGGAAGAATTTTGTATTACTCAGTGACGATCTTTACGATCAATTTTTAAGCAAAACATCGCAAGGAGAATAGAAGTTTCTTTCGACGAATTCACGAATATCCAACCAAGTGCCAGCGGTTCCCTGTGAAGCGTTTAATAACGATTACAATTATAAAATTCACACACGAATTAAAAAGAAAAAAATACCATTATTCACCGAATACGAACGCCGAATACCAAGAGTAAAAAGCGTAAAAAGCGAGCTTGGGTCTTTTGAGCGTGGGAATGCACGTCGAGGAGAAGCGGGGAAGAAGGGTGGCGCGCAACAATACCGGTAAATGAACCGGCGGTAACTCTCGAGCAACCCCCGTCGCGTCTTCAGCGACGTCTGCTCGAGATAGTGTCCTCCTATCGAGGTACGTCGAAGGTACGTCTCTCCCTCTCTCTCTCTCCCCTGTTTTCCTCTACCCACCTTCTAGAAACGGCGTGCGTTTCACGGCGAGAGGCGGGCAGGGCGATTGCGGTTTCAGGTACGTGCATAGCCGTACGTTCAGGGATGCTCGGTGGTTTCGCTCGGTGTACGTACGCTCGCGCGTGTGCGTCTGGCTGCTGCACAGCCACTCGCGTACTCGCGTATCGGTGGATCCATAATTACACGGAACTGCGATCGACGAGCGGGTTATTAGGCGCTAGAAGCCGCAACGTATTCGCCCGTACGCCGGATGGAGCGAACGGTCCCTCGAGTTATTCGAAGAGATTCCGACGCTAAGCGGCCGCACCTGTGTTTGCACTCCCGGCCTCCGGTGCAACCGGCTACGTTCTGATTGATGGCCGACGCGCCGATCGAGTCTTCGCGTGTATTCGGAAACGGCCTTCGATCGTTCCTTTTTTTTTTCTCCTTTTTTTTTTTGAGAATTCGATGATTGGTTACTTCGAGGATGTATATATTTGTGGTTGACTAAGTAAATTTGTCAGACGATTCAAAAATATTTGAGAGCAAGGAATTCCAAGTTGCGAGCGAGGTAGGAAACTTTGGAAATCGTAGAAGTGGAAGTTTTCAGAATTTTCTGCGCAAGAGAAACGTGCGGCTTCCAGTGTATATCTTGTATTTCATTCGATGTATTGACGTTAAGTCGTTGGAAACGACGGCAGACAGTTTTCGAATTTTTAATTTTTAATTCCAATCTCTCTCATATAAACAAGCACATGATCTATAACTCAACATTACAATTGAAGTTACGTGCACGTATGTAAGCAATACTATGCTCTCTATAAATTCGTCGGCCCATTACTATAATAATATTTATAATGAATGCAGTCTATGAACCTTCCAAGCAACAAACTGAATCCTTCTATTTTCAATCTTTTGTATCGATATCACTAATTAGCAAATTGTTGCGTAAATCATTCCACGCTCGGTACGAATCTCACAATTTCCCCGTCAATTTTCAAATATCGTTTGCCGAAAATTCTGCCGCACACTTGCCGAACCTTCCCAACTAACAAATTGAATTCTTTTATTCCCGTATTAATTATCCGTAAATTATTACTCGACGCCGAAGCCGTGTCTGTTTCATTAATTCACATTTCCGGCGGGGCGGCAAATGAAATCAGGCTCCTTTACATCTTCGTTACCCCACCGCCGCTGCATTACAGTAATTATTTTCGAATTACTACGCCATCAGCGCGGATGAAAATTTCACCGGCTTTTAAATCGAATCCTTCCACCGGATGCCACGATATAGTAATTATTTTCGAGTTAGCGCGCGATCGCCACGCGCGTACCGTGCGATTTAATCGTCGCAATAACTCGCTTATATCATCGGGAACAATATTATGCCGCCGCGTGATGGCAAAAGCGTTTCTCTTTTAATTCCCGGCGTACACGCACGAAGGTGTAACGAACGTCTGCTCGTTGTGTTGCTCCTTTTTGTTCTTTTCCCCTTGCCTTTTTCCCCGTTCGTGCTCTCTTTCTCTCTTCAATATCCCTCTGCTCCGCGCTGCGGTTGGAATTATCGGATTTTCTGGGACGCGAAAGATGGGCGATCGTGCCACCGTGCGCTGCTCCACGCTGTTATGATAGCGATAAAAATATTGTTTCGTACTGTGCACGCACGATGAATATGCGGGGATCCGAGTTCGACCAGGCGTTTCAGGAAATCGGGAAATCGAAGCTATACGATTCGCTGGAGTTGCCAAACTTAAAATTTCATCCGCTCGCCCGTGATAATTTGAAATATATAGATTTCTACTCGTACATAGATTTCTGCTCGTTTTCGTGAGTTCAGGTATTTATAATTTTTACATCTTACGAAAGATAATTCGTTATTTCCAATTTTCCATTTAGTTACTTTGCTCGCGAACGAAGAAAAATTTACACGTTAAAGCTCCGCGCTGAGAATGTATAAACTAAATTTATCTCTGGCCAAATTATTGTTACTTACGATAGTTCATAAGTTTCAGTTTTCATTACAAATATAAGGCGATATAAGGCGGAATATAAGGCGATGCGACAACACTTTTTATAGCCACTTGTATAGCCGCGTCCATCCACGATAGTTGATAGGTCTAATTATAGATATAAAGTTTTCTTGCGAAATCGTTCCAAAAGTTTTGCTAAATTCCCTTATTCTCTTCTATTTTCTATTCACGATTGACTGCGAGTAGCTAAAATTAATTTTAATAGAAAGGAATAACCAACGACTGAACGTCCAGAGTTCATAGATGCAATTTCTTTCTCCCTTAATATTTCATCAGTGTGCACGGTCGATTAAAAATCACTATTCAACGCCGGCGAACTTCAAAGCCGTAACTTCTTTGGATCCGAGTTACTTACAATCACGTTGCTTTGAATACTTGACTACCGGGCAACATTCGACGCATCATCGTGTATGAAATTCATACACGTCCTTTGAATAGCATGTCCTTGCTTTTCCCGCTCACGGATTCAGAGTGTGGTGGCTGGTTGCTGGCTTGGCTCTATTCATCTCCCGGATCTATTTACACCAAAATTAATATTCATCCGCAAGTGGGTTTCACAAAACAAGTGGAACAGCTCGGGATACGTATGAAAATCTTCCGCGAGCCCAGGTCCAAGCAGGCAAGCTCGGCTAAATCGTGTACACGTATGCACGTGAAAATAAATCCATGACATTTCGCGGTCCGAGGAAATGGCAAGAGTCGCGAAAGAGAATCACCCCGGTCTCGTTAATTTATCAGCGAGGGAGACTCGATTAACCTTCTCTGTAACGACGTGACTGTATTTTTCAAATTTCACTTTACAATCTCGCTCCTCGCTCCGCTTCGATTCGTGTTTAATAATGAACTCTGCTTCGCAATCGTTTCATTCTGATTGTTAATTTCCATGCTTGAACGTTGATAATCAATTTTACTTGGCGAATAATCTATTCATTGCGGTTATTAATTACCAGACTTAATTAATTTCACTTTCCATCTTCGTTGCAATATCCGACAAATATTGTTGTCTGTTTGAAATATTCTGTTTAAAAAATGAGCAAATGTAAGTTGACTTTTTTCACTAGGTATCGTTAGTTCTTGTTAGTTCAAATTTAACGATTAATTTCGCTTCAAGGTCTTTTCGTTGCAATATTAATTACTCAAGCTTGAAATTGAACAAACAACCCTAATTATTCCTCTTCGTCCTAGACTTGATCGGTCATAGTTTCGTTAAAATAATTTGTAAAAAATACAAGTTGATTTCCAGACACCAGTGTTAATGGTGCCTTAATTTTCAGTCTGGTTTGTAACAAATTTTCCATTTATACACTCCAATTTACGTTCGCGCAGTATAACGAATGTGAAACAAACGAGCGAACGAGCGAGCGAACGAGCGAGCGATGGCTGAAAACGTGCTATCCACGAGCGGCGTGGTTTCTTTCCGCGTGGTTTTACTCCCGGGATGTATTTAAACGATGGAATAATGGACCCTCATCGGCTTAGTAAGGACGGCGCGTTATCGAAAATTTAATAGGATGTAAATAATTCGCTCGCATTTTCGTAATTGAATTTATGGAACGCGGGGCGCGCGCGCCGCTGGCTTTCCGCTCCGATAGAAATTTGTCCGATTTTATTGCGAATGGCGAATGGAAATTTATTTTGAAACCGGTATTACTGCCGTCGATGGTGTACCATTGTCCGCCACCTGATAAATACGGAACGTGATTTCCTTGCGCGATTGAATAACGTTGATAATAAATATATGTGGATAATGTGCGTGCAACGTCTGTTTTTCTCTCTTACGAATTTATTAACGAAGGGAGAATTTATTTCGAATTTTTGACGCAAACTTACTTCAGTCTCACACCTCACAGAGAATAAATCTTTCAGACTGTGCGATCGACAGAACCTACGGATTTTCATGCGTTTATAGAAAGCTTCAGGATACGAAATTACCTACCTAAGAATCTTATTTCTTAAATAACCTCGCTAAATTTTTGTCAAATCTTCATATTTCGCATTTAGTTTCAGCAAGCAAACAGAATTCACGCTATATCTTGAAAAGATATTTAAGATAATTAATAAGAATTTTGTTACATTTTCTCGAAGCAGGATTAATCGTATCCTGAAATTTCCACGGAAATTCGCGTTCAAACTTATGAACGTCACCGTATTTCCCGGAAGCAAACGTTCCGCTGGAAGAAGAAGAAGAAATCGCGAGGGAAGTTCTACGTATTGGAGGAGGAGGAAGAGAAAGAGAAAGGTCGATTTCGAGTTACCAGGGAAAAAGGGAACGCCTTAATTCGTCCGTGTGACGTTTCGAGGCAAAAATCCAAGCCTCGAAATAGACCCTCCCCTTACGTATTTCATAATGCAATTTGCTCGACATTCAGATCCATTGGATATACGCGCGCGCGCGCGAGCTCGTGAATTTGCATATCGAGGTCGCGAAGAAAGTTCATAATGACGATTCCACTTGCGACGTCCACGCGCCCATAAATAGCGGTGTAGAGCAGGTCTCTGGGTCTATAGCAAGATCGTACAGTATTTATATCGTTCGTCGACGTAAACCTATAAATGTTGCAGCGTTCAAGTTTTCTAGTTGATGCGAATCGACTGACAGATGGTGGTGGCCGTTTGCGAACAGCTTATAGACGGGAAGCCAAACGGAATAGGAACACACGTGATATATCATATCGTGTAATGGTCGATTCTATTCTATACGTTCGACAACGTGAAGGAAAGCGGTTAGATAAAGATGCAGAGGATCGATGAGGTTGCTCCTTTCCGCAGACATTTCGATCCTTTTACTTGTTACTTTTTTTAAGTTTCAGTTTCATTTATTTAGTATTCAGTTTGATTAAGGTAGATCGACGAATGTACACTATTTCGTCGAATGATCCAGGATTTTCGATGATTTCTAATGAATCGTGAATTCCTTCCCTTTTTGTTAGACAGATAAGTTTAGGTTCAGATTTAGGTTAGGTTTATCTCCCTAGTTGTAGCGCGTGATTCCTAATACAATTTTACATTTTTTATCAGTTACGTTATATCGTTATTAGCGTTGAACGTTTCAAATTTTCTGACGATTTTATGAATTTGACGAACGTGTATAAAAATCTCGCCTTTTGTTTAGGTATGAAAATTGGGTGAAACGCGGTATATTTATTGATGAGTACACAAAGAAACGTCAAATTCTAATCAATCGCCATCTACGTTGTACAAACTGGCGAGAGCAGGGCGATGATCGAGCAGGAAATTAATTTCCATAGTCAAATCGATTCGAGAGTTCGTGACGAAGTTTCCTCACCACCTTTTACCACTCACTGGTTTCTCTAATAATAATAAAAAATAAGATCGTCACGCAACGCTCGTGCTATTTAGAGTTTTCAACTTTTCATCCTCACCCCCTCCCCCCTCTTGCTTTTATTTCTTTTCATTTGCTTCGAATTCTATTCAATACGCCGTTCGATAAATCTCACGCTTTTAAAGCTTTTTTAGCTTTACGTTTCTGTCATTACCTCCGATTCGCCGATTCTCCAGGTCACTTTTCGTATTGAAGACGGAAAGCAACGCTATTACACAGACCCTTTCACGATCTCACGGTACATAAATCAAAATGTTCGAATATTTCACAGCTACACCGTCGATACAGGAAGTAGTACGTTCAGCAGTGTATAAAATTAGACTTTTTGCTGGTGATCTTCGATTGGAAAAATTGAAACAAAAATAAGTAATCCTTTGTGGATAAACCAGTGCTTTCTCGACTCTGATTCCAGGTAAAGGCAATGGACTAAATTTTATTACCAATACTAATAGTGGTATTCGTCCGTAAAAGTGTATTACACAAGATCAGTAATTTCACAGTTAATGTAACTAAAAGTACGAGCGTTGAACATGTACGAAATTTATGTTCGTCCACAAATGATTCAAACCAACATCTGTTTCCAAAATTGAAACTGTAAATATCATAATCCACGCTATAGGTGAGCGAGGTTCGACAAATTATTCTCCGCACGCAAGCAGAGTAAAAAGTATTTTAGAAGAAAGTATTTTATTAGAAATTAGTCATCTCTGCACTTCCACTCTCGAACCATCTCAGATTCAACATACTCCTCATGGACGTTAATTTCTCCAAAATGAAAAAAGAGAAGAACGTACCCAAAATGACGAGAATCGGCGCGAGACTCCACGTACGAGGGAACTGCCTGTTCGATATCTTTTACTCGATCAAAGTATCCGTGCCTGGAATGAGGCGGAACGTAAATGGAATGGGACGAGGCGCGTTTCCTCCTCCCTCTTTTTTCTCCGTTCTTTCTTTTTTTCTTCTTCTTCTTTTGGCGAGATTTTTCCAGATCAAAAGATCGACGCCAGAGGCTTCCTTTTTCTTCCGGCGTTGCACACACGCCGGCGTGCCGGCCGAATTTTATTGGCGGCCGTGTACGTACGTATGTATCTATAAAGGAGAAATACCGAACACCGGATAGAGAAACGCGGTAACGTTCGCGTGGCTTTGCCAACGCAAGCAGAAATAAAATATTTGAAACACGCGCCGCTTGCGGATTTCGTTCGCTCCCCCCCCCTAGCCTCGATTTCTTTTTTCGACCCCCTTTTACATCTTCGACGCTCTGTTTTTTTTGTCTTCCTTTTTCTTCTTTTCCTTCCCGTTCTTTTCTTCCTTTTTCTTCATCCCTCGCCTGTTAATCCGTCGATACGAGATTGGTCGGTGGTACGTGTCGGCTGAAGGAACGCTCGGTGAGTGAGAAGAGAAGGGAAGGGAGTAGACAGAGAGGGACGAAGATCGGCGCACGCGAGGGAGAAAGGAAAAGGGGATTCCGGGATCGATTTGGAATAGGGTGTAAGGGAAGAGTCGGCTCGTTTCTACGTTGTCGATTCGCGCATCGGAAAAGGGAACTGGCCGGCGGCTCGCGATGGATTCTCTCTCTCTCTTTCTCTCTCTCATCGACAGGAGACGCATTACATTTGGCAGCGATTTCACTCAGCGAGATTAAGCTTATTTTCGACGGGCCGATTTTCCTGGCACCGTGCTTCGCCCCCTCTTCGCTCATTTCTTCGCTCGTCTCTCGTCCACTCATCGTCCAACTTCTCCACGTCCCTCCACAGTTTTCCTATCTGTCTGTCTGTCTGTCTGTCTGTTTGGCTTGTTTATGTCCTTCCATCTTCCCTTTTTTACCTCTCTTACTTTTTGTCCCTCGTATTCTTCGCCTCTTCCTGTCGGCCACTTCCGCGAACACTAATCACAAATAGGAGAGTCGATTCTGACGCGGTGAACGTTCTCGTTCGAAGCATGAAATCATACGTAAAATCAAAAATAACATCAAACGTAAAATCAGGAGGAAGTGTCACGTGAAACTGTAGCTGTATTTGAACCGAGTCTTTGCACCTTAGTGCGTATCTCGTTTCGTTAAGATGTAAGGCATTTGATTTATGCATGTGCTTCTTCTCTCACGTGAAAGGGCAATTCGGTTATAAAATATTAAGAAAGCGCAACAGTATCGCAAAGTATCTTGTGTTCAAGAATGTTAAATGATTAACACGTTGATTGCCACTCGAGTTTCGTATATCTACCTTCCTTCAGGACAATATGAAATACTATATCGTGATCGAGCATCTTTTGTCTGACACTGTTATATTTTTGGACAAAACGAGAATCTCAATAAACAATATTTGATATGCAAAACTCTATAGAAAATACTGTACTCTGGATATTTTCTACATATTTTTCGCATCATGTGTACTTCGTTCTAAATATTAATTTATCGTGCTTCGTTTAAAGAAAGACGATGTCTGCAGCTACATGTAGTGCCTATCGTGTGATTCGCAGAAACTGCGAAAGAGAACGAACAGTTCCCAGTGACAAATACCACCGAGCCGATCGTAGATCGGTATTATAAATTCGCGTCGCGTAGAAATGTCGATAGAAGTTTCTTAAAAACCGACGGTACGCACGCAAGCGGATGCAGCCGGTTTCGAGCTGATTGCGCGAGAGGTTGGAGGGTGTGTTTTCGCGAAACGATACTCTTATCACACGCGATGCAACCCGGGGAATTGATTTTCGTACTTTCGTTAGGTTTTTACTCGCAAGCTTCCCGCCTTTTTCTTCCCTCCTTCGCCCCTCTCGAATCGTTTTTCTGATGCTGCGGATTTTACACGGATTTGTATCGCGGAATTAGTTCAGCGTAGTTAAACGGATTTACTGAGCGAAGAATTACAACGAGTTTCCTCTTTTGTGTTTTCTTCTTTCTTTTTCCTTTTCCTTTTTCCTTGTGATCAATGTGTACAATTCTATCTCTGAATATATCTCACTTGGACATGCATACTATCTCTCGAAACTCTTAGGATTGATATTACGTTCATTTAAAAATTTTTAAATAATTTTCAATTATAATAACTACAATAATTATAAATAATGAAATGTTACTATACTGCGGATTTTATGCATTTGTGGAGAATTTGAGGCTGCAAAAATACGTACAATGCACAAATTGTGTAAAAATATATAGAATATATAGAATATCCAAAAATAACTTCACGTTTTTCTATCTTAGGTATTATTTAGTTAATTATACGTATAAAAATTTAAAACAGCGTAAAAATTCGCAGTCTTGTTATTATCATTTGTATAAATTAATAAGAGCTCACGTAATACCTCCTATTATTTTTCGTACGCATGAATTTACGTTTAAAAAATCAATAGCTTCAACTACTATAGAAATTTACTTAATCCAGTACCAATTAAAACTTCGTTTCGAATAAACATGATTCACGTGATATTGCGCTTTACATGTCGAAGGAAATAACTACTGAAACTTTTATTGATAAGTACACGTAAGTCAAAGTTTTACAATTTACATCACACACTGGAGGTTTATTATGAATACAACGTGTTCCAAGACTTTTGAGCGGGATTGTAGGCTAATTAATGTTCCACGGGAAGTTCGCACAATGGATCAGCACATTAATTAAAGTAAATTAATCAGTAAATTTTCTGCCTCATAATAAACGCGCGTAGCAATGATTTGTTTCATTGTACCAACGAATTTCAAATTTCAAGTGAAGTTAACTCTCATTAAGAAACTGAACAAAGCACGCACTTCAAACTTTCTACTCTACTTCTGCTTGAGAAACATTGACTAAGCATAAATCATCCAACGCAGCCCCAATCAACCTTCTTTCCCTCCTCCGTCCAATCCTTTTTCATCGCCGTTTCATTAGCCAAGGACACGAACGAAAGAGAAAAGCCAGACAATTACCAGGTTGTCCTTATTCCCTGTAAAAACGGCAACGAAACAATGGGCATTGCGTCTTAGAACGTGGAAAGACGTGGTCCTTCTGGTTTGGTCGGTCGCGCGTGTCCCACGATGATGAAGAGCGAATCGTTAGCGTGATAGGCCCACCGTAAAAGGACGCAGATTCGGATTATTGTCTAAAGCGACTCTCCTCCTCGGAGTGGATGCCATTCAGCCGGATAAAGCCGGACCGGAAACGACAGCTAGCGAGGGTGGGTCGCGATGGCCGAATAATGGACCAGCCATCTCCTTTGAAGTCCCCTTCAGAGTTTTGGCGTTAATTGATGCGAGTCCCGGAGTTCGAAAGATCGCCCAGCACTTCCAGCCAGCTTCCTCTTGCTCTCTCGTTCCATCGAACCCTCCATCTCCATCTGCTCCTCCGTCCTTCACCCGTAACGAGGGGAGATTACTTCGACGGTTACAGATCCACTCTTTCTCCCTCCCCCCTCCCTCTCTACGCCGGTCCCTCTTTCACTTGCTTCTTCCAGTTATCTTTATCGAAGCGTCCGCGTTAGACGAAACTTCTAGCGAAATTTTCTCTTCCTTAACTTCGTAATTAGCCGGTCGTAGCAAATGGACGCACTTTTAGTTTTTTCTTTTTTCTTTTTTCTTTTTTTTTCTAGCTCTGCTCGAAAAGTCAGCTGAAGGACGAGCTTCTCGTATTGGTATCATCCATTTTTTTCGCTGCTTTATTTTTATTTTTTGTTTCTTTCTTTCTCCTTTTCACTTCTCTCTGTCTCTCTCTCTCTCTCCTGCAGCGATTCAAATCCGCACGTTTGTATTACGTATATACCACTTCTCTTCGAGTCTTCCTAGCTTTATCGAAGTGTCCCACGTTCGACGAAGGAGTCGCAGCGTAATTTTCTTCCCTAAGTTTGTAATCTAGCGAGTCGCACGGTAAATGGTCGCTCTCACAGTTTCTAGTTCTATTCAAAAAGTTTGCCAAAGGGGAGGAACCAGTGCTTTCCCTATCAGCATCGTCCATTTTCTACTTTACTAAAATCTCGCCGTTTTTCTAAAATTTATTTCCATTCGTTTCTTCTACTTTCTCTTCGTTTTTCTTTCTTTTGCTCTGTTTCTACACTACGGCACAATGGTAGAACCATCTGTGGTACTTGTTTTAAATTAAATTCGCTCATTGTTGCCAGGGTGGAATTCTACGGGAACCGAAACGAGAAAGGGTTCATTCGACGGTTGATTATCAGCCTTTTCGAAACTTTTTAGGCGAAACTAATTCACTTCGGCCAAAGCAGCAAACTTTCCGCCAAGTGGAGGGATTCAATTGGCTTAATTAAACGCTGTCCGATTCCCCTTTTTGCGTCCGAAAACGCGGACGAGCTTTTATTAAGATGACGCTGCCAAAGTAAACCTCTCTCCTCCTCCTCTCCCTCCCCCCTCCCCTCGTGCCGAACAACGAACCGGGCTCTGTCTCTGACAATGAAGATTCTTCTTATACACTGTAATTACTACTTCTCTAAATACAAACCGTTACTTTTGCTCCTCCTAACAATCTTCACTCGACCGATTAATCTTCCTTACCGTCGTTTATATTTTTCTGCATGAATTCTTATCCTTAAAGTACAAATTTGAAAGGTCATTTAAATACTCGTCTTAATTTCCATGTTAATTCTCTTCATTTTTTACACCGATTTTGAAAGATTGTCTAAATAATTTTTACTTGAAGGATCTTAAATCTTCTTTTTATAACTTTCGCTTCGACCACCAAGTACTCGTACTTGTCCATTCATTCTTTAAAATATGATTCCGAAAGTTTATATAAATCGTTTTTCTCATAACTTTTTCCCAACAATTTTCATTTTCGATCGATTGATGTTTCTTTTCACCATAATTTATATCTTCCCTTGTTCCGTTATTATTCTTTAAAATACGAATTTCAATAACATTTCAACATCTTAAATTTTACATTCATTCGTTGTTATTTGATTTATTTGTATTTCGCGTTTCTATTGTTTCATTTGTTCGCATTCGGCGTAAGGGGACAGAATTCACAGTTATTGCAGCTTGATTTCGCGGGAACGGCACGATCGAGTCGCCAAATGGCGGCCCATTATGCAATTCGTGTAACGTTGTTAGCCGAGTTTGAATTCACGTGAAAATCCGCCAGCCCGATTTCGATTCGCAGGCGATAATCAACATTTATTTGCTTAAATATTAGCCGTCGCGCGTTTCGTTGAACGCGCGACGGCTCGTTGTAAACGATAAAAATGTTACACGCGTATCGGACGTTACGTTCGATTATTCGGATCGGGTAATGAAATGCGAAACACGCGTGTTTCGCATCGTGCATTTATCACCTATTCACTTGTCACGCGAATGCATATAAAATAAATTTGCTCCGTCTCTTTATTTTTCCTGGTGTGTTCAAGCACGGCGAACTAATTCGTGAAATGAATCCACCGATAATTAAGTGGTTTGCCTGGCGCGATCGTGCAATTAATGATCAATACACATTGAAGACAGTCAGAGGATCGTTTACAAAAATATGCTTACTGCAATTGGATACAATTGATTCTTCGGTACCATTTGTTACTTTCATTTCGTTTGATCGAAAGCGAAATGATAAACCGCGAGACGAACTAAATTCGAATTGTTTTCAAGTTTAGAATTCGTCGCTCTAATGAGATTTAGAATTAACAATTCGTTCAACTCGTTATCCCAATGAGATGAACAAAAAGTTTGGTTAAAACACGAATAGATCGCATTTCACATCTTTAAAGATACCTTTTAAAATTACCAGTTCCGAGTTTTCTTTCTCACAAACTTTGTAAATTTACGACGGTAGCTTTCAGAAAGTTTCTATTCTTTACCGTGTAATAAATTTTTCCTGTTTCTCGCAAACAGCGGATCAGGAAATTACAGTCAGAACATTCATGAAATTTCACGAATTATTATGTTCGAAATGCAGCTTGCGCGAGATTATTGCAAAGCTGCAAGATCGAAATTGCCACGCGGAAGAGCGCGATTCGAGATGGAATGGCAGACAGCGTAAAGTCACGAGTCAGTAAACAAGCTGTTACAACATACGTATCCGAGATACACAGAGATCGATCGCGATATCAGTCGGTTAACACGACGTTTCAGAAAATCGATCCATCGAGACTCGCCTTGCTGAAGTTAAGACCGGAATCTCGATCCGCTCCAAGGTTATCATAATCGCACGAAAGGAGAACCGAAGAGAACGACGACGACGACGACGACGACGACGACGTTCTTTCATGCCGCGCTTCAAAGAACGGTTTCGAGATCCAGTTACGTGGTTTAACTTATTCCGAAGTATCGAAGCGTGGACGCCTGATCCTTGCACGTAGCACGCCTTCTCGGGTAACACGCGCGAAGTCAGAAGCTGTGCTCGACGCCTCTGCGTAACCGGCAGAAATTCCGGTGAAACGTATCTCTTCCATATTTTCCGTGCCGCGAATGCTTCAAAAATAATCTGACTGTTGCTGACTTTCAAAGTTGCTGAGAAGATGCTAAAATGCGGATGGCAAACGCCATTTATTTTAATTTGGCAATTCAGGGAAGAGAGCTGGTAGGAAAATTAACATTTAAATCTTGTGTACGGGATAAAAAGATGTCTCTTTTCTATCTGTTACTTTCACCTTATTAATTTACACAGAGAACACACTTATAAATACTTATAACAGCGAATAGATTGAAATAAGACACGTGTCTGATTATACACGGGTATCTCTACTTTTATAATAACGATTATACCGACGATTTACATAGTGAAGAGATTCATAGATACACGGTACAGAAAAGATTTAGAAAGTATAACAGAAAGTAAATGTAGTAAATTTATGGAAAGTGACAGTTGTTAGAGAATACCGAGGATGTCTGATTACGTACTGCCTCTTTCTACTGTCGCGTTTACATCAGAGTATACAGCAGCGCACAAAACTGAGTTTAAAATTGGTATTTAAATAAAAAAAAAAAGAAAATAAGGAATTTACAGGATTCTTTACTAAAACATACGGCGTGTCTGATCAGACAGGTCTATTTCTACTACAACTTTCATTCTACGATCGATCTTTCTGAAACCGGCAGTGCCACGTCGATCAATATCACAATTCTTCTACAGTCTACATCGTTCATATACCCAATTCTCTAAAGTCTCTCACCCACATAGTTCCCGTTTTTACACGTTTTAAAATTCCACGGACACCCGGTCAAGGGTCTTTCGTTAAACATTCGAGAATGCGGCAACGATCGAACACAGAGTGTCGAGATTGCTCGCCAGGCAGCAGTTAACCCAGATATACGGCCGAACGTTGGTACAATGGTAGAAAACGGTGGTAGTGCCGCGCATAAATTAGGAGGTAAGGGCGAAGGGAGTTTTGACGGTGGTCGTTTCTCTCCACGCATATTAAACGCCTTGTCCCTGGCCGCCTAAGGTATTCCAGAATTCCGTCGCCAGGCGCCACTTATCTCTGATTTTGTAGCCCTCCATTGTGCCGGAGGTGCCCGGCTGTCGTCGTGCATACTCGTTCGCCCGGGCACGTAGGCAAAATTTAGTTTTGGACACGTCTCGTGCAACGAGTGGTATTACCGACGGGAGACAAGTGTGTCTAACTATCTCTTTCCTCCCCCGTCTCTCTCTCTCTCTCTCTCTGTCTCTGTCTGTGTGTGTGTGTTTCATCGGTGGCCAAAGGTACTCGGAGATTGTCACCTGATTCACGGCAACGAAGAAGAGACGCCCGATAAAGTAAAATGCAATTCGTGTCTTTTAAATTTGATCGGGGCGCGCGTCCAATGCCGTAACGTTATAACGAGGCGATCATTGAATCTCGATAGCAGATAACGCGCACTCGGAATTTCAGCTGGGTTGATAAGGGGAAATTGGAAAGGCGATACACCGTGCGAAGAGATACTTTGTATCCGTTCCGCTCCGAGATTAAACTGTACGTGTGTGTGTGTGTGTGTGTGTATCTTGTGTTTGCGGGTGAAAAATTCACAGGTTCTTAAATCGTTGCCGGAGATTATTATTCGCTCGCGTCTTTCTCGCGTAGTTTCTCTGTCCTGAACCTGGTACTTGCACGTAGCTCGAGTCTGTCTCGCTGCACGAGTCTTGAACGAGCTGCCGTTTCTTATGCTTCATCGAGACGTAAGTAATGTTTAACGTGACTGCGCAAAGGAATTTCTCAAAGGATCTTATCGTTTGAGAATCTCCTCTCGATTCTTTCCCAAATCGGTAGACACCGATCAACTATTACATCGCAAACACAGACGGAAGAATCGCTTGGAACGGTTCTTCCATTCGTTTTCTTTCCAAATCGATCTCTCGCGAGACTACTCCACACTTTCAAACGGCAATAAGGTAAATAAGTGAAACGAGTGAAACACAAATAGAAATCCAGCCGTTGTGAAATGTTCTCTGACGGCACCACGCGAAGAACAACGCGTAACGCGACGAAGCTCGAGCAGCAAGGATGGAAATTCTCGGCCCGTATTTTTACGTCTCGAGGGGGAACCACGTTCCGCGGTGACGCTCCTTCGGGCGAAAAATTTCGAGGCAGCTTCGTCTTCGTTGCTTTCGGCCAAGCCGCGCGGAGTTTGCTTCATCATCGCCAAGGTTAGGTCTTCCCTTCGGGTTAAGGTTTCCTGGGTTTCTTAGCCGGGCGAATTCTGCCCGAGTCCCCGATAGCACTGCAAACAGTCTCGTTTTTTCCCTTCTTTCCTCGGACTTTTCCCTTACGCAACCTCAACGCATCTGCGTGGTCGACGAACTGTCCGTGTTAACGAGCCCACTCCTTTTTCCTTTTTTCCTTCTTTTTTCTTAGAAACTGTGCGAACGGGTTACGAGTATCCATCGGGTCTTCGATTACGTTTCCAACGTTTAGTCGGTTGCTCCGCGGGAGGCACTTAGCGCTCGCACATTCACGGATACCATCGCTATTTGCCCGCTCGTTAACACACATTTTCCACTGGTATCCTCCGTCGAGCTGCTTTCCGTTTCCTGAAATTCTACCACCACCAAGAAATCGACGTTAATTAAGGCGTCCCAATTCGCCGTAGCGCTAACGACGTTCGCCGATAAACTCGGCCGACCAAGAAAGTCTGGATTCACTTGAAACTCTAGGCACCCGTGCACGGAATATTAGGCGTCTCGGCGGTTCGCGAATTCGAGACTGTTTCTCGTTTAAACGACCAGCGAGGTTATTTCGTGGCGTTCGTTTCCCTCGCTAAATTTATCGTCGATTTCGTTAGCAGCAATTGTACGGGTTGTTTAATTGTTGTTACGACGAGCGTTGATGAGTTGTGGAATTGAACGCGAGCGACTACTCGATTCTTCCGTGGTAATTCCATTGTGATTCCTGGCTTCGTTTCTTCCTATGAAATCGGAAACGAGCGAAATTTGGCTTTATTTTCAATCAAAGACCAATTTAAATATCTCCTCGATACGTCAATTACTTTAAATACTAAAATCCAACGATGCAACGTTAATTGCTAATCGTCGTTTCCTTCTTTCTTTAAATTTGTTAAAATTCTCGAAATACAGTTTCGTCGCGTTTCACAAATTCCCATCTTTTTTCGATCTCTCTCGATTAAATATTTATAACGACTTTATTATCGAAAAGTATATGGCACGTGTTAATATAAATTCATCTTTTGTCAGTAAAATGGAAGAAATACAATCTGCGTATTGCAATATGCTCCATTTACCATTTATTAAATGTATGAATTATTTATTAATAATTATTTATTAATAATAATTACGATTACATAAAAACATACGCATACATGCTATATACACACTGCATGTATATTGTATTTTTGCATCTCTATTTCCCACAAATCACCAGCAATATATTTTATATACGCACAACAACGTCCGCAAATATCCACGGTTAACGATCACGGAAATGATTCGATGAAGGTCCTTTCGTTTCCAACGACCGATCCCCAGCGTAAAACTCATTTGTCGTCAAACTGCAGCCAAGGTAGAAGGCCGAGTTTTCCTCGAGAATCGGTCGGGAAACGTCGAACGGTGCGACGACGTCGCAATCGTCGTGCTTGTCAATTTTCTTTTTTTTTTTTTTCGTTCCGCAATTAAACGCTGCCTCGTCCCTCGATCGGCGGCGTTCGATGCTGAACGCGCGCGACGACTAAAACCCATCTCTGTCGGTTCCACCGGGGCTGTCGATTTATATTCGAGGGTCGTCGTAATCGCGCAAAGTACGGAACACGAATCAATTCCCTTGCCTGAAGGGTCGCATGGTGGCTGCTGGGTTCGTTGGTGAACGAAGTGGTTTCGTAAAGAAAGAGAGAGAGGAAAGAGGAATAGAGAAAAAGAGAAAAGGAATAAGAAGAAGAAGAAGAAGAAGAAGAAGGGAGAAGGATAGAGCAGGTTTGGTCGTTCAGTACGAGAAACTTTTCCAGGAGTTTGAGTAAAGTAGCCGAGATCCTTTTTCTCGTTCCCCGTTCTCTCTCTCTCTCTCTTTCTTACTTCACTGTGATATTTCTGTCTCTACTTTCGGATATCCGGCCCTTTCGAAACTGATCGCAAAAATCGGCTTTCGAACCGAGAGCAGAAACAGTCGAACGAATCCCAGTTGCTTTCCAAACTTTCCTTGATAATTGATTGTTTTGCCAGTAGAGCGCGGCTCTTTCACCGGACCCCGGCCTCTGCTACCATCTTTTCCCTCGTTACACCCTGAACGCTACAAATCCCGTAGTTTTCTATGAGTTTCTCTCGTTCTCCCCTTCTCCACGGCATACGTTGCTTCTGTTTATCATTCGTCGTTTATCTCTGTGTGTGCCGAGAAACTTTTTCCCACTGTGCCACTCTGAATTTCTAAATACCACGCCGTCTCTCGGTAGCTACCTCTTCCCTGTCCAGTTGATTCCAGTTGTTCTTTATTTCCACTACGATTTTCAATACGGATCTGCTCTCTCGGTAGATTTTAACGCGAACAACTTCTCACGGATTTATACGTGTGACCGCAGTTCGACAACGTTTCACTCGTACTTTTCGCGATCGGTCTCGCGTAAACCAATGGAAACGATACCGATCTAGCCTCGATACTCGTTTTCGAGTTCTCGCCGGGGCGAAAAAAACGTTTATGGCGAAGCCGAGGCGATAAGCCAATTTGAATTAGGTTATCGTGTTTATTCGCTGGCTGGTATAGGTGCATAGAAAATGGTCGAGACCGGCGTTGGGATAAAGAGCGCCACTGGAAAAATCCATTAACGTGTTTGCCTTATCTGCGGGAAAGTACTAAAAGCTCTGTCGAGATTTATTGTAAATTCGATGGTCGTTTAACTCCGCCCCTCCCTTACTGTTCGTTGTAGCACGTGGTCTGCCAGTGGCTTGCCCCGTTTTTTTCCTTCCTTTTCTCCAATTTTTCTTCTTTCCTCTCTCTCTCTCTCTCTCTCCTTTCGGTTTTAAAGCAAAAGCTTCCAAAAAAAAGAGAATGAAAGCTAGCAGTGGATGGTTACTTTTGCAAAGCGATCGAAGGAAAACAATACGTCCGAATTTTTCGAACCGCTTGCCAACGGGGGGGGAATATGTTTCCACTTGAAAGCGAGAATTATTGATACGATAATGTTTCGCGATGATGAAACAGCGGTTAAAATGATATTCGAGCGGGATATTAAATTTCCCCGCTCGCCATACGGGTCCTGTTGTAAAATACTCATTTTCCATGCTGGGAAGCAACACGCGATGGTTTTTAATGTTCGATCGATTAATTCCGTAATTCAGTTGCGTTAATGATGTTGTTTTACGTACACGTATAGTGCTTCAGTGCACTTTCTGATTGAAATTAGAGAGAATATTCAAGAGAGAACGAGAGATAAGTTATGCAAAATTTTATTCAGCAGTCCAAGCTTTGATATTTCCATTAACCTATATTGATTTTATAATTACAACTGTTCCCCGTCATTCGAGGATTAATTGTTTTCAGTAAAAAAAAATGTTATATATTGATGTAGAATATTTTAGCTCTGCTGAAAAAATAAATAGTCAACCTCCTCTGTTCAAACAAAATCGTACGTTTTTATTTCATTATTTTAAAAATTATCAACGTATCGCTCTAGACGCGCGAGTGCCAGAATGTTCGGATATTTGATTGTTCGTTTGCACCCTCTTACGCGTGACATTCCCTAACAATGGTCAGTTAACGTATATTTATTTTATAATTACAACTGTTCTCCATCTCTTTTATCATCATTCGATTAATTGTTTCGAGTAAAAAAAGTGTCATATTGATTAGAATTTTTCAGCTCCGCTAAAAAGAATAAATAGAATTAAGCAACACCTCTGTCGTACGAAAATTGTACGTTTTTATCGTATCACCCACTCAGAAATTATCGACGTACCAAAATGTTCGAATATTTACAATTGATTGTTCGTTTGCACCCTCTTACGCGAGTGACACCCCCCAGAAGCGGTCAGTTTACAGAACGTTTTAATTAACCGCGTCCCGTTGCCTGGCAGGTCTCTCTGGAAATAATATTCTCTCTCTCTCTCTCTCCCTTTCTCTCTTTCTCTAGTTCTCATACGTCATACCTCTTCTTCGAATTGGACGCGTCGCGCGCGGATTACCGGCGTAGAATTAATTCCTGGTGCACGCGTAATCGGATCACGAATTCACCGCCTATAATCTTCGCGTCTCGCGGCCTCCGTAACGCGCTCCCATATTCGCGTCTATATATCAAAAAGGATCCTGGCCGCGGGCGAATTTCATTTTTATCTCCGCTGCTCGACGAGCACCACCGGCGGCGATGGTGTGTGTGTGTGTGTGTGTGTGTGTGTGTGTCACGGTCGGTGCTCGGTTCCTCTCACGAGCCGCGCGAAGAGGCGAAATAAACAACCGGGTAACGGTTCAGAGGAACGCGCGATGGTAACCATCGGCGATCGAGCGGAGCAGTTACAGGGAGGGAATCGTGCAAATGTCGATAATACCGTTATCAGAGCGCAGCCGTGTGTGTCAGGACGGTAATGAGCCGGAGCCCGGAGTCAATCATCGGCAGAACGGCGTTTGCAACAACGCCGATAACGATTTCCACAATTTTTCCCAATTGGGTTTATCTCGCACGCCGTAACGCGTGCGCCACAAATTTCCCTGCAAGAGCCAGAGAAACAAACGTCTAGGGATTCTCTTTTTTTTGTTTTTTTTTCTTTTTTTTTTGATCGCAAGATCGCGTACCAGCAATTTTGCGTGGAGTATCGAATATAAATAATTTGAATCTTTCGGGAGATTAACTGTGACGATCGTCCATTATTTAGATACTGTAATATTATATAATTTGCTTTGAAGTTGAGAAAACCTTAGAGAACGTATTTCCGAAAGTAGCAAGCTGCTTGGATATAATTCTCAGACCCGCGATTTATTTGCGCGCGTGACGGTATCGTTCCAACATTTCTGTCCACAAGGCGGTAACTCGTCGAGGTCCCGAAACGCTCTCTGTCCGTTATTCCATTCAGTGTTTCCGCGTAAGTGACCGGAGGATAAAACGACGAAGACGCGCATCCAACGTGACGGGGCCGAGAGGGCCGCTATAAATGTATCCCGCACGGACAGACTTCCGCGAAGCTTTCGTTTTCTTTCCTCTGTGAGCTCGCGCTGTGCAGAAGGATTAATCGGCCCCGAAATAAATCGGAATTGCGAATGTTAATAAAGTTGCGGCCGGGTCAAGAGGTCTCTCTTTCCCTCTTCTCAGCCACGTCAATGCGAAATTCGAGATATACATAGAATCGCGCGATTCATTGACGTTCCAGGTGTCGGATTCTTCTTTATTTCGACGATCGGGATCGTACTTTTTTTGGTCTTCACGGTGTACGTTATCTCGCTGTACGTGAGATTCTTGGACGTCGTTTCGAGTGATAGTTGCTTCAAGTGGAGATCATTTAGATTTCCATGGCGTTGTTTTAGAGGAACGATAGTACACGAAAATATTTGAACACTTGTCACGGAGAATTTCCATATAAATAAGACACCACGTGTGACACGGTACAAGAAATAGTTTGAAATTTTATGAAATCGGAGACACAAGTGTCGTCATTGTATTGGTAGAATTTGAATCTAGTCGGGAAATGTACGTGGAAGTTATTAAATGTTAACTTAATAGTCATTAAACATGCAATATGTGTACTTTAACACACACAATACATTCACGAATCCAGATACTTTCGTGAAAGTATAAGAAACGTCTCTTCCACGTTCAGCAAGAAGCAAAAACAATTAGTTTATCGTCAAAGAAATCAAAGATGTTTAGAACACCTCTGTTCAAAATCACCTCCAATACGAGAATCTCGTATCGTCGGTTCGCCGGTTTTCTCCGAAATTCCAGAGAGCATTTTCCCGCTCGAGCAGTGTGAGGGAAAACACTCAGAAGCCACTCGGAGAGACGCATGTGGCGACTCTGAAAAATTCACTCGGAACTCGGCCGTTTACGTATTCGTGAGAGGGGTTGAGACCACGAGGCGGAGGTCTGGCCTCGGCGAAAATACGAAATATCGGAGGATGCTAACCCGTTCCCAGCGGGCGGTCGCTTCCACAGGCACACGGTAAGCTGGCTGCGCCACGGAAAGTTCACGGGAATGTCAAATTTCTGAGCGTTCGCTTCAAATCAGTGTCCAAATAAACTACCCCACGGTCGACGTGGCTTCTTCTCGCGAGGTCCCTAGTTCTCTCTCTCTCTTTCTCTCTCTCTCTTTTTCTCTCGCTCTCATTCTGCCGCTCGCATCGCTCACCCTCGTCTGTCTTACGTTGCTTTTCCCGTCGGAATCCCTCGTCGCCTAGTTCGCCGCTCCCCTCTACGGTTCTCTCGCGAGCTTCCCTCAGGATTCAGACGCGCCAGCCTTCCACATCGACGACCATCCACCGTCAACGGCTAAGACGTCTCACTTTGCTCGAGATGCACAGGCTACGCTGGATGTTTGAAAACGTTTTCTCGCCTCCGCGTTCATCCCCCTCTGTTCTCCATCCCTCTCTCGCCACGAAGCCGACGCTTCTTAGCCCGGCATCCTCTCCAGTGACAGATGGAAATCTCGCGACCGACTTGCTGCCAGAAATGTTGACGAAATGCTCTCGCGTTCCACCCCCCCCCCCTGTCGCTGCATCTCGTCAACTCCCTGCCCCGACGTTTATCCCTTGCTCCACCATGTGTTCCTCCTTTGTTTCAGACGGATCGAAACTTTTAGTGAATTAATTTTTTTTTTTTAATGCCCAATCAAGTGTCATTTGTTTCGTCTGAATTCTGGGAAGTCTTTCCGCATAAATTTCTCTTCCTGTGTGGCTGATTATCCTGCTTGTCTGTCCCGTTCATAGTCGAATTTCCAAATATTCCATTCGTTGCAAAGGATGATTCACACTCCCTTTCCAAGAATTCCTCTTCCATCCGAAACAATTCGCGATGAAACTCCGAGGCCACGGGGGCGAACGTATCGCGCGCGAATATGCCGAACTCGGTTTACGATAATTTAAATGCGCGCTCCTCTTCGCACCACTGACCCTCTTCATCCGAGTCGAGCTGGAGCCACCAAGCAAAAGGCAATTCCGCCTCCGTTGGAAATGGTCGATGCTTGCCATCAAATCGGTCGGCAAGCAGCGTTCCAGTCTCGCCGAAATACCGTGAGCCACGCTCGAAACATATTCCCGCAAGCTGGCAGCTGGAAATCGCGAGGGGGGGGGCGCTAATCTTAGCCAGTTAAACAGAGACGGCGGTAATATTTCGAGGTCGAGCTAGGGCCCCGAAATTCAATCGAATCGCTCTGATCAAACGGACGCGGCTCGAATTAATTCCGTAACCGGCATTCAATTCGAACGGTCGGTATCCGTCGGTAGTCCGCTTCTAAATCAAGACGGATCAGCCTGGAATCCTCGTACGTCAGTGCCCCGGTGTGTGCCTGTCCGATCCGCGTGCACGTGCGTGCAAAGCGCAGTCACGTGTACCGCGCGCAAATCTATAACCGTGCTGCATGCACCGAGCAAACATGACCAACAACTGGCAGAATAGGGGAAGAAGGTCACAGGAAGGGGTGCAACATGGGGGATAGCTGGCTGGACGAAGCTTCCAGCCAGCTACTGGCCCCTTCGTGTACCTGCGACACGCCGTGTGAAAGCCACTGGATATATCTTGTCGCGTCGAACCGTGTCACGTGCGCATGTATCTACATACGTAAGTTGAATGCACAATCGCCCGGTGCACGGCGTGCGCAACCGGCAATGGTTTTACTCTTAGCTTTTAACTTGCGAATCGTGGCGTGTTTTTGTAGAGGAAGATCGATGGCTCGGATGGCGGAGGAACGTTCTCAACGGAGAGCAGCAAAAGTGAATTTCAGTATTCCTCGTATTTTTTTTCATCGGCGTGTGTGATTTTCACCGGCGAGTTGATATGAACACGCTCGTTTAGTTACACGTGATTTTCATCGGAAAATTGATGTCATGCAAATTTATGTGGATATCCTATATGAATTATTACATGAATATTTGTTCGACATAAATAGAATAATTGTCATATGAAGACGGCGCAGTTGCGATTCATTGCGTATTGTTATGAAAAGCATAATGAATCGTTTATCTCTCAGTGTATCAATCGGCTTCACTTGTAAAACAAATGTACAAAAAATACAAATCGGAGATGCGTGTAAAGATCTCACAATTTGCATTTTAATCTTCAATGATCCAAGAGACGAAATAAGGAGTAGCAACTGAATAAAACATATTCTTGGTATTCCTATTTAATAACTTCATCAAATGCCGAATACAATATCGTAAGTTAATTTTTTTAAAAAAATTGCGAAACGATATGTCGCGTTCAGTTTTGTAACCAGATCCAACGATTACATGCCTGGAGGCAAACTTTTTACATTAAATTTCCTTTTCATTAAATTACATTACATCTCTGAAGAAAGTAAACCATACTTGCATTTCTTATTATTACATTTGTACCGCGTATATGCTTCGATCGAGCCACACGTCAAATCCCCGTAGTCCTCGATCGTGCCTGTCGAAGGTTTCTCGATTCTGCAGTGCGGCACGGCCGACGAGTTACGAAGCAACGCGCGCGCGATGCAGCTCGCCGGAACGCGCATTATTTACGCTAAATTTGTCCGCGAGGCGCGCGTGGCAAAACGCAAAATGCAGAAGAGAAAATGCAAAACGGCCACGTCGTTCGGGGGTTAGGGGAGGGTACGAGCGGGGCCAAGGGAAAAAGAGAAAGCCAGCTGCCTGGGGAAGGTAGACGGAGAAAGGCAACAAGGTATGCGGCCGGATTCAACCGATTGGAAACCAGCATCGGGGCCTCTGTAATCTCTCAAATTGTTCGCTCTGTTATTTTCTGCTCTCTCGTCTGACCGGCACACACCATTCCACGGCCAGCCTCCCTCCTCCCCTTCTCCCGCCCCAGTATTTCCTTCTCGTTTTCTCGCGCGCTTTTCTACCGCGTCATCGCCTGTGTGTCGTGTAACGTTCCGCGAACCCACCCGCTGGAAGATGGTTCTCTTGTTCCACGGGAAACGGAGTCGAATTGTAAATAGGGAATGGGGGATTTGTTGGGACTGGAGGATTGGAAATAGCTTGGAAATCGGACAATAGCCGCAGTCGCTTGCACGTGTGTGCGTGTAGCTGTGCGGAATGGGTCTTTGATATAACGTCTTATCGATGATTTCACCGTGATTTCAGTCTTGTTTGATGGATCGATCCTGCAAATTTTTCTGTTTTGCATCTGTAGAAAACTTTAAACGTGCAACGTGAAAATACTCCATGTAACGTAAAATTTTCCATTGAGAATACTATTTTCTGAATTTATATTCTCATTCTCGAAGTTCTATTACCGTGAACGGTATAATGTGTAATTTAACCCGTTAAATTAACAACGATAGAATTTGTTAGATGAGAGAGGAATTGTACAATAGCTCGAGATTTTTCATACGATATACATTATACAGATTTCGAGCAGGCACGAGATCCTTCGCGAGAAAAAGTGAGAAGAAAACGTGAAACGAATTTTGTTCGTTCGAAGGTTAATTTTAATCTATTATCATAAAACGCTTAATTCGAGGGGAAAGTTTACCAGGAAACACTGCCGAGCAACTCCATTTGGGTCAAACTTTTAATTCCACAGAAATTCAGTGTCGCCGGTGATGATAATCACACGTGTACACAGCGAATTAACGCCCGGGTTAACGACGCCCGACTGTAATTTTCTGCACCGCGATACTAAACTAAATTTGAATCTTCGTAAAACTCGGCGATAACTTCGCATCGTCAATGTACCGTGCAATAACGATTCCCAAATATTACTACGATGTTAACCTGCGATTTACACTGTTCAGAAACTATGATTTATAAGTTAAAAAGTACAGAGCTGCAAGCGCCAAATTTAAATTTAAAAAACAGGGTTTAAATAGTAGTTTGTTTCGCTTACTCAAATGCACACAATGAATATTGTGTCTATTAAAATTTCTAGAAAACTTCTTGAATTTTTGAAAATTAAATACTCGTAACTTGTCTCCACACCCTTAACGCATAATAATCTCTAAAATCTCAAACATCTTCAACATCTGTAAGAATATACTTTAAATTACAAAAATGAATGACGGGACACGTTACAGCTCGTTTATATCTTCTACATTTACATCAGAATAACAAATTTATTTTTTCAATCCGAAGAAATAAACCTCTTACCACTTTCGCATGATAAGTCACAAAATTTCGTCTTCAACACTTGCAATGTCAGTCGGCTTCAAATGAAAAAAAGCCTAATGACAAAGTGCGTACGAGATCGTCGCAACGATCGTGTCCTTTGGTTACATCCGCTGTTACGAGTCTTTTGATTTGCAACGTGATTTCACCGTTGATCGTCACGCACGCGTTAAGAGAGATAGCGAGACCGACACGCGAGCCCTTAACATCGTCGAATGGACGAAGGGTATCAACCGGCTGATACGGGGCTTGTCATTGTTTTTACGCGTTGATAAGGGCCGCGTTTAATGGTCTGTAGAGTTTTGCCAGCGTACCGTGATTCGTCCTCTCTCACGTTTCCCATTGACACCCCATGGCTAATACACTGTTTCGCTTTTCTTTCGCGAACCGATCTCGCTCTCGTTGCGTCGTAGTCGAGCATTTATCGTAAGTCATAAATATATTTTACTGAATCCACGAGCGTACGATGGAAGTTAATGACCGGCCAATAACTGACGATTGGCTTAATTGTTTCCCTTTCGCGAAATCTTTTCGGATTATATTAGCTGGATAGATTAAGAACTCTTCTATTTCTTTAGAGCTTGTCGTAATTGAAATATTCTTCGAATAATTCTATTTTTTAACGATAGAAATTGATTTTCACTACAATTTTGATATTTACTAAGATGCGTGCTTCATGCGTGTTTTAAAAATTGAGTTCACTACACGGACAAATGGATCACGCTATTTTTTCGTGATTACAAATTACTTCCTATTTCTATACCTTATTTTTATTAATAAAAATTCTGAGATGAATTTCAAAAAAGCCTTCTCAAGTCCACGTTCTCAAGTAACACGTAGCTTGTTAGTACAAAATGAACCGCAATTGATTAAGCGAAGGGAATTCGACTAACCTCCAACGTCATAATGAGAAGATTCCTTCGAACACACATTTTGTCTGCGTTCGAACTGTGCCAAATCGTCGAACAGAATCTGCACGAGATCCCCGCGGGATCCCTTTAATAATCCAATAACTCGAATGCGAAAGATTACTTTGTCGCGGGCGATCGTGATGAGGAATCGGTAATTTCCGACAAACGGCTCGCTTAATGCGCCACGTAATTACCGTTCCGTCCGTTCGGTGAAGCACAATCTCTGAAATTACTTTACGTAGTGGCCCCTTATGGGCTGCGTTTCCCCCCTCCCTCTCTCCCCATACGTCGTAAAGTTGCGCGTAATTATACAATAGCTGGCACGGTGTGCGTACATCGGATACGGTGATAAAATTGCATGTATCGATGCGCGATACATGCGAGAACAACGATGAAGTGCCAGTCCAAAGCCACTGGGCGGCGATTCGCCGGTTAGAAACGCGCTGCGTAACCGCGATCGGCGATTTATTTGTTCCGCCGTTATTAATACGCTGCTAAGTGGCCGTTCGCTAATTACCCTGTTGCTTTATTATCTTTATTGCGTATCGACTTGGCCGATATCGAACATCGTTCTCCCGCGATACCGCGCCATTTACAACGAGGGCTTCGATTGCGAACGCCTCGCCGATATTCCGCGCGACGCGATAAGATGGAGTATTTACGATTGCGCTTACTCGTCCGCTTACGAAATACGGGATAATAAAGCAACGTGGCGTACATACACGCAGAAAGGGAGAAGAGCCGAACCAACGTTTCGTCTCGAGCCAACCGATCCTATCTGCCGTCGTAAATTAACCTAATAAATTAACTAATTACCCTCGGTGCTTGCAGCTCAGCTCGACTTTGCGATGTTATCTGCAGCCGGATTACCGCGAGAGAGGCCAGTTTAGGAAGCAATTTTTGAGAGATCGTTGCAACTCTCCCGTGTGCGAGAGAGCGGATATATTTCACCGCAAAACACAGCCTTGCTCTTTGTTCTCCCCGCAGGAGAACAAGTTCGTATGGCGGCCACTCTGCGGCGGTCGTTCTATACTCGCCGGCAGAGAGATGCACGTGCAAACACAATTCTCGAAAGTCCTCACCTAACTATCCCTTTCATACAAATACATCGTCTGATCTGGCTTCGAGGTTGCTAGGTTGCTTTAATGACCAGTTCGCTGTCTGTTTTCGTTTGTTCGTAGAGACGAAACCGATTCGGCAAATTTTGGTTCTTTTTTCTTCTTTTTTTTCTTTCGATTATTTGAAAGAGACACTGTAATTTAATTAATCATTAATATTAACCTTTAAAAAATAGCGACATCGGTGGCAGCATTAATTTAATTTCAATTTGAATCTTAATTTGATCTTAATTTAATTTCAATTCAATTGGTTTTAATCTTAATTTAATTTGAATTTAATTTAACATTAATTTTAAATTTAATTTTAATTCAATTTCCAATTAAATTAACATTGATCCGACACGAATAATCTCACGCGAGCGTCCCAGCAGATTGGACTAAACTTTCCTCGTTATTAAGTTAATCACTGTGTTTCCTTCCAATATCCCTCTTTCGATATTACCTTTCTTCACTTTCTCTCTCTTCGCGCTCACGTCGCGTCTTGCAAGCGAACCTGAAATCTGGTGGGCGATAATCGAAGAAAACCGAACCGGCTGGTTTCTCCCTTCTTCCACCCCTTGCCCTCTACTTTCCCGATCCTTCGACGATGGTGACCGGTTCATTTAGCAGGGTAGTTTCGGGCAGTTTCGCAGTTTCGCCGGGTCTCGGTGTCTGTGCACGGCAGCGGCGTCCATTTGTATCGGCGGGTAAGGGGGGGGGGACGGCTTCGGAAACTCGAAACGCTGGACCGTGGCCAGGAATTTATCCGATCCCTTTCTCCTGAACTCCGGCGCGCTCGTTCATAGTGCAGGTGGACCCGGCCCCGGTCTCCGTGTAAACGCCGTATTTATTACCTCGTTCCCGATGTAAATGCACGTGCCGTGGATTATTGGGAACTGATCTTCCGGTCTCGAGGATAATTCCCGGGTTTCTAGGCGGACCGGCGTGCGCGCGGCACAACGACGACGACGACGACGACGACGACGACGACTACTACACAACGACCGCGACAGAGAGCGACGTAGAACAGAGACAGACAGACAGAGAGCGACGTAGAACAGAGACAGACAGACAGAGAGAGAGAGAGAGAGAGAGAGAGAGAGAGGAGATCGAGCTATCGGCGAATTTTCGACGAATCACGGGTTCGAACACGCAGGTATCGGCCAAGCGGTCGTGTAAACGCGCGGCTGTGCACGAGCAATTGCGCACGTGGCCCACCACCAACGTGATATATCAATTGCGTGGCTGATATTATACGCAGGATCGCGCGTATCCGGCATGCTGGAGCGAGATGCCCGTCTGCAGTTTATCGGCCATAGAACGGGCTGCGCCAGCGAACCGATTGCCACGCAACACCAGCTAGACGAATTGCCTCTGGATTCGACCGGCACTTGCTAATCACCTGGCCAGGATTTGCGAGCCTGGCCAGTGCGCACGAAAATTGGGGTGGAACGCCTCGTCACGCGTGAAGTTAGAATCGGTTTAGCTGAAACTGAGATGTGACTTTCAACGTACATTTGATCTTTGTCGGTTTAGACTGAGACTTTTAGCTGTCCCTTCTATAAAAATATTATTTATAAATATAATTTTTTTTTAAGCATTGCCTGCGTAGCCAGTCAGAACTGGTTAATTACGTCTGTACCATTACGAATCTGAGCAAATGTGAAGCTCTATGTAATTTTTTTTCTTCTCAAAAGTTTACATACATTTGCGATATATTTACATACATACATACATACATACATATATATATATATATATATATATATATACGTGTGTACTTGTTATTTCTTCGAAAGATTAACGAACTTAAATGAACTTGCTTGCAACAGGAATCTGAAAAGGAAGAAACCTCTTTAAATACTGTTTCTAGATTCACTGCATTAGATTCACGGTAATCTAACTCGTATCGGCGAAATTGTCCAGCGACCTCAGCATCAAAGATTCAGCGGACACACGCGCCGCATGAGGGTCCACACGCTCGCTGATTGCAGAGGTCGCGTTTTCTTCTGTCGCGCTTTCCCATATACGGATCAATTGTACCAGTGAGAGGGCGAGACAGAGTTGGTAACAGACAGTGGACTGACGTTAACATACCGTGGGATGTCGCGGAGGCGTTCGCGGTTGGCAGCACTGCGGAGCACACACCAGAGACCCAGTCTCTGTGGTTAAGTCGAAGCTCTGGATATCAAGAATTCATGGCTGACCTACACTGTCGCTTGCTAGAGTTGGGCTTCGCTTTTACACATCTTTGCTCTAGCATTCGCTCGATTCACGTTCGTCTGTGTAATCGCGGTAATTTGCCCGGCACTGCTAGAAATTATATCGAGAGCGAGCAGCTCGTTACCTCGTATCCGTTTGCATTATGGACTGGGAATCGAGTGAAGCCCAAGTACAGTGTACACTTGGACGGAAACAAAACCAACCATTTATTTCTATCGAACTGTCGTGCAGTTTTGGAAAATGTTGAACAGTACAGAGAAAAGCTCCTTTTTTTCTTAGAATCCAATTTTCTACTTTACGTAATTTTCAAACTCTATTACGCATGGGATACGTTGAATTTTTGAGTGAACTTCTTTCTCTTCTATTCCTTAGTTTTTCGTCTTTCACACTTTCTCTCTCTCTCTCTAGGTTATTGTAATGTATCTCCAGTATCGAGTATGTACAAAACATGATTCACAGCATACCAATATCCCATGTTCCCAGTATTTATACTCTATCCTTATTAACTGTAAGTTTCTCCTTCTCTTTCTTTCTTCAGGGACATCGAATCATTTTATTTCGACATGGCACTGTTGCGTTCAACATTCATATCTAAATTAATTAACTTGATTTTATAATATGATTTGCACACCTTTGCTTTGGCAATTCGTTCGTTTAATTCGCCCGATATTCGTTGAAATTACTGTGCAACGTGCAGCTCGTTACCTCATTTCCGTTTGTCCTGTCGGGCTGGAAATCGAGTGAAACGTAAATACACGGCGTCCGGTGGATCCAATGAAAGTTTTATGCTCGCCGGGAGTTCCTTACGGAGGCGATACAGCTCGCAAGCTTATGGGAAAATCGATCGAGCCACCGCGATCGGATAAGAACGCTTGAATTACGTCCTCTTTTCCCTCGGTGGCGGACGTCGCGCGCGCGGCTTTATTGAAATCTTTTTTAAAGGCAACCGTGATTTCAGAGATACGCCTCGGCTAATGGTATTACACGCCGCCACTTCCTCCGCGTATTTATGATTTTCTTCCCCCCCCCTCCCCCCCCGCTCACTCTCTCTCACTCCTTCTCACTCTTTCTCTTCGAACTGGCTTCGACAAGCCAGCTTTTTTATGATGATTGCGCGTGACAGGGGTTTTACGCGTTCACGGAAGCCGAACGACTGAATAAAGTAACTCCAACCGAGTTCGATCGCGTTTAAAGGCTCGCGCGAGATTATGCCGGCGAATGCGCAGGGTCACGCGTGAATTAATTACCCGTATTTCTCGAAGAGTTCGCAAAGTGCAGGTTTAAATGCAAGAAAAGCGGATCTCGATCTTTACTGAAGAAACTGTGGAAGACAATTAACCCTTTGCGAACGAATGTTGTCACATTTCCGACATCACATTTCTATTCACTAGGTCGAATGTCGCCGCAAAGGCGACAGAAAATAATTTCGTTATCTATACCGTCAATAAGTTTTTTCCAATTTGGCGATACTATGTTGTTACCATTGGGTAGTAACACTTTGTAAACCGTTGCTCTCTTTTGCTTTTCGTTTTACAGGAATTGCAATAAATAACGACTTGAGTAAATGTTACACAGACATAGAGATATCACAGTCTTGCTTCGATTGGTGACTTAAGTTTACTAAATTTGCTACAATCGAAATAAGTTTCACTAGTTTTTTTTATAACCCGAAAACATGTCGCAAAATAAGGAAGAAGAAGATTTTATTGATAATAACTATGTTAGCAGCAGTGAAGACGAGTTTCTGTTCGGTATTTACGACGATGAAATACTAAAAGAAAAATCTGTAAATATGAATTTTTCAGATAATAGTGATAGTGATAACAGAAGTGGCTTCGAGAAATTTCACACTCTGAAAAGATACAAGAACTAAGACATATTTGTGTATTATAAAATAATAATAATTATTGTTCTTTAATGAAGTCTACAATTCCATTAAACAAAATGTTTTCCAAGTAACTTCATATATTTAACGCTTTAGTACATGATATCGCTTTCTTCAACAAAATTTGTTTGATCCAGCGAGAACCGCACTTGAAAAAGGGCTCGACCGCAAAGCGTTAATAATAGTTATTATTGAGAAACTGATTGTTCCGATATCGATTGCATGGAAAGCACATGATAACTGGAAATATATTTTCGAAAGCACAGCTTGGATTCGTAAATAAAAATCTGTCTGCTTTCTCTTGCAGCGAACTGCGAGCTTGAACTCTCTTAAAATTCTCGTCAAATCCGTAATAAACTTTTCAATGTCGAAAAGGATCTTATTCTCGTAGCATCGCGTCGGAGTCTTCTATTAAATTTTCACATAACACGCTCATCCGTTATGAGCACTACATTATGATGCACGTATCATTGCACAATCATTACCTCTATCGCGCATTATCTCATTCTCTCATTTCAGTGTATCAAAATACCGCTGGTATCGCGCGTTTCACCGAAAATTAATAGCAATATGCCGAGACCCAGGGCACGTACTTGACTATCACCAAACCAGAGAAAATTATTTTCTCGTTATACGGAAACGATTCGTGAAAGTTATACGAACGTGAAGAGAGACAGAGAGAGAGAGAGAGAGAGCATGTTCCGCGATAAAAGGTGACCACCCCCGAAACGAGTCGAGATCAATTTGCGATTTCAACCTCACGTTTCGCGCCGAAACGCGAACGAAGTACCACCAATCTAGACCCCGTAAATAACGGCCGGAAGTTCCCAACAGCGGAAGATGCCTTGGCAGGTCTACACTTTGTCAGAGACGGATGATGCGGAGCTTTTCGCTGCGATCGAATCGGCCGGTGATTTACGACGGACTCGAGGATAGCTATCGTTCTTGTTTCGAAACGATTTCGATGTGCACGTAATACGGAATCGACAGAATCAAGAAATTAGAGATTGCGTGACTCTGTTCTCTACTCTCTCTCTCTCTCTCTCTCTTTCTCTCGATTCTTGGAAACCAAACTGATCGGCTGTATCTTTCGTTTTCATCTAACAACACTACGCGACCACTATTAGGCTTCTTCGAGAATAAATCGTTCACTTTCACGGGTGTTCTTCGTTGAATACAGAATTTTTACAATTATTGTAAAATATACGTAGTTGAAATGAAGAAATATTTATAATTAGAAATGGAATATAGTTAGAAAATTATTTTACGTATTGATTCCTGTACAAAAAGAAATTATACTTTGCATATTCTATATATATATATATATATATATATCATTTCTCAAATGCAATTTTATATTTCCTGTAAATATACAAAATCAAGTATCATAATTGTTATAAGTTTCACGTAATTTAGAAACGTTTTCATACGATTGCAAATCAGATTTCTGTGAAAGTAAAACCTACTGGAAGACTATTCCATTGCATTTCTAACATTATCATTTGTTCTACCTTTCAACGTATGCAATGTGACTACTATTATTTAATTTCTTTCTTGTCACGATTGTTCGTACGTAGAACAATAGGACGATTTAGAACATAACATGATCGGTAACAACGATACATGCATAAGCCAAGACTCGTCAAATTATATCCCTCGTTAATTATTTACTTCGTGAAAAGATTAATTTAACAGATTATTCGGTACGACACGTAGAGATAAGAAATATTCCCAGACTTATTTCAACGGAATATAATTAGCAATACAATGAATTTTTGACGGAATTCGCCTAGAATTAGATAAACGAGATTATCTGGTTGTTTATCCTCGATTCTCTGATCTCGAAACGCATCATTGTCGATATTTCGAGCAGCTTTTCTTGTCTCATTTCTCATATTGTTCGTACAGCAGTGGTTTCAGTCTCCTGAATATTTGAAGATTTTCTGCCATTCCGCCGGTTAATTCTACCAGGGATTCTGACCGTGGAATAATCAGGCTACAGTTAACTATGGTTTTCATCTAAATTCATCGAGGCTAATAAATTTCTGAACATATGTGCAACTGTGTTTCTTCATGGCACGCTAATGCCATTTTCCATTCCATTCGTAACTCTTGCGTTACAAAGTAATGTTGTTAGATTGTGAATCTTCTCCTAGTTGTATTACTAAACAGTCGGCGCTATTATTTTAACAGTGTGCCTCGTTAAGAGACAATGACCTAAATGTTACTTTCCTTTTTGTTTCAGGTAAAATCTTCAATTTCATAAAGGAACTTGACAGGGAAATAATAAAGTTCGGGGTAAATTCGGTGAGTCATTGAGTGAAAATTAAAAAAGAGTAAAATATTTTAACTTAATTAAACGGGAACGGTCTTTGAATCAAAAATTAGTCGAATAATTTATACTATGGATATAAAAATTGAGGTATTCAATTTAAATTAATAATGATATAACAGTAGCATATTATATTATAAATTTTAGTGAATATATTACTATATATGTATGGTAGAAAATTCAAATATTTAATGAAACTTTGTTCCTGGATCTGTAGAAAAAATATATATATATATATATTTTTTTATATATATGTATATACTAGTCTATCTGGTACCATTTGGGTCACGGCAATTTAAAATTCACTTGTTGAATTGCGGAATCATTAACATAAATTAATTCTACTACGAATCTCGAAATATTTTCGATTTCAATAAATTGTAGACACCTATAAATTACACTGAACAACTACAGCAATTATTTGAGAATCTGTTGAATCCGAATCTGCCATCGTCATGCGTACAAATATAAACCTGTATCCGCTGTTCAGGTGTTAATCAAAGTCGTTCGTTGTAATTAATCAGATTACTCATCGCAATAACGAAATAACACTCTCGAGGAGAGAAAGATGTCTGACGGCGCGTTCGAATGTTTCGCGTGCGATGTGAAAACGGTGACAGCACAGGCTGACGATTACACGGCGCATCTCGGGGGCTTGTTTTTCTCCCTCTACAAAGGGGTGGCTCGAGGGAAATCCGGTCTCTCACGACATATACATGCACGCGAGCCAGAGGATTCGTCGTTCTCGCTGGATTCTAGTTTTCCACGTCAGCGCGTAGATGGCAGTAGCGTACGCTTTCAGATTTAAAAGCTGCTTGAATACTTCTTTCTTTCTTTCTTTCTTTTTCTTTTCCTTTTCCTTTTTCATTTTCTTCTTTTTTTCTTTTTTTTTCTTCTTTTTTGTTACTCTCCCTCTCGCAATTGGACGTTGCTTCCGGTGCACCCAGCCAGAACCGATTGTCTGATCCTCATAGGAAGCGACTACTTTGAGAATCGAGACGCGTCGCGCCACGAAAGGAGGCCGGATTAATTGCGTCAAAAGAAGTGGACGAACGGAATAGTCGTTTTAATAGTGAAAATGAACCATCGATTATGAAGATAGTTGAAGGGGATTGGCATCGTTATAGATTCGGTATACCTTAAACGCGTCTGGATTACTATACCTATGGACGAATTCTTTGAATTTAGCTTCGCACAGTTAAAAATAAATGTGACATTCATTCTATACGACGTGATGCGCATATTTCTGACACTCGGTCATTTGAAAGATTAGGAATAAGCTAAAAGTAGAATTCTACCGCCGAGATTTGAGAAAAACGAGCTAATTATGGGAAATTTTAAAAGTTACTCATACGTTTCAATTCTCAAGTGTCGTTGGATCATACGTGACTATAATGATTATTACGTTAAACTACAAAGATCTGGGGTGTTTAATTCTTTACATTTTAATATTTTTCAATTCTCTGCAATTAAATAGATAATGAAAAAAAGTTGAAGTAAAGTAATTATTCCAAAAGTCCCAAATTGAATCTCCGAATAGTGTCTAACGATACCAATTAAGAATTAATACTAACGAATACACAAATGTCTCCTGTTTCGTGACTCTAGAGACCCAAAGACGCCGAAATTTTATCAACAAAGAGAAAAGGAAATTGAAGCAATACCCACTTTAAAATTTCAATTTATCTAGCTTTGCACACAGTCACGTAAACTCCGTTTGATCATTAGCAAGCGCGATTAGACGCTTCGAACCGTTGAAAATTGCCTGGAGTTCCGATTGCCTGGCCAAAATCTCGGTGATAAAAAATATAAATCATTTTTCTGCATTCGCCTCAGCCAGACACGCAAACAGAAAGAGGTCTTTCTCCCCCCCCCCCTGCGGACGTGTACGTGGCTTCGGTTCGATACGTCGTCTAGGCCTCGGATTCCAGCATTTTTCTCTCCTCTTCTCTTTTTCTCTTCTTTTTCGTTTTTTTTTTTCTTGCGTGTCGCCCGCTCGAAAACGAATCGTCGCGTCGCGTCGCGTCGTTGGAAATTCACAGTCTCGCTGACACCGTGCCGCAATCGTGTAACGTGAAATCGCGGACCGTGGCGAACAATGGCCGGCAATTAGGTCGCCGATTACAATCAACCAGCCGCTTTTCATCCTTCCTTCGATGATAATTCCTGCGACACAAAAACGCGGCCTCCGTAACAGATGATGTTTCGAAGTGGATTGAAGATTATGACGTGGTTTCAACATTGCCATTCATCCTGATTGTCAGCTGGTCCTTTGTTTTTTTTGAGAAAATTACGTTCTTTGAATGTGTCGAGTATTTTCTTTCGGACAAGAGACGAGCCGAATGGTTTTCCAAGGAATTGGTCAATTTTACTCGATTTACGCGTGAATGTGAATCACGTGTGGCCGTGTACTGTGTTTGAATATTCTTTTACACTGAACACACTTCAGACATCGATACTTACTGATTTTTTTTTAGTAGATTGACTAAAAAGAAGTGACTAGCACTAGTGCTTACATTCTATTTTCTTGCATTAAAAAATATGAATTTGCATAAATATTCACAATCCACTTTGGGAAAACGCGACTAAATTTCTCTAAAATTTTCTGTTACAAAACGTTTCCCTTTCATATTACTTGTTGCGTATATCGATCATCACCTCAATTCTAATTTCAACCCTCGTTTGATCAACTTCCACTGTTTCCACGAAACCAAATGCTACCTATTCAGCCAAAGAATACATGCTATATATTTATGAATCCCAAATCGTTGGCATAATAAAAAATAGTGGAGCGGAAAGAGCCATTATAAGCAGCAGAGCGCGTTTGATAGCGGCGATCGGTCATTCATAATCACTAAATTAATAGACGGCAGTAGTCGTTTGCGAGTTGCGATTGCTATTTTTTCCCGCGCGTCCTTTAATTTTCGAGAACGTGTCCGAGTACGCCCATTCGTGCCATTTGGTAATTATAATTCATTCCCTCTGGTATTTTTACCACTCATCACGCGCGCCCGTATAATTGAAATTCGCTGTTTTGCAAATTTTCCATCGCGCGAGCGCCGATCTGCCTCTTTTTCCCTCTCGATCGACAAGTTCCTCCCCACCTTGTGCCTGTTCCCACGTGCCAATGGCCGGCTTATGGGGTTACGTTTTATTGGGCGAATCCAATAATTAACAACACTCGGTAATTAATTCGATGGAACGTTGTCTCGTTGAAACGAGATGGCGTCGAATTGTCCAATTTCGATGACGGCTCGAAATATGCACGATAATAATAATCGGCATTGCCGCTTTAGATTGCAATTTAGAAATTTATCCGATTCGCTTTTTCGCTGGTACGCGTGATACAGCACGTTCTTCATCGTTAAATCGAAGAAAGTTCTGTGCGTGAAATATTTGACGTATCCATAAATAATGTCGTTTTCTTCCAATTTAATAAACATTGCCATGTAGTGACAATAATTTAACTTATTATAACATAATCTATATTCCAGTTAAATGTATTGACATTCAGTGCGCTTATTGTTAAATTATATATCATAGATTAAAACTATATCAACTCTTAAATAAAGTAAAATTTTGTACAAAAAACGATATTACTTACGGGTACGCCTAATATGTTTATTAATAATAATAATTCAAAACAACGATCTTTTTACCTCGAGTTTACTTTAACATCGACTTTACGTATAGAATATGAAAGTGCCTGTGTTGCGCAAAAAGTTCGTCGGAAAACGTTCGTAAAAATTGTTTATTCGAATTTTCATTCCAAGTTCTGCCTGAATTTCCCATTTGGGAGTAACTGTGAAATACAAATGAAGTACACAGCAAAAGTATACTGAAACTTTCGACCGAGTGCTGTCGTTTGTTAATCTTCCATTCGCCAGAATCTACACGTCGATTGCACACAATCCGTCCAAATGACGATGAACTCCGAGTCGCGTGGCCTCACGTTTTCGATTCGAAGGTGCGAATTTCCATTTCGGTCGCTCTGTCCAGTAATTCGCAACGAACTGGCGATGCCCGGGTCCTGTTTCGCTCGTCGACGTACGTACATACTATCGAAAGTAATGAGCTTTGTCGTTGGTACGCGAGCCGATATCGTACGACACGCGTACCTCGTCTAATATTCATCTACCGGGCCGTCGGACCAATCTGCAGAATTGGCAAAATAATTCTGTCGATATATTAATATTGATAAAATCTATCTATCGGCCCGTCACGGCTGTCGTGAATTCAGAACTTAAACCAGTTTTCTGTCCAGTGCGACAACAGTGATTGGAGATGATTGTTTGACCCGAATTGGCTCGATGATTTTTTGATGATCGCGGCGAAATGACGTTGCAATAACGCGAGAGCCTCGCACAACGACGCGTGTGTGCAAAGATCAATACGAGCCAATTAATCGTTAATAAATAATCAATGGCGCACGGCTGGAGCCAGCCAGATTGCCGCTCATCCTTTGTTTCAAATATGGACTCTCTCTCTCTCTCTCTCTCTCTCTCTTTCATTGCGTATGTAGAATATATGTATATACGTACGTATAGATATATCTTCGTGCATATCGATATACCAGCTGGATATTAACGGCATTACCATATGGAATCCGACATGGAATTGCGAGATTTTGCAACGGGCACCGCGATTTGCATGATTGATTGCGTCGAAGCTTTCACAGCCTATCGTTCACCGGTTCAACTTCCTTACTTTTCACATTGCTTTTTTTCTTCTTTCTTTTTTTATTGTGATTTGGAATTTTATTATGGAATTCAATGGCCGAAAGATCTTTGATATGTTTATGTGTGTGTGTGTGTGTGTGTTGGTCGGAAACTGTTTGTAATACGTTTGTAGGAAATAAATTTATCTCGTGACCCCCTTGCAGCCGAGTTCAACTTTAATTAACATTTATTTGCATTCGCGTTGGAGCGGTGTCTTAAAATAATTGAGTTATAACGAAATCATGTCGAGTTCAATTTTGTCTTAAATCTCCTCTATTGTTTAACCTTTTGCTGTAGATGTACATCCAGGTACTTTTTCTGTTGACTCACATCCTTTAAGGATAACTCTGACTGTCAGTAATTGTTATAATTTAGTCGTCTAGTTCAGAATGGCTCCTGGATAAAATTATTCGACTAATAACCTGGGTAAAATGTCCATTTCGAGTAAACTATGAATGAAGATAAACTTTGATAGAAAAATCTCTAGACGTCCCCGAGACGAATAAATACAAATTTCGTGTATCTCACTTGCATTTGTATGTCAGTTCTTCCGGTGAAATCCACGAGAAACTTCATACACGAGGAACGTGTAAGTATCCAACTAATGCTTTTCTAATTTTTAAAGTATTTATATTCGAGTCACCATCGTGTAAACTTTCAAACGTATTACGAGGAAGGAAGAATCGAAACGGTTGGACAACTTCGCCACCGTAGTTTTTGATCGATTGAAATTATCGTTCGAAAATTGCACGCGCTGGTTCTCAGAGGGAGAGAGAGAGAGAGAGAGAGAGAGAGAGAGAGACTGCCGCATATTTTCCCCACGGTCTGGCAGGAACTTAAACCGAAACTCCAATCGATAAAGCGTAACTCGATTCCAACGAAGTTACATTTGTTATCTATATGGAAATAGCTATCGAGGCTCTCCTAAGACGATTTTTGAAATCGAATTGTCTCCGCGCCGTGACTTTAATTTGATTTCTTGCGTAAAATTCGATTCCGCCGCGATGATCTACGAGCATATTTTCTTGGCATACAACCCACACGTATAAATCCCGTTTCCTACGCTTTAGCGGAATTCTCCGTTTCCTTCCACATTCACCACTTTTACACATTTCCCGTTTCTTCCTTCGCACGCACACGCCTCGCCCCCTCCCTCGCTTCATCCTCCATCGCGCCGAGTGTTCCTCGTTTTGCCTCATCGAATAAATAGATCCTGAACTTAGAAATATACCGCTTCTTTACCGCTGCCCGACAATTCGCCGTCGTTTCGCTGTGTCATCTTTATTTGTTCTGCGAGAACGTGCATCGATTATCGCGCGGAAAAAAAATATATATATAGATATATCGCGTTATTTATCTATCTCCGCGAGGATTTCGACAATGGTAGGAGTGCACGACACGAAAGGAAAGATACGACACGCGAAAATACATAAAGCATGAATATCTCGTGGGACTGGGATGAGAAATTTCACCCCAGCGAGAAAAATCAAACCGATTGGATTTAAGATTAGATACTTCCGTGTCTGTAAAACTACACTCTTAACTCGCCAAGAGCGAATAAAAAGAGAGAAATAAGTTGACAGCGGCGTCTAGAAATTTTAAAGCTTCATCGATACTTCGATCTTTCGCTCTATATCTCTTCTATATTTCTAATTAAAAAAAAAAGGAAAAAAAGAAAATTCGTAATCTCTGTCAATAAATTCATCGATTTAGATTTGTTAAGAGAGCATCAGTAGATATCAACGATAATTCAATAACATCGAAATCGTTTCCTGAACTTAGTTTCCTTTTCATCAGTGTCGATCATATCGATCAGTGATCATTCAGTAAAACGAATATCGATCATCATTGTTATATCACAACCAAGAAGTCAAATCGAAGAAAGTCATTGAAAGTATAATTACTTTGTACTGACGTAAACACTAATTGCACCATTCTAGCGCCATAAAACCTGATCTGTCAGAAGAAGAAAACTCCCCTCTTTAAAATACTTTCGATTTTATCTCGATACGACTTACCATTTCCGAAATATCGTCGTTCAAAGCGGAATCTGTCTTGCAAATTGTCAATCGCTCGATTCGATCTTTTTCTCGCGTGTTCTTCGCTGACCTACCTCAAGCGCTTGTGCGCTGCTCAGTAACAAACATTCAGAGCTTTTTCTACTATTTTTATTAACAACATACGGACTTCGGAAAAATATGGCTCACGTGTTTAGAACGTTGACTTCTATCGATGTCTTGGGAATTCTTCTGATTAGAAACGTGTCACTTATCGCTGTGTTGTGGATATTAAGATCGATTGCTTTCTTGATGCCAGAGATATATTTTGTTAAATTTTGCGAATATTTTAGAAATATAGTGTTCTACAATATTTCCTTTCGAAAACAATTTTTTTCTAGGAATCATTCTGATTAATATTTACCAGTCTCTTCGATTATTTCGTAGAAAAGTTTCGTATTTTATCTGAATTCTAGATAGATGATATTCTAATTGTAATATTTTAAATTTGATGAATTTTTTTAGATGTCAAATATGGTTTTTCTTTTATGTATCAAGAATATTTTCGATTAATATTCACGAGTCGTTTTGATTATTTCGTTGATTATTTTTTGGACAGATAAAGGGGTATTGTTAAATTCTGAAAATATTTCAGAGATACAATATCCTACTTGTAATCATTGGAAATATTGTAAATTTGTAATGACGAATTTTTGGGAAATATTGAAAACGGTGTAAATATTGGATTACGAATTAACGGTCTGATGGCTAATATTTTTATATTCGGTTTACGTAACTGTATTTGCTGAAAAATTCAAGAGATTTGAATCACTTTTTCGAGATTACAAACAGAGAAATTAAACGTTCTGTCGTTAGAACAATTCGTTAAATCCAAACGAATCGTTGAGCCCAACAATTTGGAGTATTTTTTATTTTCCTGAGAAACGAAAATATAACAGTTATAACTTTAATCCTTAATAACAATTAGCAAAGATTTCAGTAGTATAAAAGTATTATGAACAAAGCATTTATATACTAGAAGAAGTTCTATCTCTTTCGAAATTTCAATGACGACTGAAATGCATTAATCTGTATTAGAAAAATTAAATTACATTATTTATCTATACGTCCCACAAGAAAAGAGGATCATTCAAATCTTCAAAAACGCCTTGTTTCAAATTCACGAAATTTGATGAGCCACGAATATAAGTGTTAACGTGCTCTAAATTTTTGAGTAACAATATAATTTAAGAAAAAGAAAAAGAAGGAACGAATAAGTAAGACAAACGAATCTTATCCAACGTAATTATGGCCATTGTAAACCGTTTCCTACATTAATTTCCTTATTTTTCCAACGAGGTATAAATCTTTATCTACTGTGCGCAAGGCAAATATTTCTTCCTTTCGCAGCGGCGCGCAATCAGATTCCACATGCAACCTTAATTTTCCAGTCGGCG
Organism: Tetragonula carbonaria; assembly: GCA_032399595.1. Taxonomy (NCBI): domain Eukaryota; kingdom Metazoa; phylum Arthropoda; class Insecta; order Hymenoptera; family Apidae; genus Tetragonula; species Tetragonula carbonaria. The sequence continues at coordinate 11,953,678 of JAUCRC010000003.1, forward strand.
TTTCACGTTCGCGCTGTCGCGCTGTTGCTCGTTCCATCGTTCTTAATCCTTCCTTATTTAAGGCGACACGAATCAAACAATTTGGTTTCGGCGCGGCAACGGTGGCCGGGGCTCGCTTTATCGCGCGCCATTTCTTGTCCGCGCTCTCCAAGATAAAGCTCCGTCCCGCGAAATTAATTCCTGCCGGCAGTTTAACGTAATTAACGTGGCTGGGGACGCGTTAAGCAGCCGCCACGTAATTCAACCGCAGTTAGGACAGGCTAAGTTCTTCATTTAGATCCCGCCGCTTTTCCATTTACTCGGCGAATCAACGTTTTTCCTCTCTCCTTGCTCTCTCCTTTCAATCTCCTCTCCTTTCACCTCTGATTGACCGAGGCTTGTCCACATTGTCACGCAGATGTGGCGGCTAATCAAATACGGTGACAGAGAAATAATTTTCGTTTACCGGTGTCTTCAGCTCCTTTAGAGTTTGCGATCAAGTTTCGAGTCGAGTGATAATTGGAAGACACAAAATTGGCTCCAAAAAGTATTTGCACAGTGTCGCAGCGAGTGAGAAATTTAGGTTATCCTGTCTTTCATAGGACAGCAATTTTAAAATTTTATACCTTTGATATCGTCTTGAATGTCCAGTATTTTTATCAGGATTTATATCTCTAGAGAAAAATACTAAAATTGCACTCGAAAGAGTGAAATATACAAAGAACTTGATAAGGAAGAAAAATAATACCATATGAGAAAGATACGATTACACGTTACGCATAAAAGAATAAGATCATATGCAAATATCTCTTATCGCCACTGTATTCGATGTAAGAAGAAACAGAAAGAGTTAGACGAGGGAAAAAAATACGTAAAGCTACGCGTAAAGTAAAAAAAAAAAACGAGAAACTAGAAAGCGGGAAGAAACGGGATGAAAAGGGAGGAAGGAAGGGAGGCAGACTGCTGAAAGGAATCGAAAGTAGAAAAGCTCGTGTCGTCGTTCGTCGTGGGACTTCTGTAAAAAAGGAAACGGCTGGACACCATTGCTCTCCCCTTTTATCCCCGGTATCTTGTTGCCGTGTTGCGTTCGGTGTCGCGGGTAAGACAAGTAAGACAGAAATGCAACGGTAATCCGACACGACGCGATCCAGTAATACCGGTGTGCACCGTCTGTAATTTCAGATCGGCATTCGGCCGCGATTTAATCGCTTCAACGTCGTTCCCGCGTTCGTCGCTGCAGCGCGGCGTCGGCGTCGCTACGTTCCGCGAATTAACGCGACGCGTCGCGTCGCGACGGCTCGCGTAACGGGCGTTAACTTGATTTCCCCGAAATTTCTGTGAGCGGTAAGGTAGTTAACTAATCCGCGACTGAGCGCAAGCACCGGGGGATACATTCCACGCGGAACGGCCGCGCTAACTCGCTCCGATTATATTACCACGCGCGTATCTACGCGGACGTTTCTGCGTTCAACCAGCGATGGATTCTCTTTTGCGGGACAGTTGTAATCAACTGGCAAACTTCCCCCTCCCCTCCCCGCTTCTTTCAGCCACGGGGAAACCGGGTGAAGCCCCGTGGAAATATTTTATTGTACCGACACAGCGAGATAGAAATAACGCGCGCGAGCAAATCTCCGATGGAGGGTGGAGAAAGGACGAGGAATTTTAATTGCAAGTGCGTTTTGTTTTCAATACGTTTCGTTTTTTTTTTTTTTTTTTGGAAGTGCGCGTTAAATGATAGAGGGAGGATGAAAATTGAGACGAACAGAAAGATAGAGAAGTACAGAAAGACGAGAGATGAAGCGCAGAATAGAATGAAAAAGAATATATACATAAATCGGAAACTAGAAAATAGAATAAAGAAGGGAACAAAAAAAAGGGCTAGTTAAGAGAAATTCATCGGATGGGAATTATTGTTGGAAAAAATTGTTGGAAAAAAGTTTATCCGTGATGTGTTAGCTGTTATTTTTGAATATTTCTTTTTTGCATTTTAAAAGCTTTACCGAATACTCGTCGATGTGTGGTACAAGCTATTAGTGCCAACGTGATCTTTCGATAATTGTATTATTATTTTTACATATTCATGTCACGTGAATACTACAGAAGAAGAATATAATAAGTTTCTTTTTTTAAGATTCAATGTGTCATCGATTAATCGTACATTAGCAACCATTTCTTTCGTATTTAATTCATACTACTCGACTCAAATTGACTTTACATCTCTGTTTATCAAAGACTATTTATTTATTAAACATAATCTTATCTTGATATATAAGAATATCTTTTTTAATATTCAAATACCATCGAAAATCAGGAAAAATGTACATATCATATTCTGCCGTGATCTTCACACTTCAACGTTGAGAAACCGTGTTTGCAAGATCTTCTCGTACAGAGAGAGAGAGAGAGAGAGAGAGAGAGAGAATTATAATTTATCGATCTTACGTAATAATTTCATTCAATTTCTCGAATGTTGATTTTAATCCGTCGCTGTAATTTCTTCCAAGTAACCATTAACATTCCGACACGTAATTGCAAACCATGTTCTCTCACAGTTTTCCATTACCTAACCGACGGTTAACTAAAACTATTTCCCTGGCAAAATTGACATATCAAATTACACGGTCCACTGCAGCTTTACAATCGACAATCTTGCCATTTCCATTCGCTTACATCTGACGATGTATCGAAATAACTCACGGTCCCGCAGAATAAACATGTAGATGAAAGAGCCATGGGATGTTACGAGTCGTGGTGGCAAACTCGTTTCTCGTTCGAATCGAATGTGGGGCCGTTTAAACACTGGCCGTAAATGGCTTTCAGAAGGAAATGAAAATCAAACGGGCCTTTGTTCCGGCTGCCCGAAAGAGGAAGACGGTGTCAAAGAGCCAGCAAAGAGGAAGCGTCGATCTCTGTGCCGTATCTATTCTAACAAAATTGTTTTTTCTTTCTTTATATATATATATATATAATATATATAAATATATATATATAAAGAAATCGTTCTTTTCTTTATTGCTCATTTTTTTCATTTCGCGGCCCGTTAATACGCTGTTTGATAAATTCATTTCAATACAGATAGAAAAATTAATTCCTCGCGAAAGTGCAAAGTATGTCGACAGAGTAAGATAAATTGAAAGAAAATTGAACATAATTATGTATCGAAACTATATACAGAGTAATTGGTATTTGGACATTGGTATTCTTGGAAAGAACTTGTCACGACGCCTCTTTCTTTCGCAAACGCAAATCCTTTGAATTAAACATTGAGTTTGAGAATGAAACAATGTACTATATAATTAAAAAGATCCACTAATAGAGTTTACATTTTGGTACCATAATCCGTCTTTCAGAACATTGTTCTTAACGTAATACAATATAATCTAATACAGGGCTTCTCGAAGTGTGGATCGCAACCCTATATAGGATCGCGTAACTAAATTTGGTCGCAGAAACTTTAGCAAAACTAGTATGAAAATTAGTATAAAAATTTGGCTTTAATGACAAATCTACAATTATACACATTCGTACGTGTACCAAAGAATTGTTTTCGAATAAATTTTCAATTGTTTTAATTCGTGTTACTGATTTATACACTTCTATACGAAATTGCGAAAATATTTGCTCGGATAAAGGGAGTCACCAAGTGGAAAAGTTTGAAAAGACTTGATCTAAAACAGTTTTGAAAATACTCACGCGGCAATGACGAGTGTAGAAGTAAAGGGTAGACGAGCAAACTAACCGGATGAATTGAAACTGTAATATAATATTATTATATTATATATATATATATATATACACACATATATAAGTAACAATATAAGAATACAACTTACAATGAAAAAGATTTCAGTCCTTTAGGAAGAAGTTAAAAGAATATATAACACAAGAATATATAACACAAGAATATATAGCACAAGAATATATAACCAAAAAGTATACGAAACAAGGCTATGTAGAATGAATAAATTTTCAAGGCAGACTGAACTGCGTTATAATTTGACGGACAAGTTACGACACATTCTACAAATCATAACAACGTCCGATCACTACGAGACACTCGCGAAGAATGTGCGAAGTACATACATAATTCTTGGAAATTTCAGTTCTTCGAAATGAAAACAGCCACGCCCCGTGTTAATATTCAAGAGTGCTTCTTATCGTAAACGCACGCAATACTCGACGAAACAAGAACAAGGAATTGACACGGGATTAGATTTTTTAGTTCCGTTTTATACAATTTGCTGGAACCTTCTTCTTTTCACCACTCTACGATTCTCTCCTGTTCTAAATATGCGTAATAGATCGTCAATACTAAAAAATCTTATGATATATTTTAGCTTGTCGCGAATAATATAGTATTTAAATTACATCATCCATGACGGCGAGTGAATTTTACGAAAATGCAATTGCGATATATTTTACGGATTGTTTGTTCTATTTTTTTAATTTTCGAGACCAACGCACGAAAACTCTCGAGTGAATCTCTTAATTGTTAACACACTTGGAGTGTACCTATCAGTATTATATTTCTTACAATGCGTCACCGACCAACATCCCTCGTAGAAAACCTTTCTCCACGATACGTGTCATCTAAAAAAAAATTGAAAGAGTGACAGTTCACTCGCGAATCGCGACCCACTCTCAAAGAAGGACAAGTACTACCAATGCATTTGAAGGGGGAGACAGGTAGACGAGCAGGGGAAAAGTAAATCCTCGGCGACGAGGCGACAACGTGTTCGCGTGGAAAGCAAAGGAAAGTGGTTTTCCAGGGTGGGCGGCGAGCTACGAGCTTACGAAAACGACACCGGCTGCCTCTGCCTCGCCGGTAATCGGTCGCTTAACCTGCCGGCTTAGCGCAAGAGTTCCGCAGATAGATTGCTTTAATTTAAGTGGAGTTAGGCTAGTGCATCTCACGGATATACAGCGCGCGCGGAGTTGGGTTATGGGCCGAACCCTACGCTCGGGATTCGGCTTAATTCCGGACCCTCTCTTTCCGTCCTTGTCCTTCTTCTCCTCTCATCACGTTTTCTCTCTCTCTCTCTCTCTCCCTGTCTTCGTTTCTCCATTTCGTTCGATCCTTCGTTCCACGTTTCTCTTTCTCTCGATGATCTCTCTCCCCCTTCTCCCTCTCTCTCTCTCTCTCTCTTCTGCACGCGAGTCAGGCTTAACCCCCCCCCCTCCCCCTCCAGATTAGTCGTACACTTGCGCAACGTTGTGTGTAGAGGTAGTGGAAGTTCCTGGATCACGGCGTATCCACTCGAAGTCGAGGCGAAATCGAACCTGGCCCCGACTGCAGTATCCGCATCCACTCGACCCCCTCTTGGAATCCGCCAGCTATCGCGGTTATGTCTTTCCGTCTTTTTCCTAACCAACGACTCGATTTCAGCTTCCCTTCTGTCTGTGTTGACTGCTTCTTCCTCTCTCTCTCTCTCTCTGTCTGTCTGTCTGTCTTTCTCTTCGTTCCTGACGCCGGTCGTCAGCGGCCACTTGGATAACTCGACGCCAATTTGCGGAACGGCTTTCGCCGGAGATGGATACGGCCGGGAATAGCTTGAAAATAATCTTCCTTGCGCTTCCCACCTTCGTTTCTGCTCGTCTCACAAGGCAGGGCAACTCGGTTTCCACCGACGAGGGGCAGACATCGACTCAGGATCGGAACGTCGGACGTTGATTCATTCTCTTCACGGCGAAATTTCGACGATTTGGAGGATCTTGCCTCGGTCGTTTCGAGGGATTGATGCGAATTGGGGGCTGGTATATGAGAGGGTTGTGCAACGGGATGAGGTTTTTCGATAATTTTTCATGTTCCATTTCCCTTCTTTTTTTTTTTTTAACGTACACTCTCGGGTCAAAAGTTTTCAAACGGATCATTATTTTCTTAACCTGCAATTTATGAAATTGAAGAAAAAAAAATTAAAGTGCAACATTGTAATAAACGGTCCTTAAGGAGTTTAATAGATATGTGAATATTTTGTTTATGATATCAATACTTTCAAGCGTGGAAACTGTTTGTTTTTTCTTTAACTTACAATTACGATATTCATATCTCTCAGAAAATAGGTGCTTCGAACTTTTGGACAGTTTACACTCTGTGCTCTATACTTTGAGAGTTTATACTTTACATAATACAATGTATGAAATTCCAAGACCGTAGAACTTCGCTCAGAGTCCTTACGATAAAACAATTGCCGAGAAAGTTTCTGAGAATTACGGAAAGAAATTCAATCGCGCTTGCAAATTACTGTCCACCGTACGTTTCATATCGCGATCGAACACGGTCTCGATTTCAATTGTAAAAGTAATCAACGAATTGCAAGAACCATCGGCAAACGAACCGAGAACCCGTTTCAGCGTACGCGTCGATCGCACAATCCGCCGTAAAATTCAGCTAGCTTAAATATTTATATTGGAAATTCGTCTACGGGGCTAGGTGGAACATGGATTCGGTGATATATCACTCGGTCAATGGGACGCCTGCGGTATCCGGTTACCTTTTTCATCGCTCTCGGGGGAAAAAATTTTTCATACGTTCCTTTTTTATAAAGTCCCGCGTCAGCGAACGTACGTACGTCTGTAGTAAGCAGTACGAATTCCTACATTTTTTTTTCTTTTTTTTTAAAGTTCATCAATTCAGGCATGAATAAATAATTTCTACAACGACGACTTTGAATGGAGGAGATAATGACGAGTTTCGAAGAATTCTAAAGTTTTTCAACACGACAATCTCAAGCGAAAAGATAACGACGAATTCGGAGAACAGTTTGTTGCAATGATAATTTCAAATGACAAAATGATGATTGTTTCAAAATACGTAATGCAATATTATGCGTGCAATGTGAAACATTTAAAAATTTCATCAACACCGTAAGAACATTGATATTGCGTCTGCGTTAAATACTCTGTAATTTCCATTATAATATTTTGTTTCAAGCTTCACCGACGGCGATCGTGATATTTGAGTTGATAGTCTCGTTACGATATTACTGAAATTTCCATATAATTACATCGAATTTGCATGCAATACGTTTATAAAGTTATTTTCGCGAGTGGCTATATTCGAACGATTTCGAATAATTTGAATACACCACAGATGAAAAACCTGAAGGATATTGAAACTGGAACGAGGCTGAACCTTAATTACTACCTACCCAAGTTTCTGTCAAATTGCTTGCCAAACATTGCGAAACCTGTCTACCAACGAAAAACTTCGACCAAATTTTACGGCCTCTGTTATACATTTTTCATTGACTATATACCATCGTTTAGTTGGCAACCGATATTCGCATCTCGTTGAAATTGTCAAATTAGAATACGCGGGAGAGGGAACCAGAAGGCTTAGGGTGGCTTTTCGTCCTGGCTCCCTTCCCTGGCTCGTGACATCGTATCGCATCGTATCGTCCTGTAAATGCAGCGAATTCACGGGTTGGCAGCTGCCGTTTGGTTCACTGACGCGAGATCATCGCGTGTAACGCCGATCGTCATCGATCTTCGACGTCCGGGTCATCGAGCCGAACGGAAAAGAACTGGCCGACAGGAAAATCCCCTCCGCGGATCGGCGTCGCCTCTCGCTACGAACATCAATTTTCCGGCCGTTTTGGAGAACTCGGAGGCGCGTGTATCATTATACTACGTGTAGAACGCGACCGATACTGACGGCTCGGTAATTCGGCGAAATAAATTGTTTTCATCGACGCCGGGATTAACGATCCGTTGCTACCAGCAGCAACGGATAAATTGTTAATCGTGGACATTCGTTCCGGCGAGGTCGACGTTGCTTCTCGTCCACTGAAAATCGTCCAGTTTCATATTTTTACGAGAATCATGGAGAGAAAAACGGAATTCGGTAAAAAAAATTATTTTGTTACCGAACTCTACAACTAGAATTTCGTTTGTTTGCAGAAAAAAAAGGCATTTGATATTTTTCTATAGTGAAGCTATACAACTGTAACAGAATAGTATTTGGAAAATGTAAATTGGTTACACGTTGTCGTAAGAAATATTTTATTTTTACTTGCGCGCGTTTGTACTTGCAAAAATCTCTTCTTCGTTTATTCTCTTGTTGAGCCACTTGAAAAGTAGGATGATTTGCTATTTACGTTTCAAAAATAATTACGTTTTTAAAGGGTAATTTATCGGGTACGAGTTTTTATGCATTTATGGAAATTATAACGTGAAAATATCGAGTGAATGAATGAATGCAGTTGCTGCTTAGTTCTGTTCGTAAAAAGTGCGAATTTATGTAAACGCTGGTAGTCAACTAATTCAAAGCACAGATGGAGATCAATTTTTACTTCGACGTTTTTCAAGTGGGACGCGTATTTTGCGATGCACTTCAATTCGGAACGCGCAATAATAGAGTATTCGGCAAAAAAGAAATGCATAGCGGTAAACGAGACATTCAAATATTTATTCCATTTATATCCGTTGCATTGGAAAAACGATTACTTGGTATGCTTTGCCGATGCGCGTGATATTTCATAGATTACAACACCCCATGCACACCGTACATTTTGCACCCGCTGTCCTATCCTGTTTGCTTTCGATCAGCATTTTATCCCCATTTTCGTGCGATTCAGTTTAACAAACATTTAACCAAGAACGTGTATCAACTTAGAGATCATCTACGTAGATACCAATCAATGTGTCGGAAGAACGAATAATTATAATAACTTATTCTCGTTCTATCTTTTTTAATTTTGTGTAGGAATTTAAGTGCGAACCATTACTACTAAACTAACTGAATTTATTTGATACTGGACTATAAATTTGTTTTTTTAACGATTCGTAAAAGACCAAAAGGTTCCTAAGTAAACTGGACAGCCAACGTAAATTTATGTTTTAAATTTATAAATACGATAGCGATCACACTGACACTTTGGATATTTTATATGTTTCTGCACATTGTGCAACACTTGAGTTTTTAATTTTTAAATAATACATTATACTTTCATTTATTTCATTGTTTTATGTTTCTCAAAACATTTGCTATATTTCCCAGTTATACTCGTTCATTGCTAATAATTAAATATTAGCTGTCAGTGAGATCATCTGTGTTACGTAACTTTCAATGTCTAAGAGTTTTTAATAACAAGTCAATTCGCGTTTCTAAAATGAATATTTCCGCTCTTCTACGTTGAAAGTCCCGCCAACCGATTTACATCATTCTAGCTTCATCGATTAATCGTCAAATCGTTACTTTCATAAAATCGTCGACACTACGGGTGTTGTACAGGTTTTTGCGGACATGGCACGATGAAAATCTCGCAAACGAATCGCGGAAGTGGCCATATGTCCGCTGGAACGTATCGTCACGATAATTCCTGCGCCCGCGGTCGCGTCGATAAATTTTATAAGAGTGCATACTTGCGCGCTGTCAGTTAATAACCGCGCGCCGCGGTCGACGCGACCCACATCATAATTCATCGATGTAACGATTCCTGTGTAACTCTAAATCACTCGCCAAGCGAAATAAATTCTCTAACCCTTGCTAAAGCGCAACGCCACCACGTTTGCGTCACCCAGCTCGCTTCGCCACTATCCTTCTGACCTTTTCGTTTCGCTGAATTCTCGCCTGGTTTCGCCCATTATTCCCACTCCGCCCCCCCTCCCTCGTGGTTGTTTCTTCGTCATCGGCGTGGTTCATGGTACCGCGTGCTCGTAAATTGAAACATCGAGTGCCAGCACTGATTGATGGAATGACACTCCGGACCACGTGCAGCGTTCCAGCTTGATCAATTTTCAGAGTGAATCCATGATCTCGGTGAACTGTAATTTCGAGGCTTCCTCTTTTCAGCCTCGAACCTCTGAAATCCGAATCGCTGAAGAATTAAAAGATATAGCCTTTATTTATTATTTACGTTTCAATTGATGAAATTCGCCTTTAATATATCTGCTTAACACTGCCTTTGGATTATTGTCTCGAATATCACTTTTCGAGTTATCAATCAGTGGCTTTTAACTTGCGACTTGTGATATCAACATGTATCCGAATTATTCGAATTTAGCTGATCGAAACGTGTTTCAACGTTCAGGAAATTGACACGATGTCTTTGAGATCTTTGAAGGATTCATGCTCAGAAATGTATGTGTATGGAAATTACACGTGACCCGTAGCCTTATAATAAGTTCGTTTAGGCTAGCCATGGAGAGTAACTGTCGGATGGACTCGTTCGAGAAACTCTCCATCCTCCATTCTCATCATCCGCCATTCTCTTCCGTCTCGAAGGATTAAGACCTTAAAACCTTATCTTCGGTGAACACGACGCGCTGGTGGCCGGAGATTCAGCTGGCTAGAAAGTCGGAAATAACTCACGTCGCTTTTCCAAGCCGTCGACTGCTATGAAAATGCACTTAAATTGTTTGTTTAGGTTCACGCGACCAGCACGGACATTCTTGATCTCGATTCCTTGTTGTTCTCTGCGGTTTGTTTTTATCAATCTTTGGATTTCTATCTTGTATTTTCTTGGATTTTAGGGCGATTAAGAAACTTCGCCCTTGGTCAATGTCGACAGTTTGGCGTTTGTGAATACCATTCTTATTAAAGATCGCTTTACAAGGATTACATTAGTCCGCAGAATTCAACTACGAAATTCAAAGGTGTCTAGATTAGTTATCCCACTCAGCGGTCTGATTTATGACTGTCCAAATCCCCTTCGGAGTTATATGTAATCCTACATGTTACGTTACGTACAGAACTACCGACACAAATCATTCTAAAAATTACTATCGTCTTGCAACATGAATCAAGTGCCTCGAAGTAAGACAGTTTTCGCTTTCTTCGTGCCATGAATAAATTTCGTTACCGAGCTGGAGATGTTCGTGCTAATTCTAGTGCATTTAAAAACGCGATCACCAAATCAAAGTATTTATCATGATATTTCGATAAGCATCAAATCATCATTGAAAATCAACATTGAATTGACATAATGACATAGCGACAAAGTAGAATATTTAAAAGATCGGCGTAGCGATAATAATGAGTAAACAAGAAACTTGGAACGCAGAATTGTAAAGAATTGCGAAACGCCAAATTGCGAAACAAATTTTCTAAAGAATCGTGTTTCTTGAGACACGAGTTTGCGTAAAAGTTTGCTCTCGCAGTCCAAACGCAACATACTCCCATTTCTCATTTCACCGGATGGCGAAACTAACAAATCTAATTCAGTGAACGACCCGACCAACGAACGCCGTGATAAAACTTCGACTCGGCAGAAGGATCGTACTGTTTTACGGGGTGCTCACCGGAGTGGCGATGGTGGCGGTGGTGGCGGTGGTGGCGGTGGTGGCGGTGGTGGTGTTTTATGAAAAATCGAAGAAAGACGAAGGGAGAAACGGTCATGGATCGGATCGGGTTTTTTTTTTTTTTCAAAACCTGGCTGGCTGATGGTTGACGGTAGACGTCGCGAAACGGAGAACCATTAAAGCCAAGACCACGGGTGGCGGCGTTGATTGTCATCGGGTGTTTTACGAAGCATCGCGTAGCCGGGCTCTTGTTCGTTCATGGGATTGATATGATGAGAGGAAGGGGGGGGATAGGGGAGGGTCCCGTCCGTCGTTGCGGCCGATTTTATCGCGGTCGTCGTGCCCGGAACGTGGTTCGTTTCTCCCTTGAAATACGAGTCACCGGGTGTGCCGCGTTGTTCAGCAGAAACCGGATTGCCAGTCGAACGATGGCCGCGCGATCGATACGCTTCACGCCGGTTAGGTTTAATCCACCGATCGATCTTTCCCTACCCCTTTCCCCCGCCCTACCCCGAACCCCTCGCTACCGATGCTCCTGTGTTTTTGCAAACTGAAATTTCCGCCCTTGCTCCGCGAAACAATTAACCGTAGCGTGAAGTACCAGCCAGGCTTTTTTCATCCCTATTCGGTTTTTTTCTCCTCCTCTTCTTTTTTTCATTCTTTCTTTTCTCCCAGAGTGGAAGTGCGATGGCTTTTTTTCTAGTAGATTTCAAACGCGAAATCGGCGATATCGCTATGATCGACGACGTTTCGAATTTTATAGCGATCCACTGGCGACACCGCACGAGGCAAATCTTCTTTTATCAACCCAACTTGCCCTGTGATATCGCACTCGCGGGTTGCACTCGATCAGACAGAACTGAACGTAAACTGTACTTGGACGAAATTTACTTATTTTATTTCAAGTTTATTTTCATATCGCGATCGAGATCATACGTGGATCACTGAAAATGAAGCGATACATATGATTTTTCGATGTTGCGAAACAATCCAAAGTTTCGAATTAAGTGAGAAAAATATTGCTGTTTGTACAAATGTACAGTTTTAATTACTGTACCATTCGTTTGAAGCAAGTTTCGATCAATGCCAAACTAAATGCTTATTTATATGCTGAGAATGAAAAAATCACTGATAGATCACGAGAATCAACGGAACTGTATAAACTATTTGCCCTACAACAAGCAAGTTTTCTCTCGTCAATTACCCATCAGTATCCCCAATTCTACCCCATCTACCCAGTGATAAACCCCTGTTCTAATCGCGAGAAATCTTCCCGCACGATACGCTCAAAAAAATCGCTCGACAGAATCGACAGACAAACACGGACGTCAACCATCCGTTCGCTGTCTTCACCTTAAACGTCGTGATGACCGCGCGATTCATCCCACTTTTGTTAGGCAACAGTTCACCGAACGTCGGACAGAATCGAACGATATTCGGCGCGACACACCTCGCACCGACGGCTATTGTTTTTTAATTGAAGGCCGCGCACGCGCCTTCCCTGCTGGGGAAGGCCCTCGGTGAAAGGCATCGGTCTACCACCTACTAGCTACTACCACCACCAACGCCGTGGCCCGCCACGGTGAAAAAGTTAGGTTGGAAATTTTTTCAATTAAAAACCGACGGCGCGTACCGTCGTCCGGGACGAGCTTCAGCCGACGGCCAGAAGCCATGAGGACGCGACGCGTCGCGACGCAGCGTGGCTCGCAACGACCAACAGAGTGGCGAGAGAACAGGCGGGGGAGGAGGAGGCGAAGCGCAGCCAGGGAGGAGGGTTAGTTTTAATTACTGTAGCATCGTTACGCATGGCCCGTTTCAGTAAGGACCGAGCTAGAAAAATTCTGGCGGCAGCTGTGATCCCCCGTTCTGCCATCCCCCTTGGCTCTCGTCACGCGGTGACCACCTCCACCCCGGGAACAACGTAAGGAGATGATGAACGCTGCAGAAAGAAATTAGGTGACGGACATTTTTCAATTTCGTTGCGAAACGGCTTTTGTTTTGGAGCTAGGAAAAATGAATTTCACGGGGGTGGAAGAGGGAGTGGGGGCGAATTCTCTTCTACGGCTGGAGCTTTTGAAAAAATAATTAAGGACAAAAATATGGAATCATCGAAGAGAGAGAGAGAGAGAGAGAGACGGCTGGACGGCTGGAGAGGATTAATTTCGTTTGAAATTCGTTTCGGCGAGGCGGGTTGCTCCTTTCTCGCGGTACGTTATATAGTTTATTGGATTTTCGGGAATTAATATCGACTGAAAATAAATAAAATATTTGATTGAATTAATTAATCTGCAGCGTGCGTACTTTGGCTGGGATTTGCAGGAAGACGGTCGGTATTCCCTGCGTTTCTCGCGAAACGCGATTTTAAGTAATTGTGTTAAAAGATGTTTGGTTAACATTGGAATCTTTGTCCGCAAAGTTAAAGTAACAGTAAGAACTTCGGCCGCTGTTGTTTCTCCCGTGTTCGTTCGGTTATGTTTTTCTACCGCAGCGGGCGGTGTCGCGAATGAAAAACTGAGGAAATCGAGTTTTCGTTAACTCGCTTACCAAGAGTCGTGCTTCCGCCACCGATTTTCATCGGAACTTCGTGGTTGCTCGTGACAGTAGCTGTTCCCGTTTCTTTCTTCTTTCGGTACACGTCGAAAACAAATACGTTACACACATACAACGCAATTCTCTATTCATTATTTTCTTTACCAATCTATAAAAGACTGCACAGAATGGACATAAAATGCAAAAACATTGATCAAACATCGATGGTACGTCACGCTCTTTCGATTGTTTTCCCAATTTGTATATATATAATAATAAACCGCGGTGTCTATTCATTACCTGAATTCATTGTCCGAAAGTTAATTAATTAACTACGCGTCTACATCTATTTTTTCCTGCCGAATTATTCCACGTTACGTCAATCAGCCTGTATCACCCACGCGCGATATCACCGAGCGATATCTCTATTAGTTCCACCACCATGCCTGCTCGAACAGAGCGCAAACAAAGCGTGAAATCCCCGCGAGGCCAGCAATGTAAGCAGAAACAATGGAGCGATTAAAAAGGTAAAGAGATTTTCAAAATTTATTACGCCGCATAATTCATGCATTCACCGCAACGTGTTTATTGACACATCGAACGTGAAACAATCGACGCACCCCATCGTTTGCAATATTTGATGATATAATGTCATATTTGCTACAATAGCATTGTGGCCACAGCACCGCGCAATGTATATGTGTGTGAGTGTGTGTGTGTGTGTGTGTGTGTGTGTGTGTGTATATATATATATATATATATGTATATATATATGCACATATGTATTATACATTTGCACATATATATTATGCATATATACGCAGTGACATGCGCACCATTCCGTATCTGACTGCAACATAACGCAGTTACAGATTGTACTGGGTTTACGATGTAACCAGTTACCAAGAGTTTCAATGTGTCTGTTAGACGGTGGCTATCACTAATCAGTGCAACCGACCATCAAGTAACTCGCATTGTACACACACGTTTGTCTAATATTCGCTGACACCGCGAACCGCCAGCGTAATCGATTGCTCGTAATTAATTCAATTTTAGTGCATCCCTGTTTTCGATATTAATTGCGTCTCGTTCGAGGACCCAAGGTGAATTTTGACGAACGTTCTCGCGTCCGTTGATGCCAGCACGCGTATGTACAACATGAACGTGTAAAATCCATGGACTCACGGTGAATGAATTTGACACAAATGTTTTGAAAAAAAAAATGGAATCTCCTCGTTGTCGCTGATTGAAACAAGTATGACTCAACTAAAGATATTGATCGTTTGAAGTATTATCTATCTGCAACAGTACAATAGTTTGTTTTATAACACGGTAATGCACAATTTTGCACGAAGAATTGAAAATTGTACTTGCAATACGTCAGCAGTGAGCAAATCGAAAATCGATCGGATTCAAACGCAACAGTGGCGGAAAGGGAGTTTATCTATGATACTCTATGAATATCAATGATCGTAATAATTAAACATTACATTATGTTCCTCATCGCACTAAATTGAATTCTGTCTTCTAAAAACATTTCTTAAATTTCTTTCTTCCCGCTGCCATCCGGCTATATTTTCATTGCATACTACAAAAATTTTATGTGAAGCGGGAATGAAAATTGAAGACGACCAGCTGCGTTTGAATCCATGTTTCAAAAGAACTCCCCTATTTAGCTCCGTCCCCAAATAGAACGAACGGTCGTCGTCACACCTCTACCGAAGAGATCTTCAGTCTCTATCGCTAATCTAATTTTCCTCTCGCGTGTTCATTTCGTTCCGTCGGTCCGGTGCGTTTAGCGTCATTAACGCAGCGCAGAGAAATCGCGCCAGCGCGAGTCGATCACGGCCGTACGCTTCTGAAAACGCGCGTTGGTAAAACGAAATAGGTGGCTGATGGGTGGCCGAAGAGAGCGAGAGAATATATAAGCGTGTATATTTATAGCGGGTAACGGAGGTCGTCACGTGGGAATAGACGCCCGGCGTCCATTGACGCGATAAATGTCGCTGTCAGCCATTAACGACGCTAGCCTTGCCTCATAATCAATGGAAACTATTCGTACTCCTTCCAACTTCTCTATTCCTCTTTCTTTCTCTTCCTCTTCACGATCTGTCCCCGCGGTTTCCACAGAGTCGAACTCGACAAATTAATTTCCTCCGTTTTTCTGCCTTCCAATTACCGCGCTGCCATCGGATCGCGTTGTCCTCTGCCTTTGGATTAGGTCGACTCTGATCTCGGCGGATATCGGCAAATCTGCTCGCGCCACGTTCTCGAGACGCGCTCGTGTCGCCATTCAGACCTAATGAAACGTCGCTAAATTCGTTGACGCGATATTTTGCCGATGTAACGCGCGTGCAGCGTGGCCCGAATAGAATGGCCCGATCGTTAGTCAGACGCGGGAACGTCGCGTTTCACCGGCTATATTATTAATAAACGTGTCGGCCACGAATTCAAATCTCGTGTTGCGCGTGGATTAAAATATATGAATATGTTTAAAATATATGAATATACGTCTTGAAGAACCAGGTATTTTATTTTCGTCGATGACGTTGGATCTCTGTGTAAGACTGTAACTGTTGTTCCTAATTTTGATGGATCACATATGGGCGCTACTACAAAATGCAAAATGCATTTCTATTATATGAATTTTGCTTGACAATTAAATTATGATCCGTATCGTTTGCATGATTTTGTCGTTCTTAATAACTGACACTTGTAAAAAATATGAGTAAATTGGATAAACCTAGAGAGTTAAAGCTAAAGATTCTTCTTCCATAGATACTCTTTCTTTCTGATCTTTGCTGTTTGCTCTTTGTCAGTTATTCGATCTCAACAACTCTTACTTTCCGTGAAATAATGACGCACGAGCACCGATAAAATTCCGTCCATTACTCGACGATAAAATTCTTATTATCAGGACGCGGAGAGAAACTCCACGAACGGTACGGCTTCATTGTGAAGGCCTAAAGCTTGTTGCAATGTCATTCACGCGACCGTACCAGCCGGTTTTACGGGCCACTAAAAATTCTTTAAGAGCCGACGTGCACGAGCGATTTACTCGCCGGCTGTGTTTTATAATCCCCTCGACCTTCGATGGCGAGCCTCTGGTAAGTGTCCCTCTTAATGAGGCCACCTCATCTGGATATATATCGGCGGGGACGCGCGATCATGACCGATGATCGTCGAAAATCGGGTCCACCTTAAAGGCTGAGATCAGAAGACTGCTGGTTGTCAGGCGGCACGACGGTTTCCCATTCATCTTTAACAAGATAATAACCCAGTGATTACACGTTTAATTCCCTGTACTTAAGATGCGCGCTCGCGATAAAACGTGACAAATATTGCCCACAAACTTTGTCGACCGTGTTGACAACCGCGCGCGAGCGGCTGGTAATAAAACGGAGACGAGACCAAGACGGGAGAAGAAAAAAAAAAGTCCGGGACACGAGGACGCGTGTGCGTTCGTGCGTGCGTGTAATACGGGCAGAGAGAAAGAGAGAGAGAGAGAGAGAGAGAAAGACAGACGCAAGGTGAAAGGATGGATAAGAAGAAGAGAACCTGTTTCACCATTGAAACGCGGGTGTCTCGACTCCTGCGAATCGTTCTTCGATCGTCTGCTACCTGACGCGCGATTAAAGAATTCCGCACGCAGATCAGAGAGGAAGATTCGAAGCTCGAATTCGGCTCGAAGTCAGCCGAGCTTTACGCTCGAACGAGAATCCGTCGACGAGTGTGCGCTTTATTCTGAATTTCTCAGTGGCTTTCCTCGCGGAAGATTGTTTTCGTCTTTTTTTCTCGCGAATAACTCGCCTTTGATGCCACGCTCCTGTATATCGATGAGAACGAACGTTGCTGCTTTTTTCACGGTTTCGTGGTTCAGCGGCGGTTGGAAATTTGTGTTTGGCTTACATCGTTGGTTTACTGGGTCAGATCCTTCGGAATCCGTTGGGTTTAAATGAATTTTCCCTCGCGACGTGTAAAGTAATAATAATGAGGAAAGTATTCGATAATAATAAATATTGGAATTCTTGTTCTGTTCTATCAGCTATTCAGTCTAACATTTAAACATCACTGTTAGTTTCTTATTCTGAATTTTCCAACTTCAACTCCCACGTCAGCGTATAATTCTTATTTCATCAAGAACATAGTCTCAAACTTGGATTTTCACTTCTGAAGTATCATTGTCAATTTTTTATTTCAAATTCTTTGATTTCGACCCTTGTCTGTGCAGGTATTTCCATATCCACTTGCAATAAAGATTTCATTCTTACTTCATCAAAAACATTCAGTCAAAGTTGGATTCTGAAATATTGCCCATTTCTATATCTATTAATTCTCGCACTGATTCTGTCTCTCTCTCTCTCTTTCTCTCTCCCTTTATCTGTTTTATTCGACACACGCCCGCTTAAATCGACCACGTTCTTACTCTTCCAATGTTCTATGTCACTCTTAACTATACTTACTAATATAATTATTATACATGTTCTAAATATTTCTGATTTAATGGACAAAGCCTTACACTCCTATATGAAATCTACGTACGGATATTCACAATAGAAATACTTATCTGGAATCTTTCTAGCAAGTTTCAATTAACGATCGAACGCCACGGAAGTGACACGTAATAAGTTTTTCCAATGTTCGAGGAAGAACGTCGGCGTGTCAAGGACACATAAGAAATTCAAGCCAAGCGTGAAGCATGCACGCAGAAATTAACAACTTAACTTGGTTACCGAAGAAGAGCCTCTGGTTCTCCCTTGGAAGCATCGCGTTAGCGCGAGCTCGACCCGGAAATTCGTCGATGCACGACGATGAAACTTAACCCATTATATCTCCCCATTCCCCCGTACTTGCCCCCTTCCCCCCATACTCCACGCTATCCATACTATCTACGTCGTTATTTCCCTTACGTTGTAATCTTTCACAGGGGAATCGCTGACTCGGCTCATGTGCATGCGATTCCTAGTTCAACTCGAATTACAACCACTTGTATCTTCGAGCTGATGCTCGCTGGAAAATTCTTTGCGCAGATTTACTCCCTCTTCGACAACTTTACGCCATTACGGTAAATCTCCCGTTCTTGATGACACGTAGGAAAACGAACGCTCGTTGGTCGAACAGTTCTTCTTACTACTTCTCTCGCCGATTGTTGCAATCTCGCTGTCTAGCGTAATTACTTGATCAAACGTAGAGATGGATTAATGTTTTCGTCGATCAACACAGATTGATCGTGAAATTACGATTTGATAGATTCATTTTCAGAGCTCCGTAAACTTATTTAAATCTATTCCTGCTCTTTGAAACTAACGAAAAACGTTATAGGTCTGAACGAAATTATTCACTTTAACAATTCAGTCGTCAATATTGTCAAAGATAAATGATCGAGGTAGCAAGGCTTAGTGTATCGACGAACGAAGCTCTGGCGTCTCGTTTTGCAACAAAAATTTCTCAAAATCGAAAGTCGTGCCTCAAAAACAGTGGAACGGGCCGTGAGATCAACAAAAATTCTTCACATCGACCAATTAAATTCAGCCACTAAAGAGGTTTAGAATACCGATAAATAAAAGCGTGAGCGAAACCTCGGACATCTTTGCACAAGCGATCATCGATTTATAGTATCACAGGCATTACGGCCGTCGTGCGCGTTCAATTCCATCTGATTTCGTGACGACCGAAGGCGAATTGTGGCGGGACTCGGCACGCCCGGCACGAGTTTAATTCACCTGGAGTAAACTATGGTGACCATTGTCCATTATCCTCTGTCCTTTGTCCCGTCGCAACGTTGACGTTAGCCTGGCCGAACTCGGTTTCTCACCGCGATACGCTTCGGTGGATCTTGCGCCGCGTTCCCGATAACTTTGGAACGCCGTTTGATCCGACGCCTATTATACCGCTGCCGCTTTGTCTAAGCAAAATTCTCGTCCTTCGGTTCCCTACCGAAATTCGTGGGCTGAGTTCAAGTGCAATCGTCCGAACGATTTTCGATTTTCCATCAGCAGCGACTCTTGGTAAAAAGAAAAAAAGAAAAAATGCAGAATTAGGCAAATCATTTTGTTCAATTATTAAGTGTATCAAGTGAATTTATTGATCCGTTAGCAATTGAAATTTTTCTTTTCCTCGTTGACGGCCAATTTAAACGCTCCTTTATAGTTATTTGACTATGCGCCGAATTCGAAAGAGTAAGGAGTTTAGATAGAAAGCTTCTTCGTTTCCGAGGAACGAAATTTAATAATTTTACCTTTTTTTTTTAAATTCAGAGAAGACAGTGTTGAGTTCTACAGTTATCCAAATCCAAAATTTCCCTAAGGTCTCAGATCTTTTCGGAAAAAACTTATAGAATCTCTTGTCTCGGTAATAATTTCGTTCTTTAACGTTCGATTATTTTCCACAACTTCGCTTCCGCTACCTCGAGGAATGAAGCAGCAGTTAACTCGAATTGAATCGGAAGACTCGGTATTATAATGATCGACCTGTATCTACCAGAGGAATTTCGCTTGAGTATAATCAAGCCGTGACAATGACGCGATAGTTTACGTTCTACCAAAATACCGTGATTTACTTCCACTTGTTGTCCCATCGTTCCCGCAATGAGCTAAAAAGTCCACGGACTGTTTTCCTGGAACGATATCGCGAACGATCCAGCGAGTTGCGAGAAAACGCGGCTAAAAAGGCAGCGGAGCGAAATCGCGCGGCCGCGAGCGCGCGTAAGAGCGCGCAGAATGCGTTCCGCGTGACGAGACGGTCTGGTGGTGGTAAATTCCAGGAGAGAAAAATCCCGCAGTAAGCGGCAATAAAGTATTACGCGGCGCATCAACTGCCGACGACTAATTGCCGCAACCAGCAATAATCGGTCGCGGCCGTGCACGCGTCCAGCAATTATTTTTACGACAGCGATGATATTGTCCATTTGTTTGCCGTAGCCGGCCGCAAAAGCGTGGCCCGCCGCCACGCTGCCAATATCGCGTTCACCCGCGGCGATGCTAACGCTCCTATTAATTTCCGCTATTCCGCCGCCTTCAGCTCTATTCGCGGACGGCTCTATTCGCGTTGCAGCTCTATCCCCATTGCCTCGGCTTTTCATCTCATTCTCTCGCACCTGTTTTCGAAATTTTTCTCTCTGACTGTGAAACTCTCTCAAATGCATATTTTGAGGATTGTGTTAACTCTCAACTCTCTTAGCTACTGTGACCACTGCTACAGTGACTTTCGCGTGTGTTATCTTTATGAACGGTATGCCACTATAGGTCATTTGTTTCTCAACTTTCACTGTCGGTCAAAGAGAGCACGATTAGATTTTTTCAAATTTCTTCCATTCCTTCAATTTTCGAGACTTTGACTCGTTCGAAATTTATTTTACATATAGCGTGGAATACCGCCGGATATGAATTCCATTGCATTTCATTGCATAGCTTGCGTCAAGCGTTGCCCTATTGTTATAGTTTTCGCGAAAAATATAGCTAATTGCAAGAAGTTAGAAAAGGGACGTTCCAAACATTGTCGAACACAGTTGAAATAATTGCAATAACTATTTAATCTTGAATGAAGAATGGAACTTTTTTCTCTGTATATGAGCAGAATTATAACGATTGATAATAATCTTCTAACGTTAGAACGTGTTAATTCAAATAGGCGTATCTGAGCGAAGAGTGGTTCGACAAAAAGACCTTCTTGCAATAGTTTTCTTGTAATATATATATGCTATTTGGCATTAACAATTTGATTTAACGAAAGTTACAGATTATTTGGTGACGATTGAATCCAACAAAGTAATTTATTATAATATGAAAAATATTTGGATTTTTAAATTTAATGATTATGATAAGAGAGATATTAAACGAATAACTCTATTGTAAAAAAAAAAAGAAAATAGATTGAAAAAGAAACATTTTCAAATAAAATGTTGCATTCGCAAAAAAAGAAGATACACGATCTAAACAGTTCGAGCGTGGCGTCGAATGATTTGCAAACGACGTTCAAGTATTTATTTAAAGAAAGTAAAATAATACCGGTAAACGAGAAACGAAACCCGCATAGATCTATTCAGTTGGATCTATTCACATTTTCATATCGAGTTCGAATGGGTGAAAGCTTTCCACGGTACATACATAGTTTTCACGAAATCTATTTATTAATCTCTCTCTCTCTGATTTCAAATGTGGCGCTTTCTCTGGTTATTAAATTCAAGAATTTCGCCGTTCTCTCTCTCTCGACGAATTGAAAAACGAACGACGAAAGAATCAGAGGAGAGCAGAGAGAAAGATGAATTCTAATTAATTATCCGAGCTTGTGGGAAGGGAAACCTTCGATAGGAAAGAACCTCCGAACGGTAATCCGGTAATCGAATATCAGCGAAAGAGAAATACACTCTCTGTGCCGTGAGATGGAAGACACACACACACATACACACACATTCGCGATAATCGGATAAGTTAATTACCCTGGAACTGGAACGGACTAGAAAATTACAAGACGAAGACGGGGAAGTTATGAAGTCGGCGGAAAGAAGTCTCGTCAGAAGAACCACACAGATGGGCTTCTGATATAGAAGAAGCCCACGCGTGATTGCGGTTTTCGTTCCTTTCACGACCAGGCTCCGTTGTTTTCTCCGCCCTTTTCTTTTCTTCGACTCCGTCTCGCTCTTCCTCTCCGTTAGGTCTGCTTAGCCCATTGTAACTTCGAGTTCTTTGTATCTTTTGCATTTCTCTTTCTCTCTCTCTCTCTCTCTCTCTCTCTCTCTCTCTGTTTCTCCATTGTCCCGGTCGCCGGCACGCCGGGTTAGATTTATAGCGGGTTATTACATGCCACGATTCGTTTTACCGTGTCGCTTTGTTGGCTGGCCGTTTCGGGTAAAGAGATGAATATTCTGACCGATGCATAATTCTCAGAGCCCCGGTGTAATTCCGAACGAATTTAATTGGCTGTCCCACGTTCGCGTTCACCGTGCGTGTTTATTCTTGCGAAAGTTTTATGGAAACGTTGCCGTAAAAAAAAAAAGAAAAGAAAAAGAAAAAAAGCAAAGAACGCGAGTAACGCAAGGGAGAGAGAGTTTCAACTCTTTTCGTCGAAAATAAATTCCGCGGGTACAGAGTCGCGAAAGTATTCGGAAAAGTTCTCGCGTACGCTACTTGTTTATTTATGCGACACTGTGTTTTAACACTGTAATGAAATTTGAAACCAATCTGCAAAGTGCGTAAAATCACGAGATATTTACTGCGCTTAGTAAAAGATTGAACGTGAACGGTCATTTTAAACATACACAATCGGTATTTATTGCAGATTTCGCTCGATATTTTCTTAAATTTCCAATTTCGTAGAAATTCAATGAAATCCTTCGACCAATGAAAATTTCGTATTTTATCGCACAGAATAATCGCGTTTGCAAAATATTTCCACGAGCGTTGGGACAGCATTTGGCGATTATTGTCGTATAGAAAATTGTAAAATTTCGGGAATCGCGAGACGTGAAATGAAAATTTCCGTTCGATTAATCAACGGCGATTAACTGTCCAGTTACATCGCTTTTATATTAATCAACTTTCATTCCAACGCCGACGGTATACATCTATTTTCAAATTGCTTATCACGGCAGCAAATTGCGAAACAATTAATCTTTATCGACTCGCGGAAACGACTCCAATGGAAAAATCATCCGATGCCTGGTTTAAAGTTCCATTACATTTTACCCCGGCGACTAGGGTGAAATTAATTTTTATTCAGTTTTATCGAATCGGTGGTTAAACGTTCGGCTGCATTGCCTACCTATTAATCAACTTTTGTCCCGTATATTACGCGACTCCGTCGCGCGGAGATATTTTTTTTTTTTAATTGCACGTGTCACCGTAATACAGATCGCGAGACGATAAATTTGTTGCCAGCTCGCGACGCTCTAATGAAAAATCATTCGACGTCGTTCGCGGTGGTTTAAACTACCGTCGGAATTACTGCAGTTCAGCCTGCGGGGGACAACAACGGGGCGAGCACGATGAATTTTTCATTTCGACCTTCGTTTCCCGATTACGAATTCACGCAAAATTATATCCGCGCGTTGCATTATTCCTATCGATCGACGGATCGACGGATAGTGTATGCATGCACTATGCGAAAACATATTCGCAATGCAGCAAAGCGCGAAAGTACAGCGCTTGTCCTAAAATCGAGCATCGAGTCGAGCACGCCGATGGAAGAATCCTTCGCGAAATGAAATATTCACAGGGATAATGGAGTATTCGGATAATGGGCGCGTAGGCTAATAGAGTTTCGCCTAACGCTCCGTTCGAATTACCAACGTTAGCCAACGTTATCCAACGTTTCTATTATGAACGATCCGAGGGGGGCAGGGCGCCGTACGAATTAAAATTTACCGAAAATTAACGACGTCGATTCTTCCTGTGACGCTGATGCAAAGGACACACAGGACCCGACAACCGCACACCGACGCGTCGTTAATCCGTCGCGCGATGCACGCTCGTATTTACAGACAAAAATGAGCCCCATCGAGCTGGAGGAAGGAAGATGCATCGGGAGAGAGAGAGAGAGAGAGAGAAAGGAAGATAGGGAGAACGGCGATGGAACGAGGGAACGTTTTTAAAAGCACGGAAGCAACGCGTTTCGGTGGTCAGTCAACGAGGATCGACGGTGGAGGCTGCAGGCGTGGCCGGTGTTTAAACAGCGGCCGCCGCTATTTGCATGTAATTACCAGGCTGACGATTTAACATTAGCAACGCTGCATTTATACAACACGCTGCCGGTGCCGCCACATCCCCCCCTTCCTCCCCGCCGTGGCGCGTTACGTTCGTTACGCTTCCGTCGCGTTTCGTTTCGCGTGGGCTACCATTTCGGACTCGTTGAAATGGTAGCGGTCCTCGAACAGCTCCGTTAATTGTCGCTACCTGTACCAAAACCGACAGAGATTTCGAGGGACGTTGTTGGGGATGTTGTTGTCCACCGCCTTTGACGGGCGACAACAACCCTCTCGCTCCGTTTCAGGAATCATCTGTTTCGCAGCGTTTCGCCCGCTAGAGGGTTGCTTTGATTAACCTGTTAAACGGTTTGTTGATTAATTAGAGACTCCTGTGATCACGAAATTGAGAGACGAAGACGAACGCGAATCAGTTTCCGTTGTATTGATTTATGAAATTTTATTACACGTATACGACGTGTAACGGATACCGATAGCGGTAAATTATCTCCAGTATGTTCATTCCCTTTTTCCTTCTTTTTCAATATCTGACGTTCCGGAATATTCTGGAGGAGATGAAGAGTGAAGGAAATCGATGGAGGTGTCAGACGTAAGAGGAAAACTGGGTTCTTCCATTCTTGGAATATGCGTTTGATAATTAGTCGGGAATTAAGGTCGTCGATAATGGCTTTATTGAGATGGATGGTACGTCGCATTGCCGGTATTAAATTCCAGATGAGTTTCGTGCATTTTCGTTGAAAATTCATTAGTTATTTCAAGCACTCGTGGAACATGTAGGACAAATTAATCGTTGCTAGTTACAATTAGAAATAAAATATTATTTAGCCTAGTATTAATAAACTACAGAACTGTACTCGTATTAATATTGTATCTCGTTCACCTGGCGGATAGAATCATCGATTCACGATTGGAATCCGTTTTCATCTGAACGAAGTTCGTATCATTGCTCGCTAGAAAAAAGATTTTTCAAACGCGGTGGAACCCTTTGATTCTCAATAGCCCTACGCTGCTGTGTTCTCGTTAAACCCACAGTCGACGAGAAAAAAGAAAAATCATTGCTCTCATCCCCTCCCCCCCAAAAAAAAGTAGCATTCGGTTTCACAAAACCATTTTAACCCATATATCCTGCAGTATCGGCTCTAATCCACTCCCGAAACCACTCTATTCCGATTCTAACCCACGAATCGCTAAAACATTTTCAAAAAAAAAAAAAAAAAATAAAAAAAATAAAAAACACACATGGAACGAAAAAATGATCTTCCTTTGAAATGTATCTCTTATTCCTCCGTTTCTACTCTTTCTTCTTTTTTTTTGCATCTCTTCGATAGCAATTTCCTGTCCAAACGGTTCATCACGAAACACAGAATTCCCCTCGTGATTATAATTCAGGACGATGAAATTTCTCCTTAGGTTTGGTTCAGAATAATTCCTCGCGAAATATATGAAATTGCTCCTCTCTGCGATTCGCCCGATAATAAAAACTCGTCCCCGCCTACGATTGTTGTCTGCCGCGTTGAGAACGCAGCTCCTGCCGCAAAGCGTCGAACCGAATCGGGCGTCGTTAGATAGGCGCGTACTATAGTTGGATCGCCTCGGTCGCGACTCTGGCGCGGCAATTTCGCGGAGCACGGTTGGTCCACGCTTGTTCCGCGGTGGTTTCACATTAACGTGGGCACCGGTTCGCCATTGGCTCGGCTAATTTAAACCGGCGCCACAATTGGTGAATCTACGGGGGTAATCTCCTCATTGACCGATGCAGCTGTTAGAAGGATCTCAATGAGATGAGCGACGTGGTCAGGTGGCTGGCTCGGGATGTTCCATTCTGTCGCATCTCTCCTTTCTTAGTCCCTCTTCTTTTACTTGTATTCATCCACTCTTCGTCCCCTTTCTCTCTCTCACTCTCTCTCTCACTCTCTCGACCCGATGTCCCCGTCTCTTACAAGCTACCACTATTTATAACTCAAGAATGGCGCGGCCGTTCGAGAACCGCTTTCTCGAGCGCAGCCTCGAGAATCGAGCTCGAGCATCCCGTTGAGGGAATTACGAGCGCGATTCGAGGGCTGGAATGTTTACGCGGCGTCAGCTGCGCTGGTCCTTTGAGTCCAAGAATCGGTGATCCACGATAGCCACCGGATGGAAATACCTCGGCCCGTTTCGGTGAATATCGCTGGCGGGTGTGTTTGTGAAGTAAAACTGTAATTTATGAGTTTCAATATATGAATTCTCGAGTGGATTTCGATCTGTCGGCTGGCCGTTTTCCTTTTTTTTTCTTTTTTTCTGCGCCGCAGCGGCGATACGAAAAATGAATTTTCGAATTCGGGGATTGGTTTTTTCGTTCCGTCGACGGTGCGAAAATGGATTTTTGGCGATGGGCCGCGTGCCGAGGAAAAATTTGTATACTTCGTGTTCGAAAACGGTTATTTGCAAATGCAACATCGCGCGGATGAAACGTGTGCCTTTCATAGTTCGCGGAAGGAAGTATACCGTAGCCCATCAAAGGGATATTGAACTTTGTTTTAGAATTCTATTTCACAATAAATCCACTGCACAATGGTACTTTACGATAATAATCAGTAATTGAATCAATAATTTCGTAATAATTTCGCTTCGCACGTTTGCCAGGTAATTGTAAATTTGTAGAAGAAAATTGAATAGACTCAGACTTATTAGCGATGGAGTATTTGTTCGATAAATCGAATAGAGAATTGAAAATTCAATTATCGTTGGTCACATTCCCTCGATTGATGAAACGAACAAAGTTATGACTTTACAGAGAAGATTTACATATTTCCCCAGCGTAGTAACAACTGCATCGTTTAAATTGAAATTTAAACGCTTTGGGAAATAATAACACAAACGCGTGTATATAATTTTCGAACTCCTCGGAAGTTTTACGATTCACGATACTCACGATTATTACTCGAACGTGATGATATTTCTCTCCTGGTGAAAAACGATGCATCGCCAAATGTTACTTTTAATCCGAATGACGCAAGGAAATATTTTTTATTCACCTAGACCAGGGAAGGAGAAGCACTTGGGCGACGCCATTGACAAATTCTTGAAAGTTTTTGCCCGGTGCTTCTAGATTGAAAGCGACCGCGAATAACAAAGTGCACGGTGGATTTTGTTTTCTCTCCCCCTCCTCCGCCGTCAGTGATTTTTCCAGCGTCTGAGTGGCCCGTGGAATGTATCCGCGTTCCGAAACTTCCTCCGAAAAGAAATGTAACAAATTCGCGGAATTTAGGTGGCCGTGATGAGAAATACTCGCGGCACGTCTGAATACGAAACGCGCTAGGCACGAACATTTCGCGCTGACATATTCAATGGGACTGCTTTTAGAGCAACGAGCAGGCGATTTTCCCCGTTCCTCGCCAGGCAAGTGTCTTCTTCTTTTTTTTTTTTTTTTTTTTTTTTTGTCTTTTCAACGTGCAAGTATCTTTCCCACGTCGCAGTAATTAGAAGGGAAACTAAATTTTCCGACTATTTGTTTGGCGCGGTGGTGGAGAGAATATTTGGTTGGTAGAATATCTAGTTTCTCGTTAGACCTAGATGTTAATGAGGCTCTGGTACTTTGATTTTTAAGTCACGACCTCAGTCACTATACACGTTTAGAATAGGGATGAATGGACGATGTTCCTATCGTTAAGAAAATTCAATTATTCGATGCCTTAAAGATTTTGTTACAGACGTTGCTCTAGGAATTAATATTGATGTAAGGCGAATAATTTTTCAACGAAACGTGTCTATCTATGTTGAAACACTCGAGGAAAACTTCAACGTTCGAAGCACAAAAAAGAATACAGCTCCACATAGTTGTATTAAAAAAAAGAAAAAAAAATTAGATTACACAGTAATGTGATATAAAATGAACTTTAATATTTAAAAATTTAACTACCAATCAAATTTTCTTAACACACAACTACATAGAATTTAATTGTTTTTTTTTGCGCTTCAAACCATTGAAGTTTTCCTCGAGTATTTCATCGTAAATCAGCTTTAAAATATCGGAACAACCTGTCCAGAATCTTGATTCTAATCCAATCCAATATCGGAAAAGTGATTAGTTTCCGTCGTGTGGGAATTCAGTTTGCCTCCTCATATTAAATCAAACATATTCCTCAAATTTCAAAACCGCTAGACCATAATATTCATTCACTCGACACTTTCCGCAATGCATCACTCTTGGAAGATCGGCGATCGTTCTGGATTTTCACTCGCCTCTCGTTCTTCCAACTCTCGCGGAGTCTAAATTGCGACGTCAGTAAAATTCGGGCAGAGTAAGGAACGTTTGTCACGCGATATTAACGTGTCTCGACGACGAGCTCGCAGACGAGTGGCAGAAACGTCTGAGACGGGGCGATGGTAACACGACAGATTACGAGCAACGACGAAGAAGGCACGTAAGGATGGAGTTTTTTTCTTTTTTCTTTTTTTGTCGGGGCGAAAGGAAGAGGGTGGTTCTGGAAATCGTGTAATTTCTACCCGGTGGTAATAAAACTCTGGCTCGCGGGGGAATAACATCGGCTAAGTTATCCGCAACGAGGCGCAATCCTCTTCAGGGAGCGTATAAGAGTGGTACATTGGGCCGCGTTATTTACGTAAATTAAGACGCGGATGCATGGAGGAGCGCACGTCAAGCAACGTGAAAGAATAAATTGCACACCGCCGTCGCGTTCCCGATGTCACGTCGACGTCGCGGTAATACGGCCCAGGAAACAATACACTGATGGGAAATTGCCATGGAAGTTTGTTACTTTGTGCGCGGATTGCAGCAGACAGCGGTTTCCTTTTTTTTTTCTATTTCAATGAATGTGAATGTTAGCCTCGTTCTCTTTTATTGAATTCGGTACACACTCGGCTGGCGGAATAATTTCACCGCATGTGAAATTTTGGATGCGAACGAATTTATATTTGTTCGGTTTTCTACTGCGCTATTCTACTGCTTCGTCAATTTCCTAACTCTCTGAAAATCGTCTCGC
Organism: Tetragonula carbonaria; assembly: GCA_032399595.1. NCBI lineage: Eukaryota > Metazoa > Arthropoda > Insecta > Hymenoptera > Apidae > Tetragonula > Tetragonula carbonaria. The sequence goes on from JAUCRC010000003.1 coordinate 11,983,108, forward strand.
GATGACCTTTAAATAACACGTTGCTCTGGTTTACAAAGGGAAATCATTCTGTGAACTTTCTCATATAAATCCGAAGGTGGATCTCTTTGTTAATTTTTATAGTTGATCGTAGTTTTGGTAATTTGTCGACTGGTTGAAAGAAGTCGAGCGACAGGTGTCGATCAACGTGATTTACATTCCACGCGGGTACTACGATCGATTTAAGTTGCCAGAGATTTTGGAAGATAAATGCCCTGGGCTTGTAAATTCCAGCCGCTCGAATGACGCTGCGGCTGCTCTTATCAATTTAATCTTCCGTAATATATTTCCGGCGTGCGATTTACAGCACGATTAAAATGATCATCAGAAGTATATCAACCGGCGGATACCGGAATTATTTCTCGCGGTGGCAATCGATTTCGTCCCGGCAATTTCAAAACCGTCGAACGACAAGGAAGAACGAGAGCTGGTAGGAGGGGTTGACAAATGTCAGGGAACGGGCGCGGAGGGTCGCGAACGCGCTCGTTGAAAAACGTTTTCCATCGACAGTCCGTAAATCGAATATTACGCGGCGACGAGCGCTTCGGTTTCCCTTCCCTGTTCGATGATCATTCTTTAATCCCGCGATCGACGTGAAATTATTCAAATCTCGATTTCCGCTTAATTGTCAGGGATTTCGATTTCATCGTTCCGATCGCCCAAATTTTCGAGATCGTTCCTTCGATTTATGCACGATCTCTCTCTCTCTCTCTCTCTCTGTCTCTCTTTCATCGAACCTGCTGGCATATCATCCAGAGATTCGATTGTATTTTCGGCAAATCCTTTCCTCCGTGGAAGGCGGTGCACACGATCTCATCGAGGGCTTCGATACGACTTCATTCCCCGCCACTGGTTCGATATTTTCCACGATCGAAATCCTCTCGAAGGTTGAAGGGGGAGGAAGGGGGCACGTGTGCGGAAAGCAGATACGAAATTACGGGAATTTAATTAATTCAAAGTTCGCGGCCGGCCGATCTCCGACACCCGCCTAATCGCCGCCTCGAGGACCGATTATTCCCGGATTAACGCCAGCCCACTGTCTTTCGTTAATTGAAACCCGAGGTTCGCTTTTAAACAGCCGATCCAGCAGCTTGAAAGTCTCGCCTCTTTTCGAAAGAAGACCCCGCCGACCAAAAGATCCCGTTAAGAAGACGCCAATAGAAGTGGATCGTGCTGATAACACTTTGTACCCCGACTACGTTCCAACATTCTCGAATCGTTCATTGTCTTTGAGAAATTTCATCGTTTCTATATATACTTGAGACTGTGTATAAGTTTCCCTCCAATCTTTTGATTAAGCTTAAAGTTTCTTTGTTTTTTTTTTTTACAATACGAATCACGGTAGATGTAATGTCTCAGAATATTTAGAAGAACTTTTATGTATAATAAATATGAAACATTTTAAAATTACATTATCACTGTAACGAGAAACGACAATTTGATGAACTAATTTGAAAAAAAAGAATATATATATAATAGTTAAATTATATTAATATTATATTATATTAATATAATACATATAATAGTTAAAAGATATTTGTTGCAAAAAAATATATGAAGTTTAGTAATAAAGTTAGTTTCACCGAACAAATCTCTTGGAATAAATATCAAAAATAGGCCAATGAAACCGCGACAGTTGCGTCCCACTGCAGCGTTAATTAAACATGAATAATGCATATCTAATTTTCTATTGCACACGGAAACTTCGTTATAATTTAACGAACAAGTTACGACACGTCCAACTCAACAACATCCGATCACTATGAGACACTCGCGCAGAATTTGCAAAGTAGCTCTTAGAATTTTTCAGTTCTTCGAAATTTCCACAGTTCCCCAAAATGAAAAAAACAGCCAGCTCCTTCACGTTCGAATTCTTTCATGAGCAATCGTATGTTTACGAGCAATAGAAAAACCAAAGAGGAAAAGCAATTTACTACCTTCTCCAAATTCTTAAAATGTTATGTCAACATTCTCGGATTACTACGCGTATTTTCAAATTCGATGAGAAGCCTCGTTGAGAATTATAAACACGGGGCGTGGCTGTTTTCATTTCGGCGAATTGAAAATTCCAAGAACTGAAATTTCGCAGAACTATTTCGCAGAACATTTCGTACATTCTCCGCGAGTGTCTCATAGTGATTGGACGTGTCGTAACCTGTTCGTCAAACTATAACGCAGTTTCGACGTGCATTGAAATTTTATTCATTCTACATTCATTCTAAATTCGCGAACACGTTTCATTTACTTCTGTGCCTGTGTTTTAACTTCTACCTAAAGAGTGGGATTCTCCGAGTTGTTCGAAAATTCCAAGGTATTCATATTTTTATTTTAATATGATTATTAAATCGTATTGTTATATATGAGGAACAACATATTTCCGATGGATAAATTTCAGTGCCAAAACGTATCAGTGGAAAGTATCTCTTAATTCAGGATTTATGATTTCATTCACAAATACAGTAGCTCAAGAAACTGTTCGAACACATGCTATAGAAAAACTTTTACGTGAATTATATGCACATTATATAACGTATTGACACTGTAATGAGAGACGATTGCCATTATTAGAATTTCATACCGACCTGATTTTATGAATATAAAAAGTTTTATGAATATAAAAGTTTTTATGAATGTAAAAAGTATTCATAAAAAAGTTTCTGCAAATGCTCGAGTAATCATGTGTAATAATTTGCGTTATGTTACCATTATGAGAAGTTTCATCAGCAGATTGGTTTCTCTTTTCTAATTACGTTCGTGAACATAAGAATTTCTACAAATGTCCAACAACATTTGCAACAATTAGATAAATTCCTACGAGGAACAGCTTCTGGGAAAATATTGAACAAATTTAATGATCATCGAACATTACAGAAAGTATTGTATTCTATTAAAACCAAACGAATTTGCTAATATGTTCTGTTAAAGAACAATTCTGATACTCGAAGCTAGCAATTAAAATACGATCTACACGCGAGAAAATAAATCGACATTCACGCGTGAATTCATCTTTATCTGTAATCGCGGATTCTTGCACGGCACGGGGGAAAGGATCGTTTCTAAATGTTGCGCAAATCACTCTATCCGGTGGCGAAACGAAATCCACGGCTCTCGCAACTCGTAAATCAAGCGTGTCGCGTCGTTTCTTCACGCGTCGTATTTTCCAGCTGCTCTTTCTTCCCCCCTTTTTCTCTTTCCTCGCCCCCGCGTTCGGGGGCGTTGCGTTCAACTTACGTTTCCGGTGTAAATTGCGAACGGAAATGAAATAGAATTTATTGTGTCTTGGGCGGTGGGTAATATTTCAGGAGCGATGACGGCAGTGTGCACAGGTGTAACCAAGCAAGAAGCATTAGCGCGTTCGTAATGGAAATATTTAGTTCGCATTAACGCGGATACTTAGTGGAATGACGGGGAAATGTAAATTGCGTTTGGTTTATGGACTCTTTGACTATGAAAAGAAGACCGTAAACCGGAGTAAACACCTGCTTTGCATCGAATTGCATTAACGATACGACTAATGATCTCCATGATAAGGTGTCACGTTTACGAGCGCATTAGTGTCATCCGCTAGGCGAAAATTACTATCGATACGAAGTTCCGGATGTTGGTGTTTGGTCGAGCGGAGTTTGCTGGAAAATTAAAACGAGAAATAAATTTTGATAGGAAGATGAAATTTTATTCGGACACGAGAGTCGTGGAAGATTGAATCGAGAACAGATAGTTCTCGACGAAGGGCGAAAGCTTTTATTTTAATATTTTATAGAAAATTTCGGAAACGCACCGTCGTAAACTGTGAATCGAGAAGTGATCATGAATTATATAATGATTTTGATCTAGTTTTATATTAATTCCAAGTAAAACGATGATCGATGAGAATAGACTCGTCGTACTATTTTCTTCAAATACAACCGTTCAAATGTGACATTAATCAAGAATTCCATTAATTGAAAGAGGTGACAAAAATACTTTTCTTAAATTTACTTACTCTTTCCAGAATTACTATTCGTGTCGTCCTCTTGCAATAAATCAACTTATGGAAGTAATTCGTTCGTTTCTTGAGAATCGGATAACAACCACGCACTCATCTAATCAAATCAAAAGTGCAGTTGACTGGTCTTTTCACCCTTATCGAATAAACGTAGCGATTAACGTGAGCAGCTAGAAAAAAAACAAGATTAAAATCAATTTTTTACAAGTTAGTTTCAACTGATACGGCTAATCTTGCGTTTGTCGTGCAAATTCTGATATAGATATCAAATTTTTGGATCCATGTCGTGGATCCAAAGCAAGGGTTAGGCGACGTGACGAGCCAGAGTTCAATTAGAAGTCGAAGGCATTGGGCTCGGCGGAATTGTGATGACGCAAGACGTTCCAATTTGGCGTGCTTCCACATTAAAACCGGTTCGGGATACGTGATAAATATCGTGTAGTCAGGTATTCATTAGAACCACGGTGGTGGCGAAGGGGGAGGATTAAGTAGTTCCGTCGATATTTAATCCCATTGAGAAAGCACCGGGACTCGCAGTGTAAATCTACTTAATGTACAACTTTTAATATTTCACCTGCCGCCGTGGCGCGGCCGGGCCATTTAAAAGAGATTTACGAACTCTTCTTACATTCGACTGTCTTAAATAGCGGTCTCACTCGTCGTGTAATAAAGTAGGTACTACCTCTGCTCTCGGCCTCGTGCTCTTAGAATACCCTGGTAGCAGAGGCCATCGATAAATCAAGCTGGAATTCGTATATTAAGTGAGGTCGGTGTTCGTGCGTTACAACCGCTCCGGCAATTAGACGGCGCATGCTTATTAGAATGCAAAAAGGTTTTTGGCGTGAAAGAAAAGATCGCAGAATTTCCGTGTTAACCCCGTTCCGGGACGTGACACGTACTTTACGTAAAGGAATTTCGCTAGAGCCTCTGGTAGTTGTGCTAGACTATCGTGTATTTCTGGATTCCGTCGCATGAAATGAATGGACGACGACAGCGGATCGGGCTGCTTCAACGTGGTTTCAATGAGATTTTAATGCGTTCGAGGGGAAACGAAGTGTTGGAAAATAATTGCTTGAGCACCGATTAAAACGCAATGGAATAGTTACATAATTCTGCTGTTTCCTTTAGTTTTCATTCACGTTTGTATTCGTTCGAATATCTCTCCCCCCCCCTCCCCTTCCTCCTTTGGAATATTTATTGAATTCTGTTCATCGAATGCACGAAATGTACGAAAGTATTTTAATAATGTTAATTCGATTCCTTCTTGTATTGAAATATAGTATTTTGTATCGTGTAAAACCGAGAGGAACAGCGCAATTAATTCAATTCGAGCAATTCAATTTTGAAATCTGTTGAACTTAGTAATAAAAGTTTCTGTGAAATTTTATATTTGTGCGTGCACAATTAAAAAGAAGGAGCCTAAACAACTTCATTTTATTGTAACAAGTAATCCGCCTTTATGTATTTTTGCTCCTCATGTGCAGTTTTGTGTTTTAAAATTACGCATAGATGTATAAAAATTCGCAGTATGCTAATTAGTAGTTAGATATCTTGTTAGTAGACTTGCGAGTTCTCGCGGAATTTTATATTTCTGCGAATACATGTAAGGGAATTTGAATGAAAATGATAATTTGATAATTATCGAAAATTATAAACAGACTGCATTTATCGCAACTTTGGAGATGTAAAAATGTAGTATTTATTATATATTTATTGAACGAAACAAATTTAGGTTAAGTCTCATTTCTCCAAATTCACAAAAATCTTGTCTACAATTATTAAATAGTGCTCTACTTCAGTGCATTGTATCCATGTTCGTATCTCAAACCCCTAAGTAGACCATTGGTTGCATCTAACTTCAAATTAATTAAAATTCAATTACACATTAACGTCGATATTTGAATATCCGTGTAATCCTCTACCACCTCGTTATATGCATTTTTAATGCCGTGAACGAGGAAATTTGCTTTTATTCGTCAATTGCTTTTATTCGTATTTGATATAAATTAAACGTAAATACCAATCAAACCAGACTAAAAACCGAAAACTCACTTACGGGTTGAATTTTGCACAAGTTCTCAGGAATCCGCGTTAAGGTAAATACGCACGGTAAAATACGTAGAATACGTACACACGTTGCATGCGTAGAAATGCATTAAGGGTTGGGACATTGTTCTCCGGGCTCCGGGACATAGCAAAGAACAGCAATTATGTACTGACAGGTGTAACTTGTCTTTTGGCATCTCCCGGAAGTGAAGAGTGACGTCCAGAATAACTCCGCAGGACATTTAGAGGCCTGGTACGCGCTCATAGCCAGAAACCTTATCGCGATTCGGGTGGGACGACGTGACGATTGGTCGGGAGCCAAGAAACCGGGCGACCTCTTGGGTATCTCGATGTATATCCAGACGAAAACGAAGAAAATTTGATGTCTGGACACGTTAGAAATTTTCTGACCGCGCCTTTTGATCTTATTTCAAGAGCGTATGCTTTATTTTCGGGATCGTGACGCGAATGGCCAATCTCGGCTATCCGTTGCCACCGTCCTTCCCTTCCAACCTTCCGTAACGCAATTTGCGCGCGAAACGTACGTTTTTCTTCGTGATTTGACAGTCCGCCGTGCAGCTATGTTCCACGGAGATTTTTACCATGAATAAATTGAATAGGTACTTGATTTATTCGTCGTTTTGTTCGTGTTAATCGTTTGCGATTCGAAAAGTTGTTCAATTACGAAATGAAACGTCAAGTGGTGTGTCAATTGTAATTATAATGTCAATCGTATATAATGCACATAATTTATTTCCTACTATCAATAATTAATTTCTTTCGCTTCTAATCTCAATTTAATTTCAATTATCTCGGAATAAATTGTTCGACGATAGTACACTGAGGTGCACAAGTAGCAAGTGAAATAATTTTTCCAGTTTTCGCGAACGCCCGCTATAACTGGTAAAATCCTTATCAACAGACTGCGGATTTTTATACATCTTTGTACTTTTACGAACATAAACGAAAGAACGGAATCGACTTTCTCTGGCGCGATCTTGCTGTATCCAATTCATTTTAAAATTAAACATCAGTCGAATATTAATTTCAAGTATTATTTATAATATCAATTTGTACTCCTCGATGTTAAAAACTGTTGCATTTCTCCATTACGTACTACAAAAACAGAACAGTGATTTCCTCCAACTGTGACACATTGTTCCGCACGTATATTCGATGTAATCTATGGAAGTTGGAAACCAGATCGATAAACCCTTATTTCTTATCGCGACCGGTTCTGATTATAATTCTCCTCGTCGTACCAGCAAGATCGAAATAATCAAGCCGCGCACCTGCACCCGTTTTCGTTCGCTCCAGCGTGTTTCCAAACCTCCCTCCCTCCCTTCGAGCAGTCAAAAATTAAGAGAAGCGATATTAAAGCCGGTGGAAAATTTCTCTCCTCGATCTCCGCGAGCTTGTCGAAGCTGTTCAGTCGGACGTAACAGCGAGGCAACGAACGTGACAGAGAGCAACGTAGACCAACGTAGGGGCAACGAACAAAGGGAGAACGATCCCACGACTTTCGTCTTTACTACCAACGTTCGCCTCGTTCTTCCCTACGCGGAATACAAATCGTCGGCGTCCTGTCATTGAGAGCAATAGCGGAGACCGATTAATAACGACCGAGGACTCGCCGCTCGTTTGCCAGCAATAGAAATAAAGAGGTTTGGGGTTAGGTTTGGTAAAAGGGAGGGCGAAGAAGTGCGGAGAAGTGGCTGGAAGGTTGTACGCAATGGAGTCGAAACGGTTAACGGCGGAAGAGGGGCCAGAGGAGGAGAATGAGGAGAAATCAGCTCGCGGTGGTCCGCTCGTGAAAGACGTAGCTCCGCGATTCCGGTCACGCGCGTTCGCGGGATTAGGTTCTGTTTCCGCGAGATGGCCAGCCGTGCAGTCGAGTTTACACCGTGCGATTACTTCGCCGCACGATCCTGAATTCCGTCGCTATCTTCGCCGGAGTCCAACTTCCGGCTACTCCCTACCACTGCCGCCTTTATTCACCTTTATTGAAATCGATTAAACCAAATGGCAGGGATCAACGTGCTACGAGGAATTTTTACCTGCTTTAGTATTTCAGTATTTAAACGGTGCCTTGACGTCTTCTCGTCTTCTCGTAGCGTGTTCCTGCGTTTTTTCGGGTGGTTTACGTTACGCGAATGTTTCACTTTACGACTTCGTGCTACGGCGAAATGAAAATTAATTGGCGACGAATTGGTGAAACATCGTGCGTTTACACTCGTACGTTGTGATTGGCTACGAAGTATTTTGGGATCATTAAATTGGGTCTTGGAAAGATTTGAAAGTCTCGATAAATGACGAAAGCATCGAACATTCAAAGTGATGGAAAACTGATTACACTTAAGATGCTCCGTGCTGATTAGAAGTGTTCATTTGACGAAGGCGTCGAACAATCGTAAATAAATTCTTCGTTAAATTCTTTTGGAATATTGTAATTTGAAATATTTGTCTCAACAAGCAGTGTAAAGTAAATCATTGTAGATATAAAAACTTCGCCAGCCATTTAGCAAGCAGAGCGCCACGTTTACCTTAAAGGTAGCCCTCGTGAAATATACTATAGCGCCGTTTAGTTTGTTATTTCAGCTCGTCAAGCGCGGAAAAAATCTCTTAACCCTTAAAAAAGTTCTTGTTTTAAGAGCAAACGTAAAAGCCGGAATTCCATTTTAATTTCACCGTGCTCGTCGCGCTTCCGGGGTAAATATAATTTTTTGACGTCGTTCCGCTAAATATCCTTCTCTCCCTCCTCGCGCGGATTAGCCGGCCTATTCGCGCAGGATATAAAGTTCCCCCGAGACTTTCTCCCCTTTTTCTTTTCTTTTCTCGTGCTGCCGTTTCATCAAGCGTTTACGCTGTGAAATTAATCGCGACAGAAATTTCCACGAGGACGATTCCCAGTAACAGACAGTAACGCGGATGCTTGGTTCTGTGAGGAAGAAACGATGGATGAGTCACTCGAGCAAAGTAGTACGGGCGCGTACTCGAGAAATTTATTATTAAAAAACAAGAGCCCTTCAACAACTATCTTAATTCTCGGTTAACTGCTTCCGCCGCGTCCGCGCGGTCTCGCGCGAGCTTCTTGCATCGGATGTGCTTAAACTTCGCCACATCCTTCACCGTGGTATTCGCCAAAGTACTGAAACGTGCCGGCACCAACTTCACGTAATGGAAGTTCTCTAATACTCGCTACCTTTTTCCATTAGCACGTCCGTGGCATACGCTTTATGCTCGGTCCGCGAATTTGTCTAAACGCTCGAGTTTATTTATCCTCGCCGTTCTTTTCTAGTTTAGCGAGAAACGTCGCCACTATCGCGTCGTTGAACGAAAGAGCGAAAGGCGGTCTGAGAATTATTAAAATCTAATACTCTTAGAGGTGATATAGAATTTCTGTAGCGAGTGAAAATATCCTTACATTTGCTGCAAGTGAAAGCATCAATTATCAGATTTCGCATATCCTTTAAAAAATTGTTATTTCACAGTCGAAATAGATATTGGCACGCTTGTGATTCAATTAGAAAATAATACGTTGTTCGTATTATTCGGTAGACGAGATTTACGAGAGTTGGATCGTAACAGTTCAAAGCAATTTAATATTAGTTTTACTACTTTCTTCGTTTACAACTTCCTCTTTAACAGCGCAATAATCCTTCCGTCCGAATCGAGTATTTTACAACCAATTTGTCGCTGTCACGACTCTATGGCATCGGAATGTGTAATACGACTGCTATAACACTTCTGTTATAGTACTTCTATTCTACTTAAATTTTCCGTCACATCGGCCGTTAATTCCAGTTCATTTCAATCTTCTCAGTTTTCCTTTCTCGTTTATCTTACACGCGATAAAAATCTTCCAACAGCTTTTTTAATTGAGGAAAACCAGCAGTTATTAGACCGCGGGTACTTTTATGATTATAATAAGAAAAGAATGTGCGCTATATACGAAATATTTCACACACTCTCGCAAATTCGCATAACACAATCCGCAGTTTGGTAATGATAATCGAAGGAATTTTTACAATCTTCATTACAATATATATATATAATTGGTAGAACTCGACACGTTTTTATGCAAATTTACATTTTTATGAATGTAAGATTTTACGGAAAGAACCGAAGATAGACAGACAACTGTTTATTTACGAACAGATATTTTCACGAGTTCATTTCTTTAAATTTCCCGCAAGCGTTCCCCCGAAAATTCGCGGCCTGCTAATTAGAAAAATAAGTTCCGAGTTGATACGCCAGTCGAGTGTCAACGATCGTCCAGACTGGTCCGTGATCGTAGCACGATCCACGGGGATAAAAAGCGAATCGCGTTAGCTCGGAACGCTTATAAAGAGCAGTCACGCGGAGTAATCTCGCTACTGATTTAATAGGTTCTGTAAACTAGATAAATTGGACTGCGGCACGGATGCAAAGGGACGACCCTAAATTTAGCGTGCGAGATGCCCCGGCCTGGGCCTCGGCCGGGGTCGCGTTGTTTCCGTCACAGCGGCGCAGACTTACGACCACCCTTGAGAGACAGAGAGAGAGAGAGAGAGAGAGAGAGAACCGTTGAGAACTTATTAAATTTCATAGAAGTTTTATTCCGCCGTCTAGAATACGCCGATCCAACCGTCGAGATAGCGACCGCGATCTATGCGACGAGTTTCTAAGTGGCCGCCAAGATTAAAACGTCCTTACGCGCCGGCACTTGCCGCAACGATCCAACGCCGCGGAGGCCGCGATTAAACCTCGGCCGGAAAATTACGAGCCCCTATTGTTTCATCCCCCTTCGTGACCGCTCCGAATCGTGTAGAGGTTTGCTATCGATTCGTGTGTGCCTTTGTTCACCTGCGCGAGATGCACGAAAGAAACGAGAAGTTTCTTTTCGTTTCACGCGGCGCGGATCACGCTCGGATATTTTAATATTAAGTAACCAGTTCGGATATGATTTTCGTGGAGGAAGGGAAAAGTTCTTTTTTTCCTTTTTTTTTTTTTTTTTGTAAATTGATATTGACGATAATTGATAAAGCGATCCTTTTATAATATGAATTTTTTTCCAGTGACACTTTGTTACTTTGATATATTGGTTCTCATCAGGATTTTCTTGAAATTTGCAAGGGAACAAGAACAATTCTATTGATTTCGATATTAGCTAACTCTTTCGATGTGAACTTTTCCGAGGAAAATAAAAAGTTTTTTTGTACAACAGTTTACATTTTGATGTGCTGATTGCAATATTAGTCAACGTTTTCGGGACGAATTTCTTCGTCGGAATTTAAAATTCTTTTTGTTAACTATTGATATGGATTGTATTCTAATATGGATATGCATTTCTTTTTGTTTCAGGTAAGCGACAGTGATTTTTAACTTTACAACCGACTCATATACATTCTAATACGTAAGTTGTAGAATCATTATTCAAGATAAAGGAGGGGGAAAATAGTGTAGATATTTATCAAACTCCTTCATCGCTGAATATTCAAAGAGCAAGAAAGCACATTGTTGCATACCAAATTAATCTTCATCGTAGACCCCGCGACTTTATTATTACTACGAAATATAATACGAGTAATATTAAGACATAATTAAGATGGATGAACCTCCCAGCGAACCAAATGGGTATTATCTAATTTTTCGCGATAATTAAATCCAATTACAGGGAACAGGATCTCTTTCCTATACAAACAAACATATAATTATGTACATACGTAGCTTTCTCTATCATCAGAAACTATTTACTGTCTACTAAAAAATCAAGATAAAATTAACAAGTGGTCGAAGATGTTGCTGAAATGACGTGGCAGTTTCATTTTTCTATAATTTGAATAAATATAAAATCTGTGAAAATTAAATCACTTCAAAAAATCGTGGATTGTGTATTTTTGCACTTTTCTCACGCGAAATCTATTTTATTGCTCGTTGAATAAATATTATATCGTTTAATTGCGTTTAATCTCATCGTAAACATAAATTATTTCGTACAAAACAACTGCGTGATCTCCTCGGTAAACGAAAATTATGCTTCTATCAAAAAGCATTGATCTGATGAAAAATTATAACCAAACTTTCGTATAAAAATTTGAAAGTCCAGGAAAATTTGTTTCCTTGAACGGAATATCATAACAGATACTATCGATATTTTGTATACCTTCGCGTATACAAAAATATCGATTTTGTATGCTGTACGCATTTCTGCATTCTTAACTGCATCCTCGAACGTTCGTTCATTCTCTGTGACACATAACAATCCGCCAAGTCTGTCGGTTACACTTTCGGAAACACGAATTCCCATGAAAATCAGCAGCTTGCGAACAAAATTTCAGCGAACGAATCGATAAAGTAGCAGTTGGAAAGCGCTTTACTCCCATTCCGTTTCATCGTGATTGACTTAATAGATTTCTCGATAAAACGAGCGTACTGGGGATTCTAGTTGAACCTCTATGTCTCTTTAACCCGCTCTAAACGTTGCGAAATAAAGTTAAACCGAACGGAGAGAGACTGAGAATAGAGAAAGAGAGAAAGAGAGAGAGAGAGAAGGGGGAGATAGTTGGAAACCAAGCTAGAATCCCGAGAGAGTGAATGCGCTGAAAGTGGTGCATCATGGACGGGTTTCCTAAGACGGCATCTAAGCGTCTATAAACATCGCGGTGGTACGAGGCATGACGCGAAATAATTAATTCGCCAACGACCCGGCTCTTCCGTGGAAGTTTGCCGTCGACGAGAAACTAGTCGCTGAATCGTCGACTAATGCTCACAGCCTCGCGAGCGGCTAATTAGGTATTATAATGGCGTTGAATTGGTATTGAGTCGCGCGCGAGACGAGACAGAGGCGTGAAACGATGCGACGGGTTTCGAAACCCACGGCTGGTAAACCAAGCAAATCCCTCACCAGCGATCCCTTGTTGGAAATAATTAAAGATGAAATTTTAATCGGCAGTGAGAGACGCGCCCCGGATCTCGCATCGAGTTGACCTGAATCCAGCCGGTGCCGATCGACGCGTATCGCGAATCGATTTTACGCGATTACGAAAATGTATCGCGAGGAGAGGCAGCAGAGTTTGGCTCTTTGTGTGTAGTATGTGCGACTGCCTCTTTAGACAGAGTGTGTGTGTGTGTGTGTGTGTGTGTGTGTGTGTGTGTGTGTGTGTGTGTGTGTATGTATGTTGGTATGTGTGTCCGAGATGTATGAAATCGATTAGCAATACAGCGGCAAGAAACGAAGGAATTGGAGTGAAAAGGGGGAAGGATGTGTGGTTTGGAATTCTTCCATCGGGCAGGCTGTTCTCGTTACGCCCATTTATTCGATGATGATTTGGCGAGGGATAATATAGGCGTAGAATTGTGTCGAGTGGATTAATAGGTTGAAGGTTGAGATATATTTCAGATGAAAGAGATTGTATCATCCCGTCCGTCTGATACTCCGAATTAATTACTGTATTTAGATATTCGCACAGATATTAAACGTGTCTGTTTCACGGGTGTCTGTTTTTACTTAGAAGAATATCAAGAATATTTCCAAGTTTTTTTTTTAATAAAAATGAAACTTCGATATTTGATTGGCAGACTTTGAATTTCGAATTCTACAGATTTCTTGACGAAAGCTATATTATAAATTACGTAATTACATTTTCTTTCCAACACATCTGCCTCAATTTTGAAGCAAACACGCGTAATTGTTCGAAGGTTTTCGAACGGGAGTGTGCAATCCACGTAACCAACATCTCAATGCACTTTGCCATCAGCAGAAAACCGAGCAAAGCGTCGAATCGGTGCTCGGATGAAATTAGCGAGGAGAAAGAGGATGTTACTCGCTCGTTATGGCCGCGTGTTCATAATACGCCAGGCTCTTTCTTCAAAGTCAGTAGGCTACGCCTGTTCATCGTAGGTTTTCACACGCGCGCAACACACGCAATCAACGTAATTCCGTCTTAATGAATCCCACTCAATTTCAGCCCGGTGACAGCGCCCGGCTCCGGCGAAATTTTTTGACAAATCATCCAGCAACCGTCTGTCTCTGGATAGCAGGAAGGCGGAGTAATTTCCTCGAGCGAGTTCACTTCGTCATGTAAGGAGGATCGAGCCGACGTAACGTTCGCAACGTTCCCTTTTGCTATGTAGGAGCTAGAACTCTTAACGGTGGGCGCGAGGCAGAGAGGGAGGGTTTAAATGCATTCGAAACGACTGTCAGACGCCGGGCTCGGAAAGATAGATTGATGAGGGCGGCATTCGCGTGCCGAACTTTAAACTCCCTCGTTCGTTTCCGCCTCACTTCCGCTAACGTGGAACCAGTCCGTTCAGAATTGAACTTCCACCCCCTGGAACCCGTTACACGGAGATCTCGATGAATTTTTCAAAAATATTATTGTTCCATGACGATTTGTTTCGTACTGAAACGCGAGAGTTGCGAAGTACATGGTTCGCTCTATCGAAAAATATACAATCTGCCTTCTCATAACTTCGTCACGTTTTCTAGTTGGTCAGCAGCTTCTGAGCTTCTCAGTTAACAATCCGATGATTTAATTTTTGAATACGTAGAAGAGATTTTGTGATCGCGGAGGTTATAAATCGCGTAGTAAAGGGTGAATCTTCTCGGAGCACGTTACCTCTGATCTAGGCTGAAAAAAGTTTTTACGACTCGAACTTCTTTTTTCGAACTCGAATTTCTCATGCATTGTCAAAGCAATTCCGCTGGAACCGCCTTTGTCGTCGCACGAATCTGGTTCGCGCCGAGTAAAGGGGTAACGACTCGCGTCGCGGCGAAATCGACTGAAGAAATCCGGCCGTGAAACGTACGGAACGAGACGCGACTGATTGAGATCGGTCAGCGATGCGGGACGATTATACAGGAAGGATGGAGGTTGAACTGCTCCTTCAATCGGTCGAGAAATTAAATCGGCCGATTTGCCCTTACCTTACCGTATTTGCCCCGCGCTACGTTCCAGACATCGTGAGACGGGTTTTCACCCAGCGAGAGGAATGGAAGCTATAGATCGGAGGAAGATGGAAAATTCAATGCCAGGAGAGGAAGAAAAGAGTAGAAAGATATACGAGAGGAGCAGTAAGAAGAAGGTGAAGAAGAAGAAGGTGAGGAGAGGGCGAGGTAAAAGGGAGCGCGGAGTCGATTCGTTTCTTTTCCGGCTGCGGTCGACGAGGATGGCGGGAGAGGGGGTAGATTTATAAGAAGAAACCCTGCTTGAAATCTCATGCAAATCAATGCAGAGTAGAGGTGCCGGCTAGAAGTGGCGGGGATGGAAAGGTGGAGAACGTGTTGTCGATCGTTTTGTGCAGATACACGTAGATACAGCCCGCGACCTGGGAGAATGAAGCACCGAGGCCCCTCGCTTGGTGTGTGACTGTATTATATATCCCCTATCGCTGCTTTATGCAGCCATAAATAGCGTTTATACGCCCGGTAAAGTATTCCCGAAGCACCGGCGGGCCTGGCTTCCCGCCTATCCGCTATCTATTCTATTATGCCCCGACATAGTACCTACCTACCTACCACCTAGCCCCAATACCGAGAACACCCTTCCCCCATGGCTCCTCCATCTCATTCTTTTATTCTCCCCTTTTTGCCTTTGCCGCTCGCGCTCTCTTTTCTCCATCGTCGAATTCCATCTTTCACCCGGACGATAAAGTTCCACTCGATATCTGTTTCACTTGTAGCCGTGATCCAAGATTTTTTCGATGGATAATGCACCGTATTTCGGTTGGGCGAACTGACTGCTCGCTACTTGCACCGGCTACGTTATGGTCTTTCGAGATTGAAGCGGAATCACCGACGTAACGAACGAAACGATATTTCGTGCTGTACCTCCATTCCTTTCAACGAGGGGTTGCGGTTCGCTGGAAAGCAGCAAGGACGAAAGTTCTTTCGTTCTTTTTTCCTTTTTTCTTTTTTTTTTGTATATTTTTTATAGACGAATTTCGTAGACGACGAGGAATTTCACATTGATCATTTTACGATTTAGCGATCCTCGCAACCGATATTTTCGAAATTTCGGCGAATATGATGCGAGGCGTGCTCTTTAGAAATCCAAGCGTACAATAAAATTTGGCGGAATCGATATCCAATATGAGACGGTTCTCCTTAGAAGAGGAATTTACAGACGTAGTTATCCCTCTCTGCGACGGGGGAAATCGTTTCGATAAAATGCCTCCGCGATTTTATGGAATCGCGTAAAACCTGTCTCGCGTGACGTGCTCGCGCGTCATGCCAGCAAACTGGGAAAAATTGATACGCGAGTCGAGCCACTACGCGGACATAATCGAGAAGATCTCCGAGTTTGTAGCCCCGAGGTAACGCGACGATGTTTTACAGACCTCGAACTTATCTCTCCGTCTTTCTTCTTCCTTTTTTTTTTTAATACATTTCGTAGACACTGGATTCACTTTCGATTATTATTATTCTTAAAAACAAACTCTCCTTCAAATATATATATCCGCTACGAGAAACGAGTCCGAATGGATCCAGCGTTCGCCAAGTCGAAGATTAAAATTCCACGCAACGTCCTCCCCCCCTCCTCTCGGACAATAACCAATAACATCTAACCTAAACGTATAATCCCGTCGCGTTCGCAAGAATAAAGGACCCCGACCGCGAATTTGATGCGATTCAACGTTCCCGACACGTCTCGCCGGTTTCTTCGAGTGTTCGTGCAGAAACAGCGCGGTGCACATTTCCAAGGGAGCCGAGAATACCAAAGTCAGCAGCCTCGCTGCTGCCAGATAACGCCTGCGTCCCTCTACGTCCTGCAGCGACGTCAGCCCTGGAAGGGGTGAAGAGGTTAGCTGAAAGAAGCTACGGGGACAAAAACGAGGAGGGATATGATAGAGGGCAACGGGGAGAGGGGGATAGCATAGAAAGGTGGGATTGCCGCAAGACACGCGGCCTGGCGTGTCTCGGCTCCGCTCAGAAACGAATCGCACGAGTGATGGAGGGGAAGGGGGAGAGGGTTACGTTAACTTCCGAGTGTACTCAGTCGGGTTTATTGAGCTCTGAACTGAGTTCTACCCCCACTCATTCTCTCTCTCTCTCTCACACACACACACACACACACACGCGCGCGCGCGCACGCACATATATTCTGCTTTCGTTCCCTTGCACGTCACGCGGAGAGGTGTGTAACGTATTCGATCTAATGCATTCCCGCAATAAAGTTTATTGCCGTGTTGCTTGCGTAGCGAGTTGGATCCATTTCTCGTGAGCTTCACCGCTGCCGCGTGTTCGCGTGTTTGCTCGCGCGCCTCTGTGTGCACACCGGAAAACGTGGCTAGGACTCGTGAAATGCGTTCTCTCTCTCTCTCTCTCTATCTATCTATCTATCTATCTATCTATCTATCTCTCTCTCTGTCTGCTCTCGTTTGTTCCTCTCGTGGAAACGGGCAGACGGGGGAGTTCAAATCTGGATTTGCATCGAAACCGACGACGACGACGACGACGACGACTGGTGGGTGACCCGGCCGTTGACGAGACTCAGGTTGAATTCGCGCGATCGTTCGCGCGACGTTCGACGGTTTATCGCTCGCTGCGGCTCGTTGCCGCGAGTAACGATTACGGAAGACGAGTGGAACGGATGAACGTGCTATCGCGCTATCGCGCGCTCTAAATAGAAGCGCGATTTGTCTGCTTTCGGATGGCACACGGCTTAGGATTCGTTGGTATCCGAGGGAAAGAGATAGAGGAAGACAGAGAGAGAGAGAGAGAGAGAGAGAGAGAGAGAGAGAGGAGGTTGTTCCGTTTCGTCTCGTTCGCTCGGAGCATGGATCATGATGATTCAGAATTCGCGGAGGGCTTAGTCGGAGATAGTAGAGATGAATCGTGGTTCGAGGCATGTATATACGGTTTAAGACTTCGAAACTGTTGCTCTTAATATCGATGACTGCGAGCTTGATCAAAGTACTTTGCTCTTGCTGTAATTTCGCTACCATATCAGCGATCTACCTTTGGTTTTGCCAAATTATCGTTTCTATTTTATAGTGAAAATTTTTTCGTCTGAAGCGTATCGAAAGTGTTTGCAAAGCAATTGTTTGTGTTAACGACATGCTATACAGTCCGAAGCTTTATCCCGCTATTATAACTTTCTACCACTAACAACTACCATCCGGTAAAAGCTGGGTACGGTTATACCCACTGCGATTCTTCATCTATCGTTACTCGAGCAGCTCAGTTTCTCAAATATCACGCGATACCTTCATCAAAACGCTTGCTTGTTTCTCCTTCCAACAGACCCGAACCAGCCTGCCCTGATTTCTCTGTGCCCAGTGAGATTTCCTTCGCCACTTTCCTTGGCAAACTCAATTGCCAAAATTTATCACCTTCACAAGCTGAAGAAAGCACAGGGAGGATCCCGGTGCGTGTGTACTTTGTTGTCGGTAATGCGCCGTGTCAAATTTAAGCGTCATTAACGGACGGATCGGACGAGCTTGGGTTAACTTCGCGCTGGCGAAACTTGCGAAAGTTTTCGTAGAGTAAACTTAGCCTAGTGCGAGCGTCATGCTCTTCACGGTTAGCAATCGGTCTGCTGGCTAGCTGGCTACCTGGTTGGCTGGCTGGCTGGCTGGCTGGCTGGGCTGGTTTGCCGGTTCGCTGCTCGCCTTCGTTTTGTTGTTTCAACTCTGCTCCCTTCAACAGCCTCTTCTTGTTCCGCCTGCGCTCTCTCTCTCTCTCTCTCTCTCTCCTTTCTCGTTCCCGCTGATTCACCACTCGAGCTCCACTTTCTTCGTTCCTCCTTTCGTTCGCGTGTGTTTGTCTTTGTCCGGCCGTTTGACCGTGCCATTGGCAGCATTGTGTACCAGTAGCTGCGTTGAAACGAAAAAAAAAAAAAAAAAGAAAAGAAAAAAGAAAGAAAAATGGCCATGTAAATTACCAGCGCAGAACAATGCCTCCCTCTGGCCGTGGCACGAGGATCCGACGTCCCTCGGTGGCGCGCAGCCTTGAAGCAAGAGGCGACGATAGCGGTCGTCGCTACTTACAAACTTTCTTGTTCTTTTTTGTTCTCCTTCCTGTTCTTCTTTTCCTTTTTCTTCTTTTTCTTCTTCTTCTTCTTATTTTTTTCTTTTTCGTGGCGATCGGTAAAATTTTAGAGGAGACTAGGGACTGATTCTTTCTCTCGAGAAAGTTGACAAAAGAACTATTTCTTGCTGCTGCTTCCGTGGCGAAGAATTAGGAATAATCATTTTAAATATTTGTCACGACTGCGTGATTTCGAAGAAGAACGTACCAATATATCAATATTCTTTAGATATTTTTGGATATTTTCAATATCGGATGAACTTTGTGTTTTCACCTACTCTGTGAATGCTAAATATTTCTGTTAAAAGTACCTCAAGTTATTTAAAAAGTAAATCACGGTTACTGTGATTTAAATATTCTTTTAATTTCACTTCAAATAATTGATTTTATTCATTAGCGAGATCCATATATTCCCTCAATGGTTCTTCGAAAGTATCTAATCATTCTCGCGACAGGAATCTTTTCGTGGAAGATTTTTCGATTTGCTGGTTGCAAAAATTTATTCAGATCCGCATGTAGCGCTTCGTTCCTTTTCTCTATAGTATTGTATTTCGTGCTAACAGCGAGACCGTACGATCGAACGTGCGTTATGATCGTTGTTAAAATGTAGTTCCTTCTTTGCGATGGTCATGTTGGATATAGTAAAAAGGTTTTATCGCCGTCATAAATGGAGCTGAAGAATAAACGTGCGGAGAACAAGAGAAAGACATAACTGGATGTAACAGACAGCAGAATTCATATAGGGAAGGAATTTATAGCTTCGTGAAACTGACGTTACTTTCGCGGGCGTATCGTGGGAATCACGGACAAGCATGTATTACACTGCAACTAATTTCTTTAACATACATCAAGCTACATCAGATTCCAATGCAGATTACACACTTGTCTGTTTTGAGTTACGCGTACACTCTCGCTCGAAAGTTTGACGCACCATTTACTTTCTAGACGGAACAAGCCTTTCTCTGATATACTACGAATATTATAATTGTAAATTTTTAAATACGAGTTTCCTTCAAAAAGTTGTCACTTTCTTTTCAAATTTTCGAGCAAGACTGCGTTTTCCAGCTGTTACTAAAAATATCGTGTCAAACTCGTAGAAACAAGAAAGAGAGAAAGAGAGAGAGAGAGAGACCTTCGTTTAAAACGACTTGAAAAATATTAATAGAATCCGGTTGGAAGTTTCGCCGCGAGCAAGGAATCAGACGCCTCGTCAAAGTCAGGCCGTCCGGTCTACTCGGACGTATTCCCATTAAACCCCGGCCGGAAAGTCAATGTGAGAGGCAACGAAATTGTTTCTCCCATAGACACATGCGGCAAAACTTTTCGTTCGTTTGATCGCGCGCGTACGTAACCTTGCCATCGTTCTCTCCTCTGACAGCGTGATATCGCTAACGTAACCTTGTGTCTTTACTTCATTGCAACACCTGTGTGTTACGATACTCCCTTCGCATCTCTCTCTCTCTCTATCTCTCTCTCCCCTCCTTTCTCCTTCGTTTCGCACGCGAGCGATCGTCGGGAATCATCAGAGGCGAACTTGCCTCGCCCGGTGTAGATCGATCCATCACGGTGAACGCGCATTTCTCATTAAGCCCCTCGCCTCCCCCCCTTCGTCACTGTTCCCTCCGCACACCTCCTCACCACCCCTCGACCGAGAAATTATGAAGCGAGTTTAATTGTTCCGCTACCGACACCGGCGTGGCGTTCCACCAAACCCCATCCCCCTGCTGCGGCCCCCGACAACGCGACGGTTCGTTCTGGCTCTTTTCCACTTGTCATTACACCGCGTCGATTCGCGGTAATGACTCGCCGCCGTGGGGATTTCGCGCGCGGGAACACAACGGCGGAAGGAGCCCCGGCCCGAATCAACGGGCGATTTATAAGCGCCACGAGGACCGGGAACCGCGGAGATCGCTCTTTGAAATCGATTTGGAACGGGGCCAATCGCTTGGTAGCCCAGGCATCGGTGCCGATTTTCTTCCGGCACGTTCGTCTCGTGGCGGGGTTCGGTGTCTGGCTGTTTCTCTCGCGGCGCACGCCTAATTGGTTTTATTATGCTCAAGAGCCGGGGACTGATAGCGCCGCGACTGGTCCGCCGCGATAAGAAACGTTCTAAACGACTGCCGTCCCACACGCTCTGCCATCCCCTCGCGCACCCTCTTCTTCTCCCTCCCTCTTCGACCCTGCCATCTACCTGGCCAACCCTCTCGATCGCTGAGCGGATAAAACGAGGGGGGGAGGGGCGCGCGAGCCTCGAATAACTCTTGGAATTGATGGCGGAATTACCGGCGGGATGAATAGAGAGCTCCGCGAGTTATTTCGCGGCGACGACTCGACGTTAATGCATGCAATCGACCGATCTAATCGGCTCCACTTGGCAATATCTGGCGCGTGCGGACCACGAGCTTTGTATCATCAACTTTTAAGGCCCCCATAGACGTTGAAACATGCTGCGATGCATGCATCAACTGATGCAAGCACTACTGAGAAAGCAAGGAATCACTGATGCAGGAATAGACTTCTAGCATTAGTTGGACGAAGAAAGTCCGTGATGATAAACCTAGCATTACTATCACTAATATTGGAGCTGGAAGACGATCCGACATTTTAAAACACTTGTTTCAACTTCGGCGTCACACGAAGAACTGAAGAATCGGTAAAGTGGAGGCAAACTGATTCTGAAACATCATCTGATGTTTCACGAAACCTAGGAGTTGATGCATGCATCGTAGCATGTTTCAACGTCTATGGGGGGCCTTTAGAGTTGACGACAGGAACGCGAGAGTCGATTGATACTTTAGTTTCTTTTTTTTTTTCAAATTCGACATTCCTAGATCGAGGAATATTATTTCGATAATAATCTCTATAGATTCACGAACGCTTGTGAATATTATAATGTTTACAATTGTAAATATTCGAAAAATGTTCGAACACGTTTTACGAGCATGTTGAGTGAAACATTTTGAAATTTGAAGCTCGATTGTCGTGGATTGCGTTGAAAGAGTTTGAAGCAAATTTGAAATTACGTCGCAGAATTAATATTTAAATAGCTTGTTTCAATTATAATTTTATTCATTATATTAATAAGCCTCGATATTAGGAACGCGATAGTGGGATCGCGTTCAACACTCACTACGTATATGCTTGAGACGATTTATACTAAATTTTATTAAACAGGCATGTGTTTTCAATATGTACACGTTTTCAGATTTATTTGAAATTTTACCGATATAATTATATAACGCTGGTATGCCATCGGTGTTAATGAAATTCCAAAATGCTTTACGCATGCATAAAGTTTCATCTCGTGTTAACTGTTGGAATACTTTCATGAAACAATCCAGCTATCATCTAACATTCTTCATATTAATAGCATTTAAATAGACACAAATGAATTGTAATTATTGATTTGATCGTTATTGTATTATACGTTGACGTGTCAGTCGTTGTTGAACAACGAATCGACGAAACAATAAAAATCGCCGTTGTAACGCGAATTACTTCCGTCTAATAAAACGATCCATTGAGGCAATTGTTGCAGCGAATCCTTAAATTGGTCTATTCATCGAGATCCAACGCAAACCCGGCGCGGCTGACAAACGAAAGCTAATTCATTCGCGTCGATAAATCTTCCTGACACTTAACAACAATCGAACGTAAATCAGTTTATACATGGCTGGTATTCACCAGCACCGCCAGCACCAACGAAATCAAACCGAGACGATCTGAAACGCGCGTCAAGTCCAACAAACGCGTCGATCCAGCTACAAGCCATTACCAAGCATCTTTCAATACGTTCAATGTCTCAATTTCCCCGGCATCGAATCCTGTCGCGTTCTTCGCCGTGATCCATCCAACGATCGACTGTCCGTCGTTACAACTTGCAGTTTCGCGTTTATTAACGCGTCGATCTCTCGACAGAGATCTCTCGTGTCGAACTTGACGCGCGTTCGTCGCACGCATCGCGCCGAGGAAATAAAAGAAAATTAAATAACGCCGTCGTGTGGCTCACGTCGTTGAATCGCCCATTCGTCGAGAGGACGAATATTTTTGCGAGGGCGATGCTACGTTTATGAATTTTTGACGAGTTTTTCACCGAGTGAGCGCGCGTTCGTAGTTTTTTTTATTCGCGATCTGCAGCGCGGCGAGTGAAAAATTACAAAGTTGGCCCCCCGGCAAAGTAGATTTGTTAATTTGTAAGTTTTTAAATTAGGACTACGTCTCTGGGGATGGGAAATTTTGCACGGCGCAGCTATCAGAGCGGCAGAGAATGAAATTAGAAATTTCGTAGATTAATAACTGTAACGCGTTTCGTTTTGTCAGAAACTGTTTTTTTCATCCCTGTTTCTCTGTACTTTAAATTTCTCTGATACAAATTTTCATACTTAAGTCGCTCATGGTTCCGACGTTGAATAAGCGAACAATCATATAGATTTCTTCATACGGTGGCTTCGTAAAAGTGGCACGCACGAATTTTCGTTATCCGTCCAAAATTTCATATTATATTATTCCAGCGAAGCAAATTAAATCCCTACGATTTACACATCAGCTTCTGAAAACGGGGCACACGAATTTCCGTTATTATCCAAAAATTTCATATTTACTTCAGCGGACGAAACCAAATCCCCACGATTTACATATCAACTTATCATAAAAATAGGGCACGCGGAGTTTAATTATTAACCATTAAACTTCACATTTACTTTAGAGGATAAAACCAAATCCCCGCGATTTATATAAATCGTAAAACTGGCACACTCAAAATTTTCATTAAAGCCTTGCCTCATTAACTCCACCTGTGCTAGTAATAGAGCGGCAAATTCTTTTTCGATATGTAATTCACTTGTTTCTCTCTAATTAACAATAATTAAGAAAACCATGCGAAAACTGATCAACGTGTTTCTTTGATCTACGCGAAAATTGTCAAACAGACTCGACATTACCTTTTTAAAACAATTCTTCAGGAAATATTAACGAAGCAAATAGATTAATAGCCAAAAGTTAAATCTATTCTAACAATTACTCTAACAATACTCTAACGATTCACATATCAGTTTATAAGACTAGAGCGCGACAGAGATCTTGGCGTTATTAGCCAATAATTTCGTACATATTCGTTTCTGTCGGAATGAAATCGAATGTCCACGAATGTACACATCAACTTTGACCGATTAATAGCGAACATGAACGTGGCATTGGAGTGTTAACCAGAGATTGGGGATAAAGTCTCGTTGTAAAGAGCCGCGATTACGTATGATCCGCGGCTGCGGGCAATAAATTCCGCAGATTCATTCGCGAGATAGCCGGACCCCCGGCACGGCGGGACGATAATTCAGCAAGAGCGGCCAGCGGGAGTCGTATCGGCGGCCATGGTTAAGAACACGGTCAACAAGTAGCCGTGGACACGCTCTGCCAAGCACAGAGACTGCCAGCGCAAAAACCATTAGGTTAGCCAGATGCCTTGTTAAACCGTTCGCCGGGAGTCTCTCTTTGATCGCGTGCACCCGAGATGGTGAGGAGAAGAGTTTCGCCGACGACGGCGTGGAATTCCGTAGTTACACCGTGCCATGCTCGTGTTTTTCCACGCGCGAGCCACGCTGATCGGTTTTGCTTCAATGATACCTCGGTCTCGTGTGATACGACGAAATGCTACCGAAGCGTTTCTGCAGTCGTAATTGAACCCATTTGACCCGGTCGTTGCCTAACATCGACGATTAAAACATAAAATTTTCATCGGAGAAATGCGAAAAATTATTTAAATCATTAAAAATACGCTATTTGAATTGGTCATTTCGACCAGTTTGATTAATTCTAGTGTTAATTACACGCTGGTCGTGGAATTAATCGCACAGCGATTGCAATGTAAGCAACGTGAGAAATTCGACGAACTAATAAGACTTTCGACTGTTTTCTGTTTTCTTCTTTTATACGTTTTAATTGATGAAGTTGGTCGACGTAGTTTTTGCTCAAGCATTTTGGGTCTATGCGGTGCTATTTCGCTTGCAATCGTAAGCGAGAATGGAGATATCTCAGGGCTTGAAGCTCCGATTGACTTTCATAAAAATTAACAGAATTTTACAGTAAATCGAGAAAGACAGTATTTCGCAGAAATAAAGACGAGAACAATATAAAGAAACTACGTAATTTGAATCTGGAAATCAGTCCATCGGAAAAGGGATAAAACAAACAACGCGAAAAGAAGAAATATGTTCAATTTGCAACATATGCAGAGAAGAGGACTTAAGTCACATGATACTAGAATGCCCCCTGGAAAGAAACACTTGAGCGGAATGGAAACAGAATAAAACTAGCCTTTAAAAACGAACAAGACGAAGAAGTCACGAAAATGAGAACTTTTTGGAGGGAGAAAAGATGATGTGAGAAAACCAAACCAACCAAAAACAAAAGTATTGAAGTATTAAAGTGCACTTTATACATCTTATATATGTACAAATCAGAATATTCCAACCAAGTTATTTCTGAAATAAGATTTGAAAGATTGATAAGTATGAACCTAATATAATAAATCAGTCGATCATCAAGAGGAAAAGCTACGTTTTCATTCCGATGCAAATTTCCAAGATGGCACCAATTTATTCAACAAGTTCTACGAATCTCTGGGAATTGCCTCGACGCACAATGACAAAAACCGTCTGGTTTGGGTTAGGACAAACCGCGCAAATTGTTGGAAGGATGCCGGAATCGTGGCGCGGCGACGCAGCTTCCGGTGACGAACAGAGCCGCCGAAGCAGGGCGGCGAGCGCACGTGAAAAATCGCGCGTCGTTAAGCGTTCGCTGCACGGGCTTTCCGAAGTGCATTCGGCCGGCAGCGAGGCGTGTACCAGGCCAAATCCAGGATTAATTACGTCAAGCACGCGAAACACGTGGTATTTTAATGACGACGTCCAACCGTCGGGATTTATGGAGATGCGAGACGCACGACGGAGCACGGATTCTTTGCGCGCGGCGCGAACTCACTCTGTAGTGCAGCCCTGTTAAACGAATCGTTAAAATCCACCGTGAACTCTGCACATTGTAAGACCTGGCGATCCCTAATTACGTGGCCCGCCCCGAATCACACTTGGCTCATTACCCTCGAATTCTCGGTACCATCATTCTTAGTCTAGCTGGGACGACGGAGGCTTCTCCGGTTTCCCGATTCTGACCGTCCTCTCATCTTGCATTATTTTCACCGGTCGTTCATTCGACATACATAGTACAGTTGCTGTATTATTATAGCAATTTACGTACATACATAGTATTATACTATTTGTAAATACTTCGTGATCTCTTGGTCTCGTGTAAGATGTGAAGAATTTTATTTAGTTTTATTTAGATTTTGTTTTCGCGTATGATGCAGAATTTTGTAGAAATTATCCGTCAATGACGGATCGAGAATCATACGTGAGTCTATCTTGAATCATATTTTAAGTTTCCTGGAGAATTAGATATTAAATCGAAAAATGAAAAATGGGTAAAGAATAACTGATAAAGCTAACTACTATCTATTATTTACTATCCAAGAAATTAGATAAGTTTCCCGAGCGAACAGTAATTTTTAAAGGTCTCAGTAATTTTTCAATCATTTCAAACTTCAAGTTTTTTGCCTTGTCACGTATATGAGACAGTCGTGTATTTATATTTTAAATATTGACCAATGCTCAATTCCGCTCGAACGGAATTAGAAGGAACAGCCGTGTCCTCTGTCCTTCTCTCTCGCGGCCAGAGAAAGAGACGAGGCGCAATTTATAGCTTGACTGCCTCTCGTCAACGAAAACAGGAGAGGCAAGAGTGGAAAGTGTCACGCTCTACCAGCTGGAAAATAAAGAACCGAGAGCGCCACGACGGAAGACGAATTTGTCGATTCTCCATGGAGTCAGTTTTCACTCTCTGCCGACATGCGAAGAGCATTACGAAGATTGCCTCGTGACAATTACATGTTTTATTGTTCGTGAACGTTCTTTCTGAACGTTCACGTCATACCGTCACACAGCTATTGTTCTACGTGTTCTATCAATCTAAACTCCCCCCGTTTACGTCCCAATTACGTTCCTCGTGTAATCGTGACGTTTATTTTTCAATGAAAATTGAATTTCTTTTTTTTTTTAATTTGAATTGGGCGGAATTAATTTTTTTTTCAAATAAAAATTTAATTTAATAATAACTGCAGCGTGAAATTACAATATTTATACTCTATCACACATGTTATTCGCTGTTTTAATTCTTAAGTAGTAACTACTAGATGTTTTGTGTTCTCCGCGATGAAAGTCTCGCGTAGTAAGAACTCCAGAAATCAAGTAGTTTAACCCGGTGATATCAGTTACGAGTTAAATCCTCGATCCGCAGCTATGAACCGTTGCCACCTAACCGCCGTTTCTCGCCAACAAAAGGAAAAATCGAAAGAAACCAATTCACCGTGTTCCCCTCCTGTTTGCTACGTTCGTCGATTGCGTATTATCGTTACCACAAATCAATGGAAAGTGTCTCGTAAACGCGCCTAGACCGAGTTCTACACGGATAAAACCGTGGTTATCTCTGGTGAGAGGTTCGGTCGATCGTCGTTGGTTGACATCTACCCTTTGTACAGAATGGCATCGTTATAATCAATGACACCGAGATTGCATCAAAGAGATTCATTTTGCGGACAGAGTCGTTTTCCCTTCGTTCTTCTCTCTCTTTGCCTCTTTCTCTCTTTCTCTCTCTCTCCCTGTTCGTTCCTTTCAGCGCATCACGACGAGATAGGAGGGAGAATTTAGCAGTCTCGCTGGGAAAAAGAGGGAAACGGATCTACGAGACGAGTTTCGTCTGATGGCGGTAGACGAACGAAGTTAAGTAGATTGGGGAATTGAGGATCATTTTAATGCTTGGTTAAATTGCGTAATTGTAAGTGGTGGCTGCAAGCGCGACGGACACAGAGAGTTTCAGAGAGAAAGAGAGAGAGAGAGAGAGAGGAGAAGGCAAACGATATTCGACGGTGATTTCTGCAGAGGAAGGTATATAGACGAGGGGAGAAGCGAGGAAATACGAAGTTTGGGCCGGTTGAATCTTCGCGTGGTACGTATTTGCATGAGAAAGAGTCGGAGATTTATAACTCGTGTTAAAGTTGCTTCGGACGAGGCGCGGTTGAATGCAGTTTCAGAAATGCAACGAGATACGCAGGCCGTGACTTTGCTCCGATTTCCTTCCCTTGCGAAGAACAGTAGGTTGCTGATCGATTTCATTTGCTTATCCGTTCGTATAATTAGCTCGTTGTTCGCTCGCCTCTGTTCGATCTCTCTCTCTCTCTCTTTCTCTCTCGCTCTCGTTGAATGGATTTTCAAATGAGCTTTGATCTCTCTCCCTCAGTTCGCAACTGAGATTATAGTATCTCTGTTTGAACGCACGAAGAATCCTTTAATTTTGAATTTTCACGCAGGGATTGTATCTGCAGATACAATCCAGAGTGCAAAAGTGCGTGTCCTAATTTCTATCGAAGCGATACATCAAGTGAACGAGAGACCGTGAATTGAGTTCAATTTCAAGAGCTTGAAAGAGATCGTGCTTGTTGAAAAATTCGCGACAAAAAGGGCAGCACAATCTCGAGCTGGCAGCGGCAGCAAGACGAATCGAGGTTGGGACGGGTCGCGCGCGATTACTTCGCCCCTCATTGTCCGGGAACACTTATTCCGGCGTAATTACGTTTCGCCGCCGCGTGTTTACACGAGGCCTGAAAGAGGATCCCATGTAGCGAGCGGAGGCCGGGCGGGCGTACGTCCGAGAAAAAGAGAACTTACTAATTTACAGGCGCACCCGAAGGAATGCAGCACGCTGTTTTTCACGAGGGACGTAAACGAGCATCCCCCGGAGCCTGGAGGAATCTTGCACGTGCAATAAACTCCCGTCGCTCTTCGTTGCGTGCCACGAACAACATCAACCGTGGAGTACTAGAAGCAAGGGGTTGTAGGAGAGCATCTGAGAGAAAGAGAAAACGAGACACACAGAAAGAGAGAGAGAGAGAGAGAAAAGGAGAGGGAGACAGACAGAGTCACGACGAATTCACGTCGCGTCTTATGAACCCTGTAAACCGACTGCAAGCGACGCTTTAGGGCCCCATCAGCCTGCACCCCCGCTCGCCGTTGGAAACAAAACACCGCCATAAAGTATCACACGGAGGCTGAGTTGCCTAGAGAGCACGTAGGCCTTTATAAATTTTCTCTCGAACTCATCCTGCTCGGCGCCGCACCGACCAGGAGGGATATCCAGTTTTTCAAGTATTCTCGGCACGTGCTGTTGCACGGCTGTTCCCTGTACAGGCGCTGTACTGGCCTGTGCACCGTACCATACGTACTCGCTAGCGAGTAAAAGAGGAAGAGGAGAAAGCGGCTGGTTGTGGGGTGTTCCGGCAGCCCTTGGTTTTTTAAGGGTCGCGCACAGACAATCGCCACTCGAGAGGAGGCCGGAGGTGAGACAGCTCGCTGGAGCGTCCCATTCTTCCTCCAAGAAGGACAGCCTTCTTCCACCTCCTCGGTGAACGAAGAATCCTTCTCGATCCTCCAGCCGGATCGGTGAAGGATAGCCAGCCTTTCGACCGACGCTACCGCAGCGACGAATACCCGTTCCCTTCCCTATTGTCCGCGGATGACATTGTTATCGATGATATCGAGATTAGAGGTTGCCTGATGAATTCGGAGCGCCCTCTTGGGATGGCAGTCCCTTTCTTTCATTTTCTTGCCGATCTTCCCTCCCTTCCCCCCCACGTTCGTGGAGGGTGTCCTCCTCCGAGTCGTCGAGAAGACCGACCGGACAGATTAGACTCGTTACGCCGATACGTTAAATCGAAGAACGCGTCGTTAAGAACGGGACAGGCAGGGACGGAGAGCTCTAGCCCGGGAAACGATTGTTCCTAGCCAATCCGTCTTTCCGATCGTCCTTCGTCTCTTTTCATGGCTACGACCCGACAGCCAAGAATTCCCTTCTTTTTTTTTTCTCTCTCTTTCGGAGCAACTTACTT
Source organism: Tetragonula carbonaria (assembly GCA_032399595.1). Lineage (NCBI taxonomy): Eukaryota > Metazoa > Arthropoda > Insecta > Hymenoptera > Apidae > Tetragonula > Tetragonula carbonaria. The sequence continues at coordinate 12,013,156 of JAUCRC010000003.1, forward strand.
GGCTGATCTATTCGACGGATAAATGAGAATCGGACCGATTCGTAATCAATCGATGCGGTTCAATCGATCAGATTGAAGGTAGAAGGCGAGGTTGCGCTTTTTTGTTCGCGGGGAAGGAGAAAGGATGAGATTTCACTCAGTGGTTCGTGTAATTGGTACATTGAAATTATTCATATCGTGCGCCACGTTATATTTAACGAGGAAACCGTTTTAAAATTCTGATTGACATGAGATACGAGTATTATAATTACACGTTTATCTAGTGATCAAGAATCATGATATTTTTGAATCTCGCTACAGATTCCCATGAATGTGTAACAATTCTCGCAAATGTGAACACTTTCGCGAGCGCAATTACGAATTTCGAATGCAGCAGATATCGCATTTATTGGATACGAATCACTGGGTACAAAGATCGAGTGGAACCCAAACTACAAAGAAACGATCTACGAGAATAGTGCACAGGATAAATCGCTTTCCCAAAAGTTTCTTGACCCGAGCACACGCACGCTGCTTATCTCGTTTTTTACATCGCCGCAGCGAAACGAACGTTACTCGCAGTCGTAGGGCCATAATTTTTCAACTTCCTCTTCAACATTTACACACTTATTATCATTCCCCCCTATTATTCATCCTATGTATCTCGTCTAACTGGGCAACCGACCGTTCGCAGTTTCCACCGAGCTGTGTTGCGCGCGTCGTTAACGCTGTCCGACGTTTCTTCAACGCGATTTCTATCGACATCCGCGTTTTCCATGCCGCGGCAGAACAATGCCGGCCCCACTCGTATCGATACCATCGGCCGTAATTTCCACTTCGCGCGTCCACCCATCTCCACCGCAAGCTCGTAAATCATTCCCTTGGACAAATTGCCCACCTGGAATCGTTTTCCTGCTCTTCATACGCAGCGTAACGCGCCGCCGAGTGAACGACGATCCAGCCGGTTCGTCAAACTTTTCGCCGGCTCTTCTTTTCATCAAACAGCGAAGAAATCGTGATTATCGACGCGTCACGATATCAAACGCAAGCTGTCTATCAGCGGCGGATGTTTAAGCAGAGGCTAGACCACGACGATCTGCTGAAAGTTGAGTGGAGTGTAACTGTTGCCTGTGGTCGTTTCGCATTTACATGCGATTAGTCGATCGGGGCCGCTTTCACCGAGGAACCTTTCGAAACGGGATAACGATAATTTTGTTTGCTCGCGGTGGTTTGACCGCTTATTTCGAGGATTATTATTGGTTTCTGGAGATCGTGGATTCGAGCATAACGAGATCGTGAAGTCGGTCAGGAGCTGCAGTTGATGCGTCTCGAGAGTAAGTAATTCTAAAGAGATGTAAGGTTCAGAGGATGTAAAGTGTGTTCTTTAACAATGTTCTGTTTATGTTCCTTTCCAATGAATTTAACAACTGAAACAATTGAAGCGTCAATTTTGTCAATTTTGTAAATTGATAAATTTTTAAATTTGTTCTGTCAAAAGGGATTTCATCAGATTGAACTTGAATTAAAAAGTTTAAATAATCTAGCAAAAATATTTCTCGAAATCTACTTTTCCAAACTCACTCAGTTAAGTAATATCTGTAGCAACACGCGTTTTTGCGTTTTTGTTCAAGTAAATAAAATCTAAGTATTCCAAGCATCGCCACAAGCTCTTTGATCGTCGTTAGATTTCTATATAGATTCGCAAGAAATATCAAGCGTGCATCGCATATGAAATGGTACGCGAAATGTCCAAAGTACAGCGCGCTCTACAATACTCTTTAATCACATTCGCAAATACATGAATTTACGCAAAAGATAAAGATATACGCGAATTTAACGTCGAATATATTTAACGGGACAGATCGTTTGCTCGATCCGCACGCGATCTGAATAATCTCACGCTTTTATCTGACACCCCGTGCTATCATCCCGCATTTGTATCGGGACGCGTTAACCCGCGACACGAGGCTTCCCTCGAACCGAGTTGAAATTTTAACGCGTTCCGTTTCGTCCGGCAGAACAGATTTTGTGCAGGCACGTGGCGATTTCGAGTCTCCCCTATATTCGTTCGCGCTTCCATTCGAGGGGGTGGTGGGATTGAGGGTGGGAGAGGACCGATAAAAATCGAACCACGCGCCAGGCCGAAGGGAATAATAAAAGTTATGTCCGTGGCAGTGGTCGCAACGTTTTAATTATCGCACGCTAGCAGATCGATGTGAACGAAAAAAATTCGTGCTGTACGCGCGAATTTATCAAACGTCATTTAATCGAATCAAGCGACGCGAGGTTTGGTCCACCCTCTCTCTTTTCCTCCGTCCCCTCGTTCTCCGGTCGCCCTTTGACCCTCTTCTTCCCCCCCTTCCTCTTCCTCTCCTTTCGGCAAAGAACAAAAGTCGTATATTCGCGACAGCTAGGGTTTGCTGTGCACGCCGACAATCGCGCACAATGTCACCCCTTTCGTTTCGTTTCTCTCTCTTTCTCTCTTTCTCTGTCTTCCGAGTCGTTCATTCGATATTTCATCCTCGTCGGTTTTCAACCCCTCGAGTTTCCACTCTGTGTCGTGCTTCTTTTAACCAGCAGCGTTTTCTCTTCCGTTACACGCACCGTCTACAGTCGTTCGCAGAAGTTTACGTACACCTGTCAGATCGCAAATGTTTCAAGAAATACGCGTTTGAGATAAACGCCGGTTTATCTCGCGCTTGTTAATTCGGCAGAAATTCTGAAAAAGAAACGGCGTTGCATTTGCTTGCTGGAAAATAAATACAAATCGAGACGATTACCGTAGACTACTTTGAACCGTAGGGAATGCATTCTTCTTGCTATTATGCAATAGAAGAAGTTTAGAATAAGTATTTTATTCGCTTTCTATAAATACATAGATTTTCGTAAAATCGTGTCCCGTTTATGTTCTTTTAAACAATATTATTTTGAATGTCGTGGATATTCTAAAATTTAACTGTTTTTAACTGATAAATTGATTAAGATCAATAAGATATCTAGGAATCCATTTATTTTTTCCTTTTCTATATATATTTGAAATTCGTCTGACGCAGATCGTGTCTTGTTTACGTTCTCTTAAACGATATTGTTTCGAACGTCGTAGATAATCCACAATTTATCTATTTCTAACTGGCAAATTAATTCGATTAATCGACAAAATATGCAGAACTCTATTTATTTTCCTCTTTGTTAAACATTCGAAATTTGTCTAACGTGCCGCAGACTTTTTCCACTGACTGTATGTCCTTGTTTCGCTACCTGGCTGCTCCACCTCTCCCATATTTTTTCCCCTCTTCATTCTTTTTCCTCTTCCGCTTCCTTGTTGCTCGCTCGAAAACTAGACCTCGCTTGTCGCGTGAATGTCACTTCGCGCTCTGCGTCCCGGAATTGTTGCTCTTATTGTCGCGACGTCGAATATCGTCCGTGGTCGATGCGCGCGATGCAAATTACTTTGAAAAACAGAGAGAGAGAGAGAGAGAGAGAAGATGGAGAAGAAGTGTAGGAAAAGTTTACGTATGGAAAACTGGAGAGAACGAAGTCGCGAACGGGATGCGCGAATTCGTTAGAGTTTGCGGTCCCATGTCACGTCGAACGCTTTGCGAAGTTATTTCGGACCGGGGGAAAATCGTAAACAGCGACACGAAGAGAAATTGTTTGAGGGCGGAGGAGGGAAAACGGTTTCCGCTGAGAAATATGGATTCACTCTGGCACGAAACGGTTGCGAATTAGTCTAATAAATGTCTCCGAAGTGAGTGAAATACGACGTCGCGCGATTTAATGGCTTTGGTTTACCGCTGATAATGAAAACGAGAAAGTGAATTCTTATAGAAAGATAAAGAGCGAATGAGCGAAGAATTGTTGGCCAATAATTTTTAGAAGCTGTTAGGAATTTTCGAGAAGACTACAGTGAGGTAATGATGGAATAGGTAACACGTTTTGCGTGTATTTATCGTAGGAAATGTACAGTGTCGATAGTTACATAGAAATTATAGAACACTTGTTTCGTGCTTCAAACCACCAACGTCTGTTTATACGTGCACCCATTTCCCTTAAAACTTTCCTCTAATCCATCTCGATTAACTCTCTTCGAAACTAGACCGCGAGTTTTTATTTTAAATATAAATTTCGTATAAAATTCAGAATGACGAATCGTCCGAAATGTTTCATAATAGAATTCAACGTGCGAATTATAAATTATTTGGAATATTCTGAATAGGATTTAAGCGGCGATTCGTCTCACGTGTTGAAAAAAATTATTGGACACAACTCAGCACGTTCTGCGTATTCTCTGCATGCTACTTCGTGTACCCTCGGATTTCATACAAACTCATGAAAATCCGCGATCTGCTCGCAACTAATCGCAACCAAAAGAAGCAGAACCGCGCAAACAGATAAATAAATCCTTCGGCAAAGATCGATCCGCCGTGGCACGCGAAACTTCCGATCGGACAACTTACAGCCTGAAGAACAAATAAAAGCGCGGCCGGGACGGGCTTGCGAAAATACATTTTCGTTGATTCGGCGACCACCGTGTCCGGCTACGTTGCTTGTTTGGTGCTTCGAAAGCTCGTCGACTGGCTCTCTGGCGGTGTTTTTCCGCATTGCCGGCGAGAGTGTGCTACAGCGTGCGGACCAAGCGGGCACAAAAGTTGCTGGAAAAACTTTCCGACCGTGGGCCAAATACAGACTATCCGGAATCGCTACACCTACACATATAACACGTACATTCGTGTACATGTATGTGTGCACGTTTTCCTTATACATATTACGTAGTACACACATACACGCACGTACGTGCGCGCACACATTAAGGGAGAAACAGAAGTTCCAAGCAGGCAACGGAGCTCTGAAAAGGGTGAGGGATTGTCGAAGAGGGTGGCCGTGGAATTGCGGCCCGCATAGCGGTGTCAAAGCCGTGCGCTGCGCTTTCGGATCCTCCTGCTCGACCACCGCCTTTGTACGTTTGAGGTTTCGCGGCCAGTAAAAACTGTGGGCGAATCGAGGGATTGGCCGGGCGTGACGGCTGGAGGGGGGGCGGAGGGGTTGCTTGGTTCGAGGGTTGGTCAGGAGGAAGCATTTCGTGTATTTCGCGAACCGGCTGGAGAACCGACGGGTCAAACATCGCTCGGCTTAGATCTGCCAGAACGATCGCCAGAACGATCTCGCCACGCCTGTCCGAGACTGTCGTCGCGGAAGATTTGTTCAAATACTTCTGAACGTTCGAGCTGAATTACCGAGTGAATTCTATGTGTTGATTGTCGAAGATACGTCGTTACATATTTCGCGTTGCAATTTCGGAAAAGTTTCCATTTCATTCAGTCTGGTTTCATCAGGTTCCGTTGCTGAAAGTAACAGAGCTCGAGCATGAATCAGTCGTTTCATTTGTTTTCCGGAGGAACATCACGTGACGCGTAACACGTTGCAAATCGGCGAAATTGGGTCGAAACGCCGAGTTTATAATTTAAATATTAATCCAGATTCTTTCTTTGGCGAAACTTGAACACGATGAGGTATTGCGAGCGGAGAAGAAAACGCAAAGAAATTCAGTTTCTCCAGAAACTTGTAAAAAAAAAAACTCGCGGCGAAACTTCCCGCGACTGCTTGAAAATTCAAGAGGAGCGCGCTGCTTGTTCTTTACCGGGACAAGCCACGAGAAATTAAAAAATACTATCAAAGTTTTCGTTCTCTTTCTTTTTGCTATCTTTTTTTTTTTCTTCTTTTTTGAGCGTGTTGGAAGGTTGAAGCGTTTTGCGTGGATGAGAACGCCGGGAGAAGCTAAGCTGTCGTTTCGGATCCCGGGATAAATCTCATTTATCAGTGAGAACGATTTCCAGAATTCCCCGGGCGCAGCGGTATTCCCTCTCTCGCGGAAGAAATTTTTCTCCAAATGTTCAGCGTGGATATTTCGCGCGAGATCGTGGCAGAAACTCGAGCATGTCTGCCCCGATGAAAAACGAGAGGGAAAGAAATAGGCCGCGAAGAGGAACAGAGACAGGTCGACTTTCTTTTCGCTTGACGCGAAACAGTTGCGCAAAATTTGACACGGAACGATCCAGTTTCAAGACTAAGTTTCGCGAAGACGCCTTGGCTAACGCTCGCAGAGAAGCGGTCGTCGTGGGGAAATCGAAACGTACGGACGTATCAAGCCCGTCCGCTTTGATTCACCGTGTCGTGAAATATAAATAGCCGAACTATCGGCAAGAAAAATAATGCCGAGCGGTGGAAAACACCGTGAAGAAACTCGCACAAACAGAACGGTGACGCGCATTCCCGACGAAAGTGATACGACTCGAAAAAAAAAAGGAAGATGTTTTTCAGGAGAAGAGGAGAACAATTTTCGGACGAAATTAAAAACTATTGGTCGAAGAACCAACAACTCGAAGTAACATGTTTTTCATCCTATCGCACTTGTTCACCATCATGATCAGTGTAAAATTTATAGCATAACGACATAGCATATAATTGCTATTATTCTACTAGTCAAATTATGAGAATAAATGAAGATTTTCGTAGTTGGCGAAAGAGTTCTCGCAACGATAACGCGAGAATTTTTTTTGAGTAATATGCTCACTGCGTGTGAGCCAACGATGGCCGTGCTCTCGCGCAGCTTAGAAACTGGAACGAAGAACACAAGCGAGGTATAAGGATCCGCTGTCGTGTCACAGACAGGCCGGATACGAGGGATTCCAGCTCGTTCAAAGCTACCTCAAAGGTGGTTACATTAAGTTGCACACACTGCCGACTGCATCCACGTATTTCCACAATATCCATAGAACAGGGTGAAACCCGGCGGTGGGTGGGGAACAGTGGTTAGGCCAGCGACACAGGATTCAGGTCCCCGGAACACGATTGTTGCATTATTCGAGGACCACAGCTTTCGAACTTGCGGCGCGGAGCTTGCGACAGCCTCGTTCCACTACGAAACCGCGACGAAAGAATTAACCTCTTGAATACACGTTACCAAGGACTGGCTTTTAGTCGTTGCTCCTGTTCCGCTTTCGCAGCTTCTTGTCCTTCTTTCTTTTCTCCCTTTTTTTTTTTTTTCTTTAAGTCCTTGGGCTCTTTCCCTGCCTGCTCGTTTTCAGTAATGCCTCGTATCTTTTTTTTGCTTTCTCACTATTTTATTATTTCTCTCGCTCTCCTCTTCTTCTTCTTTTTTTTCTGTTCTTTTCTTTTACTCCGAGGGATCTTCTCCTTCGACTTCCCTTTTCGACTTTCTCTCTCACTCTCACTCTCTTTTTCTTTCTCTCTTTTTTCGTGGTCGGAAAATCGCGAGACGAGCAGGAATTCTTTTCATTCGGAATTTCGTCCCGCGAGCGACGACGCACTCTCGCTCTCGCTCGTAGAAACAAGCCAGTGCAAACTTGACGATTCCTTGAACTTCCTCCGCCATTCTTTTCTCGCTTCCGTTTTTGTGATTTGTATTCGTTGGAATTTTAATTAACTGTCGAGTATTCGCAGAAGAATTGTCCGTTTCATTTTAATTACTGTAGAATTCTTGTGAAATATGAGGTCACGAAAATTCTTTTTTTTTAATTCAAAATTCAAATTAATACAGGACTCGAAAGAGCCATGATCGAAAACTTTCACTCTGATTGTCGCTGTAATTTAACTCACGAGGGTTTGAGCACTTTGAACTTGAATGACCAGTCGAATGACTTGAATTTCCAAATTTAAAATTAAAAATTAACTTCAGGTTCAAATAAGTGACTTAGTCATGAGCTTTCGAAAACTTTCGATTATCATGGTAATTTAACATAATTTTAACGGCCAGTTGAGTAACTTAAATTACCAAACTCAAACATAGAAATTAACTTCAGATTGAACCAGGACATGGCCACGGTGGAAAACTATGATTGTCACCATAATTTAACTCAGATAGATTTGAATACTCTCAATTTGAATGTCCAACTCAATAACTTGAATTTCCAAACTTAAATTTAAAAATTAACTTCAGATTGAACCAGGACTTGGCCATGATTGATTGTTACGGTAATTTAACATGATTTGAACGACCACACGAATGACTTGAATTTCCAAACTTAAGCGTGCAGGAAAAAGAAACTTCTGATAACCCACTCCGAGTGTGTCTCCGCACAGAAACATCGACTAACGTGTCTCGACTGTCGTTGCCACGACGAGCTCCTTATTCGAAACCGGCGCAATTTATTCATCGTTACGTTCTCTCTGTTCGTTCGCTTCAATAGCGACTTCGCGAGAACGACGGCTGGTTGGTCCACGGTCGCGACGCGAGGCCGTGGGTTGGCGTTTCGGAGAACAATCAGAATTCCAGCAGGAAGAGGAGAACAGTGGCGTTTACGCCGGGAGAGGTTGCCGAGCCTCGACGTTTCATTTCCGCCGACAGGACGGAAGTTTCCTTTTCCGTATGGAGGAGTTTGTCTCTCGCACGCCGCGGGCCAAAGTGGGCAAACACGGGGGAAAAAGAGGGGAAAAAGGAAAATGGCCGTGAGAGGAGTTACCTCAGCGTGACACAGGTTGGAGAGGGAGAGGGCGAGCGAGTTCGCGACGAGCGGAGTAAAAACAGTCGGCTTAAGGAGTTTAAATATACGTTGGAAATTAAGACTGCTTGCACGCAAACCATACGCGAGAGTTCGAGTTGTTTCCTCTTCCTCGTTTCCACGCTGATTTCTTCTCAACGACGACGACGGCGCGTGTCCAGTAACATTCGTTGCGATTAATCCTTTGCTGCCGGCGACTCGGGAGCTAGAGAGCTTGCTTTCTAGAATTCTAGAATTCTGGAATGCAACGAGCCGGACGCAATTTTTATCTTCATTTATTTATCAGGGAACTGAGTAAAATATTTCTGTTGTCGTTAGAGGTGAAGCTTTACGAGCAATCCCTATGATGGGTCATCGTTCACTCGTTTTTCTTGTTATTTTACCATTTATGTAATTTTTTTTTCCATTTAAAGTAACTGGTATTTTGAATTATAAATGTATTTAAGAAGAACATAAGATATCGCTCTTCGAAATTTAAGACGAAGTTTAGAGATGCCGGGAATGTTATTTTTCCAGAATGTATTTCTTACAGTTACTTATTACACAAGTCAAGTATCATTTTATAGTTGCGTACAAAAATTTGATTCTACGAGAAACAATTAATTGAAAATTGACTAATATTTGCCACAGATACTTTGTGCGATCGTAGCAGTTTTCAGTGTATTGGATTTACAGTTCTGAGAATATATTTCAAAGGGGCAAAGTTCACATGTTGAAAACCAATTAATATCTGTGCCTCTGGTATTTTTTCGATGTTGAAGATGATACATGGAAATACCTTAGTTCCACTAATAGAGTCGGATCTCGGGGATAATTTCGTTCTAGCGTTAGAATTTAGATTTCGAGAGTGCTTTCTTCTGAATAATGACGAATGGCGTTCTGACACGTGGCTGGCGTGCGGTTTCGGACTCGCAGCAACGGCTCAAAATAGACACACTATGAGAACATCCTCATTTGTGTTAGTAGCCGCGCATATATCTTCATGCCACGCCCAGTACAACCTGGAAGTGGCTATTGAGACGTACTTAGTGATTCATCTTTTCTTTCTCTTTTTCCCTTTTTTTTTCTCTATCCTCCTCCCGGGGGGGGGGCAGAAATACAACGACAGCCGATTAATCTAAATGAACGAGGGGAAACAAATAGGAAAACGATTGGAGAAAAATTACAGCGAGAAAATAACAAACTGTCCTTTGTATGTTTGCTGTTTCTAGTGTCATACATTCGTTGCCCGTTGATGAAATTTATTATCTTTGAAGAAGATATTTTAAAGAGAATTTTTTTTGTCGGAAATTTTTGTGACACGTAATTTTGACATTTATGTGCGTGATTTACAAGCTGCGGATTTTTATGAGAAATTCGAAACTGTAAATATGCAGAAATATTCGAAATACAGGTAAAACTTACTTAGGTTCTATTCTACGTTCGTGAAAATTTTCAAATGTACAAAAATGCACGATATGATAGCTTTTCCGGAATAAGTAATTTCTTACAAAATGTTAAGGAAATAATTTGAAGGCGATGTAATAATAATAGTTAAAAGCGAGGAATTTTCACTCTGCGATGTCATGCGATTTTATTTGTAACATGCAAAGATAATTTGTATTCCTTTTACTTCTAATCACTGCTCAAAGTTCCATGCTTTTTAGCAATATTCAAACGATTTGTATTTTTGCCGGTTCGAAATATGCTTCGCTGCAAAGTGAGTAATATCGGCGATTTATTTGATATCATGCGGCTAAAACGGCCCTGATTGCGTCTCATTTCGCAGTAAGTGAATTGAGGCAAACAGGTCGAAACGAAGGTGAGAACATATGGCCTCGTGAAAAAAAGTGTCGCAATGCTCGATGGATTGACCTTTGGCTCGCCTTCTCATTCGTAGCTTTACCGTGGCATCCCAAATATAATCATTGTAAATGTGACGCTCAATCATCTCGCATTTCAACACTGGAAACGAGTTTATGCCGTCGTGCCTTTAAGCCTTTAGATTTTTATCGTTTTATCTTCGTTATCCTCGAATTGAATTGCTTTTCGAACCATAAGAATATCTTAAGTTCAGTCTCTGGATAAAATATTGTCGCAATTGATGTTACCATTTCGTGCACGACGAGACGATATATTCGCAACAATTAATACACGTTCATGAGGAATTTCACGAGAAATGAAATGCTAATCTTTTTTGTTTTTTTTTCAAATATATGTAACATAAATTCAAAATCTCCTGAACCTTTCTAGTGAACAATTTACGAATTCTTTATTGATTTTCAATCAATTTTTGCTTCGTTCATAAACCAGTTGTTTCACTTTCAGTTTTATTTATTTCGTTCTATTTATATTTTAACGAAGTTCTCTTCTTTTTTTTATCAATCTCCAATTCAGATTTTCATTTCCTTTTATCGTGTTGTTTCACGTGCACTTAAGGCGATCAATTCTTTTGTTCGGTTACACGTACGCAAGTACACACAGGCCTGTAGATGAGAAAGTGAACGGATCGGTAAACGCAATACGTTAATTGGAGGCCAGCATTTTGTTTGCCACGACGATAATTGCTCAGCGAATTGGGAAATCCAAAACAGTTGTTGTTCTCTAGTGCTCTGCTCAAATAGAGAGAGAGAGAGAGAGAGAGAGAGAGAGAGAGAGAGAGTGATCGTTGTTTCTCGATCACTCTTTCTCTCTCGCCTATTATCAACAGCTACGCTTGCCGGTCGTTGGTCATCGCCAACTGTTTTATTACCAACCGATAATTTTCGTTTAATTGTCTGCGTTCTAACCAAGATTCCGTTTGTCTGTTTTTCGTTACGAATTCAATGCGCGACCGAAGGAAAATCTGTTGTTTATTAACGCTGAACTTATCGTCAAAACGTTGCGTGTAATATATTTAATTCATTGAGTATAAATACATCGATTTTAGATTATCCTTTGCGATGTACAATTAAATCTTCATTAATTAAAAGCGTGCTAAAAACAGCGAGTTTAAATTTCATTTTAATGATTAATAACAACATGTTGTAATGTAATCAATTGCTAATAATGATGTTAATTTGGAATGTTCTAACAGTTTAGTAGAATCGTGATATGATAAAATACTTTAGCGAAAGTAGTCAAATTCTTGTATGATTGGTCGCAGTAAGTAGACAAGGTAACTTTTACACTGATTTTGAACTGACATCTCTGGGCTGCGATAGTTTTTTCGTTTCTACTGAAATGTAGCGAAACATCTGCTCTCATTATAAATTATACTTGAATTTATCTTCCTTTCCAAATTTGAATGTATCGTAATTTGCATCGTTTATATTACCTCGTTCATTATAGAAAACATACGTGTATCACTTTGTTCCGAGAATAATTCATTCGACTTAAACGATATCACGGAGTCATATAATGACTATTGAAATTTCGAGTTGAATCTCTTGATTTCAGAACTTTCGGTTGAATTGAATTTTGCAACCGAATCCGAACGAGTTCTGAATTTCAACACCATCCAACATGGATTATCGCGATGCAAAGTTCCACATTTAGGTTTACACCTTTCCATTTTCCAACAACGAAACTCCACAATCTTCCGTCGCGTAATGTAAAGTGTAAAACTATCGAGAAACCTTTATCAACGTAATTTTTAGCAATAGTACGTCGGAGACTAGGCGATTTTCAGATTGCCAAAAAGAATTCAGTTTTCCGAACCCATCTGGCGCGGAAAGTCAAACGGTAGGACGGGGCCGTTGCGCCTTTGATCCTCGAAATTGGCCACAGTCCGGTGACCCGGCGACCTAACGTCAAATTCGAACAATGCCCAGAACCTTTTGCTATCACTCGGTACAAAGGTTATCGAGGCTAATAGAGTAGGTTGCAGCGGGCCACCAAGCCACGCCAAGTTTAGCACCGTGGAATCCAGCCCAAACACGACCGAAATAAATACTAATCGCGATTCTTAATCAACGAATCCCGGCCTCTATATATAAAGGCCGTAATTCTACCGCTGCCAAATCGCTTCGAGCGCCGTGGATTATTTAAAGTGAAACTTATCGCGCCGCTGTACCTACGCTGCACCGATCGTTTCTGGTCCTTTTCATGATTCTCGAACGTTGAATTACACGAGAGAGAGAGAGAGAGAGAGAGAGAGTCTGTCGAAACTCTGTCGCTCTGTAATACTTTACGAGCTGACGATTTAAATATACCTCTCTTCTTCGATTATTTAGAGACAAACCTCGCCGCTTCGTGTACACGTCTCGCCGACCGTTCCACGTTTCGGCTCCCTGTGAATTCGCTTTTAAACGAACGAGATTCGATTAAAGAATCAATTATACATACAGGTACAAGTCTTTTAGAATCATCGTAGTATACAGTCTGAAACTGAGCGTTCCTTTCAAAGGCTGAAATAATTCGCCAGAAAATTCTGAACTTCTTTTTCTTCTTCAATAATCTCTCCGCCGACTTAACCCTGGTTAAAGACCAGCGCTGCGTTTCGTTTGCGATCCCTTTCAATCAATTTATATATAATAAAGTGTCGAGACTGTGAATCGAGTTTCGAATAGTAACTCGGGAAAATTCGGGATATTTAATTCGACGGGTTTGGGTGATTAACCGGGGAATGTTCAATGAAATGAAAAATCTCAAAAACTAAATAACATGCGCAATTGTTATTGTCCCAATAATTAATGTATTCGGTAATAAACACTCGAAAATTTCTTACTGTTATTTTCTACTTAATGTTTAGTGCTTAATGCTTAAGTCTGCATTAGGCGTTTGTTTAAATCTTTGTTATCGATATTAACGGATCTCCGTTGCACAAGTGCGCTTGGCATGATCTCGTTTTACTCGCGAACGAAGAGCGTACTCTCGACGAGAAGCGTTCTCTGTGACGCGGCGAGTTCAGGCCTCCCCTTAGCTTCTAATTATACGTGACCTATGTTTGGACACCGGGCCGATACTTTCTGGCATTGACAGTCTCTCTCTCTCTCTCTCTCTCTCCTTCTTTCTTTCTCTGTATCTCTCGCCGAACGCACGCTCGTTTCGCGATATCGTTTCGCAACGAATTCATTGAATCCGTGCACGGCTTCGTACGCGATATATTCCGCGGATGGAAATTTATATTGGATACCGACCAGGATGACGGTCGACGATTGTTCCACCCAGGTGGGTCAACGTGATCGCGCCAGGGCAGTCAGGCGATTCAGGCGATTACCGTGATAAATTTGACTTGAAAATTTCATGCCGCCGAAAATGGAAATAGGCAGGGTGGATCCAAGTTCCATCAGTCGTTCGTTCGTACTTTGAATTTGGCCCGACGCTTACACGCGTTCTTTTCTGCGATTATAACGAATGGATAGTAACGAGTTTCATAGGCCGTTTAAGTTATTATTTATGAAAATTATGTTGGAGAAGCTTCTGCCACGTCATCGGATGGTCGTACGAGTTGCGGTTTGACGCGATTGTTTTTCATCGCTGACGAAATTTCGTTTGAAAAACAAATTCATTGGTCATTGTTTAGTTCTTGGTTTAGTTTATTTTAATGCATCATCGATATCGTCGAAACTGTACCAAATAAACATCCCCCAAGATGATAATCATAATGGTGTAACTCAGTTCATCTTTTCTGATGAAATCTGTTTAATCCGCTGTGTGTCTTTCAAGTTGTAACTAAAAAGGACGATTGAGGTTATCTTCGAATTACTACAACTAGTATCTAAATAATCTTTTCCTTGCTCGAATCTTCTACCCAATCTCGGAGAACGACGATTGAAATCGCGTAATTTAAACCTTGCCATTTTTCCTAGACATAATAATCCCGTCGAGATTATCCTATACGCGATAGGAACGAGAAATTCGTCCATAGAATTACATCCGTGGATTTACGACGCGAGCAACCCGAATACATGATGCAACAGATCCCGATTGTGTATCCGGGATCCCGATCCCGATATCGGCACAGCACGATGGAGAATCGGAGAGAAAGAAACGGAGAGGAAAAGAGAGGGAAAAAAACAGAGAGAAAAAGACAGAGAGAGAAAAAAAATCGTTACCCAGCGGAATCGGTGCGTAAATGTTCGAGTTAACCTCCGTTAACCTCGGCCGTCTCGGTCTCGTTGAATTCAATGTATCGGTGACGTCAAAACGTCGCTTTAATTCGACCGTATCGGTATATGGAATGTCTGCGCGACCCATTAATACCCACGTGAAACGGAGCCCGTGTTTCGAGAAATATCGCGCGCGGGAACGTGTATCCGCTCGTCATTGACGCGGGGAACATTGACGAGCATACTCGAGCCCGACATGCGTCGCGTTGTAACGACGGAGAAATTGAACTTCGCAACGACACGTAACGCGATATGGTAGATAGGGTGATACACGTACACGCTTTGATCGAGACGTTTGTGTCCGCGGATGTACGAATTTAATAGTCCGTCGCCGTTTACCGTGATAAAAGTTAGTATGTCGAAGTAGTAGTTCGAAGTATGTCGGGGGAAGTATTCTGTTGGATTTCGATCGCGCACGATCGCTATGAATTTGATTATGAGTTGAAAGCGAAGGGTCCAGTGTTCTAAGAGTGAAAGCTTTTGCTAATCTAAAAATATTGTAATATTTATCATCCGAGGAAGTCTCGAACGAAAGGATAATTATTTGTTAATTTGTGAATTTGACCGTGTATTTCGTAATTATTAAACTGAAAAAAGTAAACTAAATTCGGAATTCGAAAGAAACGCAGACATTCTGTATCTCGACGATCCAGTATTTATTTCCTGATAAACAAAATCCTCTGTCACGATCCGTAGCTTTCGATAGAATCAAGAACAGATCGCCAATTATCAATTATCTGAATTGCAAAAGCCGTATAATCTCCGATAGAGAGAAGAATTCGAACTCGGATCGCAGGCGACGATTTCGACCAATGCAGTTAGCGTCGAATCGCGTCGAATCGCGGAAGATCGTTTGCAGTCTTTGCGAGCTCGACTATTCGACAGATAAACGATAGCACGCACGTAGGATGAACAGAAAGGAGGGTTGAGCGAGACCGGCTAGCGTGGAAAACGCATATAAAAACGAAGCGTGCGCCCCGGTGAAATCGGATTAAGAAATCGAGCCTGGATATTGCATTTTTGATCGGGTTCTGTCGGTCGAGTAGCCTCCGCGGCTCGCACCGCCACCGACCAGGCGGCTTTCCTCTTGGATTGAATTATTAAATTCAATTTTTCGAGTACTGAGAGATTTAAATTATTAAGCCCGGCCTTGAGTGCCGGAGACTTTCTTTGCAATCGCGGCCGCCGTAGGCGCGCTTTTCTACTCCCCGCCGGAAACGATGTCGCCCTGTTCCCTCGATCACGAAATCGGTTACGCGGCTAGTGGTGAAAGTGTAACGAGCAGATTCAGATTACAGTGTAGCTACTTAGTTGACTACAGTATGCTGGTAAGATACAACAATCCTCATGATCGACAACAACTATTCTTAACATTTTCCAGTGTAAATTATATGTATAAAATTTTTGAAGAATCATCGTACTGGAACTTAAATGGATATTTTATGTTTCAATTTCCTTTTGATTGAAGGGGTAAGTTGAAGTATAACTAGCAGAGTGTAGTTGCTTTGCTGATTAAAGCGTTTTGTTCGTTTTGAAACTTGAGAAGTTCTCGGATATTTTTTTATTTAAATAGGACTGAATGAAACGAAATTCATCATAACCTTTTGAACTCGTGCGTCACGCCGGAGCTGACGGTACAAATTCGCAGTAGGAATTATTTTAAAAATTACGACACTTTAAAAAAATTACAAAAAATATATTACACAATAATGATAAGAAATAAATGGAAAACATGGAATTTTGGCGCAGTAGGAATTGTTTTAAAAATTACGACACTTTAAAAAAATTACAAAAAATATTACACAATAATGATAAGAAATAAATAGAAAACATTGAATTTTACCGTTGCACATTAATTTACCTATCTTAAAATAAGTACAAGTGGACGTACAACAACACTGATAACAAATCGAGTCCAAATTTTAATATATTACCTGAACAGTCAGATTAGTCAATCGAGCTAACGAATCAGTATTTTTTCCATAGGATGTTGCATTCGTTTCACTTACATTGTCCCTCCAATCGAACGAATAGTTACGTCGCGATCTAAACTTTCTCTTGCTACATGTTTTCGCTTTTACGTCGCATCGTGACGCATTTCATTGAAAATGTAACCGCGATTGTCGCGAGAAAAAGGAAAGGAGAATAAGAGAGGAGGAAGGAAATTCGCAGGATCGTACGAGCCGTCGTCAATTCCCGGGGAATTTAAGCCAGACACACTCCGGCTATCGAGACGATCGCGTCGAGTCTCTTTTCCCTTCTCGAGGGATCGTCGGGTTAGAGGTCTTTCTATCAAGGTTCATTCACGGCGTTGGAAATCGAAAAACGCTCGACGCTCGAAACTCGGATATTTCTACGGGTGCCATAATATCGCTGCCGCGGAGATATCCTGCGGAAGCCCTCCTCCTCCTCGTTCCTATTTCGCTCGTTCACATTCGCCCCCGCGCCGTCGAATCCGATGTATCGACAGAAATCGTTTATTCCCTCGGTCGTACGTCGTTTATTTGTTTCTCCTCGGTCGTGAATCGATCGCCGATCTCTTTCTTGATTTGTCGCCGCTATTTATCGTTGTTCTATTCCATTTATTTTCACTGCGTAAAGACAGAATGCATAAAGAACGTGAATGATGTTTCATTAAAGAGGATGTTTAATTAAGATCTTGACACGAGATTGAATTCGAATAACTTTCCCCATAAAAAGGATGACTTTTGCCAGTGAGAAAGGAAAAGGATAGAACAAACATATCTTTCTCTCGAGAAGTGATAGTTGGACTGAAATGAATAATTTCCACTTTCATCGCTGCGTATCAATCTCTCACTTTATGACGTTAAATCGCAATTCGTGATGGGAATTATAATCGCGTGGATCGATAGAATAAATTCGAGAGGAAGTCACTATTTTTATAAAAAAGAGATATCGATTCTCTCCGAAGGTTAAACAAAGATATGTGGATGGCATTTGTAACGGAGAGGAGATTTCAGTTTGAACGGGAATATCAATTTCAGTTGTTCAAACTGAAGTGAGTTCGTTTTTTTTCTCTCCTTTCTTTTTTTTAGAATTGCCCATAATTCATCTAACGTCGCAAGAATGAGTCGAGCCAATATTTTCACTGAAATAATCTTTCGCGAAGTCTTGAAGTCAATAGATCGAGCATTTCGCTGCTCTACGAATTATTTCAGATCCGAATTGTGCCATTAAAAATTGACAGCAGACTCGCAGTCACACACACATACACATACAGTTGATTTCCAGCGAATTTGAATCGATTTGTTCCAGATTGCTCGGTCGACCGTCGTTTATCTAGGGGGATTTAATCGGCTGTCGTTCGCTTTGTTCCTCAGTAACGATGTGCGGACTCTGCGGAACGCGCGCCAAGTCAAAACGAAAATTCGTCGAACGGTGAACCATTTAATGCCCTCGTCGCGATATAATATGTCGCACTTTTTGTGTTATGTCGGTCATTGTGCGCGTACCGTACGGAGTTTTCGAAAGTCAAACGGCGTGGACGGTCATCGCATTGTTTTGTAATAATTCGTTTATTCTTTCGGCTGACAGGGTTACGGGAACGGAGGGAGCGGAGTTTGTTGGCCGGTCAAATAAATTGGAAGATATTGTCGAGCCGGGCGATGCTGGGTAGGATCGTTCTTTTGTCGTGCTTTTATCGGTCGACGGATTCGATCAACGAACGCTCGCGTTGTTCCGATTTTAATCCGTAATCGACCACGCGAAAGAGTTAAATTGCTTGGCTCTATAAAATTCCCGGACAGAAACAAGAGAGAGAGAGAGAAACTCTTTTGTTTATGGTGGACCGTGATATGATTCGATAATGAAAACTGAAAACCGTATGCACGATGACGAGGAGTAATATAATAATTTTATTTGAATACGGTTCTTCCTTTCTTTCTTTTCTTTTTCTGTTGTTGTTGTTGTTGTTGTTTTGTTTTTATTACGGATCACGTTGTTTTCACGAATTGAAAATGACTTTTAGAAAATATATTTCGTTCGGATATATAATATGATCTCACGTCGAACGAGAGAAATGTATCATCGATAGATCATTGATGGTGATAGACACAAATTTAAATTGTGAGCGTGAGTTTTAACGCTCGCGATTTCGCAAATGAAAGATATCTCAGATTTCTATTGAAATAAGATTATAAGAATCGTGTTATTGATACAATAACGAGCAATAATAAATCAGGTAACACTTAAATTTGAATTCAACGTCAGACATTAGGCGAGAAGAACTCTTGTGCGAGTTTCGTAAATTATCCATTATTGACCCACTTCCACCGTATAATATTTGTTATTACCTTCGGACCAAATTTTCTCTTGAAAATTAAAGATAACCAGAATTTCATCGCGCGAAGATACCTGCTTAATACCACGCAAACAGAGTAATCAAATGCGCGGAGTAAATAAGAGATTTGCGTCCGCGTGAATGATGGGACACTTACGAACAGTTTCTCCAGCTCCGTGCAATATCCACAATTTCCCGAGGACTTTAATACTCGATCGTCTATCTCGAACGGTCTCTGAAAATACTATTATTCACCGAGAGGACAGAATAAAACGTGTCGGAGTTTCCATCGGAAGGTAGAACGACGTCCCTTAATAGTGTCCGGCTACGCTAGAATAGACGAGGCGAATACGAAGGAAAAAAGAAACAGAGAGAGAGAGAGAGAGAGAGAGAGAAGGACGTAGTCCGATGGAAACGTGCGCCAAAGGATCTTTACTGGCTAGTTTTCCGCGCGATTTCCCGCGAGAAAACGAGAAAGGATTGAGGGTCCGAGATTGGAGCGAAACGTCCGCGCTCGGCTGGAAAGTGAGCATTCCTTCGGTCGGATCAAGGAGTAAGAGAGAGAGAGAGAGAGAAAGAGAGGGTCCTAGTGGAAAAAGTCGAAAAAGCTCGGTCGGGAGCTTCTTAAGTCGGAGTCGACGCGCGAGAGGTGCCGGATCACCAGCGAAAAAGGGGGAGAGACAGAGGGAGAAGGGAGAGAAGAAAGACCGGCGAGGACCGTATAAGTGAGACGTGGAACAGTGGCTTAGCGTCGAGTATTATCGTATGAGAATCTCTCATCGGATCCAATAGTTCGAGCGCGCGGATGTGGAATAAAGCTCATCAGGGATTCAGCCCGCAATCCGCATTCGATGAATTAAAGATGTCGCCGCGAGTAACAAGAATGAAATCTTCCTGCCGTCTCTCTTCTATTCGTCTGCGTTTCTCTTTTCTGTTCGCCCTTGCTACTGATTCCTTTGACTCCTCCTCTCTTTTTTTTTGTCTTCTTCTTCTTCTTCTTTTTCTTTCCTCGCCATTCTTCTTCTTCTTCTTCTTCTTTTCAGCGACTCCACCAAGTCTACGGAATACGCCTCGATACTTAGCCAGTCTCATTACGAATAGGATTAACCTCCGGGTTATTTCGGCGCGATCTCATCGAAGACTGAAATCCACGATAAGAGCAATTGAATTTAGATGGATAAGTTATATTTTGGTCGATTGGCTCCGCGAGAGATTCGATCTCGCGTACCGTTGAATTTAATAATGTGGTTTTATTTATGCGGGGTGATTTGATTCAAGGGTGTATTGTCCGTGAAAAATTTGAACGAAATTCCGTACGTTTCGACTGGAATTAAGCGTGAGGCTGTAAAAAATTGGACTAATTTAGTAGTCAGTAGTAGTCGCCTTATTTATAGGACGTTGGAGGGAAGCAACACCGATTCAAAAAATAGAAGTAGATAGTACGAAATCGTAAGAAACTCCATCAATGAGAAAATGCAAGATCTTTCGTTTCACCACTTGATGCGAACCTCATCGGCCGACAATCTTTTTTTATTGGTTTGGTTTAACAGCGCGGTTCTGAAATCTTCGGATGCCAGAATCGTAGGCATTCGTCATCGTTTTGCACGGCGCGACGAGTCGAAAAGTGGGTTAACCGCGAAACAGACGCGAACGGCGGTGGCGAGTGGACAAATAGATAGACGATACAGATGGAGAATGTTCGTAAAAGGGGAACGATGCTGCACGAAGGCTGTGGACGAACCGAAAAAACGCGGTGAATAGGACGAACGACGGAAGGGTGGAAGGATCAGAGGAAGCGAACGAGGATCGTTTCGTTCGATCAGCGAAAGCGGAAGTGCCGCGGCGTCAAAGAGGTAGCGTCAGGGCAAAGTGTCAGCAGAAAATCGCGCGACTACAAACCATCGAGGGAGTGAGATAGATAGATAGATAGAGAGAGAGAGAGAGAGAGAGAGAGAGAGAGAGAAAGAGAAAGAGAGAGGGATGGAAGGAGAACGAGAAAAAGAGGAAAAAAGAGAAACAGGTCGTTGGAGGAACGGTAGAACGGCGAGATAGAGCGAGAGAGGGTGCGAAAGGGGTGGGTAGATTTGTACCTGCGTGGTTGCCATCATTAGGATGGTGGGCCATAGCTGCAATGCGGGCACCCATGCGACTGAGTGGAGGGGCAGAGACCGGGTACCTACCGACTATGCACCGACTATGCACTCTCACTATGCACCGACTATGCACTATCACGAGTTCTAGGAGAGTGGGGTTGGCTCGCGGCCAGGTAAGCTCCAGGTTCTGTCATCCCTCCTACGTTACTACGTTCCAGCCTATATGCGCCTACGAAATCAAGCAACCCCCTTCCCTTCCCGAGCCTACCTTCCTCCTCCTCCTTCTCTCGCGACCCCTCGTATTGCCACTATGCAGATCGGCCCTCGAGGAAAATGACTAACTAATATGTCTTCCTCCGTGGTTCACCAAAAAAGCCCGCCAAGCATAAAGCACACGCGAATGCTTTTATCTTCTTGCGGTGTCTGGTTGCTCGCAATTTTCTGCCATTACCAATATTAGCGAGGCAGAGAGAGAGAGAGAGAGAGAGACAGAGAGAGAGAGAGACGGCTGGCCCTTTTCTTTTTATTTTAAATTCCATCGATCCGGACTTCAACGGGTGCCCCTCGCTTTGAACGACCCTAAACCAAATTCGACCGGGTTCTTTCTCCTCCGTGAATTTCAGAGATGGTGATTGATGCACATTTGATCCAACGGCGACCAACTCGTCGAGGATTTGCCTCTACCGTGAGAACGTTGTATCTTTGATGTTACCGAACCGAATATCGTTTCTTTCATTCGTCCATTTTTAACGCGGTATAAATGTTCGAAAATACCATATTTGCTTCCCATAGCAAAACGGAAACCAATCTCAATTATTCAGTCATTTCTGATCTTTGGTTAAATACCAAGGATTCTACTTCTATCGCTCTCCGGAATTATTAATATCTTTGACCACTTTTTAATAACTTTATAATTTCTCTTCGATCGTAATGCGAGATTAAAGATAATGTACCAAACTCTCAATTCTACTACTTCCGACGGCGATATCAACGATCTCGAACGGTGCAACGAGGAGGAATCCGATAAATCGCTGATAAATCAAACGGAGCAGGGGATCTTCAGATCGGTTTTGCGTGGTGATTGTCCTAAGTTTATACTTACGGGCGCTGTTAATGGCGCGGTGCCGTAAAAGCCGACGGGTGTACGGTAGCGTGGCCTTTTTGGGGTGCTGCGCATTCGCCAAAATAGACCGGCACGCGAACGAGAGCAACGCGAGACCGTTTCTCTCGCCTTCACTTTCCCCGCTCCCAGGCCATCCCATGGAGTCTCTTTCTTCGTCGTCTGTAGCTCATCTCGAGCGATATAGCCCGAGGTGAACGGATACTGTGCCACCACCGGTGGCTCCACACGCGTTCCTGCACCGGCCAGCCAGCCGGGCAATGTTTATTTGTTTATTCGATGTACACGACACCCAGGCGTCGTCGGATAATTGTTGTTGTCCACCACGGACAACTCGACGGAACGCCGCATGCCTGCCCATCCAGCGGCGGTTTAGCCGAGTTTGTTGAACTTTGCCGCCAGGGAAGATTGTCATTCGGCTTCATCGAACTTCACTCTTCTCGATACGTGCCGCTTCCATCCACCGTTTCTCGTTATTCCTCGAAATTGCTTCGTCATGTGCAGACTCAGCTGTGGACGAATGATTTGTTGGTTAGCCATCGGCAGTTGTTTGGTGAACGTCGTGGATGCAGAGGGTGTCCCAGCGTGTTTGAGACTTTCCGTGTTAAATGATTTTCAGTAATATTCAGATGTTACTGTTTTTGTTTCCTATAGAGAGAATACTTTCAGAATTATCGAGATGGGAGAGGGCAGGGAGGGAGGGATGATCCGAGTTGGATCGGTTGGTTCCTGAATATTTTTGCTGGTAAAAAATTAAATATTTCTTCTTTCCTTTCTAATTGAAAATCTTGTAAAGATAGAATTCAGAGGCTGCTATTTCATTTTCACGGGGTATTTTCAGAATTATTGAAAGAGGGAGAAAATGTTGATTGATTGATTCTGAAGTATTTTTTCTTAAATTTAGAGGAAGCAATTAATGTTCAAAACACACAATAGCAACTAATATGTTCCATCATTCCATTTGATACTTTCGACAGAAATATTTCAATTGTAATATACAATATTCAACGTTCAATGCTTGCTTCGTATTCAAATTGTAAATCTTCTTGTGATGGGATTAATTTCACAACCAATCATAAACCGATCCACCGTTAGGAAGAAATGTTACCGATAGTAATGAGAATCTTCCTCGCGCAATAACCAAGAGGATAACATGTCCTTTTTTAACCTAGAGACATCTCGAGCCATTAATACAGAGCGCTGGCACGTTCGCTCGTCTCTCTCCCTTTCTCTCTACCTATCTATTTATCTATCTATCCATTCTCTACTCCGCACCGCCTAGTGAAGCTCGTAACACGGCGCAGTAACTTCGCGTTTATTCAAATGATGCTTTAGGTTGAGCCTTGAGCGTCCTTTACTGAAGGATAAGTAATCCTGGCGGATTCGCGGGATACGTCGAGATGCGAGGAGTTGCGAAGAGAGAGTGCGAGAGTGAGATGGAAGAAAGGGGACAGAAAGAGAAAGAGAAAGAGAGAGAGAGAAAGAGAGAAACAAAGACAAGTGGAAAAGGGAAGAGAAGGAAGCTCAAGAAGAACGAAGGCGTTCGAGGGTCGCGAGGAGAAGCAAAGAAGGGAAAAAGAAAACGTGAAATTGCAAGGATAGGGTAGAAAGCGAAGGAGATAGGTAGAGAGACAAAAGGATGAAGGGAAAGAGGTAGATAAGACCATTCGTTTCAATGAACGACTCTCTGGAATGGGAGAACCATCCTCCCTCTCTTCTGCCTCTCCTCTTCCTTCGTCTTCTACCCCTACTCTTCTAACGCTATCCGCGTTTTCTGCTATAGAATGGGATAGAGAACTCGGTATATAGAACTTTATGCGAGTCCTCTTCCCTGAATAGAAAACACTCGAGTAGACCAACGCTTGCCATCTCTCTTTTTTCATCCCCCTTCTTTTCTCCTTGGGTCTTCTTACCTACACCATCTCTATGATGTTGCCCTCTCTCGCACGCGCAACCCTTCCCTCCGTCCTCCCCCACCCCTCTCCCGCCAGCTCGCTTCTCTAGCTTGGATCTCATTTGAATGAAAACCCACCGTCCCGGCGTCCCTTTTTTTCTTTTTCCTATTCACTATCGCCCCGATGCGGCGCGCCGGTCGAGGAGGAGCTCCTCGACAGTAGCAACCAATATGTTCCCGAGGACTCGATTTCGCGCAGCAGTCGGCTTTATGATGCAAGAGCGAAGATCTTTTAGGGGAGTGAAGGCGACCAAACAGACAGAGAAGAAGAAGAAAAGGGAGCAAGGAAGGAAGGAAGGAAGGAAGGAAGGAAGGAATGAAAGGATTGCGGGAGCCACGTTATCAGGTTGAATGATAATTTTGCATTTCCCTCACCGGCCAATCTCTTCGGGAGTCCCCCGAATTGATAACTGCGACCCGGCTCGATGCAGACACGAGCTGAACGCGAACGATCCACTTCCTCGCTGCGTCCATTGTGTACCAATGGCCGCGGGATGTTTTCCATGTTCCGTTGCTCGATTCGAAGCTGATGGCCGGAGAATAGTGCCAAGATCCCTTTGCTACGGGGGGCATACGAGCTAACGTGTTTTTCTCGGCGAGAGGGGGAGGGGAGATGTTAGCGCTGATGGCTTGCAAGGAATACGAGCCTGTTTAACTCGTTGTAGCGCAAGTAATTTAATTTATCTTCGAGGTACGAGAACTTTGTTAATATCGCCATTGAACTACAGACAGACTTTGTACAGTTTTATATTTATATACGTATTGTTTCATCTGTAGATGAAGGGAAATTATATTATGTCGTTTTTTGATACTGTACAAAATTTTATATTATTTAGGAGTTAATATAGTTTTAATCCACAATATGATTTAACAATAAGCGCTTTAAAAGTCAATATATTTAACTGGAATATAGGAAGTTAAATTATTATCTCTAGACGACAATATTTATTAAATTTTCTTTTTTAAACGACATTTGTGGATTCAATCATGATTGACAGTAGTGGTATTATTATTAAATTATGAAGCATCGCGTACAAATATCGTTGACGTAACATCAGAGGATTGAACGCTGCTCGAAGAAAAAGTATTTGCCCGGCATTTCTCGAGATAATAATTAATCAAGTATTCCAAGTGGCCCCGCCGCTCTTTCTTTCTTTCTAACTTGCGTCAGCATCCGAGATACATTTCCTCGTGCAAAATTCCTTCCTATCTTTCAAACCGCCCCTCTCAGTTCTTCTGCAGCTACGGTCCAAATAAAACTCGCCCAGCGCCCACATTTCAGAGCACGGCAGCACTCTCAAAATGAAGGTTCCCCGGAGCAAAGCCTTACGTCTTTCCAAGTAGCTCGCCCGGCACGGTCTCCCATGAAATATTAAACTATCCTTATCCAAATCCGCGCCGCGTAATTTCCTTAAGTCGGGCCCCTCCCGCCCTCCGGCCGGTCGTTCGGCGAATTGCAGCGTCCGCTTTTTAATAAGAGAAAAACTCCGCCAGGAGAACAAAGCCACCATCGCGGCTGCACCTGCGCGAAGGGGGAAGAAGATCCCATTCGGGACTGAATTCAGCACCCGCGGGATTGCTAATGGGTAACGGTTGCCTCGAAGCAGCCGCGCGGCCAGAGACACGCGGCACGGATCCCTTGGATTCTGAATATTTCAGCACGCTGCGCAATCTTTGCGCCGCGATCCTTCGCGAGGAAAGAGAGAGAGAGAGAGAGAGAGAGAGAGAGAGAGTTTGAATTATTTCATACGGGCCGTGAACACGCCGAAAATCAAGGATCGGAAAAGGCACTTTCCGGCCAAAGTAATTCGTTCTGTACGTCGTACCAGCGAGGAGAGAACGGCGCGGTACGAATGACGAGAGAAATGGGAGTTCGACACGCAACGATTCCGTTAGCGAGCTCGATTCTCGGAAAGACCGGAGAGAACGTTAGATAAAATTTCGCTTTACGTTTGCAGAAGGATTTGAATAATTTTTTTCGACGTTTTAAATTTGCTTGTTCGCTGATGCTTTTGTTAGGAGAAGCGCAACTTATTCCGTTGATCTTGAAATCTTCCTAAAACTTTGACAAATAACTTTTTCGCTTACCTGTACATAATCTTACGCAGGTAGCAAATTTTGACGAAATTTTGGACTTATCGTTATTTACTTTTTACGTGGTTAGCACACACTTTGTTATTTGATAGAATGATTATTATTGATACATGTAATCTGAAAATTTGCATCTTCCAATGCTCTTTCAATCCTTTCGTCACAGCGGCTCTCAACGTGAAACAAACACTTGTAACGACTATGTAATAATAACAAAGTTTAAAATAACGAACGCTCTCTCTAGTTCGTCGCTCTTATTTTCTACGCTACAAACGTAACCAACTGCCAGACAACAAACGATACGTCATCAAGATTGACGATCCTCGCATGAAAGAGAACACACGTGAACCGCCGATTGTTAAGCTCGCGCGATGTATTTCAGTTCCGTCGCAACTACGCAAAGATATACAAGAATCTATTTACATATGTTGGCCAGCGAAAACAACGAAGGAAGAGAGAGAGAGAGTGTGTGTGAGAGTAACCACTTTCCAACAGCGTTTGTCTATTTATAAAATTAATCCAATACTGAACGTTCAGCCACGCGAGCTTAAAATATTCACGATGCGTATCCTCTCGCATAATTCTGCCGTTCGAGTAAATTGGCACCATTTGGCTCGACCAGCTGGCCGCGAATTTACGATTTCGCCCTCGCCCTCGCCCTGCGCTCTCTGCCCGCTCTCGGTCACGATTTCGTATGTAGATCCCAATTCCGGAAGACAAGGTAGGCTTGATAAATGTTGACGAGTACGCGAGACCACAATTAACACCAGGCCTGGCACCAGATGTGTTCTCCCATACAAGTTTGATAAAAAGTACGTGTAGCGACGTTGTGAAATCAGACGGTAGTTGAAGAATTGGTCGTAACGTGGATACGTAAGGATACTTGAAATTTTATCAACGCTACGTTAAAAAAATTTTTTAATGTAGGCATGGTCGAAGGGAGATTATTAAATTCAAGAATCGTGTAAATTTCGCAAATTGCAGAATTCATTCGTGGATTGAACTGTTTCTCATTTTCTTGAATGGAAAGTAAAATAGAATAGTAATAAAAAATTAGCAATATGAATTTTTGAAAGTGTTCCGAAGATACGAACGAAGATACAATTTCGAGTTGGTGTTTATAATTCTAGAATCGTTTCTTTAATTTCACCATTGATCGTATTTTATATGGTGCACCGTATAATTTCTATTTATATTACAATTATACTTCCTTCTTCTTTCTAAATTTGTCCAAGCGGTAATGAATATGTTATCAACTTTTCCAAACGAGATATACCATTATCCACAATCAGGAACTCCAAAATGGAAAATAATCGCCCAACGCATTAATCGACCTCACTGCGCGATAGTTCGATTTACAATTTCGCTGCAGCTTGTCCCATGCCACGCCACGCCACGATTGACTTTATCTCCTGTAATGGCTTACAGGCGGAAGATCCTCTGGCTCCGCTCCTCATCTTTGCTCGTTTTGCTCGTCGTTATTGCTGTCGACGAGCGTGCACGTCCCTCGTCCCCGTCTGCCTGCTAATAAAATAATTCCCCGGTGGGTTATTTATGCTGGCCGGCTGTACTCCGCTCTCGAAGCGCTAATGCACGCCAAATTAACGCTTCTAAGCTGCTTCCCGCGCGAGAAAGTGTCACCGTGGCGAAAGTGCAATCGCCGGGTGGACGTGTCGCTTGTCGGGAACACTTGTGGCCCCCTTTCATCCTCTGACAGCCGGCTCGAGTGCATCGACCATCGGCAAAAGGAGTCGACGATCGCCAAGAGTTTATCCAATAGCCGTATGTTAAAAGAGCAGAGACGTTTAATGGATGATCGGATTCACGTACTTTGGAATCGCGTTGTTCTTGGTTGGGTAATTCGGTTTCACAGCGACAGAGTTGTCTAACAATCGGGATACCGTGCTGCGAATCTGTTTATCATTCGAACTGAGCAGTCAAAATGAACGGAGATCCTACAGATTTGTATCCCACAATGTTGTGTTTTTAGAGATTTCGATGGTTTTTGTTTGTAAAATGCATATAAAAGTTAGTCTCGTTCCTCTGGTACATAAATCACGTACGTATTTAATCGACAATGTTAAAGAAAACGAAGGAGTTTTTTTTAATAAACGAATAAAGTTGTGATTGATCTTCATTACACTTATTTTTATGGATGCCTCTATATTTTCTTTCTTTTTTTGAAATTAGCTAGATCGAGTTGAACACAGTGTTATTTTGAGCAATCTCAAAATAACACTGTGTTCAGCATGGTTTACGGACACGTGCTTTGAATTAAAGAAGAGGATTAAAAATATTTACTTTGTAAAATAAAAAATATACATATATATATATATTTATTCGCGAGGTTAAACGCGAAATGAATCATGACTGAGGGATGCTTTGAATTGATTTCGAAGACGCGTAAATGCGTTGTGTTTTGGGAAACGGAATTTATTGGAGGCAGCGTGTACACGAGGATGATTCCGACGATGTCAAGTGAAATAGGACAATGTGTTGACTGATATGCACACATTGTAGTTGGATGTTAAGTAGAGCCGATGTGGAGTTTGCATGCCTGCCGCCGTTATTCGTAGAGAATAGAACGCTTCCGTGTTTTACTGCTTAGGGAGGCTGAGGGAGGTTGAGATTCGTTTTAGTTGTCGGGATTTGTAATGAGACAAGGGCAACAGAGAGATTTAAATTATTCCGCGTCATGCATCTCATAAAATGCGCTTCTAAGCTGCGATTCTTTATTTTCATTGCTAAATTCCTCTCCTAAAGTGAAATGTTTAATTAAAAACGTAGAACGGTGAAATTGTATTACTATTACTTTTATTTTTGAGGAGGAAATTTTCCTTTAAAGTTGAACATAGTTTAAAGTTAAAAGGCGAAATACCACCGTTTTGATAAAGTCTTACGAGCGAATATTGCCATTGTAAAATTTCAGCTGTTTGCCAACACGGTAAATTGCCACTGACATTAAACAGATTTCGAGCTCGAGCGATTTCGCAGAAGGGATTATAGTATTACGCGACGCGAAGCAATAACTCATTTGTCACATGCGTGATTTATTGTTAATAAGTGTTATTGAAATTCATTTCGAATGCGCGTTTCCCAGCAGTTAACGCATGCCAATTAATGTTATTGAATTTAACGGTATGCAATCGTTTACTCGCTTCTCAGCAAAGTGGAGTGAAAACAGTTCGAGTTTCGTACGATTGCGAAGAAGCAAGGGAGAAAGAAACACGCGAATTTTCCCGCCGGCGATATTGAAATTATCTCTCTCGCGATCGTTAATGGGAAATCGAAGTGCCGTGGCATTATTTCGTTGAAAAGCAGAAACGAGCCCGAGAGCAGGAACGAATCGCTGTGACACTTTACGAGATTCATGGCGTCGAGTAGGATCACGTAAGAACGAGTGCATCGCTTGGGAATCCTCGCGTGAAAAATAACTTCTTCTCGGGAACAATTAAGAAAATGATGTCCGTAAATTTCCGTAAGTCGCAGAAGCGTTTTAAAAGTGTCTGCTCGTGAACGACGTAATTGCTTCCATCAATCCGCACCGAGACAAATTAAAGTGGCATCAGCGGATGCGCCACGGCCTCGTGAATTTAACGACATTTCCATAGTTCAAGGAACGACTAAGATAGATAGTTCTTCGATAAGGACGCCACGCTAGAATATGCAAAACGAAATGACGCGCGAGAATGAAGAAGAGACGACTGAAGTCAAACAAAGAGGAATTTTCAAATGAGAATTTTTCTCGTCAAGTTCCTTGAAGGGAATCATTTTCTTTATTTAATTGATCGAATAATTTTTATACGCATACAATTCTGAACAGTTGCTCAGAGAAAGTATTTGAACATTGATAGAGTATATCGTATGTGTAAGGCATTTCAAAATTTCATTATTGTTACAGTGAGACTCAATTATCATGATTATATCAAGTCAAGTTTGAAACAAATTAGAAAACATGCATAAAATTTATAAGATATTTAATACAAGTATATATTTTTCAGGGATTAGAAAATTATTTGAACAATCCATTGTATCAGTGAGTTTGAATATTCAGTGGAACCATTTTTACACGAACTTTCGATTGATATTCGTATACCGAAGTAATTAAGTTTAATTAATCAACATTCTTATTGGCACGAGTTGTAAATTATTATGAATCGATTGAAATACTGTACATATTAATGTTTTACTGAATTTGCATATCTACTTATAGCTTTTATATACATTTTCAGAATTCCAAATTTTACTAATACAATCGTTTCTATCTAGTGTTAATGAAATTTCATTACGTTGTACACATAATGTACATTATATGTACCTAATATATAACGTAATATATACATAAATGTTCTCTGGTAATTGTTGGAATACTTTCGCGAGTCACTCCCTGTATTCATTCTATCTTCGTGTAAAAGAAAATGATTAAGCGGCCATGAAGTTTCCAGATATTCTCCGGCGTCATTAGCGGCGCACAAATAACAGTAACGTTCAAATTACCTACCGTTAGTCACCAGCAAAGAAGGATCCGCCTTAATTTTCCGAGAATACTAATTAAGTATCACTAATTAATTCCGCAGGTTGATGTAATTTATGCGAACAGCTCGTTACCAAACAGGTGGTATTCAGCGGCTAATGACCTAGGAACACCAATAATTCATTGATTAACGCCATCTACTGAATAAACAATAAGCGCTCCATTTTGCCACCCCCTTCGTCGCACTTCCTCTCTCTTTCTATTTTATTCGCTTTGTAACTGGTTTCTCGCCCCGTGATTCGCTACTCCTTTCTCCTCTCCGTTAGAATGTAACAATCAAATTTAATAAGACGACACGGCGATAATTCGTTAGCAGGTTGCTCGAGTGCTCTCCGAAAAGCGGCGGGAAACTTAATACTTTTCCAGCGTATCTACGAAAACATTGCCTTAATAGGAGGTCTCATTAGGCCTTGATTGTATTCCGAAACGTGCCTCGAGACGATCCTCTCGTCAGAGAGAAAAGAAAAGCGAAACAAGAGGCTGAGATTTAACATCTCATTGATCGTTCAGGAATAAATTAACATTGGAACACCGACGACTACAGTACAAGAGTGCAAACAACAAGGAAAGATTTTTAATTTTTAATATTAAAAGTTTACACATTATACAGTAAACAATGGCTAAAATTTCTAAAAACACATCGTCGTGAATCCAGGACATTTCTACGAGAAATTACAAATTGGTAAATTTCGATCGTTCTGGTGTAGTTGAAGTGTAACATTCTTCCCTCTTCTTTTTTCTTTTCTTTTTTTTTCCTTTCCGCTGTACAAGATAGACAGCTACGCGGCCGATTGAACGGGAGAGAGCTGAGAAAGATAGATGGAAATATATGCACGATACTCGGTCTCTAACCGGTATCGCGACGGCGAATCGGCAATTTATCGAAGGCGAATACCGTTCGCCACCGAATAGGCAAGTAACTGCCGAACATTGCGAGGCCTTCACAACGATCTGGATAAAATAGCGTATAATTAGATAGGGTGTGAGATATATTTGGAGCGTGTCCATGTTGGCCTACGGCCAGAGTTCACCCTTTTGATATATACGCGTAAACGAGGTCAAGAGGGTGCCCTCTCGCGTCAGGGGGATACATCGCGGCCGCGTTCGGCAACTCTCGCGCCGCGCCGATTGATTAAATCTCCTGTAAATTATCAGCCATTACTCGATTTAGGCAGTGTCGTTTCCAGATTGTCGTTACAATCAAGGCCTAATGAGACCTCCTATTAAGGCAATGTTTTCGTAGATACGCTGGAAAAGAAGCGACGACGGTGATGATATGAACGTGTTTTCGTTCGATGTGAATGAAGAACTGTGTACTTGCAACATATCGGACAAATTTGACTCCTTTGACGTTAGATTTTTTGCTTTCTGAGTTATTTTAGTGTTATAGTAATTTAGGGGAATAACTTAAGCGGCTGTATTTAAGAATATTATTGTTTTATAATCGTACAATTACTCTCCTTCTATAATCACGCGATTTCGTCGTTCCTTTCTGAGAGTTAATAATATTCCTGAATTGACTAGTCACAGCAGTTTCACGTCGGACGAGACAATCGAATCGATTGTGATTTATAAAAATAGAATTTTTAACTATTCCTGACGATCTGAAATGATTTTTTTTTTTGCGCTCGAATCATTCTATAATTTATAATTCATTTGAAGTTATTTCGTAATAAAACGCAAATTACAGACGATTACATTAGTTTGGATGTTATATATATATATATAAAATATATATAAAACATATATAAACAGTTTAACTGTACTCTCTGTTACCAGTCTAATAACATATTAAGATCCTTCAGATATTGATTCGTACAATAGAAGCACCTGTATATACTCGGAAATATTGTATCGAGCGAAAGGACGGCGCTTGTTAACGCTAATTAGAATTATTAGATAACAATGTAAGTCGACAGTATCGAGCGTAATCCACATCATTTATGAACACGCTGCGTGCGTCCGCGGAAGAGCTTTAGCTTAGCTTAACACCGTAGAAAATTAATTGCGCACACTTGACAAGTTAAGCCGCGGCCGTGTAATTAAGAAATATCTGATAACAAACTTTCGGCCGGCTCGGAATTTATAGCAACGGGGCAATGTTTGAAAATTTATCAGCTAGGGACGTAAAGATTCGTTAAGTACAAAACCGATACAACGACCCAAGAGAAACAGCGCCGTGCGACGTACAATATCAGAAGAACAACAAATGGCTTTCCGCGTTACACTCCCGTGAATTATGTGCAACGCTTTATCGACTGTAAAAATTTATTCGAAACTTTTGAGCCGTCTCTGGATCCTGACGAGCAGTAATAAATCACGCTTTGCAATCTTACGCTTTCAAGAATTCGATTTTTCTCTGTTTATACGTAGTGATGAAAGACTGACTTCATGAAAATTAGCGGATTTTTCTCAAATTTCAAACAAACACAGTTGTGGTTTAATCGCGATCAATTTCCTAGGTTGAATTAGCTTTAAATATATGAGAGATCAAAGAAGCTACAACTAATTAACGCGTTAGTCCATACACCTCGATTTTAGACAAGCGTTCTTAAAAATTCTAAATGTTCTTAATGTTTCCATACGTTCTACCGATTACCGTTTTATATTTTTTTATATTAATTATTCTCCGTTTGCGCACAGATTTTCGAAATTCACAGTTTTCGCTACTTCGACTTTCTTCCTTTATAATTATTAATTTGATATTGATTCTCAACTTGAAAATTCGTTATTCATTGTCAGGAATCAATTTCTAAGCCGTGGAATCAAAAACGTACGATTCTTCGGTTCATTCTCTCTTCTATTGGATCCAATCCCAATTACACGAATCCGTCAATTTCGAACGTTTCACCAAACCGTTCAAATTTCGTCGTTCACGCGTCAAGAGAGTCACAGTATAGCCGATACTCTGGACTTGGTACTACGTATTCTATTCTCTTGCGTACCACGTTTCCCGTTCGCGTGATTCAGAGTTTCTAGTTCGATTCGGAAAAGGGTCTAGGGCCTGCATCGAAAGCGGCTATGATTCTGAAAGAGGGGGAACAAGGATAGATAAGGTGGTCGCGATTATTCACCGGTGAAATTCAGCTCCTCGTGGCACGTGGTTTCACGCGGTGGTTCAACGAAAAGCCGTAGCGACTGATTTGCTAAAATTATTCTTTAGGTTGAGCGTAACGAGCGTGGTGTTGCCGATAACCGAGAGGAAACGGCCACTCGTAAATTCTCCTCGTATCATATGATTCACGAAATGGTCTGGTGGTTTCATTATGTTC
Organism: Tetragonula carbonaria; assembly: GCA_032399595.1. Taxonomy (NCBI): domain Eukaryota; kingdom Metazoa; phylum Arthropoda; class Insecta; order Hymenoptera; family Apidae; genus Tetragonula; species Tetragonula carbonaria. The sequence continues at coordinate 12,047,089 of JAUCRC010000003.1, forward strand.
TACGTAATTGGCGACTCCGAGCGAGGACTCCGCTGTTCCGAAAATGGACCCTTTCTTTTCGCCAAGATAACACGCTATAATAAATCATCAGCAACGTACGACTCACCAGGATGTTTGTCTCTGTTATCTGTCTTTCGATCATTCGATGATCCTCTAGTAAAATGATGATAGTGTTCTGGTAGTGTTCAAATGATGAGTACTTCAATCATGCAAAACTGCAAGTATTGCGAACAATTGTACAATTTTATGGAGTAACGGAAGAATGAGAGATTTTAAAATGTATGAAGTTAAAAATTCTTAATGGAACTATCGTTTGAAATAACGATATACTTCTGCTAATAATAAATGTAACCTCAGTTTAAAAGTTCGAAGCACCCATTGATTTTACACTGGATAAATCTTTCTGTACATTTTTCCGACAAACATCAATTCTATGTAATTAATATAATTAATTGCAGTTCCAATGCTTATTATAGTAATAAGCTGTGAATAAATTATAATATAATATTTATTTACCGAAGGAATTATTTTTCCTGAAATTTTAGAAATTTCAGAGTAGGAATGTACCTCGAATGTATAATAGTTTCCATTTCTTATCACCGTTTAAAGTTGAAAATATTCCAGACACGTTTCATTCGACAATAAATTCATAAAACGATCTTCCTTTGACCGCCCCATTCAGTGACAGGATTTTATTACCACATCTTAATACCTTGTCACCGAATCCATCGAAGATGTAAGAAATAAGAAATCAACGACATCGTTTTATGATTTCAGAGAGCCTTAGAGAGTACTTCACCAAGTACGGGGACATCACAGAGGTCATGGTCATGAAAGATCCCACCACGCGGCGATCAAGGTATGGCGAAACTTATCCGCAAAATACTCCAACGTTCCCTTAAAAAAAAAAAAAAACCTCTTCTCTTTTTTTCTGCATCTTTATGCGTCGCGATAAGAGTCGAGGGAGCATCCGGGCTTTTACCACCGATACGAGTGTTCGCGATCGTTTATCTCGACGCAGTAGTTTTATGGAACTCGAGGATAACTCGAGGATCCTGAGTTACGGGGGCGTTTGACGACCGACCGTGGACTCTTCGGACCCTTTATTAGCAGCGCCGTGGAGTTCTGCGTTCGCGTGCTCGCGTTTCTTTTCGATCGCGGAACATGCAAGCCGAGCGCAATCTGTTCTATTCCGTTAGCGCGTTATGCTAATTTCGCCGCTCGGATTAAATAGGCCGCGAGTATATAATATCGGTATTCGTTAGAAGCGACTCGGAGGCCATCGGATCGGTCGTTAGCCGCGATAACGACCGTCGTCATAACAGTCAGAATGCCAGGCCCAGGTTGATGCTTCTGCGGATTTACAGCACGGGATAACGATCGGTTGCTCCAATTCGCCGATGATTGAAAAGAGACTGTCACGAAACTTGTTGATATACGAGTCATATCCGGCGATGATTAATTAAACATATTTAAGTGCGAGTACATAATTGGAACTTTGGTCTCGGAGATGTTCAACGTTAGGACTACTTAGGACATTAATTTTTCATAGAAATTTCCTAGAAATTTCCTATTTAGGTATAGTTTAACGTGTCGATTTTTCGGCAGTTTTAACATTAATTCAGTCCGTTGTAACAGTAATTGGTTTGTTGAACTTCCTACCTCTCGCTATTATTTCGCGATCGCGCGCAGCGTATCGTTGAAAATTTTGACCTACTTTCAGATTTCAAGTGGAATAAATTATTATATTTTGTTCATAACATTATATTCTTAATTGACCGATTACATTAAAAAAATAAAAATGAAGAAAACGGAGTTACTCTTATTTCTCAGCGAAAAGCGCACGAAGAAGTTCGTTCGGCCCGAAAGTAAACGATCCTGTTCCTTTAATTATTTTCACTTTGAAATAATTAAAATATAAATTCGCGTAAGTATCCAAGCATCTACTAGATCGTCTAGATTTAATTTTCAAAGAATCACCTGCGCAGGCGATCGTGAGCAAGGTCGTCCACGCTAGAATTCCACCGATAATTCCAACTGATAAGCTGCTTCTTTCTTTGCTAGATAGTCTCGAGGACGGCGCGAAACCTGTTCGGAGCGTATCGCGCGCGTTCAGGCTCTATTTCGGCAACGCGGTTGCACAGTAGTATTAATAATGACACGTACGCTTATAGGCATGCAGCACGCGCCACGTATTCGAAGATGGTAGGCCCAGATGCGCCGGCCAAGAATAGACTTATCAGCCAGATAAATGTGACAACGAACGCGCGCGCGCGAGAGAGAGAGAGAGAGAGCCTAGCTTTACCTGCCGGCGAGTCGCTTTACTCGACCGATTCCAGGCGCCCATTATTTCCTTTCGCTATCTACGGCAGATGCATCGCACTTACCAACTCGCCGCCCGCGCGGCTGCATCTGCGCGCACGCGGATTTCGTGCCCGTTATCCCTTTCCCTTTATCTATCGCGGGACATTATCGCGGAACACCGAGGCCGAAAATAGGTTATCACTGCCCGTCTCGAAATTCGATTGCCAATTTTTGCAATGTATTTCCCACCCACCGACATACACACGTATATACGTTCTTCGTTAATGAAATTGGCTTTTTTTTTTCTCAGCTATTTCTCGTCTATTGTGAACGTGCGTTCTGCCAGTTGCAATTATTGCAGAAGTATTCCAGGAAAATGGAAATGACGGAATCGGGTCGATCGATGTGGAGAATTCGATAGGGAGACTTGAAATTTGATATTTTGCGAGTTTTGGTGTTTGATAAGGAAACTACGCGATGTAAAGGGGATTGAAATTTAGAATATCTTCACGAAGTTAGCAAATGGGAGTTACAACGTGTACATATTATATGTATATTGCCGACTGAAAATTCAATTTTGGATGAAACTAGAAGACGATAAAATGATCGATGAGATTTGTCTACCTATTTTATGCTTTGAATATAAAATTAATAGCTCCAGACTTCTGAAAACAAGATCGTCAACGTTTACTTCGTGAAATATAAAACACAAGCGAACGCTACCAAACGATGAAAAATCGAGTAACTCATCGCGAACAACCATCGATTCTTACCATCTTATCACCAGCTGCGCCACCTGCTTTCCTCGAAACAATAGAAATTTCATTTCATCATCGCGACGAGAGTTCAATCTGAAGAAATCTGAAACTCGCGAGATATCGATTATAGACACTAGCTGAATGAATTCAAACAGAAAACCGTGGGTATCAATAATTTTCGAATTTACGACGGAGGTCCGTTTCATAACGTCGAAACGAGTGAAAGTCCTCTCGCTATATAGCTAATTTGTATTCTGATTCGAGAAGTCGCGAATAATTTGCAGTTCACGCGCGCCGACAAATGTACTTTCGACGCTCGGCTCGGCGCGCTGCGCGACGTTTCCTCGCGAAATATTAAGCGCGGCTCGCGCGAGTACACCTGTCGAATGAAAACGGTCTGACGAATTGAGCGGAAAGTGTAAATCTGTACGGTTGTCAACGAGCCGACGAGATTTATGAGTGAAGAAACACCGATGCGCGCCTGTTGCTAGAGCGATTCGCTCTAAAGTTCGATCAACCACAGAGAGGAATTATTTAGAGTGCCTCACAAGTGGATCTGAAATTTTTAGTCCCTCAGCCATATTTTTGTGCCAAGTGATATGTATTGCAATATGTTTTTATTATTGTAATATTATTTTAAAGCACGGATCAAACATTCAAAAGATTGAGATGCGCATCTACGTTTCAGAAATTTTTAATTAAATGAAACAGGTTCTTGTTTCATTACACGCAAACACAATATTATACATCATATTATATATTAACGTATAGTTATATTTGTATCGATATAAATATATGCTCGGTGTTTATAGAAAATTCCATATTTCGAGGCTCGAGAGCAGAAACCGCAGTCAGTTCAATCCACGTATGAAAATCGAAATCTCGTATGAAAACGAACCACAGACACACGGTATAAATGTTACCATTTTCACGTCCGATTTTTGGTTGTCTTCTTTGGATCCTTTAAAGAGAGAAGTGAATTCTGATTTCCAAGAGAACGAAACTTGGACATCGATGAACTTGCTTCGCATTCGTGAGTACGCGTTGGAGTTGATCCTATCCCTAAAATTAATAGCAACATAGTAATTCGGGGCCAACGCCGTATTTATCGATGGTAATAAGTTTCCCTTACTTTCTGCTCCACGGAATATTTGTCTCCGCGCCGGAAAAGCCGAAATAATCTCCGGCGTTCTCTCGCGGATATTGATGATGTCATTGCCACGTGCTCGCCGAGAGTTTCTGCCGTGTTCCATACATTGGAACACCGATGAATATGAAAAGGTTAGAGTAACTGACAAGCCAAAGATTGGCACGTCTATAAATAATCGAGCCTCCCGGAACGAACACATCCTTCTCGTCTCCTCGCGAAGAAGCTCGTCGCCAAGTTCGCGAGCGTTCGGGAATTTTCGCGCGATCGGCTTCAAAATCTGAAACGTTCGACAGCTCAGACTTTTTTTCAATATTTTAAAATTGAGAATATTTCATTTTTCGAGATCCTTGGAGATTTCGATGCTTACGCAAGTGATTCTTGAGACACTAATTTTATTTTGTTTTGCATTCGGGCAAATTTTGTCCGGAACCAGGTTAGGTATCTTCCGTTTATTGGTCTATTAACGTATTCATTACATAGTCTTGCGTGACTATCGCACGCCTTGAGCCATTCCATTATTTTGCTTGGCCCAGCACTCTTTCTGTGATTAATTTTTATTTACGTTCTAGCGTAATGCAATATCGTTGATACTATAATACTCGTTTCAACGATATTTCGCTTCTAAGGTAATCATATTTTACCAACTTGTTAACAATTTCATTCGGATTTAATAAGAAGATATATATATATATATATATATATATATATATATATATATCTTCAAAATTAAATGCAATGGTGACAAAATACCGGGAACGTTCAAAGATTTGATGAAACCCGTTCGCCCGATTATTCTTTGAACTCCTAGCGAGATAGTTGTTTTCTGTTAATTCAGATTCCCTGTACAATTTGCACAGTTCCTTTCTAATTGTATCTTAGCAGCTGATGCAAATTGTCCGAAGTTCTGGTTAAGTTTCCAAGTGAAATTGTTGCGCCGTGACTCGGTAACCTTGCGACTCTGCAGCTCGTCTACATTCGAGTTTCGCGTTGCGATGCACGAGACGCGGGGGGAAACAGGAACGTTTTCATCTGTGAAACGGTGAAATCGAGCAACAGTTACAAGAGTGCAAGTTCTGGCAAACAGAAAATCCACGCGCGCCCGGTTACGAACGTTAAATGCCGGCATCAGAGTAATTACCGGTTTTTAAGTGGAGGAAACGAGGGGACGACAACGACCACGACGTCGACGAGGGTCGAAAGAAGGGGGATGAGAGATCGACGAAGAGGGTGTGTCGAGCCGGCACAGGTGGCTTTGCACCGAGGGGAGAAGCGGTCGAATTTCAAGTGCAAAGTGCTTTTCGAAAGTGGATTCCAGCAATTTCGCGAAATTTCTGCGACAATTTGCAATGGCCGTGCTTTCAAAAATAGTCGGAAAGGATTTCGTGTAATTTTGTCCTGGATACAGAAGTTTCGCACTGAAAGAGAAATTTCGTGGCATAGTAGTTAGCGATTTCTTCTTTTATTTCATCTCATCTCGTTGATATTGTCATCCTCGAAGGCACATTGATTAATAATTATAATTTCTACGATAAACGCTTCTGTCTTAAAAATTAATAATAATAATATAAATCTTTTGCGTCTTTTCTTACGGGAAGAGTGAAATTAAAGGAAAATTAGAAACGAAGAAAAAATACAAACGAATGTTATTAATTTCACATACTCGATCTCTTTGAAGAAGAGAAAGAAAGAACAAAACAAAAAGATTTTGGACTTTTGGTTACACATTTATCTCCACGAATTGCCTTATTCGTTCGTCGACATTTACTCATTAAGTTGGAATCTTTGGAATGCTGAGATCGAAAACTCATACTCGCTTATCGTGATTTACACGAGACTATGGTCATCCTGTCCTATTTAGTTAAATTGTGAACGTACGTATACATATATCTAGAATTTATCATCACACTGCTATACAGCCTTCTTCCACAAACTCGTCGAATTGCACTCTCGTTTCGAACATTTTGAAAGACAGACATCGGCAATGTTGTTTCGTTGTTCCTATAAATGACAAACAATTTCTGACACAACGTACTTCTCGACCGGGAGTGACTCGAAGAACGCGACGCAGAGTTAATACTCCTCTGTCTTTCGTCGCATCTTCGAGTAGATTCTCTCCTAAAGGAGTCGCTTGTTCGCTTATTCGCGTTGTTATAGAGCAGGATCTCGCTCGTTACGATGATACACAGGCGCTCGAAATATAGCAGATTCCGGAGTGACACCGTTGCCTTGATAATTCATTACATTCGTCATGGTGTACTTACGGTAATGCGTTCCACGAAGTGGCACGCTTTCATGATTTACGCTATTCCTGTGTGAATAGGAGACAGCCGGTCCTCCTTTTGATGTATCCTCGAATGGTTCGTGATCAAAGCACTGTATAAACATGCAAGCGAGAGGAATGTTCGACGCGCTGAAACCATCGTGTTGTGATACTCGCCGCGCGTAACCGGCGAATTAAGTCCTGGACACTTTGACATATTGTTTGACACTGAAAACGAACGAACGGGACACGAAAGGATAACAGCGTCGTCGAGTGGCCAGCGTCTTGGCCATGTCGTTTCTCGATGATTTGACGACATTTGGGCTCACCAGCGGCATCGTGTCACCGTGAAAACCGTGTCACATCCGGGTCTTACTTCGCAGCCAACTCTTCTTCGCGCCTCTGCGCATTACGTAACTATGGAGAACGTCGAAAGCGGGACTCAACATCTCCAGCTGCGATTCGAGATGATCCACTTTGAGTTTCCGTCTGTCTGCCTGTTGCAAATTAACTGATGATATATTAGGTGTCTTCGGTACGAGTCCGCGAGACAAGTGTTTCGTGTTAATGTTTATCAAGAATGAAATCGAAATAGTTGCCGATTTTCTTTCGCTTCTGAAGATTTTCTAATAAACGTTCAGCGTGTTTCGTGCGTATTTCTAGCTTCACTTTGAAGACAAAATATGGCAAAAGCATCTTGTTTCGTTGCTTTTTTTTTACGTTGCTTTCCTTTCGTAAGAGAGATTATTTATTATCGCCATTATTGACAACTTTTGCTTTATACGCTGGAGTAGATGACTTTTCTAAAATAAAGTCTTTGCAAGTTATTTTCTATTTAAAGGTTAATATTTGCTGGTTTCACGTTACAGAAATATTGTTGTACTCAGAAGCAAAATTTGGTTTATAGAGGGTTGAAGGCAGAATAAAGTTAAGTACGATTTCAATTTTTGAGAAATTTAAAATTAAAAAATCCACGTATGATACATTCGAAATAGGGTGCTTATCATTTAACGGAAGAAACAAGTTTCCATTTAAATTCCATTGCTAGTTACATGCATAAAAGTATACAATCACAGTCTAATAATAAATCCAATAATATCACACAACGCGTAGTGTATTATTTATAGTGACATGCATAGTACGTTATTTATAAAAGAAATGTGCGTAGTACGTTATTTATAATCTTAATCTTAGTTTATAATAAGACCGGGTGTGTTATTTATAATTAGACTGAGGATGCTTGTGCATCTATGAAAACTTAGAAGCACGAAAATACACTGAATACACCAAACATCCAAGAATATTTGGATGTAAAATGTGCGAAATATAATTCTCGTTGTAATACGTGACGGGTGACACGAATTCATTTAGTTCGGAATTTGCAGAAATATCAGATTGCGCGCGCAAATCCCCGCGGTCTATTTATAATGAAAAGAAGCTGTCACGCTTTCGTTATACGGTTCCAAAGAACGATCACTAAAAATAAATTCAGATCGCCACTTTGAAACATTCGATTCGCAGGGGATTTTCAAAAGAATTCCATGTGATTTTCCATTCCGACAGGTTTACAATTAACAAGAGGTTTCCAAAGTATTCCTGAAGCGAAAGCACAGAATCACGATATTTATGATATTCACGATATTCACGGTGTGCTCGGATTAGTTTCCCTTAGACAGACGGGGAATCGTCGACGACATCTCGCGCAGCATTGAATTATCTTCCCCTCGGTAACGTTTATCTCGGTGTTCTATTGCCTTTTACAGTATCTGAAATTCATCACGCCGGGTTACACAGCTAATTGGCGCGTTTCTATAACGGCCGTGTTGTTAGAGGGATTGTACCGGCGATAATCGCAGTTAAATTGTCGCGCGACTCTTTAAATTATCCTGTCCCGTTTGCTCCAACGTCGGTTACTCTCCGCTCGCTTGCTCTTCCCCGTTTAATTAATTGGCCAGAAACTTTCTGCCGTCCGACTCGACTCTCTCTCTAATTATTCATTCCTTTCGTTCCCCGTGAGAACGAACGAGAGAGCGAACGCTGGTAAACGGAGGGAAATACCGACAGAGACGCGAGAAGAACGAACGCGAGAGAGAGAGAGGGATGGATAGAGGGCCACGATGCAGCCGGACAACAAAACGAAACATGGGACGACTTACTTGCGCCGAGTTATAAAGCAGAAGCAACAGCCGGGCCTATTCACACCCGCTTATTATATCGAAATAAAGCCCCCTCCCCGTAGAATCGAAGTACCTTCCCCTCCCTTTTCCTTTCGCGTTCGTTCTCTATTCACCCCGTCGATGTTCGCCCCCGGATAACCCCCGGAGTCCAATGGCAATTAGGAATTCCATTCTTTCGCTTTTCTGAAAGCGCTTTATTCGTCGACGCGTTTTAAGCACTTGGTGAACGTTCTAACGTTCAGCAAGGTCCGACATACCGTGTCCCGGTGACTGTGCTCTTCGGAAGTTTCGAATCTTTTAATCCACTTGGGCGACGAGTTTGTTCATTAAGAGGGGTTGAAAAGAAAAAAGAGTTGTTGCAAGGATTAATCAACATTGAAAGTTCCGTGGGATTTGCGTACTGTTTCGTCGGGATGAAAGCACGTCGGTGTAATCTACGCAAAATCCATTATCGAACACGGTGATCAAGTCAGAAGTGATCGCCACGTTCAAAAATTTCGAAATATCGGTCCAATATGGGTTTTAAACAAAGGGGCAACCCGCAAAGTTTAATCGAAAAGGGAAGCTTTCGTAAAATTGAATCGTCAATTTCACTACACACTGATCTTCCGACAAATTACGGATTCCCGTCAGTTTCGAAATACCTCAAAAGAATCAGCGTACCGTCGCGAGCGTCAAATGAGAAAGGGAAGAGAATCAAGCGGATATCATCCGTCGGATCCACTCTGCTGATCGCTTTTAAACACCGTCCACCGATGTTGAACGCGATGTTCGTCCCGGAATAAGACGACCGTGCTTTAAACGAGCGGAAGAACGTATCCCTGGTAATGGTCCAATTACTTTCGGACAAGCGCGTCCCCCTCCCCGCCCTTCTCCTCGCCGTCTGTAGCGCGTTACGCGATATTAACCGGGACGTGTCCCTGATAGATTTAAATTCCTTTCCCGGGAGATCCGGGGAATTTATTTGGCAAGTGGAAGCCGCTTAGACGGCCGGAGTTAGAAAAAAAAAAGACGAGTTGGTGAGCCACGAGGACGAGACAGAGCCAGAATGGACGAGACAGAGAGAAACGGTGTCGACTAGCTCGGTGGAGAACAAGGGCGGTTGAATCCCTCAGTGCCACGTCGTAGCTCATATTTGCCGCAAAGGGACGTGGATCCTGTATGCAGGGGATGAGCCACGGGCTTACTCTGCGGGTTGTAAATTAATGGTTAGCCCGTGGCATGGGAGGTTGCTTCGACCTAAGGGTTCTGCTTGATCTATGGACTGCGTGTGTGCCAGGTCAAATCGGGTCTTGCCGGACCGGAGGGCCTCGCGGAAAACCTCTTGCCGCCTCTTTCCTCGATCGGCCCCCGAGAATCGATACTTGCCTGTCTTTGACACCACGCGCGTCTTCCAATCCGACGACGCATCCCCTTTCTAACAGCCCGTTTCGCGCGTTATCCGCTCGATCGTCGATATTCCACAGACAGCCGAGTACTTGTATTTGGAGATCGAAGTGGTCTTTCTGGACCGTGTCTTTGAGATGCAAACGCCAAATCGCCTTGTGCAATTTAAGCGAGTGTAGCAGCTCGCGTTCGGTGCCTTGATATTCAATAACGGTTAACTTTAGCCTCCGGTTAGCTTAGTTTCGCAGTCGACGTAACGTAAGAACCTGTTTTCTTCTTCGTTGAAACGACGATGCTGAATGGTGTTTCCCATTCGACGATTATAACGAAATATATAGAAATACTGGAAATTATCCAGGATCGAGGCAGTGGGTTGTTATTTAATCGAGATCTCGAGAGACTCTGGCGATTGCCAAAGCCTTCATCCGGCCAGCTGCTCAATGATCTTGTTGTTCTGCGATCCAGGAATTACTAAATCGCAATTATGCGACTTTTACGATCGATTCTGGTCTTCGTGATGGCCTACGCGATCTTGATAGTCGTCTATCGAACGGTAAATGGCATCTGGAGGAAGTCGACTTCGGTGCCAGAACGGTACTTCTCAAGTACCTGCAAGCGACCGTTATTCCGTCCGTTAAATGAATCGAAATCCTCATTTCTTGGGGCAGAGGAAGGGGGCCGGAGGGTTTGTCCCCCTAAACCACCGTGGCTGAATGAGACGACCGTAAGATACAACGACAGGGAGCCGGGCTGAAACGAAGCATTCTCCTATCGACAGTCTCATTTCCTGCTTCGAACTTATCAAGACAAATACAGGCTGAACACGCTCGGCCATTCCTCCAGCCGGTCTCTCGCGATCGAGAAATTTCTCTAATGAACAACTATCCGATTTGAGCCCCCTTGCCGAACCGCGTTGCTGGCGCCGCGCGCCACGCTCCTCCCATCAGCTTCGAGAAAGGTTGCAAGTCCTCGATAACCAATCTCAATTTCACCGTGGTGTATCCGTTATGTGGTTGCTGCCTCTTATTTTCGTCTTACTTTCTGTCTCCCTCTCTCTCTCTCTCTCTCATTTTCTTTCACTTTTTCCTCCTCTCCTCCTCGACACTGCCTGTCCGTTGTCTATACACTAGTCGCCTTATCAGACGCCGTCTTGGAAATTACGTCTTCCTCGCGATCGTTGTGGCCTGGAAACGTCGTGCGCGATCTTCCGAGCAACGAAGGCAGGCCACCGCTCGAGCGGTAATTTCCTCCTCTGCGATCGTTTCTTTCTTTCTTCCTTTTTTTTTTTTTTTTTTTTTTTTGTGACGGATCGGCAAGACACACGCTCGGTCGCGCGATCTTCTGCCGCGGTTAACGAGAGCGATCCGAAAAATGAGAAATTGTTCTTTGAGAGAGCATCGAGTTCCACCTTTCAAAAGTGAGTACGGAAAGGAGGATTTTTCGGCACTCGAATTAGAAGGAATCGAGCGAGGACGAGTTTCATGGGGGGAGGGGTGGGGGGTGGGGGGACAAAGAGATTCCTCCCTTCCTCAAAATGTTCAATGGAATTTCTAATTCGATTAAATTCCTTCGTGAGAGAATGGAAAATAATCTGTCGCCCTATATATCCGTTCCAGTGAATAGCCCTGTTACGATTATTAATTTGTTATGACTCCGATTTAGAATAATTATTATGAATCGTTTGGTATTTTCTGTGTTGATGAAATATGATAATGAAGCATATAAGTATTTCTGAAATGTGTATATGGATGTGTGTGTGTGTGTGTATAATTAATATAAATCATGATAATGGCTTAATTAATATGGACATATTGATCAATTATTCTATTAATTAATTAATATAAATGTATGGATAATTTCAAGTTGCGCGACGGTTATCGAGGGTTCGAACGTGAAACTCGGTGAAAAAAATTCTCGAACGAAACGAGGATTTAAATAAGTAGGAACTTTAAATTGAAATTGAGAGAAACTTCAAACATCGAAAATCAAAAATTAAACGAGCTTCGAAGGAACTTTCGTCATCCGGCAAACTTAACGAACTCGACGCGTAATCTCTTTCGAAAAGAATTTCGTTCTTTTCATCGGGGCAGTTGATTGAGAATCGCGAGTCGCGACCTCTTCACCCGGAGCGAGGCGCAGGAGTAATCGCGAGAAGTCAAGGGGGCGTGCAGCGCGGGCATCCGTCAGCAAGAAAGCAATTTTAAAATCGACCGATAGTTTCTCTCGATTGCTTCAATCACAGTCTCGTTCCGTCTTACTTGCAGAGTAATCCCATCACCCTTCAGAAAGATCTCTTCGTTTCGCTCGCGCAACGGGCGAAGACAAGACTCGCCAGCGGAGAACCGGAGCTTAATTCGCGTGGATCGTGCCGCCTTTATTTCGAGGCGAAATTTGCCCTGGCGAAAGTTTCGCGAACCGTCGAACGACGTCGGTAAATGTCGAGAAAGAAGATTACCGGGACGGGTCGCGGTGAACCCGTGAAAGAGGATCGTGAGGAAAAAGCGAGCAAGGCGAACTATAGAGGCGTCTGGCTGCCGGGCAATCTGTTAATTCGATCGTAAATCGTCGTTAGCGGAAAATTTAGTTGGAACTTAGCGGCGATAATTACACAGGTTTTGCAACGGCGGTGCTTGAAAACGAGATGAGATGGAGCGGAAGGGAATAGAAGGAACGTGAGGGAGGGAAAGAATAGGACGGTTTGAGGGTAGCGGTGGGGTAGCTGAAGTAGGATTTATTGGGCGATAAGCGGCCTGCAACTTTCTTCCCTTTACGATCGTCATTCTTTATCAGGGCACTCGTGGTCGACACCAACGTATCGAGCCCGGGGATACTAGGCTTTATGAATCGGGATTATTAAGGTCCTTGCTAGATCATAGATCTTCCTTCTCTGTACCCTTTGCTGCGACGCGCGCCGGTGGCCGATCGCCCGATGAAAACGTCGCCACGTGCCATTCGCGCTCCTCCGTCTTCATACAGTTGGCACCGTAGCGAAAACTCGCTTGCCGATAGTTCGGATTGCCTTCGTTGTTCCTGTCATCGGATAGCATCTTTCTTAGTTCCTTTCTGAACCAAGTCCGTTTGGCACGAAATAGCGAGCTGCGAGTGGTGGAAGTTGGGAAAGTTGTTCCTCCTGTTGTCATAGTTGCGAGATTTTTAGAAATGTACGAAGTTATTCTCTCGGCAAAATGTAACGAAAATATTTTGACTGTCAAACGGTATTTTTGGTTCGTTGTAGTAATTTATATCAAATTGTAATTTTCACAATACTTCACGTCCTTTCTAATGGAGACTAATGATACTATTGTATCAAATTAACGTGAAATTATTATACCTGACAGTCCTCGATGGTACCTCGAGGAATATTTCAAATTCACGGCGTCTTTATAGCAAGTGCTGCTATTTCCCTTGTATCTCGGGGCATCTTCTTACTTCCGTGTTTTCCGCAACGAGAACGAGGTTGAAGGGGACTGGTTATAAGGTTTTCCGGCCGATAGGACTGCACGGTGGAAACTAGCGCGCGAGCGATGGATGAGAAAGGTGTTGAGTAATTTATCAGAGTGTCTGAAAGGCATGAGTTGCGATGGTACGGGCTTCTCGTCCGTGAACGCGCGGATCAGCGTAGCGTGAAGTCTTATCTGGCCAGCGGGAGTCCCAAGGCCGGTCATATCCCCGTGGTTGCACGGACCACGATAATCTTCTCAGATAACCGGCGACAGAAACGGCACGTCATAAATTTTGTATCTGTTGTTCGTGTGCGTGACAACGATTCTGACAACTGACTTTCTTCAGACACGATACTTTTGCACTGTCAGAGTATCGTTCAAGTAATATGATCTATCCGCCAACAAAGTTTCTTATAACTTGACTCGCTACTTGTTACTCTAACACGACGCTCTTTTTAGATATTTTGTATTTAGTCTCGCTTGTTCGAAAGAAATTAATCACGGTTCCTAGATTGGTTAGCTCTATCAAACAGACTGTGAATACGAACTTTCTTGAAAGCAGAACACCTGCATACCTGATCGCTATTTCAAACTGTTAATTTCTTGCAACTTTAACTTGTTCGAGCGGTTATTTAATGAGCAGGAGTCACGTCTTGGAGTATCAGCCTATCAACCCGACAGTTCAATTATGAACGTAGTATGAACGAGGGAATGCTACCTCACCGATGAGAGATATGGAATTTCATTTGCACTACAGGCCAAAAGTTTTTCTTTTTCATAGTACTTAGTATCGTGTTTGCGTTCGATCGGTACAGTATCAAAAATATGTGGGGATTAACATATAACAAAATTGCAAGATTTACTTCCAAGTTGCTAATAACCCTTACAAATGGTTGATGCGACTTTAAATAATGAAAATTAAAAAAAAAAGAAAATTAAACCAACAATCAAAGTATCCAGAAATTCGTAAAATTATGAAAAAAATGATACCATGGATAATAAATATATACGTGTGCTCTACGTAACTTTAAAGTTTTCATAATTTCGGAGATCATCTTGCCCGAAGTACGAAGTACAAATGCAACGAAAGTGTACCCAAACTTTTGACCGGTACTGTATTATAGTGTTCTTCGTAAACCACTCACGGGAGGTATCAAACGCACGATGACACTTCATCGTTTCATCCGTAGGATCATTAATCATCGCTGCGCACGCGTGACCGTATCGATAGCATCCTATCGGCGTTCTATCGGGGGGCGGAGGGTGGGAGGGAACTTCGCGAAAGTCTATCGCCTGACAGAGGAGCGGAAATCACGGAAGATCGGCACGGCACGCAGGTTTTTTTCTTGGCTCGGCTCTTTCTCCCGTTTCGTCGGCCGGTGTTCCGTGTTTCCGTGGCGGGAACACGCGATTCCCGCGTTAACTCCCGCAGGGCGCAGCGGGTGTCCTCGCGCGGACCTCGCATTAACCCGCCTCCGTCTTCCTCGAATCACCCTTCTCGCAACCCCCGGTTCTCCTCCGCAACCACCGGTGAAGGCACCGTGCGCACAACACACGTGACGGCCGTCTTCTTGGCTATCTCGACCTCGGTCAGAGCCGATGCACGTACCTGGAAGCCGAGCTTCCTCATCCACCCTCATTTATTCTTCGACGAGGCTCCCCTCCCCCTCCCGTGTGTTGCAGATGTACCCCATCTAGATGTGCCGTTTAATAACGCATGCACGCATCGACCGTTAAATTTAGCCCTGCGGAAATTAAGAGTTTACCTCGGTTAATCGGCCGACCGAGGCGAACACGCGATTCCAGCGTGAATTCTTCCGTTGCACTCGACGCGCAACCGAGGCGTTCGGGAATTTGTATAACAGGCGGTGAAATCGCGCTTAATCGCCGGGCAGGCTTTCCGAAGATATTCTGTTTCAGCAAGTTTTGACGCTGCTCCGACATTATACGATTCTCTGCGCTGGCAAACTAGTGACTGGTCATTTTTGCGAATGATCATTTCGAAGTGAGAACGAGAGATACACTTTGCGAAGGGGGGTTGTTGCCTGTCGTTGAAAATTGTCTTTCGATTCCGCGGAATACGGACTGTTATCTTTCCAGCTCGTAACTATACCGGTAGCATCGTGTGATTTTCAATGGGTTTTATAAATTATTTTTGCAATTTACAATGAAACCCAATAGTCTCGTGAAAATTATTCCCGAAATTAGTTACATTGTTATAGCATTAATTCTTTTCTTTCCCTTCTGAAATTGAGAAAAAAATTGAAGACGAAGAACTCAAGACTGTTGATTTTCCCGGATTTTATAGAGTTTGATATTTTTATGAAAACAATTGTGATATTTAGTCGCAGTCGTGAAGGCCGAACTAATTAAGCCGAATTAGAGTGTAGCTACCTGCAAGACAATTCCATCTGGTTATTTTCAACCGGAAATCTGGAACGGAGGTCGGTCGACCTCGATACCCGATATCTCGCTAAGGCGGAAAATGCCGCAAATCCAATTATAAATTAAGGATCTCGCGAATAGAA
The DNA here is from genome assembly GCA_032399595.1 of Tetragonula carbonaria. Classification (NCBI taxonomy): domain Eukaryota; kingdom Metazoa; phylum Arthropoda; class Insecta; order Hymenoptera; family Apidae; genus Tetragonula; species Tetragonula carbonaria. Next base: position 12,063,095 of record JAUCRC010000003.1, read on the forward strand.
ACGCGGCGAAAGACTCTTCGAGTATCCGTGGATATTCCATTTGAATGGCCCAACTTTATTCTCCTTTCCTTCCTAATAGACTCTTCGGAGGAAACGGAAGAGAATCGGATGAATTCCTCTCTCTGTGTACATGAACAGAAACGCTACGTGATTATACCTGGAAGAATCATTTTTACTAACCCTCTTCTCTCGGCATCTTGTAATTTTTCTATGATCTCGAGCTGCGAAACGAGTCACGTACGAACTCTTCAACAGAAGCATCTTCATTATCGTGAAAAGTTATTTTCGCCCCAAAAAATAAGGCGTGAATGTAAAACTCGAGAAAAATAATCGACGTATCGGCTGCAGTATTAAGAGCGTTAATAAAAAGAAAAAAGTCCCAAGATTAAATTGTTACGATCACGAAGCGCTCCATAGCGCGTTATATCGATAGTTAGTTTAGCACGGAGTTCCAGCTAGGACTCTTTCTCAAAAGCTCCGTTCCACCGGCGTTACTTTTACAAATTGCTCGCGTATCGACGTAATAAAGTGCTCGAACGTTTCCTCCGGTAATTTCACGGTACAAAATATCGCATATTTCACACGATGATTAAACATCGATAATATCGCCGAGACGTGAAATAAGAGAGGGTTACGTATCTCCGCGGCGGAACTGATTCATGCCTCGAACCAGCGTCAAGACGGTTACTAATCGACGCATCATAGCCGAGGCAGAAATAACGCGATCTTCATGAACAGGCGGCCAAAACTTTCGCGGAAATGGCTCGCAGCACTGGCGGATTAATCGAGTGGTAAAATTCCTCGAGATCAATTATTCCGCGGTTAGAGAAGCGTAACGGCGTAATAAGACGATCCCGGCGTTTCACCGAGCGTTACACCTGTGACCGCGTTCCTACACGCGGCTTCATATTTAGAGAAAGGCACGCGCGATATTAATACGCCGCGCGTCTGGCTGCGTGTCTACGGCCCGGCAAACAAAATTTTGCGGCAGAGTGAGACAAACTAAGAGTCGAGCTGCCACTCTCTTCGATAAACTCGTGAACGCAGCCTAGTCGAGCGAAACTAGAGAATATGACGCGTGCGAGTTTTTATCGTTTTATCGAGCGAATTTGAAAATTTGCATACTGTTCGTTGCGCAACGCAACGTTCGGTTTTTCTGAAAATACATCAGCCTTGCCGACGGATGGCTGCGTCGTTACGCGTCGAGTGCGCGAACGCAACCGGCAATGTTATTAAGGAAACCATGCGAACTGGTTTGTCTGAAATTTAATGGGTGTTCGCGCCATCGAACGTGCCAGGCGACGGTTTCTCGTTTTCTGTAGTGCCACTTCCACCAGGTACCTAGGCACCGCGATAAATTATACGATTGTAGCTTTTTGCGCGTACCGCGATGCGTTCCCGGGGATTTATGAAGCACCATCGTTCGCCTATCTTTTTCCTCCACTGTCCCCTCCTCTCCCACCCCTCCCCCCCTTTTTTTTTCTTTCGCAAGATTCATAGCGGAGCATGAATTAACCTTTCGAGAATCGACCTTTTTGCTTTTTCTTCTCTCTAGGAATTACGCCGCGAAGTGAATTCTCCTCGATAATGGGGATGACGTTCCTCGGTCTTCCGTCTTTGCGTCATTTAATATCTTTACTCAGTAGCCAAAGACGTCATTGACTCGCAGCGTTAGGCCGCATCGAAAACATATTTTATCGGTGATGCCAACAATAGAATAAGGTCTCTAGAGCATTGTATAACGATTGCTTTTAATATCACATAAAGACGAATGACTGTAGTATGAGCACGGCCTTTAGCATGTAAAAATAATGCACACATCAGGCGCGTCATTGATTTTGTATAGCCGATAACGCAAATATACATTGTTGTTTAGAAGTCTTGAAACAATTTTTCGTTTCGATGAGAATTTAGATCGTTTACCAAATAGATTAATTACACAAGAAGAAAAAACTAGAGAAACTGATAATATAATATACTTTATAAAATCTTTGATAAAATAGTATACTTTTTTGAAATTCCTCGTAAAATTTGAACTCAGAGGAATCTGTCTGGTGTTTATGTACAGAAAGTATTCGCACACTATCTAGATTCATTTTAAAGCCTGAAATCTCTATTTTCACAGTACTGAATTCTTCCAAAGATGATTTTTACATCTTTTGAAGACATTAAATAAAGCTACTTCTTCTCTCGAAAATTTTACACACTGCAAAATTTGTTTCATAACTAAATTCACCATGGTCTCAAAGATCGAAGTCTCTCCTTTACAAAAATCCCTTAAAATTGTACGATTTCTCCTCACAAAGTTATAAAAGTTTGTAAGTATCTACAATTTTCCATCAAGTGTACTTTCTCCATTCACCGTGTTTTAATACTTGACAGCTGTATAACACTTGTTTGTTGTATAAAATATCATTTAATTTTTCCCGCTTTTGAAGCAAATGAAGTACTTGTTCCAAGACTTTTAAGCGAGAGTGTGCGTCGTGATACATTTTTTTTCTTTTTTAATAAAAAATCACGTTAAAATATTCTTATTTTATTTCAGTGTTCACGAATTTAGTTGTTCTTAATTATACTGTGAAAAATATCATCGGAGTTATCAGAGACAGTCTTGAAATGTACTAAAGTACACCATTCCTTCTTCGACACGATCTGGAAAATGTCCAAAGGGTTGCCACGGCTCTGAAACTGTCGTCTCTGGAAATTTTTGGCGAATGATACTCGAGAGATTTGTTCTACATGGACGAAATTTGTACATGGTCGCTAATTTCTGATCATCGTCCGGAAGTATCTGGCGCAATTTATTCACGTGGAATCCGGCATCGGTGGAACGATAGCCGAGGCTACGTGGTAGCTAAGTTGCGCCGGAAATTGTACCTACAACTTCTAACGACTCCTGTCGTTATTTCTGACCAAGCGTAACAAGAACATTGTACCGCGCTGCGAACATATTCGAGAGCAAGATACTTGGCAACTTTGGAACTTTAACAGGCCAGCTTCCGTGTTATACACAACTCGCGTCTTCACGATGTTCCGCTCGACACTGTCCGAAAACTCTCTGGTGATCGATCGATCGCCTGTCGAGGCCGAGATCGATAACGCGTAATTAAATCCTTCGTATCGCAAACGCGTATCCTTGCAAGGTTTTCCTCGAGCTTCCGACAAAAGTTATTACTATTCAGTAGTTCAAGTATTTTAGGAAAATAATTTATACAGCTGCGAAAGATTTAAATTAGATTTAAATTGTTCGTGACACACAGTTGATTGACGAATCAGTTTACTTCTATAAGAATTTCAAGTAGATATCCGGTTCGTAGACTCTGCAAATATGTCACTTTATCCTGTAAACTTTCGACTTCTTCGTTAGAATTTTAACGTTAGAGTTCGTTGAAAATTTATTCATCTGTTAACTTCTATGTATTAATAAAACATTTTGAAGTTTCGTTGTAATCAACGATCATCTGAAAATGTGGACAGAAGTTTTGAAATATTTGATGGAGATGTATATTTAAATATATAGATAAATACACAGCACGAACAACTTTTGTATCAAATATCTTGTAATTTCGTTGCAATCTCCTCGCAGTATTAATGAAATGTCAAAATGCCACAAGCGTTCTAATACTTTCACGAGCAATTTATCACACGTCTAATCAATCTCTCAAACCGGGAGTTTTAATTCAACCACGAAATTGACCCGGAAATGCTTAATTCCCTGACGGAGAGAAGCGTCTAAAATCCTATACTAGTTCACCCACTAGCAACCAGCGTAAAATTCAAACGAACAATGAAAATTAGTCTAGGACAAGTTAGACTTAACGTTTTAATTGCGATCGAGCTTCCAGGCTTGTTAACTGGTTAACCGGTTGGCTGACGTGAGCGTAGGTACGCACGTCACCGGACTACCGTCCAGAACTATCTTCCTTCCATCCTGCTATTTGCAAACTAACTCGGCTCCCGGAGCGGGCAGCAGTACACGCGCGCGTGTTTATGCAACGTCCGTCCCTGTCTGTCGGTGACGGTCGCGAATGTAGCTCGCCTATATGCGGAATAGATCGCCACTAACCTGTTGTTAAGTTAGTTCGCCGTATGTTTCACTGTGTGTGCCGCTGTGACTCCGAATAATTTTGCTAATTAAATCAACAGGGAGCGGGGAATCGAAACGGCGCTAAGGAACACCGGAAAAACTGCCGGCAGTGGCTTCCGACCGACGACATTGTTGGTTCCAGGGTCGTGTTCCAGCGGCGGGGGGGCATCTCCGCTGCGTTTGTTGCCATTGTGGTTGCGAATGCTTGCCATTTGGGAAGTCGATTAATTCTCTTTGACGAATTCGCGAAAAATTTGCACGTTTCTCACGGTGCGGTGGATAATTTGATTTTTAGAAAACTATCATGTAAAATGGATGTGTTGTTCAGGTTTCAGTTCGAACTTCGAATGATATTTATCTTATTTTAATAATTTTAGAAACATTTGTAGTAGAAAGTCAATTTGTTGCCAGTAGATGGTTGCATTTCGAGATGCACAGAAATATATGTAGATTTAGTTAATGGATGTAACGAATTTCTATACAGGTTACACTTCTTTTATAGGTTACATTTTTTTATATAGGTTACATTATACTCGTGCCCAATAAATGCATAAAAATTTGAAATAATATTCCAATAGTGGAATATTATACGGAACGATGATAATCTTTAAGAATTACTAATTTAAATTTAATCACACGGAACTGTAACCGAGTAACCGAGCTGATTGAAATAATCAAATTTTCATTCAGAGTATCGCGGTTTCTATCTTTACACCGGGCATTCTATTCCACGCACGCTGCAATGCATCATTTTCAATTAAAAAGTCCGAGAATCAAGGGACACAATCGGTGGAATGTTGTACCGCCCGACAAATCGTGCGAGCGTTCGTGTAAACCGGCCCCATTAATTAAAGCTGGCACGGCGTGATAAAAATTTCTCGCCGAAGAATGTCCCGAAAAGAATCGTGACTCGCTCGTGCGCTTTCGAAAAGACAAAGGTATTGCGAAAATGGATGAGCGTTCCATTATACGCTGCGCTGAATGGAGGAACGCGCGCGTCACGAAGGGTCGAAAGGGGTTGCAGAATAGCGAGAGGGACACGGAAGGGGATGGAATAAAGGGTGGTGGCTCCCGACCACCAGCGGGGTTGGTTACCGCGCATAAACCCACGTTGCGCACAATTACAGTAACTAATCACATTGTTTTCGTAGCAACGACACACCGTAATACGTCATAACATCCTTGCTAACCCCCGACCAACTCTCTGATCCTTTACTTAACCCTGGCTGCAGCGCGTTTCTCCATCCCCCGATCCGCGCGTGCTTCGAAATTGTTGGCCTACATGACAGAGGAAGTAGAAAATTTGTATGTTGGCTACGGTCAACGTGAGACGTCGACGCTCACAATGATGACAGATGGACGTAAATGCGTGATATTGTTCACGCGTGATATTGTTCACGGTAACTTAACGGCGTGAACTATGAACCATCTTTCCCGGCCTGTATTCCTGTCATTCAGACATCGTAATAGAATCACAGACATCGTTACAGGTTTGTTTTCTTTTTTCTTTTGTTTTCTCTTTGAAATTCGCAGATGTTCAGAAGATTTTAATATTGCTGGTCATCGATAACAAGCTAATCATAATTTGTAACATTCTCATAGAACTTCGCTCGTCGATATTGTTCGAAAGTTTTTAGTCGGTCATTGATGGTAGTGATAGTCAGGGGAAAATTTAAGGTGTACTTAGATATGAATTTACCATTATTGTGATGAGGGAACATACTTGGTAAATATCTTTTAAATATTTCTATATTTTTTGTATGGACTCCAAGAGTCTCAGCTCAAGTGTTAGGTTAATTAGCAGAGCGCGTTTGGACGACTCGTCGGATGTTAAAAATCAGCCAATCCGGAAACGCATTTTAACCATACGTGTAAATGAAAATGGTAAAATTAAACTGGTACAACACGGCGAGTTTCAGGGAAAAATAAATTCTTTTTTTTCTTTTCAACGTAGGCGCGCTCGTGTGCACGACCGAACGAGGAATAGACTCGGCGAGTGTCTGTGCCAACGAAAGGTAGACAAACCGAACTGAGCAAACACGGCGAATGCGCATTGGTTTCACTTCTCACGCCTCCGCTTTCTCTCTCTCTCTCTCTCTCTCTCTCTTTTCCTGATTCCTCTCGCTCTTTTTACCCTTTTGTCTTTATATAACCGTACTCTCGTTCGGTCGATCGGTAGTTTCGGGCCGCGAATTCATGACGAGTACCGTGAAAAAATCGTGAATTTGAACGTAAAAAAGAGAAAGAAAAAGACAGACAGAGGGAAAGAGATGGAGAGAGAATGGTCCACGATGTGCACCAGGTGATCAGTTGTTTAACAGAGAGTTCCCTATCAATCGTGGAATTTACATCCAGTAGCGGGTGTTAAGTGGTTGGTTGAAAAATCGACGTGGCGGCTCGAGATTGACGATTACGAATTGACAGTATGTAACGCACAGTCGGGCAACACTTTTCATCACGGTCATTTTTGCGTCCGGGGATCTTCATCCGGAGCGTTTTTTTTTTCGGTTATTCGAGAATTCTCGCTATCGTGCCTTCGATGATTTATTGATCTACAGACTCGTTCATTTGTAAACATTGCCCCACGGTTATACGGAAATATTTTTCTTTTTTCTTTTCCTTCGTCCGCATTGAAACACGTACGTCAAGCTAAACTGGTTGTTGCGCCCTTGCCTTCATCTCGCTCTATTTTTCCCTCCTCCGTTCGCCTAGACTGTTTTCATTTTTATTTTCTCGTGTAAAACCGACTCGTTCGTTCCTTTTCCCCAAATTGGTTGCAAATTGTTTCGAAGGCCATGTACCCTGTTTTCGTATGAACGGGTTTAACGGCAGTAATAATTGTCGGAAATTATTCCATTACAAATCCATTTGTTTATTCGTCGGGAAATTGCACGGATAATTACCGTGCGCGATTGTTTCGCTGAAAGCGCTTCGTATGTTATCAATTAACAATAGGCAAGAGCTTGAATGTAGGTTATCGTTAAGGAGATTTTCAGCAAAACAGATAAATAGCACATATCGACGCACGTCAAGAATAAAATATCATTGAATTTAATACGATGAATAAAATTTACCTGTCAATGAAGTTAAACTGAATATACCTTTAGGAAGAATAAATGTCAGCTGATCAAATGTTCTGCAGTTCTGTACATTTTGAAGATGTAACAATGAAGTTTGCAAAGGGGCGTGAATAATATTTATTTAATATCATTGCAAGGACTTGGAAATATCTCATCATGCTTTGTAGGAAACCAATAACGTTCACGTAGTCAAATTATTTCTTGTACCAAAAAGGTAAAAAATGAGAAGGCTAATTTACCTGAATCGACTGATGAAAAGTTCACTAATCATTCTCCCTACGTACTATTTTTTATACACATGATAAAACCTCGTGTCGAAGATTTAGTCAATCAGAAGGATCAGAGATTAAAATTTTCTCTCAGAATGAAACTGAATCTCTTGAAGCTATACCCAATAATGTGCAAAATTACAAGTCAGACGATTGGCACACTGATTTTCTCCCATTATAAACCACCTTCACCTCGGTTACGCAAGACCCTTAGCACTCGGACCTATTAACCTTTATATTCGACGTTATATCATTCGGATAACACAGGCCACGTATCTCCGCCGACTGATCCAATATCGTTAAGGACCGGAATCGTCGCTGGAATTCATTGGCTTGGCCAATAACACGCATCGTCGAGCCGTAACGCCGGCGCTCGGTGTCCTATCGAACTGCAACATTTTTCAGGCGTAATCACGTCGGCCATTAAACGGCGACCAAAGCTGCGGACCTGGGACCGGTGTAGCTTTCACAGTCATGCAACGGTTAGATACGATTACGTGGCACGTACCCGTGCACGATGCTTACCGCGATAATGGGCATTCGCATTAACGATGCGACCATCGGGCAGTGACCGGCCAGTGCCGCTGCCAGGATATCGTACGATTCCCTGGCTCGTTACCGTCGTCCAGTGACGTCACTGGTTCCGCGGATATGCTCGATCAGAGTCGATCAGGACGAGCGTTCCCAGAGTCGTAGCTAATCGCGTTACCCCCCGGGCGATTCTGATTAGCGACGTTAATTAGAGAATAGCGATGATGCGTTGCGCTGTCCGGACCTTTCACTGTACGATGCTCGGCTCGCTCGCAAAGCACCGAGCTGGCCCCTCCAATTCCTGCAACTTAATTATCCGACTAATCCACCAACGAAACGGCACGGTGTGCCATGTGCGTTTCTTCGTCAATTCTGCACTGGCGTTGTCGTTGTTTTCTCTTGAATGTTTATCGTAGATGATGGAGGCATCCGGTGTAAGAAAATTGAAACGTTGAAATTCTCGTGTCTCTTGCGACGTTTAGTTATTATTAATTTAACAATCGTATGTGCGTGGAAAAATAGAAAAATATCGGTCATAATCCCATTGTAATACTACTTTTTGTAAAGTATTTAATATCTCGATCCAGTATTGCGGTACAGCTCCTTCTAGCATGTGATTGTTACTTCATTCGTTTCTCTTCGTTCTTGGTTTAAAAAAGTCTAGAAATTCAAGAAACTCGATTCATCGAATACTCATCGTACCTAGTCAAACCCTAGTCAATGATTTTTAGAGACGATCCAAGACGATCAAAACTCAAGATTTATGCAGAATTATAATAGTTGCTCAGACTTTCGTCCGAATGTGCTAATTCGAAACGTTTCAAATCCCATCACCGCGTACACGCTGAAGAAAGCTTTAATGCAGGCTCAATTCGAATTCTTCGTTCCCCCTCCCTTCCCCGTATCAGAGGCTCCTTTTTCACCATTTTCATAACGAGTGCCATTTGAAATGCAACAATTCCGAGAAAGATTCCTCCTCCGTACAATAACAGAATCGTTTCCATAAGATCTCGGATGCTTTCATCTTACGTCGGGCCCGTTCAAATGAGTAATCTACTTGCCTGGTGTGCTCTCTTTCGCTATTCTTCCGCGCGGGCGAGGGAAGAGGAGGGGATTTTTCAAGCCCCGGAGAACGTATCGAACGGCTCTCGAACTTCGGCGGCGGGCAACGCATTTGTTCGCAGAATAGACGACGGCCGTTACGTCGAATTGGCTTTTATTTGCACAGTTAAGCTGGGGGTCTGTAGCTCTGGTGGCCTCCTCCTGGCGTGGGGCTAGAGCGGGCGTCGAAAAGGCGGCAGATAAGGGCCAGCCGCGGCTGGTAAGAAATAATTGAAACGTCGGAGACGTTTGATTCATTTCCCGCGGCTTTTCTTCTCATTTTATACAGAGCCCCCGCGGATCGGTGGCGGAGCCGCCGCGGTCAGGATTTTCCCCGCGAGAAGGGCCACGGCTGAGAGACGAAGAGAAAACGAGCACGGAAGACGGAGGAAGTTTCGACGCAATGGGGGTGGCGGACGAGACAGAGCCAGGAGAGCACCGAGATAGAAAGAGAGAGAGAGAGAGAGAGACGCGGAAGATCGCGCGATACGACATGAGAAACGTCAAAGGCTACGGTATATCTGATTGGACGGGACGTCTCGGGTCTATAGGAATGCACTTATCCGATTGGCTCTGCAATTCAGCCGTGTCAGCTTCTTTTTCCGATGCGTCGCGCCCCCTGTCTCGCCCCCTTCGTCGTCCACCGGTGCGCCCCCGATGCGACCGACAACCACCCACCGCGCGGCTGATTCTCCCCGGCGAACTTTCATATCAGATAGGATTTGAATTTCTTTAAAGTAAAGAGGCATCCGAGAAGCAACGTCGCGCCTAGCAGGACGACAGTTTTTCGTACACATGACCCCCCCTGCCCTGTCGACGGCGAGTAAATGGGAAAGTTTGCCCGTTGTGTTGTTCTCGCCGGCTCGAGAAATTTAAACTCCGTGTGACCTGATTCGCCACCGACCTGTCCCTGATTCTCGATTCTTTCGAAAGCCGCTTTTGGTGCGTGTTTTAACCCTCTTAACGGATTCTCGCTCGTCTCGCCGAAGAAATAGCGTGGCATTTGTTGTTGTTGCTTCGTATTTATCGGATTTTAGAAGCGAGAAACGTATCGCGGGCGACATCTTGCCGAGTGTCTTCTGGAGGACAAGTTTTCTTTTGGCGAGTGATACTTTTGCATTTATTGGGGGACAGAACGTACGAGAGAAACTGTCGTGCATTCTGCTGATTTCTCTTCTACAATTGGCACTTTTTTCTAACTTCGTTTCGTGCGATATGAAGCAATCGACTTATTCGTAATCTGAAAAAGTTCTAAAAATGAGTATGTAAGACCTCAAGTCAATCGACGTAGATTTAAAAAAAAAAAAAAAGCGATCGAGCGATAGTTGACTAGTCTTTGCGCGAGTGGTTCTTGCAGTTCTCAGTCTCGACCCGCAATTCCCGTAAAATTCCCGCGCGGTGCTTCATTGGTTGATTGGATTTCCAAAAACGATCGATAAACTCCGATTCGTCATTCCACGGCTGTTTCAGCCAGCGATCCTCTTCCCCCCTCTCCCCCTAGCGGTCAAAGTTAAACCGGCAACGCACATTCTATCGGAAGAGAAGAGGTCCTCGCGATCATAAACATCGCGGGAGCGCGTACGGCGTTTCATTAGCGACGATAATCTGTTTACTAGCGTTCTCCAGTGATATACCATTGCGATGCAACGTTGTGTGCATACTGGCAGCCATGAGGCTGATTACGACCACCTTTCCCCATTATCGTTTCGTTTCTCTCTCTCTCTCTCTCTCTCTCTCTCTCTTCGTCCGTTTGCACCTACAAACGCACGCGCACACACACGTACAAACACATGAAGGGGTTGTTCGTTCCTGGTGAACCTTAGCCAGGCCGGTCGTGAATAGTGGATGGTAGCCCATGGTGGTTCATGGGTGCTAGGCTACGTGGTGTTCCAGCGGCAACAGCCGAATCGTTCCCAACTACCTGCCACTGGCTGCGAGGTAAATTCGCATAGCGAATTGAATAGTACACGTCATCTAATATACAGGGTGTGCCACATGTTCCGCGATGCGTCACGTCGTTTTGACTTGACGTTATTTATGATCGTGTTGCGGTTACGCCAACGTTGTCTCACGTCTGCCATCTTTCTCTAAACCTGCCGGCGATTCCATCTCTCGCGCCTTGATACTTGTATCGACCTGCTTCTCGCTTAATTTCTGTCCCTTTGAATATTTTGAAATTTCGATCCAATTTTTTTTTCCTTTTTTCTTTTTGCTGTCTTTGGTCTCGTTGAAACTGATCGGAGGTCGAAACTCAAATTGAAATCTTGAAGGTAACTTGATTTATGGTGACCTAAGTATTGCACTTGCTACGGAAGAATTTTTGAAATTTCATTAATAATGAGTAATAATGAAACACGATTGTCATGATTTTATCGGTGAAATTTAAAATCAAACTGAAACTGTGCATACAAGTGTATAAATATATCTTGAAGGTATAACAAACATTAAGCATTATTCTAATACTCGAAATATAGATTTATGTTAAATATCTTGCAATTTTTGTACTACACGTTTCTTGATTCTCGTTACAATAACGTGTCGTGATAATAACTTCAAGGTGTCGTACAACACGTACAATTCATTCGTAACAAAATCCTGTAAACGTTCAAACATTTTCACGAGCCCAATATTTAATCCACAATTATAGTACTCCTTTTTATTGATCTTACTTATGAATTTAAACCTGTTCGTAAAGAATTCATCAAACCAAATCAGTATGTACGTAACGTTCATCTCTTTCATTTCAAACTTCTCCAATTCTCCTTCTATTTTTCTTTTTTTTTTTTTTACCAATCTTCCCCCATCTTTCCGTTCCTTACCTTTATCTCCGAAGCGACTTCATCTCCTTCACCCTTTTTTCATTTCTTCTCCTGGAGTCGTACGCTCGCACGTCACTCGATGCGTCGCGAAGTATGCACAGAAAACTTCTCGTCTAACGACTCGCGCGCGTAACGCTCGACATATCCGTGACGCTTTCTCCTGAAGTTCAGTCATATCTCTTGGACCTGTTTGCTCGCAGCCTCGAAGTCTGGCTCGTAAAATCTCGGTCGATTTATGTGTTCCGGGTTGGTGCTGTCTCTCTTTCTCTCTTTTTTTCTCTCTCTCTCTTTCCGTCTCGGTAAATGTCGCTTCCTTTTAATGATTACGAGTTCCAAGCTCGGGTGAGCGTATCTCGGGCGAATGGTTCGCGACTTTTCAATGTGGCATCGGTTTCCAGACGTACGAGAGAAAGATCTTCGTCCTCGAGTTTTATGGCTGGCGATTACGCGAACAGAGGAACGATGTTTCGATGATTATTCCGTCGCTATTCGAGCGTGATTCTCTGCCGCGAGAATTTACGGGAAATTGCGCGAGCTTTCGGACGGTGGTTTCACGTTTGACGCGAAGTTCTTCGAGACTTTGAAATTAATTTGAGGAAGAAAGAAAGCATCTGGTAATCGGAAGAATCTTTTTTAACGGAAGACTGGATTCCTCCGTCGTGATTCTGTAAGCTCATTTCCTTCTTTCCACTGACCGGTCGATCGAAGTTCCGGCGAGTTTTAATCAATTATGCTTTTCGTTGTAAATCGTGAATACCTGTTTTTTGACATTGCCTCTACGTTCTTCGGATGTAGAAACAGAGATGAAAATTATTCTCGTGCTTCCTCCTTTTTCAGGAATTTAACACAACACATTCCAGAAAACCAATGGTGCAACGTAACTATTTATTGTACATTCTCATATGGATAGAGAAAAAAAGGAACACTTAATTGTAGATTTTTATATGCAAAGTAACTTAATGTCAAATACCGTTATATGTTCAATCCATTGAAGAATTTCGTAAAATTATAAAATTCTATTACAGTCAAAATGAGAATGTGATTATAAAATCCTAAATTATAGAAAAATTCTAAATGGGAGATACGGTTGATAGAAAAAATAGAAATGCGACCCTTGCATTTCCTACTGGGTTATTAACATTAACTTTAAAAATCAATGGCTAATTAGATTCTACTGGAAAAAAAAGAAGGTGACGTCGTAGAATTTCGTATAGCCACACTCTGACGCTGAGAATCATCGTTAAAATTCGATTCTATTACTATCCACCGGGAGAACAATCGATAGGCGCTTTGTTGAAAGACCGGCCGTTTAAAAAGCAAACACGTATCCTCGTTCTACCTTGCCAAGAAGCAATCGATGAACTTGTTCCAATTTACATGGTAGAAACGAGCAGAAAATTCCCGAGCCAAGCACCATTTTACGAAGCCGAGGTGTGTCCAGCGGTGGCGAGCGTTAAGTCCGAGTGGATATTTCGGTCGAGTCGATAAATAAAAGCTCGTCTCATCGAGCTCCCCTGTTCGGCATTTAACTTCGCTTTGACGGCCGGGCAACGGCTTACGGAATCCTCAAAGCGCCCGGGCTCGTCGTACAAAGAACGCCTGAATTTCCTCCCTTCCCCTCCCCTCACCCCTTTTTCTGGCGAGATACGTCGAAAAGGAACCGGAACCGCCTCGTTCACGGTTCCGCTCGCCCTCCGCCTTTGTGACGCGGCGACGTAAATCCCGTACCACTCGAACGTCCGTTATATGGTCGCTGGAATACGATTGTTTCGAACGGTGAACCGGCGCTTTTGCGCGATCGCTTTCGCTAACGCCGGAACATTTTTCTTCCTCTCTTCCTTAAACATCCTTTGTAAGACGGTTCAAAAGAATGCACACACACACACACACACACACACACACGAGCTTCATACAGAGTAAAATAATCGCATCGATGCTGCTAGCCGGGAGATGGAGGGTGGCTAACCACGTACTAGTCACGATATTTCGTTACGATCGATGGACTTTGCCCAGAGAATTCAGAAAGAAAAGGAAAAGAGAAAAGAGAAAAGGAACGCGACGTTATTTTTGTATTTCCTTCTGTCTCGCGGGTATCGTGACCGAGGATGTTGATGGATCGAGAAATTTACCGGCACTCTTTTAAAAAAGTTTCCGGGGAGAAGATTTTCGCGCGAGGTAATCTAAGGCCGGGCTCTAGAGATTGATAAATGAATATGCACTTTACTCGTCGTTCAAAGTTGCCTTACTTTATGGTGCTTACAGCGGCCGTTTGGGCGGTTTATTGGCATTGGAGTTTATGCGAGTGTTGGAACAATTTGTCAACGTGTCAAATAAACTCTGTTGTTATCAAACGTATTGTTAAACGCATCAGTTTGTAAGTGCACTAGCTCGTGAAACTATTTGGACACTTGGTTAGCATTAAATACTTGTGCTCACGTCGTCTGTATTATGTGAAACATTTTGAAATCTCATTAGTATCGAGAATCGATTTGATTGTATTGTCGTGATTTATTTAAAATTTCATCAATGTAATCAGAGCAATTTAATACGACATACGTCAAATATCAATCTCGTAGAAAGTATCTGCACATGTTCGAATGTTTTTGCGAATCATTTATATTTCCCTTCTATTATCCGATTCAATAACCAGTAAATTATTTTCACTTCCAAAATCCTTTTATCACCATTTACCAACTCAACCATCCATTAACAGGTATCACGCGAAACATGGATTAATTTGATCACGACGTTCGAAATCGTAAAATACTTTTTCCTGGCGCGACATCCAAGCACCTCAGACAAGTATATGAATGAAAATTTTCAAAGTATGATCGTACAAAAGTGCGAACGTCCAAGATGCTCGACGCTCTAGCGGATCGATTCGCCTTTATTTTCGACTTTGGTCAAAAATCGCGCGTAATCGTTAATTGCCAATAGTAGCCAATGTCCAAAAACTTTCGACATCCCGCAACAGAAATCACCGCGTGGTGAAGCAAAGCGTGCTCACGTTTATAATTAAAAAAAATGGACTCGTTCGTTTCTTGCGTGGGCGTAAATACATTTCTTCCCTCTGCTCGTTGTTTCCTCTCCTTCGTTGTTTCATTTTTATTTATTTCCTCCTTTTCCCTCTTGTTGTCGCCGCGATCGTCGTTTTGTCCAGGCGTTCGTTTTCTGGCACCGGACCGGAGGGACGGAAACGACGCGGAAATAATTCTCGCGTGCACAGCCGAAAAAGGAACAGCGTGGAGAACGGGTCGGCAAGTTTGTCGGTCGGGAGGAGGCGCGCGCGCGTGCCTCAAGCGTGAACAACCGGCCGAAGAAACGGCGCGGCGGACAGATTATTTGCTGGACAACCGGCCGCGAGAGATTAATTGCCGCGCTGTGTTTGCGTGATACGCGAGAATTTTGTAACTGCGATGATCGAGGTCGCGCGGAATGATCGACCGCGCTGCGCCGCTTTTTGTCAAGGGCCGCGCTTAATCGCCGCCAACAACTGCGTGAGTTATAGGTTGCACGAACAGCGGCGGCGGGGGAGGGGGTAAAATCCTACTGGATGCGGAAGAAAATAGAAATAGGATGGAAAGAGAAAAAGGGAGAGAGGGGGAGAGAGAGGCACGAATATGGAGAGAGTCTGTAAGATATTGCGTTGAATTTTTGTCTACGTTTCTTGTATATGCATGAGAGTCTCTATGAGATTAATAAGAGAAACAGCATGTGGAACTTGAATCGTTGTTATTGCCGTGCTATTACCTTTTTGCGATGTATGAGGAATTTGTTTTGTCGAGCACGTTTTCTCTGAATCATCGTGTGTAGGTTTCTAGATTATTGTACTAGTCTTCTGTTGCGTGGTTTGCAGGAAGGAAGAGATTTAAAAAACTTGATAAAAATGGATGTTTTTGTGCAAAAAAAAATCTACTCTTGAAATTAGTACTGATGTCTCATTTTTTTCATTAGACAAAATGATGTTACAAATTGTTGCTGTAATTTTTCGTGGAAGAATTTAGTACTATTTCATAGTTTCATACTTAGTCAAATAACGTAATGTTGACACAGTTTAATATATAAAAGGACAGACACGTGTCATAAAATGAAACATGGAAAATTACAACACAGAAACCACAAGGTTAGAATACAAACGTAAAACTAACGTAATGAAATTACGAAAAAGCAGAGTATAATAAATTATATTACACGTGGAAGTTACAGACACTAGTTTCGGACGGGTTCAAGGATTAACTATCAATCTCCAGATTTCACAACGTTTTGAGAATATGAAACAAAAGAACGATACTTGCTGAATTAATACATCGTTCTACATAAATTTTCTTTTGTGCTTTTACAATCTGATCTGTGCCACAAAAAGAACGATCCTTGTACCTGATTCTTGATTGTCGATCAAACGGTTTCTGGACAGTGGTGCGTGTACTCAGGACCGGCCAATTTTTCTCCCCGTATCCGATTAAAGAATGATCCTCTCTTACATGCAACCGGAAGTTGTAAACTACGGCGCAGTTGGTATCCCTCGTTCGATATCGTAACACGATATTCGGAATTTTATGCAAATTGATATCGCCGTCTCTTGCCATTACATTGGTCGAAACTTTTCAACTTGTATTACCGTTGCATTATATGCAAATTCATGTTTAACGGAATCGCTATGGCGCAGCCGTATTTCCTTCAATTTCGCGCTATCCCGCAAAAATACACTCGCGAGCCTGATGTAGGTCATACGTCGGGCAGAAACGCGCGCACGCGTGTACATGTGTGTGTGTGTGTGTGTGTGTGTGTGTGTATACGTGTTGGTGGAACACAGGTTTGTCGTAGAGAAAGGTAGAGAGAGGGCCGTGCACGTGGACGAGTTAATATTTCACGTGAAGGGTCAAAAGCAGGGATTGCTGACGAGGGGTGGCTGCCGCGGAATTGATTGTAGCGAATTCTTACACGCGCTCACTCGCGTTCGACCGTGTCCCCCCTCCCCCCATCAAAACCGGCGTCAACGTTGTTAAAAGTAGGGTGATTGTTACACCACGTGTAACATTCCTCGCGAACCACCTCCTTCTCTTTCCGAACGAATTATGGCCCGCGATCGAACGTTCCTTTTATCGTCTCTCTGTCGTTCGTAGTTGAACAATACCGAGGCTGCGATGATTTCTTTTATATTCCCTGTCGTAAAATTCACCATTCCATCTCGGTTTCCTCCACGGAAACGGGAATACTTATCGGGTAATATCTCAAGGCATGTACCTCGTGCGATGTCAACGTTACATCTTCGTCTCGTTTCTTAATGCCTGGCACCTCGAAAGCTGTGATTATGGTCTGTAATTTCAAGTCGAAGTTGTTTCTCGCAACAAGAAAAGTGTGAGAGAAATTTTTTACGTGACATTTCGTGGAACGTTGCTAAATTAAATATTCCGCGGAAATAATTAGCGGAATGTGGATCGAATGAAAATTTGAATTATACCCCGTTCCAGATGCATGGAAATGATGGACTTTTCTGTCTCTTCCGTGTCTCTTTGTTGTATTACAAACTAATGGATCAAAAATCAGGATACACGTTCGGGATACAAAGGACGCAACTTGTGCCGAGAGATGGTTAGCCAGTACTTTTTAGTATTACAGTCTTCTCTGCGAAACACAACTGCGAAATCGGCTTAGCTGCTTTTCGAAATAATAACGAACGACGTGTGTCGTGGCAACGACGGCCGTGGTATTAATACGAGATATCAGATTTTTGTGTATCAAATACCAGTGAATTTCGTTTGTAGAGTGAAGTGAATCTTTCGTAAATAAATCATGTATTTTGTGCCTTGAAGTGAAAGTAAAGTGAAGTAAAGATAATATAGTTGTCAGAGAAGAGATTTATTCGGTAGTTTATAAATCGTAAGAAAAGATACAAATCCATGTTTACAGACACTTGTTCTAGATTCTTGTTACAATTTCCGCGAAATTTCCTTTAATTTAATCGACAATACGGGCGAGAAAATATAAATAAATGAAGAAGTTTCGTTGCTGCATTAATGCGTCTGACCAGGCACCTCCATATTCTACTTGCGGAACTACGGGAGACAGCGGCTTTCAGTCAAGGATCTAATTTCCATAATAAACGCTAGTTTGAAATACAGCTTTCCCTGCATATTATTCTTTAATGTTGCAGCCTCGCTCGTTCTAAATTGCGGAAGAAAAATGCAAATCGGGAATATTAATTTAGGAAGAAGTTTTTGTAACATATTCAACCGATACGGGTTTTGTTAGTGAACCTTCGCAACGAATGTGTTGTATAAAAATGTGTTGGAGCGTAATGTGTAGTTTATTGGATCCAATGAAACGTAAATCAATCATCCATTCTGTGGTAAGACCAACAACGGTGAATTGTCAGCACGTAAATATCATCACTTTGAGGACGTCGATTTCTTCGTTTCCCATTCGAATTGTATTTCAAAGCAGACGAATAATTTCCCACGTGTATTTCCAAGAAATCTTTTTAGCAAAAAAAAAAAAAAAAGAAAAGTAAGAAAGAAAAAAGGGTTTCAAGAGAATCGAGGATTTTGTTGAAAATTATAAAAGTATTTTTTCGTTGCGGTCATTCTGTTTGCGTGAAAGTTGTAAAACCCGGCGAAACTGGAAATGGAAATGTTTAGATTTCCGTTTTATTCCGGTGAAATATTCTCCGTTTCGTCTGTAATTTCGCGCTTCAAACCTTTAAAAGCCGCAGTTTTCTACAAAATCGACGGTGGAACCGCTTCGCGATAAATAAGTGCAGTTTGCGGTGGATATGAAATTATTGATCTACGATTGTTTCCGTGATTTATGGCCACGGATAATGCATTTGAAATGTGTTTAAAGGCCGGGACCGGGCCGTTTCTGCACGATCGAAAAACAACTTTGCTCAGGCTATTGCTCAGGCACGAGAGAAGGAACTTCACCGAGAGGCGAGTTTAAGAACGGCCCAACTATAAAGAGAATCTAATCTTATTCAAACTGAATTTAACTTTCGTAAAACATCGAAATCCGCATCAAACATCGAAATTTATCGCGAAACAGAACTTCCATTCCCGAAGAAATGAAATTCGCGTTTCAACATCGTGCAACAACGCACACCCGGAGCATGGTCTTCGTCGAAACTGTTTGTTTCGCCGCAATTCGAATTCTAATTCGACCTGTTCAGCCGTGAAACAGAATTTACCTCTGGTGAATTATTTAACACTCGCGCGAGTTCTCTCTCTCTCTTTCTATCTCTCTATTTTACTCACCTACGCACACTTGAACGCAAACGAATACGCATACGCGGAGAAATTCGACGAGTAATTTTAGCTTTAGTGGTCGCGCGCGGAGAATAGTTTCCGAACTGGAAATAATTCGAACGAAAATTTAAAACACAACGACGGAGGAGAAACTGGATAACTGTTCGGGGGAAAACTCGGAATTCATCCGTTGGTTGGCGAACGTAAAAGCCATTTTTGCGAGGGTTGGGTCGGTAATAAAATACAGTCCCGTTTCATCTGCAGAACATCCTCGACTTTCAAGAAAATATGCCGTCCGGCCAGCCGTTGCTCGAAGGACTCCGCTCCGGAAGCACCATCTCGAATCTTCACCTTTCTTCGCTATCATCTGTTTTAGTCTCTATTCTTCCAGTGGGTCTGCTCTTTTTCACAAACGCGTATAATCCGCGCGAAATTACGATCCACGGGTGCATAAATTTCAACGAGGTGTAAACACGGGGAGTAATCTCTTCGAAGAATGATCTCTGGTTTGCATTTCTGGCCAAGGAGATTTTTTCTTCGACGTGTATTACATCCGCTACTTTCACACGGATCTTTATTGGTTTTAATTGGCGCTATTTTGTTCGCAGATGTTATATTTTTTACTACTAGTATGTGTTTTCCATTTATTCAGCGTGCGTTTTAAATTTTGCAGTTGTATTTTATAACAACACGATAGTTATTCCATGAAGGTTATGCCATCAACTGAAAGTTTTGACAAGAGAAACATGTCTCTACGGCATCAAAAATTGCGCTGATTACCTCGTTTAATTTTGAAATAAATGTAGTATACTTATTCTGAAAGCTTTTGAACTTGCGTGTACATTAGAAGCTCCGAGAGCGTAGAAAAATTAGGAGCGAGATCGTTCCGCGGGGACGGTGACAAAAACTTACGTAGAGACAAAACAGCCGAAAATTTTTCTCGTTGCGAGCAGCGCATCGTCGACGGCTCGTTCTCGAGAAAATGTTACGGCGGTTTGGTTGTTTTGCGTACGCGTATCCAGCTGATGCAAAAACAAATTGAACAATTTTGTCAAGCCGTAGCCGTAGCCGGTGTGTTGCAACGAGTGCCGAGAAAATTGCCGTGCCACCGTGACAACACCTCGTGGTGTGTGTGTGCCACGGTTTGCCTGATGCGAGGCAGTGGATAAAACGACGTCGCGAAGAAGCGCGACGAAGAACAGGGAAGATGGCAATTCGAGTTGTTTCCCGCTTTATCCGGCTGATACGACATCGCGGCGCTGTTTTGCCCTTCGGTGTTCCTCGCCGAGGACATTTAAATAGCGCGTTACCACCCTTAAGAAAGACCATTCAGCCCTGCTTTTTCCACTCTGTTCTTCTTTACTCCTTATCCCCTGTCCCGGTGTGTGTTTCGCCTCGGCTCGGTGCCCGGAAAAGGAGACGGGACGAAAAACACCGCCTCGAATCTACTGGAAAGTTGCACAGTTTCGCGAAAACTTCAGAGAAGGGTGGAAAGAAAAGGTCCGAGCGTGGAGGAGGAAGAAGGGGAGAAGCGGCAAGAAACGCATGCACGTTGAAACGTAGTAGACAAAAGTCAAAAGTAAAGTCGATGCCGAGGCGTGGGAGTTGCAAAGAGAGGGGTGGAAAGGAGAAGGGTGTGACGGCGGAAAGAAAAGATCGTGCAGCCCGTTAGCCGAGAGCGGAGAATACATAAGGCAACTACTAGTTGGAGATGTCGGTGCTGCCATCGGACGGGGTGCGCGGCAATTCCAGCTGGCAAAGAACTCGGGAGGGCCCCCTTTGATTATTTAATAACGTCTAATTGCAATAATTTAACCGGCGATTTAATGAACGGCGGCGACGTCGATGATACTATTAAGATTGCTTGTAGCTGCCTCGCCGAGTACAATAATTCGCTTCCTCTCTCGATACCGCTTCGATCGTTAATGACGGCCGGTAAACAAGTAGACGAATTAATTCTTGAAAGTGATACGAACAGTTGAAAGAAACCGGAGATGAAAAGAATGGAAAAGGCTGCATCATTTTCGCAATTAACGTCGTACGATTTTTCAAAATGAACGATTGAACATTATTTTTGCATTTGAGGGATGCTTGGAATAGTTCCTAAAATTTAAATACGTTCCACGGTGTGAAAGCAAGCGCGTATCGTATTTTTCTGCAGCGCCGTATATGCCAGATATCCCGATTGGAAAATCGAAGTTGAATAAACACGTTTGATCCACTTTTAACTTTCCACACATCTCGCCTCTTTTTCGCCATCAGCCACGCGGTCGTCGAGTTGGACATTCGATCCGATTATTCCGGTACGGACACGAAAGAAGAAAAAAAAGGAAACGAAAAAGAAAAATCCTCCTCGTGTCGTTTTCAATTAACAACGCGCGTTGGTATGATCTTCCTCGGGGTATTTAACCGAACGTGCCGTTAATTTCATTTTTAACCCACCCCCCGCACGTTGCTCGTTTTAATTTACACAGGCCGCGAGCGGTTCGGCCGCCGGTAAACGTTTTCACTTGTTTAATTTACAATCGCCGCGTTCCGTGACGCATCCCCCTTTATCTCCGCGAGGTGTGAAATTAAAATTTTATGACGTACTCTAATTTCCATTAGCGGCGAGAAGGGCGGGAGGGAGGGAGGGAGGGAGGGGCCTCCGATAAGTGTGCGAGTAGCGCGCGTTCGTCAAACGGCAAGGGTGGCCGAACGTAACGCGTTAATCTGACATCGATGTGAAAAGACCGCGTGCCACCGTTATCGGCCACGATGGAGAGATTAGTCAGAATTTATAACCGCTGCTTTCCATGGAGAACGACACATGGTTTTCTTCCTTCCGCGATTAGATTGTCACTGGTTCCTACGTAAAAAGAAAGAAAGAAAGAAAAAATTGCAGAAATGGAATGTTGTTTCAAACGTTGAAACTGTCCTCGGGAATAACTTCTTATTCGGGCATTGATAAATTATAAGCGGAAGTGATAGCGGAACGTAATTAATTCCTATGTACATGACACGCAAGGAACGGATAAGTAGAGATGGATCGTTCGTGGTCAGACGCAATTGATACCTGTACATACTTTATGATTCGAAATATTTTCACACTTTAAATGTTTGGAACATATTACATGTACATCGAGGTACATTTGTCTGTCAAGATTTTCAAAATCAAAGACATTACTACCTGCTTTCAAAATCACAAAATTATTACTCACTTTCGAAAGCACAAAGCTATATTACTTTCAGCAGTAACGTAAATTCATAATGCTGCGGAAGGACGAAAGCCACGTCGCTTCTGAGCTTCGACATTCCAACAGAAGGATCTTAAGATCTGCCAATAAAATAAGGAGACGCTCGATCGAAGTTCTTAAGCAACGTGTCGTCGTGCCATCGACTAAGGTTTCCTGTGTCCTCCAGTTCGCAGCAGAGGAACGTCGTTCGGCGTTCATCTTTTATGAATCAAATTGGAATCGAGAGGCGATAATTACAGCGGCGTAATGGTCGCTTTAAATGGCGGGGAGGGGGTGGTGGTGGAAGCAGCACTCATTGTCAGTCCGTTTCGTTCCACGATCCTGTGATACGGCGAGTAATGTAAACTGACTGACAGACGAAGGAGAGACCGAAAAGAGGGACTGGGACACACAATGGCTTTCGATGCCTGGAAGGTAGAGACGATGGAAGGAGTTGCGAGAGGTGGAGGGAGGGAGAGGGGAGGGGGAGGGAAGGCCAGCAAATGGATCTCGTCCGCATCCCGGGACCGGAAATGAACGAAATGGCCGCTAAGCGAAAAGGGTTCCCTTCTTTGAGCTTTCGAAATGTTCAGAGATGGACGCAATGACTCCCTGATAACTGTTGCGGCGTGCAAACAGAATTCTGATTTCTACCGTTTTACTCGAGCGCCTGTTCTTTTTCTCTCGCTCTTCTTTTTTCTTACGGTTTACGTGCTGATCGTGGACTATTTTCTGTTTAGTGCGACGAGGTCCGCTCGATTCTCAGGTTTTTGTCTTTTATCGAGTCGCTTTATTGAGATTTCGCGTGCGCTTGGCGTTTTTTTTTTCTATTTCAGTTGTGGCTTTTACGCGAAAATACAAGGTAATATACAAAGTTACTTAATGTGTAATATCATCGTTTAATATAACATAATAAAATACAAATGTAATATAATACTTGAAATATAGAATAATAATGTTTAAAGATACGTGTCTAGTTAGGCCCTACTATTTTAATTGCGTTCATAAAAATATGAATTGGCACACATGTCTACGTCTATTTTACCCGTATTTGAATTATTACGTATTATTACTTGAATATTTTAATAAACAACGGAAACGCGTCATTCTGGATTATATCGACAAAATTAGACTGTTCGTTTTTTATTGATCGCGAGCATATCGTTCGGTCGTTTTACAGGAAAGTGGGAGATGTAATGACTACAATAAGGTCTGAAGATGATATGGCATTAGTGTCGAGTACGATGGCTCGCGTATTTGTCAATAGGTGGCTGTTAATGACAGGGTGCCCGTCCCTCGTCTCGTAATCCTCGCCGGATTCATCCCTGTTCCACTCACCCTTCTGTGTTTCCCTTTCTCCCTGCGTGTCTCGCCCCAACCTTATCTCCTACCAGACGCTAACCCCACAGTACTAACTACTTATCCATTCGCTTATAATCCTTCTACGTTTCAACTTATTAATTACGGCAATTTGAGAGACAGCTGTCGAAGCAGTTCACGCGTCCAACCTTCCTCACGTTCTCAACTAGCTATATCGTGGAAAATGGAAACATTTGTTTGACTTCTCTCGATTGTATTTAGGTTAATGCGCACCCTTTCGCCCGGTGGTGCTTGCCCTGTAGGTAACTGCTAACGAGGAAAATTTCGAAACGTTAATATTTGCCTTTGGATAGGAAATCAACGAACAGTTTTTCACAAGTTTGCGCAACAGTTGCAAAATAAAATTCGATGTTCCAGAAATTTCGAACGAAACAATTTACAATTTTAAGTACGAAACTGCGGTCAGCCACGATGAACTTCTCTTGATATCGCGACGTTTAACTCAACAAATCGTTTCTTCCATTCTCCGTTCCTCGCGGAATTCTGTTCCCTCTCGTATGGAACAAAACATTCGATTCTCGTCGAGGGAACGAGCGAGAACCACAGAGACGAAAGCCTTCGTGAAACGTGTGGACGGTTAAAACGCAAGTTTAGCGTGACAAGAAATTCAAACTGTACGAGAGGAGAATAGAAACCGGTGTTTCTGTAACGAAGGTAAATGATGAAGACGACCAAGTAGACGACGAGCGTGCTCGTGAGCAATAAACTCACGCCTCGTGGCACAACGGCGGATCACGCCGCAGAGGGCGTTACACATTCCGCGCGTCTATAAGGCGTTAAGTGCGCTAGCTTTATTGCCTCTCGGCCAACCAGCTGAGAAAGGAGAGCTGCCTTTATGAGCGCGAAGCTTAGTCCGCCGCTGATACCCGGTTAACTTTCCTCGATCGTTATCAGGGCACGGCCATGGCCGTCGTTTCTGCCTGTCCAACGACACGTCCGATGCCTCACAAATTTACCCTTTGCTCGCATTCTATCGGGCTGAAATTTATGCCACGGCGTTAATTGCTCCGCGTTCCTACGCGTGCCGCTACGCTGCTCTTCGTTTCTTGATTACTATACTCGCGGTGGTTACGTACTTTGCACGTTATGATGTTCCAAACAACTTTGAGATACAAAGGACCAAGGGTGTTGAAGGGGGTTGAATTTGTCTTCTGGCATTGGTCTCTGGAGAGATTGATGAGGGAATGGTCGGCTACGTGAAATTTCAGTGGTTACTTGTTGCGTAAGTTGTGCTAGTCTGTTGAATCACGTAATTTGTTGAAACGGAATGTAAGAACGCACGGTACCGTGCGGAACCTGTGCTTTGGAGCACCCTGTCAATTTCAGGTAGAGTCACGTTTCTTTCGCAGGTAAGATTATTTTATTAAAGATGAATTGGTGTTTATTTATAAATTGCTACGAAAGTATCATGAAAGTGTAATTCGTAATTATAGTAACGGCACAAAGGTCACGAATGATCGCTTTTTTTTTCGCTGAAACTTTCGAAAGTTCTAAATCCTTAGGCTGATCATGTCAGAACTGAATCTATTGAAGCAACGGTCTAAGGTTCTTCCACGCGATTAAACAAATCGTTATTAAAGAAATTTTTGAAAAATTTTTAATGCCGTTTCAGTAGCAGACCTTCATAACCTGTCGTTCTTCTAACCATCACGCAAAGACCTCTGAAATCACAAAACTCATGAGCGGACGGTGGTTTCCGTGCAAATCGATACTTTTGAGAATGCGAGTACCGTATTTTACGACAGTTGATATATCCTCTTCGCGTTACGCGTGTTCTTTGCGATTTTGTATTTTGCAAATCTGCAGTCTATTCATGAGTATGTCCGTTTCGCTCGCCGGAAGTGAAAGCAAGAGCTTTCTACGGAATAAATGTGGAGGAGCGGGCGTTATCCCGCGATTGTCTGAAGAAGTTTTCCCTTTGGAAATTAAATAACACGACCGGTAGAGAAAGCCAAAACGCGGCGAGATCCTGCGCGACAGAACGCAAAAGTAGAAACAATCGTTTGCCTGCGAAATGAGACAGACATTAGAACGAATGTACGGTTAGTTGAATCGCTCGAGCATCTCTTCCCTCTCCTATCGTCGGATTCAGCTTCGAAGCGAGTTTCGAAGACGATGTTCGAATGTAAATTGGATTTTCATGCGGAAGTTTTCACGGAAGGTAAACACATTCGTATGAGATCGTTTAGCCGGCGCGTTATCGTCTCGTAAGCCAAACAAGTGCGATTAAAGCGCAGCCAATTCTTTCACGGTTCAACGAAAGCGATGAAAGATCGCCGAAGGAGAGTTCGGGGGCAAACTTGAAAATCACGATTCTTCCGAGCGACGGACGATATACCGAGCCCCCGTTCTAAGCCCGTTAGCGCTACGCCTGAGACTCTTAAGATAAAACCGTCGTCGGGATATCCTTCAAAACCTAGGGAGCGCGCTTACTAATAGCTTAAGTTTGCCCGTATTCGTGCCCGTGCGTTATCGTTCGACGTCAAATACACGAATCGTCGGGCGTAAAGAGCTTCGCCCGAGCATGTTCAATGAATCGAGAAATAAATTGAAAATCGATAGCCAAGCTTCGCCGGATAATTCGCGAGTTGAGCTTCCAATCAAGTGTTTGATTTTAATTTGCCTTGCGTGGGAAAATTATACACCGATAGTAAATGTGAATCCGGAGAATCAGAGGAACTAGGACGGATGTTTGAAGTAAGATAGCTAGGATATATTTACGTCGACGAATTTTCAAACATATCTTATCCCGTTTTTTTTTTTTAATGTTGTAACTTAATTGGTGCGTAAATATAGCGTTTGACTTTACCGTGTACGTTTGATGGAACTTTCCTTACGACACTGGACATGCAAGCTTCCCACAAGTCAAGATTTCAGACGAGATAATGATTTCAAAAGGTTTTCATCGTCTTCTAGTCAAATTAACTTCGTACTTTCCTTACTGTCTCAACTCGGGGAGGGGGGAGGGGAGAGTATGTACTCCTTAAGAAATGTACTTGGAAAAGCTTCTATATCAGCGCTTTGTTTGATTATTCAAGCTCCAATAAGAAGAAATACCATGATCGGTGTAATAAATTCCATCTCGGAGTCTTCTACTGGAATTTAACTGGTAAAGAGAAAGATTCTTCTTCACAATTATTCTCTCTCTCTCTCTCTCTCTTTCTTTCTGTTTCTCGGAGGACTTTATCTTACGGTGAAAAAGAAGTTCATCGAGATATCGAGTAACAAGGTTGTCGAACGCCATTAAGGAACGAGCGAGCGAAAAAGGAAAGCGGGCAAAAATAATAAATCTTAGGCAAAACGGTAAGAGCGTTTGTTCATCTTGCAACCCTCCATATCCCAGCGTTGACGTTGTTAGAGCGGGAAGAAGCTTCGAAGCCACTATCCGTTGCGGAGCATCTTCGCAGGAAATCTCGTATCTTCTGCGGCAAAGAAATATTTACATAGCTGAAAGCATAGAGGAAAACTCTTACGGGCGTTCGCAACGAATTGCAAACCAATGCAAATTCCACTGTAACCACGGCGTTTGTGAAAGCGCGTTTCCCTACCGCCAGCCTAGAATCCGAAACCACCGGGCCTGTTTTACGCGGCCTCTGTGCGCAGCTCGTATTGAAAAAAAAAAAAAAAAAAGAAATCGATCAAGCAAGACCTAGATATCATTCTTTCAGCAGCGTTTCATTCGGTTCTGAATAGCCACTGACAGAATTAGCGTTGTGTCGGTGATGTTTAAAAATATCAATTAAATTACTTCGTTTCGCTGAAGATCATTCGTTTTATTCGAGAAAATTAGATCTAGTAGAGAATAGCGATTGAATTAAATTTTAATAATATTAAGTGAATCGCCCGATTGTTAATTTCGAACGAAGAAACTTGTTCGATAGCTTTCTGATAGTTAACGAAACTCGGGAAACTCCAGTGGTTTTTCACGACATCGTCGATACTGCCAGCTGATTAATTTCACAAAGCGTTTCCGTTTTGCGATCTGCTTCAAGCCTACAAGCAAATTTATATTCTATCAGCGCGATCCTCCACGCGTACTCCGAGATTCCGTCTTCTCTTTGATCTTCAACCTCTCTTCTTCCTCTTCTTTCCCTTCTCGATCTTCCCTACTTGTTCGATCTACTCGTCGAATCTTCTTTCTTTCGATCTTTCCGACATCCGTTCGTCGACCTACTACCTGGACGATCTATCTTTTTATCCAAACTATTCTCATTTATCCGAGCGACAGTGGCGAAAAGTATTACGCGATCGCAGCTGGGGATAAAGCTGGGGACGACAAAGCCGGGGCAGAAAGAGCGCGTTGACGACACCGTTGAACGAGACGAGGACGAGGAGCGGAGGGCCGAGAAGCGGAGACCGAGATAGCGCGTCGTTCGCGTTATCAGCGCACTTAAGATCTTGCGGCTGCCGGCGTGGCAGTGCGCGACGTGCAGGGAACGGGAGCTGGGAGACAGTGGGAAAAGAGCGAGAGTCGAAGAGGAGAGAGGGCCAATGAAGAGGATTGAAGCAGCTCGGGAGATGGTAGGTACGCGAGCGACCGTGGAAACGAGCAGGACTATGGTTCGCAGTTGCGACGTCGACGTCGTTGAGGACGATGGTGCGGCGATAGGAAACGGTGGAGATGGCGGCGGCGCCGATGGTGGTGCAGACTCGTAGAACGGGGTTGAATATTCATTCGTGTTACATATGGATCAGCCCTGAGCGGCATGGCTGGAACGAGCTAAGAGGAAGAGAGCGTGGCTAAACGTTCGAGAGAGGGTGGTGTGCGCCGCCTACGGATTCCAGCTAAGGGCTTGAATATTGCGTCCTTGTCCTCGTCCTCGTCCTTGTCCTCGTTCTCGTCCTTGTCGTTCGGCGACGACAGTCGAGCCAGGTGCTGCGGTCGCCTGCGAAAAAAGAGAATGATCGCGACCGCTTCCGCCCTAGTACCCAAAGGTATGCTTTGATAAGAACAGTACTTTCGTTCGCCTCGTTGCGTCACAGAGTTAACACATTAACAAGATTAACATATCGCGCAGGGATTGATTAACGTTTTTCAACGAGATTCGTCAGACGCACAGTCATTAGACCGTGTTTCGACACGTTGGTCTTAGAAGGATATTGGACGTGTTTCCTTTGTGTTTTTTTTTTTTTTTGCGGTTTTCACGCTCAAGTGAAAGAGGTTCCTACACAGCAGGACGATGAATATTTGCGTGTTTCAAGTTGCAAATAATAGTATTTTATCAGTTACTTTAATACAAAAAGACATCATTTATCTTAATTCGTACGTGAACAATTGTACATAATTCGTACATGATTCTCAATTTTCATTTCCGTTGTTCTTCACGAATGAACCCATATTATACCCAAAAGTTTGTACAAAATTATCGCGTATGAACATTATAGATAATTTTTCATTCATCGGTCACTCTTGGTTACGATTAAACGGCTGATTCCAGTCTGTCTGATATGTCTGAAAATATTCATCGCGCAAAAATATAAAATATTAAAAGCGCAGTTGGCGAGAATAAGAAACGTTGGAAGCAATCGACCCTTGGCGGTAACACGAACGAATTCGGAATTCGACCCTTATCGCCGTTGAACGCGGGATATCTTCCGGCGATATCGGAGCCCGCGACGTGTTCCCCCTTTTCCGGCAAGAATTCCTGTTCAATCGCCGGGCGAAAGAAACCGAGCGAACTTCTATCTGCCAGTGAATCAACCTTCGGAAATATCGCCCGGAATTGCTCGCCTCGCCGACGATTACAGGAGTTTCCTGTGGAAAATAATTTTTGTTTGAATGCTCGCGAGGATCGATCCGCGCTGCAAGCGGGGAGGGGGGAGGAAGGGGGTGGAGATGGTGAACGCGCCGGCGAAGGAGCTCACGGCACTCGAGGGGGCTCGAAGGTTTTAGTGGAAACGGTTGAAAGTTGGAGGATCGTTGCAACGTACGCGCGCTCTCTCTCTCTCTCTCGCGCGCGCTCTCTCTCTCTCTCTCGCGCGCGCCCCCTCCCGCGAAAGAAATTTATGGCAGTTCGGTGAGACTTTATGCGATCTGCTCCGAGAAATTGTTTTATGCGCTCCGGCTCGCTGATACCGTCGACTCGAAGACGTACGCGCGTGTACCTTTCCACCATCAATTACCGAGCTGTCTCCAAGCGTAGCTTCGCGGATATGCGAGTAACGTGTTCCTCTCTTTCTCACGCGTGACTTAACGACTAACGAAAAAACGCGGATGGCTGATTTACGTTGTCACGCGTTCAAAATCAGAGAGAGTCCCTCTCTCGCAGATTCCGCGGACTTTTCGCGGACTTTTTTATCTTTCAGTGATATCGTTTATCTTCTACATCGTACAATGCTTTTAAATAATCATAAAGGGAAAATTGTTTGAAAATATTGGAATCTAAGCAGTCACAGTTTACGAGAATAATTTAACTCTTTATATCTTCAAGATGTTGTTTAGAAGCATTGCTTTATGTAAATACCTGTATCACTTCAGTGTGACAACAATGTTTCATGAAAAATGCTCAGAAAGGATGTGAAAAAAGTCATTCAATTCCGGGTAGAAAGAGTTCTAATTGAACACATATTTTTGAACGAGAGAATTGGTTTCTCGTTGAGAAGGATGATTGTGAGATGATCGTGTCGAGAAGTTAGTAATAAAAGGAATTTCATTCGTTGGTATTTCCTTCAAGAGAAGGTAACTTACTTACATTAACCGACCCTAATGTAATTTCCCCGGGACCTCCAGTACGCCGATCGACGGTACTCTCTTCGCTCGGCGAGAGAGATGCATCTCGCGCGATTAGTTTCCACGAGGAGAAGAGTAAAAATACGGCCGGTGACTCGTGAACGCGTTGCGCAACGTCCCCCTGGCGCAATCAGATTATTTATTACCAATATTTTTCTCCGGCGTGTTTCCGCGTCGTCATTTGTTTCGCGCCGCTGCGCGAACGGAGTACAGGACGTTTATTTCGAGCGAGTTTTCGCTGGGTTTCTTACGTTCCAACGATCGTCCGTGTGGTTCTCCCTCTCTTTTTCTCTCTCTCTTTCTCTCTCTCTCTTTCTCTCTCTCTCTCTCTCTCTCTCTTTGTCGTCACTCGTGTCGACAAAGGGGATCGCTGGTTTCCTCGAATCGAGGAAAGACGGAAGAAGCCTCGCGGTATTCGCGGTATGCGGTGCGCCGGTTTGCTTTGTCCGAATTTTTGCGTTCATTTATCTACACATCCGTTCTCCGATCCCCATGGTTCCCTTTTCGTAGGGACCATCGTCGACGCTCACCATCCCCTTCTCGTCACCGGTTTTCATTTCTGCAGCCAGTACGCGCGTCTGACGAGCTTCGTTCATCGTCTCTCTCTCGCCTTCCCCTCCTCGAGACCGAAATGCCTTTGTTTTTGCTGACTACCTTGGCGATAGTGTCCTAAGCGCGATTGCAATTTTCAGCCAGGGATGTTGTTTTTTTCCCCCTCCCCGCTCCGTTCCGTTGCCTCCACCGAGTCTTGGCCGATTTCGTCGCGCCCCCATCCACGAAAATCCCACGTTGGCTGGCGAATTTTTTGCGTTAATGCTTCCGGAAGGAACTGCCGGATCGGCCTATCTTTCTACCCTTTGTAGCCGGTTTCTTCCTTTTTTTGCCTCCCCTTTCTTTTTTTCGTCAGCTCTCATCCCCCTCTCTCGTCCCTCGTGGAATTTTCGATGAGAAATTCCTAACGCGGCGAGGGTCGGACGGAAAAAAATGTGATTGCGGATGCTAGTTGCGGTTTCCGTTGTCGGAGGAGCGTTCCCTTGTGAAGGATTACTTTTTTCTTTTATCTTCTCTCCCTTCTCCTTCCCTCTCTCTCTCTCTCTTTCTCTGTCTGTCTGTCTTCTCTTTTTTTGGCATGCTCGTTAGTCGCGCGCTACTCTGGTAGCAACAATTACTGGATGCGAAAAATTTCTATAATATCGAGTACTCTGCTTTGAGTCCCTTTCTATTCTTTTCGTTTTCTTTCATTTTTTTTATTTCTTTTTTCTTTTTTTTTTGTGCGAGTACCTTGTCAAAAAGTAATTGCGCATTCTTCACAGTGCGTAGAACGCGAACAAAGTTCGTTTGAAGGATTGTTGATTGATTTAATCGGCGGTATTCCAGGAGGTGAGTTTCCAAGGTGAGGTATTTACGTGTATTCGCGTAGGATCGGTAAAAGAGATAAGTGGCAAATGTGAGGAGTGGTTGGCTAGGTGTGGCTTTCAAAAGTTGTCGTGATTAGTCGGAACGAGGGATTCGACGTAACGCCATTAGAGTTTCCTCTTACCGGCCACGATGACGCGCGGAATCTGTGCTGCGTTGATTGATGATTTATTTATACGTGATTCCGCAAATTAACGATGCTTAATCATCTGTGTTCATCGCTGTAATCGAAGGAACCGACTCTTTCTGTCTGTAAATGAATATCAAGATTCCTGGAAATTAAAATACAGTAGAAATTAAAGTATATAAATGTATGTTTCTATTATTTTTCGAATCGCACATTCAAACAATGGCATCAACTAGCAAGAAATTCAGTCAGCCAAAATACAGTGTTATTTTTCTCATATTAAAATTTTTTCCTCAAAATAGCTGTCGTATAAAATTCACCTTTCATACGATGAAATAAAAAAAAATATGCTCATGTACTTTATAGAAGAGCAATTTTAAAATCAATCTCCACCTGATTTTGAAGTAAAAAATTCTCTTACAAAACCTGATTACCTATCTTCAGAAGATTTACATTTTCACAAATCATCTCATTTCTCCCCTGTGATCTTCGTTCAATCACGACACAACCAAAAACCGAGAACCGTTCGCATATCGTCAATGCTTAATTTCTCGTTCGAGTCATTCCTGAAATTTATTCAACGACCGTCCAGGCACCATCATCAGTACGTGCCTGTCACAAGCACAGAAGCCAAAGGAGTCTAGACAAATGCGTCGATCGAAGGACGATTAATCAAAAGGCCGGTGTTACGTCTATCGGTAGCGATACACGTGTATAAGTACGTGGGCTGCGGCGGTATCGTCGTGAAACGACATCGATTCTTGGGTCACCACTTCGTGAGGTTGTCGGTGATCGATCGTTTTAGGGTTACCGCAAACACACGGGACACGCTCCGCTTCGATTCCCGGCCGGGGACTCCGCGGAGGCAGTGATCTTGACGGCCTTTGATACCGCTTCATGAATGTGTAAAGTAGGTAGTCCCAGGTTTCTCCTGATTCCCCCGGCCTGGCGACCTGAGACGCTGCACGACGCTGAACAACGGCCATGGTTGAACTGTTAACCATGGATACGGGGAGAGGAGGGGGGAGGGGATCGTTCGGTGTGCACGCCTCTTAGCCGTCGTGTTATCATGAAACAATGGCTGTTTTGCCTTGGCTTTGCTCGACTTTGATCGTTCGCTGTCAGGCCAAGTTTGTCTTGCCGAGGAACCGGTTTCCTTTGAGCCGGCCACCCTTCATCGAAATTCTCTCCTAATGGAGCATTTCGCTCGGTACCCCCGCCGGGCCGTGTATTATCAGACTCTTATTATCGTGTTACGATGATCCTTGGGAATCCCAAGTTTCGTGACGACCTTCCGATACCAAGTTTCTCCTCTATCGTGTACCGTGGTTCGTGATGTAATTATATCCGGGAAATTGGTCTACCTTTACTCTTGCCTTTCTTTTTCTTTTTCGTTTTATTTACCATTTCGCAATTGCTCGCGTAAGTAAGTATTCGCACGTCTGTGAGAAAATTTTGCGAACGTATGTATTGTAAACGAAATTTTAATCTCGTTACGTAGTAACGAGAGACGATTAACATGATTGTTGAGTTTGAAATAAATTGAATTTGAAATAAATGATGGGTAGAGTTTGAAATAAATTTAGAAAAATATGTATATATATATAGAGAGAGAAATTGGAGGAATGTGTTTTTTGTTTCCTGTTTGTTGAGAGATGTTCGGCGAGATTTCAATAATGTTATTTTGTAAAATGTGATGAAGATGAAGATAGGATATTCAATTGTTCGTTCCTTCGAGGACTCGAGTCTTCAATGCCTTGAAATAAATAGTTCTACTCTGGACTTATTAATTACTACAAGTAACGCTTCAAGAACGAACTTTAAATATTTACCAACGACGGTGAATAGATCGCGAACGTTTATTGATTTATAAAAAAATTTCTAAAATATACGTAACAATGAAAAGTAACTAACAGCCTCTGTTTAGCTCCTTTCAATGAAATTCGCAAAAATGTAAATTTTCATAAACGCCGTGTCTGCTAATGAGAAATAATTCTTCTATACATTCGCCTCGATGTTATAACCCCCGTGAAAATGGTCCCCATATTTCCCAATTCTAATCTGCCAGCTCCCTGGCGAGCCATTTGCTCCCGGTTGATCGAGAGCCAGGCCGATCCATTGAAAGCAACGAGAATAGTTTTCTTCAGGCCCGGTGGCCAGTGGCCGGTAACACGGTATCCATTAACGAGGGATGTTTTGTCGGTCATCGAGTCCGCGTCATTAGCGTCTCTGACCGATCTCCATCAGTCATCCTCGTCTCCGGATGACAACCGAATTCGCGATGCGCCGTTTTCAGATTGATGGATCTATCCGTTTCTCGTATACATCCTTCGTCGGTTTCGCCATGAAAATTCTCCATACTTTCTTACGTGGCTACGCGCACACGTAACACATGCACACACGTGTACATACACATACACGTGTGTGTCGACGGCCAGCAATAGCAATCCAAGAGCAATCCAACGGCTATTAGTTATCAAATTATTTCGTTTGCCGGGGCTTGGACGTTAGGAAACGTTTATGCATGTGTGATGGTGATTTATGGTAGGTTCTGCGTAATAGCTGCGCGATTTACAGGTGTATCTCGAAATCTTTCTTGAAATGTACCTGTGATGGGAATTGGGATTACCTAATTGATAACGAAGAAACTACACCGGTTCACGGAACGATTTCATTCGATGGAGACACGAATTTGACGAGTATATCACGATAGAACGTCCCGTTTAATTAATTATTCGACCACGTAGTTTTAATTTATCTTAATATTCGTTCGAGTGATCTAATCTACTTATAACTTTCATCTTCGTTCTTCCTTTTTCTTTTCTTTTCTTTTTTTTTTTCTTGTCACGCGAAACGATCTCCATTTCTAGAGAAATACGTTAAACACGCAAGAAACGATCTATGTACGGCAATGATTTAAGAAGACGTTTAAAGTGAACGGTGAAATAGTTCCTTTTTGCGGTGAAAAAATTCACCGTTGAGGGAATCGCGGACTTAGAATTTCAATATTTCTCGCCGGAATCGCCGACTTTCTCCCGCCAGACCTCTAACGTAAAAAGTAAGATGATTTTCATGGGCGAAGCTCTCCGAGAGGCAGCCGTCTTCTCCATTTCGAGATCTATCGCGATGAAATTTGAACGGCGGCGGCGCTCAGATTTCCCGATGTCTCGCTCGGGCACGCCAGTTCTGTTATTTTTCCACAGGCGTATGAACATTCGCAGGTATCGCACGCGGAACCGTTTCAACGCTAACAAGAGGCTTAAACACGAGATAAATAAACAGTTTTATACCGTGTCGATGAGGTATATAAAATTCGCACAAAGAAAAAACAACACACCGGCGCCGAAAAGCGAAAAAAGAAGAATCAAAAGGAAACCTATAGAAATGAAAGCAAAAGGAAACGAATATCGCTGAAAATTACCATTTCAAACAACCTTCGGCAACGGTTCAGTCGCGGTTGACGTAAATCGTCCGACCGTGCATCATTCGTCGCTTGTCCCGTTCACCGGTTGCCTAACTATCGAACCAAACCAAACTCCTGGCTGGCGATAATCGGCGATTCCGACTGATCGTCACGGGTACTCGCATTTCCATCGAATTGCTCGTCAAAGCGGCTGGCAAATGGCGCGCTGTAAAAATAAGAAACGTCTCGTTAACGGGGACGCCGCCTGTGTTTCGTCCTCGTTACCAGCGACGCCTCCGCAACCGTAACTTTGGACGTCAAAGGCCGGACGCGCGGACAGTTTATTTAACGTCAGACTACCCTCTAACCTCTAACAGGACCTCTGTTTCCACCTCTGCGTGCGCTATGATACGCTCGCTTGTGCCCGAGCTGACAATTAACGCGAGATCGTGCTACCTCTTCACTCAGTAAGCGCGTAACTAACGCCGGAAACAGATTACGATGTATTTTTAAGCGGTCGAGGAAAGGGGAGGAGAGGGCGCTCGCTCTCACCTCTCCAACTCGTTCACCGAGTTCACACCCGAGTTTGCCGAAGCGAAGAGGAGAGGCGACGCGTCGCTGGACACACGCCGAATGGCCGCGGCGGCGTTCTGTCGGCCGAACCGCAAGATCAAATGGAAACAATTTCATTACAGGGACAGGAGCGTGTTGCTGGCGCGTGTACCAACCGGCAGGAAATAACGCAGCGGCCGGATTTCATGGGGTGGCGGGGGGCAGGCGGAGGGTAACGCACAACGTGCGGTTGATTTATCGAGCCTCGAACGTCACGCGCATACCAGTTGCGTTTTAATTATTCCCGGGCTACGCATTAAAAAATATTGTTTAGTCCAGCGAGCGCGCAAGCAGACGATCGTTTCCCGCGGACGAAACGAGTTCGCGCCCCATGAATCTTTTCCCCCGATGGTTCGTACGGGCGTTCGTCGTTCGGATTAATTCGTCAGCTCTGCATTATTTGTCCAACCGACGTTCCGAGCTTTCGGTTCTCAGTGAAGTTGCGCGTCTTCGAGAGAGTCGGATTATTCCCGCGAGATGAGAATTCGTTGGAATTTTTGAGAACTGAAATTCGAGACTCAAGGTTTTGAGTTTCTTTCAATGTTGCGAGACTCGACTGATTATGCGCATTAATGGAATGTGAGGTCAGTCTCAAAAATTAATATACAGTGAATAATTGACTAGTTTCAGTTCTGCGAAATTGTATTGCAACTACTACGTACATTTTCGGACTTGTTTCGAATTCAACCATGACGGTCGGATCTTGTTACAATGTCAATGAAATTTCAGAGTGTTTCGCATGATTATAATGTATCTAGAACTGCAGATATCTATTGGCATGATACAAGCTACAATGCAAGTTCAGTAAATGTATTTAGTACGATATTCACGTCGATTTTGGAACGATCTACATGTAGATCAATGATATCGCAACGAGTTTATATCTGAAATGAGAACAATATTGATTTTCAACCAAAGAACGACTAAAACAGTCTCGAAAGAACATACTGAGAATTCGCTTAAAGAGAAGAAACGAGCAGCAGAAGAACGAGAAATTCATTTGTCATTTATACGAACGTAAAGTTTATCCAGAGGAGCATCACCGGTGGCCGTATGCGAATCGACAACCCTTTCCTGATTTGCTGCCGGGTGACTTGCGAGTTACGCGAGTTAGGGGCGACTTAGAAACGCTGACTAAGCATGTCCCTTCGGTGGATATTACTGACAAGAAGAAGGAAGTGAGCTCGATTCACGCTTAGTAACTCGGAAGCAGTGCAGCTAGTCGAGAGTGTAAAATATGTTCTACAATTTTTATGAAAGGGGGATTGCGCTAGCGAAGGGATTTATTATTCTTTGTACGCGCCTGTGCCTCCGCAGAATATGAACGCACTTTGAAGCTGCGAAAATGGGCAACGAAGCCTGACCGAATTCCAGCTGCGAGTTCCACTTCTCGTCTCTTTCGGCGCGAAAAAAAAAGTATGTTTCTGGTGTTTAAGAATGCTGTTTCCACGCGGAAAAATATTTCGTGCCTCCGTGACTTCACCTGCGTGTCTGCCTGTGAAAAAATTCTTACGGAAACGAAATTTCCGAAAGTTTCTTACCGGTGATTTTACAAATTCAAATTGTCATACGCTTATATTATTCAGTAACGAAATCCTACGAAATTTATAGGAAAATACATTGCCAGCAAAAAGCTTCTGACGGAATATACATCTTAGATCGATAATGATTTTTCTACCTTGAGTCTGTAGTTGTACAGTATAAGACACATATATCGAAAATTTTAAACGAGAAATAAAGGAAATACATCTAAACTTTTGATCGATCGGTGTGTACGTTAAGAGTTGTGGGAGAACTTTCTACATTTTACGAGACGAGCGAAGAGGCAGGGGAGGGAAATCGCTATCTGTATATTACGTCGGTATCATTTAACGAATTCGTACCATCAGTAGAGTGCCACAAATATAACCGAAAATAAATTAGGTAGCCGGAGCTACGTTCAATAAATCGCAGCAGCCAGCACGCATTTAGAAGGAGAAAATAAAAGCTCGTAGCTATAAAAATGATTGAAAAACGCACCTACATATCCGTGCCGTATATATATCGCAGAAAATCCGACGCCTTGCGTCGCGCCATTACTTTCCCTCCTTTATTCCTGGCTGCCGCGCCGGTTCGGCCAAAGATGCCTGCATGACTATGTCGACCGCGCGCCCTTTGATTCGTCGACGTCCTCAATGGCCCGTGCCACGTCGCCTCTCTCTAATTCCCTTCGCACATCCGGTATGAAATTTTAATATAGCGAGATTGCGGCTCGCGTTCCACATTCTATCGCGGCTCCACATTCACGGGAAACGTGTTTTCGCGAAAACGCGTCGTGGAAAATGTAGGTCTGGCGTGGAACATGTAGCCGGCTTTGGCGAGTATAAAGAGCAAAGGGTGAGAGCGAGCGAGCGAGTGAGCGACAGAGAGCGAGAGAGAGAGAGCGAGAGAGAGCGAGAGAGAGAGAGAGAGAGGGCACAAACGTTCGTCGAGAATAAAACAGACCGATTCGGGACGCGGCTTTGAATCAATTCGTATTCATTTAGCGCAGGTGTTGCTAACGGTGAAAAATCGTTCTTACCTTTTTCCGGGACGTCCCGCGCGGCCAATGAAAGCTACTCGTTACTTCGTGCCACGAGACGAGGCTGCTTCAGAAGGGTGGATACAGTAGGTGGAACCTTCGAATGATTTATCGTCCGCGACACTCGCCCCGTTACTTTGATAAAAATAGCTTCGAGTTTCTTGCGGAGTCGCGGGGGCCGCCTCGGGGGTAGATGAGAGAGAGAGAGAGAGTGAGAGAAAGAGAGAGGATGGGTGGAGCAAAGTAAACGTCTCCGCGTTGTCGTCTAAGGGAAAAGCTGAATTTGTAGCCGACGAAATATGCTCTGTCATTAAATCGCGCTTACGGAACGCCTACCGACTGTTTCT
This sequence comes from Tetragonula carbonaria, assembly GCA_032399595.1. NCBI lineage: Eukaryota > Metazoa > Arthropoda > Insecta > Hymenoptera > Apidae > Tetragonula > Tetragonula carbonaria. Next base: position 12,102,013 of record JAUCRC010000003.1, read on the forward strand.
TTTTTTTCCTCTTTCGTACCTTTACCTCCTTTTTTCCCTCCCTTTTTCGTCTTCCTTTCTTCCCCGCTTTCTGTCTTTTTTATTTCGTCCGCGGGGACGCGGTGTTTCAGTGAGAACCAGGATCTCGGTTCCGCGGCGGTCGAGCAATTTTCACCGATTTCTTCCAAGATTTTGTATTCCACAACGATGATAATACAGTTGGACTGAAAATTTTCACGAAATTTCATTCTCAAGTATCGTTGAATTATACATGAATACAATAATTTACGTTGTATTATAATAATAATGTTTTGCATTTCACAGCGACTCCAGTTAAATTATATTAAAATTTCCTAAAGTAAGTAAATTATTACGGTCTCTGTATTGTTTAGAGACATTAGCTAAGTAGTAAAAATACAACGATACAGAGAATGCATACAATATACAAGAAATGGCTTCATTTTCTTAACTCTCTTACACAAAAATATTAAAGCTTCGAAGCATCGAATTCGATATGTATCTGCGAATTTTCCAAACAAATTCAATCAAACGAACGAAACAATTTTTAAACATTCGTGAATTGCAATGTCGATAACCACGATACGTAATTGTTTCACACTTGTTCGCACAACGTTGCGGTGCACGTAACGTGTAATTAACTACGTTATTATCCCGTGTGTACAATCGAGAAGCTTCTTCGTTCGTAATATTTTAATAATGCGGTAATTTCGAGGCAGTGGTAATTAAAGGATACACATTAATTCCCACGAAATCGCTTACCAAACGCGGATAACGCGCATCTCGCGTTTGTCGCCTGTATTTTATTTCCCTCCGTCGTCCCCCTTCCCCTCTTCCCTCGCGCGCCCTTTCGATCCCTGTAATTCGATCACTCATTATTATCCTTCTGTTTCCTTTGTTTCAGGTGAGTAATTTACCGTTAACCTCGTTCCGTCGGGGGAAATCGCTTTTATGCGGTAAGTCGCTGGACTGTGAACAAATCGGTAACAATTAATGGAAATTCCTCTCTGACCGATCTCTACCAGACTTTGCGCGCTTTCGTTCGGGGGACTCAATGAAAATTTTACGCCGGTCGACCCTGCCTCTCAAAGACACTATTTATTAGCGACAGATTGTATAGATAATTTAATTAATACGCTTGTTGCCGCGGTACGATTTGAGCACTTTCCGATCAACCGCGAATCGAACATCAAGAGGAGGGTGAACCGACGATCCTAGTTAAACGTCGCCGGTCGCTTCAACAAAATGTTATTTCTAATTGTTAGCGTTAGTTGAGATAATATTTGGAGAAATTAGAATCGACGATGATTGTTGAATTGAAATTGATTATCTCGAATCGAAGTATTTGTCGTGGCTGCGAATGATTTGTGGATGTTTATGCATTTTTGGAGGAGTTTAAAGACGCAGGACTGCACGTAATTCGCATGATTAAATATATATTGCAAAGTATTTAAAATATAGTATTTTGCAAATGAAACGTTCAGATTCCATTTTCTACGTTTATGGAAATATAAAAATTTTGCATAAATATTTGTAGAAAAATATTGTTCATTTATCTAATAGTATAACGTTTAGATAGAAAGTGGTGGATTTAACGATACTGTTTTAACGTTGTATTAACGAGATGTAAAATAAAAGTGCATGTCTGACCAAATAGAGGATGATACCACTTATGGGCAGTATTTCACTAAATTACATTAGTTCGGAATATTCTTTTTTTACACACTAGTTTTCTGTTGCACACAAAACACCGTCCCAATTTTACATAAAATATTCAACAGGCGTTCCAATTAGAAACGACGCGATTTCACATCGGAACAGATCACATCCAATAAACCAGTGTTATATTCCCAGAAATATCACTGAATCGAACGTAATCCGTATCACGTAGGAGATGGAACTCGATTTTCGTCACGCGGACGGTAAAATAAAGAAATCGCGGATCGTTGCTCGATACAAGCTGCTCGTACGACAAACGTCTCACGAGGGTTGAAACTTAAGAAGGAACGATCGGAGAGACGAAGGAGAAACGGAACGAACGATAGACTCTGTGTACGCGGAGCGTGAAGGAAAGAAAGAGAGAAACGAAATGGTCAGACAGACCGTCCGGGGGGTGGGGGGAGGGAGCATGAAGTAGAGACATCGTGAACCGATCGTCCGTGAAGCTGGCTTGGCGAGTAGAAAAATTGTGTGATACACGTCTGTGGATGGGGTTGGATCCACCTCCGGCGAATAAGCCCGGCTTGATAGCGAAAACCGTCGATTCACACTCGAGCAGCAAGGTTAGACGGGACGATGAGAACGAGAGCAAAAGAGAGAGAGACAGACGGAGAATCGAGGAGGATAAAGTGGGGTGAACGAAGGAAGAAGGAGAAGGTTGGAGGCAGATGTAAGAGAAGGATTATCTTGCGTCGGGGCTTCGAATCTGATAGTAACTGTTCCGGAGAGTGTTTTCAGAGGTTGCCAGGGGTTAAGCGAGGGCGAGGGGGTATGCTTTTAAGGTATTGGCCCCCAACGGGAAGCGAGCCGAGTGGAGAAGACCGCGGCAACCACGTTCACGAACACCCTGACGTATTATACGCGTAAAATGGAAGTTTCGTGGCAAATCCCTGACGCTACTTACCTCAAGAAACGATTCTAACCTTATCGAACCGTTGTCCGTATAAATCGGCCACCGATCAAACTTCTCCTCTTCTTTATGTCGACCTTGTCCTTCGCTCTTTGGTTCTCTAATCGTCACGTTGCCATCTCGTCATGCCTTATTCGTCTTGCGCGTAAACTTCGACGGTGGTCGTTTATGCTCTCAATGGGCAGAATTACATCTTTCTGTGATACTACGATCGAGTCTTTGTAGATCGTTTTTATCGCAACTTTTTGGCTGTGAGTTTGACCGTGAATTGAGTTGCAATGGTATTATGTCCCTCGTTAATTTATTTTTTAATCGACAAGAGGAATTCAGTTTTCCACAGTATTACCATTAGACTGAGTCTAACTCTGTTAAAGAAATAAGAAACTGCATTTTAAATTTTTTGTGCATTATGTGCGCATTTCTGTATTTAATTATTAGACAAAGCTTCTCTCACAAGCTTTCGCATCGGTATTGAAATTGATTTACATCCTCGAAACTTCGATACTCTTTTTCTTTAACTTTTGCCGCATATTCATTTCCATTCTTCCCCAGGCATATTCATTTCCATTCTTCCCCAGCTGCTTGATCTTTGATCTGCGGAGCGTCTCATCCGAGCTGTCCACGTGACTGCGTCCGGGCAGATTGTCGTCCACGAAAAATTAACGCAATTATCCACGTAACGAGGTGTATCGCGCGTCCAGACAAAGCCAGAAGTCTCTACGACCCACGGTTTCCCTCAGGACTCCTTTTCCTAAGTCGCAGGGCCTTCGGTCGTTATCGGATCTTCGGAATTGCCGGGCAACACGATTGATTGGGAAACGCACGCGGCGCGGCACCAGCACCGGCAATTTAATCCCGGCCAAATTATCCTCGTAATTATCGCGGTGTAGTTCCGAAATTTCATTAGCCACGCTCCCACCCCTGTCCACCGCGCGTTTCCAAACACTTTGTGCTACCCCGCAAGAAAACTCATTAGGATTGATATCGTTCATTACGGTTGGTCGTAGAAAGGAAAGTTCGTCTCGTCGTAATCTCTTCTATGTCTGTCTACGAAGTCAACGTGTCGTGATTCGGCATCGTTGCTGGTTATCATCGAAGCGAAAATTCTCTGTATTTTATTGTTTCTGGTATTTTACCTTGTCCTGTCATTTTTTTCATCCGATCGACTCGCCTAATTTTCGTAAACCTGTTATTGCAACTTGCTAAATTTTGAAATTTCTTCTTCGTCAATTTGAAATTTTAACTTCTTAACTAGAGAGATAAGTAATCTGATAACATTTGTGAGTTGAAGCTGGTTACAGGGAGAGAATTCTTTATATTTAATGTTTCTCCTACGTTGTTATTTCCGGTAGCAGCAGAGTGTCGCTTTAATCTTTCTCCGTCTCTGCGTGTTATTCCATCGACCGATACTTTTGAAACACGATGCAAACAGAGTACACGCGGTGCACGTTTCAGAGGGATTTGTCCCGAATGCCTTGAGAGGGACGAGCACCGAACGATGCACTCGGTTACACAAAAGCTCTCCGTTCTAATCTTTTTTCACGAAGTTACGCGGCCACCAGCTTTTAATCTTCTCGGGAGTGTAACGTCGCGCTTGCCGCGGCTCTCGCAACTTTTAGCGAGATTTAAATTGGACATAATCGTATTACACCTCGCGCATCCGCGCGCGAGCGCGCAGCGAGTAATTAGATTTTAACATCCGAAAAAAACGCGACCGCGGTACACCGTGGGGGGGGGGGAAGGAGGGGGAGAGGGTTTTCTTTTTTGCTCGCCGGCTGCAGCCGTTGCAAAATATTTGCCTTGCCGTCCCGGACACCTCATTCATTCTTCTTCGCGTTAACCGTAACTGGTTTCGAAACAAACGGGACGAAACGGCACGGAAATTCCCACTTTCTTTTCCCCCGGCGTACGGTTTTTCCACCCGAAAATCTCGCGATCTCGCGACGCTTTCTAAATCGAGGCTTACGCCACGGCGGAAACCTCGCGGCGGCAGGTGTTGCATACGGCTAGCCGAGATGATGAAAGATGACGCGCCGTCGCCCTCGCTGAAGATCCCTCCGACTGGTGGTTTCCATCGACCCTGTCAGTTCGAGCATGAAATTACCGGCGCGAACGACAACGATGTCAACGGTGGCACGGGCTTGAAGAGCAACGGAGAAAACGGAAGAAGAGAGACAGAGATGGTAGGAGGACGGTGGTTGCGAGTAACACAGGATGAAGAGGGAAAGACGGCGAAAGGACGGGGACGGCGAAGGACGGTGGTAACTGGGACGAAAGTGACGGAGTTGGGGATCAATTATTGTCGTTTTAGCTCGTAGTCGATGGACCTTGTGATGCTTACGGATGGGATGAAATATGTATTTACGAATACAAGTCAAATTTGGTATCGTTTTATGGTATCGTTTCTAATAAGAAATGTGTTCATTTTTACAAGTTGATTTCATACTCTAGAACGAGTGTCTACATGTTTTTGGATACGTATTCGATGCTTGTAAGATTCGAAACTTTGACGAATGATACTCGAACCTTGGAGAAATGAGAATTGCTTCTTTTCACTAGATCACCCAAAGGAGAAACTGCCATAAAACGCATAAAAGTGATACGTAAAGTTGCACTCGTTTGAAACAAGATTGATTTCTTCTCAGTTATGAGTCTGTCAGTAGCTAAAGCTGGAATTTCCTATAAGCGTCAGACTATACATTGCGGACTATAACACTTGAAAATCGCGTATGGATAAACCAGGGAACTCTTTCATTATCTATCGTCAAGTTAAATACAAATTTGAGAAAAACGACAAGTAAAAAAACGAAAATTTATTACAACCAATTGAAACTCTAACGCTTGTAGGAGGATAAAGTACTCGATCTCGTCTTAACGATGATTGGTTCCGCGTTACTATCCCTTAACACTACAATCCAAAGCCAACGTCAAATCGACCTCTTCGCTCGTTCTGCGTTCTCTCTGTCGTTCTGCTTGTTGGCGATCCTCGACAACGACCTCGGCATACCGGCATATCGTGGCTCGGTAATTTGTCACGAATAACGCTTATTAAGCGATTCAACGGCTGTGCCGTGCACAGCCATTTATCGACGCCTCGGCGATACTCGTGAATTTCATTAAGATCAGCCTCGGCCCGCGGAGATTGCGAGCCGACCTGACACGTCCTATTGGCAACTCTTCTCGTCCTATTGGCCTGGTATGTTGGCTGGATTGTTCTAGCCGGCGTGAAACAATCGCCTTGTCGCCTGGAGATCGGCCGTACGTCCGATGATCGTCGATTAATTCGAATGCCCGGGCAAACGATTCGTCGAATTCTCGACAGATGGATGCGATTAGGCTGCTTGCTAACGCTCGCAATCGAGGATAAATGGGTTACTCGTGATCGATTGGTCGCTGATCCTTTTATGCTTGTGATAAATTGCAGTTGTGTCGTGTGAAAGGTATTTTATGCGAACAAGGTCTAGTACTCTTCGATTTCAATGTTCAGTAATTATTTTGGCTTTGATACTGTGAATATGCTTCGCGTAGAGAAAAATTTACATGCAGTGGCGGAAAAAGAAAAGTTTACAGTAGAAAAGCCGTGAACGTCAGTCTTGACGTTTGTTTCACACTTCTTCATTGCTCTCGTGAATAAATGTAATTTAAACATTTGCTGTATTTCCTTAGCATTTATTTCTTAAACATTCTTCTTTTCGTCATTGAATATTATAATCTGATCATCGCCAGCTATCCGATGGTTAAAAGGAATACTTTGCCCTCTGCAAGTAATAATTTGATGAACAATATCCTCAACGATAATACTCTCGCAACAATACCAAGCATCGTGATCAAAGAAAATGAGTCGCATAAAATTTGTCTTCGAGTTGACGCGACATCGACGCGATCCGAATCGCGTCGAATTCAATTAAACATCTGCCTCCGAGTGTACGAGTTTCGCTAACGATATTTTAAACCCGATAAGTCGGATTTCCACGAAATCGGACCCGGTTGTCAGCGACAGGCGTTCATTTACTCGTCGGGGGATGCACCGATGCGTCTCATCATCGCGATCCGTAAAATCGTAGCCGCAGGATCCTCCGCGTACCGTATACTTACGTTTATCGCTATCGCTTAATCACGTGATCACGAGGATGCTGAGAAGAAGACATCGTGTCGGGTGATCGGCACGCGAAGTGAAATTATCGGTTTGCCCCGGTCGTTTACCTTCGTGAACGGAAGTGTGCGTCACGCATGCCGCGATACCGCGATTTATTACTTATATAAGTTTATTTATTAAGAGAGATTGAAGCTTGTTTCTCGCCCGAGAAACTTATTTCACGTAAGAAATACGATACCGGTTGCGCATCGATGGCAAGGGGAAATTACATGTAGTTTCTTGGGAGTATAACGACGGTGGTATTATTACTTGGAAGGGATAGGTTTCTTTTATGTAAAAAGCTGCAAGGAGACAGAGATTAACACCATTCGCGACTGCGTGCTTTTGTGACGGTGTAACTTTCCCCAGGGGCTAGAAAATTTTGTAGAATATGTGTGCTTTACCATGTATAAAGGATCGATCAGTAACTGTAAATTTGTGAAAATATGGGTTAAATTTGTCGGCAGCGTTAATATATATCGACTGTCAGGTGAAATTTAATTTCGCTTGGCAATTAAATTTCAGGTATTACGTTGCAATGAAAATGCATTTTTCACTTTCTAATTTCTAATGATCCAATTATTATATTATATCGTTCTGAAATATTCATAAAAATAGAAATGATCACCGATGGCCGCAACGTGTTAATAAAGTACGACGAAAATTTTTCAGACGACGGTGAATTTTCGAAATTTCATTTCTCGCGAAGAATTTTGACGAGATGTCCGCGTTTATTTGCGTCGGGGTATAAATAAAACTGGCACTCCATAAGTGGTTATTGATTTTTGTAAATTGGAAAACTAACAAATGAGAAATTCAATTTGCGAAATAACCGGAGAACAAACATGGCATTTCAAAAAAAAGTGCCTACCTATTATATGAAACGTTAAACCAAATTACGAGATCTAAAAGTTGGATTTTTGATGCAGGAAGGGGGGGAAAGGTGAATGGGGATGCGGGAAATTAACCGAATCGATCGCTAGGACATTATATCGCTGGCGAACGGATTGATTCCCACGAAAATGAACGCGAAACCGTTTTGCGAAAATAGAGACGCCGGAAACTCGATGCTATCTGATTTCATGGTTTTAACGTGGCCTTTAAGCGAACGAAATTATATTCGGGAAACATACAGCACGTATGCGTGTGTTTGTATGTAACTTCGTGTTACGTACGAACGATCACAAATTACAACTCGTGAAAAATATTTTTCGCGAAACAAAAAACTCTAAATAATACATAAACTTTTTCACGAGTGGCGTTTTTATAGCGACTCGATTACCAGCGAGTGTTAATGTAATTTGAAATTATCAATTTCTGATCGAATCGATCGTTTTCGACAAGTTCTACAAATTTCAGTTGTGACAATTTGAACATTCGCGTAGGATGAATATTTTTTTCTTTGTCTCCGTGTACACAAAACTTTATGATACCTAACATTATTTTCTCTGTTCTTCGTTGCAACATAGAACCGACGCACGTCAATCGTTAATGAATAACTTGATGAATAAATGCGAGGTAAAATCGAAGAGGCTGTGAACAATGAAATAGGAAATAGGAGTGGAGGATTATTAAAAATGTTAGTCAAGACAAGAGAAATGCGTCGCGTGTAATAAAACCGGCACGATTTCCTCGTCGCTGGGACGACTCCTTGATTTCACGATAAAGTTATTGCTTGGCAGAATTTAAATATGCAACGTGTCCGACGAGGCAAAAGAGGGGAACGAAAAAAAGGAAAAAAAAAGAAGAAAAAGAAGAAGAACGAAAGAGAGAGAGATGGAAAAGAGAGAGAAAAAGGGTGGAGGGAGAGAAAAAAGCTACGCGGGCGAGGCGGGCGCGCTTGTCTCGCTCCTACGACATTGCGATTCCGTGGAGGGAAAATTTTATTTCGCGGCACCGCTTCGTAACAGCTTGCACAAAACTGCCGGTGATATACGAGCCGGTGCAGCTACCTGGAACGAGGCCATCCACATTAAAAATACACAGCAACGCCAAAATTGATGGACGAGCGGTAGCTGTAATTATTATTATAAATCATCGCGGCCAGCGGATGCGAACCTCCCCCTCCTCGCCTCTACTTGTATTGTCTACTCGCTCGTGACGTTTTATAATTTATAAAATAACGAGTGATACGAACGTGTCAGGGACGCGTGTGACAGGGCCGCGCTGTTGGACATCGAGCCTCGAAATTGGTTGAACCGTCGCGTCGGCGTCTCGCGTAATCGCGGCCATCGTGAGAGAGAGGGAGGGAGAGAAGGAGGGAAGGAGAGAGAGAGAGAGAGGTCTGCCGAGAACGAGATAATTTCACAGTCCTGCCCGTTCTCTGCTGCAGCTGAATTTAAAAAGGGCAACACTAATTAATAAAGTCGCGATGCTTCTCTTGCTGAACGTTTCATAAATCACGAACGGATGTGGAAACGGTCAGAGTTCGTCAGCAAAGGATAAAACGAAACAGTTATGTTTTACGCTTTCCTTTTTTCTTTCTTTATTTAATTTCCTTCTCTTTGTTTTTCTTCTTCTTTTTTTTTCAACGTTCGTGCAACTTAATGAGCAACGTCATTGGAGGCATAAAATCAAGCCAGAGTTGCGTTTGAACGAGTTGTAAGCTTCAACGCGAGGTTTCTAATCATTTTCAAAAAAAAAAAAAAAAACAATCGCGGTGTAGTTGAAACACACCCCGGTTAATTTTATTAACACCGTGAGATGAAATAAATGTTGCGTATAATTTCTGTCTTCGCTGCAACACGATGCGTTGCGAAATTGTGAGCTCGCAGCTGGGAGGACGCACACATTTCGATAAATTTCGATGAAATGTTTAATTACTCTCTTTGTAGACCTACGTTTCTACGAAAATATTTCATGATACGCTGTTCCACGGTACCTGCTCTCTTCACTTTTAATCGCAATGCAATGAGATCGATACTACCTTTATTATTCGACAATTCACATTCGCGTCACGTTCATAAAAGGGGTATATTAGGTGAAATATTCTAGCGAAAGCAATTTAATTTAGACATGCTTATGCGAACCTGTTTAACATGTATTTCACATGAATTACGTATATGTTCGTCTCTGTATATTTTAATATACGTTTCCTTGTTACTTCAACAGAATTCAAATTTCTAACTTTTGTCTACTTGCATTCTCGTAAACCTTAAAAATATTTAGAAATATCACTTCGTTCTACCAATTTGCTAATTTGAATCTACCAAATTCTTAATAATTTAAATAAACATTCTCGTAAATGATTTTACAATAAAAGTTCAGATTTTGAGCAGACATTTTGATCTTTCTGTAACAATTTATTTAAACTGTTTCTTATAAAATTTAGATAAAAAAACTGTGGAGTCCGATTACTATAATACAATTTTTCTTTTGTGTGTGTGTGTGTGTGTGTGTCGTAATCTTACGATAAACACGAAATTCTGCTCAATTAATCCCGTTTCGTCGTACCAACTTTCGTATGAAGACACTAAGTATCCCAATGTCTATGGATCAGAATCACACACATCCCAGAATCATGCAGTAACCGCTCATTCGGACGTGAGCCACATCTTCTCGCCATTCTCTTGTCAAAACTGTACGGCCGCCGGTGTCAACGTTCAGAATGCTGATCCGAAATCGAGCATGTAAGACTAGCCGTTAACCGAGAAACTGCGCGAATGTTCCCGGTCCATCCATCGTTTCCTCTTCCGGTCCCGAAGTCCGTGAAAATACAAGGGATTTGGACGTAGATCGTAGGCGGAGCAGACGAGCCGGCCGAAGAGGAAAAGTGGGATTGGTTGACGAAGGAGGGGGGAGAGAGGAGAGGAGAGAGAGGACGGCCGGTCCTGGTTCTCTCCTAATTTGACGCTTTCGATAAATTTAACAAGCTCGTCACGAAGGAAGGGCCCTGTATGTCCGGGCACGATGCCAGACTCTTGGCGCGTCCGACGCCCCGCGCACACACCCCGACACCATTACCTTCCCCGTATTCCTGGCCGTGCGTCCCTCAGGGACCTGCCGGGCTCCTCGACGTCCACTTGGTAATACGCTTCCTCTCGTCCAACCTTTCCATCTACTATTCCACGAACCTTCTGCGACTCGTTCGTGTGCTCGTGCCCCGGACGCTGCCATCGTTAGGACGCTTTTGCTCGCGTCCCTGACCCCCCTGTCTCTCTACTGCCTTTTCGTCCCGCTCGAACACACCGTCGGCATCCTCCTTCTCGCCCGTCCTTATATCTTTCTTTCCAAGGAGGAAAATTCGCCTTTAAAGCTGCTGGCCCGCGCACCGAATCGAATGGGCAACTTGACGATTGCCTCGGACACCCCCACGCGTGTACACGCGGCTGTGTATTTCCCGGCAGTCTCTCTCTCTCTCTCTCTCTCTCTCTCTCTCGTCGACCAGTAAATCTTTTTCTCATGCAAAACAGACGAACCTTGCGTTTGCACGACGTTCCTCTACCTTTTCTCTGTTTCCTGAATTGGATTTCAAATGGCGGAGCAGCGCTAAATTGAGTGCTATGTTGGCTGCAGTTTGGTATTTTAACTCTGGCAAGACTGTGGAACAGAAAGTGTGGAGAATGGATTATTTCCCTTGCTTCGAGAAAGTTTATAAAGTTATTTACCAACGACTTTTCTTTAATATATATATATATATATATATATATATATATCAGTATCTTTAAAATGTCTATGTAAATATCTATGATGAGCTTCGCATCTTCCTCTGATTTTTATTTAAAGGTTAATTTTTCTAGTATCAAGAATTCTTCTCTTTCAATAAATTTCCAAAATCGCAGTGAAATAGAGGAAATAGTCTTTGTTCCCTACCCTCTTGTGGTAACTTCCTGAAACTAACTGAAATTACAACAGAGACCCTTAAGTCCGCGATTTATTCTGATTTACATTACGCAGTCATCTTGCGTTAACTAAAAATATAAAGAAGACAGCGACGATGGTAACTTTACTAATTCATTACCGGCGACAAAACTTTTTAGAATCGCAGTCCTCCCCCTTCTTTCGTCCGGGGATACAATCCATTATCCTCAACTTTCACTGACTTATCTTTCTCGAATTATCTTTGCAATTGTAAGGGAAACCAAGAAATTTTGAACCGTGGTGAGGGGGATAGGAGAGGGGAAGGAGATGGAACCATTATTTTTATTCAGAATTTCGTGGCGTTCTATCTTGGACTTGAATCTTTCTTTACGGGCATCTTTACGCGCGGGCGGAGTTTCTTTTCGTTGGCCGGCAGAAGTTGCGGCCTTCGAGAGACGACTTTCATTAATAAGATAGTGAAATTTCCGCGTTCGTGGACCGTCCAAGAAACTTCTGATAGTTTTTCATTTCACGCTCTGAATCCCAGCTGGGATTCTGGAGGGTTTCCGGATAGTTTCTTCGACGTTCGGGGCATAAACAAAACGAAAGGCAAACGAAAACTCTCAATATTTGCTCGCTGCTCGGCGCTTTAATGCAAACGAGACGGAAACGAGACATCTGGCGCGTGCAAACTCTCCTCTCCCATTTTCTCTTCTAGCTCGACTCAAGAAAATTCTACGTCAAAATAATAGAGAAGTCGAGTGGAATAATTTTATTTGTTGCAGGCGACGTTGCAGGGCAATTCAGGTAGAATTCGATACAAATATTACCATTTCAGATTTGCTCGTCGTTCGAGATTCGATTGCACGAGAAACGTTCTTCGATTCGATAACGGGCGAACGGCGAGTTAATTCTTCACGCGAATTATTGGTTTTTAAAATTAGAAATTGACAAAATGCCTGGTAATATATTTTTATATTTACCTCTTTCGATTTTATACGTGTCGCAAAGAATTTGCATAAAATAATGGACGTGTCGATGAATGTACTCTGAATAAACAGTTAAGGAAACCTAGTTACTTTCGGACACCTATATAGATATTCAACATTCTCGTAATGACATAATTGTTGAAGTCTAAGTATTTTTCCGGAAATCAGGTCGCTAAAATTTTGAATGATTAATTTTGTCTAAGCTCGTATTTTGTACTCTCTGTGATAAGGAAAGGCGCGATAAAATTAAACGAAACTGAGAGTTTCAAAATTAAATAATTCAATCTTGTGTCGCATGCCGAATGAGATATAAGGCAAGAACAATTCAATTTAATCTTTAATACCCATACAACAAATATTAGTTATTTGTGAGCCATTGTTTCACAGTAGTTATTTAACGCAAACATAGTGCTTAAAAGTTAAACACTCGACAAGCATACAATTTGTTCGTGATTATTGTTTTTCCTAGAATGTGCCATCCTTCGCTTTACCGTCCTCGTACCGGAAGCATTTCGCAGGCAGATTACTCGATAACTTTTACCCAGGCCACGTCATCGGCGTCCGAGAACTTTCCAGCAGAGGAGTAGAAGGGGTTGAAAACAGTGGCAAAGAGTTCGAGGATCATCTGACAGCCAGCTGCTGCCTCCGTGTGCATCGTCTAGTGCGAGCGGGCTGTCTGCCGACGGGGTTCATTTCGTCGGGACTTAATAAACGTTTTATACGCTAGAGGACTGCGACATCGTTCATAAGTTATGCCCCGGGACGTTCAAGAACGACGTCGTCGTCGTCTTCGTTACGCGCCCTTCTCTCTGAAGAAAGAGAACCCTTTGCCACGTGTTTTCCCCGCGAGACGCACGTTCTCAAATCGCGCAGAAGAGGTGACCGGAAGGGGAGGGTGGTTTCGCGCGAGATGAAGGAAAGACGGGGGGATGCAGGGTTAGAGGTAGGATGGAAGTGGCGAACTGCGCGAATTTCGCCCGGGCCGTCCAATTTTGAAGAAACGAGGCAAGGAGAGAACGAGAGCCAGAGCGAACGAGAGTACGAGAGCAAGGACTAAGATTGGAGAGGTGGGCAGGAAGGAGATGAGGATGCCGTGGGAGAAGGCTGGAGGGGAGAGGCTGGAGGAAGAAGAAAGAGACTGGAGAGAGAGAGAGAGAGAGAGTGGGCTGTCAATCGTGGAGTAGGTGCGCAGCCGAGGCAATTTCACAAGGGTGGAAAATCAAGGCGATTCTTGAAGTCAGTAAATTTTCTCTGTCTTTCTTTACGTGCCCTTCTCCTGTTGGTCTTTCTCGACCGGCGGCCCTCCTTTTGGATCGTGCCCGAGGATGTGTACGTTCTCCTGCAAGGTAAGGTGGAGAAAGGCAGGGTAAGGTAGAGCAGAAGAAAGTAGCAGTCCGGACATAGGAGAAAAAGAGAGAGAGGGAGAGAGAGAAAGAGAGAAGATAGAGAGGGATGCTGGGGCAAACGTACGTGGGCATAACCAGAGCAAAGTGAAAATTGCTGAAACCATTCTGCAGGATTGACCTTACGTGCCGCCCTATATCCCTGAGATCGTTCGCAACCGACTTGTATATACATGTCTACGTATCGTGGAATTCGCGTACGTGTATATATGTATCTGTGTGCGTGTGTGAACGTGCACAGCCCGCGTATACGTACCCGTGATGGCAGGACGTTCGCTGGTACACATAAATATCTAGGATTTTCCCCCCGGCACGTTGGAAGCACTTCTTAGGCCACCTTTCTTTCCGGGATTGTCAGGGATTTCGCTGGATGTTTGGCACGAGGAATTGCAGAAAAATTCGTTCGTTCGTGAAATCGGTAAGGAGGAATGTTCACGATGGTCCTAAACTGCTCGTTGCCAAAGAAATATCACCCCCCGTTTCTCAGTGTCGATGATATTTCACTGTCACTTCTGTAGATTTATTATGCGATAAATGAAATTTCGTAGATAACAAACGTGAAACATTTTAATTTGATGATTTTGACAAATATCCAACCAAGTCACTTCAACGATTCATATTATTGCACGATTACGCTCGTTGAATTTTTTCTCAGTTCAAAAATAAAAGTCCAAAATGGGCATTCGTTTGTTTCGTCTAAATGAATTATTAACGAGACAGCCAATGAACAATTGAAAATGATCAGAAAATATTTGACGAACATTTACGAGATCAAACTAACAATATTGTAGAACATATACGATATTGTAGAACACATTTTCAAGAATATACGAGAAGACTCAATAGTTATGTAACAGTGAGGAAGAGCAGCACGGTACCACTGTATCAAACTAAGAATAGAGATCTGATCATATTTCGGATTATACCGGCGGCATCGAATATTCCATGAATACCATAAAACCATGAATGGCCATGCCAATTGCAAACTTATCACCCTTCTTGTCCGAGTGTCTACTGTTATATCCAACGGGATATTCTATGGACATATTGCGTCGATGGCCAACACGGTCGTTTCAAAAATCTCCCGCTACCGTGATCGAACTCCCTTATCTCCTTAATTCACCCTCTTTCTGTGATCACTTTATTTTCCTGTTTCTCTGCTAAAGGTCAAGATTCACAGTATCCTTTCTCCCTTTCCGTCCCTTATCCGCTTTTCCCTCCCTCTGTCTTTCTTCAGCAGGTCTGCGGATTAGGTGGAACCTCGGGACCGACCGACGCATCCACCTCGATTTCTTTCCTTTCTAACACCCTTATCTCTCTCTGTCTGTCCAGTAGACAAATAAAATGATACGTCCTCGAATTCTGCCCCTACCTCGAATCTGCCTTCAGGAGGGGCACGAGACGCAAGAAAGAAAGCGTGGCTGCGTAGAGGCAGCGGCTCTCGATGGTTTAATCCAGCGCCACTTCTTTTTAGGACATAACCTGCTGAGAGAACATGAGGCTCTGGTAGAACAAGGCCGATTCGAAGTTACATATATATATATATATATATATAACGTGAACAAAGAGAGAGAGAAAGAGAAAGAGAGAGGAAGCTGCAAAAGTACGCTCGAGGTCCGGCCATGGAGGACGACAATACGTGGCGCTGAAGAGAGAGAGAGAGGGGGAGGGTGAGGAGGAGACCTAGAGAAAGCGATCGGGAAAGGAATTCGTTAGTGAAAACTGCTGCCCCGAGGATTGGGATCTTTTTACTTGAATTGTCGTCCGGATAAAGCGATGGAATGCGGTTACGCCATGCTCTCTCGCTCCACGACCAACAAAAGGAATTCGATCGTTAGCCTGCCGCTCGGAATGAAACTGTTAGCCGAGGACCCCTCGACGAACCTGCGATGTACGCCCCGGCTTCCGGAGTTCCAACTCGCCACTGCTAGAGATGCTTCTCTCTAGCCTCGAGATAATCTCTTCCCTCGCCCTTGGAATTTCCGATCGTTCTCGTTTTCGTTGTCTAACTATGCCCGCCACGCACGCGCACACGCGCGTCGCTGGATTTTCCACGTCGTCCGATTTCTTCTGACGTCTGCCGTTGCGAAACGTCGCTTTGAATTTATAATCCTTCCTCTCTTTTCCCTTTTGTTTAGTAATTCCTTTTTTCTCTCTTTCTCTGTCTCTCTCTTCTTGGTTCGTTTCTTGCTTCGTTTTTTACACCGACTTTTTGTTAGCTAGGATTTTCATTGTTCTTGGGATTTGATGCTCTTTTGTTGTCACTTTTCGTTCACAACGATATTTCATCCGCGACAAGTGGGCGGAACAGTGTAAGTCAAATTACATACACTCGAAATTCTTCAGGACAAATGTCGTGTTTGTTTCAAGGCTGCACATTTTTATGCAGTTTACTAAACATTTTTACGTTCTCTGCTAAAATATATTTGCAACATCAAGATTTTATTATAAATACTGAATATTAAAAAGTTGAGAGATGGATCATACTGAAAATTTAAATGTTATAAACACATTTCTGGAAAACTGACAATTTTATCTTATTGTTCGTTCGTCCACCCACTTGAGGCACATATGTTTTTATTTATATATTTACAATAGACGACATTTTATCAAAAATGCTGCATTTATTAGAAACGGTTGTATAATTTAACATGCGGTCATCGTGAATTAGCAATGGCCGCGATCGACAAACTCTGGCAACGACAAAGACAATTTAAATGCTATTAATAATCAATCGTGGTAATTAATAGTTGCTAATTAACGCGCAGATGCGCATAGATGTAGAATATTTATTGCACCGTGATCACAATAGAGTGGACCGTCATTAGCAGGGTTCCGGGGCATGAAAAGGAGGCGAAATTATTCAACGGACTATCGGCCCGACTACCGGCCGGCGCAGAAATAAATGACCGTCGTCGCCGGTCACGCGGATTCGAATTTCATTGAATTTAAAACCGCGACGTTTATCAATTGGCGAGTGTACAAGAAAAAAAAAAAAGAAAAAAATTCGTGTCGTTAAAAGTCTGCCGCTTGAAATTCCCTCGGAGCTCGATGAAAAATCACCGCGAAACGGCGGGGAAAGTTTCGAGAAAGCCGGCGCAAAAAGGTTCGCGAAATTAGCCAGGTCAAGTTTTCTCGCAATTTGACTTTATAACGTTCAATAAAATGCTCCGGGTCCTTTAGCTCGCAAATTTCCTCTCGCGATCAGCGATCTCGCCGTTTTCTTTTTTTTTCTCGCTCAAAAATAATACAGAGCTTTGCGCGCGAAAAAGGAAGATAGCGAGAGAGAGAGAGAAAGAGAGAGAAGAGTGGCGGCAAACGAAAGAGCGAAGGATGAAAAAAGACTGGAGAAAGAAGCACGGACTGAGTGATAAGAGCTAAATCGAACTCTCAAAGGGGCCGATCGGACAGTAAAGCGTACGGACAATGAGAGGGTAAATCGAGCCGAGTCGTCTAATGCATATTAATAAGGGACGGAACGTCCGCAAAACTCGCCTCCAATTCCGACAGCTGTTCGCCTCGCGTGCGCGAGCGTTTTCTAAGGAATTGTCGCCGCGTTTTTCCAACTTATCCCGCTGTCACCGACTGTAATCTTCCACGATCAACTTCGTTTCTTCTATTCAAACGATTCTTTCAGCAAAAAGTTACTTACTACCGCCGAAATAATTAATTCGTCGAATTTCATCGCTCTGTTCTTTAAACCTCGAATTACGCGTTGTTTCGTTGACCGTGCGTGAAATATATTTTTCGGTGAAATGATTACATTGCATTTTCGTAAAGATTATTTATCATTCTTCGACGATGCAACATGCTCAAAGTTGCGTTTTATTTTCGTTAATAATATTCAGAGCATAGACTAACAGGTTCTGCATTGTTGCATCGAAGATATTTAGAAAAATTAACTTTTCGGGGCTAAAGTTCGTTTGGAAGAACAATTCAGAACTGCTTTATAATGAGGCAGGAAGAGGAATTTATAATATTTACATATCGCGGGGAAATGTCGAATACTATGTTCGTTGCATTATATTGTAATATGTAGGAAATATGAAATATTAACGATGCTTTTACAATATAACTGCGATATTCGGTCTGAATCTAAACCGATGATTCGTCTGAAATAAAATCGATATCCCATCAAGCTTAATGCACATCGAAATCGATATTCCAAGCTCAATATACGTCCTAAATATTACAAAAACATTGCAACATCGATATCACTTGTATTACTATTCTCTTTTCATTCGACGTTCCTTCGCCAGAAACGTTAAAATCATTACCGCAAAAAGAAAAAAAAAATATGTATCCGTCGAATTTTTATTCCACGCGCGTGTCCGCAGTCGAAAAAGCAAAATTCAAAGGGCCGATTGTCAGTATAGAAGTCCCATTTTTCCGAGGGGTGAACATCGCGTCGCGTTTTACGTACGCGAGCGTTCCAGCCACTATTTGTACACTCTATTACCCTCGTCCGCCGCTTCTCCGCCCTCTCGCGCGAGTACGTGCGTACACGAGCTTCCATTTAGCGCATTACAGCGCAAGGCGAACCATTACGTACGATTCTGAAGACCATTACAGATAATAACCTACAATTTCGGCGGTTCCACGTCCCGATGGGGCAGCACCACGTGGCCGATCCGTTATTTTTAGCCCTGGGTAATTTAACGGCGAATCGTAAACGAGAGCGTGCACCGTTTTAAGAAGGCTTCCCGGTTCTCTGGCCTTAAAATATCGCCGGGTTCGCGTGTACGTTCATTAAGAGCGAGAGATGGAGAGATGGTAAACGGAAAACGGGCGGAATCTCGTCCGAAATCGGTGCGGGGGTGGGAGGGGAGGGAGCCGTAAAACGGTGACTCGACGAGTAACTGGAAAAGTAGTCGACGGTGAGTAGGTAAGTCGGCCAGCCTCCTCTAATGCATATTGATAAGGGCACAGCGAAAACTCGTCGTTCATCACAGCTCGAATCGACTGAACCGTCGTTCGTCCTCTTCCTCCGCGTTCCCTTTCTTCCACCTTCTTCCCCCCCCCCCTCCCCCCAGTCACTCGTCGTTCATTCTCCCGACGGAGATAACGATCGGACGAGAAAGAGAAACCGTTGGTTCTTCCAATGGTTCCTACAGATTTTGACAGATTTATTTATTTGTTCATCAACGAGCGAGCATTAAGATGTAGCAAAGAAGAAAGAGGGAAGCGTATTGGAGGAATATTCAATCGTTATGAAAAATTAAACTCTCTCCGAAGAAAGAGGGAGGCAATACTGACGTTGTACTTACTCATTGGAACAAAGATGCAAGAAAGATCGTCTCAAGGAGACGGGGAGAGACAATAGGTGTAATGATATTCGCGCAGTGAATTAACGGTGGGGCATAAACAGTCGGATGATATTAGGTGGACGGTAGCGGTGGTTGCCTTTATAGCGTCGCGGAATTACGACTGACATTGCGAGATTAAAATGGGCTAGTGCGGCAATTTTGTGTGCAGGAATGAGCGTGCGATATTAGCATAGAGAGGAGAGAGCACCGCCGTGCCGGAGAACGAAATAAACGTTTATTTATAGTTTCGATGGTGGTGGAAAGAAGAAAGTCATACCAGAGAACGTAACGTTGGTAACGCGTGGCTGGATAATAAAGAGAGGACGTGATGTTCCGATTTTGGTACGGCGAGTCTCGATCTCGCCTGCTTTTGTATCATATTTTGCAGACGAATGCTCGACGTTTCTGTCGAATTTCTACTATGGGATTGCTATTAAATTCTGATAAGAAATTAGCTCTTTCGTATCTCTGACTTTTATGAGATCGAATCGTTTAAAGAAAACCGTATTAAAACGAAATTTCGTTCCATGTGGACTCCATTTACCGAGAACTTTACTGAACTTCTTTGATTGAATTCGCTTATCTAAACGCGAGCTCCTATTATATTATAATATCACGTGAATTTAAGCTTAAGCTTCTATTGTCCGATTACACGAACTTTGTTTGGTGATGAGTTCCATAAATGACTCTGCATCTTATGAATTTTAGTCGGTAACAACGATTCACATTTATAGCACGATGTTGATTCAATAATTGTCTGCCATGTAATTATAAAATTCATTGGAATAATAACTTATACATCTTCAGACTACAAAAATCGAGTAACAAAACGCAGCTATCTTTTTTCTTGATAAACTAAAACAAAACTATAGTAGCGTAATAAGTTAAGATTAACCAACGTTGATGCGTTTAAAACGGTATCAACATAAAAAAAGTTTCTCTTTCTCGGTATCTGCAACACGAATAAATCGTAAAAAAGATGGTTTCTCCACTCAATTTCAGCTGCAATTTATACATCATCAGCATATTGAAAAACCGCTCTCATCGCGAGATCCTTGGTCAGAGATTCGCCTCACTATTCGCGTCTCCTCTCATCCACTCAGAAGTGGAGAAATCACCGAGAGGACCGAGAAAGAAAAAACGGAAAACAAACTACGGAGACCACGTCATCGCGGTCTTTCTTCGGGATAAATACTCGGCGATTTATCGAGTCGATCGTGGAGGGCTTTCGAACAGCCGTTCAAAAGACGAGCAAACGCGCCTAGACTCGTGGAGAGCTGTAAATTGTCTCGGTAACTGAACAACTTAAATTCCCAGGGCTCTTCACGGGGAAGGTCCTAGCGAGGGAACGAACAATTCCAGGCTTTGGCCGCCTCGGTTCGCTCGTTCGCTCGCTTCGCGCGCTTGCGCGTTCGCCGAAAAGTCGGAGCGACCAGTCGCGTCGGAAAGCCGTCGAAAAGAGAAGAAACTCCTCGGCTAGGCGTTTCACATGGTAATACTCTCATGAATATCCTCAAAGGACGTTCCCTCTCTTTTCTCTCTTTCGTCGCACTTCTGCTCGTCTACGTCCGCGCGGCGAGGAAATTCAGCGACACTTGGTCGCGCGTACAGTTTGTACGCGCGATTCCATCTCGCGACCACGCGTCGGCGTGACACGCGTAGCCTGTCGCTGACGCGAGACACCTTTCTCATTTGATT
Organism: Tetragonula carbonaria; assembly: GCA_032399595.1. Classification (NCBI taxonomy): domain Eukaryota; kingdom Metazoa; phylum Arthropoda; class Insecta; order Hymenoptera; family Apidae; genus Tetragonula; species Tetragonula carbonaria. Next base: position 12,122,970 of record JAUCRC010000003.1, read on the forward strand.
AGGTATCGAGGCGAGGAGCTTAGTGGCACACGCTCCCTCGCCCTGCCTGGGTCTTTGCCTCGAGCAGTAATTCGATTAATACTCCGATGACGCGAGTAGGCGTCGATATCGCGGATCCGACACCCACGCGGCGCACGATATGCCCAGGCGAAGCCTTACGGCGATTTCTTTTCGCTTCATCTGCATTCCAACCGCGTTCCATCGGCATCCGTGTCCTCGGCGTCGGTGCAATGCTGTGCAAAAGATCTGTTTCTTTTAGCAGCCGTCCGTGCGTTTGACAGTCGCGCCACCAGACGATGGGAGTTTAAAGATTCACAGAAAGTCAGGGTCGTTCCGTAGCGAAAGTTATCCTGCTATCGTCGTGGATGAGGAGCTAGAGCTGACTGTACGACGATCCGCGTCGCGAAAATTTGGTTTCTTGTATACCGAGATACGCTTAAAGCGGTTTATCGACTCGGTGTGTGTTTGGAATTCATACGCGCCATGTTGGTTCTATATGATTCGAAGGATTCTGTGGAATGCGTTCAATTATTTTTCGTGTAACAATGTACGAGCATGTTGATTTTGATTCCATCTGGCCAATGTTAACACTTTGAAGTGTCCAGACTGTTCTTATGATTGTTTTTCGATTGAACAGGTCCACTGTCTGGCCTCTTCGGACAAGTTTCACTGCTTATATGAATTTACCTCTGGAAAGTCTTTGGTTATACGGTATTAAATGTTTGATTGCAAACGTTTAAACGTGCCGCTGCCTGAATGCAGGAATCCGTGCTACGAATCGCCAAGAGTTACAACAACAGTTTGTCTTGATACCTAAATTCAATTGAGCATTCCAAATATGTTTTAAACCCTTTACCCAACACGCTAAATGAAATACTTCAAGCAGACATAACCGGGTTAGGAATCCAACAGACGGGCCATCGTACCTCTGCGATAAAGGATTGCACGTCGTAACCGGGAAGAATCGCGATGGCCGATCAATATATCCATGAGATATAGCCGGTTAATCAAAGCCAGGGAATTTCTCGCAGTCTCGCATATTACGCTCTCTGCCGTGTTCCCTGTGTGCGCTGTTCGTCTTTCACCGGGGGACCGGTGGCTGAGGGTAGGTAGCCGACAGCCGAATATACGGGGCCCTCCGACCTCAGGCCCTGTGAAAAATATGAGGCGATAGGTGAGAGGGCTGAACGAAAAAGAGGGAGGAAGGCACGGCGCGGAAAGCGACGAGCAAAGCGTTCTTTCACATGCTAATCCACCAGGCGGGCTACGTTCATGAATACCTACGGTCAAAGCACATCCCTCTTTCTCTCTTTCCGTCTCTCTTCCACGTTTCCTCTCCCTCTACCTTTTCCTCAGCCTGTCCTCGTTCTTCTTTCGCGTTGCTCGTTCGTTCCCCCCCTCTCTCTCTTTCCCCCAAAGCGTAAGGTACAGCGTTGCACAGCCGTCCTTCCTCTCCACAGCCGCCCCTGTCGCGCCTACGAGAACCCTCTGTGAAGCAACCCCTCGGCGTTCCACCCCCGCGCGACGAGGAGGCATCGCTGCAGCAGCGGCAGCAAGAAAGGCCCTCGAGAAATGGCGTCGCTTTGTGTCCCGAATTTGTGCCGCGCCGTTCTTCGTGTTCCTTTACGAGGGGCGATAAGTCAGGAGCTTCCCTCTCTCACACGCTATCTCTCCTTCTTTATCTCTTCTGTGTGTTTCTCTGTCGCGAGCCTACTACCCTTCCCTGTACAGAGCTACTCTTCGGTACACTGACCTCACCGCTTCGTCTCTGTCGGCGTTTCTTCCTCTCGGCCGCGTATCCACCTGCTATCGAATGGTCCCCGCGTTCTTCCAGTTTCAGAAAATTATCGTAATCGCGCGTGGTAAAGAGAGACAAAACAAGTACATAGTTTGCCTATAAGTACGCGCGTCTCCAAAGGAAGAACAACACGAACGTGTAATTCTACCGCGTGAGATGCATCGCGGTCCTAATAAACCCTTTGGATAATCTATTTCCTCGGAGATTTAGAAGTATCTCGCGCGTGTCTTACAGAGAGAAGGATCGTTCTTTCCAGAGGCTTGCAATTAAATTAGATTTACTTGTGTTTGAAAGTAACAGCGATTAACTGCAGCGATGTACCGTGCAGCATCAGCGTTCGTGAAATTTATGGCGTTTAAAATTGTAACAGGCGAAACAAATACCCATTTAGCTCTCATTTCTTCGATCCACGTTCGTTCAAAATTTCTAAAGAGAAGTGTATAGAGAAGACGAGACTAAAATTTACAGACAACCCGACACGTCGTACATTGGAGATCCTAGATGTAATCAAGCCGCCTCTGTCGAAGAAGAAGCGCAGCTTATTTTCCCTATATGCCGCGCTCTCCGCGGAGCTCTCTCTCTCTCTCTCTCGTCTTTTTACTCGGATCGGAGGATCGTGCACGGTGTCACCGCAGCAGTCGAAAAACGTCGCGGTCGTTCAATTTCGTACCGCGAGCACCACGTAATTGGGAGCATGCTCGGCGGGCTCGTTGCCGAGAATTTAGTTTCCGGTTCGCGGTAGACTGCCGGGCGGTGTGCGTGCGTCCGTGTGATGTGCCGTCCTCGATGCTCGGATCGTCGGTGTGCTGATACGGTCGGTGTGCGGCGGTGACCGTGGTCGGGGATGGAGACAGAGGACGACGAAATAGAGAGAGGAAGCCCTCGGTGTACAGTGTGTACCGGCGATGTAGCGGCTTGGTGGGGCTGGTTGCAGAGTGCGCGAAAGGGATGGCGATCCCACGTGCTGCGCTCCCATGCATAGAGAGGGCTCATGTTTCCCTAATGCAGCCCGATAAATATTTAAGCATAACGTAATCGGTCGGATTATCCTGCGAGAGAAAGGGAGACGGAGCGAACGAGCAGCGGGAAGGATCCACGAGTGCGAGGAAGAGAGGCGCGACGCGAGCACGAGGACGCAATTCGTAATGCTCGGTCATGTTCCCTATTGGCTCGCGAAATGGCGTCTTTCGTAATCCTGTACAACGACCGTACAACGATCCGGATTCGAATTTATCTAATACGAGGCCGCTTTAGCTTCGTCGGAGACTCGAATTTTTATTCGACTTTACGCTCCTCGGAATTGTTCCCGCTTCCGCCGATCTTCACCGAAGAAAAGGGGGAGGGATGTACCTCGCGTTGCGCGTGACCGTGCGACAGAGAGGACAGAGAGGTTTCGTTTCGAGGAGCTGCGACCGACACGATGCGGTGAGTTTGATTAATGCGTCGAACGACGAGTTCGAGGGATGGAATTCACGTGCGGTGAAACGTTGATTAGGACGATGATCGCTCGAGTTTCGGTCACATCCATTTTTTATTTTCAACGAACCAATACCTTCCGATCGTATTATCTGGACAATTCTGCCATATTCTACGATATGTCCCTCGAATTTCCATGGAAAATAAAGTAAACGTCAGAATGTCGCGACGATCTCCGCTCGTGCGCCATGCTTCTCCGCCGGTAGCAAACAGCGAGTCGCGTAGTTGGTCGCGTTGCTCCTTTTCGAATTTCATTTATCGTCAGCGAGGGAGGGACGAGGGTAGGGAGGGAGGATTGCCGCTTTTACGAGCGACAAAATACCGGCCAATCTGTCCACCCTACAACCACAACGGCAAAATAGTTCGGTAGAAATCGGCGATAGGGGAGTCGGTTATAGAAGGGGGCGAGAGGGGGGCGGACGGACGGTGAACACGGGGAACAGAGGGCGGTGGGTGGACAGTTGAAGGGGGTGGCGGTCGCTGGGTGCAGGGCGGGGCTGGATGCAGCGGATGAGTTCGTCCAAAAGCGCCAGGAGGTGCACGGGGTGGTTAGGCAATTTTACGCTCTCCCAGTTACAAAAACCATTTACGCTTAAATGCTCTCGCGTCCCCCAAAGTCCCGCAACCCCTCGACGTCCGCCGCTCACCCCCCCTCCCTTCTGCCACCACTTTTTCCCTCGTGTGCGGCCTCCTCCTCTTCGAAATTCGCCGCCGCCTACTCGCCCCATGCCGTGACACGATGGACAGCCACCCTCCAGGGGCTTCGATGTCCTGCAAATGTCCGGCTAGAATACCGTGGATGTATCACGATAGATCGAGCCGCCACCGTCCCAAAAACGAAACCCGCCACCGCCATCGTACCGCTGGATAGGGTTATCGTTAGCAGCGCCGTCGCCCTGGCTATAAAAAATTTGATAAAAAGCTGTCCGGCCCGTGCACCGTCCCTGCACCGGCGATGCTTGTTCGGTTTAAATTTATTTTCCTTTGGGTTTCGTTGGTTCCCTTGGCCGTGCGCCGCGTATTTAGCTACCTTGGAACAAGTTGGGCAAACGTCGCGTCAATGCTCGCCCGTGCTCCTGCCGGAAGTTTATAGAGTTTCATTTCGTATTCTATTTTAGTTTTATTGCGCCTTTCTGTTACCCGGGTTTTGTCCTCGGTATCGGAGACAGGGAAAGGTGGACTTGGTATCAACGTACGTCTGTCAATGCACCGTGTACTCTACACTGTATATTTTATGCAATTTTATGTGCCTTCTCGATAATGCGAGAAATCGAATTTTGAACTGAATTCTGAACAGAAATTTCTTCGTCTAGTAAATATTATAGAGCGGACTTTACTTTGGATGTTTTATATATTGTCGTAACCTACTCTGCATGAATTTTAATATTTACTTGGAAAGTTAAATATTATGATACTAGATACATTAAAATTGACGACAACAAAAGAAAACGCTACGAGAATGAGTTATTTTTAAATATAATAATGTCACGTTGCAGTACATTTTGTAGATACAGTCTGTCAATGAATAACTACCTGTCGACAAACGAAGAGAAAATGAAAAATCAAACAGTGTTCGATATATCGATCGAGTAGCTTTGGATATGCATACGAATGTACATACAATGATAAACGAGTATGCCTTTGATAAGCGCATACCTGAACGGTGCTCGAGCGTAGCCGAACGAAATGTTTCGCTCAACTGCGTACGAAAGATTTCATTTCTACAGAGGAACGAGAGTTTTGAAACTGCCAGCGAGAGATTCAGACGCGAATACATTTTTACGAAACAAAATTCTTACGTCTACACGCGGATGACGAAAATTCTGCGATATTTCGCGATTAGTTTTACACAACAGCATGAAAACGCTTGAAAGATTTTCCGGTGCATTGTGTACCAGAGTGACTTTCCAGATCAAAGTTGTGGCTGTTGATCACTGCAGTTTCTCCAACTTAAGTTTCGCGCTACGCTTCGAAATTGACACATCAAATACAAACTCACGATGTTTGACAAGTTGCTGCGAGTTTGCTCGAAACTAGAACCTGTCGCAATCGAGCACCCACGAGGTTTGCGCTTTACCCGCTCTGTTCTTCGACATACTTTTGCTACTGCAAAGACACAAGGTTTGCGTCAACTTTTGCATTACTATTTAACCAGTCTCGCGTTCCAAATATCTATCCTCTGTTCTTTGAGAAATAACTTTTACATCTCCGAACATTCACTCGCTTTAACTATTCAAATCTTGTTCTTTTCTTCGTAACTCGAGAGATCGTAGTTTCTTGTAGAAATTTTCAATTGGTGATCCTAACCGGGATCGTCAGTGCAATGCTATTCTTTGATGAAAGCAAATTCGTTTAATATCTTCGGCGCACACGAAATTTTATAAAATTAAAACAAATATAAAATATTTGAACCATCGTTTGTCTCTTTAAAATATATTCTCTATCGTGATCACTCACAGAGAAATTCTCGGACGACGGGAATGAAATCCAAAAATTACCGGAATGGGTTTAATGAACGTTTAATTAGGGAGGAAAAACTGGGGTCTGCGCTGGAAGGCAGGTGCGTGTCAACAACACGGTGGTTCCAGCGCGCAAAGCTGGAAATCACGTATTCATCGTCGGTCCATTCGTAACCCGTTGTGTGGTCAAGTGAGGGGTGAGATATGACGCGCGAACGAAAGAGAGAGAGAGAGAGAACAGGTTGGCAGAAGGGGGAGGGAGACATCGGTGAAATGGGCGAGCGGGCAGAAGAAGAGGGTAAGGGGACGAAGCGATTAATTTCACAGCGCGATTCATAATGGAGCCCCATCAATCACTGCCGCCAGTTACGCGGAGAATCGCGCGCGCGCCGGGCCGATAATTAATTTCGAAAAATTATTAATCGCAATAATGTCCTCATTTACATAGCACCGTGCCGGTACGACTGTAGCGTTAATCAAGCGATTCGTTTAAAATGTCGCCGGTACGCGCAGTCGTCGACCACTTGGTTAGAGATAATTTACCTAATAGAGTGCCGGTGATACAACAGTCTATCGAGGCCACGGTCGCGCCACTGCCATTTCTATACGCTCTTTTATCGCGAAAATTATGTATTATGTATTACGTATTATGTATTACGCGTCCTTTCGATTTTACCGTGTCGAGCAATTTTCTAATCTTCTTAATTGCGACAGACTTTCTCAAGAGAGAACTCTTGAGAGAACTATTAACTCGATCCAACTGATGAATTTAACATAATGTGATCATATGTTGCTTCTTCAGAATATCACAGTTAAAGTAACTATTTCCATGTGGTTCGCTCACTTTCCTCATTAACAAATTCCAAATTTATAAGAATTCTTGGAATTCTTGGGATTGTTACAGTCTTGTTTCAATTAATTTATGAGTCAAAAAGTTATTTAGATAGAGTGAACGATGACGAATCGATGAGATTTCGATATATTATTATTATAAATTTTCTCAACATATGTGATTTACAATATTTACAATATTTCTTCCTTTTTGATTTGGCTGACAAAACCATACGCATTAACTTGACGATTTTTATCGAAATTACCTAAATTTAGAATACCGTTATATGATAGAGGCAATTAAGATACTGTGTAAAATGATATTACATATTCTGGAATTAAGGAGACCCAACTTAAATTGTTGTCGTCACTTGTGGCTCAACAATACCAGTTAACACTTTGATAGCTGTTATCAGGTGCGCGTGACTTCGCTAACCAACGATTATCAGCCGACATCGCGTACGTGTGATTTTGCTAGAGATTATTAGTTGAAATTACACAAATGACTTGGTTCGAGCCTTTGAGCTTCGTATTTCAACGCGTTTCGATTGTTTTATGGTTTCTCTTTTCCTCTATCTCTTGTTCCATACTTACTGATTAAAAAATTTAATACAACTATTGTATCTACATTGTGAACATTTTGTTTGTTCCAGGTATGTGAACGAGCCAATAATAAGTTCTCGAACGTGCTACATCGGTGAGAGCCAATTGCCTGTCGTAGAAACGCGATTTAAATCGCGATTCCAGGCTGACTGTATCACCCTGCACAGTTTGTCGGTATTTCGAAATTGATTTCGTAGGTGTCACGGGACGAGATACCGCCCCGCAGCTCGAAGACAAATGTAATCGCGGTGCAATAAGAGTCGGCGTTGACAGAGCGGAATTAAGTAGTGGCGGACGTTGTTTGGTCAGACACGCCAGATTTCTCGCGTATCGTGCACGGACGTCTCTGAAAAGAATGGTGTCCGTTATCTCTCAGAAATATAAAACGGTCTGATACTGCCGTGCGTTATTTCGCCCACAAATAGAACTACACTTTTATATTCGTGAACGTACATTCCCGCTCAAAAGTTTTAAGACCTTTGTGACATGTTCGTTTCAAAATTGGAAGAATAAAATAATACTTCGTGAACAATCTGTAGAGTATCGTTGTTGTGCTGACGTATTGTATTGCAAAATATCGCTGAGATTTTATCATTTATGGAGTATTAAATGTAAAACGTGTTTTAATACTTTCGAACGGCACTATATACGTACGAAACTGCAGAAACGCAAGCGTCGAAAGGTAAGCTCGCCGCGTAACATTTGTGTAGTTGTATGCACGGTGTATAGCCGCGCGTATATATCGCGGCACTGATCGTGGTTAACAGCCCGCGACGTCGTAAATTGATACTAAATGTCACATCCGGCTTGCAGAGTAAGAACGTTCTCTCGCGGGAAAGTTTCTACTGCCAACAGAATCGTGCGTAGTTGGTCGCCGCGCGGAGCGTAAACATCGTTCTCGCCGCTCGTTAACCACCGAAATTTCGGGCCATTGATTATTCACGGGCGAAAGTCAAAAACCAACCAACGAAGAGCAACGTATCTCTCTGGTATATTAATATATTTCCTTCGCCGTGATATTCGAATTATCTGTACACGAGGAAGCGCGTGATTCGAGCCTGTATCGTTATTGGGCCGAGGCGGTTTCGCTTGACCTTTCTTCCGTCGACTCGCGTGCGCCATGAAAATTAATAAAATATGAAAATTGCAACCGGCAGAGTCTCAAACCGGCGGAGAACTTCACGTGCCGCGTGGACGGCGAAGCAGATCCTCTATCCATATTCAAACCCCAAGTTTATTTATTCAATAATCAGCCTTGCTTTTCATTTTGCGTCGCCGACGTCGCGTCCTCACGCGACCATGCAAACTCGTCTTCTCGGGACGACATTAACGCCAGTTTTGCATAACAATCCGCCTTGCGCGACTCGTTCTCTCGTAATCCTACCAGGGGGGAACAAAAATAGGCGTAAAGAGAAAAGAAAGAAAGAAATTGGAAAAAAGAGAGATAAAGAAAAGATCGATCGTTCGAGCCTTTTCACGGGGAACACAACCCCCATGGTCCATGGCTCGTTACATGATTTGTCGTACGGAGACAACATTTTTCTTCCCGGCAGCGCGCGTCGACTACGACCGACAACGGTAAGGGAAAAAGGGGGCGAGTAAACGAGCGCATTCGCCGAAGTAACTGCCAGACAATCGATAGGTCGCCTATCCCGGTAACGCTTCGTTGTGTCTCTCAATTTCGACCGGGGGCTTCATGAATACCCAATGGCCCGGCAGCAACTCCGAGCCGTTCTAGGAACACCGGCTGGCACCGAGACCCGTTTCCATCCCTCCGGAATCGACTCGCTACAACACGCGATCGCACGCGGCCGTACGCGCGCCGCGCCTCCGCGCTCACTGATTCCGATGAAAAAAAAAAAAAAAAAAGAAAAAAGAAAGAATCAGTGCCGTTTCGATCACTAGTTTCAGGGTTCCTTTCCCACGGGGGAACAAGATTTTCGTCGTTCCGCGATACTATTAATTATTCAAATATTCGGTAGATAGAACAGTTCAAGCAGATACAAATTTACACGAGCTCTGCTCATTCCGTCTAAGCTTTACTACTGCGTGCCTGGTTAAATATGAATTCAGACAGACGACAACTAAATTTCTCTACCTAGAAAAATTGCAATATTCACAATTTTTCTAGTTGCAAGATTTACAATTTTACAGTTTCATTATTTCGACACGTGATTAAAGAACGAATTTCGAAGTGAACACCGAGAATAATAAAAAAAATTCTTCCACGTGGATCCTCAGACTTTTCCTTTTATTTGCAAATCTAGCATTCGTCCACGCTGATCTTGAAGTTTCCGAATCCTCACCGAGTTCGCTGCACTCCTCTCGACCAATAAGAAAGCCGCAAACGCGTTTTCTTCTTGTTCCAACTGATTCAAGAAACCGACCGAGCTATACCGACTTGGAAACATTACAACGTGGGGGAGAAACACGATGGGAACTGGTATTTTGCTACTTAGTCGCAGCCGAGTCGGTTCAAAGTTGTACGGTGTAAATCGCGTTTTCATGAGTTTCTTGAGAGGCTGCCGCGAAGCATTAAGAGTAAATGGTATGGTCTATAAACGCTAACCACTCCTCGAGCACGCCACGGATTTGTTGGGGCACCCGGTAGAAAATTAGGTCGACGTCTGGTACTTCAATTAAATCCCTACCCCGGGGCTCAACCACTGTCCAGTTTCATTTCAGAAGTTTCCACACAATGAACCATTCCTATCCGGAAGATCCGTTCGACACGAAGGACGCGGAGAGTTCCTGACTCATGGATCCTTCTGCCGAAGCTCCGCGACGATAACCCCGCCGTAATTGGTCGAAATGCTTCACCCGGCTCCCCGGCTGGTTTCAGCTCGAACCAAGAACTTTCTAGATTAAACGCTTAATTACACGACCGCTATCTCTTTCGGCCAAAGAACGTCTGAATCCTTGTCGCGCCGCTATGATCGAAAGTACTACGATTCCGCGTAAACCGGATTCCAAATTGTGATCCCCGTTGAAAGTTGAAGAAAGTTACCCCCTCTTAGTATCGAGATTCTCTAACTGAAGTAGTCTTCGTCGTGTTCGTCTTCGTCGTGTTCGTCTTCGTCGTGTTCGTCTTCGCCGGTAGTGAAGTGATTTTTAAAATACACCTTTCAAAGTTTCCCTTTCGTATCGCAGCCCTTTCGAAATCTCAAATATTTCTTGGCTCGTCACGTTCATTCTTCGAGCTCTGTTATTAAAAGCTTTTTTTCGTTAGTGAAGATTTTACTATTCTGAAAAATACTATCAAGAGTGGTTTTTAAAATATTACGATTTTACGCGTGAAGTTTGTGCACACTGCGCGCAAATTTGTAAAAGGTCACTATTTCTCGTTCTGTGAAAGTGACCGTTCACACATGTTTGTTCAATAAATTCTGTCATCGAAAGTGAAGTGATTTTTGGAAGAAACCTACACCGCTTTCAAATATTTCCGATAGTGTTTTATCGTTTCAATATTTGTCCAACTTTTTATCCTCTCTTCTAGCCGCTCTCTTGGTCAAGGTAAAACGGAAACAGAGATGGATGTTTTTTAAACATCTGTCTACGTAGCAACCGGAGTTTACAAAAGCGACAAACTGCTTGCAAAATAATCTTGTCTTTTTGTCGTCCGTCGTTTTTTTTAACAAACGACGGTGGCTTTTTAACAAACTATTTAAATAAACTCACGCAACCGGTACTCGAACTTTCTGATGTTGCATCGCAAAAGGCTAGATGAGGTTTGCTCACGGAATATTATGCTTTTTCATTCTACCGAACCTGCAAAGTTAGTTGCATCATAAACTGTACAATAATTTCTGCGCAGTTCCCGAGCGAGAGATTCTCGCAAAGATTTTATCCGAAAAGCTCTCAACGAAAATTTATAGTTCACTTCGTTAAAAGTAGAGTACGAATGAAGCACAAGAGCACAGAAGTACACAGGAAAATATATTAAGCATTAAAATTCAGTGGGTAAAACTGCTTTCATTATGCTCGTAAAAATATAAATATTGCACAATGCGAATATCAGCAACTTTTCTAAATACATGTGTTAGTCCAATTAAAAATGATTAAGACCATTTCTCGTTAAAATTATATAAATAATTTGAAAAATCATGGTTCAATACACTACTTGCCCTTATATTCGTATAAATACAAATTTACATAAACCTCAACACTGGAAATATAAATCTTTCTTGGTTCATTAAATTTGGAAAAGTAATTAAAATTATTGCTCATAAAATAACAAAAGGGCGGTTGAAAAGTCATGAAATATTGCGGGACTCATTTCTCTATGTTTATAGAAATATAAATTTACACGGACATCTGCAGTCTTATAAATATTTTATAAATCTCTTTACATAAAGATTTATCCAATTTAAGTTATTGTCAATAATGTTATGCGAAATATTTGAAGAAAATTATCAAATGCGCTTCTACAAATTTCTTTCTTTCTAAAAGATTAATTTACATCAATATTCACAGTCTGGTTATAAATTTCTCTGTAAATACCTGTTTATTCAATTTAACATTAAAAAAAATTATTAACTCTATTTTTTCCAATAGAATTAAGCGAGACAGTTCAAAAATTTGTGAAATGTATTTCGAGAAAGTTCCGCCATCACGGAGTCTTTTACGAATCGAAGCGAATGCACCTCGACATCTCCTCCTATCTTTCTAGTAATCGTCGAAATTTTGCCTAGTTTCTAGAGATTGGTCATTAACCATGGCTACCCTATTGTTCTCGATCGCGAATACGCTAAGATGCACACAATACGTCACAATACCGGTCTCAGGCTTTCTATTATCTCTGAGATTATCGCTGGATGTTGCAGCGTACTCCTCGAGTTCTTAACTTTAGCGAGGTCGGTGCTTCTGCGGGAAATATTTCGAAATTCCCGGCCTCATCGTTTCCCTGGATCTCTCTCTTTCTCTCTCTCTCTCTCTCGCATAAAACAGCTCTATTTTAATCGTGTCGAATAATCGAGATCTTGTCGCGCGATTTCACGTAGATCATGCGTTCTGATAACGTTTACCTTTATCAAGATTATCAAGAAGACCGGTTTCTGAATATCATAAAACTCGAGTTCATCATCGACGAGGATGGAGCGTATTCCGGTCATACCGGATATTTGAATATATCCGAGGGAATTTTGGGAAAATAGACATGGAACTGTGAAATTATAATTCGATGGAATGCGAAGGAGAGCTTCCTCTTTGCCAATTCAATTCAATTCTACGATTTTGCAAAACTGTTTAATTCGAACTGAGTTGTAATTAAATTAGCTTCTCTTTCCTATTTTAGTCTTTAAACATTGTTTTTCTTTTTCTTTTTTTTTTGGCTATGATTTTCTTCCAATAGCCTCTTGATAAACGGCTTCGATTTTACAATTTTCGAAGAATTATCTTCGTTTCACATTTTATTCTCTTTCTGTTCGCATTCGCGTTGCACAATAACGAATGCACGACACGTGAAAAACGTAATGAGCTCAATTTGCCGGATCTCGAATACACAATCGGAAGTAAACGCAACAACGAAATATCTGGTGATTCACCCACGCTACATTACCATCCACATATTTGCGAAAATATTGCAGTTCGTACGAACGGAAATTTCCTGCAGACTTGAAAATCGTGTCAAGTATTTTTCACATAAATGAGAACCACCTAGTTGCTGGAGATGGGGAAATAGAACGGGCCGAGGTAGTTTTAATCGCTAATCTTTGCTGGTTTACGGACCGTGTGTGTATAAAGGTTAGGTGCCCATACGGGGCACGGAATGGATCAGAACAACTTAGTTTAGGAATCTCATGAATTTCCAATTATCAAGTTGGCGGTACGCCGACAACCAGCAGCCGTTTCCACTGTCTACGCTATGAATCTCATCCTTCTCTCCCTTTTCTTCGGGAACAACCGTGCCATAGAAACTAATCGTTTCGTTGATTACGTTCTTGCCGTTCACCGTAAACCCTGCCATACAGAAATTCAACTCTGCTCTCCATAATATTCCCTTTATTACCCCTCTCGTTTATCGGTTATCTGAATATTTATCAAATTATTCTTTTCTTATACATCTACCATCCCTTTGTAAAAGGATAGAGACAGATTTTTCTACTTAAAAGTTTCAATTTACCAAAAAAGGATCACTTAGGAAAGGAGAATTTTTTTATATGCGTTAGGTGTAATTTTTTAAATATTTTTTCTTATATTAAATATTTTCATATTTCAAATTTTATTAACGCTATAATGGAATACAGATTTCTACGAAGATTTAAATTTGATCGTTTTATATTTTTTCTTTTTCTTTTCTTGCGACTTCTATGAATCATTCGCACCAGATATCTTGTCGTTTCTACGTATAATTTGTTCCAAACTTCACAAATATAATCGTGACAAGAAGATTTCAAAATATTACAACATATATGATATAATCGTTAAAAGTAGACTTTCGTGAGTATCCATAAAATAATAAAGATAGTAACATAGATACTAAATAATGAAAATAATAAAAGTAATAAAGATAACAACATCAAATTGCGAAAACTAGTAACACGTAACGCACAGTACCAATTCGCAGTAAAAAAAAATATGTAAAATTCCTAGACTTCTGACAGTGCCAAAATACAGCCACGGCAAATAAAGAAATTTTTATCATCATTGGAATTCATTCGAGCCGGTTTGCGACTGCAAGCTCATAGGGGAGTCCCCTAATTTATCTGGACATGCACGGGGAAGCAAGAAAAACGAGCGCAAAGAGAGAGAGAGCGTGTGTAAGGCCGAAGGTACAGAAGTGGCCACGGTCAGAGAAAATAACGTAATTGGCTTGCAATACCTCGGTGGCTTGGCTCGTTAAGTTTTATTAATCCGATGCGAAATACAGGTGCAGCGAGAGGGAAGTTCGAATACGGAAAGTCCCCGTGGACGACGAACGAGAGGAAGAAAAAGAGAGAGAAAGAGAGAGAGAGGGGAGGGGGAGAAAACAAAAAGAAAAACGAATCGAGAGAAATAAAGAGAAATGGAGATCGTTGCGCGGCACTGACCCCGAGCCGATCATTCTTAATTAAATATAATTGCAAAGGCCAGGTGAATGTTGCGTCCCGATACTCGATTCGGAACTTTCGCAAATTTACGTTCGCATTTTCTTTCTCGACGCTTTCCGGCTCCGTCCAATATTTCCGCGATATCCATCTTATCCTCCCTTACACCGAAAGCTCCACCTTTGAGCGAGATCTTGGAAAACTTTTTCAATCGACGACCTTTCTACCCCGATTCGTCGGCGTCGTTACCGTTCGACATAATATCGAGCGGTTGCCAACTATTTCCATTATTTTCGAAGATTCTTGGAAAATAGTCGGACAACGGCGGATGATCGTTGTTATAAAGTTCACCGGAGAATTGGTTTCACCGTGTATCGTAAATTGCGACTATTCGAGATTGTATCATGGAGTTAACTGATAATATGGAAATAGGATGATATCACGTTAGTGCATACGAACTCTCTTTTTCTTTTGCTAAGGAAACTTTAATAGCATATGCGTTCCTTTACAATTTCCATACGATTTCACTCATTCTTCAAGAATTAGCCAATTAGCTTCGTTGAAAATGTATTTTAACAAGCAAAACGTCAATTTTCTTGAATTTAAAGGAGGTGTTTCAAATTTTCTTCGCTATTAAATTAAGCTTCGAGTTTTATAAGGCATGAAATTTTAACCCTCTGACTGATTCTGAATGGCCATTAGGCATTAAGAATTTTATTTTGGCTCACATTAGTTAATTTTGCAATTTTTAACTTCGATTTAATTTTATTACCAATTGCGTCGTTTGTTCACTGATATTTCATATTTTCTTGCAAATTGATAGTTCCATCATTTCAAATAGGCGACACTTCTATTCCGACATTTACATATTCTAAAACACATTTGAATGGAAATGAAGTTGTTTCGTCGCATAATCAGATACCTCGGTCGCGGTTCTACATAAATAGAGTCTCGTTGATCCATCTGGCAGACTGTGGGAAGATCAGAGTCAGAGATTTCGTGAATGTCGAGGCAATAAGAAGAGCCGAAAGGGGGTGAGCTGCTGTTTCCACTTCTCTGCCATGGTAAACACTCCCGACCGATCGCTAAGGTGGCCACGAAACGAAAACGTGGGACAAAAAGTAGATAAATGGTGACTGGATAGTAAGGATGGGCCAATCTATCACGCCCTAGGGGAGTGTTATTGACAGTGCAAGAACAGCCTAACCCTCGACTCCCTCCCCCTTTTCGCGGCTGTCTCTTTTCTCTTCCTGAGTATTTCCTCTTCATTCCTTTCTTCTCCTTCTCCTTCTCCTTTTTCATCTTCTCGAGTATCCTTTTCGAGTCTCTGTTTCATCATTCGTATCTTTCTCCTACAACCTGTGGAGATAACAGGAGCATTTTGCGATTAGAATAGGGGGTGAGAATAGAACAAAGGAAATTATGGAATGAAGTGCATTATAGTGCACGTACGTTGCTATTGTAACGAAGTAACGTTTGTTGCGTGAATTATTCTATTAGGAGCATTAAAGTGAAAATTTAGAGTGTACCGTTGTTGACCCCCTCCTCCCGGGGGTGAAATTTGTGTAATTTGTTTATGAGCAATATAATATGAAGCTCGGCGCACATGCAATTGCAAAGGTATTTTGTTTGCGTAACGCTTATTGAAACGTTTCAAGCGATAATTAAGCTCTCCATTAATTACGCATGGAATGTTCGTTAAAAAAAAAAAGACAGAGAAAGTAACGCTCGGTTGTTGTAACAAAAGAATCGCGATGAAAACGGCTTCTGGTCCCGTGGAAAAAATCCGGGGAAAAACGTGTAAATTCAGCAAACACGTTTTCGCACCGTCGCATTTAAAAACAATTTAGGCAAACGTACAATTTTCCCTCCCCGGAAAATATCAACCGATATCGCGTAACGAAAAATAATATTGTTACATTAACACGACATACGGTAATTCTTTTGTTATATTAAAAAAAAAATACGCGATTCGTAATTTACGCTCTTCCAGAAGAGAATTCTATTTCATTCGTGCTCGTCAAAGATTATACTTTTACTCATCGAGCAACGTTTGCCTGGCTAAAGACGCGACGTAACCACCGTATAAATCGAGAGATACATCGTTGCGCGTGTGCGCGTGTGTCCGTTGCACCGGGTGGCGCGCAGTTTTTGAACTCAACCCCTTGGTTAAAGGGGCGGCAATTTTACGAAAGTTATTTCACTGCCGGCCCGGATATTGACTTCTCGACGTGTAACTCCCCTTAAATGGTCACAGTAACATTAGTAGCGTTGACCACTTGGCCGCACGTGCGGCCCTTCCTCCGCAGGATGTATGGCGTTCGTTCGTTCGCCAAGGCCCTGGGATTTCCTCCTCGAAACCGGAAGCTTAAGGGTGGCTCGCCGTCGGAGTTTAGCTAATGCCTAATGACGGGTCGTTTCAAATATTTACCGCCCGATTCCGCGAACTCCAGCCACAACCGTAAACGCGATTACGCCCGACCATAGGGTATACTACTGGGTTAGTTAGCCATCCTTGCCAGAGAAATCCCTGTAAGAGCGGCCCTGGCCATCAATATCCGACTGTCCCGTGAATTTTCTCAAATTACGCGATCGCCGGATCAACGAGAATGATTCAACCGATGGAGGCCAATCTGCCTCTAATCCACAGGGCTGCCTCGAAATTTATTCATAATGTTCCGCGGCATGTCCTGTTATCCTCCAGTTCCTTGGGAATCTTCGTTACGCCGCGAATGTTCATCGCCTGATTTATTTTATCCCTTGGATTTTGGTCTCGGTCTCTTTGATTCCATATCGTATCTGGGAACAAGGTTTTCTACTGGCTTAGTTGCCTTAATTGTATTTAAATTCGGTCAATTAGCTCTCTTCTTACGTTTGTGTAAGCCATACCTTTTGAAGATTCATAGTTATTATATAATTCGTTTGAATCTATAAATTATTTACTATATAACTTATTTAAGATCAAGAGATATTACCGTATTGAGCAGTAAATGAAACAGTGCTCGGTTAGATTCTTTGCGAAGTGTAGAGTGCATCTTCTTATTCATATAATATACACGAACAACAATCGAATATAAATGCGAATAAATTTTAATTAAACCTACGTTCAAACGGACGTTTTAAAACCGATTGAACGAAGTTTCCTCGATCCGCGCGCTCCTTTGTATCGTCGTGCCAGCGAGAGAAAGAGGGCCACGTGTCGAATCGCAAACGTACCCACAGCTGGAGTTCAGCTCGTCAGACGATATCCACGACAGAGCTCGTTGTTGGTCCTGTCTTTTGTCTTTTTCGATGCTATCGTGGCCTCAGCCTTTGCCGCCTTTCTAAACCGGCAGTCGTTCGTCCTTTCCTTCGGGTTGAAAGGACACGCCGAACGAGCGAAGGGAGCCGCCCGACGGTGGAAAAAGGGTGCGCCGCGACGACGACGGGCAGGAAACGAAGGGTGAAACGGTGATTCGCATTGTTTCGGCTCGAGTGGCGGCTTTGCTCCGCTGTCATCATCATTTTCAATTAGCTGGTAATGACTGGCTGATGCGGTGTTCGCTGAACGGTCGCGTGCCCTTCGTCGAGTGACCTATTAATTATTAAGCTACTTCGAGCCGCTCGCGTTAATTAAAAATTCAAACAACGTCGACAACGAAGCCACTCGTCCGTCTGCCGCGCTCTCACCCCGTCTCGTCCTGACATTCTTCGTCTGTTACGAAACTCAGGGAAACTCACTTCAGTTCAGTTTTTTCTTCCTCAGTTTTGTCTCACTTCCAGCTCTGTTTCCTCCAATGCCTACACGACGATCCGTTTTATTCCTCGCTGCTCTTTATTACTCTGTTCCGTGGCTCTCCCTTTCTTCCTTCCTTCCTGACTAATGAAATCACGATTATTTATCATTTATCAAACCCGTGTCTCTCTCTCTCGAGACAGTTTCCACGTTGTCTCAACTTGTCCTTTGTCGCGGCAGATTCTGATTAAAGGGTCTGTTTTATCGTTGCTATCGGGGGATATAGATTAACGCGAAGCGGCATTAAAAACTCGGTTGTTGATCGTGAAAATTGCATCGTGGAAATTTGATTCTAGAGAGAATCAGGACTTGCTAAATTAATTTAGTTGTTTCTTGCAACGATTTCTTCGTACTCGATTCAATTTAATGATTTCCTTTCAATTTGATTGCCTGTTTTCAACTAGAAAAATTTAATGTATTCGTTCCTTGACTCGGCTTGATTTCGTATAATTTTCATTCCGTTCTTTCAATTGTATCTTTCATAATTATATCTTTCATAATTTTTGTTCTATATGTTTATAAGTAAGTAAAATTGCAAGTAAATAAAATTGGAAAATAAAAGATCAGGACTGAGGATGGTTTCTCACATTCTGGCAATGAGAATAATTTCTCGCGCGATAAATTTCAAGAGATTTAAGGAGATTAGGACAGGAGTACTGTGTGGAACAATGATTCAGTGACGATTGAGTAGACGGACAGGTGCGTAGCTACGTAAAGGCGACTGTAACGCAATTCAGGATTACTGCATGCAATGCGCCAGAGGCAACTCGGCCCTAACTATAAATTCATTGGATTACCGGTATCATCTCCATCTATTAATACGTTTGCAATCCCCCAAGATTGTCACAGAGGGAGTAATATTGCTTCATATTGCGTTTAACACCGAGTAGCATGCGATAACGTAACACCTTGAGAAATTATAGATTGCAAATTGCTTCCCCGTCAGCGCAATTTCCTCGAAACTTTGCTAGAACGCAATCTTTATAGACTGACACTAAATATGACTGAAATTATCCTCGTCTTATTCATTCATTAAACTTATAAAATGGTCTGAAGTACTCGATTAGATCA
This sequence comes from Tetragonula carbonaria, assembly GCA_032399595.1. Classification (NCBI taxonomy): domain Eukaryota; kingdom Metazoa; phylum Arthropoda; class Insecta; order Hymenoptera; family Apidae; genus Tetragonula; species Tetragonula carbonaria. The sequence continues at coordinate 12,142,008 of JAUCRC010000003.1, forward strand.
TAATTCAAATGCATAAAACGATACTTAATAGATGGAGCAAATTTCTAAATAGTTCCCTTTTATTAACTTGATACTAACTTCTACTAGATAACTTTCGAAATTAAAAATTTGTTAATTTCATAATTACTCGAATGAGTTTCATCGCGAACCACTAATACGCCCTTCAGTTCCAAATTTATCATTCACGAAGTCATGGAAAATTCTTTCCCCTAACCGATCTACGACGGTTAAAGCTAGATCGTCGAAAGTTTCACGAATTCTCGTTATTCTTTCTGTGCTCATTTCTTGGCTCCCTGTCGCTTTCACCAGCTCAGACGGAATTGGCGTAACCAAGGCAGCTTTGATCAATCGTAACGGCACCTCGTTGCGCGGCTATCGCCATTAGTATGCACCATTGACCATGAGTCGGCACCGCGTAATTAGCATAATATAGCAATATCATAACGTGCGTAGCGGGGAATGTGTTGACCGCGGTAGTCGTTGCCTGGCCGGGCCACGAGCACCAACCATCGCCATTCTCCTGTTTGCCCCCTTGGGACACAGCGTTCAGACGCTCCGAAGCATATGGGGGACGCGGTTTCACCGGATCGTAACAATGAACTCGGATAAAACGATCTCGAGCTGTTGATACAGGTGAGATTCCATTAATGTTGAAAGTTACGAAGCTTCAGGTTGAATTACTCCTAGCGATTTTGGTTTGGACAGCGGGTAGTTTTGTACACGCACGCACGATGGCCGGATTAGATTTCATTCGACAGCATACAGTGATGGATAGAGGAAGAAAATTTGGGAGATGAGAAAGTACGTCGTATTGTTTGAAATACATGAAATTGTGCTTGATGAATAGATATAAAATATACATTGATTCGGATTGTTACTAAGATCTACTTCTTGGTTGAAAGAAAATTTCTTCACGGATATTTTGATAATGTAAATTTATCTCTGAATTATTCTCTAACTACGACTCGAATCGTTATTTATTTGACTTTACGAAAATATCAGAAAATATTTTTGGATTCGTTTCAAGTACAATGACGAATGATTGAATATTTCGTAAGTTTTGGACTTTAAACTCTCATCCTTAATTTTCTTTTTGTTCAATGTTAATATTGTCAATATTGTATTTCGTGTCAATATATTGTCTCTTCCTAAAAACCACTTTCGAGTGGATTAAAATCTCAAATGTTTTGTCCAAATTCTCTTCTTTCACGCTACCAACATTCCATGTATTCCGGGATTCCCTTTTATTCACACATTTACCTGTCTGTCTTTTTCGGAACTCGCGTGAATTAATACAACGTAAATGTAATTCCGCGTAACGTTAATTCCTTTCACAAAAGCCTCCACGTTGAATCATTGAATTCACTTAGCTCAATTCCGCGTGTAATTCTATAATTAATCCCAACTCGAACGTGCATTAAATAAAACGGTTCGTTAATCGACAAACGTGTTCCCCATAATGACAGCGAATAAAAGAATCGATTTATTCACGCCGTGGCGTGTTCCGATTTCGCGATTATATCATCTAATTTTTTTGCGCACAGCGAGATGTCCAAGCGTGCAATGAAATCGCGTCTGCCACTGTTAAACGTAACGAAACGTATCCCTTCGAACGTATTGCACTCTTGCCGATTCTCTATCGGCAGTTTCCCCTTTATAAAGTTACGAAGCCATCAACAACGACACGCACATACCGCAAACGAAGCAATTTACCTGGCTCGCGAATCTGTGCTATAATCGCGAGCGTGATTATCGCGGGATAATAACCGGCGCAGATAACGCGATGACAACGATTGTTATTACGAAGAGCGATTAGCACTGTCCGCCTCGTCGGTTGGCCCGCTTGTTCCATTGGAAACTTACCCATTCATTGATTACGTTTCTAGTTACGCGTGCCTCGATATCGTTCCCGCGGTTGATGGAAAATTTCGGCCATCCCATCCCTCTCCCTCCCCGTCCTTCACCCCTTTTCATCGTTCGCGGCGTGTTTTCGAGAAACACGGGCGCGACACGCGAGTTGCGTCTCGCTCGTCTCGCGCTCGTCGATCCTGATAATCAAGTGGAACGCCGGGACGCGGCATCATTGGTGGTTATTAAATTACAGTTAAAATTAACGAATGAATGACCGTTCACGAGACATAATGTTTCGCGAGCGATGCACCCTTTATTCGCGCTAATTAACGCTTCCTTGTTAACCGATACGCGATATGGGATCTCGGCAGGCGGGGAGTCCCGACGAGCGGTTTATTTTCTATGTAAATTTGTTTTATTTTTAATCCGCGACGCGGCTCGCTGCAGACTGTTTCCATGCTGGATTATTTAATTACGACGAATGAGATACGTTGCGCCAGGCGTTTGCGTTCGTTTCCCCGTTTTTTCTCGCGAAATGTCAGCCAGACTGTTGACGATTGTCGAAGCGGCACGAACAGAGATAGCTAGGCAATTTTCTAAGATTGTTTCAAAGATAGGATAATCTTAATAATAATTTGTTATATTTATGGACAAGTCGAATGAGACGTGATAATAGATACAAAATACCGATTTTGGGTATATTTTTGAGTTTTCGCACAAGACGTTCTTGTTACTGTGGTTCAACACATTCATGGGTGTTATATGAAGCATTTTGAAATTCGATTGACTGGCACGTAAAATTACATCTATCCATAATATGACCACTTCGTGCATGCAATAATAATTTCGTAATTTTTGTTTCACACTTGACCAATATAATCACGACACTCTTATCTCGTTACCTCAAAATGTTTCGTATAACACACATAACGAAATGTATCTTACCCGATTACTTTCACGAAAATCTTTCAAAGAAACGTGAGAATGATATAAAGTCAAGTTTTATTAACAGCGATGAACGGGGAGAAGCAAGGACTAAGAGGGAGGGCAACTGGCCTAAACAGAACGCAGCAAGCCGAAACCGAAACCGTACGAGTCACGGTCAGAAAAGCGAGGGGGGCCAAAAGTTAGACGTCCACTGGCCGACCCCAATCCCAACCCTTCCCCGTAGCAGTGACGGCCACTAATTCGTGGACCGAAACTAATTCATCGCATCGAGCTGGCGAATCCCAACGCCCCGTGAAACTCGTTCGTATATAACTGCGGGCTGAAAGGAAAATCATCCGCGCGCTTCGCGTAGCCAGCTCGTTTCCGGTGTTCAACAGCGGCACGTCGGCGGAAGGATCGAGAACGCGTACAACATCGACGATGTCATTCCGCCTGTCGATTCATTGATTATCGATTTGGTATCGATGGTGAACGCGCGCCGTCCTTTATGCACGAGTCACGTCGACCGAACAAATACGATGGTCGCATTCGTTTGGTCGTGCACACATATCCGGCGAGAGACAGAAAGAGAGAGAGAGAGAGAGAGAGAGAGAGAGGTTAGCTCGGCGAGGACGGGAGGTTAAGATACGATATTTGCAGGGTTATTAGATAGCAATTGCAATTCCCCGCGCTCTCCGCGCGCAATATCGATCGTGCATTTACCTGATGAGCTAGCCATGCGTTATGAACACCCGTAGGGATGGATAGTCGGTCGGGTTTCATATGTAAAGAGTGCCGATAATTACGACGGCTCATCGTGATTCCGTGGTTTTCCTTATTCGTTCCAGCTGCCTATTATCTCTCTCTCGCTCTCTCTCTCTCTCTCTCTTTCGCGCTCTTCGTCCCCGACACTGGACCTTTTCCGTTTCTCTTCTCTTCTCTTCTATTTTTTCTCTTTTTTTTCCTCTTTTCCACTTTTCCCATTTCTTTTTTCCTTTTTTTTTCTTTTTTTTTCATCCGGTCGAAACAGAGTGAAAAAAACGCGTCCGGGTCCGCCGTCCCGTGTGGCCGAGAAGCAACGCCGCGCACACACACTCTCTCTCTCTCTCGCGCGCGGATCGTCACGAGCTCGAAAACCAATGAAACCGACGGCCAATTTATGAAACGCAACGATCCGTGAAAGCGATCCTTGATGGGATACAGCCGGGCCTCCTCCACGGTTCGAAGGAACCCGCGCTGCATCCCGCTTCCGCGAGTAATCCGGATTCATTGGATTGCGACCAGTCGATGTGAACTTACGGTTGACGTAATCGCGCGGAGATGGACAGAAGGCTGGTATACGTACGTATGTCATAGTGTCGGGGATAATCGCGTGCGAGTGGATTTCGCGTTATTAGGTGTTTACTCTGTACGCTTTTGTTGCCGACTCGATCGTCCGTATACGTAGTATTGGAGTACTAACGAAAGCAATTTGGTAAATTAGGAGAGCTCCGACAGCGGACAATGAGATCGGAGTTCCATTCTTATTCAGCTGACTGTGAGAATCAGACAGTGGCGCAGATTGTCTTTTACGTTCATCATTAAGGGGGATTTGTTTTATCGTTTATAATCATGGAAATATATTACAACAGAAATGTTGAATTAATAGATGTTTATCTCATTGAGAATCACTATTACGTTAACGTGTATCGTTTGATTAATTTATATTAATAAATTTTGTTTCCTTAAATTTCAAGAAATTTGAAACATTACGACGAGTCACATACTTGAATTATGTATATGAATAAAAATACGCGATTAAATTCAAATTCTACGAATCTTGACCCACATCACTGTGATTTTTAGTTTATTAGCTGAGATTTCTTTTTTTTTTAGAGAGAGTGAAATTATGGATACTATTACCGTAAATTTTTGCTCTCTTTAATTAACTGCAGAAACGTTAGTCTTGCGTTTGATGCAAGAAAAATATACACATACTCCGAATATCTCGAAAAATAAATTTCGCAAAACATGCTCGGTATTCCTAGATTTCCCGCGAAGTTAAATAACGCAAGAGACGGAACGTGTATTTTCAGAGAAATTGGCGTTGAATTTATCGGTTAGACGAGAGCGGAACTAAAGTCGAGAAATCATGTGATCGTGGAAGCGAAAGTTGCCGTTTACCATTTAAGTCAGCCGAGATATGTTTAGCGTGGGACAATCTGAAATATTTTTCACAGTGAAACGCTGGCGATGAATAAAAGAATTCAACGGGGGAAAGTACGATAATAAATTGAAGAATAATTTCGCTAGGTAAATCCGACGGTTTCACACGGATTATTTGAAACCTTCGCTGTGTAAATAATTCCATAGCGATTTTACGGAACAATGGTTCCATGAAAAAAAAATTGCTGCAGTTCAATGCTTCAAGAGCAAAAAAGTAAAGAGGAAAAAGAACAATCGGCCAAACCGACGATTAATGTTTCTCGACTTTTGCAATCTGCCGTGTACTTTCTGCAATAAAATATTTCAAACCTTCCTGATTACGTCAAACTATTAACGGTATAAAACATCGTATAAATTTTACGCGAAAGAAATTTCACGTTAGTTACCCTTTTTATCTTGATAGCTATATCACTTTAGTTTAATGTTAACGATTTCTCGCATAAGAGGAATATTTTCGATCTGCTCAAAGATGATAGGATTTATAATGTTAGTGTTTACTTTTTTATAAAATAATACATTTTATTCTTCTCAAATCGCAGTTGCAAGCAAGTTGATTTTAAGCTCCATATTCAATTTAATATTATTTCTTATTCAATTAGTATTAAAATTTATTTTCCTTTTACCTGCATTCCTAAAAGTTACCCAACCACACAAAAATTTCATTCAAACTCTAGATTATTTAATAGATATGTTAATTCCATACAGACAATTCCAAATAGTTAACTCTAAACGTTTTATCTGAAGTAGTATAAACCCATAATGATCAGACATCTGTGTCTTCTCGTACCTCTGTGTCTCAGAACTTTATTCATACAGATCTTTATTAATACAAATTAATACAAATATTCTTACACGTAAGGCCTATAATGTTGCCTGAATTTTTTCCCAAACCATCAATACTATATTCAGAAACTACGTGTCTCAATCACGAAAGTGATGTCCAATCCATCGGAAGAAGAAGCCTCAAGAATCGTAACTCCTGTTTCATCGTATCTTTTCGTCATTCGTAGTTCGGGATTCGCCATACGTGTTGCTTTTGCGAAGCAGATTACGCGAAGCCGCGTAAATAAGCCGCCCTGCAGAGCGGATTATGTTCGAAGATCATTAATACGGTGATCTGATAATACGAGACGCCAGCCATTATGAACCGAACCAGAGTCAAATGCCAATCAAACTTCATTGTAAATCCGCGCTCTAACGCGGTGTGTGGCCTAATATCTTCCACTTCCGCCGTATCCTTGCGAGCCGGCCGAAGATATATTGTCACGACAATTCCCTCAAGGCAAACACGCGATCGTACAAGGATCCATCGGGTGTTGTCGTTTCTTCTTCTCCTCCGTCTCCGTCTCCTTCTTCTCCTTTTCTTTTTCTTTTCTCCTTCCCTTTCGTGATTTCCCACGTACAGAATTTTCTCCGGTGGAAAAAACGAAAGAAACTCGTGGAAAATGATGGCTCGCGATCTCGCGCGTACCTTTGAAAAGACTCGAAATCCCAGCTTGTTCGAGGCTGAACGACAATAGTTCATCCTCGACTCTGTAAGTGGGTTATTATAGGAAGCTGTCTGTGGCGCCTCCGATACGGAAATTGCTTATGCATTAAGCAAATACCAGACAGATATTCCGCGGTAGGATGAGCCGATCAGATCGTACGTGTCTGTCGTGGATATCCGCAGAATTCGATTGCGATTATAACGCCCGATCGTTCCTTCGTCGACTTCTGATTTTTATCGAGCGACGTGTGTCTAGAAGGTTCGACTCGCCGTGCTTATATTGGAGAAAATAGGTTCCTCTCTTATTTCTACTTCGTATCGAGTGTGATCGACAGGTGTAGGAAGCTCCGCGTGCTTTTGTTACTGTCGGAGATTTCACAAGTTGATCCACGAGTTAAGATGTAAATTACTTTTTTTCCTTTTTTTATTAAAATTGACTCGAGTCGTGCGAGGGCCATTTTATGGACAAAATGTTCAGTCGACAGAATCTTTATTTATAATTGAAATAATATTCCTCATACAAGTAAATGATTTTATAAACTTGTATACACACTGCAAGTAACGATTTTATTCAACTTTTATCAAACTAATCTTCACAAACGTAAGCGGTACTTTATAAACTTGAATTCACTGCAAATGGTGATTTAATAATACAGATAATCGCACGTTTGTGAATTATGCAACATCTACTTTCGTTTCACGATTTCAAAGATCTTTCATTTAGCCCTACGTCTGCAGCAGTGTACGTGTATATATCATCCGTACTTTTTCTGAAATGTACTTCTACCCGGCCCCTGCTTTTCACACGGTTTTATCCATAACTCAGGCAAAGTAGCGCTTCCTTCTTCAAGTAACCGGCTGCTTGCAATTTTTCAAAAACAGAAAGAAAGAGAGAAAGAGAGAGAGAGAGAGAGAGAAAAGGGAACGCGCAATAAAGTTTTGATAAAGTTGGCGCGGCGAGTGGCTCGCTTTATCATCGAAACGGTAACCCACGGTTTTATCCTACCCGTTACATGTACCAAATCCTTGATGCGCAGCGTGCGCGTATAAAAGTCGAGTAAAACGGTCGTAAAAGCTCGCGCGTGGAAGCACGTGCGTTTCAAGCGCGTAACGTTGTGGCGTTCTGTCCGTGTGTGTCTTCGTGGTTCGTTTGCCAGATGAGAAAGAGCCAACAGCGTTAGACTATCGAGTAATGGACTTTTTAGTCTTCCGTTTTACGACATTAATTATACTTCGTGTCTTCGCCGTAATTAATCGACAGCAAGAAGTATTCGAGTATGTCGTGCAATGTCGGGAGTTTACTTGAATCGATAATGTAGTATCAGCAAAGTTACTGTATAAATTTTTATTCACAATCAGTCGTCTGTCGGATGCTTCGTTTTCGTAAATACTTGCGATTTCAAAGGGATTACAATTTAATTATTATTTGGAGCGTTTGAGAAATTTATGAATGAAAGGCTTGGATCTCTATAATTTTGATAACAATTGCAAATTTTATAAAATTTAGACGCGGACACGGCAAATTTACACGTGAAATTACGTACCGTGCTCTGGGAGTGTTGCTCTTTTTCTGGTTAAAAATGTGGGAGCACACGGAACGAAGTTGTTTGAATAAGCTCGTGAACAGAGCGTCAGAAATATTATAAACAAGCCACCGTTTCAAATATATAAACTGCAACCGTTTCACGCAGATTTCTGTAATTATTTCTGACATACGCGAGTACTGAAAATTCAACAATGCGCGTTGTATCTTTCGCAATAATTTCTCGCGTACGATTCACAAACAAAACGGAAGTTGATTCGGTTTCATTAATATAAAACGGGATCGTCGCGTAAACGATACCGATGTTTGTCATGCCGTGATGTTCGAAGATGTACAGTTCGATGCAAATAATCATGACATTCTTAATATATATTTTTATCCAGTCAATGACCGATATCGTTAATATACTCCACATTATATTTCACACGTTTCTCACGCGTCAGGAAATTCGTATTTTCAGAACGTGATAAAATTTCAAATTCAAAGGTCTACGTCCGCGATTTCAGATTGAAGATTTCCGATTTCAAATTTAATTTTCACATTTCGGAGTTTCAGCCACCGCCGCGAAATTTACACCGTCAAACTCTGCCTTTCAATCTGTCAACATTACGGCGAATTGGGCATTCGAAATTTCGAATTCGACGACAAATCCGGACCCGCGATTCCAGATTCAATTTTCGGATTTCAGATTTTTTTTCAATTTTCCCCGCCAAATGAAATACGAGGAGTTTGAAAGTCATTTTTCATAGAAAATCAGACAGCGAGACAGGTCGCGTTCACGAGGCCAAGGATCGGCATTCATCGCGTCTGAAAGTAAGCCTTTGAAATTTTCTCGGCGTACCGTGCGAAAGCCAGATGCCGTAGAAAAACGAATGTGCACGCGAAATGCCGTTAATGGTTATCGAAATGGTCGTCGAAAAAAAGAAAAAAAAAAAAGAACAAGAATTCCATACCCAGCGCGCGAAGTAGGCTCGCGCCGTGGCGGCGTCGAGAATTCATTTCCCGAGAAAACACCGCCAATACGCGGGTTTAGAGGGGCGAACCGATTTATTCCCAACGAGTTCAAGCTGACCTTTGTTCGTACGTTGCTTTATCAGAGAACTGAAAATCGTAGCTGATCGGCTAAGCCGTTTACTTCCACCAACTAACTACTGCGAATTTGCAGGATCCGTCCTTTCACTGACGACACACCGATCAACTGTCTTCGCGTTTGCAAGGATCGAACGAGTTGTGGAAGATGATAAAAGCTACATTTCATATTTCCGGTATTAGAAGGTCGAATTTGATCGAGTGAACTGACCGAAAAGAATTCAACGACATCGATGATTAACATTAACCTCTTGACATACGAATGAAATGAAATTAATTGAATTGAATTAAATAAAGGTAACTTAGAATATAGGATACAGGTGTTGAAGCAGGAACCATATCAAGCATGTAGAAAAATTTCCTATACATCTTTATATACTTGTTAATTTGCGAACGTCATTGTCGACTTCAGCTTAGGAAACACACGACGTCTGCCAGACGTCATTCTACGTCAAGCAGTTAATTAGAATTGAAAACTTACATTCTTCCAAACTTGACTTCGTTTCTCGTATAAAGAACATTTTTCAATGAGAAACTGCATGAGATCCTATTGAAGAATATTGTTTATATAAAAGACTCAAACGACAAACCACCAAACCAGAGCTTTACGAGCATCCTAAATGAACGATACACCGTTCAACCACAAGGTCTCAATCGTCCATCCAAATCGCCGACCAACAAATGGTCGATGCAGTCGACCGAGATACGACTCACATCTGGATGCAGCGCGAATGCTGCACACACTTGTCCTTGGGTTTAATTGGCCAGCAAGCCAAAGAGCACGTGAGCGAACTTAAACTTCACAACCTTAACTGTTGGACGATAGCGAGGGACGCGGAAGATCATGAAAGAAGGTGATGTTAGCGCCGAATCGAGGAGGGAATGAATAAGGCGGGATAACGAGAGCAGGAATAGCGAAAACCTCGATGGAAGGGCAGTTGGTTGCGAAGTGAAAGACGAAGAACGGAGTTCGGTGGAGTCGATGCAGCGAGGGCGAGAGCGGGAGAAGTGAATAAATTCGAGTCGTTCGGAGCCAGTCACGCACGCCTCGCGTGTTAATCATCCTGACTTATGTGCGGCACTGGCGCACTGGTATCGGTCGGAACAAGCGATGGTGATAAACGTTCGATGCCCTGGCGGAGCACCTCGCCAGTGGTTTGTCGGTCGATGAAACGAGGAAAATAGGGTGTACGAAGCAAATGGAAATTAATATTTGTAACTGGCAAGCCAGGTTCGGGCGACTGTCTGAGAGTCCGAACGATACTGTGCTTCGCTGTGGAAATTCCTAGGAAGCTATATACTCCATCTTTTCCACTCTCTTCCTGTCTTCGTGCCTGTCTGTTTCCATTTTCCAAGCAACACGGAGCTTCCTCGTCTTTCGAGAATCGTTTCTTTGCTCCGGCCTGTTCCAACTTTCTGCGGGCAGTGATTTAGGGGTTGTAAATCTTGCTATGGCCGCGCGTACAATCGGCCACGGAAGGATCGCGCTCGATACGAGGATAATTGCCTACTGGCACCCTTGAAAGCCTCGCCGGAGTGTTCCATTCTCCCTAAGGCCCGGAGTTCCTTCTCCAATGCTCGGCATCGACGATTAATCTACCACTAGGACCATCCGCTCCGCCCGCGAAGATCGTTTAGACGAGATGGCGTCGAGAAATAGACGAATTGCCAGCCGGAAATCTGAATCGAACTAACCAGAAAGTTTCGAAGCTTAAAATATTGCCATACTTGGGGTGGGGGGAGGAGGGTGGGGGAACTGCGGATGAGCCGGGGCTCCTGGCTGCCGTACCCGTTACAACTTTGATCCGCGATATCTTCCATGGCGACCGATTCCATTTCGCATTCTTCCGTATCGTTGGGAAATCTACTCCAGTGTAGAATCAATCTCGAGGAAATAGCGACGTTCCTTGAAATATCATTCGATATTTGACGCCGCTCGACGATCTCCTAGCCGATAGACCAGTAGATTCTGACTATTTTCTAAAACCAAACGTTCTGAAACGAAACGATTATCATTTTTCATGCGGTAATTTTTGCAATCCGAAGCGATTTTCTGTTTTTACAGATTTGTTTGAACAGAACATCCGTAAAGTGTAGGCACGATAGGTCGGCACTCATGGCTCTGATTTTACACCTTGGTTGCCGGTAATTGAGTCTTCGACAAAATTTAAACGTGGAGCGTAAAATGTTTTGAAGTCGGTTGCATGCAACCGCTGGGATGAATTTCAATCTTGATTTCTTAAAATCAGAGAGAACGAGGGATGAAGGAACGCGAATATTTCGCGGTTTCGCTCTTCAATTTCTTTCCCGTCGAGTGGCCTCGATGTGTTTTCGAAATTTGTCAGAGAATCGGGTGCAAAAAAAAAAAAAGAAAATAGAAAATAAAAGAGAAAGAGAGAGAGAGAGAGAGAGAGAGAGAGAGATAAAAGGGGAAGGGAAACGTGGACGCGCGTGTACACTCGAGGGAAAGAGCGGGAAAATTGGTTGGCAACAACGAATCCATTTTCCAAACCGTTGAGAACGGGTTGCCGTGCCAGCCTCTAGAAGCGAAGCTGGTCGCAGTATGGCCGATGAACTTTAACGCTCGGCCGAACAACAATAAAGGCGCTTTTATCGGGCAATTTTTAGTGAATGGATTTGGGAGGCCGAGCGAATCCTCGAGCATGCACCGAGGCTAACCATTAAAATATTAACGCCGGTTAATACTTTATAATCTTCGGTGTCGCGGCAAATTCGCGGGATCGCGAGCGTTTTAGCGAGTCTTGCGTGCCGTATCGGCGCCGCGCAAGATCGCCACGCCGAATTTTCTATCCTACCGCCGTGAAAATATCCCTCGGAATTTTTCGGATAAACCTTCCGTACGCGAAGCAGATTTCATATTGGATGTTCAAAGTGCACGCTCGAAAATTTAGAATCGCGCCTGTATCGATTCGTAACGGACGGAGGAACGTTTCAAGTGTGGTTTGTGAATTCGAAATAATCGTGCTTATTTGATCAATTTGTCTAACTAAATCCCAGATCTGATCAAAATTGTTCTATATTTTTCTCATCAAATTCGTTTAATTATAGAGGTCTGTATGGGTGTATCTATGAAATTTCAAATAATTCATTTCAGACACTAATTTATTTGTTAGTCAAAATTATACAAATTCTGCGAAAATGTACGTTAAAGAATGCAGAATTCTTATTAGAATCACAATAGTTTCATTCGTTTTAAAATACACATGGAAACTGTACATAAATTTTCGACTTCTTTATCATGTACGAAGCGTTATCAATATTGCAGAAATAATTAATTCATAAATGAGATTCATAAATGCATCAATGGCCAATTCTACGTAGAATTCATACATGAAACGTGCAAAGAAAAGTGAAAAGAAATTCAACAACGTACCTCCAAATTACTTTCAATTGGAAGAACGTAGAATCTGACTAGAAAACGCAACAAGCTTAATTTCTCTCTGAAGCAATTCTCGCGAACCTGCTGATACTCATTGCCGCGAAAGTAAGACGACGTTTCGGCGAACCGAATGATACCCACTTCTTCGTTCGGGCAAATAAACGTAACGGGGGTATCTGTGGCGAATATTCTCGCGTGGACGAGACTTCGAAAGAGTTAAAAATATTTATTGAGATCGGCAGAGAGAGAGAGAGAGAGAGAGAGAGAGAAAGAAAGGAGACATGGCGTGCATCGAATTTAATCTTCGGCGAGCAGCGAGTATATTTCCGTGTAGCCGCTGTTTGCTATTTACTTGGAAACGTTCACGTCAACGGTAAACAGTTTTCGGAAATCCGGAACGGCTGGAATTTGAAAGTTCGACAAAGAGACCACCGTCTACGCCCTGGTTTCTCTCTACTTTCGACCTCTGTGAAAATACACAGGAAGAACTCGACGTCCGGTCCGGACTGGGAATTTCATTTTCTTAACGACGAGAGAGAGAGAGAGAGAGAGAGAGTGTGTGTGTGTGTGTGTGTGTTTTTCGCAAAGAACGCACGGATGTAAATTTTTTCGAATTTTCTCGGTACCGTCTCGGTATCGAACGGTTACACGTTAAATAAAGGGAATAGAGAATATTGAAATAGAAAATTCCCTTAGATCCCCCTTAGGTGTGCTTATTCAAGCTTATACTATTTCAAAAGAGGCATTGCTTTTCAGCCGGTTCCTCCCTCCCAGTTCAAAGAATACGTTCATCTCGAATGTACAGGCTTCTGAAATTTATATGAATATACCTCTCAGAAGGCCTCTTCTCCTTGCTACGTCTATTCGATGAAAAGCTCGGGGAAATTCCTCCAGTTATCAAGAACGATACTTGCAGACCGTCGAATCAATTCGCCAAACATTCTTCCCGACGGAGGATCCGTCCGAACTCTCTAGTACACTTTAAATCTATATCGAATCTAATTTCACATCGTCCTTAACCCTGTTTCTCTTTTAAGATTGTACAGGCTCACGGGTGTATTGCAACGCTTTTATGAATATATTGTACGTGATATTTGACGAAAAATATTTTGAAGTTTCGTCTTTGAAATTACGAGACTACAATAATTATCAATAAAATTTATAATATGTACATCTATATAATTTATAATATATACATATGTAGATTTATAATATAATATCGCACATCTACAACATCATATTAATAAATCTAGATATTCAGTAGAACGTCTTTCGATACCAATTATAACATGATTTCATACCAATTTTTTACTAAATATAATCGCGCAGTCGTGTCTCAGTTTCGATATCTGTTTTATCTATCTATATATGTATATATACAATATGATCATGAAAATTACTCCGTGGTACGTGTACCAACTACAATCTTCTCCAAAATAAATTAAGGCGTTGCATCAAAACGGATGAAACGGATTAAAAAGATTACATCTCTACTTTTAATTTCTCGCCATCCTCTTATCACGTCCCCGAGCTCTCCGCAGCAAACGGCAAGAAATTCGTCGCGTCATGAGTTCTTCTCGCCGTTTAGATTCATTCCCGTACAAGTGTTGGCGAAGAAAGTGTTTAAAATCCGGCGCGCAGGATAGTATTGGCAACAAGAAAACGGAAGCCATTCATCCGAAGAGCGAACGGGAAATTATTTGTTTCTGATTGATGCGACTGTTCGAGAGCTGCCTATCCCGCTTGATCTCGGGTGAAACGTTTCACGCGCCGCAGATGATTTTACCGCGCGTTCTACCCCTCCCCCCCGCTCAAAGGTAGGAAAAACGGAAATAAGAGGAGCTGCGGGAATAACCGGCGGCGAGGAAGAAGAGAAAAAGAGACAGAAAGAGAGGGACGGTGAAACGAGAGGCGAGATCGTCGAGGCGATACGTGCGAGCGACGGCTTCGCGGCAAGTGACAAGAAGCCGACTTTTAACCGTCAACGGCGCGATGAACGGAAGTGGATGAAGCCCGGAAGAAAAAGGGGGGGCCGCGGAGGATGGCCGACGAAGGAAAAAGAAAGTCGCCGGCGAAGGATAGGCGAAAAGGGTTGGCCGCCAGCCGCCGACCGACGAACTGAGATTACACCAAGGTGGTAAATAACACGTCACTCCGTTTACTTTTCGCCGCCATCGGTGACGATGCTGAACTTTCTCCACTGACATGGTGGAATCTTCGGCTCTTGTTCCCGGGGAAAATAGAAGGAACGCGCTTGGTTTGGTAAATAAAGGCTCGGTCGATGGATGTTGATTAAAGAAGCGTCGGAGTGATTTGAGACATCATCCGTGTTACTTGAGCGAAGGGGAAAGTAGAAAAGTGCATATAACGCGAATCATGTGGAAGACCGTGCGAGACATTTGAAATCTGTAATACCCCTATTAATGTTTAACAGATAGATTAATTTTCTACCGACGTTCTATTTCTTTTCAATTGTCTTCGTAGAAATGTAAGATTGCGTGAACATGTACAATCCATCTGTTAGAAATTCGTCGAGTTGATTGTTTCTCGAAAGATTGGAGAAATTAACTATTGCCGATTTTATCTTGCAAATGGATAACACGTAAAAGGTGAAATATTTTCTTGTTGCAACGACAAGAGCGAATTTTTATCATTTTAGAAATAAAAGCGTACGTAGAGAAGTAGCTCAGAGAAGTGAGTTCTACGATCGATTCAATCCACATCGTTTAAGAATTAATAAGACGATACAAATACTTTAACCGTCTATTCAAAAACAATCTTCTTATTTCATCTTGGTTGACTGGCAATTTCCTCCAACGCAGAAGAACACACACATTATGCCTTCGGTAATGGCCTGGCATCAAAATCACCCACTCTACCGCGCGCAGCCATGTAAATAAATTAAAACGTCGCGACGCTTTTCACGCGCAATTTTCCAGCGTCTCGTGGAAAAAGGGACGGTGAAAATAGCTGTCAGCCGGGCGGATATCGGCAGCACCGATGCTGCCGATGATGTCATCGGTGATCTATGATCGATTCCCAATACGGATGGGCCCGTGAACAATGAATTCACCTTAAGAGCATCAAATGGGCGCAGCTCGATGAAAGCCACTTCATGGTAATTACATCGGCGATTCCCCGATCATCTGGAAGGCGTTAAAGCGCGAATGAAATCAGCCGGGAACACGGGGAGAGTAGAGGGGGGGGGGGCAAAAAAGAAGAAAGAAAGAAAGAAAAAGAGGAAAAAAGGTAGCCGAGAGTTTACAGCTCAGCGCCACCCTGGTTGCGACGGTGGATGATGGATCGGTTCGTGCTGGAATAACGGCGGCGTTTCGTCCTAACAGCCATTTCGTAATTACACCGGCAGTGATTCGCTTGCCTTCATCTTAGCTATCTGGGCCCATCAATAATCTTTCCACGTTCTTCCCATCTTTTGTTCCATTCCCTCGAACGAGCGCCGCGTTACTGCAAAGGGTAAACAAAGAGAAACAAATGTACGTGCTTGTACGATGCTTCTTCTTAAGCCCAAATGTATTATAATTTCTGCAAGCTCGCAGAAGCTTCTAGTGGACGTGACATGTTCGAAGGAAGCTAAATTTTAAAATTCAGTTCCTTAGTTACATCAGTGGATTTAGTTCGGCTGTGGTCAGACATTGAAAGTTATTGACTGTTTAGAGAAAAAGTGACGGTTGTTTCGTTTCATGCGTTGTTATTTTAATCATTACTACTACACTTTTGTGGTAAAAGAATATATAGTTTTTTTCGGTTATCAGAGACAATTAAATATCGATGAATGAATATTTCAAGCAAATATATACGAATATTGTGCAAGAACGCGCTTCAGTAGAATAACACCTATGGTCAACCAACTGCACATTCAACACCAGCGAGCGTCTAATCAAAAAAACGATCACTGTTAATATTTCGTTCGTCGTTACAATCACTCCTGAGGTAAAGCGATGCACATAAAATTCCTCCATCTGGCAAAATTCACAAAAAAAAAGAAGAAAGAAAAACAGACAACGCGAGAGATAGGAGGGCAGAAACCTTGAGAAAAACACGTACGTAGGGAACGTCTTCACGTTCGATGATTTTTAGGCGAAAACGTACGCGTACCTTTTGCACGAGGATCTCCAACTGACGCGACGGGGAAAGCCCACGGAGGCTTTTAGGGGATATTACATACCTCTTCGAAGGATATTAAATTCTGAGATTTACCTCGACCTCTCTCTCTCTCTCTCTTTCTCTCTCTGCGTCGCCCTATCAACCCTAGCGGTTGTTCGGGGAGGGTTCGCGATTACCCAGTCCACCGTCTCCGTGACTGTCTGGTGTGTTGCCGTTGTCCCGTGGTATCGCGGGGATTGCTGATTGCAGCGACGCTTTTGGGAAAAGTTATACCGCGAGGAGAGAGCATAATGCCTAGGAACGCTTTATGAGACTAGCGACCGGTGCTCTCGCATCTTCTCGTCCTTCTTTCGGGCCAACGGTGGCCAACGTTGCCTGTTCTCGGCGCGTTGCGCGTCGGTTCTCGTTTGTAATTAAAGCGACGGTATTAAAATGGTTTCGTTCGCCGTGGTGGCTTGCATCGACTAGCCCCCTCCTTCCCCGTCTGTCTCTCTCTCTCTCTCTCGCCGGCTGCGAAATGAGAACCGAGCCCGAGACAGTGGCTTTGGTGTTTCATGGGAACCACCCCCCCCCCCGCCCACCCCGGTTTTCGGTAAATAGAAATTTCGCTGTTTGTTACCGTTCCGTTGTTTCTCGTTCGATGGATATTTTACGTGTAAATAAATTCTTCTGGTCGGTGAAGATTACAAGCCTCCGCTTTGATTCGGATTATTTTCATTCGTGAAACAGTCGTCCTCGACGAAGTTCTTCCGTTCCGGGTTTTCATTTAGTTGACATGGACGTTAAACAGCGGTGAAACAACATTTCGCGAAGACGTATCCCGGCTCTTCTTCTTTATCTTTTTTTCTTCTTAAAGAAAAATATTACTTGAGAGAAAAGCTAAAAAGTTAGCGGTGGATCGAACGATTTGCTTTAACGTAATATTTGCATCATTTTCACATCACTGAAATCACTGTCCAGCAATTTATTTGGTCTGTCGAACTTCAAGTAATAATAGAATGATCTCTCGTGAAAGCTTATTCATGCAGCTTTTGACGGACGCATAAATATTAATTAATGACGTGCGTGTAAATCGTATGTCTCCTCGCATGTATGAATTGGAACAAATTCGAACAATATACTAATTCGTATCAAATTCAAACTGTTACAAAACTGTTCTGTCACAGGCTTGCACGCGAGAGAGCGTCGAACTCGAAATGAAAACGGGAATGGGAGGAAAAATTTCGACCGCGTAGATCGGCCCTGCGCTGGAATCGGAATATCATTTCGCGGCTTGAATAATGGAGAATTATCCGCGCGGAATTAATTCATGGTCGTACGGGGACCATTCTCGATTATTGCATCTCCCACGGGTCTCACCGAGCCGATTAGGGTTATATTTCCACTCATATTTAGACCGTAATGGCGCGACGAATCTGCAATTTTACCGGGTCTCGTCGTTTCTCTGCAAACCGTTTCGACACTAATGTCCCTTTTGAAAATACTGTATACGTACCGAATAAGTGGCTTCCGATTGAAATTCGTATTCTCCAATGAAAAGATCTATATACTTTCGGACGTAGAAATATATTATTCGAAGCTTGAAAACTGACGCGTCTTGAAAGTTGTTGCAGACGAAGTGGCCGCATTATCGATTAGAAAAGAAAAAAATTAGATTTCAGTCATCTAAGGACTTGCAAACGTCGAAACATATTATAGGAGCTTGTTCATCGTTAAATCCAAGTTTCAAATTAATACAAAGACACTCGAATTCGATGATCATATTTCTATACACACCTCGCAGTAGTATGTTTTATTTCAGAAGCAGTACATCTTATAATTATATCTAACAACGTTGACAGACAAAGTGCTTTAAACACTTCGTACACAAATTTAATTAATTTTTCTATATCGATCAACTGTTCAAAAATAAAAATATTCCAAACTGCTTAATTGCACAACGTTGAAAGGAGGAGCAAGATTGTTCGAAAACGGAGGTTCTCTTTCAGCCGGAAACGTTAAAAATGAACCGGATGTAGAGATAGGAGAGTACAAGTGGCTACATGGATGCTAGCTGTTGTGGCCGTGATGCAACGTGTGATTCTCCTCGGTTTCGTGTCAGTCGGTTTCCCAGTGGCTGCAGGTAACTAGGTAGAGGACAACCACGTAGGACAGAGGAAACTAATTACTGGGTTACAAAGGATACGCGGCGTCATTCTGATTGTCACCCTATCCGGAAACGTCAGACCCCCCATGGGTGTTCTCTCTCTCTCTCTCTCTCTCTCTCTCTCTCTCTCAATCTCTCTGACTGTTTCCATCTCTATCTCTCTCGTGACACACGTAGTTCGGTCTCGCGCATTTATTATCACGGAATCTGCTGGCGTTCGTATGATTAATTGCCTTCCGTCGGCCGTTTCTTCAGGATGACTTTGCTACGAGAGAAGCACGACATCGTTCGATATCGATTCAAGTCGTTGACGTACACCAGGCAGCTCGCCGTGCGGCGAAGGAGGGAACGAAAATGCCCTTTTTCCTTTTCAGTGGCACCCGACGAAAATTCGCTGCGGATGACGAGGGCATTTGTTATGTTTTTCGATACACCGCTCGTCGCTCGAATAATTTACGACGCATGAAAGAACGGATCGGTCGGCTTTAAAAGTCCGTTTTACGCGAATAACGTGGAGAAACGTAGCTGATTCGCAGCGTACGACACGCCGTCTCTCGTTGCTCTCGTTTGAAAGTCACACTCGTTAATTTAAGACCGAGACCGAGGTCTTTAGAACGTGGCGCGATTTAGTTTTTTTCTTGTAACAATCTGAACTCTGTGATTACAACGTTTATTTATCCCTAGGCATCATAAGCGTCGGGTGACTCATGGCAGTTTAAGTATTCAGCAATTTGTTACGGAACCGTCGGAGTTACGAGCAAGTAAATTTCTCTCCTCGGTGCGGGAAAGCGAATGTGTTTCTCGTCTTTGTTGCTTCTTCCCGCGAGACGCGAAATTAAGATGCTTTTTCATTTCCTCGGACGCGATAAGTAATCTCTTCGCGAGGAACAATAAAAGCTGATCGCGTGGCATCATGATTCAACCGGCTGGAATAAAATCAACGGCACGTGAAACGTGTATGTATATCGATATGCGTTTTTTCTTTCTTTCTTTTTTTTTTTCGTTCGCTGTTGCTGTCGTGTAACGACAAATCTAATTAACGACGTAACCTTCGCTTTAATTATGCACACGCTCGCGTCGCTGAAGCGTGCCTCGTTCTTCCTCTGGATACTTCGTAACTAATGAACGTGAAATTAACGAACTTCTTGAGATCGTAACGACGAAGGTAATGAATGTGTCGCATAATCCATGAATGTGGCGAGTGTGAAACGAGTCCGTAGTGTATGTAAAGTAAGGACAAAAATGTGCTTTGTTCTGAAAAACTGAAGAAGCCTTTCTCGTCCTAATTTAATTGACGTAGTGTTAATATAAATCCAACGTCAGGTTTTCTTCTCAATTTATGAAATCGATTGATATAGCGCACAAATAATACTCGTCTTACCATTGACTCTGACACTATAATATTAGAAAGTGATAAAGAATTTAGAATGGATGATTCAGAAAAATAATCATTCTCTCTGTTTCATCTCCTCTAAAAAGTTTAGAGACTATAGAGATTTCATAGGAAGTAATGAATTTCTTAACTGAGTAAATACTTTACTACGATGACGCTAACACTTTCAAGACGAAATCAGTTGTTCGATTTATGAATTTTGAAATTTATAAATGAAACTCGTAATTACAATATCCACGTACAGCACGTCAAATTTATTTATTTCTACATTTTGTAAGAAGTAAACAGTACTTACAGTACTTTATAATACGTGATACAATTGCGGAGACACTTGTTCAATTCCCTGTCGAGCTTCGTTGTCAGAAGAGTTAAAATAAGACAGACACGCAAGAGGGAATATGAAATTTCACGGCAGACAATTAAAAAGCAAAGAGGAATGAGCTGACCATACTGGAAACGATACCACCGGAACCGAGAGTGGCATTAGGGTTTTGCAACGATTACCACGCACGGATTAACGTAAGTACGACTGGAAACCGGCACCCTTTGCCGCGAAGATTCGTTTCCTCCGGAATTCCCTCTCACAAAGAGGTAAATTCGGCTTGCCGGCCGCTTTTGTTTCGAGGCGTCCCGCAATTCTAGCCCTCAGGGCGAACTACTCTCCGCGCGCCGCCACCGCTGCCGAACGCCGGCCTAACTTTATTACCGTGCGCAGGTGGATATTTTCCAGGAGGATAGCCGGCCCAACCGGTAGACACCTCGCCTCGTGTTCGCCAAAGTCGGCCAGGCGTTTTAAGCTTTCGGCTATTTGCACCTTTTAACGCCGCGTCCTGTAACCACACCGACCATTTAAGCGTACGGGGGGTCCACCTTTTAACTGGATAGTAGCTTGTCTGCGCTTAGGACTAGCAACCCTTTTGAATTACCCTGAGAGATGTTCTTTTCTTCTTTCTCATCTCTCCCCATCCCTTTATTTTCCCGTAGACCACTCTCTCTCTCTTCTCTCCTATCTCGTTCCCTTAGCCAGGCTCGCGCAACCTTTATCTTTAGATTCTGTTTCTCTTTCGCCCTGGTGAGAGCGGGCTCTCGCTACCGGGCGGTACCCGGTTGAACGTTAATGTAATACGCGCAAAGGTCTACCTACAGCGTTAACTTATACACAGTGTGTCCGAGGATTACCGCGTCGTTGCTTATCTGCGCTCGCCAGATTCGTGTTGGTATACCACGACCACGGGTTTGCCTCCGGAGATATGCACGTTTCAATTTATTACACACTGCAGACTCGAATTCCCACTATATATATATATATATATATATATATATATACCTTCCTCCACCCCTTTCCCTCCCCCCTGAATATTTCAGATTTCCGTCGCAGGCATCGCCGGCTGTAAACTAGAACTCGCGAGTTGGTCGCCTTTTGTCACGTAGCCGAGCATAAATCTCGCCCTCTGTGTCTCTGTGTTTCACCGATGCGACGCGTACCAACGGGCGAACGGGAAAACGGGCGCCTTGTTCCCCTTCGATATTAATGGGGAACCGGCTACGTGGGGAATTTTAAATCGTACAACGATGTCGTAACGAGGTCGATTTCCTACGATGATGGGAGGAAATTCTTTTCCCTTGTGGTTTCAGGCACAGGAGCGTGCACCGTGGTTTCTCGATCCTTGTTTCGCCCTTCGGCCATAGTATCGTTGAACATTTTTCGAAATATAGGAAATGGCGAATCATCGCTGACTCTTTGCAGACGTTTCGGACGATCGCATTTCGATTGAGTTGTTCCAATTATTCCAATTGCTTATTGGAGTTCGTTTTTCAGGAATTTAGAAGGAATTGAATATATAGCTGCGTTTACTTACTCAGGTTTATAACAGCGTGAACTTGAACCGCCAACATTCTCGGATCAGAAAATCAACGGAAACTAAAGTTTTGTAAAGTTTTTCTTCTATTATTCTGTATTTTCGTCATTTTATATCAAATAATACACGATCTCATATTTTCTTACACTGACGTCCAAAATTTCGCAATAACGATTCAGTAGATTCAATCCTGTTATGGCCAACCATTCGCAGATTTGATGTTACCGAACATTTAATAAAAATGCAATCATCATACCACCGTTCTAATCACCAACGACACTTCTCGAGTACAAAAACACACAGCTCTGTACTCTATCTCGCGTACCACCAGCCGTCGAAGATAACGAAATATCGTCAAAACGCAGGGACGTTCCAAGTAAATCGATAATCAAGGTTCGTTCGGTTTGGCGCTCGGCAGCATGTCGAACGTCGACAGAATGAGCGGGGAGAAACGGTAGAAAATCGGGTTGACGAAAGAGAAACAAGCCTGGCAGGGTGAACGAGCGACGAAGGAGAGACGAAACAGTAAGAGACGAAAGAAAGAGAGGCGACAGAGAATAGGCGAATGGAAGGCGATTTCGTCGCGAGGAGTTCGATAACGAAGATGATTGGAAGCGCGATTGGTGGCAACGGTAACTGCGTTAACGGGGTAATAATAACCAATCTCGAGGCGATTTCCTCTTGGCTCGATCAATCAGAAGACGCGCCCTCATTTCCGTTGCTGGACCCTTCGCGTGCCTTGCCTCTGGGTAATCGAATTTTTCGCCAGCTTGTTTTCAAATCTCGAAAGTCGTCTCCTTTCGAGGATGGGATGGGATCCCGGTCGTTTCGTATTCCAGCGCCGAACTGCACGTATCCAAACGTAGTCGTTCCAACTCACTCGGTCTATATCGCCGTCTGTATTCTATACCGATACGCTCGCCTCGACTTATAGCTCACAGAGAATCTGCTTTGTCGAGGAGCCGCCGGATTCTCCATGGTGCTCGATTCGTTGGCCAGTAATGATTTCTCTTTATCAGATCGCCGCAGCTGGCCCGCGCGTCGCGTATGTTGCCGATATCATGCTAAATTTCAATCAAACTTGGCTCAAATTTCTAGAGTTGCCAAAGCAAAGCGATAGAGAACCTATCGGCCCGTCTCGAAACTGTCCTTCGATAGCAGCGGCGGGACACTTTGGGAAGTCGTCCTAAGGATCCATATCGATCGCAGTCGCATGAACGCACCTCTTGCTCTTCAAACCATCGAATATATACTCTTTTATACTTGTTTTGACAATAAACGTGGCTCTTGTTATGGTCTTGCCGTTTCGATTCCTTGAATCTGTGAACATTTCGCCAGTACGTATACGTCATCATCGCGCCATTCATTCATTCACTCATTCACAAGTGCTTCAGAATATGCACTTTGAAGGTGCCAAAAGATTTCCAACCATCGGCGTTCCTATTTCATTCACTTGGATTCCTGAAATTGTGCGACGCTACAAAAATCGCCATCAGCAGTTCAGAATTCTTTATAAACCGGCTTATAAACCGCCTCTAAACGAAGATGTAAGTCGGTTGCTCAACGTCACGAGGACGAGCAACCGGTTGTACGTTTACGAGGTAAAATCACGCGTTCTGTTTTCAACCGGGCGGTCTTTCTCTCGAGTCCGGCATCCGTTTCGTCGCCGTTTCTCTTCCCTTTCATCGTACACGCTCTCTCTCTCTTCTCTCTCTCTCTCTCTCTCCCTCCCTCACTCCTTAGCTTAGCTGCATCCAATAGCCTTGGCCGGTCGTTTCTTCTTCCGAGCACGCGACGGTTCTTGGCTGCGGAAGAGCGCATCGCGATGTCCTTTTGTTTGTCTGGCGCAAGGATCGTCCACGATGGACGGTAAATCGCAAAAGGGAGCCGATTGCCTCCCTAAGAAAAGCGTTTATAGAGCTAAGCCAACTCGTAAAGGAGGCGTGTCTTGGCCCGAAGACAAAGCCACCAGATGTCTCTGACAGCCCCACCACTGGCCATCGATGTCTCTTCCAATTATCCCCTTTACTTTTACCCTTCGACCCGTCCACTTCCCTCCGCTGTTTCTCGCCTCTCTCGTTCCGCTCTTTTAATCAACTTCTCATGCTGTTTAACGCATTGCGGGCACTTTATTCCACTTTGCTCTTTCTGCTATTCCTCGTCTGTTTCTCATGGGTTTGACGATCGTTGTTCGAGAACCGGTCTTGAAAATTATTTTTGCAACCGGACGAGAAGATTCGATGAGAGATAAGTCGATAAAGTTTCGAAATTTTTTATTTCTATACCCGCTGTCGTGTGATCAGAATGCTAAACACATTTGATACTGGCGGATTTTGATTTTCCGTGATTTAGTTCGATATTTTTCACTGTTTCAACGCCTGTTTTTTGAAACCTAAATTCTTTTACCTAAAAATAAGGTAGAATTTACTACCCACAAGAGTCTTGATTATTTGCAAGTCAATTTCCTACTCGCGAAAGGAGATGGCAAACGTCGTAGCATTGTTCGGCGTATCGCAGCGAGCGTAGCTCTTTAAAATAACCAACTGGTCCTGCGATAAAGTGTCCCGTCCCGAGTTTTATCATTCTGGCGTCGAACTTCCACCGGTGGATCTCTTCCCAATTGCGGAATAACCTGTTCATGCCAACTTGCAATTGCTGTCGAAATTACATTGTTTCGCCGATCGGGATTTTATCGTCGCGCGGAACGAAAACAGCGAGACTCGCAGTCGACTTTATTAAACGGAAAAACGAGAAGTGCCCTCGTAATCTCTGCGAACCGTTTCTGCTCGCGAGGAGCATACTGTATAAACGGCGTAAACTGAAAAACGTCGAATTCCCCAGCGTAGAGATGTCGGAGCCAATGAGCGTCACGGTTGAAAATTAAAAAAACGGTCGATCCTAGATCACAAAACGTTTGATATGTTAATTAAATGCAAGCAGATGCTATGAGTACAAGAGATATCATACTTGTCTTTAGCACACAGATGCAATTCCTTGAATCTTCAATTCTTGGACAATTTTATATATTTATTTATTGTTATTTGATGTTTGAATTAACTTCACCGTCATGCAACTGTACTAATAATAAAATAACTTTCGGTTGCAATAACAATTAGAAAATTTGCAATTCGATTGCAAATACTCCGGTACTAACAAACAGAGTTCTTACGACGCACGATTACGTTTCTTGTTCTCTGAGCTTTCCAACGAAATTTATTATTGTTATTGGTTTATTACGGTGGTTGAATTTCCTTTGGTTACTTCGTAATCAGACTTTTTATTCATTATCAATATACATATAGTATAACGATTCGAGCACGTACGTACATGTTCCTCGTACGAGTGTATACTTTTCACGCACGTTCTTCGTGAGCGTTCTTCAAAGGGTTGGATGACTCGAACGCATTAATAAACACGAATGGACACGGTCGAAGTGGAGACAAACATAGAAGAGGTGGAAGGCGTCAGGTAATTTCGTTGGCCAGTCATTCACCCGTCTCGCCGACGACGGTTTCCGTCGCTCGGACTTTTTTCGAAGAAAGTTCCGACATTTCTGGCCGAAGATTCGTACGAAACGAACGAACCGGAAAGGAGGTGGCGGTGGAATTGGCTAAAAGCGGAGGTGGACTGTGGGAATGTAAGGGAGAAAGGAGGGTTGTTGAATTCCCGAACGGAAAAGAGCCGTACCGACGTTCCCCTCTGCCCCCCACCCCCTGGCCAGGCTAACTTAGACTCTTTTCCCTTCCCTTCGCAAGTTCGGTATAAGTTCTAGATATAAGCTCTCCCTCCCCCTTCTCCGCCCTCTCCCCCGTCTTATTTTGCTCCATTTCCTGACTCTTAATTACTTTGCTAATTCTTAACTAGGAACCTCGGCGTCGTCCCGGAGTCTGAAATAACAACTCGCATCCCCTTGGTCTCGGCCTGTCTCACCTCACCTCACCTCACCTCACCTCACCACGCCGCGCCTCGTCTCGCCTTATCTACTTACCTCGCTTCGGACTGTTTAAACCGAGGCAATTCTTTTTTCGTCTTCGTTACCCCTCATACCACCGGTTGCCTGGGTGCCGTTTCTACGGCCAAGCCAACAACCAATTTCGTTCACCGTTAACATAGGATCGTTTATTTGCAAAACGGTAGCCGGCTCGAGGGCCGGGGAAGGAAATTATTCGCCACGGAGTCACGTTCACCGGTGGCGGACTACTTTTTTTTCCTCAGCGGAACTTTCCTCGTATCGCGTTAAGTGTTTGGCCACCAAGCATTTGCCGCTGTCCGTTCTATTTATTTTATTCCTTTCTTCGCTCGTTTATATCGTAGCAGTTTAGCAGATACGGTTCGATCGGGAGTGACGGAATAACATGCGTGAAATTTTTCCGCAGCCGATATTCGGGCAAGTTCTCACGTCTGAGACGTATATGTCTTTCAGTTCGATAAAAAAAAAAGAAAAAAAAGAAAAACGAAAAAAGATGATAACGAAAAGCATTGATATATTTGCAACGTTCTCGACGTTCAGTCGATGACTTATTTCGTTTGTAACAGAAAGTTTATTTTCTCAGTCTTGTCCGAACGCCGTTTTTGTTTGCACCGTTGATAACGTATAGCCGAAAAGTTTGATCGAACGTTTCGAATAGACACCGCCCGCCGCGAGAGTTGCGCGGGATCGCGCGAGAAGATAAATGTCTGTATCCCGGCCGTGTCCACATAAAACGTTTATGATACAGTGCATGTTCGAAACGAAGCCCATATATTCGGGCTGAATCAATGATTGGCCCCACTGTATCAAATATCTCAGTGGAAGATCGTCGAGTTACTTGGAGATGCAGGGATCCATACGAGCGTGTCATAAATCCCGCTATCGGCAGGCACTCTCTCACCACACCCCCTTTTTCTGACCATAGGAAGGGGTGGTCCGGCTGGCCGTTGTTAAACTTGCGGCCAATAAATCAGGCCAACTCGTATAAATTTGTTACCCACGAAAACGTACGCGGTATAGTTTCTTTCCCTCTCTCTCTTTCGTCTCTTTCTATCTTCTTCTCCATCTCACCCCTTTCTGATCCTCCTTCATCTTCTTCTCGTCTTTTTCTTCTTCTTCTTCTTTTTTCACTCTCCGATACGTTTCTTCTTTAAGAAAGAGAAAGAAAAGAGGCGAAAACGCCGGTTTCTTTCCTCCGGCTGCGCGCGTGTTTCTTTCCTCTTCCAACGCCCACGGCGATCCGCTTCAGTACTATCTGCTGGATAGGTTCGCGCCAACCATCCTCTCGTCGCGTTTACGACCGTTTTCTACGTGCATTTTTATCCGTTGCGTAAATAACTACTGTGGCCATAAAACCTGATATACCGCCGATACGGATTTATATATCGCCGCCGCGATAGATGCACCCTCACACGGATGGTCGGCTGTCCGACTGGTCGACCGACCGCTTCGCAGATTTATTGGCGTTCTCTATGAACGTTCGTCCAAGAAGAACAGTCCAAGCGCGTATACAGACAGCGATTTTAGTTTCCGCCCCGGATATTTGAGGCGCGGGCTTCTCTTGCGGGAATCTTCGGATAATACACGTTGCTCCGGGGTGCCGGGAAGGATCTGTTGCGCGAAGGATGGAAGATTTAATTCTTTTCCTTGGGATGAAAATAATATTGCGTGAAAATTTGTGAAGAATGGTCAGTTCTCTGGACTGATATTGGAAGGCGTGGTAGATTTGGAAAGATCCGAGGAAAAGAGAGATTTTAGGAGTAAGCGGTAGAGAAATACACTTTTAATACACGTACAACGATAAAGAATATAATGATTAACAAATTATCGATACTCTAAGCTACACTGTCCTCTTTCAACAATCATTTTTCCATCGCGTACTATTTCACAAATTTTTTCTATTTTTCGAAAGATCGTCATTCGATTACAATTAACCATAACAATTTATGATTACTAAAATTGATATCGTATATTTTGTATTCTCTGCGATCAAAATTCGCAATAAGATTAAATTTCAAAGTGAATGCAATTTAATCTGAAATTGCTGTAGTCTAGTTAATAATTATATTACAGTATTATAATACCACGCCAATGAGAGATCACTGCCTGTATATTATTTTAAATTAATCTCACATCTTCCTAACCAAAATTCCATTTATCGAAATAAATGGGGAAATCATCGAGGCAACGTCTCAATATCCTTCACTGTGTCAAGAAGAGAAGATGGTCGGTGATCAAGGGATTTAATGAAATAATTCGAACGTTCACGATTCGAGTGAACGAGGCAAGAGACCACGGTAAATAGATAGAAATAGGCTGGCGTCACGTCGCTGAATGCCGAGGATTGTTCAATCAATGCGCATTGAGTCGCAGGTAGAGAAGCAACAGAAGCAGAAACCGAGGCGTTCCCTCACTCCTCCCTCGCCTCCTCCCGCATTTCCATTTTCATCCAGGCCGTTCCCTCTCTGTCCGTTTCCACCCTTCCTAGTTACTGGGAGCATCGTGGTACCCGCAGGCGGCGTAGCCTATCTGCCAGCCGCCGATGCTACTCCGGTGATTTAGGCGCCTCGCTAATTACCCCGAATGGCCGTACCGGATTCACTTAGCTCACGTTCTTGATATCCCATGCTCGAACTGTCGCGCGATCGAATCTGGTTTGATCGGCCAAAATCCTTCTGTTTCTCTCGCCGAAATTGCCGTCCTCGGTTATTCGCGACGTTTCGCAGTTGAAATTGATCGGACGTATTTATAGACCAGCAGGTAAATATTTCAGTTTCAATGCCAAATTTAGAAGCGGAGAAGGAAGAATTCGAGGAGGAAGTGACGCTCGGTAAGAGTAAATGTAAATTTCAAAAAGAATTGGCTGAAATATGAATAATTGCCTGATTCGTTGAAACGAACATTCTCAAAGTATTGCATCACGAGATTTCAAATCCAATGTAAGTGTAAATGATGAAATTTAGTTGAATTTAATTAATTAAATTACTCGAAATTCGTGAATTGCGAGTCATTTGTGAATAGTAACTTTATTCGTCGGAAAGAAGTTGTCCCCTGAGAACTGGCTTGACCAGGAAGACATTGCGGCTGTGTGCCATAACCTCGGGAACAAACCGATTGTCGGCGGTTGGTGATAGTCGTTCTAATCAACGGATTGCACCCTCCAGGAATCGGAATTCTGACAAATGAAGAGAGGATGAAAAAGGCGGAGGGGAAGAGGGGCGCGCCGTTCTTCCAACGTGCGTGCTTCTTAATTAAATTTCTGCTGACCGAGATTGTCTCGCGCTTGGAGGAGGGCTACGAGAAAAAGGGGATAGCCGCTGTCGTATCAATCGCGCGACAACTATGTTCGTGTCGGTTAACTGCTTTTGTCAGACGTCAGCTGAATGCCCGTACGAATCGTTAATGTCAGCTCCAAAGTGGATCGAGAAACTTTTACGTGCTTACGCTGTAAACTGTCTGTCGCGAGATTTTGATACAAGGTTGCATTTCGTTTTATTTCGTTGGATGTTTCAACTTTCTAATACTATTTACAAGTAATTGTAAATTATAGTAATTTTACGTTGAAACCCGCCGAGTTCCGAGAGTTAATATTTTCGACTCTTTCGTTAGTTGTCGAAAACGAAATAGATAAAATATCGCTTTAAATTAGAAAATGATTATAAAATAAGTTTTTATATTCTTTTATAGTTCAGATTATTCACTTAGAAAAGAACTTCTGCCTTTGTATAAGTATACACGAACTTTAATATAATATCAAGAATATTAGGTTCCAGATTTAATCTTTATGTTCCCGCTATTTCAATGAAAGAATTAATCGGTAGAATAATATACAATAACACGATCTCGATAATTAACTTCATTACTTACGATTTTATTCGTCAATTCTTCTTTCTACTAAAAATCCACGTATTTGGTGCACGGTCTGATCATCGCCAGGCAAGAAACGACCAATAAAGATAGCATGACGACGTCGATACGAACGTCGCGTACAATCGTTTCGCGCTGGAAGGCCCTTTAAAGAAAAGCATACAAGCCGAACAAAGAGTAAGACATTAGAAGCCTCGATACGTGAACCGTAAGGAACGACGCATAGTTTAGACATTCCTCGATTCCAGGCTGCCATATTGCCAGATTGCGCGAGGTGTTATAAGGTTGATTCAGCTGAGCCACAGATCGAGGGGAATCGTTTATGACGGTCTAAGATGTAGTCAGTCTAAAACGAAACGATAACATCGTCTCTGTACCGTAACCGTACCGTGTCGTTTTCATGTTTGTGGCTGCATCATCGTGCTAACAAGGCCGAAACACTCGCTCATTTTCCGCTTAAACTAGCTGCGATACGACACGCGAGCGGTCCTGTTGCTTTACGATCTTTGCGAACTCGACAAATTGAATGAAACACTGACATTTGTCCTGGCGTCTGTTAATGATCTCGATAATATTTTATTGTCGAGTAGATGCGAAGTATAGCTAACTACAATACAAAATGTAAATTATTACGATTACGGAATAACTATAGCGTATAACGTAATATAATATAAAGTTGATTTCAGATGTAAAGTGCGAAAGTTCCTAACGAGACGATCGCATTCGTTGTTAATTCAATAATCAATAACCTGACTTTAATTTCCATAATTCAAGATTTTAATTTACAAATAAAGTCTCTAATCTCCCTTGGAAATGATCCAAAATTCGCATTGAGCTTGAATCAGAACCATCTTCGAGGATCGCTTCGACTCCCGATATTAAAAAATTCATTCAATCAACCCTTAATGCATTTCTTCGATATTAACTGGTTCCACGTAGATCAACCGGTTCGTGTCTAGTGAAATATGAATGCACGATACCTGAAAATACTTTGAAACATAACTTACAGCTACCCTGCACTCCTCATCGCGAGTGTCAGCCGCTAAACTATTTTTAAATTGTCGTCCAGCCTTTACAACGTCCCTCGTACATCACATAAAAGTGGTCATAAAGAAAAACGAAAACGAAAACAAGAAAAAAAAATAGGAAAGCGTACAGTGTTCCTATTTCATTTATCATTGAAGCGTGACGTTGCCAGACTGAAGTCTTACTCTTGGAAAGTATTTCCTTTAGCACACGCGATAAATTTTTGCCGTCTCATTGGCCGTTTGTATTTCTGGCTGTAACTCTGCTTGATAACGTTTCCAGCGATGGCGATTCCGTTTTACGGGACTTTAATTCTCCCCCATAAACTGATTCCATTTTACATTCGCGTAAATACGAGAACGCGTGTCCCTACGAACGTTCCCTCTCCCCCTCCCCCGTCCCTTTCTTTCCTTTTCGGCTCGTCCACCTTCAAACTATATCTTTCAATTCTCTTTTATTCTCGTTCTTTCATACTTTCCTCGTCGAGAACGGGGTATTTTCCTTTCGCGGCGTTTAATAGCACGGAACAATTTACGCAAGGAATTAACAGGTCGAGACGTCTCCTCGGGGAGCGATAAATCGCGCCGGAGGAACATCCTGCTTGACGAAGTAAACGGTATAAAAATTGCAGCCAGGTTAGCGATGTAAATTTGAAATTTATTCCGCGGCAGTTGCCCGCGGTGTGATTCCTTCCTGCGGGGATGTTTAAACATTTACGAAAACGGCGCCCCGCCGCCAAGCGATAAAATGAAAATTGTCCGACGCGTCTGAACGCCGAATCGGCGAAACTGTAATCGTTCCGGACGTTTGGTTCGCGATTTTTTCGTCTGACGCGTTAATTCTATTATATTTTCTGCAACGATCCTGTTGCCATTGGTTTCCATTAATTGGAAATGGTAGAGGAACGCGAATGATTTTATCATACACCGGAATGAAACATCGAGTGTAACTCCAAAGTGATCGTTCGAAATTTTTAGAAAGAGAACGAACAGAATTAGAATCGGCAGAAAACAATTGAACCTGACACAGTACGATTTTATAAAATCGTGAAATTTCCAACATTTTGCCTATCGGACGAAATATTTATTTTTTCTAAAAAAAAAAATACTGTTTGAAAATTAAAGCGTATTTTTCGTTTGTCTGTAATAAAAATCTCAAGTGTAGAAGATTTTTTTTTGTCTTTTTGAAAACCGAAAAACATCTGGACAATGCGAGATCCATTTGCAACGGAGTACTGACTTGCAGTTATGGGATCTGATTGTGACGACCTTCGAGGGCCAGTCGATTGTACCACTCGAAAGTTAGTGGAACTTAATTGCGACGACCCTAGGGATGAAACTACCTCTCGAATTACATTGGTCGATAGGAACGGCCCCACGATTATAGAAACCGAATGCGAGAAGCTTCGAATCTCCGAAAGCGGAAATATCCTTTAATTTTAGATAAAAGTATCTCTACGTAAATCAACGAACACTTGTACATTTTATTACTAAAGGAAACTTTCGAATTCTGTTATGTCGTCGCTTTATCTCGTCTTTATTATTGTCCTCGTCTCAGTTTCTCCGAATTACGCTTTCGAAATTCACTCACATCTGACGACCCCGTAGTTAGTTCTGTCTCGTCAAAAAATTTCGGATCAGACTTCTCGAGCAGACTGCTTGTCGAGCTCACCCCATTACGAGATAAAATCCACTTGTTATACGAAACGCAAACACGTGGCTTCAGGATTTCACGAGGAATAATCCAACACTCGGGCAACCCGATTTATTCGACGTTGGGAAAAGAAAGGAGGAAAAAGAGAAATTAGAGACGCGGATATTTCTCTCTCTCTCTCTCTCTCTGTTTCGTTGGCGATCGCCGTGGGCTGATTTACTTTGCCACACGGCGTGACTGGTAGGGCGCGCACGGAGGCGCCGCTGCTTCTGTTAATAATTCGCGGTGGTTGTTACCCCGCGGGCTTTTCATCCCCCTTTCGTCCTCGCGCCACCCATTTCACGACGACGCCGCCAGCACCACCGCCGCCAGTAACGCAAACACACCGCCGTCTAATTCGGTTAGTCGGCCCGCAAAAATTATATCCAATTACGTTCCTACGGCCCCTACGAGCCATCCAGCCAGCCAGCCAGCCAGCCGAGCCAGCCAGTCAGCCAGCCCAGCATTACCTTCGAAGAACTTTCCGTTCGCCCAATCCCCGTATTTACCACTTCGCGGCGACGTGCTATTTTTCTACGATAGTCTTCTAAAGGGCGAACCCTTTCTGCGTTTCGATGGCCTTTCATCGACGATAAATCCAGTCGAAATTCGAGATTTCTAAATGGATCGTATCTTTCAAATAGCTTCCTTCAGGGCAAGGTGTTCTTTTGCACTTTCACTGTGAAAGCAAGGTAAATCTTCGGATCGTCTTCTGCTTTGTTAGAATTAATAAATATGAGATTGTCATTCTGATGCTTGTGACATCGCACCTAAACTACCGCGTAAATGTATTACGATTTTCAGATATTTGTTTAACTGTGCAATGGAACTCTAGCCAACGATTCAGTAGTGTCAGTCCCATTATGGTCAGACACTGCAAGATACTCGACGCTAATGAACGATCAACCAAGAAATGATCATCGATATACTTCGTATCACTACTCTAAATTAACTAGTCATCAGACACTTGCACAGATTCGACGTTACCAAATATTTGACCAAAAAAAAAAAAAAGATCGTTGCTATCCATATGAAACAGAGAACTATATATATCCAATATAATTATTCTCATCTGAGAAATGTTCAATTCTCTATGTTTATATTTATCAAGATTCCCGACGATTTATCGTGATGTGCTTAGAATCACGTCACGAGGTGTCTAAAATCGCGGTCTCCTCGTGGGATCGCGAGACACGCCGTTCCACCGCAGGCTTCCCTTCTATTTTAAATCGAGCACGTCAAATACGGGTGGCTTCATATTTTCTTAGAATCGCGCAGTAGTTGCCGGTGCCGGTGTCTTTCTTTTCCCCGGCAACGAGTAGTAAATATACTTTCCCTCCCCTCCCCTGCCCCTGGGCGGCCTGTACATAGTGCGTGGGTAAAACGGGACGAATGGGTGAAGAAGAGGTTTCACTCGCACTTTCCGGCATGTCCTCGGGAGACTACGTGTCCCAGGACTCAATAAACCTCTCCACTTCCTCGCTTTTCAAAGGCAGAGGAGATTTTCCCTCCCGCAGGTGTCTCGCCGAGTGGTTGGTAAAGATTCGAATCCGCTTTCTTCTTCTTCTTCTTCTTCTTCTCCTTCTTCTTCCTCTTCGTATTCTTCCCATTGCCTCTGTCTATCCTTATTTCTCCTCCGTCTCTTTTTCTTCATTTCTCTCCATCTTCTATTCCTTTTTTCCAGCTCGTCTGTTCTCTCCTCCTCTTCATCCACCTCCTCCTTCTTACTCGTCGCTTCTCCTCGTTCTTCCACTTCACGTCACCGGCGTCTTTTCTGCTGGCTGTAACGGTTTTCTGTTTCCCGTGTATTCTCGACGTCGTCGCTTTTCACCGCTGGCGTCGAGTAAACATCCGAGATTCCGGCGCCCGCCGCATCCATTCGAAATTGGCAGATTTAGATAGGAAGAGCGAGGTAAATCCACCAATTTTCGACCGAGCACCGGGGAGAGAACTCTATCCGCTATTTGCGCCTGAACCGGATGATCCCCTATGACAAAAAGCGTTCCCCACCCGTTGCCTGTTTCTTTATGTTAATTCTCTCCTTTATCCTCGTAAAAGTGAAACGCTCGCTCGCGTATCGATTCATCGCGTGCAGAGTTCGCGTAGACTTCCGCGATGATGAAAATCTTCACTCGGTAGTCGCGGAATCAAAATAGACTCGATTTCAATTCGATCATTGAATCATTCTATCACGTCATCGCGACGTTTAACTTGAGAACCATCGCGTCTGAAGGAAGACGTACGAGGCGATGGAACGTTCAACCTTCGTTTTCAGTTCCATTGTGCCTCGTAATGCCCACTTTAAGCGACGCGTAAGTGCCCCTGTGCTACGCTTAAGGAAGCTTGCGCTTACAAGTCGCTCTCTCTCTCTCTCTCTCTCTCTTTCTCTCTATCTCTCTCGTTTGCCATGTGTAGGCACATCCATACATGCGAACAGTCGCTTGCACCGCCATACAAACACAGAGGCCCCGGTGCTCGACAGGACGAGACCCTTCCTTTGGCGCTTAATTTACTGTGAAAAGAACGTCATTACACGGACGTCTATATTGTAACATTATCGCATCCCTTTTTTATGATGATCAGCGGAACACGTTTTACGTGTCCGCCGGGTCAAAAGCGCGCACACACACCGTCCGATCATATTGTTACGACTGACACGTACGGCTCTATGCATGCGAGTAATAAACTGCCTATCCCGGCGAATAGAGGAAAGAAGAGAGAGAGGGAGAGAGAGAGAGAGAGCCGACAGTCCTTTCATACGGTTCTGACATTTTCAACCGAAGGAGGGTGCGTTTACACGGTCACCGTGAAGCCTTTCTATAGGGGTGTCTTCTTCCTTCGGCTGCAACAACCCTCCTTCTCCTCCTCCTCCTTCTCCTCCCTGTTAGACTCCTTTCAGAAGTTTGCGCAGAAATATGAAAATCCGTGGCTGGCTGACTGGCTGGCACGGACGGGGCGACGAGGACGACACAGAGATCAAAAGACGGCGGTCGAACCGTGTTTTCCGAACGTCGAACCGCGCCCGGATTCCTCGTTCGTTCGGAAGTTGAGGAATGTTTGGAATATCGGCAGCCGAGGGCTCGCGAGTTTGTCCTGCTTCGTTGATTCGCGATCGCTGGCAAACTGATATTAATACCGTTACGCGCGACGATTCTCGCGTGTGTTACGAGACGTGTGTGCGTGCGTGTATGTATGTAACTCCTCGAGATCAGCGCGTATTTCCGCGAATAATTGCTCCGGCGAACGTGTTCTCTGGCGACATGTGCTCGCCATGTACGTGACTTGGGGCACGATATCCACGCCGCTGTGTTTCTTCCCCGAAATTCGGAGATTTGTTATGTATGTTGGGTGCCAGTGCGTATGGTGGCTATATATACAGAGTAAGAGTCAAAAGAGAATATACACTTCAAAGGCAAATTTGTCTGATATTTTTCTCAAATTTGTCTGAAGCCTTATTAGATATATTGAGATCTGCAGACCGCCAATGGAGAATTTAATTGATTTGCAGTGTAATAATTAAATTTTCTGAAAATTATTATAAATTAAATTACAACGATTAATTTTTCTTTGCGTGATATGCTGTGCATTTCTTGATCTTTAAATGTTAAAGACCAATAAATCTTGTAATTTTTTTTCAGTACTCGTTGGTAAATTTTTATTTTAAGAACCAAGTCGTATGATGATAAGAGCAGAAATATAATTTCACAAGCTGACAATTTCGTCGACTGATGTAAATAGCAGATCGTTATCCTTTTTATTGGTTCCGCGAATTCTTGACGTTTTCGAAGTAAGCTTTGCTTAAAAATTTGACGATTATGTATTAATTTATTACTGTACAACAACAGCATCTAATATCCACGCTATTAAATTCAATAAACGTTCTTTAACAACTAATCTATGCTATGACGAGCAACGTAAAGCTCGAAACTAATTATTAAAGAGCGCGGTACAGAGTCGACGTGATAAATGTCACGTTAACTGGACGCGTTGAAAGACACATTGAAAAAAGAAAAAAGGAGAAAAGAAACGTTCACAGCGTTATTTTACACGCATCTTTCACTTTCCCGGCCGATCATAAATCTTGACCCTGAAAAATCTCCGCCGGCATTTATCTCCTCGCAGCGCGCGTCGCGCACGAGTATGCTGAACTTTTTAGCCGTTTCACGGCCGACTACTCTGTATTTGGAAATTTTGCGCCGTTATTACGCCGCACGGGCAAAATTCGTTGCAACCACAGGGCAGACACAGCAGTGTTTCGCTGGTGGCGCGTCGCCCGCGGCAATACGTTCTTATTTGCCGAAATTATAACGCAGCTTTCACCATTTACGACGCAAAGACACATCGCGATGGAAGATGCATCGCGTGTTCCGCGCGAATCTCTCCTTTCTCTCTCTCTCTCTCTCTCTCTCATTTCACCCGCGTGCACATAGCATGGCAACCGTTCCACCAAGCATAAACTTATATTAAACAATAAAATGCAAAATAGAATGGTTTATACCGCGGCTAGTACGTCGGGGGCAATGTGTGATCTCTCTCTGTGCACCTTTCGACTTCCGGCCGCGCGCGCGCGCGCACGCGCACACACCAAACGACTGGCGCAATACCACCAGTTTCGCCGCTGGCGAACGAGAAAAAGACGAGCAGGAAAATCCGACGGTTTTCACAGTCGTAATTAAAAAATGACCCGAAATATCCAGCGGTGGGAAAACGTAACTCGCCGGCTCGGCGGAGGGCAAAGCTGCGGCTTTTATTCGGCGAATCTCGATTACGCCGGCAGTTCGCCGAGGAGGGACGAGGTACAATTTAGCTCGAGGTACGACCGAGCGAGGGCGAAAAAAGTCGAACGACCGCTCTCAAGCGTCCTGGGGATCGAGAAGAACGAGAGAAACGAGAGAAACGGACGGAAGAAAAGAGATTCGACGATATAAGGATCTTAATTAAAAAATGACTGAAAGCTCTCCGTCTCTCAAGTTGGGAGAAGAGCTT
The DNA here is from genome assembly GCA_032399595.1 of Tetragonula carbonaria. Taxonomy (NCBI): domain Eukaryota; kingdom Metazoa; phylum Arthropoda; class Insecta; order Hymenoptera; family Apidae; genus Tetragonula; species Tetragonula carbonaria. The sequence goes on from JAUCRC010000003.1 coordinate 12,179,576, forward strand.
ATCGCGTTTGCTCAGCGAACCGAGCGATTCGTTCGAGGAGAACCACTGTGCGAGCGCACCAGCTTGGTGGCGAGCTTCTGGCCCTCTTATTCATACGTGGCGGGTTGGTTATGCGCGAGGTAGGTGCCGTGAGGCTGATTAACAACGTGCCGTTACTACTTGCCGCGTCGCGAGAGCGTCACAGCTGAATTATTGCGAGAGCAGCGTATCCTTTCCTCCTCCCCATCATCCGGTCTACAAGCGCGGTAATTGCGTTTTTTCTCTTTTTCTTCAGCCGCGGATTAACCGACGAGTGTACCAACTTAACGATCGTAAACAGTTTTACGCCGAAGATAATTCTTCGGCAGAGGTAAATTGGAAAACGCGACGCGGAAAGGAGGATGAAAGCGAGGAGAAACCCGTGACGTGAAGAGGAGCAGAATACGATTATGGAGTGTTCCGTTGCTTTTTTCCCCTGTTGATCGTCAATAATATCGCGTTGCTCCGTAATAAAAGCGCCGCGACGCTCGCCCGTGAAACTATAATGATATGCAAACCGAGCACATCTCTCGAATTTCTTTCTAATGAATCTATTTACGTAGGAGCGTAACTGTGACGAGAAACGGAAAAGGGAATCGTTGACCACGGAACTGAAAAACTCTGCACCCCTTTCGTGGATATTCGTGGAAATTTCCTACAGAATATCGCGAGAATATTTCATTTTTATATTTATGATTCTTCCGAAATGATGAATTGCGAATTGTGTGATTCTCGTAATTAATGATCGCTAACTTCACCGTAGTTTTAAATTTTATTTTTTAAATTTCAATGCTTAGTTTTTCATTAGTATTAGCGACCAGTTTCTTCTTATGATCAGAAATTGTTCTTTTGTAAAAAAAAAAAAAAAGAAACAGTCGTTACAACATTGTTATTTCAATTTTATCCAAATAAAAAGATTGATAATTTATTCGACATTTGCTTAGAACGCAATTTCATCAGAAATTAATTAACGAAATGGTCTCGTACGAGGACAGGACTTTGTCCGTGCGTTTATCTTCAAAGGTATCGAGAACGATCGAGCGCCGATGGAAATGCACACGTGTCTCTGACAGTCGTGTCACGTTATTGTCACGTGTCGCACGAATGTTTTCCTCTTAAAAGGACTCTGCGTGTACTCCCAATACGGAGTGCATCCTGGATGCCCCAGGCAGGAAAAGTTTGCCTCGATATATGAACGCACGCCGTGCTTTCATTCGATCCCTTTACATGATCCATTTTCGATGAAACTCTGCAGAATATCAAGTTCCGCGCTCTCCGTAACCTATTTCTTGTTCTACCTTCATCGTTCCTCGACTTTCTTTCTTCGTATTTCTTTTTTCTTTTTATTTATTTATTTTTTTTTTATTAAATCCACTTCTCTAATATGCTTTTATCAGCCACGCTAATAACATTTCGACATTTGTTTTACTCGTTTGACTTTTTAACGTGATATATATATATATATATATATATCGTCCCGGCAGGTTTGCGTAAAAAGTTTCAAAACGAGCTTCCGCAAAAATTGTATACGCCGCGGGAAGATATTATATCGCTATGGAAAATTCAGCACGTTACAGTGTTCTCAATGTGTATGCACACAAAAGGATTTTAATAAACTCTCCTCAACGAGGATATCAAAAGACGGAAGCGATATTATTATGTTTATCGTTGCGTATCAACACTCGAGACGCGAAACATTCAGCTGTGTATACGCTTTCGCCAGGAAACGATGCGCCGCGAGATAAAAGAATAACCGGCAGTCATTGAGCTAAAAGAAATGGCATTAACTTTTCTTTCGCCTGCGTGCAGACTCGCCGTTACATGGTGAGTTTTTTTGCAGCGCGTTGCTACACTGTTATCGCGTTTTCTCAAACGATAAGTCGGGGGGAGGGGAGGGGGAGATACCGCGAGACCGTTATCCTCGGTTTATGAATATCGTCCGCCGGCAGTGGTGGAACAACGAAAATCTCATTTTTCTCAAATCGACCGAAACTTCTGAGCGTTCTTATGGCACGCAGGAGCCTCGTAAACGCGTCCATATTGCGGTGTTTTCCTTTTTCTTTTTTTTTTCTTTTTCTTTTTCGCGACCAAGATTGCTTTGACCGGCACTTAGCTTCCTGCGTTCTGTGCTTTCCACTTTTCCTACGTGTTTTTGACTTTCTTCTTGTTTGGTAGGTAGATACTATCGAGGAAACTTGTTTCTTGATTGTGTAAAGTGCGCTTAAAGTTTCTAGTTGCGCGCAGTCTCCTTCTTTCACGTTCTCTTTTAGCGCATTTAGAAATAAATGTACGGGGGAATTATGGATTTTTATGCGTTCGTGCAAAATTCATGAATGCAAAAATGACGCATAACGTTAAATATGAAAATATAAAAATGACTAACGCTTAGGTAGACGAAGCAGCAATTTCTGTTTCAGCTCTATTTTTTTTTTAGTTGTTCATAAAAACTGAAATTACATAAAGATCCGCAGTCTATACATTAGATGCCCGATTTTGTTCTAGTTTCCCTCGTGTAAAATTAGATTATCGGCAGAATTGTCGATAAAACGTGCAAGTTTTATTGCAAACATTACGATCTCATAAAATACCGCGTTCCACTAAAATACAACTTCCATACTTTACCAAACGAGCCGGGATTTACACCGGTAAAAATTAAAAATTCCTCATAGCCAGTACTTTGCTTTTACCTCAACGCTGAGATGAAACGATGGTAAAAAAAAAGAAAGAAAAAAAACAGTTAGAAGCCACGGTGCAATTCGATCAACGGTTACCGAAACAGCCGAAACAAAATACCCTCGCTAAAATGAAAAAAATAAAGTATCTTTGGAAATAAAACGGTAACTAGTTCTGCGCTTGCAATCGTTTCGCAAAACAATTGGATCAACCGGCACGCATATTTCGCTGGGAAATATATCTCGCGTAATTGAACGAAATTGAACCGATAAACCCTTCGAGAGTAATTTAATCGATCACCACCTGAACGTTCACCCCTAATTTACCATTTGTTGGAGCGTTCCACATGATATCGCCGAATTCTTAGTCAAAGTTCTAAACGTTTGTAGATTTCTCGAACGTAAGTATTAATCAAATTTCAACATTCCCGGATTCATACATTTCGATTGTTGTAAAATTATAATTATTACATTTAAAATCGTTGATAATATTTACGGTCTATTTTTCGTGATGTAGATCTCTTTACATGAGCGACAGTTTGTCCCTTTTCTTAATGGGGATTAAAGACCAAGTACGGCTACAAGCAAGCTTCAAATTTTTTATAAAAAAAAAACTTGGATTCGATGATCATTCATATTACCGAAGTAATTGACAAATCACGAATCGTGTGACAGACATATTATTTTAGTATGAATTTCAGTCGCCAAGTTTCGAAAACAATTTTACACGAATTCGTGTGCATTTCGCATGCAACGACTTGATAAATTGGAAATTTTTAATTTTAAAATACAAAGTACTTCAATTTCAAATTTCAAGTTACATGAAAAGAACGTGCAAAATATCCAAAATGCGGCGCCTTCTGTTCTCGTTCGCTCGAAACTATAAAACACGAATCGAATGAATTTCACTCCCGGAAATGCACGAAATACGTGCGAAAATCTGCGTAAATTAAGAAAAAATTTCTTCTGTTCCGTGTGAATCGCGACGCGTGTACCGAATAGCCGTGCCATTTGGCGAATACACGCACGTCGCCGACAAGAGGGTTAAGGGGCTTGCAAGGGACGGCCAGATAAAACGCTCGAAATTGTTGCCGGTATTCATCGTCTTTTGAAGGAAGAAAAGGGGACGAGGGGTGTAGGGTGCGAGGGCGAGGGAGGAGGAGGGGAGGGGACGGCACGGCGTCTCAGAATGCGGAGAGGAAGCGTGCCGCGCTCCCAAGTATGCACTAATGCAGCTCGTAGCTCTCGCGGGAGTTTGCTACAGTTCCTGCCGTCCCCCGTTTCCGGTGACAGAATGCGCGGTCCTTATCCGAATCTATGCGAACATTTATGCGCCGGGGCTGGCCCGTGAGCGGACGCCTGAGCACTTGCGCGTTCGAGAATCTGAAAATTGCATTCCTGGCATCCGGGCTGCTTCCACGATTTTCCACCGGTCGCGTAAATGCTGTGTGGAATAGCGACCTCGAGCTGGTTAGGACAGCCTAAACTCTCGGCTCCTGTCCTCGAACAGAGGGGGGAATTAGGTTGCCGACGCTTACCGTCTGACTAAAGCCGCGATGCCGTTTACTCGTTTCCGAATCGCTTTTGCCAACTGGAAAACTGGCACCGTGTTCGACCTCGAAAGGTTCGGACCTTGTGTCTAAACGTTTCGTAGATCAAAATGATTCAACGATGATAAAATAATTTTAAACGAAATACATACATGAATTTTACGATGGAAAGTTTTATTTCTCGTCAGTTTGATAGGTGAAATAATCCACGTAATATCTGTTATAATCTACACTTGCTTGTTAGTATTTCTGCATTTTTTCTATCCTTTCCATAAATGTTTCAATCCAACGACGTGCTAGAGACTTGCGCGTTATATAACGTGCGAATTGTGTGTAGGAAGTAATATATTCATACATCTATTCGTGACACATCTGTTTTACGTCAGTAACCAACGTCAGTATGAAACTGTGGCGCACAGTAGCATGACGAACACTAACGAACGCTAATAGAATAACTAAAATCTAAGTATAATCCGGTAGACGCATTTCTCTCTGGAAATTGCGGTGACGGCGGTATTAAACCGCTGAAAATAGTTCCTCTCTTTCTCAGAACTATTTCATAATATTTCATAAATTTCCATTCTCATTGAATTCGATCGAAATTTTTAACACACCGTGAAATTCCAATTGTTCGAACCAAATTTTAGTCAGGGCCCGATTAAACGAACTCTTGATAGTTCAGTTCACTCGTTTGAACTTGAACTCTCAGTTCTCAAAAATCATTAGCAGAGGAATGAATTAGCGACCTTCTGCTCCAATTGTGTAAACTATTCGTCGCGAAACCCTGGTGAAGTTCCTGCTGCACATGTTCTCCAACAACCACTACACGACTACCGTGGAGGCAGAAACGTGGCGATGTTCTGACACATCGATGTCGGGTCAAGACAGAATGCAAAGTTTGATTGCAAAACGACAAGCCGCAGCAACGTAGGATTATTGTACGTACAAGAGATTTACCGCCTGTGGCCCTTTTACTCAGCCAAAGGGCGGCCGAGGTCGCTATGGTAACAGACAGGCGGAAGCCAGAGCCTACCCTTCCATTTCGCCGGATGCAAGCACCCGACGTCTCGCTCTCTTGCGTCAAGTGATTCTCTTGCACCGTCCTGCAACTTCTTCTTCTCCTTCACTTTTTCTTTTCTCTCTCTCTCTCTCTCTCTCTCTCGTTTTCTCTTTTCAAATTTTTCTTTCGCTCTTGTCTCTAGTTCGCCGTGTCTCGTATTCTTTTTGGATTTCCTCTGCCCCTAAGTCTGAAATGCGCGCGTCACTACAGATTCTCGCGCGTCTTTCGTCTTCGATTTTCCAGCTCTATTATCAATTCCTTCTCACCAGTCCCGAGAGTTCCGAATAAAAAACACGTCGTCGACGATCTCGAATTGTGGTTTTCGTGTTCGCCTGTTAGATAGGCTGATGACGCTAATCGATAGGGAGCAGCGAGGGTGAAGGTTGAAATATTTGTAGAATTGAGTAGTTACGTCGAACGACTAGAATAAAAGTGACAGAATCATTCAGATTTGCCCAGGGAATATTGAAGCGCTGCACTGCGATGTTATGAAATTTTTGGGGACTCGCTGAGAATACATTTCAAAGTTTCTATTTTTTGGTAGATTAGGTATTCGGATAAATTTAGTTTTTGTCTTTGCAGAAACGAGGAAACCGTGTTTGACTACGTAACTGGAACATTGTCTTTAAATGGAATATTGGACTGCGCCATTGTCTAAGGAAATGAGACTTGTTCCAGTTTTACGTGGAACTTTCATAGTTTTAGAAATGAGTAAATTAGTAAAATGAGTCTATAATACGCTGTACTTTTTCTGTTTGGTAGAGTATCCTCGAATTACCGTAAGTCTGATCTTTTCTACTTTTTTTCAATGATTCACATGTTAATTTATAATAACGTGCTGTATTTTCCTTCAAGGATATCAATTTGATTTATTACACTCTCCGCGAGTCTTAATTATTCTGTGATTGATTTACTGGCGACACTGAATCTATCGTTTATGTATTATAATCTATTTCACATTACATGTGTGCGTGTGTGCGTGTGTGTGTGCATGTGTGTATCTTTACCACTTTTATATTTTCTTTTATCACTGTATGCACAGCATCGTACGAGGCTCAAAGAGCTCATACAAAGCTCCAGACGAGCTTTCATCACTCCTCCAAATGTTAATCTCAATAACAACACTCCCCCCCCTCCAAAAAAAAAACAAAACAGCCAAAGAGAAAGCTAAATTGTCATTCTCGTCCGCAAGTCGTTGCATGCAGCTCGACGATCCCTTCTGTCGAAGAAGCAGGCGTTCGAATCACAGCGTTAATCAGCTCGCATTACCAGTCGACGAGTCGCCGGATCAAGGGTGCAAGATGGAACGAAAGAGCGAACGTCACGTCGGGGCACGTTCCTCGCGAGAGAGGAACCGGAGATCAAAGTGGTGTGGCTTCGTGGGAGGGGCGGCTGGATTCAAGGAAGCGGGGGACGGAATCGGGGAGAGTGGCTACTTCGTGTCTGCTCGAGACTTGAAGAGGGCGTCGCAGAAGCAGAAGAGTCAGACCAGTGGGAGGAGAGGAGGAGGGAGGGAAGAAAGGCACTGGCAAGGATAGAACGAACGATCCGTCCACTCGACCGTACTCCTGGGAACGTTCTCAATCCTTCGCTTCCACTCGAGCGTCCGCGTACGGAGAATCAAATTGCGATCCTCTGCGACACACACACGCGCGCGCGCACACACACATACGAGGCAAAAAAAAAAGAAACGATCCAGACGTAGTCGTTCGTCGAATTTCATAATTTTCCACGACCACTGCGAGGCAACCGATTTACACCGTCTCTACTTCGCAGAGATCGAGACGACGCGGGAACACTGTGAAGCGTTCAGCAGCGATGTACGAAAAATTTACAATAATCACTCGGCAAGACGCACAACGAATATTCAACAGCGCATCAACAGGTGGTCATCCGCCGGTTTTTTCTCTTTACCTTTCTCTTTACGCGTCTCGCAGTATCCTCTGTGTTCGAACAGATTCCTGAGAATCTTATATTATGTAGTTTGTTTCATTTTCTGCCGAATATTTCCGCAAGATTCTTTGATAGTCTTACCTAAATTGATACTAATGTGACAATCGTATGGTTTGAGATATTGAGTGATGAATTTGACAAGGTAAAAGTCGATACGTATAAAGTTGTAATGGTCTGGCGTGTGTCACTAAATCTACTGTGATTTGAGTCATCTTATATATACTTCTCTAGCCGAAAATGAAAATTTATTTGGAATTTATTTTTCAAATAGTTATGTATTCTGAAATCGAGTAAATTCTCCGTGTTTTTATCGTATCTTTGAAATGCCAAACTATTTCGATCTAAACATCCGAACTTTCAAATATCTTTATAATATTAAAATAATATACAGATTGATAGCAATTTATCAAATATAATTTATCAAATAATCACCATTCAAAAAGGAGGCTGAAACATTTTTCCCTCGCGGGAATATGTGTTCCGCGATTCCGAAATTGTTTTTTTTGTCATAAAAATGTTGTCCCCTACACGACCGAAAGCTCATAAACTGACGGAAAGAAAAGAATTCCCAGCGAGCCGCGCCGCGGTTCACGGATCCACGCAGAACGTTTGATCCTGCCGATCGCGTCACCGATCGTGTCCCGCGGAGAAAAAATATTGAAGCGTGGATGCGAGAAAGCGTCGAGTCAGGATCACGCGGCTATCGAGTTATTTCAGCGACGAGATAAGCGTTATCCGAGCCGACCATCCCCCGCGGCTATGAATATTAACGAATTCCGGCGTACCGGGACGGACAAGACTTGAAAGGGATCGACTGGACTACGGTTCGTGTGTGCGTGACAATCCGGGAATGAAATTAATTTTCCACCCTCGCGACGTATTGCTGTAATGCTTTATCCCGGGAATAAATTATTTATCGGGAGTCGTCTTTTTTCGTTTCTCTCTCTCTCTCCTCTATTTTTGTTATCAATAATGGATTGTTGAGTTGTCTCTATCCAATTTCTTCGAATGTTTTTGTCAGTCTGACACTGGAAAGATTAAAAGAAAATTATTAGTTTCGTTAATGAGTACGATTATTCAGAAACTTTCGACTTCGCACGAAAATATATGCATTTTTGTGGTTTATTTAGTGATTATATTTAAAATATAGACAGATTATATTTAAGTTCAGGTTAAGTTAGAGAGAATATTCCTTTATGAAATTGAATATTTCAATTATTCATCCTCTGTTGGAAGCAACTAACAAAAATATATTGACAGGAAGAGAGTATACTTGTTGTTAGATTTTAAGGAATATTTGAATGGATCAAAGGACTTAAACTATGTGATATAACTTAAGATTGAGTGAACATTTGAATCCCTGTATTCACATTTAAATATTCGTCCCGATTTCCTCGATGGCTTCGTACTGTTTATTAATCTACGAAAAGCCTGAACATGCAGAACGCGTGATTAAAATATCTAATTTTGTAAACGGGACGCTTGGTTTACATTTTTGTCTTCAACTATTCCGACCACTCCGCTTTTCACTCTACAAGAACATTTCTAGAAGATTTCTCCGATCGCACAAGGTAGGTTCGCAACTTCCCGCTAGAGTTTTTCGTAAATCATATTTGAGATTCACCGGCTCAAGAAGTTTGCCGGCAAATCAGTCAGAGATGGACAGGGGTGGTGGGAGGGACGAGGACGACAGATAGCCAGAGAAAGAGAGAAAGTAGAGTGGGTCTCTCCGCGTAGCAGCTCGTTCTGTACTCTGTGTCGGACAGCGGACAATTATTCCGCCGCTAATTGAGTTACGTCGCGGCCTAAATGCCCGATGAATATTCATATCCTTGCCCGTGCTATCCTGCGCGCGTTCCTCTTCCCTCTTCCCGCCTCTATCCTGCCTGTGCCTCTCGCTTGGCCGCCGCCCGCGGCAAGAAAAAGTTGTCCGCGAGTTAAAAATGTAATGAAATTAGAAAATTACGTCCGCTCATCATTCCGAGCGAATGCTACGAATTTCCGTTTTCGTTTCTTCCCACCCTTTCGCTGTAACTTCGTTGTTCCCCCTTCGTCCTTCGTCCTTCTAATTCCACGCTCGTCTTCCTTTCGCCGGGAGGGGAGGAGCCGAAGCAAAAGGAAATTTTTTCAAATTACATTCCTCGGATTTTTATGCGAGATATTTTTACGAACGATCGGAGTTTGCAATGTACATACACGCGGCACGACACGAATGTATCAGAAACGATATAAATTGTTTTGCTTATCCTGAATGGATCTGAAACATTTCCGTTAGTCCGGAATTCATGGATCGGTCCGGAAGAGGGAAATTACTCGTTTCAAATGGATAGGTATTATTTTCTTTTCTTTTTTTTTTCTTTCTCTCTCAGTACCATGTTTTTTTAAATGAATTTCGAGATATATGCGCGGAATATTCATTATGGGATTCGATTTGACAATAAATATAATATGAAAGCGAGATGCACGCGCATGTATATTTTTTGTTCTGATGCAAAGATCTTTAGTAGGAAGGAGCAAAATTCACTTGAATTTTGAAGGAAGACTTTTAGAAAGAATGTTATTAACAATCTGAAAACTGACAAACTCAAGTATTGATGTTAATACTTTGTATTACAGATCTTCAGTTAATTTAATACGATATGTTACATTACGATATGTTACACACATGATTTAAACGAGATTTATTGAATTGTGACCGATACTTGGATTTCACACGTTTTATATTTGAAAAGAAAGACTTCAGTCATATAAATGTACCTGTCTTAAGAGCATAGTTTTATATAATTATTTTTATCAACATTTTATATTCGTAACTTCTAATTTCAAATCTTCGATATTATTCGACGCTTGTAAATCCAGCTCTAAAGTTCTGCTCCAAAGGATTTAGTATCACACAAAGGTAGTCGTTTCCAAATTAATTTTCACATAGCACGTTTAAAATTAACCTCTCATCTGAATTTCTCTTCTCTTCTCCCAGAAACTGATACAAACCAACTCGTTCCAGTTCTCGAACGAAGAAACCAACCACCGTTCTTCGCAGTTTTAACCAATTCTCATCTTCGAGAACAAGTTCTCGTTGATTCCCCAGCAATTTCTTTCGTGGCCGGGAGGCTTAATTATCCGTCGCGCGGCGGAGTGAGCGCGACGATGGAAATATATATCTCGCGAGCGGCGAGATTATGCATGCGGATCATAATTTCGTCGTTAGAGCGTCGAAGGCAGAGAGCGCGGTCGTTATCGCACGACGGGAATCGCTGGAAACGGATCAGCCAGATTTTCTTGGTCGTTTTTCCGGCTGGAACCGACCCGTTTCCTTTTCCTTTCCGCTCTTTTCTTCTTCTTTTTCTCTTTCTTTTTTCCCTTCCCTCGCTCGACTCCGTTCGCCTGCAGCGGACGGACGAGGTGACTTAGAGAGATTGCGATTTGCATAATGCAATTCAACGGGATCCCGTTTCAAGGAAAAGTCAAGAAGAACAGGGCAATTACAATGAAACTCCATGGGACGCGGTGGCTTTCACGGTCTTGCTACCGACCACCTAGACGATGTCGACTTTATAAATATTCAGCCGGTCATTAAGGCGAGCAAGACAGAGGCAGGATGGAGGGAAAGCAGAGGGAGAGGGTGGAAGGTGGCAACCGAACGAAGGAAAACGTAGAAAGGGGTGTATAAAAGCGGTGCAAGAGCGACGCGCGGTGTCGAGCGTTATTACGCGCTCTTGCGGGTTCTTTTAATTCGATTCAAAATGCCGGCCCGATAATGGCCGCTGTATTGCCTCCAGTGCGCTTACTTACGTTTCTGCGCGTATTTACATTGTAAATCGTTATTGTGCAGTTGCAACTGGTAATGGACGGAGGTTTATATCGGAGTTGTATGGTGTTTTGTTACGTAATTTTGTAAAAGCCGTAATTTTGTATGTGTGTCTGTGTGTTGAATTTAGGGATTCATATTGGAGCACTGATAACATAATAAAAATGTACGAGTATAAATTGCAAACTGAAGTCGTTTGAGTTTTATTAATTAATTTCTCCGAAGATGGTTGTATCAGAAGCTCTTAGATACGTATAACCACAAAATTTCGTTCTAAGAAACGTTACAAGTCTTCGATTCAATATTCGATTCTTGCCGGCGAGATCGGTGCACAAAGTTTAATTAAAATTCTCATTCGCTGATAACGATGCCGGAGGTTTTCCGTTAAGGTTAAACCGAGGAAGACAAAGGACTTTTAATTAAGGAAGAAATCCTGTACAATTAACACATAACCGTATCTTTCTTAACTTTCTGCACTCACCGTTTGAATCACCCTCCTCTTCTTTTACTATTTTCATCACATATATTTTGAAAACCATTCTTCTTCAATTCTATTGATCTTCAATACTATCGATCACGCACGTGTATCATTCTCAGAAAAACGTATCGTGTTCAAGAGAGAGAGAGAAAGAGAGAGGGAGAGAGGGCATTGAAAATCCGGCAGATACCGAGGCGAAGTAGTCCACGAGGCGAGGAAATCCAGACGGTAAATCGAAAACAAGCGCGAGCTGGAAAGTGGGACAGAGAGAATCGACGAAAGACGGGAGATCGAAGGACTGGTTGGTACGAGGTGGGTGATTGTCTTCGCCTTGGAAAGAGAAAAGTGGATTAAGGCGGTTGGTTAAAGAGCAGTTACCATATAGTTGAGCAACGAGAAACAACCGGCTAAGACAGAGAAAAAGACAGACATGGAGTTGGAAGGAGGAGGGAGAAACAGAGAGAGAGAAGAGAGAGAGAGAGAGAGAAATGGAAGGGTGTTGGAAGGAACTCGGTGGAAAAGGAGATGGTTTCTTGAATCGCGCCGGTGGAAGCTACGCGAAGTTACTCCTACCACTGGCTGCGTCCATAACTAGCTTCAGGTTCCAAGGCAAGGGTGGTAGCTCTCCTCCTCGAATAGGTATATGGCTGCCGCCGTCGTTGCTACCGCTACTACCGCCACGGTAACTGCAATAGTAGAAACTGTCGAGTTAAGTAACTGCCGGTACTTACAGTAACTTCGCGCGCAATGAAACCGCCTACATAAATACACCTAATACACTTGCCTCCTTTCTCTTGCCCTGCCTCTCTCTCCGAGCTACCCGCCACCCCTTCTGTTACCTATCCAGTCGTGTTCGTTCGCAACGTGCATGATATACTCTATCCCCCGTTCGTTGCGGTAAATTCCCTCGGTGCTCGAGCGCTGCCGTTGCATTTTGCCACAATACCTGGTTGCTTGCATGTTGCTCTCTGTCGGATAGTTAGCTCTCCATGGTTTATTGCTTTCTTTTCGCCATTCCGGCGTAAATTTCGAATTGATATCAAGCCGTTGTGATGTTGAACTAATCGCTGGGAATTACCCGAGTTTCGCTGTTCCTGTTGTTGCGCGGTCTTTGGGGGTGGGGGGAGGGGGTAATAGTCGAGGGTTCGCAATTAGTGGAATTTGTACGAATTTTTGTATTTTATATTGGAAGCTTTCAGACTAGTGGATTCTGCCAGTGAATTTTTAGGGATACGTAGTAAATAAAAAAAAAATAAAAAAAAAATGATACGTATCTCGAAGTCGCAAATATTCCGAACTGTACATTGGACACATTTTTACGCATACACATACGTCTTGAGCAATGATTTCAAACAGAATTTTCGAAACTTTCTTCGCCCGTTCGCTACGTTATCGAACTTGAAGAAATCACGGAAAGCTTGTAATTCCGGCTCTGATAACAGAGTAATCGAAGATCCAAAGTTCTCAGATTCGCGGGGGTAAAAAATTCGAGGCTCGCGTGATTCGGGGATCGTGGAAATTAAACCGTGTTCGAATGTTTCTCTATTAATTCAGTGCTCGACGTTCCGCCGGATCTTGGGCCGAACGCTTCGTTCGGAAGTTTCGGCAATTCCCATTCTGAAACTAATCTCACTCTGAAAGAAGTACTATAGGTACAAATAGCAGTGCGAGAACACCAATAAGGATTTCGAGGGATAGTTTCTTTTGCCTTGGAATTAAGGTCGTGCACGGTATCTTGTATAGGGGAAAGGTAGAAATTTCACAGTTCGATTCGTTCAGTCGGAGGGCAATTGTTCTCGAAAGAATGAAACTTTATTGTCAATTTGTTTTTTACATTTTTGCGCCTTATTGGCGGAGTAGAAATAACGGAAAGGAAAGATAGACGCCTCTTTATTTTAATAACGCCGTGGCGTCACCAGCGACTCGGAGTCCTCGAAGATTAACAAGTGTCTACAAAACCATCGTGTCGCGAAGGGAGCCAAGATTCTTTCCATTCACATTTAGTGAACTTAAAGTCCTTCTCTGCCTATAATTTTTCCTGTCGCTTCAGAGCTCGTTATCTCTTACAAAGACTCCATTCGACTAAAGGTGATAAAAAATTTCATTATCTCAGCGTAAAGATTACTCTGCAGATTTATTATGACGTTATCCTTTTATCGTAGTACGCTGTACTTGTCGTTCATTTTCCTCGCTGTAGCGCGAGGAAACATCGTTCTCCCGCCTTCTTTAAACCGATCGAATTAAGATTCTATCGATCATAAATTTATACACGGTTACGGTTAATCTGTCTCCTATTCTCGTGCGAGAAACTTATCAATCGAGAAGCTTGCCGTCATCTCTCGTTCGCGACGAAATAATTATTCATCTTTCGAAGTGAACGCGAAACGTGGAACTTTGTCCTATCCCCGCTAAAGCGCGGATTAACATCTTGAAATTGATCTCTGTATTCTCAGAGCTTAACTTCTGAAAGAAAAGCGCGTAACCTTCGAACAAAGTAAAACACCAAGTGGCCCATCTTAAAGCAGCGACATCGCCGCTAAACTCTCCACCTTCACTTTGATGGACATTATCCCATCCACCCTCGTAACATTTAAGGTCGACTCCCGACGAATCCAAATAAAGTACCTCATTAACCTTAAGCGTAACTTTGTTCTCGTCATATTTGCGGTTTCTACACAATCGCGAAAGCCCGCTTACAACATAAATTGCCGTGAAATGGTAGATCGTTTGATTCTAAACAGTAGAAAACTTTCCTAGCAACGGGAATAAATATTTCTTCGGGTTGAAAATGAATCGAAGAGCACAGAATAGTTACGTATATCTGCTCTGTAAGTTACTTTGCTACATAGCATCGTGTTCAAGCTAATTTGTATTTTTACAAATACAACTAAAGAAACTCACTTCAGACATTAAATCTGGGTGGTTTCTACATTCAATATATTTCGCAGATGTTTGCACTTTAAAATTTCTTGTGAGTGCATAAACGTCTTCTGCAATCTACAGGTTACATGATCTTCACACGCAATGGACTCGTTTCCTCAACACGACGAAAAATTTCATGTTACACGGTTAAGAAGTGACACGCTCGAGGCGACACCGCGCTCTTCCATCGTTCTCGATTCGCGCCGCAACAGCAGCAGAGCAGCGTGTAATTCCATCATCGAAAATGGCCCGTTTCATTCCGGGCATCGCTTGGTTTGTCCCTTTATCATCGTCTGCCGCCGGAGACGACACATCCTCGGATGCGGGGCATTAGTGTTCAGATAAACGCGGCCTCACCTGATTTCACCGCGGATTCTCTCCCGCCCCATTCATCTTGGCTGGCCTTACACGGCGAGAGCTCTTTCCCGCGTGGCGGAGAGGGTGTGACAAACAAATGCACCGCGTCAGCCCGGTGTGACACTCTTCCCGTGGCTTGCCTCGAAAAAGGGGGAAGTAAAGCAGCGTGGGGTGGCGTTAAGGCGGAGAGCGGCCCCGAACAGCTAGACGAGGATGAAAAGCAGAGGATCGTAGAAGCCGTGCTCAAGTAGACAAGGGACACGTCAGCCGCCATCCTTCTACTCAGCCTTTTATAGATTATTCACGTACAATGGTCGAGTGACAAGTGGCGGGCCACGCTGCTCGATGGATCCCCCCCCCGCCCCGACCCCTCCTTTATCCTAGCCACTGTGACGGAATCTCGAATTTTTCTTTTCTTTTTTTTTTTTTTGTACGTAGCAGCCAGTGGCCCAACGTCACGCGCTGCCGGAAGATAATGAAGCGATCGATGTGGGGAAGTACCGTTTTTTCTCTGGCGATGGCATTTCGGGGTAGTTTCTACGTGGAATTTCCCAACGTTGTAGGGGAAGTTGAACTGTGGGGGTGTTTTATCTCTTCGTGGTTGCACTATTTATTACAGTTGTACATTGACGATTGATTTTTTACAGAGAAATTTCTTGTTCGTACATGTCCTTGAATTTTCTTTCTTCAATTTTGTAACTTTTGTATCGTCTCGTTCTTCGAACTGAGCTCTCGACATATTCAATTAAGAATTCCAGAAATCATTTGACGTATGTGATTAAATCGTTGAAACGTGAGAAATCTCGCCTTAAACAGATTAAACGAAACCTCACGACCGTACCATGCAGTTGCCATTTCTACTACCGTCTACATGTATAGACGCGTTCAAGAAGCACCGGCGAACGTACAGAAAGAACGCATTGAAAGGAATCCGGTAGGAATCCCCTTAGCATTCGATTGGCGAGGCTCTCGTCTGGCGTTGCGCGCGCGTGGCAAACTGTAACGTAATGTATCGAGATGCATTCGCTCGCGTATTGTCACTTTAGAATTCAACGAGGAACAGATGTGACGCGTATCGAATTACGGGATCGATGAGTGTTCCCCGCCGAGAGGTGGTGTCGCGGCCCGCGCCAGGCTGCGTCGCGTGATTTCCGCATCGTCGTAAACATCGGAGTCGTAAAA
Source organism: Tetragonula carbonaria (assembly GCA_032399595.1). NCBI lineage: Eukaryota > Metazoa > Arthropoda > Insecta > Hymenoptera > Apidae > Tetragonula > Tetragonula carbonaria. The sequence goes on from JAUCRC010000003.1 coordinate 12,195,576, forward strand.
CGCGAGCCAACGACTGGGCTCGCGTGGTGCACCGGGATGCACTGGATGGTTGAGAACGCATGTAAATGCATGCTGCCCGCCGACGCTGGTCGGTCGATGTTTTTTCTACTCTCTCGGTACTCGGTATCGCGCTGTTTGGTGTTTTAATGTTGATTGGACCACTGCCGATTCAGCCGGCGTTCGTTTGCCACGATTGTTGTTTCCACGAGCCCACCGCCCACCGGTCGAGCGAGAGAGAATTTTCAAAATTCTGCACACCGTGTGCACACAAGCGTGACCGTAGGCGGATAAATCGTCAGCGAAATCGCGAAACGTGGATGGGTTTATTCCCATTTCGACGGGACGTAATACGAACGTCGTGAAGTCCTCTTCCGGCACGAACGACTGGTACGTTATACCGATATCGATGTGTGGTGTGTGTCTCGCGAGGTAATGCGACGACTGAGATTCCCTCGATTCCGCCGGTTTATAGAGGATTCCGCGATGGTTAGCCCTTTGAGTACAAAGTGGAACGCCGACGAGCGTTTAAAATTCAATTCTGCCTCCGTTTCATTTGGTATCGAAGTGATAGCGAGCTTGGAGAATTGGATTGTGTTTCGAAGAGACGAGTTTATTTTTAATTCGTTAGGATGGCTTCTTCTGATACGTTTCATTCGTTTCAGAACTAGCATCCATTTGATTTGTCAACCGTTCATTTATGTTCTTTAATATTGAAACTATCAATGATTGGAGGCACGAGACTTAATTAAAATGAAGTATAGGAGGGGAAATTATTCAAGAACGTAGAGACGCATGACAGTGAATTTGTACAATTTCTGTGGAAAATTGCGAAATAGTTACAAGTAAAATAGGGCCAAATCAATTGTCAACGATTCTGACGAAAGATTTTCTAATAATTAACGCGAAACGATGTTTAATACGATGCGGATTTCCTGATGGTATCGTATTTATACTCGTGTAAATTTATGACAAACAGCTTTCATGCGCAAACAATTTAACATAATTCATCTGTCGTACTACAGGGAACAGAAGCTGAGAATCAAATTTGAACAATACATTCGGCGGAAGGACGTTTCGCTTTATTGTAATCAAAATTGTATTTCCAGCGAGCATAGTGTACTACATAGATTTCGGTTTTATTTTTGAATTCTGAGTGAATGCAAGCGGTAGTCGCATAAATTCAGGGATTTCTGCCTGCTGTACGATCTGCCTGTTAAATGGCTGTTAAATAAATTATTATGTATTTAATATACGTGTAATACACCGTTTAGTCGCGTTAAATGATAACGTTTGTATTGTTGATAAAATATAATCAATTTTAACAATTATGCAAGACATTTGTATCGAATATCTCGCGCATCGAAATTGCTATTTTATTACCATTGTAATCAGCAGCTCATTCAATTTTACACCAAGAATTTACATCAAGCGTCGAAAGAGTATCATTGTAAATAAATCAAATTAATAATTTCTGCATACAAGAGCCCGCGGAACGAAACCGTATAAATTGAAATCATCAATTTCAACCGCGACCTCTGCCAATTTAATAGTCTTCGATCATTTTTATATCGTAAATTCTACTAGAATCAAAATTGCGTGCAACCATTCGCGACATGCTTCTACGATCTACCGCATTTTACCATCGTCTGAAGCAAAATTTTCAATAATAATTTCCAGTAGTAATAACAGTAACAATAAGTTTTCGATAACAGTTGCGTTAAATTTCACTTCGTATAGTCGAAAACAATCAAAAATTTGTAGCACGTTCTTCGGAGCTATAAATTTGATTTCTTCGTGGATCTACATCTGTTAAAACGCGCGAACGACGCCTGTGTCCGACTGTAAATTCTATTGTTTCTATTCATCGTTCGTTTTATTACCGTTAATAATAGATTTATTGCTCGATAGGGAACGATAGGACAAGCGTGTATTGTTATTATAAGGAGCGATCTATAGAAGCTATGAAGCTGTCATGTTGCAGCTGAATATATGAGATATATACATGTGTGTGTGTGTGCGCGCATGCGGTACGAGTCTAAGTAAACGCTTGAATATGAAAGCCAGTTCGGCTACAGTGTACACACACGGAAATTTTGATGGAGCAACGCTTGCTTAAACAATCTCTTTAGTACGTCAACAAATTTCACCGATGTATTTGAACTCGGAACAGAGATCTTCCCCGGATGAATCAAATCAAATCACGTTTTCCATATATCGGTGAAAAATCACTTGCCCATTGTTTCTCGCGAAACGTTTGGTAAATTTATAAAATTCGCTTCTTTCGCTTTTCTTTTTTCAAGTCGCGTACAAATTCTTCTTTCTTTCATCCGCGTTTTCATCTACACCCGGACAGACGGAAATCTACACCGACGTTGATTTATTTATTTCAACGAGAATTTGAACACACGCTGGCTCTATAATTCCTTTGTTCTCGACAGCCCATTAAAAGACTCCGATTAATCACAATTCCGAATAAAGAACCGGCGAAGGTATATCACGATCCCGAGGCTTGACGTCGAATCGAAAGCGTTATCCGCCTTTTCGAACGGTCGCGCGTAAATCAAGCTGTACCGGGACCGCGGCCGCTTGAGCGTGACATTCGATTCCGCAAACAAACCGGAGAATCTGCCAATTTCGGCAGTCCGTGATACTCTGTCCCGTTGGCTCGTAAATCCCCGCGAACGAGATACGAAAATAGTGCGAATCCGCGTCCTCTCCTCTTTCGAGTGTCTCGCGTATCGCGGCGCGAGAGATTCCACTTGCTCGTTCGACGCGCAAGGAGTCGCGTGGTCGCTGACGAAGTAGTTCGCTAAAGACGAACGAGTCCGAAACGCAAAGGCTCGGATCCATCAAAAATTCAATCCGCCCGAGCGTTCGTGAGTTTCTTGCGCGAAGGTTTCGAGAGAAAGAAGAAACGGAGACGCGGAATTCGCGCTGAGACGATGTGAATTCACGTCAGGCGTAGCTCGGGAGAGATTGTTATTCGCGTGAGTGGAAGAACAGGGAGGATTTAGCTTTCAAATGGCACGAAGTATTTTTAACCTCTTGGTTTCTGGGATGACGTGTCGTCCAAAGAACTAAGCATTACTTTTCTGGCAAATATCATAGGTCAGAGTTAGTTGATTTGAATGAAACTCCTCGTGACAAAGTATTTTATAATGATATCTGAGAGTGCTCTATGTTCTACATAGAAATTAAATTAAATTAAATCCTGAAATGCTGATTGCAAGAATTTAATTCCACAGAATCTTTCTTTCCACTCAGTCGAGGACACACAATTTAACTGTCATAATAATTGAATTGCAGTGATAATATTACGATGATTAAACCGTGCTGCCAATTGAAGATTTCAAGTTTTCATCCCGCAAGCCAGTTCTAATATGAAGTAACTCAAATGTCTGAGTTCACCACGTCGCACGTCAACTTTACAAAGTGGAACGATCAAAATTCTAATCCCCGTGATACATTCCGCGAAAGGACAAGAAAACACACGAATGCAAACGAAATCTAACAAATGGCACCGTGTCGAGAACAACACTATCTCATTTCGCCGATCGGGCAAGCTCTCTCCTCTCTCGAGGCAGAGAAGCATGAGAGCTGTACGCCGGATTGTAAGGCAGGGGTAGAGGGGAAACACGGCGAGACGAGTCGAAGGAATTGGCGCGTTCGGTTCTTGAAGCATGTGTGGCCCATAAATAACATGTAAATATTTTCAATAACTGCACAGCCAGCCCCAGCATGAAAAATGCAAACCGCTTTGCGTCCGGTCGCTCGCCGCGCTATCGTGCCGTATGCAGCGAGCTGGCTCCTCCAACCCCGTACAAGCCACTCGAGATCGGCGAGCCACCCTCTGCCACTCTCCTCGCAGCTCCTACATCCTCCCCGGTAAACTATCTTTTAATATATCTGTATGTACACGGTGTCCCGCGTGAAATTTATGGCACCGGACGCCGACCGATATTTGTTTCACTCGGGTGCTCCGCTTCGTCCCCCGTTCCATTCTTTAGCGATCGCCTTAAACCCCGGTGCTTCCTTATATATATATATATATATATATATATATACACACACACACACACGTATACGTCGCGTTGCCTCTGTGGAGAAAGAATCGCTCGCTGAACGAAATAATTTCGTGAATGCGATATAATCGGGGATATAAATTGTTTTTATCGGATGCGACGTTGCTGTTAATCCTTGGGAGGTGGATAAGCTACAGCTGAATTAGACGGTTCAGCGCTGCAAATGTATGAAATAATTTAACAACAACAATTTTCAATATCAATGATTTGTGTATCGTGATAAATTAAAATTAGTATTCTTTAATACTATGTCTCGATTGACGAATTCGGTCAAGTGTCCTTGCTGTATTCTGCTAATTTCCAATTTTCAAAATTTAACTCCTCTCGAGCGTGTCTCTTCGACGTGCATACTTGAAGCCAATTATCACGAAGCAGAAATTATGAAAGAATATAATTTATTCGATCAGCGCCGTACAATCTGTATTAACAAGGCGTTCTCGTCAGCCATTAAGTCGGCTGGAGAGCATCGAAAATTTAACGTAAAGCAGAGTTTTAACGACGCGAGTTACCGAGTCATAGTAACGAAGAAGTTAGTGCACGAGAACTCGATAATTAAGCGAGGCCGGTCTTTGTACGGATTTTGAGATTTATTCGCAACGTGGAGAATTATTTGACGCGTGTACAGATAATTCCGAGGACTTAACTCTCGTAATTGTTCACTTGCGTAAATTGTTTAAAGCTTTCGCTGTTGTCTACGGTGTTGTTTAACCTACGCTTCGTTCTGTGTTGCAGGGGCTTTGGATTCATCACGTTCGCAGATCCCGCGAGTGTAGACAAAGTGCTGGCACAGGGTAATCACGAGTTAGACGGCAAGAAAGTAAGTACCTCGGTATATCTCAATCTGTCTTTGAAATGCACCGTGTTCGTTACTTCGAATGTTCGTTGAACACTGCGTACGTCATCAACGATTTTCAAAACTGAAAAAATGCACGCGTACAGTGATTAATCTTATTCATTGTGAAATCGTTATTCATTATGAAATTCAAGAGAAAATCCACAGAATGTATATGTATATATATGATTGTTATAATAGTTACAAATTTCTATTTGACTTTCCATTTCCATTCACGAGCCAAACATTCATCGAGATCCTTTTGAAAGAGCATAGAGAGAGACGGTTGGTCGAACGAAGACGTGCATCGATCGTTAGCTGTACGAGGACACGAGAAAAATCGTTTCGCACGAGCGTCGTCGATCGAATGTGTGTCGCGAAAGCAATTAACTGCCGCGGAGTTCTTGATCGAGATAATTGATACAGCACGGTCCGGGTTAATTGATCGCGCTGATAGATAAATATTTCCGGTATCTGGATCCCTGCGGCCGGCATTTGTCTCGGTTTGATGGCGCAAGAAATTGATTAGTTATCGGTGCTGTGTCCCAGAAACGTTGGAGGGAAAATTTACGCGAAAAGGTGGATTATTTGAAATATAACTTCTTCGCGAGATATAAAACAATGGAATTTCGTAGACATTCGGGAAACACGAATTAGTTGTTCTTTCTGAATCTTTCTGCTTAACGATTCATTGTAATCTCGCATTGATTCACGCGAAAAGGCCAAAACCGATGCGTTTAAATTACGTATGATTTTGCAAACTTGCCAAGTGAAATTGTCTGATTTATATTTTACAACAACTCGGCATTTTGGATAATTTGTTCGAATTACCCACTGTAATAATGTAATAATAATCGGTACAAAACCGGTGCAAATTACCGGATATTAATGTCCAGTAAATTCATAAAGACACGCAATTATGCATAATACATCCGCCGGTTATAATACCGCGGATCCGCGGCGTTCGCGATTCCATTCTGATTAAAACCGAAATTCCATTTTCACCGTTCCAATTATACCTACCGCGTAACATCGCATGACGAAAATATTCCACTCTCTCTCTCTCTCTTTCTATTTCTCTCTTGCTTTCTGCTCTCAAATCGCTAGTGAATCTTCCTTGCAACGTGTTCGGAGCAACGATTGCAAGGACAGCTAACGCGGCTGATTCTGAAAATTCGCGGCTGCAAAGCGGTGTAGATTCGGGGCGAAAGAGGTGGCGGAAAAGTGACGAGCAGAATCAAACGAATTCCGCGAGTTCGGCGGACAACTGCTCGGGTGAATGGCGATGGGGGGGCCGCGAAAGGCAACGGCTAGTGGGGGCGTTTTCCAACGGGGTGAAACTTTCAGTGGCTCGTTTCACGCGCGCTTAGACAATTACCAGCGACGAATCAGAGAACGGCACGCGTCGTTGCGCCGCCGCATTGACCGGAACGATGCTTTTGGCAGAGATTAATCGTTCGGCGCCGCGCGTCGTGTCACCGTTTGGCAAATACGTTTCTGTCGGGCGGCCGCCGCTCCTGAGGAGACAATACGCTCGGTCGAGGGAATAATATCGTAAGGCGTAGCGAGGGAACCGGAGGCGGAGGGGACAGGACAGAGAGAAATAGTTGCGGACATTAGCTGTCCACAGGAGCATAAGTACGACGACCGTGCGGCCGCTTCCGTAAGTACTCACGAATATGTATTAACCGTAACGCGGGGCTGCGTTCCTCCTCCGGCGGAACGGGGGGTATATCCAGACTCACATAAATTTCGCGTAATTCGCTCGCCTAATGCAAATTGCGAGCGCGCCGCGCCAGTGTCTAACACCTCCTCGATAGTATACACGAGAAGGGGATAGCGGGCGAGAACGACCCTGCCGCATCCTATTAAGGTTTCCGTTGTCTCTCCCTATCCTCTCTCCCTTCCCCTCGCCCCGACCTCTGGCCCTGCACTGTCTTTATCCCCTGTCGCATCCGTTCTGTCCGTTTCTTTCTTGCGGTTTGCCTACGCGGCTCAACCTCGGAAATCGAGGCGTGCTGAGACTCCGGTAAATGGACTCGTTTCGCCCAATGGGGGATGATTCTGCTCGGCGTAACGTGTTTTTAGTACAAGTCTCTGTGTTGGAGATGATTGAAGTTGCGTTTGGCGCGGAAGGGAAAAGGAAACGTAACGATAGTAGCACGTTTTTCTTTCTACAGTAACTCACGAAAGTACTCCGTAAAGGGACTTTAACGTTATACGTCATACGTAAGGCATTTCGAAATTTTATCGTTACGTGATACGAGATTGCAATCGTATGTTTAATAAAAATATTAGCATGTTGCGTGAATACCGTGAATGCATCTTATAACGTAGTGTATTATGCCTGCCTCAAATATTTCCGTGAGCAAGTGTATTTCTTCTTATCTGACAACAACGTAAGAAATTCTACGCTTTGGATTTATTTCCGCCTGTAAAGAATCATTTTCCACATGCTCGTATGCAAATTAACAGTAACTGATCCCTCGAATCATCAACATACATTACTACCAAGCCCTTTTTCCATTCGACTGATGGATACAACAACGAACACCATTATTGATCATTACCGACAAAATGAACCTTCGTTAATTCCGCCCGTTCGATCTTCCTGAACATTAAACCAGTCTCAAACGCAAATCAGCATGCCTCTGTTCCCGTCGATTTGTTTCCCCCTTTTAACTCTCCCTTTTCTCCTCTTCTCGTCGGTCCTTGTGATGCAAAACGTGCAAGTAAGAAGCAAAGAAGAGACACACACATACACAGAGAGAGAGAGAGAGAACGTCTTCACTGACAAGCTTCGTCACATTAATTAGCGGATCCTTCGTCTCCGGTCGCGTTAATGAACGCTCTCGCGTAATTCCGAAGAGATTCTTCAGGCTCGCGTTGCGCGCGACATAAACGAAAATAAACGAAATGCAAAGCGGAGAAAGGGCCATTCGTACCATTCGAGAAGGGAGGACCGAGTTATTCGGGAGGAGAAGAACATAGACCGGAAGTCGGCTCTATCGCAGGATCCTCCGTTTCTGCCTGGAAGCGTATCGTCGCACCCGCCGGATGAAATTCGTCGACGAATCGAGGGAAAAGGCTCGATCGTGCCCGCCAGACCCGTTTCGCGATTACCTACTTCGCTGACTTTCATCCGTTTTACGTTTCACTCGAGGACACTTTCCCCATTCGTTTCTTATTATCTCTCACCCCGTGCTATCATTCTGGCTCTGAATTATGAAAACGATGAAGCGTCTGCGCACTCGACGACGATGAAGCGAGCTGCGAACAGACACTTCGTCCCCCAGCGTGGATTCGTTGAAGCTGGAAAACGTGAACATTCACGTCGAAGAACAGAATAAAATCGTGCATTTTTTCGAGAGGAAGTTTTCTTCCGGTTGCTAATTACAAGTGAGAAAATAATTTGCTTGAGTTTTGAAACTCGAGAGATTTGGTGACTGGCGCGCAAAAAGTTTTTCTATTTGCTACATAGAAAACTAGCAGTGTTGTTCACTCGTATCGCAGGGAAATGTGAATTTCAAAAGCTTTCACAACTCGGGGACATTTAGCTGTAAAAAAATTTGATCAAGCAAATATCACGAGTCCAAAATATGTTTTATCTATTTGTACAAAATACCTTATCGACGTGTCTCTTCGGAAAAAAAACGCTGACATGTCGCGTTCGAAGCGTTTCCAACCGTTATTTCAAGCAGTGTGCTGAATTAAAGCGATTCAACGGGCACCGAATGATAAACGATGATCCATCGAATTATCACGGACGAGTAGAAGACGACATAGAGACACGCAAAGGGGCGGAGAGAGGAGGAAGAGGAGATATTTTTGTCGTGCGTCGATTTTAGGGCTGCGTGTCACCGGCAGACGAGCAGGGACGAGTTTAATGTTATCGAAAATCAGCGGGGACGTACGCAAGAGCGATTCCGCGAATCGGTGCCCGTCGTTTCTCTCTATTTGTCCCGGGACACAATGATTTCGCAAGCTGCCGCGTAAGCACCCGCACCGCGCTGCCTGCGCCTGATCAGAATGGCCGTCAGATTGCGCTTAATCGGGCCTCGGTCCTGATTAAAAAATACATGAATCGCACGTGCTACGACCGCGCAGCCTCATTTCTCTTCCGTTTAATCCCGCCACGCGCATCAACAATAGTTAAATCAACCATAGTCGCACGCATATATATATATATATATATATATATATATATATATGCTAGGGAACGCGATGTTACACGCAAAAACCATTGAATTCAACCTTGTTTCCCTTTTTTGATTTATTGATAATATTGATTTTTTCGGCATTTACCATATACATGGAATATTCTATGCTTTTCTTCTATTTTCTTCCTTCTTTTTTTTTTTTTTGTTATAGGTATTTCGAATTTTTTTTCCACGGACGCTTTTTGCGCTACCATTTTTCATGCTACCACTCGGACAGGCTATTTTTGAAGAGTGCCGTGTGGCGTTTCATCCTGACCAATTTTTATACGATGTATCTCAGCTACCTTGGAAACCGATTCCTAAATTCGCGTTCCCGTGATCGACATAACCGCTGCTTGATTACTCGGATGATTAAAATTTCGCTTTGCGTTGTACTTTCTCTGTGAACAAAAATCTGATACAAAATTATCAATTCACTCTTAGATATAAAACTCGAGGGAAGAAACAGAATGTCGTGTTTCGAGTAGACGTTAAAGGATTTATCCCTCGTAAAGGGTTAAACTCGAGAAATTACACCGTTACGAATGTCTTTGGGTAATAGTGGGTTCTCTCGGCGCGGATATTAGTTTCTGTTGATACACGTTACGCGAATGAATATTATGGAATAAAAAGTCGTTTCGCTTTTTTTTTCTCTCTCTCACGTCGTGCTTCAGCCTCTCGTGATGCGAATTCCGTGATATACGTGACGATACGTGTAACCATGCAATTAGATTTGTTACTGCGAAATGAGGTTCGAGGAAGGAAAACCCAGGGCCGTATGTATCGTGCGTGTGCTAGTGTGGCGACACGTGTACGGTGTCACGAATGAACTTGTCCTCTCGTCGTGTGTCGTGTACGGTGTCACGTGTCATGTTCTTTTCGTGTCTCGCGATACTCAACGCGGAATGCGATTATTGGCTACATTATATTCTGCGCGCCGTGGCAAAAAGTGTGCCACGGTGAAAACCGTTTCTAGGCGGGATAGGCTATAATTAAAGAATCGGAGAGCATTATTTCGCGTGAAATAAAATTCTTTCACCGTTTTCAGTACAGCGGAGAAAATTACAGATTATTTCTCGCGTTGGCCTTTCTTCCGTGGCAACGCTTGGGAATATTTTACAGATTAAACCGCGTGAAGTCTACCGCGGAAATAGAAATTTCACCGAAATACCGCGGTAATATTCTGAACCAGTGTTCTTTGTGTATTGCGTAGATTGCTGGCGCTGGAACTTTCCTCGCGCGAGACGCATGAATGCCGTCAATTTTTCAGCACGTGACACTTCAAAAAAGCTGTCGATATTGTCTCTTGACGAGATTTTTATACTTACGGTACGTTCAAGCCCGAATTCCGTTCCGAGAATGGCGTATCGTAGCGAGAATGATTTTTCTTTGAAATTCAGTAGAGATTAGCGTTAGCGTGATACGAATCACATCATGCGACCTCCTTTGCAAGCTAGACCCGCCAAAATGGTCGAGATGTGTACTCAATTTCTAGCGTATTTTCTTGAGAGATTTAAATGATCCTTTGTAAAAGAAAAATAGTTTTATATTTTAATTCCCGTTATCTTCTGGCGATATTGTTAAAACTGAAAAAAGATTCGAAAATATTCAACAGATTTAGCACGATTCGGTTCGAAATAATTGAATTAACGAAGGGGAATGACTGTGTAATTGTCGAAGCTCTTTAGAAATGTTTGTCTAGCCCGCACATTCCTGAATTTTCTGAATCGAGGTACACTCAAAGACACACGGTTCACGAGACGATCCTTCTCTCCAGTTTCCTCTTCTCCGGTTTCACGAATAAATGGCGTAGCTACTAGCGGAAAGAAGAATGAAGGTTTAACCCCCTTTGACTCACTTTTCACGTAACGGCCGTACTGCGAAAGAGAGCATCGCGAAGAACGAAAGAAAAAGTGATCGATATGTGATTTATATACATACGTGCCTACGGTTGAAAATGCTCTCGATCGGTTTTCGTCGAGTTTCACCCATCAAGTATGTGCGAACCTCGTTGCCACATTTGACGACGCGAGATTAACACGTTCGAAAACTCAGCGACAGATTATACATTGTAATTTGATACTTTCGCTCTCCGACAAGTATTTTACAAAATTATTCAATATTTTATACTTTCAGGAAACATCATTTATACTTTCATTGTATAAATTTTACGATAATGTAATTTACAATTTACAATTTATAGTATAACCAGAAATTATTATTGTATACACCTGACAATAAATTTTGAACGGAGGTATTTACAGCGATATTACGTTAATAAGTAAATAATTTCTGTTAATTTGTTATTTATGAGGAAGTAAAGTATAGTATACACTACGATATTTAGTGAGTGTAACAAATGTCAAATGTCGTAAATGTTCAATTTTGCAGTTTAGTGATAAAGTATTTCGCAGAAAAACGGACTTAAATCCAAATGATATAAATAATAAAAAGATATCACTTTGGAATTGAAGAATTTTGCACATTGTGTCGCAACTTTAAATTTTCTTACAACCGTACGCGTCACTTTTGGAGAGCTTGGAGAGGTGAAAAGCATCGAAGAATCGGCTACCGAAGTTCGCGCTCCGAAAAGTTCCGTTTCCACGGAGGGAAGGGGTGGCATTCTTCTCGACGAGTACCGCCGATATAATTTTCATTCGAGTCGACGTCATGGAAAAATTTCGCAACTGATCGCGCGAATCTGGACAAAATCCAGAAACGTATCGCGATTTTATTACCATTGCGGTCGATTCAACCGGTGACTATTCTCGCGAGGATGAACGAGAGAGAGAGAGAGATAGAGAGGAGAGAGCGGTGTAGTTCCGTCTTCTCCTCGTCGACGCGTTCCTCCCTGCCGCCTGATACTCCTTAAACCCTTCACCGTACACTTTGAGCGTCCATTGCTGGAAAATGGTGAAAAATAAGCAGCGTCGCTCATCTACGGAATAATTTATTTGGAGAGCCTGAAGCCACTAAGCCCCGCGGAAATTGTCTGCAGTCCTTTACAAAACTCCAGCCACCCCTGGTTCTTCTTCTCTCCCTTGAACCTCCGCTTCCTCCCCTCTTCTATTTCCCCTCTCTGCCTTCTCCTCCTCCACGTTTTAGCGCACACTTCTGCGCGTTTCTTTCTTCTTTCCTCTCTCCTTCGTCGAGTGAGTCAACAATACGAGAAGCGTCCATTGTCGAATGCTTTTAAATTTGAAATACAAACCGTCTGCCTTACTACCGACTCCGTTCTTCGCCCCTCTCGCGCCCTCTCCCTTCTCCTCTCTTCCGCTCGCCGACCTATCAACGTCATCGTGCACGCGCACCTTTCATCCAAAAGGCTTTCTCACTTGCATTTTTTTCTTCGTTCTCGATTTCAAACTTTCCACCGCGGTCGTTCTCTCTCTCTCTCTCTTTTTTTTCTCCCACTTTCTTGCACTCTTGCTTTCCCTCTTTGCTCTCCTTTTCGTTTCTCCCATCCTTTCCTCGGTGTCCTGTGTACCTGTTTCTCGCCCGAAGCTCGAAAGAGGAATTCGGTAGAAAAGAAAATGGCCGAGACGCGTACGCGGACAAGAACTCGCCGCCGATGAATTTCGTTCCGCTTTCCCTCGTTTCTCTTAAAATCGGATGAACGATTCATTCGCCTGGAAATCCATCGTTACGTTTAGAGCACAGTCGTCAAGAGTTGCAGCGTCTGTTTTTCTTTTTCTTCTCTCTTGGAACAGAAGAATTCGCGGATTCGCGAGGCAAATATACACGTGCGATTAAGATCACCGCGCGTTACGGTAATCTGATGCTCAACACGCGAGGCGTAATTAAAACTCCGGCTGTAACAACTCCGACTTCATACTTATCCGCGTAATCTGTTAATCTTTGAACAAACGAGAAATAACAACAACAACAGCAATGATAACGGCCCTATCTTCGCGAAAACACCGCCACGAGAATCTTGCAACGATTCGCCGATTTGAACGGTACGTTCGTTCGCGGAATGATATCGTTAATCCCGCCGGCAGTGGATCTCTAAAGATATATTCCCCGGCCTTTGCAGCAACTTGCGCTTATCACGGGCCGCGAATTAAACTGCGAAACAGAAGCTACCGTGGCATCTGTTGCTAGCGCGGTTTAATTCGTTCCCGTGCGCGCGTTTCGCGGCCGGCATTGTACGAGCGTTGTAATCACGGCGAAAACAAGTGAAAACTAGGACAAGCCGGGTGGCGGTATCTCGCCAGGCTTGCGGAATGAAATTACGGAAAAATTGGCATGCATACGCGCAGTTAGATGGTACACCGGGATCGCCCATGCCGGCCGCATGATTTACTCTAATTGTTAAGCATCAGTTTGTTCGAGAAGTCTCATTTACATCCAACTTGAAACTCGTTGTTACGTTTTCGTTCTGCTCTTTCCATTTCTTTTTTTTTCGTTTTTTTTTCTTCTTTTTTCTTTCTCCGTGCTCCCTGCCGCCGTTCTTTCGCGTACGTGGCATTTTTACGATGGAAACTGTCCGCTGATAAGGAGCGAATACGGAGCGTGCGCGTACACCTCGCGAAGGGTCAAAAGTCTTGCGACACTTTTTTGCTTTCTCGCGTTCAGCGTTTATCACGAACAATATAATTTTTAAATTGCAACGTGTATACTTTGCGGTATAATTATTAACATAGCAGAGCTGCCAGAAATGCAGAGTTGTTGAATTTAACGAAAACGTTCGATTAATGGCGTATTTGGATGAGCGGAACAATCATTTTTCTAATATTGAATTGCACGTATATAAATAGAGATTAAAAAGATTTTCAGTTTATCCCGATATTTAAGAATATCATATATTTTTTGACAGCTAAATTAATTAACTGTTTCGCCATATCTGTACTTTTATGCTTTCAATCATCAAAATCCTTTTTTAAGTGCTCGATATCATCATCGTTCGTAAGCGAAATGTTGAAAACGTAGCTTCTTATATTATATAACAAATATTGCTCTGTGCGAACGATAGAATATTGTCTAAAACATTATTCAATTTTTCTAGCTTTGAGACGAATATTCGTCTCGAGCGTGAGCATAGAAATATTTCTTTTAGAATCACGGAAATACATAGAAAGAACGCGTGACTAAATCAAGAGACATCGGCGTTAACCTTTCGGCGAGTAGTTATTCTTCCCTCCCCCCCCTCCCCCAAGGCGTTTCCAGCGCCGATAATTTATCCTTCTATTTACCGGTATCGAACGTACAACGCAGGACTTTTTGGATTTTTCATCGTGATACGACGTCGCGTATCCTCCTGGCCACAGCGAGGCATACATTCTCCGCGTAACGAACGACGTGAAATTACAATTTCGAAGCCGCGGCGTTGCTCCCATTAGTCGACCGTGTAAATCATTTTTCTCTAATGCGCGAAAAATTCGGCCGAAATATCGGCACATGAATATTTCATGCCCGGACTGAATCTGATAACGCTGCACGAAGATTTTTGATTACGATTTAACCAACTGGTTCCCACGATTTTGCCCGCGTGTGACTGTCGAAAATTCAGAGGAAACGAGTGAAATTGCGCGATCGCTTGTGCAGCCAGTTTTTCGAACGAGGAAATTTCACCGTCAAGAAATTTTCGTTGCGTTGACTATTGCAGAAGGTTTGTTATATCGAATCCATTGTTACATCGCACGTTCTACTGTTTGTCGATTAAATAATTATCTTACTTTTCTGAAATCCACTCTCGATTAAGTTTAAATTAGAATTGAGCGTTTAATTTTAATTGCACGTGGAGTATGTAATTCCATATGTACTACGATTGATTATTATAATTTTGGTCCTTCAGGAGAGTTATTTATTAGTGTATTTACTACGGAATCAATTGTATACTTTTTTTCGTAACACGATTATTATAGCTTCACTCGAGTTTAGATATTGTAACATTAAAACTCTGTTCACGAGCAATCGTTGAATAATTCACATATCCGTATTGAAATGTTTTGATGAAGAAACTCAAGCTTGTTTTGGATAAGCACGGAAAGCACAAATCCTTGATTTGCTCCAACTTGTTACACGATCATCAACTGGACAACTTTAGATATCGAATAAGAATGCGAAAAAGGCGCGATGTTTAAATACCGCTGGTTTGAATCAGGAATCTCTCGATAATAGAAATGGAAGAGTAAAATTGTCAGTGACGCTTCACGGGGTGTAAGTCAACGTCAAGGGGATTTTCGGCGATACCTGGTAACTGACGTAAAATAAAGCGGTGAAACCTTTCCCCTTTGGTGGTCTTGATACCATTCCCTCTGATATCCGGCATCGAGGAAACACGATCCCCTTAATAGCGCGTAACATCAACAGGAACTTTTCCGACCAATTCCTTTCCTTGTCAAGGAGTAAACTGTCACTGTCAGTTGAGCAGTCGAAATGGGAAACTCGTTGGGAAAAGTTACCCCTAGTTATAAATCACATCGAGACAGTAACTTAAATATTTTACGACAAAACTTGCCCCTTTTCTCCGAACTATCTGTCGACGGATGCATCTCGCTTCGGCGGCGTTTCGACCGAGTCACTTTAAAAATTCAATCGTCCTTGCTGCTTCTCACACGACTCGATTAATTAATCTAGCCACCAGGATTATCCAGCTGTTTCGCTCGGCGCTTTCGCATAGTTATATAAATTGTTTTCGATCGTTATTGGAACGAAGCGAATAAATAAATTATACGACTCGTCGTTCGTGAATTGAAATTATTTTATTCGAAGATCTGGGACGTTGATTATTTTATCCGTGAAGCAAAATTACTAGCGTATATGTAAACGTCTATGACGAAATTCGTAATAATGGACCGTGTAGTCATTATCATAATAGATAATATGATAATATATATATATATATATGTATGACAATGGATAGGAAAATTTGTGCTTAGCTACGTGATAGTTAAATTTGATAAATAATATGCAAAATTTATAGCTTGATGTGCAATTCTCCAACAATTTTAATCACATAAAATGTTCCACGTAAACTGTAACACGTGAGATCATTAACGCTACTGATTAACAGATATCCACAATTCGATAGTAAAAAGTAAAATCATTATTTGCGTGTACCACCAATTAAGAACGAAACACAGGGAAAGAAAACGTTAAAAAAAATTATGAACACGTTAAACCGTCGGGCAGAATCGGTGAATTGCAACGATATAAATGTCGAGCTGTCCGATGTCTTTTCGCTTTCACGAGTACGAAAATAAAAGAGTGTAGCTGGATAAGCGATAATCTAGCTGACTAGATAACGCTCGTCACCGTTATTAATGATCAAGCTATTCGACGAACGATGGTAAAAATTTCAGTTGGAAACGCTTGACGTTGGGATAATACGCTCGATGATCCGCGCGAGCAGAAGTTTTGACGATATTTTCATGACGCATGTCGCTGGACCGCGAGCGCACGCGTATATGGAGTTTCCACGCTGCGCATAGTATATGACGACGTATCATGAGTGTAAAATACCGCGTACACGTTGTAGGGAGCAGGTATCTGCCCTACCGGTGCATGAAATATAAATAATTAGTATGATATATAAGCCGCCTGCGGCCGCGCGGGTGCGCCCGCCGCGATATATCGACGTGACCCACGGCTTTATTTCGAGACCGGTCACATTTTGTCCGCTAAATTAGCTTTTCCACCCGCGATTTATGTCGCCCGCTTCGAGGAAATTGCTGTCAAAATAGATAACTTCGTGCTTCGTGCTTCGCGGAAAAATCTGAAGAAAACCAACCAGCGAAATCTCGGGGCCATTCCCTCTCTGTACGAGCATTCTGATTTCGATCGTTGTGTTGCGCGTGCTGTTAGCTTCGTTGAATATTCTACTCTTACCTCGACAGAGAGAGAAAGAAAGAGAGAGAGAGAGAGAGAGAAAGAGATGGAAAATAATAAAATTTCCAGCTATGAATTTTCTCTTTGAAAAGAGCGCGTATGCGACTTTAAATATTACAATTTGAAAACATTTTTTCCATATTGACAGCTCTGATAGGTACGAAAATTTTAGTCTCGAAATTGATAAATGTGGCAATATGAAATTTTCAATTACACACACGAGCCTCAAATTGCAGTTAACAATATTTGAATCGTACTTTCCTGCTTCCGTATTAATAATAATAATAATTGTGCGATATTTTTCGTTTTAATAGAACGTTACAACGAAAAATATGTTGTTGTGTTTGTTCTCTCTCTCTCTCTTCTTTTACTGAAACGTATGACTTGAATCATAAATGTTCTCTTTGTCAGTCTCGGAAGCATTGCGGCGAAAAAATTAACGTTATTATTACACTGTTGCGTTAGTTCTCCTTTTTTGGGGGAACGTTCGCTTCAGGTAGTTTTATGGAAAGCGACGATGCGTGAAAACTACGCAGCCCGTGGCTTTGGAAAAACAAAGGGGTAAATTAGTCGCGTGAGAAAAAATCAAGACGCGTGCGCTGACCCATTCAAAGCACACGGGAGGGAAAGTGGTATCACGTTTCGGTTTCACACACGAGCCCTTAAAAGCACCCACTCCAGTGGCTGGCTTTTTCCCTTGCAATAATTCACAAACGGTTCTTCCTCTTTGGTCTCTCGTCCCGTTGGAACAGCCAACTCTAGCTGAGAAACGAAATTTGCATTTTCGTCCTTCAAGCGTCTTCGTGCGCGGCACCGGAAGAAACTAATTACCCTACCTTCTTCTTCAACACCTTTCTTTCATCATTTTCAACGTGGAACGTATCTTCTCTTCTATTCCTCCGAGTACAAACTACCATCGATTTATTAAAAATTTCAATATCCCTGCACGCTAAAAAAGAGACCAGAGAGAGAGAGGATCCGCGCGAGATTGGTAAAAATAACCAGCGGAATTGTGTCGGAAATGAAATGGAAGGGAACAATTAAATCACATTGTTCCTTTCAGCGACGTATATTCGACGGAAGCATAGCGTAAAAAGTGCATAGAGAGCTGGTCTGGTCAGTTTTTACGATACAAGTGGGAAAAAAAAAGGATAACGACGAGGAGACAGATAGCGCGCCACTGACTGGCACACGCTGCTTTCCTCTCCCCCGATGGTTCGCAAAACCATTCCTCGCGCGCTCTCCTCCGCCGCCATCCCTCGTGCTTTCGCTAACTCTCGGTCCCTTCAACTCGCCTCATAGAGCCACATTCTCGAGCGATCCATTTCCAGATTAAACACGCGTAAAACTCCACTCTCTGGTGCGGTACACACAAGAACCTCCGTCCCGCTCTATGCCACGTTACACCTCTATTTCCGTCCCACGGCACACCTCCCCCCCCCCACCCTCGCGAGTGCCACCCCTACGGGAATACGTGGGGTCTTATCTATCCCGTTTTGCGCATGAGTGCCAGGGGTGGGAGGCAGCCTTTAGAAAAAGAGGCACGGTTTTCGTTCACGAAGGTTCGTTCAAAAACTCGTTCAGGGAAATCTGTCACTCCGAAGGAACGAGCTTTTTTCCTCGTCTCTCAGCCCGGGGTTTGCCCTTTTCGGACACGCGACGAAAGGCGCGCCAACCCTCGCGTCGCGCGGAGGGAAGCGGCTACGTTTCATAATAAATCAAGTATCGTCGTGGCCCGGAGATAAGGGTGGTTCTTTGTTTCGGACGCTGATGTTGCCAACCCTCGACAGAAATGGAAATAGGAGGAAGATAAGCTGGAAATCGTGGAAGAGTGATGTCGAGGAGTTAGTTTCACGGAGTTGGACTTTTTTCTTTTTTCTTTTTTTTTTTTTTTTGCTTCACGCCGTCTCGCTTGACTGCGATTTGATTGGCAAACGTGGCGAGTTTCTGACGTGTCAGTCGATTTACGTGAGTAGTCCTCGAAGAAAAGTAGTTCGAGTTATAGATGAAATCTTCCGAGAGACCATGAGAACGAAACAGTTGGAAATATTTGTCCTATTTCTAACTTTCATATAGGTAATTGTAATTTATATAATAACCGTTTATTTATTCTTCCCATTACCAGTTATTTTTCGTTCACATATTCAAGCATACAGATTTGACAAGCAACAGTACGTTCTACTTAATCAGAATTGTTTCCTTGACACGACAAAAGATTGTATCCTACCCAGTTAAGAGCTTTACATCATTTTTCCACCGAGCCTATCGTGTATTCTGACAACAATTTCGAAAATATTTCTATACTAGTTCTGAAAAAAAAACAACACAAAACCAGAATGCACGTCTCGTCTCATTCATTGGTTGAATTCTCTTCACGTAATCCTCTGTATATTTATGGAAGTGAAAAAATATAAATCATCGAGGTCGCGAAAAAAAATAAAAAAACAGGGTGGGGGAGGGAGAAAGCGGGGGTGGTATGCGGGAATCAATCTCGCAACGTACACTGTGAAAGAAACGTTCCATTACGGAGGGGAGACGCAATGATCGAACCAGCAATCGAACCAGCGTGTACACGTTCCCACGGAGTAAGTAGTTAGGGACTTTGGAATCAGCCGGTGGTCCGGCAGTACGCTGGGAACTCGCAAGGGTGTTGTCGATTATCGAAGTCGAAGCCTTCCAGGTAATTGCATAGTTCGTTTTCTTGTCCCTAGCCCTGTTATTGGAAACACTTAAGCCGATAAGACGTTGCGAACGTTCGGCCGAAGATCCGCGGTGATTTTCATAAATTAAACCGCGTGCTCTCTCTCTCTTTCTCTGTCTGTCTGTCTTTCGTTTAGTCGCGAAAGCGAAAGTGACTGCAAACACGGCCAGATTGAAAATAGCGTACGAATAATTTCTCTGACAGTTTCACGAAATGTCTATAGAGAGAAGTAAAACGGAATAGAAGTACGTGTAACGAGAAAGAGAAATAGAAACGAAGAAATAAAGAAATGTAAAAGGAGGAGAGTAGGAGAAAGGACATTGTTATTCTGGCCGCTTAAATAATTCATAAGCAATATCACACCGTTGCCGCGGTCACGTCTCGGCTTCCCTCCTGATTGGCTCGAATTTACGAGCCATTGTCGCCTGATTGGCCGCGCTTGTGCGACGGATGGTGGTTTCGTAAAGAAAAGCACTTTATCGCCTGAAAGCATTGACGTGCCAGCCGAGCAGCGGCCCATGCATGAAAAGGACCAAGAAAGGGAAAGGAAGGGCGAGAAAAAGAGGGAACGAAACGCTTGCGGTAATTTCTCCAACGTAGTCTCTTCTCTCTCTCTCTCTCTCTCTCTCTCCCCATCTTTTTTCTCTCTTTCTTTCGTTCCTCTAGCTGTCCCTCTTCCTCCTACGAACACCAGACTACCCGCTTTCACTTCGATTTAACTTTGTCAAATTCCTTCGTTCCGCTCGCACAGAAACGTACCTTCGAGCATTCTGCAAGGCGCGAACAAAGTGAAGGCAAATTGAGTCCTGTTTCTTCCTTCGTTTTACTGTTGTCACGCTCTTACTTCGCGCAGACGGCCCGGACGATTCTTTTTCGAAATTCCTGTTGCTGTACAACGCCGGTTTAATATCTTTAAACCGTTCGGTACGAGGAAAGTATCTGCAGCGAAATATCTTCTTCCGCGAAGGTATTCTTTTTTTTCTTTTTTTGAAATTTTATTATTGAAGGTTCTGAAAACACTCCTGTTGCGTGTAGTATTTTGCAATGGGTAAATATTTGACACGTTGTTGGTTGTATTTTCATAGTCTTCGGCCTTCTTTGTCACTGTTTGATCAGTCTCAGTGAAATTAACAGTTTTCAAAGTAAACATCGAAGCGCTCACATTTATGTCATTTATTAATCAACTTTTCCCGTAAATTCTTATTGGTTTGCAATTACGTATATGGAACTTATAACTTGTAGCATGTGAGGAAATAAATTTTGTAGTTTTCGTGGAAGAATAGAATTTTATTCCATTGTTGAGTTATTTTACTTGAGCTATTCTATTACTGGAGTTATTCTTACATTCAGTGAAAACGGACATTCAAACTCAGACACGCAAGAGACAGAGCCAACGCGTTGCTTTGACATTTAAAAGCCATAATTAGCCTCTTTTACGAATTTTTTAAATTTTAAACTGTAAAATTGTGCGCAATGCACATGATAAAATGCAATGGAAAATATCCAAAATAAATTGCTACTAACTATAATTGGCGCACTGTAACAAACTGCGCTTTTCTATTTCTTCGATCGCATTCGCAAAACCATAAATTCACACAGAGATCCGCAGTTTAATCGTCATCACTCACACGCGATCGCCGCATGTAAATTCAACCGGCCACATTTTACCATAATTGATCTTCGCCAGCAGAGGCCAGGGCAGAGCAGTCCACCGCAAAATCTGTCGCAACTATTCGACAAGTTGACGATTCAGATGGGCGCCTGGTTCTTCCGCGAGGGGTGCCGCGAGTTCGTGAAGGCATATTATGCCCGACACACACACTCTGCCGCAAGCTGCAATTTCAGTTCGGTCTGCTGGACCTCGTTGTCCGTGACACTTTGACGCAACTACGGACAGAGAGAACGGTGTCCAGGGGGCGCTTGTGCAAGGCAGTTATGAGTTGCTTAATTGTTTTGTCACTGTTCGTCCCTCCACCATCTCGTTCGTTCATCGTTCTCTCGTTCTTCCTTGTCGTCGTCGTCGTCGTAGTGCGTCTCCAGTAGAGAAAGCCCCGTTTTACTCTATCCCCCCCCCCCTGCCACCGTGCCTGTGTGTTGTTGCCTCTGTTACCGTCCTGGCAGCCCTGTCGTAGGAGTTCCACGAATGCTCGGCATCGTTTCCGGAATAGTACTGGCTTACCCCTTGACAAGTTATCTGTGGGATTCTAACGTTAGGAAAATCGATATCGGGACACCATTGTTTGCCTGCGGAGATTCGCCGGATGGACCGCAAGGAATAACTGTTGCTTAAGTTATTCACACGCCGAGGGAAATCAATTCGATGCTGTCCCCTCTCGTCGCCGACTTCCTTTTTCGCTTTTCTCGCGGAGCCCGAGATGCATATTTATGAAGCGTTCGGAACACGTCGAAAGGCGGTTCCCACCGACAGACTCGGTAATACGTTTTCGCGTGAACAGACCGGGGCGAAGAGAACGAAGAGAAACGGGCTTGCTGTGTAGATTCACTTGGATTTAGCAGTTTCTTTGAGGACGGTGGTTTTAGCGTTGGTATCGATTCGATCGTCTTTAATCGCTCATTAATGATAATGTTTAACTGATAAACTTCCTAATAAATTCTCGTACGAATGGGAAATATCTTTCGTAAATTTCAAGTTAATAATGAACATTGTACGTGCTGTTTCGTTTTTTAAAACGTGCATTTTTTTGCATGTAGAAAGCAAAGAGAAATTGGTTTGTTCTTATACTCACTTGAATTTAGTAATTTCTTGAGGGGGAATTTTAGTGCATTGGCATTGATTCATCTTCTTTCAATGGAATATCCGTTACGAAGTCTGATAGATATTAGAGGGTTGAACGTTTCCAAAAGGAAGTTTTCGTTGAATAAAATGAAGAACGAACGAAAATTTTTTCGCGAAATTTAAACGTACTATCCTCAAAATTAATTTGTTAACTTCCATTAAATATTACTTCTCGATTTTCTGACTGCTGGCTTTTTGTGGCTATTTTATGCGACCTATGAAGGTCTGTTCTACTTCTCGGGGTGAAGTAGTAGGAAGTTGTTTTAAACAGAACACGGAATTGCTTTCTACGATATTTTTAAACATTTATACCAGAGTCTGTAAAAAGGCTGAGACGTCACACGAACGGTTGAATATGCCAGTTTTTTATGCGCGCAAAATTTTTAAACTTTAAAAGCCAAACTCTACAATACAATCATACAATATAAATTACTGATACGAATGTATGTAATATGAATTACTGCGAATTACGATCTGGCATTTGCATGTTACAGATTGCTACTACTACTTCATATAAACACTTATCGTATGTATCGCAGCTCGTTACTCGATACGCCCACAAGCGCTAGATCCTTTCTTAAGGAAATTAAAGAATATCTACGTCCGACTTGATTTACGATCGATCTGATAAATTCCAGAACCCATGCGAATATCGTTATTTAATATCGGCGAGGTCGAAACCTCGTGACCATAAGAAAATTGTTCGCCTCCTTTTGAGTTATTACCCTCGCGACTTATCTGAACGGACGATCGATATGAAGATCGACAGCATTGTACACAATCGACTATCATACATCCCTTAATCCTCAAGTCAATAAACCTTAACGCGTTTAAAAACTTCGATTTTCCAAATCTCCCAATTCGATTCACTTTCCTCCGTTCAATGCTGCGTAAACACGATCGTTTTTATGCAATGAAGAGAACGGGCGAGCGAGAGAGAGAAAGAGAGAGGAATCTAAAGTTGTTAAAATGAACCGGGGTGTAACATTAATTAGTAACTTGTAGTAGCCGCTTTGGAGGTTGCGTAACGGCGAAGTCGATGCAGAAAACCGAGTACGCGCGACGGCAACAGCCGAGAGAAACAGAGAGAGAGAGAGAGAGAGAGAGAGAGAGAATAAGGGAGGGGTCGACCGGGAGGAATTATTAGGGGTTTCATTAAGTCGACGCGAAGACTAGAATAAAGGGTGAAAGCGGCGAGCAAGAAGTAAGGGAAAAGAATCTTACGGGAATTCGAGATTTCGAAATCCCGTAAGTGGAAGCCAACTTTATGAATGCCGACCGGCTTCGAAATCGAGGCTTTTCATTGCTCCTTTAAGAATGATTGCTTTATTTGTCAGTGAAGAAGAGAGAGAGAGAGAGATAGAGTGAGAGAGGGGGAATGGAAGAAGGCTAACGACGACTACGGATCAATCGCTACTTCGAGGATGGCTTTTAATCAAACTTTAATCCTGGCCTCGACGATCTCACCGACGAGCGGTCGGGGGAGAAGAGAAACGGAGAGGAGGGTGTCGTCGATTTTATATTGTAATCGCGGAGACGTGTCCCCGTGGATGCTTTAATCATGCTCGAATCGTCGATCGGATAATATGCCCCGCGAGGTGTATGTTTGCTTACGTTCCGTCCCGTCGAATGGAAAATCTGTGCATTACGCGGGGGCTAACGTCTCGCTTCCGTTGAAATTTACCGCCGGAGGATTCGACAGGCGCTCGCATGAGCGCGATAAAATATGAAACGCTCTTCTCTCGGCTTGTACGCACTCTTGAAAATTGAACTGACGATTTTGAACACGAAACATAAGAGGGCTCCTTGGGCTTTTCGTGGGCGGCTTCGTGGACTCTCAGATCACTCGCGATTTATTTCAACTCCACCAATGAGGGAAATGGATCACGTGGAAGAGAAAAGCGAGAATCAATCCTGTCTTCGTTTTCGAGCGTTTGTAGATTCGCTCGATTAAATTTAATTTAATGAATGTTCAGTTTTTTGTTCCTCCCGATTGATTCCGTCTCGTGTATTCAAGTTGTCGTTCGATTATACATTGCCAATAAATGTTTCACGGAAGACATTTATTTCCAAACGAGAATATTGTCAGAAATGAGCTGCGCATTTATCCGGAGAAAAGCAAGCTGTAAACGCGCCAATCGACACTGACGGACTTTTTTGCTCCCGTTTATTCCGTTACACCTCCGACTCGTTTCCGTTTGAAAAATTCTTTCGTATTTACAATGCGTTTGAGTTATAGCGCCCCTTTGCATCCCTCGATAATTTGTCATCCGGTCGCGACCCACTTTTTTTTTGTTTTGTTTTCTTCCTCCTTTTTTTTCTGTTTTGCTTTTTCATCTCCCGCTCTTTTCCCCTTTCAGCTAGTCGGGTTACGTTCCATTACTTGCGTGTAGAAAATAAATCTGCGTTATTCCCCCCGTCGCAGTTGTTTCAATTTAATTCGTCCATTTCGTAAAATCATCGGTCCTTGCGCGTTGCCGCGAGGAGCAACAAAACGACCCGAACAAAGATGGGGAATATATCACCGAACACGCGTTCCACAGCAACGAGCGATCGTGTGTACACGTGTTGCTGTGAAAACACGACGATTATTGTGTTTCGTTCGAATACGGTTTTTATTCGACGTACAGGGAGAAAGAGAGAGAGAGAGAGAGAGAAAGTGACAGAGCGAAACGAGCCGGTTTCAAAGAACTCGGCAATCGCGTTCAATTAGTAGTAAAGTTTGTTTGGAGACACCGTTTAATATACCAAGCCCGTTTGCGATTTTATACACGCTAGGCGCGTTATAGCAAACGGATAATTTAATATATAACGCTTGTAATAATTCTCAGCCGTTGATTATTTGCTTTACAAGCTACAAGGCCGTGATAATATAGACCCGTGTGTGTTACTGCACGAGGCGTGTTTACGCTGCGCTGTTGTATTTACAAATATTGTTAGAGGGTGAGATTGTTGAAAAAGAGAGAGAGAGAGAATGTATATCGCTCGCGACTCACACGCGGGTTGAAATTTATTAAATTGCCAGGGCGCAGCTCGCATTTCTCACCGGCTGTCAAGAATACGTTGCCGCGCGAGAATTTCCTTATCTTTCTCGCACGATTAATGAAATCGCAGATTTGTGTCTGCCGGTACATTTTATTTAGACACACGTACGTACGTGCATTTCATTCTGATTTCGTGACAGGCCTTCCCGGCACGATGGAAACACAACGCGCCTCGTACATCCGAGTTATAACTGGTGTAAAATCACACGCGGAAAAGTTATTATACGCTGCCGTTGTTACAATCACTCTTGAGCTTCCAGTTTATTAATACTCTTTTACGTCGTAATAACAGATTTTCGCTGGATTATACCAGAGATAGAAAAAAATTTTTTCATTGGAATTCCTTTTATCGCCGTGTCACGTTAAAAATTCGTGGCGCTTTTAATATCATGACTATCGAAATGTCGTTCGTTCACCGATGTTTCTATATATAAAATTGACGCATTGTCTTTGTCAGACACGCCTACGTCTGAACACGTCCATTTTCACTGAAACGCAAAAAACGAGGATACGGAAGCTCCACGGATGAAATTCAATTGCGCCGTTATCCACTTCGAACGAAATTCATTTCCTCACGAACCGCGGATTATCTTCGTAGTTGCGAGTCCCGAGCAGTGCAAAACCTAAATTGGCAGCAACAATTTAAGAATAAATATACCCCACCGAGCCGCTATTCGAGCGGATTACGCGACGCAACATCGTCGAAAATAAGAAACGACGTAAATCCCGGCGTTTTAATATCTGCTTATTCTAAAAATGGTTAATTAAAACCCGGCGCGCCACCTCTGCGTGCAGAGGCGGCGTTCCTCTCGCTGCGCTCTCGTAATATCCATCCAGGCTAAGCTCCGTTGAAATATCATTGAACTAATAAACTTCCCTCCACTCTTCGTTTACCCTTCGCAACACGGTGCATTTACATAACAAAAGGCGCAAATACTTTAGCGAATCAGAAAGAGACGATCAACGGCCTCGGTGGTTTTTATATTTTGACCCTTTTACCTCGTCTAATTACTTTTTGCCTTCAGAAAATTAACCTTCAGACAGTGGATAGTTTCGTATATATGATTTAGCAATGATTTGGCAATTATTCTAGTCTAGAAAGTGTAATTAAACACTGAGAAATAAATATATCGCCGAGTATTAATATTATTCGTTATTATTATTTTTATCCTAATATACTGCTCGCTGCTGTCATTCTCCGAGAATTAACCGTATACGCTCCAATATATCTTTCACATTGCAACCTTCAGCGACGTTTTATATTATATACGAGAAATGTGTTTCGTACATCAGGTACTGATGTACAAGGCAAGAAAAGGGGTTAATAAAGTTGGATTACGTACGAGTCGTCCCCGACATTTTCTCGGTCTTTAATTCGATTTCCCTTGACCGGATATGGTTGGACCCGCTGTTATACGTTCGTTCGTTTCTCGACCTGTCCCCCGGCTGCTGCCTTTTCCCTCCGTAAAAAGGGAGTTCATCGTGTCGGCAGATGCCGGCTGCTAAAATGTTCAAGCCCGGGCTTGGGCCAGGCGATATTGGCTGGCGCCGAATGCCGGTGACGTTGTCGAGAAGATTTCTGACAAGCGTTGTTATTAAAAATTCCCTTGCCACCTGTACGCCGGCTGCGCGCGAAAAAATCGAAATAGTCGAGAGCGTACACGGGACTGCAGCGCGGAATAAATCGTGCTATCGATATCGGTGTCGCTTCAACCTCCGCTTCACCTTTCTCTCCTATTTATTTCTCTAATCATTTTATTTCTACTCGCTTTTCCTCCTCTTTTTTATACACGCGTGTCTATTCTTTTCATTCTTTCCAACTCTTTTTCCGCTTTCTCCCCAACATTTTTTTTTCAGCTTCTTTCACCCTGTGGTCACCTCCGTTATTGCGCATTGTTATATTTATCTATCGTACGAGCGACGTCAAAAAACGAGCGGAAATACGTACGCAAGAGACAGATAGGCCGCTCATCCCTGTTCGGGTAATAATTACGCACGATCGCACAGGAATGTTGCTCAGTCGCGGCGGGATGTTTTGTTCTAATCAGAATGACCCAATTACGCGTTAATCTGCTACGATAAAAGCTGGCATTCGAAAGGCTTGAATATAAATAGCCCCGCGAACAGGTAACCACGGCTAATTTCTCGATTAACCTTTCCTGCTGATTTTATAATTCACGTTCCCGCCCGATTATTTGGACAGTGTGTTATCGAGGAACGTCTTTAAATATAACTTTGATCGTGCTTCTTCGATAAATCGCCTATTTAATCGAAGTAATTATTTTCACCAATGAACAAATTCCAAAGTTACACAAATTATTAGCTTGGAGATTCCAAAAATGTTTGAAGTGGATCCGTTTGCAGTCACTTTTAATTATGTATTATCGATCCACGTATTCAAATATTATTGTCCAGAGAAATAAATCTTTAATGCTCAATTAATGTCTTTGGTAGTTTCCAGAGAATTTTCTTTCCAAGTGTAAAATAAAATATAAAATTACAGGAATATTCTGATCATCCGTGAAAATTAATATAGCGTGGTTTCAGTATTTTTATGACAAGTCTCTTTAACATTGAATAAACATGATTTGCGATATATTTCTTCTTTAGTGTGATTGATTATTACTGACAAATTGAAATCGTAAGAAATGATAGTTCACGTTCACCGATGTGAGAGTTACGTGGAAATTTCTTACGTTTAGTTGTTGCAACGAAAAGTCCTGCCACGGATTAACTCTCCGAAATAGAAGGGAATCATAAACTGTAAAAACAGTCGGGAAAGAAGAATCAGCAGCGTGCTAGTTTCAAATTGAATCGCCGCAGAATTTGCAACATTTCGCGTAAAATTTCAGGCGCAACGTAGCTGAGGGGGAAAAAGTTGGTTCTTCAAGGCACAGCCGACGTGCACGCTAAATTTTATCATTCCCATTTTTCTATTCTCCGCGTGACGAACCTACTAACTAAAATAGAAAAAAAAAAAAAAGAAAAAAGGGAACCTAGCGCATATCCGGCGCGCTTTATCCCGCCACGCAGTCGAACCTCCGAGTTCCAGCGAAATTCTAGCCCGCGCTGCTAAATGATAAAACCGGATTACGCGACGCTTTCCCTCCCCTCCTTTTTTTCCCCTCCCTTCGTTACTCGCAAGCCTTTCAATCGGGAGAAATTACGAGGAGCCTCTTGTCAACCTTCACGCTATTCGAAAAAATGAAAATTTTCTGGAATTCCGATGCGAGACACACCTGAATAGACAATGATACATATATACGTGTTTACCTGCTGCTCGTAAATACAATTTAGTCTGCTGAATTTTATTTCATGAATAAATTGTGATGAATTAGTAGTTGAAAGTACCGTAAAAAGTCATAAGACAATTGCTATATCGATGCTGAATGAATAAAATAAAAAAATAAAAAATAAAATTAAAAAATTATACAACAAATGAATACTATAAAATGGATCAGATATTTTTGCATAGAGGCTTTAGTTTAAATATAAATCCAATCGGATCGTAATTACCGTTACGACGATTACAAAGAGTAGAACCAGCTTGATTTATTCTTGTAAAAAATAAATGAGGTTACTTTTGACGTAGTCTCGTGAAAGTATAAATCGGAGACCTCGTCATTACTAATGCACCGGTGATTATTTATCTAGTTCTAGATAGTGCCTATGTTTCACTCTTTTAAGTTATAAATTGGCATAAATATCCTACTGGTTAGACCCTAGCTGATAATAAAACTGCAAATGATGTCGCAAGATACACGTGCAACGTTCGACTACTTTCGCGAATCACTGTACGTACGTGAACGTACACGTAACAGAGGCACGAGCGTTGAAAATAATAACGCGACTCGAATCGAAACGAGCCGAGTCCATTTTTATCGCCAATACATCTCGACAGCGAGGAACACCGATGGTGGAAACCGTACGGCAGCCAGGTGCGCAGCTGGCGCGAATATTAAAGGCAATCGGTCAGTTCGCATAATAACTGACCAAGCCTATCTGCCTGCAGATATAATAAATTCGCCTTCTCCGCGAGTTACGATAATTTACGATGGTCGTTCGCGGTCCGCGGACGTAACGAATTGTATCTTGACGGACGTGACGTACGACGCGAAATGAAACTCGCAGCTAGGCGCCCGATAATATAGTTCTCACGTGGCGCAGGTTTTTCACGCCTCGCTAGCCGCACCGCTGAGATATCGCCGCCATTTTAATCGATGGTGTTATTAAACCACTGTTGGAGCAGATTGTCCAGCTTTGTCGCTGATTTTCATCGCGTTAGTAAATTACGAGTAAGTATTTCTATATTCACGAGAGTATACGATGCGTGAAACTCGTGGTTAGATTAAAAAATTATTATATTATTACTAGTATAAGGTTACGATGAAAATTTCACACCCTGCGAGATTATATGCGCAGATCTTGATCGAAATTGTTAAATTTCAACGCTGCAATTAATCTCGCTTAAATAAAAACCGATGCGAAAATGAGCGAGAGAAACGACGGGTCAGGAAAAGAAAGGGAAGGAACGAAATGTAAATACTCCGAACGTGCATATTCCTGAAATTCATCCGCAAGAAGTAGCTAATGAGCGCAATGTATGCACGAAACGGGTCCAATTTATTCTCGTTCAACCAATTATTTATCCAACGTCGAAGTAATCGTTGTGCAATTTCGTCCCACTTTATCCAATTTCCAATTTCTACATTCCATTCTCAAAAAAAGATCCGTAAATCCGGGGGCCGCCGGCGCGCAATCAGAAGCAGCAGAGAAATACGAAGCAGCTTCTTCCGCGCGCGTGCGGAAGTTAAGAAATGTTATTTTTCAATCTTCCCGGAACGCGAAGTTCTTTGTCGAACAGGTCCCGGCAGCAAAGGAAACTTCCCCATACCCTTTTACTACATCCGATCGTAATCTACTCCGGCAAATAACTTACATTACATTAGTTTCTCTATATCTCGGGTGACGTCTCAAACTACCGAGAAATGACAGTTGTGACGGCCATTACGGCCAGTTTCGAGGATACCGTGGAAACTTTATGGCTACGGCAAGAACATCGAAGTTGCCCATACTTTCCAGCTCTCTACGCCAACAGGAATCTCCTCCTTCTTCCCCGTATTTTTCCCGATGTCCACAGGAGCAGCGGTAGTGGGGGGGGCAGAGAGGGGGAAGGGGGCGCGAGTGCTATTATAATCATTGCAAACTACCGAAAGAATCTTGGTATGTTCCTCGGATCGCAAACACTTCAATCGCTCGTTTCGCGGATACTTCCGCGGGGAACAATATCATCGCCAACTCGTCGAACCTTTTACTGCCACCCCGATACGAGAACTTGGAGAATTTACAGTTTTTTCTTCGGGAATTCGCTTCTCCTCTCGCGTGGAAATTCCAGCGTTACGACGTAATGGTATCTTCAGATGTAATGGACGGATGTTTGCCGGTTTCCGAGCGTGATTGTTACTTTCGTAAATGGGACTTCGTTTGACCCATTGAGAATCAGGCAACAGCTCAGCGCATCGATCTTTGGAGATTTCGTGAAATTGTAAAATTTTGAATCGGTGTTTTTGATTCTTCACTTTCGCAGAATTTCTCCATCAGAAAAGGTAAATTTTCGTCCTGCGACTTCGAGTGAAATCAAAAGTCGAACGTGCAACGCAAAATAAAATTGAACACTTCAAACAATTTTCGTTTCGACTTCGAAACTGCCGTATCGCTGCATCTTGTACTCTTCCTGATCCAATTCTACGCCTACTTTGCAACTAGGAACGTCCGACAATCCGAGGAGTTCAAGGGCAATATATTTACCGGTAGTGTGCCGGTACGGTTGATGCAAGTACAGTTTTCGCTAGAGAGACGGATAACGGGAAAGAAAAAGAGGCTGTACCATCCAGAGCCTCGGTTTATTGTCTCTGGCCCAGTTTTCAAGCGATGACTGTATTGTCCGGCTCGGCGTCCTCCTTCCAGCCCCTCCCGCATGCACCCTCTTCTTTCGTGCATTTTCCTCTTTGTAGACCTTTTCGATGTCCGATTCCCTTTTAGACGCTTCGTTTCCCCGGCTCGCGTTCCGTTTCTTTAGTCCTCGCGTATGAAATCTTCCATTTTCTGTTTCAAACCGACCGTGCCTCCTTCCCCTCTTCCCTCCCGGCTTCACTCCTCTTTCGCCCTCTGTCTCGCGGATACGCGAGAAATCGGAACGCGGAGATCGGTGGCGGAGAGAGTGCATAGCGGAGCGCGAGAAACATAGCTGGCTAAAGCCGTTGCAGTGAAAACGCGAGAGCGAGCTGGCAAAAGGGAATGGTCGGTTGTCGTGCAGCGAGGAGAGGAGGGAGTGGGTGGAGAAAAAGAGAAAAAAGGAAAAAAAAAGGAACGACAGCGCTAAGAGACAGGCACAGCGTTTTAAAATAAGCGACAAAGACGCGCTCGATCAAAGAGGCGGCCGTTTCGTCGCCGGAACAACAAACGGAAGGGCAGGACGACGACTACAACGACGACGATGACGACGGGGGTGGACGAAGGCGAGCGGAAACGAGCAGAAACGAGATCGACGAAGTGATTAGTGGGGAAAAATCAACGCGGTGTATTTGCCTTTAATTTGCGGCGTGAATTAAGCGAGTGTTTGACAAGGAACGCGAGGCATCGCGAAGAAGCGTGGCAAACGAGAATCGACTGTGGCTCGACTGGAAATTTAATAATAATTCCTCCACTGGTCGCGTCCTTCACTATCCTCAACGCTGGTCAAACACCGCGCGATATCGACGATTCTGTTTCCGTCTCCTTAGTCCCTCGGCTACCTCGGTCGTCTCTTTTGATCTTTCGTTCGTTTTACGTCTTCACTCCGTGCGACCATTCGTCTTCCTTCTCATCTGTCGTTCTTCATTTCTTCTCTCTTTGTCCCCCTTTCTCCGTTGCTCTTTGCCTCCTCCGTTCAACGAATCAATCCTGTTGTTCGAAGCGGGACGGGGGGGGGGCACCGCCGAAATAGAAATAAATTATAAGCGAGCGGTGTTTAAATAGCTAACGAGTGTCGGTCTCGGGGAAATAGAAACGAAAGCACGGTAAATAGGTGGAGAACTCTCGGGTACTGCACGTAGCACGGCGTTCCGATATCGAACGCCAGTGATTTCGCGAGGATGTGCAGTCTGTTTGCTCTTAACTTTGCCGTAATTGCAACTTGATTCCTCGGATTTCTGTAATGTATATACACGTTTCGTTTGAATTAGTTTATCACGTGCCGGATGGAGTGTCCCTCCTTTCTCTTTTTTTTTCTTTTTCGTTTTGTTTCATTTTGTCACGGATTCTTCTCCGAGGAATTCTTGGAAAATAAAATTCTACGAAATTTGAATAACATTTTTCTAGAAACGCGGGATTAGAACTAGTAAACTCGATTGTGGGATATAGGAAAGGAGGTAAAGCATAAAAATTCACTGGTGAATTCGATTTTCAAATGAGGGGTCTTCTCGCGGAAACGTACTTGGCTTAAAATTCGACGCCGTAATATTTTATTAACCTCCTTATCATACGAATGTGATTTTTAACATGAAAATTCACTCGTTCTGTACGCAAAATATTCTTCGACGCACTCTAAATAATCCTCAAGTTACATTGAAATAGAATGTAACACCGTTTGTCGTGAAATAAAACTGAGAAAATGTAAAGTAGCGGTAAGTAGTATCAGACCGTGTTCGGTCAGACAACTGACAATATACAAACCAGCACCAATTAGCTTTCGTTCTTTGCACGCAAAAGATAATTTTAGATACTGCACCTCTGTAGAATGTTTTAAAGATATCAATCTGCGAATAAAAGTTCTGTCCAAGTTGCACAAAGCAAACACCTCTGCAAAGTATACTCTCTGCAACTCTCTCGCGAAGCGAACGCGAGGATCTCTTCTGAGAGAATGAAAATAGAGAATGAAAATTTCGAAAATATCAAATAATCCATTTGCTGAAGTTTTCCTGAAAACGGAAACTGAACACTTCCACGGTGATGTAGGAAACGAAATTGCGGCGGGAAATTTACTCGACGATTCGACGCGGTTCGTTTTCAAAATGTACTTCCAGGCCGTGAATTAGGCCGGCACGGTTTCATGCTCGTTCTCAAGTGCTGATACCGTGCTACCTGTATGAGCGCGGTGACATAAAAATTGTAACGCTGCACGACCGCGTAGCCTACATTTCTTTATGGATACTCCGTGCTGCCGGTGAAACTCATTACTTTGGCATTCTCTCCAATAAGAGGCAGGGTCTTTTTCGCGGCCGATTAAAATTCAGCGTGCGTGCAGGGACGGGCTCGAGGAAAGTTTGCCGCAGCCCGAGAAACGCGCGTCATTGACATAAACCGGAGGAAAATAGGAGGGAACAGGCAGGACAAACGGATTAAGTTGTACGTGAGGAATCTTTGACTGCGTCGCGTTCCGCGCGCGTTTTATATTCGACCCGTCTGCCACTTGAGAGAAGATGGCGCCTCCGCTTGCTGACGCGAGCAACTGTATCGTACACATCAGTGTACTTTCGCGAATTACACTGTGGAAACAAGTTGGAACGTCTCTTAAACTTCTTCGGATTACTAACGATTTAAAAAAAGTTTTTTCACTTTTCGGGACAGATTTGCAACTAGAAAGCGTCGAGTGTGATAGATCAGGCAATCTCAAGTGATTAATTTCAGACGACAATTACAGATTAATAGCTGATGAATCCTGATCTCAAGAAGATGCATTGAAGAATGGAAAAAGAAATATGACTCGCAAGTCGCGTGAATATTGAGCGAAGATGACAAAGACAAAACTTTCGTACTATCGGGAGATATTTTTTTCGGTCGCCACACTGTGCGCATGTCGAAGCTACTCGATACTTTGCGAAACTGGCAAACCGGCACGGCTGGGACAGACAGAATTACAGAGGACGATGGAAGGATCCACGGTGGGCGGAGGGTGAAAAACGCGAGGAAGAGGGAGAGGAACGCCGCCGTGAAGGGTTAGAGAGTTGCTCGAGTGTGGGAAAATCTCCCACTTGTAGCTCGCAGATATTTACTTCGATCTCAGTGAGACTGGAGTTAAATCTTGAATGACACTCAGACCGTTCTCTCTCTATCCATCTGTTTCAACCGCCTTCCCCTGTCGAATGTGGAGTGTTGAAAGAGTCTCGACACGAGATCGACCTCGAGAAACAAATTCCATCGTGCCGCCCCGTCCTTCGAATTTCATTTACCGGCGGCAGTACGAATACACGAAGTTCGAATATACCGCGATAGAGTTATTCCAACCATCTTGATACGGCTCCATCTTGAAACATTCACAGAGTAATGAGACAAACATCGACGAGACAGGATATTCAAACAAATTTATATTTTTATGTAGTCAACTGGAATTTCTTTGAGTAAGAACGACGATGGAACAACTGTGAATGTCATCGTTATTCGAATAACTTTTCGTTCGGCAAGTAAAAATTACACCTTTGCAGAGAAGCATGATCACTATCGCTATAAGTATTTCACGTCAGCGAACTAAATGATCTGTTTCCGAAAAAAAATGTATTCACCATCGAATTTGAGAAAATTGCTCAGTTCGATCGAGATGTAGTTTTCGTTCGACATAGATCCGTAAATCAAGAAAAATTAAGAATGCGTTCTTGAACACGAAACAATTTGTCATTTTACACGGAGAAAGGTGGCGCGGTAGTCGCAACGTGTATAACGCGACGGTGCTAGCGCTAGTTTCCAAAATTCATTTGCATTCTGATCAGCTATAAAGCGCGGCGCGCGGACACGGAATATTTATCGCGAAAGTTTACAGATTCATTTGCTATTCACGCCCCTTTACGATATACCGTTCATAGAAATCCAGTTTGATAACGCGGCAGCATCCAGCATGTCAACGGGGACAACATAATTCTTGATTACCACTTTCGGGATCCGGCGGTGAACGCCAGCCGTGTGCCTCCTAACGCCACGCGTTTTTAATCGTTCCGCTCGTTGCGTTCATAATTTAAAGTTTAATAACACTCTCGCTTGCGCGTGGCTTCGCTCACACACACACACACACACACACACACACACACGCGCGCGCGCGCACACACGCCAGCGGAGAGAGAACTTACGTAGTAGCTGGAGCAACAATTTAACCGACGCGGCCAGGGTCTGGCGTTTGAATTCTGCCGGAATTACCGCGAATTCGCGTGTGAAATTTCTCGTTCGTATTATCCTGCTGCTGGATGCAGCACGTCGAGGTCTCCCGAGCGACGAGACGCGCAACTTCCGCCTCGCGAGAGCGAACGTGAAAACCATACGAGAGAGGGAATAACGAACAGAAAGAGAGGGAAGAAGAGAGAGTGTGTGAGAGAGAGAGAAGAAAAAAAGACAGCACCGGATTACTTTTCCCAACTGTAGCCGATACGAGAGCTCCCGAGAGCGGAGTTCTCTCGCCGCGGCGAAGTATCCTGGAATCGGTGTGGAATCGTCGGCGAATAGGCGGCTCTCGCAATTTCCAGGCGTGCCAACCAGATTGAATTTCTATCGTCGTTGTCGTTCGACGTCGTCTTCCACCGGCGGCGGCGGTCTTCCTCTCGTTGTCGATGGTCGGTGGCCGATCGTTCCGCGCGATATCGAGTAACCGGGTTATGGTTGCGAGAATGGCTTCGAGCCTCTCGATTTTTCTTCGTAATGCCGATTTTCTTTCGTTCCCCCGGTTTCGTTCTATTTTTCTCACTTTCTAACGATTCGATCTCGTCCGCGATTCCCTGCCTCCTGGCTCCACAGGCCTGCGATACTCCCGATACTCCGGGAATCGAATAACCGGAACGTAGAAACTAATCTCGTTGATCGACTCCCGGCCGATTCGACCGGGACCCGCCGAACGGTGACAAATTCCAATCGCCACGCTATATCTTTCGAGACGATTGCACCTAATGACGAGCCTTGATATCGTGTGCCTCGTAATTGTCGTGGTGTTTCGCGGGGAATGGATACAGTGTGTGGTGAAAAAAGAAAGAAATATTTCGTTCTTTGTAAATGAATTACAAAGTTGCATATTATAATCCCCGGTTGCAATATTATAAAAAAGAAATTTTTGCCCCGAAGATATATCTCAAAATACTAGATAAATCAATCGTGAATCAATCGAATACAGTGTGTGGTGAAAAGAAAATGTTTCGTTTACTGTAGATGGATCCTCGGTTATAATTACGTGGTAAAATAATAAAAAGTGATGAAAGTGAGAAAGGAGGGATTTTGTTTGATATTTGTAAAAATGGGACAAGCGAGAATTATATTAATAATTATTACTACACACCTAACCTAGGTTTTTCTAACATTTCAATCAAAAAGAAATTTTTACCCCGAAGATACATCTCAAAGTGCTGGATTAATCAATCCATATAAAAAATATCTCCTCTGTTACTTACGAGGACGACACTGCGTTACTCACGAAGCAGTTAATTTTACCACGGACTTACGGAGACGATAATTCATCCACAGATTTCGTCGCGACCGTGCCGTAAAGGATCCGGCATGAAAGTTCTCTGACAAAACTCGTCGTCGTCGTCGTCTTCTTCTTCGTTCAGCAGAAAGAGAGAGAGAGAGAGAGAGAGAGAGAGAGTGTGCCAGAAGGAGAAGAATCGCCGCGACGGTGGATGCAGCGATGACGCGACGCGGCAAGACGAAAACCGAAAGACTTTCTCCACCCTCGTCGTTGTAGCTGCCGACGTCGGGCCGCTTGACGTGCTCCAAGGCGTTCGGGGGCGTGCGAGCGACCGGTGTGAACTTTGCCGTAGGGGATTATGCAAACGGGGTGGTTCTCGCGGGCGCAGAGAACAGGAAAGGGAGAAAACACAGGAGAGGAACGACGTCGTCGGTGTGGATGGCGGCGGTGGCGGTGGAATAGAGGCGGGTTTTCTTGCTTGTCATTACCACGTTCGTGGCTTCCGCCACCTCTACCATCTTGGCTACGTTTTCTCTTACCTATCGCGAGCCGAGCACTCGCCGAGATGCTAAAGTTCGGCAACGTGGCGCGATCGTTGTTTAAAATTAATTCTCTCGCGGAGGGAAAATTGTCTTCCGCGATGCGTGATTATAAGGGGCGATCGGCTTTCTGAAAGGCGGCAGGAAAAATGAGAAAATGCGGTTGCGAATGAATTAGTTAAGGAGTTCCTTTAAAGGTTGTTAATTTTGTGAGGAATTGAATAATTTATGAGGATTTAGTAATATATGAATATGTAATATGACAAAGTGGTACTTAACTGTAGAATTAGATTGTCAAATGAAAATGATCAATTTTGCAAGACACTGAATAAATTACGAGTATTTATTGGTATATAAGAATATGGAGAATAATGAGATGGTACATTTAGTTGAAGAGTTATTCATAATTAAGGAAATAATAATTTGTTCTGACTTATAGGTAAGTAATATTTCGAACTTGCAACTGCGGAGTATTCGAGTTCATAGCTCACATGTCTGATCACGCGCTGCCTGATTTCACTTTGATGAAAGAATCGTTGAGTTCTACAATCTTATTCCAATTAAAAGTGATATATTCATTACAAGTAAAGTATAAAGATCAACAGAAGATATTAAACCAATCAAACTAATTATTAATTAAATTCAGCTGTTGTTGATTACTTTGAATAATTTCTTTTCCCGATTTTGTTGCAACCAATTTTAACAAGCATAAAATATTTCCTCAATATGGTATGTGACAGTTGTACTTGTATTTAAATATTTATTCAGACACGATAAGAAATATGAAGTGTCCTTTAAAGCTCTGGATCATCCAACAAACATTTATCTTAATTACAGTGATACGTCGAAAGACATTTCACAGAATTTATTATTAAAACTGCTGATTATTCGATACCACGGCTGTCTTTATCCTAACGAATTGAATAGATTCCAGCCCGGTAAGACGTAAAGAGTGGGTGGATTTCCTGGATAATTGATCTCGATAAACGCTCGTGAAAAATTGAAACCCAAACGATCCGCCACCGAAGCGAGATTATCATAAATCATCCTTCGGGTCGTGCTACTCTAGAACCTGTCAAGCGCGTCCGTGTTACTCTTTCAAGCGTATATAGATGATTCTGTCTATAAGGAAGAGAAAATACGCGATACAATCAAGAAAGAAATATTTGGCGAGTGTTTCTTTAAAGGATAAAAACAGATTCAATCTCTTTGGCGGAATCCTTGGAAGGAATCCCGAATAAATAAAGGAAATGTTTTCGACTATGGATGCGACCTAGACGATCTCAGACGATGGAAAAAATCTCCCAACTCCGCTGAGTCCGCTCGGATGATAAAAACATAAAGAAAGAAAGGAAGAAAGAAAGAAAGAAAAAAATAGAAAGAAGAACTGACCTAGTTTTGGCAACGCGACGTGGAACAACTCGGTTCTGATAAAAAGTCGCCGATTCAGCGTTCTCCGCAATCGATCGGAAATTAAATGTTAAATGTATGCCTCGAACTGTTATTGGCTGTGCACGTAAGCGACGCTATCTCTAGCGGTATCTGCGTGGAAAATACTTTGCAATTTAAACGTTCTCGAAATTGATAACTTTAAGCGAAACGAAGTTTGAGATCCAGAAGGTTCTCTAGAAGAACGTAATAACCATTTTCAGTGTTAAATAAATCAAGATACTTGTCAGCAAATGTTCGTCGCAAATGACGAAATTGTGGGAGGAAAGTGGTTCTTCAGAAATATCGAAACTCGAGTATTTTGTACTACGTTATAATCTGACCTACATAATAGATATGCAGTTTTGAATATTTAAAGAAAGATTTTATAAGTACGACAATTATTTTGAAATTATATTGATTCTGAACAAGTGACGATCTGCGTACTGGAAAACGTAAATAAATTATTAACGAAAGATCATGAAGTTTACTACACAATTATCACGAGTAAAATTTATTCCTTTTGTGGCAACGGTACATAAGATTTTCGTGTTTCACATTTAAAAAATGGCGTAATTTTAACCAACTAAAACAGTAAATGTCTGAAATTTGACGAAGACTTCTGTCCGACTGAAAGAGACAGAATTTTTGATCCTTTAGATCGATCCTTTAGATCCGCGTTATCGAGCGATATCGTCTCTTCATTATCAAATTGTAAATGAAAACTTATCCGCAACACGAAACTCTCACGCAATATCTTTAGTCGTTCCTCGCGATGGCCCACGAATTATGAATACCAAATTCTTACTTCTCTATGCGAGTTCTTCCAAACACCGTTCCAATCGGTTCGCCGGCAAATTATTATTCAGCGCGTTTCGGGTCTCCTATCGCGTTCACGGTGCGCTACGCAGGCAAAATATGCGACTCTCGGATGACGGTGAATCGTCGAGCCGGCTCGATTCGGTTCGCGCGCAGAGCCGTCGCTCGTCGCGAGTTCGGCGGAAATTTCGCCGGTTCGAAGCTCCAACTTTCTTTAATGGTTGGCCCGCCTTGGTCCGTGTGACGCCTTTTGCGGTCACGTACGTTCGCGCGCGCGTAAGTTGCACGTAAGGTCACGAGGGAAGACCGGAACGAACGGTTCGGAGCGACTCGATTTCGCGGCGAGAATTTACGTCGCGGCTGCACTGGGAATTCCCCCGGTAGCTTCACCCGGTAGCGTCCCCTTAACCATCCGTGAGAACCGTGAGGGGGATGGGTTTTTGCTTTTTAGCCACGTAGAGCGTAAGGTGCGGTTACATTCGACCTGGATACGCGTCCCCAAGGGCGAGCGTAGGAAACTAAGCGGTGGAGGAGTCGAGGGTCAAGAGAGCCGAGAGTTCGGTCGGTCCAGATAAACCTCCGCGGCTCACCTGTGAACCAAGAATCCCTCCTTCGCAATCCCCTTCGCGGCTCTCTCGTTCACCGTACTTGACCGTACTCTACTTTTTATTATATACTCGGTAATTAATTGTAATCGGAGATTTTTCAGGTGAGAGAACCGTCTTTTCAGCTTCTTCCTCGTTCTCTATAATTATGCTATAACAACGCTTTCGTGTTTCTCGATTTCGAACAAACACTTGGAAATTTTTCTTTCGTGAGACGCTTTGTAAATGATATCTCTCTTCGTTATCGGAGCTTCTCTTTTTTTACGACTATATAAGGAGCAGTGAGTTTGTAATTGATATTGAAGATATATATTTTAATCCAAGGACTGTGATTTTATATGTCGAACAACTATATTTTTATTAATTTTGCCGATTAGAAGGGAGAAGAAACAATCATTTCGATTCATGTGAAAGCGAGACTTATTATTATACTGTTTCAGGTTCCCGGGTGTAAGTCACGTTTAGAAGGAAATTCTTCTCAGCGTTTCTTGTTCTCAACAGTATTGCAATGAAGATGCACTGAAACTCAGTTTCAGACTCCTGAGGAAACTTATAATACCAGTGAAACCAGTTGGGAAGAATTTCCTTCTGGAAAGACTCAAACAATGTAAAATGTGACATACGGTAAAAGCCTTAAAACTCTACGATCCTTTTCAGTGCTAGACAATAAAATCGTCATTGGCTATGCGCGGGAATCACGAGTCTTCTGTTATATGGATCTGTACGTCGTCGAATTATTCATTTAGTTTCTAAAATGCAGCGACTTATCATTTCTTGACATATTTCCTTCTCAATTTCATATCGTAATTATCGTTCAAACTAGATCAGTTTGGCTCTTTTTGGTGTTTTTTCATCGACGCCGTTCACTTGTATTCCTATTCCCTACAAACGCAATTTATTAATACTTTTCCATTCTCATTTCAGATCGACCCGAAGGTGGCGTTTCCCAGGAGAACACATCCAAAGGTAAGAGACATCTACGTGACGCCGGCTCTCGAAAGCTTGGAACTCGCGAGATGACAATCGTCGCGTTCGAGGCAGCCGCGAACTTTACTTTCTTCACGCATGAAAAACTCCTTTGGCCGGGAAGTCAGGTGCTAAAAGATAAGCCAGACTGCGGACAGGAAGTAGCTAAGGGGCAGACGTGGGCTTTGAAAGTCTACTAACGAAAGACTGTGGTTAGGGAGAGGGATGATGGTATAGGGGTTCAGCAATGGGCGAGATAGAGACAAACGAACAGAGAGCACAGAGCGGACGGAGAAGGATAGCCGTAGAAGGAACGCGGCTGAAGCGGGGAATAATAAAGCCCTCTCGTTCTCGTAATAAGAGCAATTAGATGTAATTCATTTCAAAACCCGGAATTATTTTCTTCGCAGTCTACCGGGCCGTTAGTCACGGCCGAAACTCTCGCCCGCGTAAGAGAGAAAGAGAGAGTCCGAATCGCGCGGCGTGGCGTTGCGGTGAAACGAGGACAGAACGATGTCAAAAGGGAAAGAGGCAGAGTGCAACACATCGCGGCACACCCACGCGCACGCACGCGCGCCTACAGATTTCTGCACGTGCAGAAAGAGCACGACAGAAAGAGAGGGTTAGACAGGGTCGAGCGTGTGTATCCGCACGAGTGTAGGAAGGAACGAGTGGGAGGGAGAGAGGGACGAGAGGAGAGGCGAGAGAAATTTGCGCGGCTTAATAATATAAATGCCAGGCACGCGAATTACCGGCGAGTGACTGAATTGCGCTAATTTTAATTGTACCCTTTTCTCTCCTACCCTCCTATCTGACCCCTAACCCTCCGCAACCGTCCTCCTCATCCTCCTCCTCTTCACCTCTGTTCGCTGGATGTCTGTCGAACTCGTTCTAACGTTTTCGAGCCAGCCTCTTTTCAACAGAAATCCTCTGACAGCTCGTCGTCTATACGTTCGTCGGTCGCATCACCAACCATGTTCGTTTTTTTTTTTCTTTATTTTCGTTTGTTTCCTTTTCTTTCGTTCCTTTCGTTTTTTCTGTCTCTTTTTTTCTACATTTTTTACCCGTCCCCGCGGTATTTTTTTCTTTTTGCTTTTCGTCAGAGAGCGCACGAACGAGCGGACTCGCGTCGTCTCCCAATTTTATTTCAACGTCAAAAGCCGGAAGCGCATAAATTATGACGCGAACGGGAAATCACGATTCAACGCCGCCCGCCCGGTAATCACGTATCCCAGGATATTAACGAGCCACACGTTCGATCGGACGGATTGCCTCGATGAAAATTTTGTTATTTTTGTTGCGAGGGCTCGCGCGGGCTGTAACGACCGACGCGCTTCAATTTGCGCTATTATACGCGATGGTAACGCGGTGGGAGGAATTCGGTTTTTCGCCCCGAAAGAAATTATTCCACTCTTTGGAACGATGCGTGGCCATTCGCGCATAGTACGGGTGATTTGCGAATAATGCCGGCGTGTTTTGTGTTGCGTTGAATAGTTGCTGCTGGAAAGAAATAGCTATTTTATTGATGAAATGTTTCTTTTGAATTGGGACGCATTGAAAAATGGATACGCTCGATACGAGCGTTTAATTACTTTTCTCTGGCTTTCAATTATTGACAATGTGATTTTTCGCCGGCTTCTTCGAAATAAATTGCTCTTCGTTTGGTTTATTTATATACTCCACATCTACACGTAGTTGCGATATTTTGTATCACAACCACTTCA
Organism: Tetragonula carbonaria; assembly: GCA_032399595.1. Taxonomy (NCBI): domain Eukaryota; kingdom Metazoa; phylum Arthropoda; class Insecta; order Hymenoptera; family Apidae; genus Tetragonula; species Tetragonula carbonaria. Next base: position 12,238,561 of record JAUCRC010000003.1, read on the forward strand.
CTTTTATATCTCGTTCAAGTTTGTGATATAAAAATGAAAGGTGAAAGGTGAAAGTTCGAAAGGTGAAAGTTCACTTCCTTCAGTTGTTTATTTTTAACGTTGTAACAATGATAATCGCATCCGCAACGTTGTTGCATATTTCGTGTCGCTTGTCACTGAATAGATTGTCAGAGAAGACTATGATATCGCGTTTGAAAGTTCGTAATTTCTAAGCTTTCTCCCCTCTTGACGAAAGTTCCTCTTTATCAACGACTTCATCCACTGAAACTGTGGCGACGCCACGCCATGCTCATTCTAGAATATCAACAGAACCGTACGAGAAGATGATCAGCATGGAACGTGACGATCTCGCGCAGGCGAACGCGTATTCGAAATAAAATAACGACCATTAATCGCGAGATGGGAGTAACGTATTTCGCTTGAACGCTCGGGGCAGCTGGAACGGGCGGTGCAATTTTCATAAAATGGCAGTGGCTGCACTGGCCTCGACCCCTTCCCAGCCCCGCATCCTCTCGTTCCTACGCGATCCCTCGCGAACCTCGTTCGAAAAAGTAATACGAACGTACACGTTCCGTTTCGAGTTTTGGGAGCTTTGCCAGCAGCCGAAGCTGCGGGCCACGCGCGCGCGATACGATACTGGCACGTCTGGCTTGATCCACGCAGCGATAACTCGATGCTATAATAGACGCCATCGTGCAGCCATTCTCAGAGAGGGACTCCGGGCTTTTATTTCCAAGTAGAATCGCGTACGATCGGTCGAAGTTGAACGTAAACCGTGGACAAATCTTACGTTGCCCGCGCGACGATAATCCCCATCGGACGTTCAGGCCCTTGGGAACCTTAATCCGAGAGCGTAGGTTTACGTTCTTTCATTAAATTAGAGCGAAGTGAGCGTTCAGAGTCGCCTGGTTCGGGTTATGGGCGACGGCTGTACAAGTCACCCGGCGTAATTGGCCTTTGCTGCTTAATGACACTGATAAGAACAGCCATATTGGACATGTTTGGAGAAATTGACTGATAGAAGTCTGGAAATCGGATAATTGTCATGAAAGACTTGGTACTGGTGTTTGGTACTGATGTTTTAATTTAAAAATTGGGATATTTGATTTTTCCTGCTCTTTCGGTCTTCCTTAACCTTTTGCATACTACTGAAATTAGTAGTGAATTTTTGAAAAATCGTAATAGTGACGAAATATCTCTTTAGACTTGCGAATGTTTGTGCAGTTACATATTTTTCTGAAATTAATTAATCTCAAATAGTAGTTTATACATGGTTGTATGTAATTATAACTCACGTACAAAAATTTGAAGTATTTAATTTTTGCGTTCTTTGTGATAGAGATCGATAATACGAATTTCCAAAATAATAAATTAATTTAAGAATTGTTGTGCAATGACGGTAGTTAAATATTAAGAAAACGGCATCCGGGTTAAAAGTTATTTCACCTGTTAAATATTATGAGCAGTGTTACACTTTAAGCATATTTTATATGTGTATTGTTCCATATTATTTCTGTTTCTAAATTTTTAGACAAATATGTAAAAGCCCGCAGTCTGTTTAAATCTCTCTTTGTACAGAAAAATTCGGATGAAAAAGTAGTCCATCCTTTATTCAGTCATAGAAAGAATATTCCGCCACAAAGACTGTAATAGAAATTAGCAATTACAAGATACTAATAGAATGTTTTGCATAAAATAATTCATCAGTCCATGAATATTCCATGAATTCGCGTGTATTATCTTCATTATGTAAATAGCTGCAGCACGTGTGGCGAAGCTTTGCAAACGATCCCGTGTATTTTCGCACGCGTAAACTCCCGGGCTCTTTTGTGATTCACCGTACCAAGGAAAAGACAGTGACGTTTATTCGAATCGTTGTTCTAACTCGCGTTTCGTAACCACGTCCGCGTAACACGCCTCTGGATTCCGTGACGATGGGGCAGGGAAATTTCGCGCGGCAAGTTCGTCAACCCTTCCCCAAAAACACATGTTAAACCTGCCTGAACTTTACGGAGAAAATGGCCGCGCCACAAAGTTCATTGAAATGTCACCGACTGCCCCTGCGCTACGTTCCATCGTAACAACCTCCTCGAGACCTCGTGCCGGAAGCGCTTTGTTACCGCACTTCCGGGCGAGCGGAAATGGCGCAATGCGCTTCCGACATGGCGGAAAAGTAGCGACAGTCATTACCGAATCCTCCAAGAACACCTCGCCGTCTTTTTTCCTCATCGGTTGCTGTTCTTTATATAATACTTCTCTTTTGGTCTATTGTCTATCAGCAGCGGGCAGAGAAGAGCAAAAGAATTACATATGAAACGAACTTTGAAAAAATTTGCCGAAAGCATCGAAATTGAAAAATATCACGATATTTCAAATGACTCTGAAAATATCAACCATGTGGATATTTAATGAAAACTTTTTTATTAAATAAAATATGGAATGTGCACTGAATAATTATCAAACTTACTCAGTCTTTATTTAAAGCAAGCATGAAGTTTTATAAAATTTGGATTGTTGCAGCTAGGAAAAGGTTAAGCTAGGAAAACATCACTGATACTAAAAAAAAAAAAAAAAAAAAAAAAATCATACGAAAAGGTATATACATTTCAAGTGTTCGTTTATCTCTTTGACGCAATATATTCAATGTGATCATGATTACATGAAATGCTTTGACCGAGTTGAGTTATTTTGAAATGGAACGTTTGGACAATGTAGCAAGTTACAGGATAACCCGGCATTAAATTAATGTTGGTAGAGAAGTGCTAAGGGTGAAATATCTCTCGAATTGTTATTACTGTGCTTTGTTCGATAAACTTTCGCGAGGATTGTTTATTACATGGAAGAAGTTTGAAGCAGCTATCCGTGTAACTTTCATAAAGACATCCATTCATAGCTGCAGCTTTGAGCTACCCTGTACGTGATGTAAAATGCAGCTTCACGGTTGAAGATAAGAATAAATTGCATGTTCATGCAATCTACGTATTTGTACATTCTCACTCAGAAATTTGAAGCTCGTCAATAACAACTTTTTCAAGTAAACAAATATTTCATTTGCTTGATATCATTTTGTTGTATTACTGAAGTTTTAATTGACTACGTTTAAAAATGAAAATTATAATTATAATATTCAGTACGACAAAGTTTCTGTCGTTCAAAAACTGAAGGATGCTTCAATCATCTTGATATCAAGCGAACAATATTATACGCAATAACAACTGAATCAAACTACCAATCTGTCCACGCAATTACAGACGCGAGGTATAAACGGAGCAAACGAACAATAAAAAAGGTAATATACTAATAGTCCCAAATTGCGAGAAGTCACCATAATCGTAACTCGTGACTAGAAATACGTAGGAAAAAATGGCAAAGCAATGGCAATAAGCTATCGAGCACCGAATCACCATCGACGTTGTCATCCCCTTAAGCAAGGCCAACGTTGATTCTGGGTAGCAATGGCATCAGCCGCGCCAGCATAATATCCACTTGTTACTGAGTAGCGATACGTGCATATAGAGAGCAGACAAACGTGTACGTGGGACATTATTCAGAATGGCGCTACCTTGAAAACGTGGGACGTAGAGAGAGACACAGGGGGAGAGAGAGAGAGAGAAGCAGTGCCGCGGGAAGAGCATAGAGATAGATGTGCAAAAGGATCAAGGTTTGAGAGAATCACTGGTAAGGGGAGCAGAGAGAAAGGGAGAATAGGGTGGCGAAGGAAAGACCAGGAAGGGAGGATAGAAGAGAGAAAGAGAGGTATAGCACGTCTCGCGTAACGAGCTGCCGGCTCCCGAGGGTGTTCAACTCCTCCACGTTCGCCCCTCCTCCGATTCGTCTCCATCGTCTAGTATCATCTCCACCTCCGTGCCCTCGCTAGCATCCACGTACCTTCTTTCAGCGAAGTCGTTTTGTTTTCTTCTTCGACGAGTGAGAGATACCCGACTGGTAGTCATTGCCACTACCACGGTGGTATCAGCGCCACTCGTTCGCCGATCCCCTCCTCGGCATCGGTTTTTGAAGCATTTTCGCGAGCTGAAACGTGGATTCAAAACGTTCCCCATTAATCACCGAGTAAACTTCTCGTTACACGTATGTATTATTAGCTAATCGGTATTCCGTTCGAGGAACGATAAGCAATGAGACACACTCGTTAAAGGTGATTAGTTTGAAAGATACGAGGAGGTTCTTTGTGAGATGGACGAGGAGAAGGAGTCGACGATGCATCGGCCGTGTGCAAACACCTGTGCCGTTTCTCGAGATTCGCTGGAGGCCAAATCTCGAGGTCAAAGCATTAAAGGCTGCAAGGATCGCTAAGGATCACGTGACAGCGGGCAGCTTCTCTCGAAAGACTAATTTGTGATTCCGAGTGGAGCAAGGACTACGACTACATGCACATCCTTTAGGTATTTTCGTGGCTCTCTCTCTCTCTCTCTCTCTTGCTCCCTTTCTCGACCGTTTCCTTTCGAGTGGGCGGATTCCCCGCCATGGGCGGGTCAAAAGAGACCTGTTACATTCATCTTTCGGGACTAAATACGCTGGCGATGGCAAACTCCCCGGCTGGCATTAGAGCGAAATCCCATGCATTTTATACGCGGTCAAGTCATTCAAAGCGACGACTCGTTACTTATATCGGGTGTGTACTCTGGAACACCTTACCCCTTCCCCGGATAGTTCACCGGTGGCACCCTTGTGGACACAGTCCAACCCCGAGGACCTTCGCAACCTTCCTCTGAAACATCCGGCTCTCTCTTCTTCTTCTTCTTCTTCTTCTTCTTCTTCTTCCGTCTTCTGCTGCCTAACGTGTGTCCACTTTCTCTTCAACCTGCTAGGTTGATGGTAGGCTATAGCCTTCGGGTTATATGTGTAGCAAGATCGTGGAAAAGGGGTCGGGGCCGCGAGAAGGGGTCGGTGGGTATGTTTGCGCGTCGTAAGTGGCGTCCACTGTCTGTACGACGTTCTCCACGTCCCTGAAGGTTTCTGCAGCTCAGTAGTCAGGGATCATACACGCCATTCGGTGACAGATACCGTCAGGATGCTCCGAGTGCATTTATGGCCGGAGCAACTCGACGGGACGAGCTCGGAGGTAACGGGAGAAAGGCCGTGAGGTGTAATGTTATCGTTTGCTAGAAAAATACCCCGCGTTCCCGTGGAACGAGAAAGAGGGTATAAAGGGTGATAGTAAAGGCGATACTTCGTATCGTTACACGTCGTGAAACGGTGTCGTTTGGGTTTCGCTCGACGACTTTTTCGATCCGACGAGAGAGGAATTTGTCAAAAATTTTCCCACCGACCGTGAACGTGAAGACGACGTTCGCTTCTACGAACGAACATCACGGTTTTCTTTATCTCGTGTCCGGAAAAGCGTTTCCAAAACGTAGGAAGTTGTTTCTTCTTAAGTCCTGGTTTGAATGAATCCGTTCGTCTGACTCGTAGACATTTAACACTAGGGTCACTAGCTCATCACATTCTGGAGATATGAAAAGTTCGGTATCTCCAGTTTTCAAAAGGTACCGAACCGATAATCTCTCTTTTATCCAGGTCTATTCTGTCTGGAGGGAGTCGATCGTTTCGAGGCTCCAGATTGAAATTCGTAGCTCGACCGAGCGCAAAGCACTTTAATGCGCTCCCCGCTCCTCCTACTCTTATTTCTCCTCCTCTTTCTCCCGGCCTGCCTCTTCTCTCTTCTTTTCTTCCTATCATACGGATTTCGAGGTGATCAATTTTATTGCCCCACTCGCCTTTCGCTGGTTCCTTCCCCGCGACTTATACAATCGACCCTGGAAAACATCCGGATTTAACTCCGCCGCTTCCGATCCGACCGTGTCTTTTAAAACCAATTGATACGAAATAACACCGCGCGTTTTTCGCAAAAAAATACTCCACTTTGAACGACGTGCATCGATAGACGTAATATACATCTATCGGCTTTAACTTGATGTTTAATTGATGCTCGAGAAAGTGATACGAAATTTTTCCACCCTTAATATCGTAATTTTCCTTTTTTTAAATCCAAATCTCTACCAACAATTACAATATGAATTAAAAGAAGAAGACGGTAGATTTTTTTTGGCTTCTGCGCATCATTTATTGAAGTAGCATGCAAGTAGCAGGATTGTTAAGAGATAGCTAACTATCGTAGAAATTGTACTTTCTTGAACCGAAACTCAGCTTTTAAAGCGAAATACCAATAATAAATAAATGTAAAGATTTACGTAACAAAGACTTTTTTAGTCTAAATTTTCCTCGTATTTTATTCTTTCATAACGTTCGAAAGGTTACCCTAATTGCCCAACAAAATTCACGTTTCGCTTTTGTTACGAAAATGAATGAAAAATCGAGACAGCAGCCGCGTCAGTAAAATACCTGACGTTATCGCTTGATCAAACATCGTCCAAAGTATCATATCAGCGAACTGAAACGACGAGACGAATAGCAAAGATCAACGCGTGTCGGGCAAATCTACTGTTCCCTAGGACAACCGAACAAATGGTCGGGTTAATCTTCGACAGAACTTTCTAAACCCGTGACGCGGATGCCAGGTGGAGTATCGTTTGACCGTGGACGATGGCATGGCTGCCACCTGTCGCTGGCGACAGTAGTTTCTCGGCCAGTCGCCGAGAGACGGAAGCCTCAGATATGTTGTGTCGCATTGAGATAAGCTAAGCTCTCGCGTGATGGAGCAGCCCGTAAACTCGGGGAGCCACGCCATGATGCCACCGAAATGGCTGCTAGATAATGTATAGGTATACGCGCGATGTGTGCACCAAAACCCCTCCTCTGTTCAGTGCTCGGGACACATGCACACGTAAGTACACGCGGAACTGACGAGAGCGCGCACACCACTTTTACGCTTCCATCGCCGCCTCCGTGTACTTGTTCGCCGCTCTATCACGGCTGCTCGCGCGTACACGTAGCCCCCGTTTCCTGGCTGTGAAGAGACAGCTATTTTCGGAGCGAACCAGCTATTTACCTGTGGTTTCGAGGATGGTTTCGAGCTGTCGACTGGCAGGTGTTCGCCCCTCGGATTTTTCGGTGGTGGCTGCTCCTGTTTTTGTTTCACCCAGTGTCATTGAAGCCTTTATTATAAACTCCAGTCGAGACACGCGGCCGGGTCTGTTGCAAAGAGAATCATCCGCGGGTGTTTGTCTTTGTGCGCTGAATTGTGGCGAATACGGTGGCTGTGAAAGGTGTTGGCACGCTGTTGTACTTATTATGAGATCTGCTTGATGATTAATTAGATTCAAAGTGGATTCTACTTGATTGGAAGATGCCAGGTACGCTGGCGGAGGAAAGAAAATTTAAAAAGTGACACTGTAAAAAATGACACCGTAATCCTTCCTCTCGCTAGCTACGATTTTTCGTTTCACTGTAATATCAGAAACAGAATGCAAACTGTAAAAATCTAATTTTAAATTTTCTTTGCTCACCAATAAACCCTTGTAGCCATTTTAAGTGCCATAAAATCATTTAATAGACGCGTGATTAAAGTAATTTTCGTATTAATCAAGTTCTCTTTGTTCACTTCAATAAACGAGTACTTTGGTAAAAACTACTGCTCGCCAAGAAAGATGCACGCTACTGGATTTTCAAACTCTCTCTCTCTCTCTCTCTCTCTCTCTCTGAGCGACGTTTCATTCTCCTTGCACGGCGAATTCGCAAAAACACGGTTGCCACTGGAGGCAGTCCATTAGCATCAACGTCGGATATTCGTCGGCATCCGAAAGCAGCCTACGTCGGGGGAAATCGTTTTTCACCGGGGCGTAATTGTAACTTTATCAGGAGGGTTCGATTCCGCGAACGCAACTTTTTCGACGCTTCGGCGCTTTCGGCGCTGATGATTTACGATCGCGTCGCGACACAAATTTTTCAACGCGTCTCGCCGGCGAGTCCCGTAACAACCCCTCCCCTGAGAAATTTGTACAAAACCGCCACTTTGCCTCGCCGATGCAAATTGTTCGCGCGTAACACGTTCGTCCGAGCAGACTTGTTTTCGTTCGAAAGATTTTTAAAAGCTGCGACCGTTTCAGATGGATAACCGTCGCCGTGCGTAGGCGGTGTTCCACGAAGGAAACAAATTACAACCCCCGTTTAATGAACACCTCATGAATATTCAAAAAGTCCGCCTGTTGTACCTGTTGAACGCCCTTGGCCTTCGCACTTATTTATTCCCTTATTCTTTCAATCCATTCGCTCGTGCTCCCTCACCACGATTATATCGTTTGTTAGCCCTGTGTGTGTGTCGCTGATCGATTCTCGTTCCGGTTATTCTTGTATATTGTTGTTGCGCGATAAGTATCTGCGAAGATGAACGAAGTCGAAACGCGGATCTTTCTGGTCTAATATACTTAATAGTCGGCGTTTTTTTTGTTTTCTTTTTTTTTTTTTTTTTAATGACGACTCAGCAACGATAAGCAAGGCAAGCGGGATGGAGGACGGTGCATCGTGAACGAAGCTCGAAACAATGTGACGGCACACGAGGTTCGTCGGCGCTGTGTCTCGCTCGCGCGCTTCATCCAAGCCCGACGGGGCTCAAAAAGCTTTTCATTTTTTGCCTAGCGCGCTTTTTATCATCGCATTGAATCGACGTGTAGAGAAAAAAGGGGATGGAGGAAGCGAAACGGAACGGAGTGTGTGCGTGTACCTCTGTCCCTTTCGTCGACTTGCAGCCGCGCCGGAGTTTCTCTCCCATCATCCCTAACCCATCATCCCTCCTTCTCTTGCACCCTCCCTCTCTTCCTCCCTCTCTCTCCTACTCCCTGTCTCTCTCGCCTCGTTTTCTCTCTGACTTGCGTCATCTCTGTCGCTCCGTGCGTTACCGACGCGTGTCTCAACGTTGCATCACGGTGAATAGCTCTGGTAATTGCACGCTTAATATTTCAGGGCTTTCTCCGTGTAAGCATGTAAAGAAGTCCGCGATTTAGCCCTGTGAAGCGAGCCAGTCGCCGCTCCCCAGCCCGTCCCCCGTCCCGCTTCCTATTCCTTCTTTTCACCCGCGATATCTTTCTTTCTTCGCCGGTGTTTGCGATGCACCGACGAAAAATAGCAAAGCGGAAACTCGTTCCTCTCGCGAGCGAGCTAGCGAGTGAAGCGAGAGGCGGCCGAGGCTGATGCAGATGGTGACGCGCTCGCGTTCGCCGTTGCCACCGCCGCCGCCTTTATCCTGTCGTTCTCTTCAGTCTTACTTTCCCTTTGCCGTGTTTTCTTTCCCCGGCCCGTTTTCCCTTAGCCGGCAAGCTAAACTTCGGCCACCGGACAATTTTTCGCGAGCCCGCTCGTCGACGTGAAAGAAGATAAAAGGACGAAGGAGCGGAATATAGAATTTCAAATGAAAACGTCGCCGGCGAAACCGCGGAAAAATAATTTGCAAACGACGACATTCTAGCATTCGAACGTGCACGCTACCAAAGCCCAAATGTTTGCGGCATTTGTCAATTTTATGTTTAAAAACTATAAACAAATACGCGAACTATGCGCCATTTAAATCGTAATTATATCTTATTGATCAAAATGATCAATTTTTTTTTCTTTCGTTTTTTTGGTAAAAGTTTCACAGTTTTACAACGATGGAACGTATATATAGTAAAGTATATTCGTGCGTACATTTTTTCCTATTCATGTGCAAGTTTTAATACGAATATATCGTCTGTCGGAAAAGACCTGATTTTTTCCAAAATTGGTACGTATAATCTAGTGAACTGTTGGACTATATTGGAACAGATGTAGATACGTACATGTGCACGTATTTTGTCGTGATGTAGATTTATAAAACAAATCGGATGGTTGAATTTCGTTGCGAGGTTGAACGCGCACAGCTCTCAAGATGGTTGGAGGGTATCGCGTTTTACGGTTCTCATACGATCGAAGGAGAAACGACTGGTCGAATTAGAAATCGTACGGCGTTCCCATCGCCCCGATAAGGGATAAAGGGTGTCCTAATGCGAGGCTCTCGACAAAGCGCCATTTCGAGTTCTCTTCTTCGGTCGGATCACGCGACAAAGGCCGCCGCGATCTCAATCACAAATTGACAATAAAAAATGTCCAATTAACCCGAGGAGCTCGGAGGATAGAATCGACTCGAATTGACTTGGGCTTCCCCCCCCCCCGTACCATCGAACGTCTTTTCACCGCAATGAGGGGTCCAAGGAGAAGGAGAGAAGGAATAGACAGAGGGTGTGTACGAAAGGAGGAGAAAGAATGAAAGAGATAAAGAGAGAGAGAGAGAGAGAACGGGAGCTCGCGTGAAGTTGGAAGCAATCGAGAAGGTTTAATCCCACTCGATTGCGTTCCTTGCCCGGCAACTTCAGTTCTTCGCCGCCCTCTTCACCCTCACGTTTCATCCCCTGCCTTCAGCGAGCCACTTTTCCCTTTTGCTACGGCAAACGACCACCGAACGACGAGTGTCTGTGTACGTGTACGCGTGTGTGGATAACGCGTGCAGTCGGTGAAGCTTAAGCGTGGATGTGTAAAAGAGAAGAGGAGTCCTTTTGTTCGCCAGCTATCTTCCTGCATTCCCGTAGTGGTCGTATAGAATCTTGAATCTGAGTGCAAGACACACGCACGTACACACCTGTAATCATCTCTCTCTTTCTCTCTCGGCGGTCACAAAAGATACTGGTCTGGATTGGCTGGGGACGGATCGGGACTCGCATCGGTATTGGTTGCGTGATGGTGATGTTCAAGCCCGAAGTGTAGGTGAAGACCGCCTCGTAAATATTCCACGGCCAATTTTCCGTTGTACGCGAACACAACGAATTCCCTGTAGCCGAACGAATCGCAAGCAGGCGGCCACGAAATGTCGGGACACCGTCGAAGATATTTTTCACCTCGATCCCTAACCGAACACGGGGATTTCTGTCTATCTATTGTCGATGAATTCCTGCGGGTTCTTCGAGACGTTCCTCCCTCGTTTCTCTCTCTCTCTTTTTTTTCTTTTTTTTTTTGTTTCTATCCCGGGCTGTGCTCGAAATCGAATTCAGCGGTTGGAGAATCGGTAGAGAAAGAAATTACAGGGACAAAACGGAATCGCGTGAGACGTTGCAATACGAAAACAGTGAGAGGGTTCCCGTTTCGTCGGTGAATAATAATTTTCGAGCAATAACGAAGGATTTCTTGACGCTTCGCACGCGGTCTGTTTCTACCTGCTTTTGCACACCCTTTTGAAGGCTCCGCGTTAAACCTAGTTTCCCCGCACATATCGCCACCATATAATTTAGCTGAAATATGCATGCGATCTGATTCGGATACGAGGGACACCCTCTAACAGATCGATCCGACCACTTGGTTCAATTAAAGGCTTTCTTCAGTATTCCGTATTCGGTATTTGTTTCTAGGTTTCATCTATTTGATCACAACGATATCGTAAAATTCATTTTTATCTTCTACTATAGTTATCTGAATATGCACGATTTTTATCAGCAATTTTACTCTCAAAAATCCCAAAGGATGAGAGAAATTTAAAGGGTGAAATTTAAATTTACAAAAACGTATTCAAAACGGAGCATTTATTACGAAACAATTCCTACTCAGCTTTCACTTCTTTTGTAATGTCTATCTAAGTTATAAGATTGCATAAGTTATAAAATTGCATCCGCAGTCTGATTAGAACACAGGAAACTTTATCATTAGACGGCAGATTTTTATTTTTGTGAATTAATATAAAAATTATTGAGATGTCAACTCGGAGACCATGCAACATGATACGGGAAAGAATCTATAAAAATGTTCCACTGACATTCTATCTCTTAAATTATATTTTCACAGAGATCCGCAGACTACATGACAATTCCTTCTTTCGCGTTGGAGGACATCATCTCACGCAAACGAACGAAATCTGTTTTGAAATCAAACTGTGAAACTCACCGGAGCGAATGACTGAAAATAACGAGATAGTTTCATAAAGGTACGAGCAACGGCAAGATCGTCGCTGACAAAAGCCCTTTTAAAATGGAATTACACTCGATGAAGGTGTCTCATGGCGAGCCAATGGCTGATGGTTGTTCGCTCGCAGAGAATTGAAATTCCTGGCCGGGTGGCGCGCGGGAACGGACGAATTAATCGCAAACGAATTTATCTTTGACGCTCCGGGTTAAACTAAAACGCCCAGATATTACGGGGAAGTAAGCTCGTTAGAGGGTTTACAGCATCACCGGTGCCTCGACCAAGCCCTCCGCCCCTCCTGTATTTCTCGCGTAGGTGGTAGTAGCTTGCGGTCTGGTAACCGCAGTCTCTACTGCGCTGTCGGTTGCGGATACCTCGGCCTCGTGTGCAACCTCGCGTCTGTTTTGTGCAAAGGGCTTTCAAAAACCGCGACTGCCGAACCGTACCGACTCCCCAAGAACAGACGCCAGCGGTACGACGTGCCAGAGGCCCCTCTCTCTAAAGCGCCGTCGAATACACTTTGACGGCTCCGCGCTTTCGATTAAGCTTGAAATCTACTCTTCCAGCCGTCCCTCCTCCTCCTCCTCCTCCTTCTCTATGCCCCTCCGCCCCCCCTCCCCACCGTCCCGCTAATCTCGACGGCGATTTTATGGCAACTGCTTGCAGAAATGGTGAGGACCTCTGCCATTCTTCATTTCTACAATTTGTCAAAGTGTGTCGTGTGTGGTCCAACATCATCGAATCGAAGTTCGACGATGACGGTTTGTTTGACTAAGTGCCGAATGATTGTAGGGGAAGAATGTTTAAATAGTATCCGTCTGATTACGCATAATCAGATAAAATATTCTGTGAGTGATGGAATTTATTTTTACAAGAGATTTCTAATTTCACTGTACGTCTGAAAATTAATTTCAGTCGCATTGACAAGTCTGTTCGACCACGCTTTCAAACCACGCAACGTTCTACAGCATTGTGCAATTCGGAAGTTACACTCGTATATCCACATTTCGAAAATTTCACTTTGTATTCTTATTGGTTTATTATTGTATTTTTATCAAGGCACCATTAATGAATTGTTTATGAGAATGCTTAGTTTCCAAGTTTTCAATTGAAATAAATGACCACTCTTTAATTAATAATCTTCTGATTCTAGAAATTTAATAATTATTTTGCTACGTACAGGGACGTTGTTCCATTTTTTTTTTATAACATTTCGAACAACTCTATTGCTTTTTTTCCTCTTTGAACAACGATTAGAATAATTGTGATGAATTTTAGAACTTTTTCCGAAAAAAAACATTAATAGAGATAATTTAAACATTACAATGATACTTCAGCACACTAGTTTACAATTGTACTCTCATACGTACAAGAATGGTATTCGCAATTTTGAAGTTACATTGCATGCGCTCAGTTTGCACAGCCTAAATTATATCCCCCCTACATATGTACGTAATAACTTACATACACGCGAATGCAAATTGTTATCCATGTAACACGTAGTCTACCCGAAGTATGTACAAACGAAATTAAAAAGATGAAAGACGAGAAATTATTCGTAGATATTGTATTCTCCTGCAATTACTAATTTTGACTATCACTTTACGGTACAAGTTTTAAACTTTGTATCAATTAATTAAGATTAGCATATTATCATTCTTCAAATTTTGAATTTTTTCATACTTTTGTGATTCACCGTAAGCATATAGACAAATGTCAAAAATAGTTCTATCAATACAACGAATTATGACTTTAATATTTTTATGAAACACTTTTGAAAAATATTTTAGAGACATAGCAAAATGTCCCAATAACTCTTTGAATATTCAGTAAAACTGTGACTCTTTAAAAACTGAATTAAGAGACAAGGGACGTTTCCGTATCGTCACTGTCATTTTACCATCGCAATCGATGGACTCAGATATCGCTCGACCAGAAAGCGCGTGATTCGATCGTCGCGGAAGTATTGAAACTTCCGGGATTGGATCGGGTGTGATACGCGGCCATGACTTTGATTATCAGGAAGCGCGTGTACTCGTGCACCTTAGTCTGCAATCCCTTTTCGCTGCTTGCCCTGTCTAATCAGTAATTAGAATCTGTGGAATATACGTGCGTCTATCCCTCCGTGGCAGTCCTTCCGCAACCCTCCGCAACACGCCTCCCCGTAGACCCTCTTCTAGACTGCTGATTAATATTAACCACGTTAGTCGCGCTGTTGTGATTAATATGACATATCGATCGACGTTATCTAAGTGAATAATTAATTCGAGATTGTACATGCAGTCGGCGCGCGTGTACAGTCGTTACGCAAGGGGCACGTTTCCGTATCGTCTTGAACGCACGTGTGTTCCGCCTGGCACGCGCACACAGCAATTCGAGTTTACTGTGGCCCTTGTAATTTCAATGTAATTATTAGCGCAACGAGATGCTACGTGAGCAATTGCGTCTTCCTTGATTGCGCACCGTTCGTTTCAAAAATGTTTCTCGTAGCTTCTTGAACGAAGAATTCGTCTTTGCACACGCGGATAAATAATTTTCTGAATGTCCGTGGACCGTTGAGAGAAAATATTAGAGTTCAATTTCGGGTGACATAACGTGTATTTGCGATAGTTGTTTGAAGACTTTACGTTATTGTGGGTTCAATTTTAATATTCATCAATATCATTAAGAAGATGTTTCACGTAGAATTTTATAGAATTTATCCAAGAGTTTCATTTTAGAAAATACGAACTTTCTTAACGTTCTTTCGAATGTATAGAAGGTATATCTAAATCTTGAATATTCCACTTTCTTGTCTAAACATTTCGTAAACATCAATCGACAATGCTCATCGAGTTCGAATTAATTCGAAGAAATCGTCAATTATGTAATTATGTAATTAAAAGATCTTCGAGTAGCCAAAAGGGAATTTCCCCGCTGCGAATCACACGCGCAGAGAAACCGGAAGACGCAGAGGTGGACCATTGGAAGCGCGAACGTGGAAATGATAAATCGTGGCCAGTTAGGTACGTTAGCTACATACGGCGGCGCGCAAGGAGAGAATTATTATTGAAGAATTTATTTCACGTCGGAGGAATTATTGCCGCCGTTATGCCGGCGAACGAACACGTGTTTTAATCGGCCTCCAGGTTAGCCGAGACCGTACTACTACAAACTCCTCGAGGACTACAGTCATTCCTCGAGAGCTGTGCGACCGATCGCCCTCATTCAACGAACGTTCCTGCTTCACGTATGGCTGACGCTCGTTACGTCAAACGAATCGTTCGTTTGAGAACATCGGCGCTAGTATTTTCTAACCCCATCTCCGGAAATTAGATCTCAAGCTAAGCTCACCACCGTCAACTAATGCTCTCCTCCTCTTCTTTCACTGGCCATTTGGAGATTTAAATGTGAAACTTGGAAATTCCTGTAGAGGATCCAAGGGAATATTTTTTTTTTTTAATTAAGCTGGGAATTCGTGAGTTTCATCCTTCTTGACGAATGGAATAAAAATGGCGATGTACACCCCCGTTTGAGAGTCTTGGAGTTAGTGTTATACTTGTGTTATGCTCGTTTCGGTATTGGAGAAATTAAATAATACGCAGTAAAGAATGCGTAAAGTGTTAGTAATTTTATTGCAATATATGCAATTTGAAAATTCTATTATCTATGATAGGACTTTTTAGCGAGAATGTAAGTATTATATATAATATATTTTATTACAGTACGATAATTGCGAAACAACAAGACAAAGTGCATATTAAAATAAAAACGCGCTGATTTGTAATACACTTTTCACGTTATATCAGTTTAATACCACAGGATAAATTAATTTGTAAAAATGAACAATTAATCCTTCCACGACACGACCTAAATACGACAATACTGTCGACAAAGGAAACCTCTCTACCCGGTTAAAAACAACAACAAAAGAAAAAAGATAGAAAAGAAAAAGAGAGAAAAAAAGGAAACAAAAAATAGAAAAAATAGAAATAAAATAGCCGAAGCTCGTCAGATAAGAAGGAATCGTTGATTTATGGGCAGCCAATCTATAATTTGCAAGTCAAATGCATGAATAAAACAACGTGGAACGGTATCGATGAAACACGAGCGTCCGAATATGAAAAAATGATCGATGGCTCGTCAAAATTTCGCCGCGGTACGCGGTACATAGATTCCGGGACACCCCCGCTCGCGCCCACCGGATTCCCGTCCCGTTCTATTTCGTTTCGCTCGCGCCTATATTTCTCTCTTCCGCTTTTCCGTTTCGCCCTGCGCGCGCCGCCGCGCCTGCCGGCGAATTAAGCTGCTTTATAAAAATGTAAAAGGATTCAGAAGCGAGCCGTTTTCGAGGCTCGGAGGAACGAGGTAGGCGCGGATGGAAACGAGGCGCGCAGAAACGGAGAGGGCGAAGAAGGAGGAAAGCACAGAGGCGGATGAAGGAGATAGGAGATAGGTATCCTGGGGAATCGCAAATGCGATTGGGAGCTTCATTGTTTCTTCAGGGAAGGAAAGAAACCGTGAGACTTCGACCTGGCAAGGCGTTATAAAAGTCGGTGAACGCGCTCGCGAGAGGAACGTTCTCGCCAACGAATTGGAATATCTTCCGTTGCAGAAATTTTCCGACTTTAGTTGTCGAAACTTTTACAACGAACAATTTAATTACATATACGCAATATAAATACACATGTCCGATTGACTGCTTATCGTGATCAATGGGGAATGTGTATGATTAGAATTGTCGATGAGAAGGGACGGAACTGTGAGACTTTGAATAATTTCTAAAAATTCTCACGACTGTCGAAACTTTTGCATGAATATTTAACTACTAGACACATATTTGCCTGATTGATCGTCTTGCCGATACGTATCGTGATAGATGACTACGATGGGAGAGAGTGATTAGGATTGTTCTTCCGGGTGAAGATCTAGATCCGATGAGAAATGGCGTTTTGTAACAGAGTAGGGTGAATTAAATAGTAGATAGCTTATGTGGTATTAGATACTGTAAAGGGACTAAGGTTGTAACTTCTACCTCGCAAATACCAGCTCGTTAACCCAGTTTCCCCACAAAATTCACGGTAAACTACTCTCTATTGAAAATATTTGACGTTGCTATATTATTAAATAATCTTCCTGAAATTTATGGTTTCTGCCAGTAGGTATATGCATCGGGGAATGTTAGGAATTTGTTTCAGCGATTGGGATTTCATTTCACTTCAGTTCTTAATATCAACAAAACAATATCATTTCAATTTCGCAGATGTATATACACCGGAACTCGCATTTATCTGAACTTGTGTACGAGACAAACAGTTTATACGAGTATGCAGTTCGCATAATGAGAGCCTAATTATTTTTTGTTCGCCTTTAACAGGAGCTCACATGGATGAATGGATTTAACCAGCATTGAGTCGACAAATGGAGTTCTGATGAACGAAGTTCAACCGTATAACAACTTGTTTCATATAAATTTCGTATCACGTTCGTCGACGAATCGAATTTGCCGAACGTCGCTGTTCTGCTTCTTCGACCGGATTTAACTCTTCAAATTCTGCAAATCGCGCAAAATGCAGAAACGTACATTAGCTACGGGATAATACGAAAATATATACGTGAAACAACGAGGCAACCGAGACCCTGCCCGAGCGCTGCCCGAACAAAGTCAGGAACGAAATATCTCGAGGAGCAAGGAACCAGTGGAGTCGATTCGCAATTCCCAATTGAATCGCGACGTCCTACGAATGTCGTTACCTCCTTATACATTAGAAATACGGCTGATTTCCGGCCGCGTGCGCGTATCCGTCGCGGGAAAACAACACACCCCCGCCGGATCCTGGATTCCAGATCCCCGTCGCTCCGCCGCCAGCGGAATTCGCATTACGTATTCATTCGTGATTTCCTTCGGACTACAGGGCGGCTGGAAGTCGGCTGGGGCACAAGTGCACAAAGTAAGATTCCGATCTCGAGGCATTAATTGAGAGCAACGGAGAGAGAAGGAGAGAAAGAGAGAGAGAGAGAGCCGCTGTATTTCCCTGTGGGCCACGTAGACAGAGATGCCTTCCGCTACCAATCTCCAGGCAGTTTCGGTTTCAGACCGATAGAAATGGAAAGAGGAAACGGGGCTGGCGAATATGGCTTCGAGCGGATCACACTGAGGGCAAAGAGGCGGGGAAGGGGATCTGAGAGGGGTGCGAGAGTTAAAGTTGCATGCAGGGTGTAATATGGCACGGTCTACAACGAGGGCCAACGGGGTGGGGAGACGAATATGGGATAATAGAATGTGCATGTAATAACCAAAGGAAATGTACGTCTTGCAAACTCCGAGAAGAGAAAAAAAGAATAAAAGATGAAATTTTTCCGTGTTCTTTCTCTGTGTTTCCATCGTAACCTTCTTCTTCGTTTTCTTCGTCTTCTTCTTCTTTTTCTTCTTCGTCTTCGTCTTCTTCTTCGACTGTAGTTGCGGGCGAGTGAACGTTCGCCAACGCGGATTTTCGAGGGTTTGTTTGTCGGAATACGTTTACCTTTGCTTTATTTCGGAGCAGACACACGTCTGACGAATTGTAACGAGATTCTTTGTACCGCGGGAAACGAGCGCGTTAGTTGCTATAAAGAAGTAACGTGGCTCAAAGTGACTCGAGCGGTCGGAAAGTTTTGGAAACTTATTAAGGAAATCGAAGACATTTTCCGGCGGGTTTGTAAATTTCGTAAAAACTCACTTGTTTGTTTTAGAGTTTCGCGTAGTCGGTGGGAACGCGAATTCCAAGGCAGAAAATTCCCAGACGAATCTCCTTAACTCGTAAAGATCCGTAATTTCTCCCGTAGCACTGTAAATGTGTACTTCAGTTTCTTCGAAATTTCGCGAGACTATAAGTAGACGAGAAATATCGAGCTATATCCTTGGGATTTCTTTCGCAACCCCAATGTTAAAAGTAAATGTAATTTAATAATATTTACAAATCGATCAGAAAGAATCGCGATCGAAAATCGTGTGTGTTAAGTGAAACGCGATTGCCCGATTGATGGATTAAATTCGTACATTCTACGATATCTAAATCAGGAGATATCGTGTTCGCAAGACAAGAGTGATACAACCAGCTGTACGTCGACAAGATCGCCGGTTTAATTGAATCGGTAACGTTTGACCGAATAATGCTGAGCTACGTTCAAATCCGTTTGCTCGACGATGTCGGCTACAGAAGCTGGGATACATTTTGTCTGTGGGACACCGCAATTAACTGTCTGGGATTTCGCGTGTACTCGCACGACAAGGACAGCTCGTGTGAAACGTCACCTGCGTCTCCGGACACCTCTCGTCATAGTCAAAATCCCTGAGAGAGGCAAAGATTATCGTCCGCCGATTTTCCTGCGAAAGAAGGCCCTTACTGTCCCGATAAATTAAGGACGAAGCTCGAGAAGTGTGAACGAAGATTGAGAAGTTGGTTAATCGTAGAGATAGCGAACACCTTCGACGAAGACACGTCGCGTGATGACCACGGACGAGTCAGACCGACAAAAGTTAGGATTTCCAACGAGTCGGTCATCGAGCTGGCTCGAGTTATATTATATTAAAGTAGTAAACTGGATAATAAAGCGAGCCACGTCTTTTCGTGTTCGTTGGCTGTTCGTTTTACGACTCGACGTACGTCTTATATCGCGCACTTACAACCGCCTTCTGCTGATCATAACCGAGCATCGGTCACACGTACGCTACTTCTCCTCCCCTCCCCTCCCCACCCCTTTTTTTTGAGATCGTTGCTAGAACGTACCACCCGTCTGAAGTCGTAAAAATCCGACGCAAGTTCGTTTTTGATAAGCTCGTCGTAAGGTCGATACGTTTGTTGGAGTTTGTCGTAGAAAGTTAATGGAGTGAGTCCGAAAGCGTTGACCTGATGTATTTCGACGAATATGCCGCGAACAATTCTGGGTTTTTTGGATGGAAGAACATTATTTCTTCGATTCGTTTTCTGAAATTCTTTACTGCGTAATATCATGGGTAATTAAACTAGAAAACGACGAAGAGAGCTATGACTACGACAATTGTAAAGATCTAATACTCATTTGAAATCGAGTGATGAAAACGTACCATGAGAATCTGCATATAGCTTTTCTAAGGTGTGCTAAAGTTTATGTATAACTTTACTTCTTCGTTTAACAAATACGAAAATACGACATTGGACATTGTATACATTGGAACTTGCTCAACTATTGTAAAGAGTTTCACAGATCGCTATTTGTTACCAGACTGACGATTATTCTGAAATTTTGTATATTTATAAACGCAATCAAGATAATGGAAGCCAAATAGAAATTTCTTCAAGCACTATAACTAATATTCTTCTTATTTCACGTATGGATCCCTCCGCGTTTCACTGTCCTCCTTAAATTTCCCGTAAACGCGTAAACCAAACGCAGTTTAGTTATTACGTACAGATCAACTGTCCCTGCTTCAAACATATTACTAATAAAAAAAGACTGTAAGCTTGAACAATAGAAAATGTATCGAACAGTATTGCACGAAACGACGTAAAAAGAAAGACAGAAACAGAGTGAAAATTGGGAACAATGTGAGAGACGGTCTGTTCTACTCAACAAAAGGTTAAGCAAAATTTGGACTCGCGGCGCGTAATCGGCAAAAGTAGCAGGAATCTCAACAAACACGCGAATTTAGTGGATGCTTGTTATGCCGTTCGTGGACCGGTGTGCAAGCGATCAACGCTCAAAAGGAAGCGCCACGATGTATAAGGATAGCATCGTCGGTGTATCAGTACGAAAGGCTTCTCCCCCACCCAGTGAAATGCACAGATTGGTTTCGATGTTGATTGAAGTGTAACGCAGATAACTCGAATCGTGGCCAGTGGAGCGCAGAATGCACTTGCACGGATAGAGAGATTAGCAGAGGGCGTAATGGAGTTCCGGGAACTCAAAAACGATCACGCTTCGTTGAAGCATCCGTCACCGGCGCGGCCAGTCCAGGCCAGTTCCATTGGTCACGTGCTCCTGGTAATTCCTGATATAACGTCGTACGTGATTCATATCGGGTATTCCCGTCTTTGTTTACATAATGCGGCCATTCCTGGAGTCCAGCCAACTATGCCCGTCCACGATAATCGTCACGCTGAATTTAGTCAAAACGGCGTTGCTTGATAAGAACGGCAAGATGAATCAACGTCAAGACCGAAGTGGAACGTGGCTATGTTCTAAAATCCAATGACACGGCAAGAATCCACCGACGTCGGAATGTTTTCAAGTGTTAACTATTTATGGACACTCTTCCCTCGTTTCTTTGTACGGTTCCAAGCTGTGTCTAAGGGTTAAACGTATTCTAAATGGCTTTTAAAGTTCAACGTGGAGTATATTATCGAGAAATTGGAATTATCTACAACGTCGTTGCTCGAGACAAGTCGTCTGATCATTCTGAAGGAAGATTTTTCATTCGTTGTTTTACCACATTCTTATTCGACGAATCAAAAGATGCCAGAATGAACAAGAATCTGACTTCTCAACATTTTGCGAATTTACAGAAAAATCCCCCGATTGGAAAAGAGGTTCCAGTCTAATTTCAATTCAAGGAATATCAAAAGAATATTTCTCGCCCAACGATCCAAGAATCTCGAATCTCTGTACGAATCCACCGGTAACAATTCGACGGAAAAATGAAGCAATTAAAGGCATCGCGGTCTTCAAGCGGCTCGAAATGGATGACGAGATGAAACGGCCTCGCAGACGAGGGTGTAGGCGAGTGCAAGTAGAAGATTCCAATAGAAGACGACATATACATTGCGCAGTGTTATGGCAATCTAAGTTGGCATGTTTAGTCAGCTCGAATAAGGCGCACCCGTAGCGAGTCTGATAGCTGGCTGAGTCAACATTCACGTATTTGCCGTGGCATCGCGGCAACGAAGCCATCCAGACGAAGCCCAGTTGGCGAACCAAGGGCGAAGGAAGGGATGTGCCTCGTGCCGCGCACAATTTGGTGCAAGATATTGCTTTGGAATGCAACCGCTTTACCCTTTACCACCCCGACTGTTACCGATGTTTGCCCTGCCTGCTTGACGATAGACACACGGAACATCCGCACCTGCGAATCGAATATCCGCAAGGCGACTCGTTTCTCAATTACGGAGCAAATTTCTTTTTCTTTCTTCTTCCGTGGATCTCGAGCTCTCGAGAAAGTGAAAATATCGCGAGTTTTCTTTTTTTTTTCACAAACACGGCTCACGACGAGCAAGAAGAGCAGTTTGAAAGTTGGTTCGAAGCGGTTACTGGAGCTAAAACTTTCGGCCGAGGATCAACGCGGATTTTTCTTCAGCGTCGTTTGTTAGTCTTCGGACGAGGTGGGGAATCTTTGAGTTCAGTTTTTCATTTCGTTCGTATGGTAACTTTAGCAGGATCTCTAGCAAGCGCGGGACTGCTCGAGTGTTTCTTTAGCCAAATTTCTTTCGTTTACCTTCGTAAACGCAGTTCGAAAGTAGCGGCGAGGAGGAGGGGGGGGGGAAGAGAAGTGGATTTGTTACGAAATGATTCAAACTCCATCGACGACGGTCACGCGTCTTCGCTCGTTAACCGAACGAGAAAACATCGTTGCAAGTCTTCGTTGCGAATCTGGATTCTTCAATTTGCACGTCGGCGAGAAGTTAGATTCGCTGGCCGGTATCGTTTTCAGAAAACGGCAGCTTCTAAGGATCGTGATTATTGCGTTCTACTCCTTCGAAACTCTCGAGGAATTCGCTATCGTAAATGCGTTTCGTTACTTTGAACACGCGCTCTTTGAACACGCTTTTCAAGTTTCCGAGGCGGAATGCTAACGAACGAACATCGTTCGATAAGTTCCGTATAATTCTACTTAAACAAGTAGAAGAAAGATGATACATATGCAGGCGAACGGGACGGCGATTTCGAACGGATGCCTATCCTCTTTTCGCCGCTACGAGGGAAGTTGTCGCGCGCCTGTGAAACGTATCAGATATTGAAAAGTTAGTTCACCGTCGCGAGACGCTGGGGCAAGCACTCACGGGGCAAAGCGGATTTTCGGATACGCGAGCCCCGAAACGATTTTCCACCAGGCTACAAGAATCCAAGACGAGCGACGTCTGCCGCGAAATCAGAATTGTAAGTGAAGATGTTAAATAGTTGTCAAGTCCACCCCTTTGGATTTTCGGTCGATAGGGGGTTTCCAGCTCCACGGTCTGACGAAAATTATACGGAACCAGGATGGAAAGAAAGAGAGCAGCGCGTACAACAACCAGCACGAGAGAGAGAGAAAGAAAGAAAGAGAGAGAGAGAGAAAGAGAGTGATCCAGGCACGGAGAGTGGGTTGAAGCGGTGCAAGAGAGAGAGGCATAAGCAGACAGAGGAACCAAGCAGACGCCCCGTGAAATTGAATTACAATAAGCAAAGTAAAGTTGGATGATCCAACCATTGTGCCCTCCCGTCCGTTGCTACCTCACTGCCAGTTATCTCCTTTCTTCTTTCCCGTGGTTCTCCTCACGTCCATACTCTCTCTCTCTCCCTCTCTCTCTCTCTTTCTCCTTCGTTGAGTCTCTAGTCGAGGAAGAACTTCTCTCGAGTACCACGACAACCGACGGTATTCTTACGCCTTTGTTCCCCACGGGGCTGAATTAATTGCTGCGTTTTTGACATCCATTCATTGTCGGGTCCCGGCAGACGACGTCGGGATGAACGGATAAAGGGAAAAGTTACTGAACGCCTTCGTCTCCGTCCTATGTTTCCTTCTCTCGGCAAGACTCTCGCTCGACTCTCCGTGTACCGCCAAGAATATTATTTTTCTGACCGGTGTATTTCCCTGTTCCGTCGAGAGTCGATTTCGTTCCGAAGGGTTGAGAAGGAACGTTTCCCTTTTAACGCTTTCGTCAATGGCAATTGCTGCCAGCGAGGACATCAGAAATGGCAGTTCAGAACTGAGAAGTGTTTCATTTACTCCGAGGAGGTGAAACTGCAGAGTTTTGGCGAGAACAAAGTATTTTATTTCGCAGTTTATTGCTATATTCGTTCTTCCTTGTGTTCTATAATACTTTGAAGAACAAAGACTATTATTTATGAAAATTAGTTACGGTAACAATTATTAATTAATATATTAATATATCACAAGAGTAGTTGCGATATTCTGCGTAACGATTTACGATTGACAATATCAAGGTTTTAAAATTCTTCCTCAACGTACAAGTTCTTTGATAATTAACACGTTGACTACCAGCAGAAATTCCTACGTTCTTCCTATACAAGCCATTCTAATAAATTCATTATTCTAAAACATTTAGAAGTAAAGAATCCAGTTACCAGTGGACCGTATAACTAATATTCTAGTATGGGATATACCTGTTTTATGTATAATATATAGAAAATCATTGCCTGAAGATTATCAATACATAAAGAAGATTATCAATACAAAAAAATTACGTTCTTGAAATTCAACTTCTCGCGCGATAACTCGAGTTATTAACTCGAATTAAGTCGGTGATCCGTTTCCAACCGAGGGACACGTCGGTTGCTCCCATGGCCGATGCATTCCGCGTCGAAAGACGCAAGTGTCGCGAGTTGGGCCGGAAGTCCGTGTCGCGACAGATCGCGGTAAATCGCGGCGTAATCGTCAAGGAACGCGACTTGCTGGAAACTTGGTTTGCGCCGGTGTAGGAACTTCCACAGGAGTCGGGAGGAAATTGCCGAGCAGGGCCAGCTTTTGTCCTTCCGGTGCGTCTCGTCGGTCGAAGCACCGAGCCCGGGAGTGCATAAACCCCTTTCCGATTCCGGGCGATGCCGCTGGGAAACTATTGAATATGCATAAGTTATATTAAATTGGGCCACCGGGTGCATAGTGCAGCGGGGGCCTGGAAAATCCCGACCAATTACAAGCACTTCGGATGGAGTTCGGCTTCTTCCCTGCAAGGCGGAGTCCTCGAACGGCCGAGGATATACGGGTGCCATATGGTATCGCGATATCTTCGCCAACCGACTGTTTTCGATCAGAATTTTCAGCTCGTCGGCATAATATTACTCGCAGGGGATTCTCGTTAACGTGCAAATCACGTAGGCATTCGCCCCGGGGAATAAGTCCCGCGTTTATGCACTTTCCGTAAAAATTTTTCGATTTATTCTCTTCAGGCGAAGTTTCCTCGGAATTTACACGCAAGCAACGATACTATATATATCGATGCGAAGACTTCTTCTCGATCTCGCAGTAACTTGGAGCAGATACATTATTTCCATCTTGTTACTTTACTGCGAGGTATTAAAAAATCAAGAGATCCGTGCGCTTAAATAAAGAAAAAAGGGAAACTTCACGCCTGCGAGGGTACGCTTCGCGTTTCTGGGTCAAGTAAGACTGGCGTGGAAGTTTCTCCGGTTCGCTACTACGTATTTATCCTCCTGTTTTGTTTATCCTCCACGCTATATATTATAGAACACTCGGAATTATTCTACTTCGCACGTCGAATTTTCCGCTTCACGGAGTTCTTCGTGGACATCGTCCTATTTATTTCCTTCCATTATCAC
Source organism: Tetragonula carbonaria (assembly GCA_032399595.1). NCBI lineage: Eukaryota > Metazoa > Arthropoda > Insecta > Hymenoptera > Apidae > Tetragonula > Tetragonula carbonaria. Next base: position 12,263,929 of record JAUCRC010000003.1, read on the forward strand.
GGACAGCTCATCAATTTGAACGGCGTAGATTGCAGATTTTAAGGTGCCAAACTTTGCAGAATGCATGTGATGTTCAAAATTATTTGAAGCGAGTTGCACATCAAGTTTCACGCATCGTCTTCTAACGTACATGCATGGAACACTCTGTACCTCGAATTTTTTTAATTTTCTACGTCGTGTGATTTTTAAAAGATTTTTACTATCCTACATTTCTTCTGCCACCGCAGATAACTTATCAGCGCTTCTGCTTTAATGAGCAATTAAGGGTCGATGCGAAGGAAGCATGCAACCCACGCCAATTAGCGTCGGCCCGCGAAAAAAGTATGCGTTACATAAATCGTGTCGGAACAACTGTGGAGAAACACTATGGCTGAAAATCTAGTTGAACGCAGTTCGCCATGTTGCAACAGATCGTTCGCACTGACAAAACGACTTACTAATAAAGATTTGCGAAACACATAGGCGGTGTGTGCTAAACCGCGATACAAGAATGCTCTAAGTGGCTGTGGTCTGTTATCACGCAGCTGTTGGATAGTGCTCAGCCACTGATTAAATGGCACAAAAATTACGTTTACTGGTATTATCATCCTGAAACGTTCTCGTTTCGCCAAGATTTTTACGGATTTATACCCCGCCGTCGTGTCGCGGTTTCTTTTATCTTTTATTTTATTAGCCAGCGTGTTGGCTAATTTCACCAACAATGTATTAAGAAGCCTTTCCTCAAAGCCTTACTATCTTATCTTTACACACGTGAAGACAAGCGAGGAGGAAGCTAACGTGGTTTGTGTGTTCGACCTACGTCGGATCGCGAAAATGTTTGAATAATATATCTGGAAAATTTTTATGCATACATTGTATTCATTGTCTAAAACAATTTCACTAACGAATATTTCACTAACACTGTGATTATGATTGATAAAGTTTGAAATCGACTCCAAAAAATATACGTACAAGTCAGATATATTTCTTGTATTTGTCCATTTCCGTATTTATTCCAAACTTTAACGTCATAATCGTAGATTTCGTCACAATGCTACAGAAATTTCAAAATCCTTCATTCAAGATCCACGATTACATTTATAAAACATTTCCACGGACTTCCGTCGAAACAACACTTTCATCGAAAGCAACTGTATTACCAAATGTTTATCCACGAAGCGCAACTACCCCTACTCTCTATAACTTCTCCGCTTCTATGGGTCGTCGAAAGGGTTACCACCAAAGTGATCCTACACGTAGGGAGGATCCGGGAAACTCGATGAAAGGGAAGGAAAGCTTTATGGATATGTAAGAAAGCACAAAGACATTGGAGAAACGAAGAAGAATGGAAAAGTGGTTCGAGGAGGGTGTAGAAGTCGCAACAAAAGCGCGATAGAACGGATTAGGCTTTATCTACCATGGAGAGGGAAGAAAAAGGGGTTGTGTCTGTGTTCCGTAAATTGAAAATCGAAAAGCGCGAAGAGAGAAAAAGAGAGACAGAAGTAGACCAAAGGAAAAGGAAATAACAACGCGGGGGTGTACACCGAACGGTAATTCGAAGCAGCTCGATTGAAGGGCATCGAAGCGAACGTATTTGGGACAAACGAGTCCATCCTTTCGTTATTTCCCTAACGATGCGAATAATAACCATCTGTGATGATGTAGTAGCAGGGACGACGTGGAACAACGTTCGCCGATCCAGCCCTTCGTTGAATCGCATGGATCGTTCTCGTCCGCCGTTTGAAACGGCTCGGTTATCGCGCCCGGGCCGCTTAATGTGTGAAAAGTCGTTTGACGTTCGTTCGTTTACTTTACCCAGTTTATCCGCTGAAACCCGCCGGCATCACCCCACTTACACGCTAACGAGCTTATCTTCCCCTAACTCGGAACAGGCAGTAGCCAGGGTGTAGCCGGAGATTCGAGAGCTAGCTTGGCCACTCCAGGTGTGTTCCTACGCCGCTTTTGACCGCTTTACGCTCGTTGACTTGGATAATAACATAATACACCGCGCGGACATGTCCGACGTGAGCAATCTGTAGTTGTGGAATGCACGCTGCGGCCGCGATGTGTATTAACGGCCTTTGATACTTCGCTCGCTAATGCCCGAGCATTTCGGATGAAATTAGCTCTTGCCGTTTACCGCGTCTCCGCCTCTTTGTCTCTCACCTTCCTTCTCCTCCTCCTCCTCCTCCCTTCGTCTCGTTCTCGTTTCGTTTCTTCGAAATTCCCACGAGACGTGCGAAAGAACGTACGTCGCAGGAAAATCCAGTTACGAGGAAAGAAAAAAAGAATCGTCGTTTTCGGATCCTAGTCTAAGTTAAAGCTTTACCTTCGGATGAAGCGAACGCGATGAACGCTCCAAAGAATTCGCGAATACGTATTTCGCGAATTGTAACGAGTGAACATCGACAGGCGTTACGTGCTCATAAATGTATTCGTCATAAGTTACGTGATATCAATTTCGTGATAATTACATGACAGTCGGAAATATTACCGTGTGTAGATATTACAGAAATTCAGACAGATTGCGTAATAATAGAAAACGAATGCTACGTTGCATCGGGTAATTCATTCTCAATAAACGTGAACTGCAACTCGTTCCTATGGTTCTGAATCACGATTCGACTGATTCGACTTCCACGAATCAGTTCTAATAGAGCGTGACAGAAACGAGGATCAACGAAAGGATCGTTCATATCACTCCGCTTTAAATGCCGGCAATCGTATCCGGGCATCGTCGTCGATCGAGGTTGCAAAGGCAGTTAATCAACGGAGCTAAACGTCATCGAATCCTGGCTGGAACGGTTTAATTATTTCTGTCCGTAGGGACAGAGAGCATCTATAAGGGGCCGGCTCCACCGGGCTAAACAGGCTGTTTTGCCTATGGATTGAGTAGCCGGTTGTATCGATCTAATGAACGATATTGATTAATGGTGTCGCCCGGTGTGAATAGGCCCGGCATCGTATAAATTAGTAGGGCGATTCTCGTTGCCAACGAGCGCATTAAGCAACGTGGCCAGCTAACACGGGCTCTGGACCTGGTTTACGCGGCCTGGGCGCTAACTCGAGTTAAACGAGATGAATGTCGGTTCGCTAATAGTTGTTACGAATTACCACTGGAGCTTGCTTAGCCCGCTTACAGAGAGATTTAGTCGAGCAACTAAGATGAGCTTCGCCGCCGCTAACGTTCCTCCTTCGCCGCCCCCCTCTTCGTTCCCTTCGTCATCCTTCCTCTTTTCTCCGTTTCCTTCCTCTTTCTTCTCTCTTTCTCCGTCTCTGTCCTTCCCTAACGATGCTGTTTCACCGAGATTAGAAAGCTCGACGATCCAACAGCGTCTTCGAGGATCAAAGTTCCACCGCAGACAAACTTTTACGTGGCTTTAACAGAGACTCGTCTGTTTAAGCGTTTCGCGGGCTTTCCCTCTCTCTCTCTCTCTCTCTTTTTCTCTCTTTCTTCCAGGGATCTGCCCGCTTTATCTACCGTGATCAACCAGGTGGTTCACTCTGATAGAGCGAAACGGCTGATTCCTTTAGTTTAGCAATCGGTCGAATCGATTCGCGTGATTAATCGGCGAAAAAGAGGGGGGGGGAGGAAAAAAAAAAGAAAAAAGAAGAGCGGCGGATTGGCTGGCTCGTTACATCCCATGTCCCGCGAATCGATTAACCGTGTTGTTTGGACCGAGAGCAATTTCCGTGAAATTCCATCCCCAGGAGGCGTTGCCTGACCGGAAGTCGATTCGCCACCCCCACGACCGTTTCTGTTCGCTCGTTGCCTCGATCTCTGGATAACCGGGAATCTCAGTAGATTCGCTAAGTAGTAATATAGGATAAATTAGCTCTGTCAGAGAGCGGCGGCTGAGGTCGGGGCGTGCCCTGCACTGTTTCCTCCCGTGTTGTTTCTCTTTCTCCGTCGTCCCTCATCCAAACAGCCCCGGCTCCCCCGAGATACTGTACCTGTCTCGCAATGCAACGTTACTCCTGCCACTCTTCCCAGTTTCGCCGTCACGTCGCCGCTTGATGTATACGCGGACCGGCCTGAACCGGTGCGCGGCGTGAATAAATCCAAAATACTTCTTAATTCCGCGCCGGTGAAATATATCGCCGGCCGGGATCCGTCGATCTCGTTGGCAAACGAGAGTGTCTGTCGCGGTTCCATGGTTTCGCAATTTTGTTTAATTTTCGCTCCGCCGGGGAATTGAAATCGATGTGGAGCTGGTGAAACGCACGGAATTTGAAATCGATCCAGCGCGAAAGTGACGTTTGTTAAAGTTTAATAATTTCGCAAGTTTGCAATTTCGTTTCGTCGCTGTTGTGCAACGACGCATTGATAGCGTGGGTGAAAATTTAAACGCGTTTAATTTATCGATGTTGCTGTATGAATTTTGTGAAAATAATAGTATAACGCGAATATTCATAATGGACGGTGATAAATAAACATGTAAATAATTGCATGCGTAATTGGAATAAATTGACATCGAAACATTCATTTTAACAATCCGCGATCGCTCTTCTTTCTCTCTCTCTCTCTCTGTCTCTGTCTTTTTCTCAATAATTTGCATCAATAGAAAAGCTTTCGTTTGCTTTTTTCACCTCTTCCATGTAATTTTGAAAGAATTTAAAGTTCTTTGTTTCGAAATACAAACACTCTTAACCGACTAACAATTCTCATCTGCTCCGCTTTCCCTTTCCTCAACCTTTTCTCGAAATTACAACACTTTCAACGCGAGTTTACGTAAAATCTTCATCTTCCATAAAACGATCGATCTAGTTCTCCATTTCACAATTTTCGCTCTTAATACGAATTAACGTAGAGATTTCCAATTTTCATAAATTTCACGTAGACATTCAGTTCGCCCATCCGTAATTTTCACACAAAATTACAGTACCCTCGATGCGAATCGACGTGAAATTTCTAATTTCCACGAATTTTAACCCAGCTTCTTATCTCTTTTTAAAAAAAGAAAAGAAAAAAGAAAGTCTTGCAAGAAGAAAGAAAACGAGAAAAGAGAGACTTACGACGTTAATAACCGTAATACGTCGTAGGAAAAAATTCTGCGCCGCGTGTTCCACGGACTGGAACACGCTTCCGTGAACGCGAACAATGCGATTCGTCGTGCACGCGTAAATACGTGTTCCGAAAACCGCGCGACGGACGACTACACTGAGGATAGACGGAGCCTTGCCCGGGCTGGAAGATGGAGTCCGGAGCTCATCAAGGTAATGCAGCTGGGATTATCCTGAAACTGAGCACGTTCCCAATGCCGAGAGTCGGGAGTAGTGGCACGGCTCTCGGGAAAGGTAGAGCCTCGGCAGGTTATTAGTTGATCGTTTGATCGAAATCCCGCGGAGACTGCTAGACACTTCTGACACATGCTGCCTCTGTGTCTGGCTTTGTGCCTCGCAACGGTCGACCGTGGCTTGTTAACCGAAATATTCACGGGGATATATGGACCGTTATCGATCCGTATTAATTAGCAATGGGAATATCGATGGGCAAAGTGGTCCCGTTATTGTAGAAAATGAGAAGCATCTTTTGTAAATGTAAATGTAGAACATATTTTATGGATTACATTATGCGCGCGTCATAAATAAAATCTTCTTCATAGTCCATTGATATTGTAGTAAAATTTAACTGTCGCAATTACATTGAACAATTGTGCATAACAAATATACGTAGAGATTACAAAAGTTTTCCATTGTGTCAGAAAATCTCGGTACTCGATTGAGTACTAATCACGTTAAGAATAACTTTTTATATTAAAATCACCGTTCGCGTTGTATACCAATTTGTTACAAAATACACGTTACAGTGTTAATGAAATTTCAGCTTTACATAACGCACTCATAATATACTCACAAAAGTCCTTTTGCAATAAGTTTGAACACTGTACTTATTTTTTGGAAAAGATAGGTAGCATTATTCGTCGTTAGCATTAATCGTCGAACAGAACGAGAACACTTTCCAATAGAAAGAAGCTACTAACTTCTCTAATATAAAAGACCAACTACGAAATGGCTATCCTCGAATTCACCCAGCTCAGTTCGTCGCGTCCAAACAGCTACACAAACCTCTATCCCGTCATTTCAAATCCCCTTATTTTTACACCAGGGTCGTATAATACTCCAGGCGTTAAGAGGTGAACAAACATTCGATCGCAACCTCTTCGAAAGGCAAGATTTCACGCGATGAATTTTCACGCCGCACCCTCCTCCTTTATTTTTACACGAGGAATCACCCCTGCTCGAGCGTGACGCGCGCGCGCGTAAAACGACGTGTGCGTTTTAAAAATATCCACCGCCCTGTCGCGTTATCGGGGAACGAGCCAGCCAGCGTAACAGCTTGGCCGGGTCCGAGGCTCCGTTTCAAAGACGACGTTCGTTTATAGCGGTTTACCAAGGATCTGGCCCGGGTCGGACGTAACGCCCGGAGCGAAATTTAACCTTGCCGCGAATGGCAAGGAACGGTCCGCGCGTCACGTCGCGCGTGACTTAAGCGCTCATCTATATTCGGTGCGACAACGATGCAAAAGTGCATCGGGCCGAAGCCGAGGCTCGCCAAAGTGTGCTGTAGCCAATCAATCCGCTAAACGCACGTATTTATCCGTGCCCGTCGCGCGGACGACGTTGGACGTAGCCGGTTACGCTTGGAGATAAATTCGCCGGCGTCCGGTTAATCTGACATCCGGCGAACCGGTAGTGTTCGACTGGAAACCTATTGCCAGTCGGGGGACTTGTCGTTCGTTCCGCGCCCCGATCCCTGCCCGGTGCTATTTCTTTGCCTGGCATCTGCTTTCTTGACAGTCAGGGATTATTCTCCTTCCTTTGGTCATTCGTTCATCGTCGAACTGGGAGATCTTCGCGCGGCGGATTTACGTGCGAAATGAAATTGACGAAACGCAATTTTTACGACATTTTTTGCCTCCCCCCTCTTTCTCTTCAATGAATGTTTGGCGTGTACGCGGAAGAGTCAAATCGATTGTATTTATTGAGTTATATCACTGCTATGCTCAAGAAACAAATGACCTACTTTTGCAAGTGCATTTAACACAGAAAGATGATTTAAATGACGGCATGAAATTTGTTAACCAATGCGACTTCTAAATGCAGATTTTCAAGTAACTCGCGAAGGGAAAAGGGGATAGACGTCTGGAATTCACAATTCCGACACGTCGAGGTTCACTGTCAATCTTCATCGTGTCACGCTGGACTAGTCCCTTCAAACGAATGAAACAAATAAAAACAAACGAAAGAAACGGGTAATTTTCGAGATTAATATAAACTCTTGACACGATTTTCGCCGTCGCAACGATGTGTCGAAGTAAACAGCTGCACCGTCCGCTCGAAGCGTCACATCAAAGTTCGTTAATGCAATCAAGAGTGTCGCGAAAGCGACAAGAAAGATTCCTCGTTGCCGGTGGGGAAAGAATCGTATCGCCGTATCGGAAAGTCGGAAAGGCGCGTTATTGAAACACTCGGCCGTAAAACTGCGAATTCGAGTGCGCCGATGTTAAATCGCGAGAGGGAACAGTCGGGAGAGAAAGGTTCGAGAGCTCGGCAAAGATACTTCCACGGCAAACATCGGCTCGTAAATCATTCCTGACCCTTGCTTCTTTGCTGGCCGAGGCTGGCTGCTGCTTGGGTTTAATTAAAATGTCTGTTACGTTGCTTGTTGCAGGTAAGAATCGAGCATCGGCGTTCGTCGCCCTCCCGCTGGTCTTATCGTTCCGTCGATTCGGTGAGTGATTCAACGAGATTATAAATCGAACCAGCCTTTCCTTCGCTTCTTCACCCTCCGGCGACACGATCCGAGTCTCCGTTCGAAGAGGCGACAACCTTTTAATTACGGATTCCTCGGACGGAGACGAGCGTCGAGATCGCGTAAAACTGATCGCTAACAACCGATCAGAGGCGAACCTTCGCTTGGAGGGGGGAGAGAGAGGAGGGGGAGGGGTAGGTGATAGGTCGAGAATACAGGAATACCGTCGGACGGGGATCCTTCGCTATCAGTGACGAGAGACTAGCTGCGAGAGTAGCCGACTACTCTTCGACCTCCGATGGGGGGTTGATACGAGCTGCCAAATGTCACTGGGCCAGACATTTCTATATTTGAATTCGAGTTTCGCATGACGGCGCTTCGACGTAGAGAAACGGCAGGACCGACGTCTCTATCTATCGATCTAACTGGGCGGCCGGGCCGCGTGACGTTCAGGCTAGAAATAATGTTTCGTGAGTCTCGTGTTCGGGTAGTTCGTCCCGTTCTTCTTTCCCTGCCCTCTCTCGGTAGCCCGTTGCCACCCTGTCGCTTCGTAACCCCACCCCGTTCGATACGGGGAACCCCTTTCTCACCGCACGAGACCCGGGTGGGTCTCGTTTTCCACGGTGGTCCCTGCCCACCGATAAACGACGGGGGACGCCGCGACGAAAATACAACGTCAGTCAAATCCTTAATCCTGGAAATAGACGCGCTTATCTGCGCTGACGTAAGTGGTGCAGCCGGACGAGACGTCGTCCACGCCCTCTCCTCGACCTTCCCGTGAAGCATCGCCGCCCCGTCTTCGTCGAGGGGGAAGCATCGCCACGATTTGTATAGAATAGATAAGAACGGATGTAGAAGGATGCAGCGAGAGAGATAAAATCAAAGTTTTCGAATTACGCAAGATCGACGGGAAAGGAGATCGGCGAAGAACCGTGTATTATATCGGTCAAACGATAACTTCCTCTTGTTTCCAACAACCAACTCTATAATACATACACACACACACATGTACACATGTACACATGCACACGTGACAATGTCACAGCCGAATAACATACTCAGGAAGAAGAATCAAAAATATCCGAATCATCAGCCGATGAGATGCTCTCGCCTCTCATGAGAGGTGAACAATAATTATCGGATGGAAAATCGACACTCGACGATCTAAATTCGCCCTCCGGGTGCAGAAGCGTTAACGACCAGGCAGTACCAAAATTCCACGGATTCCGAATTTCAGAGGCGGCACGAAATTCTCTTGGAAGCGGCGGCAAACGCGGTAATATCCGAAACGGTAAGTTGTGCACGTCGCTGTGCCGCGCCGGTGCGGCGCATCCGAGTCCCACCGTCTACTACCAGCAGGAATATCCATTTCAAGACATTTAACCCCGGCCGACTGCTGGCGACGAGGTGAGACAGGATGTACACAGCTTCTAAGATTACTAGGCAGTTTCATTACGCTTACGAAAAGATCTCCCTACCCACACCCTGGCTGTCTCGCTCCCTCTTACCTTCCTTCTCTCGGTTTCCCCTCTTCCACTCTTCCATTCCCGTTCTAGCCGTGCTGTTCCCCCACGCCGTTCCCTTTGTGTCGCGTTAGAAAGGTTTTCGAGAGGTTCCGCGTGAAAACCGGAGACGAGAGAGGCACCCACCGAGGAACCGAGACGAGACTTCCTCTTCCTCTCTCTTCTATAAAGTTTTGCAGAAAGTGGCTCTGGCGAGCGAGGGCTGCGGCGAAAATAAAACTGATACTCTATATTAAATAGGCTGATCCTCTCGTTCCTACCAGCGGCCGCGATAGAGATTGCTTATATATATATATATATATATATATATATATATATAAAAAACATGATTCTTTGTTGCTTTCAAGAAGCGAACTCTTTTGTGGTATTTTCGTTTAATGTTCCTTCTTCTTCTCTTTTCGAGTTTTTTTATTGACTTAACGTTGCGGCTTTCAATGGAGTTGGTGAACCCCTGAAATTGTTAAGTGTTTTTTTCTGACAACTGACGTATTGTTGCCGCGATTTTACAGTTTGTATGTTTGTATATATTACTGGACAAAAGTTTGAGACAGACGCACGTATATAAAAATACATATATGCGTATAAATGCAAGCATAGATCTTGTAATATTAATAGTACACTTATTCGAGTATTAATAATAATTTCCTGGTCTAGAGTATTCTAGTACATGGGGGGTGCATAGGAAATGAACATATCCATCTATCTGTTATGTGAAATCGATTAAACTGTGTAAAAAAAATAGTAAGAAAGTTCTTGAATTTCATCGTAAAAATACACGCGACATTGTTTGGAATTGTAAACCGTAGAATCTCTTATACACTCTGTACAACTTTTGAATCTTCAATTTCCGCCGTTCGTTATTTCGAAACTGCAAGTTTCAACATTTAGTATTGGATACAGCACCACCTCGGTTATCCTCGAAACATCGTTAGAGATTCTCGACTTTTATTCGAGTAATTTGGTCTTGTAAACCCTACCTTTCACTCGTTAATACTTCGAGTTCCGGGGTAATTAACTGCGTTACATTGCGCGATGAGTATTTGTCAATGGGCGGTTCTACCGCGGAACATTGGACGCCAGATTGAATATTTTTCAGCTGAATTCATGCGAGGCCGTCGATTGAGAACCGCCCGGTTGACAGAACCAAAATTGTCTTGCCGTCGAAGACAGAAATCCGACTTGCACGAATCGCGAATCGAAAAAGATTTGGCGAACACGCGCGATTTTCAATGTTGTCAGTCAGCCTATTAATCGTTGATTAATTATCGGCGCGAGCGCACTGCCAGCGTAGAAATTCCTATCGCATTTTCAAACGATCCGATCTTTTAATTACGTTTCGCTAATTACTTTCACGATTCGCGTAATCCCTGTTGATTAACGCGAAACGCGTATCGACGATCGCGCGGATAAAAGACCGAGAAGTATAGCACACTTTCGAAGAAGCTGAATACGTGCTTTTTGCGTAATTGACGTTCGAGTTAAAGGGTGGATCGATGGAAATTAATGTGCCTGTACGTTCCGTTGAATTTCAAAGTATCCGATGTTTCACGGTTGATGAAAGAACTTCGAGAAAAACGGGGTGGAGAAATGTAGAATATTGTAATAATAATAATGAAGTTCCTTCTCGTTCGTAAATACGAATCGATACTCGCTGGTCTCTCGTCACAGATTGCAAGAATGTGGTCATTCTCGGCAAAAATTGTTTGTTTGTATGAGGTATAACCGATGCAGACCTCGTTAGAAAACAACTGAATTAATAGAACTTTTGTTCTAATATCGAACGTAAGATATACGATCATCTCGGTGACTCGAGATTCTGAACGGCACGATAAAATTCAAAAACACATTGAACGAATTAATGCGTAATAATAATGCGAATTAATACGTTGGTAAGAATTTCGTCGGTAATGTCGTACGGTTGGATTCTAAAAAGGCGCAATAATCCTCCGTGAACACGTTGAATACTTTCCAAGCGTAGCTCATTTTTCCACGGCTGTTCTCGCTGAACCGCGCGTGAGACGAGCGCGTTCATTCGTCGAACGAACGTTACAGACTTACTTGCACGATGCTTCGATGAAACGTCCTTTTTAACAGACAGGCTGTTGCACACACAGGGGAGGAGCAACGAGAGTTCGCTCGATAAATCGAGGAAACAAGATTACGAGTTGGCGTAGCGAGTTCATTCATAAACGTCGAGAAAATCGGCTGCCCCGAGTAAATCTCTCGCCGCAGAAACCGGTCATAATTCCAGAAGTAATATAGAGTACCGCGTACTAATCGGGTACGCGCCATTACATCCTCAAACGCATTACGGTGTAAACCAATCTAAACGAGCGACAGTCATTACGGAGTTTCAGCGGAACGCCGGGTACACCGCGGACACACACCTGCGTATACATTTCGCGCACAGTTGCCGTGCTCTTCCTCTTCCTTCGCTAGTGCAAACGCAAATAACGTAGCGCACGCCCCGTTGCTGAACGTCGCTACGCGTTATATAGCCGTTCGCCGTGCTAACTTTCATTAATCTCTTGCTCTCGGGGCCATAAACAGAACGACGTCGCTACGTTATAAGGGAACCGAGTCTCCTGATGGCATGTAAACCGGCCGAAAGAACGAGAACCTCGTCGAAATTGATGCGAACAGTGCGACACGATGCGAACGGGTTGGAGCTGAAAGTTGATAAATGGGTTTGGATTAAGGCGCGGTACGGACGAGTTTACGCGCCCAATTTTTCTTACGATTCGCACGACCGGTTTCTGTTCATTTGTCACCGTGTGGCTTCTATCAGACACGGTGGCGTTACTTATGTGCCGATAAAGATGTCTGAGGATTTTCGAACGCGTTGACGTCGAGCTTCTTCCGAACATCTCGGTAACTTTACATGTTTGTAAGTTTACAAGATGAAAATATTAACAAGATGAAAAAATTGTTGAAACAGCATATCCATTACATATCACTTCTAGAATAAACATGGAAAATATTTAACATCAAATCACAACGAAATACGCAACGTAAGATTTTCTGTACTCGTCCCAAAGATAGTGTGCGATAGTAAGCTGTGTAAAACGTGAATTTTCTTCTGTTAAATGTACGAAATATATTTCTCTTAATATATTTCTTTTACGACGACGAATTTACCACAAACATCTTGTCCGCCCCGGTTTTATTTGAGACGGTTCCCCGTTGTTCGTCGAACCATCGAAGGAGTCGTTAAGCCGCGAATATTCAAGTCGACGCTTTTCCTCGGGGCTCCTTGGACCGCGAGCGGCAAAGAAGGTTACCCTCTTATTAATACCATTAATCACCTCATAAAGATTCAACGGTACGAAGGGACGCGGACGGGAAAATACGATGGAAAGAGGGGAAACGGAAAGAGGGCTCGGTAAAAAACGGAGCCAGTGGAGAGGTCGAAGAAATCCACCGAACCCAGCCGTTTCCCTCCCCCCGTCCTTCGGGGGGGATAGTTTTTTAACGACGTAAAGCGGCAAAAACGGACCGACTGGAAGCGTATTGTTTCTCACGCAACTTTTCACAGATTTCATTTAGCCAGCGATGTAAAAGCTGGCTACGGTTCCGGCCAGCCGTGCGCCCTTTCCTCGATAAAAATTCATTTCCTTCCTTTGATTTACTTCAAGCACCGACCGAGCCAACTCGTTCGCCCGTGCTTTCCTTCCGTGCCGTCTTTGCGAGACTGACGATTCGACGACGAACGCTCGAGGAAACACTGAGGAGAAACGCTCCGAGAAACGCTGCATCTCGACTCGGAGATATAAATTTCTTCGCACCATCTCTCCGCCGCGCCATAAACTGAAAAATCCTCGCGACCAGCGACAAATCTTACCGCGGACTGTGTACTTTTGTCGGTAATGACTTCATCGTTTAATGAATCTCTGAGAGAGATCACGGAGAATTGCTTTGTTACCTGTTCGAATCAGGCGTTCTCGTTGGAATCATACGTCGTTGTTACCCTCTACGCGGTCTTATCTCGAACGACCAATTCTACTTGGAATCGAACATAGTATCACATTATTACGAAGTTCGAAATTCCTCATACTTATTGCGCGTTATTTTTTTTTCTTTTTTTTGTTACATTTATATAAAACGTATGATTTAACACGATAGAATTTTGATAAACGTGCCGCGATAAAGCATAATGTAATACGTAGAACGTAGAAAGTTCCCTCGAAACAAGGGTTACGGGATTCGCGTCGCCTTGCGCGCTCTATTAATTACTGGGCTACTGGGTTCGCGTGATTCGAACTATTCATCCATCCCCGTTTTTCCTCCGTCCGACTCTTCTTTCTTCCCCGGTGGACTTCGGGCGAAGCCTTCGAACTTCAGCGCGAGAAACTCGCGCAAGGAATAATCGGAACACGGGCCAAGTAGAACGTAGAAACGTCGAACGATGGTATCTTCCCAGCGAAGGAAGACGCGCGATACTTTCCTCGAATTCTTTCGACATACATGGAGAAACGAGTCTAATATTTTTCGAGAAGTTTCGAACTGCCGGTTTCGCTCGAGGTTGCACGACACGGATCAGAGAGAAAGGGGGGACAGAGAGGGTGGGAAACGTTCGCGCGTACAATGCTATTCGCGCACGTAGAATCGCGGTGGAAGCGGAGAGAAAAAAGGGGGTGGAAACGTGGCTTATGGAACGCGAGGGAGGTGAACCTTTCCCCCTCCCCCCCGCGAAGGTAGAAAGAGAATAGGAAGAAGGAGGCGAGTCTACCGGGATCAGTCGTATCTCCGAGGATAAGTATCGAACCTGAGAATCGCGAGCGAAAGCTCGGCTAGCGCGGCAACGTTGAGCGGAAAACGTCGAACTGGGTCGACGTCGAGGAGTTTCGTCGCAGTTGGCTGGTCCAATCGAGTGTCTGTCCTCCTCCTTTCTTTCTGCCGTGTCCTTCCTCCGTCTTTCCGAGACCGGCGCATCCCTTCCGCCTTCCGCCTTCCTCCTTCCGCCGTTCTGTGTTCTGTTCATCCCGTATGCGGCAGATTCGAAACTCCTCCGCCGGGCTGTTTTCCTCATCGCCGACGAAAACATGCTGCCCTTGTACTGTCGTCGAGACAAATACCGGAGCGCGTCGAAGGCGGCGAGACGCGCCGGGGCCAGCCGGGGATGAGAAGCTATCGCCGGGGTAGACGTCGGAGGACAGAAACTTTTCCACTGTTCTTTTCGTTTATAATTTATGTTTCCCCGAGCACACGGCCCGAGACACCGTTCTATCGATTCGGTTACGTAAACAGCCGAGGAACGCGGAGCGTTTTTGCTCGCGCGCTTTGTGATGCACTTAGCTGTTTAAACTGGCCCAGGCTTTTGTTCGATCGCAGGGATCGCGGTTTGAAAAGGGGGAAACCCCGTTTTTCGGTCGATGCAGCCCGGAAACGCCGCTGCCGCCGCGGTGGTATGGCGGCTCGGCGATGCGACGTAGCTTCGCGTGGAATTAGTAATCCGTCCGGGAAAATGGAAAGCCAAGTTTTCTCAACGTATAATGTTATTCCTTCAGACACAGATGTCACTCGGTCATTAAATTGCAGATTCGAAAGGTTCTCGATTTTCTTTTTCCCTTTTCTCTCTTTTTTTTTCTTTTTCATCGAAGAGTCACTTTTACTTACGGTCTTCTCGGTTTAAATTTTGCATCCTCTTACTTTTGATATCTCGATACCGTGGTCTTCGTGGTCGTTACAAACATTTTCTCTGATTTATATCGAATTCTATGGTACATCTTATTCTTGAGACTTGAGATTGATTCTCTGAGGTAATTGATACAGTCAATTTCTTCGATAAAATCGTCACTAAAATGCATACACTGCATATAATTCCATGAACATTTGTCGCAGTTGAATTAATTCTTCGCTGAGCTTTAAAAATTATTTCTTTCACACATTAGATACGTACATCTGTATACTTTATTATGAAACATGTGTTACGACTCTAACTACGTTGCACTTGCTTTTGACTGAAGATATAAGAGTAACACTACGAGTCTAACGTCTAATCTCGTATCAAATAGGCTGAAAATTCCATGCGAAATTCCATTTCAAATTCCATTCGTTGTGAACATCGAGCGGCAATTAGAGAACCTGTAGCCCGGCTTATCATTTTACGCTGTTCGCTACAATTCCAATAGAACGTTGCTGCTGTTGCTACTGGGCAAACAGCGTGTTGACATGTCCGTGAAGCTTGTGCAGCGCAGGCTGACCGATCGAGACTCTGGAGGAAAGGGCTGACTCATCCTACGTCCTGATAACTCGGTTACGTTCCAATATCATGATTACACGTCATCCTTGGCAGTTGACAATCCCTAGAGTAATGACTATTGTTGGAACGTTCGAACTGGTCACCCGGGATCACGTCGATCATTTAAATTCTTCAACCCTCCAAGAGAGAGAGAGAGAGAGAGAGAGAGAGAATATGTGTACTCGCGTCCCGTTGCTACCGCCAATCTTCAGGGTCATGAAAATGTACGGGTCGCACGCCCTGCTTTAATTTCGTGACGTAATGCCGTTCGTGAAAGAATTCGTGTTTTTGCATGCTCGTGCCGCGCGTAAAACTTTCCTCGTTTCCCACACTCGGCCTCGGTAATAATTTTCCACGACCCGAAATTTCGAAATCGCTTTGGCGAAATTTTATCGCTTCTTCTACCCCACTGCACGCGAATATCCGTAAAGAGGAAAAAATCTCAGGTGTTTGAGGAACTGGTATGCTGGCTCTCTAATTAGCGGTAGTGATAGATGAATTTTTAGAAATGTTCGTCGATTTCAGAAACTCGAGTTCCTTATTCGTTCCAAGTTGCTGAATGACGGCGACTCTAGTGAATTGTTTAGCTACACTCCTTTTAGATACGTTGGATTCATTGGAATTAATTGCTTCAGTATTATTGATGCATTATTTACGAAAGGTAGATACGTCTGTTTTTTTTTTTATAAATGAATGTTGCAACTTTGATTATCTGCTCTACAACTCTTGCAACTCTATTTCATTTAACAAAATATCCGGATTTTATTTCAGCGAATACATACATATATACTTGAGTGGATCGTTATTTCTCTGCATTCATAAATAATTATTTTATACGTACTAACTTTTAAAATAAAAGGAAAGGAAGATAAAACTGAGGAAATTTTTACTTTCTCTTGTTTTTAAAAATTTAGCACAGCAATGGAAAACATGCTTGTCTGCATTTTAAAAACTATTACGTATCGCAAAGGATTAGCCACCTATTTATTCACCAATAATTTGCACATATTCCCAGGATTCCTTCGCGAATAAACATTAACAAAAATCAGTATTCCAAGTCACATCAATCATCTTCTACCACAATACCGAAAGACAGATTTGTATTTTTCAAAAATGCCATCATTAACCGAAGCAATGCATAAGAATTCACACGAGAGTGTAATGACGCATGGCAGAGCAGCGAAGGTAGTCTTAAACAGATCTTCCATTGTAGAGAAAGTATTCAACGACAGTTATAGTTGCGCCATTCGCACGGCAGAAGGAAGCACACGCCAGTGTGGTTTTCCCGCCAAGTTCATTCAGCATCTTGCGTTGGATGTAAGCCAAATACTGAATACACCAGCACCTTCCGCCTTCTCGTTCCTCCTGCTCGCCTCGCCACGCAACCGTTATCATCCCGGAATAGTAAGTTGATGTTCCCTGTGTTGCTAACACCTCTGGCATCGCTCGTTTATAGAACAAGCAACACCGGGGCTCTAATAAGGTCGGGTCGCGGCCCTATTCCGCAATATTTCGCGACCAATTGTACGCGACGTTACAGAGAATAAATGCGACAGCGGGAAATCCGGCAGAAGTTATTGGTCGCGTTACTCCTCTCGAGTTATCCTCTCTTTCCTTCCCTTCTCGTCAGAGAAGGCTCTGTATCGTTCGCCGGCCGGCGAGATTGCGCTACACTCGGAAAAAGAAAAAAAGAAGAGAAAAGAAGGCGAAAAAGAAGAAAGAAGAGAAATAGAGAGAGAGAGAGAGAGAGAAAGGGAGAGAAAGAGAAAAGTACAGATTGGCTGTCGTCGGGCGATAGTGAAAGTGAAAGGCGAAACGAGCGGGGCTTGCAAGTTTTTTAAACGATTTAATACTTGCCGCCTCTGGCTCGCTGCAACAAGTTATCAGCGCTTCGCAGACTTCCTGCAAGCCGGTGCTTTAATAGTTCGAAATAAATTCGCTGTAAATCGATGGTGTAGCTGATAAGAATCGCGCTTAAGAGAGCAAGTTAAATAATTAATTAAGTTAACTGCGTTTTTCGCGTCGCGTTTAACGAACGAACTTGGAAAGAAAATCCTTGTTTCTTTCTCCTTCTCAGTTCTAGCTCGGGAATGTAAAAGAAAACAGCGAAGTGTGACAAGAGTCGTACAATTTCGATTTTCTGGAGAGATGGTTCTCTCTCTCTTACTTTTGCTCACGAAACGCGTGCTTGGGAATAGAGCGGGGATCAAGGCGCGGCCGCGCGGGTGTGCGTAGAGTTCATAGTATTGGCACCGAGCCAAGTCACGTTGCAGCTCAATGAAATCTTTCTAGGTTAGGTTAGCCCCTTCCTTCCGCGTTAAGCGTAGGATACGTTTACACCGACTTGCTAGATCCGCGCGCGAAAGAGAAGACTGGCCAAAGGCCAGCCAAAGAGAGAGCCTGCCGAAGTGACTGGTTTTCGGCTCCGTCGGAAGTAGTGGTAGTCAATATTGGTCAGACAAGAGGCTCCTCGAGCGCGAGTTCGTACCACTTGCAGACTCAACTTGGCCGTTACCGTTCGGTTGCTCGCGTCAATGAACAAGACGTTACATCAATGTTCCAGTTACCGTGTCTTCGGAATATGTGTGCGTGTGTGTATGAGAGAGAGAGAGAGAGAGAGGGAGAGAGAAAGAAGAAATTAACGCGTTATTCGTGACTTACAACCACGTATTTCTATTCGGTGCAACGAATCGCGAGTACCGCTGAATTGGATTTTTCATGCGTTCACCAGTGCCTTCACAGATTCTCTCATCGGAAACGATGCCGGTGTACGCGACACTGCGAAAGACGGTGGAAATACGGCACGGCACGATATCTCGCGCTCAGACTTGTCCGACAGCGGCGGCCGATTGGCCGGATCCGCGGCAAAGAAACACTTCATTCAATATCGCATGATGCGAGGAGTTTAGCTCGCGGACGCGTAACAAGTAGTCATGCACCGAAAATGCACCGTTTCGGCATCGGTGCAACACGATGCTCGCGAGCACAATCCGGCGTCGTGCCTCTCCTCCTCCCCCGCGCCACCCCTGACGTGTTCACTCCACTCGAGCGTTCTGCCCCTACCCGCCGTTTCTATCCCGCCGTCAAGCGAGCGTGGCGTGGCGAGGAGGAGCAGTCAGGCAGTCAGGCTCTCTGCTGGCATTAAGTATTCCCGTTGGGTCGGCGTGGCGAGGAGGAGCACCGAGCGGCGCGGAGTGGCGCGGAGTGGCGCGACGCGGCGTGGCGTGCGGCGCTGTCGGTCGATGCTGGGGTGCTCGCGCTACGAACGCGAAGGAAGAGGAAACGGGCGAGAAGGAGAAACAGACCAACGCTCTCTCCCTCTCGCGCGTCGTCTCCGGCTCTCTCGTGCTCTCTTCGTCGTCGTCGTCGTCGTCGTCGTCGTCGTCTCTCTATCTTTCTCTCTCTCTCTCTCTCTCTCCATCCCGGTCGCACCAGCGAGTTTTCTCCGGCTAGAATCGAGAGGCGCTATCCCCCTCGAGCGACGCCAGCGCCCCGGGGGCGCCTGCGCGCCTCGGAGGGGTAGCAGTCGCCTGATAGTGGCGAAATCCGACGGCAAGGGGAAAGGGGCCCCTCCCTGTTCTATCCCTCGCTCCTCGAGCGTGCACCCCACCATCGGGTGCCGCGCGGCTCCTCTACCTCCCCTCGCTACGGCTCCACTGCCCGGGCCTCCACGGTCGCCCCATTCCGTTCTCGGCATCACAGCGTACAGCATTGAAGTCGACGCACGGCGACAAGGAGCGCGACAACGACCACCTGCCTCTCGGTGCTCCACGGATTGTATATCTGTCTCTCTCTCTTTTTAACCTCCTCGTTGCCTGACCGTCTCTCGTTCGTCCACGTCTCGTCGTTCGTGCACGCCGCTGCTCCTGCTGCCTGCGAGAGGAGGACAGAAGAAACAGGATAACACAAGCCCACGTACAGGATAACACGAGCGATTTGATCGGCGCCCGAATTCGTCTGTTCCGAAGACGTACACAACAACAATAACAACGACAGCGACGACGACGACGACGACAACAACTACAACAACAGCAACCGTCAACAGCGACCGAGAGAATAATCACGCGTGCGGTGTTCGACAGATGTAGGATAAATCGTTTCGTCAGCTGAGGCGTGTGATTCTGGCAGTGTGTCACTCCGTTCTTTCGCTTCGCTTTGTTTCACGCGTGTTACTCGCTCGCTCCGATCCCGCAGTGTCCGCGATTAGCGATATCATCACGACGTTCGACGTGACAAGTGTGTATCGCGCGCGAATGTAAGCCGTGATTGCTGATCAAGAGGATCGGTACGTGTCGTCGTCGAGCTGTTCGATCGTCGCCAACTGTACGATCATCGCGATCGCCGTCGCCGTTCACGTCGCAGCCGTCGTTAACGAGTGGCACCGATCTGTGCAGCAACTACCTGACGAGCGATCGGGGACAGATCGACGCACGGGAACTGTCACGAAGCGATCGCGACGTTCACGTCCATCGGAAGCCGTGGGGAGCAAGATACACGCGCGTGTGCTGAGAAAGCGCGAGCGTGCGACACGAGACACCGTCGGTCTCTCGGTTGTCAGTTCTTCTCCTCGCGGAGGAAGGCCATAGCGTTGATCGCACGGCACTCGGTACTCGCGGCAGTACTGAGTGACCTGCAGCACCTGACAGTCATCGAAAAGTGTACACGACGGCGGTCACCACGTACATCACGCCGCTCATCACCCCAGAGAAGGTACAGTGGCTCCATTCACATCTTTGATTATATAGGAATGATCCTGTCCATGTCTATGATCCGAGACACACGGAGGGTGGAACGGAGAGAGAACGATCATCTCGAAGGGAATCGTGTGCATCTGGTGATGAACGTGTAGATGTGTCGCGTGAATTTTTATATTTATATATATATATATATATATATATATATATATATATATATAATTTCTCTTATACGAATGTCCATTCGCTCATGTACCATCTTGTATCACGCCTACGTGTGAGTACATACACGAGTGTGAGTATTACGTGGTGTACTAGTCGCAGGTATGTGTGTGTGGGTGGAGCTTGATCCTGGACGTCATCCGTCGGAGAAAGACGGACTGACCCGGCCCGGTGAATCTCTCATCGAGATTGCTTCTTTCCTCTTGTCCTCCTTATCTCTTGCACCGTTTATTTCTGCGGACAATGTGCAGTGACCGAAAAGTTTCGCGTAGATGACGTTCCACCGAAGCTTCTTTCGCTCCAAGTTTTCGTAGAAGTTCCGAAATCCCTCGTCCGATGCGTCGGACCTTTCACAGTCATGTCGCTGTGCGATCTCCGATTCTTCCGTCTATTTCTCTCTCTGTGTGTCTTTTTCTCTTTCCCTCTTGCTTTCTCTACTTACTTTCGTTTCTTCCCCCCCCCCCAGTTGTCGTTTTCTTCAGCTTGCGAGTCGCCAACTTTCATCCCGCTGACATCCGCGAGGTAAGCCAATTGATAGGATTCGATGAGAAGAAAAATCCGGCGTCCCCAGACGTTTCTTGCATTGAAACACCACGATAAAATCTTCCATCCGTCGATGTTCTCTCTCCTTTCTTCCGTATCGTCGATGTCGTCTCTTTGAAAATCGGCGGCGATACCATGGCTCCGGTACGTCAAATCGGATGAAGGAATTATTAACGGAATTAATAAGTTGAGTGGTCGAGAAGAGAGGGTGGAAAATACTATTTCCTTTTCACCGTAGAGAGAGAAAGAGAGAGAGAGATTACTCTAGTTCCTTATTACGTTCTCCTCCCTGCCGAGCAAACTTATTATCTTAAGTCGTTCTGCTCTCCGAACGAAACGATAACGAGATCGTTACTTTCAAAGTTCCCGCCTCAGAACCGCGCCGGTCGATAATAATTATTATTTTCTTCTTTCGACGGGTCGGTTGCTTCGGACTAGTGGTTCCTTTCAATCTTTCCTTCTTTCGTCCGATTCTCGGTTTCAAGCGATCGGTTACTTCACGAGTGTACCGTGAGAAGCCGCGAGAGCGACGACGCGCGCCTCTTCTCTTCCTATCTTTCTAGGCCACATCTATCCCATAGTCACTTTGTATCGAGATTTTAAATACGTTAACCTACTTCCTCTGTAACGGGTATCCACTCGTGCCGTTTGATCTCGAACAGAAAACGCCTCTCCTACAAGTAGTCGGACAAGTACGACAAGACTGTTCCCTCGGTCGATTTCAATTTATTCGCCGATGAGAATCGTTTGCCGATTTAAAGTACACAATCTTCCCTCGGCTGATGGGATTTTTAATTAATTCCTGCCGCGCGTCTGCCGCGCCCGGGGAGAAGAAGTAACGTTTCCACCGCGGCGGTATCGAATCGCGTCGCATATATTAAAACGATCATTAACGAGCTCGCTGATGCGTCGAGTGATAGGGTGCCGCCGCGTGAGAGATTTAGGTCGCGACCGATTTTTTTCCCCCATTCCGCTTTATTACACCGAGCGAATCGCGTTGTCAGGAGTATCGACTCCTGGTGATTGCATGGATAATCAGTGGCTTCGAATTTTCACGCTTTCGATCGTTTCCTGCACTTGCTATCAAAACGGAGTAACATGCGTTCCTTTTCTTTCTCTTTTTTCTCTCGCTACACGTACCTCCTCTTATCCCTTCTCATTCGTGTTGGAAGTTTCGATTCTATCGCGAGCAAGTTAGTTTCAATTCGCATCGACACCCGTGATCGTACTCGAGCACGTACTGCTTTCCCAGCGACAGACGCCGACATATTTCTCCGGATATCGTGCCGAGGAACGGTGGATTTCGCTCGTATATCATTCGTAAACAAAAAGCAAGACACCTGGCTGTCGGCTGTGGAAGATGGAATTTATGATCGGTTGCATGATCATCTATCCTTAGGTGATAACACTTGCCCTTTGCTTACAAGTCTTTTCTTGTTTCCTGTCGTCTTGTTCTCGTGCGTTTATACAGATGAAAGTTAGCTAGCGTTAAGGGATCAGGTGACTGAGACTGAATTAGCAAAGACAATTTACAAAGTGATTCTCGAAACCTACTCGTTTAAATTCATAATTTTCGTCTTCCCAAATTCTGCTGCTAAATACGCGTAAAAAGAAAAAGAAATTCTCGTTTGAAGTAATAATCTTCACACTTTCAAATTCGACTTTTAAATAATTATAGAAGACTGCTTCAAAATAAGTTGTACTACTTCTTCGAAACTTCCCTGATTCTGAAATAACAATGTTCACATTTTCAAATTCCGCTTCTAAATAAAAGAAACCCTCCCTCCTCCCCAGAGACAGGTATGAAACATGCAAGTGACGCTACACTCTCGAGATTACGCGCACGAGATACCATATTCTTCTCCCAAGAAAGATTAACCTAATTCAACAAACGTATTTGACGTCAGACTCCAGAATCCGCAATTAAGTAGATGTATCATGTATTAGTCAGACACTCGAGCAACAGTTGGACGACAGTGTTTAACTTTCAGCGGCGGCGCGTTCCCTTTTCCTTCAATCGCGCCACGAGGAGGGTCCTTTTTCGTATTTTCGTTCGTTCCGTCCGTAAAACTCTCCAAGACCGGGGGCGTCGCAGCTTTCGTTTCCCCTTAGCGAAACGCCGTCACGTCGTCGTAGATAAAACGAGGTGCAAAAGGCAGCGCGAGGATGGGATGAACCGTACGGGCGCAATAAATATTTTTCATCGAGCCGCGTGAAAAGTTTGCTCAAAGGCAAGCAGCAGGAGAGGGTCTACACCGAGAACTACGCTGTTGATTAAACGTTGCACCGGCGAAACGTATTATTACTCGGAGAACACGACGCTTCTGAACTACGTTTCTCAACTCGGTCGCTCGAGAGGCGGCGTACTTTTCCTCGAAGCGATACAGACCCGGCGATTGTCCATCGTTTTTCCTTCCTCGGACCTGCGGGGATCCTCGAGAGCCTCGACCCTTCTCTCTCTCTTTCTCTCTCTCTCTCTTTCTCTCTCTCTCTCTTTCTCTCTCTTTCCTTATACCTGGGGTGAAATGCGAAAGTTCGCTGCGCGGCGTGTGACGAGCGCTATGATATTCTCTCCTGTTGCACGAGCACGCGTACACAGACACAGACACACACACAGAGAGAGAGAGAGAGAGATAAAGACGAGCGTCGTTCGTTGTGGATTTCTCCGCGGAAAGAGAGAAGCTCGGTTTGCTCGTTCCGCGGTCGCTTTGCGCGAGCAAAAGGGAGGTAAGCGGATTTCGCGGCGGTCGGTCGACTATTCGCAAACTGGAAACGCGACCCGACCGGCGGAGAGCTCGTTATTCCGCGAGGGGGAGGAGGAGGGCGAATTAAAACAGCGCGGCGTGGACGTTCGCGACATCACGAGAGGGGCGGGTAGTGTTGGAAGAGGAGAGAGGAAAAGAAAGATTCGGAGAATCGCAATCTCGCGGCGCGAGTTCAAGCTACTTAGGATTCCTCGCGAGCAGATGAAGCGGAGAAAAAGAATAATCCGCTTTGCGAATAATTATTCACAGTGACCGCCCCCACGCGAGAGAATGTGAGTTCTTCTCAGCTCTATCGAGAGCACCCTCTCCGGTAGTCTTTGATATCGATGATAATCGGATAAAGGAGGAGGGTTGGCTCGAGTTGACGACAACTTTCTGTGTTTCTTTGCTCCATTTTCGGCTGGCGATGTTCACGATATAATGGCAGCCGTATTGGAAGTTTCGTTACATTCTCTCCGTAGCCAAATGGCACGGAAGAAACGTGCTCGAGTGGATAGGAAATGAATACGAATGCTTTCGTTGATTCTCTTGTTACGATTACGGGACGCGGACACGTTGCGAAGATTTTTCGAGGATAGGGGTACGATTGAATCTGAATAGACATTACGAGTGTGTGATTGGTACGTGAAACGAGAATTATAGTAAAGATTGTGGCCGGTGTAAAAAAGAAGGAACTCGTTATGGGGTGAAGTCTGAAACCTCATAAAAGCTGGCAGAAGATTACTCGTAGACGGTGGAAGAACTTTGTTATGGAAAGTGAAACATTAGCTGTCGGTGTTGAATTTCTCGAGTTCCTTGTTTCTTCTGATCATATACGTCTGGAAACTACTTTTCAACAACACCAGTCATTATATTAACTTCCTTTTTAATCAGAACACACAGCACCGGTCGAAAGTTTGAGTATATTTTTGCTGCGTCTTTATTTGATACTTACTTTGATACTTCGCTATGTAGTTTTGCTTTCTGTACGCGGTTGAAATACGTGTTGAAATACTCTCTTTAATGCAAATTACTACTATAGAAAAATGGAAGAACACTTTGCACAACAAAGATTCCACGAACTTTTAATACAGTAGCAACCGCAAGTATTATGAAATACAATCGCAGTTCAAGATTGTTGCTGTCAAAGATAAATGTAAGAAGTGCCCTAAGACTTTTGCATGAGAGTGAATATAATTCACCAAACTTCTAGCTGGTAGCGTGTTTCAAAAATTAATTTCTAGCGTAATTCCCTCCGAAAATTATACAAAAGTACAGTCATTTGATTTTGAAACACCAGCATATAAATGACAATATCTTTCTCGTCGTTTTCAATCGTTTCAAGCGAACCGATAGAGGCGGATATATATAGTGGAATAAAAGAGAGAAACGATCACGCGTCACCGTTCGAAGGAATTAGGTGGCCGAATTCGCGAGTAACAGGGCTGTTTACAACGAAACGCTTTTAAACCCGGGCCGGCCACCCCGCCGGACCAGCCAGTTTCGTTCTCGTTCTGAGAATCCCTGCAGCCCATCACACTCGCCCGATGCCGTTGACAAACGAGTAGAAATGCAAAAGTAGGTGACTCGGACCGACCACTTTCATTCTTTACGTTCAGCTAGCCGTGTGTGCACGGTTCTTGTCGCTTCGCTGCAAATACAGAGAGGAATGAGTGTCTTCGCGTTTCCTCGCCGTTTTTCCCAGCGCATCTCGCTGTTTGATATTTGTCACGTCCTTCCCTCCGCGCCAGATTGACATTCGTTTTTTTCTTCTTCTTTTCTTTTTTCCTACTGTTCGCTCTCTGTCCGCCTCGCGAAACGCGAAATGCAATTCCGCGAGAAATGCCATCCCGTTTGTTGAATTCGTTCGAAAGATGTCGAAGAGGTTGTTTCTAATCTTTGCGGTGTTGTATAAATAGAATTCAAGATTTTTCTGAATTTTGTTCAATTTCAGAATTTTGTTTTCAGAATGGAAGATCTATCGTTGATTCATTCCAACCTGCCACTGCGAATTAATAATTTTTACAAATGAGTTGTTTGAAATTTCTGAAATTTCACTGCTGTGTTAACGAAATTAATAAAAATAATCGATTAAATGCAATAGTGAAATAAAATTTTGTAACCTTCAAAACGTTATAGCACAGTATACTTGATTTCAGACTGACAAATGAAATATTTTAATTTCTTCGGATAATAGAAAAAACAAAAAATACAATCTACTTGAATTTGAAACGAAACAAGTGTCTGTGAAATTTTTATATAATATTTCCTATTATCGAAATTGAAATTGATAGAACAAAAGAATACGCGAGAAACAAATATCGAGAACAGGACGAGATTCGACATCTTTCGAAATTCCTTGACAAAGTCGAGATTCGAAAGCGTAACGTGATCGGCAACCTAGCTAGCAACGCCGGTTACAATTATCGCGTTAATCGCTTAATCAATTATTATATGTAGCCGGCCGCATTCCCGATTTCATAGAAAATTATTATTCATACCGAATAATACCGCGTCACCGCACGAACACCCCTCATTTCCCCGTAAATGCAGAAAGCGTCGCGATCCCCCGCTTGTATTATTAGCCAAACGATTATCTATTGCATTATTCACGCGGCTTGGCTTCCATGTAATCGAACTGCTATTAACGATCGATTTCCCAAAAACCTCATTTTCTCTTTACCTTCCGATTTTCAACGATCGATTCTTTGTCCCTTTGAACGTCACTGCAAGAAAGTCGCCAGCATGCCGAAACATGCCGTCGCGACATGCTGTTTTGATCGACGAATCACCGTCGAATCGCGGTACCAGAGTTACGAGACAGCTTGTTAATTAACGCGGTGCCAGCGAGGTAACTAGACGACAATTATGAGAGCGACGCTTTTCAAAAACGATCGCGGCGCGATCGGCGAACGATAACTGGGGGAGAGCTTGGATAAACGAGAACGCGGAAGGAAACGCGATCGCCGCGCTGTTTCATCGCGACGCGAAACGAGAAACGTTTTCCCAATACTCGATACTCGTATTTTCCAAAGCAAACGGGCGGCCCCCCTTCCCTCCCCCACGCGAGACCGTGGGTTTGTCCTGCCCTCTTCCTTTTCCGCGCCCGGGGTTAATCGGCCGTGTGTTCCACGAAGGCTCGCCGCGTGCAATTTCAACGCGAATTCGCGCGTTACGTGATTTGAAGCTCACGCGTTATTAATTAACACTGCCATTAAATTTCGCATAATAGTTCCGTGGCTCGTGGTAGACGATTATATTGGGCGGGAGTGATTCACGTTGTTCTGGAAAATTAACTAGCTGCCTGACAAAGAACCAACTAGGCTGAAATTGAAGGCATTTCGCAGGATGCGCGCATATTTAGTTTGGCAAATTAAAACGAAGGTAGAAAGTGTTGAAATTTGCCGTCAATTTTTCGGTCATTTGGTTATCTATGTTCAATTAGTAAAATTTAGGACGCATTGTCCGTTGTTAGAGATTAGCGATGAAAGTCTAATCGTTATAAACTGATAAAGTTTAAAGTTTAAAAGAGAACGATACTAAGTTGAGAGTTAATACTAATTTTGTTATTTGTGAATTTTTCAGTTTTTTTTCCATTGCTTTTATCGAATTTTCGAGTCATTATTTGGAAAGGAAATCTAATTGTCGGTTGTTCCTTGAGTTCTCCTTCGACGCAATCTCATTTCCGTTGCAAATGGAATTGATATTCCCTCTTTCTGTTTCGTCTCTAGAATAGTGAATTAAATCGGAGGCAAACATTTATGAATTGTAATGCACTTAGCCGTGGTTTAGCTTGGTTTAACGACAACTGATGTTTAATGTAGAAAATTCCGTGGCTCGAAGAGAGTTGATTTTCCAACGACCCTATTTTCGACTTCCCCTGGGAGAACAACGTCAAAGGAAAGCTCGCTAAATAATAAAGTTTGCATGGGAATGCGATAACGACGCAATTACACGTGTGCTTTTGTATAAGAAATTTTCCAAAAAGGGTCACATTTGTCTTTGTATATCCACGTCCGAAGCAATGAGATGAACGCGGTAACTACTTGACACTTATTTTCGACACTTTATATTATTATCAACATGCATGAATAATAGTTCTTTACTAACGGTTCCCAAACTTTATTATTCTTCGAAATTTCATTCAATGTTGTTCGCGTTGAAGCAATGAAAATTTAAATTGCTTAATACGAAGTACGAGATATTGTAATCTTTAATCTGATGTAAATTACTACAGTCATCTGCAATCGTTTGAAAGTTGCATGTTTACATATTTGAAAACACTACAGCTTCACTATTGGTAAAAATGAAAATCACTACTTGTCGGATTTTCGAATTGGAACAAATAACTGTAATTAATTTTTATGAAAGATGGAAAAATGCACGAGATTCGTAGGATATACGAAATATTCCAAATACTATTCCAAATAATTAGAATAACAATACTATAGTAAAATATCACTTCAAATAATTAATATCTGGCGAATGAAGTAAATTTCCATTTTCTTTATCACGGTCGCAAAAAAATGTGAAGAGTACCTGAAAATCCGCGCAGTCTACTAATAATCTCTCTCGTTTGTAAGTAAATGAAATACTGATTATAGAAGGTTAACCAGTTTGCCCGATTATCATTTCCAGAGCGAGACGTGGAATCACGAGAGTATGTTGCATAATCGGAAATAACGTGATTTCCATCATGTAAAATGAATTTTATCTAGTTCCTTGGCGGAGATTACACAGGTGGCCCCGGGTACATGGTCGACAGAGAATTGAGGTTTCTATCTCGGTGAACACAGACATGTCGGTCGACATGCATCGGGCTGCCGTGCTGTACACGAGTCGTTAATTAATCCTTCGTTACCGTGCGTATGCTACACCCAAGATCTGCGTTAACAGAGGTAACCAGAGGTTTGACCGTCAAATCGCGTTTAAATACGCGTCCTTTTCGTGGCTGTTTAAGCCGTGTACGCTTCAAGAGCTATTGCGAGTGTTCTCCACCGTTGTTTCAGGGTAATTTCAACAGGTTCCCATCGACGAATCTACACCACTCTATCCAGAAATAATCGTCAAAGGTTCCACTCTGTAAATGAACCTCTAATTTGGTAGAATTTGAAGAATCCACTACCGGTGATTTTCGATTGCAATTGTGAAACGGTAGCTCTCGCGAGGTGTTAATCGCCATTCTATTTCCGTATCTCGTTCTCGCGGCAATATTCGAAATCGAAAGCCACCAAGTGTGTTGGAATTACTACCGTTCAAAATGTCATTGGGACAGTGTAATTGAGGAAAGAATTCTCGAAAGAATTTCCTTTGAGAATTAAACTGAAATTTTAATTTCGATACGCGATTCCAGCGAGACACATCAATTCTTTGAAATTTTAATTTTTCCGAGGATCGAACATTAAAGCTAGATCAGTAAATAAAATTGTAATAATTTTGACAGTGATGCAAACCTGTCCGAAATTACATAATGTTACGATAAATATATTGACAAAATTAATTACGAAACGGTTACGAAATGCTTACGGCAATTTTCCACTTCAACTGAAAATATCTCTGTCGATGAATTTTTAGATAGGACTACACGCTCGAGGAGCGTTTTGAAATTTCCTTTCTGATTATTCTGATATGTACGTCACGCGCACACGTGCGAAACGGAAACGTTTACTTTCGATACTTTTTTCCATTATGTAGCTGAATATGATTAACGCAACGATCAGCGACACGACGCATTGTGCGGTGATTTATAGCCACGCGGCGCACACATTGGCATCGTGCGTTATCGCTAGCCGCCAGTTCTCTGTGTTTGCTCGGCACGATCGATGGAAAATGTGTGGAAATGCACATTGCATCAGATCCCTCGCGTGTCTCATTTAAGGCAGAAACGTACGATTCGAATGTGACGTGTTAATACAACGATAGCATCGCGGTATTACAATGTGTCGGTGTTCGCGTTCCCTTCGCCAACACGTATCGGACAGATATTTTTCATAAAGATCAGCGATGCGCGCTGTCTCGACACATGCGTGATGTTACGTACGACGGAATAGAAATTTATTTGACATTTGCATGGTTTTAAAAAATGTTATTTCCGCTGCTACATTATTCGTGCGTCGTCCGTTTCTATCGTATATTTTCACATGATTTCAAGGTTACCGCGAATTAAACCAACCTTCGTTGCGTAAAATTGTTGCCTTCATTTTTGGCAAAGAGATATTCGTGTAAATACGTGTACGCAGTTTCCCTTCGATATTTTAACATCGAGACGAATACGTATAAAATATTTTTACAAGTAGTTTAATATTCGATTCCCCGAATAATAGAAGTTAATTCTTGGATTGCCGGTGGTTTCTATGTAAATCCGTATTTTTTCAGAACAGAATTTAAAAGCTAGGACGGAGAGAAAATGCTTCAACGGAGATATCGAGTGTCATTGTGCAGTTTGAAATTTTCCACAAACGAGAGAAATTACAAAAATCTTGAGAAATAGTAATTTGAACGTGTTAGAACTTTTTCATCTTGCAAAAATTAATTCGACGCAAATTTTCAAACACGCGAACGTTTCATCTTCGGAGCATCTCACAAATTCATTCGAAACATCCATTATACAGAGAGATCCGCCTTTTAATACAAGAAATTACTAGAATTTATACGACGATTCCCTCCCCCTCCCCTCCCCTTCACCATCTTCGGCGGAACGATGTTACATCTTATCGCTGATTATCCTCGGGAAGCGCACTCGAATTGCTCGAATTAATCAGAGAGGGCTTAGATTAGAATATTCGCGAGGAAAACGTTCAGACAGGGCTGAATGGGAAATCAATTACACGATTCCGGTACGTAACCGTGGGAGGTATCCAAGGTAAAATCGATGATTACTCGAAATTCTGCGCGCAGTACAATGGCCATGATTATTTTTGGTCAATTCAGCTTCGGCTGTTCTAATCAGCGGCAATCAAAGGCGGCTAATTGCAGCGCGGCATTACGTCAAAATCAATGCCGTCTCAGTCGCTGGTTTACGTTTTAATTGAAACGGTGCAAACTGGTCTTAATGGTGTTTCTGTTGTGCACGATTGAATGGGACATCACAATGGTATCCTTACCGTCGATTCACCCCGGCTATTCCACCTTTCCGCGCCCCTGTTTCGTGACGTGGCAAACAGTTGTTGAATGTGCTACCTCCTGGCCGCCAGTGATCGAGTTTACGTCGTTATTGAATTTCTACGTGCTTCACCAGCGTAGACACGTGATTAGAGCCCTCCCCATCCGCTCTTTTTCTCTTCATTCAATGGCATCCTCTACGGATGTATCCAGTCCGAAGGCGAAGAGAACGTTGCGGTATATATGTACGTAGTTTCGTATTTAATCTCAAGGCCAGGGAAGAACCATTGAATTATAGACAATTTAATTTGGATCTTTCTGAGAATGATATGCTTATGTTATTACCCTACGGTAGTTCACAAAAGTATTTGAATTTTTGGTAAAGAAAAATTTTTACTTGTGATTACCTGTTGGCAAAATATATGGCATCAATCAGGATACATTTAGTGCAAATATTTGTTTAATAAAAACTTGGTATATAGTCTTAATATTGGTTTTAAATATACCTATGATTGTTGATACATGGCTCTGTGAAATATCGTGATTCAATAAATATTTGTTAATCTCTGTATATAAAATATTCTCACATTCTTGTATCTTATTATAGTACTTCTGAAATTTGAAGTATTCTATATTGCATGCGTTTCATAAAAATTTTGTACAAATGTTCAATTACTTTCACGACCTATCGTACGTAAATTTACGATTTCTAAAGAATAAAATAAAACTCTAGCTAAACTAAAGCTTTTGTTTAACATATCTCGATTTCTTTTATAGTATTTTTCAAATTTTATAGCATTGTTTCAAATGTATTTAATATATATTCTCATTTCGACAAATATTGACTCAACTATCTTTGTGACTCTACAAACTCGTCAGAACTGCACGTGCATATGTGTAAATGCACACCTATGCACACGACGTGCAATCGGTTTTCTGGAGACCCGTAGTTTGTTCCAATTTTTGTCGAATCCCATCGTACGGAAACTTACTAAAGAGAGAGAGAGAGAGAGAGAGAGAGTCTTTGCAGAATGACGTCGAAGGATGTGCGTTATACTTGGAGATATTTCGCGAAATAGCTCGGCTTTACCATAGGAGGGGATAAAATGTTAGGGTGGAGTTTTACGAGCGACGCCGAAATCTCAGGCATGCAGCTCGATAAAAAACGCTCGGCAGCGGCTCGAGTATCCTCTTTTATTACCTGATACTCGTGAGACTCGGTCACCGGGATATCTCGATTCTATTTTCTTCTCTTTACTCGATTTTCTAGGCACTCGTTGTGCCCCGCCCCTTCCCCCTCCGATTCGATCATCGTTCACGCGTGGATCGATCAAGCGAACATCCACACGTAAATTCGCGATAACGAGCGGTAAAGCGCTCGATGACAATTCTTCACTCTGCTGATCGATTCTCTTAGTTTCGTAATTCGCCGATCGATCGCGTTCACCGCAAAATCGGCTTCTACGTTCGTACGACTCACCTTGCAATTTCGCGGGTTATTTCCACATAACTATATCACCGCTGAAACGTACACACTTTATCCGTAAGCGTACGTGAAGGTTCTTCTTCGTGAAACGTAATGTTCGTTATGTGCATCGTGTGCACTCGATTGTCAAGTTCATAGTGATCATTACAACGATCTAATATTTTAAGGGATATATTCCAGCTCACGTTGAAGAACTGAAGAAAAATTACTGACATTCCTCTCTGATACAGAAATATTAACAGTTCAAGCAAAGAAATTTCAATTCAATTTTTCAATTCACAGAGACGTCAATTTTGATGTAACTTCTATGAGTGATAGTTCTCAATATAACATAGGACATATAGTATTTTTTTTCTTATCGATCATGTTGAAGATTCATATACACATAAATTTATCATGTGAAAGTAGATTAACATTTAATAAGAAAAACCGACAGAAATATTCCAATTTTTTAATCAATTTCCAATGCCCAATTTTCAGAATTATAATTAGTTCTTCAATGTGGACAATGGCTGATGAGAAAAAAATATATGTCAAACATTTTACCAATAATTATAACTTATATTGATATCATCGAAATTGACGCG
Organism: Tetragonula carbonaria; assembly: GCA_032399595.1. Classification (NCBI taxonomy): domain Eukaryota; kingdom Metazoa; phylum Arthropoda; class Insecta; order Hymenoptera; family Apidae; genus Tetragonula; species Tetragonula carbonaria. The sequence goes on from JAUCRC010000003.1 coordinate 12,296,805, forward strand.
CACGAGTGCAGTGTGTTTTCTGTGATTTAATTTAGCGACCCGATTACCAGTAGTGTATAACTACGGCTAATGCAATTTCCGATCGAGTTGATTTTTTTTCGCGATCTATCATCGCAACTGCAGACAAGCAGTTTTAAATTATTTAAATACTCGAGCATTTACCTACAGCTCTTCGTTACCTATTTCTTGTTTTCTTCTCGTGTATATTATTTGTACCTTTAATTTTGTAACTCTCAACTTTTCTTCTCTCGTTTCCAATACACTCGTTAATAAATCTCCTTTCCGTAACTCCAATAAATAAAACCAACAAATAAATAAGTCGGATAGTCGCGTCCCGTTTTCTTTTCCTCCCGCGGTCTCCGCGGAAAGCGTTGAGCGACGGCGAAGAACAAAAATCAATAGGCGACGATTTACATTTTCAAACAGAGTCGACGAACTATCGACGGCCACGCCAGGCTAGAAGGAAAAATATAAACGTACAATCGAGGCGCGACTTCCGCGTAGCGCGCCCGTCGGGTTTAAAAGAGCGCCGAGCATTTCGGGCGTCTGAATAAAAGGCGAGTCCTGATAATGTGCATCAAAGGCGTGGCAGAGTAAAAATAGAGAAGCGTGCTTAAGCCACGCGTGCACTTGTCGGGCGTCGATGCTTTCATCTTCGCGTTCAAAGAGCGACTCGTAAACGTTTGATGCCACAGGATCAATAAATGTATCGTGCTCCGGCCGAAAGCCGACACATCAGCATCGAATTTCTGCCAAAAGAACGGAATTCCTACGTGTAGAGATTTTTTTGCATTTTCCTTTATCTCCTCCTCTTCCTCTCCTCACCTCTCTCCTCTCTCTTCTCTCTTCCCTGCTTCCTTCCCTTTTTGGTTCAAACGCTCGGAGAACCAGACAGCGAGGAACATTCTGTCGCTATGAAATGTTCGCCATTAAATGATTTTTTTTTTTTGATGTTTATTTCTGTGCTGGAATTCTGTGGTTCCGAGCACAGGCTTTCCATCGGGGATTGGAAAAAATCGCTAAATATAGATAATCAAACTTATGATATTTAATACCGCTGAAATCTCTTGGACAGAGCGTTTTCGAATCATTTACAGATTTACGCGGATCGAAAATATGACTCCCATTTTTAATTTTTACTGATGTCTTTTTTGTTTGTAATTTATGTTCGAAGAGAATTGAAAGTGACTGAAATAAAAGTTAACAGATGTATAAAATCAGTACAAAATAAGTAGAAAGAAACTTACAAGTTATTCTAGACCAGTTCGATAGTCCGAGCACATTATTCTGGAGAAAAGATGAAGAGCAAGTCCAAAGATCATTTAAACGAATTTACTTGAATACAAATACTAGCAATTTGAATATGGATAGCTTAAAAAATGATGGACATCCAAGACACGAAGAAGATACATCAGAATTGATTAAGTTTAAAATTTCCAGATTGTTGAAATGAGCATCGATGATTTTCTAAAAACAATCACCACGCAGTTTAATATTCTTCCACTGTGCAAATGTTGCACGTTATAAAACAGTGCATCAACAAAATGGTCATAATTACAACGAGATGTAGGATTTTTAATATTGTAGAAACTTATTCAATTTCCACCAATTTTTCACTTATTTTCGACGTTATTTTCGCTCAAACGTAATCCAAGATATAAAAGAAGACTGATAGAAGGATGACGGACGATAAAGAGGGATGATTCGAGATGTTTCTCGGTTTAATTGAGCCCGTTTCAAAGAAGGTTATCTAAATAACGCAATTCCCTCGGATGGTCGTAACACGGACGCGTAAAGATAATTCGGAAATAATCGGAGCGGGGAGTTTAAACGACGCGCTCAACGAGTTGGCCGTGCCGTGGAGTTCGGTAAATTCTCTGGTAATCCCCTAAAGTCGCAAGTCCAACAGTTTAAGTCAGTAGGAGTAGCTAAGGAGGGAGGAGGTAAATCGCAACCGCCCGGTGAATGTAATGGCACGGATTTAGGGAAAGGTGTATCGAAATTTTGATTATTAAATCGAAACCGCGTGCTGGCTGCACGCCGCTTGGTTCATGAAGCCTGCAAAACAGGAATTCGGGAACCGGGGGGATAACTTTGATCCCCCGGCGAGCCTCCCTTTGACGCGTCGAGATTATAATTAGTCGCTTGTTCGTGCGTGCGAATCGGTTAAAATGTCTGTGTTTAATTAGCAAATAATCACGGTTACATGAACATTCTGGGGATTCCGTCGTTAATTAGAAGCGATTTAGAGAGCGTTCTCGATGTATGGTTGTTGAGCCCGTCGTTCAAAAACGGCTTTTGAAATTTTTTTGTGAAACACGAGGGGAAATGTACAGATTGCTGCCCCGAAAGTCACACGCACGGGCAGGCAACGGTGTATGACTCTTCGTGACAAAGAATAAAATTTTTCTCGTTCGATGTTTATCTCCGAGGAAGTTTGTCATTTGGTACATGTGAATTTGGTTAATTACCGGCTGACTAGAAATAAACAATTAACAAGACGTTATGCCTTATAAGAAAATGAACAAGAGATACAGAATAAAATTTTTCCTCCTTAAACCTCCTTAAGACCTTATTTTCGTGAGAATAAAGGTTAAATATGCCTAATTAAAAAGTACACGTGCACCTAATAATTATTCATACTTCCGCGAAAACGGGCCGTTTCATGAAGAAATTTCATTTCACTATTTATTTCGACTTATTCTCACGTATTAAACTGCTCATTATTCGTTTCGTTTTTCACGTGAAAACTCTTTGCGTCAATTATTCGTTTCTGTTGAGCCTGGAATTCAAGTATACTGCAGTTTCATTCATTTTCCCCTCAGTTTGGAATCGCATTGAAACAATGTGGTAACACTGGATACTTTATATTTAATAAATATTCAATTTAAATTTCCTCGAAGACTAAACCTCTTGAAACAATGAATTTTATCCGATATTTCCCCCTTACTTTTTCTACAAGTATGTGCGTAACGATTGTACATAACTTTCGGCATGCATCCTGCACGAGGCGATTCGAAGATGACGGAAATTCAGCCGTGAGAATGGCGACGAGTTCGATCTAGTTAGCCTTGAACCGCTATGCCATTCAAAATACTTATTCTTCGAGCTCGCACAGCTCCTTTTCTTTCCAACCATTCACGTTCTAGCCGCGCGAGCAGATGTACGATGATTACAATTCAAAGGGAGCACAATGCGCGGACCGGCGAGTTCTCCATTCATCCCCGGTAAACCTTTATTGTTTCGGCTGGAAGGATGCGCCGAGCCTAACGAGGAAAAGAGATCTCTAACCATTTAATACGGGGCAACGACATCTATTACATCAACGTCATTTATTGGGGGGGGGGGGAGGGCAGAGTATTTCGTTGAATCGGTGGATTCGTTTCTACGTGATCGAAGGATCTACTCACGGCCGGCTGGTTCGGTTGCAATCAGTCTTTGTCGACGCTAACAATAGGAAGGGAAGATCCTGCTGACAAAACACACTGAACTCTTTCGAAAAGCGAAAGAGAAATAATTCTTTCCTCAACTGCAAAAAGAATCCACCATCTCGTGCGATTTCAGGTACAAAGAGGCGCAAGAGAAGCTTCTCAGTAATTTAGGATATTTTTTTGAGCCGTAACTCGGCTTGAAATATTGTAAGAATAACCGGTTTTATCATCTTGCTCCTTTTAAAGGGGATACGTGAATAAGCAAGAAAATTCGGTCAGTTTCGTCTCTCAAAAACATGTTCTCGCTTTAAGCTATGCGCTGTCCGAATTCCAGGACGTTCGAAGAAGAAAACTACCGATTTCACGACAGAAGGGAACTTTCCAGAAATCGAAAGAAACGAGTAGAATTTAAAATCGCCGAACGTCAAGCATTAACCTGATGATTGGAGACTGAAAAGTTGCTCCGGAAAGGAGGGGAAAAAATTAATTTTCCTGGACATGCTAGCCGATATGCAGCGTGCGTATAATCTACGGCGGAGAGCACGTAGCAACGGCGAATTTGTAGGATCGCGGTATTACGCGGCCATGTAAAAGCCGGCTTGAGTAAGGTAGGGTCAGGGCTGGACAGTGCGATAGCAATGCCCCGAACCACAGACGAATGTTGAGCGCCTTACCGTCCGCTCGCTGATAACCTCTCTCCTTCCACCCTCTAACCTCTTTTCAGTATTTATGGCCGGTGACTTAAATTCCGAAACGTCAGACACTGGAGAAATTAACGCTAGTGCCGCGACTGCGTCTGGTAAGATAGACACTAACAAGGCGAAAACTTGATGTTTCAATCCTACGTAAATGTAAAAGTTTATTACATCGTAAATGTAAAAGTTTATCACATCGTCTGTATTCCATTTTTAATTTGTATTTTTGGCCCAGTGTCTCGTATCTGTTGGCTTTTAAAAGATTCTCAAATTTAATAGATTCTCTAGCAAAATTATTACGTTTATTCAGTTATCAGTTTATTCAGTTATCAGTTTCATTCAAATAAACATCAGCGAAATATATACGCCTTATTATACTCATACGTGATATCACGACTTCTATTTTCGATTGATAGAAAAATAATCAAACGAACTGTCACAATTTCGTAATTTTAAACTTACTCATCATCTACGAGAGAGCAATACACACAAATCTCATGCATCGTCGTGCTACCATTACAATACCTATATCAAAAGATTATCTTTCCTGAGAACAAATTAAGGGAAGGTTCGGTCTGTAATAACAAGTGCAGTTTCTTTGCCGCGAACTTTATTATTATTCTCTTTGTGTTGAAGTTTCAATTAACATTGCTAAGTAACTATCCCCATCTCGATCGCTAATGTGCGCGTAGCGATAATTCTGTTCTTCTGAATGATGGCCGAGAAGCAAAGGACTTAAGGTCAGACGAAAGTAGAGCTAGGTACACGTCAGCATCGGAAGAAAAAAAAAATGACAAGCGTGAAAGCAAGAAAAAGGAAGAAAAGGGATTCACGTAAGACCGAAGCTCGGAACCCTCCGGATGATAACTGGCTTGCCCTATCCATTTCCCGTCCTTTTGCCCTACTTTTCTAGCGCAGTTTCCTATTCCACAGAAGCTCTCTTCTTCCTTCTCTAACCCTTTTGCAACCTCTCGAACGATTCACTGCAGCTTTTTAAAGCTTCGAGGAGTATTAATCTTAGACGATCGTTTCGTATCTCGTTTCTTCTGCACACTTCGAAACTAACGCGTTTTTATGGCTTATTCTTGGTCTAATTTCGAGAGCGAGTGAGATCGTACCGAATCAGAATTCACGATTTTGGCGTGAATTTTAAACTATTTTAAATGTCCAATTATGTGTCAAATTATTCAAACCAATCGGGGAAAATGTTTCTAAGTTACAAAATACGACATTAATTCAAAATCAATTAGATTCCAGCACTATTTTAAACATCAGAGTTATGCATCGACCAACTGAAATAAAACAAAATATTGCTCTCGAATGATCGAAGACGTGTGACATTTTATAATTTAGGAAAATTCTTCTCAGGCGGCTCTCGATTCCGATATTTCGAAATTAATTATTACATATCGAAAGGAAACAGAGTATTAAACTACCATTCAGAACATCAAACGATGGGACATGGGACTACGAAAAACGATGGATTGTCTATTTATCTCTTGTGATAATTTTAATTCTTTTTCACGCGAAAAATACAAAGGTTAACGTAAACGACAGAAAATACGTATCTCCAGATTACAAACCTAGAGACAGAGGAAGATTACCGTGTTCGAAAAGCACGTAAATGAGGGAATAAAATTGCTTCACGTCATTTCGTGCAATTTTCGTTCAAGGTATCGTGCCGTTAAACGGCCCTCCTCTCTGTTTCTCTTTCGCCCGTTACATCCCGGCCGCTGTCCCACAGATAGAAGAACAAAAATTGCGAAACATTTTCTGAACGATATACGGTACCGAAAGTTTCCGCGGCATATATCGGACACGTATGCATACACACCCTCTCTCTCTTTCACTCTCTCAGCTCTCGGAGCCTCATCAGCGCGGCGTATAGCAGCCGATTAAACTTTCACAATAATTGCGAACGAGAAAAGCGTTCTCCTTGCCATTCCACGCGACAATATCCCCGCTCGCGAGGCAGATTTAACGGTTTGGGTCCGTTAAAACTGGCACACCCACTCTCCGACATTTATTCCAATATTTATTTTACCCATTTCCCTCCTTCGGACGCTTCGTCCTCTCGCTTCCCTTCGTTCGTCCTCTGCGTGTGGGGCGAAAGATGATTACGAGATTAATAGGGATATATTCTGACCGCGTGAAACGTTCGAGGACCATCGACGGCGGTGCGAGGTAATTTATGCTCGCCGCGATTAAAGTTTAGAGAAATATTCACCTTCAGGATCTTCTAAATGGATTTTAAGTGAAATCGGTAATTTCGGGGCTTTAATAATATCGTTTTCCCCTCTCTTTCGTTCGTATTACACGCTTCTTCCCTTTCTTTGTTCTTTCTTTCTCTTCGTTTTTTCCTGTTTCTTTAAAAAGATTGTTTCAGCTTTGTGAGCTCACGCGAAACGTAGCCGGAGAGAATAAAGGGAAAGCGTATTATCGATAATATTTTCGCGATGCTGAAACCTTTGGTACCATCCACGGATTCACCGCAGTGACGAAAATTCGAAACCGTTTGATGGATAGTCTTCCTCGTGGGGATGAAGTTTCTCGCTCTATCTCCGCGAAGTTTCAAAGACCGATGGTAAAAAACACACACACACACACACACACACACACACGTGCACACTCACACACATGCTGCTCGACCGTAGCCGGTAAAAGGATAGATTAATCGACTGCCAGAAGGAAATTGCCTCTCGCTCGGAATTTATCGAATACACCAGTTGACATTAAGAACTATGACGTACATAGTGACATATACTTTTACTGTTGTATATATATATATATATATATATATATATTTCATACCAACCAATACGCTTTGCATTTTCATTATCAAACGGAATTTTTACGTCGCTTTTGCCTAATCATGTCTAATTTACATTTCAGCCTCTAGAACCATTTGCCAACCGTGTAAATAATGTATTCTTTTTTTTTCAAACTGTACTTGCATGTATCGCGTAATAAACGAACAATGAGAGAGAGAGAGAGAGCTGGACGTAAAATATTTATCAGCAAGTCTCTGTGGTTATATTCTCCGCTAGGAAACGAGAATGGTGGATTTTTTTTTAAAGCCCGAAGGAAGTTTATCCCGCTTCTTTCGAGCGACAATTTTATTTCTGTAACACCACGAAGGAGGGTAGGAAATGCGCGTGTGTAGATTGCGGTTCGTTGTTCAGGGTTCAAATTGCTACGGCCGTAGGTACGAGGAAATCGGGAACGAGGGGCGAGAATAAGATCCGGCCTCCGAGCGATGAAACTATAAAGTCGCTAGTAAGTTGTAAAATTGTAATAGTCTTCCGGTATTTACATAATGCTACGGCATAATAAGTGTTTCCATTATCATTCCACCGCTATCCGCTCTTATCTCCGCTAACGATCCAAGCTCGCTGCTCCCCATTCACCTCCTGCAATCCTTATGACTTATATTTTTCCACCCTTCGTTCCTCGTCGAACGAGCGGCTGCCCTGTTTACTCGAATCTTCGATTTACGAAACCTCGTCGTGATCGTCTTCTCTTTTCATCGGTCAGACGGGTTGCTGAAACTTTGTCTTTTCGTGTCTTCACGAGTCTTCAATCTACAAAATCTTATCGTGCTTCATTGTCTATCGATTACAACGATAATTCTAATTCTATGCATTTTTTCATGAAAATTTTTATTCCCAATCACATGAATCCTCATTGCGATCCTTAATTCCTTTCTTCCACAACAGAAGTTAATGTAACTCCTCCGAAGTTCAGGGCCAGACGAGTTGCCGAAATTTGACGAAGCTCGGACGTAGCAATTACGAGCGTGGCCTTTGGCAATTCTTCGCGCGCGACATCGTAGCCAATTCAACTTCCCCTTTTCTTCCCATTCTTGTCGGCGTAACGGGACAAAAGAGTATTCGTCGGTAAAAGAGAAGGTGAGCTGGTACGTCTGGAAGCATCGCCGGAGACGTTGGCCTCTGGCTGAAGTGTCTCGTTTGCACGACAATGCGCTCATTACGGAACGAGACCGAGCGTAGCGGAGCGTAATAAAATTTCGGCACTTCCGTCCGACCTGCAGCAAGTGAGCTGCCGCTGCTGCAACTTCATTCGAATAAGTGGTTGCCTCCTTTGCCTCTGCGTATCCTTCGCTCCCCCTCCCCCGCGTTCTTTCGTTCTTGTTATTTATCCGCGTCTATCTCCCGTGGTCCGTTCCCCGCTCGTTCTTCTTTCTCCACCGCCAGTCTTCTTCCTCCCTCACTCAGTTCAATTCCGCCCCGCCCTCAGATTTCGCTGGTTCCTCTCGTTCCCGTTCCTCTCGTCTGTCACTCTCGAGTTCTTTCACCAGGCACCGGTTTCCGCCGACGATGGAATCGAGGCGAGTCATTTATTTAATTTTCGAGATTCAGCCCCGTTTTATTTTCATCCTCGGGACTTTATACACTTCGCTGATTAGCCAGCTCCGAGCGGCTGAGGTTCGCGAGCTATCATCCGCCTCCCGTGAGATGAGAGCGACACGGGGATGAGCGCGAACCGGAGGTTGAGATTAGAAAGAGAGAAGAGCAAAGAAGAGAGGAGAGGAAAGAGAGAGAGAGAGAGAATTTCAGGCACCACGAGGTGGAAGGACTTGCGCCAAGGGGTTTGCGTTACTCACCGGATATAGAGAGGTCTAAGCCCAGCCATCACTGAAATTACCAGAGTTTACCTCTTCTACCGTTTCCGCTGTATTCAGCTCTTCCCGTTCTAGCCATCCTCTTCCACTCTTCCACCCTGCGCCATCGTTTCGTCTCTTTCCTTCTCTTTTCTGCCGATGAACTCGCCTGGCCACTCGCGAGCACCGCTTCCTCTTCTCAGCGAAATTTTCTCCTCTCCGCGCGGTGGAGCTTTATTACATTGCGATCGTGTTATTAAGATGCCCCGTCTGAATGCCATTTCCCCTTGTTCTCCTTTTTTCCACCTCCATCTCCACCCGCTGCCGCTAAAGCGACCGCTGGTAATTAGTTTCGCCACGGTACAACGTTTGCCTGTTGCCGTGATTTCAGTGAAGTGCTCTTTCTCGTTATCGTTTACGAGAACGATCCGCATCGCTCCACGGTTGCACTGTCCTTCGGGATGTTCGTTTTCCTTGCTTCGTCCCGGATCGAAGCGTCGAAAATGATCGAGAAAGGCTTTCGCGATATTTCCGTGCCAACAGAATCTGTCAATCAGCTTATCGAGCGTCATAAGAAAGACATATTCGATATAGTTTTCGAAATATTTTATTTCGGACGTGTGTGTGTGTGTGAGAGAGAGAAAGAGTGTGTAGTTTGCAACGTAGCTGCAACACGCTCGATACGTTTCTGTTCCCTTATTCGCGAAACTTTTCAATATCGGCACTGCTTATTTTTACACTTGTTTTCTCACAGACGAGGTATATGAACAAACCAAGCATCTTATGGGATTTCGTGTCCCATGCTCTGAAATACCGACTACTAAAAAAATCAATGTTTCTTTTAGCGCACTCTAAGCTTAAACAATGAATTGGGGAACTATAAGTGAAACAATCGAATTTGTTCAAGTAGTGAATGCGCTAGAAATATGATTTCTGAAATCCATTACAGTGTTGTCAAATTTTCAATACCGAAATGTAAAGCTGGTAATTGAACCGAAATCATTCTTTTATATATATGTATCAGAGTTGTATCCTCGTTTTACGATATTACAATGGTTTTTTTTCGTACAGTAAATTAAAATTTTAAAGTTATTAATAAAATATTAAAAAACCTATCAGCTGAAATCAATTTTATCAAAAGTTCGGCATAATATGAGAGAAATTAAATAGAAGAAAAAAGAAAACAACCCTTTCATTTACAGATATAATCGTTGTGGGAAAAAACCATTAATCCTAGAATTTTTAAAATATTTTTGTACGAAAAAAAAAACAATTCGGATGAAATATTTTCCATATACTTACAAATTAGTTAGTAGATATGTACATCTACACAAACACCTAACCCAGATCGCAGCCAATTAGCTCCTATTACTTGCCATACAATTAATAATGGTATCAGTTATATAACTAACTGTTTATCTATATAATAATGCAATTAGTAATTATATATCGAATAACAAACCGTATCTTGTTTCGCAAACACTAATCCATTAATTATGAAATAGAAAATTTTTTAAATCAAACGCGATATGTATTCATGTCTAAAAATACGCGACACTAATTGCGACGCGACCAGTGCAACCATGCTGGAAATTGCTGATGAATGACCACTGATCAGGTGATCCGAGAGCAGAAAAAGCCTTCCGCAAATCCAGTGGGGAAATTTGGGCATTTTGTAAAATCAACGCTATTTCAAGAAACACGATCATTCATAATCGCAACACTAAGAGGAAAACTAATCGCGATGGAACAATATCGCAACACTAATTTTAAAACTAAATTCAATGAAAATTATTATTAAAACACAAAACTGTAAAAAAAGCTATTTCAAATATTTTAACATTTTAAAATTAATTAAAAGCAATGACTCTATAATTTAATTTAAAACAATAGAAAGTAAGATAAGATTTTACTATGTACATATAATATTAAGACAATTATACAAATTCACAATCAAAATTGCAAAAGACAATCGCTTAAAGAAAACACGATTGTCATTTTTTCGCAACTTTGACTCAAATCGCAGCACTAATAAACAGGCGTGAAACTATTTCGCAACTCTAATTCAACCCGTAATCGATCTCTCGCAACACTAACAAGAAAAACGGTGATTTGCAACAATAATTATTTATAAATATTTATAAATATTAATTATTTATAAATTATCTGTTCATATGGATATTCATATATATATTTTAGCTTTGAAAATATTTATATTGAATATATTTTGATTTTTCAAGTAATTATTATAACTGTATATATTCTAATTATTAAAATCGCGATGTGCAAGAACCCTATCCTGATCTAATACATAAAAGAATCTTTAAAAAAAATGTTACTACTCACGGGTATAAAAAATACTCGCGGTCACTATGCTCATCAAAAATTCTACGTATACAACCAGTCATCCGTGCCGATTCGGACCTTTCGTCCTACGACATGATCGAGTGACTGGAGGAACATAAATGCATGCGACTCACGAGATAGATGTGAAGAACGTTGTCACCGATGCTACACTGGAGCAGTAAAAGTTATCATGAACACCCTCATCGAGTAGATACCACTGAGAATCCCATTGTGGAAGTGAACGCCGTGAAAAATTTCTTAAAAACATAAAATATTTTGTTTCTAAAGGCACAATATTATTTGTAAAAACTCAAATTTTAACATTGATAAGAATTGGGACTAATTTGAAATGTTTTTATTTTATAATTTTAGAGAGAGAACTATATAGAGAATAAAATTTAAATACAGCATGCTAAAGTACTTACATTTTTAGCTTTTGAAGATCATCATAAGATTCTTGAAGGATTAGAGGAAGTCTGTAATAAAATATTAAACATTAGAATTTATGTTTAAAAGCAAAGCAAAATCTTAATTTGGAGATAATGAAAGATTCTTACATTCTTGGCTTTAGAGCCACTGTTGGATTTTCCCCAAAAAATGCAAAAAAATTGTGAAGCGCCTGTAACAAAATATCAAATATTATATTTTGTTGTTAAAAAATTGAATAAATTGAGATACAGTATAGAAAACTACTTGCGAGTATAGTAAAATACAAACGCGAATCGTTAAACACGCGCGTATTAATTAAATGATATTATTGAGGTATAAATGAAAGTAAAAGAGTGTCAAAGAAGCGACGCCATTGAACAGGCGCCACCGATAGGTTAGGTAAGGTTACGAACCTAATACGTGTTGTCACGAAGTAGTACGGGATGGGATCTCATCCGAACAGGTACGATAATTAAGCGAACATAAACATTGTGTTCGTGTGTTGTTTTGAATTTCGAGTTTCAAGGCTTTCTACACCAGTCACAAGGCTTTCTACCTTTATTTGAGAAATGGAAAATTTTATTATATTACGCAGTAAAATTATTTTAATTATTAAATACGTACATTCTTAATAAATTATTGCTGAATTTAGTATTAGAATTGAGAATTACGTAGTATGAAGTTAAAGAATCAACAAATAAATAGAAAATGGTATAACAGAAGTGTGTAAAAGCATATAATAAAATACGTGTGTGTGTGTGTGTGCGTGTGTGTGTGTGTAACAATGAATTAGTCAAATACAAGGTTACAATATTTGCATTAGTTAAAATTGAAATTAAATTTTTATATAAATTTATAAATAATTCTTAGCTTATGTATAAATAATATATTCTATTTAAATGTTTATATGCTATTATTTCTTTAATTGTTATATATGTAGTAATTATTTGGATAAATCTTACCTTGAGTTAAAGCCAAAAATGCACGTTTTATCTCAAAAATTCAAAACACAAACACAAATCTAATAATTACTGATTTTAATTTTTACCTGAGAATTTCTGGATGATACTTCTTTCTGGGTGGTTTTTCTGGATAAAATTTTCTCCTTTACAGATTAGACGTGCTACATTCCGCCATACTTCTCACTTTAAAATCGATCATGAGAAATATCGATTACGTTCGAGAATCGTAGGAAGTGTATTGCGTATTTCACCGTGTAGTGGCGCTGTAATCTTTAACTAATTTAAACCCGCGCGCGCGTTTCGAACGGAACGTCAACTTTCAATAGAGAATAAAAATTTTATTCTACATCAAATACACAAAATTCACGAGAAATTCTTTAAAAAGAACAAAAATATTCATACATTAGATAAAAAATTGTTAATACTTTAAACTGCTATAATTTCGTGAAAAAAGTTGTAGAATAATTAACTTGATTTTATTTTATAGAGTGAAGTTTCCACTTTAATAATCTTGAGTTTTGTCTCGTTCAAAGATATTTATTTTTACATCATGCAGTAAGTATAAAAGTAGGAATACTTTTCTTCTCGAAAATTGTAAAAATTCAAATATCTCGCCTAAGAGTTTTTCCGTCACTGAACAATTTTTTTTCATTATCCGATCAATCGTGATCTTGAAAACTGAAATCTCCTCTGTATAATGCTTTTAAATCCAGCTGTACGATTTATTTTCACCATTTTATTGAATTTTAAATAATAATTCCTTAATTTTTAATGAATTATAAGTTTAACGAAATATAACTATAAATTATAAATGACCTCGTATGCAAGTTGTTGAATCCGTCTTAACAAATAATTTTGTTTTTTTACTTTTATATTCGATTAATCAACTTGAACGTCCAATAATAATTATTATTTTTCTGTACCATTAACATCCTATATATACAATACTCATCAAGTTGATAACATTACGCAGATAACAGGGAAGAACATTTATTCCTGTTAGACCGCATAAATTTATTTGAATAAATTCCGCCGTTTCGTATTTACAAAATTATAATCACTCTTAAATACCTGCGGGTTTTATTCGATCTGCATTATTCGGATATAATTGTGTCGAAACGTTACGTGTTCGTTAATGAATTCGAACTACCGAAGAACGCGTCGATTTAATTCACACACGTACAACAGATCCCCCCCCGTGAATTATTCCGCAGCCGAATATTTAGGATAACTCGGCGTGTTAATCGTTTTATCAAACATTGTTCCGATGTTTCGCTTCACGCTGTGTAAAACTGCAGTATGCGCAGCGCGATCGCGATCGGGAATTGACATTGCCGATTTGAACAAATATGAAAAATGTCGCCGATGAAAGGATCCTTTTTCGTGAAAACGACGCGGTGTGTCCGACGGGAGCCATTCATATTTTATCAACCTCCTTATCAATTTCTTAACCACAATCGTGCCATTTTTCAGCCGACTTTCCCATTCCCTCTGTATACCATCGCTTTCCAGTTCTTGCCCCAAAACACGCTTTGAAAAGAGCATTATTCCCGGCGAATTTTTGCGCTCGTGAATTTACAAAGTAAACATATTCTGAAGCGGTATGGTAAAACGCTTTCAGCTGCCAGTGCACCTTAAATTTATTAACCATTTATTAACAACGTTACATGAAGAAAAATGTTACAAAATAAGTTCCAGAGACACGAGGAAGGTAAATTACTTACTAGATACAGTACAACAGAAATAATAGAAATTTTAGAATTTTAGAATCTTGGTATCTTAGAATTTTAAAATTCCAAAACATTGGAATATGAGAATTTTTAGAATTTTGCGACCTTTGAATTTTAAAATTGAAGAAATTTAGAATCGCAGAAATTCGAAAGTTTGAAATTCTAGAATTTTAGAATTTTTGAATTCTTGAACTTTCAGACTCTTGAGATTGTCGAATTTTAGAATCTCAGTACTTTAGAATTTCAGATTTCAAAATTTGAGAATTTTAAAATAGACAGGATGTTTTTTTCTGCTGCATTCTTAGTTCTTTAATTGAATAAAGTATTGTACACCATTTGAAGTTAAAGTTGTATACTTGTCATCTTGAGAAATTTTTCAAAAAATTCTTGTTTTCCTCCCTTCAAAGGAAAGTTGTTTCCTTGACAATTGATGCGCAACGTTATCTCTGCGAACGCGGATGTTCATCATTTTGCGCGGTTGCTTTAGCACAAGCTCTTTCAGCGAAATTTATTTCGTCGGTCGGTTAACAAAATTTACTGAAAATATGATAACGAGTTTCAATGCGTTTTCGCAAAGGAAATAAATATCGTTCCTGTTTCCTGTACATTCCATTTTTCACATCAAATATGAACACGTACGATTTACCGCTGCTGTGTATGACAACGTTGACGTAAATATATGTGTGTCGATCAATAGCCGTAAAAACGTATATGTATACAGAAATTCGAATCTCTGTTTCAGAAAACTTCGTAATCCGAAATGTGAAAAACATTCTAATTCTACTGTTCTCCTTCTTTTAAACAAAAAACTGTTTCATAATATAAATATTAGATATTTTATATAGATACATATTCTTTCTAATTACGTGCACTCCGTAAAATTTAACATTTTAAAATTTTCTATAAATATATAAAAATCTGCAAATTACATAGTAATAGTTATATCTTTCAATCTTTTTCTACGTAATTGCTGATACTTATTCAATGTATTTGTACTTATGCTTGTTAATGAATCGTCTGAGAGTAACGAGTTCCAACTGCATTATCGAATTACAATTCGAAATAGTTATGCTAGTTTCTTAAACCTTTATAGCCAGGATTATATTAGCATAGTTTTCAGAAAACATGCGCGACCACATTTGTATACAGGATGTTCTGTAACATGTGGAACCCATTTCCTTGATAAATGGGTGATACGAAAGCGAAGAAAGTTTGTACGAGTATATCTTATTACACTTTCCAAGTTCCAGCCAGTTTTATTAAGTATTTAAAGAATGATAAATTGATGTATATGAAAACAATGCGTCTTATTGTATTTTATTGCTGAGTTCTATAATTTTTTATATATCATTAATATTTTGTGTTCAGTATTTCATTATAATATTTTAATGATAAAGTAAAGTAGAATAACGGAGACGTGAGAGTTTTATAAACTCTTTTATGTATTTCTAATATTTTACGTTTCATATCTTTAATAACACCAAATTAATTAAACTGCACTCCAGATATATATTTATATACTTATATGCAGATACACAGGCAAATAAGCTTTATAAATTTCCGAAAAACATCTCGCGAGCAAGATTATGTATGAGAGCATTAGTATGATAACGTATTTTCTTTCATTTCCCATTGTTAGACCTCGTGCAAATTCATATTTTATAAATATAATTAAAAAGATGGAGATTAAATTCAGAATTGTTTCATTAATCTCATTGACTTAATTTATTGTAACTGTGAAACTTTTTTAAAATGTATGAACATCTACAATCTACATATCTACATACCACTTTCTTAATATCTTTTTCCTTGCCCAATCACTTATAGAAAAAAAGCAATATTTGCATGTGCCATTATTGTTTAATGAAGAGTTTATTAAGTTTGAAGTACATTTCATTTTCATAGTATCAAATTTTCGTAGTCATATGAAAATACAATATCACTAAATCACATGAAATTTAACATACTAGTAATATAATAATTATTATAATATTTTATAGTAGGAAAGTATCACTAATTAAAAATATCACTAATTAAAATTTAATGAATTTGGAACTAACTAATTAGTCTATAAATTCTATTGAAAATCTAACGGCGTGCTATTATTATTGTATTGTTGCTGTTACACTACTTATTACAATATTCAATATTTATTATTTATTACAATATCATACAACATCGTATGAAGTATTACTAAATATTCCATTGTTACCAAATGATACGAAATTCTAACTCGCCTATTTTGCTAGTTTAATCATTTCGTCGAGTCGACGGACAGAACAGTAACAGAAATATGGCAACCATGTGAGACTTTTAGGTCTTGGCGACTATGCTTTCGTCAGGAAAACCGAAACTTGCCTGTGCCTCTTTAATTCGCTTTTTTTCGTCATTATGCACAATAATAAAGGCAAAGTGGGTGTAAGTATGACTACTCCCTCACCGATTTTAGTGATTTGAGTATGTATTGCGAAGGTATTTTGAACAGTTCCTTCTTCTAACGGGTACGTTGGACTTTGTTTGTTCGGGATATCAATTTCTAAATGATATTCAAGGATCGTTGAAATTAATGAAAAAATGGTTCAACGGCAATCAGAATGGAGAAAAATACGAACGAGCAATTAATTTAAACTCTAAAGGTTAAGATATGAAATATTAGCATAAAATCTTAATACTAACATATGTATCATTAAGTCACTCATACTTCATATTATTTTTATTAATAATTTATAATAATAAATAATTTCGGCCGTCGAAAATGCAACTCATTGAGTTCTTTTTAATAAATAACATCGTACTGTAAGAAAGAAAATATGTGTGTGTGTGTGTGTGTGTGTGTGTGTGTGTATGTGTATATATCTCGTTTAAAAACATAAATCAGACTTCGAAATTTTGAAACGGATGAATTTTGCAAGAAATAATTTACAACACATAATGTGCTTCTTCATTGCAAACAATATTTGCAGAAATATTTTATTGATAAGTTAAAATTTTCATAAAATCGGGATAAAGATAATTCATTTTGGTTGTGAATTTACACATTTGTAAATAAAAAGACGTCATAGTTAGTTATGTTGTTCATAGAAATATTATATTTCAATCAATCTTTTCTAATATTTTTAAATAGGTATTAATAGTCAAATATGTATTAAATTTTTTATCCCAATTTCCATTAGTCGCTGTTTTTAAATTCGCTGTTTATATTCCTTCATTGATGAAGTACCATTCAATTCAATAAATAATTCTCGAAACAAATCTGGCAACACTGTTCATATTTTTTTAATTTTAATTTTCCTCATTAATAGTGCTGCGATCACAAAATCGGTACAACAGAATGTGACACGAAAATGGTAAGGTTATGTCTACCTTATTACCATGGCCGCGAAAATACCTTGTCTACCTCATATACCTTGTCTGTGATTTCACACTGTATGGATGTTAGGGAAAGTTCTGTCATTTTCTGCAATATCGACTTTCCGAATTTTTTGCTGTTAGATGGTGGTAGCTGTTGAAACAATATTTAGTCTAAGAGGTTAATTTGAAAGGTACTGATCCTATTATATAAGCACTAGAAATTATTCGGGTTAAATTGACTGTATTTTGTTTTTATCAATATCACAATGTGTGATTTAAGAGAGCATTTGAGGCATTGCATACACTGTATGAATGTCAGAAAGGAAATAGTGCAAGCGACAAAAAAATTTATGTGATATATTTAGTGAAACTGTTATAACCTCTAAAATTTGCCAAAGATGGTTTGAAAAATTTCGAAAAGGTGATTTTTCATTAAAAAATATATCAAGATCGGGAAGATCACCATCATATATTGATGATGATGTTTTACGCACAATGATAGAGAACAAGAAAACTTTAACACCCATTGATACTACAAATACGCTTCACCAAACAACCCCAAGTGATTACCACCTTTTCCGCAACTTACAAAATGGTTATTGACGCGTTAAAAGATTCTTCACTAGAGTAATAAATACGTTGGCAAAGAGTGATATTTAATGAAGAAAATTACGTCACAGATTAATTTTTATGTAAGAAACAATAAATAAATAAATAAATGACGGGACTTTCCCTTACGCTCAATATTTCCACAGATTTTCCACAGGTTTTCCACGTTAATAACATGGAGAAATTTCCTTCTGCTTACAGATGGTGACAAGGACAAAGAAGATATTCGTCGGTGGACTATCGGCACCGACGACGCTGGAGGACGTGAAAAACTACTTCGAACAGTTCGGCCCGGTGAGTAACACGCACTGAATGATGTTGATTAACGACGGTGCGCGTAAATCACGACGGACGCAGGCCACGAAACTTCACGGTGACGAACATTCGACATCGAAAACGTATATTACCGGACGCGGTATGTCGCGTGTCAGAGCTCGCTCGCAGGCGAAATCATCGAGCGTGTTACCGCGTTCGGTTTTCTCGTCATGGTCCAGGCGGACAGCCTAGTTGATGATCATTGTCGCGAGACCATAGGAATCATTATTTTTGGCAAGCGTGCCAACGGGACCGATACGATTCAGCGTTTTGCTTATTTCACGCGTGCCTTCCTAATACGACGTGAAACGCCATATTTGACAGGGTCAATGGTTATGAAAAGCTCGCATTTCGTGCGATTCCGCGACGTTTATCGTTTCAGCAATTCTGATGCGTTTTGCGTTCATCTGTCTGTCGTTTCGCTCGAGTATTTCGGTGGACAAATACGCAGGGAAATGCCGTATTTGTCGAATTCTTGAGGATTATGAGATTTTTGACTTTTGAAAGATTGATGACTCTTTACGCAAAATGAAATAGCATGTATATAGATTTCGACGTTTTGGTATTTTTGCCTCTAGTCGTATTTGATAATCTCAAAGGAGAAACATGTTTCGGAATGATATTATATTTATCGAATTTTTAGTTTTTATTAGAGTTTTCATTTCTGAAAGATTAATTAACTTTTAACCGGGATAAAATGTAATATAGGTTTGAAAGTTCTATTTATATTTGCTTCACGCTTGAATGATCAAAAATTTTGGTACATTTAGATAGCGAAATTTCTGAAATCTCCTTTTAGAACTGTCATAATTTCGTATTCTCTGTGAAACTTGAAACTCGAATAATCCCTTGTTTTCACGATCTGATTTCCATGCATTGTTCTTTCCATCAACATAATATTCACCGGGAAATCAATTGCACGTAATGGCCATAATTACAATTTTCAAAATTCCGTTTCGCTTTTGTTACCCGCAATGATTCTGGGAATGGTTTCATAAACGGGGATAT
Source organism: Tetragonula carbonaria (assembly GCA_032399595.1). Classification (NCBI taxonomy): domain Eukaryota; kingdom Metazoa; phylum Arthropoda; class Insecta; order Hymenoptera; family Apidae; genus Tetragonula; species Tetragonula carbonaria. The sequence continues at coordinate 12,316,302 of JAUCRC010000003.1, forward strand.
AACTGAGACGAGCAATCTCGATATTCGGTCCGCACCGCATCTCACGGTTGAATTGTCCGCAAATACGTGGACCATTGAGGAGGCCAATCAGAATTTTGGCCGATGAACGTTGTATCCGCGTATCATTCGCCGGTCGTGTTAAATCCCTCGCCGTCGCATTGTACTTCCGCTCTCGAGACACCTCCTCGCTCGTCGCCTGGTTAAGTGATTAGGAATCAGTAGAAGGACCACCTGAGACGAGGATTTCTGCTAATTAGCCTTTATCGACCTTTGGCGAGACTGCGCGGACCATTACGCGTTATTGTGCGAACTTCTCCGGCTTCTATCGCCTTGATAATAGCCGTCGCGATTCATCGGCCTCGGTTGTGTGAGACAGATAATGGTACTTGAGCTTGATTTATGGGAGACCGGGTGGTAGTCAAGCCGAAATCGTTCCACGTTCTGGCGATAACGTAAATAGAATTAACGGTTTGGTAATTGGTAATAACGACTACGATTTGCCTTTTTCGCCAACCCTTCTCGGTCTGTAGCCCGGGATATAAAATTGACATAGTGGACGAACGTGCAGCTGGTTTCGAAAGCATTATGCCGGGGAGAAACAGTTGTCTGCCCGTCCGCTCGGCTTTATGGTCCTTTTATTCTCCAGTGTAGTTCTTCTGTAGTTGAACCCTCGGACCAGCGGATAGCTTTATATTCGCATGCACGGCGGTGGCACGGGCCAAATTTTTATCCAATATCTAAATTTTTCTGTTACTGAATGTTCCAGCTTTTTAAATTATTCTCGTTCACAATAATTGTTTGTAGAAGCGTATTTGCAAATATTATTACATTTTTGTATTTTACAATTGTACAGTTAATCTTCGTTTTACTGTTCGCTGTATTCTTCAGAACTTTTTTCGTTATTTTTTCGTTTTTTTCAAGCAAAGTTTTTCAATGTACAGAAATTTCAATGGAAAAAGTAAACGCAGAAAATACGATACCATAGCGATAACAAGGTTAATAAAAGGAAAAGGGACAATCTACAGCAGATCCGCGATTGTCTCTTTAATGTTAGTAAAACAAGAATTTTAAATCCTAAATTTGTAGATAATTCAACAAAATTTACGACCTGCGCGTAATCGTGGATATTAAAATCAACAGTCCTCTCTGAGTCAACCTGGGAGAACCAGTTCGCGACTATAATTCCGTGAAAATACACTTTTCTCTGACTGTGTGGAAATCCCAGTGCAAAAAGCGTGCTGGATACGCGACGAAGGTTTCGTTTCTCGGTCGACGTTTCACCAAAGTGTCGTCTGGTTCGCGTGCGAGATGGGAACGGCGGTTAAAAAGGGGAGAAACACACGGTAAAAAAAGAAGGGGGGAGGAAAAAACGTAGGGAAAAATGGTGGAGGTCGACGGTGGTGGTTGTCCACGGTTCGTGGCACGAGCCAGAAATGGATTTTGAAATATCAGAGTGAGGCACTATCTCCGGCCTGGCCTCTTGACTCTCGTACCAACCATCGTACTCGCGCGGTCTCTCCTCTTTTTCAACCTTCTCTTTCGTTCGCCGTTGAAACGTCTCGTCCGGTTCCGAATGCAGAGTTTCCTGCCCGCGGAGCGATTCCAGCTCGCCTCCCTTGTGTGCCTGACCCACATACGAAGATACGATCGGGCACACATCGCCCGTTCAGATATGTACGTAGAACTGTACGCGAATGCCGGCCCGCTTTGGTGTGTACGATCGTGGGATTGCAAATAGACGGTATCGGAAACTGCGCGCCGCGGTGAAATAGATAAATTGACCTTTGGAAAAATGTTTAGTTTCGACGTCAAACGCGGAACGCGTTCTCTCTCTCTCTCTCTCTTTTCGAATTCATTACGGAATTATGGAGAAACTGCTGACGTCGTTTTTTCCCCTCTCTTTCTCTTTCTTTTGCTTCTCGCTCTATTCTGTAAATTTCTGCTTCTTCCGGCCCTTTGTACCTCGACGCAGCGAACTATTCGCGCAATTTTCGTTTCTCTCGGAAGGGATAGGAAAAGGGTAAAGAATGTACTTTCCTTTCGAAATGTAACTCTTGATTTCAAAAGACCTCGCGGAGAATTCTTGGCACGCGAAGAATTAAAAAGGAAGTTTGGTGCGTGAATCTTTTAACGTGCCGCGTCTACGTTTCGTGTGTCTTCGTGTTTATATAGCGATTTAAATAGACTGGCGATCGATCGTGGAGTGGCGGAACTCGCGAGAGAGTTCTTCTCCTAGTTAATTCGCCGACACTGACGCACGAGTGGCGTGCACGCAGTTGCAAATTTGCCACGTCGAGCACGGCTGTACAAACAGTCTCGTCCATGCTTAGCCAGTAAACACACGAACTGTAGACCGAGTCCAGCTGTATCCTTACATCGTTTGCTGGCCATTTCAGTTTAGTCGAATCCTCGATATCTCGCGTCCGACTAGCGATGAAAAGAACAGACGAAATCGTGATCTTCTGATAAAGTTCATAGTATTTCTGTAGTAAATTCGTTATTATCTTTGGTTATGTAGTTCGCCATACCTTGGAATCGCTACTATTTCATCGTTTTATTGCGAAAATAGTTCTTCTCCGTAAGATTTCTTCTCAGAGAGTAGAGAAATTTCCATTTTCGAAGAGATGAAAGTAACCTCTATCGTTTAACAATGATCCCCAGACATCGTGGATTTTTATATTTTTAAATTTTCCCATAAGTATAGTCTATTTCAAGACTACTGTTCCTACTAGCTCCATAAATTTCTATTTGTTAAAAATGAAGAAAATCTTGCATTAACGATTTCTTTATCTTAACAATGCTGTAATAAAGTACTCCATTGCGGTAGGAAAACATTTGATTGACCGTCACCGAATAAATGTAGATATCAATTTATGAAAATATCCAAAGTTCTCATTGACGCGATTCGAGAAAGGAATTGTATAGCTATCCATCGTGAAACACATACGAACTTTTATTATTGCCGGAATTTCACTTCTTAGCAATTTGCGAAGCAGTTTCATCAAACTTTCTATCACATTTCTACGTCATCGTGGTACCTTTTATTCTTTAACCTCGTTTCTAACCATTGGATAAAGCGATGGAAACAGGAGAGAGGGGAGGGAAGGGGGAGAAGAAAAGACCGACGAGCGAGAGGAAAGGGAACCAGAGCCAGAGGAAATAAATCCTTATCCGCGAAATGGCGGAGCTATGAGTTGTACGAGTGAGCTGATGATATTTCCAGCAACTGCATTATATTTATTTGTATCGTGGAGTTCCTTCACGCGAGAGAAACAGTGTATCGGATCTAAGGCCGATGGCAAATATCGATACGCGATCGTGGAGGTAAACTTATCAAGAATTTGCCCCATAAATCCATCCTGTCGATCGTCAAAAGGAACAAGCACGTTTTTCACGGATTAGTGCCACCTTATATCGAGCGTAATGTATTTTTCGCGTTTAAATGGGAATTCATTCGACACGATTGCACATTTCATTCTTCGGGAAACGGAACGGTTAACAACTCTCTCTCTCTCTCTCTCTTTCTCTCCATTTTGCTCTTTCTATTTCACGCGATAGATAGTTCTTCCTTACACGACAGTGGTGATATTTCAATATTCTCGGAATGTATGCCGGATTGCTGCGCACGATCAGAGATTTAATCAAAGTAATTTTCATATCGTTATATAGTATACTTTCTCAATGGCTATTTTATTTCAAGAAGAAAGTTGATGCAGTTTCTTTAAAATAATTTATGAATCAATGAAAATTGCCTCTGACCTTTATCAAACGCCACATTTACGTTCGTAGAAACTTTCTTTCAAATTTAAGTTTAGGTGAAAAAATCATAGGAATATCCTAATTACAGTATGTGACAGTAATGAAGTTTCACATTTTCACCGTGAATTTGTCCAACAACATACGTGTTTCATAACAAATTTCTCCTTCTTTAATATAGTTATATAACGTAGTTATAATCATCGACAATGCGAAATTTAATAAACAATGTTTATATACCAAAATCGAATATTCGAAAGCCGCATTAGCCTAATATTTTAATGGGGACAGTCGAATGTACGAAATCGGAACCAACGAAGCTAAACGGAGAGAGACACCGTGTTTCGTTCAAGGCCAGTTTCATGAATTTTTATGCACCGAGGAATCGCCAATGATATCGTCCGGTTCGATACCGAACCCGGCGCCCGGTAATTAGCCGGCGTGTAATTCACGCCATCGCCGCGAATCCCACTCGCCCGTAAATCGCAACCTCTCTACCCCATGGATCGTGAAGCTTGGAGGCGACTTCGGCTCCGTTGCACGTGGAAAGCCGCGGCGATTTAAAACTTAGATGAGGGTGTTCGGCGACGTTACTTGAAAAATGAATGGGGATCCCCGAAGAGGCACGGCTTAATTGCGCTCGCTTTCAACTTCCGACATCCTTCGTTCGACAGCCACAGACGCTGGGTCAGACGGACGAAGAGACCTAGAAGAGAGGGGAGAAGGGGTTGATGCAGGTGGTGCAGCGGAGCCGAGACCTCTTTGACGCGGTGCTTAACGGTCGACTTGAAATTAAGAAATTAAGAATTAACGCGTCGTCGGATTGGTTGGCCAATCCCTTCCTTCATTTTTTTTTCTACCTCCTTTTTCTTCTTCTTCTTCTTTCTCTTCTTTTTCTTCTTTCGTTCCACTTCTTCGTCTATATTTTCTTTTCTTTATTCTTTTCTTTTTTTTCTTTTCTTCTTTTTTCTTTTTGTCTCTTTAGTGCCTCGGAACTATCGCTTCGGCGAGCTCGTTTAATTCCAGGCCGCAAAGCGAACTTCGCCTCCGAGCGATCGTTTATCGATGAGAAGGGCTCCGCTGCCAGGTCTTGCAAGCCTTCGGGAAGTTTACCCTTCGCTTGCCTAAGCTCGCTGAAAAGACAATTACGTCATCGAGATTGGTCGATTGAAGGCACGAAGATTACTTCGTTTTATCGGCACACCGTCGTCGTCTCCAGCTCGACGTGGAAACTTCACCTCGACTTTATGCCACGCTGGTGTATCGCATTTACTCGTCGTCGAGGCGATTCGCCTCGTTTGGTCGAACAGTGTCGAGTTTATAACGGGACGTTGCAAAAGAGAGATCCTCTCCAGTGTCAGTGTTTTTTGACGGACCGACTGTTTGGAAAACAGAGGCAAGTGATAATGAACAAATGGATGCTGTAAACGTTTCGCGTTTTGCGCTTATCGTCCTCCTTGCATCACCTCTTTTAACCTCGTGTTCTTTTTTTTTCCTTTCGCGCCGTTTGCTCCCGTAATGTTTGCTACGTCGTTTCTTCGGCGAAAGAGGAGCCAGAGTTCTAGCCGGGTGAATAATTCTTCCAAACAGACTTCCCTCTTTGCCTCGACATTTGCCAAGCTTCGCTTCCGCTTAATTATTACCAAGGGCAACGCGCTTTCTACTTAGAATTTATGGAGCAATTAACCACATGGCAGTTTAATCTCGGTAAACGGTTATTTAGTATCTCGTGGAACAAATGTAGCGGTACCTGTCTTGCCTTCTTCTTCTTTCCTCTCCGAAAGCGACACGCGACGTGTAAAATCTGAAACGTATCTCTTTTCGAAACTTCGAATCGCACTACGACGATCGAAAAAGCTTCTTAATTAATACCAGCGACGGAATTCCAATGCCACGTACACAGAAATCACGATGTCAGCGCATGCCACGCACACAGTGGGTATATGTGTATCGTGCCGGGGCCATTTACACACGAAACGCTAATAATCGTCGAACGCGATTCTCTCTCACCTGTGGAGCATCGGACCGGTTGCACCGGTTGCTAGATACCGTAGAATAGAGCATGATCTCTCAAATGTGGCGGGCTATGCGCCTGCGTGGATGAATAAATAAATTTAATGGCGCTTGTCACGTAGCAAAACGGGATAAATTCCGGGCGTCTGACAGCCATTTAAAACAATGCCGTCGCGAATACACGCCATTTGTAACCCGGTGCTTTTGTTTCACGTTGCTATTCATTCTGGCGTCCCTTTCCTTCCTCCCCTCTCTGTCGTCTCTGTTCTACCGCCTCCAACGCCCCTGCATTCTATATCCGCCGACACCAGCATCGTCCGACCAACGCCAAACGAACCAACTCGCGTCGCCTAGCTAGCTGCTACCGTTGATAGCGATGCTATACTCTCTCTTTCTCTCTCTCTCTCTCTCTCTCTCTGTCCGATTCGCGATTCATTTTTTATCGCGATAAAAACGCAATTAAGGCAGTTCGATAAGGCGCGAATTACCCGAGCGGCTGGAGCATTGTGCAGCTTCATCCCGCAACGACCTTACACACCATCACCCGGTCGGTGATATCCGGCCGGGTTTCCAGCCAGTGGAAACAATCGCGAGGCTGTTATTCGCGAAAAAATTGCCACCTTGGTGGTGTGGTGCGTGACGGTAACGAGGGGAACCTGTCGGTTGCCAATGGATCGCAATAAATCCGCTATTATCGCGGCCGGCACGCGGTTTAATTGCTCCCCGAGACGCTTAGCCTCGTATCGATTTTACCATTAACATTTTTGGACGTTGTGTATCTCTCGTCCTCTCTCTCTCTCTCTCTCTCTCTCTCTCTCATGTTTTCTATTGCAACGGTGAAACGTTATCGCTTGGAAGGGGAAACAATTCGTTGTCCGTGTTCTTATTCCGTCGTTTTTACGAGTACATCGGGCGAGAGAATTTAATTGCGAGCTAGAAAGGAAGTAACGGAGGATTTAAGCCGTACTCGTGTAAAGTGATTACCCCTTTCTTTTTTCCGCCGGATTGGACTGTTTGTACGTACAGAGTTTAGAAAAAATGGAGCCGTCGTTGGGATTCTGCGACTAATTTCACTCGGTCGGGTCTGTTTTTTCGAAATACTCGCGAGGGAACGTAGCCAGGCGGGGATAGATGGCACGTTCAGGGGACGGAGCGAGAGCATTCCTTCTTCGGGGATGAAGGGAACCGGCCGAGCGTAGGCGTTGGGGCGCGTGGAATGAAATTTATGAAGGTCCTTTATTCCGGCACTTAGGGGGTCGACTTAAGTTTGAGCAATTTATTAATTTCCTTCGTGTTTCGGTACCGTTGCCGCCGCGACACGGCCTATTCCGTCCCTTGGGAAAGAGATCACTCCCCCAATCGCGACCGGGCGGTTTTCTTTTTAAACAGTTAAATTCGTTCCTCTTTGACGACGAGATATCGTCGTAAGTAATAAAAACATTTTTCTCCTCTTTCAGAGGGATGAAACGATATTATTTATTCGTAAATATTAACGTATCTATGCCTATTATTTTTTCTTCCATTTTTAAAATTCTTTTCAATTGTTTTTTCATTTCTCTTTTTTCCTCTATTTTCTGGAATAATATTTCCATATTATTCGGTATACTCTACCGGTGAATTGTAGGATTCGAAAAATTTTAGAATAAAGCTGTTGTACTTTATAATAATTCACCAATGAAAAATTTGCTTAGATGAAATGAAAGAACCGATTTCGAATCTACAAGCTCACATTTGTAGAAATCTCCAAGACCCTTCCTCCAACTTTATTTCCTCGGCAATGAATATACGTAATTTCTTCGATACGATCATAAAGTCATAATTAACGATAGGGGAATAGATAGTGGCGTCGATATACCAAAATCAGTCGTTCAGAAACGACAAACTGATGGAAGAAAATAATTGCTGCGATTAAATATTTATTCGAAAGGAATTTATTTCATTATTCGACTATCGGCTTTCCCGGGAAGAGAAATTTTAATTTCACAGTACGTTGGGTACGCGATTTAATATCGCGTTTGAACATTTTTCTTTTTTCTCTTTCCTCTCTTTTTTTTCAACCGACTATCATTCGTGCCGGGAGGGAAAAATATTTCGCGACAATTTCGTAATTGTGCGACGTGAAATCGTCATATAATTGTCACGTTGACTGCAATTTCCAAGGGTAGGCGAAGGGGGGAAAGGAATTTCTATGAAAGAATAATTTAGAAATTAACACAAAGCCAGGCGGTAACGTATTCGATAACGATTAAAATCCTATTGTCAAAAGAGTCTTTTCATTAAAAATGCTTACGGGTGCGAGCGCAGTGGCGGCAACGCGCGGGGCAAGAAAATTCCCAGCCAAAAAATTAAAAACATTATCTTAATTGCGCTCCAGAGCGTCGCAATTAAAATGTTGCCTGTTCAAAATGAAAATGTGTCATGCTCGAAAGCGCCGGTCGTTTTGTTCCGTCATTCATATCCTCTCTAATTAGTTCGTATAATCGAACCAACTGTTCTATTAATTTCCTCGAACGCCACAGCCTCACCCCCTTTTCACCCCGCTCTGTTACTTTTCAATGCGCGCTCGTCATTCATCCGTTCGCTTTCCTCCCGCGCGTTTTCCTCCCAAGCATTATTTCGTAGCTTTTCGTAATTCGAGATCGAGCTTGCGAAACGCAATTAACTCCGCCGTTTACTCGTTTGTTAAAATACCGGTTTCACGCGAGAACGCTCGCCGCGTTTAATTTACTTCTTTCATCGACCGCCGTGATTTTCTTCCGTCACGCCGGCTCGCGATTGAAACCCTTTGAATTTTCTCCGCGAGAGACTTTACGATTTTTCGAAACGCGATTCTCTCATCACCTCGCCATCCGTGATCCGGATGTTCGAAAGTTCGGGTTGAAAGTTTGGCAAAAAAATCTGCACGTTGGGTCAAGTACGATCCTCTCAGCCCACGCGCGCCAAGCGTGGGCGTCGCGTTTGACGTCTCGGGGATTCGTTCTTGCGCGTTCATCGCAATCAAGCGAACGTGGCTTGCCGAATTTTGCATGGCGAATCCTCGCGCGAACTGTTAGGCGATTCGCGATTTTGAGAAGTAAATTGCGTAGATTGTAGAACGGCTTCGCTGAATATTTGTGTGTCGATTGTATGATTTTTCTTCCCTTTCTTGACGAGGAAGAAGCTGCGAAAACTTCTCGTGTCTCATCCGTAAAGGTGCGAGAGAGTATTGAACAATGAAAAATTAAAATCAACGTTGATCAAACACATCTTTGTAAATATTCACCAGAGTTGAGTTAACGATATGATTTTTCATTTCTTTCCATCTCTTTTACATATTAAAAATATATTACGTTATATATTGCGTTCTGAATATTTCATTATAAAATGCCGTTAGGTCACGCGCAACTGTGAATTTCGAATTTCTATTGACATTGAAATGCATAGAAAGATTGAAACGAAATATGATGAAACATATGTAAAATCCTGAAACTCGAAAATAACAGGGAAGTCGCGTTCGCGTCGTAAAACCAAGTATTTTTCGCGCTTTAACGTCGAAAGATTCGATCCGTGCGTTGAGACCTCGCGTTTCTTGGACAAAAAGAGTTTGAGGGAAACGCGGGAAACGGAGAACAGACGAGGAAAGAAGAGAAAGAACGAGAGAGACGTCGCGACGGATCGCAACTCGTACGCTCGGTTGTCGCAGCTTTTGTCTGGCGATGCAAGCATCATTAGCGTCGGGCGTAATGAGCACACTAATCACCAACAGACTGCGTTGCGCCGTGGCTGAAGCACCCCGGCAGCTGAAGGAAAAAGAAAGAAAGAAGGAAAAAAAAAAAGGAAAAAAAGCATCGCGCCTTACCGGAGACGCGACGGCGGTGGCAAGAGGGAAAAACCGGCGAGGGCAAGTGGCAGAAGTGCGCGGCGCGCGAAGGGGGGAAGTAAAGAAATTCACGGCAGAAGAGTGGTTTCCCCCGCGGGAAACGCGAGCAGGTCGGTGACAGTTCGCCCGTGAAAATCGGTTGATTGTCATACCGATATATATACGATATCTGAGTTTGCAAATTGACGAAGTTTCCCCTACTTTTGTGAAAGTGTCTCATGTTCCTTTATACGGTCGTCCGCGAAAGTGTTTGAATATTTATAGGGACTTCCAATATTCGATAGATATTGTATGGATTACATAAAATGTTCCGAATTTTATCGATATTGTGAAATTCGTTTATCGTGCTTATATTAGGAGCAACATTTAAGGCAAATGTAAAAACGTATATGAAAGTTAGAGAATATTCAGTACGAATGTGCATATCATTCATTACGTCAGTCAGTTTCAATGTATTATACCTAGTACATGTTTGTGCTGTGTGTCAATTTTTTGCCAACTATGTGTTTGTAATAAATAAATCGCACAATCTCCATGTACATTTTTTCAGATTGGTTTCAACTTTTACTAATACAATTGCGCTCGTCGTTCCATTTATTTCTCTTCTTTGCATTTATTATAGCATTTATTATTAACGCGTTAATTAATCGAATCCGATTTCGTGTCGTAGTATTTTTACGCGACTGCAGAAATTCGAGAGACTCTGAAAAATGAAATGCGGGACCTGGATAAAGGAACTTCATCTTCGTTGGGAAATAAACGCGCTTTCAAATCTTTCAATCTATTAATTGAATTTTATTTTGCGTTCTATATTTCATACGATAAAAGCCATACGATAGTCTTTGATGTGCCCGGGAATAAAATATAATTGGATAATCTAGCCTGCGCTGTTACCATCCAGGGTCCAATCGTTTAAACTTTAAAATAACGACGAAAGATTTCTAAAAAAAAAACAAAAAGAAAAAAAGAACAAGTTAATTTTATGAAGCTGACAATTTTTAAAAATAACCGGAATCAATATTCTGAAAAAAATTCGAATTATTCCAACGCACGGATTAAAGGCAAAAGGATAAATAGAAAATGGAAAATGGCGGCATGTCCGAGGAATTTTAGTGGGAAATTTAGTTGATCGTAGACCGGGAACAGAATGAAATTCATCCTGTCAAAATTCCCTTTGTTAATCTCGCGGGCAAAGAGCAAACAGCGAACGGTCTCTCTAATTCGTAGTACTTTATTGCGTAAAATTTCACAAGCCAGGCAGCGTGTACGCGCGATATGTACGCCCGATACGTGGCCGCACGTGTTTTGCCGCGAATGAAATTTTGGGCGCGACTTCTCGCGGTCTTCCCGCGCCGTCAATACAGCAGGGGGGCCCAGGCTTGCTTGATTACAGTAATTATCGTGATACAGATTTACGTATTTGTCATGTCCGTTGCGGGAAATCCGTTGCATTAGTCATGTTGGCCAGCAGATTCATTACTGTAATAATTACATAAATTCACGTTACGTTACCGCTAATTCGTAATCACGTATTACCGTAATTATCTGTTACGGCGATTCATAATTGCGCCGCGTTGACGGTAATATTACCAAGGACACGTTTCGTCCTTTACTCGGAATGAATTTAATTAATCGCCGTTTACTGCGTACGTACGCAACAGTTTCTTTCACAATTTTTTCCAGCATCTGGGATTGTCTCTGACTGTTGAACATTGTTTATGTGTTCTTCGTTTATCAAACGGTATGGATAGTGTTCGCAGTTTCGATAACAGACATCTTTTGTCTCCTTCATTTCGTCCTGTTAGTTCGAACAATAGATCGAGCAGCTATTGACTTGTTTCTGTTCTTTTCTGGACGCGGAATTTATTCGGAGTGTTAAATAAATGCAAATGATGCATGAAGAGAGGAAATTATATCATTCGTGTCACATAGGGAGAATTTTAATGTGACACGAATGATATAATTTTGATACGATGGAAAGATAATGGTCTGATCCAAGAATGGTTTTCTGAGAATAACTGAAAAGCTGGCAAAGTTCTATCAGAGCCAAAAATACTTATTGAAACGCAATGTAAAAATTATCATATAAGAATAAATTTTGAACAAATCCAGATATAAATTTTGAGTAAACAATTTTGATAATATAAGATTTATAGCGTGCGTAACGTCATGTTCTTATTCTCTAATATTCGTATGACTATTACGTGTTTCTACAATTGTAATTACATTTAACCGAATAAAGTTCAAGTAGCAACGGATTTCGAGAAAACGAAACGTGTAAAGACTAAAATGCATATATTCGCCGAAACGCACATACATATTCAATTACTTTAATTTGTTATGTACCTGGTATAACTATAGTTAAGACGACATTGTATCCCAGTCTGAATATTAACTCGCAAACGAAGTTTTATCTCGCTCATTCCTCGGATACGAATCCAGCCTTGTAAAACGTCCCTTGTCTCTCGGTTCGAATTCACTTCTCGCAGTCGCTTAATCCAACCTTGAATGAATCCAAGCAATCTGTTCGAAACTGATCTGTACGCGATACTAATTTCAACCTACGGGGTCGAGTAAGGCGTAAACGATAGCCATTTGCATTTCACGGGGAGCGCTTTATCGCGCTCCGGTATTCGTAGGAATCGTTTCAGGGTGCGCAGGCAATTTCACGCGGAGTATCGTTTCGCTGCAGAAATTCGCGCCGTTTTAAACCCAGCAGCAGCAGCCTCTGCTCCTCGCTCCGCTCTCGTCTTTTATTTCCTCGTTAATTCTGCATCGCGAAATCGTCGCCACGCCGCTGCATATTCGAGAACCGACCGTAAATATTGTTACCAAGCCAGCATTCCCGGCGTTTCGCGCGAGAAAAGTCGCCAACCTTCGCCCCACTCCTCCCCGGGGAGTTTCCCGCCGACAACGGAAATATAATAGCGAGAAATGTTTTGCTAGTTATCTCGCAATTATCCCGGACAATCATTTCCTCGGGTCTCTTTGAATATCCTGCTCCGGGTGTCTTGATATTAGATCGGCGCTAACGTAAACGGTGTAGGTATCCGGAGGTTATAAGACGGTCCTTGTACAGCATCCGCTCCGTCTGATACGAAATTTCAAAGTGCAAGAGACTGTTAAGCAAAGGTCAAGAAGTTTAAACCCTCGGAATCGAGTGTTATTGGAGTGTAGCGCGCGATGTTACGACTGTTGGTTACAACAGAGGTGCGCTTATTGCGAAACGTAGTACGAAGGTGTGGGGGATCAACTCCGTGGAATTCCGCGTTGTTTCCCGCGTTGTTCGCGTTGGTCGAATCTTTGAAGTTTACGTTGCAAAAAAAAAAAAGGGGGACAAAGAGAAAAAGAAAGGAAAGACGGTGGAATTTGATTTAACGAAATTTGATTTTTGTAAACTAGAGACGAGAGTATCGGAATTTTTCGCTATTTTTGACCCGACGATCGCGTATCAGATTCTCTTCTCGCGTTCGCCAAATTTTTTCGCAGAAAGAGAGACGACGGTGTTTGATTAAATGAAATTTGAGCTTCAGATAGTTAGAGATAAATGCAGAGGGATATTTTGCTGTTTTGCAATTTGTTAACTGACCCGACGGTCGTACGCCAGTTTCGAAGTTCATTTGGCGGAATTTTATTTTTATAAGCTAGAAACGTAGCTGTCGGAATTTATTGCTGTTTTAGAGCACATCACTGGCCAAATATTCGGCGTTCGTCGAATCTTCGAGATTTGTATTGAAACAAAAAAAAAAGCGGCGGAATTCGGTTAAATTTAATCATCACAAGCTAAAGACACGAAGCTATCGGAATTGCTAGCTGTCTCACAGTTTGGTAATCCTCCGATGATCGTATATCAGTGAATCTCTTTTTACAACCTTCGCGGGGAAAGAGTATCAAGGTTGTAAACCATGTTTATACCGGTCGGCTATTCTTGGCAATAAATCCGCGCAACCTTCCATAAATTTCGTTGGACCCAATTCGCGAGCGATCAATTCATCAACCGCTGTATCTGCAAGAAAAAAGCGTGAACCTAGGATCTACACGTAGAGAAGCTCGTATAAAATATGCGCCATCTATCAACCGATATGACGTGTGACCATCGACCACTGCTGGTCACCCTGGGAAAAAAAGGAAGAAAAGAAAAGAGGAAAGAAGGAGAGAAAAAGAGAATACCATCTATGAAAAGGTAATTTCCCCAAAATTTTCGTTCTTTGTCGACGCTGCCGACGTAGATTTCCATTCGTAACTGTCGTGTAATCGTTTTGGTGGTAGATTCGATTCAGAAAGGCGCTTTCCATAGCGTCACGTGGCTTCGGAAGCACAAGTTAATCGGCGAAGGCAATAGAGGGCTCGTTCACCTGGAGCACGGTCCAAATCGCCGGGGCATTGTGTCAAATAGAATCGGATCACGAAGTAGGTCAGCCAAAGTAAGGGCTCTGCAATCTTCCAAATGGCCGTTCACTTAGCCAGGGACAGGATGCCAGATCCGTGCCACTAAAGTCTAGTCCTCGGTGAACCTGCCATAGCCGGAAATGGTCGAAACGGTTGGGCTCTCGGAGCAGTCGTAGGAACGAAAAGATCACGAAGGTGGAAGAGGTGGAACAGAAACAAGAAGAAACGAGTAAGAAGGAGCCAGAAGAGGACTTTGGTGAAAAAAAGAATGGGAGAGAGAGAAAGAGAGAAAGCCTGCATTTAACAGTGCCATTAAACACTAACTGCCGCTCTGCAGTTTTCCCCTATAACTCTGGGTTAACTTTGATTGCAGTTAACGGCCCCTAGGGATAGTTCCTTTAAAAGAGGGAGAAGGTAAGAAGAGAGAGAGAGAGAGAGAGAGATGGGACGGTATAGAGGCTTAGTTGATGAAGGTGGTAAGGCCGTGAGCGTTATATGGTAAGACAGAGGGCAGAGAGAGAGAGAGAGAAGCGGCTCCAGTAGGAGAGGTGAGGATCTCCGATGGAGAGTCAGACTACAGGAGGCATCTTATAACTTCTTATAATTACTCAAGACTCGAGGGTTTAACTGCTGTTTAATTTCATTCGGCAATTAACCGGCGCTTTATCGGCGGCCGAAACACCTCGAGCCATCGTCTCGACGGCCATCAAGCGTTGTTTTATTCCACGCTGCTGCTGCTGCTGCTGCTTGCACCGCGCCGCTGGCTCTCGTTTGGCTTTCAGCGTTGCCTTCGTCGCGTGCAAATCGGAAACTACAATGGGGAAATGCGGATGCTCGTTGATCGCGCGGCATTTCAATGACGACATTACGTGCCGGGCATGGAATCCATTAATGCGATTAATGAACGCATTGTGTCTTGCGGTTTACGAGTTACGTGGTTAAGAGACACACCGGGGACGCGAAAACGTTCGACCAGCACGCGTTCGTGTCGAACCTCTCCCCTTCTCTTTCCCCCTACCTCTCCACCGTGCTGAAACGGGGGATTCTTCGATCGAAATGTGCAACGCGGATCGACTCGAACGCACGTCCTGGAATCCCCGTTTATCAACTGCTCGTTTCGCACGGCACGCCAGATGAAATTCCGGCGACGAGTACGTTGACTTATCGCGACGAACAAATAAATACATATCGTAACGAACGGGGACGAAATGCGGCAATCGTTGCATTTACTTACCCGCGGATACGCGCCTATGTAATTTGTTTGTAGAACAACATGCGCGGCGTGCCGTAATATTTTTCCGCCGGTTATTTGTTTTCAATTCTGCACTTGCTGCCGAAGTGAGGATATTTATCAGGAAATTCGCAGTTTTCATCGAAATTTTCAAATTTGTATTGATATGGTACAATTGAAATTCTAAATCCTTTTCGGTGAAGCGTTGAATTTGTCTCGTACACTACTGGCTAAAAATTAAAATACTACGAAGTTAAACAACACAAAGTGTCGAGTAAATTAAATTAATTTTGAAATTGAAACGATATCATTCGAAGATGAGAAAATCTCCTGCACGATGTCAAGTTCTCGCCCGAACGTATGCATTTCCCTTCGAATCGAGCGATATTTTTTATTTTCAACAGTTGAACTTCGCGAGCTGACGTAGCGATATCCCCTGTTTTTGCCAATTCAATTTCGATTCGACGTAAAATTAAATCATCTAGTAGCTTGCCAGTAGCTGCACTTGAGCGAAGTGGTTACGGTAGGCGCTAGCCAGACAGGTTTAATCTTCTTACGGAAGCGAACGGGCGGCAAGGAACAGCCGATCGAATTATTTTTGCCACCGGTTGAAAATTGTTAAGGAGATGCAACGCCCACGGACAAGGAGGGGACTAATTACAATGGGGCCGGCGTTGAAATTACGATGAGCGAGGCCGGCTGTAAATTAAAAGGCAGACAACGAGCGTTTGCAACTGACAAGTAATGAGGCGTATAATGATTTTATCGGGCAATTGTCGGTGTTTCATGTTGCAATGCCGATTGGACGCGAATAATGGCCCGTCCGCATGAGGCATTCGATCGTTGATTGCCCATTCGACCGTCTGCTCCGGACGCTCGTTGCGTTTGACCGCTTCGACGACGCTTTTTCCTCCCTCCCTCCCTCCCGTTCCGCGTCTCCCTAAAAAAAGAGATACAACCATGGATTCCCCGGCCGATTAAACCGAAGTCTCGATACTAAACGAGCAATTTTACGGTACAAGATAGTGCTTCCTCGACTGTGATAATTCGATAGAATAATTCCCCGTCGATTGTGCAGCTCGTTTCGCCGCTGTACGTGACGATGATTTGATGAAATCGTCCAATGAGCTTCGTTCGTTCCTCTCCTAATGTCTGGACACCGTACCGAAAAATTTCGATGCTCGCTACGCTTGCGATCAATCTCGTGTATAATGCAGATTTTTCAAATCGTTCGACGCGTTTAAACGATTTTTCGAGCGCCCCCCCTCCCCCCCTCCCGAAACGAGTAAGAATCATCCAACAAATTTTAACCGATCGCGGATTCAGGTTGAATTTGACGTTTGCTTTTGATGGGCGCGAGAATATTTAATCCCCAAATAGTATCGTTGGGTCATAGATCGGAGTATTTAATTTTATTTTGTATTTCATGTTCTCCGCGATAAAATTCAATTAAACCAAAAATTCTGATATTTCAGCAATTTTATTCTAAATTGTTTCGGTTCCCAGTAGCCAGTCGCGTTCGTTTGACAGTTCAAACGATCTATCAGATATTCCCTCTGTGAAATGTTAAGACATTATCAAACAAATTTCAGTTATCGGGAGTTTGGCGAGAATTTATCACTTTTGCCGCGTAAATGTATTCCAGAATACATTTCACAGGACGTATATGACGATACATTCTTTTTTCTTTTTTTTCTTGTAATTATTTCAGCCCCTACTACAGTTCCACAAAAGTGTGTTGCACTCGTGTACACGAAACTTTAGTAGCTTTGCTGTCGAAATAAAATGGCCATGTTTGTTCAAAATATCGCGCGTAAGTTAACGTAACAAGCCTGAAATCATTATGTGCCGGGAGACGACGAGGAGGATGACGTAGGCGGAAAAAGGGTCGGCATGGCGGGTTAGGGGGGCTGCTCTGTTGAACGAGTCTACTCTGCATAGTTGGAACTGCGAAACACTCGCGGCGCGTTGAATTCGCTTCCGTCGAAATTTGTTTATGCAAATAATTCGCAGCAACGACAAAGTCGGCGAAGGTGTATCTCGTCGTGTTTTCTCTTTCCGTGTTGCCATCGTCCATTTGTATTTCAAATGGGATGTCCGCGACGCAGTCATATTCTTCGACTCATCTGTCTTTCATGTTTTTCCACCTCGGAAATGAAATTTTCCCCCGGTCGGCGTTTCGATATAACTCGAAAAATTAAAAAAAAAAGAAAGAAAGAAAGAAAGAAAGAAAGAAAAAAGAACCAAGAGAAATAGAAAAAAAAACAATAGAGAGGAGATAGATTGGAAACAGTGGAAACGATTCGAAGCAGACGTGAGCCACAACTTCGCCCGTGGAATTTCTTTCGTTGGGATTTATTCGCCGAAGAAAACGTGCGTCTCGATGTCGAGCAACAAATGAAACATGTCGACATTAAGGCTACGCGTTTCTCCGCCTCGAACCGACAGATTTACACTTGCCGTGAATCACATTACGTCGTGAAATATATTTTCCAAGGCTTGAATTAAACCCCCGGGCGTGCTTGATGCATCGCCTCGCTCGCGATCCATCGTCGTTCGAGATCTCGCACGATCGTCGAAACCTTTGCGTTTCGTGAACGTTGAATTCCGTTTCTTTATATCGCCGATGAAAACTGGGCGGTGTCGTATATTACTCAGTCGGCTCGAGCATTCGTTCACGTGTATATCACCTGCGTTACCTAATACATGCGATGCATTACAGCGTTGACACCGTCGATTTTTACTACAACTTTGGATTCCTAAAACTATTCCAACTTTTCTGAACAGTACATAATATATTATATGCTTTATTAATATATAGCATATAATATATTGTATCGTTAGAATTTTTATGTTATTGTTGATTCTAATGCAAGTTTTATTTTCGTGGTAAAATTTTTGTTACTATTATATTTTAACCTCGGATGGTCAATACTTTTACATTGACGTACACGATATTTACGTGTAACCCATCTTTCTTTTTCTGTGTGCTTGGAAGCAAATTTTCACATTAGATTTGTATCAATTTCGTTGAACATGTTTTCGTTCTAAATAATTCTAGTTTATTGGAGAGAAAAACGTAATATAATTATTGTGTCTTACTACCGTTTATTTATTTTACAATCGTTCAACAAAACTCCTCCTGTACTCGTCACCACTGTCCGACTATCTTTCCATCTTCAAATTCGTTACAAAGCAGGTACGTATGTATATCCAACATCCAGTGACTAAAATTCGCTTTTAAAATGATCTGCATACACATATACGTGCACGTGAAAATGCATTTCTGCGTCTGCCCTGGTCGATCCAATTGCTTGCCACGGGCCGATATTTCCGTGGCTCGTTTTCATCGAGCCGCGGGATCGATTTTAAATTCTCGGCGCAAAAGGGTTCGCACCCCCGAGTTGGCGCTATAGATTCACAGGGATCCGGTACTCGGTTGACTTGCAACACCCTCGGGGGAATATTTCACCGTAGGAAACGGCGTCTAGATTACGAGTTTATCTAAATGGCGCTAGAAACGCGGGAGCAGCGTTAGAGTGGCGGCCAGATTATGGAGTGAGCCGGGGCCGGCTAAGGTATGCCCCGTGGGCTGGGGGATGTTTATGGTTTCACGACAGGGAAAATTGTGTCCCCGGGATAAAGCTACGAGCAGGAAGAGATCTCTCTATCATCCGCGGAATAACTGTCTTCGAATCGGTCACAAGTGGCCGAACGTGAAAACCAACGCGGAATAGTTATTGCGTGGAACGTTCGCGGTGTCGCGCGATCTATTTTTGGGAATAAAACAACATTCGAAAAGATTTCTTCCAATAGGATTGTCGAGGAGATGTTGCTCGTTGCTCAGTTTCCTTTTCTTCTTTTACTCTTTACCTTCTATTTATTTTCGAACTACTTATCGATTTTTACTACGAACAGACCGTGGATTTTTATGCATTTGCCCGAAATAAAACGGGGAATGCACATGGTAAAAATTATACAAAGCAGTACTTTCTATAACGTTCAATTGTATTGTACAAAAGAATCTTCAACCGAGGTTTTACTTTTCGAAAGACGGGGATAAAGCAATTTACATGGAAGAATATTCCGCTGCTAGTGAAATACTTAACTTTGACGAATTTCTTTTCCCTTCGAAAGGCAGTCCCTTCGAAATTCGTCAGAAATTGCCATTTTAATGCCAATAACCCGGAAAATTTAATTCCATTTTCGATCAGGGACGACTAAATGATGGAACATGAAATTTCCTAGTAGCCATGGTCTCAACAGAGATCTGGCGGTATTCGGAGCGGTCGATCCTACGCTCAGCAAGCTCGAGCGACACGCAAAAAAGGAATTTTCTTCTGGCAATGCTCACGCTCGATTTAGCTACGAGCCTACCTCGCTGAAAAATCGTTTTCTCCGGGGGATATGACGTTGTGAGCGTAATGCTCGTTGGGCAAAATCGAAGTCACCGCCGAAGATGAGGTTAAAATCTAATAGTCTGGCTCTGGTATACTCGTCAGGGGTTGGGAAGAAGGGAGAGAGGAGTTGAACGTGGATGGGGTCGCGCCCCTCGAATTACAACCGGATGACGAAATTTTGATTTTCCTGAAGCGGTGCCAGCAGCCCTTATGTTACTCGATTTTCGCATCGCGAAACGAGTTTGATTACTCTGTCTGTCGCGAGTTTGCCTGCGACCTTCTTGGAACAACGTCTCGCATTTCAATTGAAAATTCTTTCGTCTCTTTGCCCCTCCTTTCGTTTCTTGGCTCCCTTTCATCCTGTTACTATCTCTCCTCGAAAGAGAAATTGTATTGATAATTGCGTTTTCGAATGATCGATGCGAAGCCCTCGTGGATGTTGTTTCCTTTTTAGATTGCTTCGAAGGTTTCGGCCGATCATCGTCTTTTTATTTCACTACGAGGTACATTTGCATTTATTGGATTCCACTTTGATTTATTTTTACGACCACGGGCTGTAAGAAGTATTTGCACGTTATTGTATTATCAATTAGTTAAGTCCATTTATACTAAATTTTCAATTATTCACGACTGTAAAAAATTGAATATTTGTTCAATGCAAGAATGAAACGAAGAATCTGTTGGAGAAATACTTCAATGCGGAAAATGAAATAATAACATTTACAGACACTTTTTACATACTCTGCGATGTCTTATTATATCGTTATCAGCACTTTAATAACCGGTGATCTCTACTCTAGTATCACTTTTTGATACTTTTAGGTTATATTAAATTCACTGTTATTGATTTTTTTTTCGTTTCTTCACAAAACGTATCTTGTAAATGTTTTAAACTCAGTCGTTAGTGAAAGTCACTCTCGAAAGTAACGGGAAACGATTTGTCGTATTTATCGCTAGAATTCGGGAGAACGCAATGTAGCGTCGAAATGTCGCTGCGGAGCGTGGATCAATATCGAAACGCGGGAATGATTCCGGACACACCGGTGAAATTTCATGTCGCTAATTAAGGGTTAATTTCCGTGATATTTACAGGGGCG
Source organism: Tetragonula carbonaria (assembly GCA_032399595.1). Lineage (NCBI taxonomy): Eukaryota > Metazoa > Arthropoda > Insecta > Hymenoptera > Apidae > Tetragonula > Tetragonula carbonaria. Next base: position 12,337,047 of record JAUCRC010000003.1, read on the forward strand.
TGCGTATCCGGCGTGATTTCACGCGAAAAGACGGAGCATCTGTTCATGCTGGCGTCCTTTGAATAAATCTAACCCGCAGCTGAATCTTCTTAAGATTAGTTGCCGGCGGGTTGAGTTTCCGCTTGCAAACAAAGCAGTTTGCCTCGCGCTCATCAGACGCCTCAAATGTTTCAGTTCTCAGGCGTAATAACTGCGCTGGATGCGTATTTACGCGAACGAGATTACATTATCGCGAGGAGTTTACGCTGTAAACAACTCGATCGCGTAATTCTCTATTTTTCATCCCGTTGTTCGCACTCCGTTCGCCGTTATCAGACGAAAGGGGGATGAAATTGTTTTTCGAAACGATTCGATAACTTTGTCGTCGCCAACGAGGCGTAGAAACGAACGAACGAACGAACGAACGAACCAACCAACCAACCAACTAACCAACCCTCTGATACCTTTGCCCCGCTTGTAAAGAAACGGAGATAGAAAGTTTCGCCAAGTTCTTACAACGGCTGCTAGGAGAAAGTGCTTCGAGCGGTGATTTAACGAAACCTGAATTCTTTCGAGACGCTAAAGCCATAACGATCGAAGTACTTAGTTGCTAAGAAGAAACTGCTTGAAACTGGGTGTTAAACTGTGGGGTGCGGGATCTTTGTAAAATAATCTATCACGGTTAGCTCGACGATTACGACTTGACCCTTAACTGCTATTTTAACTGCTATTAATCGGGCACGGTTTAACGATTTAGGCTCGCGTTACTTAATCCCGCGTTAGTTCTCGTTTTAATTCAATTTAAAATCTCTGTCTCTCGCCAAGGTGTGAAACATAGGAATATAGAATAAATTACGCTATATAAAAATAACGATACTGTCGGAGGATTGGATATTTGGAAAAAAAATCGTCGACACCGTGACGCTGACTTCTCATTTATGTACGTCTATCGTAATTGAGCATACGTTGGACGCGATAGCGGCTGGCAACGATTACACGTAACAATTTAATAACTGTCTTGATTGGAGGAAAACACCGGCCAGGCCATGGAACAATTTATCGCTATTGAAAACCGCTCGGAAAACCGGCGATGATAAGCAGGATACGACAGACCGGGCAAACTGAACCGATACACGTCCGCCCGAACAAATTTGACTGGCCCCTTTGTTTGTCGGAAAATGCGGAATAATGCAATAAAATCCGCTATTATCGAGAAACGACGTGCACGCGTTTCTCGCGTCCCCTTTTTCACCGCTCTTCCTCCCCTTCTTTTGTCTCTCCTCTGCTCTCGCTTTTTCTCACCCTCGCGACGCGGTGCGACGCGGCGCGGCGCGGCGTCCTCGTTCTTCCGGGTGGAAAATAATGATGCGTTCTCGTTGTCCTGACGCGTTTGTCTTTTCGAATAAAATGAAAACGTAACGAACTCTCCGCGGCGAAATAAATTGCGCGCGCCAAAGCCACGCGGTGGTTCAAGGAAAGAGGGAAAAGGGGTAGCGATAAATTCGCGAAAAATTGCATTTGCCTAACGATGGGCGCATCGATGCGAGAGTGATAAGAAACAGGGAGGGGCGAGGGCGATAAGTGCGCGCGAAATTGTTTTTTGCCGACCGCTAAATCTAGCGTGATTAACGCGAGCCAGGAATACTGCAAATTACACCGGGGGTTGGCTGCAGTATTACCTTAAGTCTTTTATTATTTTTTCCTCTCCCGTCGACCCCCTCTCCTCCTCATCCACCCGCTCTCGGGTATCGTGTCTCTTTTCTTCGCCACCACCGTTGACCCAGAAACTTTGAATCTCGACGAAGAAGCCCGTGAAACCTTGACAAATTAAAGCGGAGACGGTCATTAAGTAATAGCTTTCTGGTTTAGTCCCGCGGCGTCCTCTTTCTCTCCCGGCGAAGCGAAATTCTGTCCGATGGTTAAGAGACGACTTATTCGTTGAATCGAGCACGGTATTAATGAAATTACTCCGTGGAACGTCGGACGAGTATGACAAACGTGCGTGAAAAGTGTAAACCGAGTTTCGTCACGCGGAATTTAAAACGTGGTGTCGTCCGTCTCGCTGCGAGTTCTACGACGCGAGTAACTCAAAACGCGAGAGTTTCGCAATATTTTTGTTCAAAGTCTGAGACAGATAAACGATAAACGTTGCTCGAGGCTCGATGTAACAAAACGAGTCCGCGTATCGCGGACAGTAATAAATCGAAAACAGAACACGGCTATAGCAACGCAATGTAACAAATAAAACCATCTATCGTGTATTTATTAATGTCAGACAATGCTACGCGCGTCAATCGTTAATGCTTTCGCGGTACGATACTGAATGAATTATGTACGATGAATTATTTAACGTGTTATTGATTCTGTGAAATGTACGCAACGTCGAATAACATCTCCGTGGCTCGGTGAAAAACGTTACAATCCCTCTGGAAAGAGTCTTACGAGTCACACTTTTCAATCGGTTTTCGCGATAAAAGCGTAAAAAAACGAAGAAAGAAAAAAAGAAAGGAAAAAAAAACATCAAAACCTGGCGTCGCGCGGCAATAACGTCGATGGTAAAACTAATCGCTCACCGGATCGAATCCCCTTTCAAAAATCGCTGCAACGCGAGGAAAAAGAGAACCAAAAAAAAAAAATATATATATATATATATATATATATATATGGTCGTTGGAAACGACGCGGTGATATAATCGTCGCGTATCAATAACACCCGGCGATCCGGCCAGCAATATAAAACGTCTCTGCTGTGAAACGTTCCGCGTTTCTCAATCGCGATTCGATCCGTAGAATCGCGGAACCCGTGCAACGTACACGTGAAACAGTTACTTTGTCAGGTTTGCTGGGTGCACGCCCGAAATCCCGACAGAGGCTGCATAAATATAGTTTCGCGCCAATGTTTTTCATCGACGGGCGTCGGGGCGGCGGTGGCGGCAGCGGCGACGGCGAGAACACAGATTATTCCTTCTCTGTTTATCCACGCTTCATAGTCCCGTGATTTTTCCGCAACGGCGCTTTGTCGCGGCACATCCGGCCGCTTCCGGCGCACCCGGCCCCGGAAGCAAGATGGCCGCCGCTGCCACGCCGGTGCGGCTACGATGAAATATTAGCGGAAAAGCCGGAACGCTGCGAGAGAACGAACGAACGAACGAACGAGCGAACGTGGTGGGACAGAGAAGTAAGAGAGAGACAGAAATGAAGAGAGAAACAGAGAGAGAGAGAGAGGGAGAAAGAGAGAGACAGAGGACCCCCGGGAAATTTCGGAAAATCTTTTAGCCACGGCAGCGTGGAGCGGCAGCAGTCACAAGGCAACGCCTTATATTCTCACTTTTGCTCGGTTTCTGCCGGAAGCGGCTGGCTTCGGCCATAGCTGCGACATGTATATTCGGCGCTGGCGAGGCCTCGTCTCCCACGGAACGGAACGGAATGCACAACCACGTAGGAACAACCATGAAAACTGTATAAAGAGGGGGAGAGTGGGATGTTAGATAACAGGGAGACGAGAGCGTACGGGGAAAAGTAGAAAGTTGTTCCCCTGACAGATGAAGGACCTGTTGAGGGAAGAAGAGTAGTTTCCGGCTGAAATACATTCGCTTTAAGATTACTTGTTTCGACTCTGCGTTTCCTTCTCCATACGTCGCGGTCGGGAGGGAGGGAACGTATTTGCTGCGACAACGCAACTCGACCAGGCGATTGGTTGTCAGTCGTTTCATTTGGAATCAATGTTGCTCTCGTCGTCTTTCCAAGAGCATATTTGCGGTTTTTTTTTCGAAGCACAAGAACGACCATCGTACGCGAATATTCGCGTCCTGTAAGTAAATTCTCCTGTAAATAAAATAATTCACAACATTGTCGTTCCATATTATTCGACCACGATACTTCGGGTATTTCATAAATCATTCCGCGGCTTCTCTCTCACGCCGAATCGAGTCGATACGTGGCCGGAGATGCTTGACGACAAGACGTTTTCAGGTCAGGTAACCGGAGGTCACTGGTCCACCGGAGTTCATTTATAGTCGAACTCCGTTCGAAAGGTCACGGCGCTGTTGCATTCGGAAAATGGATGCAGACGTCCTCGCGTCGAGCTGCTCTTGTCGCTTGTGATAACGGAATTACTCTATCTTCTACATTCATATTTCAAAAGGCCAGACTTTTACGAACCAGTAGATACCGCGTGGCGCGCACGCTATTACCGACAATGTTGGATTTCAATCTTTTAAAGAGAGTTTCCGATCAGTTTCAACCGGATGGAAACTACTTACGTCGAAGCGGCGGTAATGCCTCGGAAAGAAGTCGTCGTCGCTGGAGGACCAGATAATAGGAGATTCATGGATCGAAGGATTGCACCAGCGCGTTTATAGCGCGCGATGGGATAAGCCGTGTGGAAATCGGTGTCTCTATCCCAACGTTTATTTCGCTTCGACCTTTTCGTCGATAAATAATTCGGCTCCTGTGCCTCTTTCCTTTCTTCTCTCCGCTATCATCCCGTTTTTCCTTTCTACTCTCCGTCGTCGTCTCTCTTTGCCTCTCGTTCTCTCGCGCGGACACCGCACACATACACACACATACACAACTAGGCACACACTCTGCTACAGAGTTCCCCTCGGTATCTCTCTTTGTCTTTCTGTCCGTCCTTCTCTCCAACGAATCGAGCAGGCTCACGCGAGCGCTTCTCTTATCAAACGGGTGTCCATTATTCACGCGTTTGCGAAACTCCCTCTGCCTTTACAATGGCTGCCTAACCCACTGGGTCGTGTTTGCGATCGATCGATCAAGCCCTGGCGCAAGCCAGGCATCGTATATCTATTGTTTTTCAAAGAATAACTAGGCTGCCGCATGCGTTCGATCGTGACTCGCCTGAATTTTCTTTTGTCCTTTCCATTCCGCTTCTTTGGCCCTTTTGTCCCGTCATTAACGAGACCTTATTAAGAGGCACCGAGCGGCACCGGTCGATTTTTAAACGAACGCACTAGTTCGTTAGCCTGCCTTCCAATTCGACGTCGGTTATTATTATTTGACTCCCTGCTCTCGTGTACGTCTTTGTACACGCTGATCTTCATCCTCTCTCGTGCCTCTCATCGTTACCGTGTGTGAAAGATTCTTCCGGAAGAGTTGACTCGGTGCTTCGTATATCGAGATCCTAGTGATTTTCGATCGACAGTAGCACGTACTCTATTTACAGCAGATTCAAACGATTTTTCAATTTTTTTTTTCTTTTTTCTTTTTTTTTTTTTTTTGATGAAATTACACGCAACTCCAACTGCTCGCGTCTCCGTTATTCCAATCTAGGAAACATTGCGTGAATTTATCGTTGAAACCTAAATTCAACTGATTAAGCACGCATCAGTCGCATTATTTCATACATAAATCACGATATCAGAACGAATAAGTTTACAGATCGATTCACACAAACTTCTCAACTTTCATCCTTTTTCAAGCCAACGGGGACCGATTCTTGGAGCATACTGTTCCGATAAGCCGAGTCCTCGAGTCCCTTAACCTAGAGGAACTGGATGTCGAATCGATAAAATTGTTACTTAGACGAAAAACAATTTCGATCAACAATCACCGACGGCGAATCCAGCCCGGTTAGTTAGAATTTCAAATCCGACAAATCCCGGCGAATAAATATTTGTATCTCTGCTTCTGCCTCCCTACCTCGCCCCGTGGCCGCGGGTGGTCTTCCTTCGGATATTCGAAGGAGAAAAACGAAACCCACTTGATGCTGTTTCGCCGATCGTGGCCGTAACGAACTAAAAGCGAACAGAGAGGGGCGGAACAGAGAGGTGGATGTAAAACCGCAAACATATCCGCATATCCGTATCTCCGCAGGAATCCTGCCACCGACCGAGTTGGTCCAAGGATGAAAAGCAAGCATCGACTCGATTCGCCCTCTGCCGACCCAGCTGCTGATTCAATATTCGTTTTTCTGCAGTATAACTTTCCATTTGCATGGCCTCTGCTCCCTTCTCGCCATGTTGCCGCCGTCCCTCTATTTCCTTCGTTCCAACTCTCTGTGCTCTTCTCTCTCTCTCTCTCCTTCTCTTTTCTAAATTCTTTCGACATGGACCAGTTTTCTAAGTCGGCGGACGTTCGTGCTGTCTCTCTCTCTCCCTCTCTTTTTCTCTCTCTCTGTCGTATACGTCGACATGTGTTGCATAATATTGAAATATTTTGATACTCTTTGGAGAAACGCCTCTGGCGATGAGCTTCGTCTCTGATATTGCGAACTACTACAGGTTTAAAGTACCTGGGTCACCGAAAAGCACGGTTCGGACTCGACCCGAGAGCGGGGCTAACGCGAAAATTCAACGTGGCTTTCCTTTTGCCTCGCTCGTTCGCGTATTTTGCCTCGGCTTCCTTGCGTATGGAAATCTTCCCGGAGGTGCTGCACGTTTTGTAGATTAGCAAAATCTGCAAACTCGCTTTCTATTTATTCTGTTAATTTCCACGCACGTCGCAATACGCTGAAATTTTTCAACTATCTGTACGGTGTTGATTGAACTTTCCAAGTTACAAGAAGTTGTACCTTAATGAATTTCTTTGCTCATTTTATTTGCGTGCAAATAACGTGCAAATGTCATTCGTGATTTTCTACGGAAAATTTCTATGAAAATTGCTCGTGATTCGGGAGTTGAGGCGTTGTATTTTTTTGTATGACAGAGTATGAGAAATTCGCGAGACTTACAGGCTGACGGTGTCTATTTCGAAATTAATTATCTCGCGAGTTTCGCTGAGGCAGCGTAGCCTCATCGGAAGCACGGCGACATCAAACTTTGTTGAAATCAATTTGCGAGTTTCCATACGACTTATACTTGGAAGTACGATTATCGATAGTGCCGTTAGTCCTGGATATTTCATAACCTTAGAGTTCGGAGCATCTATCTCTCTACATCATTTTCAGTTTCTATTAGCTTCTAGTGTGATAGAAAATGCGATAATATACAACAAATAATCGATTTTCTATTACGGTACTTTTAACGGATATGTACGTACCGTGGAATTAACAGTTTAATCTGATTAAAATTTCAGGCATAGTTTTTAATTTCAGTCAACGTCGCATTTCTCGTTTACATTTCTATCCAGTAACTATGTTTAGTGAATCCTCGTCAGTTTTTTCCCCAGCATCACGGTGGGTCGCGATCGCGCAATATCGGATGGGAATATAAGTTTTCTTTTAATGCGCATTAACGAGATAACTCGCGCAGACTGACAAATTTTCTGCATTCACTCTTCTGCTATCAAAGGTGCTAGTCTTTTCATTTTCCTTTCATCACTGCGACGAGCTCGTGCTTCCAGTTACTTGGCGACCTTAGTTGGATTTTACATGAATCAGAGAAACATCGTTCGATTTCGTCCCTGTAATCGTTTTACTGTAAATTTTAAAGCAGTAGATATTTCTTGAAAAAATTTCCAGTCCAGACACAAAACGCAGCATCTACTAGTCCCCCTGTTAGATTTATTATCGCGGTCAAACAATCTGCGTCGCATAATTTCTGAATAAAGTCACGAGATACACGCACGAAACGGCCAAAGGTGTAAGGGGGGAGGGAAGCTATTCGAGAAGCTTGCCGGGAATACTTTTCCACGAAAAGTGTCTCCGTGGAATCAGGGTGGGAACGCCAGGGAGAGAGGGTCGGTCCGCGAACAAGTCCAATTTGCGATTTTGCAATTCCAATTGGCGCAGTAGCTACCCTTAGCCAAATATGCAGATTCGGAGGACGCGACGTCCTTCTTCGTTCCTTTCCCCGCGACATCGCCCGCCCTAACCTCGAACACGACAAACAGAGATAAATTTCCAGCAAGCTCTGGCGTCCTTAACGCACCAGGGAAAACGCGTAGATCTCCCATCCTCCCCACCTCGTGGATTTTGGATCGCCATAGCGAACGAAGAAACGTAGCGTTTAGACGATCGGAGGCAGTTGCGCGATCGGCGTTTGTTCGATGGGTTCGGTCGAAGCCAGAAGCACCATCGTAATTTGTATCGTCGAACACAAAGGTAATTACCGTGCGTGTTGTTGGCGGCATACCGTGGCATTCCACATAACGGTCGTTTAAGTTGGCCTCCAGCCGACCGAACGTGCATATTGTTGCCAGTTGAAAAGATGGCAGTCAACTGTGATTCGAAGCACTTCGTTCACGGACGTGCAAAAAAAGAATGAGACATCTCAGTTATCAAACGATCGAATTTATTATCGAAAGCTGGATGACCATTTCGAATGTGTAAAAAAGGAAAATACTTCATTAATCGAATAGTCAAATTTATTATTAAAAACTGAACGATCTTTCCTAACGTGTAAAAAAAAGGAGACACCTCATTAATGAAATGGTCGAATTTATTGTTAAAAACTGGATAATCATTTGCTGTTCAGAGTTATATCAATTACCATGATGATGTAAAAGCCTATTGGTTCATATCTTGCAACAGAAAGATTCGAATGCACCTTCGTTGCATTTGATCAGAAACTTCTTGCCTGGGGGGGGGGGGGTAATATTCCTCTTGCTTCCGTAACGTTCTCCAACTTCTCAACTTCCCAGCAATATTCATCGTAACTTTCCAAATTCTCTTTCCGCGTCGTCGTAGTTCGATTCCGCACGCCGAGTCGTGTGGCACTAAACTCTCGACACTAAATAGTCGAGTTTATCCACCTCTTTCTCTTGCTTCGTGTCTGATCTCCGTCACTCCAACCGAATTAGCCGATCGAGTCGCGTTATCGGCTCCGAAATGTTTGCATCCGTTCCCAACTGACGTTCCTAATAATGGGATGCGAGAGATGGCCAGGAGAGACGGGTGCTCGTGTGCAGGTTCCCGACTCGTTACGGGCCATTATTATTGCAGCCCGTGGCAGCATTGTGGCCTGGTTTGTAAATATGCGAGCGAATGCCCCGGTATGCACGGGGGCTATCTGCATGCGCTACGTGATCAATATGGCGTGAACATTGCGATCACGTTGCGCGTTCGAGGTGAGGCTGCGGCCGACGAAACGAACTGCACTCGATTCCGACGGAACACGCCGCGCCGCGCCGCGCCGCGCCGCGCCGCGCTGCCTCCCGCGGCCAAATTACTGCAAATTCGATAAGTGAAACACCGACCGGTCCAATACCGGACCGACCGACCGTAATTTCCCAGATATTGAAACGTTAACGCCGTCCGTCGATTATCGTACCGCGCCCTTTTCATTCCTTTCTTTTTTCTTTCTTTGCACTAGAATTTCTCTCCCTCTAGCGAGCCGATTTCGCGACGGCAACGAGTTTGACTTTATTTAGTTTGTTACGTTGCGCGAGTCTATTACAAGAGAATATTAAATAAGGGGGGAATATTAAATAAGTTATTGGAAGAAATATCTAGGAAATTATTGAATTCTTCGAATCGCGAGGTACATTATGTTCAAAATAATTTTGAGATTTTTCAAACTTAGAAAGGGCGTGCCTTGTTAGAAATATTTTTCTACGTAGCAAGTGATTTACGGGTAATCGAAGACGATGTAGTTGGACCATTCACCTCCGTATGAGTATGTGATATTACGAATATTTCCGAAATCGTAATTCTGTCGTCACAAATGCAAAAGCGAGCGCACGCTTTGCCCAAGAAGTACGATGGTTTCGGTGTAATTTTCATGCAGTCGCAATATAATTTAAACGGGAGACCGGCGAAACAGAAAATCCCAACAAAGGGTCCCATCGAATTAATTAGTGTACTAACCGCGCACACGGCTCTCCAAGCTTTCCGAGCCTCGAAACTCGCAACAACAAACAGCCACCCTCGCGAACGGGAGACGTCCGTCGAAAGTTAAAGCGCGCTCTTGAAACTGCGCGATACAGTCCAACATACGCGGCAGTCCAAACCCTCGCGGTTTTGATTCGAAAATATTTTGTCCGCGAAAACGCGACAAAGCGGAAAGCCGCTGGTCTCGTAAGGGGGAAAAAAAGAAAACAGCACAGCCCTCGAAGAATAAACGGAGAATAGAGATGACGCATGTCGCTACTTAACGTCGTGGCGACGACGAGGACCTCGCGTCGCTGGACACGAACGAATATTATAGGTCGCGGGCAGGATTAAAAGCGGCCTGAAAATGAAGAGTCGCGGCGTGCTCGCGGCGCTGGATTCTGTTAGGAAGGTTATAAATCGCGAGCGAGAGAAAAAAAAGGGAGAGAAGAAAGAAGGAGAGAGAGAGAGAGAGAGAGGGACCGTGAATCGAAGTCCTTTGGGGGAAACGGCGGGGAAAAGTTTTCTGCTGGCGCTCGCGTAACTCGAAACTCGTGCAGCCGGAAAACGGAAAAGAGCTCCCTCGTACATCACTCTGCCTTCTTCTGGCTGAGCCGCCACCTCCGCGGCCACCGACGTCGCCTCCTTCGCCCACGTTGCTTTTTCTCTGATTAACGCGATGCACGAAACCTCGCACCGCGCGACCTCGATTTTCAAACGGTTCGGCTCGCCCGGACACCGTTAATACCGCTCTCCTCTCTCTCTCACTCTCTCTCTCTCTCGAGATGATTCCTCTCCTCTCTCTACCTTCTTTCCCCGGGATTTTGAAATTTCACCTCCGACGTGAATGTGCTGAATCGTTACATAACGGAGGTCATATTGGCTTAATCTCGCCTGGTGATTTCTCGCATCGTTCGGGATTTCCTTTAATTTAGATGTTATCGCCGGTTGAATTAGAAATGGATCTCCATGGTGACCGAGGGATAACCGACGAAACAAATGACGCTATTTGTGTGAAAAATGTGACGGCGTTTCTGGGAAACGCTGGATTGTTGGAATATTCGTAGAAAGTGGACGTGACGTAGAGGGAACGATGTATTTTAGAGGAGAACACGGTTCTCCTGGCTCTGTTAGGAGTACGTCGATCGAATCGAATGTATCGGTACGATGGGACGTGGAATTGAGATGAATCGTGTGTTTTAAATAAGAGTCGGAAATGGAACTGTATAATATTTTGAAACAGTGTAATCGAAATCTGCAATGTATACGTCGTTGATTAACAATGAGAGCAATTCACGGACTGATGGAAAAGATCTTGAAGTAAGTCAACGAAATTTCTAAAGTATTATACAACATCGCGCATTTACTCTAAGCGTGACAGTCACGACAAATAGAAATGATGATAAAATACAATTTCGACGCGAGTGTAATTGCCTCAGTTCTGCTTATAAATGGGAAAATATCGCTATTAAAGACACTCTTTTGAAAATCCGCCAAATCTCGAAGTTAAACATTTTACATCGTAGCGTTTCGTAACAGACAGATATACCAAGAAATAATATGCATCGGCGTTTAATTTTGCATCTTCAATGGCGCAACTTCGCTGCGTTTAAATAATCTAGTTAATTCAATTTGTTTATCTCGCATCTGAAATATGGCACGAACGAATTCTAACCTAAGCAGACGTACGTACGTATTCCGAAACTTCGGAATTTATCTCCTGATTTCGGTATATTAATAACAACTGTCGGAACAGTTGCTATGCATCATTTTTGTTCCCATTATTACGAACAGGCTGAACTTTCCGTCGTATATATTACAATACATTATGGGAGCAGCAGGCAACCGGGGTTCCAGCATTCCTCTCCCTTGCCAGTTTTTACGCTATAATCGTGCAGTTAAGGAGATAAATATGACGTCAGTGGCAGCAGCCAACGACGCGGTGCACGTGTTAAGAAAAAGTATATCTCCCTCCCGGACTGGCTAAGTCGCCGTTAACTTAGAAATCATGAACGTCCGCCATTATAGGAAGCGTAAGAGAAAAATGAGCGGCGAATGATATAGAGCAAACGAGAGTACCGCTTGGAGAACACAGCAGAGAATGAGACGTATGGCTTAAAAGCTCCTTTTATTTCCAAGTTTCCACTTGCGCGTGCACTTGCTTTCAAGCGCCTTAAAGCCTCAAAGCCAGACTTACGAAGAATCGTTTAAAACCGATATAGATCGAGTAACGTTCGCTAACGACGCTTAATCTGATCCTCGGGAGCGGAGAAATTATTCGAGACAATTTATATGTATATTCCTCGAAACGTAGTACTCAGATAATAGGAGCTTGTTGCAGATTAAACGGTGATAATATAAATTTCAATCTTTGCAGCTTTTCGCGAAAGTAATATTAATTAAATTTCGACTGCCTGCGTTTCGTCCATTGTAAATTTCTGATCGATCGTAATTGTTGGTAATTTTGTTGGTCCGTTGTTCACGTTCGTATTTTCCAACTTCGATTCTTCGCACGAACGACAAGTTGTATTCTCTCGATACAGTTATTTCAAAAACCTGCACGAATAATTTTTACATCGTTAATTTGACTTCGATTCACGGTTCGTTTCGATGCAGAATTACCTTTCCGTAATCAAACAATTGACAAAATACCAATCATGTCGGCAAACTTCAAACTCCTAATAAATGTTATTTAATAACGTTGAATAATTTTGTGGAATTCGCCGTTTCATACGAAACGTTCAAATATTTGTATACACTGGTAAATGTCGTTGCATCATTAAAATTCATGGTAACTTCATTCCGTATTTAAAATTCTCCACGACAGAAATTAATAACAAAGTTCAATTAAGTGGAACATTTCAAATTCAAGCGATCCAGTTTCAGATTGTTACGCTTCCGAATGGCGCGATGATACTTAAACTTACTCTTAAAACTTAATCTTCTTTACGTAAGCGTTCGGCGAAGATTAAAACAGGCTAATATAAAAACGAAGAACGTTTTCTAAAAACTTTCGGTAAAATGAAAAAAGAGAAAGAGAGAAGAAAAGTAAAGAATGCTGACGTTCAAGAGATTAGAACGATATTTCCCTTCCGTCGTACCGGCTCGACTTTCGAAAGCATCGCCACTATCCGTCGCGATTATCCTCCAGCTCCTCCACTGCGACCGGTTGACGCGTTTATCCCCGCCTAAAACGCATCCGAAGGTAGTCGCCGTAAAATTACCAGCGGCAAATTCATTCGCGATACCCTTGAAGATCCTGCAGCAAGGGATTCGAAGGATCCACGAGTTAGGCGGGCGAGAAGGGAGGGTGACTGAACGATGGAGATGGAGCTCCAAGGATTATCAAAGCCCCGGTCTTTTCTTCCACCTTCGTTACATTAAGGTCGTTTGCTAATTGGATTGGTCTCGACATCCTTTTTCCTCTCATTTTTCCTTCGAATTCCTCTCGTCGGTGGTGTTTCTTCCCTCGACGTGTCGTAAATTGGTAACGAAACGAGATATGACGATATTTCTCTGCGAAATGGCGGGTACACCGGAGGAAAAAATGCGATTTACACTCGAATTCGCGAATTTATTTCGCGTCTGTTGCTTGCTCGTTGTTCTGTTTTCTGTAATAAAGCGCGATTAACTAGACTGAGCGATTAACTGACTAGAGTGCTCGTGATGGTCTTAAATAAAACTAACTACAGCAACCAATTCAGGGAGAACTCGTTGTTCAACAAGATCGATTCGCAACGTTTCACTGTGTGCGAGTCCCAACTCCACAACCCACGTCCAGCCCAAAAAGGAAATACAGCATCGGTTGCATCGGTCGCCAGTAGCGTACCGTTGTACACGGGTTCTAATCGGGTTTAGTTTATCTCGCGAGGACACGCGCTATACAAGTATTAGGTATCTACCGTCTATTGCTCGCGTCGCCTACTCTGCTTCGCCTCTCCTCTCCTCTCCTCTCTTCTCTTCTGCTCGGCCCATCTTGGCTCATCATCTTCTGAAACCAGTTGGCTGGGTAGCTAGAGCCGTCGTCGCTCTCTAGGTAGCTAACTCATAACTACGTCACATCCTGCAGGTAATTGAAAACGTTATCTCGCACCCGGGAGTCTCCATCCTTTCCTAGTGGCGGCGGGCCTGGGAGAGCCATCCCTTCTCCACGTCGCCGCCGCTTCCATATAGCTTGAGGCTGCCTCTCTCCGCCCATCTCTCGCTCACCTCTTCCGCAACCCCGTGCTCCTCTTGCCGGGGTCTAGAACAGCCTGGTAATTAACACCCTTTGGTCGGGGTGTCCGGATAACTCGCAGAAAACTCCGGGTAGAACTCGCGATAGCCTTCTCTGCCGTCTGGTTTCTTATTTTCTCGAACCGGGCGTGTTGCCTCCGTGCACACGCAGCCGCGTGTTGCCGCGTGTTCGTTTCGTTTCGTTTCGTTTCGTTTCGTTCCGTTTTCGTCCGGTCCATCTTTTGTTCGCCGAGCCACCTCCGCCGCACCATCGTATCCCTGGGCTCGTTTTCAATTCGCATTTCACCGCCAGTCCCTCCCCTTCTCTCTCTTTCTCTCTCTCTCGTTCCTCCGCTTCCGGCAACCTTTGCACTGTATTCCCTAGCGGCGCCGTCGGTTAGCCGGTCGAGAGTCGGTAACCGCTTGTATACGGAGGAAAATAGACCCGAGACTCGGGGTATCCGAGCGGTGCAGCTCGATCCCGTTCGTACCGCGAGTTCTTCGCGTTTGGGAAAACGACGGCGCGGCCAGACGTGGAGGAAGAGGAAGAGGAGGTGGAGGAGCAAGGGGGGAGTGAGAGACGGGAAAGAAACGCGGTCGGCTGTTGCCTATAGCGCACCGAGCACGAGAACCTGCAATGAGAAGCGAGGTTGAACTTGCTCTCGCAACCTCGAGGAATGGAGTTCATTGTACGAGCCATATTGCTGTCGGTGGGTGTTGCAGCAATCTGGCTCGAACGCTGGTTTGAGCTACCGCGCGTATCTAGGATCCAGGCGATTTTTCGCGTCAGAGTGAATCCGCCGCGCCGCGGATGCTGTCGATAGCAGGAAGGATCGTTGTTAATTGTTCGTCAGCCCTTTAATTTGACCTAACCTCTTTCTACCACAGTAGCTCAATGGTAGATCCGATTGGCGAACTGTCGGTGAGATTCTTCAATTTTCAGCTCAAGAGGTTAGCTGATCGATTATCTCGCAAATACAGAAGACAACGATAAATTTTCATCCAAGATCGTCGAGGAGATTAGCTGATTGATTATCTTGCGAACGCGGAAGGTGAAGTGATAAATTTTCTTCTCTCGAGGAGAAAAAGAAAAAAGATCCAGACGTGTTCTCCGCGCACGTTTCATTTCTGATATAAAATTACCGATCGACCGATATTATTCCCTGTTTACCGCTCGGTACGTATACTCAGCTGCGAGACACCGTGAGGAATATTCAAATAAGACGCTCGATAGCGAGAAGTGGACGTGGAATACGCGAAGTTTCGCGTTTCGACGATAACGCATGCACGTGCTTCTGGCACGGAGGAATACCCAGCCCATTGAATCGGTGTAATTATCATAAAATGTATGTAAAATAAATTTCGTGCGGTAAAAGAACGCTAGAAGAAGAAAGAACGAGAGCGAGAGAGAGAGAGAGAGAGAAAGAAACTCGCGTACGTGAAAGAGGGTTGCGCTCTTCTTTGGTGAAACCGAGTAGAAAGGAGAGAAGGATGACACGTAAGGGATCGATTTTCCTCCCGTCTACTTCTGTCCTAGACAGTGATAAATGGAGGCCACCTTTCAGCAAACTCTCGAAGCGTACCACCCTTCTCCTTTTCTTACGTGGCGTCTGATGTCGTTCCATTAATTAACGAAGAATTAGAATCGTACCCCGTTACGCGGCGGGAGGCACAATAAGCCAAAGAAAACGTTCGTTTTCGGAAGAAGGCTGAAATTTACCGGGCATGTCAGAAGAAAGAACGCCGCGGAAGGATTTCCTCTTCGTTGTTCGGATTGGAGATCGACGAGGGTAAAAACCGTGTACATCACGCGCAAGCGATATAACCAGTATATACGTGTATCTCATTTGAGATACCTTTCTTGCTCCCGAGAACGTTCGTGTTTATCGAGTTCTTATTAGTTAAGGAGTTACAGTTCTTCATTATTAAAGTTGCCTGCAACTTCCTAGTATTTTAGTCAGCGGTTTTGCAATTGTTAAGCAATTTCGTGAATTTTTCAAGCATCCTCTTCTACGTAAGTTCGCTCGTATTCGTTTATTCTGCTTCTGGTATTTATGTAACGTGCGAACGGTCTAACGTCGGTGGCTCTATGTAGTTTACTTTGATTTCTACCGAATAGTCGTGAATTATTTCTCGTTCATACATAATTTACTTCATAATTACTTTTCATTGTTGCAACGTGTGAATTGAAAGCTACGTATCTGCGAAATTATGACAAATTACAGAAGTGTTTGTCAATTGTTAAGTTTGAACTACTCGTATATTTTGAAGTTTCAAAATTCGTGCCAACGAGAATGTTAATCTGTTATTTCGACATACATCATCATTTTTATCGTAAAACTACGTCAATCGAATATTTCTACGACCCGCTGTATATTATTAAATATTTCAGTTCTCCTCGTTCTGATAAACAATTGCAATCGATGTTAATTTCCTTCTAATTTCACGGGCAAAGATGAATTTAACGGTCTCAATTTTTCTCAAAAAATCTTGCTGTTATATTTGTAATCTCAGACAACGCGTTATACCTAATGCGCTGGAATGCAATTTCTTCATTAAATTCGCGTCGGAAATTAACGGGGCCAGATTTGTTAGCAAGCCAATCATCTCCAGCCTGGATCCTGTCTCTCCCATTACTTATCCTTGTGCAAGCACGTTCTGTATCTAAACAATATCGAACATCCTGCCGGAGCATTATATCCGTCCTGGCTCGGCCTATATCGAATCGATCCTAATGTTTGCCGACATTACAAGAGACAGGACGATAATTCACATCACAGCTTCTTAGCTCGGCGATGTCTCAGCGGTTTCACCGCTTGGATATGAATACCCAAGCGGGCAGAATGAGAAAGAGCAAGAGAGAGAGATATAGAGAGTGGAACGATAAGAGAGAGAGAGAGAGAGAGAGAAATGGTTAGAAGCCGAGAGACACAGAAAGACAGGAGCGACAGAAATGACAAACCGGAAGCCTACGGGGGTCCATCATAGACACCATTCATCAAAAGTGTCCAGGGCCGACCTCATCTTGCCCGTTTTCCTCCACGCTCAATCCGTCTAGCGTGGTAGTCTAGCTTCACTCTTGGTATCCTCGAGGCTCTCGCGTCACCTCCTTCAGCGTCACCTTTGCCTAGCACCTCTCCGAAATGCCATTCTCATTGATTAATCGAAGCGAGGCATGTCGAGACTTGGCAACACCCTCCATTTCCTCCCTTAACCGCCGCCGCTAATACAAGCTGCTACGGCTCCCAACCAGACGACCGACTACTTGCTCGCTAGCACCCATCGCTCGTTGCTTGTCACCCCATCAATGTCAATAGAGGCGCAGGGGCCACGGATTCGGCCCCGTGTACACACATCCAGAGAGCTAGACAGCCGCCAGATATATCGACTATCCTCGCGGGAGGGCCGCAGTTGTTGACTCGTCGTACACCACCGGTCGAGCAACAACCGGTTTTTTTTTTTTCACGGTGTTGCTAATAACGGGGTCTCGCCTCGAGACTTGACGAGCGCGAACTTGTTCAAAATTGCACGGTTATTCTAGATATTTCGTTTTACGAGGCGGAACGAAGTGCAGCTTTAGCAGGAAGGCTAGTATCGATCAGCCGAGTTACTTGTTCTATCTATCTATTTATTGATGATTGACATTTTGACGTTTGTCTCGCGATACGATAGAGAAGAGAAAAGAAAGGAAAATCGTTGGATAAAATTAGCGTATGGATACAGTTCGATACCATTAGTATAAATATGGGAAGGATAGTGAATATTGAAATTTAAATGATCGTGAGCGTAGAACAATCAACGAGAGATTATTGATAATTTTGGTAGCTTTGATAGAATCGGCAATAGTGTTGGCAACATTTATCCGATTCCTCGGCACGAAC
This sequence comes from Tetragonula carbonaria, assembly GCA_032399595.1. Taxonomy (NCBI): domain Eukaryota; kingdom Metazoa; phylum Arthropoda; class Insecta; order Hymenoptera; family Apidae; genus Tetragonula; species Tetragonula carbonaria. Next base: position 12,354,828 of record JAUCRC010000003.1, read on the forward strand.
ACAAATATTTATAATTAGTGAACTATGACAAAATAATTAGTCACAGGTGTGATTATATGCGTGAATCTTCTCGACTTTGACACGAAGAAACATTTCTCGGACAATCGTTGGAACAACGCCCGATTTTGAAAGCGAGATCGAAGAATTTTGCTTCGTTTGTCACGACGAATCCGCGTAGACTCCCCCCCCCCCTTTACACGGACGATGTAGTTTGATTCGTTTTACGGTCGGATAAGCTTCGTACGTGCATCGATAACGAAGGTGGTGCAACGAGGGTCGACAGGCAAGGGAAGAAAAACGCGGAGGAATAAAATTTACTGCCCCTCCCGATCCCGGCGAATCGGCCGGTTTGCTAAGCCTTAATGCAAAAGCGTTATACCGGCTGCTGGTAGCAACGCGTGTTGGATTTACTGTAAACCGCGGTTTATAGGCGATGCTGGAACACAGCCCGACCGAGAATGGAAGCGCGCGTTAATCACAGCCACGTTCGTACGGTGGCTATGAAATGCGGCTGCCAGAACGCGTAAATTCCATTCTCGAAGCTGCTGCTTCTTCCAGCTCCGCTATTTCCTTGCTCCTCGATGTTACTGTCGTCATCGATACGCGATATCGAAGCCGCGAGCTCTCTCGAGTGGAAACGTTCGTGATGTAGGGTAATCGTTGTTGTCTCGCAAAACACACGACGTGGCGATCGATGATGTTGAAGCGTAATGAATTCGAGACTTGCGTTGAGATTCACGTTTGAGATCAGCCGTGCAGTTGTTTGTTCTTTGATATCGAGGTCGGCTACCGTGTTCAATTGTTCAATCTCGAAATTTCAATAAACGAAAGTGTAGATGAGGTTTACTTAGTTGCGCGATTGGTCTTGGTTCAATTCGAGCCGGGTATCGCTCTGAAATAAACATCGTAATTGATCGTACATAGCCAAAAGTACACGTAACACGCGATTATTCAACTTTGTAAACGATTCTATCAGAGAGTGAAAAGATGTAATTCATTTATATTTTCATTGTATAGTAAAAAAGCAAATCGACTCGCGACATCCAACTCCAAATCCTACCTCGTGAATCTAGTAACGCTGTCCGACCGCTGTCTGAAAAAAAAAAAAAAAATAAAAAAAGGAACACGCAGGGGACACGTAGGAAAAATTCACGCGAAATCCGAGGGACCGAATTCCAGACCGTAACACTCGTCGACAAGCAGTTCAGCTGCAGCGCCCATGCGAAAATGCGAATAATCTCAACCCAAAATAAAAGAACGAAAAGAAAGAACGAGATACAGAAACGGGAGTGTGAGAATGAGAGAGAGAGAGAGAGAGAGAGAGAAAGAAGGAAAAACGAGAACACGGCGGGAAAAAAAGAGGACAAGATCTCTCGTTTGCATGATCTCACGGTGGTCGAGCACGTTTCGCGTGGAGGTGAATGCCAAGCGATGCTCACCGAGAGGGTCGTGTCCAGCTTGTTCGCCAGCGACAGGAATATCCTCCCGGCGGGATCAGTTCGAAGGAACTCGCCATCACTGGAGCTTGACCAACAATGCGACGCGGCGCGCTAGGCGGGAAGTAAAGCGGCGTGCACGGACCGCGATGCGGCGTCCCGGCCAGCATAATGATTGAATTCCACCGCGACGCCTTCAGCGTATTTACCGGATGCGTGGAATTTCAGTATGGCGCGAAGGAATCCATCGCCGCGGGGGACAGTTTCGTTTGAAGGCGTTCCGCAGAGGCAGAGAGCTGCTGCTTGTCTTGTGACTTCGCCGAGCCGGAAGCTGAGCGCGCCACCCCCTTTCCGTTCGCCATCGTTCACGAGCGTCACGATTATTTTCCGTTTCGACGGCCATTGCGTTTGGATTCTTGGCGCGTTTTATTTTTTTCGGATCGGAACGGTGGCGGTGGCTACCGCGCGCACGATCGATTCGTTACACGTAACCGGCTTAAATTTTTGTTCCCTCGGAAATGTCATGCATACGAAACGGTATATATTTCGGTATATACCCGCGCCACCCGGTTTTGAATTGCTTATTTGGTCGAGAGAGGATGAACTACGGTGCAGTTTCGGATTGAAGGATGTTTTCGGGGATGCATTTGGCGCACGGTGATTGTTTAGGGGTTGATAGCGGTGGATTGCATACGTGGATTGTATAATTTAGGGTTTTGGGGCTGGATGTGTTAGCGAGCACGGAAAGTAATTAGCAGATTGCAGACTTTTATGCATATTTATAAATGCGAGAAATACGTAAATTGTCCGACGATAAACAATTCGTTGTAACATTTGGTGGGTGACATTTCTTTTTCAATATTACGTTTCTAAAGATTCACGGTTCAGCGATCAGTTTGAAAATTAGATTTTAAGTTTCTATTTTCGTAGCACTGATGAAAATTTCACATCAGGGGAATGAAGTATAGAAGCTGATCAAGAGAATGCTTCATTGAAACACAGTGGAATTATATTCCAATACATTTGGTGGCAGATGTTTATGCTCGTAATATGTATTTAAAAAATAGGACTGTCCTTGTAGAATGTATAGAAATTCGAACGAACGTGTACAATACCTAAAATACATTCGATAATATTTTTTTTTAATATATATAATTATTATCAGTATTCCTCGAAACTGTTACAGATTATTTGTATAATACAAACGCGATAAATTACATCTGCCTGAAACGTTTATTATATCAATCCTGTAAAAATTCGAGGAACATCGTCCGGGAAACTGAATTTTATACGAGAGAAATCCCCGCGGAATATCGAGAGGGGCCAACGATGCCGGCGAAGTATTATCATCGATCTTCGCGATAGACCGTTTAAGTAATCCAAATGACAGACCGCGTTCCACGATCGTCGTCCCCCTTGCAACGTGTCCCCGGCGATTCTCCGCTCTACGTGTTCGCATTATTCAGTCAGTGTCGAGTTTCGGCTTTCGTCCTGCATATAGCAGGCTTAGATGTCACTTTGCGGAATTAAATGGTAGCAAGTGGCCGTAACATGGCCATCCTTTCAACAGTCGGGTTTTAGAATCAGTGGCTGGTTCCTCAAAAGTCCTTTCTATCCCCTTAGAATCTTGCATCAAGTCAGCCTCCTCTCTTTTATACCGCCCTTTTGCTTTTCCGCCCAGCTCCTTGCGGAAATTTAAAAGTCGTCTTGTTCCGGTCCTGCAGAGACGAAAATTTCGTGTTTACTTTCTTCGGTTAAATTGTCATATTTCTTGCCTCGTGTATTCTTATCATTGTTCTTCTTATATATAGTGCGTGTTATTACTTTCGTTTCCCTTTGCAGCCACCGACAATTGACAATTTAAACGGAACAAAATGTTCGAGTCGAATGAATTCCAATAGTTTTTAGTAGCAATTCTAATCTTTGAACACTTTCACGAACACAGTCACATATATACATCAAATTATACTTGACTTTGATTGCTTAACAAGAATATCTACATAAATCATTATGATGTAAATGATAATTAAAATAAATTGATGTTAATTTTCACAAGAATATCTGTATCTTTCAAGCACTTGTGAAAAACGAATGTCTGAAATCAGTCATATCGATGGGTTCGATTGTTGCAATATTAAAATAACAAAATTGTACAATTATTCACAAGCTCTAACAAATAATACACATTTCTTACACGCAATCGTTATCTAGCCGGGTAAAGTGTTAACATTAACTACACTCGAATCGAGAGATAATTATATCAATTTCCAAATAACTTTATTCTTTTTCTATTTACAAAACTGGAGACTTGCAGATCTTATCATCTAGGAAGCTTCTCGGTCGATCTGCTTAGTCGTCATTATTGCACATTAGACGCAATAACGCTAATATCACCGGCTGTGAACGCCTTTGAAATTTCCCATCGTGTTATCGTCGAATGGAAAATTTGTCGGAGGAGTGTACGACGCGTTATCGTGGCTGTATCTAAATGTGTGCTTCTTTCTCGCCTCCGCGTCGATAATATCGTTAATTTCGCCACATGGCGACACGCGACGATGACACGCTCAAACCATTTTCTCGTTGGCTCGGGTATCCGAGCTTTCCACGCGATCGTGATTTTCGCTTCCGACGGACAAGGGAATCGCGTGATTGCGTGCCCCGTGTGTCGCAACGTCTGAAACGCGGGGTGAACGACGAGATGCGTGCGACGGGGGATGAACGGTAAAAACGTCACGACACGCGTATCGAGTTCACCCCTCGGGGAGAATGTTTTCATCCGCGACTCGGTTGGCAATCTTCTCTCGACGTAAGAGCGCGTCTCGCCAACGAGAGAGGAGTGACGTCAATATTACATGCGTATACACGTAGTTGTTCAAATGGAATTTAATCCATTGATTAGATCGTTCGTGTATGACCTCGATTTCGAGATGTTTGACCTCGACGTGTTTATTTTGACACCCACTAGGCACAGGTGGATAATTTCAACAATTTCCATCGTTTCTGTTGTCGCATCGATCAAGTTTTAGATCAACGTGAGAATCTCTCGCGCAAGCTTCCGTAAAGCTTGTACAGAATCCAGAGGAATCTGTCGAGTAGATTTATCTTGTAAACCTTGAAACCAATGATTCTCAAAACCTGTCAAGCAATCGGTGTCGCTCCATTTCTAAGAGTACAGAGTTGGAAAAGAATTCCACAATTTTCACCATCTGCTCGATCGCAGACAGATCTAAGCTAAAAAAGAAAAGGAAAAAAAAAGAAAAAAAAACGACGAGACGAAGAGAAGGGAGAGGGAATGTTAAACAGAAGCATAATCCGGAGACGCTCATTGGCCAGTGGCCAACTTGAACACGTACAGGCCGCGTACGGAGATGCGGCGCGGCGTGGACGAGTACCATAGCGGAGCCGCCTCGACGATGCCTAACAATGCCTTTGAAAGGTGTCTAATTAAATAAGACGTCCGGAAATACGCGGATCTCGCGGGCTAACAAGCCATTCCTCTAAGTGCGCGCCGTCGTTGACTTTGCTGGCGATGTTGTTGCTGTTGTTGCCGGGTCAACCAAGAAGAAGCACCGCAGAAGAGCTATCCACACGGAAGCCAGAAGCTTCATATAATTGTAGTGGCACGCTTACAGCGAGTGGATCTTTGCGGCAACGGGGATACCTAGCTCAGAGGTTTCTTATTTTGCGCCTTTTCTCCTGTTTCTTTCTTTCTTCTTCTTTTTTTTCTTTTTTTTTTTTTTTACTTTTTTATACCCGTTGTTGGAGCCGGAATACTTTATGGAAAAGAAGGTAAATCGATTTCTGTCCGAGGACCATAGCGTATCTCGTATTTTTATTCAAATGACGACAAGGAAAATATAAGACGGCCTGGCTCTTTCTACACATAAAACCGATTCGTGAATTCGTATAATTTCTTTCTATGCGTAGAGTCGTTTCGCAAATTCGTATTTACATAAATTTCTTTTCGATCGGGTGAACCATCGTGTTGTTGGCACACCGGTATTGCAACGGTGCGAGTGAAATGTGTTTCCTAGATGAGACTTTGATCACACACGTTATCTCTACGAAATGCGATATTAAATAACCAGTCGTTTAATGTTGTCGCTGGGACTTTCTACTTTAATGCGGTCGACGATGAGGAAGTTTAATAAGTCGTATTAACCGAACATGGTCAGACTCCAATGAAACGTTCCATATACATCATAGAATATATCGGTCGAAAGTTTGTAACCACGTTCGAAACCAGCCAGTTATTGAAAACTACATCGAAGACTACTAATTTCAGTGAAGCTGCATTATTCAAACGTCTCTGTGAAATTTCTGAATTTTTATTCATTTCAATGTTATCATTCTTCAGTCAAATGAATTAGTAAAAATTGGTAAAATAGTTTCTGGTAAGCTAGACTGGTCGGTGTTTTTGTTGTTAAAAAAAAAAAGAAAATGTTTGTCCAAAGTTCACACTTGCGCGGAGATATTTCAAAGACGTGAACTGACGGCAACAAACACATACGCCACGACTCGAGGCCATCTTTCAAAGTCGTGGAGACTAAACGGCCGCGGTGGTCTCTCACCATAGCACGAACTCGACATCGCCTTATTGTAATCACGGCTGAGCGAGCGTTCGCCTCGCTTTCTCGACCGGCCCGGCCGGAAACGGAACGTAGTTTCAAGCACGAGAAGACTCTTGACCCCGGAAGACTCGATTCGAATCCCATAATCCCGGTCTTCGTTGAAATCTCGGCTTCTAGAGGTGTACGCGGCGATATACACGCGCACCGTTCTATTAGTGCTCGAGCACTTTCTCAAGTGGAAACGGCGAAGTCAATTTTAGAGTCGTCTAATGAAGAGTTCCCGGCGAACTCGTTACTTGTTCCCGTTTATACCGCGTTCGGCAACCATAACCTTTGATCGCTACCGTAAAACACGACACGCCGGCAACGGTATTATTTCTTCTCGTTTACGCGGAGAATTCAATCGCGGGGAATCGAGATTTCATTGTTGTAAATTTTTGAAAGCAGTCGCTGTCACTCGATTTTCGAAATTTCAATTGCGCGAAAGATTAATTTCTTGATCATCGATGCGATGTTCAAGGCAGCTCGTCTGCTGTGTGAAATTCTCAAACTCGAAGATCTAAATCGCGAAGCTTGAATACTTTACAGCAGTCTTGCTTAATTGGTATTAATTGATAGTATTTATAGCGATTAATGACTGTGGACTTTTGACTATTAAAAAAATTGTGTTCAAGTAGATATTTACCAATTAAATGTCACAACATACTTTACATACTATACTCCTTTGTGTCTGAATGAATTTCAAAAGTTCACACGTATACATAAAGTCTAGCAATACAACAAATTGTCACATACAATTCAATAGTATAGTAATTTGACAAGCAATTCAACGAGCATTCCATTCAACAAGCAACCATTCACTAAAATACTACGTAAATTCAAAGAACCATAGCTGCGGAGTTATTTCGCTGTGACACGGTGAAAAAACATCCGCATTTCCATCGTGCTCGACATTCCTCTTCTACGAACGAGCATACCAGAAAAGCAAAATAATCGAGGAAATTGAACGGCAGCGAGGAGGAACGAGGAGGTCTAATCAGCCGGATAAATCGCATCGCCGACTGTTTCCCCATTGCGTTGATTACAGGTAGCAGTGCGATTAACATCCATAACGCAAGAACCGGGACAAAAAGCAACCTCTGAAAAGGAATTATGCCCGCAGCGTGAACGTGTGTGTGTGTGTGTGTGTATATATATATATATATATATATGTATGTATGTATGTATGTATGTATGTATGTATGTATGTATGTATATACGTGTATTACACGGAGTCGCATGGAAATGCGGGTCATGCCGAGAGAGAAACGACGAGGCAACTTTATAAGCCCCAGAACGTTCGCCGCGAGAATTGTGGTGGATCATCTGTTAAGAATGCGTCGCAAAGCACTTTGTGAGCTACGTCTTGTTTCGCGGACTGTAATATCTGGGAATTTCGTCCTAGTCATCCCCCTAGTCGACGATGGGAATTTCCACGGTGCAGCTTCTAAGCGGCTCGAAATTCGCCTATCTGTTTTAATACGATGTTTCGTTTCGCCGCCGCCGGCTGCCTCGTTTCAACGACGATAAATACTGCAAATTACCTTCTCCTTTTCCGTCTCTCTCTCTCTTTCTCTCTCTCTCTCTTTCTCACTTTGTGTATTCTACTTGAGATAAATAAGCAAGAGAAAGTCAAAAATTGGCTCGGGACAACGCTGTCCTCGAATGGAAATTGGTCGCGCGTAATTTCTGTCTCCTGGATAGATTTGATGACTTTTAAAGAGGACGGCGAGAAGAGTAAGATTGAAATTATAAGACGACGACGTTGCGAATTGAAACTCATTCCGTCGCGATGGAAGAGAATAATAATGGAATCGAAGGACTCACGGTGCTTCTTCGAAGTAAGAATTAATCTTGCTAAATTTCACGGAAGGCTCGAAAACCAATTTTTTGCCCAAAAATGCATCGATCTGTTTATTTCGTTACTTAGTTCCAACCAATGATAACAAGTGACGCGACGATTACAACAACCAACAAAATTCATACCAATCTACAAACATCATTACCTACATTTACAACACGCAACAACTTAATAAAGATTCGAAAATGAAGAAAATTAATATGATCGTCTTCTCGTCGACAGAAGATTCTCACTGTCGATGTGACGTTCCTAAAACAAAAAAAAAGCGTGTTGACAGAAGCACGCATGGAGCTCGACCTCATTAATCGCGGCGAAGTGCTGTCGAATGCTAGGAAATCGCCCGGTTCCCTCGACGGTTCCCTCGCTTGTCCCTTCTGGCTCATTTATTCCACCCTCCCTCCCTGCCTATCCTTTAGAAAAGAGAGCGAAAGACTTACTCACGAGGCTAAACCCTCGGAAGGCTTGGGCAACGGAAGCATGCACGCGCATATCATTCATTAGGATCACATACTAAGCCGTTGGAGGGTGAGCTGGGTGCGCGGGGTGCGCCACTTGACGCGTCACAGTAACGAAGTAGTGACGCGCATGCCATGGCACTTAATTAATTCTGATTAACCCGTAATCACGTAGTCGTTTCGCGACGCTGCAGGCCCCCCGTTCAATTTGTGTCGCTGGCTATTAATTCTCAGCCCCTGCTGAGACCCACCTCTCTCACCCGCCCCCCCCTTCCGACCGCCGTGATATTTTAGGATACTTTGTGGCTTCGTGATACCCATCGAGCAGCCTCGAAGGTCGCTTACTTAACAAGCCAACCTGCGAAACGCCGTCGACGATATCTTACGCCGAGTAAAAATATCTCCGCGAGTTTACTCGGCGTGTGCATATTACGTGGAATTCGCTTCGACCGGAAAGTGGCTGGTTGAGAAGGAAGTTTCTTCATTGAACAATTAGACTGTGGATTTTTAGATAGGCATTTCTGTGAAATTCAAAGGTTAAGGGTTAATATTATTCGAAGGAAATTAAAGGAACAGGATTCGGTGTACGTTAAAATTTTGAATGGAATCTCATTTTATTCGTGATATCATGCCCTTGCGGCACTGGAACTTCAATCAATTATATTCCATAGTCAAAGTTACAATTCTGTAATTTTTGGTTTCGCAGAGCCTTCGTTTACATTTTGTTTCTATGCATTTGCTCAAAAATCCACGCTCTAGCGACGATGCGATGTAGCTTTCTGAAAGGCGTGGAACATTTGTTTAGATTCATTTAAAATTCTCGTAATCATCGTGGATATTAAAGGGAACGTTGTTAATCGATCGAGTCTGTAGGTGATTCAAAATTATGTAATCTCAAGGTACTTGATTTTAATCTCTATGTTTAACGTGATAAGTCCTACGAATAATATTTGTCATGTACGGCACAGGGTTATAATTCATACTACATAAAATAACTCAGATCTAATTGAAATCATGATTAACACTCTCGGGAATTAAACGTCTATAGATGGAAGTTTCGATTTAAATAAAACAAAGGAAGATTTTTTTAAGCTTTTCACAGACTATTTGTGTCCAATTCGGTTTGGGGGGGGGGAGAGAAGATTTCACTCTTTGTTCAATCTTGAGGGACTCGTTAGGTGAAGATTTGCTCGTTAAAGTCACGCGAAGAAGTTTTATAGGGAATGGGAGACGGGCGAAAAATAACGGTAATTCATTCTTGCCCGATAATTGACAATGTTAGATTGTACAGAAGAAGAAGAAGAAGTAGTAGTAGTAGTAGTAGTAGTAGTAGTAGTAGTAGTAGTAGTAGTAGTAGTAGTAGTAGTAGTAGTAGTAGTAGTAGTAGTAGTAGTAGTAGTAGTACTAGTAGTAGTAGCAGTATTAGTAGTAGAATAAAAAGAAAGGGAGTAAGAACTGGTAGAAGAAGAAAGAGAAGAGGCAGAGGAAGACAACGGACGACGAAGTTTCTTCATTATTAATCTATAACTTTAGCTTTATTGGTTCACAAAGTAAAGGAGAGCTCCGGGAAATTAAAACTGGAGTCCGAACCACATTTTTTCCGCTATAAAGTTCGCTCTTAACGGCAAATTTTTCCGAAAAAGAAGAAAAAAAAGAAAAGGAAAAAAAAGAAAAAGAAAGCGGAAGAAAAAATAACGGAAAGACTCGGTACTATTCGAAACTTTCTAGTTAAATTAGTTTTAACGAAGTTACTTTTATTATCGTCATTTTCGCCCTGGGTTTTTTTGTCGTTTTTTTCATTAAATCCGTGAAGCAGCAATTTCTACGTCGTGTTGCGAGAGCGAAAGAGAGAGAAGGGGCCAAGTGCTTGCAATTAATGTATTTCTCTGGGCAATCGATACGTTAAATTTTTCGAGTTGTTACACGCGAATGAAATTACTCTTTGTTATCGCACGCCCTTCGTGCGTGGAACTTTAAACCGCTTATTCCTGCGTATGAAACTTTATTAAGAATAATGTTATCGGATCGATTCCAATGTTCATCCTATAACCACCTCTATTGCGCAAGACAGAAACAAGCTCGTGAACGAAAATTAGACGATTATCGACGTATTAACAAACAGCTTTGTTCCTCGAGAATTTTTTTTTAATTATAATTAAATTAACCTTTGGAAAATATTCTGCGTTGGCTATTCTGCGATGGAATCTCTCATGAATTTATCGCTCAGAATAAAAGAAGCGCACGATGAGCCAAAAAAAGAAAAGAAAACGTTCATGCATATTAATATAGTTCTTTTGAATCGAAGCGGAGAATTTACCCGCGATTCGTTTTTAATGTTTTCTCTTTGAACGCAAACTGAAACGAGAAATGAATAGCACCCGGGTTTCTCCATCTTTTTGAGACTGAATCTCTCTCTCTCTCTCTCTCTCTCTCTCTTCTTCTTTACTACACCCACATTAGCATCGTAGTAAAAGCTCTCATACATTCATGCGTTTTTATTAAGGGTTTTTTTTTCACTACAATAACTCGCCAGGGTCCTGCGGAGCGTTGTAATTAAATTTCAAGCAGTATGCACCTCCCATGAGGTCGATATCATTGTTGCATAAGCGTGCACTTGCGAACGAAAATATCCAATAATTGCATCTAGAAAACAGTGTAATTACGCGCGCGAGCTGTCTCTGAAAAATTAATCAAAATTCTTCCGAGCTCGCTGCGCCGGATAAAGTAATTACTGAATCACTGTCGTGGCCTGGAAAGAAACGAGTTAGTACTACAGAATGTTCTTAATATCCGTGGCTTAGGAAATATTAAAAACCTCTGTAGGGTTTAGGTACGTTTCGAAGAATATTATTTCGAGATAGAATATAAAAGTATGGCACGATAATATGGAAAACATGTACAATATTCAAAGATCAGTTATTATAAAACATATAATAAAATGAAGAATTTACGCGTGAATTTCAATACAATCAATAATTCAGAATGAAATGAAACACATATGATTTTTCTAATAACACAGTATAATTTAACATCCAATAGGAAAAATTCTCAATTTATCATCTGGACGTAACTGATCAAAATTGAGGGCAATTGAAAGAAATTAGCTCTCCAGGCAAAAGAAAAAAAGGAATTGGAGGAATATTTCTATTTACTTGCTGAACTTGGAAAATTCAAGTCTAAACTTCGTCGTCGAAGTTAGAATAAGCAACCTGAATTCAACATACCTATCCGGAATCCTATTCTGGAGTCCAAGATACCAAAGATGCAAAATTTTTCAATTTCAAACGATTTATTTGTATCGTCTTCTAATTAGTCGCGAGAATAATTCGCCAGAATCCGTCATCGTTTGCGAATGAACGTGTCTCGAACGCGATCGCGGACAAAGAATGCCCATGGTGATGTTAATCTCGCGGCGGACGGACAAGGGTGAAGTCTATTGTTTGACTTTAACGAAGGAAACGCCGGTTAATCTCGCGGATCCGTGGAAACGGAACCGCATTTCGGGCGTAGTGAGCGCATCGATCTTCATCGGAAACATGGTCGCAATAATCGAGACCCGAGAGTTTATCAAGTTTCGAAGTACCGCCGCGGCAAAGAGAGAGAGAGAGAGAGAGAGAGAGAGAGAGAGATTCAACGGCGGTGGCACTTGGCTCGCGCTGAGTGCGCGTTTCTCGCGCCAGCTGCTGCATTTCACATTCCGCGGCAACTTAAAATTGGAATCGCCTTAACCGGGCGATTTCGAAATAGCTTATCGAAATAGCTTGCCGAACAGACTTGCCGTAATTACAAGCAAGTAGACTCTATGGACGTTCTTGCGGGATCCCGCCGCAGATGGTTCAATTACGCTGGTCGCTGCCAGTGAGGAAACAGCCATCTTAACGGGGAATAATAATAAGTCGAGGTGAAGTAGGCGGCCGGATTTCGGTCGGCGTGTAAACGAAAGATTTCAACCGGCTCGATATTAAAGTTTTAGGGAAGGTTTCCGGCAAAGCTCGTACCGGAAAACAGAGGGAGAAAGAGAGAACGAGGCGCGCGTTGCACGGCGTTAGATACTGCGCGCAGCTTCGCAAATGGCCCGCGATAAGATTGTTTTTATGAACAACGTTGGAGGTGCTTGGTCGCTTAGTTAAAATGCTAATGGCTATGGAGGTTTGTTCAACTGTTTCGAACGATCGTACCCGGTGCCCAGAGTAACTTTTATGGTACGGGGCACCGAGAGGATTTTCGTATTAAGAATTTATAAAACATAAAGCGAAATTGCTTCATGCTTTGTTTAAATAAACGCCCCTCCGTGTATAACGGTGGAAGTCCGTTTACGTGAACTTATTGCGGGACAAACAGTACAATTGGAGTCCGCTGATTCTCTTTTACCGGTGGTTCCCCGTTTACGCGATAATTCGCATTCGAATAACTGGATTCAACGAGTATTTAGCGAACTGTACATCGAGTGAAATTTAGTTTAAATAAACTTGGAGGTCCGACTGTGATTCAGATGCTGAATCGCAATTTATCGCGACATCATTTTGAAGTTTTCATAAAATTGCAAAACACCGAGCGAAAAATATTCAGCGAACCTATGGAATTCCCTTTCTGTAGATACAATATCGACAAAATGGCAATTTGATGACATGAAACTGACGATGGAAGAGAATTTCGTAATGTGATGCGTACGAGCTGATGAAAACAAAAAATTTGTTTTAACGCAACCGTTGATTCTTAGTGAGTTGACAACTCGTTTGCGAAGAGTTAACGAAGTCCACAGATAGCCGGGCGGAATCGGAGATCGATACTGTACGATCGAGCTGTCCGTCTCCCAGAGACGAACGTAACTATTACTCATCGTAATAACAGAAACCGGCAAGTTTCCTCGCGCGGTAGCGTGTAATTCCTCGCGGTAATCGCGCTTTTTTAATATCCGCGCCTCGCAGCGAAAACGTCAGTCTCCCACGCGAATGAACAAACTTGAACTTTTTCAACCCGTCTCTCGTCCGTGAAAGTCGATCCATCGAGTATCAGCCATAATACTTTTTGCGCGCGACAATGGTCAAAGTTAACCCGTGTTTCTGGCTCCATCCATATAAAATATGAAAATTGGACAATGTTGCGGATCGTTCCGCGTTGCCTCGATTCGCCAATATGCAACGACGCGATATAACCGAAATAAAAGAAGAGAGAAGAAACATAGAGGGGTGAAAGAAAGAGGGGCAAGGGGGAAAGGGGTAGCGACGAGGTGGAAGAATAGACAGAAAACGAGTGGTAAAAACAGACAGCGGAAGCAGGGGGTGTGGGTCGCGTTGGCAACGCTTCCGGCTGCAGCGGCACAGGACAGCGTCGAGGATCCCCCCAGGGGAGAGGGAGTAACCGGTGCTCATTCGATCTGACCCGGTGCGGTTGTTACCGAAATTAGTTCGGCTTGTACCGCTGACATAAATTGGAGGTAACGCGGCCAGGTGCATATTCATGCACGTGCAAATAAAACGCCGCCTCGCGTCACGAACACACAGCCGTAAGGCTTTTTTCGTCCCGTTTCAATACACAGAGCGGCCGTGTCCGTTGATTTTATCGGCAGAGGCGTCCCTTGGGTCGCAGAGAGAGAAAGAGAGAGAGAGAGAGAGAGAACGAGAGACCGGCTGCGACTTCCTCGTTTTTCCTTATGACTGGCGGCTGGCTTCCCCTCTCTCGCGTCCGCCGGGTGGACTCCTCACGGTTGTTTCACGCTGGCGCACGCATTCCAGCAGGATAACGTGGATCGTGTTTATCGCGGTTGTAGAGCTTCCGGTCGATGGGAATTTCTAGGTTTCCGTGAAAGTATGCCGCGAGTAGCCGGCTCGCGATTAAATTTAACGTTCAATCGAATCGATCGCTGGTAATTTTAGCGCGAGGCCGGCGCTGGCTAAGTCGAGTTTCGATTTGATTTTGCCAGGTGTTGAGCTTTCCGTATTGTGTGCACGGCATGGCACGTGGCTCTGACCGGTATGCAGTAAAAAAAATATCCTAGTATCTGGCACGCGGCGCTTTCACTGAAAAATTTAAATTTCCATCCCGTGTGTGTGAATTTTTAAGCTTCTAGTTTCGAATCTCGTTCGTTGCGTAATCCGTGCTTAGTCCTTTCGGAGGCGCGAATTTTTATTATTAAACGAAAGTTCCAACTTGGTATAGAAATTTTATTTTCATAAAACGCTGTGTATTTTCATAAATACGACTGTTAAATATATAGAACAGTAGAAATTGACCAAAGCTGGAAGAACGGAATTGATATTCGGAAAATTTCTGAATACGACGTGACATGAATCTCTGTATTTCATAGTGGGTTGAAAAAATGTCAGGCTAACGAGAGGATAGCCCAAAGAGTTAACACGTTGCACGTTCAAAAATTCCTTAAACACCTCTTCGCTTGAGAATTATTCGGCGCAAGTCATTCCGTCGGTTGTTCTCCGAGAGGTTGTATCAGACTCTCTTCTATTCGAGCCGTCGAATAGCCGTCGTCTATCGGAAAATGAAGGTTGCCGTACGTGAATGGTCAGCGCTTTCACAAGGGAAAAAAAGCAGAAAGATTATGTAAACGGACAGAGAGTTAAAGAGAATGGCGGGTAACGACAAAACTGGGATGATTTCGCTAAGGTGGAATACCGGCGTACAATGAGTCCGGTGATCGTAATCGCCATTGTGCTCGTCCCTTGTTCTCGTTATTATCGGCGGGCCGGTGTCGTCGTGACAGAAAAATGGCCCACGCATTTTCCAAGTGCTCCCCCTTTCGACCGATCGATTCGCCTCCTCATCGCTGCAAATTTTCCGCTCTTCTCCTATTTGTCTATCACATTTGTATTCTTGCCGAGCTACGAACGTATTTCAAAGTCGCTAGTTAATTGACGTGAAATATCAACTTGTAGAGTTTTCTATATCTCCTTTGATCTTTTGCTGTAAATTCCGATATTTAAAAGAATTTGTGCTTTTCGGTGACTAAGCAGAGATTTTTACGCATCTGTAGCAAATTTTAATATACGAAACAGCACGTAGAATTTGAACTGCAAATTTTTACGTAAATTCATGCTTTTATAAACACAATGAAAGAACTAGGACTTGGACAAAAGTTTGTCTGATTTATCGTAAAAATATATCGTAACTACGGTAGTTTGATTATCTTTTCACGTATGCATGAAAATCCGCGGACATGATGCTTGTAATGTGAAGCAACATGGATGGTAAGGTGTTTTTTATAATATTTGACACGTGAAACAGTTTCCTACCGGGGTTCTTTAATCAGGTTTCCGAAATTTCTAGAAAAATCCGCAGTCTGTTAACGACGAATTAGCGGCTTAAAATTGTACAGCGTAAGTATTTGTTTCCCTATTCGCTATGCGCACACCATAGGTGTAACAACGTTACAGGCTGCAATATCGAAAATCGTTTCCACCTCGGAACTTTAAATTTCGAATTAATTTGACAAATTTCAGCGGAACTTTGAATTTTAAATTTGAAATTTGCAGACACAGGGGCGCGCGTGTCCGCCTGTTTTTCGTTTATCAAATAATTCCAGCGGGCTGCGCTCGTTCACTTTTATCGACGTAACATAAAAAATACCCAATTCCCGCCGGCGCAAACAGTCGAATTTCGTGGCAAACTGTCACCCACCCACATCGGGCCGGGTCGCATTTTTTCTTCGTTTCGGCGTTGTTTATTTTTCATAGCGCGCCGGAGAGAAATATTAATTACAAAAATTCCACGGCGTCGCATCCTTTTGTGCGTCGTTGATTTCGCATTTTTCTTTCCACTGTGCTCTCTTTTTTCCTTCTTTTTTTTTCTTTTTTCTTTTTTTTTTTTTGTCTCTTTGCACGCGCGCGCGCGCGAATCCACACACAGCGACGCCGATTTAACCCTCGTTATTGATAGAACGGCGGTTCGACCGCTCGAACGCAATCGAACGCTACGCCCTCGTACCACCGCACGTATCGACGTGTCGATAAAAATCGATGCTTGACTAAAGCTGCTCGACCGCGCTCCGGATTTATACATATTAATTAAAGCGTCGACGATTATTGGAAGCCGAAACGGCATACTCGCCGGCTTGTACGACAGGTATAACAGTTAACGAAATGTCCATTAATAAACAGAATCGGCGAGCGAGCCATATCGTTCGATAAGATTTTCCCGGACGCAAAATTAACAGAGCAAACGCAGCTGACGTTCCAGTTTGTTGGAACAGTGGTGTACATGGTAAAAGATTTAAACGGTGAGACACGCGACGGATAAAAATGAAAAGAAAATTAATTATCGAGGATTCTGTCCTGGAAACATAGTGACGGATAAAAGAGAGATTAGAATTTATACTTGAATTTATATTTAATTATTATACGTGATATAATTATTTTACGTTACGTTGGACATTTTTTTTTTAATCAACGTAACTATCATTAATCTTGGGTTAATTAAACATCACTGCGTACGTTCATCTTATCAAGTATATAATGTAAAGTATTATGAAATTATGAAATTATCTCGTGCTTTTTGCCTCTCAAACTTTCTTCCGTTAGCCACTATGTATTTATTTATTTTCAATTGTTTGAAGTTGCTCGAAATTCGAGTTGAAAAGATTCAAAGCTGGTTTAGCGGTTCGCGATACGATTGAAATGTGGAATTCTGAACGAGGCCTCGAAATCAAACGGAAGGTATGTCGATGAGGTTCGATCGCGCGATAGTTGACAAACCCGAAACCAATAATAGAACAAAGGGTAGTCGTTAAATGCGTTCGTGTAATTCGAGGAGCGTCGAGAGCTAAAATTCCGACGAATACGCATAATCCGCAGCAATCGCGATGGCATTCGGTGTGCAAGTTCTTCAGTTCAAATTCGCTTGAATATTCTTTAAACAACTTAATCATAATTTGTAGATAGACATATTTTTTTAACACGCTTGTGTAACATCGTGTAACTTTGAAGTTACAATTTCATTCTGTTTGCTTATTCGCTAGTGTATTTCACAATAACTTGCTTCTAACAATCATTAGTTCCCAGATTTTTAATTGGACTAAATAACTACAATTGCAAACTTTTCGCCTCTGTAAATAAACGCGGTTCTGGTTGAAAGAGTTTTAACACTGGTTGATTGCCACACCGGCATTTCCATTTCTGCGAATATTTCCAAACAACCGGAATGAATGAAAGGAACATTACGGAGAAAAGAATTTTGAATAAAATGAAACAACCGTAATAATATCGTGAATATGAAATGAAAAGCACGCTTTTCATCGTACCTCCCTCTCGTAACGTGATATTTCGTAAAAATTATATGTTCATCCCACAGGCGGGAAAGGTGGGAATGGTGTAGATTTCATGCGGCAATCAACGCGTTAACGTATCACCTATTATGCCCATATTATTTAAAATTAGCCAACTAATTACCAAAATGAATTACGACCGTGCGAGTACGTCGCGCGTCGAATCGAAAGCTTTCGCGATTACTCGTTACCGGTTAATAACCGGTTCAAATATATCCGCGCGCCGAATAATTTTCGAAGGAGAGAGGGAAGGAGGGAGGGATGAAAAAAAAGGAAAAAAGAAACGGAGAAAAAACATCAACGTCAATATTCCCGCTCGGTTTCTGTTTTTTCTCTCTCTTTTACACTTTTTCGCCGACGGACTGTTTTTCACGGATTACGAGAGGCGCGCAAATTTTTGCAACCGTTTAGTTACCATTCCGGTTCGCTTGTCTATTGACATCGTGCAAACGAGGCCCGTTTAGTTTCATCGATACGTAGTCAACGCGGAAGTTCAACTTCGGTGTAATTCGATACTCGAAAACGAGCGTTAAACGGGTGAGGGTGGTGAGAGGGCGGGGTAGAGGGAGAACTTTTTCAACGACTCTCGTTTGATCACACGAATGTGTCGCTCTAATTGATTTCACTGACAATCTACGCAAGCACCTCTCTCCGTCCGCTCTATTCTCCATTTGGCGACTATTGTCGCTGCATTCGCGAGGCTTCGCTGAAAATTTAAGAACCGAGCCCCCCATTGTGAAAACTTTCGAATGATTCGAACGCGTGCAACGGTGGACAAACGAAAGTTCACAATGGTTAATCTGTCGAACATTACCAACGTAGCAGCGTAACTGGACCGGAAAGGAAATTGTCGGTATTTGAAGCTTTTTTACGGCTTTGTAAAAAAAAAAACAATCATGCAACAATTCACTTGGTCTTATTTCGAAGCGTAAAGCTTCTACTTTCATGGCTCCGAGTTCGTTTTCTTTTTTTTTTTTTTATCAGATGTTTTTACGTCATGAGGATGGAAAATTAAAGATACTTTCTTTTTTTCTCGAAATTATAAAAATTCAAACGTCTTTAAAAACTTACAAAAAGAAATTTATCGTGTAATTAAATCGATCATGATCTTGATGATTAAGTTTCGCCATTTTATTGAACTTTGAATTTCAGAGTTACGTGGTAGGATTTCTTGAATTTTCAATCCTGATATTCAGAATTCGATGAAACGACGAAGAAAAATCGTACAGAAAGTTTCAAAGATTCGTCGTAAAATGAGTTTAATCGTCAACAAGGAATATTGTCACGTAAAGCTTGAAGAAGGTCTTCTGAAATCCTTGCAACGTTGCATAGGTTTCCGATTTATTATAGATTCATATCGAATCGAATTTTCTTCCTCTTTGCTATTTTCCAAGAGAAGACACGCCTTTCGTGTCTTTACATCGACTCTACAGTGTGTTTTCTTCGCCGTATCAAACATTAACATCATCGTGTGACCAAGAGAAGTTACAGTAGACCTATAAGTAACTACCATTTCATTTTTATGAGATTCGAAGTATTCAGACACAAGAAATCGATACTAGTCACTGATAATACAAAGAAATTAAATTCTCAAGTAAATAAATAATTTGTCGGAAATTATAGTCAGCCGTATTGTTATTTCTCGGAAGCACATATTTCATCCAAAAGTCATACTTCTCAACTGACGCGTGTATCGTCTTGATTCCTCTTCCTCACTGTAGAAATCGTATTGTCATCGGCAACCCCTTAAATACATCGCGGTCATCGTCGTCATCAATCCTGTTCATAAATCTTCCCTGCGTGCTGCTGCAGGTGCCACTATTGGTTTATCTTGGCATTCTCATTTACGCGGCCTCGGAGGCAGTTCCGGTAATCTCTCGAGCGAAACCGTTTATCTCCTCATTACCATAAATCCTAATTAATCGAGCCTGTACTCGAAGCAGTCTACTCGTTAACTAGCCGCAACTCTCCGCGTAAGTCTCCGGCCTCTTTGATTTTCTTGTCCCCGTTTTTCGCGTGATGTCTTTCCAAGTTCCGAGACTGCCGGTCGTCCCGAGAGTCATGCACCTCGGCGACTTCCGGCCCGGAAGAGGCTACGGTCGTGCCACGATTAATAGTTGGCTCGGTCTTCGAAGCCAGGCCAGAGCAGAACCGTACCAGCCAACCCAGGCAATCCTAGGGGGGTTCACTGTATTCGACGTGGGACAAGGGGATGCTCGGGGGATGACACGGTCGCTGCAGTGCAGGCCAACTGGCCGTGGGGGGGGGACGGAGGGGAAGAGGGATGAGTGGGAAAGGAGATGGGGTCCGACTGGAACCATGCTGCCATAACACTGCCGCTAATTAAACGATTAATCATGCAACGAATGACACGTACCTAACCGGTTCGCGGGGAATCGCTCCCGCCAGACTCCGCGCCACGTCGTCCGACGAAGGTTATGCCTGTTATTCCCTGCATAACCTGCGTAACATCTGCATATTTTGATGTGCACCGTGGGAGCTACCCTCCCGTTCGATCGTTGTTTACCGGTTTCTCCCCCCTTTTTTTTTTCATTGATCGCGAGGACGTTTACCGGAATGAATTTGTAATTTAGAAATTTGACATCCAGAGTTTTTAATTGGGTTTGGAACATTTTTTTGTGTATTGGAGAAAGAAAATTAAAGAAAGATTATCCATAATGACGAATGACTGCGAAAATATTCATAAATATCACGATAATAATATTTTCTACCATGAATTTGCGTGAGATAACTATATCCTACAGATTCTGTGAATCGTTGATAAGTTTGAAACTTTTTAATGAAATCGTTCTTACACAGAGTGAAAGAAAATATTGCACATATTTACCTAACATGTAATTACGTTTAAACAGTAGTGGAAATCTCGAGAAATTCACGATGTCCAAAGAAAAATTGTTTCGTCATTAAGCCCTTGATTAAAACTTCACTGCTCTTAATCACGAGCAATGAAGGCTTCTAAAAATGCCCTCTATTGCCTTGTAATATCGCTGTGATCGTCATCACAAGTCCATTACATGTTAACGACTCGAGTGATTAACGATATGCGTACGAGATATATTACGAACCTATTTAACTAGCCGTATTTTTTTTTTTCGAACGTCATTTCAGATTACATCGTGACTGACCTATTTTCTATTTGCTTTTTGTTTCAGGTAAGCACTTGTTATTTGTTTCGTAGAAGCTTGGTGGACGCCTTGCCGTGAGTAATGGTTTGATATTAACTAAGAGGATTGGAAGTTGTTAAATGATCAAGTCGCTTAGTCATACCGTTAGCACAAAGTGGATTGTTCGAAAAATATTTAAACCGCGAGAGTGTGCCTTTTGTTGTAACGAACGGATCGTTTGTTTTGTTTCTTTTTCGCCGATAATACCACGTGAAATACTTAACGAAAGTACGGTACTTTAAATAACAGTGACAAAAGAACCATTTATTTAGAATTATTGCCAACTCCTTGTATTCAGCCGCTGTCTCTACACCGATATTGCCAGAACGTTAAAATTGTTACTCGTTTTTATGTTCACGGTTAAAGGACGCGAACGACGAGAGCGATAACGAGTAAATAAATTCGCTTCCATTTATAATCATTTTCTTTTCAAAACGACGCGTTTGATTTCAGAGTTTTGTCGCGGAAATGTATCATAATCGTTGGTCGATTGTTACCGTCAGTAAACTATGGATTTTTTATACATTTATGAGTCTTAAGATAAGAAAATGCATACAGATGCGTGCAGATGCACTGAATAGACGCAAACGTAGAATATTTATTTCGATATTCAATATCGGTTTTTTTCTCTATTTCTTTAATTATACATATGAAAATATAAAAATTCCGCGCAGCTCTTTCTAAATTAATTCTTAATCACTACACAAAAATATTAGTGACATCATTTGTCACAGATTGCAATTTATCTCTTTTCAATTTAAAAAGAAGAAAATTAATTTCAACGTTTAAAATATATTCTTCGTTTCTTACGTACACTCTACCTACGTCCAAAATACTCGTAACACTGCGCTTTTACGAGAACGCGAACCAGCGACGAGACAATGGGGAAAATTGAACGAGATCCTCCGAACAAAGGATGCGAGAGGGAAAGAGAAAGAGAAGAAAACGTGGGAGTAAATGGAAGATAAACGTAAGGCAACGGAACGTAAATCGCGGAGCGATCAGAGTGAATTTTAATTCGAAGATATCGCGGCTCGGAATCGTGGGGGAGAGGGGCGAACGTGGACAGGGAAAAATCCAGCGCGAACGAAAAAAGAAAAAAAGCGAGATACGTTGCTGCAGTGGATAGTTACTAACCGATAGAGAAGGACGCGGATATCGTTTCATAATCGAATCGCGTTCCACGTGGGTGGAGGACACAGAAGGGAGATCACAATCCCCCCAGTCTGTTCTCTTTTGAGCAGGGGGGATGGTCAAGTCCGCTTTCACGGTCCGTGCCACGCTTCGTTTCGATTGTTCGACGTATCGATACTCGACATCAGCCGTGCCCGTCCATTATTCGCCACGGCCAATGGCCATCGGTATACCCGGCCGTATGATTTGTTACCCTGTTTTCGACGTGTGCTGTTATGACTGACGAACTTCGGGATTATCCTGCTTCTCAAGCTTCCTGTTTCCAGTTTCCCTTCGCGCCTATTAAACTTTACACTCGTTTCGCCGTGATGACGAGAGCCGCCCCCCTACTCCGTCGTTTATTTCCGGAATATACTGCTTCATTTAACGCGATACGAAGGGTTAATCACGCGAGATGGCCAATCTTATGTGCTAAAGAATTTTTTTTTTTCTTTAGAGAAAAGTTGTTTGGGTCTTTTCACTTCTCAGAGCAAACAACACTGAGTCTCTTGACGTTACCGGTAATTGAAAGTGGTTCAACTTCGAGTTAGTAATAGATTAATTTTTGAAAGAGCAGAGCACTCGAGGAAGACAATTTGTTAAACAGATTTTCCGTGTAGTTTAGCTCATGGGGGAAACGTGAAATTTCGTGCCTCGTCCAATCGCTGACACACATCGTCGAGACGCATTCGTTTGACGTTCATAGGTAATCCCGCCTGAAGTCGACTGAACGTAAATGACATTCAGCGACGGCGCGACGCAGCGAAAAGGGATCGCGTAAAGGACTCGTTAATCAGAGTTTCAATGTAATTAGACGCGGTGTATCTCTCCTCGTCCCAGCGAGTTAATGAACAACGACGGATGAAAGCAGCGCGGAATTATTCGGACTGAATTAACACGGCGAAGGTGGTGGCTGTAGTACGCGCGCGTGACGAAAGGATGGGCGCGCATTCCGGCGGTCTTTAACGCTTCGCGATTTGGATGCTGCGCAAGGAACAATTAATTAAACGTCTAACGAAATAAACGGGCAGAAAATTTCGCTGTTGACGGCAAGTTCTTGAAAGCGTGCACGCACTCTGAGATGGAGGGCTCGTCCCGGTTCCACGTATTTACGAGAATTACGCGATGTTTTGCGCGTGTTCGTTGAAATGGAAAACAGCAAGTTGTACGCGACAATTCGTTGAACGATGAAGCTGTAACATTTCTAAAAATGGCTAAGTTATATCTTTGATAGTTGTTAAACGGAAGATTTATTTAACGTGTTCATTACTCGCCACATTACTCTATTGTCATATATATGACACACGACGATAATTCGATGACGTTTCGATACACGTGCATGAATTTTATTTAAGATATATTACGTAATAAAATTAATGTAATTTAAAAAATCGTATTCGTCTGTTGAAAATTTTAATATACGATACAACTCAAGTGAACAGTTTCTTTTTTCATGGGTACTCTGTCTTCTCGAAAATAACTTGAGATCAAACCACGGAAAGATTTTCTACTTCTACCAATTCTTTATATTATAAAATAGGAAAATAGCTTCTCCATTTTCGTGTCTAATGCTTATAGGAGATCCCACGCTTTACGCGAATTTAATCGTGACGCGTGGTAAGCCGGTTGTCGCTCTGCCCTCGAACCAGAAATTCAGCAGAGAAACGGCTATAAAGAATACGAGATCGAAAAAGGAAGGTATAAGAATGGTCTTTTCGCGCCACCCTCTCGCTATATACCGTATAATCCTCCGATTCTCCCATTATCCTGTTGTTTCCCCGCTCGTGGTCGCAATTTATTATATTCTCTTTTCTTCTCCCTGCTCGTCGACGTTGCCTTTCTCCCCTCCTCGACATCGAGGCCCCTTCGTGGGCAAGCCGTTTCCCTCGCCCTTCGCGAGGATCGCTCGCAATCGAGAAGAGGATGCCGAGCGAAGAGAGGAGGGAGAGACGGGAAGGATCGTTGCTGGAGTGCGCTACAGGTGTCGACGAGATACAGGTGTTGCTAGGATAGCTGTTACTGCTACAGCAGAAGGGTAAAAGCGCGCCCCCTCTCTCGCGCGCCCGCGACCCTTTGCTCAGCCACCCTTCGTATTTCGTACGTCAGCATCGTCACGAAATCCTTCAACCTTCTCTCTCTCTCTCTCTCTCTTTCTCTCTGTCTCTCTGTAGTCACCACCGAAGCGGAACTCGCGGTCGAAAGTTTCTGGAGATTGCGGGGCTTCGGAAAGACTGCGAGGCACGTTCGCCACCGCAACGCGACAGGGTAAACTGAATTAACGACGACGTTGCGTCGTCGATTCGTTCTGGTGCTCGTGTTTATTACCCATGGAGCAGTGCGTGCTCGCGAACTGTGCGAGAAACTTTCGCGACGGGAATCCCATCTGGTTGTCCAACTTCAAATGGAAACATTCCTGGAAGGGGAGGGGTGGTAATTATTTTCGATTAATTTGATAATGATAACTGGGTCGCAGGAAATCTATGATTTTCGGGCCGTGAGGTAGCATTAGGATCTTGCAGATGGGATTGATCGAGGGATCAAGATGAAACTTGTGCCACGAAATATGTCGGGGAACTTGATTTTTACCAATTCTGACTAATTGTGTTTCGTAATTTTCGTAGTTATTGCGTTGGCAAAGTAAAAGAAATTGCAGTCTTTGTTGTGAAAATTCTGTCGCGAGTTCTCGATGTCTCGCGATTTTTATTTCAATTCCGTCTTTGTGCTTCATTTTCATCAAACCAACTAATCGTACGTGAATTTAACATTCAGCATCAAGAGATCAAATGACGCGTAGTATAGAAAACACCGATTTTAATAAGACAATCAATCGAAATTGCAAGTACGAAATTAACAAAAGTTCAGCTTATAATTTCGAATTGACGAATAATTCTCCCCGTGTCTCGAGCAACGTGATCGATTATAGAGGCAATCGATGTGAGAAATATTGAGAATAAATTAGCTTTACGTTATCGGCGTCGTTCGTCGCAAACGAATTCCCTATGAAATCGAGCCTCCGGCGCGAGATTTTCACGAGCGGATAAATTGGACGACGAAATTGGCAGCAGGGGTGATGGTTGCTTGACGGGGGAGAATCGAGTCGCAGAAAAGCGAACGTGTAAGGGACGAAACGTCGCTAGGGCTGACGCCATAACTGCCACGTGATGTATTGCCGAAGGCGTTCTAACCCCTGCAAAAGTTCCGGATTTCGTTCTTTTCACGCCTCTCCTCTATTTATTCAGAACGCGTTAGCGTATGATTTTTATCGCATTTTTACATCGTGTTATCGCAAAGTACACACACATTTTCATTCCCTGTTCCTTTTTGCTAACTATTAATTACAACTGAGGTTCAGGATGATTTTGAAATCTAGGATTTCACATTTCGCATTTTTATTTGGTCACCTTTGTAACATGACACGCAAAACAGGATTTAGAGTAAAATAAAGTCTAAACTCGTATAATGTGTACCGAAGCCAATAAGTTTTTACGTCGCGTTAAAACTTTGAAGGAAATGATGACATCCACGATTAAACAAATATCCATAGTATTATTCTTTTATAACACTGAAATTTTAACTAATTGCTTTTAAAAGTCTAACCTATATAGTTACAATATTCTTGCTTCTCAAATAATGTACGAAGAAGTTTGTCTTATTTATAAAGATAAACTGAGTAACGCGTAAGTAATTAATTATTTGGTATGTTAGATTTTTTTGAACAGTATTTTGTGAAGTTGATTTTCACGTTTGTCTCTCTTTCTCTCTCTTTCTCTCTTCAACGTTATACGAAACCAAACAGATCGAAATTCTCGAGGGTTCGTTTTTAATTTTCGTAATTGCATGATTATCCGAACGAAATATCCTCGGTTGTACACGGAAACGCGAGAACAAGACGAGCGTCAAGAATGTCGGAGGAAATTCCGGGAACGCTGTTCGACTTTTACATCGCGGCATTGCAACGGTAGCGAAGGGGCGAGGGGTGGTTGGGGGAGGGGAGGGGCAGCAGGAGGAGGAACTTTCGCAGAATTTCGCGAACCAATTAAATCCTGAATTCAGACAGGCTCAAGGCTCCTCGACACGCTCGTTAGAACTTTAAACGAAACCAGGATTTCGCTTCGGGAATTTTTTTAATTTCACTCGGAATACTCCTTGGATCTCTCCACAGCGGCAACGGCAACGGCGGCAATAGTGAATTCCACCCTGGCGATTCATTTAATGTATCAACATCCAATTTAAAGGGAGATTTTTCCAAGTCTTCGTCGACAATAACAGCGTTGAAACGTCTCCGGCGCTGTTCAATTACCGGGAATCACCGCGAGATCACCGTTGCAACGAAAAATTCTTTGAAACGTTAAGGAGTTCGCGGATGAAATAGACGTCGCTGGAAATAACGTCTCTAAACCAATTTCGATGCTTGTTAATCAAGAAACGGGAGAAAAACGCGGAGGATAAGCGGCGACCGCGAAAAAGACGATTCGGGGGCGGGGAATGAAGGAGCGAAACGAAGCCCCGTTTGAATGAGAATCCGTGTCGTCGGCCATCTTGACAAAGGAGCGTGCACCGCTGACGACCGCTACCCTCGAGATACTCGTGAAACAGCCAGCGAGATGCTTTGCATCCCGCGAGATTGGATTCTCCAGTCGGTACCTCCCTTATCTGCGTCGTCCTTGTGCCGAGCAACGACGAGAGTAACTAGCGCGACGACACATTCTGCGCACCCGTACTTGACGTTAACGAAGCTCATCCAGTAATAAAAATCTTCATAAAGCGGTGGAGAGCTGGCCGGGAGCGAAGCTGGCCCCTCTAGAAACGAGAACAACGAAGCACCGAGCCGGCTACTTCTATGAAGCTTCTCCAGCTACTTTCTCCCTAGCGAGTCCCACCAACGTCGCCACCAATCGAATCGTCGTTTCGTAGCTTCGTGTACTCGGAAAATTAGCGAGAACATTTTATCCTGTTTCTATCCTGGTGGTGAGTTGCTCGCGGTCCGGTCTCTATCCTCCGCAAGATGGAAAAAGTAGCGAAGAGAACGGCTGAAAGTGGACGACGCTGAGAATGAGGAAAAGTGTGTGCTCCCCACGGTTTGAAAAGAAGAGGAAAAAGAGGGTAGGAAATAGAGAGGGAAAATATACCCTCGGAGATCCCTTCTGAATGGACGGGCAGATGCGAAGGAACTTTTCTATCACTGGCTCTCTCGCCGGCAATACAATTAAAAAGATTGCGAAAGTTGGATGCGCGCGCGCGAGTGGCTGGCCTTCGACTGGCGCGATTCATCGTGGCCTTACTACTCGCCCGCTTGCGAAGCCTTTTCTTCATTCGTTCGTTGACGTCGACACTGTTTGTCTTCTAATCGACGAACAGCCACGGCCGGATACGTTCCCGTTGAAGGGATTTCACCCGAAGCCGAGTGCCTTCTTACGTTTCTAACCTCGTAATATTTTCTCCGCCGTTTGTTCGGCTCGCTCCTCCTGCCTCCCCGAAACTTTCTCTCCTCGCCTTCTGTTCGAAGGCGACTCGGCCCGCGATTTCGAGCCAGTCTTCGTACGTTTCTCGAGGTCGATCCTCCAGACGATTCCTCCTTTTCGCGCGTGCGAGTAGCGCTAGGAAATTCGCTTTCACAAAGGAAGTCATTCAAGTGGATTCGATTTTTGGGAAGCTAGATACGAAGGTGATATTTCGATATTTTCTTCTCGCGTTAAATGTTGAATGGATGGCCCGTTCGCGAGACAAGTACGTTTAAGAAAGTAATATTAAAGATAGAGTACAAAGTTCTCGGTCACGTATGAATTATTTTAGAACCGAACTGGATGAAAGTAGTTAAAATTCAAGCAGATAGCTACTTTTGTGCTTCTCTTTTAAAATCCTGGGAACTTCATACCTTCGCGTAAAGTCAATAGCAATTTTATCCAGTAAAGCGAGCGAGACCGAATGTTTCTCCCGGCTCGTTGCAAAGTGTTTAGACTCGCTTTCAATTTCAAAGTATACTCTTTCGAGAAACGTTGCTTTCCTCGTAGCAAAACGAAGGGAAGACAGTAAATACTCGAGGAAGTATCGTGGATTTTTTTTTTTTTTAACAGATTTTTGCCTCTTTGAAATTCTTGAAAACTTCCTGAGAGATTGTCTCGTTTTCGCTTAAAATCAACCTGAGGTTCGAGCAATCGCTGGAAGGTGAAAATATGGAGGTTCTGGAATATTCGAGATTCTACGGGGGTGGCTGGATATTTTAATTGAAGGAACGCGGACACGAGAGGATTTTTATCGCGAAATATTTTTCAGCGTACCCGGCGCGATTTCCATTAACCAATATTTTGCGGAACATTTCGTTGGCGGCGTCACGATTCCAAGAATGGATTCTAAACTTTCAAGGCACCCTCTTTCATATTTAAATGCGCGCCTCTCTTGGAATCACCCGGCCCGTCGAACACGTGACAGCTGCGACATATTTCAGAATGAAAACTGCGCCGCCGATGTATGCGAAGGGCTGGCTTATTCATCTTCTTTAGACGTTTCGCGATAACGACGCGGAGACGAATGCGCTTGGCCTGCTTTTGATAAACGAGTAACTACCCGTTTCGTGAATTCGTTTCGCTCATAAATTGTTAATCATTACTGTAAACGTCCGTTGGAGAATAAACATTTGTTCAGAATTTCTGTTTAGAATTGGCAAAATATGGTGTTGATATTTCATCGTGAATCTTTCCATTTTTATTTCATCATAGAAATTGTACAGAAACGTCATTCAGTTAAAATGGACGGAATTATTGATGAGGCATTTATTTCGGAAATAATTTGTGGATGAATTGTTTATCACAATTATTGAACATTTATTCGAAGAATTCTCTATTGATTCAAAAGTGTGAGATTATAGTTTGTCAATTATATTTTATCGTGGATGTTTAAGTTTCTATCTTTATCGTATAAATTACATGGAAATATCACGCAGAATGAAGTAGAGTGAATTATTGTCGAAGTACGTCATAGAAACAATTTATTGATAAATTGTTAATGATCATTAAACGAATGTTTGAGGGTCTACTTGTTCGAGGTATTTTCGTGCTGATTCAAGCACGAAGCTCGGAGTTTGGAAATTGCAAAATGATAAAACACGATATTTTATCGCGAACTTTTAAAATTCATATCTCACGATAGAAAGTACATGGAAATATTATACGCATATGCAAATCAAGCAGAGTGAATTTATTTCGTAGAATGCGTCTTGGAAAGCTCGAAATTATCAAGCTTTAAATTATCTTTCTCTCGTATTTTACAATTTTAGGCGCGCACCTTGTGTGATATTATATTTAGATAAAGTAGAAACATCTCGGTTCAATCGTGTCGGCGTGAAAAAAATTAAAATTAACAGAAAATTTATCAATTCTGCCTACTTGAATCACTGCGACAACGATATTGTGAAAATACAAATTACGAGATAGATTCGCAATCGAAGAGAAAGCAGCGTACTCGCCAAGAATACCGGTGTCGTTTCGTTCCGTAATTTCCAGAGGATTTCCTCCGCGTACGGCCGGATTGAAACGGGGAATCTCGCGGCAATTTCATTTATCCTTATTACCCGGGCTGGCCACGCGTAATATTCGTCTTCCACGGGAACGACGTTCATGAGCCGATAATACGGGGACGTCTTGGCTTGGAAAGCCGCGGAATAAAATATCAGCCGTATCATTGCTAATATTTTTCTCGGACGTAGGAACGGTTCACGGCAGTGGCGGCGGCGGCGCGGTCGGTAAGGGAGGAAGAGCCGGAGGACCGGAGGCGATAACTTACTTCCTGGAGAATCCTTAAGGGCGCCTAGGCCAAGTCAGAACGGAAAGAGAGAAAGGAAAGGGGGACGGCCGAAGAGAATAACTCAAATTTATGAGGTGCAGAGCCAGACCGAATTCCCCGTTCCGTAGCGTTTTCCCCCTCGAGTCCACTTACACTCGACTGTTCCCGAATGGTTCCCGTGGCCCGTTCGCTCGTCGATAGCTTATACGTCCGGTTAATCTATCGCCTCCGCGAACCCCCGACGCTCCACTGTAGCTCTGTTTCGTTAGAAATTCACCAACGTTCGTGGTTTTATCCTCGACTTAACACCTCCTACTCGCCCGAATCTATCCCGGAATTTATTTCGAACTCTGTGATAATAATCTCCTCGATGCGGGCGTTACATGAAACAGATAAAGGTGAAAGATGGTTTTTGTGATTTTTAGAGTAATTCTTACTAAATTGAATTCAACTGGAATTCTCTTTATGGTCGTCTAACAATACTACTCGATGTAAATATTTTGTTATTATCAGAGCAAGATCCAGCGTTAGCCGGAGAGGCAAACTTAATAATGCGAATTGTTTAGAAAATATCAAAATTTTACACGTCCAAATTCAAAGGAAAGAGATCAGTTGTAAGAAACATTCGCCCAGATTCTACAAAAATTTGCGTCACGTAATGAAGAATATATGAAATTTTGGTAGAGTTGAAGTTTGCTCAACGTCGTTGTCGGTTGAATCCAACGTGTCCATTTTCTTATTCACTGTTATCACGGCGAAAGTCTCAATCCTTCCATTCCAGAGGCTCGGTCTGGATTACTTCGAAAAATTTGACGCCGACGCTGCACGTTGCGAATGCCGACGGCAATAAATTCTGAAGTACTATGCTTCTTGGAAAATTTCGTTTGAAAAGTATTAGGGAAGCCAGGTTCACGAGTACCATACATAAATCACCATACTTTTGCTGTTCCATTATCATCCAAGAGAATTTTACGACGTAGTAAAAATTAATTCCCTCGCAGGGATACTTTCCGCGACGTTGCTGCGTCATCTTTTCAAACTTTCCCTCTTATTTCAATAATTAACTATTATCCATGAGATCGTCTTGCACTTTGTGGCGTCGACGGCGAATGATCGCCATTTTGAACACTTAACTAGTATCATTGAGCCACTTGATTTGAGGCCGTATTGTCTAATTTCGAAATTTCCAATTTAATTTTGTTTCATTTTACGTGAGATGATTTCTGTCATGGAGAATGTAACCAAATACCTTATAATCGTTATGGTTATTTATAACTCAAGGACGTTGTTTGATATTAATATCACTTGATTTTAGTAATATTATTGATATTACTTGATGCTAGTATTAGAATTGTTACGTCGAACAGAAAAATTGTAAAATCGAAGATTTGAGTTGACGACAATCATAACGTTAGCTTTGAAATTTTTTCATTATCAATATTTAAATTATGATTATATTGTGAATGGTGATGGCATCGGAAACGCAAATGGAATCCGATTGGCTATAAATATCTGCGTTGAACGAATTATTTCCGTTACTTTACGTGAAACCAATGTTTTAATTAAAATTTAACCCTTGAGCAAATACTCCATCGATTTCGTTTTCTATCTTTCTTCAACTTAATGAAGAGATAGACGATGAAGATATCGACATGATGCTTCTTTAAAGAAAAAAACGGGTGGTAAAAATTCCGCTATGATATTAGAATGATATTTATTTATTTAACAAAATAATAACTTGACCAGCGTAATGATATTTACTTGATATTTACTTCTTCATTTTATCCTCTTTCTTTTCTTCTCTTACTTGCACAGCAACTCAATAAAAGTATATGAACAAAAACAAGAGAATTTTTATGTGTCTATTACATAGAATATTTTGTAATTTCACGAATATTTTAACGAGACATGACTACCATGATTACATTGGTAAAATACGATATCAATCTAAAATTGTAAAGAGCAATTATAAGATGTTTATTCAATCATTTAAAGTATACAATGAATATTGAGACTTGTAGATTCAATGAAGAAATATTTCTCTGATCTCTGCGAAATATATAGATTTCTATCAAAGGTTGATCAATACAGTCATGATAATCAGTTTCCCCCAAAAATGTTAAAAATGTCCGAATACTTTCACGAGCAATTCTAATCATTAACTCATTCCCTTCTGAATTGCTCTCGCTCCTTCTATATCTAGAAGTAGTTCTATTTCAAAATCTTGTACAACCATACGCTCCTTGCCAAATTTCATCACACCAAATTTCACTCGCATTTCCAAACATTCTTCGCTCCGCGGAAGTTCCATCGCTGCCACATAACACCATCCGCGATAATAACACCGGCGCAAATTGCTGGCAGACGGAGCGTTCGATATCGCTAATGCAAGGTAAACGCCCGTTGGCCCGAGACCGGCGAAATAAATCGACGGCCGAGGGAGAGGCAGGGGGAGGGAATCCGGGCGAAAGAACCGGGCGCGCGTAATGAACTCGTTAGAGGCGATTCTTACATGGTGGCCCCGGTGCGCACCGGCGAGTCCCAATTTGCGTTCGCCGAGGCTGTGTCCCAGCTGGCAAATAAACGCGAACGCTGTCCTAAACGCGCACGACTCGTGCATGACACACTCTCGGATCGGTCAAAACGCGTACTTGCGCACGAGCACGTGTGCGGTCACAGACACGCACACATGCACAGGTCTCGTTCACCGAGACCCGGTGCTATCGGTGTCATTATTAGCATGGCTTGATTTCCGGCTGGCTGGTGGTCGGTAGCTCGCCGTTCGATGCGAAGTCACGATGCGTGTACTGTGATCGTTGTGCGCGCATACACACACACACACGCGTTTAGGCACATGTGTAGTCTATCTACACATACGCGGTATTTCTGTAGTCTGTGGTAACGCAGAAGGGAAACTAAGTCGAAGATATTTTTTATCCATCGGAGATTTCGTTTTCGAGAGAATATTTGATCAAACTTGTCCATTTGTCCAGTAAAACGTCTGTGACGTTCTCACACAGACGTGCACGTGTACAGATACGAACATAACGCGTACGTAATCAGAATACGTGGGCATGTAATGCCCACAAAGTGTGTAGGCGCAGCGGATAAACGCTATGCACCTATGCACAACACCCACACCAATTATCTATCGATCGGCCGTGAGTTTAACCAGGTTCTACGAGCGATTCAGTCAGAAGTTCGAGGCGGCATTAACGTGGCATGCGTGTTTAAGAATCCTGGACAAAAGCTGCAGGATCGTGACACAGAGAGGATGGAGAACGGGATAAGTGGAAAGTGGACGACGAAAAGAATGAGCAACGCTGCGCGACGTGTCCGTAATACTCTTCACTTAGGCGATGCCCTTCTTCGACCGACGGCATCGTCGCATACTGAATACTTTATGCATTGGAATCCAACGTGGAACGAGAACGCGTGTGTTTGCCGCAGCCAGGGATACGATTATCCTGTTACCGGATCGAGAAACAAGGTTGACGTATGTTGAATAAACCATTCGGTGGACAAAGAAAATGAAAACGCGGAAAGGACGATCGGTGGCTCGGTTTGCATCTTCGACGCGGCAGATCGATCACCGCGAACCGACATGCTCGGCGGATTGCAGTCTCGAATTTAACGGAAATTCTGTTCGCCGCGGTGGCGAATTGGGTTTTTGCCGCGTATTGGGTGGCGTATTTTCGGGCAACTTGGAAAATGCGGGAATGCAACGATTTCGAACGAAAGCCACAGGTGAAAAAACGGGGTAATTTCGTTTTTGTTGATTTTGGACTTGTTAAAAGTTCTCTTTTTTTCAGAAATGTCCGATAAATCGTAGTGAACCAATAGCACAATGTATACTGTGAAACGTTCGAGACAGGCACAAAGGTGCACAAGCTGACGAAATTATTCGAACTCTTGTATTATATACGAATAGAATATATTATATCTTACGTATTGTACAATTGTATTTTCTATGTTTGAAGCAAAGTTTGCACAAAGATCTAACATTCATACACTCTATATGTATAAATCTCTCACATTGTGAAACTTTGTCTACGACGAAAGTTAAAAAGTTCAGATACTTTCGTGAGTCGGTAACTATATGCTAAAATCAAATAAAGAGGGAATCGAACATCAAAATTCTCATTCCCTCGCTCACGCGGAAAACACGATTCATCGCGTTCCTCTCGCACGATTTTGAAACAAACGTGTCTCGTCGCGCGACTAGATAAATCTACCGTATAAATTCACCGTGAAATAAATTTCGCACGGTATCTCATTGACGTAACGGGAATAAAAAGAGGACGTTTTGTTAGCTCATTGCTAATTAATTCGGCGAACACGAGCCGACATCGCGACAATTTCCAGCGAGCCGCTTCCGAATAATCGGCAGTGTTCGTCTCTCGATTCGCGCGGTCGAATCGGCCGACCAGCCATATATATACGCAGCAGTATATCTGATATTGAAATTCGGCCGCGTTTAAACGCCGCGTTTCTTTACAATATTTAGCCGAACGAAAATGAATGCGTTATGAGCGGCGGTAAATTTCGCAGCAGACCGTTTCGAAAGCGCATTCGACAATGCACGGTTCAGTGGACGCGATGAATGATATATTCCGCGCGGCCCGATAATTGATATAAATGTTAAGTTATTAGCGAATAATAATAACAATGGTAATAGAGTGAGAATCGACGGCGTTTCATCGGCGACAAATCACCGTAGCCGAAACGCGCACAATAGCTACGAACCGTCGACGGATAAATCCGTGACTTTTATCTCGAAATTCACGCGGCACGGTCGATACGGAATTTAAATAGATACGGATTCTTTGCGTCTCGCCTCTCTCGGGGAGAATGAGAATTTCAATCGCATAAGATTAATCAGCAAGTTTACTCGTGTCTTGTCGTTCGAGTCGGCAGAACACGACTGTCACTATCGAGTTAATTCTATTTAGAAAGTTACATCTATATATGCAGTTTTCTTCGAACAGGAGGACTAACATTTTTTTTTTGTTTCGTTCGAGACTTCATTTTTGAGAAGACGAAGCTCGAAAATTTATTAATTACGCTAAATACTTAAATTCTAACGCTAGCTAATTTCTAACTAGGATTGAAACTCTTCATAATTATTCCGTGAAAATTTAGGGAAAATTTTGTACTCTCTCTCCAGTGCTCATCGAAAGCACGATTCTATCACTAGAAATTAATTTCTCAAAAAACCTTGAATGATTTTATCGTATTGCATTCCGATTTGTTATTGCGACGATTAACATTCGAAGTCCGAGGTTACGACATCGTCCTCTCCGAATCCGCAGAGAACCCCTCCAGCACCACTACGCTCTGGCGAACCGGAAGAAAGATCTTTCTGCGAGAACTTTTTCAAAGAAGTTCGCCGACACGGAGGTTTCCAGCGTCGAGTACATCAACGAAGTTGGCCACTTCTCGCGAGGAAAAACACGGCGCGAGCCGCCTGCCTGCCCCCTCTCCCCCGATATTTACCGCAATCTCTTGTTAGTACTTTGCGATGGAAGTTGTAATCGAGTCCAGAGACAAGAGACACGCGTTCCTCGTCGCACGTAACTCGTTTATCGACGGTGTATTCTCCTGGTTGACGCGTCGGGCATGGAAAGAGGGAGAGCGCAAGCTAGCTATCGGAAACTCTTGCTCTCCACGGTAGTTCGTGGCACGGTCTCAACGGACAAAACCAGAAGTAATGGCATTAAGAAGCCCCTGAGAGCCAGAGACTGCAGCCGCCTAACTGTTAACCATCCCTTCTTGCCCCCTGTTCAATCCACGCCTCCCCCTTTTCAGATCGGTCTGATCACCGTGACCGTGTCAACGACGACAGTGATAACTTTACTACACGGGGTGTCCCTGTGATCACGGTGCTACCGATCACATGGTAGTTTTGCGTGTAACAGCGAGAGGAGGTAACATTTCTTTCACTAGCAAAGCTTTCAAAGTTTTCAAAAGTGTTTGAATTTTTGCAGCAGAATTTGAAGGAGAAAACGTGGAATATAAAAAGTACTTGTCTTCATAAAGATAGAATTCGAACGTGTTTAGCTAAAAATTGGCCTGATATATATATATATATATATATATATATATATATCGTTAATGCATTTGTCAGGTATAAAAAAAAAAACGTCTTGTCAAGAAATTTTATTACTTAGAATATTTTCTGCCTGTAACAAGAACCTCCAATTTCGAATCAGTCAAATCCAAGTGTACCTGACAAATTTTCAAAACCAAATTTTAAATGAAAAAAGTTACTTTTGCATACAGAGTCATAAATAGAATAGAATCATAACTGAATAATAGAATAGAATCATAATACTGATTGTACCACCTTGTACATCGAACAGATTGTGTTCACGACGCTTTAACCAGATCCGACTGGCCTGTTCGCTTCGAGACAGCCACACATCGGCTGGTGAGACGATCTTGTAAGGGTTGAGAATCAGATTCTTTTCCCGATCAAGTTGTACATGTCGAAAGAATCGTCGGAGCGAGGCGTCGATGTCGAGGCTGGATAATCACCTGGTAGCATCTGGCTTCGAATGAGTGACGCCATTAAATTTAACGAACGAACTTGCTCGATGGACTGAGGACTTCCTTTTTTCTTTCTTTTTCTTCACTCCTCTTTTTTTCCTTTTTCTTTTTCTTTTTTTTTTTTTTTTTTTTGAAAACGTGCGTAGAATAAGGGTGCGAAGATCAAGTGTGTGTGTGCGCGTGTGTGTTTAACTAGAGCCAAAGTAAAAGCCACCGTGTGAAATGTTCTCGTAAGAAGATATGGAATGAATTTCTTTTCAGAGTTTGTTTTTCGAAAAAAATGTAATTATTATTGTATTCAATGAATATCAATGACAAGTGACAATTTTATCACAAATTTTGTACTGGCAAAGTAATTTTTTCTTTTTTTCTTAAACGACGAGTCATATTGCTTCAGAGATATAAAACAGAGAAAGTAGAATAGCTGTCGCAATATTTAAAGAAATTTCTACTCAGATTCCATTTGTTCAATTAAAAATTGCACGAACAACGCGATAATTATCATTGCACTACTCCGAGTGAAACACGGAGGCACAAGCCTTCGAGCCCGAGGTATTACTTTTAAACACCACTCTTGGAATCGCTAAAGATACCTCTAAACACGGTTGCCAATTACCCAACGATCGACCTAATTACATCACTCGAGGAAGTTCGCCCGCGTTATCGAGACAACGATAAGATTTTTCGCGCGCTAGGTGGTCCGGATCCGTACGCAGGCACGAACTTACGGCACAGTTTACGAGCACTTTGTGCAAATTGGTGGTAAAGTTCGCGTCTTAATATACATTGGTTAAACTGTTCGACGAAGTTTGCGAACAGACGAAGCGCGATGCTCAGTCGGTCCACTTTGCCAAGCCATTTCGTGGTCGATAATTAATCTCATCTCGCAAAACCGTGGCTAAACAATTAGCGCCTAGCGTGCGAGTACCAGGTGACAACGAGATTTCTTTCAAATCTTCCTTCCGGCGATCGTCGTTGAAAAGAAAAAGAAAAAAAAGAGGAAAGAGAAAAACCCTCTAGGTTCGAATCGTTACGTGGCAAAAAGGTAACGACGGTGTCGATCGTCGTTGGAAACGTTTTCGCGCTCGAACGCAATTACCTCTGTCTCTCCCTCTCGTTTTCATTCTCGACCTACGTACGCTACGTACGCTTGTTTTTCTGATCTTCTTATATTACACCGGGGGGAGTCGTAAAAATCGCTGGGAAAAACTCGACGCTGCAAACAGTCGCGTCGCTGTTTATCGAGCTGTGATATTAAAAACAAAAGGAATTCACCGGCGGTAGCCGCGGCGATTGTCGCGTTCGTAATTGGATCGAGAAGTGTCGCTAATACGCGCGCCAAAATGGGCTGGAACGCAGACGTTAATAAAACCTAAACCGCTCGATATACGTTTCCCTTTATCGTATTAACTTCGGCGAGTTCGTTCGATGCTGTATTCTCTCGTTATCTTCCCCTCTCCTTCCGTTTTTTTTCTTTTCTTTTTTCTTCTTTTTTTCGTTTTTCGGTGGAAAGTAACGACGAGCAGGATAGCAAGCGAAGCAATGAATGGTTAATCGTCGAAAATTTTCTGGAGATCGCGTGGCACCGAGAACCGACTGCCCCGTTACGGCAGAGTTTACGAGGAACGTTCGAATGACGATGCTTCCAACTGACAAACTTTCATTACTTTTCGTCGGAAGTTAAGCCGAAAGCCAATCGGAAAACGATATCCGATAACGTAAATCTTCCGGTGCACGCCATCCACGGCATGGCGTGTGTGCACGCGGACGAGCATCGAAAGACACGCGAATTCGTCCGGCTCTTTGAATATTCTGCGACCTGCGGCGAGGAAAGGATAGGGGCTGTTACAGGGCGGTGCACGAAATCAAACGTTCTGGGGAACTCCTGGACATCACGTGATGCCGATATTGCGCGCGTGCAATGTCGTAAAAATTCATGGAATACTGGAATACTGGCTATTGTGGAAACGTAAACAGGCTTTTCGCCTGTTACTAGATTGCGTTATAAGAAATTTGTAGCCTGGAAGATGCAATTTGGCGAAGGCATCACGTGGAAATATCGACGGAGAAACGATGGTTCGAACCTCGAAGTTTTCGCTGTTCAGTTTGTTTATCTTTATTCAGCTTTCACTAGAACACTAGAACTACCGAAGAATACGTGAAGATCGTATCGAAGAAATTAAAGTGCAAAGTGAAGATGTTCATAATATAACAAGGGACACAAACTTTTGCTCGTGTGTTTTAATGAAAATTATCCAAGTCACTGAAACTACAACCTGCAGAGTTGTAAATCTGCAGAATTATATTCTCATTTCGACCACTTTGGTAGTTCTAGCGTTAAATAATTCATTCGAAATTAAATGCACGTTCGTTAAATAATCCCAATGAAAAATTCATTGCTCGCCATTAGGATCGATGATTATTTATCTGAATGTCGGGCTGAATCACGATTTCCATTATCATCCCGCCGTTCAGTGTCACGAGACCGCGATAGTAGTTGATAAAGACGACAACTGGAGATCATTAGAAAAAAAAATTTGTCCGTCTCGCAATCGAGGACTTCCGTTCGAAATTTCCGTTCGAATTAACGTTACGTAAACTCGCACGTACGAAATTTCAATTAATCGCGATATTCGTTTGACATGTTCGTAATGATGAACGCTGATGATTACAGTTGCGGAATTAAATAACGCTGTTTATTGGGTTCTAAATTTTTTACATGTTGCGCAGTGAAAATTTCAAAACATTAAGACATTGCATTTAAAACGTCCGCAATATTAAAAACACGAAGAATAACCACACGTAAATTCGAAATCTTCGACAATGAACATTTTTCATTTCAAGAGGAACTACCTTACTACGTACTACCCTAACTGAAGTTTTACATTTTATATTTTCCTGTCATCTTTGTTTTCGTTCTTTCAATGTAAGATAGCAAACGTTGTAATTTTATTTAAAAATTTAAATTTATTTAAAAACAAGGAGCTTGAAATAAGTCGGCGTGTCTTATAAGAACGAAGGAATAACAGGCGGAAAATTCGAGAAATAATAGATGAAAAATGAGGAAATAATAGATGTAACCAAGTTACCACTAGTTCCCGTTGCAACAAGGCCGAATAGAAAGTAGAGGAGAGGAAATACAGAGACGACGCTCGTGGGGAAGGAGAACGTTCGTGAACGAGTTTGGCGAAAATTCTAGAGCGCATCGTTGGGCGCAGGATAGAGCGAAATACATAAGACAGCAGTCTGATACCGCGTGTTCGCGATGGTTGTGCTCGTGCCTGGCACGTCGTGGGTCACGAACTTGCTATGCTAGCCGTATAAAACGCTCCCCGACAGAGAAAGGGTGGAGAGACGGACGTGGCGTTTCAGGAAAAGGAGAGGTCGCGTTTCACGAATGGACATCGGATCGTTGTCGATAAATAAACCATTCCTCGCATTTCTCCGTGCAGCCGCGTCCCACTGTTTTTACTTATGCGCACGCCACAAGACATCGGTCGAGAACGCGCAAATTACGCGGAACGCTCGCGGAGATCTCGCGCGAAACTAAAATGATGAATAATACAGGGATTTGAACAAAGAGAGAAATAGCGAAGGGAACGGCTGTGACATATGCGTCCGTTGAGTTTTTTTTTCTTTTTTTCTTTCCTTTTCTTTACTCCTCTTTTAATTGCAAAAGTTGCGAACCATTCGTGTGCGCACGAACGAGTTGTTCCACGAGATTTTATTCATTAACCGCGCAATTCTTTGCAACGCTGTTAATTTTTGCTTCCTGCGCCGTGATCGTACAACGATTGCGCAACGTTGCTTTATTTCGAGTATTTGTTTAAAATTCGTTACGTTTAATCGGGAAGATATCGAGTAACCGCGGGATTATTTCGATGGAAAGTTTTTTGTTTGGAAACAACAGTTGGTCGGTCGGTGATAAACGATTAATATTAATGGAATTTTTGTATCGGTTATCTATTAAGGCTGCAACGATCGATCGTTCGCGTAAAAAGGAGTACTCCCGGACTGTAGTCTCGGCAGCAATTACTGTCGGAGAATATGGTAATGGCGGATCACTGGGTGCCGGCTGCGAGACGAAAACACTGGTTCGTTAGAAAATTCTTATGTATCAAGCCCTGAAATATGAGCCCGGTTTACCCTCGTTCCGACCACGAGTCTGGCTACAATATTAAATCTCGGCGTTCTGCTTGACAATCCTCACGTCACCTAACCACCATCGCGTTTCCATCCACTCGTACCGAGTTGTTTAATAATGAATTCGAGACGTAGAAACTGATCGTCTAAAATATACGATTCACCGTGCACCCTTAACAATTGAGGAATTTCGAAATAAAAAGCGTCCGAGGGAACCGGATCGGAATATCATTCTTCTTGCAACGAACGATGCCATGGCTATTGCTACATCTAACAATGTCAGTAAAAGTTTCACTTGAATCACGAATTGTTGATAAAATTTCTTTTTAAATCTCGAGACAGAAAATTTACAATCAAGAACGTTTACAATCTACCATCCATATATATAACATGAAAAACGTTAAATCTATCCATCCAGATTTTGATCATTTTTATCAACACTTTCATCTAAATTGCTCGAGACGATTATTGCATTTAAATCAAAAAATTTTAGCAAGAACGTTGATTATGCATATACGTAGAAAAATGCAAGGAATTCATTTTGCCAGTGAAAAATCCGACTGTGACTTCAGTCCATCAATTTCACTAAATATTCCATCTTCACGCCCGAGTCTCTGCTTCGAACTGATCGGAAAATTTTGACAAGAATGTTCAACCTATTCTCTATAAATAACGCAGCGGAATTCATTCTGCGGGTGGAGTACACGAGAAATAATCGGACATCCGTTCAGTCAGCGGTGGCTGACGCGACTATGGCTTTAAGCGCTCGTATAAACTTCCAGAATTACGTTGGAATAATTAGTCGAGGGTTGATTATTCTCTGAAACGTTGGTGCGCCGACAATTCGGCGTGCCACGTCTCAACAATGCTCAAACTAGGGTTTCATTTCCTTTCTCTCTCTCTCTCTCTCTCTCTCTTTCTCTCTTTATCTATCTATCTATCTATCTATCTATTTATCTGTCTATCTTTCTTCTCCTTCTCCTTTCTCCCTCTGGCATCGTTTTCTTTTCTCTCCCCCGGAAAAGAAAAAGTAATCTCCGCGAGAAAAAGCGTCCGGATCGGCACTAGGTGTTCCAGTCAGGGGACTTCTTATTCCCGGAACAACGGTACTCGGCTATCGATCCTGCATCGAACGACAGCCACGACGTGTATTGATAGTCGTGGCAGCGGCGGCTTGTTTGCTCGAAACATCGAATTTTCCGTGAAAGTTTACCGCTCGTTCGCTCTCTCTCTCTTTCTCTTTCTCTCTCTTGGACAAAGAAGCTGGAGCCGGCTTACGCGCCGCTGAATAAACGGATCAACCCGGCCGCGTTCGCATCTCTTTGCGAGCTACTTAAGTTCTTTGCTCACCGCTGCACCATCCCGCGGCGAGGCCTCGTCGTTCCGCGTCATTATTCGTCGCGATGTTCGCAGAGAAACGCGGAAACGGCGTCGACGTCGACGGGGGGAAAACTTGGCCCGAGGAAACGTCGTCGCTGGAATTAGCGAGTTATAGCCTGTTTGAACAATACCAGTCAGTATTTTCGGAGATCCACGAAAGGATGTTTGTCGCGCAATTGAAATTCCTGAAATCAACCCTATCCCGTCTAGGGAGACTTTCTTCGCGAGATTTTCACGCGTTTGTTCTGCTAGGTATTGAAATTTCTGAGATCAGTCCTATCCCGTCTAGGGAGATTTTTTCGCGAGATTTTCATGTGTTTGTTCTGCTATATATGTACGTGGAAAGTTTTCAATTTGCGGGCGACTATTTTTTTTATAGACGTTGGAAATATTGCAAGAAAGTCTTCATACTATTCAGTAATTAACTGTTTGGTTATTTAAAATATTTCTCGAGTACAGGTTTTAGTTTTGTTTCATTTTGTTTTCAGTGGTCACTTCAATTGGGTGGGGGGGGGGAGAATAATTACAGATTGAAATATCTGATGAATATGACGTGTTATTTTCAATAAAGAATTCAATCGTTAAATCCACGAAATTACTTTAATTTCATCGATTGACCGTCAAATTTGAATTACGCGTTCAATTTGAATGTAAATTGTGAAATTGATCGAAAACCAGTGAGAGATCAATAATACATTAATAATAATAACAACGACAACAACGATAATAAATATGAACAAGAATTTCTAGTGCGCGAGACAATTGAAAATTACATGATATTTTTCAATCAGACTACATACGTGAAAGCGTTCCTCGATCGAGGAACAGTTTCCCATGGTAAACGAATCATTTGATTATGAAATGGAATTCCAAATAATTCAGAAATGCCTCTGTTCCAAATTTCCGAGCCCTCGACAGAATCGCGTTACAATAAAATCTAATCCGCCTCGTTTGCCGGGCAGGAATCCATCGAATTGCCGAAATTATTCCAGCGAAACTTCGTATACTTCGGACAATTATCAGAGGTTGCCACGGCGTTTCCTTAGGAACTTTGGCTCCGGATGGATCCCGCTCGCTCTGGGTAACTAGACTCGGCACGACGATGTTCAGATCTCTTATTTCCCGTTTGCCAACTGGGGGAGGGGGGAGAAAAAAAGAATTGTGTTCCGATGAGAAAGCACCGCGAAACTGCCGAGTTTACCTTTCAAGTCGCGGCACCGATGAAGTCGTCGGAAGTGGAATGGAGGACAAGAGCGGAACGAAGCGAAAGGGGAAGGGAGGAAAAGCGAGAAACGAGCCGGGTGAGGGGAGGGGAGGGACAGAAGCGAAACGAATTCCGCACACGCAGATGTGGAAACCCGAGCCTGCGAGCTTGGTACTCAAAAATGAATTTAAGCTGAACGATGGCTGCACGAAGCGCCGGAAACTTTCGCGGAAAATTATGTGAGATGCGCGTACACTCTCTGCCTAACGTGGGCCAGACGCCCTCCATCCATATTCCCGCTGCTCCCGCTACCACTTCCTTCTTCTTCGTCCTTTTTCTCTACTTTCCGCTGCTGGCCCCGCTGTTCCCCCTTTTGACTTTTCCCCGCAGCGGCGAAAAGAGGAAGAATCGCAGCTCCGAGAGCCGAGAGGTTTCCTCCAGGGGCTCGCCTCTATTTAATTCTCTTCTAAATGCGCGCCACAACTAGACGAATTTTCGTTTCCCCGATGGTGTGGTGTGCGCGACTATACGCGAACCCTCGGGTTATTTCTCGAGCTCGCGCGAGATATTTGGCGAGCGTGTTTGAGGCGGGAGATTCAAATGTCGTAACCGATGAAAGGAAGGAAGAATCCACACGTACGTACTATTTACGATGTAGAACTCTCGTTCTCATAGTCGTTTTTTTTCTTTTGGATATGTTATACGTATGTGCACACACGTACGAGGATTGGGCTAGGTTCTCGGTCAGATGTTACGGGAGATATTAAATGAAGAGCACGCGAGGAAAATGTGATGAGTCTATTTTCGTTGATTTTATGAACATTACGTCGCTTGGCGGTTGAAAATGAATATTTCAACAAATTCAAAGCGGTCGCTCAAACATTAATACAAATAAATGGAAACGTGTATTAAAATTATTAAAGACCGTGATTATCATGTCGTAAAATTTGTGTAATGATATTTCTAACAGTTTCTATTAAGTTACAGCGCATTTAGGACAAATTTGTGCATGCATTCGCGTTTATTACACCGGACGAGTGTTAGTGTGATAAATGAACACGAATATGGTTGAAATTGCAAACAAACGAGCATTCGTTCGTTTAGTCTAAGAAATCAAAAGTATTCCAATAAAATATGTATAATATACCAAGAAAATATAAATAAATTAACGAAATAATCGGAACGGGATATCATTTAACGAATTGGAAGATACAAACTCGAGTAATATGTAATAAATTCACAATGTTTCACGCAGGTAACAAATATCACTCTGCATAATTAATATCCGCAATATTTTTGAAATATTCTGCAAAAGATAAATAAATGGCGACCTGTGTTTTTCACCAGTGATCCTCAAATGAAATATTCGATCCGATCCCTATTCGACATAATCATTATTTCATATTTATTCTTGTTTCCTCTACCGGTGGAATAATTATTATTTCGCGTTGATTTTTATTTCTCGAGTCGGTAGAAAAATGTTGGTTATTTTGTAGCGG
The DNA here is from genome assembly GCA_032399595.1 of Tetragonula carbonaria. Lineage (NCBI taxonomy): Eukaryota > Metazoa > Arthropoda > Insecta > Hymenoptera > Apidae > Tetragonula > Tetragonula carbonaria. The sequence continues at coordinate 12,399,376 of JAUCRC010000003.1, forward strand.
CGATACGTACGATTTGTTTTTCTTTTTTCTACTTCTTAAAATTAGAAGCAGAGAGGGGAATAATTAAACGAAATAGCAGTTAACCAGGAGGTCGGGATATATATTTCATTAAAACCGCGTCACCAGTGCATACTGCCTTCGCTCCTTTGTCGCGTACTTCACGATTATTATGTTTTTACCGACGCGATCGGAAAAATTCTAATTGGCGCGGCTCTCAAATTAACCCGGCCGCCGGTTTTCCCTACTATCGCCGTGATTTATTATTATTCCAAGCTCGGCTCGCTCGTCGGCTTACAAGCCGAGCTCTTTCATCAGTCGATGATTATTATTTCTAATTATTACCGACAGCGAAGAGAGGAAAAATATATATAGAGAGAAAGAGAGAGAGAGAGAGAGAGAGGCGGAGGAAGAAGAGAAAAATCAGTAAAATACTCAAATAAATTCGTCGAGCGATATTTGGCCTCTTCGTCGCGTGTAATTGAACGAATCGAGAATTTCGTGTCCTCCGGCAACCCTATTATTTCACGTTTCGTCCAATCAATCGAACTGTACCGGCCAATTATAATTCGTACGAGCGATTTACGAGTACAAAAAGAAGAAAGAAGCGTACGAAAAATAGGGGGCATATTTATGAATCAACAACAAGTTCCGTTGTAGAACGATCCAATTGGATTTGAATTAAACCAGCCAATTTCGTATAACTTTGGCGAAATGAGAACGGGCAGGAGTTGGAAGCGATCCGTTGGTTTTAATTCGTCGACAAACGTAAATCGGCGAGAGAATCGATGAAAACGTTTGGAAAAGTAAAAGAAATTGCAAAATCTGTGTACTCGAATTAAGGTGAGAGGCAATTTCGAAATGGGTTACCGAAATAACACGAGGTTTTCGCTGGAGGAAACGGAAACACTTGGCCCGCCGGTTTTAATTGCACCGGTATTAATTTAATGATACCTCGATGAAAACTTTATTCAATTAACGCTAATGGCCTTCAAAGGCTCCGCGTAATTGAACGAGCTAACGTAAATAATCTTCCCATCCCCGTCCCCCGATCTTCGTATTCCCACGGAAAAACTGACGGAAGATCGTAAGTGAATCTTCGAGTGCCATTGAAAAAAAGAAGAAAGAAAAAAGAAGAAATACGATTATAGATGAAAATCACGCATAAAGGTAGAACTTTTCAGATACTTTTGAGAAAATTTTACGAAACTCGATAGATCCAGAATTGAATCAAATTATGAGTTAACGTGTGGGTTATATACTTCCGTTCAAAAGTTTTAGGACGCAGCAAGAGATCGGTTAAGTTTCAACAAGAATTTACAAGAATGTAATTTCGCGTAAATAATTCAATTACGAAACTGCAAAGAGCAAGAAGGATAACAAACATCGAATGTGTGAATAAATGAAAGTAAACAAATATGTATATTTAAATTTATTTAAATACCGATGGTCATTTTTCGATGGTGACATGGTAACATCATTGGTTACCAGAGTGAGATATTGCTACAATGCAACGTCATCGAGTCTTTGCCGTGAATAATGAAATATTTTAATTATATGTACATATTTTATAATGTATTTACTATACAACGAAGCACTTTAATACAGTGTAACAATACTTTTCAGACTCGTCGTTGTATATATTATTTAACCTCTGTCCAATTTTGTCCCAAGTCACCTGAACAGAGACATGCACGTACGTGTCCATGTAATTTTTCGAAAACAAATCCGCCGCTGTATATATCCGAAAGTTGGTGTTTGACTAGGTTGTAAGTTGGTTGTGTACACGATATAACTAGTCCCTATTTTGTTTGGCCTGGACTTCATTCTATTAGCATCTAACAACGTTCCGAATAATCCTGGGCAAAGAGGAGGCGACAGAGAAATTCCCGTTTCATCAACGAGTCACGTCAAAAGTGTGTCGCTAACCGAATTCGCTTGATTGTGCGCGGGACTCGACGCAGCTGATGTTCTGCAGCGGAATTATTCGCTGTCATGGCTCTGACTCATTGTAACATTCATGGTCTCTCAGGCTGCCGCTAAGGGACAATTTCGAAAATAGAATCAACTTTGCCGTCACGCTATCTCGTGCAGGCTACATCTCCGGATACCAAACTTTGACACTCTGTAAAATAATTGCGCACGCTTCGGTAAGTGCTGTTTTTCCTCCGAAATTCGCTTTCAAAGTTTGATAACGCGGCCGCGCGTCGGCCTCTGTCGATAAATTATGATACTTTTCTTCACTTTCGTCTCTCATGCTTTGACGAAATATTTTGATTCCTCGTTTAATACCCCGTTGATCGCTTTCACATCGAAAAGCACAGTGTTGTACGAATTCCCGCACGAGTGACATTATGTTGCAGAATGTCTCGTCCAAGAAGTACGTGTATTACGAATAATATTTCGCGACAAGATACACGTGTGAAGGATTTATTAGTAATAATCATTAATAACTTATAATCATCAGTCAATTTTTTGTCTTTCGTTTTCCTTTCTTTCAAAACCGGAAGAACTGAAATTTCAATTTCCACGCGTGACACACACACACACACACACACACACACACACACACAGCTGTCCAATAAATTCCGAAAAATAAACCAGTACGACCGTGGACGAACCAATCGTGAAATAGTCACGCGTTGCAGCAAGAGGGAAACATTATCGCTCGACGCTCACGAACGCGCCTTTAGAAACGTTGAAAACGAACGAGCGAAGAATCCGTGAAATGAAAAGCATATCGACGAGCTTTCTCGCGGACGGAACGCGCGCCAGAATCAGAAACAAGGCTGGCAAGCGGAGAGTTCGAAATCCGTCGAACGGGCGAGGATTTAATACAGCTCGCTGCATACTAAATCTGCAAGGGCAGAGGAGCGTCGGTTGCGATAGGGCGCGACGTGGAACGCGAAATGGCTTGGGTAGAAAAAAAAAAGAAAAAAATAAAGGGGAAACTCATCGAAGTTCCTGGCTGCTGGTTCGCTTTTACCCTCGATCGTCCGTAAAGGGAACACCAAGGTGAGAGGGGGGGGGGGAGGCGAGAACGAAAGGAGAAAGTGAACGAAACAGGAAACGAGTGAGTAGGAAAGAAAGAGGACGAGAGAGAGACAGAGAGTGGAAGGAAAGGGAGCATTCTCTGGAAATCCTAGAGCTGCTTGTATAGCGGCGCTTCTGTTACCGGAGGGGGAAATCGGTATCGTTTCGTTTAAATCCACGTCGTTTTACGAGCTACCGGTGCTGCAAGGAATGAGAGAGAGAGAGAATGAAAGAAAAAAAAAGGGAAAAAAGAGCGGGAAACCTTTCACGAGACGCCAGGGCTAGCTCACGCGCACTCCTCCGCCAATGGTGTTTATTTTAGAATGCTTCGTTCGTCTCCGTAAATGCAATTACGGTCTTCCTGCGGGAATCGATTATCGCATTAGGTTATCCCGTGGACGATGCATCGGCTTCTTGAACTGCGGGCATTTAAATGGAAATATTTTCGGCCGGACAAGGTCCGCATTATATGAATATGAATATTTCTTTTAGTTCTGCAGTACGTCCAACGAATTCAATCGAATTCATAATTCCTGTAATAGAAATATACGTGCTACAGAAAGGAAAAAAATAGATTTTATGATATGAATTGCTACTCGCACTTCACTGCTTGCACTTTAGATTAATCGGTAGCAACGTTCTGCAGTTGTCTATGTAAAATTATTTAAACAATAGATAAATACGTAATAAATGATAAATAGATATAGAATCAACAATATAGAATCGTAACTAACTGTTAACACCGTTTTCATATTTCTGGATTGTTATAAACTGTTATACGAAGATTTTCTTGTACCGTATTGTCACGAATACAATAGAGTACAATGTCTGACCATACACCGTCACATTCTACTTACTCTACTATTACTCCACCGCTGAAACTTCTCATGCAGTTAATCTAGTAATAAAATATTAACGTAACAGCGAAGATGGAATAAATCGGAAGATAACTTGCACCAATATTTGTTCAAAAATTCATAAATTCCGCAGAGTATAAATGTCGTATAAATTTCGCGCAACGAATGCTAACACACGACCGAAATATTCACAACGAGCGCGAACCGCGCGAGATCGATAATAAATACTAAACATTTGTGCGAAGAACATCGTGAAGCACGATTCTCTCTTGTATCCTCGCTCGGTGTCTCTTATTTCACGAAAACGAATAATTCTCCGCGACATCGTTGGCTACGCGCCCGTAAGTGGAGGTCACCGGTTTCCTCAACGCGCTCTAACACCCGAGAACTTTGTTACAAATGTCAGTAGAGGCGAAATGTAAAAAGTCCGCGTAAAGGGTACACTCTTGACCTAGTTCCGACCCGCCCGCCCTTTTAAATTAGTTCGCCAAACAAGAGGAGCTAGCTAGAGCGACGGGAGGAAGAAAGGTGCCGCGGGAAATGATATGGGAGGTGTGTGTGTGTGTGTGTGTGTGTGTGTAGCTGCGTGTGTGTAGCTACGAAAAGGGGAACGACGAGTAGCAGAAAGGGCAGGACTCGTAAGACAGCAATCTACAACACGGTCCACCGAGAGCTGTAACGCCACTAGAATCGAACTTGTAATAAGGTACATCTCGCCCACTCACCAGAAGTCGATTGCTCCTTAGGGACAGCAACCCTGCCTCGCGTTTTTCTACGCTTGTTCCTTCTATAACATTTCGATATTGTTCGTTTGTGAATCGACGTGTACGTGAAACGTGGAAACCTCGGAGAAATTACGGTGACGCTTCGAATTTCATTACTTCGCATTATTGATTCATTCGCCGTTTGTGCAATGGCGGATTTTTAACCGAATGAAACTTGCATTAACGCTACTCGTACAATTTGTTTATTTGTTAATTATTTGGAAAATATGAATAAGAATATGTTTAATAATAGTAATTATTTGAATGTGTTTCATTGCAATGAGTTTCATTGTGAGAATACATTTTAATGGTTATTACTTAGAAAATATTAATTAAGAATATACGCTTCCTGTTGTAATCACTGTATCGGAAATAATCACGTCGCGACAATGCTGGTCAACTGTGTTTCAACTGTTCGTTATTCATTATTGTAGTCAGTTATTCAGTTGCTTTATTCAATTTAATTACCAATGAAATCGATTTCACGAGAGAAGAACCTGTCGAACGAGATCGTTTTCGGACATCATGCGTATTTCCGTTTCTCGAAATAACCTTCGGTATTTTACACATGTGCGCGCGCTAAACACGATGAAAATTAATATCTCCGGTTTTTCTCGTCTGAATAGATCTCGACGGACGAATGGCGTGCATTCTCTAGCAGCTAGCTCGATAATTGATCTATCAAATACACGTAAATCTATCGAAAAGTGGAATCGGGAGCAGATGTGCCCCTGCAATTGTCGCTTAAACGAGAATGCAATAACTTGGTCGCGAGGAGACGCGGGAAACAGTCCGAGAGGAAGATTAATATCGATTCAACGAGTCGAAGCTGAGGGGGCAGGGTGATCGTCGTCGAACAACTGAAGGACATCAAAGTATATCGGCAAGGGTTTTCGCCATTCTTGCCCTAAGGATATTACGAGGAAGAGGCAAAAGAGCAGAAAAGTTGAAATAATTCCGCGCCGGGGAAATATGGTACAATCTTCTTTGTTTAACGGAATACCGGAACGACCGACCAAATACTGGAATGATCAAAGAGATCAACCCGAAGCACCGTCGGATCTTTTAAGAATTTATATTGTCTCATTTCGAGTGTTTATTTTTAATTACGTCCGTATAAAAAGGGGTTTCAGCGGGACCGCGAAATTCTTGATTCCTTTAATATTTTAAGTCCGATGGGTTCTCCACTTGAGAGAAGAAAGAGAGAAAAATAAGAGAGGAGAAAAATATTTTATATGGAAGTATCTATTGCCTTCGAATATAATTATCGAACGATTTATTTAATACATCTTTCATGCTTTGCTTTTATTCAGCCATCTGTTCAAATGGATTCGATTGTTACCGTGTTAAATCGCATGATCTGCTTCATTGAAATTTGAATAACAAGCATAGTTTATCTCAAATCAAACTTTTAGAATATGGTTAGAGATACATATCTCAATCGCCCTAATGTGTATAGTCTTTGCAGGATAAATTTTCATCAATCTTCAATTATTTATTGATTCATACTGATCAATATTAGGCATGTATCAGTATCCAAATAGATATCTTTTCCGAGTGAAGTATTTGGATAAATATTCCTATTTGACAGGAGTTACACATGTACAATTTAATACCGTATATGGCTGAAATAAAAGCGGAGACCAAAATCGGATTAAGCATGTGCCATTTGAAATATATCTTATATATTTATATACGTGTCCAAAAGAATTCACGGACGAGTAGTGTAAACTGTATTGCATACGTTTTCTTATTTATTCCACGTTGCTGCCATTTGTCTTAACCTAACCTTCCGTTTTTCACTCTCGCCCCGTATCTCGGCTTTCATCAGACTGAATTGTATCATTGTCTTTGCTTCAGGAGAGATCGAATCATCCCCTTTTCGTGTCCCACCCTCGCTTCGCATCCCACGTCTATCGATTATTCAAACGTCTATTTTTACTTGTAACGTGAGTCGAGCCCACTCACGAGTCACTTGCACTAAACCCTCTGTCGATTATATCATTCCCAGCACACGTTTCTTTTTTAACATTCCCGCGCCAAATTTTAATTGTTACCCACAGTCCAAATTGATATCTCCTTGCTGGAAAGGAAAAAAAGAAAAAGGGATCTCGAAGGAATGCAGGATCATCAAACGTGGAATGTTCAGACTTTGATTCAACTGGCAGAAGCGCAGAGTGTGCCGCAACAAAGGTGCGTTACGAGAGAAACAAGAAGAAAAAATAATGGAAAAGACGTACACTTTGTGAAAAACGGCAGATAAGGGAAAGACTTGGCAATGGCGAAGGGGTCCCTGGTGTCAGTCTTTCCTCACGCTGCGATGCCTCTTCTGTTTTTATTAAAAGCTTTACTCTCTGTCTCTCTTTCTCCGCCCTCCCATCATTCATCGTTCCTCTTTTCGTCGTATAATATTACTCGTTCTTTTGAAAGTGAAAAGCAGGACGAATGTCGTCTAAGAGACTCAATTCTTTGGCGACTTTCGTGCGACTTTCAAAGCGAACAGAACGTGAATTATTTCGATGAATAATCATCATCTCCGTGGTATGCACCGGTGCCTCTACGCCAGTTTCTCGTCTTTAAAGAATCGATTTACCGTCGTTATCCTCTCTCTCTCTCTCTTTTTCAAAAAAGGGAAAGAAAGAAGACGCAGATCCCACGATCAGGCTTTGAGCCATTCTTCATTGAAGACGCCGCTGCGTCTGCGAACCTTACACGTGACTGCTCTCTCGTTAGGAACAAGCTGCTGGTCTGGTTTTTCGTTCGCAGAAACCTCCCCTGATTTCTGTGTCGCGTCCGCGAAAACAGTTAACGATATTCAAACAAACCTCTGCCTCGAGAATGCTTAGGTCTCGAAGCTGGATGAGACGTGGATGAATGTTTTGATATCAATCTTCAACCACATGATCAGAATTTTCAGCGGATCGCGTGCTGACAGAAAGCGTTTCTCGATGGTTTCAACGTACGTTTTCTTCCAATCCAGATCCAATCGTATAAATTTCAGAATTCTTCTATTTAACGATAGATTGACTACGAATTTTTATCAATAGACCGAGGACTTTTATATTTTTGTCAGAGTGCGGTTAAAAAGAAAAGAAGAAAGAAAAATGAAACCGGAGCAGAGATTACTTTACAATTGCATTATATTGTACAACTGTCTTTTACGTACATTCTGTGCATTTTTAAATGCATTTCCGGCGTTAAAGCAAACCCACTGCCACCAACGGAGGATAGCTTGGCTTAGAATATTCGATAATTATCGCCGAACGCACGCGGAACACCCAATAACGAAAGCAACAGAAATTTCACGCAAATTTCTCCGCGAAATTCCTACCATTCCACTCGATTAATTTCAACCCTCTCGCCGGATATTCTAACGAAAGAAAGAAGAACTACGACAGACACGTACACACATATCCATTCACTTTTTATATCATCTCGATCGACCGATATTTTCGCGAGGCGATTCTAAATCTAACGGGCACGTTACCCCGATCCCGCGACACGCATCTCTGACGTTACTTTCGCCGCGCCGAGTATATTACGTAAAACCGTTAAACGGAATTACCCCGCGTTGACAGATGCAAACGGGATGAAACTGTCCTCTCGCGTTCGCCGGCGAAGTCCATCGAATGTTAATCGCATAATCTAATATTTACCCTTGCCTGTACGACGCCGCGTGCACGGCACTTTTTTCCTCACCCCTTTTTCCTCTGCATCGTGCGCGCCGCCTTTGATTCCATCGCGCTCACGTTCTACCTCTCTCTTTCTCTCTCTCTGTCTTGGCCGAATAACTCTCGAATCTCGTTCTCACGTGCTACCGTTGAGCGCATGGCCGCTACTTCTATCGTTTCGTGCTTGCGGTCCTTTCGCAGCGAGGAGTGGGAAACAAAGCAGAGAGACTGGCTCCGAGGGCAGCAGGGGGTAAAGGTAATCCCTATTGTTTCTCCTGTCCCATAAATCCTACTAGCCGCGTCGCCTTTCCGCCTCCTGTGCTTCTGCACCTCTCCTCTCTCTCTCTCTCTCTCTTCGCTCTCTTTATCTCTCTTGCGCACTTCGGTTTACCGACAACACACCCCCGCACACACCCGCCAACCTGCTACAACTCCCGCTATTCTCAATCCCCTTGCTACGCCTTTCTCGGCGGCGTGCTTCGTAAATCTCGGTCCAGCTGTGCTTTACGGCACACATGTACTTCCGGGAAGAATACAAGCGATCCTATCTGCGATTCCAAGGGACCTCGTCCCACCACCCCGTGCCGGGTCGCTCGAGATGGTTAGGTTAACGCTCGATCCGTGAAACGTCAGAATCTCTCTCTCTCTCTCTCTCTCTCTGCTATCGAAACGACGAAACACGATCAAGAGCGAAACATGGAAATTTAACGAGAGTGAATTTTAGTTGCAGATGGGTTGGTTGATTCAACAGTGGATTGTAACGATAAGGGAACCGTGGCTTTATAATTGTTGCGAAGGAGAAGGAGTAAAAATTGTTTTCAAGAGGAAAGGAAAGAAGAAACACTTGATGTAGCTACTAGTGCGAATTATGAGAACGTTAACTACTTTCAAATCGAATGGCTTTGATTTTCTGACGACGCGCGACGACAGTTAGTTAATTGAACAGTAGCAGGAACGAGAAGGTTTTTATTTATCCTCGGATCGTATGATTTGAATATTCTTCTTTTGGATATAGCTGACCGCTTTTGAAAAAAATTTTGTCGCGGCACTTCGAGTTTTCGTGTCCTGTTTGCACGGGGTTGTTTACGATCCATAACGCCTTCGCCTTCGTCGAGCCACTTCAGACTCGCGAGCCACGTAGAAGGGGTTGTTTTTTTTAGCAACACCGAGCCAGGATCGCTACTAATTTATGACGTTAAATTCTGACGTCTTGTTGCGCCTCGCTTGTACCTTTTTTCAGCTCGTACATTTATCACGGTGGTTTATAACACACGATCGCACGCTTTTGTTTCTGAAATCTACGGAAATGTAACTGTGACAATTTCCGTCTCTCGAATGATATACGTATTTTAGTATGCCAGTGGAACGTTTCTCAGTGCTTCTCGCGTTTTTATTTATTTCATTCGTTTTTCTCCTTTCAAGTCTATTGAAATATCTTCCGAATAATTTAATCGGCGATTCAACATCAACTAACGTTCCGGTCCAGAAGTTAGCTAGTAATTGACAATCAAAACATTCTTTTTACTAATTTCATTATAAAGTACGTAATTAATATTCAGTTCACAGGTAAGGACAAATTTAAGAGTAAATGTGAAAACTGATGTTCACAACATCATCCCTTTATTTCGTACTTTATTTCCCGTAAATAACAACGTTCATATTGCCACAGAAATTTCAAGCAGATCCGCCTCCATTTCACTCTATGAAAATTATTAACATTTATTAATTAATCCCGGTCTCGAAGAGGAACGCAACTAACCGATGTTCTTTTCATTTGCAATTACAGATCGAGGATGCCATGCTGATGTTCGATAAGCAAACCAACAGGCACAGAGGTGAGTGAATTTCCCGATTTTCTCGAAAGAAGAGTAGCCGGGGTAGAACGAGCCGGATTCCTCTCCCCCCGCATATACAATAATTCGATACCCGTGGGGCGGTAATTGCTGTTTAATCACCGGTAATCGTTAAAACGCGAGCTCGTTCGCGCCAGAGGACTGCTGACGTCGTGCTTCGTCCGCGGGCGAAATTTCGTTGTGCATTCGCGGCTCGTGCGATCTATGTGCCCGTGTGTGTGTGTGTGTGCGTGTACGTGTGCGTGGCACGCAAGTTCGCCGCCCCCGCGCAAATATGCTGAAAATATGGTCGAGACTGTTCTCTGTTTAGCGAGTCAATAATACTGGCGTGTTTCGCTCGCGCGGATCGCGCACCGGGTAATTAACGAGCCGGCTCGAAACTATAATTAGTAATTACGATAATACGCGCGCGCGACGCCAATGCGCCAACGTCGGTGCAGTCGAAGATAAATAACATTAATTTGACGCTGCCGATCAAACGGACCGTTAATCACGACGGTGATTGCGTGATTCAACGTTAACGCGCGCCTTTCTTGCCTCCGATTCTGTCGTCACGACCCCCCGACGAACGCGTCCGTCACCTAGGAAAATTCTTACGATCCGTTTTTCAGCGATCAAACGTCGACCAAACGAGATCACGGTCGGAATTTCTCACAACGGTGGAACGTAAAGAACGTTTCAAATCGATTCAATGACTCTGCTTCGGATAATTTTTGGTGTCTGAGAATCGAACAGTTTTCTAGTACTTTCGGCGAAATTTGAGACTATAATATTTATAAATTTGGATATAATGAGAGAATTTGACTTTCCCTCCCTCGAGTTAGGTTCGTAAAAATACGAAAATGCATGAACATTCACAGTCTGCGGGGATCAAATATCAAGTGCGAAATGGAAACATTTTTTTGATACGATTGCACACGTCACTTAATTGCACGATAATATTCAGTAGAGTAAAAATTTCCCTCTTTTATTAGACGATTTTATTATGTATCAGATGAGATACAATCGGAATTGTCCATCGGAATTGGACCAGAAATTCGAAGACATCGATCACAGGTACATGTTATCAATAGACGCGGGAAAATTTCACGAAATAGCGTAGAAACGCAACAGTCTTCGAGTTCCAGAGTGGATCGCGCCGAGCATAACAACCGCTCTAGATCTTAGCGGGGCCGGTTCGACGCGAAGCTTCCATTCAGGTGCGATTAACATAAAGAATAAAGGAAAGCGACGCGTGCCAGGAATCGAAACGGCGGGCATTTACATCCGGCGCGCGTACCGCGTGTACAAACGACCGGAAGAATTTCGCTCGCGGTGGGAAAATACGAAAAATGTAAATTCATCGTGGCTCGATTAGAAGCTGAACGGGGGATTGTGTAAAAAGCGCGCGCGCGCGAGAGAGAGAGAGAGAGAGAGAGAGAGAGAGAGATAGAGAGAGAAAAGAAACGGGGTGGAGGGGTGGTGGAGAAGGGAGGAGAGAGAGGAAACCGGAACCGTCTTTGAAATTTGCATAACACCATCTGTTATCGTGCGCTTTCTTTCGAGCCCAGCCGAAGGTCGTTCCGAATGTCTCGCGCGGCACCCCACGTTTCCGTCTTTAGCGTAACGATAACGCTAGATTGAGAGATAAACGACCGTATGAATAAATCGTTGCGAAAGTGAAACGAACAGCACTATCGAGGTGGCGCTGGTTTTCGTTTCCAGATTCTTCCGATTGGATGGGGTTTTGTAAATGGGTTTTCCTTTTAACACCAGTAATTTGTACACTGTGGCTACTGTGGATGATTGATACGACGAGCCGCTCGTCTGAGTCGTTTCGTCGAAAGAATTCGAGGTAATGTGATACTTCTTTCAAAGTGTCACGGAATTTCAATAAAGTTTTGTAACTTAGTGCACATGTTTACCAAGCTAATGAATTATATAGCCTGGCTGAAGAATAAAATCGCAATCTTTCATTCAGAGATTTAACAAGTTTATACATATAAATGAAGAAGAACTTGTTGAAACGGAATTGATATCTTTCAGAGAAGTCAGTTTATATAAACTTGCACATACAAGCACATATGGTATCATACACACGCGTGAAACGTTAAGAAATTTTCTCAGCAGAAATCCACACGTATGTACAGATCAAACAGAGACGATGGAATCGATGTATCAATCCCGGAATCGAACGACACGACGCACCAGAATTCAACGTTCAGGATGAATGAAATATCAGGCTGCTAGACGCAATATATACACACACACACACACACACACACACACACACACACACACACACACACAAATACATACATATATATATATATATATATATATATATACCACGGACGGTGGATGAAGTTTCGCCTGTTCCTCGTAGGAAAACGGGATGGAAACAAGAGGAAGGAAGCAAGACGGAATACGAATGGAAAGGGGTCTGGGCTGTCGCGAGGTTGGATCTATTCACGTCGGGTTGGTTGAATGGAGTCGATAATCGTCAGCGATCGAGGTGCCCCACCCGGCCGATAATCGGCCGTCTCTCTATCTTTTTTAACGGTATCCGTACCTCTTCCTTCTAACCGTGCGGCCCTCGATTCGTTTCCCGTCCCCCTCTGGCTCTCCAGTTGGAGTGCCTGCCGGGATCTCGGTGATAGATTCTAATATCGCTTATGAAAAATAGGGGCAAATGGGATATGAAAGCTGGCTCCCTTCAATGCCACGGGGGTCTATCCGCCGCCTCGAGGAGCGGGGAAGAGAGTAAAAGAGAGGTTTAGCCACGTTCAAGGGGTGAGAGGATGGCAGGGGAGGATACCAGCCGTGAAAAAGAGGGAAAATTCGCGTCGCACGTCGCCGGCAAACGGTCGACACCGAGGAAAGGAATAGGTGAAATAGCGGTATATCTCTGGAGAAGAAAGAGAGAGGCGCGGGTGGAAAATCGAGGAAGGAGAAAGAAGCGAGAGAGAAAGAAAGAAAGAGAGAGAGAGACAGGTGGAAGAAGGATGGCTAAGGCTCTTTCAAAGCGGCGCGTAATCTCTCTCGCGATGACATCTAATACCATCCAACGTCGGACGAGTCTGTGAACCTCAAACCTCGAACGTTACTGCTCTCCGGCAGATTTCACAATATGGTACTTCCATAGCCGGTCTCTGACCCCTAAGGGGATTATCGTCGGATTTTCTGTGAACGATGCGCGAACAGCGGGCTGCTCGGACGCAATCAACGGGACACCGGTCGATGGATCTTATCTTCTCAGTCCTCTCCGTCGCGTTGCGGAGTTTCACGATCGCGAAACGATACAGCCGAGTACGCCCTTCGACTGCTTGACTCGGTTTTGAAGAAGATTTCGTTTCGTTATCGAGTTACTTAATAACTGCGAGTATTTATTTGTAATTTTGAGAGATGTGATAATTATTTTCCGATAAGGTATTCTATTTTACTACGATGTTTGGACGATTGTTGTACAGTAATCTCTAATACATATTCTTGAAATCTAGAATCTAAATCTACGACCTAGATATCGTTGTAATTGATGAAATCGGAGCTGAAAAGTTAAAAAGCTGGGTCAATTGAACTGTAATATCTAGAAAAATTCTTTCAACAAGAATAGCTCCAAAATCCAGAGTTCAATTCGCCGAACGAGGACCGACAGTAACACAGAGAATCGTTCTCCTGCACGTCTGAAATCACGAAACATACGTCGATGACAATATAAAAGGAGTCTCGGATCGTTCCACGAATCACCGAGATTGTTTCTCGGATAATCGTTGATTCCTCGTCACGACCATCGCTCGTTCAAGGTCGTTCGACGATGCTTTCTAACCCAGATCCGATTTCGATTGGAACGATTCAGAACCGACGCTAGGATGACACGAAGCGGAACAACGAGCCACCAGCCCTGAGCTGCTTGCGGAATTACAAAGAGAGAAGAGAGATCGTTGTCGATGGTACCGTACCCTTTGCGTTCAAATCCCTGAAGAAGTTGAACCCTCCCGTTCTCTCTCCTTTATCCACGCCATCGTCGTCTTTGTCACCACCACCACCACCACCACCGCCATCTTCACCACCGCCATCAGCACCGCCAACGCCACCATCAAGCCCTGAAAGAAGAATCCGAGCGTTTCCGGACAATTTCGAGTCCCGCAGCAAGCTATGATTTCCACGCGGATGGGCAGCCGGTGCAATTGCAGCAAAGCGTGTCTTCTCTCTGCCGTGCTAGCCTCTCCGGCGAAGAGGCGCGACTATAGCTCGGAGGCGCGATTATCCAAGCTTGGCTGGCCAAAGGATTTTCTCTTCGTGAGCTCCACCCTTACGCGGGGGAGGATGGCAGGGTGAGAGGACAGGGAAGGGGCACCTATAAGGCAGAGGCAAGCCACGGTTCCGTAGTTTCGCCTCCGCCTACACACGTCTACCTACACACAGTCTAACTACACGTGCGCGTGTGGCTACACACACACAGGCGCGCAAATGCAAAGACGAACGCAGATATAAGGTGTATTTACACACACGGGAGAAGATGGGATATAGTCGGTCAAGTGTATGGTACAGGTGCATGGGTGTGTGTTGGCGCGTGTACCTTGTCATAAATTGCTGGCACATTGCTGCTGGGTGGAACGTATGTGTTCCTGCATCGGCCAGAACCGCTTCCACCGGTCCTTCTTGATTGCCTACCGGCGATGGTCCAAAAGAAGGAGTTGCCTACTCATGCGTGAACACACGCGTCAAAGGGACGCGCGTCCAGCTTCTTCGATCGTTCATTGAATCTCTCTCTCTCTCTCTTCCCTGTCGTTCATGCACCGTCGGCGATCGGCGAAGATTCGAGGCGGCCCCCGAGGAAAGTCGCGCCCAGCGAGCTTTATAGAGTCGTTCGAACGATCGTTCTTTTCTGAGGGGAGGCAAGGCGTGGACACGCGTTTTTTTCTGATACAGTCAGCGTTGTGTCGAGGCATCGCGCGACCAAAGACTTTATTTTCCTTCAAATTTTGATCTTACACTCATTTTGAAAAGGGAGGAGAGACTGACTTTGAAGACGCTAAAAATAAATTTAAATGAAAGTCGTATATATACAAAGAGACTGGCAGAGTTTTATGTAAATTCACAGTTTCGAGAATGTAACTGGAAATAGTAGAATTATCGGTGAAAATTTTTTATTTTTAGAAAGTACTGTAACGTATTTATATCTGTACAATTGTGTACTTCAAAATTTCTTACAAGTGTATCCGCAGTTCTATTGACAAGAATTTTTACAGACGTTGTTCAAACTTGAAATATTTTTTAACGTTAAGAGAATACGAACATAGGTAGAAGAACGCTGCAATGTTAACTGCGTAGATCCTGGAAATTTCCATGCTTCTGCACGTAGAAACTCAAAGTTATTTGAATGAAAGATCTGTCGATGTTTGATTTAGCGGCGAGAATATCTTGCTGTTTGAAGATTTGAACAAATGCTAACGAGATAATCACTTGAATGTTAATGTCTCACGCGGGGATTCTACTTGACGGACGTCGTCGGAATTCGTAATATCGATAGTACGTAACTATAAAGGAATATCCGTGGAAATCGCCAAAGGAAGAACAAGCTAAATACGTACACCGCAACTTTTCCACTTTTAATACACAACTGCGTTTAATTTTTGTCTGAATTATTCAATAAGCAGCTCGTACGTCAATGCGCCGACCATTTGTTATGTCGAAGCATTGCGTGTCAACGTCTATACGTGACTAGAAATCCAGCATCTTTAATTAAATTTTTCTTTCTTCTTTTTTTTTCTCTCTCCCTCGAACACGCTCACTCAGTGATTTTATATTTAAACGCAAAGAAACTTCTTTCGACTCCCAACTAATAAAGGCTCTGTTAACCGTTCAAAGCAACGTCGTTAATTTACTGTCAGAAAACTTGTAACCTGTTCGGTTCTCGAGCATTATGAGCATTAGATGAGAAACGAGGACAAGTTAGAGTACTCATCTAAACAATAAAGCAAACAGACAGATGTATTATCGATTAAAAATTACGTTTATCTTTGTTTATTTTCCACTTTTTTTCGCTTTTGGAAAAGGTACGCTCTTTATGTGAATTCGGTGATTTTGTGATTCGACTTCTGTCTTGCCTTTCATATTTTAGTTTTAACCCATTGAAGGCGAAGCGATGATCTATCCTGATATTTCAGTTTCCTCAAATTTTCTAAAATTATGGAACTGATGATAAAGATGCAAATTATTTTTTTCACAAATAATCTTAATTGTAAATAGAACAGATTGAAAAGAATTGCAACTGAAATATTGCATTAACGGTACGTTACTTAGTTTAATGGATTAAACGCAACGCAACACGTATGGCATATGCTGTGTTGTAATAGTCATTAATTACGTTTCATTAGTTATTCATACGTGAATATTCATGCGGATTTTCATGCATTTACGCGAAATCTAAAGATACAATGAGGCAAATAATATGTGTATTTATATAACGTACAAAAAGTACTCGTTATAATTTTTAGCAAGTTTAGTGATATACAACTGTATAATTTAACGTAATTGGATACAAAAAGAATTTATTAGAACCAAAGAAATATTAAAGAATAACGTTTCAATAATATCTCCAATATTTTAATACTATGTAATATTTTTCAAATCGTGGAAAGTGTAAGATGCTTGTAGAAAATGCGTTACCTTATCGTTTCTCTTCTCAAAATTTTTTCACAAGGAAGGGATTGCCTTTAAATCGAACGACCCAGAATAAAATAACTAACTATCAGTTAATAACCCTGTTAATAATTCAACAGATATTATCAAAAACATACACAATTTTCAAGCGCTCGTTTATTTTTAACCTTCAACATAATTTTACAGTCACATATAATTTTTCGTACACTAATAATTATCACAAGAAAGAAAGCTCAATTAAGAAGAAGAAACAGCATGGTCGATTGTTGTTATCGAAAGATCACAAGTTTCAATCGCCGATCGAAGACCTCGCAATCTTCCTGCATCGCTTCCACCTACCACAAATGAACAGAACACCGCGTCCCCTTCGCACAGACGAAGAAGTCGCCGTTTCGTCGGAGACGGTGTAATCGCGATAGACGAAAATCGAGCGGCAAAGTCTCGACTTAACGAAGCCTGAAATCCCGGGTGTCTCAGGTTGGCGGTCAGGACCCAGGCACCGTGGATGCAATTACCCGAGGCTTTCCTCTTCGCTGGACAAGGAGAATCTCCGTCCAAGTCCGGGGAAGTTTGGCGAAGCTCGAGTCTCAACAGCGTGCCGGCCGGATACGTTATGCCAGTTTGACGTAATCCCCGTTGCCGCCGCCGTGGCATCAGACGGTCGGCAAGTCGGTGCAGGTGGGTGGTGGTGCGGGACCGGCCGTTTCCGGTGCAGTGAAATTCGCGCTTCACGGCCGAGCCAACTCGCATGACGCGCGGTAAACCCCGCGCTCGCTTGGGCTCTAACTCGCTCACGTATGCACCGAAGCCGCACCCATTGCTCCGAATAGTTGCAACAGTCGCTTCAATTCGCAACTTGCGCGAACGCTCGCGCAGATCGCTCCGGAATAGTTTCGAAGCTGTTTCCACCACTCGGTTCGGTTTCCGTGCTCGGTTCTCCATTGCGCGCAACGCGTCAACCTATCTCGTAAGATCGCCTTCTCTTCTCACTCTCTCTCTCTCTCTCTCTCTTTCGTGCTCGCTGCGTCTCTCTCGCTCCGGTAGTTTGCCCGTAAACTAGCGTGGAATCGGTGGGCCGCGCGTAGTCGAGCGGAAAGCCGAGATTGATTTCCATGGTAAAGTTCCGCGTTACCGGTTCTTGATTAGTAATTGCGTGGCCACGATCGATAAATTCGTGGAACGCGAGGCACGGGAGCAACGTCGCGACGTATTATCGGCGATTTTCTGCGTGCGCTTCGCCCTCGCGGATGCCTTTCCAAGAGGAGAGGGGAGGGGACGGTTCACGGAGATGACGAGGAGTCGAGGGATGAAAGCAGCGACTTTTTTTTGGACGTGCGAATGAGAAAGACGCGGTGCCTCGCGAGATGAAAGAGGTTTCTCGCGCGTGTCTGTGTATTATGGATTTCAGAGGTGGGTCTTTTGGTATTTCTTCTTTTAAATTTTCATTCCGAATGCTTCTTTGAAATATTCGCGAGAGAGAGAGAGAGAGAGAGAGACAGGACAGCAGTTTGGTGATTATTCAGTACTTTGATTGCAATCAGAAAGATTATTCTATCAGTGGAATCATCTGCGATATATTGTCAAATCTTTTTAAAGCATTTCATATGGGTTGTTTTTAACGTCATGTCAAAATAAATAAATGATTATGGTACAAACACGGCTGTAACGCACGAAAATAATGTCAGCCACGTGAAAAATGATTTCATTTAACTGAAGATGTTTTTTTTTTAACAGAAATCATATGAAAATATGCTTATCTTAACAAAAATTTAGCCTGTGTTAATGCTACTGTAAATGGAAGAATATCGTCAAATATCGAGAGTCGCTGGTCTCTGTTAAAAGAATATTTTTTTCATTTCTCTTGCTTAAAAATAATATTCTACTAAAGAAAAAAAAAAAAGATTCTTCTCAAGTGGAGGAAGAGAACCGGAGAATCATCAGAAACAGAAGTGAACGCTCTGAAAATGCGGCGCAAACACGTGCTTCCGACAAGCAAGGGACGCAGAAGAGTTGTAAAAAAAAAAAAAGAAGAGAAAAAAAAGAAGATTCTCGCATCCGTCGAAGCATGTCGAAAAGTTTTCCCCACAGTGCGCGAGCTTGATGCGAGCTCTCGTGAAAATGTCGTGTCTTTTACGAAGGATTCTCGCTTTCCGGCGTTGGGCAAGAAATATTTTTCCTCTCTGTTGCTGCGAGGGGAGATGAGTTTTAATCGGCCAAAGAAACTCCAAAGGCGGCGTCTTTTGGGAATGAGCAATCGGCTCGCAACATCGCTATCAGAATAGGGTTTCGCGTGTCATTACAACTTTAGAAAACTCCGCTGCCGGAAGTCGACCAGCCACCACACGCGAAACTTTCTCAACGATCGTTGGTTTCAGACGAGTGGATGTTACGCAAAACGAAGGATCATACGTTCGATGTCGAATTTAACTTAAATACCGTCTATTTCATCTTCTCTATCGTCGTCGGATTCGCGAACGATAGACTGCTCGAATCTGACAAAAGTTCTTTCAAAAGAATGTTCTTTAAAAAGAAAAACGTGCATTCTGCTACGTCAACACAGAAAAACGTTTGAGATCTGTTTATTTAATCTTTAACTAAGTTTCAATCGTTGGAATCGTTTTTAGTCTGATTGTGAACTGAGCTTGAACCTTTGAAATTGGTCGAAGATACACCACCGAGATAAAGAAACTAAGGAATAAGCAATGTTTGCTGCTTGAGAAGAATCTAAGAATCGTAGTGAAAGTTTTATTAACATTCAAATTTATTCTAAAATATTTTCGTACTCGTCTACCAAACCTTATTAACTCAGTTTCTGCAATTGCTTTCACTCAATTTCAATTCTGTAGATATAATCATTCAAAAATTATTTCGTCCGCATAGTTTTCTAACATTGAAGAAATTGCGGCCGTAATAAAATTTGTCTCTCATGCCTCTTCTACGAAAATTCACTTCTCCTTGATTTAGAGAACAAGCTGTAAATCCTTCTCCCACTTTCGATATCACTATCAAGTATCAACAATCAATATCCCCGCGTCTCCGTTCCCACCGAAAAGTAAATCTCGTTCGACGTAAAAATAAATTCGGTTCCACGAACAGCGAGCGAGACAGACTTCAGTTTCACAGAAAATGAAATGGGATCCCGGTGATTCCGCGTCGACAAGCAGTCGACAGTCTCTCTGTTCGGACTTTCCTTCAGTGATTTCTTCGGATCCAGATCCGCGGAGGCGAGACGAGATGGCGAATCTTTATCAGTGAGATAGGGAACGCGTACGACATGTAGCATGCATAACGTAATTTCGGAGTGGCGGTTTTTCGAATAGAGAAGAAAAACCGGCGCGCCGACGGAGAGTTCCTTTCCGTTCTATTATTGGAATCTCGGAATGGAGCATTGACACGCTCCAATTGTCACCTGCATTACGACCGTCCGCTATATTCGAAGAGAATCGTCGCGTGGCTAAGAGGAGAGGCGGAAAAAGATAGAGAAAGAGAGTAAGAGAGAGAGAGAGAGAGAAATAGAGCAAAAAGATTCTGAAATATTGAAACGCAGAAGACGGTCCCACTACTTTTCCCTCGTTTCCTTTGTCACGTCGCTCTCGCGATTTTCTTTCCCACCGTTATCCTCTTCCATGCCTATCTCTCCTTTTCTTTTCCTTTCTTCCCCCCCCCTCACCTTCTTATTTCCATCGGGCTACAACGATTTAACCAACTGCCAGACGCAGCGCGCATTTCGCGCACGATTGCATCGAACCCCGACCGTGCGTCTCTCCTCGATATCAAATCGTCGAGATACTGCCGCTTAAGTTTCCTCGCGTTCTCCCACTCCCCCTTTTCCCCTCTATTAATATTTTCTCGTTGAACAATACGTATCTGTTGGTGGAAACTTGACAAGAAATGAGTACAGATGCGGTATCGAAGGCAGAAGAATGTTGGTTAAGAATTTTTTCTTCTTCTTTGAGTTTTTGGCGAAATCAAGCGGAATGAATGTGCGTATTTAATAGATTATTCGCGAAGAAGATCTCTTAATGTTTCAAAAGATTACTCGAATAGTTTGCTTCAAGATAGGATGCGATACTTTTTTAGCTATTCTGTTAGTAACAGTCTTGCTTTTGTTCTGCATATCACAAAGGGATAAGATCGATACAGAAATACAGTAAGAAATTTCAATTTACTTCAAATATTTCCTAAATATAGTAGCTACATCGTGGTACAATATCCACGTACATTGAAAATTTCATCCTACGGAAATGTACAAGCTTCGTTGAAAAATAATACTAAGGGCCGCAAGTAAGTGCGAACACTTTCTTTAACTACGTGTCAATGAAATTAGTATTCAACTAACGTTCAGTATCCATCCCCCACGTCCTGCAATTCCGTAATCCGCGCGCACGATCTCGCAGAAGATCTTATTTTCACACTCGAGGAGACAATGAAGTGCTGAAATCTTTTTCCTTCAATTTCGCCGGTGAATCTCATTCTCAGCGAGGTATTTCGCGCCTTTCCTCTCTTCAGGTCGGCGCATCATCCCGCACCGACCGCCGCACAGTCGGCGCACATATTTATCATCGAATCCGCTCCGTCTGCCACATAATCCACGATCCCATAGACGTAAACGTATTTCCCGTATCGCCGTCCTCCCTCTCTCCCTTCCTCCCGCCGCCCCTCTGTCTCTTTCTTCGTTCTCTACTTTTCGCATCTATCGCTGGAAGGGTCGCGCGAAGCATCGGTAGCGCGAGTTTCTCGCGCGATTGAATTGAGTCGCCCGGGCTGCAATTTCGTGGACCTGCGCTGGATCGAAGCTGCCTCACGAATTTCCGCCCCTATCCATCGGCGCTCTTTCAATGCTGGATAAAAAGAGGATCGTTGGTACATGGCTCGCAGGGCGTGGGGCGCAGGAGGGGGGGAGGGAGCTGCGAGTTCGAAGAAAAGGAAAGAAGAATCTTTTGAAGCGCAGAATGGAGAAGAAGCAAAGAAAGAAAGAATAAGAAGAAAAAGAAGAAAAAGAAGAAGAAGGCAAAGACGAGGAGGTGGAGGAGGAGGAGGAGGAGGAAGAAGAGGAATAGAAACCGGAGGACGTCGATTTCTCAGTGTGGCGAGAAGAAAAAGGAGTAGGGGAGAGGGAGAGGATCGGTCGGAGCAGTGTGCAGAGGTGCGGAAGGTCGCGAAGTGTGTCTCTCTTTCTCTCTCTTTCTCGTAGGTCTCCCGGTGCGCGCACGGGAAGGTTTCCCTTGGTCGTTTTCTTGTCGGGTCTTCCCACTCCTTTTTCGTTCTATCCCGTCTATGTTCGCCGCGCTATCCAGAATGCTGATCTCATCCGAGCCAACTTGACCCCTTCGTCTCGTTCGTGCTTCGGCGAGCTTAATCCATCGCCGAGGTGTCCTCCTTCTTTTGCCGCCTCGCTATGCCTCGCCTCCGGAAAATCTTCCATCCAGAGGGGAGAATTTAAAATTCAAACGTAAGTGGCCCTCTCGAGTCGTCGTCGTCGTCGTCGTCGTCGTCGTAGTCAACGACGTCGTCCTGCTTCGCGCAATTCCTCTTTTTTAACTCTCTACCCTCCGCCCTTCTTCGTCTCGCAGCCCGTCGCCGACACCCTCGAGGCGTGGTCGTTTCAGATGCATGCATTTCGAGCTTGTAGCAGCAGCGGCAGCAGGCCTTGCAGGTCGCGCGAGCGCGCTCGGCTCGCTTACCGAGCCGGCGGGCAAAAATGTCGCCGACGAAAAAGAGAGAGAGAGAGAGAGAAAAAAAGAAAAAAAGAAGAAGAAACGAAGAAACACGCGCACACAGGCGAAACCGAGGGAAATAGTTTGTACCACGAGCTCGCCGAGCGAAGGGGGGCGTTGGGGGAAGTGGTGCCCGCTCGCGACGACTGAGGATCGCAGATAAGGGGAACCCCGTTGAAAATACACGAAGCTCTGATAAATGAAATTTCTTTAAATAATTCAAGGATCTCTCTCTCTCTCTCTCTCGTTGACAGCTCGACACAGTAGCGAAGCCGAAATCAACTAGACGGGATTGCGGGACTGAATCGCGGCAAGTGGAGCGTCGCGAATTGCATCCTCGAGCAGTCCGTGTCGTGCGATTCACCGTCTCTGTTTGTCACTTGCCTCGTTAAGTTTCAAACCGAAGAAGCATAAATATTCATTCTCAAACATCGCGTTTCCATGCGTGTTACTATTCAATGAGATCTGGCCGACTCTTGGCGAGTGTACATACGAGTTGGAAAGCAATAGGGTTACTGGAGAACCGACGAGGAGCGCAGCGTTTCGACGTTTACATTGCGCTTAAGCGAAATGTTCGACGCCTTTGAAGGAAGATTGCACTTTGGAAATCGTCTGTTTTCTTTACGCGCGAATGTTTTGCACGAATTTCTTTGTGGAAAGTGTAATTGGTTTAGTTTACTGGATCTGGGTTGAATTCGTTCTGTATAATGTTCGCTTTCAGAGACGCACCGGTGTAACACTATTTAGCAGACGGATAACTATAGTTTTTTTTTTTCGAGTATCGATGCATCAGTATCTGTCATCTTAATCCATCATTTTCCACGGTTTACTACTATTTGCGAAAGGCATTCGAATGTTTAGGAGAAATATTATATATCACGTGCGTTGTGTGTGTAAAATATTTTGAAATTTCGCGAACACTATAATGATTGCATTGGTTAAGTTTGAAACAGATAGTAGAATTATTTAGCAGCATCACAAATTATCCATGAATAATTTTGTAAGTTTGTAACTTCTATATGCATTCTCAGCCTAATTCAAATTTTACCGTTATAATCACGACAACCTTATCTCAGTATAATATTTACTAATATAATATTTATCAATATTCGATGTAAAACAAAAGTTGTCAGGCTGTGTATATCTTAATATTCTCGAGTCTTCTGCTAAATATTATCTGAAAATCTTCGACTGAATAATTGTTCTCCAACGCTATTTCAAACTGTATAAATTTTGTCGAAACCTATAGTCCTTTAACGAGACACAATCTTCGTCCAAGACAAACTCTTCCTGTCGCACGTCAAAAACAACTCTCCCAAAATTCCGGATCCTTGAATTTCATTGATAGCAAAACGGATTTTCGGAGGTCTTAGCAGCCCTCCGTCGTATAAGTAATATTCGCAGCGATTACGGGAATAATCGGCGGAATAACAGAGAAATATAATAATAACAGGCTCCGTGGAATCGAACGGTGGGGGGCCGCACGGAGTTGATCGGTGAATTCTAGCCAACCGTTTGCAAACCGAACGCGCTCCACGCGCGTGCACGCTATTACGACAACGTGTTTCCACGCCAGTTTACCAAAGTTTCAGCCGGCTGTAAAGTCCGCACGACCGGGCAATACGTAACGCTCGGATCGATACTTTCCTATCTTCATCGTGCATGAAACGCGCCATGTGTCCCGCGAAGCATGATCGAGCCAGACGAGCCTCGGCTACTTGAACGCCTCCGACTCGTCCGAAGGTCCCCGCCTCTCTGAAAGTTCTCTCTGCCTCCTCTGGCCGGTCCCGATTCGCTCGATCGATTCGTCGATTCGAAAACCGACCAAGGGGTAAGAGGTAAGAGTTACAGCCCGGAAGCGACGTAGCTACCCGCACGGATACAAAAGCGGGACGCCAGCAGTCAATGCCAGTAATTCCATTCACCTGTACCCGCCGCTAATCGACCGACTTCCCGTCGCTCTTCCCGTACGACCAACGCCGATTATAATACTCCCGAACGTCTCGAGAGCCGAGCGCGAATAACGATTAGACTAACGATCGCCGGACAGGCGTTATTCGTTCGTGCGTGATTTCTGTTTCGAATCACATTCCGCACAGCGTGGCAAACGAAGAAAACGGCTGTTGTTTAAATAAATCTGCGAATTTAAATTTTGTTAATTGGATGACGTGAACGACGAATGGCGAGGTATTGTTCAAATTTCAGTTGAGAAGCAGGACGATTAAAAATATTGAGAAGTATTTTATAAATTTCAATATCAACTTACCGTGGAAGAACTTTTATATACGCATTTTTCCTCTAAAAACGCACGTTTCATTGACAATGTTACATTTAGTGCACCGCGTTTTTAAATATTACGTGAATTTTATAACACAATTGTCGATACACTTTATTATATTATAACACTTACGATATGTTAGTACAAAGTTAGAATGTGAAAATCTGTCGGATCTTGGCGCTGATTTACAGCACGAACAGAGCGCAGAAAGTTAATCTCAACCAATCCACGCAACAACCCAAACAAGACGGGATGTTCCGCTGTGCTTTCGAAGAAGTTGCAGGCTTGCCACAAGAGCGCAATTAAATGGAAGAGTGTACAGTGGAATTACCGCTTAATACAATGTGTCAACAATCCACACGTACTGTACTAATCCAGAACGTTCCCCTTTGCGCACGCTTACCTCATCGATCTTCTACTTGATCCCAAAATGTTCCTTCTCTTAATTATTCGTTCCAACCTTTCAATCATTTATCTAGGAGATGTTTTGAAATTATGTCTATCTCTCTAATTTGTGAAAAGTTCACTAATTTCATTGTTTAATTATTTATACAGAATAGGAAAAAGTATACGTGTAGAAACATGTTTAATACAGGCAATAAATTTAAAATTGTATAAATTTCTTGACGAAATTATTAATCTATGCTTTCTCTTATCATACAAAGTATCATCAGATTTAACGAACTGTTACAACGTAATTCGTTCGTGACTGTCGCCAAATTTCTGAACAAATTGTTCCACTAACTTTTCCAAACCACCGACACTAGTTTCTCAATTTTCTGTAAATTTCGCCAAGAAAATCGTGCCGCGATGTTAACGATTCTCCCCATAATGTTCAAAGTTACACCAAAAAAGAACCCATTATTCAGCTTCCGCCAAAGTTGCAGACGAAGAGCCAACAAAAGTCCCTCAACCCCGTAAACAAACTCTAGACTAGCCGAGGGAGGATGCCACGCAGTCGCGATAAAATTACAAATCTGCCTGGATTCTCTCTCTCTCTCTCTCTCCCGTTCTCTCTTCTGCTCTCGAACGATCCCCGGCGATCCTCGTAATTTCACGCCGGGGTATGACGACGCGATTTCGAATTCCGAGCTCTATTTGACTCTCTCGAACGTCCTGCCAGTGATTGGTGCACTTAACCGATCGTATTTCGCGTTTAAACGCTTCGCTGTCAAACGGCCGAACATATGAACCACCCTCCCAACCCCACCCCTTCGACCCCTGCTTCGTTGCTGCCTGGCCTCTCTGTTGATCGAAGGGTAGAGTGCTCGTCTCTGTGTGCCCGCGGCGTGTTTAACGCCGGACGAGGGAAAGAGTCCACGGCGAGACGATCCTGATCGTCGACGTGGTGTTACGCCAAACGGAAATTGAACTCGCGCCCGCCACCGCGCTGTTGTGTCGCCAGTCGCCAAAGCGGAGTTGGAACGATTTGAAAATCACGCGCCAGGTGACTTTTTTTTTTCTTTTCCAGTTTTTCAACTGCGAACGGGTTTCATTTTGTTCTCTGGCGGATATTCGTTTAATTTCTGGAGCTTCGAGCGCGCTGTTTCCCAATTTATCGAGCATGGAACTTTCTAATTTACACGAGCGCGTCGTTTCGATTTTTTTCGAAAACGTTAGAGATGAAAAGTGAGAGCGGTGCCGTTCGATTTCTCGATAGTCAGCTGCCAATTCGTTCGATTATCTGACTGCGCTTTCTTTTCGAGTTCCGAGTGTGTTTATTCTCCGATTTTCAGATCATCGTATATTTCCAGAACGGTGTCGTTCGAATCGTCCGACCACGAACGCGCCGTGTTCCGCGATCTCAACCGCCGAACAAGTTTCCCCAGTTTCTCTCGATACGGAGTTTCCCATAAATCAGAACCGTGGCAATCCGGCAGGCACGCGTTCCCTCAAACGGCCAAGAAACCAGCGAAATTACAGCGAAACGCAAAACACAGGGGTTAGGGGGGAGGGGCGCTCTCACTACAAGACGCGTACAGCTTCGCAACACATTCCTCGGTCGTGTTCTACAACGCTGGTGCACGTTCTCGCCGCCGGAACCAGAGATTCGCGTTGCAGCGAGTTAACCCGATCCCAGAAGTAACATTAATCTTCGACGATACCCCCTCGCGTTTAGACAATTACGGTAAGAGTAGCAGCGTAACAAAGCACAGCGGAAAGAGGAGGAGGAAGTGAGGGAGGAAGGGAGAACCTGTGCTGCAACAGCGAGTAAAACCTGTTTCAGGTATATTAATATCTCGACCCGAGGTCCTGACAGCCGACCGTACCGTACGAGGAAGAAAGAAGCCGCGATTATGTATTTTTTTAATCAAATAGACGGCTGCGAGCGTGCGGCATTGTTCTCCGGAAGATAATAGCAACGAGACGAAAGAAAAAGGAAGTGTGTGTGTGTGAGAGAGAGAGAGAGAGAGAAAGAGAGCGTGTCGAGTACCCCGGTCGGGTTCTCGGGTTCTCTCGAAATTTCTTTGAACTGATCATTGCTTGCCGGCGACTTGCTGGCGGTGTTTTCGCGGTGCGCAAAAATTCACGGCGCGGCACGGGAGGGAGAGGGGGGGGGAGAGAAAACGATGGAAAAGGGGGCGAAAAGGCGGGAGATGGAGAGGCTGAGAGGAGTGGCGTGTATTCGCTGGCATCTCTGTATCAGCTGCAACGAATGCATAATAGAGAAGCTGGGTGCTGGCGCGCGTATCCGCGGCCCATTATTCCCGTCGTTGGCGCGGAATCATATATGCGGTGTATTTGAGATACGCGGATGAATGGGAAGGGAAAGCCCCGGCGCGAGCTCTGGAGTAGCAATAACTCGGAGATTAAAACAGAATTAAAAAGTGTGCAGGATGTGTATCTGTGTCAAGCGCACGGCGGACAGGCCGGGGGAGCCATCCGTTGTCGAAGTGTATCGAAGTAAAACCCCCTGTGCTCACGAGCGC
Organism: Tetragonula carbonaria; assembly: GCA_032399595.1. Taxonomy (NCBI): domain Eukaryota; kingdom Metazoa; phylum Arthropoda; class Insecta; order Hymenoptera; family Apidae; genus Tetragonula; species Tetragonula carbonaria. Next base: position 12,427,121 of record JAUCRC010000003.1, read on the forward strand.
AGCATCGCCACCGATGAAAAACAGCCGAATAAATAAGCGCAATGTTCGTGTTACGTCCGTCTCCCCTCGTTCACTCGCTCACTCTCTCTCTCTCTCTCTTTCTTTCTCATCCTTTATCTATCAACGTGTGCAACCTCTTCCATTGCGCGCACTTTTTTTTTTTGCTGCTTCGCTCACCCTCCTTTTCACCGATAAACACTGCACCGTTGAGATGAAGATAGGCTGTACACAGAGAACGACCCTCTCTGTGAATCGTTAATTAATTTCCTGATTATTCGCTGATCCAATTTCGCGATACACGAATCGCGGCGAGATTCGGCCGAAAACGTGAAACCCGCGCGAAGAGAGAATGGGAAGAGAGTGCGCCTCGGTCTTCTCGTTCGACTTGGCCGTGGTCGATGTTATCGGTTTGTTATTGTTTGAAGGATTTTTTTCGTCGTCGTTCGAAATTACCAAACGCACGGCGATTTCTCGTTCGACTTGCCGATGGGCACGTTCGATTCCGGCGATTCCCCCGATTCGTTAACGTTCCATCGATTATTAGATTCGGCCTGGTCCGCTATGCAAATGAAACAAGGGCTCCCGAGTTGAACCTCTCGAAACAACGCGGAAAATACGTTCGTTGTGCTCGAGTGGTCGCAGCGCAGCTCCCCGACCCGTTGTGTCTCGTTCGCAATTCCGTTTCGCCAAACACGTTCCCCGCGCAATAGTCGAAAAACGGAGAACTCGTCTGGCGATCGTGCTTCGCTCGAACGACACTGTGAATTGTAAGTTTTTCACTGCGCGCGGGTAGGTTGCGGGTACCTGCGACGACTGCCATCGCTCACCGCACGCGCGAATATTGCAGAATATATTTGCTCATTGTTCGACGATTACCCGTTTAAAAGTTGCCTAACAAATATTGAAAGTATACGAGCGCGGGGAAATTCTGATACGTGCTAACGACGACAGTTTCGAACTGTAGTAAATCTTACTTTGACTTAGTGCTCTGTGAATAGAATAATTTGCTGTCTCGTCGGGTGCTTATTTTATATTTATGGTGTTGTTTTCATTTGTCTGAGTTGATTTTCAGTTGTAAGTAGACTGCCGATACTTTTGTGTGTAGTAGTAAAAATTTGTATCTTTGATACAAAATTGTATTGTCTACTCGATAATGTAACGCAGGCTACGTTTCTGAATATCTTACACATTTTTGCACCTTCTAATTTTCTACTAGATACAGTCTGTCGACACAGTCAACTACATGTTTAATATATTTAAATTGCACTTTACAAATTGATACTCTCAAACTTAATCTTTACAATCATTTATATGACGAATATATATTTATTGACATTTAAATGATGACACCAGTTTCGTTTCTTTTTCATTGTGTGATCTCGTTTAAATTTGAAAAGATAAAGATATGAGATATAGACAGATATAAGATAGGGTCTATATTTCGAGACTGCGAACGTATCGTTAAAACGTACTCCTCGATCTTCGATACGGAAGATATGCTCACCGGTCGAAATAGATCGATCACTCGTTTTGCCTCGTTCCAGGAGGATGACAACGCTCTGAGTAGTCCTGAGTAGTCCCTGAGTTCAATCTAACAGGTTTTGACGAGACCTCTGCATGCTTGCTCGAAGCAATATGCGATAGCTGCTCAATCATTTTCAGCTTAGAGAACGCCATCGTGCCGTGGAACCAGATTTCCTGATACACGGCCTCTTTTATAATGCGATGAGGGTGTCTGTATTCGTCATCCATCACAAATTGATATCTATCTGCGAATTCAGTGATATTAATTTTCTATAACGTCATTAGGATCTCATGGATGTGAAAATATTAATTAAGGATGTTTCATGCCAGTTTAAATATTTCAATAGAATTTCTTTACATCTTGTCGTATTATGCGGTGATCGTGCGGCGAATAATGCGGTTTTTATAAAAGTCACGTATATAAAATAATTGAAAAGTTTGAAAATATTGTAATGGGAAATTTAATGGAAGGGGATGATGAATTACAGAAAATATGGGAAACTTTATTATCAATCAATCTCTTGCTAACAGATTATTTTTTGTCTTTGTCTAATATAAAAAAATCAATGGCCGTCATATTGTGGTATTCTCTTATATCATTATTTTTCGTTAGGAGTATTCTGTCATCTGTGTTTTACTGTGTTTCATAGAAAACTTGATATTAAAATAATTGAACGACATTTTGCCAACGTTGAACAAACATGGATAAAGAACAATTATTTACTTTGGCAAACACATGCAATCGCGCGTAATTCTATAACGAAAGCAATATTTCGCAATCGAAGTGAAATTTCGCAGAAAATAAAAAACGTGACATGAAAGTTTCGCGAGTAACGAGAACGTAGCAAATAATCGAGTTGCGTATTAAACGATTCTGGTAACAACGTCGATTCGCCGAAAATAAGCGAGAAAGTTCATGAAATTCCGAAGGTAGCGTTAAAGCGTAAAAAGGCGGCGAGCGTGTTTTATAGCCGTTTAAAAATCAAGCCGGACGCATAAAAAATGCAAGGCCTGTCGTTGTGTAACAGCGCAGCGAGCGTTGCCATATATAGAAACGAAATAAAAGAGACGCGATAATCGCCACGTTTAGATAAAAACTGCACCGTCTTCGCCAGTACATAGTAGACTGTAACAGTAGTCCGTGACATATTTCGGAATTTGCAGATTTCATTATCCTTTAAAATGAACCGAAGCATCGTTAGCGCAACAGTGATCTGCATAATTTAACTGCCGCGGTTGTATAACTATTATCTCGCTCGTACTACACACCGTAAATATATATTCACGTGTGCTCCGCGAGCGTTCAACTTCAATTCAGACGCAACCCGAATGGATTCCTTCTCGATACGTTTCAATCGAACGTCAACTTCGATAAAAGAAAAAAGAAAAAATTCTCGGTGAAAAATCGCGGAATCACTGGCGACAGACATATCAGATGATAGAGGGGACCGCGCTCTTTAAAACGCTTTTTGTTTCATCTCGATACGTCAATCCGTTCCCGAGATACGGAATTTCAAAGAACAACGGATAAAGTATTGGAGGCGGGTGAATGACGTCCGGATACATCACGACCTAGTTTTTTTCTCTGAAAGTGCGTAATACTAGACGTCGCTAGTAGTGATACTACAAAAAGAAAAAGAATTGCGCTGACTCAATGTTTGTCACTGACCAACGCATGGGTGCAGCGACTGAGGCAGATCAGGGAAGGAGCGCGACAAGGAGGTCTGAACGCGCGAGAGAGACAGCGATAGGCGAAACATTAAAAATTACATTCCTCTTCGAACGACGATATCTCGGGAACGGGTAGCAGTATTGGGATAAAACGGAAAATATTTTAAAGGGGAAGAATCTCCGCTTCCGACGATGTATTTTTGAATTTTTTACGACGAGAAACACAGTTTATACGGGGAATTAAAGTCAGTGTGTTTTCAATTCGAGTTTGTGGTATTGATTCGTCATTGAGGTTGATGTTAATTGTGCCTTTATTAATAAATGGTTAATTATGTGGGTGATGTTGCAGTTATGTTTAGTGATGCAAAGACACGCAGTAGCACGTGAAAATTTACCATGGAAAAGTTTTAGATTTACCTCAGTATTGTACGTACTATTATATTATATATTCGAAGCACTTTGATATTTTATTGGAACTATGAAGAAACGCGATTTTCATGATTACATTGCTGAACAGTATTTATTGTCAATGCATATTTATACATACAGTTATCTTGAACATGTAATAAGTATTGAAAATGATTCTACCGATAGTTACAATGTGTTAATGGAATTTCAAGATGTTTCGTACAACGTGCGCAATATATTTCAAGCTAGATTTCTATAAATATTCGAATACCTTCGACGGAATTTTGTGAAAGTATTTTTGGGGATTCGTGTTGCTTAGAGGAATGTAATGTAACGCTAACGCAAATTTACTGTCACTAAGATTAGATGTAGCTAATCAATTTCACAAGAATTAATCGCGAAACGATTTCGTAAACGACGGAAGACGATCGCGTCGATCGGAGTTGGCACGTGCGAAAGCACGCCGAGGCTGATTAATATTCGCAGGTAATTAAAGGTCTCGTAACGGAGACGATTATCGATATTAACAGCGGCGGCGGCGGCGGTAGCGGTAGTTTGGAATTTCAAAATGAGCAAAAGCTAAACGAGAACAGCAATTTGCCCGGCGTTGCCAGAAGCACGACTAATGAAAACTTCGTTAACTGCCGGCAAAACTAGTTCGGATTAGACCGGTGGCGCGAACAAAGACGAGCGGGAAATTGCTTCGAATAGTTGCGCAAGATATACACTGAAACGCATTAATCGCAGTAAAATTTGTGAAAACGGCGCAGCGTAGTTCTCTCGCTCTTTATATCGCCGACTGAGAACAGAGGCAGAAGAAGAACGAAGCGCAAAGCGCAGAACTCGAAGCGTGTCAAGAAGCGGCGGTGGAGTGTTGAGAGAAACGATGTTGCTGGAAAATTGGTTGGGAGCCTCGTTTAAATTTGCAAGCGAAGAACTTTTCTATACGATTCGCGGGATCTTGATTGTTTCGCGTGGCGATAAAACTTTTCGTCGTTTCGCTGAGAAAATCGCAGTGCCGCGGAATTTACTTGGGCGGAGAATGGTGACGCGGGGCAACGCCAGAAGTTTGATATTCAAAAAGTCAGCCGGGAAAGTAAATTTGATTTCCGAGCGGTGTGCGATCATAGGTCAGCAGTTTTTTTTTTCTTTTCTCGAATATCTCCCTTTCGCTCTCTTTCTCTCTCTCCCTCTCGTCTTTCTCCCGGGGAGCAGCTAGGCCAGAAGTTGCGCAAACTCGTCAAGGGTCGTATTCGCTGGAAGAGCGGGTATTGCGAGTGACAGCTGGCTGTTCATTATTCCTGGATTACTCGACTGCTACGCCGGGGTGGAGAACCCCAGCAGAGAGCAAGATAGAGAGTAGAAGAGAGAGAGACAGAGAGAGAGAGAGAGAATGGAAGAACGAGAAGAAAAGAGAGAAAAAGAGACAGAAACGGATAGTGATGGAACATGTAAGAGGAACGAGGAACAAGAGCTTTCTAGTGGAAACATCGAAAACCACGCTTACTACTCAGCAAAATACAGATCGTTTTGTTAGGTTGTCATTAAATGTTCTCCACTCTAAAGATTCCCCATAAATTTCTCCGTTTCATTTTCTTTTTCTTCCTTCCTTTCTTTCTCGATAGACTTTCTTTGGTCGTTCGTCTCGCAGCGACGAGAGCACGATGAAGCGGGTGAAAAAAAAAAGAAAACACAGGGTCGAAATTACTTCTACACCGGCAGATTTTAAATTTTCAAGGCTTACGGGTTAGCCAATAAAGCGCAGCCTTTTTCCAGTCGTAATCCCTTGGCCCTGATTTCTTTCACTCCCTCCGACATTATCGCGCGTTCCGCGAACCGTAAAATAACATCGACGGATTCGAATCTGTCACCTATTGAATCACGACCTTCTTTGCCCTACTTCTTTTTAATTGTTTGATTTAATATCGAGAGGGATCCTTATCAGGGTTTCAAGCGTGCAATCGATTCCTGTCTGTGCGACGAATTACAGCGAAAGAACATGATAGGTACGTTTCTACTTATTTTTCGATATCTTGACGTTAAACTGTCGACAACTAAAACCTAAAGCTTGTGTCAGATAAAAGCGAAAATATAAGGAATAAGTAGAGCTATGTAATACCGTCGAAGAACACAAACTTTTGTTTATATATTTTACGAAAAATTATCGAAATATCGAAGAATTTTCTATGAAAATACGATTTGTCGTCGATCGGTCATTTCGATCACATTTTGGTAGTTTTAACTTAGTATGAAAATAACTTCACAAAAATTTGAAGAATCCACAATGTCCTGTAACAATACCACATAGTTATTAAATTAACTTAATTCAATTAATATTTTATACAATTAAAATTCGAAATACTCTTCATGTGACATTAATCTCAAAATCAAAAAGTAGAGAAACAAACTTTGACGTATAAATGTCGAATTTCAATGTTACCATTCCTATTATGTACTTCACGTTTGCTGTACACTTCACCTCTATGTCCGTCTTTATGTCTTCTAAAATACTCGGCCTCTTTCCAAGTTACTAAACTCGCGTTACACACCGCGACGACTTCGGTTTTTTGGATTTTGGATCAAAACGACCGAGCGGTTTTACGAGAAACCTAACCTAAACCCATCCCTCCCCCCTAGTTAAATACTTATCGCAGCCAGCTCGCCATTGTCCACGAGAGTCGTTTAACCGCGAAAAGGGACAGAACGTTGCGTTTTAATCACGCCGGACGCCGCTTTACGATCCGCCGTGTTGCTAGCCACCAGTTAGGAAACGAACTCGCCGGATTACGAGTCTCCGCGGATCGTGGTCCACTCGCTACAGCTAACGCCACGGAAACGCGTTCGCTGGCTGCGTTCGCCGATGTCCATCGGGCATCGTGACCAAATTGCCCTCCGAGGGTACATACTAAATTTGGCCAAGTAGTACTCGCGTCCGCGTGCCCCTCTCCGACACGACTGGAAATTGAAGTCGCGAACGGTGTCTGGGGAAACGACCTTTAAATCAACGCGCGTCCGCTCGTTTCACGATACTCGCAGCGTTTTCATCTTTGATCGAGTCACTTGCCGCGATTTTAACCCCTTGACATACAATGAGACGTCTCTGGGAGACGTCATTCATTTGATGTGGCATTGTAGACGTCTTTGACGTCTCCGAGACGTCCAAAACTGTCTCGAGCGGACGCTGTGCAGTATATTATTAGATTATTCAATTATTTCACTCGTGCGTCGATTCGCTTTCGTTTATAATGTTCGAGATTTCCCACTCTCCCACCTTCTTAACAGTACCGATACGCATCAAATTCCGTTTTATTTGTATGTCAAGGGGTTAATAACGCTTGATTGTCGGGGTTTACAAGATAGCTGCAGTCGTCTGCAGACGCGAGAATCAGCGGGGACTCGACGGGCCGTGAGTATAATTAAGTTTGTAAGCGATCGTGGTAGCACACTGCTGTGCAAATGCGACGCTGAATGATGATGTTCAGGTGTGCGGTGGAAATCGGTTTCGCCGCTGATGTTTCTACTTTGCGGGGAATCGGGGCAGAATTTTATTATTTGGTATTTTGTTACGTATTATAATACTGAAAAACTTTATTTTGCTGATCTTGAGTAGAGCGTGAATATTTTTATTGAAATTTATATTTCGATATTTTATACGTTTCGGTAGATAACGATGTATTCTGTAGGTTTTTAATTAAGTTACATTAAGCATTGAAATATTATATCACGTTTTTTAATTAATTTCCTCGTAAACTCGTTTTATGGAAAATTAGTAGACATGAAGAAACGTGGATTTTCTGTATCTATTTAAAGGAGCGGAATATTTTTAGGTTTTTCAGATATTTAAGAGAGTAATCATTATACCATTCCCTTGTTAAAACACTTGAAATAATTAGAAGGCCACGTGTCCCGTTTCAGCGGCGTTTAAAATAATCTTTCCTTCAAATATTATCGTCACGTATTATATGTTATACCGTAAAATATTATTTTAATAATATTATCGCGAACAATAAATCTAAATCTTTTATCGTCCTCAATCGTCCCGGCCAATCATAATTTTACTTTAACACGATCAAATCTCGCAATCGCGAAGATCGTAAATAACGAGGATAAAAATAAAAAATGGCAATTTCGCGCGAGACATATCTCAGTTTCGAAAATTAAATTAGTCAGATCGATCATGCGACACCAATTCGCCAAAATATGAAACCTACGTATTCGCATCCACTACGATACAAATTGAACTTCATAATTGCAAGAATCATAAATATAAAAAATGAAAATAAAAATTGCGACACAGAGCAGACATATCGAAAAATGAATTAATCGAAACAAAGGGAAGAAACTCGCTGCGAAGCCTACGTATATTCACGTTTATCGCGACGCGGCCGTGACTCACAATAGCAAACATCATAAATAACGAAAATTGTAATAGAACGCGCGAGATATATCCTCCAGTTGGAGGAATGAATTAATCAGATCAATTACACGATACCAGCAGGGAGAAAATAGCGCAGCGTGAAGCCCACATGTTCGTATCTAGCTTAAAATCACTCAGTCATTTAGCCATTTAATTAGATTCATCTTCCGCGTTGGTCGATTCGAAGCGATCAAGGTACACGATGTTCAGGGCCCATGGAATTATGGGACACCAGCGAGAGCTCGCTCAATGGAACGTCGCTGTAATTCTGACCGTTATGAAATAATCCCATTTGGCCCGCTTAATGCGGGAACGTTCGTTCGAAGCGGCGCGCAGCAGCGTGCGTAAATTCGCTAGCCGCTTTTCTTCGGGTGCGTGACTCGGCTCATTGCTTCGCAGTCCACCTGGAAATAGTCACGCTGTTCCTCTGACAAAGACGAATCCACTATTATTTCGGTTCGATTCTTCGCTTGCCTCCACGATCACGAATCGAGCCATGCTCGATTCTCTCGATATACGAACGACGACACTCATCATTTGGCGTGCCGTGCGCAACACTCGCGGAAATATAAATCATAGTATAGCGATAGAAATTGATTTCACGTAGCAACGCGACGATTTGAAAATTTGGGTATTTTTTTTTTTATTTTTTTGCTTTTTTTTTAGAAAAGGCATTCGAAAAATGAGGGAATTCGAGCATTGACGTAGAAAGGCGACGGCGATCGAGATTTTAGGTTTTAGATTTTGGGGAGAAAAGCGGAATGCGATGACGATCGAAATTCGGAAATTTAGAATTTCGGCATAATTGAAATTTTGAAAATTTGAAGTGTTGACGCAACTTCGAGTTTTGAGACTTGGGAATAAAGCGGATGGCGTTTAGAATTTAGGATTTTGATAAATAGAACGGACAGTGATGAAGATTTGGCAATTGAAATTTAAGAACTCACGTAATGAAACATTGTTTTAATAATATCATGGCCGAACTACTTTTGTCAGATATCTGGCGCAGAATGGCGGAATGATAATAAAAACGAAAAGAGAACGATCGAGAATCAGTGTTCGTAACTTTCAGACGGGACATTCAATTGTTTCTTTGAATAAGTTTCGACGCATACGCCCGCGAAAACGTATCCTTCTGGAGACTAAACTTTCTGCGAAAGCTTTTTCAAACGACATGTTGTTAGTCGGATAGTGCTCGTAAATCTTTTTGATGAAAAGCTGCTGGATTTTATTTCTGGTAATAACAAGCGAGTCCTTTTTATTTGCCTTTTTATTTTATTGATCAAATATTTTTATGGATATCTATAAAACGCAGGGGAATGAAGGATAACAATAAGAAATTGTGTACTTTCGAGTATGGTTCTACGTTTTCTTTTTTTTTTTTTTTACTAATTGAAAAAATAAAGTTACGAGCGCTATTGTATTGAGACTCGTAATTGCGAAATAATATTTAATAATGTGCAGAGTTACGAATATCGTAAAGGAAATTTCATTAAGGCGGATATCTTGTTCAATGATGATAAAGTCGAGTGTATAATTTAACGGATGAACAATTGTAGCGCGTTTCAGGTCTACGATGTTTAATGAACATTAAACGATTTTTTTACACGATTAAATAAAACGGATTTATTACGTTCCACTCCGTCGAACTCTAAACGACGCAGAGCTTAAACTGTCATGTATCGATTATCTCATCCATTAAGTCCTATTATTTTTCAACGGCGTCGCGTCGGTTCAAAGCTCTTGTAGCAGGTTATTAAAATGTGCCAATTTGAATGTTTTTGTCGACATACTGCATGTAAAGCTGAAAATATATATAAATGTTTCAATACACGTTGAAAATAATAACCAAATTTCCAAAAATTTGAAAATGCTTTATCCACGCGTGAATATATCGCGTGTGTTAGACAAAAATTTTGAAACTTTATTATCGCTATAGTGAAACACGAGTATCACGATTATAAAATATCCGGTTACTCACCAATATCACGAGTAGCCAATTATCATTGTTCATTATTAAGACTACGTCGTAGTAAACGTCTCACAACTTTTATTTGCATTTCAAATTTACACAACATAATCGCGATACTCGTGTTTCATTAGTGTGTAATGACCAAAAAGTTGAAACGTTATGTGTCCATCGAAATTTTCTCGATTGTATATACTTTTGTTTAAGCGTTCACTTGTTTTCGATGAGAAAAGAAAAAACTTTTTTCAAGAAAGCAATCACAGTGGAACAAACTTAAAATCACAGTGACTGGCAGTGACTGTCTTACCACCACGCTTTATCAAATGTCACTTATCGGCAAGTCGTTAATGCTCGCCACGTTATATCGTCGCTGCAGCCAATAATTATTTCAATTACCAGGGCAAATAATCGAGTGTGCCGGGCAAGTTGGCTCGAGTGCTGGCTGAATAATTCAGCCAGTTAATGGGGAATCGAAAAGTTGGGAGGGACGCACGTATCGGCGAACAAAACAAAGGGACATCAAAAGCACTCGATACATTGCCGGCCTCGCCAAGGATTTGCATAATATCAATATACACGTAGGTAGGTCGGCAAGGATATAATCCTCGCAGTGGTACGCCTCTCGAAATATCACCAGGCCTGCGTACAGCATTCTGCAATCCCATTTCTTCAATTTGCATATTAAATACGCATCCGTGGTGGCAGCGCCTTTCTAAGCCCAGAACCGCCTAGTATTTATATGCGTATCCATGATTCATTCGCCGGACTTGGCCGTGTTCATTTTCCTGTGGCCAGCCTGTGCAAACTCCACGCGCGGGAACACCGCCCGCGTTATTAATGCAATTAGTTAAAAAGTCAATTAGACCACGGGCGTCCGTGGGTATGTATTTCGATACACCGCGTGTTTGCGCTGCGTTTCGAATTCATCGAGTTTCTTCAATGGAGGGGGGAGGGGGGGGACACTTGCTTGATTATTGCTCTCGATGTTTCCGCACTTTGTTCCCGACGAATTGTTGCATCGTATCTCAAATTTCGGAGAATATTTCGTTTATTCGGAAATCGCTGTTCAATCGGTCACGAGGTGATTCTACTGTATGATGTGCAAAAGCAAATTGTAGAGAGAGAGAGGGACATTTTCTTTTTTTTTCAGTTGAGACTTCGTTTTCGAGGGAATTGAATTTAGAAATTTATCAACTTTTTATAATTTTTTTTCGGATGGATAATAATAGAAAAGTAACGCGAAGAATGAAGTCTGAGTGATGAATGAAGATCAAGTTTAAGAATGAAACGAAGAATTTTGATTGAGGATTATAAATTCAGTGATAGGTTCAGTGGAATTCAGATTTATACGTACATGGTAAATCTGTTTCTTAGTGATTTTTCTAGAACGTACGAAGGGCCGTCTTGAGCACTTTTCTGTTTAGTTTAGCACTTAATCTCGATTTTACGTTACACCGGGGACCTGCTCACCCGAGCGATTTTTATGACGGAGTATATGGACATTTTTATGTATCTGGATAAAAGAGCAATTGACATGGAGCCTCGCGAAAAAAAATTCAAGAATTTCCAAGGCAACGACACGCGAGTTATGTGTCCCCTTTATGCCCCCATATTTACATGACATCGAAATTCCAATGCACGAATCATTTTTCTTAAATCAACAATATTGGAATTCTTTACAGTCCTATCGAGAAAAAAAAATCTCGATGAAATGTATGCATTATGTTTCAGTAGAAAAATTTTTTTCTTTACTTTGGAAACCTATTTTGCAAAAGTAAAACGTAATTATGAGAAGTACAAGAAAATTAACCAGTCGTTGCGTCAATACAATTTCACAACTTTTACAACCACCAATAAGAATCTTACGACGAAGTTACGACGAGAAAGAATACGTGAAAATTTGAAAGAAGAAATACGAGGCAGCGGCCGATAAGCCGCAATCAGCATAAAAATTTAATCTTTCACGGCTGAACGGTCGACGGAGCTTTTTTTGGCGCGATTTCTTTGGTTTCTCTTTGGTTGCCAGGCGGTTTCGGTTTCTCTGCCCCGTCAGAAGAAGAAACACAGATAGAAGCGTACCGGGGGTGGAAAAGAATCAAAGGGGACAATAAGAGAGGAGGAAACGCGGGGCTGTCGTGTCAGGAAGAAATGAAGACAGAGCTATCAGTTACAGAACACCGTCTGCACGGAAGCAATTCATTCCGCTTCACTGTTCAGCCCTTACGCATCCAACGTTTTCCTTCATCTTTCTGATCCTATACCTCGGCGACTTTTGATCTTACACGTTCCTCGCTCGTTTCCCCCACGGTGCGGTGTAAGAAACTCAAAGAACGCGAGGACGATATTAACGATACCTTCGGGAAACAGAGTTATGTGAGATAACTTTTTTTTTTCTTTCCGTCTTCGAGCGTCTGGACGAGCCATCCGTGATTTCTGATTTAGAAGATACCAAGCCGTCGGGTTCTCGCCGTTGGATGAGTTTCACTCGGATGACCGACTTCGTTTCAACGACGGCTTAACGGGGTTTCTTTTTTTCGTATTCAATTGCAGAGAAAACGTGGAGGGCGTAGTTAAATTTACTTTCAACGAAATTCGATGAAAACTAACTAAATTTGTCAGAAACGTGAAGGCTGTAGATGAAAGTGATGATTTCCTCTTTATCGTGGGAAAACAATTTTCAGTACGTTGTCTGATTCTACTAGATATCTAGTCTTTCTAACGATAAGTCTTAGAAATCATTCCACATTCTTCCCTATTTCTTCTATTTAGAAGAAGATTTATTACACAAAGATCATCTCTTACCCGTGAATATTTGCCAAAAAAAAAAAAAAAAATTAAGAGAAAATCAAACTCATTTACCCATACTAGAAATAATATAATAAAAAGCACCACCGAATTTTTAACCAGAATAGCCAGAACCAATTAAAGCACACGAGTCTTCATAAAAATCTGCCAAAAAAATTTTCTACTTGCTATTTTTCATCATCACAGATAATCATAAAAGTTGAGAGACGATAACCCAATCTCTCGTTCAAAAGTCGTAAGCAAATTTCAACGTGTTGCGGTGGGAAATGTTTTTTTTTCTCTCTCTCTCTTTCTCTTTTCACGCGCACAGGAAGCTCCCTGCGGAGTCGTAAAACCACGTTTCCATATTTAACCATTCTGGCCAATGAATCGGCAGCTGCTCAACACACATTGCGTAATCGTCCTTACGATGCACTTAAAACGCGCTACTCGTCACCGGCGCCGATGGAATTACAAAAGCGCGATCGGCTTTTAATCTTGCCTGCTCGTAATTCGTAATAATTCCGGTTTACGAGCGCGTCCGCGCACCGGTATTTCGGCGTAAGGGCCGAATTCACGCCCTTAGAACTCGCATTAACCGTAAGGAGCAATTCCGCGAACCATAATAGCGATTCGTTTTAACCTGGGGCGTGAACGCCAAAGGGGAAACCCGTCGACGAACCTTGTAATATTCAATCGACCTGACGCATTGCTACGCACCTTCGAAGCACCCAGAACTCGTCGTCGAGGACTCGTGTAGCGTTTTAATCGGTCATTTCGTGCGGGATAGGAAAGATTAAATGATCCCATGACATGACTTCTCCAGTTGCTCCAGTTTGATTTACACGATCGGTTCAGAATTGGTTCAACAGTCGTTTTTGTCGTTGCTTTGTGGATGTGCTTGGGTAAAAAAAAAATAGGAAAAATTTTATGACGTTTCAGGTTAAAATGGGTCACTTCTCTTCAGATAGGAATTCTTAATGGTATTAGAAAATTCTCGTTGTTGCGAATAAATTTTCTCGCGCAAAATATGAAAGTGGAGCAATTTTTTCGGATGCAGTCAGAAAATTATGGTACATATATAATGAAAAGTTCCTATAGTTTTCGCCATTAAATAATCCACATCGAGAAATAATTATTTCATTGTAGAATGTATTATATTAGAGATATCCATGAATAACGTAGTTTCTTTGACATAGCACAAAATTTTATTTTATTTAAGAGTTAATACAGTCTTAATCCATAATGTTTAAATTTGAAGAAAACGACATTGCTTATGGATATTATTACCCTTATTATCAACTATCATGTATCAACAATTGAACGAACGTGTAACGAGTTAAAAAATAAATTTTTCACTTACAAACGCGTTTCACACCGCGCGACAAATTATATTCGCTCCATATTATATTTCGTTCCATATTTCGCAAGAATTATTACGAGCGTGGGGCTGGAGGAAGGGGGAGAGAGGGAAGCCACTCGAAGAGAACCGCTTTTGCATGTCAAAGTGCGTGTCGCGAGCGGTGCAAAGCGTCGCCGCGAGATGCTTGGTTTCTCCGTTGGAAACTCACGACTTTAATTATCCCGACTAATTACGCGAATTAACTCGAATTAACCCCTTACCTGTTTGACCCGTCGTTCCCTGGCTGTGTCACTCCTGCTGGTAATCCGGACACGTTGCACGCTGATTACCAACGATCGGTTAGCTCTCGCCTATGCCCGCCGCAAGCTGCAAGTCAAAACGCCGGGCTTTGAAGTTCTCTGTCGCATTAATTCTCCAAACTCCGTTCGCCCTTGCTTGCCCTCGTCGTTCGCGCTGTTCTGCTCTCGCGCGGCTGAGAAACGCGCGACGAAGGGTGGAAATCGCTGGATACCCGAGCGGGTACGCAGTGATTGCCACGTTAAGAAGAGAGAGAGAGAGACGACTCGGGGAACGTTACTTAATACTTGTAATTGTTGTTTTCTGATTAATGCTCCCCATTTGTTTCGCGCTTCGAATTTCGGCACGGAGTCGTCTCGAGCGAAAGAACGCGACCGAAGGGCGAGAATGTGAAACGTCGTGCACGCGTAACCGAGATAACTCGGAGAGAAGTTGAGAAATTGTAAGTGGAGCAAAGTGGAAAATGTCGAGTCGAGTGGGAGGAGTTTGTCGTGTAATATTTTCGAGCTTGCTCTTGTGACTCTTTTTGAAATTTGACGTGAAATGAATTCTTCGAGGGATGAATTTCAGCGACAGCTATTTACTCTTGAGTTCTGTCGCCGTTGCTGGATACGAGTATCTTTTTATTCTTCCAGTCGAGATAAGTCATTCCCATCTCGAGGTACCTGACTAGTTGTTTATTCTACTTGTTAGTATTATTTATTAAATGAAATTAGAAAGGTGCTTTCGAAATCGGACTCGAGAGATGAGAACGAAGTTTCCTGCGATCGAATCGGGTTATTTCAGACGGCGAGATCAACTTCACTTTTAGACACGGACAATACGTGTAGACTTTATACGAGCTCGGACGGTTATTTCTATTGCTTCTCTAGTAGAATTTTCTGAGCTATAAGTTTCACAGCAGTAGATCCTCGATTCATTAAACATTCCTATCTTTATTATTTTCTTGTATCATCGAAACGAAAATTGTCGATACTGCTGAAACTTTGAAAAATATTTTCTACATAATTAATATAAACATTTATGAAAATTTTCCACGGTAAATGTAAAAGCACTATCAGCGATTGTTCCGCTATATATTTACGGAGGCACGAAAGACGCGCGCACACACGCGGATAGAAGGGATATTAAACAAAAAGCTCCTCGAACGGTTTCCTTCCGTGGCGTCCGATTAATCGGACAAACCGGAGCCCGTCTTTCGTAAGGGAACGGTCGGATGCGGCTGGTTATTAAAATTAAATTGCATTATTAACGCTTCGCGAACGATTTCCGACGGTTTGTACGGCAATTTGCGGCGGCGGGCGAGCGTTCGTGGAAATTCGAAAAGGGATTACCATTGCCTGCCATGGCCCTGGAAATCAGCGCGACCCTCCCCCTTCGCCCCGTGCTACTTCGCGGGCCAAGGGATTTATACAATTAATTCTCTAATTTGTCACGCTCACGTCGGATTTCGTCGGTAATAGATTTTCATCGATCGCCGAGAACCCCTTTCGTTTTTCTCTCGCGCCGTCGGCTAGAATTCCCCCCATCCCTCTCTCTCTCTCTCTCTCTCTCTCTCAAATCCCGGCCGTTTCTCCGCTCCCGTCGCCGGAATACGTTTTACCCAATTTTCATACCTCATCATTATTTTCGCCCCGGTTAACCGCCGTTAATATCCGCGATACGCGTTTAATTAATAAAATCGCGTTGAATTAACGGGAACTCGGCCCGGTGAGCTTTAAATGGGGCTCGATGATCGCGAGAATTTTCCTGTTCCGGTCTCAGACGAGAGAGGAAGAATTATATATTTGCCGAGGAAATTTGCTCTGGAGAATTTTGTCGATGGTGGATTGTCATTATGTTAAATCGAGATCTCTTTTCTTTCTTTTCTTTTAGATTCATCCGCGGCCGCCGTTGCAAATTGTTTGAATTGACGGCTACTTCGTACGTTGCTTCATTGTTTTGCTGAATTCGAATTATTCAATTTTATATAACAATATAAAACACACATGTATGAGAGAAACGTAGAATATTTTGTCATGACCGATATAATCGACCAGAGTTTCCCTCAACTTCGTAACTGAATGTGAATCGTTGAATTATTCATCAGAGCAAATTGAACCGATTGATTTATCAAGGGCCGAGCAATCATTTATCATAATATTATAAATACTTCGATTTCTTGAAATTTCACAAAATGAAGACATAGAAATATATGAATACTCGGATGTTGTATCGTTGAGTCGAAAATGTTTGCAGCAATTTCTATTGAATCACTGAGGATTTGGTATATTTCATTTCATTTTACTTTGTGCAACACGTTATTACGTTTTCTCTGACAGAAATTAGCAACGGAACGAAAAAATGGAACGATTTCGAAAAATTCGAAAATCAAAAGCTGAACGAATCTCTAGAATTTTTCTTTGATGGCTTCGACGTTGAAAGATGAAACTTATAAAATATAAATCAATCGGGAAACTTGCAAGTTTCACAAGTCCAACGTGCCACTCTGGATTCTTTATTAGCCGAATATTTCGTATTTCGTGAGTAAGATCTTGAGTTTAATTAACTTTCCGATACACACAGGGTAATCGATTGCCCTCCTCTAAATTAATAGAATCAATAGCACTCGCGATGGTTGCGGCGATTCGGCTGTTCGCTCTTCAATGTCTAGTGCAATCGCGATTTCCGGGCGCGTGCATGTATCAATCGAGCCGCATAAAAAGCAGTTGACCCGGTTAAAACGGGATCGGGAACGGGATATCCTTGTTTCCCTGCGGAACGATCCACAAGTGCCATTCATCTTTTTCTCTGGTTAAGAATGGGAATAACGATAACAATGATAAGAACGCGAACGACCTTAAGGATATCAGGAAAATGAGTGAGCCATCGATCGCCGACTAACGGTTCGTCGCCAATGAATTTATATTTGCAACGGAGTTTCTACTCTTCTCTCTCTCTCTCTCTCTCTCTGTGTTCCTTTTCTTTATTTCTTTCTCGCGGTCGAGTGGCTCTTTCATGGCTCGGTGGCTTGTGCCAGCGAGAGAAGCTCGAATAAGGACGACGATTATGGAGGGAGGAGGAAAGCTCGCGACCCTCGGTCGAGTTCAATTAACGTTAATCGTTTGATATTTGCCCGGTGACGAGTGCAAAATGGCGAAACAAAGGTACTCACTGTAACCCGGTTTCCCTGAGCGGCCACTCACCGTTTCTTTTTCCCTCGGGAGCGAGAATCGTCTTTTGAAACAGCCTGATTTGTGGCTAATTCGCGGCACCGTCGCGTCGAGACGCCACCACCCTCTCTATTCTCTCGCGACACCACTACGGAAACACCCGTTACTCTCGCGAGCGAGAGGAAGTTCCACTTCAAGAGGTGGAAAATTCGAAGGTGGCTGCAAGCGAAGCAGAAGTAAAGCGATTCGCGGCACTTCTTTTTTTTCGTTTTACACCGACCTTAACGGTATTCTTTTTATCGAAAGCTGAAATTTGATTTCTTTTGGTGGATGGTTCTTAGGATTAAATTAGGATTAAATTATTTTGCTTCTTTTTTTTTGTGATCGTATGGTAATTATTGCGAGCAGTTATATGTCCATTCTTTCCTCGAGAATTATTACGTCAGTTTAATTCTGTTGTTCGCATCACTCATTTCTTCATGTTAATAAATTATCGTTTTGGGTCTTTAACGAGTAACACTTTTATTTGAATCATTTATTAAGAACATCATTCTTTGCGTCATTATTTATACTTAAACGAACGTGTACAAATTTTCTTAAAATAATTCCGTAACCTCTGAATTTTCACTCGGTGTAATTCACTCAGTCTCATCCAAGCGTCTTAATACATATGATATTAATATTTTGCAGATTCTTCGTTGCATAAAGTATTGTTTCACTTCTCTGATTTCGTAATTTATACTTAAACAAACGTGTACAGGTTTTCTTAAAATGATCCCGTAACCTCTGAATTTTCACTCGGTGTACAGTCTCATCCAAGCGTCTTAATACATAATAATATTAATATTTTGCAGATTCTTCGTTGTATAAAGTATTGTTTCACTTCTCTAATTTCGTAACAAATACAGCACTTGTCCTAAGAATTTTGATATGCATTAGGGTCTTAAAGTTTCCAATTTTACATTCGCACGAAAGACACGGACTAATCACGCCTACGTTAGGATCGTTGGACAAAAAAGTAATTTGATTCGACCAGAGGGACAGGGAGAGCCGTCCGTTGGCGGCTGTTAAAATAGTAGAATAATCATATTCCGTGCGATTCCACCTAGCATTAGCGATTCTTTGAGCGAGTAATGAAGGAATTTAAATATTTCTCTCGTGCCCGGTTGCCCATCCTCCTGCACGTTCTACGGCCGGGCGTGAGTTTCCAAGTCAATTACCGGATCCAACGACCGTCCTACGCTCCGTGGCCGCTTTATTAAAACAATTCGCCGATTCTGCCCCGTCTCTCCTCGCCCCACGGTTTTCGTTAACCGCGGTCTCACGGTAACACCGGCTCTCGTTGGCTTCGTTTCACCTTCCCGTTCTGACGATTGGCTTCTTCTGCGAGACTTAGAAGAATTTTTTGAATAATTTTATTTCCAAAAGTAAGAATTTTACAAGCAAAGTGGATTAGCTTCTTAAATAACTGCAGAGCGAAACGAAGGAGAGAAAGAAAGGATATTTACAGAGTGTCTCGGAAAGGTACTCTCAATTTGTAGTTGAATTCGTTTTGACAAATCTCGCTTCCTAGTGAATTTCTCGAACACTCTGCAAGTTGAAATGAAATTGATTGAATGGAACTTGAAGTCTAGAAACTGCTGTACACAGATTTCTTTAATTAGAAATTGCAATTAAATAAATCGAAACATAGAAACTGGAAATTATCGTAGAAAAATTAATTAGTATGAAAATAATAATATAATATCGTACAATGCATGTGTAACATAATAAGTGACGCTTTGTTTCTCCTCAACATGTATGAAATGCCTATTGTATAACTATAACTCTTCTCTAAAAAATACAGAGAATTCAGAATTTCTCGAGAGCTTCTCGCTCCACTCGTTTCCTCGATAAACAATTATATAGCTAATCGTTGGTTCTTATTCCGCGGACTTCGCAGACAGAATGAGAAAAATGTCCTAATTTCGGAACAAAAGAAAAGTGGGTGAATATCCGGTCGTGAAATATGAAATAATAAAGTGGCCGAAGAGCAGCCTCGACGATGTGTTCGTAGATGGAATTTGCTTGCGAAGAAAAATGTTTGCGATTAGCGAGCTCGGACGGAAGGAGATTCAGTTCTTTTTAATTTCTCCCGAGCCCTCCGATTCTCTCTCCTCGAGGGATAACTTATTCAAATAATAATCTATATTACTTATTGACGCATCGAGAAAGGTGGAAACTTATTCCAATGGACGTTCAATTTCTTCGGGAACGAGGAGGGTCCGGCATTCCCGTTGGAAATACCCTGATATCTATCTCTCTATCGTGGCGGAAGAATAAAATTATTCTACCAGAAACTTCCTGTTAACATTGCGCGTTACTTCTTAAACGGAAAGAATTTCCTAAAGATCTCGAGAGATATTTAAAAGTTTCTAGAAGCATTGAAAGGGGTTTAACGTTTTCTTTTTTCTTCTCTTATTTTTCTCTTTTTTTTTCTTTACTCTTCTTTTTTTTTCTCCGGCTTCGTAATAAACGTTAATGACGTTAAAAGCGCTCCCCTGTCGGGGTCAATTATTTTTTCACGTATCCGTCTCCTTTACCGGGAATGCTATATCGTTTAAAGAAGTTCCCTGGCGATATCGACACGGGAATCATTTTAAATCTTATCCTAATTTTTTTTTTCTTACAAAATACGTAAACACTGGAGTGACTGAGAAACGCGGAAAATTGGAACGTATTTGTCATAACGTGCAGTATGAATTTCTACATTCTTCGTTTCTAGATGTATAAAAATCCAATGTCGAGTAGCAGCACATATATTCGCGATATTTGTCCTTCTAAAGCTTAACTCTAATTCCGTTGTAGCGTGTACGTTTTATCGAAGACGACGCTTTCGCTAATAACGAAGTATCATCACACGTCATAAAGCATATTTACCATCGTTGATTAGCCTGATCTGAAATTCGTAGCAAGCTACAAGCGAATATTTTAGCAGGTTGGTAGGTAATAAACACATGCTATGATGCGTGCACGTAACGCGCGCTCGTGAATCGCTGGCGAGCTTGCGGAGTAAGTTTTGTCGGGGCGATGCGCGACACGAAGGTGGTCGATGCTTCGACCACTGGCAGAAGCGTAAAACACGACGTTCTGAGAAATAACGGGCAACAAATCGACGTGCGCGCGCGTTACAATTATTACGAGGCGGAACGCGGCGGGCAATTTCTGCGCTCGATTCCCAGAACCGCGGAATGCAAGAATCGCGTTGCATTGCCAGTGAATCGTATTTGGCGTGAGCTAACGCGAACCACGACCACGGTGACGTGACAGCGAAACCTACCGAGCGACCGGATTAAAATCGCCCGACCGGAGTAATTTTTGCTTGACATACACGGTCCCGCGTGTGACTTCGTGTATCGTGCCTTTTCTCTCTTCGTTCCGCTCGTGTTCCGCGTCTGTGTTCCGCGAAATGCAAAAAATAGTTAACGTCCATCGAACGAGCGTTTACGTCACCCTCCACTTCGTGGGAGGAACGACGTGTTTCAAGTTTTTGCTGATAAGCCGGCTGACAGTCATCCGAACTAGAGGAGCGGACTCGAGTCTCTGTAATATTTATATACAGGTAGAGCCGTTTACGATTATCTAGTATTACGCGCACACATGCGGCAGATCGACGAAAGAGTTCTTGGTTTATATTCTTTTATGCTGTGAAAGTGCTTGGACTCTTCTTTTCTCTTTTTTTTTTCATCAATTTGAGAGTGGACGTGATTGATGTTTGAATCGATACATTTTTTAATAACGTATACATATAGTAACGTGCGTGTGTATCTATTGTACCTAAATGTTTCCAGATTTTGCTCATACACGTACAAAACACTTCTGATTAGCGAGTTGCAATTATATTTGAATTTGTACATTTTGTGACACATTGTGCAATCATCACATATGACGATATGGTGCACTGATATTATATCATATATTGTATCTGTACAATCACACAGTTCAATTTATACAGTACGTTACACTAACACATCGTCAGTACACGTGTCATCTGAGAACACGAAGAATCTCATTTGCAAACGACTTGCAAACCCCACTGTCACACCAACCGTGCGCTGAACCCGTCAATTGCACGGGACATCCCCCCTTCTTCGACGATTTAATTTAATTTCAATTTTTCATCGGACCGATCTCCTCTCTCACTCTCTTTCTCTCAACACCGTCTCGAATCGACTTCTTTATCAAGTCGTGACCAATTTTCATCCGCCTGCTCGTGGACACTGGCTCGTGGCTGCCACTTGATCGCTGGATTTCAGACTGACCGTGGCAGTTCCGTGGACCGGATGGAGGGGACTACGAGGGAGGGGAGGGGCGATAATATTGAATTTCAATCGGCATCATGCAAATCGATACGCGTTTAATATTCAATGAGGCAATTAACGTACACGCGGTTTCACGTTGGTGGGCTGCGCGAAAGGGCGACGGGATGGAAGGGAAGCCGTCTCCACCTAGATTCAGGTACTGCCGGGCTATTTCCTATTGAAATATTAATCGTAATGCCATAGGATGGCGAACATCCACCGTGAAATCCATCGCGTGATTCCTCGACCGGCTCCCAATCGAGAGAGACAGAGAGACAGAGAGAGAGAGAGAGAGGTTTCTCCTGTCAGATCGATTCCCATTAGAGCGCGCGCGAATCGTTGCCGGATCTGATTCCGCGGAGTTACCGTGACAGCACGAAAAAAAAAATCGATTTATCATGTCTGCGTGTGTTAGGCCGTCGGTACAGACTGCAGCGTTGGAGGAGCAGGGGCAGGGAAAAAACGCGACTGAGGGAGAGAACGTTGCGCGGCCGCGAGTCGAACAAATGAAAAATCGTGGCCGATCGTGGTTTTTACATCGTTGAACCGTTCATCGATAACCGGCCGGCCTTTGTAAGAAACGCGTGACGCGATCGTTCCCCCGTGACGATTCCCTTATCCAGGCGGAATGAATTTTATCGAGCGGGAAAACCGTAAAATTTCTGCTTCTGTATCAGAAGCGGGATATTTTCGATAGTCCGACGGTTTTTTGATGCTTGCGTTGTTTGTCTCCAATATCTGGCACTTTATAAACACTTGCTGCCGTTTAGAATATTGTTTGCTTGTGAAAGAACTTCGCTCTGTTTTGTGACTCGAGGATCGTCGTTGATAGACGTTTTGACCGCGAACGTTCAAGAATTTGTGGCCAATTTGAAGATGATTGACAAAAATAGACGAAATGCATTGGAACTTGGGTTAACGATATTAATGATTCTAGAGATTATCCTAGAATATTGGAAATTGCCATTATGAGAGGTTTTATGAAGTTGGAGCAGGAAACTTGATGCAAGAACGAATTATTTGAAAATATGGAAAGATTCACAAATTTTAGATAAGCAATGACTTGTTTTCGTCCAGTATTTGTCAGATAATCCACTACATAAAATACAATAATGATCAAATGAATCAAATCTCTACCCAGATTCCATTCTTCTAACAATATTAATAGAAATGCAATATAATATTCACAGTCTGGTCATAAAATGATCCTTCAGTTTAATTACGAGAATGCATCAATGAAATAAAGTAGTACAGTAGTGAAAAATAAATGGAATCAAATTAAAAAATTCGAGTTGAATTTTTAAAGTAGAATTGTAAGAAATAGCTTGAAATTATCGATTCATAAGAGAGATTGCATTACCGCCGCAATCGACCATCGAGACAGAAATTTGACCGAATTAACGAAGAGATAAATCTTAACCCACGGTTTCTTATTCCTCAACGTTTCGCGAAGGGATGGATGGAAGAAAGGGGAAAAAGAGCTCGACTTCCTCGGATGCAATTAATGCGATCGCTTAGTTTTCTTCTTGTTACCTATTACGACATTCCCCGCCTATTTGTAGCGTAAATTGTCCCCGACGTTTCCTTACCTTGCTTCCCCATCCTTCTCCCCCCCCCCGCCCCATCGAGTCGCTCGAACGATAAGGGTGATTAAAAATTGCGTGGCAAGCTGAACTGGTGAAACGACGTTGCAGGAAATCTCTTTAATCAAAGACGGAAGACGTTAATTGCGGATCGAACAAATTTATCTCCAGTCCCAGTTCGTTTATCACCTTGTATCGTTCAGTTCTTTCCACGATTTCCGTGTAACTTCGCTTATTTATCGCTTCGTGTCACCTCCTTTTCATTCGTGTCGTTTCTTCGTGTCTCGCTGTGAACGCAAAACGTTTCACATCGATCGGCGTGCATCAATTTGTTTAATATTTATCGCCGTTTGCCTACGTTGCGTTTACCTTGCAAATTCATCAGACTGCGTTGGAAAAAAAGTGGTCGATAAAGGTACGAATATCGCAAATATTGATCTTGAATTCTTTCGCGATAGCGGTAAAAAGATTGTGCAAGAACTAGTTATTGTTTGCATACTTTCTTTTTTATCATGTTTTAATTGATAATAAAATATTCGACTGTAACTATATTAAAAAAAGAAAAAAAAACATTTCAATGTATAAAAGAACGTAAAAGGGATGATCAAAATTCAAGAAAATTGCAATTTACCTTCTTGAACCTATAATTATATAATTTCGACTTAACGATCCAGGCAGATTAATTCGTCGTTTCCATTCATCGAAACTGCACACCGTGAAGCAACTCTCCCAGAAAGCAAGAGGAAATGAGAAATAAAATGCAGCGAAACTATCGTAACTTGCGGCGGGATTTACTTTTAAAGTACACGCGATATATCGCTCGGTCGATCTGTTTAAGTAGTAAGCTCGGGAATGAACGGCCCGCGTCGTCGTATAAGCTATTCAAGGGGGCATAATTTGCTTGATTACGCGCATTAACCGATTGAATTGTCACTATCTGTGATATCTCAATCGCACAGCACACGTTAATAAATAACACACGATCATGCGTTGCACCTGCACGCGGCTGCATACGTGCATTTGACCAATTATCGCGCCGTGTACACGTTAGAATTCCCGCAACGTGTTGCGCGTGGAACAGAGCCTCGAGATCGTAAGCACCCTTATTGTACGCACGTTCGTGAGCGACATTAAACGTAATGTGCGTGTTCACGCGCCTCCAGGCCTGATAACAGGCCCTTTCCTAGACGCTCGTGTCACGAGACAGCTCGGAGAATCGTGCATACGCGCGAGCTTGAAACGAGCCTCGACAAGCCTTCGCGTCTTTGTGAGAAACTCTGTGCGTGTAAGTACCTTGATGGTAGTAAGGATTCCAGTCGCTTGATAGCGAGTTAGATTGATATATATATATAGTGGTATAGAAATAATCTTATGTTCGATGTGTTTGCTATTGATTTTGCTATATTTCCTTTCAGGGTTGAAGCGTATAAAGAAACTTGCCGTGATATTAATCCTCAATCAGTATCATGGAGTTACTATAAAAGTACAGTTTTAATCCATACGGTACATTACTTCAGTTTATTTTTCATATTATTCAATTCAATTAATTTTTTTTAGAATTAATTCAATTTTAATTCAATTAAATTTCTCGTTAGAAAGAAAATAAAATATATAAATAGAACGAAACGTCCGGAACTTGAATGAAATTTTACATAAATTATGCCCGCGAAAGTTCCGTGACGTTAACATTTATCAAATGCAAAGCCGGTAAGCCAACGCGCGGGGAGAAGCGGCCGATCATATCCAAACGATTAAGAGTGCTTTTCCCTGCTACATAATTAATCATGCTCGGAGGTAGTCGAAGCCGAGAGGCGAGAACACCGGATGCTGCCGAAGTTTCTGTCTTTTATTAAAAAAGTTAGCAGCCATCCTTCTAAGACAGTGGGACTAGAATCCGTCGCGAGCGAGTTTATCTATATGTTAATACCAGACGTAACAACGCGAACGTGACTTCCGGCTGTGCAACCCCCTTCCCCTCTCCTCACATTCGCAGTCGCCACGTCTGTTGAAAGTTAGTTTAACGCGAACAGCTACTCTCTATTTCGCGACAGACACTGCTAACTTAATTATCGCGTATTTTCCGCGCACTCTTATCTCGCATTTCGTCCGAACCAGAAGCCGCGTCACCGGTATTTGTATTCGCGGTGGAAGTTTCGAATTAGAATTTCCATAATATCCAGTTGACTTTTCAGCAAACCGAAATACTCATTAATTACGTCGGGCGAATGACGAAGCGAACGTTACGCCCGCGATATTAATAATGAACCAAACGTTCCGTTGATATTATACGCCGGCCGTGTAAA
Source organism: Tetragonula carbonaria (assembly GCA_032399595.1). Lineage (NCBI taxonomy): Eukaryota > Metazoa > Arthropoda > Insecta > Hymenoptera > Apidae > Tetragonula > Tetragonula carbonaria. Next base: position 12,452,932 of record JAUCRC010000003.1, read on the forward strand.
CAAATTTCCAAGAATTCGTGAAAAATGAATTACAGAATTTTTAACTCTATGAGTTCGACATTTTTGCTGTGTGAAGTGCACAACAATTTCAAATTACCAGTCGAGTTGTAAGTACATTTCAAGACTATTTAGAGTATTAAAAAAATATTAATAGTTCCGTTAATGCAGACGCAGTTACTTGTTGGCATAGAACACTTAATATGCGTTTTACTCTTGCGTCAGGAGTAGTACAATTTTTCGATATCGTCAATGAAATTATTTGCGAATGTCTGAACGTAGAAACGCAACTCAGAAGGTTTTACTGTAGAATCAATACCGTAGAATGCTAAAAACAGTGACTGGCGCGCCCGTTTATAGCTCGTAAAATATCCAAGCGAGGCACTCCGAGCAAGCAATTTCAGAATTTGCTTTAACAAATGTCGAAATAGAATTATCCGACATAACAGATGTTTGTATGGCAAAAAGCAACGTGAAGAAGGGCCATTTTGTAGTTTGACGACGTAGTTATTGTTTTGTTTTGTTTTTTTCTTTTAGAGATAAGACGAAATAAAAATTGTGGAAATAAATAAATAAAACTGTGAAATAAAAATTTACAAATATAGTTTCGGCCCTGGTAGTAAAGTTTTTCATTTAATTGTTCGAAAATTACATACCGAAACCCTGGTAATGATACAGAGTCACCCTGTAGACTGGAGGACTTAATGTTTGGATTTGTATGGCGTGTATGTTGCACGACATAACGACATACATAATGATGATAATTCAACTTAGATTGTCTGCTGTTTGACATTGCTGGAGACAGCGAATCGGTGAACTCGACCATCCTGACGGCTAGATAGGCGTGATTGATTAGGCATCATCGCTTCGTATCACCTCGAAACGGGACATTAGTCATGCGGGTACACCTGTCGTTCCCTTCAGAATTTCCTGCCTAATCGTATAGGATATCGACCAAACTTCATTGCCGAATCATTGTTTAAGGGCTCTCGTTTGAATCTTTTATTGGAATCTATAGTTTCTACTATGTGCAACTATAGTTTCTACTATACACAGCTAATAGGTCATTTAGCACCGAATATATTACAAAAAGAAAATTGAGGTTCCAAAAGAGAATAAGAAGTGTTTAATCAACGTACATCTTAAGAATTAATCTTTTCAATGGTATGTCCATCAATGTTTTAATTAATGTGATGGTTATAGTGTAGATATTTCTCTACACATCATATGCACACACACACAAACACAATGAAAATTAGTTGTCTGTATTAGATATCTTTTCGCGAACATTATTAGCAATGTAAACTATCTACGTACATTATACTTATCAAATATTTAAAATCCACAGAATGCATACAATACCAAAAAAAAAAAAAAAAAAAAAAAAAAAAAAAAAAAAAAAAAAAAATACGTGTAAAACATGTAAAATATTCGGAATAGAGTATTTTCTACGATTCTTAGCAAGTTAAAATGAATTGTCATTCGCGATTCCATTTCATTAAATTTCTATTTCGTTAGGTCAAATAAAGAACTGTTCTACGTAAAAATCCACAATGTATTCATCTTCTTGTACCAACGAATAGCAATCCGTCCTCGAAAACGCGTCGTTAAAATGATATTTCGAGCACAACCGTAACGTAAAATTCAGCCGAGTGACGAGCGTTAACGCGGAGGAAATCGGTTGGGGGAAGAGGAAAAAAAAGAAAAGAAAAGAAGAAAGAGGGTGGTAATATCCATTCCGTGGGCGATCAGAGGAACGTCCGCGATAGCGAGGATGGCGCGAAAGTTATGAGAACACTTCGGATCTCAGGCAGCGCCCATTCACAGAGTATAACACGTAGGTGGAGGTATCAGTATCGGCGGCTGCTGTTTCAGCTGTTTACAAGCACCGCCAGCCACCCTTTACCCCCTTTTGACCTGGTCTACCGTAGCGTTAAGCCGTAGAGCAAAGGATTACGTCTATAGCGCGGAAGTCCCTCCCTTTACCAGCCTCCCTGTCTCTCTCTCTCTCTCTCTGTTCTCTCTATCTTTATCTCTTCTTCCGACATCTCGTTTCCCTCTATCTCCTCTCCTCTGCCTGTCCAATACACAGCCACGAAATAAAGGCTAACAGTCACACGTGCAAGCTGATGATGCAAATTCAAAGTCGTACGCGCAAAGATGGCCGACGACCATAGTCGATGTGACTTTGGCGAGCTACCAAGTCATTCTCGCGGGACCAGCTAATTGGATGAAGGAGGATCCTTTGATAATTAACGCCGGTGTTGGCCAGCATCGGAGAGCCAGCGACTGCCTATTTTTTCTTTCTTTCTCTCTTTTTTTTTTTCTTTATTCGAGGAAAACGCAGGGCGACAAGAGAAACAGGACGATAATTCGAAGGTGATTAGCCGAAGGTCTTCTTTGATCACGCTGTCGATGAAAATTCGATAGCAGTGCGAAGCCACATTCGTAACGCGTTGTAAAGGGGAGATAATAGGATTTGTATCAAGATGAAAGTTTCGATTGATTAAAATAAGGAAATTACTGTTTTTCATTTTTTTTTTTTTTTTATTGAAATGTTAATGTGAATTTTAAACCTATATGATTTGAAATCTATAGTCATTAGTATTAATTTTCGACTGACATTATCGAAGAACACTAAATTGGGCTTAAATTTTGGAATTTAATTTAATTTCATTACACGCGTAAAGTGTAAAATTCAATATTAAATATAAAATATAACACGCTACAATCATTTGTATTACAAGATATCTTTATGAAACCTCATATTTTTTTGTCAACGTGATAAAGGCTAACAAATAATCCGGAATCGTGTGAAGTCGTTCGTGACGTGGGCAAACGATCGAAAGTTTGCAGTGAAAGCTGTTCAGCAAACACCGTGCAAAGTTTGATTTGTTTAACAATCGTTGTAACAATACCGTCGCTTTTCCCGCTATTTGAATAGCAGTCTCGGGGTAGGCGTTATTAAATAACACGGGTTGAAATGCCAACAATCGGGTAATTAACTATGTCGAGATATGCCACTAGCTGGCGAAGCAAGAATACATTGGGAATGAGGAAATGGGGAGAAAGGCGTGTAACTGAAAACTTGCTAACGAGCTAGCAGGATGATAGAGAGGTGAAAGTAATAAGTTAGAAGATAACGAGTTGATGTACAACAGACTCCACGCTGTTCTTATTTGCTTTAGATCTAAAAACGCATAGTAAATGCGTTAATCACGACGAAAAAGATATAACGTGACACCTGAGTTAGTTATGGCGAAATATTTTATCGCGATGGAGAGCGTTGGTATTGGTACAAAGAAAAAGAATTACACGGTGTGTTCTATCTAATGAACCTTCCATTATCTAGTGATTACGCCATTAAATAAAATTGACAATCACTTTTTTGATCGTACGCAACAGGTACTTGAATGCATGAACTTAAGTAGATTATGTAAGAAATGGCAAGACGGGCAGCCTGCTCATTAATGTGACTCTAATTGACGTTTAATACATTGGTTCGAAACTGTTTGTTAATTCGTCTTCTCGCTTTTATCTGTTTAAATTTAATCGAGTAACACGGAAACTTTAGACTTTGACTACTAGCTGAATGAAGTTTCCACGTAATCTTTATTTAATCAGTAGCTTAAAAAGAGCGAGGACAAGGTCAAGAATTGCCGTGGATTTTAGCTTTAATTTATTGTAATTCTTTTATCACGTAGCCAAAACTTAATGGTCTCTCTGGTAATGAAATACCTGCGTTTGCAGGGGAACATTATACTGATTGCGAGTAATTTAACAAAGGGAATGCACATTTTAAGCGTGCACGACTATTACAAACAGGGTCATTCTATTCTAGTATAAAAATTGTTTTTAAAGCAGCAAAACGAGTAAAATTCCGAATGAAATTCACATTTTTGTACACATATATTATAAAATAAGACACATCGCTATGTAAACGGATCTCAAACGTTGCTATGTCAAACACAAGATCGATCCCTTCGCAAGATACGTTCGCATTCCATCATCGATTCCACGATGTTAAAGCACGAGGTTAGCAGATTACTGGAAAATATCGATGCATTCTTTATCGAGCACGTCAGATGATCTCTAATCCCAGTTCTGCGTTATCACCGGTAGTTGGCGTTATCTTTGTGCCAACTCGGCTCGAGTAGATGGCAACGAGGTGGGAGGGTTAGGAATCGTTAACGTATCGTTAACTCGTTCGATATCTGGCTAAGCTCCGTCCTTCTAGGCACTGCCATCATTATTGAAGCCCGACCCATCGCCATTCACCTTCTCGTCGCAAACCTGTACCGACACGTTCATCCAGGACATGTCAGTGGGTCAGGCGATTGCATACAAACGAGCAGAGCCACCGTGTTTGCTCGTTAGTACGAACCAGGTTAAAGCTACCATGAACCGACTGTTCGACAAGAGGAAGGAAAGAAAGAAAAAACGGAAAAGAGAATGGAACGAGGAAGGGACGAAAGAAAGAAAAAGAAAGAAGAGAAAAAACGACGAAGATGGCGATTTCCTAACTTCCCGAACTTTGCGGGAATGAATTTCAAACGGTATTAGAGCGTAGCCGGGAAAAGCGTTTTCGAGTCCTTTCAGCGTTTTCCACCCGTATTTGAGCTCACCAGCCAGCGATCTCGTTTGACGTTAATTGTTACGGGGGCTTTTTGCGATTTTGCGAGCCACGCTTCGCGTTAACGTCAGCTTTCGGCCGTGCCGCCCGCACGGAAACCGATTCTTCGATAGAACTGCTCTGTCGCTGCTTTTGTATCTCGACTTTTCCCGTGTAAAGAATAAAGTTGTTAGTGCTAGTATTCTTTTTTCTGGCTTTTTCGATTCGACGCATCAACGCATCGAAATCAACGTCGTACGGTGACATTCGACCTATAAGAAACGCTTGTATCGTCCTTGCTTTTGAAAATCTCGTACTTTCTACAAACCAGAGAGAGCCAGAGAGTTTACATCATCAGAAACTTTCTCTCAAATTTCATTCGAATTCAAGTTTCGATCTCGATCAGTTTCGACTGTCGCAGCCCTGAAAGGACATCTCGAAGATCACGTAGGTTTATCGGTTCAAGGCTGCCGCGGCGATTAGTCAAGGTTGTGGAGAATGGACCTTCATCAGCAGGATCCTGAACGTGTCGGCTCGAAGGGGGATCCGCGTCGCGCTCCGCCTCGACAGTCCCTCAATTTGGAATCGCTGGAACGGAGAACGAACGAAGGTGAATACCTAGGAGGGTTTTAGAATTAGGAGGAAAGGGGCGGGGAGGGGACAGAGCCGGGTAGAAGTTTCGGCAAAAGGCTTCGTTATCCACTGACAAGGCACTCGTAGTCCCGACGGTCCCCTTTTCTCTCTCTTTCTCTCTCTCTCTCTCTATTCTCTCGCTGTCGGCTAACCTCATCGGGATACATAGAGCGATGCTTCCTAAAACCTAACCCAGTTTCCTCTGTGGTCGACGCCAGTATGCTAATCCGCTACAACGTTCAGGCATCTATTGAAACCGCAGCTTCCTCCTGCATCACGGAGTTTCTCTAACCATGGCATCCCGTGCAACAATGATCTATGTAGCACGACCAGTTTCCGTGTTGGTGCGCAGCGGAGGGCCGTTAGATCAGGACCGGACGTTAATTGCTACTACCAATCAGCGACGGGGAGCACCAGCTGGCTACCCACCCACTCTTGCTGCTGCTGCTGCTGCTGCTGCTGCTACTGCTACTACTACTGCTACTGCTACTGTTGCTGGCTGGCTCTGCTGAAGGTTTCAGGGGTGCCAAGGGCTGGCTGGTCACCGACACCAGCAGTTCTACACCGGTGATTCTCTCACCTCTATGACGCCACTCCTGTCCAACCAGTCGTGGCAAGGGGTTGGGGAGAGGAGGATGCCATCGGTAAATTCGCCTTGTCTTCCAAAGTGTAAATCGATTAAGAGAGAGAGAGAGAGAGGGAGGGGAGAGAAGGAGGGAGATGTATTTGTCCACGTGACTGAGCCGCCTGATTGACGGAGCACGATCACAGAACAGAAACTGGCTAGCTACCAACGGCGGACTGCTCGTTCCGGAATGGGATGCCATTTAGGTATCAATTATCGCGTGCCTTTCGAATAATCCTCCTTTCCAGACCGCTTTGCGGCCACCGCGCTTCCTTCTCTCCAAGGCCTCTTTAAACCTCCTTGACGTTCGACAGACGCGCCGCGTTTCGTGTAACATGGCGGAACTACCCTTGCAATCGATCCCATGATGTCGCAAGACGTTTCGAATTGTCCGGGTGTCTCGAGTTCGAGCTAGTAGAAATCGTCTGAAACGAGAGGCAGGCGAGATTTAGTCTCGAATTCAGGCTCGGTAACGATCGAGGTGTGATTTTTGGTAAATAGAGAATTATATAACTAGAAAATTATTCAGATTTGCGAGAATTGTCAAATGGCATGGAAATTGGTTTCATCGTCGTTTCAATATCGACGATGGATATTGAAATTCGATCCGGAACGGGAACGTTAAAATCGCGAAAAACTGTAAAAATTCGCCGCGTAATCATTTTGATATTCAGCGCGCCAGGTTACGATGTTGCAGTACGCATAAAACGAATTTCTCGAAATCCGGAATTGCGAAAATCGGTGAAAATTCGTTCGCGTGATCGTTTCAATATCGACAAAGGTGTGATATCACAACGTGGAAAATTAATATTCGATTAATTCGCCAATCTCGGTAAGATATAAACGTTGAAGGCAGAAAAGAAGGGTAGTCGGGGATGGAAACTTTCTTTTGTATCGACTTCATTGAAATTCCCGCGATACGGGAGAGAAAAGGGAGGAGAAGAAAGGAAGGGAGAAGGAAAAAAGAAAAAAAAAACAACGGCAAGAAGTTTAATTACCGTCCGAAGTTCGATGCGTATCGCGTCGGCCGAGCCAGGGGCAGATAGATCGTTACGAAATCTCAATTAAAACTCGATAACGATTTCGCGAAGTTACGTTAATGCTTCACGACGATCAGCAGTTTTCAGACTCGCGGCAGTTTATTTTATTCCACGGGCTCGAACTTCGGCCCTCATTACCTAGGACCGTTTTTCATCCGCGGCGACGCAGTGAAACGAGTTTCGAGACAATACTTGGCGAAACAATCGGGAGAGATTCTTTCTTTAGAAACTCGAAACTTGTCCCCGGGATTTGCAACGGCGATTCTCGAACTGTTGTCATAATCGTCTTTGTTTTTGCCGCCTCGTTGAACGAGCTTCGGCGCGAAATGGAACGAGTTTGTACGTCATAAATGGACACGTGTAAATTATCCTGTCGCGCTGACTCACGGCTAACGATTTCTCTCCCTCTGAAGACCTCGTGTACCAAAATACCTAACAATTTTTCAGATATTTAGATGGGATGAGAATTGTTATAATGTTATATATAGATTGGTTAATCTGGAAATAGTTCGATAATTGGTTTTATACAGGAAGAAACTCCAAGCACAACACTCTTTACATGCCAGATTAGTTCGTCTAATCCAAACTAGTGGCTCGATGATCCTAAGAAGACATTGTTAATCGCTTGAAGAAACAAACTGCTTCAGAAACTTCCTCGCTAAACCAAACTCTCACGTCGACTCTGAAATCACTCGAAATAGTCGCCATGATCCAACACTCGAACGAATGTCATTCTTCCAATGACAACCATAATTCAGGCATGAAACGTGACTTTAATGGAACTTGAAAGAAATTTCAATTGCCAAGAGATCAATTCTTCTGTCATGATAATCACAGTGCGCATTATATACAAACGTAACTACAATATCTGACAGATGAAAGAAATTTAAATGCTATTTTTCTGTAAAGATATCCACAGTTGAATTTACACACGCAAACATACATCTTTCTACGCTGGAAAGTAATAAGAAGAACGCAAGCGATGGAATAAGCATTTGATCGAGAGTCTATCGGCAAACTGGCATTCCTAACGAACTTCTAGTCTTAGACACGAAGGCCACTGAGGTCAGGTCAGACAATGCATTTATATGGACGGCGCGGTTAGACGTGGATTTTCGAGAATTCCGCCGCCCCCGAGGTATGGATCCCACTCTGTTGGCGAGTGTAGAAGAGGCACTACTGCCGCACTATCAACCGAGCGGCCGAGCTTTCGCCAATGACTTTCGAGTTTCGAACGTCGGATTAGATTAGATCCAGGTTGAGTAATTGGCGATTAATAACACGCTCGCTTGAATATAGGTATAACGTTAGACGCAGGCCATCGGTATTGTAATTAGGGGCCTCTGACGGCACCATCGTCAGGAGTACCGGTGCCTTCTGGAGCGCTATCGCATCCATCACGTGCCACCTGGCGATTAATACCGGAAAGTTCGGATGCTTATCCGAGTTACATTCGCCATCGATAAGACATTAGACCACCTGAGGCGTTGCGTGAGCCCGGAAGTTTCCCCTGGGGCTGTTCATCGTTTCCTGTCTTCGTCGCCCCAGCGGCCGAGGATCGAAAACTCTTTCGAGCGTTTCCGAGTTACATTTCTCAGAGAATGGAATTTCCAAATTCCGCGATACGAGTCGATTCTTTTCTTCCTTTTAAACTGGAGGAATGTACAAGTTAGATTAAACGAATAAAATGAATTCATTTTAGTGAAAATTGTCTCCGCGAGAAATGGAATTTTGGAGTCTTATTTCTGATTTTTAAACTCTTGCGGTGTAAATTGGTAATTTATTAGTACGATTAAGTAACAAATTGTAAAAGTATTGGACTATTTGAATAATATCGTTCTACATAATCTAATAATTTTACAGTTTCATATACACATGTAAGACAAGGAATTAGTTTATAATTCGCAGAATTCAGTTAAAATTATACCTGCTTTCTATCGTTTGCATTTCTTCGCGACTAGTTTTTATTATATTATTGCTGTTTGACATTACAGTCACGAAAATTCCATCTACATTTTTTAATTTTATGAAATTTTGAATAGTAAAAATTATTATATTATTGTATTATTTCTAATGTCACGACGAATCATTGCTCGTTCCTCAATGGGTTAACAAACTATTTATTTTTATACAAGAAAGGTCAGTACTAATATCTGCTAGTAATTTCTGAATTGTAATTTGTGACTTATGAAACTGAATTAAATTATACTAGATCGCATTTCGAAAGTTATTACACAGTTAACAATGAAATTTCGAGAACGCAAAGAAATCTGAAATGAGCTAAACAATCGAAATAGCTTCGACATTCGTTTTGGTATTTAATAGCCGTGTAATTATGCACACTGCCAAAATCATGTTGACACCTTTAATATAATTCATTCGGTGATAGTAGATTATGCGAAACGTGAAATGAAGCTTTCCGGGATCCGGTATGAGTTATGCGAAATTATTAAACGATCAACCAGTGGCTTAAGCGAACATTTGTTAAAGGATAGGTCGGGATAGCATTTTGGTCGTTTATATGGGATTTCAAGAGAGATTTACAGAACGTGTATCCCTTTTCAGTCCCCCGGCCCCATTATTGCTGATATACTGAGAGATTAAGAGCACATGTTACGTACATCGAGCCGCAATATAATGTATAATAATAAAATGCTTCTAGTCGTGAACTGAACGTGAATCTCGAGGCGGTCGGCTCCTTGGCGATGTTGCGCAGCATGTAACGTTCAAGATAAATGCGTTTCTGCGCCTCGCTATTGTCCAAAGTGTTGCGAACATAAAGATGCTTTTTATTGCTAAACCATTATACTCCATGCTACATGTGATTTATAAACGTATCTCTTTATCCTTCAACGTTGGTCGTTACAGACATCTGTTGTTTAAACAGTTATTTCTACAATTTAACAGCTCTGCAAATTATTATACTTTAACTGTGTGCAGAAATTTCTTGAATTGATCGAGAATTATGTTTATCTGTTTTTATTTTATTATTTTATTTATTATCCGAAAAGTTTTATTTATTAATTTGACAATTGTTTGATTTAACTTCGGGGAAGGTTTGATGATAAATTCATGTTTAAATGTTCATATTACACCTTTGTATTATTGTGTATTATACTTCTGTTACTTTCGTGCTATTTATATTTTTATATTATATATATATATATATTTTTCTGTATTAATTATATATTTTCTCTTTTTCTCTATCACTAACAGCCTTCGTGGGAATGTGTTTTAAAAATTGTGTTCATTTTGCTCGACGTGTTTTCGCGCATTAAAAGACGCGGGTATAGCGAAACGGCGTTATCTGCGATTAAATATTTACGATACGGCTGCCTACAAAAAGATAAGAACGTGAAAATACGCGTGATACTCCAGCTCGCGAGTATTAACATTGAAATCAATAGATTTAAATCAGAGCTACATGGAAAAAGCATCGTGTAATTAATATATCTGCAATGGGGATCCGCGCTGCCGGACAATTTAATCCTCAATTGATCTATCCGTTATAAATAGCGAAATGTTTATCGTTATTTATACACGCACGAGGGATCAACTTTTCGAGATTAATCACCGGAAATTGACACGGTTCAGGTTAATTTCGTTCGATTCGTCGCATCAATACGCGGAATTGCATTCCATTTCTTGCGACACTTCTCAATAAATTCGACCACGACAGTTTCGCATTGCTTCGAATATATATTCGCTCGTCAACTTTAAATCTGAATCCAAAATTTCTTTCGTACAGGATGTAATTCACAATTTGTCGATCTTTTCTTCTTCAAAAGTTTTACATGCCAATAAATTGTCGAGAGTGACAAATCACAGTTAGATTGATAATAGGAATGATCGTTAATTGGAAGCATTTTCAACGATAACTTTATCGGGACGGTATAGTTTCGTTATCGTTATTGTAGGGTATTATCGTTAAGAGGCGTATAGAATTTATGCAAATTTTCTTTGTCCCGTATGCCATCTCCTGGTAACTGTTGGAACTCATGGCCTACATATCAATAAAGCTGCACAAGCAGGATATAGTAGTCGATCGTACTATATCGCGAACGATAATACCACAATGATTTGCTTTTAGAAATTTCTACTCCCATAGAATTTTCATCAACTGTTATTTGCTACAAGTTCAATAACTTAGCTTGTAATTCTTTATTACGAATACACGAACGTGAATAATAATAGTAAAAAATAAATATTACCGATTTGCGAGATTCTCTGTTCCAATTTTGTTAATTCCAACGTCTGCAATCCTATTCAAGGATCAACCAATCAACCAATTTTTCAACAGCAACAGATTTAATGTTGCTACGAAACAACGAAAATGAAAAAGAAGGGAGAAAATATTCGTAGAGATGCGTAGCGTTCCTCGGAGACTGAGCGGGAAAGAAAGGGCATATTTCAAACGCAAACAAAGCGTTCGTTACGTTTCTCTAACAAGCGTGGAGCGCGAACAGCCGCGCTACAAAGCGAAAACTTCTTCGAGTAGCTTTCGAAAATTCTATGGGGACAACGGCTGGTCTCGCCGATTGATCAGTCACGTCGGATTTCATTGTGACTCACTTATCCAAGCCTCTGTCAAATTCAATGCTCTCGAGGACGTGCAGAGAGACAAGAGAGAGTTCCGTTCGACTGAGTTACAATTATAATCAGCCAACGAGAATCTTTCGCAGTCTCTCTCTCTTTCTTTCTCTTTCTCTCCGTCTCTGCCAGAGGCTTTTTACCGCTGTCTCGCTTTTGATTCATGCACGAAGAATTTTTGACGAGGTCAAACAATGTGCGGTAGCGTCACAAGTGGGTCGAGGGGATAATTCGGTCGACACCTATCTCGATCCTCTGTCGAAGACTAATTACGTAATAGGATGATCTCCTGACGAGTTTCTGTATCCATTCGCCGATAAGAGATATCGCAATAGTCACGGTGCATCAAAACACAATGTGTGTAATGACGATCTGCTCGTATCGACGGTGCTAATTACCGAGGCTAGCGTTAATGAGTGTCACCCAGATAGAGAAGTTCGTGGTTCGTTTCTCTTTTTTCTTTCTTTCTTTCTTTTTTCTTTTTCTCTTCTCTCTCTCTCTCTCTCTTTTTATCATCCCGATCGAATTGATTTTTATTCGCTTTACGTTGTATCGATAACGATAATAATTGGAGTGTTTCAACCAGCGAGCCTGAGACCCTCCAGAAAAGTGTTGGCAATTGAAATAAGCCGCGTTGGTTTTTCCATTTTGCCTCGCCGTACCGAATTCGGCCAATCCGTGGAAATGTAGAGGGTACATTATCGGATGTAATAAGCGAAATGGTAGGGGCTTTCGAGAATTTACAAACGGCGCCCTAGATGCCGGCGGAGATGTAAATTGCACGATTAGCGAATGATAATGCTGTTAAGGTGCAGGAGAGGACTAATATCCAATGTATTTTAATGCCACGCGTTGCATTGCGATCTCTATTACGGGTTTTAGCGTGGGATGATTTTCATGATATATATATATATATATACATATATATATATATATATATATGTTACGGTTACGTGTTTCTATTTCCTGATGAACTTCAGTGGGACATTAAATTTATAAATTTAACGTAGGTGAAGGAAAATTATACTGCTGGAAGTTCCATTGTTACGTTAATTTAATGGCGCGTAAGGGATTTTAAAATTGTCTCACATACTTTTTGGTAATTAGCAATTATATTCGGAGGCCCTAATTGTTCACGTTGTACGAAGACAATTCTTATGTGATTTTTAATAACCTCGGATAGTCGGACTAAATCTCGCTTGTTGCCAAAAGTAAATTGTTCTATTAGATCTTTCGAAATCTTTTAAATTATTCTTGGAAATTGTGGTACGATTATTCTCGTTTTATATTCGACAAATTGATCTATGCTCAACCATTTCATTGAATGTATGAAAGTATTCACCACGATAAGTATAAAATTTCACACTATTTCGAACACCATCAGAAAATAGTTTGGAGCAGTAACGCACGGTGAAACAGGGTTTAATCAATGCTAGCATAATTTATATCGTACGTATCGTCGGCAGGTCGGGTGTGTATCCATGGAAAAGCCCATTATCCCTTTTTTCTAGCCAGCCAGAAGCCCAGTGAACGTTAATTGACACCCGTCGGCTACGTTTTCCAGCCGGTAACCCTCGAATGGACAGGTCGACACGTCGACACACACACACACACACACACTCTCTCTCTCTCTCTTTCCCTTTCGGGAGAGACCTTGTTTCATAACGTAACCTCGTTAACCGTCTAAAATCCGGCGAGGTTAAGGTCGAGCTTTTCCCACGAACTCTGATAGTTAGGCAGTCCACTTCGATATTTAATTTGGTATTCGTAACATGGTCGTGTACGCTGGTCCGGACTTTGTTTGCTCAACTTCGAGGCTTGACGGGAAACGTCGAGAACTTTTCGGTACCGTGCAAGCTCGACAACGAGTGACTCCGTCGCTTTGCAGAATTTTCGAAGAATTTCGGAAGGTTTGATCGAGAATCGGGATTGTAGAGTGTCAGATTGGAAATTTCGTCGGGAGAAATTTGGACTCGTAGTACAAGACGACTGGATTTTCAGTGCGATTTTCTTACTCGTGAACTTGGTTTTATTAATTTCCGAGTTCCGAGCGCCGAGCGCGTAATTAAAGTTGAAATTCAAATTTCACGTTACATGTGCAACGAGCTCTTCGAGCCCTTAATATCAAGCTGAAATGTAAGATTAAGGAAGAAATATCGACTATTCCGAAACTTTGCAGATAGTCCTCTTCATTTATCATTCTTTCAGCTTCTTTACAGCTGACGGCCGCCTTTATCTACGGTTTACACAAAATAGTATCAAATTGATTAAAAATCGAGTTACTTCATTTATCCTCCGTCGGTGTGTATGTGTGTGTGTGTGTGTGTGTGTGTGTGTGTGTTTGATTTCATTTTTCAAGCAGATCTTTAGAGGGAGGGAACGAGTGTGCGAGTCAATCTCTCGGCGAAGATCGAAGAGTGAGATTTTCATTATTGATAACATAATCTCATTCTACCGTTGGTTCCGTATAATACGAACTTTAATTCATAATTTTCCAACGACCGGCCACGTACCCTTTCGTACAACGATAATTCATTCAATCGATATTAATGAATCCTGATATTTTATCATTCACACACCACGATCTTGTACGTTGCTAAAACAAATGTCTCAAGGAAACTACTTTGAAATCCTTGTAACCAGGAAACAAATTATTTGTTTATTTTTTTTTACCAGAAAAATATTTTGACGCCTTTGCTACAAAATGTATATGAATTCTCTGGGATGAATTCAGTATAAATTTCTAACTCCGTGCTAGTGTTATAATTAAATATTTAATAACTTAATAACATGATATATTATCGGAAAATTTGAATTTACCTTATTCCAAATAATTACGAATTTATACGTTCATTTTATTTTGTCAGTTGACACTTGCTAAGAACGAACCATTTTACGATCATATTTCACCTTTTATAAGAAATTTTAAAAGTATAATATTGAAAGCGTCAAGAAAGATATATAAAATATTCATACTACAATACTTTCTGTAATATCTGACGAGTGAAATAATTTTCAATTACTTCGGTGTACTTTCAAAAATATGAATCCGCATGAAAATGAATTAAACACCAATTAAATTATATTCCGCTATATTTCTCTAATACACGAAATAAATTAATCACGCGATTTCTCCTTGATTCGTTCACCTTCCCAAGCTGGTAATCCATCGATCGCCAATCAAAACTGCAATTATCCGTCGAATAAAAGCAGATTGCGTCTCAAGAGGAAATCGATTAGATTGACGAAAGACGACCATAGGATACCAAAGGTTCTAAATTGATAGCGTTATCGCGTCGTTCCTCTAACGAGCCGGTAATCGGCGGAGTCTCATTTATCTTCATTTCCCAAATAAAAGCATGACGTGGCGCGACTCCCGTGCGATTTCTCTGTACACGATCCCGCGTTAGGATAAGCGTACCACCCGCGCCACGTAAGATTCACGTGGCGTCGCGGATTGACGTGATCCATTAATTTTTCATCGAATTCCGATCGACAGAAATTACCGGCGGGTGGGGGGGGGGAGGAAGGGAGAAAGGGAGACAGGCCTAAAGCGCGCGCGTCTGCCCCGCGTGTTCCCTATTCCAGGCCCCATTGATTATTCGATTATCGAAATCGACTCGGAAATGACGATAACCCTGACGAACAGTCAGCCTCCCCCTTCGTGTCTGGCGATATTTTGAAATTTCCTGCTGATTGCTTGCCTCGTGTGGTCGCCTTCGTCTGTCGGAGAATGAAATCGAATCATGCGAGGGTTACGGGAGAGGTTACGGGTTTCTCGTGCTTCGAGGGCCGGTTTGTGGCTGGCTGGGTTATTAACTGGTCTTCTTCGAATCGATTGAACCGCCCGTTTGGTTGCCGGTCCTTGTGAATTGATTTTAGCGAAACTGTTTGGACGGGAACTGCCGACACTGAGTTCGGCTCGGATTTAACCGACGTTGATAATTTTACGAAAACGGTGTCGAAATTTGAGTGATCTTTTTGTAAAGTATATAAGCAAGGGCTCGCATTGTGAACCTTATCCTATTTCTGCCGGGCAAGTTTTATATTTCAGTATCGTCCAGTTGTATTTTTCGATATTGTTTTAACCCTCGAAATTTTAACGCGTGAAATCGGGATCATTAAAAATAATGAATCGATAAAAGCAGAGGTTGTCACATATATATAACAGGCATCATACGCCTAAAAGTTATTTCTATTTTAGGTGAGCAAGTTACGCGAATCACCTTGTGTGCACAAAGAAATTTCGACAATTGTTCAATTTTTCGGCAAAATCGATCGAAGAAGTGCGATACAATCGACGCGCGGAATATGACGATAGAGGCGAAGAGAGAAGACACGAGAGGAGAGAATCGGTGTATGCCGAGACTCTTGACATAATTAGGGATCGACTCGGTGCTAATGACGTGAATTATACGCTTCAAAAGGCGGCGATCGATCTACCGTACGAAGCGTTTTCCGCGAGAAGTTCTCTCGCGTCAGCGTGATCGAAAGCGTGCACGAAACGAGAAAGAGAGAAAAGAAAAAAGAATAAGAGGAAGAGGAAGAGAAAACCAGTCGCGGATGACGTCACCGCGGTGGGGAACACGAGCACGGTTACTTAAATTAAATTTTCGCCCTGGAAGCTCGTTGCCTGTTCGCGCAACCCCCGCGGAAACATTATAAATGTGTCAGGCGACGCACGGAAACAAAAGGAACGAAGTTTCCCGCGCAATCGAACACACCTCGCGGGGGAGAAAGCAATCAAATTAAGCCAGGGGCGGGGTGAATTTATTCTCGATGATGGCGCGTAACTTCGTATTCGATACGCCGCCGAAAGACCCATCATTTTCCACGTTTGTTTCACCACGAAAATCCTGGTTAGAGACATACATACTTGGCTGTGATCGTTGCGATAAATTGTCGTTTCCTGGACTTTCTAGCGAAACAGTTAGTTGTTCGTATTGCGAATCAAAGTTATGTTAAATTCAACCGTTTTGTAACAGGGTACTTTGAAATATAATATGACACAAAAATTGCAACATTTTTATCTTCATTTGCTCTTCATTCGTGCAGAATTATTACAACATTTAGTAAACTTGTACAGCCAATTGAAGTAAATGGAATTCATCCGCTTCCGCGTGACCCTGTATTCGTTTCATTTGTTTATTTGCTTTTCGACATGTACTTTCAATTAAATTCATTTGTTCTATTTTCGATATAACACGAGGCATATCCAGTGATTCGCATTGCTTTTAAATTTCGCTCAACACAGTTTCGATACACAACTGATCGAACGAACTGACCTGTGCTGCAGAAGGATCGAACGATCGATGTAAATGTGCAGTCATAAATGCACAGATACGAATATTTATATGTCCGTAGTTTCATGTTTTTGTACGTCGTATGAAAACTTACACGGATTGAAAAAACGTGAATGCATTAATTACGCGTACAGCTTTCATACACGTTTCCGAACTACGACCTCTAATTACTTCGCCATTTTCCCCATTAATTGAATAATCGATACGTGCCACGTACGTGGGACTCGTACGCGGATCAATTATTAAAAGCACAAAGAAACGTCGATTTCCTGGTAGCGACGGTTTACATGGAACGGCATGTGCAATTAGTGTCACTCCGGATCGGCGACGGAAAGCTAGGAAACGAGAAGAAACGAAGTAGCACGGGCTCGGTCGGCTAGGAAGAGAAAGAAAATCATTTCCACGATAGCGTCGGCGAATCTCATTTCGTTGACCCATATTTCGCGGATTGAGCTCGTATCAAAGATAGATCGCGGCCAGGGAGGGAAAAGTGGAACAAACGATTGATACACCGAAAAGTATTTTCGCTCCGCTAACGGACGATCGTTTTAGCATCTAATCGCGATAACGGTCGCATACAGCAAGATCTCTATTTCTTTCTCTTTCTCTTTTTCTTCTCGAAAAGGATCTAAAGAGCGCGTGTATGTACGTATGTACGTATGTACGTGTGTGTGCGTATGTGTGTGTGTGTGTGTGTGTGCACGGCCCCGGATCGAGCATGAGCACGAAGATAGCGCGTATCCACGTAGTTGCACGTCGAGTTTAATCATAGTAAGTGCGCCACGTAGCCCTTTTGGTCTTATCGGATTACAATCTATCTCTCTAGAAAACTGCGAAACCGTCGGATCGGTATAAATGCCTCTATCCACGGAAATTCCGACTTGTCTCTCTCGTTTATATTTTTTTTCTCTCTCTCTCTCCCTCTCTCTCTTTCTTTCTTTTTCTGATATCTCTTCGATATTAACTAGGAATTAGGTAAGTGGCGGTTGAAGGAGGTTCCTTTTAATCCGTTTATTCCATCTGGTCGGCTTAAAGTTTTCGCGCCAAATGCAATTGTTTGCTCTATAACGCACACCCGTCATCGGGTCTTCATCTGTATATGTTCGTTCACCAAGATGTTGCTTTCCTTTGTTTCAGGTAAATATTTCACCAGAGCTGTAATTGTTCCTGCTGGTATTGTAAGTCAGTGATCAAACAGATTATTGTTCATACGTGTAAGTTCATACGTGTAAATTTAACGGGTTTCAAGACAAGCTTCGTTCAGATTGATCAATCGTTACTTTTTTGTGTTATTTTTCGTTACGAAAGCATTAAAAAGAGATATTTTTCGATGTAGTTAATAGTTTTCTTTTTAGATTAGAACGAGGATATTATTTTAGTGATTGATACTGCACAGATTATCATTCGGTTCTCTTTCAATCGATAAATAAATTTTTTCTCCGTTCGAAATATAATTTTTCATCTCGAGAACTTTGAACGAAAGAATTTAAGAATTCGGAGTGCAGAGGATTAATATAGTATAACGGGAAGAAAGTTTCTCAGGAAGTTCGATTGTTTTCACGGGAGGACAATAATGTTAAAGTAATTTAGAATGCAATTCCTCTTGCTGATTCGTCGTAACTTGGCCCGATGCCTTTCCGAAACTTCTACATATTTAATTTTAAGTCGACCCATAAAACTTTCGGCGAACTTTTCGGAAAGGTACTCGCGACTGATCTCCAAGAACCTATTTTACATAGGTTGGAGACGAAATTGTGAGACGGCCAACTGAGAGACTCGGCTTTTTGTATGAGACAGAAATTGAAACGAAGTTAAATCGAACATTAAGTGCAATCCCTTAACTTGAAAGCAGTTTCTAATATTAATCCTCAATTCTATTCAATTTACTAAAATAGTATTCAATTATCACGAGAAATAATTAGCTTTTAACTAATTGCGGTCATTAGCTTTCAACTGATTGTAAATTAATCATGAGATTAAAATGATGAAGAATTGTAACACGAAATCCAAATCTTTGTTAGATTGTGTTCTAGAATTCGTATTGTTCGTAGATTAAGGAATACGAATTTTAATTTGTATTTCATATTCTACGCCATAAATATCGCGAATGTAATATTTCCTACGACATGATAACGCGTCAGTTTAACCTGAAATTTGATGACTCAACTGCAACAAAATGGCAACTAAGAGAATTGAAAGGGCACCTCCTCTGATTTATCACAGAAGGGAGGAACAGAGTGCGAAACGTGTCCTGAGAGATCGACAGAATACGAAAATACAAACGTAGGTAATCCGAAATACGAATAAATCCAGACGTCTACTTAACTCACGGGTGCTGGGTAGAAAATTTCGTTTCTAACCGCGGCCGGCAAAAGCCAGCCGAACACTCGATAACAGTAACGGCAAGAAATTGTTACCGTCTCCATTGTACCGGCTCCCACAGAAGGGATAAACTGCCCCGGCAAAAACTGATACATCCCTGTCCGCTGATAAAGGCAGCCTTCCTCCTCTACGGCCTTAGATAAGACGGTCCACGACGTTCAGAAAGGGAACACGGGAGCCAAGGAGACGTAGGACGAAAAGTCTTTACAATGTCGTAGTCGTGTAAGCGGCTCACGAGCAGAACGGACTTTTTCCCAGGCTGAAAGTGGCTGGCCGCCAGCGGCGAGCTTAGTCCGAGCGTACAGCGGAAATTTTGGATTACGCTTCCCCCTGACAACAGGATTTCTCTCCCTCTCCTCGCCCTCCTATCCGCCCAACGGCGATCTTCCTCGTCGAATCTTCCCTTCGGTGCGTGTTCACGCGTCGCGTGTACACTTCACGCGTGACGATATCGCGTCACCAGGGACGTGGTCCAATTCGGGAAAACAATTCTGGCCGCAGGGTGGTGAAAAATTTCCTTTGGATTTATTCCGTTGATTGTTCCGTGGCAAAAGTTTCGTCTTATTTTTCTCTTCTTTTTCTTCCATCTTCTTGTTACAGTTCCACTGGTTCGACGAACCTTTTTTTTCTTGTGTTGTTCGATCTGTAAATTAACCCAAATTTCATTTTTTCTTTTTATTATAGGAGGAAAATATGAGGGAGAAATTGGCTTAATATTATTTTCGTTATTTTACAGAATATAAAGAAATTAAGGTATTTGTGTCACGATAAATCATTGCTTGGTCCTTAATTAAGAGTTTGAGAAGCAGAGTTTATTAAAGTAGAAACATTCAAAATTAAGCACATTAAGCTGGAGGTGAATACTTTTTTTTTTTTGTTTCATTTATAAATTTACCGGGCTGAGCAACTCTACAATCCATATCACGTGCGTGACTTTATCGTATGGATATCGTATATGTTTAAGAAACATTCCGAGAAATTATTCTAACTTTAAAATACCCGTCAGATTTTTTCCTGATTACAAACGCTCGACGAGCATATTTAAATTATTTTGTAAACATTCGATTCAAACGTTGCAACATTTATTTGATTCTGTTTCCATTTACTGGATGGGGATAACGGTGTTATTTAGACGCGAGGGGTATTTATATGGTGATTTTTGTTGGTTCGACGCGTTTCCCTTGATTTGTCGCGTTCACACGCCCTTCCGTTCGATAGAACAGAGATAGTGGTTGATTCACGGTAAGCTATTTTTATTTATATCGGCCCTTCTCTGTCGACTTCTCTTGTTCTCCGGACGCGGCTTCCGGCAGCCAAGCGGAAATAGCGTTCACGCCGCGCCCGAAGAAAGCCTGTTTTTGTAATAAATGCTTGAATTTCCTGGCGTCGGATGGCGACGGATTCCTGGATCGAGGCCGAAGGGCGAAGATTTTCTTCAAGCAAATGTCAATAAAAGGGAAAGACGAGGATAATGAAAATAGAAAAGGTTTGAAAACACGGGCAACCGTTGCTGGCCGTATTTTTATGAAATATAAAAGTTCGTTCATAGAATAAACTTCGACTGAAATAAAACCACTATTGCTTAAAGTACAATATCGCTTTATTGAATTAAATGCATATCAATTCTCCATAACACAATTTTAACTTTGAAGTTATTTCTTTTTTTAAATTCTATCCCACCATTTTTTTTTTTCACCTCGTTCGACATCGGACATTATTAACGTTTCAATCTATCCGTAGGTATTGATAACATGTACCAAAATTTGAAGAATGAATAACTGAGGAGTTCGTTTCAGAATTAATGTCAATATTGTGTCGGATCAATGTTATCGAATCAATGTAATTAAATATTTAGCGAATTAATATTGTTTCTCGCAACAACACGCGAGGAAATAAAGAAGGACGAAGAAAAAGACTGAAGAAAAAGAAATGAAACGGAAGAAAGAATAAGAACGAAGAGAATCGTAATGGATCTTTATCGTGGATTCGCTTATCAAAAGGGACGCCTTCATCGAGCTCTGGGGTACTGTTTATCGTATCGTAGTAGGTGCAGCCGCCAGTTCTGCACAATAAAGCGAGGGTTCGCGTAACAGCTGACTACTCGCATTATCCCCCGACTATAATTCGTATACAAACCATAACTGAGAGCGGCACATTCGGCTCCCCCTGCACGACAAACATATTAAATGACGTTGGATTGGCCCGTGATACTGGCACCGATTACCAACACTCTCTCGGACGATACAGACGTCATTTCGTTTGATGGACTCCCGGGACTCTGAATAGGTGAATCTGTATCACCCCATTGTGATGCTACGGCTAAACATCCCTGACTGATTCCCGTTTACTTCGTGACGTGGAGAATTTATTTAATTCGGAATATCCGCAAGTAACGTGCCAGTTCTGTTTGTCCATCGTGCGAATTGGAATTTAGGAAACTTAGGGTTTTAGAAATTTCGGGAATTTAGGACTCGAGAAATTCACATGTCTAGAAATAAAATCTATAAAAATCCGAGGATTTCGAAATCCAATAGCGTCGAAATCTAGAGATTTCTAGAGGCTAAAGTTAGTAGAATTTAGAAATCTAGAGATCTAGAAACATCTGCAAATCCAGAAATGTCCGAAAGTACAGAAATTTCACGTATTTCTGTTATTTAGGGAATCGTAGAATGAATCGTTGTGAATAGTGAATGAAGCAGTATTTCTGGCGATTTCTGTCGGACAATATGTTTGCTCCTGTAATATTAGAACGCGAGCGATTGCTGACGTAAATCGCACAAAGTGGTATAAATATAGAAGCTTTATTGTGGTGGATAATTTAAGGAAAAGCTGGCTTGTGTGTTCGGTCTTCTATTCCGATTTCCATATTGTTGCGTTAATTAAAATTCATTAATTTTCATTTCGCATCGCTGACGCGGACTTCATCTTGGAACACTCGGATATCAATTATCCGACGCCAGTGCCAGCTGTTGAATGATTCGCTTAATGCTCCGTGAACGCTTTACGGTCTGTTATGAGGAAAAAGGTTTGCCAAACTCCACCAGTGTGTTTTCATCGCTGTGGAAAACTTTTCCCAAATTGCAAATGAGTATTCTTCGTCGAGATATTCTAAAACAAAAGCTGCATACAATGTAGTATAATGCTATGAATTATTTATACGTTAAAACTGTGCTGTCGAAATTAAAAAAAAAGAAGGTGAAAGCCGACAGATGAAAAGTTTGTTTATGGAAAAAATTTTATTGATAACGTGAATGGCATTTGGAAATGAGGAAATACATTTTCACGAAGCTGGAAACTACGACGCAAAGTTTTAAAGTTGTTTCTAATCTCAGGCCGCTCGGTCTGACCTGATAAGGGGATATTCTACTAAAGTCTTCCCTTCGCTGAATCTTCGTTCTATTCTCAGACCAGATACGAAATGTTTAATTTTCGTATCAAAATAGGTTAAATTTATTCTTTCTGATTAAATTCATTCTTTCTGATAGGTTGAATTTATTCTAACTGATTTTTCATCGTACATCTTAAAATCAAATTCTCGTACATGCAAATTTTCACGCGATAATAATTTCATATCAGAAGATAAATGTTTCCTCTCAAGAATATGCGATAGTTTCAATCTATCGAGTTAAAATCTCACGTTTCCCCCGTGCACTCCAATAAATTCCAAATCATGCAGCGAAACTCTAAAATTTCCCGAAACTACGTCAATTATAAACGATTCAATCTGCGAGCAAAATATTGAAATTATTTAATTGGCGTTCGGTATCAAAGTTCCCACGGTAAATCCCAATAACTGTATCAAAAAAAAAAAAAAGGAGAAATAGAATAAAATATAAAAATGCCGAAATATAAATACTCCAAAACTATGTCAATTACGAACCACTACGATACCTACGAACGAAACGTCGAAAATTATTCATTTGGTTCGGATGAATCACGCTTTCGAAATCACGCTTATGATCGGAGCCGTCGGGAAATCATGCCGTCGAGTTTCCGAATCGTGGCTGCACCTCGCCTCTCGAAAACGCCAGACACTCGTCGTTGCAAATAACCGTTCTTCGCGGTTAGCACGCACGGTGCCTTTGTTCGCGTAGGTATGCAGCGAGCGTATAACAAGATGTTTGTTCAACTACCTTGCCACTCGTAGGAGCCGTTGCGGACTCGAGGCGATTTCCATTTCGCCTTTCAGCCCAGTTTCTTCCATCCTCGAATATTCGAGGCAACGAGGACGCGTGGAAGAAGCACGCGCGCGCGTGCACGCCTCCTGTTTTCCAAACGGAAGGGTGTCGATTGAAACGTTTCAAGTCGGCGGTGCTGTCAGATCGGTGACGTTGAATTGGAACGTGTCAGGTGCGAGCGTAGTTACCTCTGCTTCTCGCGCGATTTCTACCCGACGGAGAGAGAGAGAGAGAGAGAGAGAAAGAGAGAGAGAGAGAAAGAGAGAGAGAGAGAAGGGGCTGCTTCGGCATTCATGGAATAACTCTGCCAACTCCTTTCTCCTTCTTTTCCCCTCGTTGTTCCCCGAACAACAATATATCGCTTTCAGCGTCGGCGAAATGAGTAAACTGCGTTAGACATTACTTGCAGCAAACTGGCAAGAATTTCAATCGAGCCCCGAAACCGAGCTCGACGAATTGCTTGCTTTTTCGGTCCGTTCGGTTCTTTTCCAGTTGGATATTTTCGTAACGCGTGGGCGTGCTTGGATTGGAATTTGTCGTGTACTTAAATCCAATTTGACGCGGCGAGCATTTAGGTAGAATTTATTGTGGCTCACCGAAGACGTGGGACGGTTTTTTGCTTCTTGTCCGTGTTGCAACGAAAAGCGTGCCGTAAGTGGGGCTATATGTGATTTTCTCTCGCCGTTTCGTGATCTAGTTACAATTTTGCGAGTGGTAGCACCTTTTGATAATTTCAACGTGACAGTTGTATGTAATCTCATTTAATTGAACCGTATATGTAGTAGAAAATCAATATAAACAGAATGTTTTTTTATCCGTCGATGCACGGCGTTGGCAATGGAAATCAATTTTCCTTTCCATTCGATATTTTCACTTTTTAACACGTATGATAAATATGAATATTGAGGAGAAAATACATCGCTAATACATTACTGTTTATGTGTATTTTCACTAACCAATTATTTACTTTACAATCACACACGATTATTCTCCTCTTGTGCTTACACGAATTTTCCATTCGCAACGAAAATTAAGCCCCGCACGTTGTCCGGCAAGTCTTGCTAAAATAAACTCCATCTCCGAATCCAACAATTCCTGCAAGCGGTCTAATATATAAGCAGAATCTAAATATCAATTAACGCGAGCGAGGGCGAGAGCTATTCGTGGATGATCCGCGGAATTTTCTACGGCGGTTCCGATTAAAGGTCACCGGGAGGTAAACCGTGAAAGTAATTAGCTGAAATCGACCGGGATACTCGGCCAGTATCTTACGCTAAGCCACTTAAACAACGGTTTCGTACAGTTGCCGTACGGACCTTCCTCTACCTGATGTCCTGAGTAAGGATTCAAAGGTTTTTGGGAACGGCCCAGGGATCCTGTAGGATTTAGTGGCGTGTACCATTCGCTGAAGTGTCCTTCAAGTCGGTTCCACGTATATCGCCGTATAGTAACGTCTCGTGTCAGCTCCGCATAATCCCGGGATCTGGAGGTGCCACGGTTAGGAAACACGATCGAACGTGCTCCCACCATTCTCTCTTGCATCTCTCTCTCTCTCTCTCTCTCTCTTTCTCTTGGTCGCGTCCTACTACGAACTACTCCAAGGTGGAAATGGTTCTGAGAACAAGGCGAAATACTGTCCGATCCCTGCTGGTCTATGTCATCTGGATAGTCGCGAGCTTCTTCTCACGAGCAGCACAGTTCATCAGTTTTCTACATTTTTGTGTATATGCTTTTGTGTGTGTGTGTGTGTGTGTGTGTGTGTGTAAATTCCCACGAGTTTGGTGGGTTCTCCATCGCACACAGGTATTAGCAGAGTTGCGAGTAGGTCCCAGCGGATTTTCCAGAGATGAATAAATCTACGGATTAGCCGAGATTTATTCATCGAGGCCGGTATGTGGATGCAGAATGTGGGAGATAAGAGGAATCGCGTGATATTATTTCACGTGTTCATTGGTCGAAAGTGTTGTAATATTGTCACGGCTGAGGAGAATGAAATATTGGCACACCCGTACGCTGGTATATTTTTCCTCCCTTTTTTTCACACCATGAAATGAAGTTGATCTCCCTTGTATTGTTTGATAATTGATTTACGAAGGAACAATTTGGACAGATAGCAGAGAGCAATGAAATAACTAGAATTTTTAAAATGACGTGATTTCATATCAGTGAATTGGCCATGAATGTGTTAATATTTCAATGCCTTCTGAAAATAGTTACTTAAAAACTGCTCATAGTTCTATCCTTATTACACGTATTGAAATCGTACACGCCACAACTTTTTCTAAACTAAAGCGCAAAACTCTCATTTCAAAAATTACAATTTACCTAAAGATTTGTTTGTTTGCGGTAAAAATGATTCTACTTTCTCTATAATTCGTTCTCCCCTTCCATTTTGTTGCTCCAGTTATTGTACATGCACCACGTGGATGTAATAATATATGTAGCAAATCTATTGTGCAAAACCAAGTATATTAATTTTATAATACCTATTACAGTTTCCTGCATGATGTAACACCGACGTTACGGTCGTATTCTTTTACACTCGTGTAAACAGAAATTCTTAAATTAGAAAAATTAAATGTTTGAAATTAAATATCGAGTACATCCGCCGAAGAAAATGAAGAAAGGAAAAAAAATTATAACATTAGGAATTCAAAAAGAATTGAAAGGCAGAATAGAAATGTATTGTAGAGATGTTCGTGTATTCCTCTTTATTTTCTGAGAATATTTTCATATAATTTAAATAAGGCTGGAGAATTTCAAAGAAACAGTACGATTGCAGGAATGTTCATATATTCTCGTTTTCTTTTTGAAGCTAATTGCCGTACAGTTGAGCAATGGAAGAATTTGAAAAGGAGACTTATATACTGTTGTTCTCTTTCCCAGAACTCGATTCTTTTCAAAAAAAAAAAAAAAAAAAAAAATAGTGGCGAATTTGACGAAAAGTTGAATCATAGTAAATTAACATTCACGCGTTCTCATTTCACGTTTGGATTACTGGCGTTTGGATCCAACTATTTATCAGGATGCGAAATTATTCGCGATTTAACGTTCACCAACACCCGCGTTTCCCCGCGCGATAGCAAAAAGGGACGGACGAAATCGGGTATCCGCATTCAATTATTCGAGTCGATTTACGTATTAGTTAGAAAGCGGAAATGGTGGCCGTTTATCGGAATCGCATTATCACTTTGAACGTGCTTAATTATAGAAGACGCGAACAATGCGATTATGCGAAGCATTTGGCGTACGTGATGCACGTCGAACCGAACCGTATTCCCGTCGACTGCTCGTTTCCCGAACTTTTTCCCCCGACCAATTTAAAGCGGTTTAACTTTCACATCGTTAACGCAGCGCTGTATGCTGCACGGGCTATTGTCAGGGCTTTCGGTGAAACGATGCGACGTTAGCCAAGCGTTAAATCAAATTAATCGCGGATGAAGGCGATATTAATCTTTTTACGAGCCAGACCAGGCGTTCGTTGCACGATATGTCTTTCGGTAATTCGATAAAAAAATACAGAGGGAGACCCGACGAGACTGTTTTCAAATGGCGTTGTTTCGCGTCAGGATCGAAAGATACGAAACGATAGCAACGATAAATTTGCACGGGGGGAAGAGGGGGGGGCGAACATTAGAAAAGATTTGCCAAACTGTTTCAACGGTGAATTTTCGGGTTGATTTTGAATGGTATCGCTGCTTTGAAACCAGGCAGCTTCAAAGCAGCGACGCGAACGTGGAGCGGTTAAACGAGGCGATTGTTGTGTGGGTTTAAGAACGTCACACCAGCAAAAATGAGCATCATCGACTTCGCAGGGACGACGTTGGCAACACCGGCGTCGACGACAAGTGGCATCAACCGCGGCTTTTCCGCTCCTTTGAGCTGCTAACTTCCGCAGCTTTTATGCATGGAAAAAAATGTTAATTTCCTGACAGCTTGCCACTCGTGCCACCCTAAAACGCTGCCTGCCTCTTGGAACTTTTCTCTGCCCGCGCGTTAGAAACGAATCTTACGGTTTTCGCGCAGGGTTACATAATTCCGTTCGTAACACAGTGTTCTCGTTTTTAAACGTTTCTTTGGACTTGTTGTGAAATTACTGACTCTTTGTTGCGCCACGAGACAAGTGAGGAGAAAGACGGGATCGTGACCAGATACATTTAAAATTCTAAGACGTGAAGTGTAACATAGTTCGTGGACGATACGATGAAACACAAAGTAATATTCAACACACGATATTATTTATACCTGTCAATGAAATTTATAAAAAATATCAGCGGAATTGTTTGAGAGCAGAGGGTTAAAACAGAAATAGTGCAAGGAATTTTTTCAGAAAAGTCATTCTTTTCCAAAGCGATTCCTCTCCAGTAGGAATACTATAATTTCCAGACAAATTTCCAGAAAAATGTAACAATCCGTGCAAAAGCAAGTGAAGCACAGCGAGGGTGCAACGTCGCGCGGTTGACAGTTAATCGTTGATATTTCGTCGTTCGTCAAATGAGCTTCACGATGCAGCAGCGTCGCAGCTGGATGTACGTGGAGGGTGAAACACAGAATAGCCCCCGTTTTGTACGTGTATGTATGCGTGTTCTAGATTTGCGGCACAGGCCGCCTCGAAGGTGGCACGACCGAATTTCAATTTGGCTGAGCATTTCAGTCACGTGTAGCCCGCTGCTCCCGGGGACTGTTTCCTTCGGAGCCATGAATAATTCCGACGTCTGAAGACGCGTGACGGCTGCGACGATGCAACAGCCAACCCGTGTAATCCGCACGACAAATATTTCTGCGCGGTTGATATCGGTTAATATCGAGCGCTCCGCTCCGTCAACTGCCCCTCACGTTCCGTTGAACGACAGCTCACATGCGCCAAATTTTAAGCCTTTCGCCGTTATGGCAATCGACGCGATCGCTGCGCACGAAACGTCGCTGAGATGATCAGACACAATTTCAAATGTACAGAATTACTTCGCGATGAAATTTGTGATAATTCCTCGTGTACGACGATGAAATTAAATTATTCGTATAAACTGATCACGATAAATTACGGTGAGTATAAATTTATTACATATAAGCGTTTACATACTTGATTGAATCAGTTCCAAGTACGTTAAATTTCTCATCATTTAATAATATCTACTTTCGTGTGTTTCACTGCAAAGACAAAGTATGCAAATACTTTTTGTAACCACTGTAACACTGTGACGTGTAACTCAATGAAAATTTGAAACGTCTAATTTGGAACAACGTTATGTATACATGCAAAAAATCATAGAGTAATGAAAATGATTTTGTTAGTAAGAATAACGCGTCTTAAGCTTCGTACACGTTTTTATTTTGTAATTTGAACCTCCTTGATCCTGAAAATGAACTATGAGAAACCTACTTAAACTCTTCTCAACCATCTCAAGTATCAAAAAAATTGTTTAACATCCGCGACCAAAAGGAAGGTTTGGGATTCAGCTGTGTAATTTGCACGAGGTAAAGGTTGCAAGAGCGTTAGAACAGCAGCTCATAGAAGAAAATAATTTCACTATTAATTTCACTAATACGTAACACGATCACAAGACACGTAGAATATAGAATAATTCATTGCCCTCACACGCGAAAGTCTGAAAGAGCAATTTCCTTCTCCCCCACCATTTGTGCAAGGAGATTATTTCTCCATCGTCAAAAATAAATGTTCGTCCCGCTTTTCTCTCTCGTGGCCGAGCGTCCAAAACTCGTCAAAACAATCGTTCCGGCTAAACGCGTTCGTCTGCGCCCTGGTCTAGAGTGATTTAACGTTAACAAAGGATCAGACATCAAAGGGAATAACATAATGCCGTTTCACGATCCACTCTTTTGTCTATCCTGTATTTCTCTCTCTCTCTCTCTCTCACACACACACGCACACACACATACATATACAAGCTCGTCTCTCCTTTTTATCTTGATATGCGAAGCAGTGAACCTTCATTCACCTCCCTTCCCCCCCCCCCTACTCTGGATCAAAAATTCGTCGAGGAGCAAGCAGGAAATTAATTAGAAGGGTTAACAGTAGCCAAGCAATTTTTTTCCGCGGCGAGAAACGGACAGATTGGTCGTGCCCAATCGCGCTGATTCCAGCAGACGACGTAATCACTCCGTCTGTCAGCGGTGACGAATGAATGTCGCTAATTAGCGAATACTCTCGCCGGTGCACGGGCACGAATACCAATTCGCTGGGGGAGCGAGCGAGCGAGTAAGCGAAAGATAGAGAGAGAGAGAGGCTGAAATACCTCCGACACGATTTTAAAACGTGAAAAAAAAGGAAAGAAAGAGAAGTAAAAAAAAAAAAGAGAAAAAGAAACCGAAGAGAGAAACGACGCGTCTGCGCCGCCGAGGGAAAACGGATTCGCCACACGGAGGTTACGCAGACGATATTGCGTGCTGCACACACCTCGAACGCAACCCCTTCCTCTCGAGGGCGAAGAGGTGGTGGCCAGAGCGAAGAGGAGGGTGAATGTGAAAGAGGTTGATTGGTGGAAAGCCATTTGTCAAGGTGAGGCAAGAAGCGGCTGGAATTCCAGTTTGTCCGTCACTGGCTGCGCGGAGAGTTAATTGAAAGCATCGGCGAACGTGGCGGACCGTCGGTATAGGCCTCGGTAAATCAATCGATAGTAATGTATCTTCGGCCGCTATCCCTCGGTCAAATTTTCGATCGCTTCGGTCATTTATTTTCACGTTAATGATGCCTCGAGTAAAAGTAATCAATTTCGTCAAGGGCTCGCGTATTGAAGGTGCAAGTAGGAAATTTATTTTTTCGTTTGAATATTTCTTTAATTACGCATCCGCGTTTAACAAAATCGTGAATATGTTGGAATTTACCTGAAATTGAACTGAGATTGAAAGACTGAAACTCGTACAGTTTTTTTTTTTATAAAAATAGAGTAGTAAAAGTTTTAACAAGAATGTAGCGAACAAAATGTTTATTTATTTTTATCCCCATTGCTCTATAGAATTATTATAAATTCAGCCAAGCCTGACAAGACACGATACTCTTCTATTAGCCGTTCGAAAGTGGCAATCACGAATACAAGCAAACGCGCACGAACAGTAGAATCAGCAGCAAACGTCATCGTAGTTTGTTCATTTTTCAGATAACCCAGCTCTCGTTATTCCCCGGAGCGAGCCGGCGCGCCGATTCATTTTGTTTGTCTGTTTTCTCAAATCAGATATTCAAAACGCGCAATATAATTGTCAACAAATAACGAAAATAGCGAAATAACCGGCCGGCCGAGCGACCGGGGTTATTTGTATTTAGATTGAACGATTGTAAAGTTAACGACCGATTCTATCGTCGACGTGTATGACAGCGATTTCAGGAATATCGCTACGTGCTCGTACGCGCGCGTTCGTGCGCGCAGACCACGAAGAAATGCCACGCGAATTTCAACAACGCGCTCTGTCACACGTTGTTTTCTTTAACGACGCTTATGTATCGCGTTTATGGGCATTCAAGAATTGAAGACACCGGTGAACGATGTGTACCAAACGCCGCGGCAAACCAGAAACGATGAACCAAGACACGATCGTACCAACCGCCGCGATACAGTTCTCTCACAGGTCTTTTTATTGTCGCTTTTATTCATTTCCCTCGTTTTACGAGCGATAAAGTCGGGGCCGTCATCCACGGGGCCACGTTTCCACAAACTATGAACTTTCCTCGCGTGAAACTTGACCGCGTGTAAGGTCAAGTTTCGAAAGGTACTATTCTTTCGCCCCTCGTTCGTCGTGTCTGGAATTTATTATCCATGTTCTTTTTGTATGATGCGACACTTTCCTCTTGCGATTTCGGGATCCCGGGATTTCATAGAGCTGCTTTTCCTGTTGTACAGCTGTTTCGAATAAAGAGTTAATTAGTATTGCTTCTAGCATTATATGCACTGCTTTCGTTGTTTTCTTAAAAGATATTGTTATGCATTTTATTGTATAAATATTTTAATTAATTGGTAATATTTTAGTTAATTTTTCATATAGGGTGGAATTTACCCGAGGAAAATTTCCCGAATAGCCTTATCATTATCTTTCGAAATTTATATAATTCCTTGGTTAAATTATAAAGGTTTATATAAAATTCATTAAATTTATATTACGTCGAATATTGATCAATATTCTAATATCAGTGTACATATTTGCAGACGTGATTATGTATTACACCAGATGTATCGCATCAGTTCTCAATCGATCGGAACTGATCGAAATTTATTATCCGTATCCGTATTCGATTGTTCGGAGGATGAGATTTATCCCATCATCGAGTAGGTATTCGATAATTTCCCCCAGGTACGTTGGCTAGCTCATCTCTCGGTGTTATCGTGCTTAAAGGATCGTATCACCCAAAGGGGCTGTTACCATCTTCATCCGTGCTTCCCGAGTACATCAGCGAAGGAGACGTTAACGACCATCCTTAACGTCACCTTAAGCCACGTTTTTAATCAGCGCCCGCCTTCTCCGTTAATCAAGTTAGCGAGCATAGGGCGAGCGCAATTATACAAGCCAGCTCTGTAAAAATGTTACCTTGATAAAACTCTATATTAATTACTTGCAACAGGTGTTGTTTCCATTCGTCGACGTTACCACTCGGCAACAAGTATCGAAGAAATCTTCGTAGGTTCACGTGATCGCGTCACAGATCGTTAGGCCTATTCGAAAGAATTACCAAGCCTCGAAATTTCTTTTCGTAACTGTTGGAAACATGTTCGAGCATCTTTGACAGAATTATTCCTGGCTTTTATTAAGGTTTAATTTCACAATCCTTTGCGCACAGCATCAGAATTAGCATCTCTAGCGCTGAACGGATAAGGGAAATGTAAAATTAATTCGAAACTCGGTTATGCTTGATTCTTCCTTGGGATTCGCTTCGTACAATCCCATCACGCATGAAATCTCTTTCAGATAGACCGAAACACGGAAAACATCTTATATTACATCAGTCATAAAGAACAAATCGTCCATTGTATTCCATCGTCGCGAAGCAAACTATCGTGTCTGTATCCTGCCAAACACTTTGTTTAATTGCAAACAATTAACCAGGCAAGTGCAGATTCGCCGAAATATTCTTGCCGGGTATCACGCCCATCAATTCTCCTTAACCCTCTAAAATACCCTTTCCTTCCGATCGTGGCACGGTCGGTATACATATATAACTCACGCACAATACGTAATAAGTACCAGGCAGGCAGGCAGGAAGGGGTAGTGCAGTAGCATTAAGAGGACCGAAATAGAGGGTGAGGAGGGAGGATACGGGGGATGGCATTGATTCGGCGGGCAATTAAGCTCGGATTACACTGGATAGGCCGTACTATGTGCCCGGGGCTAAATGGATACACATAGCTGAGATTACTGCGGCCACTATGGCCTAATGTAATGCCGCCCTACGGCCTGTTACAATGATGCTGGTAGGAAGACGCTTACAAGAGAGAGTGAGCGAGAGAGAGAGAGATAGAGAGATTGGAGAAAGAGAACTGGATATGCGGAGGAAAGGGCGAGAGAAGCTGAGGGAGAAGGGAAAACAGCAAGCTAGCGTTTCGTTAAGCTGTATCTTCATTGAAGCAACGAACTTCGGAGCAAGTTTCTTGTTGACGTTATGCGTTTCTTGAAGAAGTTGCTTGGTGAAAAACGAAAGTTCAATGTCCCTTTGTTCAATGCTCGACGAATGTGGAGTTAAAGTCGAAATTAAACAACAAGCAGTGACGCGTATATTTCAATACAGTTTGTTCTTGGGAATATTGCAACTGTTGCTCTGAAACTGAAACAAAACTCGCTTTCTTTGGAAACCTATCAGATCAAGTAGGCGATACCTCGCGCGCAAATTGACCAGATCAAAGTAACGAGTTCACATCTGATTCTCACATCCCAATTTGTAGCACGTGCGTCAAATTTTCAGTTTAAAGAACAAATTGATTACACAGGAAAATATACTATCGACGAAAAACAGAGATTCAACGACCATTGACCATTCTTTAAAAAAACACCAAAGTCTTCTCTGAAATATATAAATAAGCTGTATAGGCAAAGATGCTATTAATAAGCAATCTGGAAGTTGGTGCAACTTTGAACTTCGATTTTTAAGAAACTCGAACGTATTCGAAAATTGCATCGCTACGAACGAAATCTTCCTACAAGTTAATATTCGTTCGTGGCTCAAACTGTTTGAAACACACAGAACGAAATATTCTCTCGCAGTGAAACACGCAGCTTTAGCTCTGACCCGCGTCGATCCTTTCTGGCTTCCAGCGGGAATATCTTCGAAAACGAGAAATCCCGGTAAGCACGGGAATTATGCGACCGGTTTATTGCGAGCACCAATCATAATCCCAGGGTCCCAGGCTTTTAATCGTTCTCGATGGGTCGAAAAACAACGTTGGCCATCGGCGGCGCTGATTTATCATCAGCGGTGGAGAGAGAAATAGAGAGAAAGAGAGAGAGAGAGAGAGAAAGAGAGAGTAATCTAGCCAACGGCCATAGTCAGGCCGAGGGGGGTAATTAATAATCGACACGGTGCTTAGGCGCGCGCTTTTATTATTCGATACTCCGTATAATTCTTTAATATGTATGAGCGTTTTATCGGCGCTGTTGAGCATGGAAAATTACGAAAGCGGAAAAAATTATCGGACGGAGCCCCTGTTGTAACTGTGAACCAGGGGATGAGCCGTGGGTTCGGTACAGATTCTCGCCAATTGATAACGTAAATTACGTAAATTATGACTGGGATATTAGTTTCGCGAACTCCGTTTGTTGCGTTTTACTATACACATAAATTTGTTACATTTGTTTGTGTTCGCACTAGGCTATGCATTATTTTTCAAATTTTTGCGTAGATTTGTACTTATAGTGACCCATGAAAATATTCAAACACCTATCACAAAAAAACTTCCACGAATATATATGTAATTTATATATGTATATATATATATATATATATATATTTATATATATATTTGATTTTAACTGATTTTAGATTTTATTTAATTGATTTTAAAGGACTAATTTTTGACCTTAAAATTGATTTTAAATATAAAATAGATATGATCATTATAGTCGTATAAGATGTTAACAAAATTTCAAGTTTTATATAACACACACAATGTATTATGTATGCCATCATAAAGTCGTTCGTAAGATATTCGAGCATCTTCATGAACAATTATATATACGATTAAAATCTAGTTTTTCATTGCGTCGCAATTATGTGACAGTCGATGAGACAGTTTTAGAAAATGAATGAACGAATTTCCATTACCATCTACGATAATTCAGACGTAACTTCCACCGCGTTCAATTTACTTTGTTTTATTATTTATTCGAGTAATACTGACCCACCTAATACGACAAAGTATTTTCAAAGTATTTCTAACCGAACTGTTCAACGATTCGCAATTTCTCCGTAAATTAATGCGATAGCGCGACATAGTCCAAGATCACGTGGATAACCTTCTCGATGATGTTCCTCCGGCCGGTAATAAAATGACGGACGAATAGGGAGGAGGGAGAAAAGTCGTACACGTTCTCGATTACGTGAACGAACGCATCGAACGTCGAAGACCGGTCGTACGGTGGTGGTCTGCAGATAACGGTCGATAGCCGTTCGTTTTATTGTGCCACGTAGCGGAACGATATCCTTGTGACTTGCAGTAGTGACGACGATAACACACAGTGAGGAACGACGATGAACCAGACACGGACACCACAAAAGGGGGGAGACCGGAAGGAAGGAAGGAAGGGGGGAGGAGGAAGAATGCCGGCGAAAAGAGGTGGTTAACTCGCGGGCATCGCTCGACTTTCGAAAGGCCGTGGAGAGCAAGCAAGCGACGTTGGGGAGCATAAACCGCTATCACAGACTATAACCATCCACGCCATAAACCTCAGCCTCAGCCTCGTAACGAGAATAATGCGTGCTGCTAGAGTATCCGCCTCTATTACGTTCGAAATCCCCTATGGACTTGGCCTGGCCCCTCCGCACCGCCGCGCCGTTTCCCCGTCGTTCTCACGCACGTAATATTTCTTTTTTGCGTCGGAGAGCAGCTCCTCTCGCGATCGTTACACTCGTGTTTTCGCGATTTCTTTTTACCGATCTGTCGCGAGGAGAAAGATTTATGTATACGCGCTTCGCGGAACATTATTTCGCGTATCGCTGCTGACCGAGGTTTTGATTGGTTTCTGATATCGACGATACTTGGTGTATCTCGGTTCTACCCGCAAGAAAGGTTCTGCAAAACCGGTCGTTAATTTCCTTCGTTAATCTCCTTTTCATTCATTTATTGCGAGACAGAGAGGCTATATAAGATCACAACGACGTGTATTAATGACATTTTATATTGCGAAAGATTAAACGACTTCATTAAGGTCAGGATATTTCTACGTTATAATTTTATCGTGCTCGATGCGTGCAAATACTTCCCCCGATTTTCGCTATTCAGCTTCGACTCGGTTCGCTCTCGGAATTAAGATTCCTCTAAAAACGCGATTTCCTCGTTAGTTTAATCACCACGGGCATTTATAAAGTTTGAACTAACGTGATTACTCAGGTCCCTTCGACTTCTGCAAATTTAATCGGCCGCGCGGTCCCGTTACATCGGGGAACTTGTTCAATGCCAAGATAAAGGACTCGCTATGCCCCCGACGGGGATCACTCTTTTCCAAATTGGCAACAAGCGTACTTCGGGACAACGCGAATAAACATTTCCCCCCGCGAATTT
The DNA here is from genome assembly GCA_032399595.1 of Tetragonula carbonaria. Taxonomy (NCBI): domain Eukaryota; kingdom Metazoa; phylum Arthropoda; class Insecta; order Hymenoptera; family Apidae; genus Tetragonula; species Tetragonula carbonaria. The sequence goes on from JAUCRC010000003.1 coordinate 12,489,008, forward strand.
CACTATCATCTTGCCTCAGTTCCTCCGCAATCAGGATCGCTTTTAAAAACGCGATTCCCTCGTTGCTTTAATTGCCGGGGGCATTTATAAACCCTGTTATCCAGACCCCTTCAACCTCCACAAATTCAATCATCAACAGAACATAGAAGCTACACCAGGAAACTTGCTCAAACACTGAAACAAAAGGCTACACTGTCCTCTGACAGTATTACTCTTTTCCAAACTGGGCAAAACAGCGCGCACTTAGAGCTAGCAACTCTCCAATCTAGCTCTCTTTTCCACTTTGAAAGATCAGAGAAAGAAAGAAAGAAAGAAAGATAGACTGAAAGAAAGAAACAAAGATGGGAGAGGATAGATTGAGTATAGCGAAGAAATAAAAAGAAAAGAAATCCTCACTACCACCGACCGATAATTGAACCCTGTGCTCGGCTTTCTTTTCCAACCCTCTTGGCCGCCCGCTCCTCTTTCATCCCTTGTCCTTTCTTCTTTCTCCTCTTTCTTATTCTCCCTTGCGCGCCGCGTAATCGAGTTATATGACGCTACGTTCGATTCGCAATTCGCTCGCTGAAAACCGACGTGTTTTTCGCTACACCAGGAGCTTGGTAATGTCTGAAAGGGGGGAGCGGTGGGCGAGAAGGTGGAGCGGAAAGTACGCCGGCAATTTCGTGATGCTGCAAAAAGCACGCATACCGATAGTCGATAGTCTGGCTGATAAATCTGATGAACCGAAACAGCGAGACGATCAATCAGGCCGGGACGTTATTCAGTTGCGATGTTAATGTTTTACATTCCGCCTTCGTGAGACGGAAGTGGATGAGAAAATCAAAAGCGCCAGCGTGATTTAATTTATTCTCCGCTCCTCGGTTTTCGCTCGAGAAGCTGAAGAACAAGCAGATCGATTGCTGGCAGATCTAAGCACCTTTTCGACGCTTAACATTTCCAGCAGACTTTCATTGAGGATTATTTTTGGAGTCGCGAATCTGAATTCGACTTGAAATGCAGGTCTTTGGGTGAATCGGATTAAATCGCTCTCTACGATTCATTAGATGAAAAAGTGAAAGCTTGGATGATTGATTCTGATGAGGATTTTTATTATGTAACTTGTTTGTAGAGTTTTGTCAGTTACAGTTACTATTTACTGATGTAATGCAGTAAATATGATGGATCTTTTGCTTTGCATCAGTAATCAATAAGTGCCTAAATGTCCATAGAGAAAAAGCGTAATAATCCATGATATTACAATGTACGCATAAATCGCTAGCAAACTATTGGACACGTCACCAAATTGATAAAACGGAAACAAATAGCCAAACTCGAGTGCTCCAGAACTTCACCAACTTTCCCTAGCCGAAGTGAAACACGTGGAAACCTCAAATATTCCTCCGAAATTGCGGGTATGCAAGTCAGTTAGTAGAAAACTGGCCGGGAAACTTCAATTTATCAAAATTGCAAGAAATACGTCGCGCCGCCGAGTGCCACACAGTTCGCTCCAGACGAATTCCCTGAAATCGCGGAAACTTCACGCGCGAGGGAGAGATGGCGACCCTCGTTCGAAAAGCGAGGTATTCAAAGGAGATAATGAAACAGGGATCGTAGCCCAGTTAAGGCGAAACTCTTGGCGTTCCACTTTTCTTCCTCTGCCTCACCCGCGTAGTTTCGAGCAGTTCGTGACGACGTCGTCAACGAGTTAGAAAGCTCTTCAACTTTTTAATGTAAAATGCAAGGCGCAATATTACCGGGGTTAGACAGCGACCACTCTTTCTTCTGGCTACGCGACACGATAAAACTTGGGCGGTAAATCAAAGCTAGCCCGGCGTGTACCTGCTTTCCACACACACACACACACGCGCGCGCGTGCGCCGCTCCGGGTAACTTGGATTTTCACATATTTTATTGTTTCATAATAAAAGTTTTCGCTGTCGTCCCGGTAGAAGAGCGTGGAGAACAACGGATAGACGAGGTCAGAGGGGCTAGGAAGCGAGGTGGAGAAGAAAATGCGAGAAGAAAAGGGTAAGGACAGTTTGGCGCGATAAAGAAGCGCCGGATAGCTCGGTAGTTTAGGATCTTACAAATCTGACAGAGAGAGACTTCGCTGATTTTCGTCTATATTCAGCTCTTTTATGGAGATCCGATCCTATCCGATCCGAGTCACCGGGCTCGGAAGGTGGAAAAGTTTGCGGAACCGTCGCTTCGTCGATTTGCCTCGCAAGAAAGCGAGCTACCCCGGCAGCGAGAACTATCGCGAAACTTGGGCGAACGCGTTGTTTTATCGGGGGATCACGCGATTTATGGATCGGAAGACGCGCGCCTCCTTTTAATTCAACGTATCGCTGATTTATTGGAGAGAACACGCCGTCGACTTGCTTTCGAACTTTTTCTGCTCTAGATTGGAATAATTCAGATTGTTTTCGAAGATCTTTATTTCGGGTGATATATATCGGGCTTGTCTACGGAGCGCTGAATGCGACTCGTCGTTTTACATTTTGTACATCTTTTATCGCGGACCGCTATCGTTTCGTTCCGTTTCAGATGTTCTTTTTGTCCTTAACGATCTCCCAGATGGCTTCTTTGTTTCTTTCCGATTCGCCGAAATTTATGAATCGACTTCAATCATGCTAAAAAAACGACTTCCCGCCTCGTTCGAAAGTCGTGGTTCATACTTTACAACTTTTCTCTGATTAATATAATAAAATATAGACCGTAGAAAATTTGCGAAAATTTAAGATTCGAATGATCTCTGGAATACGAAGATGTATAAAATATTTATTACGATGTTGTAGTAGATGAAACAAAGTTTTATTGAGACGTTTGTTAAATTATGTACATGAAATTGCGCAGTAGTAGGTTTTATAATAACAAGTTAAGTTTTGCAAAATAAATTCTATCGGCGAAACTGATTGCTTCCTCGTTCCATCCCTCTCTCACTCTCAAATCAATTCAACGAAATCACGAAGCGGAGCATCTTCGGTGTCTCTGCTTGTTTTCCCAATGTTTATTCACAGTTAAATCGCAACCACGAATCTCAGTGAAATTAACAGCCGAGCAATCCCGAGGTTCCATTAAAAATTCAAGAATGCTGCAACGGTAGCGATGCTCGTCTCTTGTTCTCATTCGTTACAATTGGAATTCGGAAGCGCAAGTTCGAAAACAGGCAAAAAGAAAAAAATTTTGCTGTTTAAGTTTAAGTTCGATATGGACAGGATGTAAATCGTGATACAATCGATCGGAGTGTAATTCTACGAGAATACGGAAATACGAAAAAATATAGAATGAAACTTTCTTCATCAGACGTTTCGTTGTGTAATTAACCGATATCATTCGGCATTGAGACCCGGAATAATTTTGGTTCTGTATTATTAACTTTTAATTCGATGAAATTCTGTTACTAATTTCTAATCGAAGAGAATATGAAATAGATAGTAAAATTAAACATTCTGTGAATTTAATTTCAAGAATATAAATTATGGTTATTTATAATTCACAGTTAGTATTGAATCAACGTAAAAAATTATCCTTACATGTATATTGCTGATTGTCACGATACTAATTTAATCTTCATCAGCTAAACACGTTCAAAGTCGATCTTTTTGAGAACTAAAACTTAAACGAAAAAAAATTTGTTTTTATTATTGTCTCGTGTCAATTCAATTTGTGACTAGTCAGATTTCAGTATATTTCACAAACGTTCAAACACGGTTTTCTCGAAAACTAAATCTCAAACTAAATCTAAAATGAAACTGTTATTCTTTCTCTATGACTGATTTTCTTTTATGCAGAATTACTTTCCTCGGCCGCTTGTATTGTGATTTCAAAAACACCCTGTATATACCGGTCGTGTTCACTTACACAGATGCAGATACACTATGTAAGCCACGGGTACTGACGTTCTAACAGCTGACTCGCTACTAGCTGCCAGTAATTGCAGCGTAAACATTTCCCAGGGCGCTGATTGCGAGACTCATTATTTCGGGGGCGAATCTCCGAATCGAGAATCGCGCTTGAGATTCGACGAGTCGAAGACGCCGGGGCCTTGGCTGGCTTGATTAAGGGGCCGGGGTGTCTCATTATTGCTCATAATCAACGCGGTACAATGGGAATAGTCACGTCAAACGGGACGGCAGGGATATTTCCACCGAGTCGTTCGAACGTTCTCCTTTCTGTCGAGTTTCCTGCAAACGGTCTTTGCTGAATTCCTGCCTTTTGTCGAAGGTCGTTTGTCTTCGATCGTGTCTTCGTTCGAATGAACCGACGAAAAAGCCACCGATGAGTAATTTCATTAAGAGTTCCATTTGCGTTTCCGGGACACGCGTCGATCGTCGAACGTTTAACGCGTTCAATTTCATTATATCGTTGTTTATTTTGTCCATTTCTATCGTCTTTAGATTTTGTTCTTGATCTTGGTCATGGAGTTTTTGAACCTATGACCAATTCCTGAGTCGATTAGTTTATGTGTAAATATAAAAGATTTCAATTAGTTTATACGCAAATACAAAAGGTCTCTGATCATTCTATTTATTCATCTATTTTTCTTTTACATTTCGTTCATGTAACAGTTTTATCTCTTAACACAATGGATCACTTGTCATGATGAAACTGCAAATTTTTATACGTAGATAATTTTAGAATCTAAATAGAAGATGTAAGGAAACATTGGATAATAATAATTTCAGAAGCCCCCTTCAATATTAAAAAATAAAATTCGATTATACGAACTGATTGACAACCATTGTAAATAGAATGTTGATCCACATACGCATCTGTCACTCACAACACACTTTGTATATAATATGTATCTCGTTCAACGTGAAAAAGAAATTAGTAACGTTAAATGAAGAAAGTGTTACGTTTATACAAATGATTTTGTTTTTTTAGAATATAAAGTAAATTGTAGCGTGGTATTTCGTTCAAAGTATTACACGACAACAACATTGCACGGCATGATATTTCGTTCTTGGTATGATACGAAGGGTTTAAGGAAAACAGGTAACTTTATCGTAAAACTAAGGGACAATTGAATTGTTCGATTTTTAAGAATTAATTAAGTTTGCCATATTTTACGAATTAATCGCTTCGATACGAATCTCGAGGCACGCCTCTCGCTAAAAACGAAACACCGTCACGCGACGGTACGAACACCGAGGATCGGCCAGACGTATTCCGCATCCCCGTCCATCGCATTTCCATACATAATGCCCGGCATAAAGCTAACATCGTCAGCGCTCCGACGAAATACGTTCCATTTTTTACCGCACGAAAATTTCCGCAGAAAAGTAGACCAAATTACCCACGCTATCCATACTCCACGCATTTTCTCTTTCAAGAGCACTCTCTTCCTCCCTACTTCCCCGCAAATCCCCAACCACCCCCTCCACCCCTTCGTAGTGAATCACGAAACCCGACGTTTTCCACGTTCTAACGATCCTAACGATCATCAGCGTGAGAGATACAAAAGACCTAAAGAGAAAAGAGAAAGACAGAGAGAGAGAGAGAGAGAGAGAGAGAAAGAGAGGAAGAAAAATACCAAAGATATCCATCACGGATAGTAGGTAGTTCGCCGTTACGACGTGTATAGTTGCGTTCGACCGCGGTTGGAGAGCCACTTTTCGGGCAAAAGGAGGGGGGGGGAGCGATAATAAATCGCTACAATTTCGTGGAGAGAAGTGGGGCGCGGCGGGAAACGCGACTTACATACGGAACATCGACTAGCTCCCCTTTTCCGCGGCGTCTGACAAATATGATACACGCGTACAGTTTCGGAACGCGTCGTACGAGAAAACGTGGAAACTAGAAACGCGCGAGAATGATACTTGAAAATATGTGGGGATCGAGAATTTTTTTCTCGGGATTCGGATGCGTCCCGAAGATGTTTCGGGACTTCGAGAATTTTGAGAGCCCAAGGCACGTTTCGGGAGTGGTTTGGAATTTGGTGCATTATTTTCTAACTCGTGTCGTATCTCTTGCAATTTCACTGTATATGTATCTTCGCATTTTGTTAGACGTTGTCTTTTATCTTTTCCTACTTTTGGTGGATTCAACCAGCAAGTGTAATAACAATGTATTTCTAACGAACACTGCAGGAAACTAGTTTGTGAAACCTCCATTATTGAAGAAATCGATATTATTTACGATATTTCATCTCGAGTTATCTTGTCTCGAATTTGAAGAATTCTCTACACTTCGTCTTTTCCCATTAATAAACTATATTGAAATTATTCTACACCCTAATATCTGTAAAGTAAGAAACGCGAGACTACCAAGTCATATTTACACAAAAGCTGGCCCCGAAACGTATTTGAAGTTCGTGACACTCCTAAGAGAAAACGATATTTTTGAGACTCGCTCGAGACCCATCCCGAGGCCCACCAGCAGGATTTTTAATACTTTCGGCAGCTGAAAGAGCTAGACGCTCGCGGCAAACGAAACAACCATTGTTCCCTTCGTTCGAATTACCCGACGTGAAGGAGCAAGCGGTAGGTAAAGGGCACGTGGAGGGCTCGCGAGCACGATGGCCGCTCGTAATAGAGAGGGATTTCGTTCAATTATATCTTATGGCGGCGTTCTCGACGGTAATGGCCAAGGATGCCGCTCGTCTTCGCCACGTTCGCCATGATTTTCAACAAGAACGAGGAACGGAAGGGGCGGGGGAGGGTGTCTGATGAGCGTTGGGAAGGGAAAGAAAGGTCGAAAAGCTGCTCGAAGAAAGCGAAGAGGGTGAAACAGCCGGAGATTTATCTGGTGGGGGTGCGATTTAACCGCAGGACGGCGATGTAAAATCGGGAGAAGACAATGGGGAGAGGGAAAAAGTTTTCGTCGATCGTAGATACGCAATCTTTACGGTGGAACGAAGGGGGGTTGTTCCGTGGTTGGCACGCAATTCTGGCCATTGATGATCGATTGAAAGTTATAATTAATCGTTTCGCGTAGAATATCGACTTGATGGCGGTGACTCGACCGGGTGGAGAAGTGAGTTGCAAAAAGATGAGAGGGCTTGATGGAATTGTCGGTGCGATTAAGTAATGTGCAAATTCGCTGATTCATCGACTTAGATGGAGAATCTTCGGGTATAATCATTTAGCTTGGAGTGTATAGGAAAGAGACTAGGAAGAATAAGGGAGAAGATATTAATTTTTAAATATGAGAAGGAAAAGGGGAGGAAATCATAATAGTATATCAATATAAGAAAAGAAAAAATAATGATAGTTTAAAATAAAAATAGAAAATGATGATAGATTTCAAATAAAATTAGAATTGGAAGATATACAAAATAGTAAAAATACATGTACAAGTTTCATAACCTGAAACTGAAGAAAATATTTTAGGTATTTCAATTTTTCTGGCAGGTGGAGTTCTATCCTTTCAGCTACTGTACTTTCATTTTCTTAAATTTATTTTGATCGATTCAACGATACGTCTGCGTCACTTACAATAGCACAGCTAAATACCACAATAAAACAGGTTTAATCTCCAGAAAAATAACTTCACCAAGCTGAAATAACAACCGCCGCGCGGTTCAGCGATTTCTACGTCCACCGGAGGCTCGTTTGATCGCCCAAAGACGAGACATCGGAGTTTCGGGTGCCGGATGAATCCATTCATAAAGCAGCTCGACTTAAAAGCACAGTTTCGCCTAATCTTCCGCTATCTCGCTCGGCTCTTCGTTTCCAACCTCTTTCGCCACCCAAACCTGGCTGCTTTCTGACGACTTAAGTACCTCAATTTGGTTCGTTCGTTTAATCTGCTTTGCACGCGGAGCGAGGCGGTGAAGGGAGGAAGGGACGGGACGGGAGATGACGGGACTCGAGCGAGAGAAGACGGAAGACAGAAGTACAGGACAGAAGCGGAGCTGCATGCTAAGCGAATTGCAAAACGTGGTAAAGTGCAGTTTGCAGTTCCGCGTATCTCTGATGAAGTCTGTCAGCTGCGAGGCAAAAAGCAGCCAAGTCAGGCCAAGAAGCTTACATCTCATTAACTGTGATTAATCAAATCCTTCCTGCGTGGCCCTGCCTGTTTTTCGCGTTGGTTGCGTGAAAATCGCGTCGTCGTTCGCGTCGTCATTGGATAACGATATTCGGGTCCGGGTTGATTGCGGAAAATTTGATATTTTTACGTATGCGGTTGGACGCATTGCAATGTTTGCAACATTGGGAAGACAGGTCTAATAATTTGCACGCTCATTGCGTGAAAATTGAATCTTGAATATTTCATTTTGTACACCTACACTGCTTCACCAATAAGCCATTACAAAAATACGAAATGATTTATTTAGATCGATTCCCAGATTTTCAGTTGGTCTGATTGCGCAGGATTAAATTGCGGAGGAGTTTATTGGTTTCCCCTGAAGAATTACTGGAAGATGAAATCACTTCCTCATCGCAGCGATCCTTTCAACTGCAAAAATTAAATCTAAATATTACAACGAGTATTTCACTTTGTGTGTGTGTATACACATTTAAGTAATTAACATTCTATTAATTGACGTATGAAATTAAGCAAACAAGATTGATATTAAAGTCCAAAGTGTTAAATAAATATTCATGTAATAAGAAACGAAATTTCATCGGTGGTTCCTCCAAGGTTCACGATGTTTAATTTATAAACTGGCTCGCAGCAGCCAGCGATCAAAGGAAACCCGAGTCTCCAAGGTTACGGGTTTTATTAGTATTTGAATGCAAAGAATCAATTATTTTTTAATTATGCTCGTTAACGATCGAACTGCTCGCCATAGTTGATTGTACGACTATCCTTTATCCAACTAGGCGCGGTTCGAACTCAATTTAGTTCCTCGTTGACTTTGGCGGACGGAGGTTTAAAATAATTAATCGACCTACTCCATTGCCGAGTATTATCGGGCCAGGGGAAGCCACGACGACGTTCCAAGTTCGACGGCTCTCGGTATATAAAATAATGGAATTGCTTAAAACTGGGCTAAACTACGCTGCAAACTTCTTTTCTCGCCGTCGCATCCTTACCGACGTATAAAACTCGCATTAACGTCTTAATTAGCATTGATAATCTGGCGAGTTCTAGTTTCAGCCGTGCCAAACTATCCCGTGAACCGGGAGAAATCAAAAAGTTTCTGCACAAGTACCAACTAACTTGCGCTCGCGTCGCACCGGATCTATTCTGATCAACGAGAGTCGACGATTTTAGCATAACGTTGTCGCTTAACCCAATTATCGCGCGCCTTTGTTTGCAATTAACTTGTAAAATAGCTAATTCGGCGCGGCGCTTCGACACCGAGGACACGATCAAACAACGGTTATTGATCCAATCGGACGATTACGGAATAAACTGGCGCGACCTGTGCCAACCAGTGTGTTCCGATGTTTAAATATTCATAGACGTTTTGATCGCGCTATCGCGGCTAAATGAACAACGCGCGCGTGTACTTTGCGTTTCACGCCTGTCTGCCTATCGGCGGTTGTGAGCCGCGAGACTGCTAGGAAATCCCCTCTCGAATCGATGTTGTAGCTTCGACGAGGAAATCATCGGCAACGTGGAAAGTTCCAACGCGACCAACGACGACCGCGTGCCTCGGAGAATTCGCTGGCTCGTTCGATGCCGAGGTCCGACGGCGAGAACGAGGCCGCGGCGGAACATCGGTGTTGGGGAGTTTTAGGGCGGCCATTAGAAAGTGATGGCTCACCAGGGGAGTTCGAACACCTCGGAACCACAGTTTCGTGGCTACCGTTGTAAATCAACAAGTTGACGTTCGTTAGTCGACCGGATCGAGACCGCATCTGATCGAATAAAGCTTCCAGAAGCCTGATAATGGCCCCGTTCGACACCACTCGACTTTGAGACGTTTGAGAAATTTCATAGACGAAATTTCATCTGGAATTTCGTCGAACGATCGACGTTCGAAAATATTGTTGGTCGTATGTACATTTTATTTATTCTGCGCAAGAATTAACAAAGCTTCATAATTTTATTGAGTAAAAACCACCTTGATATTGTTTCACACGATGATTGTCAAAATATATATTCACCTATTTTCTTTTTCATATTTCATCGATCTGTTTTTGTAATAATTTGAAAATATTTCTGTTCTTCAGTTGGACAGTATTAACAGAATTACATAATCCTATTAACTAGAAACCACCTTGGAATTGTTTGCCGAACTGTATGTATTCACCTATTTTCACCTGTTTCACCCGAGAACCGAGACTGTTTAACGCAGATTATTACGTAATAATTATAACACTGCGCTGTTATCGTTCGTATCGTGATTAACTACGTATCAATGGTTTCGTATCCATTATCGTGGTATTATATGCGCGAAACACGTTATTAAACATTTGATCACACGTTTCGAGCGCTCGCTCCAGATTTGCGCGGAAATACGATGTTTTCATGGTGCACGTTTTTTTCGAGAATGGTCTTGACGACGCTGAAAACGAATAGCAGAGATAACGTTATAATTGATTATAGATAAGACCGTAGGTTTCGGACAACCGAGGGACGTCACAACTTTCGGGTCACTGGGAACGTTTATTCTATCCTTCATTGAATACCTGTATCTTTCATATAACCTTTCTCGATAAGCTGAAAATTGCTAGGCAATAATCGTTACCGGCTGACCTTTTTCAAAAGTTCTTTGAAGAAGCTATTATCGTGACCGACCGCGGTTGGAAGCGCTGTACCGTTCTACGTCTGATCAGTTCTGTCTTGATCCACTTGGTCAACACGATGGCAGATACCAGTTCGTCTCAAGAACTTTTGAAATAGTAAATTCCGCTTGTGTAAAATTACTATAGATATAAATAAGATCTGTCTATTTTTAATGAAACAGAAATTTTCAAGTAATTTTTATTTTTATGCTAATTGTAATGTTTCCTCTGAGAATTATTTTTTGACGACTGGACTACCGATTTTTATGCATTTATGGAAAATTACAAAATTGCAAAAATACAAAGTGTAACTTTGTTATAACTCTTTGTTTGAGTTCTTTTATATATTCTCCAGTGTGTTCATAAAAATTTTCATTTTCTCACGGACTTAATTTGAAAAGTTTGTTTCATTTGCCAAATGAACATTTAACAAACATTACATTTGCTGTCCAGTTTCGCATTTAAAAATTTACATATCAAATAATATCAAATGTAATAAAGTACATGTCAATTAGCTTAAGAGACGAACATTACAGCGATCAAATATTAATAATGTTTCGAGTTTGAAGTTTCTGTAACTGCAGTCTCGATTTTGGTGTGCACGCGAGAGAGAGAGAGAGAGAGAGAAATATGTTGCAGAAAATTATAAAACGATACTTGGTACTCCGACGTCTGCTAATTTGCAAACTCAATAATAACAAACTTGAATCGAGTGGAGTCGTATAACAGGGATGAAGATATGGCCTAATTAAACTAGTACTTCGAGTTAATTACAACTTGTTTTCAATTCACACAACTGATAATATTAGTTAAGACAGGTGAAGTATCATCCTCGAATATTTTCCACCGTGCTTCCATCGTGATACATAAAATCTCGCGACAGGAAATTAATCAGGTTATCCACGAGGAAATTAATAATTACAGCGGAATATAAAAGAAATTCATCCAATGTTTTCTACACGAGTAGCAATAACATTCCATTTTATATTAAATTGTTGCACATAAAGTGGCGAATTTTGCAAACGTGTGAAATCACTCAGAATTAAGAATGATTAAAAAATGACTTTAAGTTTGAAATTTGTTGAATTATCGGTATTCTGTTAATTACTTTGTTATAGAAAGACAGGTTATGCATCGAACCGAATTATAATTAGTCATTGAATCATAGTGAATTTTTTACAAAACTTTATACTTTAATAAATTAATTGATATACTTTAAAAAATTGGTCAAATTAATACAACATGCAGCGAGAAAACTGGAAACCTATCACTGCGCAAAATTTAGATTAGGAAACGCATACGCCATGAACAATGAACGACAAAATGATTGGTCAACGATGCGATTTTAATCGTAATCGTTATAAAAATTTTACAATGGATCAAGTTGTATCGAATCGTCGAAAGTCGAAGTTTGATTGATATTACATTCGAAAAGTTTACAAATTATATTGAATTGTATCTCGCCATTTCATCGGCGACCATCTAATATACTAAATCGTTTTCCGAACGAATTCTGCTAATTTTCCCTTGGATTTTAGATCCGAGCAACCACAAGTTTAATTGAATCGGCAAACACGCATAAATCATTGCCTCCGTTTCCGTGAACGCAGCCCTTGGCGTCCGGTGTATCGGTAAAATACGCGCGTCACTTTTCTCAAAAATACTCGGTGCCCGGCCCGATAATGTAATTGAAAATGGACCGGTCGCCCAGGCGATAACAATTACGCGTCCTGGCGTGTCCGATGTGAAATTAACGTCAGCTTTTCCCGCATTATCGCAGCGAAAGTTTGGTCAGGAACAGGGAGAGCACGTCCGTTCCGGTAATCCGGCGCGAATCCCGCCACGCGCACCGTCAGACCGAGCAAGTGCACCGGAAATTCGCGATCGCGAATTTGCGATTGCCCGCACTAACGAGCGCTTCGAAATTCTAACACTGCAAAATTCTCGCGGCGACTAATCGAAGATCGGTTCACGGCGCTTTCTCTCTCTCTCTCTCTCTCTCTCTCTCTCTCTCTGTCTCTCTCTCTCTCTCTGTCTCTCTCTTTCTCTCTGTGTTGCATTCTGTCTATCGTGTGATCGACGCGCCGTAAAATCGGATCGCGGTTTATTCATTTAACTCACATCGAGGAGAGTGGAACGCGCACAGTTTCCCAAATTGAAATCCAAAAAGTGACCTTTAATTGATTTTTCGCCTGGCAGCTTTTCGAATCCTTTTTTAATCGACGTGTTGAAAAATCATTTTTTGAAACAGTCGCGTTTCGAGCAGAGTTTTGGTACGCCTTTTAAAATCGCGATATTAAAGTGACAATGGCGAATAATTTTGAACGCTGGATTCATAATTGCGAAAATTCACTCTCTTGGGAAATTTGTGTGTGTGTGTTTTTTTTACATATTATTATGCCACTAATCTATTGAATTACTAAAAATATTAATAAATACATTCCGCTTTCTTTCACTTTAATTACATAGAAACGAACCTACGGTTAATCGTAATTCCACGCAAATCGAAAGGCAAAAGTATCTGAGAATTACTTGGAAGTTTTCCATTTCCTAAAAAAAAAATTAAATATATATCTTGAAACCAAATTAATTAGCCATACTATTAAATTACTAAAAAATTGACAAGTGCACTGCTCTCTCTCTCTCTCTCTCTCTCTCTCTCTCTGTACTTCAGAAACGAATTTACGTTATCTTGAAATTCCACGATAATTAAAAGTATCGCGTTCTCCACTCTCGACATCTCCAGGGCTCGCGTTTCTTTCGGATCCGTAATCTTGCCAATAGGCGCACCAGTTTCGAAGCCGGGTGGACTCTCTGAAAAAAAGGCAATTAACAACCGTATATCTACGAGCGAACTTTCCATCGATAACGATCGGCCCTCGTATAGGATTGCAGTTTACACTGTTCGTTATTGCGTCTGACTTGAAGAAAACACGGTTGGGAAACGATGTTATCGTGCCCGGTTCTGTGAGTACTGGTTGCAGAAACTTTGGTCATCTTCACGTTACCGAGAGGCGATTAGGTTAACGCGCAAGATGGGGCAGGGTAACGGGAAGGGATGGCGTACAAATTGGCTGCACACCCGTAGATCGTAGTCTTGATTTATTGGTATGCACTCCGATCGGTAATTGGGTAGCACGCACTAAACTGCTTAATCAATAATCTAGGACGATCATCAATCTATAATAATAACGACATTACGTGTAGAGACAATCTATGTGTCGTGAACGGTGATGTCTGCCAGCATCTGTTCGCGCTATGTGATGTCTAAAATGATACTATATACCCCGGTGTTTGGCCATTTTAGATCGCCTGATCTCGTTGAAACTCGGAAATGGAGACGATCCGTTTCTTTTCCGGAAAGAATTTTATGTACACGAATAGTACAACTTCCGTTGAAAATTCTTTGCCGTTGGTAATAATGATCATTTTTTAAAAATTGCATTTATATTTGATACTACAATTATCAATATCATTGTAATACAATATATACATGTATTTTATCGTACACTTCTCAGATACTTTGTTGTACAAAGTATTATTTAATTTTTATTGTAGACGAACTACATGTATACACTTGTCCTGAGATTTTTCATTTAATAATCATGACATTTCTTTTTTCTGCATTCTTCTCTCTTTTTTATGTACAATCGTATGAAGTAAAATACGGAGATTTAGAGAAACGAAATTTAACAGATTACGATCTTTATGATCGTTTCTTTTCGCTTGAATTTTCCGCCGAATGCATAAAACTGAATGCATGTATATTGCGTCGCGGTTGTTAAATCTTTAATAACCGCGCCAATCGTTCGACGGAGATTAACGTTTTCGAAAAATATATATATCAAAGTAAATATTCGCCGGCTTACGGTCATTAAACGGTCTTCCAAAACGGCGTAATTATTATGAGTTACTGCATTTTTTATTTTCCGTATTTAAAAAAGCTCATCGTCAGTCGTTAATCCCTTATGACAGACAATATTTTTATCAAATATTCTGAGGTAACGTTATAATATATATATTCGCTATTTTTAGCGGTATGCTGTCGTAATAAAAATAGAAAAATATATAAAAGATATAAAACATTGAAAATAATATAAAGTGTAACAAAAATTATTCGACGTAAATTGAAGGCCGTCAAGGGATTAAATTCGTCAGTGCGAATGCCCGGAAATAAAAGAAGAACCTAACATAAACTTTAACGAACTTCCAGCTTAACCGAAAACCAAATTAAACTTCATCCTTCCTAACAACTCTCACGAAATAAGTGCTTCGTCCTACCAAGATTAAATAAGAAGAACGAAAAAAAAAAAAGAAAGAAGAAACTCGTAACTCGAAAACTTTCTCTCGTAAAAGAACACCGCAACAAAAAAAAAAAAGAAAAAAAGAAAGGGAAATTACCATTTCTTCCAACTTTTCGTTCCTCCGGAAAAATGACCGCAAAACGGATTACGACCGTCGTGCACCCGAAGTTCAATTCGACTGGGTTATAAATTTGCTGTAATTAGAAATTTAACGATCGACCATTCCACTTAGCCTGTTGCTGGAAGCCAAGCGACGTCAAAGTCGTTTCCAGTTTGTTTCTGCATCGAATGAAGTCTCGGTGACTCGAAAATTCGTGAACGCAACGAATCAACCAGACGGACAAACAAACTGTTCAAAGAAATCGATCACCTAATAGGTAGAACGTTAAAGGTGTCGAGGAGGGTACGACGGATAGAAATGGCGTAGTAGTGAAGGTTTAAGCCGTATCCATTTACAAGTTTCAAATCGTTCTGCCAGCCGAGCCTTTTGAAAGAAACCTTTTACCATTCTCAATAGACGGTAAAATTCTGAAACGCGCTTAACGGCAGCGTGGCTTTTAAACGTTAACATGGCCACTGGTACAATGGCGGGGTCGCATTATGCTTGAGGACCGTGGGGTGGCGATGACGAGGAGAGAAATGGGGGAGAAGACAAGGGAACGAAGAGAGAAAGAAGGTGGAAAAGACGAGGACCGAGCGAGGACGACGATGGTCGCAGAGAACAGGGAAGAATTGCTCTCTTCCGTCAACGCCTGCCACTTGGAGCCATCAAGCTCCATTTTTCCTCTCGTCAAGAGAATTTAACCCTAGAACGAAAGCCGCTAATACTTGTCCAACTTCGTCGCCGAGATTGGATACGTCGTTTTCACGATGTATCGTTCCCTGGTGCTTTAACGATCGTCGACGATTTTTCGATTATCTCTCGCGGCTAGGCATCTATCTCGATTGGATAATTTTTTAAGGAGGACCGGTGGTTGATTCGATTTGTCATCATAGTCGGTCAGTACAGCGTGAAATAGTGGTTGCTACATTGCGAATTTTTATGAGAAATCATGTTTTTCGAGAGTAGAAAAATAGGATAGAAAATGATTTTATAGACTATATTCTCGGAATCACTGTTTGACGTGGAAAAGAAAGTCTATTACGTGCGTTCTGTTCACTTTTGTACTCTTCAAGCTTGCTACAAATGCAGTCGACGTTCTGTTGCTCTATGAATTCTATTCGATTGAAAGTGAATAAGTACATAAGTACTAAAATCAAAATCAAACAGCAAGATATATTCTCAGTAGATTGTACAACGTATTTTACAACGTTTTACAACGAGAAAAAGAAATCACGCAATTGTGTCAGAGTATTTAACACTTTTTCTCGAAATTCGTTGTCTGATTGAAAAGATCATTGCCTACTGTACACACGTGATACGCCAGGGAACACTCACGCACCCTTTAGTAGCTAAATCTTCGGAAAGTGGCGTTGCCCGAAACATATTTTCATTCGATTCGCTGTCCTCCGCTGATAAAGTCAGCCATAACTCCACGGGTCCGGGAAAGTAGCGGGGAAAAAAAGTTAGATAACTCGGCACGACTCTACAGTAATTTCACACCGGCGGGACCATTTATAGATCATTTAAGAAACTCTCGGTAGGTAAGAGGATAAGAGGGTGGCCGGGAACGAGTAAAGGATATTTCGGGGTATGTTTTTTATTGAAATGAGCGCATCTGGCGTTCAACGAGGGATTGGACAGCTGAGCACGCACTTTTTTTCCTCTTGGCCGTCCCTTCGATGCCCCAACGGAGACGGCCGCTGGACCTGGCTACCTCCTCCAAGCGAGAATGGAACTTCTCGAGACCCCCGCCATGGAAAATAAATCCCCTTATGAAAATTCGAACACGGGGTCCTGGTTTTTCTTTGGAAAATTTATTGGACTGCTTGCAGACCGCTGACCGCGCTGACCTTACCTTTCCCCTTACCTTGTCCCGTGATCCTGTCCAATAGTCGAGACCCTAAGAACACGTAACCTTCGTTTTATCGATTGTAAAAGTAAACGCTCGGTCATGTCGAAATCCCCCGAACGACGATATTCCATGGCGCGTGAAGCGAAGTATTTTCAACGGCGCGTGAAGCAACGTGTTTCACGAGGTGTGAAGCGTACTTGGGTCTAGTGGTAGTCTGATTGAAGACTCGTGACACGCGGTTGATCCATGTTAAAACTTTGAGGTGAACGAACCTCTAGGTCTAGAACCTGTTGGTTTCATATAAAGGGTTAAAATTGTTTGAAAAAGAAATTGCAGAAAGAAGGTAACTTCGTTTCGTCAAATTGACAAGACCATTGCTATAAGATTGAATACTTCCTTTTTATTCGACGTTTTAAACGAAATACCGAGTCTTAGAGAATACAGTAATTTCTTGATTATTTTTCGGTTTTCGCAACCGTCTCGAAACTTACGAGAGAAACTTACAAGATTATAGATATACACTTTAGCCTCTTAGCGAATACCGTGAAGCGGTTTAACGCGGCCGGAATTTACGAAACAATGTAATTTCATTTGACGAAGGCGTACGAAGAGACGTGCCCGTATTTTACACGGTGTCGGTCATATTATAAATTCATGCGATATTTCGCATACATCATATCGCCGGCTGCATACCGTCGACTTTATTCCCAGCGCAAAAGTGACTGAAGGACGTGGGCTTTGAGCGTGAACACTCCTGTCATAACTTTTTAATACCTCTTAAAGACGACTTTGTAATATCCTGCAGGATATTAGGGCACACTTTAAAAGACGAATAATATCGGAACGGTGAATATTCTCCCCCTTCTCTCTCTCTCTCCCTCTCTCTCTCTTTCTCCTGTCCCACTCTAGCTTGGCTTGCGTCCGGACGCTGCGTGCACGCTCGGTAGACTCCAACAGGAAGTAGTTAAATGTTACCGGTGTCAGGGCATGGCCTTTGTACCACGGGGAGAGTGCTCAGGCTCCGTGGAGTTAGCCTGACTGGCGGAGTACAATAAATTACATAAATGAAGTAAGCCCCTTCCTCACTCAAACGGACGTCTTGCCAAGTTTATAACTTAATCACTCGTGCTTTTCATGCCGGCGGAGAAGCATAAAGGTCGAGGGACCGGCAGTGTAAGTTGCAGACGAAAGTGATGCTAGAGGGAAGGGCCGCGTGGAAGAATAGGGGGGGACGATATTCGATGTGAAAAGAAAGATATTCAAAGAAACTGAATCGAAGAGAGAATTTGATCGGAAAGAGAAGAATCAAGAAGTTCGGAAACATAGTTGGAGGTTTGGAGGTATATTATATATATATATATATATATATATATATATATATATATATTCGTATATATAGTATACCGGGTGTGCCGTTTCGATCAGAGGTCGGTTAATTTTACATTCTGCGGCGATGTTGGGCGTAATACGTCCGTCAATTCGAACACAGAATATTAAATTCGGCACACACACTCACACACACACTTATATGTTTTAGTACATTTTAGGTATCATTGCCTATCTTATTTGTAGGTCAGTCGATCTTACACTATTTATGATACTAAATGTAATATATATTTCGGCCTGAATATAGTCCGTTAAGTTTAGAAAGACGCTCAAACTGGCTGACCGTAAAATCGATGAATTATAAAGAGATACACTTCGATTAATACACTACCGCCGCTCCTCGTAATTAGTGGCAAGGAGCATTAAAAGGAGCAAGTTGCTCGGATAAATCGTAAAAAGCGTTTTATTAAAAGATTACGTGAAAGCGTAACACGTAAGAGAGTTTTCGAGATTTTGCTCTGTTTCTCCTGGCCAGGCATTAAACCGTTGTACGATTCATGCGAAATGACCATTACCACACGAACCGCGCGGGAAGCAAGAAAAAACTAAACGCGCCTCCGTTCTTCGCCGCACTTTATTTCATTCGTTCGCCGCCGTAAGCTCGCGCTCCGTACGAATAACACATTCATCAATTTAACTACTTTATATTCCCTTTATTCCTCGCGGAACCACTCTCCATGGAAAATCAAATAATTTCCAGGGGCCGAAGTTTCCCCGTGCATTAGCATTCCCGGGCCGGCAGCCGGGAATAAAAGTAATCCCGTATATTACTCTCATTACGGGGCGAACTTTGATCTTTCCAGAGGTTCGCGGCCCGATCTTCTCCTATATTAACCGAACAGTAAATAAACAAGGATGTGAAATTAAGACCGATCGATGTTAATTACACGGACAAACTGCAAGAGGGATGACGATGGGCACGTCGCCTCTCGGTTCGAGCGCAGGTTCGCCGCCCGTGGCTTCGTCCGTGGATCCACGCCCGCGTGGAGTGCACGGAACGAACCGTAGTTCCAACAGTAATTTAATTCAGCCCGCGCCGCTCCTCCCTCAGTTCTATTTCCGGTGTAAAATTTAAGAGAGGGAAGAGAACGCTCGAAGAATCGCGAGCTGTCGGCTCGCATTCGGCTCCGGTATCCATCGGCTGTGTTTAATTACGAGTCACCGGGAGTAGTTTCGCCTCTTCTCGCAGACTGCTTCAGCACGGAAGCACTAACTCCTGGTTATCTTAAGCGACATCGCGCGCTGGATTCGTATAACTCGCGCCCGCCGGATAACTTGAGCCTGAATTACTACGCTTCCCGCGTAAGGATGAGTGCTGACGAAGGGACGGGCTGGCGAGGAAAGGGGGAAGGAAAGGGCGAGAAGAAAGTCAGCGACGCGAAGGGGCGAGATTAAAATCACCTGGAGACCAATGCAAAGTTTTTAATAACCCTTGATGCTTGATTAAGTTATGACTCTTCGCCGGCTCATCGTACTCATCCCCTTTCTTCCTCACAGCGCACCCCCAACGTTTCGTCATCCCTTTTTCAACGCTTCCTTTTCTCTCTTCCCTCTCTCTCTCTCTTGCTATCTCCCCGTTCCTGGTTCGTTCTACAGTGAAATAAATTTCGAGCAGAAATGCTTAGACCGCGTTCGAGTGGAACGGGTAGCTCGGGACAAGAAAGGGGTTGGAAAGGAAACAAAACTCGTCCGACTCGACTGAATTAATGGAAGTTCTGACGGGATAGTTATCTTCGTGGCACCAGGGTGTGCGTGGAATGTTACGTTAACTCGGGTTTTTAAGCACGGTGAATTACGTCGAATAAAGGACATTGATCGGAATCGTGCCACGTGTTTAAAGTGTCGCGTAAAATTAGCGAAAGATTTGATAATTCTCGAGAATTGAGAATCCTCTCGTCGCTCTGAGACAGTACGAATAACTATAGGCTGTTCCGTGGATCTTGCTAACTCTATCAGTTCAATATTTTATCAATGAAATGTCGTTCGAACTAATATATAACAGATACAAAAAAAGAAAGAAGAAAAATAGAGAGAGAGAAACGAATGAAAATAAATTTTCATTGAAACAGAAGGATTCAGAATAGAAACTGCTGTGCAATTAACTTTGATTACATTGTTCTTTCGTATACTCTCGCTTGGTGGCAAAGAGAAGCGCCTTTCATTATAGATTATTAAACGACACCTGTTCTTTCTGTTCCAGGCTTTGGCTTCGTCACGTTTCAAAGCGAGGACGTGGTCGACAAAGTCTGCGAGATTCATTTCCACGAAATCAACAACAAAATGGTGAGTCCACTCTGGCAGAAGGCCTGCAAAACCTGTTCGCCGAACGAAGAGACCATCCCATTCTCCTTCTCTTGTTCCTCTTTGCCCCTCCCCCCTCTTGTTCCTATATCCCCGCCACGTGGCTACATAGGTGGTATCAAACGGTATTTGCCTTCCGCTCTTCGTCTGCGGATACGGCGTCGAGCGGAATTAATTTTCCGTATAATTGAGAAGGGCTGCCGTGGTTATTTGCATTTGACATGCACGCACGCGACATACACGTAGATACACACACACGCGCCCGCGCGTGCAGCGACGACCACGGTCGAGCGTGTGCGGATCACACACTAGAAGACGAAAAGCGGTTTCTCGAAAGCCTATCACAGTAGAGATCACACGGGTCCTACGGTAATAGACAGTTCTGTTTGTCGTCTGCTAGCAGCGAAATATCGCTAACGTCGATCAAGGATTTAGCGAGATGCCACTTCTCGTTACACCATAAATCCATACGAGCTCTCCGAGCGATCCCCCAATTCCGTCAATAACCGAGCAACACCATCGTCGTCGTGGTATTAACCAGAGTATAAAACAGTCGTCTATTTGAAATGATAATATTAGAGCGATAGATCACGTTGATTAGCTGTCGGCGGATTACCCTTGATTATGCGCATCAAAGCGCGTGATCAAGTATACATTCATAACGAGGATGTAACGCGGGCTAACGAATTATCGTAACCTCGTTTGCTACCCGAACAGAAGATCGAACGCGTTTGTCGTGGGAATTCATGTTCCACATTCGTTAAGGCTCACCCTTGTCAGACGAACGAAGTAACTGCATTACTAGCGAAATACCTGTGTATATCCTAATTTCTCTGCTCTGGTCTTACGGTGGTATCGAGTATACTCTCTACTCTGAATTTAAATGCATTCAAACTTTACTTAATGATCATAGATAGATTGTTTAATAAATTCGGTCTCAGAGCTCTGACACATTTTTGCCAATATCATGTGCAAAAGTATTTAATTTTCTTCTTTACTCAAATTAGATATTCTGCTCGCTCAGAGCGAAGATAACATCAACACGAAAAATCATATTTTCAGTACAAACACCAAATCAGACTCGTGGACCATTCGAGAGATCTGCCTGATTCCTGATAGAAAGACTCAAGCATCTTCCCTAATTCTCACATCATCCCAAAACTCAGGTTACCCATTGTCCTCACACGATCCAGGACTCGACTGATCGTTCCCTGATGAACAGAAAATTATATTTTCAGTAGAAACAGAGAATCAGACTCGTGGACCATTCGACAGACATTCCTAATACAATGATAAAACACAACCTCCTTATTCTCGTATCTTCCCAACGAATCTCCTGAATCTCAAGTTGTCCATCACGTCCTCACACCACCCAGGACTCGACTGATCGTTCCCTGTTGAATTTCAAGGTCGAATGCAAGAAAGCACAACCGAAGGAAGTGATGCTCCCGGCGAACCTGGCGAAGACGCGAGCGGCCAACCGAGGCGCTTACGGTGAGTTGGTGATGGTCGCGACACCCACCCCCACCACCTATCGTTACGCGCCGTATCCCCTTCCGACGGCCGCTGCCGCCGCTGCACATGCAGCGGCTGCAGCATCCGCCGGCACCCCACACCACCACTTGCTCGCTCCGATAGTCGCTACCGCTGCACCGAACGCGGCCGCTACCTACCAGTACGCTGCCGGCGCGACCGCACCTGCGGCCGCCGCCGCGGCCACCACCGCCGCTGTCTACGATGTCAAGAGGGCCCTCGCTGCCGCGGCTGCGGCTGCGGCCGCAGCCTCCTACAGGCCTCATCCGGTCGCGGCCGCAGCAGCCTCTCGAGCAGCCACTCTCACTTATTCCATGAGCGACCTGTTGGGCGTGCAGGGCCTCGACATGGGTGCCGTTTACCATCCGATACCCACCATCGGACTATGACCGACGATACTCACGCCCCTTTCCAGGCCTCAGTAGAGAGGCTGCGTTTTCCAAGGGGCATTTGTCTCTTTCATTTTGTTCGTTTGTATTCCAACGTGGTTTTGCACATTTGTTCGTTTTCGTCTGTTCGATCGTTTCGCAGGCGATTTACGGTAGATGTCCGTTTATGTGAACGAAATTTTTGCGATAATTGCTGTCTGATTGAAGAAAGGGCGGTTTGGTGGTTCGGTTTGAAGATGCAAAGTGGCGTCAATCAAGCGCGGATTGAAAATTGTTTCACTAAAAATACCATTTTTTGTTTTCGATATTCGTTTAAAATTTTCTATAAATAATTAATTGTGTTATTACGTGAACTTCAATTATACCCAGACGCACACTAATAATCTGTTGACAAGTTTATGCATATAAATTTTTACCATCGTTCTTGTCTGTTAATCCTTTGATCAACAAACGTAAACTGTTCGTATGCCAACAAATTCATATAAATGGATTCCTACCGTAGATCATTCTTTATCTGATGATTCTTTGGTTTGATGCGTTAATTAAATCGAATTCGGTAGATGTTGATTAGAGTAGAGTAGATATAGAGTATTCGATGTAGCAAGAGATTGTTGCAATTAACATTGATATTTTTGGTACAATTGTACGGAAGATAACGTGCCAAGGAATTTAAGAACGTACAAATTTGAAGGAGTAGCTGTGTAACTTCGTCTAAAGAGTTTGAACGGGTATGTTTCTATCGACTCGTAGTTGGTCAGGTTCGTTCTGATTTAAACGACGTGTTAGTATCATGTTCGATCGTGTTCTTTATGCCAAATCGTTGTTTCGTTACCATTTTTGCATTTGTTAGGGATACTTATTTTCCTTCTCGTGTACGTTGTTCTCTCTAAAAAGGTACACCAGGTGCCTTTCGCGGCACTTCGAAACATTCCTCGATTTAGGACCTCGTCGCCTTCGTTTTCGGGAAAGTATTAGCGTAAATTATCCTGCTGATGATTTTCGACTTCGGCGTAGCAGCGAATCGAAGACATATCGACAAGTGCAATAACGTAGTATAGACGAAGCCATTCCTTTTTATTCCTCGGGATTCGAGTGTGGGAATAAACGAATTCTCGCGAGACTGCTCGAGAAGCTCGGTTCAATAAAACTGTGATCGTAGTGAGAAAAAGGATGAGAAAATAAAGATTGAGAAAAAAATATAAAGTAGTAGCGAGTCATAACGTTTGTTCGATAGTATTCGGTTAGTCGCCAATGTGGGGTTGTTTCTCCTCGTAGCCAAAGGTTAACGTAAATGTCGTAGCAAGTGAAACGAACCAACATCGTCAAAAAAGACTGGTAGTGATTTTCTAGTAGTTGAGTAGCAAGGGACAAGTAGTGAGACAATAAAACGAAGTGTTCAAATTTAGACAAACTAGTTTGTTTCGGTGAGCAGCGCTCGGTAGCAAATTGATACATCGAACGTACCTCTTGCAGAAGCCATTCCTCCTTTTCGTCAATTCGTAGAATCAAAGGCAAATAAAATTCGAGTGTAATTTACCGGCGAATTTCGTAGAAATTTAGTTAGGCCGACCCTTCTAGTGCTGACGTAAACTAAATGTAGTTTGATAAAGTTTTACGAAAAGAATGATCAAAATTTGATTTTAAATGGTTTTAAATTGCAGAAACTGAAACAAGAAACGTGAAATAAGAAACGATCGGATCACAAATCCGTATTTCAGAGAATAAACAAATAATAATTCTAGCATTAAACGAGCGAGGATTTATTATTTTCAAACAAATAATGAACCATGAGCATTTTTTTCTGAAGTGTATCCAACGACAATCGTTGTCCGGCACTAAAAGGGTTGAAAGAAAATTCTAAAGTAGTGAAAGAGACAATCAATCGCGAACGACCAACGTATCACGAGTTTCGAATATAGTTCGGTTAGACTATAGATTGTTGGAATTCCAATCAGAGAAGGAGGAAAAGTAAAAAGGCAATCACAGTACACCATACGGGGCACTTAGGTATTTTTCGACGAACGAAAGAGATAGAAATTCCTGCCTCGAACGGCTCGCGTTCGCGACAACACGTCAATTGATTCGTAGATGTTAGATTATTTCGTAGAAAACTCGATCGAAGCTTTATGGTAGTGCGCTCGCTGTGTTCGCGTGATTCAACGAACGATTCTGTTCGAACGGGACGATCGTGAAGGGGTCGACGACGGTGTCGGTGAGAAGAGGAACGAAGGAAAGGGAGACGAAGACGAAAATGTATGAAATCTTTGAAGCTCGATCGAGGTCGAGGTCCCATGGCATTCTATTTTCTATAAAAGTGAAGGTTGTTCGCTCGATTTCGAGAGCGAGGGCGCCCGTCGTCGAGATCGTAGATTGCTGGAATTTCATCGGAACAGAGGGGAAAGGAACGAAAGAGGAAAGGAACAGAAAGGAAAGCGTAAAGGGAACGAGTGAGAAAAGGGAGGGGGGAAGTAAAAAATAAAGAAAGAATACATTCCCAGGTAGCGGCACGCCGTGTATTATTCCCAGAAGGAGGTGAATTCCTGATTTCCACGGGATGATATGTCGAGTGGTATAAATAAAGCCGTGAATCGTGAATGGTGAAGGCGGATAGCGCGTCGAGAGCGCGCGGCAAATGGTTGGCGATAAGCATTTCTCATTCGTCGCGCCTTTCAGAGTATTTTTCGCAATGAATTTCATGAAATTTCATAATATCGAGAAAATGAAGAAGCACGTACTCCAATACGGTGTACACGTGTACGATGAAAAAAAAAGAAAAAAACAAAAGAATCAGAAAACAAAAAAAAAAAAAAAGAACAAGAAAAATACGCGAGTTCAGAACTATCTATATGTATATAGACGCACACACGCGCGAATCTATATACATATACGTCGTATGCATATAACATATATATACATAATTATATAAATATATAATATATACGATACGTACCTTACGAGAAATAAAATTAATTAAAAAAAAAAATTACGATGAAAAGGGAAATGAAATAACAAAAAAAAAAAGAAAAAAACAGAAGGAAATATCTAAAGTAATTAATCCATTCTAGATAAATAGCAGATTATATACATATATTATATATTGTTTTGTATCTACGTATTTGGTAAAAATGCCATATAGTATTTGATATATTGATATCGATATATTTTGTGAGAGCCGCATTACAACCTACTAGTTTTTGTAATAGACCTACAGATTATACATATCGGAGCATATATATATATACATATATATATCTATTTATACATATACATATGTATACCTAGATATATATCTAGGTAAATTAGGTAAACATTTGTGTTGTTACGAACCTTAGTTACTTTAATGAGACTTTTTTTAGGTGAAACTAGGTTTGAATTAGCTAGAGCGAATATAATTTTTGACGAATTACTATACTATGTATACGTTCCTATCATTGAGACTACTAGTTAACTATAGCTTTTTGGGAAGTCACTATGATACCGTTAGTTTAGAAATATATTCTAGGTATTTCTTCGTGGAAAACCCCGACTTGTCATCTCTTTCGTGCCCTTTTCTTTTCATTCTGCATTATGGAAAGTACTGTCAGGTGTTGCTGACGAAAGATAAAAATATTAAAAAAAAAAAGAAAGAAAGAAAAAGATAGGAGAAGAAGAAGAAGAAGAAGAAGAAGAAAAAGCAGAAACAAGGAAGAAAGAGAAACGATCTCGCAGCACGGTCTTCCACGAAGAATGCATATTATCAGCGGCTTCAAAGAGACCTATTACAATGTACCTATTACTTAACAAGCTACGTTTACATAGTATGTTTATATTACGTTACACGTAATATTATACCTCTCTATAGGATATATACTAAATATATATCGTGCGTATACCCGTCTACACCTATACCTTACAAAAAAAAAAAAAAAAAAAAAGAAAAAAAGAAAACCAGCCCCGTCAACTCCAGTCACCTACAACCTTCCCCTCCCCCTCGAAAACCCTCGAAAACCCTCTATTACTCGTTACATAGTATTTAACTCTTCTAAGCTGTATAGCATCATTTACCTTAATAATAATGCGTGAGACGTGTGTCCTAGAAAGTACGTACTTTGCCCGAGAGGCTCAACAGTGTCAGTTTCGTAAGTAGACCAGATCTTAACATGCGGTTTATCTTTCTGTTCACACCTTTTGTAATGCTTTTTGTTGGGCCGGATTTTGATTTTGTTACCACCACACGGGGTGAACGGTAGCGTTGCGCCTTCTTTGTCTAGAACAGAGAATCCAATTAGAAAAATGTGCGTCTCTTTTCCTTCCCCTTTAAGAACGTTTATGGGCGCGCATTACGCAAGTACACGAATGAAACTGAAATGAGAACAAAGAGAACAGAAAAGAACAATAAAAGAAGGAAAGAAAAGAGAAACAAAGGAGAAGAAAATGAGAAGAAGGAAAAGAAAGAGGACGAATGTTTGCGTTCCTCGACGAATAACGTTTCTTATACAACATTCCGTGTCATTATATGTATGTGTCTCTCTCTCTCTCTCTCTCTCTCTTTCTCTTTCTCTTGGGAAACATCGAGCATCGAAAAGAGGATGGAAGAAATAACTATAAAATTCGGAACGAGTAACTCAATGGGATTCTATGTTGGCAAAACCTATCGGTGGAACGTAAATGTTAATCGGCAACTCCATCGTAAAACTCGACCGGAATGAGCTTTACACGCTCCTCGAAACTGCAAGAGACTATTAACGTTAGTGTCGTACGTAAACGTCTGCTTTATACGTGAAATCGATTTGTTGCATCTGAAAAAGTACACGTACATTCTATATTATCAATATTATATTACATACGTAAACGTATTACTGCATATAATAACAAAGTCGCTCCGATTGTCAAGTATAATGCAAAAAATAAAATACGCGTATACATATTACAGATAAATAAATAAATATATATACATAAATATATATATACATAAATATTATATACACACGTACATGTTTACTATTCGAATGCATTTACGTATTGCACGACGTAAATCAATATCTCCATCTATATGACAGTAAAGTGAATGGTATTTAAATAAACACGAGATAACGTTCGAAGCACATGCGAAGTTTTTTTCATTTTCAAAGAGAGAAATGAGTTCAGTAAAGAAACGGAAAAGAAAGAAATGAAAAAAGAGAACAGAGAAAAGAAAAACGTACGAAAGAAAGAAACGAAGCGAAAGAAACGATGTCGCACTGAAACGATATATAAAATTGTGTTGCGTGCTTGACGTAATCAAAACCAGCCCGGTAGAGAGACTTTAGGTACGAAAATCACTAATACTATTAATATGTATCAGTGTATCTTTTAATGGCTAGAATAAATGCTCTTATACTTTTTCCATCTGCGTATATTGTGAGAGCAGCGTCAATATGGACACTAGAATAGTGAAACAGTAGTGTAGTATTGTGGTCGGTGTTTATTTTCAATATTGTATCGTCGATCTAAGTGTGGTAGTGGCGTCGATAATGTGTCACGCGCTTTGTACGAACGAAGCATATCGGACAATTACAAACCTCGTGTTACTATTTTCCATACTTCTTCGAATACGAAATTTTGCGACATATATAGACGCTAACGCTCAAAAACTTGGAACATGTTGAGATTTGAAAATAAATATTATTTTATTCACAGTTATTGTATTTTTATGGATTGACTTGGAGATTTGAAAAATCGGAGTTGAAATTATGATATTCTGAAGAAGTTGGTTTGGTCAAAAAAAAAAAGCGAAAGTTACTCGAAATTTTTGAGTACAACGGTGTACAACATTTTTTCATTGCAATGGTCATTTGTAATTGAAAAAAAAACATACAGATTTACTTACAACGCCATGTCTTCCTCGCGATCGCACGACACATTATCTGCCCTTAGTCTTATATCTAATAAGCTATATAGTCAGCCTAGCAAATATTACTTAACGGTAAATGATTAACCAATACCTTCAAGGCTACAATAACCATAGATCATAGGAGGGTTTATTTTGTCGTAGAATTGAAAACACCTCGGCCGCGCGTAGTTACTAGTACCTTGTCACAGAATTTAGTCGATGCGCTATATAGTCGATGCGATATACATATTTATAAATAGTCAAATCTTAGTTGTGTGGTCTTTTCAATTAGTATCAAATTATGAAATTTCATGGATGCCTTTCTCTCTCTCTCTCTCTCTCTAATTCTCTCTTTCTCTATGTACTCCATTCTATTTCTCTCTGTCTTTCTCTGTCTATTTCTATCTGTCTATCTACATCTTTGTTATATCTCCTACTCTCTGTTTAACCTAGAACGCTTTTAATTCGATTTCTCGTTTCAATCTATTTTACTATCTAATTTCGTTTTTTCTTTTTTTCATTTTTTGTTTGGATCATTACTTTTTTTTTTACCCTTTTCTCATTGTTTGAAACACCTAGTCATCCGTTACACTCGAACCGTTCGTACCGACGAATTTCTGCAACGCTTCGCTTTATACTTAACTTGTCTCCATGTACATATTTTAATTGTCTACGCATTACCTTTGCCTGCACGAAGAAAATTATTGCACAACCATGAAAATCAGTTCATCAGTTAGTTCATCATCGCGAATTGAAATTCACGATAGTTCTCATCATATAGTCTCGCGCGACTCACGAAACCATGTCGCCTTCTTTTTTTTTTCTTAGATTCGTCATCTGATTTTATTTTCTCCTTAGACGTGAATCGACCGCCCCAGTACTTTTCTTCGTGCTTGGTTGCAGAAATTTCTACGATTCAGACTTACGATTTACCATATGCACTGACTAATCGAAGCAATTGAACTGAGCAAATGAAGGGAAAAGAATGACGATGTGAAAAAAAAAGAAAAAAAAGAGAAACTTTTCTTTAGCCGATACTCGATCAATCTCGCAATCGGTATTAATGTGATCTGTTTTTCCTTATAGATTTTATGTGGTCCCTGGGAGCATTACCTGATGGTGAGTATTGAAATATGCACGAACACGTAACAACAAAACGACTCCGATGTCCAGTGACATTCCGCTTACCATTCCGTACAGACGTTCAATCACGTTTGACGTAAGACCGTCGTTGTAATATTCACGCGTCGATCAATCACGAACGAGTGAATCGGAATCCTGTATTTCGCCGCGAGTTTTCTCGTTTCGTGTCGCGTGCACGATTGCACCTTCTGTACAGATAAAATCGTTTCGGTCGTTTCGCTCTGCGGGCCGAGCTTTGCCTTTGTGAAAATACAACCGTAGTTCATTAACGTAATTATTCGGTTATTCGTCGTCACGCGTCGTTCGATGTTACATCGCGTCTGCCCCATCGGAGTATGCCCGATGCATTAACTTCACTGGAAATTAAATCGAAATATCATATGAAAAACGAACACGTAAGGATCTCTTGGTTTTGTGGAAATCGTTTGGCCAGTAATTTCATAGCGTTTTCAATCGAAAATGTTCCGTAGAGTAACACGGTACGTACTTGGGAAATATTTTATGTAATGTACACTTTACAGGGAAGGGAGCATGTAGATGGTAGTTGATAGACAACGTATTTGTAGATAGATACGTAACTAATATTACTTAACAATGTCTACGATCTATGTACTGTAATATCATGATTAATACAAGTTTTAAGTTAGAAAGTAACTTGGCAGTATGGTTACCAAATGAAAAAAGAAAACCTTTGGGATCAGATTAAACCTCAAATGGTATCGTTAGATTGTAGATGACTATAGTGTTTTATACAATATGTCCGCGATAGATATTAGCGATGGCAATTAAATCCCAAAATTGTATAATTTAATCCTAAATTTTTATCAACGATGCCATTCAAGATATTTCAGATATTTATACTCGAGATTAACAATATTTAAATATTTATGCGAAGTTAAATAATTATACAGTTGTAACAAAAGTGAATGTGTCGAATGAAAACATTACAGGTAACGATACTACCATATTGTTCATTGAAAGGTTAACAAACAACACTGCGCGCTTGTATGAGAATTCTGATTGACAGCTTTGAGATTAGAGATAACGAGTACTAACCCTCAAGTATCGCTGGTAAATCAGAATAGGTCGGATAAAAGACTGCATATCAATCCCGGTGTTAACAACGTATTCACACACGCATTCACACGCATCCACATTCCACGATTGCGACACGAATCGGTCGTACACGCTCCATAACGTTCGCCACCCCGCTGCTCGAAAGTTCTCCGAGCGCTTTAGAGAAGCAGGCGCACGGGGAAAGGAAAAGCTAACAGATTGTTTTTCTCTGTTCACAGGTTTCCCAGCGGCGGCGTACGCGGCATACGCGGCAAGCCGCGGCTATTCTGGGTACCCTAGTTTCGGACTGCCCTACCCGACAGGTAACCACCTTAGCCTTAACCACCTTAACCACCATAATGCGGCCCACATCGCGCCCTTGAATCTGAACTTGAACCTGATACAGGCGCAGCCTGCCCCACATCATAATCCGCCTACCCCCACACCGCTCTTCTACCATCCCAATTTGGACCTCTACAACGCCATGCCTCTGTGAACTAACTAATTATATAACGTGTCTAATAACTAATCTCGACATCAAGCTATGCGCACATATCTCTAACCAAAACGAAGGAAACGCAAAAAGAAAAAAGACAAAAAAAAATAAAAATAAAAAAGAAAGGAGAACTCATCCCCATATGCTACACTACATTTTACTAACTGTGCTCTCGCTACTCGTTGTCCTGCTCGTCGTCGTCGATTTATAAGCACGAGAATCCAGCGGGTTACACGTGGGTGTCGGGAAATCAAGAAGTGGGAGGGGGGTGGGGGGTAACAACGTCAGAAATTAGCCTCGGTTCGAAGGAGAGGGCACATTACCAGATCTCGTGCGCACAAAGGTCTCAAGAGGGAGCCTTTGTTGCGAGCACCGTTCTCGGTCGAAATTCGTTTTCGAGAACAATCGCTCCTCGAGCAGCGTTAGATTCGCAGCTAGACGAATTTCGAACGATTGGTTAATGTCGTAACGGGATTTTCCAAGTGAAATTTTCTTCGAAGTAACCGTCGACGCGAAACTCGATGACACGCGAAAGACGAGAAGGCGATCGATTTTTCTACGAACACGTTGCGTTGAGCCGGACGTTTCCTCTGCTAATTTCACCCAATTTCCGTGTATATTTTTTTCTTTTTTTTTCTTTTTTTTTCTTTTTTGCTTCGAACGCGAGAAATCTCGTAGATGCGCGAGGCGAAATTCGAAACCAAGATCGCAATGTGTTAAGAAAGTCGACGCGTGTTTCGTCGATTCAGACGGGACGTATGTTTTCGATCAGGCGGCCTGTGTTCACGAGACACGGAAAGATATTGGAAAATCCGTTCTCGCGGCGGACTTCCGCTCTCGACGACAGGACACGCGAATTAAGTGATCCAATATTGTGTCACAGACCGACGTTCTATCGAGAACGATACGGTTGTGCACTCTGTACGTCCAACGCGAAGGACGTTGTATATTATTCAGCAACGTTTGCTCGGACTCTGGCGGTCCTCCACTTCCGGGACGAAGTTTCGATCGCCAGAGCACCGGGCAACCGGTCCTCACTCAGTACGAAAAGAGTGGTGAACGTTGTACAAAGTCACTATAAATTATCGTATCGATATTATCTTGTCGAGTTTAAGATTTAAGACAATTCAGGCGATTCTCAAGGAGCTGCCGATTCTCTTTAGCCAGTTTTCTACCCCGTTCCGTGTTCATCGGCGAGACATTTTAAAATAGACGATCGATTCATCTTCCGACGATTCACGATTCTTACTCATTATGGCGTGAGTTTGTTCATTAAAATTCGAAACTTTCTGGTGTAATCTGTGTAATCGAATAGGAATTATATTCTAACGTTTGTTCAACGCTACGATTAATTTCTTCATGGATCAGATGACACACTGATATTTTATTATTTTTCATCCGATCCGTGAAGAAGCTAGCTCCAATGCTTGCGATACATCAGAGTGTAATCCACATTGGGCACGATTTATTTTAATCTTAATTGACAGAGAGACACTTGTAGTCTCGCCACTGACCGATTTGTGAGAAACTTCGCAAAATGCTGGAAAATTTAAATTAAGAGAATACGCTACAATTATGGTGTACGCTTCAAATTCCCTCTTATTTTTTAAAATTCCGCTGAATATATTTTCAGGCTCGCGTGAGATATATTTGTACTTTCAAGATACGATTGACTCCCCAATCATACTTTTGCATTGCGCAAGATGTAACGCAACAATTCGTATTCTCGATATTCTTCCAGAGAAATGCGCGAAGATACCGCGGTAAAAGTGTAGATCAAAAAAAAGGGGAGGGGGGGGGAAGAAAGAATATTGAATCCGATGAACTAGGACGAGATAATAAGAGGCTGATGTATGGGAAAAGTTACGTCGTTAAACCAGCCCTGCGTTTCTTACTGTCTGCGTTCGATAGCAGCTCGCGTGCCTTCGACTGTCAATAACAAACAGTTCCATTGGTACGGAATTTTCTTTTAGAGCACCAAGGCTTTGCGATCCGCGAAACGCTTTAAAATTGCTTCTGCTAATCGATTAATCAATTTCAATTACCTTCTCTATCTCCTTTTCTCTTTCTCTCTCTTTCTCTCTCTCTCTCTCTCTCTCTCTCTATCCCTTAACAATACAAACCGTTAAAGCGTACGTCCAATCGGATCGATCAGGTTAGACGGAATACTACCCTCTGTTAGTAAATAAATTATAATAACTGGCGATTGCGCTGGAAATCATCACTGCATGCGAGTGACGCATGCACCAGATCGACTCCGATATATCTCGTCCCTTCAATAAACGACATCGTACGAGAACGTACGGAGCTGTCGAATTTCATTCGCTGCGGATACGTTAGTTTAAATCGACTCGGCTCGTCGGATCGATCGTAATTTAAGATTAATCGTGCGGTCGCGGAACGGGGGTAAAATGTCATTGTTAATATTACGCGGAGGGGTAAGCCGGGTGGCGGCGTATCGATTGCGAACGATATGCGAGCGAACCGCATCGCGGTTGACCCTGCACGCATAGATATACACAAACGCAGGCTAGAGCAATTAATAGGAAACGTTTGGAAAATGAACGCGTCCATAGGTCGGTCGTATCGGCTGATCTAAATCGAACCGGTTGATTGGAGGTAGTTGCGGGCAAAGTTTTCGGGGTCAAGCGCCCTTCATGTCGAATTCGGACTCGAAATGAAAATCCGCAGCAGCAGCGCTATCGGCCGGGGGAAGAAGAACCAAAATGGAGTTTCCAGCCCGTGTCGTTTCCCTCCCGCCGGTAGCCGGCCCGCGCTCCATCGAACTCGGAATTTCGCAGCAGAGCCGGGGAAATTGTAGCGCTTATTGTTCGGCTTCGATCGGCTCGCGAGACGCGAAAACGACCCTCGAGAATTTAAAGCGGTCATCGACTAGTCCCATCGATTTGCTACCTCGTTCTATACCTTTCCCTTCGTTCTATCTCCGTTCCAGCGGATTTTTATTTCTCTTTGCTGCACGTTTGCAGTCTCGTTATCGTATTTTCGTTACTCTTAATTTAATCGGTACACACACACACACACACACACACACACACACACACACACACACACACACACACACACACTGTACATCAAGCGCTTGTCGTGCGTTGCGTCGAAACGATTGTTGCGATGAGCTACTAAATAAGTGCTGAAATGATCGCGTTCGCGAGCTACTAACTAAGTACAACGGTTCTACGTGCAAACAGAAAGATGTACACTACACTAATCACGTCCTTTTTATGGTGGGCTTTCGCAGACGTAACATCAGAGCTTCGAGGAAGCTTCTTTCGATCCCCCTTGCCCTCTTGCACTTACACGTCTTACTAGCCCTATTTGTTCCCTTCTCTTTTGTCCATTTCTAGCCATTTGTCTGTCTTGCTCGTCTTTCTCCGGGAGAATCGTCTCTCTGTTTCTCTCTCTCTCTTTCACGCTGTTACTCTATCTTTCTCTCCCTTTCTCTGACTGATATTCCTCTTTTTTTTTCGCTGCTCGACGAGGAGAATTTCAAGGGAGAAAAGTTTCCAACTTCTCCGTTCCCGCGATCTGTGTCTGTCCCGCCCCCTTTCGCCCCTAACTCGTGATGCTATCTCCTTTGTGTTAAGCATGGCACGAAAATAGCAAAGCAGCAACATATAACGCCAATAGAGGCGGACAAACTGCGACAGGTGTCCCATGCAGGTCGACCGGACGTAAATTAGCGGCCAGGAAACAGACCTAGACGCTGCTACGTGAGGAAAGAACAGCTCGCGTGTGTATATATATATATCCAACGAAGCAACGTGTGTAACACGAACGTAATCTCGAATATCGTGGAATTCTCTTTTCCGATTGGAACCGTTAACTTGATAATTCTGTGTACAGACATCTGTGTATTACATTTCTCTCTTCAAAGTACATCGATTCCAAGCACAATTCGCGTGGATGGGCAAAAACGGAGCTCATAAATAATGCATAATGTTTTTCGGACGTTGGCACATCCCTTCCTATCTTTGTTTCCCTTTGGCCATTTCGGAAGAAAGAAAGAAAAAAAAAAGAAATCGGCATATTTTTACTTTCCTCCAGAGACCGTGTGTCCCGGATGCTTCCCGGAATCGCTTCCAATTTCCCTGGTCGCCTGCCTATTTAACGCATTTGAATAACCTGCCGATCCAGGAAGAGGAACGGTTCGTGCGATCACGAACGTTCCCTTTCCCTCGACTATTCCTCTTTCCTTTCCTCCCGCGCTTTCTTTCGCGTATTTTTGCGTATGGTTCACAAGGCATGGCGGTAGAAGGAAGAGAGAAAAAAAATTGCGTATAACAGCCAGCGATGATTGATCACTGGCGAACGAAAACCCACCCGCCTTAAAGTCGTCCGTATATATTCCCAATGTCCGAAAAACATTCGTCGGCGAAGCCACCCTCTATCTCTCTCTCTCTTTTTCTCGTTTTTTCTCTTTCTCTCTCTCTCTCTCTCTCTTTCTCTTGTCGAATACGAAAAAAGAGGGTCGGCAGCGATACGCGAAAACGAATTTCCTCCATGCTTGGAGAGGATATTTCTCCGTGAGAGATCGAATCCACGCGTCGGTATTTGCATTCGAGGGAAATTCTCGTTCGACGAGCACTTAGACCCGCGTTAGACGATATAGATTTCTCCTGGAGGGTCGAAGCGATGGTGATTTCGACGTGAAATCGCTCGCGACGGAAACTCGCTCGGTTCGTTCGACCTACTCGATCCATCAAGGGAAATTAAAAGATTTCCACGTGCCTGGGCCAGTTCTTTGTCTCCGGCCGAGAAATTTTAATGTGACGAGATACATCGACTGATGGACTAGTTTTCAGTGCTAGTGTTGTCACTAGGCTGTGAGTCAATACGTGTTCTGACCACAGTTTTGGCTTAAGCCTTTGGTTTACTCTTTGCGGTTCAGTATCCTGATGTGATCTGGCTTTGATTATATTAAATTTATATAATTCTTTGGAAAATTGAAATATCTATCGCAGTATCTAATAACAGATGGAGTAAACCTCTCTCAGGGTTCTATTTTTCTAATTATTCTCACAAAAGTGTTAATTTACAATTCTCTGTCATATTTTATACATACATACTAATATATATACTTTAGTACAAGTATTCGACGTTTCATTGCGTTATATAAATCATTTTATACATACCAACCCTTGTAATAAAAAAAGAATAATGAAATAGTTTCGAATTATTGTTTAGTATTAAAACTTTACCCTTTCAGAATATTGTCAGTATGACAATATGAAATCTACTAATCTAGATTTTGAAAATTATTAGTAGACCGCAAAGAGTTGAACACGTTTGATGTTAACAGACACTGCCATGGTATACATTGTACATTGTCGTGAAATTGACACGGTGATTCATTTAACAACGAAAATAATCAACGGATATATAGTATGAACTCTGAAGTCTTTACTGCAACACCTGATTTATTGAACTCTCTTACTATACCATCAGCTTAGATCATGGGTGATCAAGATACATATACAACAGCTTTTAATAAAAAACATCGATTCCTTTTCGCGAACAACGAAGTCGTAAATTCTATTATATATCATACCTGTGTAATCGTTCTGATCGCGATAACGTTTGAACGCTGCAAACCGGCAAACCAATAACCGACTTTACCCTGGCGAACGTTCGAAACTTTGGCTAATTCAGCGACGCGGGAATAATTCGCCAGGACCGGCTACTAGAAACTATTACGTTTCTCCGACGGCCTCGGTACACGCCGGTCGAAGTTGCCGCGTTCGCGATCGAATCCCACCGAGCGAATAAGCAAGCACATGGGACACCATACTCGCAGTTTTTCCGTAACGACGTGCCAGTCGCGTCTGCCTCTAGTTTTGTCACCTTGCGGTGTGTTTGCGTGCCAGATGTCGAGCAATTTCCTGAAAACTTGCTCTGTTCATCAGAGAACCGGAACGTGTGCGATGCTGCGATTGTTCCTAACCTAAACGCACCGGTGAGAAAGGGAGGAAGACTGTTTGTCGTGAGGAGAGACTGTTGTTGTTGTTGTTGTTGTTGTTGCGCGCGAGAGAAATATCAATTTGCTTGGCAAGAGAAGATTTGAATTTGAAAGAAAGGAAAGAAAGAAAACTAAAACCTGTGTGACTCGGAGCTCAGTGAGACTCAGGGGACTCAGAGGGGGTTGGTGGTACTTTCAGGTGCCTTGGGACTACCGCCCCTATCAGCCGGAGACACGTCGCTACACAGCTTCTCCACAGAGTACAGAATCATTCCCGAACAATGAGCGGACCCGATGCAAAAGGGCGTGGAACGTGTGCAAGAGCGTGTATACTGTACGAGAATCTTTAGGGGGAAACGTGTAGATTGGGATCGAGGAATGCGTGTTGTGCAATCGTACCGGTGATTATCTCGCGATGACAAGACGCGTGAAAGGGATGGGAAGATGATAGAATCACGTACACGGTACTTTAAAATAAAACGGTAGCCATCTTGTTTTTTCTTATCGAAACAGCAATGCAGTACATCATATACAATTCGTCGGTACGTTGTGTGTTGCGTAACGCGTAATAACACCAATTAGATCGTGTGTGGGAAAGAATGACACAGGGAGAGACTCGTGAAGATGGACAGCTGGAATACTTGGTTTCTTCGTTCGCGTTGCAACTAGATCCGGTTCCTCTTTGACGTCGACCGTTTCTTTCAATGCCTCGCTCCTTTCGACTGTAGTGACGTGACACACACACACATACGCGCGCGCGGTTTCATGGAGCTTTCTCGTAGGATCGATACTGGACAGACGTAACGACCACTTTTTTCCCCCGAACGTAATCGTGATAACGAGTTTCCTTCTCTCTTTTCACCTTTGCATGCCCGGGGCAGTCTTGGACGAAGTCTCTCGAACGCGAACCTGTCATCTTGTGACTTCGATGAACTTTCGAAGCGGGATCTTATAAGACACAGAAATAAGTCCGTACACACCTTTGCTGTGTATTTTCTTCCTTTTTTCTCCCTCGCTTCTCTTTCGTTCTTTCTCACTAGCTTTCTCTCTATCGCCTATTCTAAACTGTCGAAGTCATTCTTCTCTTTCTCCCTTTCTTCTTTGCACGTGCGAGAAACCGACTGGTGTATGTATATATATATATATATATATATAGTAGTTTCCTTGACGTTGCTGCGACGCGAGAGGAGTCTGAATGCGAGGTAATCTCGAAGGTATACGCCCGTGAATGTCACCGGCAATATTGTACACCGATTGCGTACTTTTGTTATCTTATTTATTGTTTGAATTATGTACATCATGTTGAGAATACAATTGTTGTTCTTTCAAGAGATCTTTCGTACGTTTTCTTTTAATGCGTTCTTCTCTTTTCTGTTACCCTTGTTTGAACGAATTTGCGCACAATAAAATTAATTTGCCAGGTCACGTTGTTCATTTCAATTGGAAAGGGCTCCTATTCTTTTTTTTTTTTAATAATTATATTATTTAATAATTATAACAATAATTTTAATAATATTTTCTTTTCTCACTGGCATAATTGCAAATGTAGTTAATGGGTGGCCATTTTATATTTGCTCTGAATAAATATTCATCACACGACGCAATGCGAAAAGTCGTCGAAGGTTGATTAAATTTCAAGTAAATCGGTTTCAATTTTGAATACGTATTAACCTAATTCTTATAATCTTCGCGCTAATTGAAATTTCCGCTTTCAGCAGCAAATTAATGGTTATAGCGATTCGTTAAATAAACGAAATACAGAGCGTTAAGCAGCGAAATGTTGCATCGTGCTGCTTATCAGAGCGTGTCCTTGTCTCTTTTCAACCATTCAATATTCGAAGACAACTTGCTCAAAATTATACGCTGTTTTTTTTTTCGTGAAATAGTCGTCATACATTGTTTTCTCCTCCATTTATTTTTTCGCTTTTCATATATATTTTTCAAACTGCGGAAAATTAATTTTCCGTGAATCGCGAGTAAATTTCATTAATTGCGCAACTTTACCTAGCATAAAATATACTCGTGTTCGGTTTATATTCGTTCGTCAAAAATATTTACCATCGCAGTATCTTTTTATTGATTTTTTTCAAATTGTTATTACAAAATGTTTCGAAACTTTTTTAATTATTTATCGCGCGTGATATATAGGTGAAAACAATAAAACACATTTGTTATTGGATTGTAGTGCATAATTCTTCTAAAAAGATTGGTGTAACTACATATTTAAACTATTTGTTATCGTCATGAGTTTCTTTATATAAAAAATTAACTACGTTAATTCGCAAAGTTCGCTACGAAAATCAATTATTTTAATTATTATTTTTCTCGCGTAGAAAACCGAAATATAAATCACAAATACAATTTCCATCCTGACCGAAATGTAAACCAATATTTCTTCCAAACATTTCTCTGGTAGAACATCTTAACGGGTGTATCACCACGTGGCACATCAATACCATCTCAAACCTAATATATGTAAATACGTGCTTCATTGCAGTCCACGATGAAAATCAATCACCCTGCGAAACATCAATTTCCTCCACTCAGAATATGCATATACATATAACGCGAGCCACGATCTTCCTCGCACGAAACACCAAAATATAAACCAATTACAATTTCCACTCTGTCTACCCCCGATATACACTTCCACCGGACATTCTTTGCGACTTAATAGGCAATTCCCTGCAAATTGACACCAGCACGCGTGCATTATTTACCATAGAGCTGCGCCGGCCGATATCGCGCAGCAGTCGTTGACAAGTAGTCGCCCGGACGATCGATGAGGTTTCTCCGAGAACACTCTTTCAACCCCGGCGATATTTCGCCGACGGTTCGATGCACCATCAGTGTACGCGTGCACGCGCCACGTGTACACACACGTGTGCGTCGTATCGAAGTGTGGCGTCCTTTCATTGGGGGAGTCTGGCCTGATGGAACCGTAGCGGGGCAACGGCAAAACAGTAACGGGGGGGAGGGTTTAGAGGGTTGTACGGTGGAGGAGAGGTGCACCGTCGTATATTTCACAGTCATTACCGTAACGTGTTACCGTGCGCGCTCGTTGCGCCACGCAATAAATCGTCGGTTACCGTTACCATGGCGCGCAAGCAGGGAACGGCCGCTGCACTGGTGGCCGAGGGTTATTGTGGCGCTCTACACCCCCGCCGTTCGTATCAGCCCTCGAGCGACGCGGTCCGTTCGTAACAGTCGTAACCTCTTTTTCCTCTCTTTCTCCCGTTCTCACTTGGGACCGTTCGTTTAGGTATTGAGCCTCCAGGTTACCAGCGATCTCGCGGTAAGGTTTGATCCAAGGTACAATTCGTACTCGCGTTTCGACGCTACGCTTGTTTTCTTTTTTTCATTTTATTTCATTTTCTTTTCATTTTTCTCTTTTTTTTCTTTCGAAGGTGGAAATTGTGACAAGTCACGTTTTACGTAGGGCAATTTTTGAAGGCCTTCGATATGCTGTTGACAACAACTCGTCTCGTTTCACTTTGTAATTATCTCCTGTAAAATTTCTTCGACGTTTCAAATTATTATAAAGAATATTGTAAGTAAATGGAACAACATATTTCGTTCAGTAGTTTAATTCAAATAAGCGTGAAAAATAGTATTTCATACTAAAATAACTACTTCTCTTCGTCCACCGTAGGATATACCAATCAGAAAGTAAACAGAAACGAACTTATCATACTTTCCACGTTTTTGTTTTCTTCAATTTGTTTAAAATTTTCTTTAAAGACTCTTTATTTTATACGTTCCCTCTATCTCCGTATCCGTTACTTCCTATGAAGATGCTCTCATTCACAATCGAATAAACACGCGAGAATGCAAAAAAAAAAAAAAAATAGGATCGATACCTCGTCCGAATGATAAGTCTGCTCGTGGCAACGATCTTCGTCGAAGACGTTCCCCGTTACGTATATACATATACTACTCGCGGGAGGATTCACCCTCTCGCGAATCCAGTCCGCTTCTCAGTTCTTCCCGCGATGTCGCACTTTTCACCGTGTCGTGCGTTTTCTAAAGGGTTGCACGCCGTACACGCGTACACGCGTACACACCGTACACGCCAACAGGCCGGACATCGTTGCACATATTGCGTGACGTAGCTTTCGAAGCAAACGAAGCGTTCGAAACCCGAGGGAAGGGCTCCGGGGTTCGCGCTAAGAATCCCAAGTATCCGAAGCTTACACGCGACACGTGCCGTTCCGTGGATTTCGTAGCGTGTGTCATCGTCGTCATAGTGCACGCGAACGCGCTTGCATACACGCGTCGGCTCCTCCGCTCGTTTCCGGAGACAAACGGAATCTCGTCTCCGTACGTGTTCGGTACATGTGCGTTCAGGATTGCACGAATATGCGAGGGCGGTCGGAAAGCGGTCGTAGTCGCGCGCTGTGCATGTCGTCGGCGCGACGTGAATCGCTTTCGGACCGGCGTGTATGTACACACGTGCGTTACGTATGACCGGGCGGGTGCGTGTACGGGCGCACTGAGTGCTCCGCAAAGCGCGCAAAATTGAGAGAAGTTGACCGTGTAACGGAATTTTTTTTTTCAACTTTCTTTCCCCGACCGGTTTTTTTTTTTTTTGAAACTGGTACTTGTTTGCACGTTTTGGAAACATCGAGTGGACAGATTGATTTGTAGTACTTTTCATTTACTAAATAATCGTTAACATCGTTGACTGGCTGCGGTGGTCGTTCGCTGACAACCGGCATTATACTTGGAAATGATCGCGCGAACGTGTGATGTTGAAATTAATTAACTAGTCGGATTTTTTTATATTTCTAACGTTACGGTAACGATGCTGGGATAAATCGTACAGCCGTCGTTTGAAATTCACTTTTGGTATTGCACGATATCGACAGTCAACATGTTAAGAAAGAATTAATCCCAATTAATTAAGACCAATCATAATAGTTTGTGAAACGCGTCGAACTGTAAATAGGGTTGCTACCGGTGTGTACAAGTACGGTCACAACGGTAAATTAACGATACGCTGGTGTTTGCTATTCATGCATATATTCAAGCACGTGCTTGTGAAAATATACATACTTATACATAATACATAAAGAGGAATATATTATATATATACGATTCATATAAATAAGAAAAAGAATTATATAAATATAAATATAAATATAAGTATAAGTATAAATACAAATATAAATATAAATACAAATACAAATATAAATATAAATGGAAATATAAATATAAATACAAATACAAATATAAATACAAATATAAATATAAACACAAATACAAATATAAATACAAATATAACTATAAATACAAATATAAATATAAATACAGATATAATATAATACAAATAAAATATAAATATAAATATAATATAATATAAATAAAGTATAAATATAAATATATATATAAATATAAATATATATATAAATATAAATATAAATATATATAAATATAAATATATATAAATATAAATATAAGTATATGTATATGTATATGTATATGTATATGTATAAGTATAAATATAAATATAAATATAAATATGAATATAAATATAAATATAAATGTAAATATAAATATATATATATATATATATACAAAGGGAACTATGTAAATTAATGTTGTTCATATTTGTTGAAATACGGATCGTATATAAATCGTCGATTGAAAATATTAGTTATTTCTACGATGAAGATAAACTTGCCATTATGATCAATACATTAAATAATATGACTACATACGCGGCGTTATTCGTCGTATCGG
Organism: Tetragonula carbonaria; assembly: GCA_032399595.1. Lineage (NCBI taxonomy): Eukaryota > Metazoa > Arthropoda > Insecta > Hymenoptera > Apidae > Tetragonula > Tetragonula carbonaria. The sequence goes on from JAUCRC010000003.1 coordinate 12,531,751, forward strand.
CCTCTCTAATTTTCTTCTTTATTTTTTCTTCACGAGGAACATGATCACTGGTATTCTCTTTCGCTATATACTATATATAAATACATGTATTTTTTTTCACGGGTTTAGTTTTATCTTGTTTCGTTTTTTGTTTCGTTTGATATCGATGTTTCGGGTGTCGAACAATCATTATCGTAGCAAACAACGCGATATTGCAACGCTTCTAATTACAAAGAACGATTTGACTGACAAGCCAGATTTTGTTCGTCCGCGATTGGTTGGCGCCATGTTTTCAAACGTGCCTCGCCAATCGATCGAAACGATCGTATTGTCTGGCTGGAAAGGGTTTTTTTTCAGTTGTATCAATATCTTTTACGAGAGACGCATACCATTGGAATCGATGAGTGTCGTGACTGGTCGATGCATGAAATTTCTTCGTTTTGATACATCTTGATCTTCTTTTTTCTTTTTCTTTTTTTTCGAACCCACTCGATCACGCGTCGAAGCGTCAAACGTGCGTATACTATTTCACAAGAAAGTTTCCATCTAACTAAGTACGATGAATTTATTGTCTACGCGATGTATTCCACGCGGAAACGATTTGTTTGCCATTGAAAAAAAAAAGAGAAAAGAGAAAAATGTTAGCATTTGTTCGAGCTTGAACACTTCCATGCGTCGATGAGTCACGATTTTTTTTTTCTATCGTAGCGGAGAAGCAACGTTGGGAAAGCGTTAGCGTGAAGCTGCCATCAAAAACGAGCGCGATTTCGCCGCGAGCTTGTTTGCCGAATATTTTTTCACGACGGCGGCCGAACGGAAAAAAAAAAGAAAAATCGCAACTCCACTCTTTCCCAACGCTGAGCAACAACGAACCACCAAGCCCCTTAATTGCTCTGATATCCGCTAAAAAATCCGTATACAGAAATAACTCGGAATCGAAAATGAACAGAGAGAAATAAAAAAGAAAAAAGAAAAGGGGGAAAAAGCATAGAAAAAAAAAGATAAAGAACTGTATAATGTATATATGTATGAAAACACTCTCTTCTCACGTGAATCTCTTGACCGGAAGTTACGAAAATGTTCACAGACGCATGGCTGGCAAACTCTGTGGTCCTTCGTCAAGCAAAGCGTCGTCTGCCTCTACCCCCATTCCATTAGGTATTGCTAAAAAAGAAAAAGAAAACACACACATACACACACACACACACAGAAATACAAGCTATATGAAAAAATGAAAAATCGACAAGCGCACGGAACGTCATCCATACGCATACACACGTGTTGTACGTGCGCGAGCAAACTAGCTTGTCGCACAGGCTCATAGACACACAGAAACACATACACACACATACACATACACACACACACGCATATACGAGAAAATAGCTGCGATGCAAGGAAGGAGATTAGTGTTGCGAAAGCGCAGCGTTGTTTTTCGCAAAGAAAAAAAAAAAAGAGAAAGAAAAAAAAAAGTGTTTCACGTTCGAACAGACAGGAAAAGTCCCTGCAAGGAATGAAACGGGTAAAATACACGTAAACACCGAACCGAGAAAAGGAAAAAGAGAGAAATCGATGCGCGTGAGAGACGGGGCCAAACGGTTCATCCGGTTTACCCGAATATTCAGGTCCACTGTCCCCCTCCATCGACCATTCTCTCTTTTTTCTGCTCCTACATTTCATCAACTAAAACTACTACTACTACTACTACTACTACTACTTCTTCTTCTTCTTCTTCTTCTTCTTCTTCTTCTTCTTCTCTTTACTGGTAGAACCGTAGGTAGTTAATGTATATCTTCTCCTATACCGTCACACTTCGAGAGGAAACCATATAACTGTGTAATAACAAGGAAACAGAAAAGAGTACAGAGATGAAAACGCACCGGTCCGAATCTAGGATGCCCAACGGGCGAGGCTGTTGCGCGTTCACGTATGCACACGCTTGACGTATATACGGTGGAGGGAGAGAGCAGTTCGTTAAACGTTCGTTCGATACCCGCGTTTCTATTTACGCCGGAAGATCTCCGGTTATTCCGAACTTTATACTCCGAGGTATTCCGAAACGAATTGCCGAATCGGTTGTTTCTAAAAAAAAAAAAAAGAAAAACCAAAAAAAAGAGAAAAAAACATTTTTACAGCGAATGCTCGTCTTGTCGCATATTTGGAATTTCTAAATTCCGTTTGAAATACCGAAAATTCGAAAATTCAACGGGGAACACGCGGATATGTTATCTCGTGTCCGAGAAGGATACAGTCATAAGGTATACAGTGATTCGCGACGGTCTCGCCTAGCCAGCCAATATGATAGCCCCGTAAAGATATAAAAGCAGCGGTCTAGCGCAAGAAAAAGAAAGAAAACAAGATCGAAATGTGAAGATCATTCTTGCCCCTTCGTTATTGTGCATGCGTATGTGTGGGGAAGGGAAGGTTGTCTGAACGAAATGAGAAAACAAGTCCGTTCGAGGACGTACAATGCAAGTAGATAAGTGGCAAACTTCGGGGTAGACACATGCGAGATAAAGGAGAATAATATGATCATAAAGCGGTTTGTCGAGAAGAGAATTGTGCGTTGGTTGCAACCGACGTTCGCAAAAAAAATTACAACACCTTGGTCCTTTCTATCTCTCTGTCTCTTTTCCCAGGTTCCTGCATCGAGATACCATTCCCTCAAGCCCGTATCCTTGTCCCGATTTCTTCTCCGAATCGTCGCATCCAAGTCCTTGTCACCGCGATTCCTGTCAGTCTGAAAGAAAGTTTAACGTGTTTCTCTCTGGTAGTCGTTTGATCTTTGTAGTGGTTGAGACGTAGTCACGTTCTATGTAATCTCTAAGCTAAACAGTTTTAATCGAAAACACTTAGCGTAGGTCATATAGATATAAAACGATATAGGCGTTTCCGGGTGTTCAGGCTGAAGCATCCTGCCGGTGTCCTATACGCGCGAGACGAGATCTGATCGATCGTTTTTCTTTTTTTCTTTTTTTTTTTCTTTTTTTTTTCTTTTTCTTTTTAAGCAATCGTGTTCCTGGCGATCGCGAGATCATGGTGATTTATACTACAATAATAGTAGTACTAATTTATATATCTAAATTCTGTGTGTATTTACTTCGTATTTTCTCAGACATTCGTAATAAAATCGAATCAAATTGAAGATTTTAAAATTGATCGATGCAAAGCCCAAATTGTCGCATCAATGCTCAACGATAATCACTTAGAAATAGGAGCAATTAATTGGAAAGATCGTGGCTATTTTCGAAATAATTCCGGCGAACGAGGATTTCGGTTTCTTTTTAGACGAACGTTTTCCAGCAAAGTTTCGAAATAATTCGGCCGGGCCGAGCCGTTTCTACGAAACTCAGGCAGCAATTTATCTCGCAAATACGTTTCATGCTTTCGAACACGGTCAAACAGATTTAATTTAAAGCATTAATAAAGGCACGTCACGCACGCAGACGCTTACACGGCCGCGTTTCATTGGAAATTCTTGATTCGACCGAGTATTCGACGATTTGTTGTTTTCAGCCGAAACGTTGAAAGCTAGACGCGGCTGTAGAAACGAACAAATCGCGTTGCTGAAAAAAAAAAAATAGAAAAGAAACGAACCGAGTGCGATGGAAGAACGGGAATAGAAGCGAAGAATCGGCAGGATGCTAAGGCCGCGATACCGCTATTTCTTATCCAGAGCAAATTACGTATTGCTAAACGTAGAAGTAAGGCATCCGCTAAAAAGTTAGGCGAAAGTAAAGAAAAAAAAAAGGAACAGAAAATAAAGAAAGAGAGTGTACCGACCCTCGTAGAAGAGACTACCGCAAACCGAAGCAAACCGCCCAAAAGACAGTTAACGAGGAAATTATGCTTTCTAACGTCTGTTCTGCGTCCTCGATCTCCATCCACCTGTCCGCCTTTCTGTCGAACATTGAAAACGGAACGTAAAAGCAAGGATGACACACCGTGAAAGGGAGGACGTAAAACCAAGCACGATGTCGTGAATGAGACGTTGATTCCTACGATTGATCCTTGAAATGCAAACGTTCGTAATGTTCACGACTTACGACAGAAGTGTCTCATTCTTGATATATACATTCAAACATGTTGAACTATTACTGTAACGTTCTGTCACAAGAACGAAAATTTGGGAATGAGGAATATGAAATGACGTTTGTGTTTTAAAATTATCATTCTTTCTTCTGTGTTTGATCACGCTTGTAACAGATTGTTAAGACCGATGTTACTATGATGTTACTATGATTCTATATATGTTTATTTATATTTATTTACATACATAGTCAGTATTTTATGCCTCCTGCATTTTCGTTTCTTTTTATTAGTTGATTGCAGCGTCGATTCAATTAACAAATTAATTACCATCGTTGAGTTTGAATAACCACGTCAAGTTTTTTTTCTCTACATGCTACGATTTCAACCCCTGTTGCGTTGTCAAAGATTTTCTTCGTACGGATGAACGACAAGGGACAGGTCGCGCGAACGAGCACGAACAACTCGGTTAACCAACGATCGTGAAACACGCACGTCAGTAATTAAGCCTCGATTTCAATTAATCCGATAAATAAAGCAGTTTAATACTTCCATGATGGCATCTATTGTCGTGCTTGTCGACTAATTATACGCAACCTCCGGCGAACGATTTCGAAAACAGTCGCGAATCGATCCCTTAATACGACCATTGATATCGCATTAACGTCGACAAAATAGCAGGGATCAACACACGTCTCTCGCGTCTGTTCGCCGCGTGTACACAGTTTACAGCTGACGATCAGGATTAACGATAGTAATTAATTAGTAACAGGACCGAAGGACTGGAATGAAGAAAATTTGTTCGACAATTGATATATCTTCGCATTACCGAGTTCTTCCTGCGAGTCCTTGCTTTCTCGATCGTTCCGTTTCGACGTCCCTCGACGATATTTTATCCCTAAATCCAATTCAATCCAATCCCTAACCTACGTTGTGTAACGTAGCATACGTTTCGCGAAAGCTGTGATCCGGTGATTTTGATTCCGTTGTGTTTCTTTTCTCGAGTCGTCGTTAATGAATGAGACAGAACAAGAGAGAAAAAAAACGTAAAGAGCGGCGAAAACAAAGAAACTGAAGAAAAGTGAGAAAACTAAGATCGAACGATCCTGCGAAGGATCCTGCGAGCCGCGATACCCTGTTTATCGATGTTCACGGCGTGAATCGCGTTAAATACACACGATACACGCTGTAAGAGTTTGCGTGCACGAAAATGAGAAAGAGGACGAGGACCGAACTGTCCGTCCTTGGCCTCTTTGTATCGTTAATACGTTTATTAAGAGGAGGCGAGGATTCACGAAGGAAGCAAAGTCAGGTTTTAAAACGCTCGCTTGCATGAGTTTATAATTTCTCGATAGAGCCAGCGACACGAGCTCGTACTATACACGAGGAAAGAATCGGAAGAGGAGTGATTGGAAATTCGAAAGAAAGGAACGACTCTGGAAGGGAAGAGAGAATATTGTTTGGACGTCGAGGATCTCGTGTGAGAAAATCGACGAGAGAGACAATGCCAATGTCGCTGGTGTTAATCAAGCTGATGTCAAAAAAAAGAAAAAAAAAGAGAAGACACGATCTGTCCTGAGCTTATACATATATGTTAACGACACGATGCTTAAACAATATTATTGATACTTTTATGCGTGGCTATAGTTCGCTCGCGTTAACATCACCGTCCTCTTTGACAAACCAAAGAAAATAAAAAAAAAAACAAAAAAAAAGAAACGGAAGAAAAGGGAAAAGGAAAAACCAAAGAGTAAGAAACACTAGTAAGAGAAGACGAGAGTAAAATTGTTCGTCAGTGTGCGATCATCGTGCGAGAAATATTTCGATTCTGCGTTGCTTGTATTCTTGTTCATACTTTCGATCGATTTTTTTCACCGTTTATCCGTTTGTTGCTGTCCGAAAAAAAATGAGAAAAGAGAACGAAAGGTTGCTTAAATCTCCGCGACGTGTATACACGCATCGTTTTCCTGAGAAGGAAATACCTGACGCGGTTAACGTTATCGAGCTATGGTCCGATTGTTGCTATTCATAAGAATTGTTGTTATATCGCTGTGATCGCGCGTGGGTTTCTATAATACGTTGCCCGATCCGGAATTCCGATCGATCGACCGCCTTTTGCACTCTCACCGAATTATTTGCGTCGACGGCGAGTAAACGAAGTGCTGAGAAAAGGCACCACAGCATTCGTAAGAATACTTGAAGAATACAAACGCGTCGCGTTCTCGTTACTCGTAATAAGTTAGACAAATTGGGGAAACGTTCAAAACATTTATACCGTCCATGATGATAATGGTGATGATGATGATGATGATGATGATGATGATGATGATGATGATGATGATGATGATGATGCTTAAAAAGTTCGAATATGGGTGATCGCTGAATACCGATGACCGACGCAACCCGTTTCACGCAGTCGGTTCTTTCGATTCTTACCACCCTCGGTCTTTCTGTCGCGTCGAATCTATTATCCGAAACGTGGAAATTTCGACAACAAGCAAAGACCCACGCGTCGAAAGGAGATGAGACGATTTTCTAATGATTTACTCTCTTCGTCGATCGGCTGAATATTTTATCTTTTTCCAAATGTACATAAAATATACTTTCATGCTCGTTATGGGTTAACTTTGACGAACTTTAATTATTATTAATCTCGATCTTGTACGTATTTTCATTGCCACAAAAGGGTTATTGCGTTCTTCAGTGATTTACTTTCGTTCGTTGCCGCGAAAAGATGTACACGGAAATTTTCTCAGGAAGTCAGCTTCAAGTTTTCTTACCCATGCTTCTAGATAACGTTCGACTCATTGGCCGATGAGAATTGTATATTATACATACGCGTATATATATATCTTTCTTGATGTAAATTTAAAGGGCATAAAAAAAAGAAAAGAGAATGAAATGATAAGACGAAACAAAGCTTCTTCTGTGAAACTCTATGCTCTAACGCGACGATGCGCCTTGGGAAAACAATTTGCTTTCGTAAAGGGACAACCGAATTTTTCGAGACCATCACCGGCAAGGTTCGGGCAATTTATTAAAAAACACCAACGATAAGACGAGAAAACAAATTGATAAGTCTGGAAAAATCTGCAGTCACGAGAGTTTCTTTGTAAACGTTCCAACGGGTACTCGGTAAAATGAACGAAAGAAAAAAAATAAGAGAGAATGTAAGGAACAAAATATACAATAAAAAAAAAATGATAAGATGAACAAAAAGTAAACGTAACACCTAATGTCCATCAGAGGTATTGGCTCTGAAGCAAAATAAGAGAACAAGTTTATTTACACGTGCGTACGTATTAACGACACAATGTAATAATTCGCTGAAGCTCTATTATTATAATGATTAAGGATTATAAATAATGAATGTCTGTAATAAATAAAAACTACCACGCAAACGGATGGTATTGAAAAGAAACAAACGAACATCCATCGTGTCTCGTATTAGAAGAAAAAGTGAACGAAATTTATCGGAATGTTTACTTTACTTTCCTGTTTCGAGGAAAGTGAAATCAAATTTGGAGAAAAGATTAAGGTAACATCTTTCTTCTAGTACGGGATAATGTTTCTCAATTCGAACTACTATGAGCTAGGTATCATCTGACGCAATCGGTACATCTGTTTCATGAAATAATTCAACATTCAATATTCTGACATTAAATTCAAAGAAAAGAAAAAAAAAAGAAAGGAAGAAAAAAACAGACTAATTCGTATAATTGGATACTTTGAAACACGAGTGCAGTTCCTGGTATTACGAGTCGAGTTGAAGGCAACGAGCAACTTTAACTTGTATTTTCTAGGAGGTACTCGAAACTTACGATGCTGGATTAAGCGCCTCGTCAACGTAACAATATCGAATGTTGTGCAATTCGTAGCCCGTCAATTGGAAGGAAACTTCTCGCGGTACGATTTCTGTGTCATTAATTAAATCATATGTATGCTGATCTCTCTAGTAACCATTCCAAATTCAAACGACCTGAATTACGTATGTCCATTGGTGTTTACAAAGCAAAAAAAGATTCAACAATTTTTCCTTTTCAATCCTCGACCGGTATGATCGAACTATCTGCGGTCGTAATAATTTCAGATCGAATTACTTCGTTTTGAAATTTTCAATTTTATTACCATTACTGTTGGCAATAGTCACTTACAAGCTAGCGATACTACACTACGAGGCTTAGCACGAATTACACGCAGAGTGCAAAGTTATGAGGATCACATGAGCGCAAGCTCGTCTAATAAACAATGCAAAATACGGTTCTTCCGTGGCGCTTTATCCGGCAACGAAACAGTAACTCACACAAACTTAGTGTTAATATAACCGTAACGTGTTACACGCTAAAGTTGTATAATCGCAATGTCCCGGGGAAAAGTGTGCATAATGTAAGATCGGTGATGTCTGTTGTTGGGTAGGAGCGGTCGTGTACCGCGCAGTGGGGCCAAGGGTGGGCCGAGTGTCCGTGAGCCCCAGCGGGGGTTGCACCGGTAAGCTTCAACCCCAAAGTGCCAGGTTGTTCCACCAAGTTCTCGTGTTCTCGCTCGTGTTGACGGTAACCGTAATCCGTAGTACGTAGTACGTACCCAAATTCCACGTATACAAACGCAGATGCACACACATACACGCACATGGAACACACGTTCACCCAACACGTTCACGTTTATATCGTAACATATCCGTACGTGCGGTATCGTATCGCAAATTGCTTTGTCATATTTATCGGTTCAAAGTCGGTCTAAACGATAATCTTCAGAGCTTTCTACCGAATTCTCTCGAGTCTGTTACATTTTGATAGACAATGCGCAATCTCGGTTCTTACAATTAACGTTCCATTTTTTTTTTTTCTTTTTCTCAGAGTATGTTAGCAACCGCGCATTATCACCGGATCGATAACGGTAATTATTAAGGGTACAATGGGAGCCGGGTTGATCGCCGGGAAACGGGGATAATTAGCCAGCTGAAATTATAACGGCGTTATTTTTCGTTTGTATGGAAATCACGTTGCGAAAAATGAGAGCTGTCAAACGTGGCTTTGTTCGGTAATTAATGCCGCATGTACGGAGCTTGAATTTCGTTCCGATATCCGGTAGGAAAATCCGCTAAACGATACACCAGTCTGGGTATCTTATTTGAGAATAAGAACGAATTAAAATTATCCCCGTGGTGGCTCCGTCGCGTAAAACAGCGAAACGAGAGTATCGTCGAGATTCTCGTTATTATTTTTCGCTCTGTGTCCTTAACGTCCGTATTTCTAACGATTTCCCCACCGGTTCTATGCAGATCGCGAACTCATCCGAAACTAATGATTCAGTTTAACTATCGGCCAACGGAAACTGCGCGCGCGTGAATTCTATGCTGAATCGTACCGGCCGCTTAGAAATCTACCGAAATCATTTACTACGTCGCTGAACCATAAATTCGAATAAACGCTCGCTGTACCTGAAACCGCACACGACCACCCACCGTACACGCCGCACACTAATTATCCATTAAACATATCAATCCTTTACACGGTCCACGTTACTTGTTCTTAATTAATTGGATACGAGTCGTTGTTGCCAATTAGTTGTCTTAGGTACCCATAGTTCGAGCATTGTTTTAACGATAGTGTTTTATTATATTGGATTGGTAGGATTTTTGGTACACATACTGTTATATATTATATAATGTTATATATTACATACATATTATATATATATATATATTCTTATGGAATGCTTAGGAGACAGAACGTGGTATTTTGTTATTATAGTTTGTGCATCCGTTTGTTCGTTGTTCCGCCTGTAACCATTTCGTCACCGAGATCGACAATCCGGAAAATAATCGAAAACGTGTCGCCAAACATACTCGCGTCTGAATGAAAACTAATTTCCATTTCAATCCATCGAGGACCAGTGTTGCATTCGCGAAATGTTCTTTTTTTTCTCCTTTTATTATTATCAAATTCTGATTTTCACTGTTGGAACTACCGATTACCAGTATCGGAAATATTAAAAGTGCAAAGAATCAAAATGTAGCGCGAGTTTCTATGTGTGTGTATAAAAAAAATCGTTCAAATCTTTGAAAATACGTCGTGAAACTGTCAAGTTTATATGAAAAACGATGAATCAATTAGTTTGACTCTTTGGTAGTTCTAGTGTTAATATTACGAAAAGGAATTCTAAAGATTACTACTTTCTTTGTACTCAGCGTTGCACCTTTCACTTCATGAGAATTTCATTCCACAATTCTGTAAAACTTCAAGAAGTTTGAAGTACTTACAGCTTAATGGATCAACGATTAGTCGGAACGAAGCATTCTAAGCTCTATCGGGACGTTCTCTAAACGGGAATCAAACGGGAAAACACGGACACCCGGCCATTTTTCTCGGGCTGAGGAATAATCGGGATACAGCGAGTAGGAAGAAAGGTAGCAAGGAAAGTCTGGTCGTTCCAGTTTTTTTTTTTTTTTTTAATGTAATTGGATTACACCGGTCCGAGTTTGATTTACGCGCGAAAAACCTCGAAGAACGCGCGCTCGTATATCTTCGCCGTGTTCCCGGAATATTAATATCGAACCTATTAGAGCGGTCCCGGCGTCGACATCGACCCGAAAAGCGTCTTCCCGATTCGATCTGTTCTCGCGATCCCTCACCCTTCCATGTTTTTCTTCGCCCTCGCAAAGCGCGCGCTCGCCGAAGGGAAAACACATATTTCACGCGCGGACGGAATTTAATTCGCCGAAAAGTTCGCGTCGACTGTTTTTCAGGGCCCGTTGCATTTGTTCGAACGATAACATCGCTCACCATCCAGCTCGCTATCGACGATTAAAGGCGATGAAAAAACAAAAAAAACAAAAAAAAAAAGAAAGAACGTAATGGAATTTCGGATGTGCCGTATGAACGACGTAATGGAATGGAAATTGGAACGCACGCGATGAATAAAAATTGTCGATGCAGTTAATCACCGAGAATTTCAACAATTTCCGCGACAGCAGCGTCGACGAAACGCGAACGAAAACGCTCGCGGGAAGAAGGTTGAAAACCGGTGGAAATCGATCGACACTGTAACTCGCAATCCGTTGCCTTTTAATTCTCCGTCAATGTCTCATTACGTTGTCTCTTTAATCGTCGCTGTAATTAGTATTTCAGACGGAGAGGGCCGGTTCGAGGCTCTCCTCGAATCGGCGGTGAGTATCGAAGAAGCGACTTAAGGATGGGCCGTCCTCGACGAACGATCTTCGGCGTCGAAAGTTTGGAATTACTTTTCGTAGATTCTTTTCAATCTCTTCTTACCAGTTTCTCTTTCTCCTCCTCTTTGTGTCATTTCGTTAGTAATGCATTTCTGTTTCTCCAAGCGATTTCTAAAAAAAGAAAGAGAACTTTATGCCCCGGCTTGACTCTTCTCCTTCTGTATATGTACATATATATTTCTGCGCGTTTTGTAATCTGTCGCGCCGCTTCTTCGATACTTTCCACAATCGGGATGAACCGTAATGTCGCAGGATGAAGTTGATCTCGCGTATAGGAATACACGAAATTGTTCTTCTCTCTCTCTCTCTCTCTCTCTCTCTCTTCTAGTCACGTAGTCTCGTTGATTGGTTTTCATTTTTATCGTCGCGCACCGTTTCAACTGATGGAAGTGGACGCAGGTGCGACGGGAAGCTTGAAGTTTCGGGTCGAGTGAACGTTATAGTGATTAGAATCGTAACGACAATACGCGGCGATACTGTTGTACTGCACCGAAGTAATACTTTCTAAAGATACGATTGTTTCCTATGTAACAAAAAGAAAGATAGCGTAAAATATCACCATTCGGCTGTAATTCTGCCTACATTCTACTTTTCTATGTGTGGTACTCTTCTCTATAGTGTCTAGAATAGCCCAGAAGTAATGGTAAAGAGAGAATTTTGACTAATGTGTATACATATACATAATATTATATCATACTCATATATATATATATATATATTTAAATCCCGTATCTTGTACTGGTGTTGGATGATTGCCTAGCTCATAGTACATAGTTACTTTCCAAAATTTCCAGTTTTATTATTATTATTCGTAATGAGTAAACAAGCCTTAAACTGCTGCATTAGTTTTCACTAGAACTTTAGCCTAACGTCTTTAGACCTATTCTTCTCTACTTTTTTTCTTTTTTTTTTTTACTTTTTTCTCTATTCGAAACGAAAACTTAATCGCGTGAGATTCGCGTGTACAATACATACATATCTATCTATCTATATATATATATTGTATATGTAGCATGGAGGAGGAGAAGCTTTTTCGAATCCTTTTGCGAAACGATCGTAAAATCCATTCAGGAGGAGAGAAGAGGGAAAAGGGTTTTCATCCACGAACGAGAATGTACGGGCCTACTCTGATTCATGGCCTGATTCCTAGATTCTTTCTCTCTCTCCCTCTCTCTCTCTCTCTCTCTCTTTTTCTTTCGGTCGCGTACACTTTTCGATGAAAACGTTATTTCCAACCGAGTCGGATGCATGCGTCGAAATTCGATGTCTGTAGTTCTAGTGAAAACTGAGAACAGTCGACGGTTGAAGCAGAATAGAAGCTTTTTCCTTGGTCGCGCGACCCATAGCCAGACGAGAGTGCCAACAGTCGATGAAAACCTTCGATTTCGTTCTCTTTCGATTGCGTGCCACTCGCGTTTTCTCTTTTGCCTCGATCACCGTCTCGAAATTTCTCATTTCTTTCGTTTAAACGATCGCGCCGCTCGGTGCCACGGTGTTTTTGCCGTTCGATCCTTGTTTCCCCGCGAGTCGCGAACTGTGCAAACGCCGTGGAACATCGACTTCCGTCTTAACGCGACACCAACACCGGACAGAACACATGCTGGCTCGCGCGAGTTCGCTCTGTTCGTTGCACCGGCTATGGGTCGAATTTCGCAACCGCGTTGCGAAACACGGCTAAATTTCGAGTCGAGTAATCGCAAAAAGTCGAGGAGGGCAGACGTCTGGGACAGGACTGTTGCCGAGACCGATGACGAAGACGACCTTCGAAGATGCAGTCACCTAGGGGCGAGTAATCTACCATCTACATAAACCTACTGTCTTTTAGAAACGTCGTCGTATTATACAGTGGTTTTTTATTATTATTATTATTGTTGTTATTATTATTATTATTATTATACATTATTCATAGTAATGAGATCTAGAACAATCACGACGGGACGACACGATTGATGTCCAGTCGATATGTCTGATTTTCACGCTTGCTTCGGCTCGTGCTACGAGTCTAAACATTTAGAGCACCCATCGAACCAGGTACACATAAATCCTGTGTCATATCGATTATAAATAGATAAAATGAAATAGTGAACAGTTTATAAATGAACAATCAGTAGCTTCAGTGACGTAATCTTGCGACGAAGGGAATATGAAATTAATCGGAGTGCTCTAGAATTTTTGGGTAATGGTATACCCAGTGTCATTGGAAGTAGATATATATATATATATATATATATATATATATATATATATATGTTGTATCAACGTGAAATATCGTCCCGTGGTGGTACGAATACAGTAGACAACTTAGAGAAATCGAGCTGAACGGTTATAAATAGCCTCTGGTTAGAAACAGTCAGTAGTAAAAGAGATTCGTTGTCAACTTGACTTTTGTAATTTAACGTTTTAACAGTAATTGAACTAGTTAGCGCATAAGGTTGCCAGCTAAGCGTATGCCGTTTTTAACCGAAATTAATTGGCCGTTCGCTGAATTGGCTTGCCGGTATTGCGACAAGACGTACGCGAGTGCAACGCGGGACAAGGGTAGTTGGCAGCCTTAGCGATGTTTAGGCTATACTAGTCAGAAGTTTCGACTTAAATATAGAAACACGTCGACCGACCGTAAACAGTATCTTTGTTACATTGAAAGAGAGTTTTTTAAGTGTCGTCTCAGTTTGATTAAATGGTTATAGACACAGTAGTATGAAGAAAGGCGAGCTTGGGGACGGTGGCTGGGCGTCGATCGGTTCGAAAGACAAAAAGGTACACCAGCCGCCACCTCGAAATCGTCGATCCATAGTTCATAGATATAAAATTTTTGATAGAACAGTAGTATTAGTGCGTAGATAGTATGAGAGTGATAACCTTTCTTTTGTGTGTCGTGTGTATATCCGCAGATTTTCATTAACTGTCCGTATCTTTTTAATACGTATTATATTATCACACTTACTATTATTATCCTTTTTCTATTGTACTGACCAACCCGCTGTATCTGCGAATAGTATTTTTTTGGATACGTTTAGTAACTTGAATTACCTGTTACCTCGAATCGTTGTTAATGTTTTTTGAACACCGTTGGAGTTTCCATTGACTAGTGTGTTAGTATTATGAGCTGATTATTTTAGTTGATATACATATATATATGTATCTTTAGACGAGTGAGACCGCAGTTTTTTGAACGCGTACGTAGTTGAATTAGAGAGTTTCGACGTTGAAGACATTTGAATTTATTATACTACATATATATACATATATATGTACTTTTTTCCACCACTGTTTTTTCATGCCTATTCCGTACTATCTCGAAGGTTTACGATTATTATCGGTGTTATTCCGTTCCGTTGAGTACGTGTGTGTAGTTTAGGATGTGCAGAATTGAACCGTGTTAAAATTATTTCCCTTTTGTTGACGCTTCGCGTTCTCGTCGGCTGCACGAGAAACATAACCAACTAACAGCCCGCTGTTAATCAACTAATTAACCGTCGACGTCACTGTTGATCGAGCGCGTGATTCGTCCAGTGTGTTGCTTCGTCCAGGCTGTACGCTTGAACATTTTTCAGGGTAACGAAGGTGCTTTTTTTTCTTCTTTCGTTGCACGAACGACCGATCGCCACGATCGCTGAACGCTTAAATCATGCATTAATAACGATACACGATGAAATCACGTTGCGTTACGTTTCAGATCGCATATTGAACGCTTTCTTTATCTTCTCTTCTTTTTTTCCTTTCTTTTTTTTTTTTGCATCTGAAGTTTCTTCCGTCAAACTTAAGCAATCGAGACCATAAAAGTGCGCTGCTTTCTAATTTCCTTTCGAATCGTTGAAATTTAATCGAACGTCAGTTTTTCTTTCTCTCGTCACTTACGACGATCCACGTTGTATTTATTTCCCTTCCGCTTGCATTGCCAACAACGCTTTCCTCGATCCTCGCCGACAGTTTAAGAAAACGTATTTTATCAGTAGCGCGAGATATCTCCAGCCAGCCAATCCTGTCCAAGGGAAACGAATCCATGCTTGTGCTAACGCCATACTCGCTATACCGTACGTAGGAATGTATAGAAATATCCAGTTGGAGAGACACGTGCATTTTATTGCCCACTCTTACAATCGTTGGGCCGTTCGTATCGATCGACCGGGAATAGTTTCGTTCCCCTCGAGTGTCTTGCCGACCATACACTCTCGTTTGATTTTCACTCTTCGATCTAAGAAGATACTCGCGAGTCAGGCGATCATTCGATTCGAATAACCTCCGAGTGGAGAAAATTTCCACTTTCGTTCTCTGTTCGAGACCCTCGCCGCTTTGGTCGTCGGATGCGACGTCAAATCGCTTGTTAATTCGAAACTGGAGGGTTATATCGGTTCAATGTTATTCTTCAAATTCCTCCTCGTCCTTATGTCCACGTCAGTTTCATTCATCTGAAAAGTTTTAACGCAACAGCAACAACGCGTCCGTGTCCGGGGCTGTTCAAGTTAAATGAATTGAAAAATTAATCGACGATGTAGTGGACGACACGGAGGAGAGTTGGCCGGTCAGAATCATTCGCGAGTCAAAACGTCACAGTTTCCTTGGCTGGCCGATATTTCATATCCCACGAGTGGATTTCGCGATGCCGACCAGTTTCCCTAGCAGTTATCCAGACTCTCGATCGTATCTACGTCAGCTGGAGATACACTCGAAATAGATGAACTCTTGGCCTAGATCTTTATACGTCGGACGTTTTCGATGAAAACGATCGAATCCCACGAGCGCTAAGAATTTCGCTTCCAGATGCTACCGCGTGCATTCGAGCACCTGTGCATTTCGCCAGCTATTGCTTTTTCTGTCGTGCGCACAAGCATTTTTGGATACCAGAGGCCCTTAGGCGCTATCGATACTCCTTCCCCCCCTCTCTCTCTCTCTCTTTTACTGTCGTCGCCCGCGAAATCCAGAACCAGCCAGCCATCTCGACACATGGCCCCCTTCTTTTTCCGAAACGTCCGATAAACGTCTGCGGGCGAAGTTTCCCTGTTCATTCGTCACCGGGCCCTGACAGCGCTCCGATTTTCGTCCTTTACTTCTCGCGTGTCTCTGCCTCTCTCATCGCCATACTCTCTCAAAGTTCCACCTCCATTGTTCGAAGAACAGGAGGTAGATCAGGTTCGATTCTTCTTCTTATCGCGGAAGAACGTAGACGTTATTGATTGTAAGATTGAGACAGAATTTCTTCTGCTGTTTTTTTTTTTTTTTTACATTGAAGCATTGCAACGTAACTTCTCAGTTCAGTTTAGTACGATGTTTATTCCTAAGGTTTGAATTTAATCCGAGGGATAAGTAATCGGACTCGCACGATCGAAAGTAATTAGCTTGATTGAAGTCGGTAAATTTAAAAAAGGACGAGGTGAATGCAAAGGCAATAATTAACTGGAACGCAACGATTCTGTTTGCAATGTTTTTCAATTACTGTACATTGTCGGATCGGTTGTTTAACGTTTAACATCTTTTTCATCGCTATACCTTCTAGTGTAAGGTCAAAAGAAGTTGACTCATTTTTAACGTTGCTTGGTCCTCAATGAGTTGAGCTAAATTAAAAATTCCTATGTTTACGATCTACCAAAGCAATTTTTTCTACTCTCGAAAAAGAAATAAGACGTTTAAACTTCACTATCGAACTATTAAATTCTGATTAATTGATAATCTCAATCTTACAGTCGCTATAACATTACGTATTCCATGCTCCTACAACCAAGAGTGTGTCACGTTTTTTAGTGCCTGTTATTCAATCGGATCGCAAGAGAAAATTTCCTCTGTGGTACCAATAAAAAAAAAATTGGTTAGCAAAGAGATGTTCACATGATTTCGCGAATTATTTCTCGAGTTTTTCGTTTCCTTCAAGTGTTTCGTAATCCAGTGACGAACGCGTATATAACTTCTCTGGCCGTACTATGTATTTCCATTTACAACGGAGGATACGTAGAGGGGAAAAAAGATATGAAGTCACGTAAATCGTCACGCGATAGAGACACGCGGCGAATATTCCTCTGTAGCGTGGCAGTGGCTCGAAACTTCCGGCCAGAGGCCGACCGTGCCCGATAGAGACAAGCCACACCATTAAGCGGCGTGATACCCCATACAAATCACGTCGATCCGCGATTTATGGTCCGTTCACCCCTTCGTCCTATCGCGTTATCAGTCCTGCCGGTTACGGTTCCTGAAACGAGATTCCACACTCTGCGAAAACTCTGCTTTCACGCTGTCCGAGCCTGATTTTTTTCTTCCGCGTTGACGTCCCCATCCCGAAGAACGTTTTCTCCCCTGATCTTCCGTTATTTTCTGAATTTGGAATTTATTCGATATATTAATTATTTATCAATAATTTTACTATTTATAATCATTTATTTCGGAATAGTTCGTCAATCGCACAGTGCTTCTTATATTTCGATTTATTACCAGCATCGTATTTCGATTTTCATTCGAAATTACTTACGACAATTGATTTTTAAATTAATTTATTTGACAGCAATTTGTTGATCATTCAGTGTTTCTTAGATTTTAATTTGTTATCTAAGAATTTAGAAGTTTACGAGATCGTACGGCAGTTTATTAATTCTCACGAACGAGTTTCTCCTTCAAATCGACCATCCATTTCATTATTACGGGAAATCTATTTATCTCGTGTCTCCTTCGATCCCCGCGAGGCTCGCAATGTTTCATTTAGCTGCCGTGGACTCGCTAACCATTTATTCGCACTCGGACGCCAGTAACCCAATTAACCTGCAGCTCGCTTTCACGACATATCGTAATGTTTTGTGTTATGCAGAAACTTTCAGCCGCTATCGGCGATCTTTTCTTACGTTTACTCTGTACCATCCGATGCTTATCTCTAAATAACCTTTTCACGTAATACGGTGATTCCACGAAAGTAGATTCGGTTATGGCGTTATCATTTCACAGTAATATCGTGTAATTATGTGCATGCGTGCGTACAGTTTCAAAACAATTATAAATTGAATTGCATTGATTGATAAAATTTTTTAAAATTGATAGTTTTTCGTCGTACAATTGTTTACAAATTCGAGAAATCGGTCCTCCCAACAATAACATATCGTGAATACATAAAATCTAAAAGATAGAATTTCACTTTGCGAAAATTGAGAATTGGTGAAATTTTGTTTGTCAAATTTCTCTTGAATCAATTTAAATCAATTTCTAAAAATCAATTCCTAAAATTTATCAATTTCTAAAAATTATTTCGTCTTTCGAAGTCGAATATTATCAAAAAAAGAAAAAAAAAGAAAAGAAAGGAAAACAATATCAATTACCGTGCCCGAAAGAACGCATCGATAATTCAATTCAGGAGAGAGAATATCCGAAGCGTATGCGCGCACATAAATATACACTACTGACAGATCGGACATTTTCTTTCATTTCCGCCCCTTTTCGAAGCTACAACCCAGCCCACTTGTCCGAAACACCGCGCTACCATCCTGATTTATTTTTCATCCTGTTTACCCAGTATCGATGACGATTCACCCCCTCGAATCCCCAGCAAATCCATGCAAATTTCGAATCAACCAGCAACGGCTAACCCGGGTGCCCCGAACATAAATCCAAAACGGTGGCCACGATTTGCGCCGGTGTATTCCCATTTTCGACGGGTCGTCTTTTCTCCGCGTTTCATCTATTCTCTCCGCTTCCCACGCTGCTCTTACGCTGCGCGACACTCTTTGCAACGAGTCCGCCTTTCGCGGACTATTTTTACCAACTTTAAACCATTTTACTCGCAGCTCTTTGTGCGATATTTTTTTTCCTCTTTTTCTTTCTTTTCTTTCTCTCTCTTTTTTTTTTTTTTTGTTTTCTTTGATTCCGAACGAGTAAATGCTAGGGGCAGCGTAATGCGCGCGCGTAGGCGCCGTGTTTATTTCACGAGAAAAGCCAGCCCGTGGAAAAAATGGCGAAGAGCATGACGTCAGAACGTCCGTATTCATCGCGTCGGCATAAAACGCGTCGGTGTTTGTTTAACCGGTTTTAAAGGATCTCCGATTTTTCTGCCGGCCTTTCTTACGACGAAAATTCTTCCTTCACTTTTTTTCTTTTTTTTCTTTTTTTTTGTTTTTGTCTTTGTTTTCTTTCATTCCCGCTTTCGCTCTGCTTGGCTCTTTTCGTTTCACCGAAACGAGTTCCGTGTTATCGAACGCGCCGAAGTAATTAACGCGCGAAGGTTATCGCGATTGTCTGCATTTCGTGAGATCGATGCGAATTCACTGCGAACGTCGGCCCGATATTTGTCAACGATCCGGTTTTATTTTGGTCACTGATTTTGATCAAAGCTAATTAACGGTTCCCGGCTTTGTGCTTTGTAATTATGATTGGAGAGTTGCTGGACGAAATGGTTTCTACGCTGTTGGTTTTGAAGTACGAAGATTTCATAATTAGGAGTGACCTTTCACAAGTTCGAACAAAGCTAGCAAATAATCAGAAACTTATTTTTTAATCGGAGAACAATTTCTCCGAGATATTAAAAATTTTCTCGCGTTATTAAATCGGAATAAAACAGTCAGTTTTCAAATATATTCTGCTCTATTTCCAATAATCATCCTGTTGATATTCCATAAACACACGTACTTCGATCCAACAACGTTAACATTTATGTTGTTTTTCTTCTTTTTTTCTTTACTTTCTTTTCACGCACGTGAGTCACGTGTATCTGTATCAAATCGTTGTCGCCGTTTCACGGAAGAGAAAAACGCAGCTAGATCTACTTCACCGACGTAACGAAATTTCACCACTCTTCAATTCGCGAAATTTCTCAGGCGACGAAATTTTCATTTCCAAGATTGATTTTTTATTTATTTCACCTCGAGCCACACCTATCTTTTCTTTTTTTGTTTTTTCTCCCACGTTCTCAGCTCTCTTCTTGTTCTTTATTAATGTCAGGAGTGCCGGCAGTGTACTACCACGGAACCGGAAGTGAGAACGCAAGCCGCGTGTATACAGAGGCGCCGATGCAACACGTTCAACGGACTGCGCTCCGGAAGAAATGTATGAAGTCGACATTCACTTTGGACTGTGGAAAAAAAGAAAGAATACGCCTTCTTCCCTCTTTCTGTCTGTCTGTCTATCTGTCCGTTTGCCTTTGCCTTTCCGCTCATATCTCTACATTTCTTCATTCAATTCTCTCTCTCTCTCTCTCTCTCTCTCTGTCTGTCTGTCCCTCCATCTGTCCATCCATCTATTTTTACATCTCTCTGTAACATATCTATTTCTCCTTTCGCCATCCTCCTCTTCTTCTTTTTCACATTCTCGCGAAACATCGATCATTATCGTTACAGTTTATCGGCGTTACGAAACGTTTCACCGATGGTCTCGCCATTTCGTTCGCCAAGCGTTTCTGAAGGGAGGGACGAGCTGGAGCGTTTCTGTTCCGTGTCATTGATCGCGATTCATACATTTCTGCGTTCGTCGATCCCGCGAACGAGAAATAACAGCACGGCGAGACGCGTCGATTTCGACGAGTCTGCCTGCCGGCCGTGTACCAATCGATTGAAGCCATTGCTTCTATTATCAACGACAAATATTTTACGAACCTTCGGTGACATCGATGATGCGATATTCGGTCGTTCGTACGGTTACCAGTTCGCGTAGAGAGCGTGTATTTCGAGAAGACTTGCAGGTAAATATCGCGTAACGCAACACGGACGAATGGAAAAGGGTTGCTTAAATGGATGATCTATGGTCGACGAACGTTTCGCCATGTTCGAATATTTCATTGTGGCATTCGTGTGGTGTTCGGAAGATAAAGGTGGGATTCTCTGTGAGAGTTAGCCTCTGCGATACAATGGAGAAGTATGTCCTTGTTTTGTCCACATTTGCGAATCCTCAGTTATACCAAAAAAATAAAATCGTCACAGCTGTGATATGTGTCGGAGATTCGCCGAATTAAAAGATGCGCTGTCAATCATTGTTCGTCGGTATTCTGTGTTCCTTGTTAATTGTCAGCTGAAATTGCAGCGAATCGTTTCGAGCGATCATGGTAGAACAAAAGAATAGAAAAACAGCGAACGAGAAATGTAATGGAACGACGAAAACTTGTAAATTTCGTTATAAACAATGGAGTTCGCGAAAAGAAATGGCAAATAAAAATGCAATATATCTCTTAACAGATGTAGAAATGGAAATTTCCGTTTGAATATCGCAAACAGCATAGACAAACAGGAACATGCTTCGTTCAATCGATAAATCTTTAACGCACACGTCGGAACGCTGAGAGTTGTAGCAAATTCCACCTTTACGAGGACTGTAGCGTACGACGAGTTTTGTGAGTGTAATAAACGTCGACTCCGGGTTCCAATTTGGACCGCAACGAGTCTGTAGCGAGGTTAGAGCAACGGAAAGAAAAGGAGAAATCGTTTAATCTGAGGATCGCGGGAGAGTCACGGCGCTGAAGGAGACTGTGCTCGCTTGATCGTCGCACAGAGAGGATCAACGACGAAGCAACACACACGGAAAAATCACGTCTTTCGTCTTCCATTCGGCCGTCACTTTGACGTCACACACGATGTCTCTTTACTTCTTTATTTTCTTTTTTTTTTCTCTTCATTTTTTCTTCTACACTTTTTTTTCTTTTTTTTTCTTGAAAACTCTCTCTCTCCTTTGATCAGCCACAGACAGTGCTATTTCCCTTTCTCTCACTCTCTGCCTGAGCGGCAGCGAAAACGAGAGTAACGAGAACGCGCATAAATCGCGTAATACGCCATAAAGCGCGGAGCAGTTGTGATCAGAGTTTTATGTTTCAGTGGATCTTACCAACGGACAGCTCACCCCCAACAACAACACGCCCTTGCTCACGCAAGCACTTTCTGGTACGTCTAAAATGTTTTCCATTCTTTTCGGCTTCGATTCTACCGCTTTCTTAATTTTCTACTCGCATCGTTAAAAAAAAAAAATAAAAAAAATAATAATAAAAAGGATCTCGACAATTGTATTTACAATACGCATTGTATATTTACCGATACCGTTGTATTATGTATATTGTGTACATATCAGAATGCACGGACAATAGGTTCGCTGGGAACGGCTCACGATTTCCGATTCTTGATAGCTTTTCATTATCGAGTCACGCGATATAACGAAAGGCAATAACGACGGGAGAATGAGACAGCGAATGGGAGAGAGAGAGAAAGAGGGAGAGGGAGGGGCAGAGAGAGAAAGGGATAGAGAATCACGACGATAGCAGCTTCGCTTCTTAGCACGAAGCCTTCGTGATTGTTAGATCGAGACGTTACGATATAGCTAGACTGGGATCCGGTATTACGACGCCGCTTGCAACGGGACTTGGAACTCGTGTAATTCAATCCTCTTTCGTGATTCGATTCTCGAGCTTTAACAGAAACAAGCTTTGCATTACGTCGTAATGGCAAATTGCAAGGCTGCTTCGGCTCCTTCGTATACTTTGAATGGTGAGCAAGCTCGAGCTGGCGTGGCGGTCTCGTCTCAGCTTGCCAAACTTCCCGTAGGTTAGCCTCTGAATATGAATATGATTATATGTGGCCGAGCGACTTTTGCGTTCTCTGTTGTGCTCTAATTCTTCGATTTTTCGGTATCTGATCGCACAGCCGGTTAATCTCTCATGGATGAATTTCTTCGTTCTTTTGGTCGATCTCGACGCGTGGTTATCTGTTCTGCGAATGATGTTTCACTTGTCGATTGTAAACTTGTCAATCTTTCACTGATACGTAGAACTTGGATGAAAGATGTTGGAATAAATTAAATTAGTTATTTCAGTTCTTCATAAATTGAGATAAGTGACGAGGTTGAGATGAAAAGATACATCAGACATATGTACATAGTCCATCCAAATGTGTTAACTTATAAATGGATCGTGGATTTTTATGCATTTTTGTACTTCTATGGACATAATTAAAGAAATAGAAGCTAAATAAAGATTTATTCAGTTTATTGATATATTGTACTTTGGACACTTTGTACATATTTGCACTTGTACCTTCTAGTTACAACAGTATCATCACAATTGATATATTTAACAATCATCTTTCATATCATTCTTAAACGAGATCCATCCGTTTCAAAGTTCTACAATAGTTTCCCAACAAATAGCCAAGACTTCGATTCTGCTCTAGCTCGAATAAATCAGCCGTACGTAGATTACGTGGGGCGAGTCTTTCTCTGAAACGAGCAAAGAAAAATCCCACTGTCGCAATTTTCCCGCGTGAAATTCTTTCCCAAGAATCCGTGCTAATTTCTGGGGAAATGGCCACGGTTCAGAACGACTTTTCACGACACACGGCCGGTGAAAGGACTCGCTTCTTAGCTCGCGAGCGGCGCGCGGCCGAGAGAGAGGGAGACGAAGCAATCCAGACAGCGGGGGAAAGAAAAGGCGGCACGGAATTCTGAAAAGTGTCACACATGTAGGACGGTTGGATGCCGGCAGCGAAATACACCGACTTCAACCCTTTTATTTTTTTATTCGCCCTCTTTCTCCTCCTCACCCCTCATCCCTCGCCCCTTTCCATCTCTCCATTTCTCGTGTCTCTCTTTTTCTCTCTGGCTGGCTCTCGCAGTATCTGGCCTGATCCGCCTGGTCCGCCCCCTCCTGCCGTCCGCAATCTCCTCTCAAATAAATCAAACTTTTGAATCGCGCTCGACCTCACCCTCCTCGGCGTCCCTCTTCCCCCTCCCCCCTGCACTCCGCATCGACGAATCCAGCGACCGGCAGAAAACTTTGTAACCGGCCGCCATTGTCAAGAGTTTAAAAGCTGAATGGGGTTTTAGATTGTACATCGAGCGTTTTCGGTTTGTCATACTCTCCGCCCTTTCGCCCTTCCACACCCCCCCCGCCCCCGTACCGACGAGTTTCGGATTCTTCGCGTTCCTCCTCCACCCCCGTCTGCTCGGAATCCTTTTCGCCGTCTTCGTCTTCGACCTACACCTAGTCATCCGTGTCCGTGGCTATACGTTCCGTAATCTCGCAGCGAGATTCGTTTTCTCTTGTCCTTTTTCTTTCTTTGCTTCTTCCTCGAAGTTGTCGTTATTGTGTTATTCGTTGTTCGTGCAGTTGCCGAAGAAAGTATTCGAATATTTATATTTATATACTATGTGTTGCAATACCGTGTGTTGCAAGGGATATTCTTAAGTTTGACTAGTATGTATCTCGGTGAAACCTTTGAAGTGAAGTCTGAAAATCTCTGCAGAAACTGCAGGATACTTAGTACGACTGTGTGTTTCTGCCAGAAGTTTCTTAACGAAGTTAACATATTATATACTATGTAACTCACTTATAAAGTAGCTTGCAAATACTAAAGTTTTTTACTAAATAAATATTGGCAATATCAATAGATGTAAAATTTTGTTTTTCTGACGAGTCTCAAGTTTTACCAATATAACCAGAACAAGCAGGTGTTCTCTTACAATAATAATAAAATTTCAACTTGCAACGCGAGAACTTTCTTCAACGTGTGTTCGAATACTTTCGTAAGTGACTCTATACACACGGAAACC
Organism: Tetragonula carbonaria; assembly: GCA_032399595.1. NCBI lineage: Eukaryota > Metazoa > Arthropoda > Insecta > Hymenoptera > Apidae > Tetragonula > Tetragonula carbonaria. The sequence continues at coordinate 12,556,478 of JAUCRC010000003.1, forward strand.
CAACTCGATTACTTTTCCCTGTGAAAGTTCCCCAGAGAAAATAGTCTTGATTTTAGATATTGAAATTTAAATGGAGCATAGGAAAATTGGGATCGTACGGTTGGTGTTGAGAAAAGACACCTGTGCGAGATCCATCCTCCAGTTCGCTCGCGCACATTAATCTCTTTCGCCGTTTCGCTCGACCGGCTGCTGCGCGAGATTCGAGGCTGAAACGGAGCTTTTCGAGCCGATGCGTGGATGACAAGTTGGCAATTTATTTGCCGAAAACCCTGGACCTAGTTCGCACAATTCCGGCGGGGAGGAGGGGAGGTATATTTTAGTCTGTCAGGCGTGGTAGCTACTAATACACAAGAAGGAACACGATACACGACTGATGAATGACCCTCGGCGAGGCCCTCGAGATCGCAACACGTGATCGTGATTTTCTTCCGTTTCCCTTCGTTATTTCGAGAGAGGCTCGAGCGGATCTCGTTGCCCGTGTACTTCTGGCCAATTAAGTGTTATCCACGATCGTTCTGCATTGGTGTCGCTGTATCAATTACGTTTTGCCTTTCGAGTGGCTATTATCCTACAAATCGATCTTCTGTTTGCTTGATATTCGCTCGTCCCTCTTTTGTTTCATGAATGTGAGATATTTTTCTTCTAACTTCTGTGTGTGGAATGCGAGCACAAATGAAAGGTCCATGGAAAAGAAAAAAAAAAAAAGAAATGTCAATTTCAACATATTTGTTAAGTTGTGACATCGCGTATACGTTGAAAAGCAAACGTTAGAACTTGACATTCCCCTTTTTCTCCGTGGATCTTTTCTTTACTTTCTCTTCTTCGGTTCCTTTGGTTCTATGTTATCTTCCATCCTTTGGTTCGTTTTCTGCCCTCACTGTTTCTCGTTTTATAGCATGTTTTATTTTGCCACATTTGCCGAATAACACGAACGAAGAGAGAGATGTCACACCGACGCGCGAACGGAAACGCGAGATCGTCAGAACGTGAGATCGTTGCTCCCGTGAAGGAAATCCTCCCGCGTTATGAGCAGCTAAAGTCGCTAGAGCTAAAGAAAAAGTCAGTAGAACTCGACGATACTTGCTCGCGGTGTTTGGTCGTCGTTACTGTCTCGTGCGATTGCGTTCCTTGTCCTGGTGACGTGTATCCGTGTTCCCAGTGGTTTTCTGCTGTTCCATTACGCGCAAAAGCTGTTTTGTAATCCGCTTATTGAGTGCGTCTTCTTTTATTTGCTTCTTCCACGTTTTACGTGTGTCACGATTATTTGTCTCCGCCAGCGGCTACGTTGTTGTACTATTCTCTCTTTGTGTATTGTTATATATATGTATATTTTTTTATCTTTTTCTTTTGTCGTACCAGTGTTCATGTCTTTTATTCGATGTCTATTACCAATTTGCCCCTGTTAATATATAGTGGGGAAATGGAGAAGTAGACGACACCGTATCGATTCCTAGTTTTATTTCTCCCTTATTTCTCTACGTCTAAAGGGTACAAATTTATTTTCACATGTACCTGCCGCTTTCTAAATCGAGATGTTTCTGCAGGATATACACACGCACAGTTGCCGTGATATGTGTTGATTGCGTGACTTCATTGCTGATATTGTAAAGCGCGTTCATTAGAACGATGTTGAAGAGACGCATTAGTTTCGATAAATCTCTCATTAGTATACCGACATAAATAATGATTTAGCAATGTTACAACGAATATTTCGAGAGCGTAGAATCATTGAAACAGAGGAGTTACGTTAGTCATTATGAAATAGCCTTTTATTAATGGTTATGAATAAGTTAATCAACGTGTTTGTCTTTCTAGCATGCTGTTTCGAATTCTTCTCATCTGTACAGTGTATTATGTTTCAATCAGTTGTACGAATATTCGAAAACAATCGGAATTTTCGCGTTCGAGTGTTGAATTTGATATATTCGATGGTTAATTTCGATGTAATGGAAGCATTTGGTTGGCTGAAACAATTATGTGCGTATATGTTCTATAAAACTCTACTCTATCTTGCTTCTTGGTGTCTTATAAATGTTTCTTTTGCTATGTACTTTCTGTGTATGCATTACGTAAAAAATGTTTCTTCTACATATATTTATATTCATTCTTAATACTACTACTACATCATCATAAATACGTATTTGTTTTCACCTTAAAATCTTAATCGGCTACACTTTGATTACATTAAACTGGAACCAAAAGTTCCACACGCACTCTAGCGCGAATCTTCTTCAAATATGCCATCGAAACTGGCAAGTCCGATTGTTTTTCACATTTACGAGAAAAGCTGACCGAGTCTAGTTTTAAATCGCTTTACACTTGATTTACACACAGTGACTCGCTCGATCGCTTCAACCCCTTGCCTCATTAACACGGAGTTAACTTGGGTAAAGGGAACTATACAAAACAAGGAAATTTACGAGCTGGCTCTTTTATTCTTAGGCCATTTTCACGAGATAATAATTAATAGTAGAACTACCGACGACTCGGAGTCACTCTGGTAGTTCTAACGTTGAGTAAACTATAAGTGACCACTGTCATGCAGTAAGGATAAAGATTTCAACGCGTTTTGAAACGACTGAAACAAAATTCAAAAAAATTAACAAGGCAAGGGGTTTATCGATTCCCCTTCGAACGACCTATACTTGTCAACCACATCAGTCTTGACCTTGACTTTTCTTCTGAACAACACACTCTCGAACATAGTACTCTCTTTCGAGAAACACTCTCTTTCACCTAACCTAAACCTATTATAATTCGCCAAGCACTTGGTTAGCGTTTCGCGCTCGATGGCCACACAGAAATCCAGCAGCGCAGCTAATTGGTCAGCCGGTTGAGGCGGTGGCAGCGCATTGGGCAACGTCTGAAAAAAAAAAACCAAAGGAAAGAAAAAAAAAAAGAAATGACGGGCGCGTTCGTTGCAGTGATGAACAACTACCAGGCGGCCGCAGCGCAGGCCGGATTTCCGCCGGCGTCGCCGCACGCGGCTGGCGGCCACGGTGGGCCACAGGGCCGATCATTTCCTGCGGCCAACTCGCCGGGCCCCATCGACATGTATAGTTCAAGCGCCGCAGCCGCAGCAGCAGCCGCAGCCGCGGACTCCGCAGTGGCCAGCTACGTCCAGGCCGCAGCTAGTCCGCAGCCCCCTACGACCGCGTTTCCTGCGATCGCTGTGTCCCGTGCCCCGCTCAACTACAGTCCCGTAAGTCCATTCTGCACGATCCCCCTCGCGACCGACCTACGGCCCCGTGGGATTTGTCCATACCATAGCTTTCTGAAAGGTTCCTGATGTCACGTGGTATGGTTTATCTGATAAGAACCGATGGTAGAGGTAAGAGAAGGATTTTAAAATTAACGTCGACGAGGTTCGATGAGCAGAAACAGAAGCGGCAGACGAATATTTGTGTATTTGTAAGAAATTAATAGTTACAGACGTGTACAAATATGCAGAACTACAAAAATAGATTAAATATATTAAATGATATTAAACAGGTCTCGGGTTCTATTTTTTTTTTTTCGATTGTATATAACATATATTCGGAGAATTGTAAATTTGTCCGCAATCCAATCATATCAGATCTAACCATAATGTAGATACTTAAGTGATTAAAATTTTATAAGATACAAAAAGATATTTAGAATTAGTGTCAAACAGTTATGAAATGAATATACGTTGGCAAAGATATAACAATATTTGCAAATGAAAGAAAAGTCTAATGTAACAGAACATAAAGTAATAAGAAAAAAGTAAGTGTAAGAATTTACTTCCAAGCATGTACAGTCAAATCTATTCGCCGCAGATGCAAACATAAAACTGTCCACTGTTCAAGGATTAATTAATGATTAGATAATTATTTTGCATACATGCATTTTAAAGACTAAATTATTTTATATCAAATAAGTTGAGAAAAGTTGATTTTTTGACTTGTTACTCCGATTTAAGAGAGAAGCGTGACAGTCGTCATCAATGGTTGACTTATACTACTTGACATCAGAACCTGTTTTATAAATAATATTTTACGAAATTTCACGGAGGATATTCGTATTGTTTCTTGATATTTTCTATAAAATAAATACTAGAACGTAAGAATTAACTTGATTTGATTACACTGCTTCGTAGAGAAATGTCACATTACAATATTTCAAAGAGTTGAAAGTTCACGAAAGAAATTTCAAACACTGGAACGAAATTAAAAATTGCCATTGTACACCAGCAGCTTGAAGTCTGGTTCAATTGATATTCGTTTAACACGTTCTTCTATTCCCTCGTTAAAAGGGTGTGAATAGATTTTAATTAAACTTTTCGCGCCGACGGAGTTGGATTGAACGAAAAACTTCTCCAACAGCTAATCGTACTAGCAGCATCGAATTATTAAACTTGCCTGTGATACTTTTTTCTATTTATTCAATGTACTTTAGAAAAGATATTCGAACAAGATAAAAAGACAAAGAAGAGTCGAGTGATTCGAGAGTATGGTGCAACTTCTTTTCTTCTTTTTTCTTTTTTTTTTCTATTAAAGTTTGTAACTTACATTTGCTACAGCTTCGACTGATTTCGATACGCTGAGCTTCTCAGTTTGCCAATATTACAAGTTTTTGTTTCTCCATTTTATTTTTCCTCTTTAGTTCTTATTTATTCTCTCTTTCATCGTTTCGAGAAAATTTTTTAATCAAATCATGCAACATTCCAGGATCAAGTATCGCAATTGCACGTAATTAAAACATTCTCTTTTTTCTTTACCATGTTTTTCAAATAACCGTAGAAGAATAAATTTTATTCTTGAAACCATCATACGTGAACCTCGATGAAATTTTCTCTTCGTATTTTAGGGTCCTCTAATACCAGCGGCGTTCACTAATGGCTACCATTGAGCCTTGTTAAGACCTAATAACAGGTACGTAGTCACGTTCTGTTGCATTAACTTTTAAATTATCCTTCTATTTAAGTATTTCATGCTTCGCGACATTTAATGCGAAACAGATCTTCTTAATTCGATAAGAGTAATTGTACAGCATTGAAGTTGTGTAATATTGAAATCGAACGTTTGTACGTTATACGTAATTATTGCACTGATAATGTATAGTTATAAGCAGTTTCCATCATGTTTCCCATGAAACGTTATTTCAGTTAATCACGTTTTCGAACGATTATAATATTTCCTGTTATTTTCCTCGAATATAGCGCATTATCGAATACGAATACGGTAACGAAATACTTCTTCTGTAGCAAACGCAAACACGTTCACCAGAAATGAATGTAACAGAAACATTAGGTTTCTATACCGATTCACTGCAAGTTTCGACTTAGTATGCTACATGAAATATTTCTTATGTTAATTCCTTGACTGTAACGAGAAACCATACAAATATTTCATGGGACGCTGAATGTTTAAAATGCTTTCGCGATTCTCATTTACGGCGGCTGCCAGAAGTTTCCGGACACGAAAAGTTCCTGAAAATGTCGTAAAAAAATTTCACAAAGAGAATCTTGTTGAATGCATAGTCTAGGTTGAAATAAAATTTCACTCTGGTTAGGAAAACTTACGGTAGCCAATGTGCATTACTTGAAATCTAAAATAAAATTATTCAAACGCAAATGCGAGATTATCCAACTACAGTACTAAAAGAATTTTATTTTAGATTCGATTTACTACCGTTCACTTTCAAGTTCACTCCAACAGTAACACGAACCGCTTGCGCTGATTTCACAAAGATCGTGGCTTCCAACAATGTACGTCGCGCGTGTTGCAATCTATTACCACGATTTTCTTTTTCATCAGGATGGACGAGAGGGCAAAGCGCAGCATGGTCGACTGACGGTACAGTGAGCGATGTAAATGCCTTGGAAAAATTCACCACGATGAACGAACTCTGGACGAAACGGAATGCGCACCATCACCAGCAATAAACCGAAGAATCGCGATTTAGATAGATGGATAACGGTTTCCAACTGGCGAGAAGGCTTCGACTTTGCAGGCGTGATCGATCGACCGCAACAATTTTCAACGATCGAATGCAAATATACAACTGTGACTTTCCAGCGGAAGAGAAAAAAATAAGGAAAACCAAAGTTGAAGGCATTAGGAGGGCACGAGAAAATTAAAAAGAAAATATATAAAAATATATAAAAAAAAATATATATATATAGATATAAAATAAGAGAGGAAGGAAGACAGGAAACAATAATGCGGGGAAAATCTGTATAAATTTGTAAATCGCGGTACACGTCCAGAAAGTTTGCGGGGGGAAAAGCAAGAGAATTGTAGAGAATGTTAAGATAAGAGGAAAGTAAAAGAAACTCGATGGGCGGAAGCTACGTATAATAGATGTGGCCGAAACTGCGTTATTAATGCCCGTTCTCCGACATTAATAAAGAATAATATAATAATAATAATAATAATATTAATAATAATAATAATAATAATAATGAATTAAATTAATATTATTAATTGCTAAATAATTAAGCGATTAAGTCTAGAATATATATATATAAATATTATATATAAATATAAATATATATATATAAATAATTGATAAATATTAGACTATAAAGAAACAAAAAAACAAACGTATGGATCCTTAGTATTTAAGGCAGACGAAAAACGTGACGGAGGAATACCAACTTACATACGAATGTTATTATGATTACTGGTTATTGTATAACACTGTGGCGAAACTTCTTTTTTCTTCTTTTTTTTTCTAACTGATTAACAAACAAAAAAGAAAAACAAACAAAAAAGGATGAGGAGCCATGCACCGTGCTAGCTCGCGCGTGTACGCGTGCGCGATATACATATATATATATAAATATATAAATATAAATACAAATACAAAATATAAATATAAATATAAATACAAAATATAAATATAAATAATAAAAAAAATATATATAATTATTATTACCCGTAACGCACGTTCGCACCCGGGAAGAGTGGCGTCTCCCTGTTGGGCTTTCGAGTTTTTTAGTTGTGTAGAAGCGGAGTGAATAACAAAACGACAAAAAAAACAATAAAAGGGCAAAAAATAAACGAGAAAAAATACAAAAAGGAATGTATTAAGGAATTTTTTTTTCGCGAAGCGCGCGAGTCGACGACACAGTGAAGCTCAACCCGACACGGATGCGCGACGAAGGGTGGTGGTGTAGCCGGGTAGAGAGATTTAGGAGACGAGACAACGAGGGCGCTAGGCAGGCCATGAGTGGGCTTCGCCCTTTTTTTCTTTGTTTCCTGCGCGTGCGTGTCCGCCACTTCTCAGCATGCTCTTTGCCGACTGAATGCCGGAATGGCACTTCTCGCTCGCCCCGGCATCGTCGAAGCACTTTTCCCTTTTCCCGGGTGTGCAACGAGGGAGAAAAGAGGACGAATAAAGCACGGAAAGAGCAAGAAGCAGAGGGAGGTTGCGTACATAGACGTAGACACGCGTGTTACACGAATAACGGTGACGGTGTTTGCATTGCTTATCGTGCGATGGATGAAAAGAGAAAAGAGAAAGGAAAAATGAAGGGAGTAGAAAACGTGCGAGGGCTACAACCGAGATCGACAGATTGGAACTCGCGCGAGGCTCTACGTAAGTTAGACGAGTAAAGGGAGATGAAAGTGAGGGAAACAATGAGAGAAAGAGGAAGACAGGAAGAGAATGCGATCTGCTTTTAAGATAATGCATGTCAATATGGTGAGAGGAGATAGTCATCCAGCGCGGAGGACGCTGTTCGATAGAAGAAGAGAAGAACGAGAGAACGTTAGACATACAGGGTCGCGAGATCGAGTATGAGAACGCCAAACCCCGAGCGTTGTATCGTCGGAAGTCTGGCCTCATCTAATGCCGAAACGATGACCGTTGAATTTAATCGGCTATTGTATAGCTGTCCAATCGATTACTTGCATTAACCTCAGTACATACATACATATTACACGTACGCGAATTATTGTATCATTGATTTACCATAATGGCGTATATGCATGAGAAGCCAGCAAGGGAAACACAAGCAACGTTTACCGATACGCATTTCACACAGGCTCACTGCAAACATACGTGAAGTGTGTCTTCTACACTTCACGCATACATACATACAGAGGCAGACATTTTGAACACGAATACTATACACGTTTTCACACGCATCCGCGGCTTCTTAAACGAATTATCCTTACACATGCCTATACACACACACACACACACACACACACACACACACACACACACACACACACACACACATACATACAAACACGTACTGACATCACACCAGGAGAAACCATACGCAAGCCATCAAATGCAGCGAAGCAAATTTGCGTCAAAAGAAAAACAAAAATATATATATATTATATATAAATATATACACACATACGCGTGTATTCAGTTATTAATTACCGTGCGTCCGTATATGTACAGAGCGTTAGTTAATGGCGTGATCGCCAATTTTTGATGCGCCGGTGCATGAGCGTAAAAAAAGCGGAAGCGAGAGTAACGCGTGCAATAAGGATGACACTTGGGACGCGAAGTGAGATTTTTGTGCGTCTCTATATATAACCCGAATGCGTGTGAGAGAAAGAGTGGGAGAAAAAGTGTCCATACGTGTGAACGAGAGCGAGAGAAATAGAGCAATTAAATCTTTAAAATTTGCGAAACACGGTCATCTGAAAATGCCACTTTGCAAATTGAAGAACAAAAAGAAAAAAGAATAATAAGAAGAAAGAATAAATTGTAAAGTTTATGCAGACCAGCGTAAGAAAAGACGTAAGGAAACGTGAGAGAACGTTCAATTGCGTATCGTAGCCTTAATCCCGGAATAACTGAACATCAAACAATTCTCGCGTTCTTTCGCGCTTCGAAGTATATTTCGCTGATTAGACGGGCAAAGGGCGCGAACGGGGATACTCCATTCGATTACTCGTAATTGGTTTAGGTTAAATGCGCGTAATACGGGAAACAGGGAGGTATATCATTTTCTTCGTTTCGTTTCTTCGGCGCACGTGATATTTTGTGAAACTTCAGCCAGCCCTCGAGGAATGGTTCGACTCAGGAGCTCAAAGGGCATCACGATGCTCGAACCTCCCTGCTTCTGAAAGGGAGAAATGTAAAAAGAAAAAAAAAGTAATAATAATAAAAGAAAATAGACCGTCGACGTGCATAAACTCATTCCGTGAACTGTATAATTTGAATTTCGTCGATACTGCTGATAAACTGTTTCGTACAATACTATTGATTACCAATTTATTGAATTCGCCAAGTGAGAGAGTCAACGAGCGACAAATTAATTATAATTATTACAAAATGACGGATATACGTGCGACAATTCTAGGTACGGTTATTATTGTATTCAATAACAGGGTAAAACAAAGAATTAAGAAAAAAAAATGAATCGAAGAAATAGGGATGACTTTAAATTGGGACGCGTGTCACGTCGAACGGCGACCATTTTGTTTTCCTGTGCGCGGGTGTGCGCGCGCACGATGAAAAAAAGAGTCAAAAAGAAGAAATACAAAAAAAAAAAAAAGGAAAGAAAGAATGAAGAAGAACGAATGAACAAACGAGTCAATTCTTACGAACGTTAGCAATACTTCGTCATAACCACAAAAGATAAAAATGGCAAATAATGAACGAGAAAAAAAAGAGAAACTAATAATAATAATAATAATATACACGAGTAAACTATATTGCGAATAAACTTACATGATTTCTTAAGTTGGTGATGCGTACACGCGTGACGGGTGATCTTCGCTCGTTCTCAGAAGAAAGAAGGAAGTGAAGAAGAAAAGAAAAAAAAGAGCGAAACGTGAATGAATCACCACTCTTGGAAAAGAGAAACGTACGGCGAAACGAACTGCGATCGCGTGTATTTTCGACGCTGCAAAGCCGATTTCTTGCAAGCGAAACAAAATGGTAGCTGCTTCGTTACGCCCCAGGACAAACGTCATAGACGGATATAAAAAAAAGAACACAAAGGTTACTATGCATCGGACCAAACCGGTTATTATCCAGGCAACTAATAATTCGAGTAACAAAGAAAATTAAAATAAAACATGAGATATGAAGAAATGAAGAAATGAACACGTACACGTACACTATGAAGATTGGTATTTTATCGGTAGACCGTACGCTATATATACAGCGATGCTGCTTTCAAACAAGTGCAAGAAACATGTACGCAGAAACGAGCGTTTCGTCGACGATGTTCCATTTCTAGTTTTTCTTTTTTTTCTTTTTTTTTTCTTCATTTCGATTCCGACAGAGTTTTCTGTGGTTACATGAAATCACGCAGGTTTTGCGAATGAAATGCGATATAGTTATAGCTTCGCGAGCACCTTCTGTTGCCTTTATTCTTCCGTTATGTTCGTTGGATTCTGTAAGAAATAAAATTAAACGAGCGTTAAATAGACGCGTCGAACGCTTCATGTATCGCGGTTGCCGCGCTAATTGTTCAAATAGACGGAGACATCGCGCGAGGAAGAGTCGAGAGAAAGGAAAAGAAAGAAAGAAAGAAAGAGAAAAAAAATACATGAGAACATAAGCACCAGCTCAAAGAACGTAAAAATATAACGAGATTGTAAGTTTAAGAGAGGCTGATGCGCGAGATCGCAGCAAATGGGCAAAATGAAAAAACGTAGGAAGTATATACACACATAAAACGGGAAATAGCAAAAGAGAGAAGACAGTCATAATTAAGTGTACAAGTTGTAACTTTCCGCAGTTAGGCTGAATGGCGTGCCGAAAGGACCTTGGGTTCCTGAAAAATGATCATTTATCGCATTTAAGGTTTTTACACTGTACAATTAATGCTAATGATTCGTTCGTTTTGAATTTTGAACGGTGGCAATTTTGTTGAAGTTGTGAATATAACGAAGCATTGTGATAGTTATTATTATGTTCGAGCGATGTGTAGGTGTTTTAGAATTATTTTTAAACTTATTTATTTAAATCGTTTCGTCGTTTCCTTCGCGAGACGAGCCAATAATGCTGTGGCAGGAACCCGGGCGACTTTCAACGAGAATCCTCTGAAAATTATATATAAATATATAAATATATACATATTCGAAAGAGATCTACGATCAATTATTAATTAAACAAAGCAAACAAAACAAACAAAAAATGCGGTCGATATAGAAGCAAAAAGAGTAAAGAGAAGAAAAATAAAAACAGAGAAGAAAAGGGTGTCGCAAGATAAGCGGTAGGGGTGGGGGGATAGGGGGAAAAATTAAAAATGAAACAAGAGCAAACAAAATATATATGTGAGTACAGTCCACGCGTTTATATTTATAAATATGAAATACATTAATATTGAAATATTACGTCTATATCTACATCTAGTATATATATAAATATATATATAAATATAAATATAAATATATATATATAAATATAAATATACATATTGAACGATTAAGAAAGGCAAGATATATATTATGACTATATATATAAATATATTAAACTGATTAAGGCGACAAACAGACAAAATAAAAAAAATATGACGATTATGGAAGATGAACAGATATATTGAGACATTGTTTTATGCATTTGTATATATATATAGTTATTGATGTTTTAAAAGCTAATATACTATTGTACTGAACAATTTTTCGATGATCACAACCGATGATCGTGGGGAGGAAAGCCGAGCGTGGGTGGATGAGAAAGCAGAGTGGATGAGAATAAGACAAGAATATGGGAGGGCAAAGGAAAGAAAAAGAAGCGGAGAAACAAAAAAGGAAAAACAAAAACGGAGAAATGCGAGGGAGGCGAGCTCGTTGTACGATGCAGTCAAGTCTTCTTTTGTTTTGCGATGCTCTTTCGATTTTTTACACGAACGGGGGTTCATTTTTCCTGAACGAATTTTTGTCGAACACAGGAAAGCGTGGAGGCTCGATGACGATAGAAAAAGTTCGGAAGACCGCGCTTACTCATCGACCGAGCTCGATCACTCGTCGCGCAATTAACACGCTCACACGAACACTTCTACATTGTACACGTATGATAAACACACATACAGATACCGACACGTATATAAATATATATATAAATATAAATATAAATATACACGCGTATAAATAATAAGTAATAATTACGATAATCGAAAAAAAATATATATATATTATATATATATATATAAATATACACAGCGCGAAAAGAGGGTAGGAGAACGGAAATGGAGGTCACAATTGTGTAAAGAGAGTGCGAGGAAGATGTTAATCAAGTGATTAATCGATTATTGTCATTCCGTGATTGTACGGTGAAATTGAAATCAGAAGCATACGACTGATAAATTTTCATGCGATAGGTATGCGCGACACACGTGTATAATGATATGAAAATGAGTGCAATGAAATATAATAGCAAACCACTTTAACGATACTTAATCTTATCGGCACTCGAGTGCAAATAGCGGTTATAAGTAACGTTTCCATTATATACTTTATCGTTGCAAAAGTATCGTTGTTATGAAAATTATTTTTTTATTTTATTTTCTTCTTTCCTTTACAAAAAGCGTAAAGATACGAGTAACAGTATTTTAACACGATGAAAGAATATTTTTGTTATCATTTTATTTCTTGTCAATCAAGTTGTTTTCAACTTTGACCACCTCGCGTTAGACAGAGTTAAAGTAATCGAGAAGTCGTTCGATCGTACGATATTTCGTAGAGAATAACAGCAATATCGAGTAATAATTTAATGAAGAAGCAAATCCGAGCAAATCCAACATAATCAAGCGTATTTAAGCCGTTTGCAATTAATGAAAGATAGTCTGTTTGCGCTTGACTCAACAGCAATAGTTGCTCGCGCATAAATGATCGTTCATCATTCTGAAATAATGTTTCACGTTCAGTCTATTAGCGTTAACGATAACAGTTCCATATTTGGAACAGACGAATAGAGTGGCCCAAATGATTCAAACGTTAGATTTTACGAACACTCTTTTTAATTGTACTCACTTTAATCCGTACAGTTGTTCTACAAACAGATACAAAACACAGGCAAACACACAGTACACATAGATACCTTCGATCATGAGTTTTCTTACGATACAACGAGAACAATACTCTATGAAACAAAGTGTAACACAAAACAGTTGCTAACATAACGGAAACACGTATTACACACGTTGATTAATCTCGTCCAGTTTTAAATTACACTTGTTCTAATAAACAAACTAATATACACCAATATAAAACAAAGGCAAACGATTAAAGTAATGGAGAAAAAAAAACAGAAGTTTCACTTCGTCTCACGGATTCGTCGATATCGATCCTTCGATCACTTTCTACGCACCCTCTATTTCTTGACTGCTGATATGTTTCCTAGGACGGCTAGTTTAGCGTACTTTTCGCTGTACGACACGAATCTGCGAATTACCGTTTTTTGGTTTCCTCAGCTGAGCAAATATTAACGGGGCGATAAGACAACACACGAATCGTTTTATCTGGTAGTACGGAAACACGGAGGAAACGCGGATGATGCCACATGAAAATAAAAAAAGAAAAAAAAAAAAGAAACAACCCCCGTCGCTGTGCGTGCGATGTGACTGTGGATCGAGAGGAATAGAGTGAGAAAGAGGCGGAGAGAGTGAGAGAGAGCTTGTGAGAATAAAAAAAATAATAAACGTGCGAAAGGAAAAGAAAAAAAAATAGAGTGAATGACATTGAACTCGCAGAAGTCCGTATAGATAGATAGACAATTTTCGAAACAACGTTTTCGTGCGTATGAGAGAGATCGTTTGCTGCGACTTGACACGAAAAGTTTCCGAACGTTTCTCTGCTGACCAACTGCCTCTGGAACTTGCTCGTAGTACCTTCGGTTTCGATTTCCATTTTTAAGCCTGTTCGAGTCGCGTTTGCTAACCGGCGGGCAGAGGGAAACGCTCCAAAACGCGGGTTCACGATTCGATCGGTCGTATTTCAAGTCAGTTATAATATAATCGATCGATCGGGATCGTGCTACTTCGATCGGTTGTTCTTTTTTAAGTGAAAAGTCGCAGCCAAAGACGTAGGCTAAAAAGATTCTACTTAGGAATTATTTTTATTCGCGCGTCACGGGAACACGCGGGCTGACAGAGCTCGCTCGTTTATTATTATTATTAATATTATTTTTCTTGTTTTCTCTTTTATTGTATTTTTCTGTTGACTTATATTACATATATATATATATATATATATACACATATATATATACATATATATATATATATATATATATATATATATATATATAGTTGTATTTTAATAACGATCGATTACTATCGATTCAATTATTATGGACAACATTATTGTTCGAGTAGTATTGTTATAACGCGCCTCATTATCATTTTCTATTTTATCAGGATGCAACTGTATTGTGAATGCAGTCGTCATTGTTTCTGAGCCGATCATTTCGTTTATTTCGAGTTTCTACCGAGGAGAAACACGACTTGAAGAAATCGAATGGCTCGTCTCAAATGTCAGCGAGGATTATTTTGTTCTGCGTCTGTCGATTTTTGGAAACCTCCCATCTGATACGAACGAGAGTTTGTATTTTAAACAAAAAGAAAAAAAGAAAAAAGAAGAAGTTTTCCTGCAAAATCAAGAAGAAACGTCAACCCGATTCCTGTATCGAATTTTAGCCAATTATACAGACGTCCAGCCGATTTTTTCGAGTCGCAAATTAATGAAATGTGAACATAACCCCATACCAATATATATGTATATACATATTATATACATGTATGTATATACATATTATATAATATACGCGCACGCAAAGCATAAAATATTACGAATAAGTATATATAATCATGTAATTACACGTGCACACGTTCGGATGAGCAGTTTTACGTAATCTGTTGATATTCTTCCTGCGTGCAGAACAAGAATATAACAGCCACGAGCTTCAATGAAGTTTTGCTAGCCATCGTACAGTAACACTACAAAAGCACCATTTCTATTTTCATTTTCCCATTCGACATCCATTATTATTATCGGCATACATCATTTTATTTCTTATACATAAATGTACTCAGCTCGTTTTACACTTTGTATCGTTGAAACAAGATCGAACGATCAAACGTAATATATTTGATCGGTATCAAATTTTCACGTGTTCTGAAATACGCATTAATTGAAGCGTAAAAATTTCGACGATATCGTATCTACGTTATTAAATGATAATACCAGGAAATATTTAGAAAGCGTTCCGTGCGTTTCGTTTCGACGGATGCACTTTTTCCGTGGGCGAACAGAATCGATTATAGAGCGAGTATTTTCGATGATTAATTTTGTAATATTACTTGACCGCGTTAATTTGTGACACGCTTGCACGCTGTTCCCCGTACTTCCTCGTGACGTTTTTCGTTTACTCTATTATGTCATCGTTCCAGTCTATTATGTCATCGTTTACCGCAAACGATCGGTACTCATTTGTACAACACGTATAAAAGAAAACACGATAACGGCCATTATATAACGTTCCATCTCTACCACTCCTCGGTTTTCGATTCTCTTAGCCATCGGAACAGATGTGTTCGAATCGTTCAGGCAAAAGTTGTTACGCTCTTTAGACGCTCGTTCCTAAAACGAGTCATGCAAATCGATAAGTAAAATGGCAATTATCTTCGAGATTGTGAATATTCGAGATCTCCTTAACATACGTGATCGGTAAAGTAAATTTCCGTTTGTGCTATTTTCGAAGCACATATATTTATTGCTTGTTTCTTCAATTTACATATCGTGTCGATCTAAGGGATCTAAAAATTGTTTCGTGCTTTTAACTTCGCGTCATATCGCCGATCATCAATTTTCGCAGACGTGCAAATTTCTTCCTCTCCTTTTTCGCTTTTTTGTCAGCCGAGTTATCGAACGATAGTTTTTCACGATAATCGCGTCGTTATTTCTTTCATTAATTTTCCCCACAAAACACGAACAGTCACGTAAACGTTACTCGAACACACCGACACACGAGCACAATAATTTCATTCGTCTCTTCCGTAAAATAAAAATGACAGAGAAAAAAAAGGAGATATATTCAAACGAACGAAAAAGAAGAAGTCTGAAAAACCAATTTTTCGTCGATTTTTTTCGACACGATCGTAGAATGTTTCAGAAAAAGAAAAAGAAAAAAAAACTAAAAAAAGTAAATAAAGAAATAAATAAATAAATAAAATAGTACTGCATCGTGATCGTTGTGTGCATGTGTGAGAAGCGAAGAAAAAGGAGTTCACGAATTTCAAGACACTCGCTTTTATCCCGTTCATCGTTGTCCTTATTTTTGTGATATTGTATTTTCGTTGTCGCGTGAAACAACCGAGGAACACCGAGTGTTTTTTGTGTACACGGCATGTTATGAATTTAACAAAGGAGAGTCTTAGAGTCTCGTCGTTCACATTGTCGAATTAGGGAGCCATTTAAATAATTACCGATTCTGTTTAACACGCATAGTAAGGGAACGAAGCGAAGGTTTTTAAACAAATATTTTTTACGACGCCTCGTGAAAAAAAAAAGCAAAAAGCAAAGGCGGATTGATGAATAGCATGAAAGAACGAAACGGAAGCTCGGCGGTAATGGTACAGCTTGCAATGAGAAAACTTGCAATATAACAAGCAATAAATAAGCCACTTTTAATTCCATGTATATTAAACAATTATGTGGATGCTTAATGAGATTTATTGAATTAAAAACGAGCATAAAGAAAAATGAAAAAAAAAAGTAATAAAGCCAAGAAACTAAGACGAAGTACCGATTTTACATATTCTTACTAATCGTAAACGATTACAATACGTATAGGGACATACTAAATTATACGATTATGTATCGATTTAAATGAACAGATTAAATGAAAATGGTAAATAAATAATTAATTAAACTAAAAAACAAAAAAAAAAAAGAAAAGAAAAGAACAGTACGATTGCGGGCGGGCAACGGCCGCGCAGATGGTAATGTCTAATCTACATAAGTACGTAAAAGGTTTCAATTTTACACTACCGATAATAATGACATAACGGTAAGGCTCTATATAAGATATAATGATGATTTATAATAATTATAACGTTGTACAGAATATTTATGAAAAGTGCGCTGCTGGCGAAAGAGCCGCGCGTTTCTCTTGCGTGTTCGTTGGTTGCGAACCCAGGGGTAAAAGAGAGACAAAAAGGAAAGAATGAAATAAAAGAAACGAGAAAGGGAACGAAATAAACGAGTGAAACAAAAGTGAAAAATTACGAGCGGACAAATGAGAAGCTTTTACCTTTTCTTGTAATCAGTCAAAAAATTGTTCGAATTAGTCGTGATTTAAAATCGTCGATAAATTCTCAGACACCGAAGACAGGAACAACGCGCGACTCTCTATCCAAAAGCGGCTAGACTATAATGGATGTTTTGTAAGATAAAACAAAACGATCACGGATTATATTGAGATCGCGTTCAGAGAAACGTATAGTCGATTGCGTATTCGGGATAGCTCGAATTTACTCGACGACGCCTTTCTCGATGGAGAAGAAAAGATATGAAAAAAGGGATTAAAACAAAAAAAAAAAAATGAAAAAAAAGAATGAAGAAAAGAAGAAGTTACGAAAACCGCGGCTCTTTTCTTCGATGAATATATTCGAGTGTAGCGAACATGATGTGCCGTCGAAGGGCGAGAATTACGGTCCTTTAAAATTTAAATGGAAAAGAGTAACAAAAAGATGAAAAAAAATAAAAAAATAAAAAAACAAAAGCGAAACAAAATAGAGAACAAAAGATAGAAAGTGAGAGAATTTATCCGCCGTAGGTATGTGGCGTAAGAAAGGGCCGATAATCTAATTCATTGTGTATGTATACAGACAAAAAATAAATATAATATTGCGATTATAAATATTAAACTAATAAAGAATTACAATATTGTACCCCTCTGTACATATAAATATATATTATAATACGATGATTATTACTATATGATTTATTATAAATATATATACATAAATATAAATATATCTCATGAATTCACATTATTATGTTTATTATTGTTTACTTATTATTATTGAAATTATTATCATTGCGATGATAACAAGGATGATGATTATTATTATTATGATAATATTATTAATATTTAAGAAAAGGTTCACAACGTGCCGTGTGTATGTGGGAATAAAATATATAATATAATGGACATTGTTCAATTCAATCCAACGTCTTTGTTGTTTTTCTCTTTCCTCATTTCTGATCTTATTTCTTATCCTT
The DNA here is from genome assembly GCA_032399595.1 of Tetragonula carbonaria. NCBI lineage: Eukaryota > Metazoa > Arthropoda > Insecta > Hymenoptera > Apidae > Tetragonula > Tetragonula carbonaria. The sequence continues at coordinate 12,574,654 of JAUCRC010000003.1, forward strand.
ATCAATTTTAATGATCTTGTCTATTGACAGTTTCCTTTTAGATTCTAAAATATATATTTCTCCTAAATATTCGTTAAAATATATTAAGTCAATTAAACCAATTAAACAGTTACATTTACACTTTTAAATTGATCAATTATAACTGTATCGACTTTCTTTGTTTAATTAAAATTGAAGAATTTACTTTGGAGCAATATATAACAATAGTATAGTTGACTTCTAATCAAATTTTGCAGTGGAATACTTTCTAATAAAATAAATTAGGTAGTAACGTACATATATAGTTTACATTTCCCGCACTTTTGTTTCGCCCTGCAATCGAGAACAAAATTATCGATAAGTCGAATAGAGAAGCATGGCGCTCACCATGGCGTTTTCTTATCAGTGTCTCAAGTTATATGTCAAATGTGACATTAGCTTTTTGTTAGACGTCGTATGACAGTTTAATTAATAACGTTGTTCATTATTTATAACAAAATGGGTATTTTTTTCTCAAAGAAAAAACCACCGAGTCGCGTGACCGAACAAGACAAAGCCATTTTAGTATGGTCTCATATTTCCTAACCTCAACTACTTTTGTAACAAGCACATGTTAACAGAGTCTTACCATTTTTACAGCAATTGAAACAAACTAGGGATAAGATTAAGCAATATCAACGAAGAATCGAGCAAAATCTCGAGAAAGAACGATTACTCGCAAAAAAACTTGTACAAAATAAGCAAAAAGAGTACGTGTCAAATTTACATTGTTACGTCGTTAGGAACACGATTGCTCGTAATGTATTTTTTAAACATTATAAAATTTTTTCAGGCGTGCTTTACTTCTTTTACGCAAAAAGAAGTTCCAAGAACAAATATTGTCAAAGACTGATGGACAACTAGAAAATCTTGAACGCATGGTACACGACTTAGAATTTGCACAAGTAGAACTGAAAGTTGTGGATGGTCTAAAAGTGGGGAATGCTGCATTGAAGAAACTGAATGATTTATTATCCATTGATGAAATTGAAAAAGTTATGGATGAAACTAGGGAAAGCATTGAAAAACAACAGGAGATTAATGAGATATTATCGGGAGAACTTACAGAAAAAGATGAGAATGAAGTTGAAGCTGAACTTGATGCTTTGTTAGCTGCAGAAGTTGAAGAAAAAGTACCAGAGGTACCAGAGGATATAATATTACCTGATGTGCCAGAAGAACTACCAGAAAAGAAAAAAGGTAACTGCGTTACAATGTGAAATTGGATTTCTTGTTCTATTGAGAAAATAAATATTTAGTTTTTTTATATATACTTTTCTGTATTTTGCAGAACGTACAAAAGAAAATACACGAGAGGCAATTGCTCTGGAAGCATAAACAAGTGATAAATATCATTAATAAAGTTTTTATTCCATTGGTATTTTGCGCAGAGATCTATGTATATATGTACAGTATATTATATGTAAGGCACAACGTGAATAGTTCTCGTCCAAAGAGTGTATATGTAATTAAAAGAATGGAAATTTACTTTTTATTGACAAAGTGTCTTTTAAGTACTAAAGACTGTTCTATTATAGAGTATGTGTGAATGGTTTCGCTGCAGAGAGTACATGATTCAGGCAAATGTATATTGCTCTTTCGTATATTACACGTCATGAATGTTTCACAATAATTATATATATTATTATTACTGCCTTACATGTACAAATATCTTTTCACCTCATTATTGGCCTCTTTTACGTGTAGTTATACAAAAAAATACAAAACATTAAGACCTTTTAGTAAAAAATTATAAACTTGATTCGAATAATGTACGCATCATAAAATCTTTCCACAAAATTCTTTTGGATTTCATGTAATTTACTTATGCTATTTCACAGAGACTTTCTAACTTCTCACACTTTATGAAAATTACATGAACGTACAGTTCGTAATATACCGACATTATAGTCAATTTTTAACAGTGCGAAAATGTGAAAAACAATCTGTCCATAAAGTATTGTTTTCGAGTTTAATTTTTCTAGTCTCCGCGTTTCATTCCGAAGTCAAACCAGGAACCTATGGTTTATTTTCTCGGAGATCACCTATCTACGTTTCAATAATATTTGCGTCTGGTGGCTTGTACCGAACAACGTCAATGCGCAATGATTTTTGTTAGATCCAACGAAGCTTGTTTGTACAGCGGAAAACGTCGCTTGAATAGGAGATGTCCGATGCATTTAACTTAGTCTGTCAAATCCAGATAAGACCAGCTTACGGCGCCAATAACAACGTTCAAATTGTTTCAACAAATCGCATGGCGCCTGCGAAATCGTATCGTAGCTAAACGATTAACACGATTTCAGTGGTCAGGGACGATCACAACCTGACAGTGTACCGATCAAGTAATTGTTACTGATCGTCAATTATTTTTGATTAATCGCGTTGGTTGACCGAACTGGCGCAGATATATGTAGATTCATTCTTAATTACGATGTTAATTATCCTCTGAAATTGTCATTTTCTACTGGTCTTTATGGGTCTTTTTCTACTGGTCTTTCTCACGTAAGAACTGAAACTTTCCTTTTATCAAAGGAAATTCAGACGCAACTTTCTCGTTAAAATTATAATTTTTTTTTATATTTTTCATTGTAAAAAAAAAGATGTCGATTAATTTCTTAGAGGTTAATTTTGCCATTTTTCTTCTCTTTATCATTATGCTAATTTGGTACTTGATAAACGAAATATCAAGTAAATGAAAAATTATTAAATGAATTTCTTGTTTACGTGTGAAAGAGATTAGTCTTTAGAAAATCTTTATACTTCTTTTATTTCGTTTATCATTACTTAATACTAAAGAACAAATGAATTGAACGGTCGTTGGACAAACAGATAAGAATCTTTCAGAATTCTTTGTATTTCTTCTATCTCTTCCTTATCATTATGTTAATTTGATAAAGCAAGGAATTACCGTAAGGAACAAATAAACGATAAAGAGCGAATTAACGAAATATCAAATTAAAGAAGTGGAGAAAATAAGAAAAACTCGCGAGAGTCAAGTCGTATCGTAAGGTTATCGTAGCAATTCAGAATTAATTCTGAATGGGAAGATTCAAAGGAAACGTTAAAACGTTCTGTTTGAAGAAACTCTATGATGGAAGCTCATAAAATTTACGAAAACTGTAACGTCGTAGAGAAACTAGTGCGTTTACTAAAGGTCAAGAAGACCCGAAAACGACGTTTGAATAATTGTTTCTGAAAAAACCAGAATACAACCTTGTAGTAAATTGCAGGAAGTATCGCAACCTCTTGATATTTAAAATGACGCCTATACGGATCAGAAATTCCGTATTTAAAACCGGGTGACCTTCGCGAAACGAGAGAGACAAAGAGAAAGGAAGAACGGCGGAGGAACGGGATCCGTTGACTAACCTCTGGCTATAAAGCCTTCGTTTCTTTTCCTTTTCTTTCCCGAGTGCAAATGCACCATTCTCCTTATTTGCCAGAGTGTCGTAGTTCCGGACAGTTTCAGCAAATTCAGCGATTTTTGATTAATTATTTAATGAAGAATTTAGTGACGTTAATTATTGCATGATGCAACACACAAAAGACACCGTTTTTCATTGTAGTACTTGTTTCTCATTTAAGTCGTGAATTATGCTACACAGAACGCAGAATAACCCTGCTATGACATTTTAGACGTTTTTTTAATATATAATATATGTTCACGATTTTTTAGTGTTGAAAAGTTCCTCGGTGTAAACGACTCGATTATTTATGTTATTCCTTATTTTTATTTTATATTAACATATTCTTTTTTAAATATTAAGAGTCTCTTTATTTATAAAAATGGAAACAAGAGACATAAAAATTCCAGACAGAGGTTACAGCGGACTTAAGTTCATCTGTATTTTTAGCTACAAATGCAATTGATAAGAAGCGGAGAAGGTTGGTTGATTATAAATAAACTGCAGATGCGATTATAAATAAACTTTTATGCTGTTTTATATTAGGAATATAATTTAAAAACTAAAACCTCAGTTGAAGATGGTTTTATACATTAAATTTTATAGAAAGCGTTACACTTTTATATGTTTTTTCATATTACTTTAAAATTTCCTTGAAATGCATAAAAATGCATAAAAATCTGCAGAGTCATAAAATACGTAAGATTCGGCCGATTGCTTCTTCTATCAGTCAATAGGAGATCCGGCGTTCGATATTTTTATCGTTATTTCATCGATATTGTTATTTTCTTTTGTCGTAGCGTAATTTCTAGAAGTATCTTCTAATGATCTCATCATCCAAAAATTTCTGTGATTATGTTAATGTTCGCGCACAGAGACTAAGTGAAAATACTCGCGGATGTTAATCTTGCTGACAATTAGCATATCTGCTTTTAGGATGACGTTAAAGAGTGCGAAATATAATCTCGCAAAAAACAAGTTAGACGCAATTTCAAGCGAGCATTCTGTCCTGATAACAAGAAGTTGTCCGCTGTGATTTACAACAGCATTTACTGATTTTTTATTTGTCGAGAAGCAAACAAAGATTCTTTCGAGTCAGGTAAATATGCAAAATCGATCTTTATTTGTTTCTCTCTGAATTTTTTTTTTTAAATAATTTAAATTAATTGTTCAGATCTTGCTCTATTTGTATCTATCATTAAACGAACGATCTCATTTCGCGATAAATGACTTGCTCGAGACGTCACAATTTTCTGCGAGAATTATCGCGTAGAATACTTCACAGATATAGAGAGGGGAATATATCTTATCTCACTGGGAATATTGCAGATAAAACACTGGGACGACAGTTTATCTGCGACGCATTATGTGAAGCCTCGCAGGTAACGTTCCCAAGTTGTTCCCCAGAGTCTTGAACTTATTGTTTTTACCGAAGTCTGACCCTCCTTTTATATATCTCTTATCTCGTAATTATACGTTTCATTATCGAGGAATTAAACTGCTGGAAATTAACTAACTGCTTCATGTGATGTCACATGTTCGACTTGAACTCTGTTCGACTTGCTCGATACAAGGATACCTGAAACGAGTTCTCGAGTTTACAGTTTCTCCACATTCCATTTTTGTAATCCTTCAAAGTTCATGAAGTTGCAGCTTATTTTTATTTTTTTTATTTTTTTCTGTTGGATTTTTTTGTTGAAATTGCGTTCGAGGTGAATATTTTCGGCACCCCATTTTCTACTGTTTTCTGTTAGTTTTACAAATAAACGTGCCAATACTTGAAACTACAGGCCTCGATTTTACTTCATTCTCTCCCCGTCTTATTCTGTTCCCTCGCCTTTGTGATTCTTGTTGCAAACAAAAGCAACGAATCGTCTTGTAATAACAGTAACAACGCACCAATTAGCTTAAATTACTCGGTGCATCAATTTGCATACATTGACTCACCTTCGTCAGTGTTCCTCCGCTGAAATTTACATTGAATCGCTCCTAAATCTATCCTCTTGATTTCAAGTACGAGATACCTCTCTTATACAATGTGTAACAGTACCACGAGTAAATATGCCTCGTTGAAGGTTGCGGAAGTGCCATGAGATAAATAAAAGTTTCATTTCGTCCGAACATGATACACAGGATCTTTCATAACAATGGAATCTTGCTTTATAACACTACCTGGAGTTGTTAGAAGCCTTTATTCACTAGGGAAGTCTGTCACTAATTTTGATCCATAGGTTTCAAGTATATAGACATTAATTAGTGTCGAGGCAACATTTTTCCTGTTTTATCGAGTTCTGTACAATCAATCAAATTTCGTACCTTACGGTAACCTTCTAGGAATTCTTTGTAAAAAATCTTCCACTGGAAATGTCATAGTATAGACAGGTTATTTATATTCATAGGAATTGAATTTTAAATAAAAGAAAAGAAAAGATTTTATACATTTCATAAGTTGTTATTTATTTAGTTTAATTAAAGTCTGGTTAAAAGTTATACAGATTCTGAAAAATGACGACATTAAAGTGCATAAAATGCACAAGTTTTATTTCCTTTACTGTATATATGATTTTTTACTGCATTTTTTTCGGCCTGTTTGTATATTCTTTTTAATAAATGTGAAAAACATGATTAATGTTTCAGAATTTCAACTAGCAAAGTAATTATAATTCATAAAATATCCGGAACTTTTCTCTTCCTGTTTAAAAATACATAAAATTCGTGAAATGTACATAGTGTTCTTTGAGTTTGAGTAGTTTCGTCCCTGAAAGTTTAAAAGCTTGTTGTGAAATATTCAAATATTCCGTTTTGGAATACCGAATAAAATCTGGCAATGAAATTTAAAATGTCCAATATGTATAGTCGCCAAAAAGAAGAAATATATTTCCTTTTCGGTGAATAATTTTCTTCCTCAAGAGCTGAAATCGATAAGACGGATAAAAATTGTTTTATAAAAGCAGCTCGGGAACGCAGGTGAGAGATGTTTGACGATGCTAAATGATGCATAGAAAATTAAAGGAGTGCAAACAATTTGATGGAAAACTACTACACGAAGAAAGTCTCGTTTCACGCTGTTTGAAGAAGCGAGCTAGTCAAAGAGAGCTATTAAACCAAGCGAAGTAAAAGAAGGTAAAAAATTTCAGTCAAGGGGAAAATGCTTTAATTGGGCAGAAGAAACAATGGCAATAAGGCGTTGTATTCACGAGACAAAGTGAGTGCCTACATATAAGGTGAGACAGCTGACACGACGAGGTTTGCAACTTCTTAATGTAATCGATGGAACTTTGTATGGAACGCCATGTCAAATAATACGTCATATACTTTTTACCTATTTCTTTTTTTTCAAACTTCTCATTACTATAGTACTACATTCAATCGATATTCGCGATAAAACTATTTTAATATTTCGATGTTCTCAGCAGGACAATTTTCAAATTGAAGTTAGATTGTAGTATTTCAACTACTAGAACTATTTTAGTACTTCATTTAAAATATCGGAAACAATAGTTTCACAGGTAATAGTAACACGCTGATGTATATCGTTCATTTAAATTATAATTTTGCAAGATCTAGTCGCCAATATTATCACTTCGTACGATATATCGAATCTTCACAATTTACATTAAAAATTTCGTCACTGTTCTGTCAGTGTAATAAAACCGGCTATGATTTTGTCACTTTTCATTTTATTTATCTATTTGACACTGAAACTATTGATAGTTGAGGTGATGAAACTTGTATCGGAGGAATTGAAATAGGAATAACAAAAGATTCTAACATAATAGAAAAACACAAGTCACGAAACATTAAATCAAATTTCCAAAATCACAACGCTCTAAAAATATGAAATTCCTATGTAAATGATAAATTGACTGTTTCGATTAAAATTTTGTAAAGACGTTATCTAACGTTGGCGAACATTCTTAGTTTATGCCAAAAAAAATTTCAATCAACATTGTTCTTCAATGTAATAGCGTAATAGAAACGACGATCAATTATGGCCTTGTTCGCTTCTTGACATGAAAGGCATCAATGACATGCGTAACGTGTTCATTATGTGTTTCCAGTAACGTCTAGCAATTTTCTGCAACATTAACGACTTACAGAACGTATTACATCAAATTGTAGAATTTAGCTGACTCATTGTATACCTTGGTGTTCGTCTACACCAGAAGAAACATGGTACACCGGTGAGATTTTACAAATAGAACGAGACACGAGACAGTCATCTCGTCTCGAGAACGTTAATTGTACCGTTGCTTCGAACGAGGCTGAGAGAGAGAGAGAGAGAGAGACGTGCTCACGATGCGAAGCGAGCCACTAGAAGCCAGCAACTAGTTGGTTTCGTAGTGTTTCCTGATCTTTCTCGTTGTTTCAGGTATACGTATACGTCACGTATCTTTTCTATTTTTCTTGTTTCTCTCGTCGATCCTGTCCTCCTGAGAAATCGCTCAGAAATCTTTCGTCTCAATTAGATGGCACAGGTCAACTGAGAAGCGGTAATAGACGATAAATTGAAATTAATGTCTGTGTTTCTCGGTTCTTTGCTTCGACGTTGCCTTCGATGTTGCACACAAACGGAGAAAAAAACAACGAGGGCGAATTAACGGCAAAGTCGTTTCTTTATCTTCGCGACATTGTTTGAGGTTCTAGATAATGTTTCCAGTATTAGCGTCATTCGGCGGGTAATAACCGGTTACAGTCAATAAAAATGATTCATGATCAAAAAAAGTTTATATACGGTACATGGAGTGTTTGAAAAGATAGAGGAATGAAAAACAATGTTCAAAAAAAAAAAACATATGAAACTTAGGATCGAACATAGGATCTTTCGTAATGATTACATCTGTAGTTAATAATATATTAATAATATTTAATTACGGTATTACATGTTATGGTATAATTATTAACTACGGTTTAGTCATATGTATCTGATGAAATATACATGCGAGTTTCTGGAAGCCTTAGCTATTAAATTTTACGCAGTCAGACTGTTCTTCAGTCTGACTAAGCGTAAGTAGTTCCAGACGATCAAAGCCAGACGCATACCACAAGCGTTTCTAAGCGCAACTTCGTTCAAGATATCGTTTAATAGAACGTTTATCTCACTTAAACAGTAAATCTACTTGCGATCAAACAATAATAAAAAGAGTATAACTGTAACATCTCCGGAAAATACCGGACATGTTTCGGTGAATTTCAGAATTTATGCGTAAAAAGTAGTTATAATTCTTAATTGAGAATTCACTATTAATTCTGTTGTTTTTCGCCGCTTTGTATGAGCCAAAATTATAATGGATGTTATTAAATTTTTGAATACTCCGTTTTTTAAAGTTCAATATAATTCTACTGACTTTCGTATTTCATATGAATAGAATATTCCAGAAACAGAATATATCTAGATAAGATATATTTCAATAGATACTGTCAAAATGCAAATAGTTTCCAAGTATTTAATTTCAGTGTTCAACATAACTTTACTTCTATGGAAGAATATATCTGACGAGATATAAATGTGAGGAGAAGTGAGGGGAACAGTATACATATTTGAAAACAATTATAACCTCAAGTAAATCAGGTACCTCTACTTTGATTTATAAATCATATCACAAGCTGTATTGCAATTGTGTATGTTAAAATCATGTTAACACTTAAAACAACGTTTGTACATTCGATACATATATCCTACCATATATCAATAAATATATTCAAAATAAATATTTATCAACGTGTTAAACAGATTTTCTCCATTTGAACGTTAACATCATTTTGACGTATCTATCTATATCAACTCATCTTGTAACAAAATCGTGTCTCCAGTTTCGGAATCGTCACAGTTGCATAATTATATGAGAAGGCATTGCTCTTTCGTGTGTACACGATGAAATACAACGATTGTTCAATCGAACATATCTAAAGATGTTACAAGCGTCTACCGGAGGAGCATCTGTACTATACGACGATCCTCAAGAGCCGAGTTCAGTGTAAAGGCACATCGCAACTTCACGTCTGCGCTCACATCAATGACACGCGCTATACTCGTATATCGAAGCGAAGCGGTAAAACTGGTAGCCATGGGTTAGATAGCGTGCAGAAGCGGGAATCGCGCCAGTCCGCGGCGAGTTCTCCGTGCGAGAGCTGCGCTCTCTCTCTCTCTCTCTCTTTCTCTTGGTGTCATTACGCAGGGATTGTTCACGCAACCGGTGCGAATCGATCTCCAGATGCGCAGAGGAGCAGCGAAAGCTTTCCAATCAAACGCATGAAATTCAGTGAGTTCAGTTCGAAGTTCTTTTTTCTTGTGAGAGAAACAGTGAGAAAGAGGAATCGTCAAAACGCAGCAGCTCGATCGCCACATTCAGTCCAGAGGTAGGTAGCACAGATTGTTCTTCTTGTCTTGTGTGACCTCGGAGATGTGTACCGATGACAGAAAGTCGACCTCAAATCTTCTCAATTTTTCGTCTTTCGTTCATTAGATCATTTAAACGCGAGTCGTTGTCATTGTTATTTAATTTTACAGAGAGTTTCGTGAGATTTTCTTATTCGGTTCGATTTCTTTCGACTTTGTTGATCCTTTTTCACTGAAAGGAAAGGATACTTAACACTTGAAGAAACTTATTTCAATTTCATGAAGTTCGTTCATCTTCTGTGAATTTATTTATATTTTCGCGAGGAGGGATTTCGAACTTCGTACGAAAGTTGATTGAATCTTTTCGTTTGCAAAATTTCAGAATTTTATATAATTTTATATAATATTAATGAATATTTCATTGTAATTTCTTACACGATAGTTATAATTCATGAATTATAATTTACAAATTATAATTTATTCTTCCGGTCGTATTTTCTCTATTTTAATTGTATGATTTTCATCACAGAAAGAAATACAGAAATTTTTCAAGGAATCTTATAAGAAAGAATACCAAAAGTTCGAGAATGGAGTTGAAATGAACCGGGACAGAGTGACCTGGAACATTTTATCGGTGTCTATTAAAAACGCTTTCTAAAATGGTAAAGCTATTTATACTATACGCTCTAGTAATCGTTTCTCAGACGATGAGACAGATTCCTGGGACCAGTAAAATTTATATCATCATCGTGTTTAGACGGATCGATGTAGGAAATTACCGATGACTGTCATTCGATTCACCCAAATACGGATCTTCGTTTCTTGTCGATAAACAAATGTTAAGGACATCGTTGACATAAATTGTCACGATAAATATACGCTTTGAATGTACGCTTGAAAGTAGTCAAGCAGGATTTTAATAATCAACAATTACTTCTTATCGCTCCAGATCTATCACTATAATTATTAGACTGCGTGCATTTATGGAAAATTTTAAAAGTAGAATATTTGTTATAATATTCAGCAGCATAAACAAATTTCTGCCTCGGATGAAAATGTAAAATTATCTGCACTACGCAACAATTACCACTTGGGGAATTTCAGCATTTAATCGTTCTAGTTTCATTTATTTAATCTTATTTATTATATATATATATTTGCCTATTTATGTTATTTCTTATTTCTGTTTCTCTTTCTTGTTTTTTTTCTCTTTCTAATTTACTCCGTTCCTTTTCGCGTGATTTTAGTGCGGATGTATGTATAGAATAACCATTATATTATTCACCTGTACAGCGTGTATTCTAACCTGGTATTATATATTTTAAGAATTTTCACTTATTCATCTAAATATATAACTAAATCAATATTGAGTATATCAAAGATCAAAGTCTAGTGAATTCGTATATTATCTGATTATGCATATATACATGACTTTTCTTTACCTGCCCGATATAGATATCAATAAATATTTCAATACTACGTGCAATAAGCGAAAACATTTCGATTCTGAAGGTGTGAATCGATACGGACGATCGTGATTAGTCAAAGTTATGGAAATATTATAATTATGAATCGTTGATTAGCAATATTATAGTACATGTTTGAATCGCAATAAAATATAATTCGCTGTACCGTCTTTTTTTTCGCAGCAAATAGTGCATATGCAAAATAATAGATTCATTATTTTTCTTTTGCATAACGATGTTTGCAAAATTAGCAACATAATAACTAATCCGCGTGAATTATTGGCGCGTCATTCGTTCACGTGATTATAATCAGGAATATCCCGCGAGTATGACGCAATCTTTGAAGACAATATTGACAATATTAATTTAAAAAAAAAATAAAATAAAAGGAAGAAAAGAGAACGAAGAAGATGATAACTTTTCAATTGAAATATCAAATTACATCAGAGATGAAATCTGGAGTTACATTTATGATCATAGAAACAAACGTTCAAACTTCCTTTTCGAGAAGTGAGAAGTAATAGGCATTTTCATTCTTTCCGTATTTATAATAGCGATCATGTTTCATTTCCTTTGTAATAATTATTATTTTCTTCAAATACAATGAAATTTTATTCACGATCTGATGATATTGCGAAAGTTGAAGTCTCGGTTGAATTTAAAAGTATTTAAACGGGACCTGTTTGTCAGAAATGTTGATTTACGGAGAACTATATAATTAATACAATGACATTTCTGTGTATACTGATACGAAGTATATTTCTGACATGTAAACAAGGTTTTAATTGTCGAAAAAAAATTGTTGTTAATCATCTTTCGTCCGTACTTTCACAATTCGCTTTGTCATTGGTGCCTAAGTCCTCAGGAGTGTTCCAAGAAATTCACGAAACAGTCCTTGCAATATTTACGAATTCAAACGTGAAAGTCAACGATGTGTTTATCAGTTCGTGTTAGCATAATTATACCTTAGACGTGTACGTGTTATACACACATTGGGAGTTTTCGTAAAGCTCCATTTTAACATCCTTTGTCAGAAAATTAGTATTATTACCATAAAATTTCATTTTTTTCTCACTGTCATTTTCGATTTATCGCTGTCGTTTATCTTCGTGAATAATAGTGTTATCTTACCTATGGAGTTAGTAATAAATTTGCAAAATGTTGCATAAGTTAAATTCGATATTATGAAATATTGAGAATGTTACAGAGAGAATAACTATATTCTCGCAAAGGAGATAGAAAGAGAGAAATTTTTGTAACACGATAAAGATCATTCTAATCCCTTTGCGCGACTAAAAATGCCAATACTTTATTACTCAATATCTGTTATTGCGGATCTATCGTAAAACACGTGATAAGTGTAATAAATTTGATTTTGTCGTTAACAACTAATCACGCGGCACGCTTCAAAGTGCGAAATTGCGAGTGGAAATTAGACCTAGTATGATAATTTAATTATGTGGGAACGATGGGAAACTATAAATCGCAATTTCTTACGGTTCATTAGTACTTGAAAAACTTCTACTAATGATTAGTTGTAATAATAATATTTGAGTTACAGTTACAGTATAATATGCTTAAAATATTTGTAAAATACACACTTAAAAAGAATACTTCGTACGTACGTATACTCTCGCTCAAAGACTTGTAGTATGTTAAAGAAATAATAATTTCTAGAAGTAACTAAATATCTGATTCCTAATATTGTTTATAATACTCAAACAAGATTTTTCACTTCGGCTTCAAATCTGGGAACTAATAACTGTTATAAATAGTTCATTTAGTAGTTTTGTAATTGTATATCGACGAAATGTAATATGAATATAAAATAAAAATTTTCAAGATGTAACTTTCAAGTTACACGATAGTAAGCCTAATGTTGTTAGAAATCAATATTACAGTTGTAACATTGTTATCGCTAAGAGAAATGTACGAAAAAATTTGTTTCAAACGTTTGAATGAGAGTGTGTACAATATGATTTCTAATTGAATTTGCAATTAGGAAAATCAAAACGGAAAATCATTGCTTAGAAGCAGTAATTACTCACGGTTGACGCCAGTATCGCCACTCACTATTTCATAATTTCTCTATCATTGTACGAGATCGCCAGGTATAGCTAGTTGCCAATAACGCACGCCTTTAGCTAAGTTCTCTAATTCGAAATGAAATATGTTGGACGTGCCGGAAAACGTATTCATCTCGTACCACTTTCACTAAACTTTTTCCCCGTTCGTGTAATTTCTATCTCTACGCTCATGTAAAAATTACTCAAATCGGCCCATTAATACTGAAACAACGTTCATGAATATAGGCCTTTTGTAATTGTTCATTTTCACTGTTTAGTCCAATAGTTAATAGCAACATTTCATTTGAATAAATGGTAATGAAGATTTGCATATTCTATAAATCTATACTCCTTGATGCATATTCTATAAAATACACTAAAGATATTTACGTCAATAATGTTTTATAATGATCTGATAAACAATCTATCAGTAACACGAGATATAATAGACTTTAATGATATTTAAACTGATGTTACATTTGCTTCTTTGTGAATGTAATTGATCGTGGAACTGTAATAACAGTCGCAGTAAAAAGATTCTATTTATGTGAGAAGACACTCACAAATATGAGTACATTGTGAATAATTCTGAAATGATATTCAAACGCAATATTATTATACTGTATTTTATGAGCATTCTTTTTTTATTAAATTGTATTTGGCTATTTCGGAAAATCTCTTCAACTGCATATAATTTCGATAAACGAAACAAGTATATAGCAAGAACGGTGATGGATCAATGAATGATTATTGAATTCGATATACGCAAAATGGCGTATATCGAATTCAATAATCGCAACAACTGAGGTTTGTTTGAAAGCTAACACTTTCGTTTGTACAACTGATCTTAGCTTATGAACCTTTTACACTTAGTTTCAGTCTATAGGCTCAAGGTTATGAACATATATGGATCACGACACCGTACACGTTACTTAGAATATTCTGTGTTATTTACAATATTCGTAAATAATTATTAAACAATCACGCGAACTGTAAATTGAATTCATTTCATCTGCTATTGAGTTCAAACTGAAGATAGTTGCTTTTTTATGCACTTGTCTTCGAGAAAACATTATTAACGAAGATAATTTGTTTCAATTAACGTATGCATTTAAATATGAAAAATCTTGATTAGCATAGGAGAGCATAGCACTTCAAAATTATTCAAAATATTAACTGGATAGAAAGAAACGTATACGTATTTGTTTTCTATCGGGAGTCGGAGCTTTTCAAATTAAGTCACAAGATTCTAATGGAAATTTGCCGCGAGATCGCCTGACGATTAACAAATTTGCATCCACACTTTTACATTCCACCTTTTTTCTTCTCTTTCACCCTGCATCCTGTTTTTATTCCCCGGTGATGATGCTTTCGGCATACATTTACGTCGCGTTGATGAAAACCACTTCGCAGAAAATATTTTTGGAAAACATCGAGGTCGGCTGAAAAAACAAGCTATTTCCATTTCCAGATAGCGCATATTATTTTCTGATGCACGACTTCGGGAATGAATATTTTTCGTCCGATTTAATTTATTCGTTCACATGGGATCGAAATTTTTCGATACGAAAGTGTATAATATGCAGAAAAAAAAGTTTCCAGGGACCATGAACATAATAAAAGATACCGAAGTCAATACACCGAGTTAAATATATAGACTTCTGTTTATCTTTGAATAATTGATTTGGGCAATATCTTCGTTTCTCTTGACTTAATAGCGTTGTGATCGCAGAACGTCTCTGCATGGCATGTTAGCGCTCGAATGCCACTGGAATCACTCGCATAACTGACATTGACTGACAAATTTCATCAGTTTACGTAGAATTTCGAAGTATCGAAAGATGACATATGAAAACACTAATAGATAAAATCGGCACTACTTTAATGATGCAATAAGAAATCCATTAAGAGTAAACATAAATGTATGTTATTTAAAATAATCATCTTCTAAAGCGATCTCATCTTCCAATGAAGTGTGACTGCTTCAAAGTAAATTGAATCAGGCATGTAATGAATGCATTATTTTCCAATATTTTCTCCAGCGCTATGATCTCTCATATTGATAAAGTTTTCATAGTAATTATAAAAATAAAAAATTTGAGACTTAATATTTGAAATATTAAGCTCTTAGTTTTCTAATTGCAATCTCAAGCATATAAACTTGCATAAAAATGTTCCATATCATAAAGCGATAAATTATCAAGAAAATTATTATCGAGAAAACGTCTGAATTTACAAAGATCACAGTTTATTTTCAGCAACGAGGCAAATGTTAAGCTATAAAAAAGCGGTTTTAACACAGATCATAAATGTCAGCCAAGTATCATGAGTCGCGTTTCATTTCATCCATCGATGTGTTCTCGCACGTCACCTCTCGATCCTTCGATTGACACGAGATCGGTTCAGCTCGTATACAAGCGATTTGGCATAACTTTATCGCGTTGCGTGTACGAGTTGTTGATAATTTTCGCGATCCAGTAACGCAAATTTATCACTCGTTACGTACAACGTCAACGATCATTCTTTTCTTTCTGCTCGTTTTATTTTCGCACTTTCCGATTATTCGCAAAATTATGAATTGTTTATTCAAAATAATCACCGAGCGATACATCAAGATTCTTTCTTTCTGTTGTTATTTTATGATCGTACGCGATCACATTCGTTCTGATACGTCACATGAAATCATGTGATTCTTCCTCTTTTTCTTTTTTTTTCTTTTTTTTTTTATTGATCAACCACGGACGGTACAGACACTGCTGGATAAAAAAAGTTTAAGAGATAAGTGATAAGAAAATATATTATATTTTTAGAATATAAAATTATATTTCGCATGAGCAATAATTAAGTGAAAAACACATAAAGCTGAATAACGTGTAGATAATTCTTCGCGAAACAATAAGAAAAAGAAGTATAAAGGATAAAATTTCATTTATATTATTTTGTTACAACACAACGCTCAAAATTATTTATATTCTGAGTTTTATCTCTGAGTTAACTCCTGAAGTAATTCACTCTAGATAATATAATAACTACGTATTATTACAAACAGTATGTTCGACGTATAACAACTACGTATTATTACAAACAGTATGTTCGACGTATAACAACTACGTATTATTACAAACAGTATGGTCGATCAATTTTCTTGAACAATAAGTCCTCAACAGAGAAATTCAACTGCATGTCATTCAGTCGCATCTTGTACATTTCAGAATAGGTTATGTCTATGAATAAACGATGTTAAAGAATATTTAGTAGATCATTAACGATCGTAGAATATTTAGTAGATTATTAACGATCGTAGTGTCGCTACTGTAAACTCTCTTTTATCGATCTCTTTCTTCTTTTTTCGTTGCGGTTACTTTCAAGGTACTTCCATAGTTAGAACCGTCACGTGCTTAGGTACCCATGACCCCTGTCGCGAACATTCAGCCGATACGTTGCGCGACTATCAGCTTCGCACTACACGGTGTAAGAGTCAGAGTTCAAAGGATTCCTTGCACACTTTGAGGGACTTCAAATGACACTTAAGCGATCGAAATAAGCGTTCGTTCACGTGATTGTTCATTAACCTGTTGATCGCCGCAATTTTTTAGAGACGGCTCATTTCGCACGCGAATTTTGTCCCTTACCTTATTTTCGAAGCAGCTTTCGAATATATTCAAAATCAAGGAAGAATATATATACATATTTTTCGACTTTTAGTATTAGAAAATGATTCTAAACGTCACTGTTAAGAAATAGAAATTAAATTCGCTTCTCTTTAGCGTACAGGCATGGCGCGCACGGCGATCAAGTGGTTAAAGGATTTTTACGATGTAACAAGTGGCTGCTGCAGCCTAAGTTTTTACATCGTTAAATGTATCACGTTAGGGCAAATCAATTTGTGAAAACAGATTTGTTCAAAGTACGACGGGCACGTATATACTTGTTTGTATATGAATTTGCGAGGTTATTTAAACCTGATGATTCTGCAACGTTCCGGGTTGTTGTCCATTTGTATCGGTTTTTATAAAACTCGTATCAATGTTTAAAAGAACGTGTCGTGATTTTATTCGGCTTCGTGTTCGATGAAATTTTAACTGCTTCTGGAGATGATTTCATCGACCCTGGAATCGCGCTTTTGTATATGTTACATCCCTGGAAAAAGCGAGCAGTTTTATAACAAGACGTTTTCACTGAAATAATCGGCAACCTTATCGGCAAATTTCAGACTCTCGACGAAGCAAATGGATTCGTAGTAACAGACTACGGTTGATTAATGCTGAACGCATCAGCGCAATTTCAAGTCTTGCAATTTATATTTTTAACAACGATAAATCATAATCGTGAAATGATTGAGAAAAAATTATTGAACATGATATTACGATTATGTATCCATATACAGCTTTTTAGTAAAAAATTTTCTATAAGAATTTTTATATTATATCTTGTATTTACGAATTTGGAGATTCATTATTTAACATAACAATATAATGATGAACAATATAATGAATTGATGTGAACTCTTTGATAAAAAGAAGAAAGAACAATTACGTAGATTTATGTCTAATAATGCTGATAATTCTGTTTTATGCAAAATGCACATAAGTCTGACGTTAGATGTGAAAAAGTCTACTAGAGAATTGGAATTCCATTTCAATCAGATTTCCATTCGATATAAATTATGAATCACATATTC
Source organism: Tetragonula carbonaria (assembly GCA_032399595.1). Taxonomy (NCBI): domain Eukaryota; kingdom Metazoa; phylum Arthropoda; class Insecta; order Hymenoptera; family Apidae; genus Tetragonula; species Tetragonula carbonaria. The sequence continues at coordinate 12,592,632 of JAUCRC010000003.1, forward strand.
TTCTAACTATTCGACTTATTTCTTTACCTAAATCTTCTGAACAATCGAAACGGATTAAGGATAAAATGATATAAGATATAGAATTGATATTTACTTTAAAATTATTATAATAATATTTTATCCGAGTTATGGGCAGAAGACGCACTCGTACGTACGATGTGAACTTTCAAATAGTGGATACTTTTATACTCGAACCCACGGCGATTTGACTTTACCCAATAATATATTTCTTTCTTTACGTATTCAGAATGTAAACTTTACATTTTCGAATTTTAAATTTTTCGTTTATTCAATATATTACGTTTTAAAATTATTCTAATACTCTCTCTCTCTCTCTCTCTCTCTCTCTCTCTCTCTCTCTATATATATATATATATATATATAATATAATAATCGTATCTCGGTTATATTCATATACAATATATATATATATATATATATATATATTTATTATATTTTTCCAACTGTAACTATTCATTTTCACAAATTCAAATTCATACATACGTAATTTTATAACTTTACAAAAGACAATATCGTATAATATATCGTAACATGTTACACATATGAAGATTATTACATTCTTACCACAAAAGGAATTTAATTATTGAAGAATTTATGTACGAAAGGGTTAATGAATATTCACAAAGCAGGAAAAGAATCGACGCGGCTGCTTTAAATATTCGCGGGCCATTAGCGCGGTCGATAGTTTACATTTCTTCCATTAAGCGACGTGTTCGTGGCGCAAGGTATATAAAATTGGGTTAAGGTTGAGCCACGTAGCCGGCAGTGTAACCATGTAACAGTTGCAGTGCCTCGTTGGCGCAACGATCAACGAAGAAATCGCCGGGCTCGAAAACGCGACTCTGTACAGGGAAACGGTGTATGCATAATTTATGACGGGGGGGGCCCGCGTGTATTAAATATAGAGTAGCGTTAAAACGTCACGCACGGCCGCAATGCAAGCACGCGATAACGCGTGGCTCGCGAAACGCGAAACGCGAAACGCAAACGGGAAAAATATACGCTCGCGGATCGATCCTTCATCCAGGAAGTCAGTCGCCGCCCGCTGTGTTCCATGAAACCGTACACCGGTGATACGGAAAGTCGATACGAGCATAGTTGCTAGTTAATGTTCAATTTTTTTCCCCTCCCCTGTTCGTATTTTTAACAACCGGAATGATCGAGCGTGCACGTGGCCGTTTATTCGATATTCCTGTGCGCCGGCCACTTAAAACGTTAGTGTCCCGCGAGTACTGGCCGACGCGAGACAGAGCAAAGAGCTTTTGCTAGAAACAGAAGTAGAATGGATCTCTATTTGACGATCGTACCGGACGATCGAGTAAACATCTCGCGTTCATCCGATTGAACCGTGTCCCGACTCTCCGTGCTCTCGCGAATATTGATTCTATCTAGTTGTTTGCGTTCGATTTAAGAAGAGAATGACTTGCCGAGGATTTTAATGGACTACGAGGAGATGTGCGTGCACGAGAGCCGTGCGTTAATCACGGATGCGACAATGTTTCCCAATGTAATAGTGCCAGGTATTTATCAACCTCTCGAGTAAAATCACAATCGTGTTCTTTAATGCGTTAGCGCGCATGCAGAAAAGAAAAAAAAGAACATCTTGCGCGAGATATATAATAGATCTTGATTTTATGTGTTTTACGGGGTTGATATGTGTTGTGTAATTTGTCTTTCGTATATTTCGTTCGATTTGACACTTGGTATCGTCGTGTTTTAATTTTTGCTTCGTGAAGGGGGAACAATAGCAAACGAGATAAGCTACCTATTGGTTGAACGCGAGACTGATTAAACTTTTCCTGATTGTACGCGGCACTACATTGTGCTGGCAAACATGTTATTGCAACGCGAATGCATAAAGGACGGAGACGTCGATGCTGAAAGACGAACGTTGATTAAGTTCGTAAGCTGCTGCAATTCGCTCACGTTTCTTACGTTAGGAATCACGTTTCCTGCGTGGCACGTGTGTCACTACGTGCAATGTCGCTGCATGTCGAGTTATGAAAACCACGCATTTCTTGATCCGTTCGAGAACAGCGAGCAACAGTGTGTGAAATTAAAAATGTAAATGATCTCTGATTGATCTCTGATGTTGAGTATATGAGTTTACCATTAATGTTGAAAATACGTAGATGTGAAATGTAGTGTGGAACAGTAGTATAATTACGAGTAGTATAATAACATAGTAACAAATATATGGAGGATTTTTAAATATTTGTGAAAAATTTGGCAAAAATATTGTGTTATTGTACTGTATTATTTTTCATAGCTATAGTACTTTACTGTGTTATGTAGTATATTAAAAAATATTTCAGTACTTATCAAAAAGTATTTCATAATACGTATTAAAGCAAAATAGATATATCTAGATTTCATTTTTATAAAAATATTAAATTCCAACAGGTTTCATCCTCATAGAAATATAAACTAGGATCAATATCCACGATCTTCGTAATGAATATAGTAATTTTTTAAAAAGAAACTTTTTTTTATATCTTATTATATATACAAAGAATTCATTTTCCATTTCTATAACAATATGAAATTTGAACGTAGCATGCAATTCCGTCCGTACGAACGTTCGAAATTTCTCTCCTAATGGACTAACTGTTCTATACTGTCGTTGTCGTTATTCTAAACGCACTTCATTCATTTCAATCCATCACGGCTGCTTATACGTTGTACAATTACTCAAGGTTTCATCTTGCATCGCTCCTGTCGCAACGTCAGCCCATTGTTTTGCTATCAACCGAATGGCTGATAAAAACAGGGGTTATTAATTTAATATCACACCGTATTCTAATCACTCTCTATGATAACTCAATGACTCTCTAAAATAATGCAAGTGCTATTACCGTGTCTTCTATAAATATCATGTGTATGTTATACGTGATCTTTTTAGACTCTATGACAATATTTAATTTTGCCTATTGCGATATCATAATGTTGCACTTTGTGTAATACAACAGAGGTGAATTTTTGTGCGTTTAAACTAGAGAATTTAAATGTGCATCCGTGTTTCGAGAGATGATTGATAGTAAATACAAATATGACATCTGTATATTTTCACTCAAAAGTTTTAAACGTTTTAATTTTAATAATCAGTATTTATCGTACATCACGGAATTTTTAAATTAATTGCACTTAATATAATATAATAAAGTTAATATATTATAAAGTAGGTACCTAGGTAGCTATGATTTTCTCAATGATGAAATAAATATAATATTTGTTCCATGATTTTTAAGCTGATAAATCAGTTGAGATAATCAGATATTTACACATAACTGCTTACGATTGATATCTTGGATTGCCAACTTTTTTTCGTACTATCATCATAACGTCTCGATAATTCTATCATTTGGATGGCGTAACAATTTCATGATTAATATTGATCGGAAATTGCGTCGTAGGTGTTCGTAAATTATTTTTCTCATATGTAACAAGATTTTACAATTTTACAACTACTTTCTCCGTAATTCGTCACAAACAGCAATTAATACCCATAACTCATGACTTGAATATATTTTTAAAGATGAAAAACGTCATTTGTTCGTACGATATTACAATTTTAATTTATATAATTTTACATTTTTACAGAGATAATTAAAAAAAATGGAGCCAAGATAAAAAATCATTTCATCTATTAAATATTGCTATTATACTTTAAATGTGACATTTTCGCATCTCCAAATTTTCTACTCGATGCATCAAAATCCGTAATCAAGTTGTTCATACATATCATTAGTTCATCGTACGAATAATAAATTACAAACATTTTTTTTATATTTCATTTGAGCAATTAATCTCTAAAAGGTCAAAGAAGCAAACAAAAAAAAGGTCGACATAAAAACGTCAAACCGTATCAAAACGAAAACAAGATTTCACTCGTAGTGTCAAGCACCACGCCCATAGATAATTCTTGTTAGTCGGACTACAGTTAATTCACTGTATTTTTTTTAGAGAAAAAAACTTCCTCTAGCTAATTGAATGTTTTTCTTTTACGTCGAAAAATTATCGACCTGTGTATAGTATAATGAAAAGTCACGGCTCGATTGCATAGGAGAATGGAGATATAGCGTAACAGAGGTCTATCTGATCTGCTACGGTCTGATTTTACTGTTGAGAAAATTCACACGTACATAAGACGCTTATCACGTGCTAAAGTCAAGCAACGAGTCGTGTCCGCAATTTTAAGATAAAGATTTCCTTTCCTGGCCTGTATTTTTCAATTTTAGAAACTGTTGGAACAGTTGGCAAAACGGCATTTGCAATATCATCTAATGAAATATTTATCAATGGATTAATTAGAATCAATAAAAGCTTGTTGATGTTCTTGCTGATGACTTATAACGAATACAAAAAATATAACTTATACATAAATTGTTATATATCACGTGAACTGTTACCATTATAATGTATAATTTACATTCGCGCAATAAAACGTTAGAAAGGATTCCTTAATGCTTGTTAAGAAAAGGAGTTTTTATTTTTTTTTTTGTTTCTAACTAGTTCTTTCTAGTTCCAGTTTTAATTTAACTTTTATCTTTACACACGTGCTGGATTTTCGTAATTACGCAAGAGAAACTGCCACGACGTTACAAATAGCGGAACAAACCAACAACCAAACTACTCTATTTTTAGATGCCCATTTAACGCTACCTTTCTACAGCCATTCAACTAAAGTTTTTTTTTATTCAAATCGATTTTTGCATCTCATGTTTTGTGTTCCATGTCAAGATATTTTGAAATTCCGACGAGTATATTTTTAAAATTATTGTTAGTTCTAGGTGCAATCTGTGTTCGAAAGAAATTATATATCGATTGCACCGAATAGAAAATGACCCTTATTTCAAAAAGTTCCATAAAATTATTTACTGTCGCTTGTGCCTTAATACGTACGAATTTGATATTTCGCGATTATACACAAAAGTACCAATATCTATGCTCAAAAGATATCTTCCGACATATTCAAAATATGTTAAACTCATTCTTTGCCTTCTGCGCAATGGTATATAGAGAAGAAAAGAAGGTCTATTGACAAAATGAAATATTCCATAATTTCCTAGGATAACTATCATATTCTATTCTATTATTTTCTTCCCTTATAACGACCGCGACTTCATGGTCAAATATTCGTCCTTGGCCATTATTTTACGTACTCATGCAAATGAAAATCAATTTCACGTACAAAGCTCGTCACGTTCTCATCTCGGAGTAACTACGTGCAAAGCGATGAAAAAATCACGTGACGGCACATTGAACAGACGAGCGAAAAGAAAGATTTTATGCTCATGTATTTGGGCACACTTATTTATGATGAGTGAATGATAAATTTCAAAAATATCATCCCTTATCTTTATGATTTCTGTCGCGTTATCAGCCGTAATCCCAAGGTATAAAGACGTAACTCTGTGTGTCGCAGATAGGTATAACTTTGTATTTTAGTCGTACGGCAAGTGTTACGCACAGCGAAGTACGAATTTACTCGTGTGTTCGGGTGTCATTTTCGAATATGGACGAACTAAATGGTAAATTCTTTGAAACGAACTTGAAATTATCGTAGTAACGAATTTTCAACCATTTTAATCGTTCTTCATTCGTATCGCATGTGTGTGTGTGTGTCACGGTCTCAAGTGTGTTCGCAAACGAAAGCGACGTCAAATCGTGAAATTGTTGTGACTGTTGCATCATACAAATATTAAATAACAATAGTTAGATATAAAACAATTAAAGAATATTTAATTATTTGAAGAAATAATGTGATTTTAAAGTTTGGTGGATTTTTGTTTTCCATACACTTCTTTCTGCAACGTTTGTCACTTTTTTTTGTATTCATTAGTCTTTGTTAAATCCGACTCAAGCCATTTTTTACTCTGAATTTCATGCCAAAAACTATTTCAAACAAATGAATAATTTTGAAAAATAATATATTCTAAGTCGTCAACTTACATAATCATATAGCGATTGCTATATATTCTAGCTCTTATTAATGTTTATATTCTTGTATTCATTAATATCTATATTCTTGTGTTCATTAACCTTATATCCTCGTAATGTGTAATTACGCATGGAGATCCGTCAATGTTATTAGCGTAATTCTCGCAGTATTGATTGAAAATGCTTGTCCGTTCAGGTGTTAATTCCTTCGGAACTATAATGTGAAAATAGAATAAAAATCCTCATCATACAAGGTATTAATCAATCGATTGTTTCTCTAACAGTTACTTTAATTACATGCGATTAGATGAATAAATTTCTTGTCTCGTACGAAAGAACAACACCAATACTCGATGGAGAGCATCGTTCGCTTTTCATAATCTGCGAAGCAGATACGTTAATAATTGATGAGCTTTTATATCTAACATAGCATATGGCGGGACGAAAGAATGATAGATATCGATCGTGCGATTGCTGATGCCCGAGATGGCCTACCTTTTCCGATATATATTCATTCCCGCAGCCTACTTCTTTCTCTCTTCGTCTCATCACTTCTGTAATTGAAGAATATTTATAGGCGAGCTACTTAGTGCGAGCATATTTCTTTAACATTCAAAACAAACTCATCACGTTGATCGATTTATATCTCACCGTGTTTGCACAATTTTCGCACGTTGATTACGTTCAACGTTATTGAACCACGATAAATTTACTGAAATTGCCACGTGTAACTAACTATCGATTTCTTGTATTTAGATCAGTCATTAAAAACGTGACAATTAAGTATATGTATTCAGAGGTATTCTTTACTTTTTAGACGAAACTTTCCTTCTACATTTTTCCGAGGTAAACAAAAATATTATAATTTGTAAATTCAAGTGTAATTGATTAAGTTGAAAGTTTTGAATTAAATTGAAATTGAAATTAAAATTTAATATAAAAGATTTGTAGTTCTTATTCCGTTCTTGAAAATCTTAACATATTCTAAATTTCTTAGTGCAATAATTGGACTGGGAGTCCATCTTTGAATTTGAAGAGATGAATATATTTTAATATACGAAAATATACAAAAAACACGAAATACTTGTCACAATATTTAAAATGTAAAACGATCTTATAGATTTCGTTTCTTTTTCATCAAAATATGAATAAATAAATATTTATAAATATTCTCAATCTAACAGTAAATATACAGGCAATCATAATCGACAATATCACGTTGAGATAGTATCAGGAAAAACGTGGAATACGTTTGAAATATGTTTCGACGAAAAGATTTCAGAGCAGGAATTAACGTCATTTTTTTACGTGGCAGCTGGTAATAAACGCTTTCCTGGGTGAAAATAATCTTCTTTTGAGACGATTTGTCTTTTCTCTGGAATTGTTGTTCATAGTCCATGTAATCCTTATTTATGCATCACTGCCACCAGACAAACAATTGCTTTGTTCGACTAACCCACTTCTGTGAATAAGTTTTTTAAAGTACCTTTTACCTGTCGAATATGGGATCGTTAACGATCCTATTCGTCATATATATTCATGCAATCCATTTTAATAATTTGATGGCAATCATCGCTATCATGCTATTATTACAGAACCTCGATTTATATTTTATGCTTATTTTAGACTTCAATTTCGTATGGATTGAATTTTATTTTACTAATTTAAATTTAGTCTCGAATGAAATATACAAATTGTTTTCTTTCGCGCTTTTTTCGCAATATGTTATTTTCTAATTTTAATATAACGCGAAGTGTAAAAAATACGAAGTAGGTATTTCATTCAATTTAAAATTTGTTCAAATTTACTTGCTGCATATATATCGAACGATTGAGAGTGCAGAAAGAAAGGAAAGAATAAATAGAAATTAGGAATTAAATTCGCCTCGAATTAAATTAAAATTATACCATTCTCACTTCGTCTTTCACAATTTCTTTTTTTCTCTCATTTTCTATACAATATAAAGTATAAAGTGTTCGATTTAATGTTCATTAGAATTGTCACGTGTATTAAAGTTTTATGAAATCATTGATGTCAGAACGATTAAAAGTGTAAAAAAGAGAAGGAAAGAATAAACGGACGTATATCTTCTCTTAAAATACTACGCTCGAAGTATATATTCAGCATCATGCATGATCTGAAACAAAGTTCAGAAGCGGAGTTCTGTCTAACATATCACCGCGTACCAATCGATATTGTACAGCTGGAAATAAAGTACGTGGCAATATCGCCGCAGTTATATATAGCCCCATTTTCTAAAATTGACCAATGCCACAAATAGCCGGTGCTCTTCGTCCACGTATATACGTCAATTTAATCAAATCGCGGAAGTAGAATATATAAGCCTAAAAGTAAGCTACATGTATGGTTCGTCTTTCTAGATCGAAAGTTTTTCTATTGTCATAAATATAGTTTCGAATCTATTTATCGAATTCAAAGAAACATATAAATCGAGGAAATCGTGCCTAAATCAACAATCTCGAGAGTTTGTACCTTCGTGCATATGTTATCGTCACTTATGCCATTGTCTAATGATTTAGTGTTTGCAGATCAAACCTTCGAGAAGTGTACAAAGTCAGAGTGAACTTCGAGAGAGATTGTGAATTTATATTTCTGAGATCTGTTTAGATTCAGATCTGCAGGCTCGATGATTCGAATTGAAGTACTCGCAATTAATAGAATTCAATGAAAATTAAACTCGGACGAAGTTTTGAGTTCAATCGGTAACTATTGAAAACAGACAATTCAATATTGTGCAACAACATAGCACCATCATTATTTGCAGAAAAACTCGAGATTTCGCGTAGCAAGATTTTCCCTCTAATACGCGACAATAACGAGAGATAGTTTGAAATCGTTACAGGAAATCGTTTCAAAACTAATCTCTGTTTGCGATTTCAGCAATGTCCTTGGAGGAGTCGCGGCGTTCGCAGCGTCCGTACAGGTACGGGATGGTTCTCCTTTGCGTCGGTGCACTGATAAACTGGTTAGGCCTCGCGGAGAACTACGTCGAACCGGTACGATATGTCGGTGTTGCTTGCATAATCGCAGGCGCTCTTCTCATATGTGCCGCAATGTGTTGTTGGCTGCACGCACCGCCAAGTAGGGCAACCATGCATACACAACACACAAATCATCCAATCACAGCACAGGTAAGTGCACTTCATTTTTTTAATCCGTGACAATGATTACTCTATTTTTCTTTTCTTTTTTTTTGAAAGTCGAAATTATCAAAAAAAAAAAAAACGTGTTGTAGAAAAGAAATTTCTCACGAGTCGAAGATTGAGAAATAAGTTTGGAAAATGACTTGGAATTGTTTTAATCAGCGATTGAAACTGGAACTGACGATTTTTGATTATTCTAATTACGCGAACGAATTCATTTCATACATGCAACGTGTTGTGCTTCAATTACTTTTTTGAATTGTTGGAAACATGAAACTAGTGAAGTTTTTAGCACGTTTTTAGTTGCCTAGTTGAAAGGTGAAATCGAAATCTTTCCAAGCAACAATGTTCCAAGAATATTTGAGATCAATATTATACCTCTGCACTTATATTTGATAACATCCAAAAACTTACATACACATATATTTAATTTACACATATAGTAAGTTCGGACAAACTCTGTTCTAAAATTAATCGACAAATAATATTTTTGAATCATAGTCGCAGTTCAATAAATATTACAAACGATTATGTAATGATAAAGTAGCATAGAAAGCCGTAGAAAAATTTTCGAAAAGAGGTTGACATGTATTTTGTAAGTACAATCGAACGAGAGATGCCAATCTAATATTGTACCTTACATTGTGTTAAATATTGCAACATCTAGAAATTGGCGTTGCACATTTTGAACTATTGAAATTTAACTAGAAAATGAAAGAGTTTATACTCATTATTTATTTGTCAGCGCACAATCAAGAAATTGTGCGATTTTGTTTTTAAGGACAAATAATATAATACTTTTTTGCAAAACTATCAATTCAGACTTTGCTCGCCTACCTGTATGATATATATATATTCATATTTCGAGATCGAGAAATCTGTCCGAACATTTCTTCCCTCGGAGTGACTCAGGATCCAAGTAGCTATAATTACCATATACCAAAAGAGCAATTGAACGTAGGTGATTCCATTTTACGCGTCGAAGTTAACTTTCTCCGCAGACAGTTCGATTTACCACCAGTAAGCGTTTTCGTCGCAGTTTAAAGGTTTCGAAACGTTATTCTTGATTGAGGCCTCCGAAGATTACAGCATTTTTTTCCCTCTCAAATCGATCCGGGTCAATTCGCCATTATAGATTGCGAATCAGTCGTCTATAACACGAAGAACAGCACGCGGGAGAGCCGTAATTATCGGTGTTTATAAACAAGCTACGAGATAAAAATAATACAGTTTGTTGAAATCGTTTGCTGCAACCTTTCCTCGCCTCGTAAATCGCTGGCTAGCTCTTGAAAAACGAGACCATGTGGCGTTCCATAAATCTACGATAATTGTCATGAATTCTTAATACAGATTGGCTTCGTAGGACCGAACATTTTATACAGGATATTTTTTTTTTAAGAGAAGTGTTTAGTAAGAGAATGATCGAGATTGATTTTTCGTAACTCGTTGTCCTATTCAGAAGTTTGGAGTACAATTTTTTTCTTAGATGAAAACAATTACTTCAGAAAATTTTGTGAGATATATAAATAAGACACTGAAATATTTATATTTACTTAAGAAGGTCGTTATTTCCTTTGAAACTCACGATATTCCAAACTTTTGAGCGAGAGTATAGTTGCAGCACGTAGTACATACAGTAGTACTGCTTGTAATTATTCCACGATTTGTTCGAATATCAGAAGATTGATAAATCCTATTAATAATTTGTACAACAGCTATCTGTTAATATAAAATATGCAACAATGTATTGAAACAAAAATTGTTGCGATAATATAAGGAAACTTAATGTAACCATATTTCATAGCAGTATAAAATAAAATTGTATAAAAATTAAAAATGAGAAATTGAATTATGTTCAAAGAAATCAATTTTGTTTACACTTAACTTCAAGATCTAGATAAATATCAATATCTATGACAAATCAATACAATGCTAGAATAATAATAATAATTATCTAGAAGCTAAATACACGTGTACTTTTTCAATCAATTTTCACGAAAATCGTGTTAATTTTATTCCTTCGTGGTGAAACATACCACTCCGTAACGATACTTCACGATGCATCCTGTCTTAAAGGAAGTATTACAAAATCACTTCTGTTTCAACCTGGTGTGCAAGAAATTAATGACCTGCGTTATAATTTTCAAATCAAACCAAGATATCTTGGCGATAGCTTGTACGCTGTCGAATGTTACATCAAGAAGCAAAATTTCCAACTGGCATATCGCCAATTTACGATCACCAAAGGAATACATTTCTACATAAAGCTTGAAATCCGTAGCTCTCGAATAACCATGAGCATTATCAAAGACACGATCACGCTATTTCCACCAGGTATCGCGTAAAACTCTGGGAAGCAGAGACGATCAGAATCCTGTGAGTTTTCACTGGGCGAAACCTTTTATCGCACGTTTCCTTTCATCTTCTCGCTATTCCATCGTATCTTTGTTCGCCAACGTTTCCTTTTGTCCTTTCCGCGCCATTGTGTGTCACGCTTTCATTCCAATTCGAATCTTAGTCGTGCAGAAATTCAGCTCCCCCTCTCGCAAGCTCTATCCCTCTTTCTTTCTTTCTTTCTTTCTTTCTTTTTCGTTCCCTTCTCCCTCCCCACTTCTCTCACTGGCTTCTTTCTTTCTTTTCGTTTTGCCTCTAAAACGGTATGTAGGCGTAGTATAGTCGCGTGGCTTAGAATAGCAGCCGTTCCTCTTTTCGTTGCACGCGGGGAAACAATAGAAATGCAAAAGGTCTGGCTGTGGCTCGATGCATAAAGGAGGTCGCTGGTAGTTACAATGCACTTATCTACTACCGTAAGGATATTCACCCGGAAGCACATATCTATATTTATCGACGGCTATCCTTCGATTATTCTGCCGTGCCGACAGAAGTTGCGATCGACACGCGAAATTGTGTACAATTACTTTATAATACAATAATTGGCATTAAAGTATTATGTAAAAATATTCACGGTTATCGATATTCTTCGATTATTCTGTCGTGTCGTAGTTGCAATTAACAGATAAAATAGTTAATCATTTTCTCTTATGCAACCATTTCTTTACGAAGGAATTATCAAAGAATTATTAAAAAAAATATACATCGTTATCGCAGTTCTATAAAATGAAATGAAATAGATTTAGCACGTAGATAAAGAAGCACGTAAGTGTCTGTATTTACTGATGATCATCGTTTGATTATTCTGTCACGTTGTAGTTACAATCGAACATATGAACTAGCCGGTAATTTTCTCTTACGTGATCATTTACACCACTTTAATTGACAATAAAAGAAAAATAGACATCGTTGCGATTTTAAAACATTTAATGAAATAAATTTTACAAGTAACCTTGCACCGTGATAAACAGAATGCAAATTTAATGACGCATAGATGTTCACGTATGCATTCTGATTATCCATTTCAATAACTAATTATACATCATTAACCTTTCATTAGGAAACTTATTCAAAATTAATTCGAATACTATGAATATAATTATACTACGTTTGTATTTATTCGAATACATGTGCAATATATACAAATTTACAGATATTAAAAAATATTTGAATATTCAATTATCCATTACGTTACCAAGTTTCAATATTCATTGACTGAAACCATTTTTAATATTTATTACATAATGAAGATTCTTTACGTCAATTATTTTTTTACCAAATATGCATTTGCAATAAATATCTTGTAACTTTTATACGCAGCATCAAATTGGTTTCAAATTTTATCAATAACCATAATGATTGTTTCCAATTATGGCATTCATTTCCAAGTTCTCTGTATAACACAGATAATATCTAGATGTTCAGACATTTTCATGTGAATAATTAAATTATTTCTCAAACGTACCAATCTTCCGCAATTAACAAGGAAATAACAATCTACCTTCTACTTTCTCTATAGCACAACATTCTTACAAAATTATTTCCAAACCACGAAACACACCGGATCGTTTACCAATTCAGAGTACCGTCACGAACGAAATCGTTAGCAGGGAACCGAACGATCGTTGCGAAATATCTCACTGATTCGCGAACGATGCAATCAGGCGACTCGTAATACTAGCGATGATGGTTTCGCCAGAAGAAAAATCGACACTGATTCTTCAGTCATTCACCCAGACCAGATTCAACCTGACCGAAACGATTATGCAATTTTCCACGAAGCTTTCTTTACAGCTTCGAATAACCGGCGCTATTTTCATCCCGTTCTGTATCCCGGCGTACGTAACTCTGGGCGGTAAACTGCGCGCCCTTTCGTGACTTAGATCCGGCCAGCTATAGAGTCTCTAAAGAGTATCGAGGCGAACATGTAAGCGGATATCTATAGACCAGCCGTGATATATATAGAAGAATGACCATTTCGGGGTTAATATCCTTGCGGTCGGTCGGCGTAATGCCAGCCGTAAAGTATTAACGATAAGAGCCGATTCGTAGCTAGGAACAGGTCACTTTCGCAAGGCAGCCATTGATCACATTTTCGAATATAGCATTCTATTGAATTACCGAATACAGTATTCGTTTCTTTCATAATTTATCACCGTTTTATATGATCTATCTATCGTATCTTATACGTTCTCTTGTATCTTGCAGATCGACGATCCGATTCACGTAATTTCCATCGAGGAACCATCTAGTGGATCCAGACAAAAACCGCCAGACTACGAGGCGGTCACGGACGCGCCACCTAGCTACGACGATGCCATCAAATTGAATCCTAGTCAACTACTTACGCCGAACAATAGCAGCACGTTGTCGTTGCCAACTGTACACAGCATGGTCCCTAGAACCGTGGAGATAGTCTCTAGGGACCCAACGCCGTCACCTCCGCCACCTTACGCAAGGTAAAATTAACACTAAAATTAACATTAACAGGTGAAATTAATGGCTTTGCTTCCTCTTCAATGAAACACGTTCGATCAATCTGATAACGTTAATGGATCCTCGGGTGGATAGGATATAAAAAGAACAGGTGTTTGACGTACTATTTCGTTCGTAAGTCATTCCCAAGAATTAGCTCGACCACGCTGTGGTGTGTAGAGTAGGGGTGAAACAAAGTCCGAGAATTTCATGCTACGGAGAACTATGACGTGATTTCACTTCTTGATTCGTTGTCAGTGATGCAATGGATTGCTTTACTAAACTTGTGCTGACGTCATGGTATAGTGTTAATGGTACTGTCTGCGGTAGAATTACTTAAATCCTTTTACGAGTTGTTCAAGGGGTAGTTTCCTCATCGTCTACGATTTTTTAATTCAAATAGCAAATTTAAGGTATAATTCAAGAAATGTTTTATCGTACGTATTTATATAGTCGTAGAATTTGACTATGCTTCTACTGAATATCGTGTAATTTTCAAGATTGGAAATTTTCTAAAAAGTTTAATAATAGAATTCAGCCCTTCGCTGTTTCTCTGTTCCTTTTGACGGTAAGGTTACAAATTTTAATTTTAAATTAATTATTCCGTTAGCTATATGAGTTGAAATGAAATCAAAACATTGATGCCGCAGTAAATGATTTATCAAAGAATATTAGATCTTAAATACAATTTCACCCTGTCGAGCTCTTTAAAGCATAATTTCACTCTGCCGGCTACCAATATGTTTTAAATCAATTCAAAGTGAAGTACACTCTATACCTAATTTCGTAATTTAATTTATTTTCATAAAATCTACCTTGGACTTTATATCTCGCATAGTTGTTAAATCCTCAATAGAGGGTTAAATTTTCATACTCGCGCGCACAATTTTCTACTTTATTATTCATGTAATTTTGTTAATTTACAAATCATTTTTCCTCATTCCAGGTGAAATATTTGACAGTACCACACATGATCGCAACAAAAGAGGCTTGCGAAGTGCTGGAGATCCAGCGTACACCAGCTGAGTACGAGAACACAAAGAGGGGTGCAAACCACTCGTAGCTGTCACAGCACACCGTCAAGAATGCTAGTGACAGTGCGGTCGAAGAACTATTTACGACGAACACCTCGTCGTAGGCACTGGATCTCGTTTAAGTAGACTAAAGATATTTGTGTTCAAAAAAGAATCAAACGGACAGTCCTCCAGACGGGACCCCGCTTTTATCACTGAATCAACCTTAACGACACGATCGAAGCTAGGATTGAAGACAGAGCCGTACCGCGTTTCGTTGTTATGTTTGATCGATGGATGCTACGTATGAGAAACAGATGACGCGATTTTTTTTTCTTCTTCTTCTTTTTTTTTTCATTTGCGAGAACTTCAGAAACTTGAATGGAAGGATTGAAAAGAGTCAAAGGAGATTGTGAACATTGTGCCTTCCGCAAAGCGCCTCGTTAGACTCAAGCCCAAATGTTTGCACGAAATATTCATGACTCGATAGGCAGTTCCAGAACTGTCGAAACTGTCAAGTGGACTTGCCGATAAAACCCGTACGAGTTGTCGATTTGACCTGGCTAGTTTGGAGCAAATCTAAAATAGCAAATATGAATCGTCGATAGCTCGATAAGCTTCGTGCATTTATACGTTATTCTATCTGTACGCAATTTACGTGTCCCTTGTTATTAAAAGAGGAGTAGCATTTGCTGAAGAAAATCGGCGAAACCTCTGGGAGACGCGAAGAAATCAAAGGAGAAACGTAGGAGTCCTTGAAAATGATTTCGGAAGTGGAAGCGTTCCGAATTTCATCGCTTAGACAATCTGTGCGGTTTCTTAGAGGAGAGTACGTTTGCTTGCCATATGATTTCGATGATTGTCATTTTTTACACCATGTACATACATACCACCATGCGAATCTCGTTCGCACGTCCATTTTATTGTGATATATTACGATGATGCAGGTATTATATGATACGACACTTGTGTCGCGTACGATCTTGCTTTGTGAAACAAGACTCTTTTTTTTATAATGAAAATGCAAAATATAATGATAGGCAACTTTTAAACACGAGTTTCTTTTCTATACCAAACCCTTGGTTAATGCAGCGCTTGGGCGTTTATATATAAATTGAAAATAAAAATTGCACAGAATGCATACGACATGAAAAAGTATACAAAATATTCAATATTTGATACGTAAAATAATTTTCTACCGAGATTCTATACTTTTCTAACTGTACTCAGAAATATAAATTTATGTAAAAAATTGCTGTCTAACGATCGATGGATAAAAATTTGTTCACAATTGTCTAGTTATACAAAAAAAATGTAATAAATATTACGTTTTCTTTTTGAAAGAAAAAAATGTCAAAGAAAAAAAATATTTGGCTAATAGGCAAGAAATTTTTTAAAGATTACGTTTTCTTCGAGATTTTAAGATTTACGTTTCCTTTTCCAAATTAAAAACGAAACTAAATTTCCTTCTTGCGTGAGAACTTTGTCTGCAAGGAATAAGCTCAAGATTCATCGATAAATACCCTTTATTCAATCGGAGTAACATTTATACTTACTTAAAGCATGTCATTGAACTTATATATTCGTACAACTTTATCAACGGCAACAATAATAATTGTAATAATGAGGAGAACGTAACGACAATAGTGGTAATAATGGTAATAATAGCAATAATATCGTCAGAATGGTAACCCGTCGGGAAGAACGAGCCTCGATACTGACCACGAACTCGTCCCACTCGTTTGCAAGTGTTACACTTCCCGGCCGTCTGTATTCGATTCGTGTTGAGCAAAAAAATAGATCTAATCACAGTGACGATGGTACTTATAATCGTAATGATAATGACAATGACAAGAATAATGATAACGTCGAAGATTAATCGTAATCGTCGTCCGACTATCGCTATATTTTTTTTTTTAATTTATTATTACTCTCACTACACGGTGTTTCGGTTAAAGTATATCCCTCTTCTCACAGTATCTTTCATCCCATCTGTCCACGAAATAGACGAATAATTGATTCTCCTGTGTTCTACCTCACAGATTCTGCCCTTTCTCTCTCTCTCTTTCTCTCACCCTCGTCATTTATGTACATTATGTCTCGTTCCACTGTGACGAAATGATCTCAGTCTGCAAAATAATAAGCGTCGCACGGGAAATATCTTCGCCTCCGTTTGGTCATCTTGCCTAGTTTCTCGAATCCTTCGTTTTAGATTAGTACCTCGCTCACACACCAAGTTACTTGGTAAACGTTAAAGACAATCTTTTCAACGTCGCCGTCTTCGTCTCGTTCATCTCGTATACCAGAGTCAATGCCAGAGAAACGGACCAGAAACGCTTGGTTTTTGCCGGTTCGACGACAAAGTATTGTCAGAAATTTGTTCTCGTTTCGTCGAGCCTTCGATCGTTAAGCGTTCAAGAGGCAGATAGTATTCTGTGTCGGTATTGCGATGCGCGCGGGAACGTTATCGATATTTACATGCTCGGGTTCCTCGTCGCGCTTCGCGATCCGTTAAAAAATACGCTAACTTACAACGTAGACGGATGCAAATGCGTCAACAAAAAAATAATAACAATTTACACAGACGCGATCGTACTATGCATACGTGTCTCTGTTTATTCTAATGAACTTCCCCAACAAAAGAAACGAACGCAGCACGTTTCAAAAGCTATTGCACAAAAGAACGAGTATATCCTTCGTCCCGACTCGGATCGATCGACGATTCACGACGAGCACGAGGATCAAGGATCGTCCTCGCGTTTCACGGGGCTCGTCGATCCTCGACGCGCCTTCAAACGTCTGGAAATTCGATAAGTACACCGTGTTTGCGATTGACATTTCGGCAATTAACAACCAGGCTCAGTGCGCACCCGGCGATCTCGTGTGTACATGCACCTGTTTTATTAGAAGTTTAAGGTTCCTCTCGCACAGAGTCTCATCTCATCAATCATCACACGCACAATTAGCGGCCAAGTGGATCAGTGATATACTTGCCAAACTCTCGTTATAATATTCATAATTTCTCTCTCTTTCTCTTTCTCACATTCTTTCGCTCTCTCTCTCTCTCTCTCTCTGTAGACTATGTACACACTATGGACAAAAGTGTTTCGCCGTTTCGTAGACTCGTTGATAATATAAATGCGTCGGTATACTCGTCGCTAGTTATTCTACATCAGACAGTAAGAGTAGTGGTAGCAATAATAATAATAATAATAATAATAATAATAATAATAATAATAATAATAATAATAATAATAATAATAATAATAATAAAAATAATAATAATAATAATAATAATAATAATAATAATAACGATAATAATAATAATAATGATAATAATAATAATAATAATAATAATAATAATAATAATAATAATAATAATAATAATAATGATTGGTTAGTTCTAGAAACAATCTCGGTGGTTGTAACAATGACGATAGTAATAATAATATCTAGCAGTAGTAAGTTACGTAATTTATAAGTTAGCCATCGATTCTTCACTTTTTTTTCCATTTTTCCATTTTAGCAGAAGCAGCATCGTTAGCGCGGTTCCACAATCTCGTTACATTTTTTATTTTTTTTTATTTTTTTACTTTCTCGTTACTTTTTGTATCTTTTTTAAACGTTTAATTGGCTTAACGGTTAGTTAACAGTCATGCACTGGTAAGAGCGATACGTTCTCTTCGATATACATCTAAGCTAGATCATCCGTGTCTTTTTTTCGCGCTTGTCCTTCATCGTTTCACATTTTTATCTTTACACAACTTAAGAGTAATAACCACATTAACGTTTCGGCCAAATAATATATATATATTTGTATATTTGTATATATATATATATATATTTCTCTGCCGTCTATTTACAATCACGATGACTGCGAGCCCTCGCCCTTAAACTCTTACGTGCTACGTGTTCATTATATACAAAAGATACCACTATGAGCAACGTCAATCCGCACGGTTCCGCGAGATCACACTGAATGATTATCAGATGATACCTTAGGTACCGTATTTTACAACATTTACTAACAGTCTATACAGTCGTCGTCGGCTTATGTCCAACATTCACCGTCATCGAAAGCACCGTTTTCCCTTTGGTATGCGAGCAGATCACTCGATAATTCGTAAGAAAGTCCTCCCGGTTCCCTCCATTTTCAGCACGAAGAGTCGTATCATGACACAATCTACCGTGTACCAGAGAAAGTCTTCCCCTCTGTTGCTCTGTTACTCGTTTACCGACACACGAGATTCATCGTTCGCGTTTTCTCATCGCACAGATTAGTCCGTCCAGTGTGGTAAACCGAACGCGAACCTCCGTGTCTCTGTTATCATCATATGTAGTTTCCCTTTTTGTCGTCACAACGAGAACGAAGTCACCGCGCGAAACGCGTCCGTGTCACGTTGTACCCGATCGTCGAGCTTTAAGGATGGTCTCAGATGGGTGTCGGTAGGACCGTGAAGTCCTGCAGCGCGGTTTTCACCGTCTCGTATATCGGCCGGTTCGTCTCGTCCGCGCAATAACCATCGGCGGTGCATAGTGTCTGCAGCTTCGTCAGGTAACTGTCGAAGTTCTCGTGGCCCATCTTCTCCTGCGGTCCGCCCGGGGCATTCGGTATTCGCACGTGCTCCAACAACGTGATCATGTTATCGCGCAGCGACTGATAGTACTCGGTCAGGTTGTTGTTTCGCTGGGTAATCGACGTTGTTTCCTGCGGAGAAGCGAGCCTTTTTTACGAAACATTCAGCTGAATAAATGTGCGCTTCATTTGATTTTATAAAGATATTAAAAGGGATCGATCTACTTGTAGCGAGATCGATAGACTGCTGATGATATAACAGAGAAATAATCACAATAACTAATCTACTAATTTTTGTAAATTGCTGTTTCGTAGATTCGTAGATTTTGTAGATGTTTTTATTCGAGAACGTTAAATATATATCCGCAATCCAGAGATCAATGCTGTCTACTAGGATTTTAAACTCGAATTTCGAAAACGAAAGGGAATCTGTCTAAGCAGCACAGATCTACGTTAACAACAAACGATATGAGAACTAATATGAGGGTTGAAATTTCCCAAAAAAATTTGTCCATAGCGAGTCCAATATATTATAATACTACACTTGTCTCGAATAGCATCATAAATAGAAATTTCAACCCAAAATTATATATCGCATTCTGCGTAACTAACTACCGGAAGTGCTTCTAGCATTCCTATCAGCACACGGTAATAATCGATTACCGACTGAGTACAAGCGTACTGACCTTTTCACCTTGCTTCAGCTGGTTCTCCATGGCGGTGATATCGGAGCGCAAGCGCAGCATCTGCGATTCGACCCGAGCGTTCTCTCTCTGGAGCTCCGTGATCTCGGCCTCCAGTTTGTAGAGATCCTCGGTCTGGCCACTGGCGGTACCGCTACAACTCGTGTTACCCTGACCCGTACCCACCGCACCCCCGTGAGCCGGACCACTGGTGTCCACTCCTGAAGATAGGACATACACGGTCCATTTTAACAGCCTGTCAAATGTCTGTTTTCCTTTTTTTTTTGTTTTTGTTTTGCTTTCTTTCTCTTATATAATTTTATTTACGCTTTTCCCGATTTCCAACAGCTTTCACCCTGATTCTCGAGACACCGATTCGATCGGTTATTTTAGTTAATGCAATTACTGGCTATCATAAATAACGAGACACCTATTGACATTCAATACGATTTCAACGCTTCTAATCTTTAGTTATTTCTTCCGTGTTGAACGTGATCAAAGAAATCTGTCATTTGTAGTAGCAAAATTGAAAATACGAAGTACCAGAGAAATTTATCAATCGCAATAGAAATTGCTGAACAGTAAAGTTCCAATTACAAAATACTCGACAAAGTAGAAGAGTTTTCTAATGATCATAGATGTTCCGATACTTATGGCTGGCAAGCAATGATCTAGGTCAACAGTCTCGAGGATGTAAGTTTAGTTAAAGAAAACCATCGGAAACCAAGAAGCCCGATAAAGTTCGATCAACCCAAAATCTTGACCGAAGCTCGTAAACAGAGCTCTGTTCACGCGAGTTTCGTACGAAAGCGAATCGATATTGCAGAGAAAAAATGTTACTAGTTAGATACGTAGTTCTTGACAAGTGTGCGGGGTTGATACAATAAAATGTGAAAAATGTGGCGAGAGCGTATATGTAAGTAGCGCCAGGAAAGCTTCGGACAGCGATTTGGGTTGGTCTGCGGTCGGGTTACATTGTTTCGTTCTTTTTTTTTCCTTGGTATTTTTTTCTTTTTTTTTTTTTTTTTGAGAAACAAGTGCATTATCACATCGCAGGCTCGTTTTATCGCACGACAATGATCGCTTGCTAGGCGGTACAAGTGTCTAGAAAGTGTCCCAAGTCGCTGCATGAGGATTTTGTCTGAAATATGGGAATCGGTACGGTTTCTTCTGCGAGTGGTTCGTGCTGAAGTGATGGAAAAAAACGAGAGCTCGTCTAGTTCGCAAACGTGACAATTTGTTCTCTCGATGAAATGAGTGACGCGTTTTAGCTCATTGACAGACGCACGAACCTGACAGGAGTGCCGCAGGAAAACAGAATGATCTGGGGACGATGTTGAGGTGATCAAAGGGTAGCGTGAGGTGCCATCATACCAGATAGAAGAAAAAAATGGGAGACACCGAGTGCTGGCCTTCTATTTTCTCAATGTGATTGTAATTTTTAAGTTACATTACAAACAGAATTGTAAATCGCTTGATCAACGCTGTTAATTGGTACAACGTTACTCTTATTATTTCTTTTATCGTTGCTGCCAACACTCGGACGTCATATCATAAAAAGTAAAATTACTGGTGTGTGGATCTTGTATGTAACACCGAAAACACATAGAAAACAAATGGCGAGTACGTCAGTCCCTTACCTTCAAAAGTAAATGTTCTCCTCAAAGCTCAATGACAGGAAAGGAGCTGATCGTGATCCCAGAATAAATCAGAATATATTATTTTTCATTATTATGACATACGGTTGCTTTCTTTCTTTTTTTTTTTTTTTTTGGTCTTTACATTTTCTCTTTTTTTTTGGTTTTTAGTTGTTTTGTTCTTGCACATAGTAACGTGGGAGATGGGATTTCACGGGGGGCCAAAATTCTTAATTGGAAGAAGCAAAGTGAACACAGTGGAAGTTTAGGTGCCCAGTTCAGGTGTTTTTCTTTTTTTCTTTTCTTTTTTCTTTTCATTTCCTTCTTATTTTTTTTGTCCTTTCGTCCTTGGTCAACAAATTCCGTGCGTCTTTGTTCTCTCGTGGAAGGATATATAAAAAGGAAACAAGAAACGAACGAAAAATATCTCGAAACACCTGGATACCAATTTCGAAGGGAAACAAAGGGGGAGCGAGAAAACATAACATTTAAGTTAGAAACGATCAAAAAAATAACTGAATATACGGGTAGATAGAAATGGGACAGGAAGAAGGACGAGGTTGTTTTTGTTGGTATGACAGCACATCATTGCGTGAAGAGTAGAGTATGGCATAGCATAGGATCAAGTATAAAGGTTGTATATGCACAAGTTTACAAATAAAGTTTTAGAAATTTCGTCACGGTTCTTTCTTTCTCTCTTTCTTTTTTTTTTTTTTTTTGCCACTGACTCGTCCAAAGTGCAACGATTCGCGCATTTAACGAATTACTAATTCCATACATTGTATCCTTTTCAAATATATGTCATCTGACGCGAAAGCCAATGAAACAGAAAATGAAGAAAAAGGAATTATATTGGACGAGTACGGCGCGAGAAAAGAATAAAAAAAGGCAAACTCGTAATGATCATGCCTACTCTTTCTGCTTCTGGCCACCGTGGCAGGCAATCACATGTCGCAACATTGAAGCTCGACGTGAATGAGATCTCACGAATTAACAATAATAAATTTCTCAATAATTGGTAATGTGTGTCAATTGCTACTGTCGACTCGTTCACGAGGAGCCAACCGATCTGATTTCCTTTCATTTTGCTCTTTTCTTTGTTTGTTTGTTTTTTTTTTTTTTATTCTTCGATTAATAACGATGCGCGTCGATAATCGAAGACATGAACGGCAGCTTGATCCTCACCGGTGATTCCTTTGCTGTACATGGTCGACATGTCCTCGAACTTTGGCTTCTTCACCGCGTGGCCAGCTATCGGACAACCTGACAGAGATCTGTGAGTGGAGAACGAGCCGTTTATGTGGCCGATCCCGTCGCAACCCGGCGTCGGGCAGTTCACACCTTCGAATTTCATCGCTGTCGCCGCGGCCACCGCTGCTTTGTGTTGTTCCACCGTGCCTCCCGATTCTAGTACACGCATTTTGTTCCTGTTTGCAATGGGGCAGCCCGATGCGCTGCAACAAGTCGTTGTTATCGCAATTACGGACATGTCGTTTAGTAGGATATTTTTCTGTTTACAGGGAATAAAAAAAGGAGGTGATTGTTATGTCTCTTCAGGGTGAAATATAGAAAGAGAGTCTTCTTGCAATTTGTAGTACGAATTGTGTAGAGTGTTCTGTAGAATTTCTTTTTTTTGTGGTGTAGGTATATCATTTGATAAATTTGTTTCTGTAATTACTAATAAAAGTAGCTAGGTTCCAGAAGAATAGAATTGATATTGTACTGAATAGAAAATGAAAGTACTTATCAACTGGTTATATCGAGAGCAAACATTTTTAGACATTCGAGTATTTAAATATTTTTTAACATTTTTCTCGATCAATTTCTGCGCGAACACTTTATGGAAGACACGAGATTATCTTGATTACTGCATGCTTTTAAAAATGTCCCGTACTTTTTCAGCCACTGCACTGTTTTTAAAAATTTCTTTTCAAAATTTTCTGATTCTTAATTAGTCTCGACTTGATGTGACAATAAAAATTTCTCCCATCTTAGCCATCTTAACCATTGCACTTTTAGAAAAAAATACTTCTCAGAAGGGTCTTCTAAGCCCTTAATTACAATATTTACTCTTCTTCTTCTTCTCCTTCTTGTTCCACAAAATACCGCGAGGAAAGCTTACCTGCGATGCGACAAGAATTTGCCAGTGGCATGGCCAGAGCCGTCGCAACCGGGGATTGGACATCTGTTGCCCGAAATGCCAACATCACCATTACCAACACCATATAATCCATCCACACAGTGTGAGAGAGCGAGCATGAAACGAGCGGAAACCGCTGGTTATTAGTCAGCGTCTTCGTCTTTGCGTTTAGGAAGCGGATGGGGTTTAAGGGACACCGCCGTCGAAAATGGGATGGGATGTACCTTTTCGGTCCGCCGGGGGATCTTAGCACGTGCAATGCGGTCAGCAAGATATCCACGTAGCTGCGTGCAACCACGTGGTGGACACAGTGAAAACGGCAAATTGGTATCGCGATTACGTGTAACGCAAGTTGCAGAGTTTGCAAGAGACTAGAAATCCCCTTCAAATTAATTCCATTCTACCTTTCTCCGCTAATTTCGATCAAATCTACGAGAGTCAATCGCGCTGATCTAGGGTTAGTTCCATGGCGGTTAATTCCTTCGATTTTCAAAGCGAAGACGAGTTATTAACCCTTCGATAAATAGCTGGTAAGTATATTTATCGCTTATCGCGTCGATCTGTACGCACAATGACTGTTAATATTCGATACTTCTATTATCATTCATAAAATAGCACAAAAGCCAATATAATTTTTTGACAACAATAAAAAGATATAAATTTTGTAATCATTTGCATTACGTTTATTTGTAATAGGTGGTAGACTATAGACAGGCATCGAAATTTAACGAACGATAGGTACACTTGCCAGACAGACATGTGAGAAAACTTTTGAAAAATCGTCGTATCAGAATTTTAGTATGGAAATTTGAAAATGAGATAGTCCATTGTACAAAGATTAGCTTGGAAATTTGCAATTTGCTTTAGTTTGAAGATATTCAGAAGACGGAGGGAGGAGGATTTTCTCTTTTCGAAGAGTTTAAGGATCGATAGAACGTCATCGATGACAAACCTTAGCGGTTCCGAGTCCTGACCGTCTCGAGGCTTGCTCTTCGGTTTGTTAGCCCGTGGACAACCGGACAAACTTCTGTGGGACGAGTAGTTGCCAGTCACGTGTCCGGAACCATCGCAACCTGGCGTGGGACACTTGAGCTCTTGAGAATGCGCTTGGATCTGCGAACGATCGGCACGCGGACAGCCGGACAAGCTACAAAAGGAAACAGAAATTCCAGCTGTTTTAAACTCGTTCCAGACGTACCATGACGATTTTCTGCGCTGCTCCCCACTTTTCCAAAGAACATTCGAATAAATAATCTGCTTTCATCTGATAAAGTGTCAAATAGAACGAGCAAGCAGCGCAGGAATCGCCATGGTCAGGATCACGAACGCACACCTCAGAAACATCCAACGATGGCTTCAGCAACACATCGCATGCAATTTACGCGACGTTGCCAAGAAGTCTCGGGTACTTACGTCCAAGCTACCAGGTACTAGTAAAACGATTTCAAAGAAGAACTCGATGAGTTTGACAAGATGTCGACGATCACGATCGTCGTTTTGTCTCAACGATTCAATTGCTCTCGTTAAAGCGAGATGTAAGAAAATTTCGCTCACCGAGATCATCTACACGGGCTGCTCACACATTCAATAATCGTTTCGTAAAAGGAGCAGCCTTCAGCGCGATTCACTGTGTCGGACGACTTGCCTTGCGTCCAGTTCGAACGAAGACATTGAACAGGAAGATTTCAGGCTCGTGTCGTGAAACGATACGTTCCCATTTCTCTCGCGAATGATGACATCGAATGATCGTATCGAGGCTCTTTTCCCATGGATTTATTGGGTGAATGGTGGACGCACAGTCGAAAACGGGCAATCAACGATTCATAATTATATATAGATAGATTATATATAATTATATATAGATGTATATACGATAGCATGCAAATGGCAACGCCGTGTTCCAGTTGGATCACTCATGAGGTGTCGCTCGTATCGATCGATCGCGTTTCTGATTCATATCAATACAAGGTTGGCCTTACTCTAGGAACACTGAAAGGGAGAGCAGGGAGCACACTCACACCTGACCCCAGTGAAACTCGTCAATTGCCAATTGTCTTTCTCTGCGTTTATGATCAAACGATTACAATTGAACAATCGTGCAACACGCTGCCGGACGCGGCGCACTCTCGTGATCTTTACAATTATCATTATCATCTCACTTTCTCTCGTTCTGTCTTTTCTTTTTTTTCACTTCTATCTCTTACGGTTCTGCTCTGACATGGTCATTGGCAACAGTTCGCTACGAAGCTGCCCACTCGAGGCTGGCGAAGCGGTTCTTAAACGAATTCGGGCGGGTTCGGTGATTGTACATATATATATATGTATATATATATATATATATATATATATATATATATATTATATATACTTAGAGATGCGTATATGAAAATGAATATCAATTAACAGTTAACAGTTCAAGACACAGACTTGGTGGAAGCATCGTATCATTGTACGAGCACGAAGCTGCTCATCAACCGGCGCGGCGATCGTCTTAATGATTTTGCCATCCCTTTTCGTAGGGGTCGGGTCGAAACAGGGAGCAAGTGGTGCTTCATTCAACACGAGACTCATCTACACACTTTGGTTAATAATAATAATATCGTAACGCAACTGAGGGTGGAGGGCTTACGTACGTGAAAAAAAAGGTACACAAAGAGAAAATATATCGGGGAAAGAAGAAAAAGATAGAACAGACCGTGGAACGTGACAAATGTAAGAAAAGAAAAGAAAAGAAAAAAAAGGAAATAAAAAAATGAATTGTAAGAGTAGCTATTTATATCAATCGGGTGTGTAACACGTATAATAGAGTAACAACAATATCGATTTGGGAGTATCAAGACCGGTTTAGCGAGGGAATTAAGGGGTGAAAGGGATATTCTAAATAAAAATGATATAGTGTCACAAAACACTTAAGAAGCCACTACGCCACGGACCACCAATATGCATCGATGCAAAAAAACCCATCCATGTAATTCTCGCATATTTCGTGAATGATCGTTCTGAACGTGTCTCAATGATCGTGTTCGATGTGTGTGACTCTACGTCGTTCGTGTCTTTTATGGTCTTTTGAATGGGAGTATTCAAGAGTATTGTGTTGTACAAGGAATCGAGCTACTGTCAAGGAACTTTTTTTTTTTTTTACTTTGGACCGACTCAACCAGGAGAATATAACCAGAGGAATATAAATCGTGTAACAAACTTCCAATATGTATGAATATGTGTGAGTGTTCGTGAGATGTATGTACGTGTGTATGATATGTCGAGCGTGCGTGCGTGCGTGCTGCATCGCTATATCAATATATAAATTATACATAATCGGATGTCAAATGTCGAATTGTAAAATGTCAATGTCAATGTCAATGCTGCCTTGCCTTCTGTGGGTAGCGTAGTTTCCCGAGACATGACCCATGCCATCACAGGACGACGTGGGGCACTGTATCAGCTCCTTGCCATCGCGACCACGAGGGGTGGGCCGAGGCGCGAAATTCAATCGCCTCATATTCATACTGCACCGAACAACATCAACACGATAAGACACACTGAACGCGATTGTTCGTCTCTCGTATGCCTGCACCTAATATAGATATTCTTTCGTACGCGTAATCGCTCGCTACATTGTACGTAAGTGAATGGCGGCGTACGATTCCATATCGAATCGTTAACACTATAACGACAGTAACGTTGATCGGAGGCTAGCAGGTTCTACTAAGAATTTATAAAGCGTAATTTTTCATTGCATGTAAAAGAACGATCTGTAAAAATTGAACTATGAATCTGTAAAAATTGAAAAGGTGAAAGTACTAAAATATGTAGAGATAAATGAATACGAACGGAGACACGTGTTTCAACTTATTACAACTGGACTGCGTAATTTTATACAATTAATATTCAAAGCAGAATACGAATGTTTCCCTCTGCGTTCTATTGTTTTTAACAACATTTTGTAAAAATACACAAAAATCTGCAATCTCGTTGTAACACATTTTTCGACGGTATCGAAAACACCGAACATCACGCGATCACCAGCGTCAGTGGTTGTTATAGTGCTAACGGGGAACACGTCCGAGGGCTTCGACAGAAAAGTGAAAAATATATCCATCATTTTCCATCAAAGGAGACGACACAGAAACACCTTGAAATAAAGATATCGTTGCTTTCCCTCTGAGCCCCATCGAGTTCATTTTCGCGAGATCCAATGAAAATTTCGCACGTCTAACAACGAAAATAAAGAACGATAGAGAGTATTTAATTTCGAACAACGTCGCTCCGGACATCCAGGGTACGAGCGTGGCCGGAACGCAATCGCCGCGGCGTCGTTACAGAGCTGGGATAGCAAACCGGAAAGTTTTATTGCGCTTCGCAACTTTTCCTTCTCGGCCAGGGCGAGAGGTGGAGGTTGCGCCGGTGCACGGACAGTCGGGCGTGATAGCGACATATGAGAGAGAGGAAAAAAAAATAACGCGGCAAAGTTCGGCAGCCGGTCGGTGGAGAAAAAGCCTGGAAGAGGCGCGGCAACAGCAGGAGGAGCAGGAGGCGGAAGGAATATAGCCAGAGCACGAGAGAGCGGTTTGCTTCTGCTTTTTCCTCTCGTCTCCTCGTAGTCTCGTAGATGAACGCGAAACTACCGCCGGGCTATGAGAAGCCTCGAAAACCTCGATGGCCCTTGAGTAGCCGCGATATTGCCGGCCAACCGAGCCGACGGATGCGGACTTGAGTGCAATTCACCGGTACGCCCTCCGTATGCTCTGCCTTCTGTATTTTCCCAGCCTCCGTCTAACTACCAACTAACTTCTCTGTCTTCGTGCCCGAACAATAAGTCGCGTTGTCGTTGTTCGTTCGTCTCTTTCGTTCGAATTGCGAATCGACCGAACAGGGGATTAATTTACGAAGGTTTATTTATGGGGAAGAATGAGGAGAACACGTCTTGGAACGTCGTGGAATTTATTTTCTTATTGCCTCGCATGAAGCGGACGGCGAGTCCATTTGACGGGATTAAGCTCGATAAGGTGATACGATTAGAGTTTAATGAAAATCGAAACTGAAAGTGAGTGGTGCTTCTTGTCTATTCGATCGTGAATTCTTTCTTTGTCGTTGAAAAGAATGAATCTCTTGAGACGGTCAATTCTAGAATTTTACTCTAAAAAGATATGTACGTAATATGATGTTAATAATTGACAACAGAATTGAAGTATTAACAGTTCTAGAAGTAGTATCTTTCATAAAACAATGAATGTTACAAAATATTACATTGTGTCTGAAACTGTCCCAAAAATTTCAACTGCGCGTGAGAATATTTTTAAAAAACTATGATGATAAATTCCTTTTCTTTCTATTAGAAGAAAATAGAATCTATAGATACTATTATGCAGTTCAATTTAATTCGCCACATGTGTCCTATTATTTTCTTAAAATTTGTCTTCAAAGTCGAATGTCCCCACTACGGCAATATTTTTCTACGTGCATTACTTTGATGATCAAATTCAACTACTTGATAGTGGAAAATATACCGATCTCAACAGACTCGAGTCCCAAAGACTTCAATTTAATTTTCCAATTTCTTTCATTTTTATCCTTCATCTACTACGATTTACGATGTACCAAGAAGCTATGCGTTACCACGGTAAGCGGGAACATTCTCGAAGAATCTGGACGAACGTTGTCAAACGGGGACATTAACGGAATTCCGGTGTATGGGCGGAGATTAGAAAAGAGAGGAAACCAGTTTTGCCCGAGGTATCCGAGGTGCATTTCAAGGGTCTAACCTCGATGGGACGACGCGGGTCTCGCCCCATAATCCAGTGCGGTGGCAACTGATTATACCCCACCTCCTCTTTCAACCTTATCCACCCTCGGCAGCTCACCGCCACCTCCCACCCTCTGCAGCAACCTCTCGTTCCACCTCCTTCTCTCCTTACGCGGCGAACAGCGCCTCCTCCACCATACCGCCGGAGCTTTACGTCAATTAGAATAAGGTTGGCACTTTCGGTACGAAGAGTAATTACTTTAATTAACAAAATGGAGGTAGGTATGCGCGACCTCCGCCTCCCTCTGCGCCGTCGTTGGCCGCCAACCGCCGCCAACCGCCGCCAACCGATCTCGCCTCCCCGTGCATTTTCAGCCGCGAATATACGCGCGCTACATTCTCGCGAGAGAGATTCGCGCGACCCTTTCCGCAAGGCAAGTACCAAAATCTGCGATGCTCGCATGCACGATTATTTGACACGTGGACGTTTCGTCCGGCTCATTGGACAACTCTGATACCATCGGAATGGAACGTTTCTGTTTGTTCGTTGCACGTCTGGCCACGCGCCGTCTCGTTCTACTGAACGAGACCGTTCTACTTTCACGACGATCATGGGTAGGGGGAGCTTTTTGAGTATTTGATTTTCATCATATCGCGTGTAGACTGATTCGTAGAATTGCTCAGAGTTTCAATTCAGTTATAATAATGAGGAAAGATGAATAAATTTTCAAAGTGAAAATCAAATAGAATAGAATAGAAATTGGAAATTCGTGAAAGCTAAAATTAGAAAACGTAGAGTTTCGTTAATTTCAAATGTTCACCTTATTGATTTTATAATTTCCCCGATATGCTGATTTTATTGTCTTTAAAATTCATAGGCAAAGTCAATTAGAATGGAAATGAAAAATCTTCTAAAAATTAAGATTACAAATTATAGAGTTTCACTAATTTCATTGATATACTCCTCAGTTGTGTCCCTATTTTAATTTTAATTTGACAAAAGTAAGGTAATTCATTAATCAGACTACGCTACTAATATTGAATGATTCCCATATTGAATGATCTCTGAATTGTGTTTCCGATGAACCAGAAACGTCATATGTCTTTTCACGATCGCGGAATTATGCTTAAAGGAAAATAGATTGTCGAGTTCCTTACCTATCGTCTTTACCCGTTGGTTTATCGAGAGGTCCGACTGTGTGCTGCGGAGGTGGCATACTATAACAGGGTGTCGGCGTATAGCCAGCTGGGATTTGGTAACCGGAAGTCACGGGACCTCCGGGATAAGTTCCACCGCAATTATAGCCTGCAGTGGGGTAAGGAGTGTACGTGTTCCCAGGATATTCCGGTTGAACGCCTGTCATTCCGTATCCTGGGTGTGGGCTCATCGGTCCGTAACCTGAGAAATAAAAATACTTACACTGTAGCATTATTGAATAAAAATTGTAACAAAATTTCACAAAAATATCGGAAATTGTATATTAAAATATTTTCAAAAGATCAACATTAATGGAATCAAAGATTTCTATTATGATGTCTATAGCCTGAAAGTGATCTTGATGATCAATGATTTGACAAGTTATTTGATGAAATAATTCGATAAATATGAAATTTGATAGATACAAATATCTCTATAGTATTCTAGTGTCATTCGATAATAAAAATTTCGAAATAGAAAAATCCTACTGTGAACACGAAATTGATATTCAATTAGTTCTCCACATATTTACCATCCTTTATTCACTTTTCGATACATATACATATATTGAAACTTGGCAATGTTTTATCAAAATCACTCGAATACTTGTTAAACTTGTCGTTCAAATATCTATTATATCAACGGATATTCTGCGAAAACGTAGAACAAAGAAACGCGGAGTGGGCTGAAAACTGGATCGACGCGAGTGTCGGATGTACACGTGTGCGGATGCAACCCTACGCGTTTGACGAGGCAGAGCGTACAGCGAGTTTCAATTTTATGAAGGTCCAGCGTAATCCTCTTGGCCATCAACGAGATCCAATAACGAATTAAGCGAAGAAGCCTTTCTTTCGCTCACTTTCGAGAATGGAAGAAACTTACCATTGGCGCAGCAATGAGAAACGGGAACAACAGAAACCAAAAGGAAAAAAGAGGGAATACGACGAAAAAAAGAAAGAAAGAAAGAAATAGGAGCAAAAAAAGGAAGAAGCAATCGAAAACGGGCTGGACAAAGGTTCGGGTGGCGCAAAGGTCGCAGAGGACCGACGCGTCGCTTGATTAACCGTTGTAAAATCTACGCGTTTATTTACCGGCAAGAATTCATTTCGTCTGCAGTGCAAATAGCCGACGGACGAGGAGAGCCGGTGTACGGGCGACGGTGGACGTCGCGCGAACACGACGACGCCGAACGAACGAACGAACGAACCCGACATGCCGGCTGTGTGCTCGAATGTTTCAATTTCAATAACTACTCCCCAGCGTCAGAGTCCGCACAATATTGGCCGTGCCGGACTTTTGCCGGCTACGTGTACGCGAAATATTGATAATTAACAATGGTCGTGTACCGCCACAGGGAGGTGGGTCCGGTAGGAAGGGTGCCGGTTTGGTGCACATCCACGCCACGGCGAGAGAGGATGAGAGAAAGAAGAAAAGGATGGAGTATACCAGAGCGAAAAAGAGAGTGAGAGAAAGACAGAGAGATAGAGAGAGAGAAAGAGAGAGAGAAAGCGAAAGAGAGTGTGTGTATAGGAGAAACGACGACAGGGACGAAGAGAATGGGCTGCTGTAGGTTTGGAATGCCAAGGCACAGAGAGACCGAGGAAAATGAGAGTCGGGGCCATAGGTGCCTATTATGGCAGTCATGTACTGTTCTGGCGAATTTTTATTCGACGGTTGTAACCGCGTATCGCTCTCTCGTTCCGCTCCTCTCCCAACCGACCCCCCGAGGGCGTCGAGCTCTTTGTTCTTTTCCGTATCCCTCGTCCATGGATCTCCTCGCTGCAACCCCCGGTATCGCTCGCCCGTTACACGTGGCCGATGAAGCGTCAAGCTGATGTACGTCGTGTATTTTCGTCAAGTATATGCTTGTCGAAATTTAGAAAGCCAAAGAGGAAAATGTCTAAGTTGGACCATACAGTTGGTGTTATCGTGTATACGTCGCGGCACTTGTTCTGGATAATTTGTCTCTGGTTAGCGTAACGGCTTCCGTTGCTACACGACGCTGCGTATTCACGGGCGGGCGAACTTGCAGGGACGAGCCCAATTAGATTTTCTTTTCAATCGATCGCGCCGTGGTTCGAGTTTTTAGCGTGCGACGTGAAATACCGATGGTCAAAAGCTTCCAAGTATTTGTTATTTTTAACATTTAAAGAATCGGTCAAAAATTGCCAAATTTCTTCTTAAAAAAAAAAATTACAAAATTTGTTACTTATCTCTGACAATAGATGAAATCAAAAATTATCAGAGTTACACCAAATCCCTTCTTAAAAACTTTCAGGAAAAGAAAAACTTTCAGTGAAAGTTTTCAGCGAAATTCCAATTTCTAAGTCTTCAATTATATCTTCAAAACGACCATTAACGACAGATAAAATAGAGACGGAGGATAAAATCGACTTGTGGTAAAGCGGGTCATAAAGCGTTTTCGGATGATCGATGACGAACTGTCTGACAAGTTAAGTGATAAACAGTGATAGCTCACCAGTGGGATCGCGGTAAGCATCCATGTAGTGAGAACCCCCGCTGTCGGGGGTGCTTTCGCGACTGTACGCCGTGACGTGCACACCGGGTGGCGGGAAGCCTGGTACAGGCCTGATTCCAGGACCCCCGCTGAAATTGACCGGCTCGTTTGCCGTCGAGAAGTCCACAGGCTCGGTTTGTTCCTCGATTGGTCTGGGCGCTGGGAAACCAGGTCCAACGGGAACCGCCACAGCTTCTCCGTGGCCGGTCGGATATTGGGGACTTGGCGCGCCGCTATAATCAGATGAAGATGATGTACGATTTAATATCTCTCCCTTTCGTTTCATTCTCGTTGCGTTAGAAGGAAGGCATTCGTCGGATTAAAATAATTGCGCAGCACTTTCGGGAAAATGGAATTTTTACATTTTATTTATGTATTTTACTTCTTTGTACTTTTTTGTGATGAGTTTCTCGTGCATCGTAGATTCATGTGAAGCTATTTCAGCGGAGATAAGTCGCGGACTACGTTTAAACTTTCAAACTGTGCTTTAAATATTTTTTCTCGTAAGTATCATAATTTTCAAACACCTTTTCTTATGTCCAAAATTACATCATTTTACATGTACTAAGACGATCGACAGCGATCCATTCTTTATTATTAATTCAATTTTGACCAAAATGTGCCATAGATCCTCATTCACAGTGAAGATTAACTTCAATTTCAAGATTGATTTAAAGAAGTAAAGTCAATGATAATTACCTGTGGAGCCTATTGACGCTGAGATCGAGGGTCTGTCCTTGGGGACTGGGAACCTGAGGACTTGCAGTCAAGTGCGGGCTTGCTGCAGCCTGAGGGCTGCCACCTACTGTTTGACCACCGCCATACTGAGGGCTAAGACTGTTGGAACCATAAGGCGGTGCCTGCAATGAATATCATCGCATTTTTTTAAAGAATTTATCAAATTGATGACTGAGATTTCCTAACGTTTAGATAAACGTTTCTACCTGTGGGCTTGTTGATGTGACGCTAGAGGTTGACAAGTCCATCACTGAGCCACCTGGAGAGGTTGGAGGGCCACCAGGCTTCTGCATTTGCTGAACTTGCGCTACTGTGACGCATTTTACTGTAACGATAAAAGTAATCAAAACAGTTATGAAGCACTTCTTCATAAATAACTTCTATCATTACGTGGAAAACTTTAATAAAATTAAACAACCACTACCATTAATTTCGATTCAATAAAAAATTGCTCACATTGCAGACCAATTGTTAAAGATCGTTATAATAATCTTATTATAAATTCTAAATCTTCTTATAATATATAATGTAGTAAGTCATATATATCTTGTTATAAATCATAATAAACAACGAAACACACCATCCTCAGTCTTCATCATCCCAGCAGCCGTAGCAGCGGCCATCGCCATCTGGTGTTGTTGCGCAGCGGCCGCAGCTTCCTGATGGTACACCCGTTCCTGCTCCTCGGGCGTCATTCCAGTTTGCCCCAGGTAATACATATTCGTCCTTGAATGCAACTGTTGCTGCTGTTGTTGCTGCTGTTGTTGTTGTTGTTGCTGTTGCTGTTGCTGCTGAGACTGAATCGGCGCACAACTCTGCGTGTCATATCTTTCGTAAGCTGACGTAGTGCCAGGATCGTACGGTCGATGATTCGCCGCACTGGCCACCGCGTTCTCATATCCTCTCGCGTTTGCGATCTCGTTGGAATAAGTGACAACTGGTCTGGCTATGTTACTTGCTCCAGGGTGCATGTAGGCTCTCGCGTGTTCCGCCGATCTGTGATGATAAAGTTCCTCGCTGGTGGTGGCCGCAGCAGCAGCCGCCGCCGCTGCGGCCATCATGGCTGATGGCTCGTACGGAGATCTCTGCGACATCTGATGGCTCATCCTAGTGTCCTCGACCATTGGCATCGGATAAGCGACCGTGGGCTGCATAGGCAGCACGTGATGCGTCGGATGTTGACTTGGATGATGTATCGTAGCGCCGATGGATCCCCTGGATCCCATCGCGTCCATCGATGACATGGACGAAGAGTTCGAGTCTTGATTCATGTAGGAGTCGTAGGTTGGTCGCACAGTGGGTGGCGGAGGCGGTGGCGGCGAGTTAACTCGACAGGAGGCAGTCTCTTCCGTTTTCGGTACCAGCAAATCGGTGGTGTTTTGACCTCTTGTTGAAAGAGTGTTGCAGCAACTGCTGCTTGGCGTCATATTCTCGGTTTTAGGGACCACCTTGGTCGTACGGGACGAGGGATTCTCCTCCGGTGTTTTCGGAGGTTTTACGTTGATCCCCGTGCTCTTCGTTGTAGAGTAGTAGTCGTAGGTCAGGCTGCTTAACACCGGTTTCGTGTCCTGCGCCGTGGACCCGTACTGGGAATAGCTCTTGCTATCCATCGACGGTGGCAACAGGTTCGTGCTGATGTATTCTGGAGGTATTCCGGACACTGTCGCGAAAATATAATAATTACCATGTATTGCACTTTCGACTGGTTGGTTACATCGTGAACGGAGAAAATTCACTGATATCTTTGCTTGGCCATGCTTACTTTTCAATTAATACGCTATGAACGGAAAAGTGAAATGAAATTTTTAAACGAAAGTTTGCAAGTAACAGGCCGAGTGAAAGTGTTATACGAGAGTGTTAAAGATCATTATACAGATTATGCTCAGAACCAACGCTGCGCAAGCATTTTTTATTAAAACTTTCTTCGAACTTTGCAATTACTCACGCTATCTTTTTCATATTAAATAAATTTATAAAATTTCTCTCATGACATATTGAATACCAACAACAAGATTAGAAACATTAGAAAGAATAAGAAAGTTAATAGCTTCGTGATAAAGTAGAGATTAACCAATTTTATATCTAAAAAATTCAAATGATTTACAGTCTCGAATAATAAAACTATTCAGCGACAATCCTTGATAAAACAACGTTATGTATCCTCAAAGGAAACACAGAAATGGACCTCTCGAGAACTATCGTGAAACAATTGGAGAGATTCGTTTCGCAACGTCTCGAAGCTTCTAAGCCCCGATTTTCACGGGGGGCGGCTCGACCCGTGGATTTTCTCTCCTTGGAGCGAATTCCAGGCACGTTGTAGAGTCGCTGCGCCGCCTTACCTTGAGCCTTGTGTCGTGCCTCGCGTGCAGCCTGCTTATTGGCCGCAGCAATGGGACATCCGGACAGGCTCCTGTGCGTGTTCCGATTCGAGCTGACATGGCCACGGCCGTTGCAACCAGGTGTCGGGCATTTCAAAATAGTCTCATGCATCGCCAGAACTGTAGGGAACCCAGAGACACGTGGCGTGGTTATAGAACGCTGCCATTTTCCGCTCGACAATTTTTTTCTTAACATCGAGTTACACGCGCATCAATTGCTAGACCACACACACGCGTACACGTACACCAAGATACGATCGGTAGAATCGAACCAACTCGTGAACTTCAGCTCGATTCTTTCTTATGCGTTGAGTATAATCATTATATTTGTTGGCAACACGGTTCGTTTTTTTTCTTTCCTTTTCCCGATACATTTCTATCGCGTCGGTTTTAAATCGATCGTTACACACGGCGTTGATGTTGTGTATAGTATACAGAGAAAGACAGAGGAGAGAACAAAAATCAGAGGAACAAAAATAATGAGAGAAAGAGAGAGAGAGAGAGAGAGAGAAAGATAGGGTACACAACGTCACGGGATGAAATAAATCAAATGTGTAATAGTACAATTAAGTATACCGAGCGGGTAGAGAGAAACTCAAGTAAAGACATAATCGAGTGACAAAATTATAAAAGACAACAACTTGCGATTCGTGTGTAGATCGATGGATGTAGATCACGTGGTCGTGTGTTTCGTATCGGGGATAATTGGTCTCTCGTGTAACAGACATCGTGCACCGAGCAGACGCGTTTGAAATGATCGCAGGGAAAATTCATTCGGTAAATTATTCGACGTTCGATAAATTCTTGAAAACGGAACGTGAATATTCAAAAAAATGTATATCTAAAAATGCAACTTTAAATATCAACTTCAAGCTTCCTCAATGAAAATTTACGCAATGAAATTCGTTTCAATCGTAATGCGAAGTTAATGCAGAAGTGATAAACATTCTTCGTGAGATGATAACAAGTTTGTCGATCTACGACGAATCAATGTTCTTTCGTCGCTTAACTTAGGATGAAACTTGTCGCGTGTCTTATGGGACCGGTCGACAAGTCTGATGGCTTGTCTGGTGAACCGTGTCACAAGAATGTGTCGATCGCCGTTTCTCAATTATACTCAATCGCACAAGATCCTCCGTTCGGATCCGGCGTGCTTGCACACGCATACCAGCTAGCCTTGCACCGCCCCCGTGTCTCGAGTTCTCCAGATAGTTCGTTGGTACGGCCAACATAACCAAGTTCATGTGTGGTGATAAATTCTCTACTATAATTAAAAACTACAAACAAAACGGTAAAAATCAAAACGGAAGTGAAACGCAATAAATAAAGCTCTCTACCCCGCAAAACGAAAAAGCACAAAGAATATAAAGACAGACACATATAAACACATATAAGACGGGCACGGGTTTCAACGAGTCCGTATACTTTCGTCTAATCGTTCGAAGCGGAGAGATTGAGTTATTATTCATTTCCCGCTGTTTGTCTCTTTCAATGAATAACAAATGACATCGTGTGTCGCGCGTAGACTTTTTTACTTTGATCGAACGAATTTCTCGTGAGATTGAAACGAAAAAAATGCGTCGAGTCGCGAAACTTTGTTCGAACAGTGATAGATTCGATCGCGTCGTATTAAAGATCGTCGGATCGATCTGAAAGAAACGTACTACCGCTACTGGGGAAAATAAATACGGCTGTTAACGATCGTTACAATCGCCACTCCTTTGCCTTGGCGGTCGCGTGAAAAAGGCAGTCTCGCAAAAAGAAGATGCATCTATGTAACTACGATAAGAGAAGTAAGAATAATGCTGCCGTAATTGGCGACTACTTACTCTCTGGCGTTAGTTTATCCTTTCGTGGACAACCGGATAGGCTGAAATCACAGTAGCGAATTATGAAGCACGGTGGTATAATACAAATATGTAGTTTTAAGTGAATTGGGAAAATACGAATAACGAATCTGAGATTGTCATTTGATTCTTCACGTTTCAATGTGATTTTTAATTCAAATCAATACTGCATGGATACTATCATTAACTTTTATGTCAATTCATACTTTTAGGAATATAATTAAAAAGATAAAATTGGATACTTTATATATTTCTTCAGTTCATGTGCATTCCATTGTGCACTATAAAAAAAACTATAAAATTTGAATGCACGAGATAATTCTTGATTCAGCCTACAATAATACATTAATGAAATTCTTTTTACAAAATCTATACTTGTGTAAAAGTACACTGCATGATGTATGTCCTTGAGAACTTCATCAAAAAATCGGAGTTCTAATTTGGCCAATTCGAGAATTTCGAAAAGAACTTTGCCTACAAATATGAAACGCATAGGCGATCGTGTCATATTCCGTGTTCAATGACGACCGGATAATATGTCGACTAAGTCTGCTAGTGTCAGTCCTATTTCACTTGCTCTTTCTGTCGTAGCGCGTAAGTGTCTAATCGACTAGGGTAAAGTGCAGAGCATAGGTTAATTACCGATAATTGCTTACCTGCGGTGGTGAGAGTAGAGTCCGGTCACGTGACCCTGCCCCGTGCAGCCTGGGGTCGGGCACTTGTTGCCCTCTGTAACAAATCAAACCATAGCGAATGGTCAGACTTCATATGGCCTGTCAACAACGCGCGGCGAGTACATTATTAACATCCAAGTCAAAATACGTTTTCTTTTTTAATTATCACGTACTAAAATAATTCAAGAAGCTAATACATTTAATTAAGAAAAAAAGAACAATCTAATGTAATGATTTCCAGACACGTGGAGGAACAATTTGATAAAGAAGATTGAATTCCTGCGAATGGAATTCACTTGAATTTCACCTGACCTAGGTAGACACGCTAGTGTGCATGTAAGTATATCATTATACAATGTTCAAAAAATTAATATACGAAAATGTAGGAAATTAAATTTCGAACAGTAGAATCTTTTACGCAGGATAATATTGGGCTAGAGTTGATCGACGATGATCAAAATCTAGTATATAGCCAAGGGATGGAAAGGGATGGAAGAAATGATTACGGTGAGTATACATTTCAGATAGCGTAGTATGTAATTTTCCTTCGTTATGTGAAAGGTCTTCATTAAATTGAATTTTCTGAGAAAGATCTGGCTAATGCATTTAGCATTGTAATTTTCTGAGCGAAAATCTAGCCAAAACCGAATAATATATCTGCGTCTTCGCTTTCTTTAATGTCATTTTGTCCGCTGAATTTTTCATGTGTCTCACTACTAGTACTTCTCTCATACCTAAACAATCGTCTATCTGTGCTTTCACAGTTTCAAAGATCATTGATACACGGCCAACGTCTCTGCAAATGAGCTAAAATGTCGATCCCATTGATGGGAAACGATCGAGTTTACAGTCTAAAAACCTCGAGCGATTGTTTCCGGCGTAATTGTCGCACGGTTGATGCACGGCTGTCAACGATAGAGCGTGTCGTTCCGATATACTCGGCCATTTCGAATCGATTGTATTGTGGCTCTTTAATTAATATCGATTACGGGC
The DNA here is from genome assembly GCA_032399595.1 of Tetragonula carbonaria. Classification (NCBI taxonomy): domain Eukaryota; kingdom Metazoa; phylum Arthropoda; class Insecta; order Hymenoptera; family Apidae; genus Tetragonula; species Tetragonula carbonaria. The sequence continues at coordinate 12,632,761 of JAUCRC010000003.1, forward strand.
CGAGTAATTGTAATATCGAACAAACTGAACAACACGGTGCATCGGTACCATCGGCCCATCGTTTTCCCAGCTGAATTTAATGACCGCGACAAGTACGTTTGATTGCGGATAAATTACGTGTCCATACGGTATGGAATGTCGAGTGAAATGACGGCCGAACCGTGACAGCCTCGCGATCCGATATACACGGTAAAGTATTGTTACTGCGGTTGGTTTTTGTAACGCGCGGACGTTCGACTCGCTCTTCGCCGGTCGAACGTTCACTTTCGCTTTGGCAATCGAACCAACCCCCTCAAGAGAATCAATATTTTAACGAGGAGGGGGGAGACACACCGGTGTGTTGACAGGACGCAGTCTTTTTGTAATAGAGAACATCTCCCTTGACACCGGTTTCACGATGATTCTTATTGTGTTGTGCCGGTGAATGCACGTTATTTGCTGTTCGTTGACGAAATAAATATTCGTTTCGTTTTAATCTCACTATCACTATCAGCTGACGATGTCGAACATCTTTCTTCGTATCGTATTTTTAAACTATTGTTACGTGGTGTCAGTACCGCTTGATGACAATAATTCATGTAGTTCTCGATTGATATCATTGGATCACAAAGGAGGATGATAATTTAGATTGAATTTGATTATTTGTATCATGTGCATTAGCATTACGTGTCGAAATACTGAAATTGAATTTACAATCTGACATTTCACATCCCATTTTCATGATATGAAAGAGATTTAATACACTTAGATTTCGTTAATTAATATGCATATGTTATACTAAATATGATGTGTGAGAATTTTTTGCAGCTATATTGTATATTGTTTACTTTGCACAATAAATTTTATTGACAATTCTTACTGCAATGCACAAAAAGAATATAAATTAATCTCTTATAGAAGGTATATTGTATCTAATACAACGTGATCCAAATAAATCTGAAATACGTGAAAAATATTAAAAATACACAATAACAGTCGAAAATAGAATTCTTGATAAATGTATCGACGGGTAAACACGAGAAAGAGTAAGAAACTCGACGACCGATATTCTTCGGGAACATTCACGATGGCGAATTCAATGAAAATTAACCATCGAATAGATGACAACTATGTCGGACATCGCGGTGTACGTTCATCCGGCACACTACTACAGAATACGTTTTATTTCCCCGTTTGCCGATATCCATGTATATTTCATATTCCTTACTCAGAGCGTTGAACCTATAAGCAAATAAACCAACGTTTATTGCTCGATCCCGATATATTTTAAGCTCCTCTAATTATTCTGCCTTCCAAGTTTAGCAAGAACGTACTGAACCATGCGCAAATATTTCTATGTCTAAGTTTCTTTTTCTTACGCTGGCAATAAAAACATAAACGTAATGAATATAAATATATTCTACTAACACATAAATACTATCTAATAAATATAAAATATTCCTAGAAAGTATAATAAACAAGTTTACTTGATATTAATAATATTTTTTAACACGTTACACTGTAGATGTAAAATATTTAAAATGTAATGTAAATTATTTCCAGAAGGATTAATAATAAATAAATCAATTCGGTTAATATTAATAAGCAATGACGAGTTTTGGGGGATAATTTAAGATGGTTTAAAGTGAAGATGACGCTTGAAAATTTCAACGGGAAACTTTAAATGAAAACGGACAGGCTGTGGCCAACTGTGGTACCTTGGATCTTATCGCGCGAGCTACGCATTTGCGAATAACCACCGGGATTTCTCTGTCCCGCATCTAAACCTCGAGGATTAGCACCACGTATATACTTACGACCCAAAACTTGCCCATGAAACGAGAGACAAGTGAGCTCGTGTTATTGTTGATCATCGTGAAATGAAAGCGTCAATCTCTTACGCATAACATCTTTGTACGATAAACCTACCGTACTATCGAACTATATACATATGTCGATAATTGACTAGACTGTAGATGTTAAACGAGAAATGGAATAGAGATTTATTTCACTCACTGGATATTATAACTATAGAGTGTTATGTTTCAGGTATTTTATTTACTTTTAAATATTATATGCATTTTGTGCTTCCTTGTAATTTTAAATTTCACAAGTAAAAAATTTTGGACTGCCAAAGTAAGTACATGAAATGTCTGAAGCTTTCTATAATTTTTTGTTTAATTTCATTGACAGAAATATAAATTTGCATCAACAGCTGCAGAGTTCGTTAACAGTAATTAATTAAGTAGAATTCCAATTTTACGCCAATCAATGGTCAATAAAATAAATAACCACGGCCAGTGAAATAAATCCAAAACACATACTTCCTTCAAGAAATTAATTCACCATGAAACGAACGATTATCGTTCGGCAAGAGCACGTCACATGGCGAAACTAATGTTCAGAGAACTTTGAGAAATTTTTTTCCTTCGTATTCTCCCCTCCTCGATTCTTACCGCTGTCACGAAATTGCATCGGGGGCATGCTCAAGCAACCTGTACCATCTGTCGTGTGCTGGCTGTAACTTAATGGCTGGTATGGTGCACGTCACGTATAATCGTGTTCGTGTTCTCAGGGTGACCTCGCGTGACCAGACAATTACAGGTTTCCAGTACGCTCTATGTAGTCCAGAAGTACCAATCGCTTAGGATGAGACCCCGTCTGCTACTTCGACCCTTTCGCTTCCAGCGCGATGTTGATTTTAACAACTTTTTCGCTGAATAATTCTTTTTTTACGGCGGCCGAGATGAGATTAATCGCGCGCGTCACGGTGACTTAGCCCCTTACCGATAAAGAATCATAATCCTAATAATCAGATGTCGCGATACGCGTAATGGGTTCCCTCTGAGCCATTGAGTTGGTTTTCTTCCTAGTTAACGCTCGTTCCACACCGTTAGACTTTCGCGGAGTTTACGTGCAATTTAGAATGTAAAATACAAGTGGAAGATCGTGTCATTCGATTAGTGAACTTTTTCTTTCTGCACGTGGTTGTTCCTGTGTATGGTTAACCTTTATACGATCAGATAAATCTATTGGAGTAACGTACCTATATATGTTATATAGTAGATTTTCACATTGTATCGTTCATCGAAATTTCATTTATCGATTATCAGTCGGTAATATGGTAATCAATTATCGGAACAAAGTTATTTCAAACCTCAACATACATTATTTTAGTTAGGTAAAGGAATCATAGTGTTTGGAATTCGATCGTTTAAAAATCTGATACACTTATCATTAATATAATTATATATTATATCATTAATATAATTATATTAATATAATTATATTATATTAATATATCAAACTGTTATTCATTAAAATTGCGATTATTATTGTACTTTGTCTACTAATACATTACTTCATTATTTTTTACCATGTAGTACTAGACTTATGATTATTATTTTATAAACGAATTTCACTGATACCGTGTCTACGTCTATTAATTCATCAAACTTAACTCATTTAACGATTTTTACCGATATCATTGGTACCGTTAATTCATCAAACGCCTCAAAATTTCATTGATATCTGCGATCACGTGACACGTTTGTCCATTTCATAAATGAGTTCACCACAATTTTCATCAAAGTGAAGTTCACCAAAATAAGATCGCAATTTCTATTGTACACGTATTAATTCATTTCGTCCCAAGCTACGAACAATTCCGCGTTTCTTAACCCGAAAAGCTTCGTTCATACGATAGGTGCGTTTGTCACGTTTGCTGGAGGGCTCGGAAAGGGATTCCGAAGGAACGAGCCTTAAGGGGAGGCCAGCTTTAGGTTAGTTGCTGGGGGTCTCCCATGGAGTGAGTACACTTTTATAAACTTTGTCGTGTACTAATCCTCCTTCGGTTCGGATCCCTCTAGCCAACTACACCCGACCCACGAAACAGCCGCCATGACGCCGAGAAACTTCATCAGGCCGTCATTTCGCGTTCGAGAAAGAGAGGGACCGAGTCGATCCCTGCTAAGACGCTAGCTTGGTCCACCTTCCTCCTAAATTGGATCACGATACGTGATGTTATTAGCGACATGCTTTATTCGCGAAAACCGGAGGAACGTGAAACGAAACGTGCTGGTGGTTTGTTGTGTCGAGAGAAGTTCCAGGCTAGTGGATATTAATGAGAAGAAAAATGTGTGTAGATCTCGCTTTTCGAATCGCGAACAGGACCGTTTTTCTTTTAATGTTCCACGGTTGGAACAGTGGAAACAGCGAAAATGAGAAAAATGTCTGCCGTTATGGAAATGATACGTAATTCGTATTCTTCTATATGTTGTCTGAGTATTTTAAATTGAGATATTTGGAAACATTTTACGAGATATAGAAATATTATTGACCAAGTCAATGATTTATTGCAAAATGAAGATATTATATTGTATTATTGAAGTATTTAATGTAAATTAAATATAAAGTAATAGTGGAAATAAATTAGTATCGGCTGTTTATTGACATTTTGATGTAAATTAGATATGAAGCAGTAGTAAAAATAAATTAATAGTAAAATAAATAGAATGTACATAATAAGGCAGCAGTTTGATCGCACTCTTTTCGAATTCAGAAATATAATGAATAAATTGTCGTCTGTGAATAGACATGTGCGGCTTGCTGCCAGCACTTCGACTTCAATAAGTAGAATTAGGCACATCAGTCAGACACAGCATTAGTTCACCATCGCTTCCAATAAAATCGATAAACTTCCCACCTGAATATTATAAAACCATCCCCGTTTGCTCGCATTTCATTACACTTATACTTATTTTTAAAAGGAATCTAAATCGTTGAGCCATTGAGGAACCATGACAATTCAGAGTTGAACTACTTAATATTGAAACCTTTAATTCATTTGAATTTTCATAAAATAATATGTTTCAAATTTTCATAATCCTTGACACAAACATACGTCTGCTCTTAAAATCTTGCAACTTTTAAAACTTTCTCCTAACTTTCTCTATTATAAACTATCAGCAAATTACTAATAATGACAGCACTTCAACAGATATGAGAAACGCACACTGTTAATGAAAATGTAACTAACAATTTCCTAGATCGGCAAAAGGAACGAAGGATTCCCGTGCTTTTTAATTAGCGCCAGGCTAAAAAAAAGAAAAAAAAGAAGAGAAAAGAAAAAACGACTAGAAGAGAGGTTGGTCGGCCGCCGGCGGGATTAATAAATTACCCGTAAGGTTTTAAAGCGGCTGGCCGGTGCCTAAGCTCCGGGTAGAAAAGGAAAGAAAGAAACGGCACCGAAGAGCGGTAACCGGGATAGAGAAGAAAAGAACGAAGGTGGGAGAGGGGGCGGCAGGGGGACAGATAATGGTTCCGGTCAACAAAATGAATACCGGCACGCGCTGTTCTTTCCGGATCTCTGAATAGACTTGTAACGAGTCGGTCAGCCAGAGACCACCTCTCCTCTTTTTTCCTCTTTCTCCGCCGTTCACCGCTATGGGATCCCGTGGCGGGATGGGCGAGAGGGTCAGAGAGAAAAGAGGAAAGAGCGGATCCAAGGGGTGCGAACGAGGACGAGCAGAGCGGGTAGCGAGGGTGAGGACCGTGGCCGAGTGTGTAATTGTGTTATTTTGTTGCCATTTCACGTGAGGGTCACCACGGGAGGTCCAGAGGTGTACATAAACACCAGGATTGTTTTATTCATTCGGTCCACTGCACGACGCGTGCCGAATTCTTTCTTTCTCCTCCCTTTCTCCTTGTTTTCTCTTCTCATTCCTCTTCTCTCTCTCTCTCCCTCTCTTTCTCTCTATCGTGTACACGCAGCGCTGAAATCGCGGATACCATATCGTCGGTTAAAAGAAAGTTGCGATTAAACGCGCGAACCGTGTTTTCATAATCAATCGATGAAGAGAAATGTCCAGGTGAGAGTGCGAATAAATAGACGTGCGTATGTTTATTTTAATCGCCCGATACTGAGCTGCCTCCGCAGGCTTTCTTTAATCGTCGAAGAAAGGTGTCGATAGAGGTAAGAACAGTGTCTTCCTAGCTGTCCATTAATAGGTGCGATATATCTTTACGAAGCTAAATATGCTAAATATGCATCGCGAGACAAGACAGGGCCGATATTTCTCGTGATATCGAGAAGCGTTTGATGGTGTAATTACATTGCAAGATGATGGTTTGACTTGGAACGGGATCTTAAAGGCCGAGTAGCCGAGGCAGCATGTAGAAGACGAAAGATTCTAAAAAAAGAGAACAGCCCAGGGAAACAATCACAAGATACGTATTTACACACGATGATGCGTGCGTGCGAGCGCGCACGGACGTAACGCGAGGGTAGAGCCCCTGCGCGGCGAGTAAAAGTCCTTTTTATGCGTGCGGTCGCAAAGGCAGCGTAAAATTGAGTTACAGGGCAGTTTATTTTTTTATTAGCCAGGCCAACCCTGCCTGCCGCGCGGTTTCAACGCGGAAAGGGTGGTTTTTGCGGCCGACGGATTTCCCGATAGCGGTTTTATGGCGTGTCAACACGCTCTTACGCCCGTGCACCGTGTGTGTCAGCGGTGTGTTGAATAAAAAAGAGAAAATATTTTAAAAAAACGAGAGAGAGAGAGAGAGAGAGCAGGAAGAGGAGGGACAGAGTGAAAGCCGAAGAGAGAAAGAAAAAATGAAAGAGACCAGAGAGAGAGAGAGAAAGAGAGAGAGGAAGGAGCGCAACATGCACGCGATTCTGTCGCTAAATCGAAAGGCTTTGGGAACGAGCGGCGCGAATGGCGATTAAAACTATAGGCTACGCCAGGGTTCGGCACGCCTGTACCGCCGTCACGGTTGTAAGTATGCGATTAATCGTGCCCACTTATCACGGCACCGCGTTTATTCGCCGAGATTTCCGTCGAGGTGGATTGTTCGGCTTATCTTCACCTACGGATCTTTTAATAATCGACCACACTCAGAAATTGACAGGTGCCGCTGAAACTCCTTCGACGTAAACATTCTGAGCGGCGTTCGAAGTTCTTGTTTGTATTATACAAATTTTTCGACGTGCATGATAATGTCATTGAACGTAATGAAATGGACCGATTAGACTACTGTAGTTTAAATAGTGTACGTATATCGTATAAAACTTACGACTTTTACAAAGTCCAAAGATAGAGATTGAAATTAAAAAGTCTCGATAGATATGAATGTTTCGTAAGATTGGTCTGCGACATATGGTTCTTATAATCTTTGATTCTATTGATAAACTTAATAAAATGATCGTTGTTCGTTGAACAACGATTTTTCATTGAACGAAATCAAATTTTCAGTTTCTAAATTCTAAAGAAGCGCGTTAAAAAGTTTATATGACGGTTTACTCGAAGAATTTTACCAGAATATTGAAATTTATGTTATTAAAATGTTCGAAACTTGTATTAACGTGATATTAATGTTCCTTCACATTACGACAAGTAACTGATACAGTTTATAAATACCGCAATTGATCTATCTAGGTCAATTTATAACGGGACACGAAATGACGATAATTGAATTTTTGAACTGCTCGCCTTCGCAGCTTCAGTTGGAGAAAACGCTAAGGGAATAATGAGGACAGGCAGTGGAGCCGCATGGTGGTAATAAGGTAGCGTGGCGTGGCTAGGATGCTAGTCACGTTTCTAGCTGCTGACAGCTGCGGCTTATACGTATGACGTGGTATCAACCCCAAATTTCCCCGTCTAGGCACATCGTGTCGTCGCTGCCCTAAGATCCTGGAATGCACTCGAACTCCCACCTGTCACACCGTGGAATGTCTCTCCGTTGGCGCAACGTTGAAATTTTCCCTGATTTTTTCTGTTTCCCCTCGTCACTGATCTTTCTCTCTTCCTTCTTTCAATCTTTTCATTTAGGTCTTCAGACAACTCCTATTCACTAAAGAATATTAATTAACTAAGATATTAACAACGAAATTTGTAATTAGTAGAACAATTTAATTCTGCATTCTTTTTTTTAAAGAGGAGTTTCTTTACAATAGTAATATTTTACACTGCGTTATTACAATCACAGACCATAATTTAATTTCTAATTCGGTGAAATAAATTTCTATTTGGATTTCATTTTCCAAACTTTATAAATCTGCAGTTATCGGCAGAAATATCGGCAGTTCAGTTATTACTTGTTCGGCGTAGTACGACAAGTACTACATTTTATTTTTTAAAACTAAAGCAGAATAAAATATTATTCGAGTTTGATATATAAAATATGGCAATATCAAAATTATTCACATTGAAATGTTTTCTAATTACATAGAACCCTTCAGTAGTCTTATTTCTGTAAAGTAAGTTCCCCCAGAGTAGAGGAACAATCAGAATACGTACGTAACTTCAGAAAAGCGAATGAGTTAAAAAAGAGAAAAAAGAAAGAGAGAAAGTAATTTGGAAATGATGGCGAGCACATGGCAACGTAAATTTCGAGTTATATAGCATATGATTCTAAAGGGCACGTGGTCGAATGAGTTTAATAGGTGCAAGTTTCTCCTACCGCATGCTGCTAGTCTTTACGATCATCGCGACGTTCCCGTGATCAAGCGAATAGTTTCGAAGCTGCGCCAAAGACGAAGACAAAGTGGCTGTAGCAGAGGATACGGAGAATAACTTTACTTTGAGAGACCTTGATTTCACCATTTGAGTCATCGCCCCTCGCTTCGTAATTATTGATTTTCCGTGCTACCCTAACTCCCCTAACTTCATAGAGAAAGCAAGAGAGAGTGTAACAGAGAGAGAGAGAGAGAGAGACTGACAGTAGGAGAAGAGTACCGTACGCGGGAGCGTCGAAAATGCCTTTTGTCCCCCTCTCGTACTGGATAACACACGGACGTTAAGCCTACTAGCACCATCGACATTTGCTTCATCAATGATTTCGCAAATTTCCTCGCCTTCGATCTATCCTAGTTCGTCAATGAGAATCGTCGCGATTAGAGAAAGCGGTTTCGAAACGTTGCTCGTATTTGCAGTCGTTAAAGTCTCGGCGGGACACGCGACTGCCTACCACCTATGGAAAAAGCCTTCGATCAAACGTAAGCTTCCAAAACATTCGAAACCATTGAAATCTTTCGTATCTGCAAATTCAATTAACTTCACTTTTTATACACATATATTTCAAACAAATGCAGTAGTATTTTCTGTCTCAAAAATTTCAATATTTATGAATACGTTTGATCAAATATTCTTTTTGCGAGGGATAGTAAGACAGAACTAATTTCATACTGTCACGAAATCCCCAAGTTCTTTCAAACGAATCCGCGAAGACAAGCATTCACCGCTCGTGCATATACAAAATTTCATTGACCGAACAATGTATTGAAACTCTCACCTCTGCTAAGACTGGACGGAGACATGGACATTCCCGGTCTGCTGCCATCAAAGGAAACAGTCCTTTCTGGCATTTTCATAACAGACTCTTGTTGACCAGTCGCAGTTCCCGATGTCGTATCGGCGCCAGTCGTCGGACTGGACGTGGTCGTACTGGTGGAAACTACGGTGATTGAAATACTGTTCGTCACATTGTTCCCGTTGTTGCCGTTGTTGCTGACCGGATTGGCAGTATTATTCGCGTTACCACTACCGTTGTTGCTTGTTGTTTTGCTAGCTACGTTGTTCGTACATGTCCCGTTGCTGTTGCTATTGATGCCGTTGCTGGTGCTGCCGTTGGTCGTGCTACAACTGCTAACAGCCGTCACACTGACCACTCCCTCTCTGGCTATGTCCTGAATCGCACTGGCTGCCCTCGATCCGATACCAGCTGGCTGCAGAATCGTATACTGTTTCGAGGAATCGGGACTGGTAACGGCAGGTAGGCCACCCGTTGGACTCTTGTTGCCTGTCATTGGATTTGCTGCCACCTCGTGCCTCGTCACGTGATGTACCTCCTCCTTCGACGATTTCAACTGCAGCAACGACACGGATGACGAGTGCTTGTCCTCCGTGGCAGTGGAGATTCCTGTAACAGGTTGCGGTGTCGGCATCGTTGGTCCTGGACCGGCAGTGGGGTAACCAACGAACGTAGCGGATGCTGGGTATGGTCCGATAGGTGGAATCGTCGTCGAAGCCACGGCTACTGCCGGTGCACCGCTGCCAGTCGCTTTCGCGTGGTCCGTGTTGGGTGGTCTGAACGCCGACGTGGCAGAGAACGGAGAATTCGACGAGGTGGAGGATGATGAGCTGGTGGTGGCGGCCGACGTAACCTTCATACCGTTCTCGTTGTACTGTCTGTGGTAGTTGGAATACAATTGGTGTTGGTGTTGCTGTTGCTGTCTGGAATTTTGCGACGATTGACCGTTCCGACACGTTCGATCCCTGTCCCTGTCGTTGAGCCTGTCCCTGTCAGCTTCGTCTTTCTCGGCAGCTGGGTCTGACATGTCGATCTCCAGTTCGTTGGACGAATCGTCGACAAGTTCGTTGAAGTCGGGTGGATCGTATCTGGAGTATTTGTCCGTCTGTCGACCTTGAGCGTCCATGTGCGTGCCGATCATACCTCTGTCGTTTCTATCTTTATTCGATAAGGACCTTACCGGCACTGGTCTGATTTTACCTGGTTCGTTCGGGTTGTTCACTTGGTTGTTCACTTGGTTGATGCCGCACTCGTTTTCCGTTTTTAACAAACTGTCCAAATCTTTTTTCACTTTGCTCGGGTGTTGTTGTTGCTTGATGTCTTGTTGCTTCAATAGTTGCTGGGATCTGCTGTTCCGATCTTGCTGGCCACGGAATGATATCACGTCTTTCAAGGAGCAACCTGCGTCGTTGCTGGTGGTTGAAGAAGTGGACATCGAAGAAGGCGACAATTTGGGATTGTCTTTCTTCTCCTCGAACAAGTTCTCGAAGTTCGACTCGTATTTGTCCTCGTCCGAATTGCCTCGCTGATACAAGGAATCTCTTGGACCAGGCCAACTGCCCGACAGACTCTTCAAAGCAGCTTCGGTTTCTCTGATAAGAGTCTCGTCGTCCTCTGGTTCTTCCGAGTGTTTGCTCGATTTCCTCGCCGGACTGCCTGAGTTACCGGCAGCGAACGCTCGCTTCTTCTGTGGCAACGGTATGTTCTTACTCGAGTCATTGGCGTCCAACGATTTACGGGTTTCGTCATCGCGAACGCTTTTTCTTCTTCGTTTAGCCGCAGCATCAGCTGTCTCCATTTCTTGGGGAATGATCGCTTGAGCAGACTTCTTATTCATCAACGGTTGCTGCTGCTGATAGTGCGGCTGTTGTTGTTGTTGTTGTTGCGACTGCTGTTGCGGTTGCTTAGGATTTGGGCTGACAGATTCTGCTTCCAGCTTCCGTTTTTTGAGATGAGCCATCGCATTCTGGCCACCTGGCACGCTGGTCAGTTCCACCCTGGAACACAAAAATTCCAGAGGATCAGGAAATCTGCTCTCTCATCGGATGCATGGATGCATGTGAGTTTTTGATCAATGAATGCAATCAGCTCGCTCAAGGTTGCTCGACATCTAACAAAACCAATTCCCGTAGCTGGGGAACAGAATCTCTGTCAGTTCCAAACGATTCACACCACCCGTCTCATCTTCTTAATCCTCGCTTTCTATTCTTTTACCTTTTCCTCTGTTTTTTTTCCCCGAAAGCCTAAAGTAACCTGGTTTTCTTAAGAAACTTCACCTGAATGCCATGCAGGTTCATCGAGGACATTGCCTCGAGTCCCGGGGCCCTTTCCATTCAGTCGAGACGTCTCCGATCTTCGGCCCGGGAATGAAATTCTGCCAGCGAACAGTGTATCTCTCTTCGATCGAACAACACCACTTCGTTCTCTTTTATGTTCTTTCTCTTTACACGTTACTCTCTCGCTCGATCTGTTGTTCTACAATTGTTTTATTTTTTTTTTTTTAATCGGCAACACGGAATTCGTAGAGACACGGATCGTGCACGCACTCGATATATATATATATGTGTGTGTGTGTGTGTGTGTGTGTGTGTGTGTGTGTGTGTATACGCACGCGCGCGCTCGCGTGTTCACGCACCAGTCACGCGTGCTTCGGTCGGCCTCGCCGACTCGATATATACGACTCGATATATAGACGGCGGTGGCCTTTGCGTCGCACAAGTGCGCGGAAAAGCCCTTCCACGCAGGGTGCTCGCGAGCTACTGTGTGCTATGTTTAAGTTGGTTCGGGGGTGGCGATCTTCCACCGCGACACCGGAGGGGATGGAGGCTTGCGCGAGCAACTGGCAGCTTCTGCTTCGCCGCGAAAAGTGGGGGCGGGTTCTGCGCACTGTCCACCCCTTTTAGCTTTGGCTGGAACGCGATTCCCGGCCTCTCAGCACATCCCCCCGTCACTCTCACCTCATCACCCCCCTGAGCACAGAGAGAGAGAGAGAGTGAGAGACTGAGAGAGAAAAGGAGAGAAGAAGAGAGACAGAGTAGAGGGACACGGCCCCTGGATGCACATCAAGGTGTTTCTCAGTGTGTTGGACTACGGGCGCTGGTACACCTTCGCTTATATTCACCCACATCTTAACTTCCACCACCTCGCCGACCACCCTCGCTCGTCCGTCTCGTTCACGATCTACCTGTGCTACCTGGTTCTCTTTTCCCGGCTTGCCTTAAGAGTCCCGGCGATCCTGGTCCCCGGCCAGAGACCTCCTGTCTTTTTTACATTCAGCCGGGGTCTGGCCCGCCGCAACGAGCAACGTCAAATTCAATTAGAATTAAACTGCGAGAACGCGACGACGACGGCTCCTGCGATCATTGTCGTATTTACGTCGATATTACTGACGACCGCCGCACGTTCGCGCTTAAACAGGCTCCCTCATTGCGATTATTCAGAAGACAACTGGGGTATCGCGTTGCTGGGAGCTGAGATGCTGATTATTATATCCGAACTTACGATTATTATCGCGCTTGGTCTAAAAAAATGTATCGTGAATGAGAGCTTGGAGATTGTACTGCGTTATAATCAGCACTGTATAATACACAGATGCATTTGTTTCGACACTTTTATGGTCTTTCGATACTTTTATGGAACTTTTTGAGTTTTATAATAATTTACATACTAGATAATTTTATCTAGTATGCTTTATAATGCCTGAGTACGTTAATGGTCGTTGTATACAAGAAACATTGTTCATTAGAATTATCACTATATATAGCAGTATTTGTATCAGCTTTCTCCGATTTCCAACAAATTTACATTTTTTCGCAATACAAGTTTTGAAATTCTCATCAGCGAGAATATTAATTACTTATTTCAAATGCACATCATCGTTGTTGAGAATTTCAGAGCTCACATTGCAAAACGATGTCACTGGTTTCTATTTTATTTTTAATCATTTACATTGATTCTAAGAGTAACCAGAGTCACGCGTGTGTGTATACTTCAATCGAATTAAACTATACAGCAAATCGATTTTTCCCGAGTTTTTCAACTTCAATAACGAAATTAATCATAAAATATCTACTAGAACGCGACTTGTTCTTAAAACGAACGTTTCTCCAGATAGATATTAGGATGCAACTATACTTGGACGACATTTATCGATCGGTTACGTAACAAAAGGCTAGCGTGCACATCGTGGAGCCGAATTCATCTTGGACGGACGGTTGCGCCTGCCGGCCCGTTCCCAGATCGCGTATACTTTCAATCGACAGGGCCAGCCCTCATCGGCCAGTTCGCGTACGGTTTAGAGCGATAGTGCGGATGCTACAACTGGAATTAGATAAACCCGGAGGTTCCAAGAGATGGAGGTATACAGGAAGAAGAAGAAGAGCAGGATCAGCGTGAGCGCTTAGCGGGAGCTTCGGAAGGATCTCTGGAGTGAGAGAGGGCTTTCCTTAAACCCTAAACCCTCCTCAGACCACGGAGAACGCTCGGCGAGTTTAGAGCAACGAACTCCTAGAAAGGACCGCGGTGAGAGAGTGTGCCCTCTCTCACTAAAATCGGAAGTTAAATCGCACCGGAGGCTTAAGACATTATCACTTTTCTTTGCCGGCCAATGCTCATTGGTCCAGCATCTCGGTGTTCTGGAGTTCGAGGACTAAACGAGCAAGTGAAAGATGAAGGGGGAGAAAGAGATAAAGAGAGAGAGGAAGGTGGCTGAAGCGGAGCAAGGAAGAGCTTGAATCCCTTCCAGTTAGGGATCAATGCTTCCTCGTCCACCCTCCAATTACGTGTCATCCCTTATGGCCTGTGGGGAATAATTAGAAAGCAGCCCTTCTCCTGGACCGAGTACCTACGTCCGTCGATGTGCTGTCGCGTAAAGATTGGTTTCGTTTTCGCGTCCAAGGAAATGTCACGTCCGTATTAAAGTCCCTGTCTTTCTCATGAAATCGGCCTGTATTATTGCTGGGCAGTATCTCTCTATCATGACCGACGCATTCATTTTTGCTGCTCGAATTTACGAAATATTTGATAAGTGAATTATTTGCCTACTAAGGGAAAATAATAAACAATTTGATATTCAAGAATTTTTATACTTCCAGCTAAATGAAAATTCTCTTCGTATAATAAATTGATGAGTTACAAGGTTTGAGAATTTTTAAATAGACAGATACTTTATAGTATAAATTTATTTTTTCATTCCTGTTACTAGTAAATCTCTTACTATTACGTAAGGATATTTATTGATGCGTTTCGTTGAAATTTTATTAATAAATTAGTTACAGAAGGGTTTCGAAATGAGATTCAAATTCTTGAGCAATCAGTTTATTAAATTCTTTGAACTTATGTAAGTGAATATATGAGCAATGCCTATCTTAGTATCGAAAAGTATAATATAGGATTCAAAAACCAATCGGTGTAAGTCACTTTTCGTGGAAAGCAATCCTTTTATTATTAAAATCAACAGCTTAATTATCAGAATGTAATTATTACGACGTTATAATTAAGTTGTTCCAGCGACGATGAAATCGACTACTCTGACAATAAATGTTATCTCTGAAATAAATGACTGTCAGTAGAAAATATACACAGACTGAATGTAATATTTCCAAAGTCATACGATATCAATGTAGAGTACTCGAAAAGCACTCGGTGCAACGGAAAGTACTGTGCGTTTAGTGTTCAGTCTGCACCGACTGATAACGGTCCTCCCTCTCGACAGACATGAAGATTCTCGACACCTCAAAATCCGTACTCGTCAATTAATTAGCAAGTGCCGTTCGTAGCGGAGGAGATGGTTACCCAAGAACACGGGGTTGCAGAAGCGGACGATGGTGCCTCTGCTGAAGGGATTAGAGTATTAGGCGACGTCACGTCACTACAGTCTAAAGGAGCCTCCTTGGAACTGTGCACTCAGAGATAGCCCAAACTTACACACCCCCTTGCCGATGGTTCTTCAAGTACTCATCCCCCTCCTCCCTCCCTCCCTCTTTCTCTCTCACTCTCTCTCTCTCTCGAATACACTTTCCTTCTCTATGCTCACTTCCTTAGATTTGCTCATTCCCTCCTCATCTTTCGTCGTTGCTTCTCGCTGGTTCCGGCATTCTTCTTCAACCTCTCGACAATTCCAATTAGATAAACCACGCCACGATCACGGTACTCTTAACGGTATTCGTGGTGAAGTCTGTCTTTAGATTTATGTCGAAACAATTGTGAAATATCGGTACTGAGTACTTCTTTTCTCGGAAGTCTAATCAATTCATTGAGAGAAGTCAAACATGCGGTGGAAATGGGAAATTTTGCCGATATCTTCGATCTTTTTGAAGTATATATAGTCAATTCTCTTTTAGTTTCCTTTTCCGAAGATGAAATTTAACAAATAATGTTGTGAAAATTATAGATGACTAACAGTCTACTAAAATTAAGCGTTATAATATACAATATTACTTATTTTCAATTGTTCGTTCTCGTACGCCACTGAAATGAGAATGATTTTCATCGCACCTACGCTGCCTTGAACACCCACGGAGGGTGTTCTCTCGCGAAAGGAACTCGTACATCTTTTTCTCGCCGACGTTCAAGGGAGGAGTAGGTCGGCGCAAGGCGAATGCCGGATAATTTAGGGGTCTCTCACGCGTGGATAATGGGGAACTTGGCTAATGCACCCCACTTGGCACCACGTGGATTCGCGTGAGTTTTGCGACTCATAGACTTTCCCCGCTTCCCTTCGCTTTCTTAAACGCTGAATGAAGGCACAGCGTGGAACTGTGAAACAACATCAAACCAACACGGATCCCGTGTAATTCATATCCATAAAATTCCATTCACAATCGGAAGGTTAACTCCATTCTCGCTTGAATCATTACTACGTTCTTATCATTTCTTAGAAAACTTAGAACTAGTTCCTCGATATTATTGCGTAACGAATAAACTGTGAGTTCTTATCTATCTATACAAAATGTAATTGAGAAAGAATGGAAGAATAATAAAAATAAGGTAAATAAATAGAAAATTTAGTAAAGAATTATATGACGTACGCAAAACTATGATGAAAAGTTGAATTACTACTGTTATAGTATTATTATTAATATATTATTACTATTAACTTTGATATCAATATTATTATTATATTACTACTTTATATTATGTATTCTGTACAATTTTGTATTTTTAAAGTTTTATAAATATTATAGGAAGTCGCAAGTCTACTAATTAACGTTCAAATACATCAAAGTATTAGTTTTAAAAATATTTTAGAACTCTCGGATTCTTATTTAACTGAAAAGGAGCAGTGACGGCGCGTTGTCTGACCATCGACGGTAGCGTTCTACTGAACACGATTCGAGCCCGAGAAACCTAACGAATTAGCTTTATTTTCAGAAGGGGGATCGAGCGCTATTCTCCATCGGCTTTCACGTCGGCCGACGAAGGGAGAAGGATTTTAAAGCGGGACTCGTGTCGTGGCATCAGTGCAACCGGAGAAAGAACGCTGTGACTAGGACAGCTGCCCGATTCGGACATGGTTCCAGCTCGAGGGAATAGCTCTCGGTCCCTTTACTAACTATCCGCCCTTACGTCAACCACTTTGCTCTCATCACGTTTCTTTTCCTCCCGTATTTTCGCCAGCCGCGCCCTACAGCTCGTAGACTGACGTCTTAAAGCAATCGAATTCTGATCAAATATTTAACGCTGCCAGGGCCAACGTTTTAAGTAGTTCCATTGCTCTATCGCTGGACCTTATTTCACCGTGTAAGAAGTGCATTATATCGTTGTTCTGTTACATCGAATTTTTCTGGCTAGTTAGTTTAACACTGGAACTACCGACGAGTGAACTACAGAACTCGTATCAGGGAGATTAAATTACAGACTACGATAAAGAGCGAAAGCTTTTATTTGTATGTATTTGATGGAAGTATCTGGAAACGCACTATTCCGAGTTGAGAAAACTTTCATGAAAAATTGCTTTGGATTTAAACGAGAAACACAACTTACCACTTACTTCTTGAGTTTTTAGAGCCTTCGTTGAATGTAAAGCGGCATTGATTTTTTTTAATACTATATTATACTCGATGCTTGATTGCTGTTGTAATTTGGAATGAATGATACAGTTGAGATTGTATGTAAATTTGAAAGAGTTCGGAAATTATGTTTTCACGAGAAGCCAGAAATATTATTGGAATTTGCATGAAAATCCCTCCCACCCAACAACCGCAGTAACTAATTTAAGAAAACTACAAACAAAGATATACACACAAAACATATCGAAAGAATTCGCATAATTTCTAATCAGGTCTTAAGTAAAAATCCAACATTCAATGACAATCCTTGCGAAATAGTCCGAACCCAAACTTTCGAGGTATCGTTTTCTTGTGTGATAAGGTGGTCCAGAGATTTCTGGTTGGATTAACGGTCCGGTCATGGATCAACGGCGCCAGATCCAAGGTGGAGGTCGCCTTTTTTTGTCCCTTTCAGCACACGGCAATACGTCACGCGTTCCGGTTTCGGGGCGTAATTAAAGAGAGCGCAGAACAGCATGACGCCTCGGGCCTGTCTGGGGTAAGGAGCGGGGCGAGACGAGCCGGCCGGATGGCGTGGGGTATAAGGGATGTGTTTTACCGAGGGATACTTATACCATCCCTACGCGGCACATATTTTCATATAACAAAACCATCTGCGTGCCGCGCATAACAAATTTCAACTGATTTATAGTGAGGCTGGGGTAGGCGGGCGCAAATTTTCGCAGTTACGCCAGTACGTCGGTGCTCGACGCCGTTCTCAGGAACTCCAGGGCCAGTACTGTGTTCCTTCCTTTCGTCGATTTATATTCCTATTACGTTTCTTTCCTTTTATTCGAGTCTGACGATGACAAGTGGTTTTGCGTTCTTACGATGTATGCATGAACGTGGTATATACTCGTCGACTCTTTGCCTTGCTTTCCAATCTTTTGAAAATACATTTCAAAATAACGAAACATGCTGTTGTATATAATATTCTATTGATTGATCATTAATTTAAAATTCGAAATCAAATTTGTTTTCTTTTTTTTCCCTGTGAAATTCGTGACTTGATGTTGTAAGATACGAATTCAGCAAGATAATCGAGCAGCCTCTAGGGGATGTTAATTACTAAAATTTCAATTTTGCGATTGAATCAATGCATATTTTACAAGTTTGTAGGTTGAAATTAAATTTCATTCGTGGACGAAACTGCTTCCTCGACGAGGAGGAAATACGTGAAACAAATACTCACGCACGTTAAACAAATACTCATACATAATACCAAAAGTGATTATATAATATTAAAAGTAAATGATGAAAATTGTTGTTGTAAAGAGACCAATAACGTGCACAGAATAAAACAATTGATTCATAATATAATTCATAATGTACTCATTATTCTAGAAATAGTTTTCTCAAATGCAGTGAAAAATGCCTGCGTTGAAAAGACACACGCTTAACATGTACGATGAAATCTAAGATAACAAAGGGGTTAATATTTCGAAATTACAATAAATATATATGAAACAATAGATTTAGATATTGGAAATTGTGTAACACCAGTGTGTGTAACATCGCAACATTACTCAAACTGGTGAATTATTTTCGATGAATGGAGTTTCAACTTTTAAAATAAAATAAAGATAAAGACAAAGAAAGTGATCAATGATAAAGAAAAACTAATTAACGATCGAGAAATGTTAGGGAAATTTCCGAATGTAACTGGTTGAACATTTGGAAAATGGATACGAGTACATGGTTCGCATGTATCTCAATATTTCTAGGGTTGCAAAGAACGGAAATCGGAAAGGACGTTCCTGAAAGTTTCACACTGATATCTGTGAGGAACGCGACCCTAAAGGGTTGCACAGAGGGGGTTGCAAAATCGGGTATGTACAGAGAGGGACGAAGGGTGAAGGGGGATAGTAAGAAGGGACCGTACTCGGACCAACCGACGACGAACCGAGCCATTGGATCGATAATGTCATACTGACAAGTACCAGCACGTGTATCTTTCTTATGGTTATAGTAATATTCTATATATTCGAATCTCAAGTCAGGCATCTGACTTAGATTCTACTTTCTACGTTCAGCGAAAATTCTCGTTTCTGATACCTGATCGTTGGAAAAGTATAATATACAGAATTAACGAGTTCAGAATCAAATACAATTGTATCTAACGGAGGGTAACTAGATAACAGGATCTTCATTCATTTACTATTTTATTCATTACTGAAATTTTTTATTCGTTCTGAAATTAAAACTGCACGGGACTATTTTCAAGAATTTTGTGAATTCAACTATTCTTTTTTTGTTGCTAATCAAAATTGAGCACTGGACTAACAGCTACTAATCTCTTAATCAAATTTATCATTTGATATCTGTTAGATCATTTCATAGATGATTTCTATGAGATCATCGATTTTCGTATATTTTAGGTCAGGAATATGACAAATTATTTACTGAACGACAATGATGAATTTTCTTACGTTTTTTTCATCGCTTTATAAAATTTCCATACAACAAATTCTATATTCTAAACAAAACTCTCAGAGTAAGACCGCTCAAACTACTTATAGGATGACACCCAATATGACATCGTTGTTATAATTTGTCGAAACAACGCAGTTAAAAAAATCACGGCCTTGTCATCACGGGCAAATTGACAAATTAATTTTTAAAATAGCCAGACCACGCGTTATCCCCTCGACCAACTAATAACTTATGATTGACAATTTCATTATGCCGGGCAAGATAAGACGAGGCGGCATCTGCACGGGAAATGCGGTGAAAACTAACGTCAGCCAGTGGGGAGCGGCGGGGGGAGGGGGAGAGGGGAGGGTGAGTTCTTACCGGTGAGAGCGCGGAGCGCAGTAAATCCTGAAACGAACCTGGAATAAACTGTCCGAGCTACGGCCATAATAATATGCCTTCGTCGACGCCGCTCCTAGATTGTTACGGGTTGTTGGAATTGCCTCGCCGAAAACCAGTCCGCCGCGCGCTGTTCTTGGATTACGATGCAATTTCTCCAGACTCGCGGGATTGCGCTGATGACGGCCCTTAAAACTCGACAGTCCCTTCTCGCCCAAATTACGTGCAGACGTGTGTGCCGATGGATTCGTGCGACTGGCCTTCAAACTGTCTCCGTTATCACGTTCGTCGAAACTTTCTCGTGGCGAGACAGCGGTTTCTGAGTCAACGGAACCGATCGATAGATGAAGCTTACAGATATGTCATCGACACAAGTAAGAATGTCATCAAAATATAATAAATTGCACGAACAGTCTAGTAAATAAAAATTCTTTCCCTTCCGTAATCTGACCAAGTCTTCATACAATGAACATACATTCGTGCCTATTCTATGCTCTACCGAACTGATTACATCTGATTTAAAATTAAAATTACCAAGTTGTAATCGACAAGCATTGAAAGAGGAAACGATTGATGGAACTTCTCTTGTTTGGCGAGTCGCGTACAAATCTCGTTACGACGTCTTTTCCACCCATAAATACACAAGGCGCGAAGAGTTCGGCAACTCTCTCATTCCGTGCGCCGCGAAGTGTTATACGTGCGTGCACACGGCCATAAAGTGAAAAAAAGAAAAGGAGAGAAAGGTCGACAGGCAGTTTGTTACCAGGAGCAGTTGTAACGGAAGGGCACGTATCGAGTAACATGATTACAAATATATCATAACCTGCTTGGCCCTTTTTCCTCGGCAACGTACTCGATAGGGCCCGGCGGCATGTCCTTCGACACGCGATACACGTGCGTCGCCTGTCGATGCGGCTTTATCGCAGCGAATCACTGCCGGCCCAGAAGAAATAAAGACAAAAAGGACGAGAGGAAGGGGCCGATGCCGAGTGAAAAGGCCACGTAGCACATCCCTCCGCTAAATCGAATAGACGGAGCACGTTCTCATTGGGTGTGTATAGCTGCGTTCACGCTCTGTGATACAATGTCGAAGAAACGAGCTTGTTCTTCGAAGAGAAGAGAGAAAATTTTGGAGCTCGTTAAGAGAGAAGATGATATATTTCTAACGTGTGATAATGGTGTGTTTAAAATGTACGAATTGTTGAATTCAATTGTTTCACTGAAATACAGCATCGATCTTGATGAATCCTATAATTAGTTTACGACAGTAACTATTAGATGATGCGATTCGTTCAAATTATATTCATATTTGCGTTCGTCAAATCATTCACGTTTCCTTTGATTGAAACATTTATCATATCAATTTATCATATTGATATTTATCATATCAATACTGATTAAATGAAATTGATTAAATGAAATATCAAAAATATAAAGCAGAATATATAATATATATTAATCAATTAAAAACAATAAAACTGGCAAAAGAAAGATATTCATATAGTAGAACTGATACTTCGGATTATATATATATATAATTCTACTTTTCCTACACCTATGACATAATATCTTTCATATTTTACCATCAGCGATCACGATTCTACACAGAACATTTAGCTCAAACTTAATCTTCATACTCCAAATACCCCTGTACTCGGTGATCCAATTCAATTAGACAAATCGTTAATCCAAAAGAACCATCCAACGAAACATCTGTCCCCTTGCAATCTAAGACAAAATAATTTATGTTACAGCTGATTAAATGATGACCAGAAACGCTAGTTTTTCTTAGTTACGCCGGAGTAATTCCTCCGAAGTCGAAACGGATAAATACTGACCAGCTGACATAAGAATATTACGAACAGAGGCAGAGTCATCGGTATCGCGCATCAGCGCGGCGAAAACAGGGACCGCCCCCGCAGCGAGACAGCCAGATATCTCGGAATGTTTTACACCTCATTAGGCAACAATGTGTTGTTACCAGGGTGAATTATATCGGGCATGAGACGCCCGTCAAGACAAATGGCTCGAACCGGAGGTAATTGTGGGCTTTTATTAGCTCTGGTTTCTCCTGTTCGCTGCAAATCGCGCAACGCCGGCTCGAAGACGGCTCAGCCAAGCAACGCCGCGGCGGCGGCGCGAGGCAACAGCAACCCTTCCAAACCCAGCCTCCTTCTCATCTATTTTCCACCCCTCCGCGTGACTGTTGCTCGTTCGCTTCTGTGTTTCTCCTGCGACTCCTTTCTGTTCGCCATTGCGTAATTACTCGCGTGACAGTAACGCAGGAATGCGAGCCTCGTCTCTTTAATGACGGCTGGCTCATCGTTCTGTACAATTAATGCTCGATTCGATTCGATTCGATTCTGAGCTACTTCTCTGTCCCATTTCTTCTGTAATTTCGCTTTGCGAGATCTCGAGTTTAAGAGCAGGAGAAACTTGTTTTTTCAAGAATCACTGAGACTGATTTGCGAAAAGCTTACGATTCTCCCATTGTCGGAAAGAATTCCTTGTAAATCTTTTGCTCAGAAATTCAATCTTTGAACGAGTCTTTTATGAAACAACGAAACAAAAATTATCTTGTGGAATTATTACTGAATTGTAATATTCGTTCGGAATTATATTAATTATAAAGCTGTGAATACAATATATGAATGTGATAATTGTAATTATTCTTCTCTTTAAAGAGATCTCAGAATTTTGATCTCCAGATTCTATACTTTTATGGTTGATTGTGAAACTATCGCAAGTACAGAAATTATAATTGTTCTTCTCCCAAATATTTCATCGTTTCTTCTTTGCTTCATCAAAATGAACTTCGAGGGAATTTCTTAACCACCGAAGATTCTAGTTAGAATATTGTATTATACATCATGTTGCGGGATATTTACGTGGAACGATGGGACGTGGCCGTCGACGTTGCTTAAAGTATGTCCGGACGGACCGGCAAGATTAATGTGGTCAGCGTGTTTCTTGAGATGTTTCACATACTTCTAAAAGGTTAATTACGTCGCGGCGAAAATTGTTGCGGCCTACGACCAGGCCGAAATACTCCTTAGTTCTTCCTTAGTTCCGTTCTTAAAATTTTTATCGCCTCGCTGTGTTTCATCGTTTTAAAATATTTTAAAATATTTTCTATCTTTCTTCATTGTTCCTTCGTTGCTGTACGTACAATTTAATTTCTCCTACTTTGACTTTTTCTCCATCTCGTTATTGTTACTTCGCTTCACGCAACGCTCAAAACTTCGAGAAAGGATAATAAAATTACAACAACGGGAACGAGCATTAAACCCGCGAGGATTCCCATGTAAACCTATTTGAAACAAAGCTGACTTCCCGCGTGGCGAAACTAACGGCTGTGTTTCAACTTTTTCCCGCCGTAAAAATTCACGTATCACCCCGTCCGAGCGGAATCTTTCCGACCAAAAATTCTCTCGCGTAATAGTGCAAAATGGGACGAAACCTACTTCCTTTTCACCCCGTATTTACCAACCAGAAAGTTTCAAACTTTTTTTCCATCCTTCCTTCCTAATAATTCAACCGCCATTACGAGCGCACACGTCTCAACGTATAAATCCTAAAAATAAATCCCGTATTAACAAATTGTCTGAAACGTAAAAATTTATAAGTATGTTACAGAATATATCATTTCTAAAAAAATATTATGTTAGGATAAAGAAGATTTCGATGTTCAAGAAAGCTTTCGATTGCCAAGTAATCTAACCTTTTTTTTTAAAAATAATAAATTTTGCCGTAGAAAGTGAATTTTTAGTACTTTTTTTTGGCTGTTTTAATTTTTTTTAATTCTACAATATCTTTGTCACCAACGAACAAAACATTAGTCTATTGTAAAATAATAATCCAAAAATAATCTTTTTATCGACGATATTCGTGTCATTATAATCACACTGGAATATTTATAGAAACGAAAACACTAATTATAAGTGACCACCGTGTCAACGTAGACACTCCTCTCTTATTCTCTACAAAAAAGAAACAAAAAATACTAAAATGTGTAAAAAAAATACTAAAAGATGTAAGGTAAATTCGTAAGAGATAAAACTCTGTTCTCATTTCTCATCCACTTGTCGCGTTCTCCTGCGATTCTCGAAATCGTACGGTATTTTTTTTCGAGAGGGGGAGAGAAAAAGCGACGACATTCCGAAAGGGCGCATTTTCGCGAGAAGAGAGCTGCTATCCACGCGTTATTACGCCTCTAGGAGGTACAACCCGCTCGAGGCATATGCGGGCCAAGCTTGTCCTCGTCCCTCTTTCGCTCGTAGTTTCGCCGTGGTTCATGTATTTATGCATTTCCAGCCAGCCGCCGCTTCTTCACTAGACTCCGATGTGCATACACACACACACACACACACACACACACACAACCGTGAACCAGCGTAGCGCCATTGTGCGCCAGACGATTTACATGTATTGCTCCTCGATGATGTGCCGTGAAAAATGGCCGAGCGAGGGGCGAGAGCAGACCAAAGCACACAAGACGCTGAATTGCTTTTAAATTAGCGATCCGAACTTTCGGCCATCTCGCTGCCATATATATATATATATATATATATATATTGTTATAGAATTATTTTCTTCTTTCACTTTTTCTTTTTCATAATGGAAGACGATGTGGTCTTACGATTATTCGTCAATTTTTGTAAAAGTTTTCTTTTATACTTCAAAGCAATTTCTTTAATAAATGCAAATATTGTACTTGGCGATTTTTTGTAATAAATTATTACTACCATTTCACTCTATTAGTTTCTATCATGGATACGACTAATGAAGAAATGGAACTTAAATAAAGATTCGTTCACTGAATATTGCAATGAGCATTGCAATTAGATTTTGTATTTTTACGTTTTCAATTTTCTTCTGAATATTAGGCAAGACGATGGCAGAAATGATAGAAAATAAAAAAAAAGAACATCAATTTGTGTCTTAAAAATAGTTTCTACTTTAATGACTGATTGTTCTAAAAAAACTTACACAATGTCTATTATAATTTACATGCTTATCAATATCTTACTTTATAAGAACTAAAAAAAAAAATGTAAGAAATTATTCACCAAAATAAAAATAGCTGCGTTTGATAAAAGAAATTTTATTTTCTTTATCGCTCTTTGTTAATATGAAAAAAAATGGCAGAATTTTCTTGTACGTCCGGTTGATACATGTTTATCACATAAATATTGCACACATACCATAAATATCATTACGATTAATAATTTAAAAAAAGATTCACTGAATCGCGTAAAATCGCCGCGTACTATAATGGCCCATCCGATGAAATGCGCGAGCCACGAAGAAGAAGTTAATTAAACTGAGTTCGATTCTTGAAAACTATGCGAGAAATTATATTCGCATCGGGAAAGTTAAATCGTCCGCACTGTGTCCACGGTTACAGATTTATAATTAATCATGGCATGTAGTCACGCTAAAAACAATTACGGCGTACCCGTGATAATTTAATCGAGCCCCGGCGCAAAATATTATCGCGTTAATTGTTGTCAGGATTTTCCGAATAATTACACGAACTCCGCCCGCGTTGAAGTAAATCTCGCGTCCGATGAAATCTCCCTTGCTGCCTGGCAATACCCGAACACGTTGGTTGCTTTTCATTATTCAACCGTCATATTTACTCATTGAATTCAATTCGGATTCACTTATGCTATGATTTACTCGGCGAAAGCGTACTGAGGATGGTGATGGGAATTTATTAGAGACAGAGGTCGTCCTGAATACGGGCAAGGAAAACGCAGACAGAGAGAGAGAGGGGGGGGAGGAAAAAAGAGAGAAAGAGAAGAAGCGTGAGGGAAGAGACCTCGACGACAGGAACAACGGGCAACAAAGAAAGAGGAAAATAAAGGGAGCGTATTTTTCTCATATTCCACATCCCATATGGTAGCTCGTGAAAGTTGCAACAGCATCTTTTCGAAATTCAAATTTATAGGAACGTCTCTTGTTTATTTCTTCCTTTCCGAAGCTATCTTCATTATTTCAATTGTTAAGTGGGCGAGTTTGGCGTCAAATTTTACTCTACGACTTT
Organism: Tetragonula carbonaria; assembly: GCA_032399595.1. NCBI lineage: Eukaryota > Metazoa > Arthropoda > Insecta > Hymenoptera > Apidae > Tetragonula > Tetragonula carbonaria. Next base: position 12,658,957 of record JAUCRC010000003.1, read on the forward strand.
TGAAAGCTTTTTTTTAAATTTATGTTATAGAAAACGAAATGTATTGTTCTTCTAGAATTCATATCTTCCAGCAGATTTGACAAATGCCTAAATTTTGTAGCAAAATTAATAAAAAAAATTCAGAGTTAATAATTTTTTCTTATTTTCAATTTGTTAATAAAAAAAAAGATTCAGGCTCTTTGTCAGAATAGATGTCTGTCACGCATATTGTTGTCGTCGAACGTATTGTACGCTATTTTATTGGAGGATGCTGAATTTTTATCCATTCCCTGTGCAAATAAAGGCCACGGAAAGCCATTCAGTATGGTCGTTCTTTAAAATGCATGCCGCCCTTAAATCAAGACAACAATAATCGTGTCCACTGTGCGGACATGCTCGATAGGATTTGGACCTACTTCTTACCCTCTGCTTTCGATTCCATTTGTCTGTGTCAAATCTGCTGACTGTTAGATTTTGTGTAAAAGATACGTTTTATAACTTATTATCAATACATTATACTGTTAATTTAGCTTCGAATTGACAATGAATTTGATATAAGTTTGACATAAATTCTTCACGTCAGTTTCATGATATGAAATACTGTAAAATTGTTTAATTTAACTCAAAGTAGTATTGTAGATATATATAAAGTATTGTAGTAGCAGTATTGTAGTAGCATATATATAAATGAACTAATCGACCAAATTAAATAACAACTTTTAAAATGAAATCTTATTAGCAAATTAATAAAGTTGAATGTTTCGTTCGTAGAACTTTAAACATTCGTGAAAATCATTATCAATTATAGATTAAACAACAAAAATATTACTGACGTATTTTGCAAGTTAGAAATAACAATCGAAAAGGAGGAATAACGAGTATCGAGATGAACAACAACGTTGCCGTGATGTGTATGCCAATTTACGCGTCGACGAGTGAATTCTGGTCGATCAACAGGGGGGAGAAGGAGAGAGGAGAGGGACTTTGGAACGCCACAGACTGAAGTGGCGGAGGGTGAGAGGAGAGCCGAAAGAGAGGATACACCCTCCCCCTCCCCCGCGAACTCGAACATGAATTAAAGTTTTAATTTCTCTAAATCACTGTTCGCCCTCGAGCGCTTTCCACCAGACGGTCCGTTACTTATGGTCTTTGCCCTTTTTACCGCCTTCTTTTTTCCCCGTTCGCCTCGATCTTACCACCGTCCAACCCTCGCCAATCGGCAGAAATCGATATGCACTTATCCGATGACTCTTGAGACCCGAGGCCTCTCTCGCTTTTCTCCTTTTTCTCTTTCTCTTTTTTCATTTCTTTTTCTTTCCTTTTTTTTCTCCTCAATCGTACCTCTACGGCCATAACAGCCAGAAATCGTGGAGATTTAAATTTCCATGGAACAACGATATCGTTAACATCATTTGGAAAGCACTCGAAACAAATTCAGTTTCAAATATCGCTCCAAAATAGATGAAAAAAATTTTTTTCGTTAATTCCAATTGATTTGAATTTCAGTTATTCGACGGAAAAGATTTCAGATTTGGATTTCTTATAGGTCAGATGAAAATGCTTGAATATTTACCATGAAACATTTTTATAAATATATTACGTGCATTATAAAATTCCTAAAATTTTGACGATCATCGAAATCAATTTAGAATATATATATATATATATATATATATATATATATATATATAAGTTGCAAGACATTCAAATATACAATTAGTAAAATGACTTTAAACATATATGTAACATGTATGTAAACATGTATGTAACTAATACTGAAAATGTAAGAACATAATAATATATTGAATAATTAATTTGCTGTTAATAATTGTTAATAATTTGCTTCCAATAATATACGTTTTCAGACTCGTTTCATATCCTATTAATATAAGTAATTACGATAGTTGAGTCTTGTAACAGTAGCAATAAAATTTCAAAATATTCTGTTACGCAATGCTCATAATATATTCTTAAAATGTTCCTATCAATGTTTAAATATTTTCGTGTACCACTATTTATATATACTAAATAATTCCATTAGGGGCCAACATTTCATCAACATTTCGTTTCTACTTTTCTAATATTGTAACTATAAAAGGAAAATTCAAGAAATCACCAGAAACATAAAGAAGGTTAATCAACCCTTGTTGTGTTAGTACGCCAATCGTTCATCTTAAAAAAAAAAAAAGAAAAATCTCAAAAATTCGACGATGTGATATTTTACATTCTCAAGTTCAGAACAGCAATAAACCATCAGGGAAACGTATCAAAATCGATTTGGTCGCTCGCGATCCGCCCTTTTGCCCGTCGGTGGCGCGCGACAGGGTGAAACAGGGGGTTGTTCATTTAAAATCATGACATGGAGCGTGGGGCGCAGTCACGGCGGAGGCGTTAGTATTAACGTTAGGTGCTGGCAGACCAGGGCCACCTACAAGAACTTCGTACACCGGTTTCACCCCCTTACCACCGGTGACATATTGTTTCCATTCTGCTCTCGGGCTAAAGCGCAATAAAAAACTGGCATAAATATCGCCCGCCCTCGGCGTGCCGCGACACCGATACCAGGCCGAGCTGTGGCCCGCTATAAGAACCAACAGGCCCCGAATACCGGCGGTCTACAATTACGCGGAAACGTTCTTTCGCACGAGAGAGAAACGACCGGGGACTAATTTGTCTGAGTGGCTTTTTCGACGGTTAAAGGGCGCCATGGATTGCTACCGACCATCTTTCCGCCTCTGAATTTGTAATACTTTACAATATTGTTGTGCATTCGAAATGTTTGCATGGCGAAACGAAAGGATATATTGGATATATTGTGCAATTTAATTAAGGGATGATCTCTAATTATTTCACGATACACGTAAGGATTTTGTTAAGAAAAAAATACATGCAATAATTGTATGTTTCCTAGGAATATTCTTTTCATATTGTGCGAGGAATTGATTCTTGGGGTACTCGTATTAATTCAAGAGTTATGTACTGGAAATATGAAATTTGTTATGTAATAAATTTGAAACCAATATTTTTCAATCTGTGATTTATAAAAATTTGAAAATATTTGATTCGGATGACATTTTTCAATTATTGTGTAATTTATTATATGAATTATCAAGGAGAAATGAGTTATTAGGACTGAAGTCTCAAACTGTCTCATACAAATCAGTGATAATTCGCAAGATAAATTATATATTCCTTTAGGGTATAAAGCGTTTCCTTATCAATACATACACAAATAAGTTTGAAATAAAATCCTACTTACAGCGTGACAGGTTCCTCAGGGCTCGAGGGTGAAATTGAGAGCGACATGGTGGCGGTTAGACATCGTGATGTACCTGGTGACCTGACTCGATCATCCACCTGAAATCAGGACACAAATAGTTAGTCAAAACATATCTAACATATAGTAACAATTTAAAAACTTGCAGAACAACTGAATTTGACACTTTGTTATTTTTACACGAGAAATTATTGTCATACAGTTTCGATTAGACAATTTTTATGAATACACACTATGGATATACATTATAATTGTTTCTTCTACTAAATATTAGAATAAGAATATTCTACTCTGAATATATTATTTGAAATTTTAAATTTCTCCAAAATATATAACAATTTCACAATTTAACAACTACTATTGGTACAAGGTACGAGCTTGAGTACATTGTAACATCTGCGTCTGATACTGCTGTTGACTTTGAAGAAGACCTGCACCAAGGGATTATGTCCACGATGAAATTCAAGAATACAGAAGAAATACTCCACCGTGCACCTATCGAATTCTTTGCACGATCCTTGCTGTCGTCGATGGGGAATTGAGCAACAGGTAGACCAGATATGTCCTCGAGGTATCATGCTCGACAGAGCATACGCGTGATTTACTGTATAAGTGACTCATCGAACGCACCCTTTTTCCCTCTCTTTCTCTCGAAACGAAACGAAACGAAACGAAACGAAACGCGAAGGAAATAATTCTTTTACTTAGACCCTGTCCGGGGGAACGAAAACCCGAGAATTTATACCCGAGGGTAAAGCTCATATTTCCTAATAAATTATCAATTTCAATTCCGTGGAAACTTTTTCATTATTATATAATTGTCGGTGAATTATGTGCACTATACTGTTGCTATCAATTTTACGCCAGTATAAAACATTTATTTATAAAACTATAAAATACAATCATTCACTTAATGACGTAATTATAAATTACGTCAAATTATGTAAATTATTTCTAATTACGATTTCCTTCTAAAATTACAATATTCAACAAAAGAAATGTTAATATGAAAAAAATTTAATTTAAACTAGTTATTAATGTGAATGCTAGTATAAAACTATTCGCTGTCAATTAACAACAGATAATTGATTTTCATTTGATATTTGCATTTTGAATTTAATACCTTAAAGATTGCATTAGTTTTTATTACCTTCAACTTTAAGAAACAAGTACGAAAGTCGTGCATGGTTGACTTGTACTACTTGATATGTAACTCTGCTTCTAAATAATATTTTCACGCAGAGAGCGCGAATCATATTTTAATCGTACTCTCAATTGTTGAAAGATTAATGTCAAAACAATCGTGGCGTAAAGTTATCGAACCGCTAAACAATGGATTGATAAATCCAAGTCCATTCCCAAAGGACAACGAATCTGATTTTTCATTCTCCCTGTGAATTCCAGCGAGAATTCCTTTTAATCGAGAAGCCAGAAGCGAAGCATAATCGCGATCGGCGCGAGCTGACAAATTCAGTCGAAATTGAGCAACTTCCGTCCCAGCCCCACACGCTCTCCAAAGAAATATTACGGCCATATTTTTCTCTGGTGAACGATGACTGAAGCTCTCCCGCGATTTCCAAGGGATTAATAATGGCAGTAGAGCGTTCTACGACAATCGTAGAGAGAAACAAACGCAGCCTCGGGCAAGTGGACCAGGCTCGCGCGCCGACATCAATCTGAACGAGCGAACCGCGCCCCTAACGAGCCACCGAGTCATATAAATTTTATTGCCATTTCATAAATCCCGGCAACCACCGGCGAGTAACCGTTCCCGGTGCTGTCTGCCAGATTATCAGGAACGTATAAAGTTGCGATCGTTGCGCGGTTACTGTCTTTCGCGACGCTTCCTGCGTTCCACTGTGAAAACTCACGCGAAAATACGTTCGAATAATACGTCTGAGGTTTAACGGTGATCGGGGATATGGGCAAGATAAACGAAGACTCCCCGTGAGAAACATTGTGCGTGACAAACACTAAAGTTTTCAGTGTGACACTTGCAATGTGTTCCCTTCGGGATACGTACTCGCGATATTTGTAAATTTAAACGACTAGAAGATTGAATTTTCTACAAATTACAAATGTAATTTCCTTTTTTCACGAACCACTACGTTATGATATAATAATTCCAAAAAAAAAAAAAATAGAATTTTGCGATACATTCAGGTTGTTAGACCCTTAATTATAGGAATTTAGCAAAATAATTTATATTCCTGAAATAGTCTAAACTTGAGCTGCTTTCCTCCTGGAAAATTTGACGATCAACACACTACTGGTGTAAAATTTACAAGAACAAGCCACGTTCAATATGGCACAAAATACAAAATGAAGTGAAACAAATCGAAGAATGTTGAAGTAAGAACGGCAGTGGAATAAGTTCATAGTCAGATGCGCGAGCGGAAATCGAACAACTGTGCCTAACGAATCTTAGAAATTTATCTCATCGAGACCGTAACCTTCATCTGAAAGCTTCGCTTTTTATTTGCAACGAACGAACATCCGTTTTTTCATCACATCGCAAATTACTTGACGTACCTTCAAGATGTGTCTGAACCACGCGACGCCCGCGTATTTCAATTTCAAAACGGTGGATGTAAATGTAAAGGGACGCGCACGCGAAGGAGCCAGGAGTATGGAAACGACAGGATTATATTTATAATAAATAAGAGAGGAGTACATACATACGCGGAGAGAAGAAGCGGGCGCACAGTTAATTCAGTTTTATACGACAACACTTCCGATCCACGGTAAGCCGGCGACAGTCTCCACGGTTCCTTCCCTCCGCGGTTCTCTTCATCTTAACGCAAAGACGAACCAAAACCTGATTTACATTTCTTTCTCTCCTCGCTATAAAAATTCCGCGACGATAACTTCCTTTGTTCCACCCTCTATGGCCGACGTTGGGACGACCCCTGCGGCTGAAAAGCCACGGGGAGTCCCCATAACACCGACTAGTTTTCGGTTTACATTACATTTTTTTCTCCCTTAATTAAAAGCGTTGAGGACCCTGGCCTTTTTCTTTTCGTTGTTAAAAACTGTTCGTTACTTTGCACGGTAATGAAATATTCGATCGCGCAGAATTTGTTTATGTCTAAGAATAATGGCAGGCAAAAATTTCTATTTTCTTTTCCTGACATGTTCAATTGCTGATTTAAACGATAATTTTATTCTAATAATTGAAGATAATAATTGAGAGGAATTCTGTCTTTCCTTCCACACTCTATATAGTGGAATAGAAGAAAGGGCAGAGATAAATCTAGAATGTGAGATTATATTTGGCAAGAGTAATGAATGGTCTGTGGAGTTTTATGCACAATTGGCAATATTATTACTAATACTTAATAGAGTGTATATTAAAACTCATAATTTTAACATTTAACTAGTAGTATTCGATTGAAGATTACAACGATTTTGGATTAAAAATTTTTGAATCAATTTTATCTCATTGCTAATCACCATCACCTAAATTTTATTTGTCCAACATATTCTATTATAGCTACCTATATAAAGATATTATTCGAGAGTTAAACCTTCTTTTATATTTAACTAGATTCACAATTAAAAAGTGCAGTTACACTACACTATTCACGTGCCAACTACCCTTCTGAAAATCATAGATATCTCGAATTCCGTTTGACATATTTCATCGCAAGCACTCGCTTTACTATCGAATCTACATAACAACACTCGAAACTGCCGATTATTCTCATTCGGTTGGTGAAATTTCCTACCAAACGAGGAGTCAAACAGAGCGAAAGAGACAGAAAGAGAGAGAGAGAGAGAGAGAAACAGATAGGATCGAAATGTAATTAAGAGAGCAAATAATCCGAGCCGAACAAACTCCATGAAATGGATCAAAGAACTGGAAAGCGGGAGTGAGATGGTGGGGAAGGGGGGAGAGAAGGAAGGATATGTACCGATAGAAGCGAGTCGTGGTGAAAGGTAGCAGGACGACGCCACGAGGCTGGTTGCCTCTCCCTGTCGTCGTGCTGTCTAGCCCGAAGGAGTAGGGCAACGAGCAGGGGCCTCGGCAAAGACCCTCGATAAATATTTCCGTCAAGTGACCGGGGTTGGAATTCAAAGAGAGCCGAAAGGTGGAATCGAGAGCGAAACGAGTCCATCCTCTCTTCAGCAACCGGTTCAAGGGACGGTCGACGAGAGGAGAAACGATAGAAGGACAGAGTGGGACGGGAGGCTGGCCTGGCAAGCCAGTATATTTGCGTTACGTTACGTAGTTGCACGTTTAATCAGCCGTATGACCGGAAAGGGCGCGTGTGACAGAAGGGAAGAAGGAAAAGAGGAACCGCCTCGACTTCCGGATACTAAAGAACGACGGGGGCTTCAACAGCATCGTGCCTTTTGTGCAGCCAAAGTGACTGGGACTCTGTTTACTACTGGACGCTGCTTCGTCGTCGTCGTCGTCGTCGTCGTCGTCGTCTGCTGCCGATTCCGGCAGTGGATCATTGTATCCCTCCTTCCGTTTCGCTCTGTATTTTATTTCAGTTTTACTAACTTGAATGTGACGCGCGCGCGCGCGCGTGTGTGTGTGTGTACGGCGACATACGAAAAATCGATCGCACGTGCTCGGACTTTAAACGAAATCATCTTTTAAAGAAGGAAGAACAAATCATATTTCGCATAAATTAATTACATCGAAAGTGAATGCTGCGTGAAATGATTTTCAAGAGTTAGGAGAAATTGCCTTTATTTGGGTTCGTTCAGTAAAAGTAACGAATGAGTTCAGTTGATTCGATCAACTTTTTTTTTCGAGTGGAAGTTTTATTTGAAACGGCGTTACTCTTTAATAGGAGAAAATATGAGAGGAAACGAGGTGAAGAGAAACGGAGGCGGTGGCGCCTACGAGACGTCGATGGCGTGACAGATTGCCTTCAGTATTTTCCACCACATATATCATCGGCATCCGCCAGCCCTTAGTTCTAGTTCAATGCTCACCGCCGTCGTCTCCTTTAATTGGCATCACCTACACCAATTTACCTGTGCCATCGTTCAGAAAATTCCTCACCACAGTTAGTTACGGTAGATTATATTTAGAGGAATTCTCCTGGTAAATGAGCGACGAAAAACTACTCAGATAACTACTGCTCTATATATTATATAACTACTCGTAAAAGTATTCGATCATTCGTAGTGTAACTTCATGGTAACTTTCTATAAATATACGATATGTATCATAAAAAATATTCCGTAATTTCATTAACCTATCGTTAAACGATGTATACATTCTATATATCTTCTCTTTGTCATTAATCAATTGTTACCAATTTATTCGATAATTTTCAATTCAACTTTTTATTGACATAATGTGGCATATCACAATTAATACTCGCAGCAGCGCAGCCAATTTTCTCATCAGGCTAAGCAAGCGAGTAATATATTGATAGCAAAGCAAAGGGTCTGTGACAAACTGCAAACCGCACTTTCATCGTCAGGGATACGATTAGGGAAAAATTCGTGCTGTTTTAATGGGGAGTGAAAATTAAATACCGCGGTGTGTCCACCCCTTAGGTCCGGCCACCTAATAATTCATACGAGGAATGTAAAAAGGGCGAGCCCTTGCTCGTCCTCCGCTGCCAACTCGCCTCCGACCACGCGACGAAGAAGCGCGAGAACGAGAAAACCGAAAGAGGGGCAGGGGAGGGGTTAGAAAAATACGAGCTCGTGTTTATCTTGAGATTTGTAGCCGCCCTGTTCCCGATATTTATTGGCCTTCCAAGGACTCGGAAATGCCACCGCCTGACGGACCGTTAAATTTTATTATGTTTTTTTCACCGATGCCGAAATAACGCGTCACTGAATATAGCTGGCAAATAGGGTCGTAAAGATAAATCCTGATCGTCCGTGGATCGTCGTTTCCGCCTGTGAAGAACGCGACTCGTATCTACTTCAACATCTTTCAACCTCTATCCTTCAAGGTACATGCTAATCGTGTTTCAAACAGTACTGATACTGAAAGTCTACGTAAACTTTGAAGTTTGACGAAGTTTCAGAAATATGAAACTGTTGTTTCAAGAGAGACTTGATCATTATTTATCGTACACCAAAACTAAAATGTACCAAAATTTGTATCGAATATACATTGGAGTTTTTTGACCGCATAATAAGATACTAAGGAAGGAATCTTTGATTACTATTTTAATTTTTACCTCGTTAAATTTTGGTTACGAAATTACCGAGTTTTCAACTATTATTACTGAATCATTAAATGTTTTATCCCGCGACAAAAACACAACAATCCAACATTAAATTTTCTACAAATTGTCCGAATTTCCTAAACTCAACAGTCCGTTTTCCTAAGAATACCACAAGACAAGATTCGAGGAGAGCGTCGAAACGATAACACGCGCCTCACCGCGACGAATTCATAAAGAAGGATCTAGAGGATACGTAGTCCTCGCGCGAGGAAACACCGGCAACCTAACTGCCTACCGAGATCATATTTAGGATTAAGGAGACGGCGGTTGCAGCCTCTTCAGGACGATAGTTGCGAGCGCAGTGGAGAAGCCCCGCTAAACCAAGCAGCCCATTATCTTAACAAATCTAATCTCTCGGTGGGTGTTTATAAATGTCTTGTTTTCCAGCGAAACGGCGTCGCGGATCGAGGCTGAAAGGGACAGAGCGTTTCTAACCGCATTTTAGCTCAGCTCCCTCATTAACGTAAGATGGGTGGCGAGAAACGAAGCACATACTCCTCGGTATATTTCGGTATATTCCTCGAGGGCAAGGAAGTTCCACGTTGATAAGATTTGTCGAAAATGTGTCGATGTAGAAATAAAATTGTCAAGTTTTTCGTGTACGTGAAATAGTTGAATTATCTGGTATATTAGAATTCTTTTAGTGGATTTCAAGTACGGATATAATTCTGTTGTAATTTTGGTAAAACTTCAGCAAGATAGGCCCAAAGCAAGACATTCAGTCAAGTTTTAAATACACGTAACTGCTTCACTTTTTATTTATTAGCTGAAAATCGTTATGTATATTCTATCTCTATTTCTCAAGCACGTTCAAACGCTCCAACTCTATTATTCAAAATATACCATGAACTTTAAACAAAAGTTAAAACAAAAACAGTGCTAATAATCTCATTATACAAAATTAAATTGAAAGCTATAATATATACCTTTTAACAATAACTCAAGTAGAATCCTTCGAAAAATTATATTTTCTCTATTTACAACCAATTAGAATATCTTCAAAACACAATCGTTACATCTACAACTTTCATTGAAACTCTGATCAATCATCAGAATCAATCGAGGAATTTGACTAAATTCGAATCATGAGGATTTTTAAATGGTCAAGATCGCGTACATGTGCAGATAAATGGCAGGAGACGATGAACATAACTATAACATCTTGGCGAGGATGAGCCCGTATTATTACACGACAGAAGATATAGCTTGCCGCAAAACCAGAGGCCCTAATCCCTTAAGAACAATAATAAGAATCCTTTCTCCGTTACTCCCGGAATCAGTGTTAAAATTGCCGCGGCGTGTGGACGACAAGGATGAGCAGAATGAGCCAGAACTTAATTCAAGGTCTCGTGGAAGGTTGCGCCGTAATCTCCTATTCGACTCCCCTTGAGATCCTTCTAGACCACCCGCTAAACCTTCGTTTACACTTTCTTTCAACCCTTCTTACATCGTACCTTACAAGGCCTTTTATATTTTAAACGTCGCCAGGGATTAACAAACGTCGGACGACCGCTCAATTAAATAATAAATAAACGATAACTTCGAGATAAAGTCGACTTTCGATGAAAGATTTCCGAGATATACACCTACGCTTTTCTTCTTTTCTTCTTCTTTCTTTCTAGTGGAAACTTTTTCTTCAAGTTGTGAAACTATACAATTCTTTGTTTGCATCAAGTGATGAACAAATTTCCAGATGAAAACATTTTCCATTTGAACGAGTTAAAAGAATCTGAATTTCAAATTATATTTTTATAAAAAAAATTCTTAACAGAACTTCTTCGTGGAAAATTGAAATTACTCCACGATATTAAATTAGGTATTATTTCAAGAATGTAACCATTGAAATATTCCCATAATATTTATACTTCAGAATTAATTATTAATTGCTTAGGCCAAGAACTTTTGCTTTACACATTATACGTTATATTAATTTCAAAAGACAATTTATTCGAAATTCCTTGTTCCGAGTAATTCTTGCAGAATTTTCGCTAGCTTTCGCCAACTTCTTATCAATATTAACATCGAAAAAGGACTTAATCAGGCCCTCGGTTGGCAGGGAATCGCAGTTGCGACGAGAACTCTTTCGCTTTAAATTTTCATTCGGCTCTCGTACAAGGAGGTTACGTCGGAGACCTGTTTCATCCTTCAAGCCAGACTCCTCTCTTCTTCGTCCTCGTCTACGGGCGTAATTTGCACACAAAGTGCCGAGGAGGTGTACCGGTGCGGGCTGCCACAGTGTGCACGTTTATGTACATACAGACACGTGCACAACCTTTACGTATGGTGTATACTCAGAAACATTATGCTAACGTTCCTCTCTTCCACTCGATATGCTCGTTTTAATAGTTGTCACGTGTCCACGAACGATATTATATTTTCATGGAGACCCAACGATTCATTTTCTGAACCTATACAGATTTTAATAAAAAAGCTAGAAGTACTTTAGTATTTTTTATAAAGATTTAATAAAAACGTTAATACAACTTAATATAAATATAGTAATATAATGTAATTTTATATTGTAATATAATGTTTCAATAAGTAGAATTTAGCATATATGTCAGCTATACCTATTCATCATCATTTCTAACAAAATGTAGACACTTTCCATTTAAATATTACAAAGTCGTTCCTGTTCTTTACTAAACTTTATATCTTTCTTAAACTTAACTAAAAACTTACTTTTTTTATATCTAATCTAGCTTTTTAGTACTTTAATTGATATCATTGAGTCTTAGTACAATTTAATACAACTTAAATTTGACAGAATTAGGATATTTAATTCTGCAATTGGTTCACAAAACGTTCTCAATTTGACATATAGTCTTAACGAGCTTCAGCACGTTTCGACGAACGAACAAGATAAAATTCTTCCCAGCAGATAATAAGAAATCTGTCACGTAGCCGGTGGCTTCGTTGAGGACCAACCACTGAATCCGGAGGGTGGCAACGAAGAAGGAAAAGAATACTAATTCATTATTCAATCTGGGTCGAGTGATTAGCATGCGCCAGTACTCGGCATCTTCGTCCTCGGTTCCTTCTAAATAATGTAAGACGTATACCAGACCGTAAGAACGTGCTGGTACAGGCACGTCGTCGCCGAAGAATCCCTGCTTCCCTTCCTATAATTTCGTGCAGCCTTAAATTCGCATTTAAATAATTATGCGCGCCGCACTTACAATGGAGATAATACAAAATTTCCACGATAAAACACGTTGATTTAAATCATTTTCTATGAAACTGTATTGTCAATGTAGGAGAAAAAAGTATATTCTACTATTATATATTATTAAGTATATTCTACTATTATAAGTTATGTGCGTTCTTTTCTCAATCAAATGTAACAAGTATAAGATTATAGCTTCAGAACAACAAAACATAGATAACAGATTCTATATTTCATTTTCATCAAATTCTTGTGATCATATGCAAATTTAATGATTACGTGTAAACACATCTATACTACTATCTACACTACTGGAAGTTACGCAGATTCTATATACATTCTCATACGATCTTATCTTCAACTTACTTTTGTATTCTTTTTTCATTATCAACGATTTAGGATTGGTCTAATTTTTACGTGTATTTATGTGTAGACTTCTCTGAGTACTTCTCATCAGTACTTCGATCTTCAAATATTTTATTCGCCGGAACTCGTATCGCACAACAACCCCAGTCTGGCAATATAGCATTAACAACATCTCTCTAAACTCGTCGTCAAACTTCCCCATCGAGACAATAAAAACGAAGCTCAAAGGAACGTCGCGACAGAGCAATGCGTCTGGTCGTGTTAAATCAGCCCTCGTCAACGGGGGAGGGTAAAAATCTCGGGTCCCACCGCACTCGTCTCTTCCGCCAGAGATAAAGCATTTTTAATACAATTAAACGTGAATCTCCGCGTTCTTCTTTCTTCTGCAAAGCATCCGCACCTTAACGTCACCCCGAGCCACGGTGGTCTCGGTTCGAGATCTGGATGTAAGAAGGGTTGTACTCAGCTTGCCTCCGGGGCATGTTAATGCACTCCGAGATCTTAGCACTTACACTCCGACACCGCCGCTGCCTGCTCGTCCTCGTCGTCCTTCTCCTTCCTGCTTTTCCATCCCCAGCCATTTTCTCTTTCTCTTAAACTACCTTCCCCCCCTCCCCCTCCACCCCGCCGACCAAGTCTACGCTGCCACCAGAGGGCTTTCACGGACGACGCCTTAAATCCGGATCTCTGCCCTCCCACCCACCCACCGCCTGCTTCTTATTCAACCACCCTCCGAGCCAACTCCGAATCCGACGGCGTCGCTGCCGCGATTTTCTTCGCTGGAACGCCCAGGAAGCGGTTTTCAAAATGCGCGGTTTCTGCGGCGTGGCACGATCCACCAGGCAACGATCACCACCGTGATTTTCCACGGATGCCGTTCACCGGACTAAATTGGGAGTCTATGGGAGTTCGATTGGACCGAGTTAATCTCAGAAGTGGTAGATCTAAACACAGATCGTACATGAATTTTTGGTTTTTTGAAAAGGCGAAGGAAGTTACTAAATTGAAGTTCCTTCGCTTCGTTTCTCCATTTTAGAGAATCAGAGAAACTGTTGGGAAGAAGTTCTTCATTTAGTTTCGATCAAAGTTCCAATTCTAATCCTGAACTTCCTAAACAAATCCCTCGCTGGAAACTCTTCGAACTACAACTAACGCTAGCATGAAGGGCGAAAATCCGGCCAATCGTCGAACTTTTAAAACCAATAAAAAAAAAAAAAAATTGTCGATAACCGAAGGTCCATCAATTCCCAACATCAACGTCAATCGTTTAAACCATCCCGAACAAATCCGCGATACATCTCACTTTCGAAACGATTCGCATAAAACCCTATCGCTTGCCTGCAAACCTGCGCGTCTCTCCGCAAGTTGTAGAGGGGAAAAAAAATTAAAGAAGGGCGGGACGAGAGAGAGAGAGAGAGAGAGGGAGAGAGAGGGGGAAAAGAAGAGAGAGAAAGCTCACAGAAAGAAATCTTAATTAACGAAGCCATTGTTTCAGCCGTGGAAACTCGACGAGAGGCGACAGCCACGAGGACCAGAGCGTGGCTTGCTGGTGGTAGCAGAAGAGGAAGGTGGGGGGAGGGGGTCGTTTCCACGGTGGCTGGGGTGGAGCAGGGAAAAAAAGGGCCGATTTTTTTCAAGGACGACCGGCACACCGGCCACACCGACCACCGACGGTGGCGTTCACGAGGGCACACAAAGCTCTTGACGGATGGGTAGCCACCAGGCGGTGCCGTAACCCTCACGGTTACGAGTGACCACCTGTTGAGGGTCCTGCACGCACCTGTCTACGCACACACGGCTCATCCCGGCACAGCACACGGCCTTCCCTCGCAGGCCCGTGAGCGTGGATGATATTTCCATCCGTGATGACCGAAGAAACGGCCCGGAATAACGAGTGGCGTGCTCGCGTTGTGTCCACGATGCGTGAAGTCGTACGGAAAGAGAGACGAAAGAGAGAGAGAGAGAGACAGACAGACAGACAGCTCGTCCACCGCTGCCAACACCGCTGTCTATGATAATTGCCTCACCGATTGACGGAATCCTCCTGGTTAATTGTTCGATGAAGAGGGCGATTGAAGTGGACGTTCGGTTTTGTACGGATTGAAGGATGTCGAGGTCCTTGACTCTCGTAAACGCATTAATGTGAAAATTAGATCCGCGTTCACGTGACGATCGATGAGCGCAGGGATTGAAAGTTGTCTTCGATTTAACGGAATGCTTGTTGCAATGGAAAGTAGTATTTAAGTACTTTACGATTTCGATTGAAAGTTAATTAATTATGAGTTTCTCCTTGTGTTTTATTATATGAAAAGGTAATAGAAGATATTTTTGTTTAGTTGATAATTTAACGTTTGCTTCGATGCAGCAAATACGATTGATAAAAGATCACGATTGGTTACTCTTCGTTTTGGCATCCGCTGTCACAATATAAATGTCATAATAAATTACTATATTTATACTTCCTATTTTTGTTTTATATTCATCCCAGTATAAGCAGAATGAAATCTTGTCAGTCTTATGATTACACCATGTCAGTTTATCGTTTAGAAAAACCCGGATCTTAATTGTTTTTATAGACTCAACACAATCATAAAAACAGGCACACGTTATGTATGGATAATATGACTGACTTGACATGAAAGAACCTTCTCTTTTCAATTTCACCAACAATGTAATGTTTTTTATAACATAACCGAAACAACAAAGGAGTGGATCCAGATAGAAACGACCAGTCAATGCTTTCGTACCTTCGACGGAGACTGTCATTTTTACTGATCGAGCGCTCGTCAATCCAGAGATTAAGAGCGGCTCTTTTTTTTTATTCCCTGTCCCCTTTTGCATCCCTTGCTCGATCCCCGCGGCCAGAGGACCACAGAAACGTAGGACGGCGGGAACGCTTTATTTCCACCCCCGTCGCGATCGTTCCATTTGTTTCGCAGCCGGCATCGCATGGCTCGCGGCGACGAGCTTTCTCTCTTACCTCCTCTGTTTCCCATCCTCGCGCGTACCGCTCGTCAGTTGACGCGCGTTCTCTGGCTCGCCCCCATGGCAGATTCGACCGCTGGACGAATCGACCCGTCGTTATCTCGACATATCCACAGGTACGTTTAATACGTCCAGGCGACGTATTTATTCACCGAGCCTCTCTTCCACTTTGATGAATGACGCGACGTCGCGCGCCGCTTCCAACGCTCCGAGCATATTTGCGACCGATTTGCTCACCGTTGGAGCCGACACGAAAATCGGCGAACTGCGCACCCTTCGAATCTTTTTTTCACCGACAAAATGGAGTGATATTTCCTTTCTGGTCCACGACGAAGATAGTTGTTCGAAACAATTGCATTATGAAATAAGATTGCGAGTGCAAGGTTTAGATTTCTTCACGTACCGATTGTAAACGGCTTCGATTTCTTTGAATTTCATAAAATTTTAAAATTTAGGTGGAAGACACGTCGATGAAAAAAAAAATTGAGCAAATCATTGAAATTTCCTATTTAAAGAATAGAATTGCAAA
Organism: Tetragonula carbonaria; assembly: GCA_032399595.1. Classification (NCBI taxonomy): domain Eukaryota; kingdom Metazoa; phylum Arthropoda; class Insecta; order Hymenoptera; family Apidae; genus Tetragonula; species Tetragonula carbonaria. The sequence goes on from JAUCRC010000003.1 coordinate 12,675,468, forward strand.
TAAATTACAAATTGCATTAAAGCAACGTTGATCTTTAATGATTTAAGAGCGATGATAAACTCAAGAACAGATTTGAACGGATTTGACAGGAGCCAATGCGATTTCAAGACGTGCCCACGTTGCGAACGAACGTAATGTTCAATCTTACACGACGACAAGACGGTTGAGACTGATGACGAACGATTGTCAAGGAGAAGGTGAAACGTGAATAGAGGGTTGGAAATAGCATCTCGAGGGTTATCTCGGAATCCTAATGCGTAATGGGTGAGACGATCTTGGATTACTAATAAGCACCGGTCTCGTCAAATATTTCCACAGGCTGTGAACTTCCGCGCCTGTTATTTCGTCTTAATGGCAAATCAAACTTTGGTCAATGTTGCTAAAAATAAAATCTACCAAGGAAACAACATCGCTTGCTTGGAAAACCGTTTCACTGGATTTAATTTATTAAATTAATTTATTAATTAATTTACATTCGTGTCCGTTAAAAATTTCATTAATTCTCTGTTATTAAATTTAAATCTGTATTCACAAGAACCATTCAAGCGAACAATTACAACCTACCCTTGTTCATTTAAACAATCAATCACTTTCCAATTGTGATTGAATCTTGCAATTAATCCAGCCACGATCCGTCGAAACGGTCAAAGCGGTATAAAAGCGGCAGGAGTCGGGAGCAGACTGTCAGCAACGTATACGGTAGACTGCATCGAAAGGCAATCGACGAAGGAAGTGGCACGAGTGGGCCACCGTGGTCGACCGGTGCCGTGTTTTTTCAACTTCGTCCTTCTCTGACGGTGGAAGAGATCGCCGTTTAAGTGGTGGCTCGCTAATGATAGTCCAACCCTTCAAGGACTCAACTGGCTGGCCTCTCGAAGTCAGCCTGCATCTGATGGTAACTTCAATCCGTTAATTGGTGTACAACTTTTTTGCCCGTGCCTCTTCTCCTCCTCTTGCTTTCTCAGTCCTACCCTCAGCGGTCGCATCGCTCGTTACCTCCGTTCCGCTCGTTCTCCACCCCTTTACTTCCTCCTCCCCCCTTTTTTCTGTGTTTCTCCTCTGTTCTTTTTCTCTTTTTTCTTCCTTCCTTCCTTCCTTTTCTTTTCTCTCTCTCTCTTTTTTTTTTTGGTAAAAGAGGAAGGAAAAATTTTATTAAATTAGCAGACGACAGGCGATGTCGCTCGGTGGTTTCACAGAAAAAAATATCCCTCTGCTCGGCAATCTCCTCAGCCCTCTCTATATTTGAGGCTGAATCTCACCCCTGCTCCTCGTCCAGGTGGTCCGGTACCACCCTTCCAGTCGCTCACTTTATCCTGTCCGTCCTCGCTGGTTCTCGACTCGGTTCGTGCTCGAAAGAACTTCGAAAACTCGTTTAATCGCGCGGCGTGTAATTTTTTTAAGCCTTCTCGGGGGGGGGGGCAGCATTTCGCCAGTCAACTGGGCGACTGGGATACGCGACGGTCACGTCGCCCTGCGTCTCTTTGAGCCGTTCAACGCAAAAGAGAAAGTAGGTAATTTACGGGGTCTTTTAATGAAAAAAAAAAAAAAGAAAAAATTTGGTTGGCAAGAGGAAAGGGAAATTAGCATGCGTCGGGTATTTGATAAAAGTTAATAGCCGTAACTCTGATAAATTTAAGTGGTCAATGGAGACCACGCCGCCGGCATATGAAAGATCAAACGCATCGTTCCCGCGACAAGAGTGCAACGTTTTCAAGTCGCGAGCGGAGTGAGAAAACGAAAAATCGGCACGCGTGTGATCTCTTTGCCCGTAACGCGGCTCTGATATGAACTTTCAAGGATGGCACGAAATATTATTTGCGTTATATTCATTTTTTGATCGTCTGCTGCACAGAGAGGAACGCCGTCACAGAGAATTTTGAACGTATTAAATCCCCTGAAAAGGGAATCTAAAAAGAAGATTTCTGCTTACCCTTTTACTTAAAAATCTCAATGATGATTTTGTAAATAAATATAATATATAATATAGTATTATACTTACAAAACAATTGTAAATATAACATATTATACGAATATACATATTACGAATAAATTATGTGACAACATTAAAAAAATTATATTTTTATAAATTTCTCGGATGCTTGATTATATTCATTAAAAAAAAAGAAAGAAAAAGATACGTGAGAATTCATTGTGGTCATGAAAATTCAAGCGTCTCGATGGTTTCACGTGTCGCGGCTCATTATTGTTATCGATTCTCGCCCATCTCGCAATGATTACTTAGCAATTCTAACTAAAACAATCGACGTAAAGAGGGACAGAAGCCCGTGCGGATTCGAATCGATTAAAGAAGGAAGTGGATATCACCAACGGTATTCAAATCGATTACACGGTGGCCAATGTAAAAATTATGCAAATGCCGTTTACAAGTGAATGGGACCCTCGCGACGAGCGAGGTTACAATTAAGCAGCAGCCAATTCAATATCGTGGTCCATTCGGTGGAATATTCAACGAGCTGGTATTGAATGTCGACTGGCTCGTTTACACAAAGACGAGCCAGCGTAATCGTTAATCTTCGCTGTCTATTGTTGCATTTTCTGTATGCAATAGACTGCGAAAAATTTTCATGCATTTTCAAATTCTCACAAACTGTGATTAAAAGGTCAAAACTTGAATGGAGACTCGTTTTATCGATTACACAATGTAATAAATACTCTATTTTGCAATTTCCCCATGAATTACAAATGATTGAGAAACTGCAGTCTGTTTGTAATTTTTATAAATATCAGGAGTTTAGCTACATTTATCTTATGTCATTCATTGTGTTTCAATATTAAATTTTGGTATTCAGTTTTGAAACGTTGAAAAAAAAGAATTGTATTTTTGGAACACAATTTTTTAATTATAGATCGAAATATGTGATACAGACTTTACTCTGGTGCCTAAAGCATTGATGGAATTACCGGTGGGTGATAAATTTAGTGGTAAGGATAGGCGAAAGGAAAGAACTGTTCTTTGTCTTCGCCCTCACTTTTTTGTCTTGCCAACCTCCTCCTTCAATATCATCCTCTCGTGTCTTCCTAATAAACTATACCTTGGTTCGTACTTAGGAATAAGCTTCCCTCATGCAAACTTATGTACTTAGATGCACACTATATGTACTTAGAGATAAAATCATTCTCTATATTTTATAAAGTTAAAAATTTATAGAGACATTTATGGATCACGAAAGTATAAAAAACTGTAATGTACATATCATGTTATATAAAACATTTTGAAACTTCACTTTAACTGTATTAATAATTATATTAATTAGATTCGAAACATGTCTAAAAATATCTATGAAAAAGATGTTTGATAGAAAATTAATAAACAGCATGAACAATAATCTAACACGTATATAATATATATGTATTAAAAGTGGTTCCACTAAATATTGAAACTCATTCATATTTGTGATCTCTGTCAAATGTTTCATAATCTCTGTACATATTTTTCAAATTTAAAAACGACAGTCTGATATTATATTAATAAAATTTCAAAATATACACTATATACAATATGTACACTTATAAGGAGTTCAAAATTCAATTCGACTCATTCTCTTGCTGTTCTTTCATCCATTTTGATCGATTTACATACAATTTATGTGAGTTAAAGTACATAACGTTCATGAATCTCCTAATTAACTACGCAATTAAATACATAAGATTCCAGAATTGGAAAAACGAAAGGAACAAACTAAACGATTTCAAGCGAGTCTTCGAACGTTAAGTCGCATTATGGGCCGCTTGTTCCTCGCACCCGCTTTCATCTACATATGTTCTCGTCAGCTGCGCTTTGTTTCCGGAATAAGAGCTCATTACGAATGCAAAACCGTCCATTCATATTCAAAATTTTATATCTCGTCCGTGTTCCTGCGACGGGGCTAATTTATTCGGATTCGATCCGTGCCGCGACAAATCCAACGACTCTCGTTTTCTCTCACCCAGCCGCTCTTTACTTCCTTTTCCCTCGCTCTCTTCCCTTTGCTCTCCTTTCCGCTTCCATTTCGCCTTCGGTTTCGCGACTATTAATAATACCACCGACTTTTCTTTATTGCTCATTCTGTTCTGACTTGCAGATCAATCTTTACGACCGAAAGAATCGATGCCAGCTGACGTGTTTCTACGATTTCGAGAGCTCTTGTTTCTATATCGACAGCCGTGAAGCTTGAGATGATTTTTCTACGAACAGCGATCGTAAGTAAAAAATTCGACGAACAAGTAGAACTTAAGTTTCCTAGTGAACTTATTGACGACGTTGTCTCTTGAATACAAGTGAAGAAGAAAAATAAATAAGCAGAGTTCCGAGTTACCACCATTACTCCTCTGACAACCTTCAAAAATTGTCATCATCATTCTGTTTTATATATAAGTGAAATCCGCCAATGTCCACATTTAAGGCTGAGCCGGCACGCGAGCGAGACCGGAATTTTCGACCTCGTAATGCATGCATAATATATGCATACAGTGCTAACTGGTTGGTTCGACGCGGCGAAGCAGATCCCGGGCAACGCAACGTGGCTCTGCACCTCGTTTCTTCTCGTTCCATCCCGGCGTGGCTCGCTCCGCCTCTCGTCGAAGAGATAATCATATTAACCAGGCTATAACTTGTCTATGCATAAGCATAATACCGTGGCGCGGTGTGGTCCCGGGATCCTGGCCAGGATACTGGGGTATATTTTACGCGCTCTGCTCGGCCGCGCGCACACACCACCACCCCCCCAGGACCAGCCAGAGAACTCTCCAACTCTCCAGTCGTTGCTAGCTGGTTGAAGCTTGGGCTCAACCGGCAGAAGGGCGAAACCAGGGAGAAGTTGCAACGTACAACGTTAATCAGCCTAATTGAATTAAGCACGCGCGACTGTTGTAATTATGACTATTTATAATGATTCCGCCGCGTGTATCTACCCCACGAATACGTCTCTCTCTCTCTCTCTCTCTCTCTCTCATGGAGAGTCGCCACCGACGAATATTAGTTTACACGCGCGTACACGGATCGCGTTTAACGCCGCCGCGAGCTTCGTTCGCTCTCGCCCGGGCCCTTTGGGGAGACTGCGGCGAGGCGGTTTTCGTGGATGAACCACCCCTTGGACGATTGAGATCGGCAGCGATGACGTGGAGGAGAATTAGTTTTGTCGGAATTGAGGAGTTTTGTATGATTAAACGGAAGCATCGTTGCTAATTCGAGTTTCGAAACTCGGGTCTCGTGCATCGGGTAAATAATTACTAGATTGTTGCAGATGAAATGACCGGATTTCTAATATAGTTTGCGTTCGAGCGCCAGCAATTTCCACGAAAATAATATTAATCAAATATCGATCCGTCGTGTTCGATGGATTTCGAGAATTGTGAAACAACGTTTCGATTATTGCAATTGAAATCTTCATGTTTTCTAGTCAAAATTTTTCACACGAACAACAGATTGTTTGTTGCTTTAACTTTTCGGAAAGTTAGTTAAGATTTATAAACAGTGGACTCTGATAAAGACGATCGTTCATTAATGTATAATCTATCTTTTTTATAACTCAGATCGTGCTGAATACGACAAGCTTCAATTTGACATTTAATAAATATCATTTAACAACATTGCTGTTCCTTCTCATTCTTCTGACGCCGTATCTTAATATTAAATCTGTTTCATAATTAACTAAAATTCATCACGTGGACCAGAAGTCGACAAACAATTACGCCCAACGACCAACAAACGGTGGAAAAAGACCGCGAGGCAAAAAAATCCGTAGTCTTTCAGGCAAACAACGTAACCTACTTATCTAATTCGCTCCCTCTTTAGCCATAAAGACGTGCTGGGTAAACGTAGCGTGATAATGAAAGCGGGTGTTTAGTCAGGATTTCCGGCCGAGTCGTTCTCTTTGCACCTTTCTCTTTTCGCCTCTGTGTATTTATATCTTCCTCCGCTTTCCGTCCCTCGTTTCCTCCCCTTCCTCTTTCACTCTCTTTCTCTCTCTCTCTCTCTAGTTTTCTCTTTCTCCTACACGGTAACAGCACGCATCAGAAGTCGTACTTCATTAAGTCAGTAACACTTCTTCCAGTCGCGTTACTCATCCCTTTCACGATGGGCTCTTCTATGAGAAAGCGAGATCGAGAGGGAGTAAGATTAATTGCATTCCGTCAAGAGAGGAGGCGTATTTTAAACGAAACCGCCGGTGCTCGCTGAGAAACGCCGCGTCGAGGCGACTGAAAGGAAGCAAATGAGAGAGAGAGAGAGAGAGAGAGAACGAGCTGAAAGAGAGGCAGCAGCTAGCGGTGCAAGAGGCGAAGAGAGGAAACGACAAGCACCCTGGAGAAAAGGAAGAACGAGGTGGTGGTACCGTGAGCAGAGTGAGATTCCTGCCACCGATGGAAGAAGAGGATTCGCGGCTGCAAAGAGAAGCCCCCAAAGAGGCGAGGGTGGAATCGAGGATCCAAGAGAGAGGAGACACCGCCTAAGGCCTTGTTGTATTTATCATATAATTACCATAATAGAGCCTCGAACCACCCGTCGCCACCTCCACCCCTCGACCACCTCTCGGTACCCATCGACCATCCTCTTCTCTTCCTCACACCACGCTCTGTTCTAACAGCCGCAACCGCAAATTGGAAACTCGCGAATACATTTTCCCTTCGTTGCTCTCTCGTTCTTCTCGCCTGAAATTGTTTGCCGTACGATGTCGGACGTTCGAGAGTGTGTTAACGACGCCGTGGATGATCGTTCGAATCGAGGCATTAAACGCTAGCATGTTGAGGAATTTCGTACACTTTACGCATAATCCAGTTTGTGATAAATAAATCTGTCTTGTTAATTGAACGCGTTTTCTGGTGGCCAAATTTCTATTAATATTAATTTTTATTAACGAACTTGTTATTTCTGTAATATACCTTATATTGCTTCGAGAAATAAATAATGTCGTCCTTCTAAATGAATATGACCAAGTATATGCTCATTTTCGTACGAAATTAATTTCTTTATTATGATTTATATTATTTCCAAAGATGAATAATATAACTCAGGCTTCATATAAAAGTTGCTTTCGAAATTTTGTGATTATTCGGGAATATAGCCATTGTCACATAAATGTCGTAGAACACTCTCCAAAAATAGTCACTTCATTTACCAAATGCATCTTCTCCAAACCTAGTCCATGCCTGCCAAAAGAAAATATTCAACCGCGAATACATTGTTCAAAGCAGCGGAACTTCGCGCTAATTCCGCCATTAACCGCAGCTCGCGGAATAAATAACCTCCTGAAACTCGTCGGAACGAACATGCGTGCGAGATTGTAAAAATTTCATTCCCGCAGAGAGGTTCCACCGAGGAGTGAGATGTGGTAAAAACTCGCGAATCGCTCGAGACCAAGAGATCCTTCGTAACCAGAGACACGTATTTTCGCGCATTTCTTTCGCGCGTGTTAGACTATTTCGCGGAGGCGAAACTTTTCCAGGAGTAGGTTTTCAATTTCTTCTCTCTCTCTTTTTTTTCCTTTTTTTTCAATTTGACAATATAGCCTCGACGACGACGCAACGACGTCGACGGCGTCAGTGGATGGAGCAATTTATATCGATGGCTTATTTTCCCTGGATCTACTTTCAAGGTCTATTTCGAGTCGTTTGTATCCTTTCCTCGCGATATTGGCTACGACATCGGGCTAAAGCAACGACAGGGCTCCGAAGATGGCTGCTTATGGTCCTCTCTTCTGGTCGTTTCGTCGAAGGCAACCCCGCGTGCCGTACGCCACGCGCAATATCTCCCGTTCCCGATAGTCCTCACCATGATTCCTTTCAATAACGGTATTTTTCTTCCAGTTTCTTACTACCGTTCCATCGAGGCGCCGCGGTATATTTTGCCTGGAGAGGACTTACTGCTACTTACGAAGCTTTAAATCAGAATTATTCCGCGGAGATATGAGGATCATTCGATTTTAGTTTTGCGGAGGAAACTTGAGGATATATCCCTCGTAAGTTAACGTGGAGGGAAAGATTATTATTATACATGTGTAACGTATATATAAGTTTAATAATTCTTCTTAAGAACAGAAGTCGTGAATTTTTAGATTGCAAAATTCTGCTGCAAAATTATTACAATTCAATAAACAAAGGAAATTACAGGGAATAAAATTTTGATAACTCACGAAAGAATTTGAAATAGAAATTTATGAGCATGTATTACGTACGTTGATGTCGAATCAGCACGATAATGTGATCGAATTATTAAGTTTATACATGTAAAGTTTCAATCAAATCTGAAATTTTAGAAGCATTAGACAGTCGATTATTACATTAACAAGACTCAGTATTCAGAAAACGTTTATTATCCTTTATATGTTGCAGTAAATATTTAGTAATTTCCACATACATTTTCCAGACTTATTTTAAATTTCACCAATATATTATACACACGTGTTACCGTGCTAATAAAATTGTACGTACATAAATGTGCTAAACGTTCAAATACTTTGAATCACAGACAAGACGTAAGATAATTAACTAGTGACAACCAATTTACCTAACAGAGGAATCAAAGTAACATTGAATGAACCTACGAAGGGAAGGAAGAGAGTAAAGATGGTTGTCAAGGGACGAAAGGTAGGTTCTCCGATTTCTTCGGCAACCACGAATCGCCACCTCGATCCATTCCATTCACCCTCTTTTGGATCCGCGAGGCCCCTTTTCTGGTCACCGATGTGCAACCCGGTGGAAAGATATTGCAGCTAAACACTCGGTTCTTTGATGCCGCCTCAGCCTCGTTTCCTTCGAACCCCGGGCAGATAATTAACGTTAAAGGTTAATCCCGCGAAGAACGATGGCCAGATAAAGACGGAGCCGCGGGTTTAATAACAGGTTGCCTTTGGCGAGGTGATCTCGTTGATCTCGTTGATCGTGTAACGAAATACGGGCATAATGCGAGGTTAATGCTTCTTGGCGTGAGAAATTCCATGCAAACACTGTTCCAGTTATTATTATGAAATTTAGACAAACATGTAACATGTTACGCTACGTTAGTACTTGTACTTTCTTCGTCCAAATTTTTAATTTATACTTCTTGGTGTGTCCAAATAACTGTATGTAGATACTTCTTAATGAATTTAAAACAAATACACTATATCGATACATGTTCTTCATCCAACTTCTTGGCGTAAGATACTTCTGCGAGTTCAATGAAATATAATATATTAATATGTTTCTCCCGTTCATACTTTCTTGTTTCTCATTTTCCAAATTCTTGTTTCTTCTCCTGATTGATACTTTCTGGTATAAGAAAAATTGCGACTAAAGTATTTTCCGAAATAACATAAAATTTAAACAGACAATCTCTCGTTCAAGCTCCCACCTTTCAAGTATCGATCAAATATTCATTTTTACATTAATTGTCGGGGAAATGATACAGCAGATCGTAACAACGTGGACATAAAACGAGCGATTTGCTTCGATACCAATACTTCGTTAAAAAGCCGATAATGCAATTACCGGTGCACCCCGGTGCCGGCAATACGTTTAATGAAAGCGTGCAATCACCATCGTTGGGGGATGGAACGGGCACGAATGAAATTTACACGGCTGGCCCGGGAACGCCGGTTGTCCTCCTCTCTTTCACGCTCGTTTCTTCCCGTTGAAAATCGCCGAGCAACGGGGTGGGAAATTGTCGGCCAGGGATACGCGAGGCCGCGTAAAAACGTCTAAATTGCGCGTAAATAATTATATTTGCATATTCATTGAAAGGTAAATATTTAATGCCGACGCGACAGAGAGAGAGAGAGAGAGAGAGAAGGGAAGGGAAGGGAGACCCTGAGAGCCCGAAGTGTAACGCGGACGAGGAAAGTGAACCGTGCAAGTGTCCGAGATATGGAAGGAGGCGGCGGACAGAGAGGCAGGGGTTGGCCAGGCTTGGCCACCGGTCGTGAGAGCTGCCAGAAAAGGGGTTGAATATACACGTCGCGCGCCGCTCGACGGAAATTTTAGCTTAATTTTACTTAACTACGCCGGGCGAAACCCGTGGGGGCTCGGCACCGGGGACAAGTGTTATTTTTGTAATTCCGAGCGGCGCTAATGGGAGAGACCTCGGCTTAACTCCTCGCGGAACCCGACACAAAAGAGAGTGTTTACCGGCGAATATGTATACCTGAGCAAATCCACCCTGTATAAACGACACCCTGACTAACCGTATTTTAAATCGACACTGATATCCTTCTTATATCTGAAAGACCTTTTATTGTATCTAAAAGATTCTCCTTTGTTGTTAAAATATAGACTTTCGTGGGCTTGGAAGTTCTAAATGAGTTAGATATTAGTGTAAATTAACATTTAATTTACTTATTTTCCTTTAAAAAGAAGAAAGCTATTGTGTAGAAGTGAGGTTTATTCAAAACGATGGTACTCGAAACATGTAAACGATACTACATAAAACAATTAAAAAGTAATAGTCTTAATAAATTAACAATATAACTCCTCAATAAAATGAATATGTCCTTTAATACGAATATGCATGAAAATCCAGAGTGCAAACTTTACGTCGATCGAACGACGCTATCCCGGATCAACAATAGCGAGGAAAAACACTGTTCCTTGCCGTCAGCCTTATTTCAGAGATCAGGATAAAGTACACGTTGCTCGAGAACACGTGAAAGGGACGTTGATGAGATTCGAGGGAAAGTGTACAAGCGTCCCGAGTTACAGAAGCTGGGACGCGTATCGAGCGTGAATATTACATCGATCAGGCTTTGACGATGATACAGAAGGAGTAGGAGAAGGATCAGAGGTAGGGATGATGTCGCCTATTATCCGGCGGAACACCTGAGCCCCTGATTCCCGGTTACACGTCGGCCGTGCCTTCTCGCAGAGTGTATGAAAACCAGCCACGCACTCCATCGCCGCCGGTGTCAGTATCGCAGCTAAATTACACTGGCTCCGCGTATTATCCACCCTTAAATTATTCCCTTCTAACCACAAAAATAGCCCCTTGCTATCCCTGTTTCTCTTCCCATGGTCTATATCCCGGTCTATCTCCTCTCTGTCCTCGTACACCGTGTCACTATGGCCATCGTCTCGACCGCGTCGACGGTATATTCCAACGGTGGTTTGCACGACGGTCACTTTTGTTTTCCGAAATTTATTTTACTGCGTGCCGCTTATCCACCGTGGTTACGGGAAACGCTGGTATGGAATTATCGCCTGATGGAAAAATCGTGGAATAATTCCTTTTTTTTTCGGGGATTTGTTGATTAATGTGTTTAAAAGTAATTTTATCCAATATAGTTTTTTTCTTTCAAATTTTCCTCTGTATATTATTTCCATTATATGTTAACATCCACTAAAACACACCATGTTCGAATTAGTGTTACAACGTAGATTATAACATAATAACGTTAGAAAATATTCTAAAACATCGAGTAGCTATACATACTTTACTCTCTAACCAAGTCTTTCCGAGTAATCAATAAAAATCAATAAAAAAAGATTAATAAATAATTAATAGAAATACAGGCAGAATATGTGACTCGTAAAATCACACTGAGTGTAACTCTGTGTAATCCGTGAATAATGGGATATTATCGGTCTTGAATTACGGAGCCATCGAACGGTGCATCAATAATCGTTAACAAAATTCTGCGAGTGTCCGTCGATGTTTGAACTTTCTCCATCGGTATCACGCGGCACAGGTGAATATTAACGAATGTTTGCCTAGGGGAATGCGTTCTGTCCAAGCATGATGGACGCTTTCGAAGCCAGAAGTTCGGATAAAAGTACGCTCTTGACGTCCAATGTCGGACGAGAGATGGATCATCCAATTCCCTCACACACTTATCTCTCTGTAAACGACGGATATCTTTCTATAATTTACCGGCAACGATGTGCAACGTATTCGTAATTACATTGTCTGGGCGGAATTCCAAAAGTAAATTTATTAACGGAACTACATATTCCCCGCGAAAGGAAATGCATCATTGATACATATATCGGGCCGCCGATATGAACTTAACATCTCTTCCATAAGTGGTTTCACGTGTTACACTGACAAGTTTCGGATTAATATTGATAAATTCGAGAACGCGATCACGAACACAGAGGCCGGCGCGAGCCGGTACGTGCACACGAGCCCAGACGAAAACTTTAATCATAAAAATTGAACGTGGAAACGGACAGCTGACCGCTCGCCCCGATAAAAGATATATCATTCGAATCTCGTTATATTTTCGCGGCTTGAAATATTTACAAGCCAGACGAACTTTCGAAACAATCCCGAACTACGTCTGGAGAAGCGGTGTCCTACGTACGCGACAATGTTCTTCGAATAATTGGATGTTCTCGACGAATATTAAACGAATTCACAGAACAGAAAATTTATCATACAGATGTTGCGCATCGGTATAAAGTTTCGAGCATCTTTCGTACACTCCTCGGGAATATCGATATTATAATTATAACTTTTGCTTTTTATATGTAAGTAAATTACGATTTCAATGTCATTTAAAATTGTATTGCGAAATATTCATTTGCTTCATTGAAATCCTGACGAGCAGGATCACAATTACATCTACTATCAACTATAATTAATTAAAATTTAAATATCGTGCAATCAATTCTCTGAGAAATAAAAGTATACTGCAATTATTAATTTCATAAATCCTAACACACTTCAAACTATTTAACGAAAACATATACGTCATCCAATGAAAAAAAGGAAAATAATGCTAACTTTAATTTCTCATTATGTGAAAAACATTACGTGTGTCATTTGACCGAAATTACGAAACACGAAACTCAGATGGTAGCAGAGAGAGAGAGAGAGAGAGAGAGAGAGAGAGAGAGTTGCCGAAGAGCAAAAGTTGCGCGGAAAAAGTGTCAGCCTGACCATCGGGTTCGATTCGATAAAAGATGGATGATCCGACATCGAACGTAGGACCGATCGGTCTCCGAGCTGACGCTCCCGAAGATGAAATGCACCCTTGGCGACCTCGAAAGCGACCCTAACGCTCTGTACGGCCACGCTCTGTCCCCCTCCCTCTCCCCCTTTAGCGAGCCAACGTCACTCGACTCGTTCGAGAAGTATATTTACGAGAAAGACGCGTGCCCCGCGTTGGAACATACCCTGGATACAACCGATTTCGAATACAAATTCCTCCATATGTAACTTGGAGAAACGGTTATTGTTTCAACTAAGGGTTATTAGGTCCGGTAGGTGAGTGGATTTCTTTTCTCTCTCGGTGACCGTACGTCCCACGTACGATCGTCAATTTGATATAGTGAATTGTTTCCGAAGCGAACGCTCTTGAATTTATTTATGAACGGACGTTAGAAGAATCGTAAGGACGATATTTTGTTATTTAAGGAATAATACTAGCATCGTTTCCAATTAGCTTAATATATTCTATATTTCTAACTTCTCGCAGATGTTCAGACATTTTATCTAAAGAAGTGAAATTTCATCTAAAGAGTAAAAGTTCGTTCGAATTGTCGTTAACCTGATTTATAGTAGGATTAATATGACGAAAATCGAAATATATTTAAATTTTAAGTTTCTCGCTGGACGGAGCAAGAATCTCGAAAGGCGAAAGAAACTGACGAGTGAATTATCAGCGGGCACGAATGTTATCGGTCTAAAGTTCCAATAACGGTTGCATTCCGAACCTTAAGGAGGTTTAACGAGGGCACGCTACACGAAAGTGCGCGAGCTGTCGGAGATTTATACGAAGGGACAAGCGCGAGAGTGTGCGAAGAGCGCGCGAGGGGTTTCAGGTTTCCTCGCGGGGTTCCCTGTACGATGGCCGCCGTGCCATAGAACAGCAGTACATTATTTCTTGATGTCAAATAAAGCAATTAGCATGTGCCCTGACCAGGGTCCACGGGTTCTAACCCGAGTAATCTCGCCGGGGTCCCCGGCGTGTGCGACATCTTCATCAGAGACGGACCCTCCTCTCCTTTCTCCGCCACTTTCTATCCTACCGCCCCTTTTGCTTGGACGATACTCCGTTCATGCGACTATCCTGCACTCCACCTACCTCCTCCACCCCCTAGAGACAAGGAGAGATTAAGCTTGCGTGGAACGTCAGAGAAAGAGCGGAACATCCTCGACGGGGCGAAATTGCAACCTGGAGAAGAGAAATGGCCGAGAAGTACGGTGTCCGAGAGGTACGATGCAGTCCGCTTCCAAGGGAAATTCCCACAAAGGCTGACCCCGCTCTGTTAATGAATGTTATATAACCCTTTTAATGCTTTAAGCCTCTTAGATTTTTCAGAGAGCCCTCGACACCGACGACGAAGGAGGCACGCCTGCCGACCACATCGCCTCGCCTCTCTTTTCCCGCTCTCTGCTGGTGCACGCCAGAAGTGGTTTGCCAACGCCAAACGGGAGAAAAAAAGACCAAGCGAGAACGAAGGGGGGTCTCTCGCCTCCGGGGGTAGGTAATTATGTGGCGGACGTAAATTAAGCTTGTTTAGATTGGGATTTTTATTAAGGTCCTTTATGAAGGAGTGCCGCCCGCTAAATGACGCCCGCGAACACTTTAACCGATCGGATAATTCCCTTGGAACGTTGAAAAGAAAAGAAAATCATAGCGGTGATAATCGAATTTGATTTATTCTGTGATCATTCAGATTTTTATACTTCAGTTTAGCAAAGAAGAAAAAGAAAGAAGAACAAGAAAACTAACAAGGACTTTTTCATACTTTGTTTATGTTATAAACAAAGTATACTACGCTAACTTGAAATATCTTTTAAATTTTCAGATCGATTTTAGAGAAATATGAGAAACACTACTCGAATATATATTCATCTTCGTACGTTTTTTTTCCTTAGTTATTCCTAGAGATAGTTGGAAATTTTTATTGCGAGTAGAAAGGAAATATGAACTTCGAATTCTCGTCGGTGATCCCAAGAAAGTCGTAACTAATGATCAGGAAGCATGTATATAGCGACGGAGCAGAACGTACGTAGCAACGTATACGGAAGAAATAACTAAGGGTTAGTTTAATCGTACTTTAGGAGTCGAAGGTTTTAACCTTTCTGTTGTCCCCCCATTTGCTAAGGGTAAGAAAAGACGATAGTCGGTCGTATACCGAATGTCCGGTCCAATTCGCTAATATATGGTATGGTACGAAATAAAACTCTGCTAATCGAAACGCTTTCGTTGCAGTATCCTTAATTCTATTTTTCTCCTCCTACTGTTTACTACCATTCTACTATAAAGTACGAATAAAACCTTTTCACGTTAAAAAGATAATTGTTAAATTGAAAAATAAAGTTTCTCGTCAAAAACAGTCAGAAAATATCGTCCTAAAATTCTTTCTGCGACAGTCTCATTTTTAATTTTTTCCACAAAAGAATCTAAATCCCATAGCCCGTTCCATAACAAAAATTGGCCGTATAATTCTACAAACGAACAAAATAATATTTCTCTGCAAAATATAATTCTTTCGCCGAACAATGTTAATTTATTAATAACCGCAAAGACAATACCCAATATTTGAGACCACCCTCCGGCTTCAAGACACGTTAATTTTAGTCTACGGCTAACGAGAGGCTATTTCAGTATAGCAAACAATTAACCACCTTCGCGCTAAGGTTTGTGTATCGAACTTCGGCAAAGCATTTCGCAGGTACAAACTGTTTTCTATAGACATATATCGTGCCTTCGAAGCGGTTACCGGAGAATGAAATTCCCCGTAGAAGTTTAATTCAACTGGAAGCTGGCCGAGCGTAAACGCCGAATGAGTCGTCGAATGCTTCAGCGCACTTTTCCATACAAATCGAGAAGCGATATCTTGTCCATCGCACACGAGATATTATATTCCGTGCGAGCTTGCGAATCAAATTACCATCGCGTGCTGTTAATACGTTTTTCTCCCGTACTTGTTGCAACTTTTGAAACTTCTTTCTCCTACGGTTAAATTAATTTAATTATGATGAATAAGTTTCTTTTATCTACTAAAACTTCTCTCTTTTTAATAATTGGTTTCTTTCTTTTAAAAAAAAAGGAAGGTAATTTTAATTTTTCTTTTCGTTTCATTCTATTTTATTCTATTAGTGAAAATCAATTTAACTGTAACGAATAAATTTGCTTTTTCTTTTTCAATTGTTATCGCGTACTAAAACTTCCTATCTTCCCAATAGTCCATTTTCTTGAAAAAAAGTGATTTTTAAATATTTTTCTATACTTTCAGGAACTAGTTAATCGATGACAATTAACGAACGAACCCCCTCCCCCATTACCTCGTCAAGCAAGCTTTCTTCAAGACATTCGCCTGACAGTATCGAAAATCGAGATTCAACGTTGATTTTCTTGGATAGCTTTCGCGAGGCAAGGCGAGGTCGGCTATGTTCGCTCGTTCTCTCGATTAGGCTTTGCCGTCATTAAAAGTTTATAAAGAAGCAGAGCTACCAGTCGAGGCACAGAGAGAGAGAGAGAGAGAAGTAGAAGTAGAAGAAGTGGAGGAACGAGGGTCGGAGACGGGGGTGAAGGGATCAACACCCTACCTCGTCGAACGGGAGCGGCAAGAAAGTGAGACCGGCGACGAAAGAGCGACAGAGATGAGAAGAGATTCCAAGCAAGTTTTCTCATGTGCAATGCATAATGAGGAAAGGCAGACGGCGTATAAAGGGCCTACAAATGAGGCTCCGGTTATACATACACATTTGGACTAGATACGCGTAGCCAACGCGCGCAAACGTGCACGTGCACACGCACGGCAAGGGGGAGGGAGTGTGAAAGACTTCGCAAAATCACCCCTCTCACCTACGTTAGGTTACACACCGTTACTACCCGCGACTTCTAAACGCGCAACCAAGTTAAAAACTTCTCCCTCTGATTTTAGTTATCCCGGTGGAAACTTCGGAAACGGTGCACTCGTAAAGTTCTCGGTTAATCTCCTGTTTGTGCTGCGCTCGCGTTATGATGCGCAACGATCCTCAGGCCGTGATGCGAGATTTACGAAAGATTACTTTCATGTTTCCTATATATACAGGGTCGTGTATGGTTCAATTAAAAAGAAATAAACATGAACTTGGAAATTTCGAAACTCCTTAACACACACATAAAAAATTGATACGCCATGTTTTGCACCGCTTAAAACCATACAACTTTTTACTAGACACAAAATTTAAAAGTTATTTCAAATGTGCAAGTTATGTGAACGAATCTCGAAAAGTGTTTTCTGAACAATGTTCGTATTCTTAAGTAGATTTTAAATAATTCATTACGATACTGGATTTCGATATATTTCTGATGAAATAAGGAATTCGTATTACGTAGTACGAATAAATTCATGGATTGTTAAGTGTTATTATAGTTCTGTCAGTGAATTTCACTCACGGTAGAGTAGTCGGTTGCTCAGCACAGAGTATTAAAATAATAGCCGATGAAAATACGAGCACGTAATGACCGACGCATGCTGCATGAAAAGCGATTAAAGGTGTTGGATCGATTTTCCCTAGTAACTGACTCGCCACACTCACTGACGGCCATTGCAAATTGTCGAACACGTTGTTAACTGTGTTCGATATCAAATTTCAACACGAATTTCCAGTATCCTGTATTTTAACAAGTATTACCCATCAATTTATATTATTCAGAGATACCATTGGCTTACCTTGTTCATGATTTGGCGGGGATATTCCCGCCTCGTAAGAATCGACTCTGTAACAAAAAAAACAACGAATCATAATTACTTAATTTTATTAATAGTACACAATAATGAATTATAAATCAAAATTATATACTAAATATAAAGCAAGTATTACGTTTCTATTATAATTATCTTCGCACCATGTACTCATCTTCTCGATCCTTTCCCTCTGATTCTAAAATAAATCTATAATATATTTTCCAAAAATCTATAGCTCAAAGGGTACAGAATCTTTTCTAAATATCCGATTATTGCATCAGCAAATATTTAAATACTTTCCAACGTAAATTTTTCTCAAATTATAGTTGATTGCGCGCGAACAAAATTTCATTCACGCGTGAAGAAAGGATAATCTTCTCGCCTGTGGCACGTCTTTTCAACCCTTTCGGTTATTGCTGCGCCTCGTGACGCCAGCTAATGCACGCAGGTTAGTCCCCGATCGTGCATCCAATCCCGCATCTTCACCCCCTCCCCCAATCTTCTCCTCTCTTCTACCCCTCAACGGGCACCACCGAATTCCCGTAATCTAATGAATGGCCTAACCCCAATATCCTCTCGGCTCAGCCTCACCGCCGCTACCCTCTATGTACTTTGCCTGTATGTACCATGCATGTAAATACGTTCACGAACGAGAGATCCGAGCGATATCGGCTCTCTCTCCTGTGCGCGGCGTGTGTTTCTTTAAAATTCGACTACCCTCCAGCGTCGATTAATTATTTTGACATTATCGAAACTATTTCCCTCGTCGATTTATCCAAGACGATCGAATCCGATGTCCAACAATTTCCCTCGGATCAATTAAATTAACCCTTAACTGATATAGTGTAGTAAATTTTGTTAGATTACCAGAATATCAGATATTCATTTTCAATTTTTTTGTACAAAGATTAGTAGAAAAAAAAATTAGATTACAAAATTAATTAATCGTAGATCGTTGTTATCTCCAATACTCAAATACGATATTAGTTGAGAGTTAATGCCAACAAATAAACTTTTTGCGAGCAAAGGTTATTTGCAAAAGTAGGATACACTGATTGTCGAGAAGATCGTGTACGCGTACGTTCAGCGAAACAACCAAGAAACATGGTGGAGACGTTGGAAAATGCGAGAGGGGACGGGAAGAAATTAGTCGGAAGCAAATTGGCGAGAGAGTTAAAACTTTTCAATGCGCTTCGTTAGGTGTAGTGACCCGGCCGTGCGACTCGCGCCAACGTCTGACCCCCTCCGTGAACTATATATACCGATCGCGACGAGAAGGAACGAGCATGACCCTAAAACACTAAAAGAGCAAATACCAAAGAAGAAGAAAAAGAAGAAGAGAAAAAAAAAGAAAGACAAAATTTACGAATGGAAATTCTCGTATCAACCCCCGCATCCGCAGTCATATTTAAATCCGGACCAGCGGAACAACAGCTAATTACTGGACGGGAAGCAAGGCGAAGTTCTTTCGTCCAGAACGAAGGGACGGACGAAGAGGCATGCAGGCTCGAGGCACCGGTTGGAAACCGGAGGCTCAGCAACAGGGCAAGGAAGCGCAAATGTGTTTATTTTCTGGGAATAATAAAAAGGGTCGTCCGGGTGCGTCCGTGACGCAAGCGGCGATCGTACGAAAGTTGGGAATAATGTTTCGGACACGACGTTCGTCTGGCTTTGCCCCGAGAGCTCTGCTCTACACCCGCTCTCGCCCACTCGCACCCACAACCCACTCTCCGCCCAGCCTTTGCCGATCTCCAGCAGCCTACCCTTATACGCGTGTCCGCCGCAGATTCAGACTCCTAATTAAGACGAGGGTGCGAGAGGGGTTTCAGGGGTTTCTGCCGGGTTCTCCCTGAAGGGAGGTGGGAGGATGTGGGTGTGGGTAGCAGAAGGAGGGTTTTCACGAGGTAAGGGGCACCCGTACCGCGCCGGAGGGGTAAGCCAAGGCAAAGGGGGTAAGGAATATTGATCACGGGACCACCACGGCGGCGAGGCAGGGACTGGCCATACTCTCCCTCTCTTTCTCTCTCCTCTCTCTCTTTCTCTTTTGCTCTTTCTTGTTCTATTCGCTCGTTCTCTGTCTCGCTCTCCATCGTCTTGCCCCTGGTAAGTGTGTCCTACACTCTCGCACGTAAGCATCGAACGTCTTTCGCCGGTTGCTCTCGGCGTGCAAGCGGCACGGATCCAACCAGACCAAACCACCAAACGCCAGATGCGTGAAATCAGTCGGTTAGAGGCTGCCCCGCAGCCTTTGCGAATTATTGACGCTGAAACCACGACCGCGGAGCAGATGATGCTGCGAGCTGTGTTTCGGGCCTCGGCCTTTCGGGAGTGCCGGCCCGTGACTTTGGCGACACCGGTGCTATGAATATCAGTAGTCGCCGCTGGGAATTGTAACGCTTTGTCGAGTCGAATTTCGCGAAATTTCTCACGAACGTGATGGAACAAGCGAGAAGAAAATTCGAAGAATCAAGTCGGAATGGATAATTAATGGAAAGAATCTCGATGCTTTTAATGATTAACACCTTGATGGCCAGCTGCGATATAGCGTGTAGCAAAGTTTCATTTTATCAAAAAACATGAAGTTTGGAAGCTAATTACGTATTGTACTTCTATGATAATGATTGTTAAGTGACATAGTTCATAAAGAAAATATTTTGCGTTGAAGTATAATTTTATCCTACTTAGCTGCCACTATTTCAGAAGATTTCAAAAATGTGGTAGAGGATGATCCCGCAACTTCTTCCGCGCGATAGGCCTATCGCTTCGGCGCATCTTAAACTGAAACTTCGATTCAGGTTTCTAGTACGTTCACAACTAACTCGACACTGGCGCAAGTTTCCAAGTTGTCCTACAATGAACTCAATTTTCTGTGGTTCGGTGAACTTTTGTTTGAAGGTATTCCACCTCGCGTGTTGTATCGTCTCATTGAAATCTCTACATGTCGATCTCAAAATACTTTCCAATTTTTTTTCTTTTTTTTAGAAATACAAAAATCTAGCGATTTGAAAGGAATCTTCAAAAAGAAGAAATTACCGAGAAACACACTACTCAACAATAATACAAATATTAAAAAAGATACTCATAACTAGGCTACTAACTAGGCTATTTTATTCTTATAATTGGCTTTATTTTTTTATGTCAAAGAAGGTTAATGACAAAATCAAAATTAAATTGAAAATTCCAAAAATAATTGTTACGATTCCCATCGGCGCAATGGTGCCAGTTGAGCGCTGACATCCAAAAATATGTAAAATATTCGTTATAATTTCTGACTGAACGTTCAAGTTGTAATATGGATTTGTACAAAAATTCATAAAACTTTTAGCCTGTGAATTTCCGCGAAGATTCGCAGCCAAAATCCAGAAAACAAACAAGGGCCGAGATTTCTCGACGATCAGCATGCAAGTGAAGTCAGTCGGACGAAATGGCTCGGTTCCCGCTCACACAAGACTCCGATATACAAGAGGAGAGAAAACAGAGCCCTCGGACGAAAGTTCCTCGCCCACCGGAATCAGGGTGGCCTGACGAACTTTGACGCACACGCTCGGCCGAACAGAATCTACGCCGTAGACGTGTGTAGCGTTCTCACGAGTTTTCGAGTGATCTTCCAGAATGGCAAGAAGGAGGAACGACTTGGCTCGTTCCCGAGGCTACGACAGAAACACGGGCACAAAGCTCGAGTTTACACGACGCGACGTAGCGACTCGTCTGTCTGTCCGTCGCTCTCCCTTAATTAAATCTCTCGACCCTTCCTGAAGAACTCGCGCGATTTTAGCAGACAACTAGAAGTATAATAGAACGGCCCCCATCTTTCTCGTCGTTTCTCGTTGTCGTAACACGTCGCTATCGCCAGGTTTTTCTTCCTAATTGTCGCGAATGTCTCTGAACACAAACCGTCAACGAGAGTGAAGTTTCTATCTTTCGCTGGTGTTGTTTGAATTTGTATCGTCAATTAATATTGATACAACGAAAGCTTCTAAGTAATTTTGTGTGAATTCGAATTGATGATTGTAGGTAGCTTATGAAGTTTTACGCATTTTTGAAAAAGGATTTATTGAGATGGAACGATAACAATGCTAATAATTTTCTAATAACTTCCTCAAATAACTTTCCCTCTTTTGAAAGAAATTGATTTTTCCTTTCTTCGTTTATTCCAAACGTAATTCTATATATATATTTTTGTATTATATGCATTATGTGCATTTTGCACCTCTCGCATAAAAATTTATTTAAAATTAGTTTAATTGTAAAAATTCTGAAGTGAGTGAACCGTAATAATACAATGAGACTTATCGTAGTTTTCTGATTAAATTTAACCCTCTGTTATGAGATGAAGTTTATTATTAAGAGTACAAATTAAAATGAAATCCACCATAAGACACTGTAACACACCTATATTCTGTTATATTTATTAGGAAAATGTATAATAAAGGTAGATTAGTAAGAAACATTGTCAAAAATGTTCTATATTTATGTATAAGGTAACTGAAAGTTCAGGTGTCTCCATTTCGAACTTCCCGAGGCACCTCAACAATAGACGGTTAAATCTAACAAAAGAAAATATATTCCCGATCCGTGAATGAAATTGAAAACTGGTCTCGTTCCTCTGTGTAGAAAACGAACAAAGGCCGGCCATTCATACATTAATTTATAATAAAGACCGTAAAATGCAGTAGAATTCTATTCATACGATTCTGTCTGAGGACAAACACTACACTACCTATAATCGGTGTTCGTATAACAGAAGTTCTATTTGCGATTTCTCATTCAAATAATAGCTCGCATTCTTCTCAAACTAAAATATCATTCCAATACCCTGGAAGTTCTGGCCCCGGCAGTTCTCCACGCGTCGTCACCGATTAAATACTCCCACGATCTACATTTACCATTCTTCGAAGCGCCATCAAATCGCCCAATGAGGTGACTATTATTGAGCGGCCAAGAAGTTATATCGAACAACTCGATGTGCCGACCTCGGCATAATGGCCGATTGATCTATCGTGGATAACGTCTTTTCTGAGTTCGCGACCTCTTCAGGGATTCAATGCAGCGGCATTTTCATGGCTCCAGGTGGCCGTTATTCGGTCCGGTAACGAACGTCAAGGGCGACCTCGACGAGGCCGGAAGAGATCTCATTGTCCAAAAGCGGAGGCCACGATAGGAGGGTTGCGCACCGCCGGCAACCAGCCAACTCAAACTTTGATATGGTTTCCTAAATAACCAAGGCTACCGATACCGCAGCACGATAGTCTTGTCTCTCTCTCTCTCTCTCTCTCACTCACTCACTCTCTTTCTCACTTCCACCGGTCTCCGCCCTCTCGTCCGCTTCTGCATCCACTTGGTCCGATCTATGGCGTGGCCAGGGTGGGTATCGTAACTACTGTCGAAGCATATTGAAACCCTCACACCAACAATGACCCAACTTACTCCTCTCTCTGTTGCTGTCGCGTTTCTCCGCCGCGCCACGTAATAGACACACGCCGGTGTGGCGTGCCCTTCGTCGCGAGAATCTCGCCGCGAGCGTGTGTTTGTCGTTTCGCGTGCAAAGGTTGGCCGCGTGCGGAGCGTGGTCGATCGACCGCGAGTACAAGATTCTCTTCTCTTTCTATCTCTCTCTCTCTCTCTCTCTCTTGCTTTCACGGACCGCGTCTGAGCAATTTGAAAGCAGAGTGACAGGCAATCAGGAAGGTAGACGACCAGCTAAGGACAGCGTAAAGGAAAGGGGTGCAGAGGGACACGCGTAATGACCGACGATTTATCCGCGCGCAAACGAGCCAAGAATTTGGAATTAAAATCTGCGGTCGTAATTCGTTCGGGAACGAATGTTGAATTTGAAATTGGGACGAACGGAGGACTGCGACAGGTTGCATTTTAACGAGGGAAGAATTTTTCTGGCACCTACACGGCTGTGTAGGTATATATGTAGATGCGTGCAAAACGTGGCTTACTCGAAGTTTCAACTTGACGAATCAATGCTATTATTATCTATTAAAAAAAACAGGAAATCTGTCATAAAATTAACATTCAAGGGCAAGAAAATTTATAATGAGGATACTAGAATCTTGTTACTGATCATCGTGAATAATCAGAATTTCTTGCACGAAGAAGGACACCATCCGAACAATCAAGCGTCGAATTTCTCTCGAAATTAGTCCACAAAAGACTAGTATAAAACGCACGTTGCAGAAATCAGTAAAAAAAGGAGAATTCTCGTTCCTAGGAGGAACTGCTCTTGCCATCACGGATGTTCATGACTTCATTATTTCCGGTGTGGCAAGATGGAAGCGTACGATAACGATCGCGAACGAATTCACGCGTACGGGGGGAGGGAGACGGGGGGAGGTTTAGAATATCTTTCCTCGAGACCAGGCCAGAAGTTGGAGGCGGGCGTGACTGTATCTGGAGGTTAACTGTTTGTCCGCTAATTAGAAGCTAACAGCAGAACTAAAGTTCGGAACTTTAAAGTTTCTTGCCTCTGCAGAAGCCTCCTACGCCCAGCCGTTACCCTCCTTCTTGTAGGGGGAGGAGGGGAGGAAAGAGGTGCAGACACCCCAGAGGCGAACGCCCTATCGTCCTTCTACTTTTCTTCTCTTTCGCTCCTTCGCCCACCACCGGCCAGCGTTAATTACTAATTAATTGTTTCGCATGTTTGAGTTTTAAATGGATAAGTTAAACAGCGCATAAGAGGCCTGGACGTGGAGAACCGATGGGTATATCTTTCCCTTTTGCTCTCCGGCTCTTTCTCACCGTGTCTTTCTCTTTCCTTTGCTCTGCTTGGGTTTCCCCTTCTCTTTCCGTCTCTCTCTCTCTGCTTCACCTCGGCTCCATACCCTTCGCGTACGATTACCGTGCAAACGGTGTACCAACGGTTAACGAGGTTAGGATGACCGGTGCGAGCGAACGAACCGGGGAACGAACCGCGCTCGTTCGTTTATTCGTTTCTCACCTCGTCATCGAAACACCGCAAGCGTGGGCGTTATATAACCCCGAGGTGCGAAACTTTTACACTGGTTAGTGTACGAACTGCAGGAGAGGTATTGTTGGTTACCGCGGTAAATGAAACCCACTGACGGATTATTCAAGTACGGGAAGTACGAGTCGGTTTCCGAGGATTTTAAAGAAGTTGGTAGAAAAGAAAGAGAAACGATGTAACAAATACTTCTATAATTCATTATAATATAAATATTTCAATCTCTTGAAATTTCGTGAATTTATAAAATTTAGAGTAGAAAAAAATATCTTAGAAAGCAAGGTTTACGATTCAAAAATATTCTTGTAACTTGTAAGCTATAAAATTCTCCCATTAATCTAATGACTGATCATCCACAACTTTTCTGTCACAGTCGAAGTAACACCTATTTTATAATTATTATACAAATTATAAACACACAAAGTCGAAGTTTCTTTTTTAATTAAAGTTTCAATCTTCGACAACTCGCGTCGCAGCTGTACAAATCGTTTTACCTCGATCTCGCGACAGAGGAAAGTACAGAGGGGTTGGTCCACAAAAGTGGAGCGAAACCTTCCACGGTTGTAATCGGTATTCAAATAAAAAGCCTTAATGCCAAGATAAAACGTCCCCATTTGTCTAACGACGATTTTTCTCTCCGTTTTGAGTACACGCTGTATTTCCTCTTCTGGCCGAAGGTAGACAGGGGTGAATCGGGGTGGTAATCATCTTAAACACCATTGTCACAGACACCTCGTACAGGCTGGCTGCCACTCTCGGTGCCGCGCCACCTGATTCTTCCGTAATTGAGATGAATCGATAAGGACAAGCTCCCGTGGCGGAAAAAAGAAGAACGAGTCGAGGGCGCTGCTTTTTTAATTCGATGAGCTAATATACCGACAGTTACATTAATGACGCCCCGGGGGACTCTAACTTCTTACCCTTTGTAACGTTGAATTTCGAATCGATAGGTTGCCTTGTCGATTTTAGGAGAGACACGTCAAATATAAATAATTTTTACATTTACTACGAAAAATAATTTAAAAAGGAATCAACTAATTTAGAAGACGTTGTGTGATAATTATAGGAGAATCAAAAGTGAAGAAAATTTATCTGAATTTTGGCAAAAAATAGTCAGACTTGTTAATAACACCTTACGTGTTCGTTATATTCTATATATTCTAATTTCGAATAAAACAATTTTCCACGAGGTTATTTTATTCTACTTATTTTGTTAATTTCGAAGGACTAAAAGGCCGCTGCGTTCCTGGGTAGAGAAGTTCCATTCGAAAATTTTTGCTTCACAATCTTCACGATAAATCTACGCGAGATGTAAAAATGAATTATCTCACTCACAATCGTTATCAATCACTTCGAAAAATTCTCTACAGAGTTACACGATCATCGATCTTAGTCACCAAAAACACCTCTATTCGATCGCGAGATTCAAGCCGCCTTTAAATCCAATGATCAGCGCGTGCCTTTCAATCAAGGGTGGGGGGGCGGAATAATGAAAGCGAAATAGAGAGAAGGTGGGATGAAGAGAGGAAAGGGGGAGGGCATAGGATAACTCTGGAATAATCGGGAAACAGGCGGTCGAAATCGAGGTTCTGTTATTGACTGGCGTGCAGGAACTAGGCAGGGGTGGAAAAAGAGGAAGGAGCGGAGGCTGGAGCGTTAGGGCAGAAAGGTAGAAAACAAGAGCGCGGGGCAAATCGGTGTCTTAACCGACCGAACGAAGGGGACAATTATTTAGCGGGGCGTCTAGTACGACGTCCTAGTCCGCTACCGTTACGCCGACGACGAGAGAGGCGAGAGTCCGCGGCTGTTAATTGCTGGCTGTCAGGGGCACGCAGTGACACGGACCACCGTGGCGTAGGGATTGCTTCGTCGAAGGCCTCTGCACGTCGAACCCTCCTTTCCTGCTCGAGGAAACGCGTGAAACGACCAACGCTGGACTCCGATTCTCCGCCTCTCCTCGCCTATCTAATCTGTTCCGAGTCTGACTGCAGGAAACGTTGCACGTTCCTTGCTTTTAACGAACGAATCCGATTTCATGAAACAGTTTCATATATAATATAAAATGAGAGATGCACGGCGGTGATTTTTATTGTTTTTGATTTTCAATTGTCGTCGATAATTATCGTTCGTCGAGACGATGTTGTCTGCATTACAGTGGATTTGTTCAGATTTCACTGATTGTTTGTAACTTTACAGTACTTCGAGGAGTATCAGAAAAATTGTTTAGAGAATGAAAGACAGGCGAATTTAAACAAATACGAATGAAATTATTACTCAATCCAGTGTACCAATGAAATTTAAGAAAGTAAATATAATAGGGGGTAATATATCAAGGGGGATTGATGAAGCTATAATAGAATTTCAAATTTATCAAGAAACGAATAGTTCACGTAGCAAGGATACATTGAGTTCTCGTATATTCTAATACAAACTCAGTAGATAAGTAGTCACCAGAATGTCATTAAATCAAACACACCAACAAAAAATTTTCTTCAAATAAACGAAGCTCACGCAGACGGAATTCTACTACAGAAAGAGGGAAAAATAACAAATTTCACCGATTCGTCCCGTGGATGAAATTCTCAGATACCGATTCAGCTCGGCTGAAAACCCTTCGATTCCCATGCATCCACTGACTGAAACAACAACGAGGCAACGAGGCAACTAACTCCGTCGCAGGAACGTAATTTCAACGTTGACAGGTATTTATCCTGCGCGGCAGGAAGCGGTGCTATGTGGACGGTCGAATAAAGACGAGGAGAGGAGGGACCCGGAGAAGTAGCGTGACGACGTTAAGAGCATTAAAGAGACGTTTTCCGCCCGACACTTAGGTTTTCGTTGCCGAGCCCACTCCATAGATTCCCGGCCTATCGGCTTAGCGCTTGGCGGGTGGTCCGCAGCCACCCCTAGCTTCCTTCCTTCCTTCCGCGCTGTCTTCCACCGGGATCCACGAGGAAGGACGAGGTTCGTTGCCGTTTCTCTCCAGGAAATATTTTCCTAAGCGTAAGAACTTAAGTACCCCGGGCGCATACGGTGTTTCCACTCGTTAAAGAGTCTTCTTCGCGCGGTAACAACATCGAGACACACGGGGGATGAAAGCGTTCCGGACGTTGTCGAGAAACAACTTCGACGAACGAACGTGAGATTCGTTTCGAATTTAGTTATTTCAGAGTGGCGGAATAGAAGGTTTTTCTCGGTGGAGAAATGTTTCAACCCTATTATTGTCTTGCGACGTTGCTTTTAGTGGTTCGTGGAGGAACAGGTTCCGGAAGATTAGAAATTCATTTGAATATTTTCGCGGGTCGAGATAGCGCTCGCGGTGGCGGAACGAGCGAATAACTGGTTCTCAGAATATAGTCGCAATTGAATGCGGTGTTGGGGCAGTGATAAGCGAAGGAAATGAAAAGCCTCGAAGGTTTCCTATTTTGCTATGCTTTGTTAAATTTCAAGTCGTTTTGACTCGGTTCATTGCTCGCTTGCTAAAAGTTTTTCATTAATGTTATTATTATTATTTTATCATATATTTTTTATTAGTAAATGAAATATACAGATCGTAAAATATAAAACTTCACGAAATACTAAAATAATGCACTATTCAGTCCCGATGGTATAGTTGATCTTTTAAATTAAGAATACTCTTCTCCATTCTCTCGTAAAAATTTTAAGAAAACTGTTATTGTGAAATAGTTAATTCTTAAGATATTTTTTTTTGCAACCTGATGGCATCTCGAAGCAAATAATATCGAAACAGGGAGGGTGATGTTCGCGGTTGCAAATTATTAGCTAAGAGGAAATTATGGAAATAGATATAAATCGAGAAGAAGAGCGCAGACAGCGTCGTCACAGTTAAGCGAAGCAACCAGTTCTGGAGGGGCAGGTCGGTGCACCAACAGAGGCTGGCTCGCCTTTAAAATAATGGAGCTTAAGTAACCAATTTGAAATGTAAAGGTCCATCAGCATAAATTAAATATGGCGCGTCGACGTAAAGGATTGTCTTAGCTTCATCGATGATCTCTTTCACCAGACGAGGAGAAAGGGTTTTCCCGGAAAAACTTGGTTCAAATTAATTCTTAAATTGTTCAACTTCTAAACTTGGTTTGGCAGGATAAAACTTTTCTTTTCTAAGGTAATTAGAATGTATGATATTTAGAACTCTGTTTTAAGCTACTATAATTTACGAGCTATTTATATTTCATTGAAATTCTCTCAAGAGATATCTCGTCTGCGCAACATTGACCGGTTCTGCTTACGCGACGAACGTCGCGACAAAATTAAGTTATACCACTTGCAAACTACAATGTACAACAGTTATATTACAGGAACTTGTGCTAATTATTTTATTAGCATGTTTCTTTAATATTATTTGACAAAGTGTATAGCGTAATTAACGAATTACTAAACAGCAGATTTTTAAAAATAAATTTTTATAAACGTAATTAAAGAAATGAAATCAAAATTCTTACCACCAAATATTACGCTGTTTTAGATATTTTTTTTTACACATATTTTTGCAAATTTCATGCGTTATAAGCACACGCGCATTGATTTTACAATATCAATATCGTCATAAGCCTAAAGTTGGACACCTGTCGCCATCTTTTTTACCACCAAGTTCCCCATTAAAAAATCATTTCCTTCTTTCCCCGGCAGTAGCTTCGAAACTTAATCGCTCTTTGAAGAGAGAGATATCCTCCGGGTCAGATGCTCGGTGCGGTCGATTTTGTCGGTTAATTTTTTTCTTCTCTCTCATTTTCTTTTTTTCTTTTTGTTCCACCGCTTGCGAAAGCGAGATAGCAAGAAATAGAGAAGGAGAGATATATCGGAGCTCCCCATTGGCGTGAATTCACGCGGAAGGATCAGAAAACGAAGAATACGTGGGTCGAAAGTCTGGTAAGCTCGCGTCATGTGCAGCGGACGCGACGCGCGAATTAACAACTCACGCGTCATATCGCACATTATTATCCGATATATCCAGTTATATATCAAACACCTACGCCCCTCTGTCTGCCAGCCAGCCAGCAACGCGAATCAACGCGATCGAGCGCGATCTACGCTCGGCGTTTACGCGGAAAACGTGCTAACGTCGTTGCTTAACGAAGCTCCGGCGAAAGGAAAAGGGAGGACTATCAGTTCCAGACGAAAGCCAAGACACCGAATCGACGTGTTCAGTCTGGCGTGTCGCAAGTCGTTAATATGCCCCGGCTTACTCGCCGAGTGACATTTCTTCTTCGACGAGTGCGATCCAAGTGTTTCGCGAGCAGCCGCCAACTACGGCGGTAACACCCCACGCTCACGAATCGTTCCGCTGGAAAACGTTCTAACCTGATCAACGAACATGTAAAACGTAATTTCTGTCTTTGAAATTTCTTCTCTCAAGCGTTGATAAATTTCTTTTTCTCAAAGGGGGAGATTGTATTAGATTTTATTTGGCAATCATTCGATACTGTCCGATTCTAAATTCTGACCTCACTTTAAAAAGCAAAAATAATTTGTAATGTCTCAGAATATAATAACGAAGCGATTAATATAAAAAAATCTTACATAATTTTAAACCTGTATTTATCATTCGTGCAATGTCTGCATTTTGAACGCTACGATGTAACATAAAATATACTATATAATAGTAATCGAAATATTGCTTTGCAATAAAGTTGCAAGAGATATCCTGCCATCGTTTAGAATACACTGCAATCATATCAATTCGACGTCAATCGAATCAAAAACCACGTCACAGTCATCAACGTATTCCATTTTCACCCATCACCGATAGATCATTCCCACTGACTCCATTCGCGCGATTCAAATCCGGATCGCTGTCCAAACGGTGGAAAGTTATTTAATCGAATCCCACGGCGTCGATGCGCCACTCTATAAAACACAATTAACGGCGGCCGCGGCGTCAGTATTTCTTCGAATATTGATCGCCGGAATCGTCGAAACGAGAGGGAAAAGCCGAGTCGCGAAGCAGCGCCGGGTAGAGGTTAGCGTTTCAGCCGAAGCTGCACGCGTTGAAAAGGGTTGATTAGGGATTCGGCGTGTTGGGGGTCGAACACGTCGGGCTATGTTGGAAGGATGCTGGACCGTGCTTGTAGGCATCCAGCGGTCGGAGGGACCCAGCCAGGTTTGGGGCAAATGGCAGCCGGATGATTGATCGCCCGGCTAATTGGATGATCGATGACTCAAGTTCATCAGTGGCTGTTCAGCTCCTGGCAAAGGATGCCTCGTTCGCACGTGAGCCAACCCCACCTAGTGAGCCAGTGTACGTGTGCCTGTATCCGTATAACTTACGTCGTTCGTGTAGATCTGTGTGAGACAAGCGGGGAAAGCGGGTTTCGGTTCGATGTCTCCGGCAAGGTTGAAACAAGCTACGTTAATATTCTTCGCGGTTGCTTCGTCTCTTTTTCTTGTTGACTGATAGCTCGATTTATTCCTTTTTCAAGCGCCTCGTCTTTGGTGTTTGACTGTTGGAACGTGTTAGTCAATCTGACAGTTCTTGAATTCTTCAGTTTTCGACGAGAGATTCTTCTGATTCTTTTAAACAGATGCTATTAATTCGTACTGTTAATAAACGATAAAACGAAATAGGAACAATGAGCGACAACATTTATTATATATAACCAGTACAAGGAAATTTATCTTAATCAAAATGTGCTCAAAGGATTGAAGGAATAGCGTAGATAATATTTTGGAAAATACTTTATGAAAACTTCTTTTCGCAAAATCAATTATTTATACTCAGTTCATTAATTAATATTTGTGACCAAAGTTTTTCTCTAAATATATCATATTAGTGACAATGCTTCAATTCTTCCAAGCTCGAACCAAAAGAACTTATACCCCTCTTAAATACAGGAATTTCTGTCTTAAAAAGACAGTGTCCCTTTTAAGTGTATTTTTGCTTCCTCAGAGCAGATTTTAAAGACAATTAGCACTTTCACGGGTTAGTAAACTAACGTAGTAAAGCGTAATATTTTCTTTTCGGCCGGTGCACCAAAGTGCCAACACCTTCGTGAGCATCTTCGAGCGAGCGAAAAGTAAATTTCAGGGGAAGGGTACAACGCAACCGGTAGAAAGCTTAGTTCTCAGTGTATGCTTGATATACGGTTGGCACGTGAATGCAAATCAGATCGTAAATCACGAGAACAATGTCTTAATGTCCCGGTCATACGACGCCCACTGGCGCTGGAAGACAACAGCCTTGGTTTTCGCGGGAAGGAAAGGGTGCCTTTTCGGATATTCATAGGGAAATAAATTAGTAGGCGCACGCGTCGCGAAGGAGCCATTACCGGTACCTCGTTGTGTCGTCTCTTGCAAGATTTACGTAATTTACAAAATAATTCGCAAGAGAGAGAGTTAAAACATTTTTTTTTTATAGAATTTTCATCGTAATTTTAAAAACTGTTTTACGTAAAAAAAAAAAATAAAGGAGCCCTGTTATATTTTCGGTCGAAAGACACTATTTACTTTTGCAGATATTTTAAGGCTACTTCAACAAGAAATATTGGTAATTTTACAAGAGATATGGAATTATAAATATTAAGGCAAAGCGACAATAAATAATTTTATAAAATTTCTGAAACGACAGAAATAATGTAATTTTTCATTCGGTGAAAAAAATTTGTTGAATTAAAAAATCACAGAGGAAAGAATTATAATCATAGATAAAAAGAAAGAAAAAGAAAGGGAAAAAGAAAGAGGAGAGCTAAACTCAAAGGAAATATGGCAGCGAATCTTTTACACCGACCCCCCCCCCGAAGATTTGGAAGTTTCCAGATAAAAAAACGAAAGACAAAGAGTATCCTCTCTGAGTGTTCGTTTATGCCATTTAACTTGCAAATCCTTCCACCGGGACCGCTGATACCCGTGGAACATGTGTGGAAACTGAGGAAAAGTCTTAGCCCTGCCCCACCCTCCTTGAAGAACTACCAAGAGGGCAGATGGTGGAAGGAGGGAAACGAAAGGGCGGAGTTGGAGAGACAGGGAGAGAGTAGGGCGTGTGAAAAATCCAAAGGAACAAAAGGTGCTGGGGTCCTCGAACAAGAGGTGGAAAGTAGCGATCCTTCGCGAGGGAAATACCTCGAAAGGGGTACACCGGATGAAATATTTTTCGTGTAAAGTGTGTACAATCGGACTACTTCGATACATCCTTTAGTGTAAAAAGTAAAGATCCCCTTCGTATATTCGCTATTTCTATAATACTCTTAAAGAATAATTCACCAGGCACTTTTGAAGTTTCTTTCAACCAGACAAGTTAATCACATCACGACTGTTGTGTTAAATACAGAATGTATCGGAGAAAAACAGAAATGACGAAATAAATTACAATCTCCAAATGTTCCTAAATTTCGAGTATCAATATGCTACAATTCCTCTCGCCGCTTCACCACGACGAGAAGCCACCCTTACCACTGGGCAATTGTACAAAAGAAACATCGGAGACGCAAAAGAGTTGATCGGAAAGAATTCATCGGAAGGTAATCCTCGTCGAAAGAAGCTGAAGAGGGCGACAGAGGAATAAAGGACAGGGTGCATCGAGCGCTATACAGAATCCGGAGCGCTATAACGGCGCTCCAACGTTGGTGGAGATGAGAGGATGATGGAGAAGTGGGTGCGATCAGAGTCGGTTGCCGGATAGTTTACGTCGAGCCGGCTTCGAGTTCTCTATCTCTCTTCTACCTCTCTAGCTTCATTCGAGGGATTGAGAGGGAACGGAGGAGGAGTTAGTCGGTTTACGATGATGGCGCGATTCCCTTTATGCCCGCCGCGGGTCAGGCGCCACCGCCAAATCTTAGCTTCTTTGGACGAGATCTTCCTCACAGGCGTGGAAGGAAGTATTCCGCGAACGATAATCGCTCGTAAAAGCCGCCACGTCGTTGAATATCATTATCGCGCTTGCATTTCTACACTGTGTCAGAACCGTAACGCGCGGAATCGTGCAATTTTTCACCCCGATGCGCGTCCTACGATCGCCATGCAATTCTGATAACCACGTCAGTGATTTTTATCGCAGGAAACGGCATACGTTCGTGGAAACAAGGATCTCACTGTTGCTACAGTGTCGTTTTGCCGTGGTGCTTGTAGTACGCTGACGATTTTTCGCTTCACTAATACGAGATAATATATGTTTGAATCAACGTTTATACTTAGAGTGGTATTGTTTAAGGGGTGTATATTGTATTCGTATGTTGGTATAGGTAATGATCGATTAGTTGATCAACGATAATGTAGAGATAGATTAAGACTTAAGATAGCATCGAGAATTATTGAAGAATTATAATACTGATTTCTGGTATTAGGATTATAATATTAATTTCGTATATTAATTTTATATATTAGAGTTTATATATTTGTTTGGGTTTATCAGTGCCTTGATGAAGAAAAATTATTTACTTTGCAGAAATTTGAACTAAATTTTAATTATCTTATTATATAATAAATTTGTCGTTGAATTCATTTGAACATGAACATAAGAATGATAGATCATTAATAGTGAGAAGAATCGGCAGTACTCGAATCGCATAAATTATTTATCCCTCGATAAATTCTCATAAATGAAGTTTTATTGTGCTTGTTATATAGTGTTAGAGGCACAAATAACTCATTTTATTTCATTACGGTTAGTATCATTTAGTATAAGAATTATTGTCACGATCAGTTTGTACTTGCGTAAAGTTAAAAATTTCATAATTAGAAATTTCTTCTATTCTCTAAACTTGTAAGACACTAAAAATCCATCGTATCGTAACCATATCCTATGAATTCGAGAAAAACACTGAAGGGAACTTATCATATCAATTTCCATTCACTCAGAGACTTCAACATTCGTATAATTCTTCAAAATGGATCGTCATACCTAGAACACCCGCTCACACGACGCGGAACGTTCGTACTTTTTTCACGAGCGTCTTCATCGTCGTGTCCTTCCGTTTTCTTCCAGACATCCGAGACTCCTCCGTAACGGCACAAATTTCCGTCGATAAATCCGCGCGAGCCAACAAAAATCTACCCCTCGACGAGCTCGAGTAATCGTATTCCCGTTTTAAATGTATTCACTGGCCGCCCCTTCTACCGCTGCGAGCTCCCTCTTCTTCGTGTGTGTGTGTGTGTGTGTGTGTCGATAGCTCGTTCGTATCGTGTGTTGCACGTGATCCGTGTAACCGGCAGATCGGACGAGGGAGAGAAACGGTATAAGAAGGTAACAGGTTTCGCGGAAGGACGGAAACACATGTAAGGGCGGCCATGAAGACGGAGGACGAAGGTAAAGGCAGCCGGAGGTTTCGTCGAAGGGCAAGAAAAGAGGATTCGGACGGCTTGTAATCTCGGCTCAAGGTGTCGTTCGTCGCCTCGGTATCCTGCCGGACACGGGGAGCAAGTTGAGCCGGCAGAAGATTAAGTCGTATTCGTCTTGACTCTGTGATGAGACAATTCGACCGGAGCGTGGGTGAAAATATTTGGAAAAAAAAGATGGAAATTCCTTTGGGGATATACCACGGAATTACCTAATATAAATAAAAATTAACTACCCTTGGAAAAATTGTAAGACCGTATATTTGGCACGATCCTAATGCACGATACGCGCACGAAATTTTGACAATGTTTTCCATTTAAATCCCAATTAGATTTAGCTAGATTAAAGAATAATGTACATAGAGAAATAAGTGTGATAATGGTTTCCCCAGTTACGATTCTACTCTCTATCGCTCACTATCAGATTGGAAGAAAAATGAACACAGCGATGATAATTGTTCCCTCATTTCACAGCGAAAAGTTAATCAACCATTAAAACAAATGGGCGAGATTAAAATAGCGAATGAGGAAGCTCTCTTGAGGAGGTGTCTAAGGTTGCAGACAATTTTGCGCTTGTAAATAGGGCCGAAAGAGGGAGGCGTAAGTAAATTAGGCCGGACGAGACGAAAGGTTTTGATAAGAATCTCTCCCTCGGCTTTTTTAAAAGCTGACTCTCAGGGAATTGAGACGTCATCACGATGCTCTAGCTCGTTCTCTCCCGATCTACTCCCCGGTCGTGCCGCCTCCTTCGAGAGCCGTTTAACGCGAAAGCGACGCGCGTTTGCCCTCGCAACAGCCAGCTCCGGCCTCATCCTTTGTTTCGCCTTCATGAGATTTTTAAACAGCGCGAAATGAGGTTTCGCAGCTCGTCGACGGGAACGAACGATTATTGCCCTGGCTGTCCGGCTTCGTCTCTTTGCTTGGCAGCCTCGAATAACAAAACATTAAAGGATCGACCTATCGAAGAAACTTCTTTGCTCAGACATACGTGTTACGTGTGTCTTTTATATAAAATAACTTTATCTTGATCCGTTACAAGGCGACGTTAAATTAAGTTTCTTAGACTCTATCGAGTTTAAACACGTTCGTGGTACTATGAATATCTTTTACTGCAAAGCAAAGAAATGAACTTTATTTTCAGCTTAATCGAGTTGTTAAACTTTTACAATTGCAGAATGCAATGCTGATGTACGTTACAAATGTAGTCTAAGAGTTCCCTCACCGTTGTGTGCTGTTTCTAATTACGGAAGTTTGCACACCAACTCCAATAAAGCAATTTCAGCAGAAAGTAAAATATTAAAGGATCGACGTACTAACTGAGGTGGAACGCACACGTTCATTTACAATTCAGAACAAAGGACAGAGCATGCTCCCTCTATTTATTCATAATATAGCAGTTCTGGTTGACTTGATGCAACACTGCAACCGTTGCGCGAAGAAACATTACGTTCGTCTAATAGTAATAATTAGACTGCCGAGTTTTGTGTATTTTTATATTCTCCACTACCAGTGAGTGCAACTGAATCTAAATAGAAATTCATGTTATCTGTTAACTATTCTGAGAAATACACTAATATTTTAATTTTTGAGACAACTGAAAGAAAGTATAAAATTGACATCTGCCTGTATGAGAGTCTTCAAAATCATCTCCCAATCTATTGTTAAATTTATTTTACAAAATTATGGATTATCTCGTGCCATTTAAAATTATTTTACCAAATACTATAGAGACGTTATGAAAAATATTTCGAATATTCTGTACATTTTTCCACAATTTTTCCACAATTCAATCGCTATTTTGCTTTCTAAACTTTATACTTTTGAATTTCCTATATAAAAATCTATAAAATGTCCGAATAACATTTCCTTTCTCACGGAGCAAATCCACGACGCTCCGTGAAACCCAAGTTTTCAGAGATTTCCCGGGAATCAAAGACAAACCGGTCTTTCCAATGTAAAGAATCCGGACCGCAGGGCAACGACTAGAGGCCGCGTTTGAGGGAGGGTGGGGGATGAATCGAGAAAGGAAGGGAACCGGATTCCAAGCATTTGTATCGTTTTGTCGTACTTCAGTGTCGGCACGCGTATCGTATGGCATCGCATTATTGCTTTTATGGCCAATAAAAGGAAGGCCGCTCCGGTGAGGCCAGCACGCCGCCTCCGCAACGACCGACCCCTCCGATTCCTTGGACCGTTCCATCCTGAAACCATCATCTACTTTTCCCGTGTCCACCTCCCTCATCCTTCTGGCCAGCGACGTTATTGCCGACTAGCTCGTTCGTTCGACCATCGAAGGTGTTGCGATTGGTTTCGTATTTGGAAGGGAATATAGTTCGGGGACTCCCCGGCCCAGTTAACCATTTGCTCACCCTTTGGGACACTCCGGGAAACGACGCACGCTGCTAGGCAGCTCTGACACCTTCTTACGCGCTGTACAAATATTACTGGAAGCTTGTTGGTCAACGTTTGCCACATTTTCGATGTATGTACTTTGGCTTCGTTTTTTTCTTCCTTTTTTCTTTTTTGTTTGTTTGATCGCTCGTAGGGGTGGATATGGTGGTATGCTACTGGTTGTTGGAAAGTAGTGATCTTGATACACTGTACTATTTGGTATTATATAATAGCGATATTGTTGTGGTTTTATATAGCAGTGGATAAAATATATTAAATATTTTTGAGAGATTGAATTTCAAATATTTTGTCACCATTCGATATGCCAGTTCCTTATACGAGTTTCAATAAAAGTATCTTAATTTTAATGAAGTCAGTTTAAAAAGTTCAAGTCAGACCGGCAAGTTTAACTGCTGAAGATGTTGCCGGAAAATCATACAACGCCAGTGACATCATTATAGTATCAACCCACTGACAGAATCATCACAAATTGTTAATTGATCTAACACCAACTGAACCAAACTAAGCTGAGCAGATCTATAAAATATTCTTTGCCCAAAAATCCTTCATACACATATCCTATCTATCTACATTATACTCTGTTCAACGCGAATATACAACTTTCCAAATGCACGAGTCAAGGCAAAAAGCAAGGAAGAAGAATCATCTGAAACAATTAGCTTTCTCCAGGCAACGATGAATCACAAAAGCGATAGCGTTATCTCACGTGACGTTGAGAAGAGCAACGCTCGCGAGAGACTTGCGGAAGACACGGTCGTTAAGGATAGGAACTCGTCATTCTTGTGGAACACGAGCTGGTCTTTTCTCTAGGAGGAGGGCAACTCGTTGCACCTACAGGCGAAAGATAACCAAGCTCACCCAAGTCCTCGAGACATCAAGGCCTCCGCTTCCAGCTTCCGAGAGTGCGACGATATATTTCTCGTCCGTTCCCCCCTCCCCTTTCGTCGTTCTTCACCACTCGCCGTCGTCGGAGTTCCGATGCCTCGCAGAGGGTGCACGATGACACTCGGTTACGACATTAGCGACGTTTCCCACACTGTCTACGGTTCTACTTCGTCAATGTCAGGCGACGCGCCACCCGTCGAACAACTTTTCCGAGAAATAAAGCCGAAAGATTGAAAAGCGTCCGGCCGTTTGCCGTTGTTCAACGTTTTTTTTTTTTTTTTTTTTTACGGAGAATAATACCGATACCCATGTGTGGAGAATCATTCCCGAAGTTTTTTAAAAACTGATCGCGAGAAACGAGACGAATAGAGAGAGAAAAAAAAAAGAAACGGAGAACGATGATATCTTTGCTTCGTAGCGAAAAATTGTTGACTGAGTAATAAAATCTTGTGAGATAAATGCAATGTACAGAAAATATATTTGGTTGAATGTACTAAAGCATGATAACGATGATAATAATATAAAAAAAATGAATGTGACGTTTACTTGCGTTTCTTTAAGATTCTCGTCGCGAGGAACAGATATACTGAATGAATATTTTATAAATAGTAATAAAAGATGCTTACAAAAGTCATGTACTTTTTCTCAAGCATTGAACATTTAAACTCCTTTTAAGATTCTTGTCACGAAGAACAGGTTACATTGAATAAATATTTTATAAATAGCGATGAAAGATGCTTATAGAATACCCTATATTAAGAACTTCGCATAACGAAGCTAAGAAATTAATGAAAAAAAAAGTGCAGTTGGTCAGTTTGGTTTTCTCGCGTGATTGTTTTACTTGGAGAAAATCAGTCTCGTTTGGTCGTTTCCTTTGCCCAACTCCACGCTACGTCTACGAGCGAGCATTTAAAGACCGCCATTCAAGGAACCGAAAACGAAGATCGGTGGAGATTGATCGCAGAGATCAGAGGGTTTGCATCAGCCGTGCCTTTCGACACGACAAATTAAATCCCTCTCGTCTGTCTCGTTCTCTCTGCTCAGCATAGAGGAATCCAAAGATTTCTAAGGAAGTTCCGCCTTCGTCCTATGCTCCTTTCTGACTTTCTTAGGGGGAGGATTCGGGGAGTCCGCCCCCCCTTCCCCATCCCTCCGTGTCTATCTACTGGCAAAGTCGATAATCGATACGTCTGTTCGCGACAATACGGTCGAACTTGTAAATTGAAGTATTCTCACGTACATACATAAATGTACGAATCATTTTACGTATCGGTGGATCTCAGATTGTGTATCAAGTTATAAAATATAACTTTGTTTGTAGATTTATCCACCTGCAACGAAATTCGCCATTTTTACCAAATTATAATATGAATGTTATCATTGTATTGACTATTTAATACTAAAGTACTGAAACACTATAACGCCAAAACGAGAGCTCTCATTTCTTCCTTCCGACTTATTTTTGTATATAAATATATATCCTCGGGTCGGTTGTACAACGATTTCACAGTGACGCCCTGTATCTTACAAATTCACATCTCCGACAACTCCGCCAAGTTATACGAGCCCCGTGAAGGAACCAAACACGACCAAAACACGAAGGAGAAGAAAAAAAAATCACATACATTTCTTTCGAAACAGCATCTTAGTAGGTCCGCGAGTGGTTGATTTACGTGTGACGCTCGCTCGAGGCGAGCTCCTCCTCGCCCCTGATGTAATGGTACACCATCTGATTCCAATAACCATGAATCTATCAGACGTCAAAACGCAATCTCCACCTGAAAGCGGGCTGCCCTCGGCCGTGAGAGCCACGTTACGCCCTGGCGACCACAAATCTCGCGGTATCTGCGATCGTATATCTTACGTAGGCACTGGCAACGCGTGCAACGCCGATGTAAAGGAAGCTGCTGAACTTGCTGGAAAGAGCGAGCGAGATGTCTACCAAGTCGTTGTCGTTGTCGTCGTTGTTGGCAAGCTCGAGGGGTAGAAAGGCGAGAGGAGAAGAGGAAAAAAAAAAGAAGTGGAGAGAGGGACACGGTCCGCCAGGATTTCTCTCCGTTCGACGGAGAAGAGACGGCCAGGAGGAAAAACCGGGGAGATTGCACGGAGCAGCGGAGAAAGTTGCAAACTCGAAAACTTTCCGAGGCCCTATTATCTCCGACGAGACCACCGTCCGGCACCAAGGGGGTTGTCCGGTATACCTCGATCTCTAAATACTCCACCTTCCCTCCCACCTCTCCCTTTCTACTCCCCCCGGTACATTCGTCTGCTGTCGGGGGCTGTTTCCATCGAGCCACTGCGGGTGGAGGAGAAGGGGGAAACCAATGCGAAAAAGAATCGAGACTTGAAACGACAGGCTAGTCGTGTGATTTGTGTACTCGAAAATGGCATTAACAAGCAATAATTTTCGTGATGTTTTCACTATGAATGAAATAGAATCGTTTTTAAAATAGTTTATCGTGTTACGAAGAGATCGTGGATATTTAGGTTCGTAGAATGCATTACATATACGAGAAATACGTTACATACAGAAAGTTCGAAGATAGTTTTCTAGGTAGATACTGGATGTTTGTACATCTATATCCGGAATATAATATTGCATGATTAAACGGATGGAACAAATTATACAAGATTGTCTATTGTTACATTAAATTCTTAAGCTAGCTATAAATATAATCATAATTGATTGAATGAATGAAATTATACAAGATTATCTATCGTTACATTAAATTTTAGTTAGTCGTAACTGTTGCCTTCTCAGAAGGCAAATTGATCAACTTTATAAATTGGAGAAACGAGAACCGTGACTTTTCATTTATTGCCACGTAACGTTATTTAGAAAATACCACCGATTACTGTAGATACAAATTGCGTTTGAAAATATCGAATGTGTCGACATTATCTTGGAATTTTCTATTATATGAAATCTCAACTTGCGCAGAATTGAATTATTCGTCTGAGCGTGTACGCGCGATTTCACTAGCAGAGAAGGCTGTAGGAGTTGTCTCCACGAGGAAAATGAGCAATGGTGCCAATGACAGTGCTAACGTTGTACAAATGAATGCACGCCGAGGCTTTGACGCGCGGTAATTTATCAAGTCGTCCTGTCGCACCCTTCTTGGCTTCGTCGCTTAAGAGAAAACGCGAGACGAAAGCGCGAGAAAAACGAAGCGCGGCGGAAGGCTGAAATCTGGTGACGGTGATTGGGACAAATATAAATAAGCCAATCGAGACCCCGTAGACCCTTCCTTCGTGCGCGTCTTCTTTTGCATTCGTCTCCGGAGGACGGATGTAAACGCGGCTTAACGGATCTTCGTAATCCCGCGGGAATAGAAGCGGAATACGCGACGACTCGCTTGCTCCGCAGGGTTATCGCGAACATTCCCCCCTCTGGTGAAAAATATCGCGTAGTTAGACTTTGTCGGCGCTGCCACGAAAAGAAAAAAAAAAAGGAACGAACGAAACTCTTCCGTCTGGATCTTCGATGTCGTTTTATGAAATTGCATTCAAGTTCAAACTTCGAACTCGTCTCGTGAAGTTCTTTGTTAGACACGTTGGCAGATCGTTTCATTAAGCTTTCAGATTGAAGTTACGTACTGGGAATCGTTCGTTAATTTCTTTTTTTTTTTGCGTTGTTCCTTTAAAAATGTGCGTGTTAAAAGTTCTTTCGAGTTCTGAGTCTGATCATACTTGACGATAGTTAACATTTTTATTATATGATGAGTAAGTAATTCCGGATGCTTGCTATTGAATTCTATAACTTTGTAATCAAGATGATCTTTACGCAATTTCATATTTTTTATGAATTAAAGACATCGAACCTAAGTAGAAAGTCCATGTAATTTTACATATTGTCTATTCATATAATATTATACTTTGTACAATTCTAACGAAGTGCAAGTAATAAAATAGAAAATCCACAATGATCCAGATATTATACAAAGTCATACAATTTAATTAAAAAAAAAAAATTCTTTCTCCGGTGGTCTCTTTAAAAAGACATCCTTGACCAGAAGACACGGGGAACAGGAGATTCCACTGACGTAATTTCCCAGGGAATACTCAAATTGGTAATTTCGATTCGTAGAGATCGATCCTTCGTCTACAATCTAGCGATAAATGACCCTATAACCGTGACATTGCGAGGGTAGCGTTCCTCCGGTAGCTTCTGGTCGCCACCTTTTCTCTCTTCTCGTGCCAAAAGTTTTTCCAACTTCGTATAATCATTTTTCCCGGAATGTCCCGGCGGTGCCCAGCCCTTACCCTTCCTCTCCTCAACACCCCTTCCCCAACGTTCGTCGTTCATCCTTCCCCCTTTCCTGGCTGAACCATCGCTTCCTCGGCAGAACCCTCCCGCGCAACCGCTTATCTCGGAGAAATTCTTTTCGCGGTTTCTTCCAAGGAACACAGCCGTTCCCTCCCCCATCC
This sequence comes from Tetragonula carbonaria, assembly GCA_032399595.1. NCBI lineage: Eukaryota > Metazoa > Arthropoda > Insecta > Hymenoptera > Apidae > Tetragonula > Tetragonula carbonaria. Next base: position 12,718,045 of record JAUCRC010000003.1, read on the forward strand.
ACCAGGCCAGATTCGTTGGCGTAGAAGAATTTTAATTCTTCCCCAGCCACTGAAAAAGTCCCGGATGATTTTCTTTCCCACGGATTTTGCACTCGAGCATTCGTACATCAAAGGATACGCCGCGTTGCCTTTGCCGAAGAAAGATTCTTTAGTTGGCTGTGTGTTACGCTTGCTAAACGACGAGAGTTCTATATAATTGTTGTCAAAAGCTGATGGAGGAGATTATGTGATTTTATTAAAGTCATTTGTGCGAAATATTTCAGGAGCTTCTGCTAGCTGTTTCTTTGATACGTGATTTAAAAATAATCTGCTTCAGCGTGATATTAGTTACTAGTGGCATTAATAATTTCTGTAATATTATTTTTATTACGATTTACTCGAATTTTATGTAACTTATATAACTTAATTGTTAATTTTATCGAATATATAAATTTCAAATGATAAACAAGAAGACTGTGAATTTTCGTGAATCTCTAAGAAATTTAAAGTTGAAAAAAATAAGTGAAATATACGAAATAGAGCTCTCGTTGTAATATTAGACAGATTCAATAAATTTCCATCCCTTTAGTAATATGTTCATAAATATATCCGCAGTCTACTGATGATATTTCGTATGGTAAACGAAATACAATTACCCATAGCCCTTGTTTGAAACTCTTTTACAAAGAATAATAAAGGGGTTAAAGTCGAAATAAGGAGCGACGAAGTAAACTGTTCACTATGCTACAACCAGGATCCCGTTGATTTTTAATCTTCCTAGCTTCTATTAATAATACATGAGGCTCGCATACTTATTCGGCGAAGGTTGGCCACTTACAAGGCGCATCAAATATGCAGGTGTCTCAAAGAGAGAGAGACAGAGAGAGAGAGAGAAGAAAAAATAAGGAAGGAGAGAGAAGAGGAAGGAGAGAGACGCGTGGTGATTAGATGGGGGAAGGTCCTGGCTTTATTAACGATATCACGAGGCAACGAGGGTGGAAGAAAGGACTCTCGATAATTTGCTGGCTCATGCACCCTTGAAAGAAAATCCATATTCTGACGTTAACGAGATTTTATAGAGAACCATTCGCTCTTAGTAACCAACCGAGTCTCTGGATATCGCACGAGATTATAGAAAGATAAAGTTAATCATTTATAACCTTTCCAAAAAAGTTATCAAATGCTGAATCTCGTTCGAACACCAATATTTAAATTTCAAAAGCAAAATAATTTATAAAATAAAAGGAAAAAAGTTAAAACGATCATAATGTGAAAGAAATTAATTTAATATTACCCGAAATCTTTTGAGATTGTTCCTTCTGTACTTAATTTAATTTCTTCGTATATGTATAGTCGATACACTCACTAATGATCCAATTAACTACGATTCTGTTAACCATTACACAATTTCTTAATTTAATTTCTTAATACATATCCTCGATTATTATTTCTTATACGTTTAATTTTTTTTACGTTTAAACTCATAGACCTACAAAATACCAGATATTATTGCCAAGTAATATATTCTAATCTTCCGTACTTGGAAATTTATGGTTATTTATAAATCTAATATTACTAATATTTACTCATTCGTGTGTGTATTTATCACCATTGGGTGGGTATTAATTTTTTTTTTTGTTTGAGCTTCAAAAATTATTTCTTTCATATATTTCGTATATGACTGTAGACTACACCCTCGACTACACTTCGTACGGGAAATGCGTTGAAAAATTCAATCGCTATCTCCGTCCATCACCTCGTTATCGGCACTTTCAATTAACAACGATCCAGTATAATATTCATTTAAGGCACGTGCTGCACTTGCCTGCGGCTACCTATCCGCAGAAAGGAAAAGTAAAGGTCTTTCAGAGACTGGGAATCGCTCATTCGGTTCTTTCGTCGAAGGACTATGTCGACGGAAGGCTGGCACCTCCACGCTGCGACAAATATGGAATTTGCATATAAATCGGGTATTTCCATCTGTGGCCCTAGCTCTGCAACGCCGGCTGGTTCGTTCGTTCGCGTGATACAGAAATGAAGAGATCTCCCATTTCCTCTTGGTAACCTACCCCCTCCCCCTCCCGCCACTTCCATCTCCATCTTTCCCCAGTGCCACTGCTTTCTCTTTCCTCTGCGCCGCACCGCTCGGAAATACTAACCTCTAGATATTATTAATAACTCGAGATGAGATCGAACGCATCCCCCTTGCCCGGTATTGAAGGGGTGGAAAATGGGAGGAGTCGAACGAAATCAATCTGCCATTCGTTCGTCGATCTGGATGCCCTTTTTTTTCCAATTCCCTCTATCGGCTACGCGTTTTCTCGTACTCTCGCGCCGACTACGCGAGAATCGGGGCGACGAACGTTCGAATTGAATTGTTGTTAAGAAAAATTGAACGACGACGAGCGGTTTGATGCGAGATGCGAGGAATATCTCGTTGATGACGTTTCTCGAGAAGATATATATCTATCTAAGCACTAACAATTTTCTGAAGAACATGAGCACGATTTTTCTGCTTTTTTCTTTATGTATTTCACTTGTTTCTGTAGTGAATATGTATAAATGTTAGGTTAAATCCGTTCATGTTGAAGGGCACGCTTCTTCTTCGTGTGGTGATCTACTGTGGATTTTCTCTGTAGTGCATTCGATTGTACAATTACAATCGAATTACAATTTAGTATCCATTGAATTAAAGTTAGAACGAATGAGGCACTATATTTTAATGATTGTGACTGTCACGACTTTTTAAATATTATTTCATACGAAAATTGCTGGACACCACCGATGTGTCGTATAAGGGACAAATAAGGATGGCAACTAACCACTGATAATGCCAGGCTTCAACAATTCATATTTCTCTAATAATTTCCAAAAGATCCAGTGCAGCCCTTCACAGTTTCATCTACATAGCATAGATTTAAAACATCTCATATAAAATGAATCTTCGATAATCATCAGCCATAATGAAACACGTTGCGCATTTAAACACAGGCGTCTCACTCCACGATGCTCTCCACTCGAGAGAGAAGTGGTTTCAAGATCGTGCTGCCCGGAGATCACGTTACACCGTTTACCGCCCTCGTCGTCACCCCTGACGGTGAGAATCTGCAGCACTTCTTCGCGCTTTTTTCCCCCCCCCGGCGCAGCGAGAGCCGAAGAAGTGAAACGGAAGAGAACCGAGAGAGGAGCCGGGGAAGAGCAGGGGAGGAAAGCAGCTTTGTAACCGAAAACCTCCTTAGGCTCTCTATCATTTTTAATCGGGAGAATAAATCGTTTGATTCAATTATCAGGGGCATCTCTCGTGCCTCCCTCGAGGACCTCCGACGAGTGGCTCCAACGAAAGGGAAAAAAACCGTCTCTTTGTCCGGCTTAAGAATCTCAGAGACACTTAAGAGGCTTAGGATCGGTTAAGGTCTGACGTTAAACACCGTTTTGCTCTCGTTTTCCTCCGTTTTCTTTCGGAGATCCTCCTGGAATTTCTCGCCATCGTTTCTGGCTCTCGTTTCGCATCTCGTGGCGCATCTGTTTCGACACGCGCAACCTCCACGTTGAATATTCGCGTTTCTTCTCGACGAGAGAGAATGTATAGGTATCTCGTCTCTCGCGTGCAGCAACACGAAGGGAAACTACGAAGGCTGTTACGTCAAGGAACCGCTAATAAAGGATAAATTCAAGGATAAAAAGGGAGCCACGTGTTGCGGGGCTGCGTGCGCGCGGCCGAGCCAAGCCTCCAAGGAGCATTTCCAAAGTGGTGGGGAAGAGGAGAGAGCGAGAGAGGGGGCGAGATGGAATAGTCGAGCGAGCCTTTTCCTTATTTTTATCAGCTTTTCCAAGGGGATGAATATTTAAGGGAAGCGGACTTAATCTGCGCTCAGGGATTCGCGGCAGACGCGTATCGCAAAGCAGCCGATCTCCCTTCTCTCACCCTGTCCTTCTTTTCCCCCTCTCGCTCTTTCTTTTTTCTCTCGCTCGTTATTCTCGCGCGAGTATCGGGGAAAGAGAGCCGAGGCGGCGTCGACCGGAGGTGGAGAAATAACGAAGAGCATCCTGGAGGATGGAGCAGCCGGTGGCGGTGCATGTTTCCCTAAATATTTTATGGCCGTTATCGACTCTTGACCGAGGAAATTCCACCGGTAATTTCACCCTACCCCGCGGCCGGTTCTGATACCGAAAACTGAACCCGTGCCGTGGCCTTAAATGCGTCGGCCGATAGGCCGCGTCTCGAGATTTTGGAGATTTTGATCTTCGCAAAACAATTGTTAGCAAGAGTGAGATTAGTACGAGTTGCACGAGTTTTAACGTGCATTTGAGTTGCAGTTAAACTAAAAATATTTATGGAATTCCTTTCATTTGGAAATGTTATTTCAATTACCTTTTAATGCGCGAAAATTGTAGCACTTCGAAGCGAGAGTCCTAATATTTTTAAAGAATAATAAAATAATCAAAGAATCATTAATATCGCCAATCTCCTAATACACAAAAATGTTTATACTTTTAAAGAAGAACATTTGATATAATTAATTTCATCTAGTGAGAAATATCACTTCGCGCAAATGGTAGTTGAAGAGCAGAAGAATTAAACCCCTCGCAATAAATATTTAACAATCAACGAACGCTGAAGTAACCAGCACCAAAGTACGACATATCAAGAACAAATCTACCCTGTGTAAAAACACGCGGTCATCCACGGCAACCCCGATGAAAAAAAAGAGAGAGAAAGAGAGAGAAAAGCGGTTCTTCCAGCTCGCGCGAACATTTTCCGCGTCGTATTAAAATGTCAGGCTCGTTGATCCGTGCGCTGGTCCGTTTCTGGGCCGACGGAAAGCTGACGGACTGGCGACCCTCTGACACCGAGACAGGATCCCCAGGCTTTCCCTTGCAAATTCTCTCTTTACCACTTCTCTGTAGCCCACCGCGCCCGGAGGCCCCGACCACTCTTTCTCTCCCGGGGGTTTGTTTTAGCAAGAACTCGCCCCCGAGTTTTCGGATACACGTATACAAGGCCCCACCTATACACACAGGTACGTGCGTGTACCACGACGAGGTTCATGAGGGCGGAGGGGGAGGGAGAGAGGAGGAGGATGGTGAAGGGAAGAGGATCCGAGGGAAAACCTTCACCGCAACCGCCGGCTGCACGAGCAAGCATGCCTGCCAACCTTTATTGGTTTTTACCGAGCAACACACAGTCCGATATTTTTTTATTACGACAAAGCACGCGTTTACCTCCCTCCCCTCCCCGCCCGACCGAGCGCATTGTTTGGCATTAAGCGTGGCAAAGGTTGCCGGAGGAAGGAGTTAACGTGCCTTCGCGCGAGGCATGATAACAGGGGTGTACGGAGAGCAATCTTATGGAGTTCCCGAGCCAGAACAGTAGCTGCTCCTTTTCATACCGGATATTTTACAGACGCGCAATTTTTACGCACTTGGAATTGAGGTTTTTGTATCATAGTCTTCAGTAAAGTGCTCGTTTTGATTACAATACTTGATTGTAATAATTTGGATGGCAAGAGATGTTCTCCGTGGAACGAGAACAGTAGGGTGTTCATTTGAAAACTGATAAATAGTGAAATATAAAATAACGATCTGAAATGCAGGCATTTCTTTTAATCATTGAAATGAACCAGTTGAAATGTTCTCACTTAGAAATTTATTTTCTGTAGCTAGTTTTTAGTTCATTCGTATACTGTTGTAATATATGGATATGGAACATTTGTAAATAACTTAAGTAATTTTAATCTTGGGAAACCTAGACAATAAATATATACATTCTAGACAGTTCAAATCTTCGAAAAATAATATACTTTACTGAACGAGACATATTCTTTCGGACACCCGTTGTACAAGTGACTTTGATTTTTACAAGCGTTTTCGTTTCGGAAGCTCCGCGAGGGCTGCTGCGTTTAAAGTAACGGGCCAAGCTTTAGCCAAGCGAATTACGAAATACTTTTACAAATTAAATACGCGTAGGCATACGGGGGAAAAGGTTCGCCAGCGTTGGCTTCCATCGGACCACAGTCGCTCGACAAAGTATTCGCAACAAGGGGCGAAAAGCCCTTTCAGATCGTCGTCACGACCCCACTAATTTTTCAAAGATGGCTGTAACTTATATCTACATTTGCACAAACCACAAAAAATATTTCGATTGCGTTATTAATATCTAATCGAGTGTGTCTATTCAAGTAAAATGGAAAAAGGATGATCTTAACATCCGTTTGATCAAAGATCTCGTAAATTTCTTACGAATTCTGATATTTTGAATCTTTGGTATAATATAATCCTTTTTGTATGAATTCCATTTATTTCAATGAAACCCAGGTAAATGTATTTCGTAATATCATTCTAATTTTAATTCAATATTCTACGATTTATTTTCTGAACAAAATTATGAAATCTATTATCAACGAATAAACTCGAATGTGTTATATGAATTTCATTTATTGTCCCATAGAAAGTCACGTAGTACGTATAAATAATAATAATATTAATAATTATGTCCAAGAAATAATATCGTACGATATTCAACTGACATTGAAATACATTTGCCTCGCAATCATAGTACATATTACGTACAAATGGCAAAAGAATTCAGAATTTTACCAACACAATAAATCATCGAAACGTTACAAAATATCTCCCGCTTCCTCAAATTCGCTGAAACCGTGTCCATCAAAAGACTCGTCGTCACGATTGCCGAAAAGTGCCATCAATTCCCCGTCCCCTTTTGTTAGAAGCCAAACTAAGCGTCTCAATTTCCTGCTCGTTGTTGCAACGCCACGTTCCCCCGGTAGCGGACAGGTACGCGGGCGACAAAGACAATCTCGCAGCGGATAAATTCGTTAACTTTTCTCGGTGGAGTGGAACTGGGAAAAGCGAGCAACACGATAACACACAGCGGCAGCCCGTCTTTTTATCGGCGTGCTCGCGGGTGGCGGAGTAGCGCAGCGCAACGACGAGAAGCAGGAAAAAATAGCGGAGCATTAAACGCAAACAAGGGTAGCAATTTCGGAGGGGACTCGAAGAGTCGAGAGGTCGCGAGCGAGTGAAAGAGGAAGACGGGGGGCTTGTACATGGTAAAAGCAAGCTTGGAGGGGAGTAGCCACCGAGGGAGGATCCGGATAAACCATCCGCGTTGCGCGTGAGAGAGAAAGGGAGAAAAAGAGAGAGAGAGAGGGAGAGAGAAAGGGCAACGAACGAGAGCGAGAGGGTTAAGGGGCTCGAGCAGAGTTAAGAATGCTTTAGAGGGAGGTCTGCGTTCTGGCGCAGTCACACGATACTTTTTAATTTACTAAAAATGCGCATTCAACCCGTCAAGTGGCTCGGAGTCGTTGAAAGGGAGGCTGAAAAGCCGGCAGCAGACCAATCTTCGAGAGCTCCTGGACTCAACTTCAACGAACTTATATTCTGATCCGAGAAAATGGTGATGGTGAAAGAGGAGGGAAAATAGAGTCTAATAGGTTGATCTCTGTCGGTGGTGTGGATGACACAGATTTATCGTATTTCGTATTTTTGAGGATTCTTTCGGCGAATAAGGGAGAGGTACTGTTCAACGTATTGTGTTGGTATTCTTTCAGAATTAGAGATTAGTCGAGCGGAAGGATGGAGGTCTTTGTGCTCGCCACGATACGGTTCTTTCTCGAATGAAGCAAGACCGTGAATGTGACTTAAACGTAATAATTTATAGAGACTATGGATTTACGAGGTAGACGTCTTTGATTAGAAGTTTACGAATTGATAAAGAGCTTCACCTATAACTTGCACAATTATATACTCTTCTAGTCCCATCTTCAAACATTGATTTAATAGCTACGAATGTCCAATTTTAATTGTGCGAAGGGTTGAATAAAAGATAAATTTTAAATAAACTTTAGGTTATTAGAGACGTTGCCTGCAAATCGCAATTAACGTTAGAAATACAATACGTGGCACGAGAGTGGATTAACTTCCAAATGAAAATTATCCTTACGAGGGCCATGAAATCTTCCCTAGCTGAATTTTTCGCCCCCTCGATGACAATCCAAGCGGAAGAAGTGATCCCAACCCCTGTCCTATCGCTGGCCACCCACGCGAAGACAACCTTCTCCCGTTTCCACCGCCTTTGTTTGAAATCACAATGTAAAAACCGAGAACGGCCGTGTAATTAGGTACATTAAATCTCCAATTCTTCAAATCGATCCGGTGTTTTCAATGTCAACAACGTTCAATCGGCCTCGTTATTATCCCTCCGTTTCCCGAATGAGAGATATTCAACGAATCTCACTTAGTCGACGGATTTTTAAATATATACTTTTAAATATATATGGAAAATTTGAATGAATATACTACGTAAAATTATATCTGCTCATTGCTCTTATTAAACAAAATATCCCATCTCACTTTAAATTTGTTGTACTCACCTTCAGTCTCTTTAGATCTCTCTCTCTTCGCAATAAATCGCATAAAAAAGCATGAAATATACAGAAAGTCGACAACGTATGTATATTTTAACATTTCTTGACGTATAATATCCGTTTCAAGTCATACAAACCAGGGGAGGGAATTGAACTTCCTCTTCCGTAGACAGAACATCTCAATCAACGATGGCAGAATAAATTTTCGTACAATGTTTTTCAAACGAATAGGATGGGCTCGGAACAACCGGTCGATTTAAATAGCGCCAGGTATTTTCGGGTTTGCCGAGCAATCCCGGCTTGTCTATCAAAAACATGCAGCTGCCGGAGAGAATGAAAAAGGGAAAGCGGCTCTCTCTCGTTTCGCGCTACTGCCGTAATAAGACGAAGGTTAGACATGACCGCGAGGAACGCCATGGCGGCTGGTAACGACGCGCCACCCCCGCATATTTCTCCAGATATTGGAATTTGTCGCGGTTACTTCGAATTATCTTCCACCCTAGCTATTCGGGCGCGGTCTACCCCTTCTACTGTATGGTCTTTAGTCGATAATCCGCAAGGTCGTAAGCATTAGCATCCGATCTAAAAGGACATTCGCTACGACAGGATTCCTTTGGCCGCCACTTCCAAGATTCCGAATCGAATCGAACTCTTGAACACGGCGACATATTTATGCACATTTTTGCGAACGAAACTGAAGGAAATTTGTATCTTGTAATAATTCTCGTGCATACGTGTATCAGTGTCGTGTATACAAATATCAATATTAAAGTACCTTTCATCCACCATCGTGTCTTTCCATTTGAAAATATTTAAAATAATTAAAGTTCTTTTTGTTCATTAGATTTGAAACGCTAAAGATTTTTTAATATTCGGTACTTACACTTACAATTGTTAATATACACTACAGATTCTTCGTTTCTCAGTTTTAGAATAAATGCTTTTCTACGAAGATTTTTCTATGTCGAAAAATAAAAAATAACAACTAGATAGAACATCTTGAGAAAGAAGAGCAATTCTCTGTAACGAAATCTTTCTCTTCGTTAATCTAAGTTAAGTAAATTGATTACAAATTGATCAGATTTCAATCGTTCATCCGCAAGATGAATTTAACACGCCCCTTAACCCAACCAAATTCAAGGATCCGAACCTTTAAACATTCCCCATTTTCTTTCGACAATTTCAATCTGCGCAACGACATTAAGAATATGAGTTAGGGTAGCAAACACGCTGGTTTTCCAGCCGAAATTTTCCCAAGACTTTCAAACCTCGGACTCGGAGGCGCCTTCTTTCCCTCCCAATCGTCCCATTTGCTGTTCCATTCCCGATTCATTCCGTACACGTCACAGTTTGCATTGTGCCCGCCAGGCCAGTGTGCCCAGCGTAAAGCGATTCCCCGACGAAATTTAATTAAAACAATCAAATTATGGAAGGAGACGACGGCTGAGCCGTTGAGATCTCGCGGCGAAGAAAGGAGAGAAAGGAGGAAAAGGGACGGGACAAGCCCACGAGACTGGAAGCCCGGATAAGATTTTCTTCTCTTGCGTTTATTTTCACCCCGGCTTCGCCTTCGCTTCTCCACTTTTCCCCTTTTTGTTCGCCTCTCCTCCTTTGTCCTCCTCAATTCTCCACTGTCTTAACCACGTTTCGCTCTGTTTCCATTCACTCGCTAGCCCTCCGTCTATCAATCGTTCGACCAACACGTTTTAAAACAGCATTTCCTCGTTATTCTGTGAAGGTTGGATTGTATCGTGTCTGGATAAAGAGAAACGACAGTTCGTCCAACTCTTGGACTTGTTGCCGATTATTAAAAAGAAAATAATAATAATAATAATAATAATAATAATAATGCACAAAGACAATACATTGTCTAATTGTATCATTGGATGCATGAACAGCGAAGCCAATTACATTTAAAGTATTTTGTCACGCGTAGCAAAGTTGTCGCAGAACCTTTTAAAATGTTAAATTTAATATTTCTCCTAAACAATTTCACTAATGTCATCTGATTACCAATATGCGTTTTAATTGAGAAGGGCTTGAGAAACTCTTTCAACGGTACAGTTTGAGCAATCGTCGACGAAAAGGCAACGTACGCCGCGAAACTATGCGAATGACGCGATAGTTCACACCGGAGTCCAAGGAATCGTTCGCTAAACTGTATCACAGAAAGCCTGTTGAGGAAGTTCTCGTTACTGCGTAACTTTTTGAGAGTTCAGTTCGTCATTATACCGCGGGAAAGTTTCGGCGGAAGTTCAAGTTCGTATTCGAAAGTTTGGACCTGGGGAAAAATGAGCGCCAAGTGAAAGTTCCCCTCCCTCCCCCAACCCACCCCACCGAAACAAAGTGAAACAATCTTCCATGGTTTCAGAACAGATGCGATATCAGGGAGTTACATCTCCGTTTTAAAATCATATTGGCCGCGTGTCTTGCATATCGTCGCCGCCGAAACAGCACTTTATAAACTTCTCCTATTACATCTTCAATTAGTTCGGTAAATATATAATAGTTACCGAGGCACCGGTTTCGCGCAAGTTTGTTGTTCCCGGCGAAGTTTCTGCCTGTGTCTCTATTTGCACGATCCCTTCAACGACTGCGTTACGCTCGACCCTTGGTCTCGTTTCCAACATTATGATAATAATTCTTCGTGATACGTGATACGAATATCGAGGGAATTGACAGCGTTTACGGAAGGGAAACTAATGCATTTGCATGTGAATGTGATACTGGTTTGTTCAGTTTGATTCAACTAGCGTAGAACTACTTCGTTTTCTATTCAGGGTCAGAGGAAGGGTACAAGGAAACTTAATTTACATTTAATTCATATTTAATTTATACTGTTTTTTTATCTTATATTTATATTACATTTAGATAGCCTCGAATACATATTTTATTCAACCAACAAGTCCTTGAGTAGAAGCTACGCAGTTAAAATTATTTGTTTCTCCGACCTGGCGCAGAGAAATAGCGCAGCGAAACGAAATCAAGAGAATCGCCGATCCCTCCCGAGTACCTCTGATCCTCAACATACAATCTTAATCAATCGAATTCACGCCACGAATTACGAAATCCCGCCCAGATACCATTACCGTCCTCGGACGTCCTCCTTGTCAAGTAACTTCATCACGATGAAGCGCCTTTGATATGCGACAAACGCGTCGAGCCAGTCCGGTTCCAGCTAGTTGGCCCCGCGGCTACTTAGCAGCTAGGTACCTACTTTATACTTTGTTTGCTCCTGATGGCATTAAGCCCCGGGGGTGATTGCGCAACCCGGTTGTTGGTCTAATACTCTGAACCCTGCAACCCTCCCGCGCACCCTCCCGTTGTCCGTCTGGCTTCAGCTATCTATCCTGGTAGAAGGTAGGATAGCTTTCGCTACCGGCTACGATGCTGTTAGCATTGGACCACGTGCTTGGAAATCCTGATCGACACCTTCGCCACGTAGCCGCCTATCTGATCCCGTGGCTTCTGACCGCTTCGCTCGCCACCCTTCACGATCTCTTCGTTCGGTGAATTCAATTCAGCCAAGGCCGAAGCAGGAGAAGAGGCTCTTCGCCGGCGTTCGTGCAACGAGAAACGCGTTCATTTATTCATCGACGCGGCAGCTCCAGATGTCGCGGAAATAAAGTAGAGACGTGATAAATCATTAGACGAGACGCAATGATTTAATAATGAAGGGGAATGGACATCGAGAAACTGTTTCGGAGTTTCGCGAGCGTCGGAGGGTGGAGACTTCGGACTTGGAGGTTCGACGTGGGATTCGAGACGAAGTGAATGAACTCTCTGTCGGCGTATTCTGGGCCTGTCGGACCCAATCTTCTGTTGTGTTCTATCAATCTTTCGCAACTGCAGTCTCAAATTGCAATCGGTACTTTCTCGTGTGGTATCAATTTTAATTATTCTTATTGCGTACTTTTTACGTTACACACACTGCCGTGTCAAAATAAAATGAACATCCATTTTATAAAATTACAGAGAAAGTCTTTCTTCGTGTGATTTCTGAAATATATCGTTGAATTATAAACGACATCTTGATTCAAAGAGTTCTAGGTTCCACTTTGCCCTCGAGCTTTCTTCGTTAATTGGTGGACGTGCACCATCTTTCTTATTAATAGTTCGATACAATTACGATGCCATTTGAAGGAGAAACGAGCGCGGTGATTGCAGAGATTAAAAACTGACTACGGTGACGGTGACGTGACGTTCTCTACAACAGTGAATATCAGCAGCTACTCGATCAGATTTCGATTAACCGCGCTAATGAGATTACCGAACGGGGAAATCGGCCGCATCGGCCGCAATATAAAAGTTTCCGGCTGATATCGAAACCGCGAGTTGCGGTCCCGTAGCCGTCGATTTTATCCGGAGGCCTCTGACCGACCCGAGAATTACCTGATGTGTATCGAGGAGGCGCGTACGATGCGAGAGAAAATCGATGGGATCACGGTTAACGAGAATATTTAATCAATGTGTTCGAGCCAAGTAATTAAAAAAAATAAAAAAGAATATGAACGACAGCTTGTAGAGAACTTTTTCTATTGATTTGCATTTAATAATAGCGTGACTGTTTGGCAGTCGTGACGCGGAATCGACGCTACGCGAGAATCTAGTATATTTCGCTGGGGCAAGGAACGAACGGAGAAGTTTCGAGCAAGGCGAAAGAACGGTCGGGTGGAAAGGAGAAGAAAAGAGCCACCGTGAAGAGCCTCGGTAGCGTTATTGGAAAACGATGATTTACGATAATGGGTGGGGGAGGGTTTTCTCCTTCCTCCAGACGAACGGCGGGAGGGTGAAAAGGGGTGGAGACTTTAGAGGCAGAAGTGAGTTCCTCTGCCACCCTTCGCCACCAGTTCGAAAGGTGGGGCGTTAATAACGTTAATTAATATTTCGCGAGAGGTTTGGCGGTTCGCGAAGGGGCCAATACCGGGCAACACGCTGCCAGCAGTCGTAACGCGGCAATCTGCCAGCTGGCAAAGTGGCCGCCGGTTTTAGGATGGCAGCTCGTCGGACGATCGCCCAAGCCTACCGACTTGCTCCATTTATAATTGTCTCTTCAAAACTTGGTGCTAGTGACGAGCCAGTTTTACGGCTCTTCAATTTCTTTACAAATATTCGTTTTGTATATTGCAATTGCGTGAATTAAACGTATTTCTTTTTCGTCTTGTTCTTGCAATACACGTTGTATCATTCTTGCGATTCGTTACGTCCGTAGAAAAGAATTATTCAGTTTCTTAGCCGTGTGTCAGACAAGAACGATTTTTAAACTAGCAGAAATATTATTTCCTACGTGAAGAATAGTCATTTTGAGACTATACAGACCTGCACAATATGTACATTATATAATAAAATTATTGTATAATAATTTTATCGTGTGCTCCTATAAGAAAGTAATAAATATTATAAGAAGACATGCTCTGCTTCTCTTATTAAATGTTCCTTTTTCATATATTCATAATACGCGAAACGTTATCCAGTGACACGAAAGTTTTTATTTGCTAAATAAAAGTCACGTGTTACTTAATTCCAGAATATAAAGAGTTAAAAATCAAATGCGTACAACGTTAGTATACAACTCGAACAAAGTTTCTACAATTTTTCCCTCGCTCGAGCTCGTTTCGTACGAATTCAGATTCCTGATCCTACATCCCCCATTTACACTCTAACACAGTCGAAAGTTCAAAACACCTGTTCACCGAGGTGAACAACGAGACTCTCTAGTGTGTTGCATTTGGCCCATCATCATCCGACCCGCGGCTCGCATAACGCTCGGCGTTGTTAAAATCCCATAAAGGCGGCACGGAAACGACTTGCTCGAGGAAGAACGAGAGAGAGAGAGAGAGGGAGAGAGTAACCAGTGGTTTTAGGTTTGCCACGCACGTAGCGTTAATCCTAGCCCCGGTGTATCGCGTTTCGTCTTTCTCACCCCCGAAAGAGCCGCGGCGTGGCGGCGCTCTTGAAAAGGAGAACGAGACGCCGCCAGGCTAGCGATAGAGGGAGATTCTCTCGCTCGACTCCACTCGTCTCTCTGCAGGGCCCTCTCTCCTCTCTTTCGGTTGACACTTAATTTCCGTTATTCGTACGCAATCCACAGTACACACCGGCTTTATGTCACCTACCCAACCCACCGCCGTTGCTGCCGCTGCTGTTCACTCCTTCCATTGCTCTTCTTCCGCGCAGCCCCTCGACACTGTCTCCTTCATTCTCTTAGTTAACCAGCCGATCCCTCCCGCCACGCACGAATCCTCGCGATACTCGTTCCTTACCTCGGTCACCTCGAGCTTCTGCCTCGGTCTCGACTTTCAGCTACTTCGACTTTCAGCGAGAACGTTTCTCAAAGAGCGAGGAAATTGTAAGTGAAACGTGGAATAGAATTTTTCGGTTCTCGTGATTAGTAAGAAATTTAAGATAGCACGAAATGTGTAAAACACGCAAAGCAGAGTATTTGTCATTGAACAGACGAGAACAGATTTCTATACTAGAGTTTCGGTTTCTTTAGAAATAAAAATTTTCAAATGCCAGTCCAGTGATTGTATAAACATCTTCCAATGCTCTTTTAATATGCAATATGCAATTGAATAAGAACGTCGAAGGGAAATGTGAAATGTTGAAATTGGAATTGCTTTCAATGTTCTTTCTTTTCTCTTGCATCGTGATTTCTTTTCACGTCATATGTATTATTCTTAAATTCTTTTGCTCCTAAGGTTCCCCTTCTTTTTCTTACTCGCTTACGATTTGAATCTACACAAGACGAGAAATTATATTCAGTTTTGTTCGAAAAATGAATGACGATGTGTCGGATTACGTGGATGTAAAGCACATGGAAATAGGTGGGAAATTTAGAGTTACGAGCAGCAGACAGCGGGCGATAGCATTCAAAATGACGAAGGCGCTGGTGAAGATAAAAATCACCCTTCGTCGTGGACCACCGCGAACGAGCAGCCGGGAAACAGCCTGCGATCCTCAAGGCGGCGTCGCAATCTCTGCGGTCGTGAGGACTACATTGTCATAAAGTCTGCGGGAATTTACATGAGGAATGCCCGCAATAAAACATTGATGCGACGAATCTGAATGCGTTGATGTGAAAGCAAGGACGGCTCGTTTCGGTCGAACCTTCGTTTCAGGTTTCTCTCTCTCTCTCTCTCTCTCTCGGTTGTAAAAACAAAAGTTTAGATACATTTCATACGCGTTGATTAACATAATGCTGAAATTCGACATCTTGTTACAAGAAACAAATTCACTTCGAGGATTAAGAAAACTTAATCGTCCAATCATTGTTTGAAATGATTTCAATGATTTCTTCACAACAATGGCTTCTCAACCATTGTCACTAGCCTGCGAATTTTCGTTTATTCGTCGAAAATTTTAAAGCGTAAAAGTTCTATACTCTTAGTAATTCAAAGAATTTCCTAGCCCTCGATTCTCCTTCTTTTTTCTACTCTTCAATTATATTCTCAAAGACAAGGAAATTGCTACATCTTTCTTTGGTGATTTATATATACTCATAAAGTGAAACATACTCTGCCGCGTAAATTCCAAAATCCACCTATTCAGAATCCTTTCCTGCGTCGATTCAGCAACAATTTCAAACTGAATATCAACCGAGCATCAACCGAGCGTGTTTCCATAGAAACGAAGTCGTGACCATAAGGAAAAGACTGGCGACTGTAAAAAATCTCTGATTTACTCGCGAATCCGTGGCACAGATATAAGAGGAAGGGTTAACCGTGGCTTCGATTGAATCGAATAAGATCGTCGTAAAGCGAAGACGGTAAGAGACAACGTAGCGTAATCCTGCCGGTGAATAGCCGTAGGGGTTAGATTCCATGGGGCGATACCAACCGATGCTCCAATCATATTTATGGGTTCGGTGGCTCGTCGCTGCGGATTCCTGTGCCTGGATTACGTGGCCAAATAGGATGCCTTACAGTATCCGGTCTTACATCCCTCTGCTCTTGCTCTTTTTCTCAGCCTGTCGTAAAGAAAGACTAGCCAGTGAACCGTGCGTGGATCGTGACTCAGCTTGATTCGTTGAAAGACCATCGAATACATCGACGAATAACGGCGATCTCTAGTTTCTAGTTAGACGCGAAAACCCAATAAGATTTCTGGAAAGTCGAATTTAGAATTAAGTGAATTGTCCATTTGGACTGGAAGGAATCTAATTCGATGGGGAAAAAAATCATTTTCTGAAATTATCCGCGAACTTAGAATAATGTGACGAAGAATGATTTTAAAAGTGCGTAATTTATATGCAACGAAGAAAAATTTGAATTCCATTTTCGAAAGCATAATAGCGATAGGAAATTCTTTCTTTGATGTACATGTATACAGGCAAAACTTGTGCAATTATGTAATTTTAATTTCGCTTGAACAATAAAATCAAACAACTTTTATCGGTACAGAGAGAATGAATGTTGTTGACAAAATTAAATTGGACATTTAAATAGAGTTATTAAATATTTCAGTAGAATATTTCAAAGGATTATTATTAATTTCGTTATTTTCGAGGGAAGCTTGACATGTAAAAATTTATCATTAAAGTTGGAAAGGATGTTTAAGACGACGTTAAATACGAATGCAATTTAACAGAAATTTAACCAAGTATCGAAAAATAAGAAAACCTCGAAAGAAGCTCGAAAGAGTTTATTGTGCGTTTTGATGAAGAAGTTCTTTCGCACGAATTTTGGAAGAAGCATAGCTGCAAGAGCCATTTCTTAATTGCGAGGAAATGCACGATACTTTCAGGGGACGACGTTTCACGTACCCACGAACGATACGGGACTGCGATTAAATATAATTACGTTTGCGAGTGTCAGTAAAATGTGGAGAAGAGAGACAGGCGAGAGAGACGTTCTCGTGGGACCAAGAAAGCCGACAGCTCGGTGATAATGATTCACCCGGCGCGGAGCGCCTTAAGACTCTTCATTTGTATTTTAATTAGTGTCGTTATGCTAATTACGCGCCATTGCTTCTTGTCCCGTGACGTTTTTGTTTTCCACCGTTTTCTCCCGGTATTTCCGCGAAAAATACCATCGAGCGAAGCGAAACGGCGAAAGACGAAATTAAATTCCCAGCGTGGAATGAAAGATTTCTCAGTCTTGGACTATGTACTTGCGAAAACTCTCAGAAAATTTTCAACCGTTTCCATTAAGAATTCTTCTTACATCTGTAAAAATGCTGAAAATACATTACAATGTTCCCAGAGTATTTGACAAACAGTTTGATCATTTCCCTCAAGAAAATTGAACCATTTGTAACGATGATGAACGTTAATTTTTAATTCGGTTTTAATTTTAATTTCGAACGTGCGTTATCGTGAAACGGCGAAAAATCGAAAATTAATCTCACGTTTCCCGGAGCATCACGGTGAAATTCACGAAGACACGACAGTCGTGCGTAACTAAAATTTACGCGAAAACTACCCTTTGTCGACGCCCGACAGTCGAACTTGCCGGCCGTCAAAGAGGAGAGGAACTCTTTCCATCGACAAATCAAATCGTTCTATCCGCCCCTTCCATTCTCACGGCAGTTTTTTTGTCACGCTCTCATCCCCTCGCAGCCCGGGCTGTTTTTCTCACCCTCGCCGGTTGCGCCGGGGCGTAGCTCTCTCCACCGGAGCTTGTTGCTTTTTCCTCCCCCGACGCAGCCCAGGAACTTTTTGTTATAGTCGCGCCAACTTCTTTAATAATGCAACTCTTTATATTCACGGGCGTTTTTAACAAGCGTCGGCCTCGAGATTAGGTGAGAGGAGAAAAAGTGACTGGTACCTTCCCGGTCGACCAGGGGGCGGTGAGGAGGAGGAGGGGGAGGGAGGTGTGTGAAAGGGAGTAAAAGATAGAGGGCGCGAAACAGCGAAACGGTAGGGGCGTTAAACTCGAGGACCGCGGGGCGATACTCGCCGAATATGCCGCCGTTACGATGTTTCTTAATTATTATTATTGCCATTGTGTTGCCACCGCGCTAAATGTAGCCCAGCCCTCGCCACCGCGACAATAACAACCGTGCCGACTATGAATTGCTAATCTCGCGCGACTCAACGCGACCCTCCCTCCCCCCCCCTCACCCTGTGTGCGTTTCGCGAGCAAACGAGGATGATTCTTTCTCTCTCTCTCTCTCTCTCTCACTCACTTTCTCTCTTTTCTTCTCTCTGGTACCCTCGATTCTTCAGACACAATTCCACGACGACGGCCACGTATTTTTGTATTTTCTGGCTAATGAAAGCACGGCATACGGAGGAGGATGCTGCGTCCCCGCGGTCGTTTCAACTGGTTATAATCTTAAGGCGGAGACGTAAGGATGATTGCGTTCCACCGGTTTGAGACCTCATCACGCGAGATGAACTGTCGAGGACGTTTCATACATGAATGCTGTTAAAAGTTCAGAGACGGATACTTGTTTATGGATTGCTTCTAGAGTAAAGTTGTTCATGGATTAAATTTCGAAGATTTAAACTCGTTGTTTCGTTAATATACAAATTTCGTCGAGGATTTTTGAGAGAAAGAATTTAGACATACATGTCACTGAGAATGGATCACAATTCGTATTGCAAAACGGTTGTTAATTTACACAATGAATCACGAAGATACTTACGTCGAATTGGTTGAAAGGAGAAAGAGAATGGGAATGGAGACTCGCGGGAATGGAAATTCAACGATTTTAAAACAGGGAACAAAATTATATCGAGGAAAAAGAGACACACGAATCGTCAAATAGAATTCCCGGTATCGTTGACGTTGCATCAAGTGAGCACAATACACGGCCGATGCTCGATAATGCGGTGAAAAGGTTTAAGCAAATGTTCGCGGCAATTGAGTAAACGTTGAAATTAAAAATCGTTGCCAAATTTCAGTCAGGATTTTATAACTACCGTACACGTGTAAAACACAAACATTCCGTATCACTGTATCACGAATTACCATTTCTATTATTCCATTTCCATCGTTTTGAAGCATAAAAATTGGCTTTCCACCATCCTGGCTAAAATTGCTTCTGATTTCTCCCATTGTCCGCGATAATTTGAAATTAGTTTTTAAACTGATATCGCATCTTTGCTTTAAATTTCATTAAAGTTGTGCGAAACTGCGTTTAAACATAACAAGATATGATTTTATTAATTGTAAAATATCGTTCTACTAACTTTCTATTTACAATTCTTAAATATTTTGAAACTTATCCGTAGTGACTTCGTATTCCCGAACACTCCAACATTCGAACGCTCTGCTATCCAAATATTCTTTGATTTTACCAGAATATTTACTAGTGACATAGATATTTTTCTCTTGGGCTATTTATTATCACACGTAAGATATATACTTCCATATTCGTAAAAAGAACTTACCAAAGTACAAAATATAAAATTTTTTATTAAAAGATAACAATTAAAATGAAACCATCGTTATAATTTTTACGTGAAACAAACGTCTATTCTATTTTATCAGTATTTGCGTACAAGAATAATATAAATAATACGAAAACATAGTGACAGAGGAAAGAGAGTTCGAAGAGTAAAGAAAACTTTCGACAGAGTTACGTAAAACGTTCTCAATCAATTTTTAATCCTCGTTCACGACTGTATATTCGAAATTACAAAGTGAATGTGACAGGGTCTGTTGCATTTTCGCGTTGAGGAACGTGATACATCGATGACTTATTATTGGACCGCGTCAAAGTCCCGTTTCCTTGGAGAAAGCGAGGCGAAACGACGAAACGTACAAACGCGTCTGGCGTCGAAAGAGGAAATTCAGGTTTTTCCCAGTCGCTCCGGGGGTGCCGCTTTTCAGACACCAAAGCGATTATGGATTTCTTTAATAAGAGGCCGCGTTTAAACAGCTTTGATCAATTCAGCCAGGCTAATTCCCACCCGCCGCGACCACCACCGACGACCTTCGAGCTCTCTCTACCCTTCCGCCTCCCTCTTCTCACCCCTTCTCAACCCCCTGGCTCGGTACCTAACGCTCTGTGACGTCTCGCGTTACGTGATTTAAGGGGCTCTAAAAACCTTCCTCTGATTAAGCGACCGGCTCCGGCAGAACGTCGCTTGCCCTTTTCACCGTTGCTTCGCCCTTCTTTTTGCGCGCCCCGACTTACGGACTTGCTGAAATCACCCTGACGACCGCGATCGACGGAAAGTCCATTACGTTTCTAGCGGAATTTCAATGAATGAGCCTAACGACCGACGTGAAAAACACAGTGCAAAGAGAGAAAGAGAGAGAGAGAGATGAAAGGGAGATTCATAAACATAATAACGCGAATTCGAAGAAGAAGTTTCTTGCAGAGGGACGAAGAGAAAAGTTTACTTTTCACAGAGGGTTACGTGAACATTTTTTGGTAATTTCTAATCTTCTTTCACGACGGTATACACTGCCCAAATATTAAAAATCACAAATCAGAAAGTCTAATTTTTACATT
Source organism: Tetragonula carbonaria (assembly GCA_032399595.1). NCBI lineage: Eukaryota > Metazoa > Arthropoda > Insecta > Hymenoptera > Apidae > Tetragonula > Tetragonula carbonaria. The sequence goes on from JAUCRC010000003.1 coordinate 12,738,819, forward strand.
TTTCCGTTCGTGATGACAAATTTTTTAATAAATTTCGTACCTCGTACGACCGAGTATATTTAAAGCATGTTACTTTCTTTATGTCTTCTCGTTCTTTCAAGTGTAAATTTTATTAAGAAAAACAGAAGCTAATCACTGTGGTAAACGTAATATATCCAGAAATGCTGCTAGCTATTTTTCATAATCTCGATTCCGAGAGCCGCGCCGAGATATACCCGAAAGACGGAAGATCTACAGCTCGAGAAGACGGTAAATGGAGGATGAGGCGACAGAAGAGGTCGATCCTTGGTCGTCAAGTTAGTGAAATGTCTTTGCGGTGATTGAGCAAATATTTGATGAAGCTAGCAAGCTCTGCTCCTTCTGCCTCGGGGGATGAAACGTGCGGACGCACAATCCATTCCGAGATAGAGAAGAACGGAGGAATCAATAGGCATAAACGATATTCACGGGAGAAACGAGACTCCCGTGCCATAGGAAGATTCATTTAAAACAATTTATCATCCCTTTGTTACAACATATAATCTCCAGATAATGATACGAATAATTAAAGAACTAATGCTACTGAACCATAAATACATATATAATAAGCAAAAATATATAAAACGTTTAAAGTACAATACTCCACATTTCATTTAGCAGGCAGAACGAAATTCTAATTACTCAATCGCGTTTATTAAAAGTTTAATAGATTTCGAAGCTTTAAATTATTATATTAGAAAAGTAAATTTCATTGGAAATGAATTATCGATTAATACAGATTACCAAGAAGTTTGCCCGATATAAATTCACCATCTAGAAAATTTACCTAATATGAATTATTATCCAAGGAATTCACCTAACGTAAATAGTTACCCAAAATACTAACGTAAATTACTAAAAAGATATTAAGACTCATTCAATATAAATTGTAAGATATAAATCATCCGATATAATTTCTAAATTACAAATCAACTAATTTTCGATTTTCACACCGTGCACATCAAAATGCCGTTCGTAACTTTCTTATTCAACGGAATGAAAAGCCGGCGAGCCACCAACGCGATGGTTCCAAGCCAGGTAAATTGACTTCAATTTATCCTAATGCTTATACCCGGCGTCTGAACCGCCGGGCTGGGGTAGATACAGTATAAGCTTAATGAAAGGCCAGATGGAAGTCAGGAATCGGAGGACCGCTCTTTTCCTGGCGTTTCACAAATTAAAACTCGCGCAATTAAGCGGTCAGGAAGGCCGGGGCTAAATCTTGCCTTCCTGTTTACGCTCGCGTTCCTTTCCACCGGCGAAAAAAGAGCAAGCTTTATCGGATCCCCCTGCCCGTTCGGGTTTTCGACGAGGTTGGAGGAAAAAAAAAAAAGAAGAAGAAGAAAAGGGTGGGAAAAGTGGACGTGCGGCGTCACGATGGCGACGCGACGCCGGCGTCGCCCGTTGGCTGGCTTCGAGGCAATTATACAATTAGTTAAAGTATCTGGCCGTGTAACGGCCCATAAAACAAACATGATTGCGGCTGCTAACTGCTGCGAACCAACAGAGATACAGGGGCCAAGGGTCTCGTTCTAAGTGGCACTGATGAGGTAATAACGGCTTGATCATTTTATTGGCACCTCGCGGTGCGTTGGAAAAATTCGTAATTACCTCGGTAATTTCTCTCTCGCGAAAATTGCTCGGCGTATTTATCGTCCGATCTTTCAAGTAGACTTCGGTGAACGTTGTGGCACGTAATTTTACTAGTTTACCCTTGGAAATGATCAATTCTTTCGAAGAATCATAAATCAATCATTTTTCGCACTTTTGCAAAAGAAAAGTATCTTTTTTTTTTTTTTTTTTTTAGTCGTACAAAATAAAGAATTTTAATCATTGAGTGTGTTTTAATTTTATCTGACTTTGAATTTTAATTCGACGTTTCAGTATTTACTTCATCTACAATAAAATAAGAATTAACGAAATTAATCATATTCACGTTTTTTTCTTTAAATTACGAATTTCATTACTGGCATTACTTTGTTCGGTAGTGTTCAATGTTATTAATAAATACCAATCGCGTTATTAATCAAAGAGACAATAAAAGGATAGAAAACTCTGGTGAAGCGGTATCGAAAACAGCTTAATGTCCCTCGCTCGTTCGTCACCTGGCCCACCGCGAATCTAGTTATGAGAATCTCTTTTAGCGATGTTTCGCGATGGGGAGTCAGCTCACGCGTTCGCAAGCCATACATTTTCACTTTGGCACACGTGTCGTCACCTTACGTCGAGCAGCCGTCACCGACGACGATAAGGGGAGAGAGCGCGTGAAAAGACAGGCTCTTCTCGATACAACGATGCTTCCTTTCCCGCCTGCAGAAAAGACGAAATGGTGATACGATGATGCGCTCGGTTATGCATTATGTATACACCTCTGACGAGGCCCGCTAACTGAAAACCGATTTCGAGCCTCGTCGACTCGTTGCATGTCGGTCGTTTCATTTTTCTGCGGCTGCTGTACGTGCATTTTGTATGTGTTCTGTGTAGATTTACGAACAGGCTAAACAATGGATCGAAAGTAAATGCTCTTCTACGCGAGAAAATATCTTTTAAAATATACATTAGATTGTTACATACGGAGTGACTGAACTCTTAATAAAACTTTCTATATTCAATTATGATTCACAACACGAAAATCAAGTTATAATTATTACGATTAAAATTTTTAAAGTTTTCAAGTTCTGAATGATGCTTTTTGAAATAGTGCATGTAACAACATGATACATGTGAAGCTCGAACGATAATAAACGATACTATCTTTGATCATTGAAGTTTTTTCTTTCTATCATACACACAGAAGACCATACGTCAACTTAGAACATTTGATACTATCACATCGATAAATCTTATCAAAGAAATTCATAGGAAGTAAAGACTATCGTCGTGCATTTGAAGGTAGGAAGCATCATAGAATTGATTCGAATCGGATAGATTTGCGGTGTTCACGTGCTCGCGTGCTCCCTCTCTCCCTCTTTCTCTCTCTCTTTCTCTGAAGTGGAAATGCGATCTGAGGACCATGCATAATACAGGAGAATCGTGGGGCGGCTGAAAGGAGCACACGCTCGAAGAATGTTAAAATTCCTGGAGCACCGACGTCAACCGACCTCGCTCAAATATCACTTTGTGCTCACGTTGACGTACAGGGGATTTGCACGAGCCGGGTGTTTATGTTTTTCTGAAATATTTATCGGTTCTCTTTATGGCCCGCGTAAAAACGCCATCGATTTGACGTGAATCACGAAGGTACGCACGTGCAAAAGGATCATAAAGCATTTTGAATTATAAAACTCACCCCTTATATCGCGATATGAATGTTTATCCGATAATGTGATGTATTTTGAAGTAAAGTATGAAATTCACCGTTTGAGCACTAACCCAATAAGGATCTAAAGCACATTTAACATATTTCGAAGAAAGAAATTAGATTAGAATGAATAAATTAAGTTAAAATAAAACGAAATGAAAGTATCTCTTTAAACGTGTATTTACTGAAAAAAAGTAACCTAAAGACAAGTTTCCTTTGCAACACACTTTCTTAAGTAACTATAAATATTTCATTCATGGCAGTAGTTAATTGCATTTAAAAATAAAAATATGTTTTAAAAATAAAAAATTTTATCTAAAAAGAAAAAAGTGCTCTTCTGAGCAGCTGTGCAGTTAAATTTGTCTGATAAGCGTGACGAATTTCTCCTATGCCTTAAATCCTAATTTCATTGAAACAATTTTGACGAACGTAAGCCGTACTACTTCTAAACTATGCTATTCGTAAGTATCGAACACCTAACATGCTTCTTGCGTTTAACCTTCGCTTCCTGACGAAATATCCGCAGCTTGTGTATACTGAAACGACCGACAGAACTATATTTCACTATTAAGTCAATTTTCTCCGAGGTGTGCTATAATGTGCTATAATACCCTTGCTGCTAAATTAGAATGAAATGTAATAAAATGTAACATCTTTTTATCTCAACATCTCACTATCTCTTTAAATAAACCGAGGACAAATTTTCATCACAACTAGCCCGCTGATAAACTGATTTATTCTACTTAAAAATAAACTGCTAAATATTCCAAAGGTATATACACCCGTCCCTCAATTTACGCGAATAAAAATCGTGTAAATTGAATCTGTCAGTATAAAAGGAAAAATAAATAAAAGGAAAAATAAATCGCTAAGTAGGTTTTTCTCCTTCTTCAAGTCGGTTGAAAATTTTCATTTTCATGTCCAAAGACATCGACTGTCTCTTCTTTCGTGTGATTGAAAGTTTGTTAGACACGACTGGGTTAAAATTAAAAAATATAAATTATAAATCTAAACAGTATAGTAACAATGTCATCCTGTCAACGTCCAAAGTCACACTGTTCGCTTCCGCACTACGGCCCAGCGGCCAAAGACAACGCCTTGTGCCAAGAAAGTTTCTTTCTGCGTCGCGCGTTCCGCCAACGCGATCTTACAATACTGACTGTATAAAACTGTCAATTTTAAAACTTATAGGAAAATATGTATGTACACACGTCCCTCAATTTACGTGAATATCCGTTCCACGTGGATCTGATTTACGCGAATAAAAATCGTGTAAATTGAATTTGTCAGTATAAAAGGAAAAACATTGGAAATAAAAGCTAGTAGAAATTTCAGAAATACATGTGTATATATTTATTTCACATAACTTAACAAAAAAAAAAAAATAAGTAAGACATTTCAGAAAACAGAAGTATGTAAGTTTTATTCGATGTCACTATCGCTACTGTAATTCAAAACAATAAGCCTTTTCTTTTTGATTGGCATAAACTCATCATCTTCATCGCTTGAAATATTTGGTAGTTCGTCTTCATTTTCATTGTGAATGTAAATTTCTTCGGATGAGTTTTCCTCAATAATTTCTGTTACTAAGTTTTCATTAATTTCTGATATTCGCAACATTTCATGAAATTTTGACGAAATTTTAAGGCTCGTTGAATGTTTGGATCAATGTCTATAATGGCATATTCCAATTTTTTGACTAACTCAAGAATTTTACAAAGATTTTCCGCAGTGAACGAATCTGTTTCTTCGTTGTCACTGCTACATACATCATAAGGTTGGGTTTCAAATATGATATTTATTAATTCACGATCTGCATTAATGTCACACTCGTTTAAATTGGCAAAGCATCCTGTTTCAACCTCTTGTGACAAAGTAATAACTTATAGGAAAATATGTATGTATATATATATATATTTGAGCGCGTAAAATAAGATCACATAAATCAATTCTGCGTATAAAAAGTTCCGCATAAATTCAGGTAAATTTGCCGCGTAAATTGAAGGACAGGCTATATATATATATATATATATATATATATATATATATATATATATATATATATATAGATAGATAGATAGATAGATAGATAGATAGATAGATGATAGATAGATAGATAGATAGATAGATAGATGATAGATAGATAGATAGATAGATAGATATATGATAGATAGATAGATAGATAGATAGATAGATACACACACAAACGTAACTCTTCATATTCATCCATCCAATTCTTCACGCATTCTATACTTTCCCATCTCATTAATTACTCCAAACTCACCCTAGGATGAATTCGTATCTCGCAACAATTGGGACGATCGACGTTTACCTTGGCAGAAACTCGTGGCCGCGTATTGGTGGTAAGGTTCGAGCGCGACGACCCAAAGCTGCATAAATAAGCCGAAGGAAATTTGCAATTATGAGACTAGAAATACACGGCTGCTGTATGCTGGCCCACCCCCAAGCTCCGATCCCCCGGGTCCCTCTTCTATCCGAGGCGAGTGCATACCCGCACCAGAGACGGAGTTCTCGACAGAGTTCCACAGAGGGTGTGTCGCAGGAAAAGTTGAAGGAAGCACAGCTGACGAGTATGCAAATGCGAACCAACCACCCCGCACATCTCCGCGAGTCCTCGTCATACGGTCCTCCCGAGCGTAGACGAAACAGTGCAATCCCTATGTACGGATTCGCATTAGCGAGCAACTTTCCGCACCGAGCCGTGGTGGCCTGGTGTGAGTGTATAAAGAGAAAGAGAGAAGGACAGAGAGAGAGAAAGAGAGAGAGAGAAGAGGCATTGATGTTGCCGGTTGATTTCGCTGTGCCGCTTATATGCAACCGAGGATGAATCGTGGCTGGCGTGGCTGCCGATTAATCAAATTGAATTTGAAATGAAGCCCGAATGCTTCGAGGTTTTCCCTCGAAGGTTCCACGCCGGCTTAAGGAGGATGCGTCGAAAAGAAAACGTCGCAGAGATTTCGCTCTAGATATTAATTTAGAGGAAGATGTCTGATATTCTTCTACGCAGATTTATAATCATCAGAATATAATTGAAAAATAAGATATTTGTCACGTGATTTAGGACTCAGTCTCTCTAAAATTTCTAGGTTTCAGACTATATATATACCGCAACGATTGAATATTAATTGCAGATTTCGAAATTCTGTGTTCGATTTTTCACATCGATATTCTAAAAAGCAGTGTTACTTCTTCGAGGATGTTAATCGAGAGAACGCTCTGAGTGTATCTCGTATCTTGCCATTTTATCTCGAGCAGAACCAACCTACTAAGAAAATTACCATGTTTCTTCTCCTCGGTTGAAATTTTTTTCCCGCAGTGCACACGAAAGAAGTTTATTTTCAGGGAGGAACTCGCGCTTGAAGAGGAAGAAAGTCTGCGGGATCAGTCACGCGGCCGACTGGCAGATGCAGCGCTCATTTCCATATAGGTTCGAACCATTTAGTTCAAACATTTCTTTCCATTCGCTAAAAGCCTTCCCGGGGCCGCGTCCTCGATCTTGCTGTCCTTCGATGGCATCTAACTTACAATTTAAATAAAAGCAAACACACGTAAGGCCCGTGCGTCGACCCTCGCGCATGACGATATATACTTCTGACGTCGTACACTTCGGGTACCTATTTCGACGCGAGAGAACTTTCAATGGGCTCCGAGATAGAAGACGTCCCCGACAGATTCCGGAGGGTGTGATGAATGTTCTTTAACCTCGCGGCTTTTCGCTCTTCCCTTTTCTCTTAAAGATCAATCGCGGCCCTTATTCTCGTTCAACGTTCGAGAAACTCGACGTGCAATGGGTTCGATAAATGTTTCATCGCGGTGACTGATTATCTCGCGTTTCTACGCGCTGCCGTTATTTAATAAGATGGCTGGAAAAAATTATTTCTCAGTCTATCTCTATGCGGAAGAATAATTTACACGATACAATTATTATAGTAAAATGATCTGAAATTTTGGATTATCCTTTATCTTATTAATCTGTTCTGAAGAACTTCTGTAAGCATGGTATATAACTTATTATATAATTTAGGATTGACACGATAAAAATAGGGTATCTATATGTAAATGACAAATTATTATAACCCAACCTAGTGATGGATATTCCAATCTGTATCCACATTGACGTCGATGCTTAAAAAACAAACCAAAATTATTAAAAGTTTTAAGCTATCGAATCATATTAGAATTTTTTGCCACATATTCGAAGCGAGATATCACTATCAATAAGTTAAACTTTATCAGTGTTCATTAGATTGAAATCTTAAATTCCAAAACGGACTTTCGTTTCAATGCAAAGTGCCTTACTACAAAATTGTCTAGAGCTTCAAGCTTAGTCGAATTCATTCTATCCATGTTATGTATCTAAATTGATCTAAGCTTCGGCCTTTCTGGTTCTGTGTGCATGAACGTGGATCATCCTAATATCCGATCGAGCGAATTGCGAATTCGTCGCTCGTAAAATTAACGAACCTTGTTGCGTTTCCTCCCTATCTATCTCTGACCTCTCCGTTCCTTCCCTCCTCGCTGTCCCTTGTTTCTTCTCTCCTCTCGCCAAAGATCGAATTCCTCCTTTGTACACTGCCTACAGTGCTTCGAGAACTATTCACGAACTTCTTTGTGCGAAGCAATCAGGAAGCCGGAGTATAAACGCTAGATACAACCGGCACGTGCCGTGAAATTCATTGTCTGCGTTTCTAGCGACGGCGTATAGCGTTTCCCTTCCGATCGCAGAATTGAAAGTAAAGCTGTTACAATTGCCTTCCATGCGATTGACGTTTCTTGCCTGCGTTTGACAGTGAACATTCGATGACCAAACGTTAAAGTCTTCAGTTTCGAGAATATCGATATTTAAAAAATTTTCAAAATATTTAGATTTGCAGATAACGCCATAGCTGCGCCATGAAAAATTTTTACTAGACATTGTTCCATGCAATTCATCGTTACTTGGTTCCTTATTCGCACGGAGTATATACGGAACGACACATTTATTCAAGCATCATCCTCGAGTAAATCGATGCATTCGTCGCGAGCGTGGCAATCCAGGTCGGTGGATTTAATAAATCAAGTTCGCTTTCGTCAATTATGAACGTCATTTCCGTGGAAATGATCGTTCCGGCAATTAGGATTCTCGCGACTCTCTCCCTCCCTCTCTCTCTCTCTCTATCTCTCTCTCTCTCTCTCTTTCTCGTTGGCAAGCGATGCCCCCGTCGATTTGCCTGCATCCACAACGGGAGCAAATTTCCCGACCTACGGTTCTATTTGAGGTTGCGCTAAGCAAGTTAGCACAACCCCAACGTATCGCGTTAAATTATGCTCAAAAGCAGCGCGGCTGTCGCGGATACGTATGTTACGCATACACGCGACACGTGTGCCACGACCCTCGTCGTGCACGAGTTTCATAATCACGACGAGGCTGCGTTCAGCCGTGTTCATAGGCCCTTTTCACAGACCCTGTACCAACTGTCACGCGACTGACCGAAAGCTCGCAAGAAAAAGGAAATCATCCGTCTCCATTTTCTTCACTTGTCGTAACACGAACCGGCCTCGGGGTAACGACAACCCACGTGCCGGCTACGAACCGGGAATAAACCTGCAGAAAACCTGCACCGATCACGGTGTTGCATGAGCAACAATGGCAGGAAACTGGTGGCATTAACGTGCACGTAGTAGCTACTCTGATGACTGGGTGGAGAATAAATAACCGCTGCTACCGTGCGATATTTTTTTTTCCACGGAAGTGTTTCTTGACCTTTAATAACTCTGGTTAAAAACGATATCGCGATGAAAGTGACAGAATAGAAAGAAACGCGACTTTTCGAGTTATCGATGTGAGAATGTTGCACGGATTATGAAAATTGTTCTTATACCACCATTTGGCTGAAAGCATTTATGCGGGTTTTTTGATTTATAAATTACGTATTGAACTATATTCTACATAATCTACATATTCTATGAGTTATTCTATATTTTGTATTGTATATGTATTATATTCTGAATGAATTATTCTGTATTTCATATTTCACGAGTAACACGAAGTTACATGCATCTCATTATATTCTTTATGCCTATCACTGATTGAAAGCTTGTTTTCTTACGTCGTATCATCTCTTTGATCAACAAAATAATATCGAATTATTTATCACTTTTCCTGAAAAATAGAAATTTTTCGAATCGTACGTAGATGAAATTTATTCTCCACTGTCAAGATGGAATCTCAGAGACTTAGCTGATCCCTCATATCTATATATATATATATATTCAAAATTGCGTACGTAGTATTTATAATGAAAAAGTCTTCTTACCAATTTTTTTCTTCAAGTCTTCAAACTCATACCATTAAACTTTCATAAATGTGATTTTTACGACTCCATAATTTATTATGGCCACTTTTTAACCGTCTCAAAAACTGTCTCAAAAGTCATTAACAAGTTACAACGTCTTTCTCCGATACACAGTTCACATCTGTAATAAATAATTATTCTCCACTAAAGATTTTAACTACCCTTAACGAAGATTCAGATCAACATTTTGCGGGCCCGAGTTCGCGAACCCGAAGTACTTAACCGGCCATTAAATTTACCAAACCGCGTGATTCCACTGAGGGCTACCGTAATTAACCGTGTAACTTGTGATCACTGGATACAGCGACCGGTGACGAATCAAACGTAAGTGATTTGACAGCAACGCGCGTCTAATTACGCCGATAGTATTTAACGATCGAATGCGGATATAACGACCAGTTAACGGAATTACACGCTGCTTAATGTATTTACTGTCTGCCTGCTAACCGTCGCCCTTTGTGATATATCGTCCGATGCTTGTGTCGTGTCATAATCGATCGTCTCTCATAGACATTTCACACCGAGTACATTAGCCTGCGTGTAATTGATTCGATGTCTAAGTTTTCGTATCAAAGTATAACTTCCAGTACTCCGGCAAATACCAAGGGAATTAATCGCTAGAGAACTGATCGTCAACGTTCCGATTCTTATACCTTTCTGCTGTCTTTGATAGCTTGATATAAATTATTTCGTCTGTTTTTTTTCTTTTAATTGTATCGAATCTCGTTGATTAACCTTTCATAATTAATCTTTTCACGTTGCTTTGTATGATGGCTCGATTACTGCTGACATGATCTATTAAGTTAAATATAGAATTATTCGTTATGACTAAGGAACATTAGATTTTATTTATTTATTTTTGTTAAATGATTCAATGCCTTTGAAATGTATCTGAAATTGTCATCAGAAACAGCCGATTGAGAGAAGTAAAATTTGCGATAATACGAAGGAGAGGCTCGGGGAAACGACCGCGAGACGTTAAAGGACGGAGATTTCAATGCGTCACGAAGAAGGTTTCACACCAAAAACCGGAGGACTTTGTCATCCGAACTCGATAAAACGACAATGAACAGAGCATTGGCGGGTTCTCCTTGAAGGGAAGCTAGGTGCTCTGAGGCGCTTTGGGGCCTATAATCATGCGTCTTGATTAGTGCCGAGCGCTCAGTGATCATCCCGGATCTCTAATGCCTCTCCGCCGCGCGTTCTAGTCCTCTCTAGTCCTCTCGTCTCCTTCGTAGACGAAACATAGCAATATTCCTTGTCTAGGATCGATTATCTGGCGGTTTGAAAAACTCGTACCCCGTTCTTCTTTAACGTGATGCACTCGTACGTAATTCGTTCGATTTTATCTTGAAATTAATCGCAGGATCTTTTACTCGATTCATGCAATTGATCGAGACTTTTATTTACCCTTTATAACATCGCGTAATTTGAAAGTTACATATCCATGTATCTGTATTTTGAAAATTTCATTTTCTTTCGTTTGTTAATTAGATTCCAGAAAAGTTTGACTTAATTTTATATCAAGTCTATCTGATTTCAGCTTGCATTCTACGTAAACTTATCGCACGACTCTTGATGATACATTGTTAAATTACCCAGTTTCGGACTTTTCACCGTTAAAATGACCGCTGCTTGTTGATCGACATTTAAACAGCGACGATGTTACGTTCGCGTTAATTACATACAGAAATTCGCAATCCTCGTGGATTCGTTGACGAGAAAATAATAATTGGTACACCCGATACATGCAGCTGATAGCGTTCGCCGCAGGATGTGTACGTGTTCGTGCACAAGATAGACAGGGGTACATGTAGTCGGAGCGACGTCCTGGAGCGCGGATGAGCCTGGAGGAAACCATTATAGACTCGTGTTCTCGCTCGATCCTTCTATCTGTCTCTCGCTCTACTTACAATCGCTTTCCTCTTTAATGCGAGAGATAACCGGCGGCGATACATATTCGATGAAACGAGTATCAGGATTACTCGACGTAGTCAGAAACGCTCCTTGATTCGATGTTGATTCGGTGTTCTTCTACAGATGGAGGAAGAATTCTCTTTTACACTATCTTGTTCTTCCGAAGAATCCGAAGAATTGAAGAAAAGTTCCGAAGACAAATATTTTTCTCTCGATCCTCTCTTAAGAAATAAGATATATATTCTAATTCAGCTATTGGAATCGTCGGTACATGAGTGCGAGTTTGTTGTATCAAACAGTCTGTTAGCCTCAGGAAGAGAAAGTCAGTCACATTTCACGGCAACATGAATATATAATTTACCAGTTTATCTATTTTACTCTTCACACTAGTACCAAATACTTCTCGTTTTGAACTAACAAATAAGTAAATAAGCGACAAAGCACTTTCCTCCCAAGAAATGAAGAATCCACCTTCAACAACTGTCCGATATTTCAAAACCTCAAGTTCTTCTAGAAAGAAGATTCTTACAAAGATCTGAAAACGCTTCATCTTGATCACCGTGGAGCCCTCGATCGTTCTTGAAGCAACTGTCCCAGCTAATAAATCAAATTCATCAAATACCATCATCAGTGGGGTATATCGTCAGCCATCGAGCCAAGTCACGAGCCGGTTAATTCGATACACTTGCCGATCGCGGTTTTCAAATAAAGCCTACAGCCGAGCATCCGGCTCGGCGAAGTCGAACGACGAGCGAGAGGGGCGGGAGAGGGCTGGCTCGCCGATAGGTAACCAAGCGTAACCACGAATAGTTGTAACCCTGCGCTAAGTGGAGTCGTAACTACGCGGACTCGTGGGTCTGGAAAGTCCTGGCAAAGCGCAAGATTAAGCAAATCGACGGTCGGCCGGCGTTTAAGGTCCTGGTCAATGGCGCGGAAGAGACGCGGAAGGAGGGCCGAGTAAGCAGGTTATAGAGGCGTAGACTCTCGCTCTGCTACAGATGGATAGGTAGATAGAAGGCCTGGTTTGGTCGGGCCAAACTGATACAATTAGATGTGATCTTAACGCCATAACTCACGGCTAATCTCGGGGTTTGGAGCCAGCCCTGGCTGAATTTCGCCTTCCGGCCAACGCGCGACTCACTTCATTATTCATCCCGTTTCTGCCGCTGCCCGGTCCAGTTTATCTCTCGCTATCCGAACCGGATGTGCCGCGCGCAACCTATCGACCTATTATCGATAGGCAGGGACGTGCCGTGCCTCCGCGAGTTCTCTCCGCGTTGCGTTTCCAACCTGTTCGCAACCGGAATTCGAAATCGAAACAATTATCGAACAGGCTCGTTCGAGCGGGGCCAATCTAAGCGCTCTGGTTGAATTCGTATCAGGTGTTCAACTCGACCTGTCGAAGCTTGCGGAATTCCTTTCCATACTTTAATGGAACGATGAGTGAATTGCGGAGTTTTGTGCATTTGTGAGAAATTTGGAATATTTAAAATGCAGCATTCACTGTATGATATTTAGTGGATTAGAAAGAGAATTGAAAAATATGTATTATGATGAAGTACATGAAAAATATAAATAATAATGTGAATGAGTGATCTTGTATTATTCAAATGTTTCTGAAATGTTGTGACGAGAAGGGTTATCGACATAAAATAATTTCTGCACATAATTGAAAGATGAGACAGCATATTCAATTTGAAATACAAAGTTTCAGAATAATTTTCCTAGGTAGGTAATCAGACTGCAAATTTTTGTACATTTTGTACATTGGAAAATTTGAAGCGGCAAAAATGCACACAATGCACAATAAATTTCATTGTGCAAAAATATATGAAATATCCAAGGCAGATAATTACTAATTATAATTCTACATGAAAGAAACATTTTCCCGTGTAGATTCCATTCCGTTAATGATGTTCGTGAAAATTTAAAAATGCATAAAATTCCGCAACTAATAGTAAAGTAATAGTAAATTAATACTTTTAATAAAAGCTTCAGAAAGCAATTAAAGTTTTTAATCTTGTGCCATCCGGTGACAAAATAAATAAATAAATATATATATATACCCGATCGAAACTCGTAACACAGAGATTATTTGAAACGACGACACTTTTTCCTTTTAATAAACCATAACTCCGTTCGCCATGAAAACGAGAGACACGTTAAAATCTCGTCCGCCTGCTTGCCAGGTTATTGACTGACTTCGTTTATGTACTTTCAGTTTACGATGCCACTAAAGTCACAGGAAGACATTCAGAATCGGACTGTTAAAAAAGAAGTGGCTGTGTCCCGTTAAATTTCCTCGTGTCTTACTTCGCTTAACATTCTACTCTACAAGTTAAGAAGGAAATTAAATGTTTCCTATTCAACACGTGCAGACGTTTTTATTAATTCATTAGTTTAAACAAACAAATGATTTTCTTTATAGTATATGTATATATAGTAGCTCGAGTCAATGATTTCCGACAAGATGAAAATTACTACTGTATTCTACTTTGGGCAGTGTTACACTTAAAGATTCCACGTTGAGTCAAATTGATTCTATAGTAAATTGGGAAATTTGAGTGTTAATAATAAAATCGTCAGATTAAACTATGGTTAATTAACCGAACAAGTAAGTGGAATTTGTAAGTAGCAAGTAGTTCGAGTCAATAATATCCGCTCACAGAGGACAGGATCCACTTGAAAATTGACGAAATGACAGAATAATTGCCAGTAATAAAATTCTCAGATCAAACTGTGTTACGCAAAAATTTCAGCAACTACCACATCCAGCGAATCGTTCAGTCACCAAGATCAATTTACTCCGCGAACAAGTTAGATGGCTTGGAAGCGCGCGACGATAGTTTCTGACCCATTTACCCAAATCTAGCGAACGCTCAGACGTTGAACTAAATGTTCTGGACGGGTCGCAAAAGGAGCAAGAAAATTTCACGTTCTACAGCGAGGAATATGAGCGACTAATCGCGAGGATAAGCATTAATCTTGCATTCTTCGTCAACTTGAACGTCCTCTTCCAGTAATAAAACGATCTCGGAAGAGATTCTCGTGTCGTCCACTATTCACGCGTGGTTTTCGAAGTTTCAACCACGAAAATCGAGAACCACGGTCGTGTGACACCAGTCTCACCGCATTTCTAACCAACCAATCAGTGTAATGGTTGAACGGCACACGTTCCCTCCCTCGTTTTCTATTTCGGTGGCAGGATACGCACGGCCCTCCCGTGTCGTCGACAGCGAATTTCAGCTACCTGTGGCTTCGCCTAGTTTCCACCGAGAGGAGACACGACAATGGCGCGAATTAGCGCTGTCGCGCATACATACGTCATATCGTCTGTATCATCAGCATTTGATGGCGCGGAAGGCGCGACGTGGCTGCCGCCGGTTGCCGTAGGGAAACGCGGCTAGCCGCTTTGTACTATCAGGGTGATTATATTGCTGTTCGGCGAGAAACATCAAGTCACATGAGCGACCGAAGGATAAGAGAGACAGAGAGAGTGGAAGAGAGAGAGAGAGAGAGAGAAAGCAATGAACGTCACACGACGACGAGGAAACCGGTTACAATACAGAGAGCTCGCGTCGTGTATTCAACGCGTCGCTGTTTCGAATCCCGGTTGGAACACAGGGACGCGTCTTTTGTCGGGCCAAGACTGCTGAATGCGGATCCCGTGCGCGAGGTATCGTCGTTCTTCGCCTCTCTAATACGCCAGAGACTCGACACAATGCGCAATAACGAGCCGAAGGTCCGGAATTAGCGGCTGAAGAAGATACGACGCGCTCCTAGTCGCCGAGCCGTTGTTAAGTGACGAAATTAATGCGTGGAAAAGAGCGGCTTGGATACACGCGGATTGATCGAGTGTGATTCTTGCGTTTCACTCTCGAGTGACGATAAATATTGGAACGAAGCGGAGGACACTATAGTTTGATTTTGTCGCGTGTATGAACTAATGATGCTTGTGTAAATTCATATTTTCACGAATGAATATATTAAAAAAATTGTTTCATGAAATAAAATAAATCGTCAAATTTTCGACAAATGTGAAATTACACGCAACGTTCGTAATACAAGAAAATATAATTATTCAAAGTCTATGTGAAACAATTTTTTTAGCAAAACTCTACTTTCTTACATAAATTTTGGACAATTTGCGTAAAAATCGACAGTTTGGTCACGAGTATCAAGTATACATTTAGCTTTTCTTGGTGATTTTCGTGATTATTCGATAATTAATTGTTCGATAAAATAAATTATACTACGAAGATTACTTACTCTCAAGTATTACTCAAATTCGTCCCCACACTCTGCTCTCCGCACACAGCGAAAAAAGAAGGAACATCGCTCAAACGTTGAAACGTTCCATTCAAATGTCCCGATGCTTGGCTGATTACGGGGTAACCGAGCGAGTTGATAAAATCAGACAAATGGAATGCACTCGCAGATAGCCCGCGGTAACTCGTTTTCTTTAATCCGACATCCGAGTTACAGGAGCCAGAGCGTTTGCTTTTCAGAGGGAGCGTGCTCGCCGTTTCTTCGCATCCACCCTATCCTCCTCGGTTTCTCTTCTCCATCCCCTTCCAACCTTCTTTATCAAGCCGCGGAGAGAAACGTTTTGCGGTAACGTCGCCCGTGATGCTGGCGGGCTGTACCATTCTTTTTTCTCTCTCTCTTTCTCTCTTTTTTACGATATTATTTATGATATTAATTTTACCCCGGTTAAAGGCAACCCCTGCGGGAGTTGTAAAGCGAGCCGAGACGCTTCTCTCTCTTCCTGCGATATCATTGTCTCTCGGCAATGCCAGGCAATGGCGTGCCGCGGCCAAAGAGGCCGAGGGGGAAAGGAAGGGGTTCCAGAAACGCGGCGTGAATAGTGGCCCACTCCTTTCCTCCCCCCCGCCCCCTCCTCTGCCGTCCTTCTATGCGCTAGAAGCCAACAGAGGTGAGGTAGATTCGCGTCGTCGTCGGTGTTCTTCGCTTGAAAAGAGGAACTTCTGCAACGACTTCTCTCTTTCCCGCACTCGGCTCTCTAGATTGTTCGTGAGAAGCCGGTGAGAAGAAGAAGAAGAAGAAGAAGAAGAAAGAGGGTCCCTAGTGTCAGAGAGGTACGCGGATGTCGTCTGCGAGAAATCTCGCGACGAGCCGAGAAAATTCCTACCAAGTGCCGCGGCATCCCTTTGAGTGTCTCCGTCAGGATTTCTCGCAATAGTTTCCGCGGGAATTATCGAGGACTACGGAGCCTTCTGTTTTAGAGTCGTAAAGGGACGGTGCGTTTTAATCCTCGAGCCGCGAGTTCGCTGCTGCTAGTCGGTGAATTATCGTAGATAAAGGAGAAGTGGAATTATGAAACGATCATAATATTGTAATCTCTGGTAAACGAATGTTGTCGATTAAATTTCGAAGGAAAGATTTATTGTACAATCTTTTTGTTCTTTGTTTACTTTACCTGATTCTCTTCAACCCTTTTCGAGAACCGACTACAGTTCAAGCGCATAGTTGCCACTGATAATAAAATTCGTAAATCGATCCACTTTCATTTCAACAATATTTTACCAATTCTTTTCTGTACACGTTATAAGAGAATTAAGATTAAGAGTAACACTCTACTGATTAAAGGTTGTAATTTTTGCCCGACTGTGATCCTCTATACGAAACGGTTAGTAATTATGGATTTGTACAGAGTGAAGTAAAGTACTAAATGTAAGAATAAATAAATATCAAAATAAACAATCAGACATATTTAATTCATTTTTCGGCGGGTATTATATTCCTCATGTTGTGTCGATCCTACTAATACAAGATCGTTTAAAATTGTTCGATCTCCATTTTCAAAGTCTCACGCTTTTCAAAATAAGCTCGAGCGTCGATACATTCTCCTCGATCGAACGATTCCCCGAAATTACCGGATGGAAGAAGACGGGGTTAGTCGCCCGAGGTGCGAGCTACGCCGCGAGTAAATCCAACTCCCACGGATAAGTAAAATTTAAAACCGTTCCCTCTCGTCCTCAAATTACTTTCCGGAGGTGGAGCGGGTAGAAGAAGAGACGGAGTGGAGAAGCGAGACCGGATGATGGTCCGCGAGATAAAAGCGAGCACGGCCGGGAGCCTCGGTTGCCACCGAAAGCTCAAGGCCGCATTAATCTCGGTAATTACGTCACCTCTGTTTATCCCCCGCAACCTGCTTGTTTCTCTTTCCTTCGTTCTTTCGCTTTCTCTCTCTCTCTCTTTATCTTCTTCTCTTACTATAGCTTTTTCTTCGTCTCGTACCCTATCACGTCGGATTTTCTGTGGTCGAATCACTTCCGAGAACACCCTCGAACGAGCTCGAGAGCATCGCTAAAGGGATGACGGAACGGTGACATTTTTCATCCGTCGTTAATGCAGTCGAGAAGTAATTAAACGGCATCCGCGAAGAAGGCAATTAAACATTGTGACCTGGCACAATCGTCAGTAAGCTTCTGTTGCTCGTCTTGGGGAGCCAGGCGAAAGGCAAATTACTCGCGAATTTGGGAAGAATCGTACCAATGTCTTTGATACAAGGCTGTGTTATTGAAAAAGCTGTTACTATTTCAGTCGTATTTATAATTGAAACGATGCGGAACTTATTATGTCTGTTTTTTTGAACATAAAATTGAAGAACGCTCCAAACTTTTGAAAGGTTGAAATTACATCCTCATCCGAAACTACAAGTACTACAAGTATTTGTTTCAAAGCGGGAAAAATGAAAGAACCTTCAAATTGCTAATTTTAGCTAAGAATTCAATTGCCGGTTTAAAACTTTTCCTTATCTACATACTTCAACAATAAATACTGAACGTTAAAAAGGGACCGTGAAACTTTTTGAGCAGTGATAGAATTGGCAAATAAAGGAACAAGTAAATTGAGAATATATTTGTCGGTCGAATTAAGGAGGTGGAAAACTGAGTGTTGCGAAGAACGCAAGAGTGACGGTGTAGAGAGCAAAAGGAAGTGACGGAAGGGTGGAAAAACAGGGAAGAGAGGTGCGAGTGTGGAAAGGATTCGAGGGAGTAATTAGAGGGAAGTACCATTATGAACGAGTCAGTGAACGACTTAAAAGAAAGAAACACTGACTCTTATTTGCTTGAGCGTGCAGCATGAACCTACTTTGCTCCAAACGATACCATGCCACCATCCGCGGAAGTTACTGCGAAAACTAGGGTCAGATTTTTAATCTTTCGTTAAAGAGGAACTTTTCGCCATTAAATTGAAAATGACACTCCTTATCCGTTATCAAGTGTCAAAGTTTGTGGCTTCGAATCTCGTAGAAAAATTGAAAAAAAAGAAAAGAAGAAAGTTCTGTAGAAACGATGAAACTGAAAAATCATTTTGCCAGAATTGTGACAACTTGAAGAAACAGGCTCAACGGAATCAACTGTAATCAAAGATCTCGATGTTTCGAATATTTTGCATAGCTGGCAAGTTAGGTGGAAGAATTTATCAGGAACCGGGCAACCGGCAAGCGTGATTAGATTTCGTTCGCGCTGGATGTGGAAAGGAGCGTGAGGAGCAGCCCTTTGCCGAGCGATGTTGTTGGGACCACGTTCTCCCAAGAGGAGGGAAGAGGTTATAGCGAAGGCAGCGTTATGGTAGACCGCAAAACCAACAAACGATATGCGTCAAGAGACTATGGGCTCGTGTGTGGCGAGGATTCTTACGTGTGCATAGAGGAGAACGTTCATCGTGGATTTGTTCGAAGAATATGGTCCACAGAAGCCAAAGAATTTGAAGAATTTTCCACTCAAGAACATATCGAATCGATCAATTTATCAAATACTTTGATAAAAATTGAAATTGTATTAAATAGTCATGGTTTTTCAGGTTAGTGTACTACTAAGATCTCTGTCGTCATGAAAATTCATAACTGTATCAAATATTAAAATATGCTGAAATTTAAGAATTTAAATTCGTATTTTTATTTCACATTTAAATATTTAGTATTTTATAACGGCAACGCCGATCGTTGGACTCTGAATACGCGTTCCAGTAAATTCGTACAGGAAGCACAAACATAGGAAGGGTGTGTTTCCAAGCAAATTGCCCCTAATTCAGCAATAGCATAGCTTAACCACAAAGCTAGCTAATACACCGATTAGACGTCGTGTACAAGCCAGCGACGTTTGCTCCGGGCGATGCTTCGACTCGCGTGAAATCGATGCAAGTATTGCTTACACCGTCCAACACCATAGCTTCAAATATCTCCTTATTTAAGAAACCTCGCCAGACTGACCCACGTTTTATGAACATCATAAAATAAGTACGAAGTTCTCAGTTTCTGAACTCGGTACGCTCAATACTGGATTATGAAGTTTTATGCGTATTAAAAAATTTTACGCATTTTAAAATTTTTATAACATGACAGAAGGAATGAAGCCTAAGTAAAGATTTGTTTCATCTACTAAATGCATTAATAACTATTCCACTTTTGATACCTTACACATGTAAAGTTTTGCACATGTAAATATTCACATCTTCCATAAATACTCGCAATAATAAACAGAGTACTTCTTATAATATTCGGTAAACGAAGCAAACTTCTGTCTATATTTTACATTTACAAAGATACCAAATAAACATCTGCAATTCGCTCGTTACTATTTATTTTATGAAATTTTACAAGAAATTCGAGAACTTATCAACTGATTGGACCTGTAACTAACGAGATGACACGAAGTTAATTTTGGCTCCATGTCGCGGTATTAGTCGCTACATATTTCTATATATCAAAGCGAGTATTCTTAATCAATAACGATCCAGCAGATTTCGAAGTTCGCGTAACTCGGTAATTAGAACGCCATAAGCTCAATCGAAACCGCGAAGGCGAACACCGGGGCGATGCCTCGATTGGAAGACGCACCTCAGATTTCGAAGCCATCTGGTATTTCGTAGCTAGGATACCCTTAAGGGCCTGTCCACAGGGCAATGGTCAGTCGTTGCGGTCAACTACACAGCTTGTCTGACTCGCCTTCGTGCTTCGGATCCTTTGGTGATTAACGAGAGGTCAAACCTACCGCCACCAGAAATACGAGCAAATACTCTCTCTCTTCCTCTCTCTCTCTCTCTCTGGTGAAATTGGGTTCCAAAGCGAGTCCTGATTGAGGTGTCTACCATTGCGGCCTCTGACTACTTCATCCTAGGCCCAAACTATCCGGCAACCAGCGTGAGGAAGCGCGCTCGACCAGGGTGTGTAATGTACACGAAAGTCGACCGTTCTGCCATTAACTTCCTTCGATTCACGGTGTTTCGCAAAATTACGCAAATATTGGACAGTTCCTCGATTGAAACTCCGTCCGATTCTCGAACAACAACGTCACCGCGACGCGCTTCGCGGTGAATTAATGGAACGTAGCAAACATTGGACACTGTTCTTCAATTAAGTTTCTAAGTGATTCAAAAAACGAAGTATACACCTGATATTTTTTGAAACATAGCAAATTGATAAAACGCAGCGAGCGTTGAATTATTCCTAAATTAAATGTCCTGCGAGTATAGTGATTAATAAAACGTAGCAGTTGTTCTTATTTTTAAATTGAATATCCTCCTTATGTTAATTTTAATCAGGTTTCATCGAATCGGTATGATCGTGACAGTTGTAGCATTTTCTTTTTTTTTTCACAATTAAAAATAAGAATGAACGAAATTAATTTAGTTACATGGAAAAGTGATTTTTCCTTGCGTACCTTGTTCAGCTAAAAATGTTCACGCGCCTATTTTATTTTATATCCATTCATGGTGTGACAAAGCGAAGCGATGAGACCTAATAAGCGAAGGAAATCTCGAGGAAAGTGCAAATGACTGGCGTCTAAGAAGCGAATATTCGCTCGCATGGAAGCCGGGGACCGGAGTTTATTAGTCAATATAGAATGCTTAGCGTCATATCCCATCAAACGGAATGCCAGCGAGAAGAATGAGGTTCGTGCGAGGCTGCCACTTTATCGGATTAGCCAGTCGCGGTAAAAGCATCTCGAAAAGGCGTACCCTCCAACAATTCGTTAATTTCCTCGGCCTTGGTCGTTTCTTTCGCGCTGATATTAATTGGACAGGGCATTCACGAGAGTCTGCCGAACTCTGAGAATACCGTAGACGCCGTGCATTATACAACAGGGATACATCGCATTTGCTCTATTTTCTCGCGTGACGTAAACAGGAAAACCGTGACGAAAAGCAAGTTACACTCGTGCACGATACAATTGTAACAACACGAAATTTATTCCGCCAGGAATAATATGACACTTTCCGGGAAGAATGACGACAGTAAACTTAATAATCTTTATGAACAAAATTCAAAATAATTCCGCTAATTATGAATTTTTTCCATCCTTAAAATATCCGTAGTGTACGAGTGTCATCGGCGAAGAAGACAAGATTCCTCGAAAATCATCGTACATCTTTCAGCTTTAGAAATATTCAAATAGATCTCCGACGACACTCGCTTTCCCTTCCTTCTGTCTTTTAATTTTCCACGCAACGCACGAACAACAACACGATTGTTGCCTCGTGCGTTGCGAGTCTGTCGTTATCAGTAGAACGGGGCGCGATTAACGCGACCGGCGAAAACCGCCGGTCTCTATTGTGAGACGAGACCGAATAGAATCGGGCGTCCCTGATTTGGCGACGTAGCTGGTGGCGCGATCATTTTTTTTTTTTTTTTTTTTGTGCCAAACACCGGCTGCAGCCGAACTTTTTTTTTCCAGGGGAGTATTGTTTATTCAGGAACGTATCAGCGTTGCCGAAGAGGTGGACGGCGAACCACGGCGGGAAGGCGGACGAAAGCGAGAGGGCCGCGTGAATGGCGCTTCCGGTGGGACGACGAGTCGAGGTCCATAGGGCTTCGCAGACTCTCGCTTCCGGTCAGGCGTCCGCGTTCCTACCCCATCGAACATACCACCCAGTCTCCGGATTTCCCTGTGCTCGACCATCCCCTCTCGCCATCGTCGTCATCCTCTCTCTCTCGCCTGTTTCACTCCCTCTCTCTCTCTTCCTCTCTCTTCCTCTCTCTCTCATTCTCACTACAAGCCTTTTCCCTTCGTTCTCTACGAGCTCGGAGGAGAGTTCGCTTGTACATCGGACCCACCAGCGTTCGTTAATTAAGATATCGATTCTTATTGTCCGGCGGCTGCCGAGTCGAGCGGATGTCCTGGCTGGCGTCCGATTTCACGCCCGTGGTGCGCGTTGTCGGTCATCCACGGGAACCAACCCCTATATTTCTCTGGTGAACGTCGTGCCGAACGATGCGACTATCTGCTCGTTTCGATTTCGGGTCTCTCGTTGGAACGTTCTGGACGAACTGGTCGAGACAATGGCGAGAGAAAATTCAAGTTACTTCGTCCAACTTAATAAGACTACTTTTTTCTTTTTACTGGAGACTGATTTTCACAGGTATTAACATTCTAATTTTTATATTTTTTCTGTAGGAAATCGCGAGGTTAATGTATGTATTAGATTTATCATAAATCGTTGTGATGGGATAACAGCATGGTATACTGAAATTAGTGGAATAACTAGAACGTTGGAGAGATAAAGTGATTCCGTAGATTATAGAATTTACGAAGAAAATGATTTGGACTGGCAAGCTATTTTTCTGTAGGAAGTTGAGTATTTTCAGCAAGAAATATTACATTAAGGAGAAGAAAGAAACAGGAACAGACTCTATATATCCAAGCACTTAGAGAAATAGTAACGTGTCAAAAAGAAATATAGATAGAAATGAATCCAAGAAAATATTCCCGAATCAACAGTCAGCCATCATTTTCTCTGAGCGAAAGGTACAAGAAATCTCGGCGAGGAAGAAAAGAATGTGCAAGGGTGGCGTCATCGTACAACGTGGCACGCGACTGGCCGAAGGGTAAATCCGCCTCCGTGAGACGTCCTCGTGGAAAATCACGAGAAGGGAAGGATCGTAAAGGATGACCAGGGTTGTCACCTGATAAATATCTTTATGGCCGAGCCTCTCTGTCTTCGCCGTTCGCTCGGCTCTGGTTCCCTTCCGCGAAAGTACACCGCAGACAGCACGAGGTGCAAGCTACCGTATAAAAAGCGGATACAAGTGGGGGCCCCGCAGAGAAGAACGGAATCGAGTAATTATGAGGATTAATCTTAAGTCCCGTAAAGTCCACCACTTGTGGAATCTGTTCCCCTTTCGCGGCAATTCGGCCCCGAGCCCTTTCCTCCCGTCGCGAGAATGATGAAAAATCTCTTCTTCGTCCCGATACCTGCTTTTGTTCGGCCTTTTTAATACGCCGATATGAATGAGTAATCTTAGAGGAACATCACGTTGATTAAAATCGGCGATGTTGCTGCAACGTGGACGTTGGATATCGACAGAGTACCTACTCTTCGCAAGTCTTTTTAATTTTATTAATATTTTTCTATTTTCACTGTCGAAATCATTATTGTGTTTAAGTTATTTTTTTTTATTATTTATATTATCATGTTCTTTTTTCTTTAGTGTTAATAATCTGTAAAATTATTTGCTGAATGACTATCGAATGTTTTAATTGATGCATATAAATATCGTCAGTGGAATGCGAATTATCAGTGAAACGACTTCTAACTGTAAGTTAATAAATTCAACATTTTTATCAAGTATCGCAAGCCTAAACCACAGCCTTTTAAATCCTGAAATGTCACACCTTCATACCCCCATAACACTGAACCATTCAACCGTAAATTTTCTCTACGCGAGAAAAAACGCGGGAAGCATAACGAGATTGCCAGATTGGTGCCCTGTCGGTCGTCTTATGGAAATTTTCTTCGGCGATAATTTTTTTCTTTTTTCTCTTCTTTTTTTTTTCCTTTGCCCCTCGTTTCCTCGATGGGCGCACGGTTTGCGTACGTAACGCACATATGTAGAACGTCGAAGCTACAGGTGTCAGCGAGAGCAGTATTTTTCAGCGAGCTTCTGGCCGAGGGTGTAGGTGATAGAGGAATACCGGAGAGTGAGAAAGGAAGACGCGTGCCGCACGTACGGCAAAAAAAGAGACAGCGAGACAGGATGAAAGAGCAAACCATTGAAGCAGAGTGAAAGAGAGAAGTGTGGAGAGAAACAGAGAGCGAGAGAGAGAGAGAGAGATAGATAGAGAGAGAGAGGATCGTTTCACCGTGGGTAGCGGTGCCCCGGAGTACCGGCACGCACGTTGAATCTGCTAAACGTTCTCGCTCGTGCGTGAAATGCCTCGATATCACTGTTTTATTTCGGCTCGTTCGTTCCAGCGCCGCTCTCTCGCTTTTGCAATTCTATCCTTTTTACCCTTCGGCCCGTTCGCGAGCCGCTCGGTCGCACGCGCAACCCTTCCTTTCCCTTTTCTCTCGTTCTCGTGCTCGTTCGTGCGGATTTGATGACCCTTCCTGTTCGATTTCATGATCGTTTAATCGTCCACGATTAATTAAAACCTGGCGATCGTACGGCTCGTTGCGTTCCTACGTTCGACAGCTACACTCCACCGAAACGAGCTGATTGACTGATTGCGATTGTCTCTCAATGGCTAGCACACGATTTCATGCGTCCCGTTGAGCGTTGTAATGAAATTGTTTTAAGAGAAGTAGCCTTTTCATACTGTAGAGTATTAAACAGCCGTGTTTAATTATGTTCTTAAACGACGAAAGAAATATTTATATAATCCTACTCCAATTCACTCTAAAATAGTAAAGATTTTCTTCTGCTTGTCAGATCTTCGATGAAATTACAATTAATTATAATCTTGTATGTTGCGTTGTCATTCATATACCTTGTTTAAATAATAGATTATTATCTTCCGAGAAGTCTGCCTTTTTCACAGTTCAAGTACTTTGATGTTACATTAATACATCGACAAACGATTACAGGCACGTTTTTAAATACTTTGTCTTCACATCATCTAATTTCGTGAGTTTAAAATGCTGAAGAGAACAATACAGATTTCTTTGCGTTCAATTCAACTATATCAATTCAATTTTTCAAATATCCGTTTTATTATTTTCTTACGATGTTCTACCGCGATATGACGTTATTCCGGATGATGCTCAACCTATCGAAAGATCAATCGGTTCTTTCCGTAATGTCTCAACATCGAGCATGGCTGCCGAGGCTATCCTCCGATAAATCGATAAATCGCGAAATGGCCCGTTAGGCCAGTTTAATTAATAATTATCGGCTGGAAGAGGAGCACCTTGCACAATGGCGATACTTCCTTCTGGCGTAATCCTTGGAAGATTAACGAGCCTGTGCCAGCAGGGACTTCTCTTTCGCTCCTTCTCGTCCATTTTCCCTTCCTCGCTCGCCCGTTCTCGCCAAGGCCCCAGTCCCTATCTCTCTTACAGCCGCAAGACGCCATAGCGCGCCTTGCGGTGGTTGCGGCAAGAACCCTCGCCGTACCCGCATTAACGCAATTATGAATTTGTCGCGTTGGGATCTGACAATACAAGATGTCGCTACCACTTCTCCGCTACACCATCCTATCCGCCGCGACGTCCTCCGACACCCAGGCAAACCCGCCGCCCCGCATTTACACTAAAACCAATTCCGGTTACTGCAGGCGTAAAGAACCGACGCCGACGCTCGGCAACCTTCACTTCATATTTTGAAACATTTGGAATATTAACATCGGAATAATATCACATCCGTTTTACATTTTTACATTTTTGCCTCGTGAAGCAAAAGTAGGCGAATGTGAAGTTTGTAGAAGTTGAACTTGGATACAGCAACGGTTTATTATTAGACAGTCCGATTGTAGTTCGAATTTTGCGAATCTCTAATTTAATTCCAATCTATATGTTGAAGATCGTTGGTGTTTCGCGAATGACGCCATCATTTGTAAATTACAAATCATATTCTCATATTCTTAAGATTTCGATTCGAGCAGCGATTATAATCTTCCATGCATCGATGAAGGAAGATTCAATGAAATTCTTCTCTAAAAATTCGTTGGTACATGATTATGCAAATAACTCCGTCGCCATTGTCCGTGGATTAATCTAGTCCGCACCGTTCACCTTGCACCAGTCTACCAACGCGATCTCAAAATTTCCGATCTCCAACGACGTCACGGGCGGGATAAGTAAATCGTTAAGCTGGCGTTCGCCAGCGAAGAGAGCAGTGTACACGGCTGTCCAAAGTTTACGACGTTGTTTCGCTAGGCAACTGATCATCGTCCATCAAGCACGCCGATATGTCTCACGGTTGATTCTCGGTGCAACATCGTGCGCCGTTCCCTCGCCAGTGTGCACGTAAGTCGCCCGGGTCTTTTCACTTTCGAATCGATAGCGGATGCACATCGCGTGCCTGCTCGTTAACCGCTTTCCGACCGTTTCGCGGCGAGGGAAGCGGCGTGCAGTTTCGGCCGCGGTGAGTTTAGTTTCGAAGGGTGCCGACGATAGCGGTGGCAACGGTCTCCTCCGGTAGCGTGCGGTACCGTACAATGGCTAGAACGACGAAGGATCGTTGCGGCGAGCCGCAGGCGACTGCTGCGACCGGTTTCTCGCGACAAATTCCTCCTGGGCTTCGAGAACGCACCCGCTAACTTCTCTCTCCCTTTCCTTTTCGCTCTGTCGCGCTTTACTTTGCGTGTATTGCCAGCCTTTCGCGTACAATACTCGCGTATATATACAGCCGAAGAGAATTGTACGATGAAATATTTAACGACATCAACTTGTTAATAAACTTCTACGAATTGAAAAACTTTAAATTTCTCTTTAAATCACCAACCAAACGCATCATTCGTACGTCAAATTTTGATACCTTTACTCCCTTTGACAAGTCATTGAATTCCTCAGAAAATCACGGACCAAGGGCCATCGTTTATATGCAACAAATTCTCGCCGCAAGACGCGAATTCGATCTATTCTATCAAGCAAACCCGGTTGTATGAGAGGTTTAGGGCGTCCTAACGCGAGAAAATCAATCGACCCGGCGAACAGACCAGCCACGAAGTGCAAGGATCCTTCTGGTACTGTCCCTTCTGGTACTGGTCAAGTCAAACGGATCGAGGGACGAACCATACGTTAGAGAGAGTGGCTCTAAACATCGAAACGCCGAGAAGGAAAAGGAGGAAGGACCGGTGAATGCCTAGTCAGCCCTTAATATCGTAAGAGCTGGATCCACGCAAACAAGCCGGCGGACCTAACGCAGCCGGAACGGTTAAGCACTGGAAAGCCCTGGCCTTACCGGCGTTCGACCGCCGCTGGCCCTATTATCGCTAACTAATAAGGGACCTAATTGAAACGTCGGCCTTTTGTTTCCAGTACTCGAGCGCTGCTCGATTTTCCAACCACCGCGGTACACGCCCGCTGTTTGACCAGCCGGAGAGGAGACGAAGCGAAAGAGAGGCGGAGGGTGGCGGCGAGAGAGCCGCCGGGGCTCAAGTACGGATTGAAATTAATTTTCGAACTCGAATCTGACGGATGGAATTTTGCGTCTCGAAGCGCGTCTCAAAATCCGCGCGAAATCGATTCAACCTGTATTTCTCCGTTAACGAGAGTCCTTGCGAATCGAAATCGTTCGTTTGACGTCCTTCTTTGTTGGTATTACGCGATGGAGTTTATGATATGTCGAGAAACGATGTGACTTTGTGCAGGAGCAAACACGTTGAAAATGTTGATTTCGTATCTCTGCGATCTTTTTCATTGCTACTGTACGTGTAGTATAAAATCATTGTTCATTAGAGTCGGATTTCCAGTAAGGAACGAGCACTATTTTTCTCTCCGTGAAATACTTGAGAAATACAAATTTACAAATACAATGTATAAAATTTAAATATGATCAAACTTATAATACGTATACTTGTACATACGTTTTTTATACAAGGTTCTAAAACCAAACAGTTCATCATAGAACATCACATTGTGTAACTATGAATAATGACAAACATACCAAGGCAATTTGATAAGTATCGGTGATTTAGCCAACGTAAATGCTAATCACATCAATACAAACTGTTAATACCATAATCAACGAAATAATTTAAATAAAACAGAAATTGCTGGAGAACGTAAAAGGAAATCCTTGGAAATCACTGGAAAAGAGAAAAAAAAAAGAAAATAGAAAATTATCGAGAAAGATGATGGCCAAGTACATATTCTCTCGTATTTCACAAAGTATAGGCAAGGATTTTCACGAGGTGAAACGACGGCATCGATGTAGACGAACGCCGACTCATGGGGACGTGAAAAGCGAGGAAGCCGGCATCATGCATAACCCCACGTCGACCTCGCATAAATATTCTAATAACTTCGGAAACTAATATGATTGCATCCAGCAGGAATAATATCCTGTTCGAAGTGGGTATCGTAGGTATATATGCGTGGAATACGAAATACGCGTAGATCGCCACATGAAAACATAACCGTAAGATCGCCGCGAGGATGGAAGCGATCTTTCTTGATTACAGTGATTACTTTAATCGAACTTTACCTTCCCCGTCTCGTGGTTGTTCGGCAAAAAAAATAGTTATGGACAACGCGATAATGCGAAGACCACGGAGAGGTATCGCTCCGAACGATTACACACACTCTTCGATACTTGTGAATTGTCGCAAGAACGTGGACGCAGATATACCGAAGATAGAAGACGATATGGAAAGAAATATTTCCTTTCGCGTAGTTTTTGGTAGAAGATACTTTAGATGACGAAAAGTTCCTGGTGACTGGTCGAATACAAGCAGTCGTACATTATTTGTTCGTAAAAGATTTTGAAAGAGACTTTCAGCAAAACTGAATACAAAATTGTAGATACGAATATTTTCTTTCGGATATTTCTCGAATAGTTTTCGATACGTTGGATAATGAGAACGTTCTGACTGACTGGCTGAGAAAATGTAGCACGAAAAGGTAGAATTCTAAGTGAGGAATTGAATATATGCAAGTCACCGTAGATACAGAAAATCTTTTGACAAAGTGAATTCATTAAATCTATCACTGATCGAAGTAAATTTGAAATTTCTAACACTACTGATTTCATCTTCTTCCAAACACTACTTCGCGAATATACCTCGAAATTTGAAAATAATCGCGACGAATCGTCGATTATCGATTAAATAATTTCACAGCGGATCGAGATAGAGTACAATTTATAAGCTAGCCGCACGTATTGAGCAAGGATACGTGTGCGCACGTGGATCACATATTTATTCTGACCGAGTACACGCGAAATTGGCCAAAGTTTCGAAATGTCGCTTGTGTTTCGGCACGGGACTTCGCCAGTTTCGATATACGCACGAGGCGAGTATCTCGTCGTTAGGACGGTTAAACGGCACTGTTTTCTGTGTATGCGTGCGCGCCTGTGTATGTGTATGTGTGTGTGCACGGGTGTCGAAAGTTTCGAGCGAATTCGAGAGAAACGAGAAAACAGCAAGAAAACGAGACCACGGCAGGGGACGAGATCTTTTCAAGCGCGCCGACGGGAATTCAGAGGCGTTTCGCAGTCGACGATGCCGAAGAAATTCGAGAGGGAAACGCGTCGCTCTAGAAACGCTCTAGAGAACGAAAAAAAAGGAGAGAGAAAAAAGAAAAGAGAAGACTGAGGAGAGACTCACCTTGCTGGCGCGTAATTGGACTGACCGTTCGTGAGATACTCTGATGCAAATCGTCCGTGAGGCCACTCTGCCGTGTTTTGCTCAGATACAACTGGAAAAATAGAGAAACGATACATTATTATTCGGGAAATAGTGTTTGAAAACATTACAAATCCCGTTTCAATTTGCAACGAATGAAGATTACAACAATTTTGTAAAGAATAGTCCTTTTATTCCGGAAACTCGACAGATTGTCACGCTCGTTGTCAGTCTGATTTTAAAATTCTTTAGAAAGCGCTGAAGATACGCTGTAGCGCGTCAGAAATATTTACTTTTCGTATGTTGCACAATTTGTAACAAATAAAGAAAAAATACGACAAACAGTTCTGAACTATTCTTTTAATTAACTAAACGAAACTGAACTCTATCAAATGCATTATAAAAATGATTATTTAGTTGATTCCTTTAAAATCAAGAAATTAACAAAATTACAGTAAAACGACTGCTAGAAAGATCATAGAACGACTACCGATCGTACTTCGAACAAATTCATCGAATTGAGCTAACATTTCTCGGCGAAAAAAAAAAAAAAGAAACCAAGGAATTTCATGAAAAGAACTACGTTCAAAGACCCTCACTATACACCCCATCTTGCATATTTTAGTGCGATATATTCACAACAATCGAGCAACGATCCAAAGCAATCCACGCATCACGAACCGTAGAGAAAAGATTGCAAGGTTCGAGGCTCTCGAAAGCGACGTTTCCCTCGGAGGGACCAGCCACTCGACACTCGCCCTCCAATAAGGAAGTCGCGAACCTCCGTGTCCGACCGGCGAATTTCAGTATCCCGATCACGCGCTAAGGGTGAACCATCCCCTTTAATATTAGGGCCAACTCGGACCGACTCGTCTTGGTATAAAATAAAGGGCTGACATGCGAGCACGGGGTAGAGAATCGAGAGGAGGTGGAGGAAACCAGCGGAAAGGGAGGCGCGAGCTCGTGGAAGAAGGACAGAGGAGGGAAGGGTGGCTTCACCACCATCGTGAGGGATGACTGAGCGAGTCGGTTAAACGGGCGTCTTCTTTCATAAATTTCGAGGGGCCGCCGGATAAAGGTTTAGAATAAATCGTTCGGCCTGTTATCCACTCCGACGTCGGCAGATAACGCCAGACCAGTCTAGCCTCGACAGCTTCTTCTTGCGCGGTATCCGTTCTGTACGTACGTGCATCGTCACGAGTCGTTCGTGTTTCGTTCATGTACGGGGGATTAAATTGAATTGTTCAATTCTCTTGAAACAGCTTCGACGAGTTTGGATCTAGATTTAAGTTTTGTACAAGTCGTTTTGTTCAATATCTCAACTGAATAATGTGAATGTAAAAATACCGTGTGCAAGTATAACAAACTACACAAAAGGATGACAAAAGTAGTAGTAAATTCTAATTGTAAGATAAATTTTTAAAAAATGTGTTTGCAACACCAACACTATTTTCTGCTTTTTAATTCGTGAAATTCATCAACGTGTGTAAGTTGCAATCTTATATTTAGATTGAAACGCTGGTGTATATCTTTGGTGAATATTCTTAGATTGGAGGAGCATTCAGATTAATTCTTCATTCATTTTTTCCTTAATTTGAACATCATGTCTGAACAAAGAATAATTTAATAGGGACTTGCTAAGAAATTTCGCAAAAATCACTTCAATGTTCTTCTAAAAAAGAAGTAAAAGAGAAGTATGAACTACAGTAAAATTTGCCTAAATATCTAATAAATCGCTGTTACATATAATCAGACGTTACACACTCAACCTCTCCGAGAAGTGATCGCTTACATCAGACATCGCGTTTCGATTTTTCGCGAAGTAACTTACGTCACCGTGGAAAATGCCGCGGAACGCAATATGAAAGTAGAAGAAGCGTGCGTGAAACGCTCATAAATACGTCCTCGAAGATCGCACAAATCGCTCGTTCGAGGCCAATCCCCTTCTCGGTTCTCCGCCAGAGAGATACGAGAGGGAACCCTTCTTCGTCTCTCGCCAAGTAGACACCGCTGGATACGTTAAGTATATACGTTACATCGACGTACGTATACGCTCGACGTGCACGTCGATATAACCGTCCAAGCATATAGACAGACACTCGTGATATAGAAAAGAAGATAGAAGATAGAAAAAGAAGCAGAAGAAGAAGGGTGGTTTTGGAAAGGGAGACGCTAAGGGAGAGGGTAGAAAGAGAGAGAGAGAGGCTAAACCAGGCCAGAAAGCCAGTCCAATTTCTCAAACCTGTCCAATCCGTGTCGTATGCAAAATCAATCACGCGGCAGCCGTCGAGACCCCACGATTTTCAAATCCGACCGAAGCCACGCGGTAATCCAACTCCCGGGGCGAAACTTCTCACCCATCCGCGATCGCCTGGCCGCTCGAGCATCTTTTTCTTCGTTCCACCGGCTCTTTCTCATTTCTTTCTCTTCGCCTACCTCTCCTACCTTCGCGTCGTCTCGCGGCAATCGTACACGCCGTGACGTTCCATCTGGTTAGCATTGTCGAAGTTAGATTCCAGGCGTCGAAACCAGGCGATCGAATTGGACAACGATGCTTGGAGTCCGTCTATTTTCGAACGACGATCTTGATTTAGATCCCTGGGACAGGGGTCCCACTGGATAGGAATGGGAAACGAGATGCTGAGATTTTGTCGATGGAAAAGTATAAAAGGAGCGCGAGGTGGAGTTACTTCGATTGGAGGAGTATATAGTAATATTTTGGTTGGTTAATTTTTAGTTTAGTCGCGTATCTTTACTTTCGTTGTTTACGATTGTTAGTTTCTAAATACTAATTCGTCTCGCATTTTCTATCTGTTCATTTCTATACTATTTATACTATCGGAATAGAGTCTCAGAAACTGTGATGACTTTCTGTAATAAATTCTATTTAATCCATTAAGGTCTAAGCAGTAATTCATCTTTGTAATACTGCAAATATTTCGATTGATTTAAATTTCACAAAATCAACACAAGTGAAAGAATGATAAAAAAAAGAATATATATTAAGCGAATATGTAAAATAGAATTGACGACATGCTTCACTGATGCAAATTAAAATGGAATTAATACAGCAGTGCACTCTATTCCGTTGAATATGGTGTAATCCATATAATAACGATGTACCGCTAGGGAAAAAATTCTCGGAAATATTCTACATTTGAACGCAAACTAATTAAAAGTCCGGAAGCCTCTTAGATTCCACGTCGAACTTCCACGTTCCAACTACGCTGCCTCGACAGTAAAGGGTTAAACATCGAGGACATTGCACCTAGGGAGTCCTAGGCATCTAGTTAACATCGCGACAAAGCCTAAACCCCCGGTATAACGGTGAAACGAGACAAAGCTGGCACCTCGAACCTACCTAGATGCAAATACCGGATACGAGGTACGGTGCGTACCTTTCGGCGAGGAAAGTTGGCGACTGGGATGCCCATTAGAAACTTCCTTCACACGGGTGTCGTTTCAAGCCTACCCTTCATCATCGATATGCATCACCTTCGATCGTGAGCTGGCGATCATCATTAGGGGATCCTCAGACCGAGCGGTCTGAACGCCGCCTAAGGCCTGCTGGCGTGAACGGCTTCAAAAAAAGTAATTTGTCCTTTGGTGGCAGCGACTTCAAAGTGTTGCCACGGGAGCATTCGTCCCGCGAGCAACGTGTCGAACGGGCGCCGACGTTCGACTTGCGCACCCTTTCTACTTGACGATGCATCAGACTTGCTGATTTTTTCCTCCCGTCGACGGAGCGTCGACACGGACGTTGTTGTCCGGCGGTCCGAGTGCCACGGCGTCAAGGGTGTTTGGGAACTCGAAGACGAAACGGAGGGGGCGACGGCCACCACCACCGCCAGCCAGGGGTGCGAAAAGTTTAGCATACGCATTTTGTACATTGAAATCCCGACACGCTCGTCCAACTTTAAATTGAAACCCGGGCTGCCGCCTCGACTCCACCCCGGCGTCGATAGCCCATCGTCGTCGTGGCCGTTCTCCTCGGTCGATCCGCGTAGCAGTCCTCCTCGTCGCGCGCCGTTCCGCTTACGACGACGTCGCCTGAACGTCGTTGTCCGTCGAGAGAGGAGGAGGAGAAAGACAGGAGAAAACGAGATTTCCAAAATGTCTGATATCCGTTCGCTGCCGTTCCGATCGATCCCGCCATCGACAGAGTCGTTTCGAAAGCGGCAACTTTCCCGGTGGTTTTGATTGTTCTTTTTTGTCATTTTCCATCGTGACCCACGACTGTTTCCTCAGTCCTTATTTTGGAGGAACTTTTAGAGAACTTTCACACGTTAAGTTGCATGGTAATGAATAATTGAATATTTCGTGTTTTCGGATACTGTATTCCTCTCCTGAATAAATGAATCTTTTTAATTATTTAGTTTTATTCGAAAATAAAACTGTCGATGTGAATATTGTATTCTATATCGGCCTTATTACTGCGATTATTTACTGCGATTTTCATGGGATAAGTAATACATTAATTATAAAGTCTGTTTCACCGATTTTCTCAAACAAATTCCATTCGCACGATTTTGACTTCTCGTATCTCATTTCTGAACATTTCACCGAATGATAATTAATCGGATCTTCGTTTACTTTATTTTTTTGACCACGACACTTCATTATCCTCGCTTCTCGCCGCTCTCGATAATCCAATTTATAAGCAGCTTGCCACGTAGCAGCCAAGTTCTTATGAGAGGTGACCATAATGAGACCGGGCATTTTTAATTAAATAATACTAATCACAGGAACCCTCTTGCGCAGGCAAATCTCATCTGGTCCCTTCCCCGTCCACTCGCCTATCTCCTTTCTCCTCGTGCCCCCTTTCGCTCACTATCTTTCTCTCTCTCTCTCTCTCTCTCTCTCTCTTACATAGGGCGCGAATCGTCTCTCTTTTAGACTTCGAATTGTAATTAACATTTGGTTCTCCCATTAGTGTAATTAAAGTGCCATTCCATAATCTAGGAGACTGAGAGAGAGAAGAGGGGTACCTTATCTTTCAGACTTCAGCCTCGACTGCGGGAGTCGTTTTAACCCCGCCGGCCGTCTCCAGCCCCTTTTCGCAGGAGCACGCCGATGCCTGTAACTTCCTTCGGCGATAACTCCTTTCTGGAAGAGGACTGTCTCTCTCTCTCCTCCTCCTCTTTTTCTCTCTCTCTCTCACTCTCTCTCTCTTTTCTCTTCCAAGGGTGGGGAAAATCGTGAAATCGGGACCAGCCAGAAGAAAAGAAAAACGCCGATTAAAACGTTTGGAAACCCGATCCCAGAGGCGTTCTTTAACCTGTCGGATCTTCAGAGGAAACGGAAACGCTCTTAGAAACGATAGACGGCATTCGATGCCTTCTATCGAGTAGAATATCAGGGTGAGATTCCACCGAGGGGATGAAAACTTAATTCCTTCGCAGCTACTACAGCTTCTTCGGTACTTTTAAAGGACCGAAACGTCGAAGTGTGTGGATGAACGTTAACTTGGCAATAAATTTCTATGATCTTGTTTTATGGTGAATTTTAAAAGATCATCATCGTACAGTTTATACGGTAGAACATAGGTAAATCAAATGATATTTCACAATATAGTTATGTGGATATCTTCACTATGAAAATTTAATTAATCAAATGTATAAAAATAGACATAGATTAAGTAATATTTTACAGTGTATTGGGCATCTCGTTGTATAAATTCAATTAATCTACTATTTAACCCCTTACACAGAGAAGTGTAAAAAGCGTCGACGTTCAAATAAAAAAATTAAATCTTTTATTTTCAGACAGCAAAGCCAATATTGTCGATATTCAAATACATTCAACCTACCGAAGAAACACTGCCTCGGTAAAGTCACTGCACAAATCCACCGGCGAATATAGCAGTGCTCCAGAGACAGGAATCAAACGGATAAAAGTCGCGTGGCCCGTGCCAGAAGGGGGGAAAAAAGCAACACGACGTCCGCGTCGAGGGAAGCGCGGCGTTTCGGTGGTAAAATAAAGAAAAGCGCGGAGATAAGGAGCCCGGCCGCGCGTTGACATTTTCCGGTGGTTGAGTTAATAATGCGCACGGTACACAGGCCACGGACTCGGAGGGGGATGGACCCGCAAAGTGGCACCATAAAGAGCCGCGGATGTGTTTATTCGGGAATTTGCCTCTTCTTTTTTCTTCTTCCTTCTCCTCTCCTCCAAACTGAACTGCGGCGAGATTTTATCTTATTTTCGGCGGCGATCCCGAAGGATTTATGCCCTCTCTCGGTCGTGGCTCTCGGCGAAGTGAGACGCAAAAAAGGGAAGAGACAAAGACGAAGAATCCACCGTGCTCGAGGTAACGAGTGCGAAGGGGATGGCAAGAAAAAGAATGGTGGTAGCTGAGAGGGGCGAAGAGGGAGGAAGGGTTGAAGGAAAAAGCACGGAAGAATCACGATGCAATTATTTTCGTTCCAGTTCGTGAACGGATTTTAAGATGGTCCAGCCCTTGGCCAGTGGACCAAGGAGGAAAACCAAGGAGGAGCC
The DNA here is from genome assembly GCA_032399595.1 of Tetragonula carbonaria. Taxonomy (NCBI): domain Eukaryota; kingdom Metazoa; phylum Arthropoda; class Insecta; order Hymenoptera; family Apidae; genus Tetragonula; species Tetragonula carbonaria. Next base: position 12,775,442 of record JAUCRC010000003.1, read on the forward strand.
AAAGAAAGGTCGAAGGCCAGAAAGAAGGATTAACCTCGTCAAGCGGGAGAGTCCGTGACAAAGACGTTAAAGTGGTCGAAGAAGGGGGATGAGAGATATATATCGGTGGAAATCTGTGGGGTGAAACGTTCACGTCGTTCGACCGTCCTGGGACGTCGAGACACTAATGGCATTTTTATTATTTCTTCCACAGAGCTCCTCCGCCGATAATGGGCCGACTGTATGGTCCATTGGACGCGTGACAGCCTTGACAGCTTCTCACCTTTTCTTCGTCTCGTCCGCTCGCCTAAATCGATCCATCCAGAGCGCGCATCGGTGAAACCAAGAAACGAAGCGGAGTGAAATTGGAACGAGCGAGGCGATGATCTGTTTAGAGGCTTGGGTGATTCGAATTGATGGTTCGAGGAGGAGTATCAGCTGTTATCACAGAAAATACACAAAGCTGTAGAATGGAGAAATTTCACGTGTGTTATACACAATTCACGTTTCACGCCGGTGACATTTGAAATTGATTTTTGTACATTGAAAATTGCAAACGTAAGTTGCACAGTATAATACAAGCATCTTAATGAAACTGAAATTCTAAAATTTCATATAACGAACATGGTAAAAGTGTAGCGAAATGTAAAATATATTTCTGACACGGTTGGAACCAATAGCTACGAGGTTTCGTGATAGGAAGACATAGGGACAGAAATTAAGTTATTATGAAATAAAGTACTAGTTAGAAAGTTGGAAAAGTTATAGAGTTTCGTGATGAAAAGATACTAAAATAAAGGGGTGGAAATTAAGTTACTATAAAATAACAAGAAAGTTAGAAAGTTTGAACATACTGAAAATAAATGTTTCCAAACTTGGAGTCACGAATTGAAAAAAGAAAAAAAAAGAAGAAGGAAATGACGTAAAATATTAAACTTGAGGGAAAAAACGCCGAAAAAAAGATGGTTGATGATTTCGAAAATGTCTAATTTTCGCAGAATCGCGGATCGTAAAGAACCTACTTTATTGCTAAGCAACGTATATACTCATGGAGCCATTGGACTCGTTGGCTTTTGATGAATGGGTCTCGTATAAAGCTAAAGTATGGTAAAAGCCGGCGTGGCTACTGCTGTAATATCCAACCCTGGGTGCTTTTAGAATCGCTAATGACTAATGGCACCAAAAGGAAACCCCCTGCCGATGGATGCCGCGATCCGTGCGCGTCCGTGGATTTTTCCAAATTTCCCGCTTCCACCGGGGAATTTAATGAAATTATTTTTACGGCTCCAAAGAGAACGGTATTTTTCCAGGCTGTCAATTCAGAAAACGTAGGTTACATCATATTCAAGATAACGCATTCGACAATGTATTTTAATGGAAACAGTGATGTACATACAACAGATCTACGTTAATCAGATAACTACCGAGAATATTCATAATATACTTGAGAATATTCATTGTTCCGCGAAATTTAAATTTCAACAAGAATTTGAGAAGACCACGGTCACTTTCTAAGTACCGAATCCAGTTCCACGATTCTCCTTGTCCCTCAACTTCTCCCATAAACATTTGGTTGGTTATTTGGCTTCAAATAATTCTCTCAGGTCGAACAGATCGGAAATCTAAAACATTCACTCTCGTCTTATCAATAAAAAAAAGACGGATCGAGAAAGAAGACGAATCGCGGTTCAAATAGTTCTCCCGAAAATAAAGAAAAACCATGATTAATCGTACAGGGCTACGATTTACCTGACTATCGTAATTGACAGATGGACAGCGAAACTCATAGAACAAATCGCGAACGAAGCTGGAACATCACGTGCAAAATACGCAAGAGGCTTAGTTGAGGGCTTACGATTACTCACGATCCGAATGGCAACGAGACTGACGAGAGAGGAAGAACGTAGAGAAAAGAGATGTAGGAGCAGGTTCGAGGGGGTCCAGAGCTACGGATTGGCGTAGAAAGGAAAGGGGGAGTCGAAAAGTACTTTAATATACGGCAATCCCCTTGGCTTGGAACTCGCAAACTCGGACCGACTAGCTCTCATTGCTGCCTTTCCTTTCTCTCTCTCTCTCTCTCTTTCTCTCTCTCTTTCTCTGCCTTTCTCCTTCCCTCTCGATCTCCCGATTTCTGTACTTTCATCTCTCTCTCTGCTTCTGTACTTTCTCTCCTTCTCTCTCGTAGTCGTCGCATGGCTTCCGATGAAATTTCACGTCTTCCACGCGGGTCGCCTTTGATGCTTACTGCCGTTCTAATTGCAGAAACGCGCAGAAATCGGCTTCCATTTGCCCGCAAAAACTATCTCCGCCATCGTTTCTGGCATAGAAACTGAAAAAAAAGACCGCCGTCGAGAAACGACCGAGCTGTCAGCCACGTGATTTCAACTTCATCGTCGTTTTCAACGGGTCGTAAACTACTCTTCAATTCGAGTTTTCCCCGTGTCACTTCAATTTTTTATTTGCACGTTTGAACTCCTCAGCGACGGAGTGATATTTTCATTTTTACTTTCGACACCGGTTTGACAAAATATGCCAGAATGCTTATAAAGAGGTTGGAAAAATTAAAGTACGGAATTTTCACGGACGAGACAAGTGTTTCACTCTTTTCAAATGAAATTTTGGAAAATTCTTGGATTAAACGAACACTTGTCGGTTGAATCCACTGGTTTCGATATGAGCTCATTTTACACGAATGAAAATTCTCTCATTCGAATCTTCGTTTATTATACTAGTTATCTTAATGTCCGAACGTTGTATTAATAATAATAGAACGCCTAAAGACTGGAAAATCAGATTGTTAACAGATATTGTCTTTCGATATGGAGACATTCGAAAAATATTGTATGAGAAGTATTTGCGAGAAATATTTTCGCGCCGAAAATAGAGGACGACAGCACAGTAGAAGCCTAATGAAAATATATAGGATAAGCTATAGAAACTGCTGTGGTTACTAGCTGAAGAGAAACTAAATGCGAGGCAAATCTGTTTATTTCAAATAATAGAAGTAAATGAACGTCTTCGTGCAGAGTGAAGCGGCCCAATAATGATAGAACGTTTTCGCTCTAAGGAAAAAGATTAGTCCCTCTTTGATTTGTTCGCTTCCCGCCTTTCCTGCATCGTGGCTGATTTTGGCCTTCGGTCCCATGAGAACGTCACACCGGTTGAGACCACCATTGGCAATTTATCTCTCTATCGATCGCCACAATAACACATTTTCGTAATTTTTACGATCGTTCTATCGTACCTGCGATTTTCCAAATATATAATTCAGGATTTTCTATTGCTATATTTTCCATTTGTTTCCAAGGGGGAAAAATTTCCAAAGCGAAGTTCAGATTGTCAAAATGCTGCGACTGTTAATCGAGACGAAAAAGAAAATGCACGGCAGAGTAATTTCCCGCGTATTATTCTCAGCTGCAGTTGTTTCAAGACAAAACCCAGAGCGAAACTTCCCTAACAAGATTTGCCTCTAATCACCACCGAGAAACCGTTCGCGTGTAATTTGTTTATCCCGGTCATGCTCCTTGTTCATAATTGCTCGGCCCGTTCCAGTAGCGTTTCACGTGCGGCGCCAGAACCGTGTCGATTATCACGCCTAACTCGCGACTTCCTTCGTGAAGATCGATACTTGAACAACTTCTCTTATTTTAATTGCAGGTGCAGAGATCGCCTCGTCAAACAACTATACGTTTCAAGGAACGTAAAAAAAGCTTCCATTTAGTAGGAAAAGTTTTCAAGAAATGACATATGTACCGATGTGTGCATTTTTTTTTTAACGCGTAATAAATTGGACAGCAGTGTACATTTTTAAAGAGGATCAAATTAATATGCTTCAACAATTACGAGATAATTTCTTGTTGACAACTGTCACAATTAAATACTTCAAAAACATTTTAATAATATCTCAAACTTTCAGTCAAAATCTACTTATTCTCTGCTACGCAATTTCTACGGATTTTAATCATTTTTTTAACAACATTAGTTGTTACTAATTACAACCAGTAACAAACATTTGCCGGAGAACTAAAAAGGAAATTAATTCTTTCCCCAGGAGATCAACTTTATTACACATATTGCAATCTAAACATTCCTCGTACCAAAGAAATCCAAAACGCGTGGATTACTTCCCAAGACGCGGACATTTCCGCAGAACGTCAGATTCTTCGAAGAAGCATGAGCCAAGCAACGCGAACTGTCGTGGAAACAGCCAACGACATGCTACCATCTCTTTTCAGTCCGCGTTGGGAAGGAGGCGTAAACGGCGTAAAAGCGGCACCACCCCTTATCTACATATCAAAAAGGCAATCCGGAGAACTCGCTTATGTAAACGGCGTGGGTGGCTTCGTGTCCCAGCCAGGGATGAAAAGAATTCCGAAATCCGTGCGCTAATAAACCTGCTCTCTGGCACCGCGGACCGACGTCGTCGGTCTTGGGTGGCGAGGAGGCGAGGAGGGAGACCAATGGGAGGGGGGCAAAGCTCTGACGAGATATTCGTGGGGTTAAGCTCTTTAAGCCGCGGATTAAGCCAGGCGGCACGAGAATTTAAAGTTCTCCGCCCGCTGACGAGCGCGCACGCTCTGAACCTCGTGACCTTCTGCTCGTCCACGTCACTCGGCACCAAGCTACGCGCAAAAATAAAAATTAAAAGTATATTAACTTTGCTCGTGCCGCGAGTTTTTACATACACGCGTACCAGTGGCTGGGATATTAACTTTCGCGGATAATAACGAAATACCATCTGACGGGATGAAACTATAGAAGGGGAGTGGGTGCATGGTTCAACGAAGTTGCGCCGCGCTCGTTTTCCAGCTTGCTCCACCGTTAATTTACGACGGCAGATCCTCTTTTTCACCGGCGTTACACGCACTTTTATATTGCGTTCCCGTTTCGTGCGTAGGCGAGTTAACGCCGGCGGTGGAGAACATGCTGTTTGCGCGTTGCAGCGTGTTTGCAGATATTAGTGGTAGTGAAACTTGCACCGTTGAACGCCAAGGGCACGAATTTGTTTTGGAATTTATATTTGACTAAAGATCGGACGGGTTTAAGTACGATGTAGCGACAATATTTTCTTAGTACGTCTTTGCTTGTTCAATGTCTTCGACTCTTAATTGATATCACTGACCTATTGAAGATTACAATAACTTGAAATTAGATAATTTAACTTTGGAATTTTTTATTTTATTCTTCAACACGGAGAATATCATTCTAGACATTAGTAGTATCTCTAACGATATTATTTGGAGAATAATAACATCTGTATTTAGGGATAACAAATTTTTTAACATAATATTCGAAGGTACATTAACAAAATTGAAGCTGTCAAAATCATTGATCCGTCATACAATCAGTTCTCTACTATTTGACACGATGAAATTTTCAATTATGAGATACTCATGATGGACAAACAATACAAAAGTAAGTCCCGTAGGAACAAGAAGAAGCTTCGTATAAAATCATTTAATAACTTGGCAAAGCGATTCACGCGCGTGTAACTCGGTGATCACGGTCGGAAGAATTTAATCAACTGAAGGACCGAAGAACATTTTCCGAACAGGAACGCGTCGTTCGGTCTCGGCCTCTTTAGGCTTTGCCTCCGATCTGGCTCCTCGAAAAGCCCAGCTCTTACCACCAACTCTTACCAGACCTCTCTCGCCTCTAATTCGAGCATTCGTCAGGCCGCACACACGAGCCATTATAGCCGAAAGTTTCGCCGGCATTAAATGCTAATGAGAGCGGCTGGATTTTCCAGCGGTCAGAAGCTCCGCCACTCGTTCCGATGAATTCGACTGCCTCTCTTTCTCTCTTCTTTCTTTCAATTTCTATCTCTCTCTCTCTCTCTCTCTCTGTGCCATTCATTCGCAAGTCAAGATCCGATCTCTCCAACTATTATTTCGTTTCGAAAGCCCTCGATCCGGAAAGGTTGGATTTGCACGGGTCCACGGAGCGGACTTTTAATTGATTGTTGGCTGAATGTTGTTTCAACTGCTGCCACGATTTCCGCGACAAGAGACCTGCAATCTCTGTATCGAGATACACGGACAATAAGTACTCGTCGTACTCTTGATGAGATAAATTCGATGATATTGCTCGAAGTAGGAAGAAGTATCCTCAGTTCTATAAATCTTGCAAATTGCTTTGCGCTTCGACGCGTTTGTAGAGTTAATAAAAAAAGGCGCTTGATTTTACCTGTTTTGTCCAAAGATTAACTGAAAACTAATTACCTTCAATAATGATCTGAAAACAATTATATAGCATCGTTGGTTTCCAAGTGATTTTATTTTATATTTTATGTTCTCTGTAGTATCAGGGATCAGCGATGAAGTTCGATTAAATTAACACTTATAAAAATTAAGATATTTTAAGAATTAAAAAAGGAAATGCAAGTTTAAAAACTTTCGCCACTCGGAAAACAATAATAAGCACTTTTCAAATTCTTCTCACTTTAGAATGTACTATCAGTGTTCAGCCGTCCAGAAACCGAATGATCACTATCGAAAATGAACAACCGCTGAGGTATCCGTCAAAACCGAGGAGATTCGTTCGATGGAGAGATTTATTAAAGCATCAACGTCTCGTTGATACCGCCATTAACTTTCACGCAACTTCACGCACCGGCTGATTAATTAATCGGTGGCTGGGGAAATTAGCAATTTAAACTATAAGGAATCAACTTCGCAAGCAGAAAATAATTTAATTAATCTTCTCCCTCTTCGATTAAACCCGGTGCCCGTATGTGAGCCTTGAGCCTGATACACGATTAATTCTAGGCGTTCCCGATAAGATGATACGACGAGACAAAAGGGCGCATAGGCGGTGAGAAGCAATATCTGGCTGAGCGATGAAGACCGGCCAATTAAGCGAACCCTATGAAATTGGTTTTTAATTGAACGACAAGGAATCAATGACATTAATTGCTGGACACGACGGTTACTCAGCCGACAGTAATTATCGGTAATAATTTCAACCGAGGACGAAACATTGTTCGGAACAGTGTGACACCTAATTTAATAACAATAATTTCAGAGACGAAGACCTGTTAACTGTGAACCGAATTTTGTGAAATCATTTGTCAATTTCACAGTATTAAATCAATATTTTATAACATCAGGCAGAAGTAATTATTAATAAGTTTTTTGGTTATATCTAATAACCAAAAGCGAAGAGATTGTAAATAATACGAATCATCTGTTTGGAATAATTTTAATTTTAATTCTCCCAGATTAAACGCATTAAAAACACTAATTCTCTCTCCCTTTCATATCACAAAACGTAAGTTTCAACATCATTTCATTTCAAAAATTACTCGTAGTACATGTCCTATATCAAACCACGTTCGTGACCAAGTTGCAGCAAAGTTCAACGAAATCACAAGCGAATAAGGAAAGAAAGACAGCGTGATACATATTCGTATGCAGTCGTAATTTTGCTCGGTTGAAGGCCAGCATCATCCCCAAAGCCAGGAAACGCAACAGCAACCCCGTTGGCCCCTCTCGGCCGCCTTTCACGACTCTGGCTAATGTCTTTTCTGTGTTGCGCTCGTCGTCGTCCCTCGACAATGCCGTTGGAAGGTCCTGGCTGAGGTATTATCCTATTTCGCTAGCTGTCCTCTCGTCAACGTTCAGTTACGCGGCTAACGCACGCCGCAACTTCGTCGGAGACGCGTTGTCGACGAGATATCTCGCTACCTCTGGCGAACGATGCCTACCCGAATGAACATTTCGCTCGCTGTCGTTTTGTCCGACTAATTTTCGAAATGATTTTAACGCCAGTCGTATAAACGAAAGTATAGAGAACGTGAATATTAATTCACGTATGAGAATATCAATGTGCAGAGAGAATAAATTTAAAAGAAAATTTTAATTTAGAAATTGTAGAACACGTATATAATTTAAAGGAAGGAATGTCAATTTCAATCGATCAAAATCCGCTACTTGAATCGACGGCTCGTTTTGTCAATAATACAGAGCTATTTATTAATCCTTGAACGGCGATGACAGCGATGTTCAAAGAATATTTATGAAATGAAAATTAAATTAAATTGAACGTAAAAGTTTAAGAAATACTCAGTAAAGGAAACGTCCGGTAATATATCTGGAATTTAGGGAAAGAAATAACTTTAATTAATTGAATTAAATCTCGCTGTACGAATACAAAACTGTCCAATATATTCAACAGCTGAAGAAAGCAACAAGATCATAAAAATATTTCCAATGAAATTTCTCAATTTTTGATACAATCGGAAATCTGACTCTCGAAATGACGCGACTGATTTATTAACAAAAATTCATCCACGGTTTTCCTCAGATGCTTCTGCAGACAAAATTAAAGACCTGCTGACCTGCTACTCGAAGCACAGCCAGGCAGAGGCTGGCGCTGGATCACGTTGTAACGTAAGAACCAAGCAATTTGTTGGTATCAGGTGCAGGGGGTATCTCAAGTTGTAAGCTCCTGGTTTCGTCCGCTGCCGGCAATTAACTCCATTACCACCCTGTAACATCGTGAACTGACTTGCCTTCCACGAAGTACGCGCAACTCGTTAAGCCTTTGGGTTTTCGACTTGGGCCCTTTGCTTGAGCCCGAAGGGACACTAGATAGGACCTAGGCTCTCTAAGACCGATACAAACTCTGTTCAACGTGGTTCCAGCGAAATCGGAAGTATCTCTAGTCTCTTGTCGCAATTAATGGATTTTATAATAATCCTCTTTCTCTCTGCGCATCCCTGATTCTTTTCGACTTATGAAAATAATTCTGATTATGCACGGTTCGGAATAATTTTAACACCGTATTGTTCATCGAGAAATTATTTGTTCGTAATAGTTCTATGGAATTTATATTTGAATATATTATCTTCGAGTACATTAAAACATTCATATTAATGAAAATATAAATTTGATTTATATTGTTCAATAATTAATATTCTTACACGAGTTCGAATATTAATAAGGGTTATTCTACGTAGAAGAAATAGTTCTAAATTTTTGCTATGTTTTAGCAAAAAATCCGCTATACACCTTTTAAAAAGTATTACAATAAATTTCTAAGTCTTCTCGCTCTGTTTCATCGATCTATCAACATCGTTTCAACGGCAAAAACCACCGTAACGAATCTCACTCTCTCTGATTGATCTCTACTCATCCAAATAAAATAAAATAATTCATACTACTCTATGATCGCCTGAAGTACTCCTCCCAAGACGAAAAAGAAACGGAAAAAAACGTAACACGTATACTAAAACGTAGACGTATCGCGATACATTTGCGGTGATATTAACGCCAGGGGATGAAACGAGGACGCGAGCGTCTCGCAACGCTAACGTATGACCACCGGCGACCCCAGGAGTACTCGAGCAACACCAACTGCTCGTATGTATCCATATAACTGCGCGTCGGTTCGATTCATATATTCATAGGGAAATAGGAAGGCGAACGACGGAGGAGTTGGTTGGCTACTTGGCTATTTGGGGGGGACGTGCGTGTACCGGTCGTGACCTCATGCATACATCACCGATGGAAAGTGATGGAACGCACCCCCGACGCGGTGGGTCACCTAGGTGGGCAAAACTGTCACCCTGACTGATTGCCAACTCCCACAACGTACGGCGGCCACGACTTCTCTGTAAAATCATATCCGCCACCTATCGTCTGCTGTCGTTCCGTCGAGCACTGCGAGTCTCCGACAGGTGGTGGAACGCCAGGATTAATAACGAAGGGATGGGCATTAATAACGAGGGTTTTGTGGAACTGCGACCTGCTTCGACGACGTGACGTGTAATCTTTTAGCAAGTAATGGATGCTAGGTATTATTATTACGCGATGTGAAATGATCGGGTTGTGACGGCGGAGATTTGAGTTATGAAGATGGTTCCTTTTGCAACCAGGTTGGTTACTTCAACAGCAATTAATCTGTAAATTTCACGTATTTGTTGCGTCCTCTCTAGTATCGTTTGCTTTATCCTTCTTTCGTTAGTTCTATTCATTACTAATCCGATCCCTTTTCATTCAGCGAGGCTTAATTTTCTTGAAGCTTCAAATTCGTTTTTAGATTTCTTCGTTGAATTCGCCGTTCTTGGAACGTCATTGCGATATATTGAAAAAAAAAAATGAATCTAAGAAACAAGATCGATCCGAAGAAGCGTTAGTGAAATTAAATTAAATTAAGGTGCTCAAATTAAAGATTCATGATTCCAAAATACCAAATTTGAATTTTGGAATATTTAGTAGTCAGATCAACTAATCGAAAAAAATGTCCCGAATTATACCATTGCATGAGCTTCTAATCTCCCGATACCGAATCCATCAACACCGTCCTAATGTGTCAATTGATATAAATTAAATTTCCATTTAATCACGCCAAAAATACATATTTCGCAAGACACGGTTAGACAGCCGTTTAAAATGCAGAGTGCAGGATGCCTCTACGACGATGAAAACAGACAATAATTTCACGCAGCTGGCAAGATTCAGAGAGACACGTCTAGCTTATTCCACCCTCGGCTACGTGACGGCGAAACACAGCACAATTTGTAAAACACTATATCACGCCGCGGTAGAAGCATAACCGGCGTTACCGGTGAATATGACGCTCTTACGAGCAAAGATGAGGAAGCCGTGAGCGAAAGAGGAGACGCGGCAAGACGACCGAGCGTTTACGAGCGAAGCACCATTAGACGGATGTTGTCAACGCGTAATTGCCAATGGTGCAGTAACTCACTTCCTACGACTTCGCGGCTTTCAAGTTCTAACGATGCTCTTCAACAGCCACCGCTAACAATAACAAAATAACACATACCACCGATATTATCAATTAGTATCGTGTTCTATCGTGAATTATCCAACGCAATGAAATTTGTTAATTACGTTCGAGCTGATGTTCGTTGATTGTTTCTAAGTGGTATGAAAGAATTCAGGTGACATTTTGCTCGATATATTTTTATTTCACTTTGTTATTAATGTTGCTCTATTAAGGTTTTCTTAATGTTGTTTTATTAACGATGATTTGTTAGTTACTATTAATTTACTCCTATTTATAAAAAAAAATATTAGCTGAAACTCTAATGTCGAAGAGACATTAATGGAACAAATAAGATAGAATGGGAAAGGACATGTAAAATTTCTCGATAATCGAAACATGACTTTTGCACGACGCGATTCGAAGCGATTCAGAATTCCGTCAATTAGAATTTAAAGTTTGCAAAACTCACTGAGGCCCATATACCTAAAAAAAATCTCAACCCGCAGAAGTCTCCGAGGAACCAATGTCCTCGACCAAATCACGGGTTTCGTCAACTAGCGAGTCGGCCAGCGAGTGACCATCGCGAAAAGGATGTTACAGAGCGACGAGAAGAGGTCAGAGAATGAGACGATGGCAGAAATCGAGGAAAGGGGGGGGTCAGAGGGAGGTGGGAGAAAAGCGTAGGTCGAAGGGATGGATCGAGGCCTAAGCACGTTCTCACCCTTGGCGCTGCTTGTGAGGACCCTCGGAGGGCCTAACGAGCGGCTTTGTCATTTCTGCGTCTTCCCTCCCGTGTTCTCTCGCGCACGCTCTCTCTTAATGATGGTTGCCAATGCACGTAAATAGGTCCGAGCCCCTTGCGACACGGGCATGCAGGATGTGCGGCGGCTGCCTGTCTCTTCCGCCGTTAGGCCACTCAAGGCCGCGTTCCCATCCGCACGCATGTTGGTTTATCCAGACCAGAGGGGGAGAGAGAAGCGCTTTGAATGCGCGTTACTGGAAATTCTACGCGGGCCCGGGACACTTGTGTTATCGTTAACGACGATTAAGGCGCGTGCCAGCCGAGGAGATTTCGATGGGAACCGGGCCGCTTGGCCGCACGCACGATTATGAATACATTAGCGGAAGGAAATCTAAAGATAACCGTTCGTGGAAGGGACCGAATGTTGTTTCGTTCCGTGGTCCCGCCGATAGCACCGAAAGAGATGCTGATAAAATTGTAAGATTAAAATCAACTGCGAATTCCGGACGCCGGGTAAGGAGCAATTGATCGATTTACGAATACCAAATGAGAATAGCTGTATATAGTGGCGATGGAAAATAAATTTAATTCGATGATATTCGATGATCGATTAGAAGAATTCTCTTTCATGTACTTGTCATGAGACAATCACAATTTTGAATAAATTTCATTTAACACATTCGACTTTCCAATTACACGGACTGAAGAAATAAATTTCGATACTAATGTACCTCAAACGCTCGAAACGATCGAAAAAATCATAAAAATCGGATGCATGCACTGTACGAAAATATATGAAATATGTATCTACACTGGTTACAATATTTTCTAGACATTGCAAAACAATCTTCTATCTACGTTTCTCCGTAAATATCCAGTAATATCCGACATGCTCTGGTTCTCGCGAATACTCGCGAGTAATCTACAAACAACAATTTGCTCCTAAACACATTCGAAATTAATTCTCCGCATTACACTCCGGGTTTATTGCCCGAGAGATATTATTTTCCGTAGACAGTTCCAAACCCAATAACGATACACGCACGAGCCAAAATCTTTAGGTTTTTAAGAAGTCGGTTGGATGGCAGGAAACGCTGATTAGTATCCGGTAGGAGGAAACTTTCCGAGGCATCCGTACTGCCTCCGGTCCGCCTTGAGATTCTAATGGATTCTCATTTAAATAGAAATCTCATGCCGATACACAGGGGTCGGGCGGTTATATGCGGCCGGGATGGAAGGACAAACCAACGGTCCAAGTGTGTTTGCCATCCAAGTAATGGCCACGGAGGGTCCTCTTCTGGTCGGTTCCACCCTGGACAGCCACGGTCAAGGATGGCCATGCAGAGAATGGGCGTGCAAACAAGCCAGCCGTGACCCCATGTCCGAAGACTGACTTTTCCTACCACGCGCGTTTTTTTTTACCTTTATTTCATCCCCCCTCCTCCTCATCCTCTTCGACGTGCACGAAATGTCGTTAAATTTTCTACCGCGCACACATATGTCGGGGAGGGAATAGTTTCGTATCATATTGGAAAGTTTCTTGTGGACTGGGAGTTGAAGGTTTGGTCACTTGGTGCTACGTATATTCGTGGAAGGGGAGACGCCATTCCTATTACGTTTATTTGCTTGAAACGTTATTTTGTTGTATATATTGAGATTCGAAAATGTCAAGAATACCTGACAAGCGAATGAGACTCTAATGAAAGAAATGTATGTACAGTCAGTGAGTAATTTTCGTAAGATCGCGTCTTTCTTTCGCAAGAAATATATATTTTAGGGAAACGATCTAATTTCAACAAACAAACAAATCAAGACTCATCAAATGTCCTTTTTTTTTTTATTTCAAGTATCGCAAATTTGACAGATATGTGTGGACATACTTGCGACAGGTTATATGTACATCAAATATTTCTAAAAAAATAAATAAATAAATAAATAAATCGAAACGCGACATCTATTGCGTACAAAAATTTTCGAACCTCGTTCCATTCCATAATCGTAATGTCAGCCGCGCGTTCTCCGGCGCATCTTGAATACAATCAGCTACATCGGCGAAACAAAAGTGTAGCGAAAACTATCTGCGCCGTGCAACAGCGAGGAACGACTGCATCGCGAGTAATTTATTCAAATTATCGGAACTGGAACGAGCATTTTCTATCAGAGAATGTCAACGCGCGCCGAGATATTTCTGTAAGCGCGTGTTCGCGTGACAATGCCGTCCGTTTTGTTTCCACCCCAGGAACGCGTTTCTATATCCGTCTATGCGCTCACATATATAAAACGTTCTTGCTGCCTTTTTCACTGCTACAGAATTTTCACCCCATTTCGCAAGCATGTCACTTCCTGGCTAAGTTCGTATCGGTCTACGGAGCGAAAAGGAACACGCAGCCACGTCTATGCGTTCCCACAATGACCAGACCGACGTCCATGGTCAGTCGACTGCCGGTGCTTTACATGCAAACAGAAAACGTTACGTCTGCCACCGCCCAATGACCAGTCACGGGGGGGACAGTAAATTTTAAGAACGACCAAAGCGAGGCCACCACTCGTCGCTGATACGCTTTTTCTTTTCAATTCGTCGACGCAATTACGTCACCGTCGTTCTTCTTTGACATTTTATTGCTCGTGGTACGCGAGAAACGCGACGGAAGTTGTAGGCCAAAGAATCGGTACCATGAAAATGCCTGGGATTGTAAAAAGAATTTCGAATCCAACGATAGTGAAAGGAAACGTAAATCTAAGAAGAATTTCAAACTCGAGAAAATTGGAACGAAAAGAAACGAATTTCTAAGAGAATGTTCAGACTTCAGGGAGAAATGAAAGGAAATAAATTTCTAAGGAAATTTGGAAATTTCCGAATTGTCCCGAAGAAAAGAATAATTTGTAAATTCTAGAACTTCCGTATTTTTAAGAGCCAGTGATTCTGCTTGAAACTATTATATTATAGATATGTATTACATTTCAAATATCATTGTGACACAGAATACAGAAAATTTCACGTCGATTTCCAACGTTCCAATTTCCTACGAACGACGAACCCGTATCGACTTTCAAGATCGTCCTGAAATGTCTATCATCCTGTACTGCAGATTTCTCGCGCGCGTGGGAGGGAGACGAGCGTGGAAAAAATAACGACATCGAGCGGAATCAAATCAAAGTTGTCCTTGAAACCGGAATCTTCAAAGGAACGCGAAACGGGAGCACAGGAAAGACAGGACAAGGGAGCAAATACGAAGGAGAAAAGAGAGAAAACGACTGGCTGGTTCGCTGTTCTCGCCGATCAAATTTCCAGAATGGCTCGAGCTCCATTAAACAGGTTCTACTTTACAAAACTTAACTCGTCGCGAAACGTTCAACGAATACCTCCATAAGCTGCAGGAAAGATAGTTTTCCCCCTTCGTTTTTTTTCCCCCGTGCCATGGGTCGGAAAGTCGATCCGCGATACCGAGGATCCCCGAGGGTTTCGCGCGATTGAGCTCGATCCTTCGTGTCTGTTATTACCCGTCCGCCTCGATGACATCGGCTTTCCAAACGAGAGAAATCCACCGGTTTTCCTTCCACCGTGTCGTATAGAAATTTTTATGAAAACATAATATTTTCTATTATTTGGAGAATTGTAGAGAACAATATACTTTTATTATATAGAAATGTTATTACTTTATTATTATATTTCTGTTATATATAAAGTTCGAACATTTGTGAATTGTCTTCTCTCGTCAATAAGATTATTAATAAAATTGATAGAAATTTACGATCGTCACACTTCATACACTGGCCGTGCACGTGTACCATCGAGACAAACTTCGCTGAAGATTCAGTTGTCAATAAAACCATTAGAACTGCCGAGAACTTCTGACTTATAACTCGGAACTTGGAATTTTGAACTACTCGAACTTGCTAACTTCGAACTCAGCCAAGTTCTACAATAATTCCAAGCATCCGTATTCACCAAATGAGACGGTGTATCCCAGAAATACAAGATACGTCTGTATCAAGGATTAACCGAGAGTCCGACTAATTGTAGAAAAAAAATTCTAGAAGAACTCTCTTCCGAGTGCAATCGGGCAACCAATTAAAAAAAACGCGAAGAAGAAAATGTTGGGAGAGAAAAGGATAAAAACTGTGTTCTTCGATCCGATCGCTCTTGAAAGCAAGAATTTTACAGCAGTATCGGTTCAACGAATTCCCTTCTCCCCCCCCCCCCAACCCCCGGTCACCAATTACTGGAATCTCAAACGCGAGCCGATATTGTGTTGCCTGCCACTTCATCTTCCTCCGTAATGAGCAGGCATCCAAGTAGAAATCTCGTATCCACCGTTGCGACAGGCTCTGATAACCAACGAGGATTTTGCCACGGCCTGAAAGTTTGTCTACTCGCGTTACCTCGCGTCACTCGGCATCCTCTCGGGCTCTCCTCTTTGTCGCTATCGACAACTACTCTCTGCTTTGCCTTGATATTTCCCCGGTCCAATATCCGCGTTCTCTCTTGTCTTGTCTGCGTCTTCACGTGTGTGAAGAGTCGACTCGAATCCCCTCGGCATCCAACACCACCTCTTTCGCTCGTCCTCCCTCTTCGAGATGGTCTTTCGTTGTGTTAGCCGAGTTTATGCTCGTCCGCTCTTTCCCGAAAGTATCCTCGCCCTGAGTTAAGGCGATCAAACGCACGTTGCGTCTTCCAACCGTCGCCGCTTTTCAGGATGGCGATCCGCCGCAGCGCGACTCTCGACGCGAAAAATGTTTTCAGTTGTTCAGGGGAATTCAACGTTGAATCATTCTTTGGCAAATTTCATAGTTTCAGATTTTTTTGAGATTCCACCGTTGCAAAGTTTCCAATATTGAGATATAAACTTGCATCGTTCGATGTACGAACTCACGTCGCCTACACTGGGAGGGTTTAGAGGATATTATAAAAATCAGAGAAAATGTATCAAAACTACGAGCATGCGTGTAGGTTAATACAAACATTAGTATATCGATAGGAAAATTCTGGGGCGACGTAAATCTTTTTATAATAATTATAATCGACCATCTATCTCCGATAAAGATAACAGCTTAAAAGATAAAATCTCCAATTTCCAACAAAACTAACACCGGTACATTATCGTACTTCTTATTATTCCTCTCACGATATCAATGTCACCGTACTGATGCCACAACTTATCGAGTATCATCATGGCCGTGTCACGAAGCACCTATTACGTTGTATTCAAATATTCCCTGGGAGACGTTCGATGGGGGCCATATAACCCGGGAATAGCGGGACATCCAAGTCCCGTAACCTGTAAAGAGTTTATCGAAGAAGAAGGACTGTTAAGAGTAAAGGGTAGTTTTGCGAGCTACCGGAGAGAAACACGGAACGAAAGCGAGGGGTGGCAACCGGTAGAAAGAGAGGAAAGGAGCGATTCTAGCGGGACAATCTCATCTCGATCCCATCGTACATCGTGCCACCCGAGGCCTTACATCTCCTGGCTCGTCCTACGTCCCTCTCAGGGAACCCGCTGCACCCTCCACGAGTCTCTCCTTCGCTCATCCCCCTCTCTCACGTTCTGCTAGGTACACCGAGGTCCTGCGACCCTCGACGTGGCAAATTGAGCACACTCGCCCCTTGCGAGAGACCGAGCAGCGTTACGAGCGATATATGTGAACTATTCGACAGACAAACGGCTCTCTTTCCCTCTCAGATCCACCCGTATTGTACGTCTTTTCCTCCTTCTTTGCCAGGCACCCTTTCCACCGTGGTTCCAAGCACGATCGCAAATCGAGCAACGCGGCGCGGTACCATCCGCGTTACGAAGCTAAAAACGTTTTCTTTTCAACGAGAAACGTGTAAGGTTTTTTTACGTAGAAAATTAAGTGACGTATTTGCATGTGAAAAGATGGTGATGATTATTAAGGTTATTGGTTATACATTCGAGACCAGTGGATTTTGGAAAGACAGTAAGGATAAAAAGATACGAAAAATAATTTAAAAAAGGTGCGTATTTTTAATAACAAAATTACCTGGAATCAAATCGTCGTACTTCTTTTAGAAATTCGGTCAGATTTGTACATTAATAAGCCTTCTTGATCGAGAACGGTTAGCTTGGCAGTAAGTAGTATAAGCAGACGTTAATCGGACAGCAGTTCAGAATCATGTATGTTACATTGAGTAGATTTTATTAATTGATAATGAGAAAATGTTTATCCTTCAAACAAAACGAAAGACACATCGTCCTAAACTATCCTTTCACAGACCAAACTCCAATCTATTTTATTCATAGAACGAATTCTATAAATATTTCGCTATCTCTGCGACATTATACCGTAACAAGATCGAAGCACGGAAGACCACGAAAGACCTCGCGTTATCGGTGTCGTTAAGCCTGGACGTCATGCCGGCGAAATTCCATTGAGAAAAAAACGCTGACTTCGAATCTGTCGCGCGGCGATGAGCGTCGAGGAAAGAGAGAAGGGTCGATCCAGCGGAAAATATCCTGCAAGCTTTTCATAAATACTGAACGATACCCTTCTCTCCCCCTCTTTTGATCCAGGCGCGGCGTTGGCCTCCTGAATCGAGCTCATCTCGCGCCAGCGCGAAAGCGGTGGTTTTCACTCGGGTCTAATAAAGGGTTAATTAATACGCTTTAAACCGTCGCTCTCGAGAGGGGTGCCCGGGGTGGAGGCACGACCTACAAAATGCTCGAGAGGACCTGAGGGAGAGGGAGAGCCGAGAGACAGAGTGGGAAAACGTTGGCTGTTTTCACACGAATCGAATCAGTGGGTGTTATTGCGTGAATCCCCCCCCCCTTCTCTGATATTTTGTTTTAAAAATACGAACAAATAGCATGGTGGATTTTTTAGCGATGAAATTGTTAGCAGTAGCAGTTATTTCAGCGGATTGTGAATCGATTATCGCAGAGCTCTGTTCGCGCGAATTTCACCTGTTTGAACAGAATTTTAATCAGTTGCCGATTGAACGAATTCCTCGAACCCATTTATTCGAACGTGAGAGTCACTGATAGTGGAGGGAATTTCTATTATACTGTAGTCTTATTATTTATTCTTTCGTACATTTTCTCGATACTTGTCAAGTTTAGACGTAATATTTATTGAAACAGAATCTACGAAATCCCAACTAGATCTTCGAAACTCTTCACGAAAATGAATTCTAAATATCACATCTAGCTTGCATTAGAGATATTCATACGTACATACGTTACGTACATTTCGTACGTATATGCAGATTTAAATTTCATCCGGTAGTATCCTCGACTAGCAATTACTTCCAAGGACCAGATCCAACCTGAGAACCACCTCTGTTACATCAAATCGATCTTAAAATCCACGAGTACAAAAAAAAAAAAAAAGAAACCAACTGAGAAGTGATCACGCGCGAAACGAAGCGCAGAAGCAGGTGTATATACGCGTGAAATTTGAGCAAGTAGCTCTCGTAGGTTGCATAATTATCCTTCGAGTGTCACGGTAGCACGCGGAGGGCGTAAAATCAGCAGGGTTGCCGTGAAATCCGTGCGACAGCAACAAGAGCAACGAGAGCAACGACGACGACGACGACGACGAGGCTGACGGGAGGCTCGTTGGCGAAGCAACGACGCCTCTTCTACGGTAAACCCAATTTATTTCGTTCCGGGCAAGGGAGGTGAGACCTGAAACGAGAAAGCCCTTTTCGGGGTGGGCGCCAAACGGTGATGCCACCGGCGACTTGTGAACCACTTGTCGCTGTTACGGCCCCATAAATTCACGGCGCCGCCGACACAACGAGGAACCACTCTTAGACTTGCGTTGCTCTTAGAGTCCCTTAGACGCGTGTTTGGATGCCTGCTTACTTACGTTTACCCCACGCCCGGATTCACCGCCACCAGCACCCCTAATCGAAATCAACGTTTCCGCTCGTTACACTATTCTATTGTCGTGTCCTAACGGGATTTCGTGCCACCCTTCCAGCTACTTGGGAAAAAAAGAGGCATAGACGTCGAGACTCGGATAGGGTAACGCTGACGAATGAAGGATTCAGGTGATCTAGGGGTTGTTTTCGGAGAACAGTGTTGTACGTGAACTTCGGTTAGGTTATTTTGGTACGCGATTGAATGATTCTACGAAAGATTCTATTACTTGTGTGACATGAACGAAATTATCGTAGAATTTATATAAACAAAAAATCATTACTCCTGTTGTACAAACAATTTGATATTCAATATGAAATATTACGTTTATGCCGAATATTACTTGTGCAGTGATATATCCTATTTCGAACAGTGGAACATTTTAATATTGTAATGAGAAAATATCTACTGAATTATTTTCACAAGTACGAAACAGTAGAATCAAACCAATCTGGAATGTACATGAATATATCTTTTCACACCTTCCAAACTTCACTATCTACAGTTCCCTTTGAACGTTCAACCAACAACTCGCATGCGTCGAAAATACGAAAATCAGTCCCGTAAGCAGTCACGTTATCTTCCTGACGACTTTTCCACTCGCCACCAAGCGCTATCGATCCCCCTCGGTATCTGTCTTGCCGAAAGGCTTGCGGGTTTTCGAGTCGGCCATGCGGGCCGCTCAAGAGGTTGAACGGGTTGAACGGCTGGAGAACAGTTCTCCGCGAGAGACGAGAGACGAGAGAAGAGGGTCAGACGAACGGGTGACAGAGACACGGCGGAAGAGAAAGGGATGGAAACGACGGCCACCGTCGTCGACGCGGCGAGGATGAACAGAGAGAAACGGTAGGCTTCCTGCATCCGACGTCTCGTCGACGAACGTAACATAACGAGATGAAGTCAGTGGTGTATGACGTCACGGTGGTGGGCGTCCTCGTCGTTGCGCTAGCTCGCTTCCTGGCGACTGTTTCCGTGGAACGGCGGAGACCGTCAACAAAGGAAGACCAGCCAGCCAACTAGCTAGGGAACACACCAACAGTACCATCGTATCTCTCTTCCCTGCGCGACCGTATCGCGCCCCCGACGTCCTCTTCGACCACTGGTCTCCGCTCTATCTTTCTCTCTTTCTCGCTTCTCCCTCCGTGTTCTATCGTCGATGTCTGAGACGAGATTGAAAGGCAACTGTGCAAGACGATTGCGAGACACGCAATCGCTACCCGGTCTACTTTAGCGACGCTTTACGCTCGGTTTGTCAAGAAATTGCGGAGGTATTCGACGTCGTTGCTAGGAGCTTCGAGAGGCTTTCCAGAAAGGAAATGGCGAACGAGTGCAGGTAAACTAGATGCGTTTCGTTCGTAAATATCGTTTGTTAAGTCAGATTTCGTGTTTTCTTAGTTGATCAATTTTAGTTGAATATTTATCGTGATTGTTTATTGGTAACCGTACGAGGGTTCGAACATGTTGGATTATTCAAAAAGAAGTGTATATAATGATTAGAAATAATGAACTTTCGATGATATAATTATATTAATAGATATATAGCATAAACGAGAGGATCTACAGTTCTTTTTGTTTCAAATATTTCTTTGTTTGCAAAGCAATCACTATAAATTTATATTGCAACTACGTGCTCTACTTGATTCGCAGATACAAAGATAATTAAATAATTATTCATAATGCACTGATTTTCTTGTTATATCGGCTGTAGCATTAAATGGTTATGTCTGTATAACTTCAATTACTTTAATTTTCTTCTGGTTTATCGTGACGGATTATGCTCTAGGTATTGATACTCTATACTTACAGTAGTCTTCTACTAACGACGTTCTTCACGGAGAATTAAAACAGGCAATGCCAATTTGCTTCTTAAGCTTGTGAATCAACAGCTTGCAGAGATAAATTATAATTACCGAACGACCACCGTAAATAATTTCCACTCGTACAAAACACGAATGATATATATTCGTATACGAAGGTATTTATCGTTGCTGCTTCTGAAGATACGTATAAAACAGCGGCCCGCTTGCGGTAATCAGATTAAATAATCTCCACCGGGCGGTAATGGTCGAATAAAGTTGTTTTGGTCTGTTCTCGGTTCAGGGACCGCTAGCCGACGCTATCTCGCCGCCTTTCACAAAGCGCGTCAGCCTCAGAGAACAGCCAGGGAGAGAACGTGGCTAGGACGAAGAAAAAGGAGAGAGCGGCGAAACGAAGGACGGTGGCGCGAGAAGCAAGAGGGTGTGCTGGCCATATATACGACGGCCCCCATTGAACGTCGTACTTTGAAAACTTTGGACGTTAAGAGAAAGGGTAGCTGGCTGCTCAGGACGTATTGTAAAGGCTCCGTCCGGGCGACGGAGATGGCTGGCGTTGGTACACGGGGGGAGTAGGGGAGAGAGGGGAGGGGGTTGGCGCTACCAAGACCACCTAGACATCGCTTCGATTTAAGGAGTGCCACCGCCATGGCTCGATAGAAACCCGTAGGATTTTGGATTCTATCAAGAAACGAGCTATTCCGTAAGGCTGAGGAAACGCTTTCGTTTTGGTGAAATAGTCCGACAGAGAAACGAGATGGGGTTAGCGGAATGAAATAAGAATTCCTGCGAAATCAATTGCCCCGAGAAAGTACGTACATAGAAGATTGGTATCCTTTGGAGAAATTTCGGATAAAGTCCTGACAGCGAGATCGAATAATCTTGAACATTTTTCTCGTCAATCTTGTTCGAGCGTATTCATTCATTCATTCGTGGATGCAATTAATGTTTAGACAGAGAACATTCGAGAATTCGTTTCGAACGAAGCTAACAAAATCATTTAGATTAGAACGTTAAAACTGTCAACGACTACAGTATAAAACTTCTAGTGATAAACTACAGAGATAATAGCATAAGAAGTAGAAGTTTATAATAGAGACCATAAGCTTTTATTCGGCGTATATTCTACGAAAAATCATTCGAGTCTCTGAAAATACATCGCTCTAAACTTATAAAATTACGAACCATAGCCTGATAGAAACACTGGGATTTAAAATTTTTAACAAGAAACGATCTATTCCAGAGAACCCGAGGAAACAACCAACTTTCATTCTAGTGAAACACTCGAAAAGAAGCAAAAGATAAAATTGGCGGAAATATCGCGGGATGAATTCTTGCGAAATCAATTACCTCGAAACAGCGAATAAACAAGTGTATGCCGGACGAAATCCGAGATCACGAGTTCTGACATTTTTTCCTCGACTTCGTTCGGGATTATTCGTTTACTCGTTCGCAGATGCAATTAATTTTTAAAGAGTGCGTTTCAATCAAAGTTGCGAGAATATCGGGTGAGTTCGTTTCTTTGATCGAGCACGTTCCTTTCTTGAAAGAATGAAGCGTCTTATTTTAATCTCGAAAGGAAAGTCTAAGTGAGAACGTGTTTTCGTTTAAGCAAAGCATTCGAGAGTACCGTTTTCTTTCAAGGAAAGAATCAAAGAAAAAAAAAAAAAACAAAAAGAAGAAAAGAAAAAAGGAAGCAAAAAACAGAAGAGCATCGGCTAAAACAGTCGATAGTTGGACGAACGCTGAAGAGGATACAGACAAAGGTCCCGAGACGAAAGAGGAACCCTTTGAAGAAATCCTTCGCGTTCCTGCTCGATTTCCCGTTGCGTCAAAAAGTTGCCTGCATTCTTTTCAAAGGAATGTTCCGCTTTGGTTAGCAATTACTCCTGTGCAGAGCGAGTTTGTTTTTCTCTTCTTTTTTTGAAAAGTATTCTCGCGAAAATTACGCGGAAGAAAGGCTCTAGCATTAAAATTACAGTGGAAATCGATGAAGTGTGCAGAACGATAAAACGTGAGACTACAATGGCTCACGAAACACTTTTGAACACTTGACATGAGCAACTTTTAATGTTGTACACGTACATTATGTAAAATGTTTTAAAATTTCATTACTATTGTAATGGGACACGACTGTCATAATTATATTGATCAAATTTGAAGCCAATCTGGAAAGATATATTTATACAACATGAATAGACATAATTGATTCTTCGAATACATTTCCTGACCTTGCAACCTTCATATATATTTTGAGAAATGAAGCATTTCAAACTTTACTGATAGAATCCACAATGGTCGAATTCCATTACAGTGCTAATGACTGTTCGCAATTAGGATATTTACAAACGTTTGAATACTTTCACGAATATCTGTACAATGAAGAAAAAAATCATGCTAATAAAACTGATAATATCTTCGTAACGTAGAAAAACAATTTAAAGAACGTACTAGACGAAAATATACAACGAAAGTGAAACAGCTAATTCAAAGTTCAACTATTAATCTCGTTTTCAATTTCTTCAAATATAACTCAAGTTTTCTCCCAAACATTCCCAAAAGAGTGAAATCCATTTCGAGTCGCTGCACAATGCTCGTCAACTTAAACACCTACAATGCAATCCTTCGCCAAATTTTCGAACTTCGTGCCCGTAAGAGTTGAACACCGGAACTCCGACAATGCCGGGCGACTAGCAGAATTCGCGTTATTAGTACAATGGTCCATCAAGGCTATCAGAAGGAAGTGATTTTCCACGGCGCGACGACGAAAACTAGTAACAACGGTTTGCGCGTCCATTTTGTCGGCATAAAGACAGCTTTTAGCACTCGGCGGCACCTAAGCCACGTCGCGCGGCTTGATGGTAGATAGGGAATGGTTGAAACGCAAGGACTCGCGCTAATGAAGGACGAGCAAGCAGCCGGGGGTTGGGTGAACGACGTTGCTAGAACGACGCGAGCAAAGGCCAACAGGTCGCCATTAGAGCATACTGTTTCGAACTACTAATAGCCAATTCATGCGACCGCCCAGCCGAGCCGAGCCGAGTCGAGGTCCGCCGGTTCCCAACTCGCTGTAAGCTACCGCGGCCAAGATCGTCGCCCCACGTAAATAGACGCCGCGGCCATTCGCTACACCCTTCGTCTTTCGATCCTGCCGATTTACGTGTTATCTAGCGCGTAACTAATTCCAATATATGCTCCGATACGGCTCCAAATGAATTATCTTTACCGAGCTTGACTCGATTTCAAACGACGTTTTGAACTCCTTAGGGGTGGATACCTTTTTATTCTCTTATATTTATGTTTGTAACTCCATACATTGATCTGAACGAAGGTTTCGTTGGTGATTGATGAAATTGATCTGTCTGTCTGTTGAATCGACCTGTGCGTGAACTGCGAATTTTACATCGGATTGTTAAACGAAGGAAGAAAGCGAAGAATCAGTGGATTTTTATTACAGACTGCGGATCTTTGTGAAATTTCATCCCTTGAAGAAATTTATTTCCATTGCTCTACGCGAGTATTGTTACTAGCACTCTTCTTCTCATATTTCATGCATTTTTATACAATGTGAATCTCTCAATATCTGTGCATCCTTAATTGTAGAACTATCAAAGTGGTCAAAACAAGTGACTAATTTATAATTTTCTATGGAAATTTTATATACTTATAACAGTGTGTTTTTAGATACTCGAGTGATTTGTAACAAAATGTGTCAATAAAAGTTTGTATTCTTCATTGTATTATTGACTTCATCTTGTACCTTGCGCTTTGATTTCTTTGCTACAAATATTATAGTTTTCCGTCGGTAGTTCTAGCGTTAAGTTTCTCCCAAGTGTGCAAAGATCCCCTTTCCATCCTTATCCGATCCTCGCTCGAAAATTAGCCGTAAAATCGTATATCCTTATTTACCGAAGCAGCGGGAGATATTAAACCCGGAGGATATCGTTCGAACGGAATCGACACGGAGCGAGAGATATCGACAGGCACCGCTACGCCGTCTTAAATCTGCAAGTTGGCCGGGCTCCTCCGCCGGGTACGATGGCGTCGATAGAACCGGGCGCGATTATCGGCCAACTTTCTTGCATCTTATTCCGCGGCGGAGGTTCGACAGCGGTTCTATACATTGGCTGGGCGGGTAGCTACCAACGGATATACGACCTATTCCCAACGGTCCGCACCCTCCTTGGTACAATGCTTGGTCTTCGTCTTGCGCGCGTTCTGGCTCGCGTAATTACGAGGGGAAAATTAAGCACCGACACAGCCGCCGGTCGGTCGACCTGTCGGTCCTCTCGCTCGGTTAACGAGAACGAGAACGAGACAAGAACACGCGGAACGTCGTGGATACGACGAGGATAAGGAGAAGAGAAAGGAATCACGTTCAAGCCTGGATACTTGTACGAGAAAGACGACAAGTAGACGACGACGACGACGACGATGACAACGACGACGGTGGCTGTGCCAACCAACCGGGCTTGAATCTTCTTAGATCTCGGCAATGGATCCAGCCACAAAGCAGCCATTAAAAGATCATATCATCCGACGTTACCGCTTTTGAAATCCTTCCTCTCTACGGATATTTCAGCGGCCAGCGAAAGGGCTCGCCAACTTGCTCGTGATTAAAAAACGTTACTGTTGTCCTTTTCTTGGCGATTCTTTTCTCCTTTCGTTTCTTTCCTTTCATTTGGAGATTAGATCGGAGCGAAGGTGTTGCTCAATCATTGAAAATTTACACGATGTGATATATTCATTTGTAAAAATGCTTCTAGGAATAGTCCTGATAAAATAATTTACCAACTAATATCGGAGAACTGACAAGTTACAGCTGCGATGATTTCTATAATTTTACGGCTTACAGTAAGCAAGTACAGTGAAATAATTTCTAATTCGTAAAATGTGTCTAGAAGTTTTTATTCAATCATAGACAAAGACAAAAGAATTCATTAAAATTAGTAATTTGTAATCTGCGGGTCGTAAAATTTCACTAGAAAGGCTTACTCAATAAACAATCCAGGAAATCACAAGTAACTAACTAATAACAAAGAACCAT
This sequence comes from Tetragonula carbonaria, assembly GCA_032399595.1. Classification (NCBI taxonomy): domain Eukaryota; kingdom Metazoa; phylum Arthropoda; class Insecta; order Hymenoptera; family Apidae; genus Tetragonula; species Tetragonula carbonaria. The sequence goes on from JAUCRC010000003.1 coordinate 12,801,635, forward strand.
TTAAAAAATAATATTTAGGATACATCCATACTTCTAATATTCCATAATATACCATATAATATATCCATTTCCATTTGCATACCGCAGAACATTTCCCTCTGATAGAATCATTCAGCTCGACGAGACATTTTTTTCACGTTCGTTTATGATATGATTCGAGTGACGCTGCAAACTTCCACACGATCGCTAAACCGACAAACTCATGCAACGGAACTCGCACGATTATGTCGCTGCTCACGACAGAGCACATAACTCGGCGATAAGCGTGCTCCTCCTCTTTCGATGCAAGTGTCTCTTCTTTCGGGTCTCGCACGACCGAGCTCTCCACTTTCTTAATCCATTTCACCGCGAGGAAGATTATTTTACGAGCCTGCGGTGCCATGGCATCAGCTGCGTCTACGACGACGACCCCAATTCCGCGGCAAAGAGAAGGAGGAAAAAAAAAGCTGGATATCGGTGAGGAACCGCTCTCTAATGCGAGTTAATAATACTTCCCTATTTTTTAAGAGACGCTACTTTATTTATAAGACACAGTCTCATACACGTGCAGCGATATCTACCAGACAAACGACTATTGTCCTGGCTCTACACTCGGCCAAACAGGGGTAGAGGGATGAAATTTACATCTGAGAATAGTGTCGACGGTAAATATTCGACGACGAAAATATCGAGGGATAAAAATATCAACAAATTTTTAACACTAGCATCGAACACTAAGATGTTGATTCTCAGACAAGAAAACCACTGCCGTTGGTTTTCGTGTACAGAGAAATAAAAAGTAATCCATTAATAACATCATTCAATTGATGAAAGCAGAAGATGCGGGAACATGTTTATGGTACAACAAAGAATACGAGCCTTCATTTGTATTTTTTCGAAAAATCTCTAGAAATGTAAATTTATAAAGTAAAATATACATCTGTAAATGTAAATTTATAAAGTTTCTACGAAAAGCTGAATCAACGTTTGAAGTAACAAACAATTTATAAACAATTTTAAAACGAGAGTTGAATTTGAATACGACAAGTACTCTCGACGGTGAGAATTTCGTATTATTACTATACAAAAAGTTATTATCATATTTACTTGTAATTGAAGTGGTTTGCCGGAAAAAAAACATGCTTTTATCCAAAATTGACAGATTGCCCTAAAATCTTGAACGCTGGTGTATCCGTCCCTCAAACAAGCACCACAATATTTCGTCAAATCAAATCGGCACTGTTTAAGGTAACATTCGAAAAGTCCGGATACTCTAAATTCGTTGAAAATCTGAAATGCTCTAACTTCTGAACCGATCGGGGAAGGAGCCATGCAAGTGTGTTCGGGGAATATCAACCGGAAACAGCTTTGGTCGTCGATAGACCGCTTGTATATACACGTACACCTTCCTCGAAGCTATGGTTCGCGGTAGTAGTGATAGGTATATATACGAAGTAACGTTTCAAAAGGTCCGTTTAGCGTCCGACAAAGGGGTCCACGAGGAAACCTTGGCGCGGCGGTAGTCGGACAAAAGCGGTCGCTGCGGTAATTATCGTCTACACTAGCGAAAGGCAAGTAGAAGGAGGGAGGCGCGTCCACGTGACCGACGCAACGAAGACGACGACGACGACGACGACGACGACGATGGCGAGGACGACGACGACGGCGAGGAGAACGATGAGGACGAGGTTACCGACGATGCCCAGTAGGGAAGCTGACTGAGCTTTAGCGAGTTTCTAGCCAACCAAGCAACCATCCAGAGTGCTGGACAAAGTTTCCGCTTGGTCGTCAGGGCTTCCAGGCTTCTGGAAACTTTCGGACCAACCCCCGGCGGACAGTCGCCGAGGATAGGGCGTCTTTGTCCACCTACCTGGTCTGACCACCGGCTGCAAACACGGCCGCTGCAGTAATTGCAATAAACGTCTATTCGTCGACGGGGAATTTGTTCGTCTACGTGGAAACCGCCTCGGTCACCGGCAAGAAAATCGATTCGCGTTTCCTCGTCGACCGACACGACGATTCGTGGAAAACCTTGCCTGCGAATCATTACTCTACTGGCCACTAATTGCCAGGAAATACGACAAAGGAATGGAATATAACACATAATAGTAGTGGAAATAGTGGTAGAATGGATTTTTTTAAATTTTATCGAGGGATAAAAGTTTATCTGAACTTTATTTGTTACAACGAAATTTTAGTCAATGCACTTTGATCGATTGAACTTTTCGTATAATGTCGAACTCATTCGTATAATTTCTATACGAAAAATAATAAGCAATTGGCGAGAAAAATTGGCGAGTTCTTATTATATCAACTCTTATTATGTAAAGTGTTTATTCGTTGACAAATTTCGGATAAATGGAAGAAATTTCAGATAAATGGAATTCTACCATTCCATAAATCCTCCGAATGTCTTCATTTGAATCCATCGAATTCCATTTAATTTAAAGTAAGATCTAATCCTCTCGTGAATAAATTAATATACGAAAAATTAACAAAAGTTTGGATACACGTACATTACCAAAAGTTTAGATACACATTTAGTACATATATCTTCGAATATCAGTACAGAATATTGTACTGATTTTGTTGTCTAGAGTATTTTAGAATATCGCTCGTCTATCATTCTATAGTACAGCCAAAAAATATATAAAAATTAACATGTTGTGAAATATTGAACTAAGTAACGAAAGTGCGTATAAACATTTGACCGTGTCCAAACAGAGTTCCACGTTGTCTCCGTATCGAATATCAGAATATTCCGAACCTAATCGAGTCTTATCGAATCAAGCACGCAGCAGAAACTGCGAATTTTCCATAAAACGTAGCTCAGCGCCGGCAAGACGTGCAGTTCCAGAGAAATCCGTCGCGAATCACGGAATTCATCTCTCGTCTCTCGCGAGCAACGCAACCAATTACAGTATTTTCCAGCAGAACGACGCGGCTTGTACGCGCTCTACCTCCCTCCCCCTGGTCCCCCTAACCAGCGGTTGGCGTCTCTCTTATGGAGCGTATGTAAATTAGACTCTCTGTGTTCGAAAGCGTGGCTTCCTTCAGAATCTCGCGCTCTCCCTCCCCCGCCGGTCTCGATTCTCGTACACTCTCTTCGTCTTCTCTTTCCCCGCGCGCGCACCGGGCTCCTAAGACCACGAACGCCGCCGCTGATGGGTTTGTATTCTAATTTCGGGCTTTGGTTTTCGCCCGGCTTTCCACCCGCGAGTGAGACAAGCCAAGGTAACGGCGGCTCCGAGAGGGTAACAGCCGAAGAGGGGCACGTTTTCATGGCTGCAACCACCCACGAGGATGAAATCGCTTTCCGACTAATCCCAACGGAGCGCTACAACCCCCTCCGCCCCCACTCCACCTCGATTCCGCGACGCGATCCTTTTCTTATCCCGAAGCCAACAACCCTGCTTCTCCCTTCTCCCCACTCTGCCCTCCCCCCTTGTCAGCTGAGCAACACCGAGGAATGCTGGATTTTAATATGCGTAAAATTAAAATTAGCTTCTCTATTTGCATCTGGTAATGGGAAAAAGAACGGTGGCGCGGTGGCGAGGATTTCCGCTCGTGGATTCTCGCGTACACGCGATATACAGGTTCGAAGTGCGAAGGCTTTGTGTGTGTTCGACTGTTGCGCAGATGAAAGTTTCTTTAAGCATGTGAGATTGTATTAATTGTTACGTTGAAAGTTTGAAAAATTTCTGACTTGTAATATGAAGCGAGGGAATTTGAAGAAAACGATAAACAGAGAAGAGGATAAATTATCATCCTTGAACGTGGAAATTTATAAATTTATACGAATCTTATGCTTCGTACGAACGAGATCCATTCGACTAATTTTGGAATGCGACGAATGCGAAAACTGAGGAGTGAAGAAATTTCTCACTGGGAAAATCGAAGAAATAAACCTCTATTTTTGAGATACAGCGAAGCGAGGAAGAGTATTTTAGGGTTAAACGAGTCCACGGAAGGTGAATCGAGACTCAAAGACCTGTGAAATGGCCTCCCCGAGTGACCCGCCACTGAATGCAGCCCCTTGCCGTGTACCATAGAAAAACGTGGCTGTCACCCTTCCTGTCAACCCCGTTCAAAAAAATTGTCTAACAACCCCAACGCATCTCTTCCTTGTCCCTTCCTCTTCCTGTTTTCCCGCTATACACTTAAAAATAAATATCGGGAATCGATCGTTTCCGAAAATAATTAACCATGCGCGACGTTGCGCAGCATGAACGCGAACTCGCGTGAACGGTGCAACGTGAAAACCACCCTTTCACTACAGGGGAGAAGTGCGAGAAAATCGCGATTGAATTTTTATTCTGCGATCAATACACAACAGGTTCAATTTTCACAAACTTAAAAAATTGTAGAACAGGTGTACTTGTCGTTTAAATGAAAAACGATAGAATAATTTTTAACTTTCTCCTCAATGTTGAATTTTTATGAGCAGATTGACACGTACATTCATATTTTCACGAAGACAATTAAAAATGTAACGAGTCTAGTTCAGAACGTATTATACTTTAAATATACTGTAATACATTATATTATTACATATTTTACTTGAAATACAAATATTCTCGTGTATCGTACGCATTCAAATTTCCCGTAAATGCATAAAAAACGCGCCAATCCACTTACGATACATCTCCAAAATGAGAAAACCTCTTTTATTGTCGACGAATTTTTAACGCTCAAGCGACAAACGTGAGGTTCCCGCAATCACCTCCCGTATTCGACGAAAAGCGAAGAGCGCGTTCATCGGGAGGCCTCCGGTGAAAATCGCAATTTCGATCAGCAGCAGGCCCCCGCCCGACGTTAAGTCGGTCGTGCTTTAATTCGCAGGTTTATGCCCGGGATAGGCGAACATTAATTTAGATTACGCCTCTAGCCGGTTGTGGCTAGTAAGGATAAGGGATGCTAGGGCACCCCGGAATTGAAACCTCCTCCGCGGCCACCGTCAGCTATACGTTACACACAGCCTTTCGCTATTAAGTCGCAAGCCTCAAGTCCTCGGATGAACTTCAACCCGGAGCAATATGATCCGAGGCGTGCTGCACCGGTATTGAACGTAGGAAATCCTTATCACCGAGGCCAAGGTACACGAGAGATTTCAGATAGGCAAACGACACACTGCGAGAGAGTAGGGCAGAGGAGCAGAGGAGCAAAGGATCTCCTCTATAGAGGATTCGACGAAGTCCTAACCGCGGCCTAACGACGGCTATCAGCGGTATGTCGGGAAAGGGGGTGGCTCAGATCTTATCGGTGCGTTACCACCTAAGCTGTTTGCGTCTTGTAAACTCGAAGATTACCGAACTGCTCCACGTCTCTCTCTTTCTCTCTCTCTCTCTCTATTTCGTCGATCCTCATCCTTGTTCGTTTCTATCTTTCGTCCTTCGCTCCCCTTAGCCAGATACTAGATAACGCGACCGTCCTGCAAACCATGGACGAGGGTCTAGAAGTGGATGGAGAAGACTCGCATTCAATGTGTGAATTGCGGCGTCTAGGGTCGCTCTTGCCTCTCTCTTGCTACTCGAACCCTCTACGCGCGTGCAAGACCTTGCATAAGAATAGGGACGCGCTCGATTCTCTACCGTCGATACGTGCGCTATGCTGCTCTTCTGATTAGAGTCGGTGGAGACAACAGCTCTTCGTCTCTTCTAGCTTGAAAATTATGCGTTAGCTTGAGAGCAAAGAATCTTCTTTCTTAAGTAATTACAGAAATTTCTCAAGTATCAGAGATTTCTCTAAATGACGAACCGTGTTCCTGTTTTTCTGTAATGTGTTTTTCAACTGCTGCATTCATGCTTGGCTATTGCCTCTTAATTCAAGGAATCCTCGAATATTACTGTTGAATGGTTCTTCGTGGGACGAAACTTTTTCTGCCTGATATCAGTTTGTCAATATCGCACCTTTAAGCAACCAAATTGATATTGAGGGAAAACTATACATAAGATAATTTCGCTGAAGTTATCGTCGCGGTGACAGACCGGGTTCTACGTCGATATTGATTCGGGTCGCGAGTCTATGAAAACCTTCAAACTATCGCACAAGCAACGTAAAAGCGTTCGTGAAAAACGTAAAGAATTGTATCAATATCAAACAAATGTTTGAGCGTTTAAAGCAATGGTATAACTCGTAAACTATATTGTCAAAATTGGAAAGAAGTCTTGAAAGTCTGTAGAAACTCTCGAAGAATTTTGTTATTTTAATAAATCTTAAAAACTTGTCATGTAGTCAATACATTACAAGCATTTTAAATATATCATTCATGCAACTGAATTGAATGAAATATTTTGAACAAGTTTTCCAATAAGACTTATCAAAAATCCTATTCAAGACTTTCAAAATTTCCAAAATTTTCACGATTTCTCGAGTATCGAATTCTCGAAATGATTCAAATTTTTCGCGTTGTATATAGCATATAAATACATATTCGAAGTTCTTGAAATATCATTATCTCAAACCACGCGCATCAATTCAAAGCTCATCGATTTCGTTGATCGAATCAAAAATTTACTACGATTCTGCCCTGCGAGTTTAGCAAGTTCGAATCTATCTGGTGTCACGTAGACACAGTCGATGCTCTGTAGATTCGTTGCGCGAGTCGATTATTATGCAAAGTAACCAAGTTTCGACCTCGAGAGAAGAAGAAGAAGCACAGAGGCAGAGTGTGGCATCCACGGAATCGTGGGATCGCGGATTCCAACGAAGTAATAACTTCCAAGACGCCCAGCGTGCTTGTCGCGGTATCGTGTTCAGTACCAACACGTACGAAAGTGGATAAGCAAGCGGAGGACCAACTTCGGTCGCGGACTGACGCGTCCAGAATTGTTTATAGGTGACAGAACCGAGCGTACGTATTCCATCGTCTAAGTCTAACGAAACTCTTCTCCTCCCACTCGTCCGTCTTTAACGATTCCTCTAGCTGACGAGAATGCACCGAGCACTGAGAATAGCTGCGTATCGTTGAGATCAAACCCGAGATGATACCTCAATGGCGACCCCTCTGCTCGTAGTTAGGCCACATTAGTAATCTCCCCCAGGTGTTCTTGAATTCTATGCCCTCCGCGCGAACCACCGGTCGTTATTATAAATTCACGTCCGAGTTTCTGTCCGAGACGACGTATTAGCTGGATCATTATTGAAAAGGGTTCAGATGATTTCGAAGATTACGTGATAATATTGATGAAATCGTTGGAGTAGGTTCATGCAAGCACAGAACGTACAGAGTGATTTCCAAGAATTGTTGGATAATATATTTTTGTTAATGGAGATCAAAATCTATCCATCTCGTTTAACCTTTCATGACAATTACGAAATTTAGAAGTTCATTAGACTTTGGATTTTTACGAACATTTTTCACTCTGTAAAAATTTGTAAAATGCATACAGTACACAGAAACATGTATCCGAAACTTTGAATGAAACAAACCTTTACTTAGATCTCGCTATTTAAATTATCTTTGCAAAAATATGAATTTAAAAAATTCGCGATCTAATCATTATTATTCCAAAAATATACTGGGATAAAAATCCCCGAGGTTAATTAGAAAATCAGCGAGATCATGGTTATTACGAAAGCTGGCGAAGAAGTTTCAACCCCGAAACTCTTTTTCCACCCTCGTTTCCCCACTGAATCGCGTTTTTCACCAATCTACACGCCCGCCCGTCGCCTTGTTCGCAGCCACTATCGGCGTAACAACTGTTACGATTCGCAGGTCAGACGATCCACGGTCACGAACCGTTTAGCCGCGCACTCGTTAACGGTGGGCTAATTAATACGCGCCGCGAGTATCGAGCAAACGTTACCACGAAACGAAGAGAGAATGGCCGCGTTAACGTGGAATTTCTTCTACAAGCGTCAGAGACTTTCCAACCGGATGCGAATGTAACAGTTCGTCCATTTATTTATTAACAATTGCAATAAAAAAAACCTGCATATCATATTAAATGTACAATTGGAACATCGATTCTTTTCAATTTTGAAGCAAACGTGCTCCAAAAATCGCGTATGGGGAAACATGTTTCTTCATTGTACCGGTACAAATGCGTCTGACGTGTGTGCGTCATCTTATGTAACCATCAAGAAGAAATCGAGGTATTTCTACCTTTTGGAGTGATTATGCGGAGTGTGTGACTCGTCGTGTTGAGCGAGTAGGCGCGGAGAAATCGGTATCGGCGCGAGGACCTCGAGCCCTCTCGTCACGAGACGAATACGAAATCGACGAGTCGGTCTCCGGAGGGTCGAAGGGTCGTTTCCATCGCCTTACGGGTTCGCGCCAGGCCAAATTAACCATGAATGGCCAATTAACCTGGAGACTGTGCCAACTAACCGCTATGGCCGACGTTACCCGTGAACCGAATTGATCGGCGACCCGCTGCTCGGACAGTTAATCGCTGTCGATTGTGCTGCGAATGATGAAGAAACGTATGGTTCCGAAAATAGAGTAATCCGAACCTTTTAGCCGAAACTTTGGATTTGATTTGGTGGCTTTCCCCTGGTGAATAGGGTCAACGTGAACTTCAAGGAGAGAGAGAGAGTTTTGGTAAAAATTTAAGCAAAATTTTAATATCGTATTTTTATTTAAGAAACAAAAATTATTTATTGATAAGAACGAGAAATTGTTCAGCAAATGTAAATAACTTTGAGTATATAAAAACTACACCGTGAATGTTTGTGCATTCTTGAGAAATCGAAGGATACAGAATGTAATATGCAAAAATAGATAAACTGTTCAAAATAGAATATTTATTACAAATCTCTCTGATAGAGGCAACAAATTTCTATTTAAGTTCCATTTTGCTCATTTAAATTCATAAAAATACAAAAATACACAGATCGATAAAAAAAACCTGTAGGAATCTCTTCACTGATTACAAGAAACCTTGTCCTACAAAATTACAATAATTTCGAAAATACCGATGGACAGTGTGGAGGTAGGAATTGAAGTTCAGATGGAGAAGCACCAATACTGAGAAGTTTCACACGAAAGAAAGTTTTCAACGAGAATCAATAAAGTTTTCTAACAACAAGTAGAAATTACTCGGTCACTCTCCTAATCAATTAGGCAGCTAATCAAAGAATAAATCAAGAACAAACAATGTTCAAACAGAATAGAGGCAAGGATACCGAACCGCTTGCGATATTCGAGGAACATTTGCGCGCATCGCCCGGGAATCATCATCGGTGCAATCGCCGAAATACGAGATGGTATACCTGGGGGTTTGGAAAAAGAAGCAACCCCTAGTTCCCACACAGGCGAAACCCCGTTTTAAACCGTCTTCCCTCCCCCGGAGAAGAGGCACGGCTGGAGGGAGAAAGAAGGCTAGCGTACCACGCGATGGTACATTTTTAATTACTTACACCCACGCAGCTGCATCGCGCGATGACTATAAATCAAGCGAAGCGCCGCCCAGCAAAGTAATTACAGCTTGAATTTTAGATAATGTTGCCGCAAGCACGGTTCACCTTCGTCCACCCCCGTGCCCCCTCTCCTCTATATCACCCCTTCATCGCTCCTGAATATCCAACACTTTTCATCCCACCGGTTGCCTTTTTGTCTCGGACCGTTGTAAATAAGTCGTTGCCGCTTTCGGTCTTCCTTAATCGACGAGCTTCCTTCTATTTTTTTTTTTTTTTTGTTTCTTGATCGCGATAACTTTATATTGTCGATCTAACTTTCGCGATACGTCTCAAATTAAATATTTACTTTAATAGATCAAGACGACGAACCAAAGGAAAAGTCAATGGATGATTTCTGTAGAAATGAAATTAATTTAGAGATGAAAATATGTGGAGTAATAATATAAATTGTGGTAACATGTTGCGGATTTTTTTTATACATTTATGGAACATTTAAAGATAGAACGTAGATGAAAGTACAGTATTCGTTATAATATTTACTCTCTTAACTGAATATATAACGAAATAAATATCTTTTTGACTAGGTTCTATTTCTTAAATTTCCGCAGAATTTTTCACAAAAATGTAAGTTTGCGTAAAAACCCACACTCTGGTAATAAATTAAACGTGCAGGGAAACTATTCAACAGCGATAATAAATACTACATGTATTTCTCTCTTCCTAAAGAGACGAGTGCAAGGAGAATCAAGAGTGCAATACCAACCAATTTATCGTCATTCCATTTTTACCAGAATTATTCAAATGAACAGTCAATAAAAATCTACATTCTCGTGTAGTCGTAAAAGGAATATCATTCTAAATACAAGACATGTTACCTATCTCTCGAACGATTTTTTACAGTTGACGATTAAAACGACGAAGAAACTCTGAGAATCCGGGTCCGTGGTGCAGTTACACAAATACATGCTAATTACTCGGCTCGCTAATTTCTTCCCAACGTCACGTGTCCCCCTCGTAGCTCGCGAGGCTCGTCGTCGCGGAATAGTTTCGCGATTTGTCACGGCTGATGACACCGCTAAGTATAGAGCTCCGCGGTTTAACCGAAGACGAAGGGGGTGGCCCTTCTCGACCCTCGGCTCGACGTTAGAATTGTTTACATAATTATGCGCCAATTAAGAGAGCAGGCTGGAGGAGGCGCAAGCAGCCGAAGAACCGAAGAGGAGATCGGCAGAGCAAGGGCAGCAACCATTTCGATTCCGGCGCAATTAAGATTCGGTTGGGCGAGCCAAGAAAGAAAGAAAGAAAGAAGAGAGAGAAAAAATACACGCTAGGAAAGAGTGGAATTTAATTAGGAACTCGTGCTCTCTCGTGTTTCCAGGCAGCCATGAAGAAACAAGACAGAACCGCGTATACACGAGTAAATGTGGAAGTAAGGCAAAGAAATCGTCGGAAAGACAGAAACGAGAGCGAAACGCGGCTGGAGTGGCGAATCGAGGAAAAACACGGAGAACGAGACGAGATGAAGAAAAGAGAGAGAGAGAAGGGGGAGAGAGAGAGGAAGCACGACAATGAAAATTATCGAGGCGTACATCGACTCCGAAGAGAAAACGTCAGCGACCTGAGTATCGTCAGCGAAGACATAACAATCAGGAATATGATAACACGCGGAGGATGGATGGTTACCTTCGCCTCAGACCTTCGCGAGGATTCTGAGGAGCCGGGTGAAACGTTGACGGAGAGGGATGCTGAAGCAAGATGAAAGATGATGAGTGAAGGAACCGCGGCAAGGGTAGGAGGCGCTTAATTAGAGCCAGACTTCCGTAGGATGCTTGAGGCTTCCCTACGCTCTAAACTTCTATCTTCCCACAGTTTATCCCCGTAAAGTGGCTATCTTGAAATTACCCTCGAAATTATATCGAATTTCGGACCTGAGCCGCGGACCTCTCCGTTATGGCTCTTTTTTTCGTATCGTTGGCCGTATCGTTGTACGGATAAAATTCTCCAAGTTTTGAAACGCAAACGTTCTTCTTGAAAATTTTGGTTATCGCGTGTGGTAACTGGGTAGTTGAAATAATTTGTCTTCGTCGAAATTTAGAATTCTTATAACATTCATTGTGAAAATTCGACAACACTCGTTTCAAAGAGTAGAATTCGATAATTAGGAATTGAAGATCCTAATTATCGAATTCGAACTAGAGTACAGTGCATACACTGTTTTATACGAAAAACTCTAATTCGAACCAAATTCTAATCCGATTAGATGATTTCCTATCGATTGAATTCACTTATCTAAATACGAACTCTTGTTCGCATAAACGAAGAATTACCGTTGATAGGGAAAATCACATGAACTTTGGCAATTCGGTTATTCTTGAATTTGTCCTATATAAACGAAGTTGTGTTACAGCACGAGGCTCAGTTACTTGAAAATTCGTTAAAAAAAATTCAAATCAAGAAACACTCCGTTCCGAACAGATGGACGACGAGTTTACTTTACCGGACAGGATGGAGTCATTCTCACGAACGACAACGTATTTCGCGCGAGCAACAGCCGCGACGGCAAACCGATGTTTACTTTATCCTCACTAATCAAGGGACGTATTTACGTTTTATAATCCTTGGTCGGCTAAGAGGGTAAAATCTGAAAGCTTAGTGGAATCTCCTTTCGGTCGGATGGGTAATCCTGGCTTCGACCCTCGACTCCTCCTCCCCTGGCAGCCCTTCGTCTTCCACGATCGGTCGCCGAGGAAGAACGTCGTCTTCATGAACGTCTTACGTATAACGCCCGAGAAGAGAGTCTCCGCGGCTGCGTCGCTGACTTAATGGCTTATTTTATCCGGTAATATCGCTGCCATCGACTTCTACCGTGCCAACCGGTAAATTATTACCGCGATCGAGATTCCGCGTGACCGCTCAACGAATCATTGAACGCAAGCTTCTTTTATTGGAGACTGTTAAATTTGGATTTATTGATTTCGCGGGTACGTGGTTTTCCCCGTGAAAACTCTTTCGGTCGCGTGATTGTAATTTCTAGTTGAGATATGGTAAAATATTACAAATAATATATCAACACATCGATGGGTGACGTTGTTTTACGAACAACGGAATACGTAGTCGCAGAAGTTTTGTTTTACAGGAAAATATTTCGTAGTCTTCTAGAAGACTATGAAAATTTAAGATTTTTAATTATTTAACTTTGATATTCTCGATTCAGTTTAATTCGAAGAATGTAGGATACAAGATTAAATTTTTCTAAACTATTATATGTTCTAAAATTTTATAAATTTCTATAGTCACCTATGTTCCAATGATACTACTTGATGGTTGGTTATGCCTTAAATATAATTTTACACTACCGGCTGAATGGCGTCAATCTAAATATATAAGACATAATTTGGTCACAACTGCTGTCAACGTATTAACACTTTACCGACCAGTAACCTATTAATCGGCTACTATTACATCCATACTTTACCGCTATCGGCCGGTAAAGTATGGATATCGTATAATAATATATTTATATTTTATATTTTAACACTTTACCGACCGGTAATATCGTATACAAATATATTATTATACGATATTAACACTTTACCGACCGGTAGCCTATTAATCATCTATTACTTACTGCTATCGGTCGGTAAAGTGTTAAAATTGAATAGAATAAAACGTACGCTAATAAATTTAAATATCACGTGTAGGAATTTAACAACAACTTTATAGTTATTTCAAATTGTTATTTAGAAACATTGACTGGGAACTTTTCGTTAAATTTCGAAGGAAATGAATGTAGTGTAAAATATCTGAAGAGCAAAGTTTTCTATTAATACTTTCAACCAAACATTTTTGTGTTTCGTACTTCTCTCTGAACATGCAATTTACTCCAGCACAGTTTGTTTCTTTTCTTTTTTTTTCTACGATAAACATAGAGATCGACTATCTCTTTAAACATAAACGAACACCGTCGGGGTAAAAGCAAGGGGGAAATTTTAGAGCAACGACATGCACAGCGAGGATCGAATAATTGATAAGTACAAACTACGTCGATGTCCATGTTAAAGGAAACACAGAGGGGACGAGCAACTGGTCTGGTCTTATCGATAATTCACTCAAACTGACCAGTCTAATACCGATCTACGAAATCGATTCAATTGTACCTCTTTCTTTCAATTTGTACGATGAATAAATTTATCGCGATTGCGTGCAAATTTTTCACTTTACGCGACGGAAACGCAATCTTTCTTACAACTTGAAATATTTACATTCAATTATACGTGCTTATCTAAGCCAATGTAAAAATACATTGCCGAATTATAAACAATGGAAAAGAAATACAAGTTCATAGTTAAAAACTATTTGTTTCGAATTCTCTTAAACGAAGAAATTCTCTCACGAATCTTTAACTAATCTTTTTTTTCAATTACTCTTCCTAATTACTGAACCATTAAATGAAAAGATATAATCTCGATATAAAATTGTCTCACTCATACTAAACATTACAGAATCTTGCACTTAAGAACTTCCTACAATATAAATTTATAAAAATCCGCGGATGATTAATCACTTTCTCTTAATATCAAATCCAACGTTAATTGTCAAATATAATTCAATGAAGGTAAGTTAGTTAACAAGGCAAACGTGAACTGTTTCGTGCACCGTAAAATTGTATTAGAAATTGACGTATCGCAGACTAGAGGAGATTATGATCCTAAACTCGACCAGAGTCGAGGGTTAATCGCGATCGATCGGTGTAAAATTTCTCCTCGATGCCGGAGGGGCATCGGGGCTGCGAAGTCGGTGAAATCGAGCTATTGAATCGACATCCGTCATGCGAACGTCAGCCTCTATACGTGTTCTTCTACTGGTAACTCTAGCCACTCGACGCTAATTCGCTGGCTGGCATGCGACCGCCACTCAAATGACACGACATCACACCAACCGTTCGACCATTTTCCTTTTTTTTTCTTTCTCTCTCTCTCTCTCTCTCTCTCTACTTTTGCCACACTTTTCAGTTCGCGTTCAGTGGCGCGTGCACGAAACGAAACTACCAAAGAAACAATCCGATGTGCATCTAAGCACCCCGTGAAATTATACTTTGAACATAGTACTATACTACCAATCGCGAGTTACCAGCAGAATTGTTTCGAACGACGGAAAATGTGACGATAATCGGGCAATTTTTACTTTGCTCGTACTATCAAAATCGAAGAGTTGATAGAAACCGGAAGAAACAAAACGATGATATATGTACATCTTCGTTGACTTTAAAATTGAAAGAATTAATCAATATTTCATACAACGAAGATTCTGTATCATTAATGCATCGAAAGTTGCGTGCGTATTCGAAAATAAACACACAGTTTAAATATTTAAATTTCTACGATAGATACCGGATTTTAAAAATAATAAGTAAGTGTTTCTTCAAAGAGTTTTGAACGGAAGCGTAGATAAATTATCAACAAAATAACGTAAATTTTGAAAAACGAAAATCGGGATACTATCGATACAATTAATAAAAATCTAATATGCTTACGAAAATTGAATACTTCATCCAACCAACGATTATTTTTACTTTTAAGAAATTTATTACATCTAAACGTTTCTCTCACAATACCAAAGAACAAATACGTCATACTTACATAATATCCTCCCTCGCCAAAAACATGACCACACGACAAAAGCAAAGGAAAATCGAGTTCTTTTATCACTCCTGCAGTCACTACGGTTCTCGTCGAAACGTCCAAGCACTTTAAGCAGTCTTATCGTTACCAAACAAAAAAAAAAAAGAAAACCGACAAACTTCGCGAGCCGTGAAACAGAACCTCCGAAAACTCGTTCGCGAGGTAAGAACGAAGGTAACTATCACGCGACTTCTCTCTGTCTCTCTCTCTTTCCTAGGTACTCGCTATCCTCGTTTCGATTCACGGAACTGACCAACCGACACGTACGTAAAAACACATAAAGCGTGCCAAGGCTTGGGGCGTACTGATCGGCCAAGTGTCCATTTGACATGCGGCGTGTTCTGGGCACAAGTGACGTCGACTTATGCCCGCGTTCTACAGGCCACGTGGCCTCTCGTGGTGCAACGCCAATAACGTGATAAAAGTGACAGCGGTATAGCTTCTTTCTATCATTGCACCAGCACCCTCTCTCTCTCTCTCTCTCTCTTGCACCTTGCTACGCGGTTCTAAACGCGTCTTACGATATGCTATCCGCTTATGGTCGTTGCGGGCACAGACCAGCTACCGGACTACGTGGCTTACGAGCACGTGGGAAAACGCGCGTGCGGAACGAGCGTCAGACGGCGGCAGCTTTTACGGGACTGCTTTCATAATAGATGCCGGACATATACGTCACCGTACATCAGTTCGCTGGGCGAAATAACACACATTTGTGGCTAATTTTGTGGACGATTGTCGCCGAGGGGTCGACCCTCGTCCTCCTCCCACCAATCACCCTCTCCGCTACTTCCTCTAAATTTTGCGTTTTCGAGGGTTTCTACGTACTTCGATATTGCGCTCTACGTTCGATCTTTTTATTCAGTTTCTTCGTAGTCGATAGAAAGTAGAGGGGCACACTCGCTGAGTGTAAAATTGAATCAACATTGGAACGTTATATACGTGGGATGTATATGTGCAAGAATTGGATGGAATTATCTTGCAATTTACTTCAATTCGCGAACTTTGGCTACGAATAGTATTTGTATATTATAATTAAAAATTTGAAATTTACGTATTAATTAAGTTTTCTCATTATTCATTGCATATATTGTCGTTCAAAAGTTCGAAGCATTCTGGCAATTTTGGATAAAATCATGACCAACCCTCCAACATATGAAATTATATTATTAAAGATATTTATATGGTATTTATTTATAAACTGTTTAAGTTACATTTATGATTAAGAGAGTTTACGTAGCTGTTTAAATTTAAATGAACTCTATGATTGCAAGAATTTGATATTATGACAAAGAAATAGAAAATCTGATAATAATATATTTCGCTGGAAAATGGAAAACATATATACAGATATTTTTTATAGTCAATGTGTGTGTTCGATAGAAAAAAATCTGATGATATAAATAGCAAGTGATTTGGAGTAATAATACAATCGACAAGGCTTTGATGCGAAAGAATTTGCTATTATTATATCATGCCCGATCAATGAAACACTAACACAAAGTGCACCAGTAAGAGATAACGAACACGTCATGCTAGTCAATGATAAAAAAGAATTCTACGGCGCTTGAGAAGGATGAGTCAGTAACAGCATTTAAATTAGATTATAACGGGAATATCTATAGCCAACGGCTTAATCTACTACGTAGACAAAAGGAAAGAATAGTATAAAACAATTTCGGTAGCTTACTTTTAATAGAATAATCCGGTTAAAAATATGTCTACGCCGTATATTTACAAAAACGTGATTGAAATCTAGCACTACATTCAGCAAAATATGTCTTCATCAATTTTTATACTAATCTAATGCGAACAGAAATAACAAAAAATAAAATTAATTTCTTTGTGAAAAGTTCTAATTATTTACGAACTATGTTCGAAATATATACGCCTGCACGATTGCATCCGAGAAACCCTCTTCATTAATTTTATAAATAACTATTTATAACTAAGAAATAAACAGAAATATAAAATACAAAAATTAATCTGTTTACAAACAGCTCGAATTACTCAACAACAATTTAGTTAAAAATATGAAAAGACACGATTGAAAATTGAAGTTTCTCTTAGTCAAGTTTTGCACGAAATGAAACAAGAACTTCCACGATAAGCCAAAATTAACCGCGAACGACTTTATGTACTCGTACGTTTGTAACGTGTATCAATAATTACAAAAGAAAAGCGCAAAATGCAGAAAAACAGCGCAACACACGATCGAGATTAAAGAAATTTAGACGATCGCCTAACGGAATAAATCGGCGATCGTCTAAATAAAGAAACGAAATCCGGTCACGGTTCTCGACGATCGTATGTCTATACGGTAAAGGCGAAAACCGCAGGTATGATAAATTAGAAGGCCGCGGGAAGCGTGACGCTTTTTAAAAGCCATGATTTTCTGATGAAAGCTCGCGTTTCAGGGTGCGCTCGCGAGGTTTATCGAAGAGGGGCGAGAAAGGGGACACAGGCTAGGCCGCCCGCTCCGTTTAGCTGCAACCTGGCAATTACCTGTAGGGCATAATTGTCATCCCTTACGTTTTCCAGGACGGTCTCCTCGTCCTCCCCCTACCCACCCTCCTTTCGTTGCTTGCTTGCTTGCTCCTTGCTCGGAGCAAACGCTGGCCCACCCTAAGCGGGGGCGTCGGGTCACGCGAGGCCGTGCCTGTCGCAGAAGTCCACGCGACGCGCACTGCCACGCAATGCCGAAACAACACCGACTTACCTTACCAGTATCAGATTTCTAATTACTAATTTACTCCCGCCGCCCATCCCCGCGACCCTTCCAGCCGAGACCAAAGCTTTCGAGCGAAGCTCGACGTCGCGCAAAACTGGCGAGAGTTACTCGCGATTTTTCGTGCTTCGAATGGAATTTATTAACTTCTTCGCCGACCTAGTAACGATACGGTAACGATGCGATTCCGTTTGATGAACCACAGCAAATCGCAAGAATAAGTTTAACGACGAGTGTTTGACACGCATGACACGCTCGTTGAAATGTCTTGGAACAAGTACAATATTTGTTTGGAAATTGAAAGATTCGAGCGATGAAGTTATAGTGTAACAAAGAAGTCAGAAAGTGTTAATTTGCTTTGAAATTAGAAAAATTAGGTGATATTTTATATAAAAAAAGTTCTAAAGTATTAATATTCTCAGGATCTCAGATTTGTAATTATTTATGTATTATTTTTAATGCTGAACATTGAAAATAAGAAATTTATCTAAGACATTTCAGCGAGAGTGTTAATCCATTCGAAGTCTAAAGTTCACAAAATGATAATCAAGAGTTGACGTGTTTTATAAACTATTCGTTTCTCTTTTATTCTCTTTCATTTTAATTTCAGATTAATTTCAATTTCCATGTATCTCCTTTTCTAATACTTTATATACCACTGTACCATACTATTTCATACCTTTTCTAGCTTTGTTGTACATAAAAGTATCTAACATCTAATTTATATCTTTCTGAACGCAGCTAAAGAATTTCTTTAACTAAATATTATAATTATGTATTTCATATATTTCTATATATTATACGCATATTGCAAATCTTTGAGACTTCAATACCCACGGTTAATAAATGTCAATTTCATATTCTGAATACAACTTCCATTTACTCCTGTCTTAAATATGTCAATAAGAAATATCTAAATATTAGACTGGCATATATTACCTCGTCAACCTCGAATATATTAGAAATAAACAAATTTAGTATACTTTCATGACTTACCAGCCAGGAAGAAAGGGTAGGCTCGAACGATTAATAGGTTAAATACTGCGCTACAAAGACGTTGTGGTATTTACCTGGAAACAGAAAATCGTTTCATGATAGGTTAGCCACAGTCGTAGTAACAAGCAAGGTTGATTTTTAAGGATACGTATGTATATCTGCCGAGGGATAGGATGGATGTGTTGGAAGAAGGGTTAAGGAGGGGGGGGCAAGGGGGTAAAGAAAGTACATTGAGTGAGGTGATGCGAAGCAGGAAGGAACGAAGGCGGGCATAATTGCGAAAATTAATTATTGCCATGCACGAATGTCATGTGTCTCCCTGTTATTAGCCGACGGGCATAATTTAAAGGGAAGCGACTTGTTAACAATATCGTGCTTGTCCCGAAATCCGTGGATAGAAATACGAGCAGCAATTGCTACCGATTTCTAAGTTTTAACAATGTAACGAATATGTAATGCTATTGGCTACTTCGAATCCACGTGTAGAGAGTATTTTTCTCATATATTGTAAAAAAAAATCTATCAGAATTAAGTTCTTATAATACTTCTTTAATTAAATTGTTTTCTACAATTTTTCACAAAAGCATTCGAACATTTGTATCACGTATATTGTATAAAACATTTTTAAAGTTTCATTAACAATGCAATGAGACGCGTACTAATTACATTCATCAAGATTAAAACAAATCTAAAAATATCTATAGAATCGTTTATAGTTATGCGTTTCGTAATCCACCGTATTTATAAATGAAACTACAGCTAATGACGTGATGTATAATCAAGAGCTCCACTAAGAAGGTTTAGTACTACAATCTATTTTCCAAAAAGAAGTTATCAGATACAATCCAATACAATAAGTAATAAAACAAGAGCAAAAGTATGTCGAAAAATATCTTACGAAATTTCTATTCAGAAGATTCCACTCCTGCAAGAAGAACACACGCGCGGATTAACGTTTATTCGCGAAACGAAAAGCTAGAATGAATAAAATTTCAAGGCACGTTGAAATTGCGTTGTAACTTGACGAGACACATTCTGTTCCGGCATGCGAAATCACAACATCGACCGATCCCTACGAGGCACTGGCGAAGACTGTATTCTTGGAATTAGAGACAACAGCCATATACCTGCTTATAATTTTCAACAGCGCTTCCTATAAGCCTTGAAAATGCGCGCAAGAGATTCTTAACTAAACATACCAATGTATACAAATTCGTAAACACGTTTTGTAAAATCTATTACGTTTCGATCTCGCAATCTGAGCTCAAATTGAAATAACTCGCGATGCGATGTACGTGGCTCGTGTAACGTGTTGAACGAAATAAAATTCTAAACGAAAAAAGCTCGCGAGATATCTCGTTCGAAGCCCATTATATATCTTAACCCATTGACTGCCAGGCAAATTTAGAGCGTCTTGCCCTGGGAGCCAAAATTTTACTTTCAAGAAAACATGAAATTTTTCAAAATATAATAATACTAAGTTACAGATTTAGTATTGAAATGGCATTTACAGTAATTTTTATTGAAAAAAAGAAACACTACGAGATAACTCGTAGCTGGCGCCATTGAATAAGATTCCTGTGCTGCCCGCCGCTTACGAGATATCACGTAGTGTTTTTTTTTCAATAAAAATTGTAATAAACAAAGACATTTTCTTTTATACCAATTGTAATCAA
Source organism: Tetragonula carbonaria (assembly GCA_032399595.1). Classification (NCBI taxonomy): domain Eukaryota; kingdom Metazoa; phylum Arthropoda; class Insecta; order Hymenoptera; family Apidae; genus Tetragonula; species Tetragonula carbonaria. The sequence continues at coordinate 12,822,055 of JAUCRC010000003.1, forward strand.
TCCAAACTTGTAGCGCAAACTACGAGATATCCCGTAGTCGGCAGTTTTGGTACATACGCTTACTACGAGATATCTCGTAGTTGGAGGTCAATAGGTTAAACGTACCTTATCCAGCATATCACGAACAATACTATATAGTAAGATATTTCATCGGTAGATGTACAAGATTTAACAACCGTGCGCATCTAACAAAACCAACCAAAAACCGCCCACCATCAAACGGACCATCTTCTAATTCCATCCTCAATCCTAATCTCATAACGCGATGCGGTAGCGGTGGCGGTGGCGGTCGCGCGATACACGCATAATCGTCTGATGCGTCAACCTCTTTGAAACGGCATTCCGCTCGCAAGCGCGTGTTACAACATTTACTTACTGCCGTTTAACCACTTATCACGTCGGATCTCGGTGCTTCTGCAACACGCCTAAAGGCAGATTTCCGCGGAGCTTTGGAGGGGACGGGGACACGACGACGGGGGCGAAATCGAGCGATTGCACGCCAACGCGCGCGGGTGCAACAGGAATCAGCTGAAAGCGAGGGGGAGGGGGGTGAAACGTGAGGTATGAAGCGAGAGGGTCGCGAACTAGTATATACCGGACGTATATCCATTACGCGAAACGCGTGGAAGCGTTTAACGCAGAGGCGTGCGAGTATCAGGCTGAAGCGAGTATCGGCGTCCTTTATCAAACGCGGCGCGTTGCACGGCTCGCATGCTTCAAGGACATATCTGACGGGTATCAAGTCGACTACTACTTGATCCGACTAACCGTTTACGCCCGGCGCCTCCTCTCGCCGCTCGTTTCAGCCCTCCCGAGGCGAGCTTCCCTTTGCACCAGTCGAATCAGATATTTACCGATTCCAATTGCTTTCGTGATTGCGTCTAAGTGGCTTGGATAGACGTATTTCGCCGGGCACGCCGGTAATCGGTATCGCTGGTGATGGCCACCTCGCGAACTATTCGCTCTGGGATTTTCGTGGGATCGATGATCCTCCGGCGAGATTCGAGAAAGATTTTCGGCAAATATAGGTGGTTTTCGAAGAGGACAATCGGTAACTTTCCAACTGAAACGAGGACCATCATTTGATCAAATGATCGCTGATATTTGAAATTAATAACATTCTTTTGCACTTGTGTCTTCCGAAAGAATGAAATTAAAAGGAAATTATAATAAGATTTTTATTATACAAATCTTTTTATTTTTTTTTTTTTAACAAAATAGCTAAGATTAGTCAGGATGAGTCACTTTGCAAGTATGCATAAGTAGCACGATGTAGAGTACGTAGAGACATTCGATAATTGTCGAGTAATTGCGTAAACAATTTACGCCTATTCGATATCGCTGAATAATTGATACCATGATTGCGTATGAACTAATCTGAACTACGATCAAAGAACAATGCACATGAGAGGTCTATATCCCTTTAACTTCGAGAACGACCTTTTGTTTCTCTTGTTGAAGAAAGCAATCGATATGAAAAGGCTGCATTCAGATTGTGCCTGTTTTAATGCTGCAGTGTGAGTCTCTCAAAGTATCAAGTAACATTGATCACACGAGGAGTATACGTATATATAATGTATCCACTTTTTTTCAGTAGCCAGTAATATTAATCGGCAGTGAAAGAATTAAGTGACAAACTCGTGAGTCACAATTCTCCCATTGAGATCATATTCGAACGATAAGGACTTCGAGTCAATGGAAAGCAAATTACTTTCACTCGAGATCTCATGATTACTTTCACCCGAGATTTTCAAGATTACTCAAGATTACTTCACTTAATGTCTCTCGACTCTGTTGCGCGCACGATCAATGTCGCTGAAAATGATCGCAGCCACCACGAAACACGCTGCACGGCCGGAAACTGCAACTCGAGAGGACAGCCACGGACAATGAAATATGCATTTCGTATTAAAACTTCCGGTCTGGTGTACGCTCGAACGAAATCCGTGAAGGATTGATCGTTAGAGACCAGAAGGTTCGCGAGGCATCGTAAATTATGATAGATACGCGGACGAGCCAGAGAGAAGAAGGCATAGAGAGAAGGAGAGAGAGAGAAAGGATTGCAGGTTAGGTGAATACGCCAAGGGGCCTTTCTACTTGCCTCTGATGTGGTCTGTGGCCCGAGCTTAATAACCGTTGGCCCTCGGCCTCCTCAAACAAACGTTTCTAACCGTTTCCGCGCCTCTTTGCCCTCAGCGTTGAGAATCCTCGACGATGACACGGATAAGAAAGAAAAAAGGCACTTCACGCCCCTTGCGCAATAGCTACGTATTGTATTAATTGTCGTATTAAAGAATTCAGGTCTTGCGTATGATTATTGAAAGATACCTGAAATTTTGTCTTACCGATTTAAATAGTATATTCTCAAAATGGAAAAGAATAAGATTTTATCTACTATGATAAAAGCATATCGAACGCAAACCATTCTTGTTCAGAGATGTCTGTAATATCGATCACGAACAAATATATAATTAATAAAGATCACTACTTTATAAAATGAAACCCAATAGAGAGTACAAAAATTCTCCAAATCCCATCTCTTTAATTACATCACGTTCCATTTTCACATACTTGTGCACGGTTTCAAAAAGCAACAAATTTTCGAAGTAACTGTACTCTGTGACAAATTTCACAACAATTCAGCGATACCCGACGAAGAAAAACCAGACATCCAACGAAACGGTGCGCACTAATCAACCGCTCTAGCTTGATGGACGAATTTCACGCTAGCAACCGAAAACGTGTTTGTCTAGAGGAAGAAATTTATCTCAATGTGGATATATCAAACACTGGACCTTCGAACGAATCGAATAAACGTGATCAAAAAAAGAGAAAGAGAGAGAAAGCAACACAGTCGATCAAAAAAAGAAACAGAGAGAAAAGAAACGAGACTGATACGTGTCGAGAAGTGCTCGGGTATATATATTAAAAACGCGAGCAAAAGTCACGAGAAACGAGCCATCGGATTATATCGTTGCCCCGAGCCGAGTCGTGTGTAGAAGGCAATGCAAGAAGAGCGACGAGAAGGGGAGGGCGGCGAGTGGCTCATCGACTGGTACAGGCTAGTACCGATATTACCCTGCACCCCCAGACCAACCGGCGAGCAAGAGAAAGGGAGAGTACCAGGTGAAGAGAAAGAGAGAGAGATAGAGAGACAAAGAAAGAGAGAGAGAGTGAGTGAGTGAGGGACCAGGCAAAGAGGAACATGTAAGCTCGCGTAGATATCCACTTCCCTTCCGCGATCAATTAATTCCGGACACTAATGCTTTTCTAAAGACACACACCCAGGCCAGGGCTCACCACTCTGCTGGGCCGATAACCAACTATTCCTAGAGCCGTCCGTCCGAACCGTCGAACTGCACGTCACGCGATTCCATCGTGGCTCCGTTGCATTTCCCTCTGGACGACGGAGGGGGGGGGCTGCTACGCGATGACGTGGTTACCCTCGATCAAAAATTTCGAGATATCTCTGTAATGATCGCCATGACCGCGATTTATCGCGATGCATTCTTATCGTTAGAATTAATATTTTTCGCCGTTTGCTTCATGCTTTTATACTAAAACTCCAGATATGATTGTTGCGCGTTTGTTATAATAGCAGCGGGTTTGATGCAAGAATAGTGTATACTTGTATAACTCGTAGTTAGACATTTTCAGTGGAAAGAATCAAAGTTGGAACATCAGTTCCAATGTCACTATGCTGATCAAATTGTGAGAGTTTTAATTTTAATTAGGAGTGAGAATTTAATCGTAAATAATATTCCAAACATGTTCCAAAACCGCGAATGTTCGTAAAAACGTGAAACTACATAAGACTATTCTTTTTTTCTCTTAACAGTTTAGTAATCATAATCTGTAACCACGAATCGGACACGATATCACGAAACGATGAATTTGTAAAAAGGAGTATATTGGGTACAAGCAGTATTAAAAATATGCCAAGCAAGTATTAAAAATCCCACCCAATAAATCAAATGTGCCAATCAATCCCTCCTAAAGAATATCAACCTGTTCCAATTCTGTTAGACAGTACATTCAACTGTAAAAACCTAAGCTCGAGAGCGAACGATATTTCTAGCTGGCGTCGACTAGATTCGCAACTCCGGCGCATTCCCAAGGTACAATAAATCATCGTCTCGTCCCGCTCTCGCGTTCTCCGTCTCTATTTTCGGAAAATCGACGACGCCTCTCCCCCTCTAATAGGCACGTATCTGCGCCGTTACTCCACTTCTACGAAGCCGATTCACTCTCTCTTCTTCTATTTCCCTCCCTCTCTCTCTCTCTCTCTTTCTATCCCTATCTGGGAGAAAGGGGAAGGGAGGGGGGCATTCTAATTGTGAGAGACAGTCCCGGGAAAATACTCGACGGAAGTTTCCACGAGCCTCGCCTCGCCGACATATCGCCGGTATTTCAATGTGCCACCAACACCATCGTCCCTGCCAGCGACGTAGCAACTCTTACCTTTAGGGTAACACCTACGCCGTTTCCGTTCCGTACCCACCCACCCTGGCGGAATTAATTCCGAAAGCAAAATTAAGTACTTACGAGAGATGGTAAATACAGTTGCCGAAGGTTTCTCTCGAGACACGGCGGTAAACTGGAGAAAGGTTGGCCGCGTTCCGCTTCGTAAAGATGGTGGAGCAGATGCGCGAATTTTCGAACGAACGCGTCCCGACGCGTAGGCGAGGACGGAAACTCCAGTTTCGTTTCGCGTGATCGGTATGTTTGTCGATCTTCCCGCGAGAAACTGGGCGAATCGATTTCTCGATTCTCCGGAAGAGAAGGAACACACACCTGCGCTACACTATGTTCCTACAATGTGATAAGTTAGCCAGGTAACAATCAAACAATTTTCCTGCTATAGCAAAGAGAAAACACTTCGCTGTGACTACTCGGACGGACATTACCACCTCTGTACTTCTTCCGTGGAATAAAACTTTCATACTGAGTTCCGCGAGAAAGAGCGTGAATCATAGAGTGTATTTCTGCGAAAATATCGAAAAATTCTCTGATTTCTACGGTTTATCGAATTACTGAATAATTTTTTAATTATTATCATAATTATTACTTACTCGTTGCTCAAAAAAGTATTGGAATACTTACAGGCACACTTTAAGAATCTGTTGTATTTATTGCACAAAACATCTTGACATTTTATTAGTACATACTCTAATGAGACACGATTGTTATGATTGTAAAATTTTCAATTTACCATTGAATATATGTTCACGACAAATACCCTGTAACTCCCAAGTACATTTTCAAATTGATTTGACGTAATTATAATACTCGTGTTTCATTACAGCGACAATGAAATTCGGAAATGTTTTATGTAATATACTCACGACGTATATACATAGAAGTTCTTCTGTTGTCTGAATGTTTGAATATTTTTGTGACTGCGAGAACGAATTGTTCTAAATATTTCGTGACGTGAAAATAACGAGATCAGAGTATCTTTGTAAACCGATTGACAATTTCGCAGATTGAACGACATGTTTAGTGACAAGCTTATCGACGAATTCTTTGATAACGGTGCACGGCTGACGACTGAGCTTTTGAGAAGTTCTCGAAAGTGACGTTGATCCCTCCTTCCGTTACCCGTTGCGACTGTCGCTCACAATTAGCCGTCCCGAAGGATCTGCCAGCCAGGAAGAACAGAACAGAAGGAGTACCGGGAAAATAGAGGAGAACAAAATGAAGGGCGTGGGACCGGGTGGACGAGGGTGCAGGGAACGAAGTGACTGCTACTTGACGGCGCATCTTACATGACAGTCTTTGTACTAACTATCAGGTAACTCCTTCCTGTCAACCCCTTCGCATCTTCTATTTTCTCCCTTTCCCAGCTGCGAGAAACTCTTCTCCTCGCCCTCGCTATTCAACGCCGCGGATAGTTAAGAACGGAAGAAAGAAAGAGAAAGCGGAACGAGAGAGGTAAGAACGAATTAGACGAAGTGTTGATTGGATGTGATGGAATTGTTATAATTGTTGAAAGAAAAGTATCAATGGAACGATGTAGTTTATGTCGATATTATCATTGTAAACAGCGATGTAATTGGTAAGATGTACGAAATAATTAAAAATATAATATAATTGTATTAATTCTTCATTAAGTATCATAGTCATCGTTGAACATTAGGAATCACAGTAATTTGCTTAATTCAGGAATTACAGGTTTGATGTAATTTCATTCTTTAATGTTTATCAGAGAGAATATAAAATACTAAATAAAATGAACAGTAATTAGTACAATCAGTTGTTGTTCAATCTTCATTTAATATCCATATTATCTGAGAGTAGAATACCTACGCCTGATCATATACTGACTAATTCTACTTAACGACAAATTGCGCCAAACAATAGACAGTGGCCAAACAAATATTATTCCAAGTAATGTCTCCAAGAGCTAAATATCACTTCAATTGCACTTCGTACTTCACAATACTTGCATAATATTCAATACTGAGATTTATTTCTTGCGTTGCTATTTATAATTGCAAGCACGATATTGAGACGTCTATCTACCAGTCACACTACTGACAAAGTCACACGTGGAAAATAAAGTTATACCGCACCGTCACTTACTTACTGCCTCTGGTACTAGAAACCGATTTCCATTCAACTACCACCGCTATTTTCTACCGCCTATAAATTGGAAATGCACATTTAAAAACGTCTATTGTTTCCGTATCCAGGAAAGAGCTCCGCATCGATCAATGAAATTGCTCCATTTGTTCTACAACGTTTCTGGCGTTATTCAAGAACGCGGACAGAAAACCACAGTTATCGTTCGACGCCGTTGTTCAAACTACGCTCCACAGGTATTTCGCATCTGACACACACGCGTCGCGACAACGAACAACCGGCCGACCCTCCACCGCGTTAATTTTACACCAACACACACTTTTCGACGCGTTCGTCGGCCCACCTACACGTAGCCACCGTCTGAGGAAAGCATGAATGCCCAAACGAAGGTGGTACGCCGTAGGCAGGGACAGCTCATTAATATTTAGACGTATTTTGAGCGGCGAGCCACCACCATCACCACCATCAGCCTCGCTAACTCCGGCCCCGTCGTCGTCGTCGTCGTCGTCGTCGTCTTTATACATAATTATACGCGCGAGATTGGCGAGTGTCGCTGCCTAAAGATTCCCCGCTATACCCAGCCGAGGAAAATTTTCAACCGGATACGATTCACTCGACTCGTTGCGCGACCAAGAATTTCTTTTTATCGTTTTCACGTTAAATTTGCTTGACAGATTCTTACACAGCAAGTTTGGTTGCAATGATGAATTCTGGCAAGAGATGAAGCAATAGAAAATTTTCAAGCCTATCTTTATATAGGAAACACGAAGCTGCATTTTATAAAATTTTTATCTATATTTATCTGTTTTTTTTAACTACGTCCAGAAAAGTATGAATCCGCTTAGAAATCCACAATATAGAAACATTTGTTTGTATAATTCACTGCTATTTAATATAATTTTTGGAATTGAAGATCTTATCTTCTGCGACACTCTTCCTTTACTACACGTATAGGCTTCAAATTTTTAATATTGAAAATTTCGATTGACGAAGTGAGGTTGTTTAAAAGATCGAAAATTCTAATCCGACGGAGGGGGAGGGGAGGAGGGGTGTGATTGAAGTTGTTCTCTCTTCAGATGATCGTCTCAATGTCTGCAGCCTCACAAAACGTCTAGACTGCTCGAAAGAGTGTACAAGGAAGTGATTCGAGAAGTTCTGATAATAGACGAAAATAGTTCGGCCATCGTCCTTTGTGCCGATCCTCGCGTAATTTCCACTGATCAAGTCTTATTCATTTGGCTGCTGTTAATTAATCCTTTCTCGACATTGGTCAACACGAGAAGATTTTGATTGGGGAGAAAACGAGTGAAACGGGCTCTTGACGTCGTGTCCCCTGAGCAGGAAGTTTATTTAAACTCGAGGATGCGAACGAGAGAAAAATTGAATTCTAGTGAACCTCCAACGTTCTAAATCTCTTTTAGTAGTCGTATGAAACTAAAAGCGCGGCGGCGGAATCGCCGCTTAAATCACCGGGCGTTTTAAATCTCCATTTGAAACTTCGTGCCCGTTACCGATCTAAAGACACTCTACCGATGGTTGCCAATATTCGAAGGCTGCGTTCACCGATTTCAATCAAACGGCAACAATTTAGCCAGTGATAAAGAGATTTTGGCTCTCGAAAGACACGTCTCGCAACTGCTATATACCGTCGTTCATTCAAATTCATTACCCGCGGCCAGAGACGCTCGTTTGGCTCTCGTCTTGGTAGTTAAAATCCTCGAAATCGGTATCTCCTTTCATTAAGTGGCAACGTTATCGAGCTCACAACGGCACGAGTTGAAACCAAACGAGTCGAAAAAGGTGTTCAAGTCGAAGAGAAACAACGAGGCAGAGCGAACGAGCCGCGGGTCTCCTCTCCTGCTAATCGATTGCCACGAGTTTTAAACTTTACACCGACGTCCCCTTTTGCGCCCTCCAGCTGGTTCTTCCATCGAGTTCGCAAAGCCGGCGGCGGCGGCGGCACCGCGAAACGAAGGAGAAACGAACGAGAAACGAAGGAGAAACGAAGCACGACCGGCAAGAAGGCCGACAACTGCGAGACCCAGGCCAGAGGAGAGACGAAGAGAAAGACGCAGAGCGCGGAGGGGCGAAGTCTGTAAATTTTCTTACATTTTATGAGCCATCAGAATTTCATAACCTCGAGCCAGTCCGCGTGGTACTTTGCACGGGAAAAGTTTCCGCTGGCTCTGGTTCTGCTCGCCCGCTCCGCTCCGTTCTTCCTGCTTTTTCGCCCTCCCAGTGCCCTGATCTTCGTCGCCGGTGTTCACAGACGAACAGAATAGATTTGGAAACAACCAACGGCGGCGAAGGATTGCAGTAAGGCCGATGCAGCTTATGCGTAAAGAGAATCGTGGTAATATTATGGTTCCTCGAGAATGATTCCGGACTCGGCGGAACTATCGTTAAAAAAGAAAGTAGGAAGAATTCTTATGCGCGTTGCATCGATTGTCAAAATCCCGATACAGTCGGCTTATAGTTACTGAAGTGTCCAGCTCCAAAAAAAATCCAACATATAGACTCTCGCGTATAGGCTATTGTCTTTGAAATCGTGATACAATCGCTCAGAAAGTGAATCGAAAATGAAAAATAAGTCGGGAGGGAAGAACGACATTTTTTTCATTTAAGGTCAAATATGAAAATTTGTCGAATAAGATATACGTGTGCCAAGTCTAATTAAACGAGGCTTTAAACTGATTTTCCAATTCGAAGTTAGCTAGACTCAAATATTCAAGTACCGAGTATCAAGCACAAAAGCATTAAACAAAGAATGTTATTCTTGCATGTAGAATTATCCTTCGTATCACTACACTATATCATTACGTCGAAAGTGCCCTATATGTTTTAAAACGCATGACTGAAAAATAAAAGCTGCTCTTGTACGACATAGTACGAATCGTAAAATATTATCCATTGGAAGCCACGATTTTCTACAATATTCGTTGGTTGCAACGATTAAACGTTCGTTGGCAATCGCATTACAGCACGCGGCTAATGGGTTTGTATTAATTGCTGCGACATGAACGCGCGACAATGGTCACAATGCGAGAGACGATCAATGAGTGGCGAAGAGTACATTAACGTCGGCTCTGTACGCTCTCATTCACAAAACCGCGACGCGCTATCACTTTCTCCTTCGATTCATTGATTTGATTCGCATGCTTCGCTTCTCCTTTTCTCTCTCTCTCTCTCTCTCTCTCTCTCTCTCTCTGCTTCACTTTCTGTATCAGGCATTCTACCATTCGTCATTGCCCGCGGCCTTCCCCGTTTCGTTTATTATCGATGACGACTGGCTGTATCCGCTTTTTCGATCTCGGCCGGCGTTCGTGCACGCCGATAAACCAAGCGACAGATCCACACGCGCTCGAACGCGTGGAAATCCTCGACGACGTGGCTCGCGTGTTTCGCGGTCGTGCTTTCGCGTGACTGCGTGCTTAAACAGCTTGACGTGCTTGACGCGGCCATGTCGATCGCGAACTTGTTAACTCGTATTTGGCTGACAGCCTTTCTCATTTCCCGCTCGCCCGAACACTCGCTCTTCCCCTGCGCTATTTCGCTGGATAAATACTTTATTCGCAGGTCGAGTGATTTTCTTTCGCTGTGTCTTTGTTGAGAAAACGCACTGTCGTTTCGAATGTGTCTTTAAGCAATCGTGATCTTACTGAACCGGAGTACTTGGTATCGAGAAAGTTTGAAAATAATAATTGTCGCTTAAATCTCTTTTCGTAATCTCGATTTAGAAGATTCGAGGATGCTACATTCTTTTTTCAATAATTTTTATATTTATTGCAAAACGTGTCGAAAATAAACGATTCTTAATGTCTTAAAATTGGATTTGAAACAGTAGTATAACTTCAATTGTTTAAACTTAACTCAGAAACATCATATTACCTGTAGGATAATTGGCATTCAATTGGCGAAGAACACGAAAACCTAGATTGAATATTACAAATAATAAATTCAACATCACTAAATTTCTTTCGAAAATTTCGCCGAACAATTCTAAAACAATTTTTCTTCTCCGAGAGCTGCAGAGATGATTTTAGAAGGTCAGAGAGGAAATATCGCGTGGCGAAAGACGATTACCTGCTGACGGAGAAGCATTCTCTAACGAATCGACGGCAACTCTCGAAAGAATATTGTACGCTTCCGTCCTACATAGAAAAAGCTGCGCGGTTGAAGTTTCTGGAAGCGGGCGTGTATCGAGGTGAATCTGCGAGCATCCGCGTAATGGCCGGTGCGGCCACTCTCGCGTCTCTTTTTTTCCTCACAAAATTGCTTCACAGGATGGGTTTGCAAGTGGGCGGTTCTCAGCGCTGTGGAACCGCCGAGAATAGAATAAAGGTCGTCCTTGCCAGACGATGAAAGCACAGAGTGGCGAGTGGAAAAGCTCAGAGACGTGTCGGCCATGTTGTTAGCAAACTTTCGTCCTCCCTCTTAAATATAAATGATATAACACGGCGAGAGTCTCCTCCTCCCATGAGCTAGACTACCACACGCGTTATCTCATGGTGGATCGTGCCTGTGGTGTTTGTTGCGAGGCCATAAAAATGGAAAATATAAATGTCGGACTTGACAATTGAAAATTGCGCTGCCTCTTGTAAATTAGTTTTCAAAACGACAAACCGATTCCATTAAAAATAATTTTACAACATGTAATTCCTGCAATCGGAAATTAGATAGTTATTTCTGTCATTTTTTGAATTTCGCAGAAATTATCTCGATCGTCGGGCAATTAATTTATTTCCAGATAAACGTTCTCCCATTTTATGCGCGTACTCCACTTTCGCGAGAATTCCTAAGCGAGCGGACATTATCTCGTTTACGGTAATACACGATAGGTCCACCATAGGTTCGCGCGTACCCTCGAGGTCTTTATCACCCTTGATCGCGAAACAGTTTCGTCCAATCGGCACCAGCAACACGCGCCACGAAATAATTGCAGTCATTCCGAACCATTCGCTTTATTGGCCAAGATAATCTCATCGCCCTACTTTCACGTGCTATCCATTTTGTCTTTCTACGTGACGCGTATCTAACTTCGTGAAAACGTTTCCATCCATCCATCCAATAGATTCCACCGAAACCTAACTTCCAAAAAAAAAACCGACAATCCATCACAATATAATACCCTACAATATTTCCCTCTCTTCGCGCAACGAACAAAATCAAAATTACCTCGATATGCGACAACTTGTCGATCTAACGTTGAAATTCTTTTTCTTTCTAGAACCGCACTTTCTAGACCACGCAGAAATTTCTTCATATTTAAGGAAACGAGAGAGTAAGAAAGGAAGGTTCTGTTACGACGCGACGCACGTCAGGGCTCTGTCGGCACAGTGAAGCAGAAGCAGTAGAAGTGTCCGACCGTGTTCAGACAAACAGCACATTTCGGAGAAACGTAAACGAGCGAGAATTCGAAGCACACGCGTATACGTATGGTGGCAGTTGGCCGCGAGTCGGCCGGCGATATTTCACCAAGGCAAATCGAGTGAAATGGTTCAGAAAGGATCGAATCATCCGCGTTTCGGTCGAGCAATCCGAGCACACCCCACTGCTACAGTCTTTATCTTTTTCCATCCACGTCCCCTTTCCCGATTACTCCATTCCTATCTCGCGCACAGGTGTTTATCCGACCGTACACCCGACACTATTTTCCCCCTTTCTCCTTCGATTCCACATACGATCATCCCCAGATTTATTTCTCATCGGCAGGAAAGCAACTTTTGCTTCCATTCATAGGGACGCGGCGGGTCAACGATATCATCTACTACTTCAAATTCATACGCGTTCGTTTAGCGTTCCTTGTCACTTGAAAGGTGATTTTCGAAATACGAATCGTAATTTGTCTGTCAACAATGTACACACCCGTAACTACAAGGAGATTGTTACACAACGGGCTGAATCGCGGGGACCAAACGCAAGGTGGGAGGGGGAAATGAAAACAACGTTGCACCTACTTACTGTCGATCGCGTGATCGGTAGAATCACCGTGTTCCACTCTGGCTGCGAGTGTCTCTGTGGCGATGCGTGTGCGTGACGACGGACGTGCGGCCGGCGGTCGTTCAATCACGTCGGACGATCGGTCGCATCCAGGTGGGCGCAATCATTGGTGGGTCCACGACGACGGGTGCGGCGGGCAGCATCATTGCGTGCGTATCGTGGATGATGGGTTGGTAACGCGTACTCGCGCGGAAATTGTCGTGGAAATCCTCGGCCGTGGATATCCTCGCCGTCGGTCGTACGTAACGATCCCCGCTCATGCCGTGAGAATCTCTCGCGGGCACTTGTCTTGGGTAGCCGCCAGGAGCCGCGGGGGCTTCAGAGAGGAGGAGAGACCAGAGCTTACGTAGAAGGTGGAGGTGGAGGTGGAGTAGGAGGAAGAAGGTGGATAGTGGTGGTGCTGGTTGGAAGTGGCGGTGATTCCAACCTCGTGGAGAAAGAGGGATGAGGAGGAGAGTTACAGGAGGTAACGTTGCTGAGGGAGAGGGCGGAGGTATTCTGCCCCACCCGTACTCGCCTCTGATTGGACCACCCCCGCTTGCTTTCACCCCGGCCATCCCTCCCCTCCTACTATTCCTCCTGCTCCTCTTCATCCTCGTCGTCGTCCTCCACCTCCACCTCCACCTCCTTCTCCTCCTTCTGTGTTCTGCCTCTTGCACCTCTTCCTCTCCTCGTACTCCTCCTCACACTCCTCGTTCCTTCTCGTCGTCGTCGTCGTCATCCTCCTTCTTCTCCTTCTCCTCCTCTCGTCTCTCCTCTTACTGCCGCCGCGTCGTTGCTCCTCGTCATCCACCTCATCCGCCTTCTCCTGCTCCTCCTCCTCTTCCTCCTCTGCAGCCGCCACCTCAACCTCCTTCTCTTCTACCAAGCTCTACCTTCTAGCCGGTTCTCTTCTTCTTCTTCTGGTTCGCACCAGCTCGCTCTGTCCATCGGCGCGCGTAAGAACGCCCGCCTCTTTTTCGATGCACCGGAAAACAGGTGCGGAAGCTAGTGTGTGTCGTGGGGATTGCAGGATTTCTACTGGTTCTCCGGGAGAACCATCGCCAGTTTGGATCCCCGGCCTTTATATTTCCCAGGATCTGGCGTCAGCGTCGTGGAACATCCTACACGCCCGGCTCGCATTTTCAAAATTCTAAAACGAAAGAGCCCCCCGCCCCGTTCGCCGACCGACGCTGTACGCTCGATAGGCATTTCACCCGCTTCCGAATATCTCTCTCTCTCTCTCTCTCTCTCTCTCTCTCGCCGTTGCGTTTCGCCCGTGCGAAATCGCTACGCTTCGGCAAACTGCCGGCCAAATCCACCCTTCTTTCCCTTTCGAACTACGCTTCTTTTCTCTCGTTACGCTTCGCGATCGTTTGCTTTTATTGAAATCACTGAGGAACGAGTTCTAATCGAACGCAGTTAGTTTTTCAAACGTGCTCTTCCCATCGGAATCTCGCTAGAAAAAAGATTAGATCAAGTCTTGGCTCGACGTTCTGTTTTTTTTTTTTTTCTAAATTAGGAGATTTTCTACCAGAAGATGTGTTCTTTCCAAGTACCAGCATTGATCAGTATCAAGTTCGACGATTTAAGGTTGACAATTTCATGAAATTGCTGTCGTCATTCCGACGTCGGATAGCAACAGTAGCAAACTTGCGGCTGGACTTGCTCGTCTCGATCGGTTTCAACCGGACGTACCGCTTCTATCGTCGAATGGCCGTCGTACTCCGAGCGGAATAAACGATTCGCACGTTTCGACTATAAATTACGGCACATTTACGACGAACGCTCGGTGGGAAAGGCATCCGGGACAGGAGACGGACAGGGAGCGCGGCGAGGATGCCTTAAGGCGACGGCATTTCGATAATTGGAAACCAATGAGGCGGCAGTGGGAGGGTTTCCAAGCTAAAAATCAACCCTTCCGCCTTACCTTCGGGCCCTAATGAAGCGAACCTTCGCCGTTGCCAGCCGACGTGCATGCCTCCGCGTCGTATTAATTGCCTGCCCCCTCGACTTCTCGTCTCCTGGCGTCCTTCCGCCCCACCCCATTCAAACTACCCCATGTTCGCCTTCCCTCCCCTCCCCCTTCCCTCGACTCGCGTCCTACCGCGTTTTGCTTCCTCTTCTTACGTCCCGCCGTCTCGCAGTTGGCCGCGATAGCGCATTCTTCGACAAATTGGATCACGCTATCGTGCGAACGGCCGATAGCTTGCAGCAGCTAATACTCGCCGGGATAACGCACCGACGCGACGCTATGGCTATGGTTAACTCGAGATTATGATTCGAGCGAGAATGCGAAACGAACGAAGCTGACAATCGTCCAGAAAATGTGAATTTTCGATGATCGAGATATATTACTGAGAAATTAGAAAAATTTCGAGGCTACAGGGTGGTGTGCAAAGTGAGTGAATTTGGGCGAAATCATTTAGAATGTGAGTTTTGCTAATTTTGTAGAAAGAGAGAGAGACTGTGGATGATTAGGAGTAATAGAGTAGCATTCCTCTCAGGAAGAATTTTTATGATATTTGTTTAGAAAAATAAGAGGACAAGAAGAGTATAGACTACTTAAAAGAATACAACTCTGCAGATACGTATTCAATTGAACTACAGTAGTTAATTAATCCTCAAATACTATCATTGGGTAATAATTGACTGCAGTATTTCATGTATTGGATTGCTAATACTTTTGGCTATTTCACTTTCACTTTGTGCTTTACGTTTTCCAAGGTTCGCCAAGATTAATAACAAGACACAATGAAATAGAAGATTTTAAAATCAAGTCAATATACGCCAAAATTATCATATCCTCTGATTATGAAGATATGATAATTTTGAGAGATAAAAGGCGCGTTGTAATTAGTCGACAGGGAATGAGAGCGAAAGGGAATTTAATGAAATATGACGGTGGATTTCTCTATCGGGAAATATGCGCAAATGTAGGTTCCATCTGTGTTAAAAGTTCATCGTTGGAATCTGTGACTGAATCGATATCACGAGGTAAAAGTGAAACGTGTAGTTTGTACGATACGTGGAATGTTTATATTTCAATTCTATGGTTTCGATTAATTAACCGAACGAACCATCGGAATATAAATCGTAGAAACAAATTTGCAGAAGATACTTTTATGCGTGTCTGTCAGTGAAATCATATTTAACTCCGATCGTTTCTGCGGACAAAGGTAATTTGAAAATAATGAAAGAGAAATTACTACCATTGAGTCGTGACGTCGTGCTAAACACAGCCTGACGAAGAAAATGAAACAATTTATCAAACCATTCGCTACACTACAATCACTCTTCCAATCGTAATATCTTTATTTTCGAGTAACAACTACCTATGTTGAAAAATTTGTCCGCGAAATAAATTACATAGCTTACAGTGAGAATGTAGCTTATTGTAATATGAATGTCTTTCTCCAAACAGAAATTGACCATAAATTATTGTTAATCATATATAATGATGGAAAGTTTAAAATTGGTACTTGAACTTTTGTACCAGTCGCATATTTTATCTATCAATATTTTATACTCACAGATGCACATTGTTTACACATAATGCTCATAGAAATATTTAATTTTCGTAAAATATTACGTTACAATAAAAATGAATTGAAAATATATATATTTCGTCTTTTAATGTTAAATTATTCAATTATTACTAAACTATTGAAATGGTGTTATTCTGTAATATTATACAGAACTACAAACACCAGTCACCGATGACCACCGTCAACCTGTTGTAAATGTAATTTCACTTTATAAAATTGTCTCGAGTCATTTGTCTTTTATCCTATCCGTCACTCTACATTTCATAAGCTTCAATTTTCATAAGATCCTACGGTCGTCAAAAATATCGGACGACCTTAGCCGGTGTCTTTAAGGTTGAGCGAGGTTAGGGCCACTCTGAACGTAATTCCGTTAGGTAGGCCTCGAATCGATATAATCAACGGACACGCAGGGGGTGAGTTTTCACCCGCCGCCGGTTGCTTCACTACGATTCTTCCGCCTAAATTCAACCCCCCGCGCGCTCTGTAATCTTCGGGCGCTCTCCACGGGCGACCCTTACTTCTCAGAAGGGACCCGATTCGAAGCTATCCGACGGTTTGGACCGGTGTCATCGAAAGGGAACCTGCCTCCGAAATCAAATTGCCAAATGTTTTCCAAACTTGTGGACCAACGATTTTTCAATAATAGACCAAAAATTAATTGGTTTTCTTCGAAAATGTATTTAAACCTCTTATTATAGTTTGCATTCTGCTGCAGACTGGAAGTGTAAAATTTGAAAAATAATGAATAAAATTATATTGAATAATTGAAAAAATACCAGAATACAAACTGACATATATTACAAGATACACAAATATACAGTATAAATTTTAAAAATTGTAAATCACGACAATGATCTGTTACTGAGGATCAGAATCGCAGAAACTCTCTTTCATTCAGAGTAATAAATAAATTTCTTCACCCCGATATGAAACCAATTCTAGAAACACGATTTTATGGAGATAGCATCGCTTTGCTTCCACTCTCTTTACTTGTGAAAAAAGGAACAAACACTTACGTCTAAAATCTGTCAGGCCATCGACGTGTCAAACCGTGTTCCCTTCATTGATTCAATCTGACTCTTCCACGCTCGTACCAATCTGTTACACCAGATAAAAAACACAACGAGTAGCGTCACAGTCGCTTCAGAACTAGTTCACCGGTGACGATGAACACGAACGTGCACCGTCGGCGACATGGAACATCTTCCACCTTTCGAGGAAAGATCGAAATGGAAAAGAGCGAGACGCGACAAGTACACGGTACTTTCGATGACGAAGCCAAGACGTTCGGAATGAACATGGGCGCGAGATGTGGCACAACCCGAGACCTAGACACTACTGAACCAGCCCCATGGCAAACCTTGTTAACGGCAGTCGACAACCAAGTTTAAACTTCGGGTAACAATTCCCCTACCAGCTAACTCTCTCATTCTCTCTTCCCCTCTCTCTCTCACACTGTTTCTCTCCTCGCGTGCTCTCCCCCTCCCTCTGGGAACCATCTCTCTCTCCCCCTTTGTCTCTCCCATTTGCCGCGGCGGAAGGTGATGGAAGAATTCTTAAGAAGCTCGTATAATTAATCATCCCTCGATCGATTGCTTTCGAGCATCGTAGCGATACGAGGTAAAGTTAGCGGATTGGTGGGTGTTGCGAGAAATGGTTGTTTGAAAAATCGATTCGCGAGTGGTTTGGAAAATTCTGTGAGCAGTGCAATAGCGAATTTTTCGGTTGGAGAGATAGATTCGGTTGTATGGTTGACGAGAAGAAGCGTGGAAAGATGAAGTGGAAAGTCGTTGATATCGCGGGGATGACGTGATTAAAGATAGAATGTTTCAAGATGAAAGAAAGTGTTACTTGTCAAACACGTAGTGTACTCTATACTACTTCGAAATTAAGAATTAAGAATCTATATTACATTATAAATAAGAAACGTGTTATTAATTTCGGGCCTTGTTCCTTGAAAGCTATGCTGTGCTACTTAAGATTCAAGAATTCAGAATTAATTTTAATGCCTGTTTCTTAAAAGCTGTGCTATAATAGCTAATTTTTTATTCTTAATTATTAACCAAGACTTTGTATAATTTATTTATACTTTAACGAATGTATCAGTAATTTCAATGCTCTAGTTCTTTGAAAATTATTGTACATACTATTAGTAACATATGTACTAGTTGTCCTATGCTATTAGTAGCAAGGGACAAACACAAGGGGAAAATTAATGATATCTTTTTCAAATAATAATTCTTAAGTAACACAGGATCACACGGTAATTTAATATAAAATCATTTAAGTAGTAGAGCATTGCATTCGACAGACAAGTACCAAAGTCAATTCTTAATTCTTAAGTAATACAACATAGAAATAAGGATTAAAATTAATAGTATGTTTCTTAAATCATAGAAACGTATCTACTAATGAAACAAATATTGACAACAACGTAATCAATATCAACTGATAATTCCGTAAAACCAACCCCACTCCTCTATTATCGTTGAACAAAACGCGAAACCATCGTCCACTCCGAAAAGTATCCCTCATTCGATGAAACTTGCATTCACCGTCATCGTATCTCGGAAGACTAGCCATCCACCTCGAGCGTGCACCACGACAGTATTGTAGGAGAAGCAGAACCCGAAGGAAGTGGCGTATCGGAGCGGAACTGCAGCCTAAGTTTCGTTGGCTGAATCAACTTAAGGCTGGAGATTGGGAGGGGCAGGAAACTCGGTACGGGTACCAAAGAAGTCCCTCTTGTACTTGGCCTTGATCGGCCCTGTCTTTGGAAACCGGGACGAAACGCGCCAGCTGTCGTTAACCCCGAATCCTCGTGATCCTTCGTGACCGAAAACGGAGCACCAGATACCGAGCACCGGCGAGAGTAAGAAGGAGAGAAAGAGAGCGAGAGTGAACGTAGCAAACGGGGGCTTCCTACCCAAGTTCACCGCAACATTCCGGAGCAGCGCGTTGGTGCGAAACTTGGTAGCCGCGTAACAAGAAAGAAGTAACTATCGTTGAAGCGGACTAGTTTGTTCAATGGCACGAGCTGTGGCGGAGGTAACGGGGTGAACGGGGGTGCAGGAAAGGGGAGGTCAACATTGAGAAAGAGAGAGAGAGAGAGAGAGAGGAGCAGAGAAGGTGAGTGGAAGTTCTTCGCAAGAACAAGAACAAAGTTCCAGACCGGAGCACCCCTCGCTCTCCGCTGCTGTTCCTCTTCGCTAGCCCCCTACTCCCGCGTGGCCCCCCTCGTCGTCGCTTACGTATATGTACACTCCTGCAGATGCGCGCACTTGCCAGTGCGACCAGTTCACCTTGGAAACTTTGACGAAAATCAAATTCCAAGTGCACCCGGTCGCCCGCCCACGCGGAGGCCTACTCCGCGCCAACTTGCCATCGCGAGGCAACCAGTGCCAGCGAAAGGGAACGAGCGGACAACCGAAGCGATACTGGATCGCGACGGTATCCGAGACCGTGATCTCGATGATCATGGCGACGATTTTTCACGGAGATTGTCAGTTTAATGTCTGGGGACGAAAGTGAAACACAGGTAGTACGTGTAGGTTCATAAAATGAGTTTCAATATATATGATTGGTAATGGTAGTGGTTTGGTATTACGTTCTGTCTAGTGTAACGTAAACATAGTGCGTGGCTTTAATTGAAATTATGTAGTTCTATCTAGCGTGATGTTAATAAAATACATGGTATTCACGGTGACTTTAGAGATCCGATACTTTATCATATATTCAAATATGATTGCTTACTATGTGATATTTAAATCATTCATCTGATAGTTAAAATAGAAATCTATTGGAGAATAAAATGTAGACGTTCGACACACAGTACGCGTGGAAAACCTCAACGTGACAATTTTTTTAAACGTAGTCTTAAATCACATGTCTTGCCGATTGTAACGTATCAAGAATAAAACGAAATCTATTGTAATGTGAAACGAAGGAACTCGTCGGTGTCAATTTTCTTACGTGAAACATCTTAATGAAACAAATTTACACTCCAGCAATCAGAAAATAGCTTTCCGAACAGAAAAATTACGAAAATTGCCTACGATATACCAACAAACGGTCAGAAAGTACGAAAATATTTCTCTGCTTGGTAAAAATGGTACTTACTCGTTCATCTCGATCGAAGAACAGCCAACGCTTGCTTGGGGGATGATAGCACCATGAGGACGACTGGAGACTCGCGTGAAAAGCGAGAGAAAAACAGAGAAAGAAAGAGAGACAAAGCGCGCGTAGAAACGCGGTCACTGATAAGATCCCGCGATCTTCACCGATGAGAAAACGCGCGTCCACGATTGCGAAAAGAGAAGGCCGTAGACCCGTGATCGACGTTAGCCAGCCGTACGAGAGATCCCGTCCAAACGATGCGCGCCGCGACGTCGGCGAAGAGCGGCGATTTTCCACGAGCAACCCCGAGAGGTCGTGCACGGCGAGAGAACGGCGGCAGCGTGAGTAGGAGGACGCCGGAGAGGAAGAGGAGGTGGAGAACGAAGAGACGACGGAGGTGGAAGTGGAAGGAACCAGAGGAGGATTTCGAGCTGGTATTGGTGAGAAGAGAGGACCGCGCGCCGCGCCACGCCACGTCCCTACATCGTCAGAAGTTGCGCGCTTGTGTGTGCTTGTGAGGAGTTAGATTAGAGGAGAGGAGAGGAGAGACTGGAGAGAGAGACCCAGGAAACACAGAGACGACCGACCGACAGAGAGAGAGAGAAAGAGAGAGAACGGGAGGATGAGAGGAGGTTGGATGTGCGTTACCGTGAGCCAGTGGTAGTGAGAGTAAAACTTTTCTCGCTTGTGTTCGTACGTACGCATCGACTCGCCTCCGAGGAAGGGAGGCAGGGAGGCCACGGCTGGAAAGAGAGAGAAGAGAGAAGAGAAGAAGACGGGGGAGAGAGAGGCGGATAAAGGTGGAGGAATAGCAAGAGGAGGAGGAGGTGGAGGAGGAGAAAGATAGGGCGTAGTACGATTTTGCTGGTACGGAGACGAGCTTCCAAGCAAAACGCGTGGTCCACCTCCGAGTTATTTCCTTTTCCAGCCACCCTCGCCTCCTCCTCCAGGCCCGCCCCATCCCTTAGGCTGCCCGGACCGCGCAAATTATTACCCGTCGCAGGTGCATTTTTTCTGCTTCTTCGGAGCAAACGTCTCCGCTGCGGAGGAAGCCGCGTCGTTCCTTGTCCTACCCAGCTCGAGAATATCAACCGCGTGATGGAAAGTCCTGGAGAACTGGTAGCTATCGGCTTTCACTGTTTCCGCTCGGAGACAAACAGGAACCTCCCTCTCCCCTCAGAGCGGCCGTGAGTTTCGCCGGTTGCCAAACCGAAAGGTTTCTTATTACGATTTTTGCGAAGGAGACGACCAACAGGAGTGGAAACGGATGCACTTCATTTTGATAGTTTAAAAAGCAATGGAATATTTGCAAAGATACGAAAAGACGATCGAGAAACAACAAGTTTCTTTCGATGCTGGATACCTTTCTCAAACACTGACTCGGATTCACATCGAATATCGATGTCTAATTCCACACGTTACCCGTACCGTAATCCGAAATATGTTCTCCGAAAAATTTCATCAAACTATCTGCTCGTAGCCACAGAATTCATCCGTACCGGCGTGTCGAAACCTAGACAAGTGCAGAGTCGATCAACTATTATAGAAGCAGCCGAAGCCGAAGCAAGTATTCGGGATTCTTGGACTGAGCCCCGGCGGCGAAGAAAGAGAGGAAAAGCCTGGGCCGAAATCGTACGTGGCGAAACCGAAGATGCCTTATGATCGCGGACAGCAGCTCGTTCGTCGACGGTAGGCGGGCTACCGAACGTCGAGTTTAATGCAGATTAAGGAGCGCGGGGGCTGGAGGGTCCTTTGTAGAACGCGTTTCGTTCGGTATTAGCTGGAAGTAGCTCGTAGAACCGTGGTATTACCTGGAATTACGTCTCAATCTACCGTGGCCGTCGACTAAACTAATATTAAAACTTTTAACGTAGTTAGAGCGCGGCCCGTGGTTGCTTTACCGTCCGTGAAGCTTCTCTCTCTCTCTTCCTCTCTCTCTCTCTCCTCCTGCTCTTTGCAACTCTTCACCCTTCTCTCCTTTTAAACCTCTCTCTCTCTCTCTCTTCCTCTTATACGTGTATACACGCGTGTATACGTTTCCACGGATACCGATGTGTGTGTGTGTGCGTGTGTGTGTGTGTGTGTGTGTGTGTGTGTGTGTGTGTGTGTGTGTGTGTGCGCGCGTGTGTGTACGTGCGCACGGGTTGCATTGACCGTTACTGAACTTTGATGTGTTTCCTGCACAAAATTCAGCTCCGAAGTCATAAATTAGCTACGGAGACCGATGCGTCTCTCCCTTTGGCCACCACCCTCGAAGCTGCACCAATACACCAACGCCCGCCGCGTTGCTCGAGAGACCGTCAAAAGCAAGCAACCAGCACGTATCTACGAGACTCTGCCTCCCTCGAAATTGTCCGAGCAACCGGGAGAGAGAGCTCAGGCCGGACCACGGCAATCCAGCCGCCGATGCAGGATAAACTCATTTTTCAAACGGATCCTAGGAAGCGAACCAACGGAACCAACGAAAGCGTCCGTTCCTCCGTCCTTCCTTCCTCCTTCCTTCCTTCCTTCCATCCGTTCCCCTCTTCGACGACTGAATATTTATCGGCGACGATGAACGGATGGGATCAGGCCAGGCCAACGTGTAGTTTGCATACGGCCGTTAGAGAAGACCCTCGCCGCGCGAACCGCCGTGGCACATCGACCATCTCCAGGGCTGCAACGTGTTGCAGCGATGGACACCAGCCCGATGTCCCGGTTCGTCCGTTTAGAATTTCATATTTTACACGAGCGCGTCGCTTTGTGGTAGGACCACGCAAATTATTATCTTCGTGTTCGTGTACCTTCGTCTTTTGCTCCGATGCGTTGCGCGCAGCTACGTAATTGTATTCTGTTTCGGCCATTCGCTCCGTGATCGACTTTCTCGCAGAAAGGAATTTCATCTTTCAGAGACGGTGCTCGTCAAGCGCAGCAGAAACTTTGCGATTTGGTTCCCTAACGAATAACCTTGATTTACGAGAATTATCAATTCTACAATTCTATTTCGAAACATGTAGAATTTATTGGAATTTTTAATCCGTACCAAGTGATAAATTTATGATCTCAGTAACTGCGATGACATGTAAGAGAATTAAATGAACATTCCAGTTATTCACAATGATGAATCTGATATCCTTACTGCACCCAAATTTCCTTGAATATACGTGTGTTTTACAGCAAATTTACTGTTTCTAAACGTGCCAAATCGAAACGTCGTGTAACGCTTAAAGAAAAACCAAAAATCAAAGAATATCGATAAATTTACGATTTCAGTGCAAATGAAAATATCCCTATGTCTCGCAAGAGGGATTAAAACTCGCAAATAAAATTCAACAAGTTTTACGATGTCAAATGCCCTGGTCGTTTTCGCAAAATGGTACAATGTATCGTAGGAACACTCGACCAAATCACGTCGATCCTTTCACCGAAGGGCAAGAAGTTTTTATTTCGCCGATTAAGAAGAGGTCATGTCCTGCCAGATCAGAGCTGCTCCATTTAGAATCTATTAAGTGGATTAAGTTCTACCAATGAAGTGGCCGTTTCACCTTCGTCTTTTTTCCTCACTCACCCCCTCGTCCTTCTTCTCGCCGACTGTTGGCAACTTCTACTCCTTTCAACTTCCTCCGAAAGTTCCACGCTGTGAAACTGTAACCGAACACGAGGGGGAGGGAGGGGAGGAAGGGGAAGGGTTTCGCGGAGACGGGAGCTAAAATTGAAAATCCACGGAGAAAATTTGCAAAGGGGAAACGTAAAACCGCGAAGAAGGCGGAAACGCGAGATCTATTACCGAAGAATAAACGAAGGGAAAATTACGTGAGCCAAAGAACGGCGAGTTTCGAACCAAAAATCACCTGCAGATTTCTTCTCTTTTCTTTTTTCTGTAAATTCTCATCTTCCGCTTTAAGACTCGTCATCCGTATTATTATTATTTTAAATATTTTGAATTTTTCTGCAACTATTGATACTACGCCTTGGCAGAATCTCTCAAGAGATATAAGAATTGAGCTGCTGAACTAATCTAATTTATCTCAACTTACTTTTGTTCACTTACAATTTTGTAATTTGTAATCTGTTTCTATTCTGTACATTATATATCTTTGAATTAAAGGATTTCTTTCCTGTATTAATATATAAAGCAGAAATGATTTTATCGTCGTGATACTATTACCACGAAATGTTCTAATATCAATTCGCAGAAGGAGATGCAATAGATCAATATATCGGCGAATATTCTTCGCGAAAATATTTCGAGATTCAAATATTTGCGATTACTTGTTGAGAAAAACTTGCGGCGAGAAATTACTAAAATCACTCGCGAAATGTGAAACTCAATTACAGAGAAAATTCGAATTGAGAACTCGTCCGCGATATTCCGAACACGCGTCACACGATGGTTTGGTGCCACATTTAAGAATCTTCTATATTCAAGACGCATGAAAGACTGAACATTAAAGGTATTTAAATTCCTCCTTCGTTCCACCTTGTCATTAAGAGATGCGATTAGTATTTACACGCCATAAGCAGTCGCGCTCCTTATATCTCTACTAATTAACTTTAATTGTTGTAGCAAATTCTCTTGAACAAAGATCAAGAATGGAACAAAGATCAAGAATTAAGAATATATTTTAGAATAAATTTCCTTTTAGTTTATTACCAGTCATCGTTAGATCGTGGATTTTTAGGCAAATTCATATTTCCGAAGATCGAAAGGATTGACCTTGGGTAGAAAATAAACACTCCCTCTTATTAAAATTAAATATTATAGAAAGTGCCATTTTATATATTTGTCCATGTTATCTGTCAAAATCAGCATTCTAGCTATCGCGAAATGTTCGTTATAAAATTATAAAACGAGGGAAAGTAATATTCATTCTTAATCTTGTCACTTACAATGCTCTGTCAGTAGCATTATTAACGAACTCACTACTTTCCGCTGGAACCATTGCAAAATCTTATTCAATCAAGTTCCTGAACAGTCGAAAATGCAGCCGCAGCTGGTCAGACATCCTCTGGCACCGATTATACCACCGCTTCCCAACAAGACGAACTTCCTAATAACTGCGAAAGGAAAAAGAAGAAGTCGAACGAGAAACTTCCAAAGCCGAATCTCTTCCACGTGAAACGTTAATGACTTGAAGAAGTGTTCCCTATTATCACAGTCGAACGATAAAGCACACTAATTAACATCAATTACCATTATACCTAAACTTTCCGACCAATTCCATCAAGTCGACCGTAAAACTCGCTAAGAAATAAAATTCTCTACCTTCGAAATATTCGAGATGTATACCCTTTTAAAATTTGCAACAAAAATTCTTCTTTAAATTGAATCTAAAATCTATACAGAGATTTTCTCTGAAAATTTATAGAAAAAAAAGGGATGGGGAGGGAGGAAAGGAATGGAAGGACTCATCGATCGGGGTTCGAAGGAAAATCAGCGCGTTTCTCTGGAAAAAAAAACGAGCAAACGCGAATACACACAACGTTGCTCGCGTCCTCGATCTTCGAGGAGGAGTGCTGAAGTTCTGCCCCGGCGATTCTCGACGTTCCTCCCCGCGCGGCCATCCTGGCCACGAAATTCTACAGGTTTTCCGTCCCTCTCTTCGTCTCGGTGGCCGGCATCACGTGAGCCTTGTCACTCTCAGCTCAGTCTGATTCGCGCACGCGTGCTTCCTGTTCCCCACTCTCTGGAAAGCTCGGCGAAGCAACTTTCCGGGAGGTAGCACGGGGTAAAAGCTCCACGATCCACGCCTCCCACTGTAGGCTTACTTTCCTGTAACTTTTTGCGGTTGTCGCCGTCGACGTCGTAGGTGGTCGTGGTCATACGTGCGCGCGCCCTAAGGAAAAACCTCTTTTCTCTCGAGCGTAGCTGCCACGAAAGAGCTTTCCTGCTCGCCAACCGCGTTTTTCCTCCTCCTTTTGCTTCTTTTGCCATCCGCCGCCGCCTGTTCGTTTCCCTCATCTTCCTCTGTCTCTCTCTCTCTCTCTCTCTCTGTGTGTGTGTGTGTGTATTTCTCTCTCGTCCCTTTTTCAATCTTTTTTTTTCTTTTTGTCAGCTTTCCTTCCTCTTTTTCTTCTTATTGTCGCCTCGCTCTCGGCTATCACGAGCAATAAACGTGCCCGCTCGCGAAATTACCTGCTGGACGATGCCACCGGGAAAAGATCACAAAGAAAGTAGAGAAACGGGCAACGGGTGTTGTTTGATGGAAATGACGATTGTTTTGCCAGTTGTCTAGGTTTTTCTGAAAAGGCACAGGTATTGACGAAACACATGGAGTCAGTATACGATCGATTCTACATTGATTCGAAGAAAAACGATAGAGAACCCCACATAATTTCGTTGAATACTGAAACAATCGTCAATTAAAGTACAAAACTTGTCTCGGAAAAGCATGTATGTACCGCGAATAGACATTAATCAGTCAGCAGTTACAAACAGAGATCAACACTACAAAGGATGAACACCAGAAAAATGAAAATGTAACAAACAAAACGAAATTTCGGATATGAGAAAAAACACAGAAATATTTTTCTATACACTTGATGGAAATTTCTGCGAAAATTCCGTTCACTTCGATCATTTTCATTTAAGAGGAATGTACAAAGGATACGTAAACTTTGTGTTTCCTCACTATCGTCGTCTGTTTCCCCAAAAGGTCACACAAGGTGTTGAACAATTGTTATTTCTAATGAAAACGACATATTGTCTCATCGTCTGTTTCGAACTTTTAAAGTCTTTTCATTTGGAACTAGATTTTGTTATTTTTCGTTGTGCCAATAGACCGCGTTTCGCGTACGAGGATCTTACTCCTTGACCGTTCGAAGTCTTTACCAATGCAGGTTGACATTTTCGCAGAGAAGACAACGAACAATTATGCAAACGCCGAGACCGAAAGTAGGAAAAATGCAGAGGAGAAGTATGTTAATGGCCGAGAGTGAAATAAAACAGCCGCCGGGTCACTCGAGCGGCAAAGTTCAAAGTCCAAAGTTTCATCGCCCCTCTTCTACCCTGGCCATATCGTCTGCCATATCGTCTACCCCCTTACAAGACACCAAGTTATCTTTCCGAATCGACGACGTCACGTGAAAATGTCGCGTCGTATTGTTCCACTATTATAGTTCCTTCCACGATTTTCTACAATCCATTTTTACAAGGACGAGACTATCTTTACTTCGAGCTAGTTCGTTTAATATATTGTTCCACGATCGTTTCCATAAAATTTTACGCGTTACGGAGAATTAATCGCAGTCTATGAAGGTCGCTCTGCAGCAACTATCAAATATCATACACGAAAGGATGTATTGGAAATTATAAAAACATCATTCTATTTTTTAAGAGTCTATATGAGAGTCACTGTGAGAACTTAATAAGTTTAGAGGATAACACAAAAAGGAACTAGAACTTTAACTTTCACGAAAAAATAACTGAAAGAATAACATATTACATGTTATTCAAATATATAAAAAAATATATAATGTAAATATCACACCTATCAAACACTATGTTGAATGTTCATGTCACATAAATAATATTTTTATGTGACTTTTGAATTTTCATCCACATTATCTATCTCTCTACTTTCGTCCGTAAGTATCTCGTCAGGAGATAAGGTCAACGAATAACGCAACGCTGAGATAATTGACGACTGAATGATCCACTGTGTCTTCATTCATATCCTTTATCCCACCCTTACGCAGTATGTATAAGTTAGGAAGTACTCCAAGTATTGCGTCGGAGAGGAAAAGAAAAAAGACAGAAGAGAAAGAAATATATGCAGGACCAGAAGAAAGCAGGTAGCAACGCGGGTAGCCCACACAACTTAGCATCGAAGTTAAGAATTTAACTTGGGGGGATATTTACTGCGGGCCGAGTTGCGAACTTCTGAGATCACTTAGGTCGCTAAGTTGCTCATTGTGTTTGAAGAATAACTTAGCCGAAGTTCAATGAGTCGAAGTTTGAGCGAGTGGAACAGCGAGTCGCGCGTACACACTCCTCGACGAATGGAATGACGAATGGAAGCTTAGAGAGACACAACAGCTAGCTAGTCCGCGTCGGCGAATCCTTTTGTTGCATCGCTTTCTAAATAACCGGCAACTTCGAGAAATTTCATTTCGCTGGCCAAACACGCGATCGTACGCGTACGCAGTTTGGAAAAAACCGGAGTTAGTAAAAATGAGCGAGGGAAAGGATTCAATGCCGGTGGGAAACCTTTCTACGAACGATTGTATTATGCTCCGACCCTCTGGCCAATTAATTCCGTCGAACCAGCGATATTTTCTCAGCGATTGTGGCGCAAAAACACTGGAAAGCTGATGATACATTTTTCAAAAAACGCGAAAATCAATCTCGCCGAGCATTAACCGAGGCCCGACGGTTTTTAAAACAATCGCTTCTGATTCTGATTCGAACGAAAAGTTTCCCTGGCATTCAACGATCGTCGAAATATTTGTCTTGGAATACGCGGACGCTACGCTCAATATCAGAAAGAATAGAAGTGCGAGTAATAATCAGTCATAGAAGTTTGCGTACATAGTACGTCGAATTTCGAATATTTCAACCGGCGAAACTAGGATTTTCAACATTTTTGTTTTTGCTCTCAATTCACTTATTAGTTAAAATTGGAGCGATTTTTACGTTTGTTTGAAAGAACATTGAATCGAAAAATGCAATTACCATATGTAAGTGAGCAGAATTTATTCTGATTATAATTATAATAATACAAGAAGAAAATGCTTTATCTTGGTAATTATATAGTAAATTTCGTTTCGTACGTTGTTCTAATGTAACTACAACTAGTAAATAAATTAGTTGATAAATTACCTTATAAAACGTTTTTCAGACTTTGAAATTTGACAGACTTAAATAAACTTCTGAGTAGCAACACTGAGTGTAAATCGTTTGTCCAGTGATTTCTACAATCCGTTCTTTAATTCATCAAGGCTTGTCTTTGTTATTAAAAATGGTATCGTAAATTGTAAAATTATAGTCTGTACGAACAGTTCAACGATCGGCGAGAACTAATCGCAGGAAATATTTGAATTCCTTCAACAACACCGATGTAGTTCGCACACTAAAAGAAACGAGCGCCGTTTCGCCGTCGTACTTAGCGATCTAGGTTAACACTTCTCGCAACTTTCACGGAATTTCAACAGTCCGACAACGAAAGAAAATTGACGCGATAATTAACGAAATCGACCGCGTAGCTTAAACACATTTCGACGCTTTTATACAGTTGTAGGATTTCTGGTGATTCATTTTTAATTGCAACATAGTCTGCAACAATATTTTCTGAAAATGAAAGAACGCCCGAGAAAGGCAAGAGATCAGAGCTTGAGATTCACGGAGGGAGCAATCGATGCGAGTTTGAAAAGCGATTCACGGTGATCTCTGCAGACTAACCTCCAGACAAGAGGAAATATGGCTAGATATAAGAAGGCAAACACGTGTAGGCGTTCGTACGCGTGTATTTATACGTAAATACGGGAACTCAGGGCGTTGCGTACCAGGGTAAACACCGAGGAGGGAAGAAACCAAGAGAGATAGAAATACAGGAAGAACAGTATATCTGTCCACTGTATATCTGTCACTGTATATCCATCGTGGAAAAGAGAACGATGATGCCTCCTGGTCCGAGACATAAATCCATCGGTTTGTTCTCTATCTTTGCTCCCGCCCTTCCTATCACCTCCGGGCGTCGGAGAAGCTCTTCGCGAAATCAACCTGGCAGATCTCCACTTGGAAAATTTTTCCTTTGTCCCGTGAACCATTATCGTTGCTGATTTCGTGGTCGAAAGAAAGTTCTGCGAAGAGAGGATAGCGGTTTACGATTGAATTTTGGACTTTAATGGACAATGAGTTGGACGATGAGTTAAATGCAGAGGAAAAAAAGGGAGAAGTTTCGAGAGATCACTCGTCACAATTTTTATGTTAAAAATCTGAAGAATTTTACTTCAAGGAATTCATTCTGAGTTTCTGTACATGTGTGTCAAATATTACGCAATCGATGTTATACGGTTTGAAAAGAGAACTATCAATACCTCGTTGAATTGGATCTTCACGTATTAGTTTTAATAAAGTAAGTTATCTAGGAGATAAATTTCACGCATGACGAGAGAAAAAGTCTTGTCAATTCGTTGTATTGTATATTAAGTACCTGAAACTTTGGCTTCTGAGTTGCAAATAACTGTAAATTTCCAGATAAATTGCTGAAATTAATGCTCTTAGCATTATCACTTCTCTTCATCTTCCAGTTTTCAACTTGATCACTTCGTTTCTGAATGATTATAAAAATGCAGAACTGACGATTAGATAAATAAGCGTATTTAAGAAATTACAACTATAAACGCGTTTAAACATTATTTTGTACGTAATGAATAGCAAGAATCCTTCATAAAAGTATTTCTCTGCCTCACAGAAAAATAAATCGTTATCACCTAACGTGAACATTATCAGTGTTAAACGTATCAATGACAAACTATATCACACCAAACATTGATGATGTTCGACAGAAATGACTGCTGCATAATGTTGGAACGACGCTCGAATATTACAGGGACAACGGACGACGAGATCGAAGAGTAAGAAAGGGAACACCGTCGTCGGTCTTCTGTCGATGCTCGGCATCGCGATATTAATTGACGCAAGAAATTAGGTCCGCGATCCCTGGGAATGATTGATCGCGTAATGAGAAATCCCTAATAATGACCCTGCCGTTTTGGGGTAGGAAGAACCGACGTAGAACGGGGGAGGATGGAAAGGTATTAAGAAACGACATTAGATTATAATTTATATTAAAATCTGTGCAAGGAGATAAAGAGAGGAGACACCCACCAACGGTCGATCTCAACCCTTCGGCATTGGCGTAACGCCCGTCTCTAAGACAATGAGGATCAACGTCCAACTTCTTGAAAGGGCGCAAGATCTTTCGAATATACGGGGTTACGAGCTTGCTTCTTACGAAATTGGAAAATATCCGACGAGTAACGCACAACTGACGTTATATTTCTCTGTTCCGTGTGAAAGAACGATTTCTAGATCTCTGTCGTTCGTATAAAATATTCTTTCAGGTCTTTTCAAAGTGATGACAATTAATTTTTTATGCTATATAATAATTAGACTGAATACGTTATAACAAATATTCTTATTTTTAATATATTTCTGTGTACTGCGTCCATCCGCGAGTTTCTCATAAATGGATGAAAATCTACCGTTTAATAATAATCTTCGAAGAGTAGATTCTATAAACGGAAGAAAATAATAAAAAGAGATAAACTTTAGATTCTCTAGATTAGAATGGAAGTAGAATAAAATGTGGGATGTAGGATCGTTATAGAATTTTTCTAATAAATACTCACATCGTGATAATGAGGAAGAAATTTTCATCCAACATTTTGAAATTACGCTAGTAAAATAAAGAAAGTACAGGCACGGGATGGAGCAATGATCGATCTAGAGCAAAACAGGCAGGCTTTTAATTAGACTCTACGCCTATGGAAAATAATCAAGGGGGAAGGCCAAAGGACGCTTTATAGCGGAGAACAGAGAGATAGAGAGAGAGAGAGAGAGAGAGAGAGAGAGGACGAAGGTAGATCGCATGGAGCAGGCAACGCGGCACAGTGATTATAGTGATGCAAAGATGGGGCAAGGACAGCGTGCTTGGACGTAATGGGGTAGAACTTTGGATTAATTCCAATTAAAATATTAAACAATATTAACAATCATGTTTGTAGTAATGTTACAACAAATCCATTGAATCATCTAGAAGTAATTAAATTTAGGTCAGAATTTATTTAACTTAATATTACATATTTTATACGTTGTTTGTGAACGTTCTTTACTCTTGTCGAAGATTCAAAATCTTACTTCTATGCATCCTTCGGCGCGTATATATGAAAGTATACTACTTCTGTTTCACAAGATGGTATAGAAACTACTGATATGTATAGGCATATGATATAGATATGTACACGCAGATAATTGATTGAACAAAATCAAAAACTAGTGCACCGAAGAGACTCGACGTGCATTGAGAATATCAAAATTCATTGCGACCAGTACCTTGACGATACCCGGAATTTCAACCCAGATGCGCCGAACAAATCAGGATTCTTGCAGCCGGCCCGTTCAAAGCGGACTAACGATTTATCGTGGCTGACTCGGTTCCCCGTCACCACTAGTCCAGCAGATAGCGCTCCCGACAACAAGACAGGAAGCGGAGATACTAAAAATACGCACGATAGGTTTGAACGGCGTCGAGACAAATATGTGTCAGCACAATGCGTTACACTTTCCCCTGCACGCGCAAAGAGCGTGAGAGTGCGAAAGGAGGGAAGAGAACGAGCGAAAGAGAGAAAGAGAGAGAGAGAGAAGAGTAACCGATGGTTTAGGTCCTCTGACAAGCGCCAGTTCTCGGGGATCCCTCGTAGCCGATAATAAAATGCATGATTTACCTTTCCGTTTGCCCGAGCGGTTTGTGAGGCGCGCGCGCGTGCACCGCGCACGAAAGCGCAGCGACGGCAGTAACAGTAACACGCTAAGCGAGATACAGAGAGAGAGACAGAGAGAGAGAGGGGCACGCTTCGTGTTAGAGAGGGAGAGACACATAAAGGAAGGAGAGAACAGCGTACAACCCTCTTTACTCAACGGCACGACGTTACGAAAGGCGACCCGCGTTACATTCGAGCGACAGGACGACGCCATGAATTATAAAATGATGGTAAAAGCGAAAGTTTCCAGCGGTTTCGTGGATACCAAAGAGAGAGAGAGGGCCAACACGGCAGCCAGAGTGCAGGTTTGAGGCAGACTGCCAGCCGAGCCAACCGACCAACCAGCCAGCCTCCTTCTAATTTAATGAAATAGCGAAGGGTTAGGGCTCCTAGCAGGTGAAGCACCGAGCAAATGTTTAGGCAAAGTAGCCGGGCTACATGACGTGGCTCGCGAATGTAGAAGTGCAACGTTTACACGTTCAACCACCTCCTATAGTATCGCCCTGCTCGAATTCAGCTACCCGTAACTACCTGTCTCTTCTCTCCTTCTCTCCTTCTCTCCTTCGAGACGTCCCCTGTTTCGCTTCGCGTTCCTCTTCCAGCGTTTCTAGCGAACGACAGCGACGCTAGACGCTAACCACGTCTGTCCTTGTCTACGATTTTCGCACTCTGGCCAACGAACGAATCCTGTGTTGCTCCTCTTTGAACCACGGCGGTTGTCTTCCTCCGTCGTGCAGGAGGAATCCATTAAAATGGATGTGAGACGGTTTTTGGCGATGGTGATGTCGGTGGTGGCGAGGATGCTACGAGCCAGCAGCCACGTTTGCCCCGGCAACCTATCCCGCTGCCTCCGAGCGACGAACATGCAAATTCGGGAACCGGTTACGCGAGCATTTTCACATCCGGAATGACGCGGTAACGAGAGAAATCCAACGAGACGTCTCCTGGATAATTTCCTTTCTGGGACGGACGAGAATGTTCCGCGCTCGCTTGCGCGATTGTTCCCCGCCGCGGCACAGTTTCCTGTTCTTCGGCAGCTGCGATTTTTACAGTGAATGGAGTACCCGATGCAATGTGCATGAATCTCGAGTTGCGACATTTAGTATACTACTCTTTTTTTTTTTGTATTTCGTTTTTATATAAATTCACACTTCTCAAAAGTGTGAATTTAAATTGTTTCACGCACTGAATGATATAGGAAGCACCGCGCAATTATATACTTTGAAATTTTCTTATAAATGTACAAAAATTGTTTTATTTTGGGATTTCGCGAGTTAAACTTGTTCGTAATGTAACGATTGAAGTTAGAATTAGGGATAAACTTTTCTGAAAAGTAGGAGCAAGAACGAAGAAGTATCACGTTCCATAAAGCCAAGTCTAATTTTTCAGCCAAGAGTAGACCAAAGTGACATGATACTTGATAATTCATCATACAACAACGAATCTGTGACTCTATTAATGCATTAATATGAGTACTACAAAATACACGTGCAACTAAAGAATGTTCATTAAAGATAAAAGAGTATCCTAGTATAAACTTATAAACAGGCTCTTTTGATACTGTTATACAATGAAAATTATCAAACCCACCAAGGCTGCTCGTCCACCTTTAAAACAGGTGGTCCAACTACAATGAAACAAGGAGCAGCGAGCAACGAGGAAACCGTCCGATATTTGACGGCAAAAAACCGCAGGGAAAGTATCGGTCACCATAGACGATTGTAGCGGATCCAGCCAGAAGCAAGAGTCACGGCGGTGGCTATCCTCGCGATATCGTCGCGAAGGTCCGACGAGGCGACGATGGAAATGAATAGAGAGGATGTCGGACGACGGCAGCAATCTGGAGGTATTCCCCGGACGGTGAGGCGCGTGACACGGGGGTGAGAAGGCGCGATGACTATGCGATAGGCAAAGAGAGTGTCAGGCCTGGCGGGAGGGGAGAGGAGGAGTGTGAGAAAGCTTTGGCAGAAAGAGAAAGAGAGTGTGAGAGGTGACGGAGAGTCGTGATTACAGTACCGTGTATTCAAATGGTCAGTCGGACCCACACCAATCACAACGAGCAGCACCCCCGAGCATCCCCGATACCCTTGTCTAATGCCACAGGGACTAACGCCGCTGTATACAGGACGAATACGCGAAAGAGGGTGTGCGTGTGTGTCTATGTGTGTGTGTACGTGTGCCTACGCACCGACGTCCTCTCCTCGCACGTCGAATCGAGAAATGGTAATATGCAACTTGGCCGACAAGCTTCCCTCCGTCGACTGGAAAATTCGAAGGACCTCCCTGGAGATCGGCCTGCGAACGTTGCAGGACATCGAAAGACCCCGAGTTCTGCCCTTTCGTAATAACCGCAGAACCGCGCGCCGCTCGTGAACCATACGTACGTTTCTCCCATTGAAAGACGCGCTAACGTGTTTCGCGGCGCGCTATTCCGAGTTTACTCCGCCGAAATTACATGTCACCGCGTCCATTCTGCGCGAAGATCCCTTTGACTCTGAGAGAGAGTTGCGCTCACGAGACTGGGGTGGGCGTAAGATTTGTCAAGGTTTTGATAAAATGACGATAACAGTCGGGAGCAGGGGATGGACTGTATTTTGAAAAGTATTGTAGCATGATTGAGCGATGTAAATTCGTAAACCGTGTTACGAAACTTCGATCTGATTGATGCGTGATGTAACTTGTGCAGGGTGCTACAGTGATACAAGTAAACCATAACACACATTCGAATAGGAAGCTGAACTGCACATGTTAGAAATAAAGTGTAGAATCACTCAGACTCGCTAATAAGATTACTTTGATCTTGATGAGAAAGACTCTTGTTTACTTATCTAATAAATGATGGCTTTCAAGACCGATATATGTACGTTTACACAAATTCTCTACGAATATAATTTAGAAACTATTATATTTAGAAAATATAACGTAGAAACAACAGACCTCGATAGAAAACTATTTTCTCCACTATTTATTATAGAGAGTACTTTAATTATTTCCTATATACATATATATTTCTGTGCATTTTTGCATCTTCAAGTTGCAAAATGCATGTAAATACACATAAAAATCCACCTTAGACCACGTTAATTCTAAGTAGCTTACCTATTTTCGTTCTTCGACGATGACGCAGATATTAAATGAATGACGGATGACGCAGATTTCTTCAAGTCTTGTAGTCGAATAAACGTAATCCGTGGTCCACGAATATTTCACGCCCGTCAAGACATTATGTAAATTCAGCAGCGATCGTCGAACGCAGAAGACAACCTGCTTGTCGACAGGCGCGATAACTTGTGGTAAGTAGACATGTAGGAAGACGAGAAGGAAGCGGAGAAGATGGCGAGAGGTCGTAGGACGACCCTAGTTAGTCCCGGGTCTATGAATCGTTAATGCTAATCAGGATCGCCAGGGCCGTGTACCATGGACTAGGTGACGTCAGCCCTTCGTCAGAGATATGGCCACGACGAAAGGGACTTGATCAATTAACCCCTCGCGATATTGATAAACCCCGAAACGAAATCCTTTGCGGTCATTCCTCTCTGGGTCAATGCGTGTTGAACTCATTAAGGATCCCTGTTCGAGCGATGATCGGCGAATACAGATTAGAGGCGCTCAATTGTTAAGATACGAGTACAATAGAGCTCTATTTATTTGAATAAGATTTTAGGCTAGAAATAAATAAATTCCTATCGGTTGAACATTTGTCATTTACATAAATGTTTTCATTTTTTTATTCGTACAATTCAATCGTTGATGCGAAATATTTGTCATATTACTCGATTGGTATAAATATATCCGTAATTGTATCGCGAGACAATTGTATTTAACTAAATCACAAAGTTGTAAACATCATAACAAACGTAGAATCTAGAACACGTACTTGATCGGTTTCGAACTTGAAATTAACGTACAATAAGTAGACCATTAAAATATTTATTTGAAGTCTGCCATTTCCTATTTTGATTATATTACATCGACCAGTAACACAAAGCTGTAGATCATATGAATGAAAAGAAGATGAAAAGAGTTAAGAACAATCATATGAAATTAGTTGCAAATAAAAATAAACAAAAATTTAGTGAAACGAGTCAACGTACTATCAGACCAAACACCCATTCACTCTCAAACCTGCCAATACGTTCTAGGAAATTTCTACGAATTCATCGAAACGACAAAAACGGCGAACCACCGACATTACGTCCATTATCTCGTCAAGCCAGCCGAACCGATCTCGTAATCGATCGGAGGGGCGGCAAAGCCAAGGGGCACCAGGACTAGATTAGTAGAAAATCATTTCCCTTTCTCGAGACTCAGCAGAATCTGCGATACCATAGAACAAACATTTCGTGAAGAAGGGGTGGCAGCGAGATCGGCGTTCCATCCACCCTCGTCCAGTTTAGCCGCGACGTCGACGCCATACCGGGCCAGATAGCAAGTGTGCCTTATCTGCCAGCGAGAATATAAATTTGCTGGAAAGGCCTGGGCAATACGTTAGAGAGAGCGTAGGCACGCACGGCGATCTGCCATCTCCCATTAGCCAGCTCGTGTGTTTGCTCCTCTCTTGACCGGTCGAGGCTGAAGATTAACGCTCGTCGTCGTCGAGCAATCGATCGCTCGAACGAATCATGAACCAGCATGCACGCACACGTACACGGATTTTCGCCGCGTGATTTTCGGACTTCCCGAGAGGTTACGGCGCACACCTTCCGCTTGGCCATCGTTGAATTTATAGACGCGCCTCGCTAAGACGAATCTCGCTTCGGCGATTAATCAGGCAAACAGGCCTCGATCCGATGATAAAACATGACCGCCAAACGCACGATCACCGGAGTTCGCGGGATTTTCTTCGAGACGTCTTAATTACGTCTACCCCCGCGGAGCGAAGTTTCCAAGGTTTCCGGCAAGTTTCCCGACCGAAGTTTCCGCACACAGACCAACGTATGCAAGGTTACGTTTAAGTTCAATCTCGTAGACTCATAGACAGTGAACGCTGTTTTGGGACGCGAGCTTGTCTGTACCTACATTCGTCGCAGGGGATTCCCGCCAGGAATTGTTAGAAATCGAATTTCATCGATCATTCTGATGCCTCGCTCTTGAATTTAGTCAAGAATTAAAATATCGTAAATTGTAAATATCGAAGTAGTTTGTATCGTAGGTTTGGGTGCGAATGCTGAAGTTTCAACATTGAGATTCTTAATTCGTACATACGTACGAGAATTTTAGAATTACGGTTTAGCATGAATTTTGGAATTAGTTTCGAACGATAAACTATGTCATGCCGGCAGCAGCAGACCTTCTACGAATATTACAGAATGAAGAATATTACAGTTTCACTTTCGTGGCAATATATATTATATATATAATATATATATTACCATTCAACAGCGTCTGAACACTTTCTAGTGAGATCTAATAACGAAGTTATAAATCAAAAGATCCCTATTAAAGAAACATGTGTTCTAACCAGACAGAATTAGAAATTTTATGCATTTGTGCGTGAAAAATTTTCTCCCAATGCTTAAAATTATATGAAATATTCCATGTTTAAAAACTGCTTAGTTTCTCTATTCTGAATCGGAACGTAAATTTGCGTAAATTCTAATTGCACATACTCGTAACCTCTCAAACTTCATCTAAAAATCCAAGACGATGATTCTTCTTTTAAACGAGCCAAACAATACCGACTTCTTCCAATACTAACAAAACCGTGATAGACATCATTTCTACGTTCGTTTTTTTTATTTTCTCGAACGACGTGAAATATCCAAATGCGTAAAACACGGAAGTCTTAACCAGCTCAACACGGACGAATTTCATAGAGCGGAGAACTAACGAATATGATACGTCAAATTCCGAAGTGAAAGCGGAAAAGCAGAAGGCTGGGGCAATCGGCCCGTGGCCGTCGGTCATTGTGCACGCGAAAACGACCGCGAAATGAAGCCGAACAGCCGGCAGCAATTTTTGTCGGTTATTCAGTTATTAGTTCCATTCAGCGAGAGAACTGGAGCCGTGTTAGACGCTCTCTCCGCATTCAGGCTACCGATGCCCTATTGTTTAACTGATGGATTCCGCAGGGTTTCGTTCGACGGCCGCAAGTGTAATGCAAGATTCGTCCGTTCGTTTGTGAAAACAGCGGTGGTTTAATTAAATCGCTAGAAAAATATTTATAGTATTACGTTGCGCGAGACTGGTTAAGGAGAAGCTTCAGTAAGAGTAATCATCCGAGGAACACGTATATTAAGAATGATGTATTTTTTGTGAACATGTGAAAAGAAGCTGATCCTTTTGAGATTTAAAATATATTACGTACGAAATTAAAATTACTAATTCATTAACCTTATTGTCGTTTTAGCAATTTTCTTACTTTTTAGCGAAAGCATTGCAAAACCACTGGACATTTTTACTTTTAAGATTATTTATTTACAGTCACTTGAAATGTTAAACCTTTGTACTTGTTTACGTCTTTTGGGGGGGGGGAACTAGCATTTTTTTGGCAAGGATAAATGATTAAAGAATTAATTCTCTGCAAAGTAAATTTTTCTAAAGGAAATTTGATTTTAGTAATGTGTTTATATTTTCAAAGTTTGCTCGATGTATTAACACTATCATTGCGAGTCTAAATGAAAACGTTACATGACGTTCAGTTAAATTTCCCCAAGTAGCAACCGCATGTCAATCGATTAGACGATAAATTTGATCAAATCTACAAGAATGTGGCAGCTAGACAACTACAAGAGGATGAACTCGAGATAAGAGCAATGGCATTAAATGAGGTTTTAGATAGAGTGTGGTAGTTGACGTGTCTGTAGTGTCTAGAGTGTTTGGATAGCGATCATTGGACAATGACCACATCTGGCTTTCATCGACATGAACAATCGTTCGATAAGTCTTCAAATGAGGTTGGAAAAATTTAACGTACTCGACTGTATCTCATGGTGCGCTTACATCAAACGAACAAGTGCTCGTTCGTCCTTCATTTTCACAAAATTCGAATTCGTATGTTGAACGAATATTAATGTTCGTTCGTTTGATTTGAATTGCGTAATCGCGAGATACGAAGCAAAATAATAATTGAAACAAAGCGAAAGAAAATAAGAATGTATCTGATTACGACATGAATGTGTCTATCTAATCTAGCATTAAGTTTCGTAACAAAAAAAAAAAACAAGGGAGAATTACTATTGAATGAATTAAACGTAAAGAGATATGGAAAAGCCGATTCTAAAACAGGGGGTGTTTTTAATAGAGCATCTCAGAATTCGTACCGCGTGCTGCCCTCGGACGACGCTGAAGAGAAGCTAGATACTCGGCTCCTTTATGATTTTAACCAAGAAATTGCAATATCTTAAGCGTTTCCTTGAACAAATTATGCAATTTTGTAATCATTATATGACAAAAAATACTCAACTAGATATTATTAATTAAACGCATCAGGCATCTTTAAAAGGTTCTTATACGCGAACATTTCCTCATAGAATTTCATTTCACGATAATTCAGTACAATATAGAATATCAAAATACCTGGAATAGTTGTAGAAATTTAAACAAAGGTTACGTTCATTTTTCAGAAATTTTATATGCAAACAATTCCGTAAAAATTTACGTTGGAACGTAAGACACAGAGAAACATTAAACGTTAAAACGTCAGGAACATCAGTAGAGATTTAAATAAATGTACGACGCGTGTTTGTTTAAAAGTTATGACGTCGCGTATAAACGGAATGGATCACTTAGGGAAACATCTGCACGTTAATTGCACGTAATCAAAGCGCAGAATTATTTCGAGCAGATTTTAATTGGAAATTCCACAGAAGCCGATTTTGCACGGGCGATTAATCGATCGATAAGAGCTAATTGTTGCGTGCCCAGTGCGCGAGCATCCTTAAAAGCTGGAGGGTGGTGAAGGTGCCAGGCATGGCAGCTCGATGTGCATTGGTATTACGTGCAATTATACACGTAACACCGAATGCATCTCGATTATATATCTGTTACAATATCTCGTCGAACAAATCGATGATAATACACGATTTTCCGCTAGCTTGGAACTCGATAATTCCAAATTGATGCTGTACTCTAATATCAATTCGTTAAATTGCGTAATTGAACACAATTGAAAATGCTATCATATCGCGTATCTATGAAATCTCGTTAGTAGTTCATAGGTTTCTAGCCTTCAGTAGAATCGTACGTTCATAGTCAGACACAGAGAACTACTTTACCATTGTATTATTGTACATGAAAACATAGATGTTCGTGAAAATTTCTGGGCACGCAACAATTAGTTCGTCAATTTATGAGTGTATTATGTGCGTTATATGACACATTTTGAGATTTCATTAACATTATAACGGGACACGACTATCACGATCATAAACAAATCAAAAATATACATAGAAATTGTAAAATATTTAATACAAATATAAAATCCATTATGTCAATGGATATTCAATCGAATCGCTTACATGCTTAAGATAACTATTCATGCTGTCTTTATTAAATATATGTTCATAATAAATATCTTGTAAATCCTATATTTATACATTTTCAAACTGGCTTAAAAAATTTTACTATTACAATCATGTCATACCTGTCTCATATTGCAATGTAAATGAAATTTCAAAATATCTTATACGACACACCTGATAATTATTTCCAAGATCGAACGATGCACCACTTAACAAATTCTTCGAGGTAAGCATTCGAATACTTTCGCGAGCCACCATACATCACGCAGACTATTCGCTCCAATTATCGAATTCCAAACTGCTCGAAGAAATAATTTCCATTGTTACAAGCGAGCATAATCTCTCGGTTATACGCAGAAGCAGTACGATCACAGCAGCGTATCTCCTGCGTATTCTACGCAACGTTCCAACGATTTCTCACTCGGCGAGTAACTCTCTCGCGCCGTTCCATACCCGACAATAACAAACGTCGAATACAGCAACGAGACGATAAAAGGTACAATAACGGTTAAACATCAAGGAAGAGGAGTCTCGCAGTCTCGCGATGCTACCCGGGCTTCCAGTTCGTCTAATAAATTTCGCGCGGCGGATATATTCAGGTAACGGAAGGCTATTACAAGGCGATATCTATCGAAGTTGGGTGGACGGGAGGGCCGCCTGGAGAGAAATAAAGAGCGATTGCCTCGGTAAATCAGAGCCACCCCTACCGTCAGCCCCTGTGCAACCACGCCGCGGTGCTCTCGAGACGCGGGGGCCACCTTCTTCCCCGCACGGGTTGCCGTGCTGCATACCAGCCACGAAACGAAGAACACGAAGAACATACGTATCGGAGCATTAGCGGACCTCTGTCCTATCCGCAGCCGTCTCTTTTCCTCGCGTTCGTTTCAACCCATTCGAAGGTGGCGCGACCGCGGCCAGCCGTATCGTTCCACGCGTTCCTCATCCTCTCCCCTCCGCTCCCTCCTCGCGGCAAGTATTTCCCGAACAGCGATAAAGCGGCGCGATGCGTCATCCGACCGGTGGAAATAAATTGTCGTGGAACACGAGCGGAATCTTCCCAGCGCTTATTTTTACCGGCCGCTAACTCGAGGATTTCGGAAATCGCTCTCCCCGCGACAGTTTCGCGAGAAC
Organism: Tetragonula carbonaria; assembly: GCA_032399595.1. NCBI lineage: Eukaryota > Metazoa > Arthropoda > Insecta > Hymenoptera > Apidae > Tetragonula > Tetragonula carbonaria. The sequence goes on from JAUCRC010000003.1 coordinate 12,864,341, forward strand.
TACTCGGCGAAACGGTTTAATCTCGTCGCTGGAATTTCCGCGTCGAGATCGGAGGCAATCGCTGTTCAATCTCGTGGCTCAACGTTAAATGGTAAAAGAGGAACGTGGCATGTCCGCTTGTGGCGAGTATGTTTCCGATTCGGTTATTAGAATTTGGGAAAGTGTGAGATTTAATTAATTCGAGTCGAGTTTGCGCAAGGATTGGAATAAAAAATTGCGATTCTCTCCAAATTTCATGATTAGACTAGGAGACTATTTTCATGCAATAAAATATTACGACAGTCACTGAATCTTCGATATTTTGTATCGAAGTTTCGTATACTTCGGAACTGTGAACTCGTCATAATTCTATAAGTAATCGCAATGAACATTAATTAATACGTTAATGATTAGAAAGCTGCGAGTGTAATTGATTACATTTGTGTGAATTCTTATTACAGAGATAATTATATATAATTGTGATGAAGAGGCAGTAACAAAAGTAGTTCCAATATATCATACGATAATTACAAGCTCCACTTGCTCGGAGTCGAGCTTAATTTACAAACGTGTAAGGAAAGATTCATTAGATCCCCAAGGAACTTTCGAAGCGTGCACACGGCCGGAAGCCGTAACCAATAATTTTTCGAATGATCCAAATTTCTCTCGGGACCGAGCGAAATACATACAGGGCCGTGCATCGTGCCGACGCGATACGTTACGCACGTTGTTTAGAACAAGAAGAATGAAAACGCGCGCGCCACGATCAAGCTTTCTCGCCGTATCACATCCAGACTTTGCTCACGTAATAATAAATCGACTGATTACCGTCGATAAGAACCGCAAAGATACGGCGTTATCTCGCGCGAGGCGTGAGCATGGCTGTTTTATACACAATTTATTGTTTAAGCAGGCAAGGGGCCCAGAAAACCAGCTACCGATAACTGATAACTCGCGACTTCGCCCCTAAATTATTTCGCGAAACACTGAGAATTCTCTACGTTCAACTCGCCAACTGATTTTGATCTTTTTGCGATATCGGGACGCGAGTCCGCCGGCCGATACGTTACGTCTTGGAAAGGAGAGGAGAAGGGAAAATGTGGACGTTCGATATTGAAGTCAAAGCGGATACGGAACGTGCATGTCAGACGTCAAAGGAACCTTGAAAAAAGGACACCGTGTGACAACGTAACTTTAAAAAGTTTCCGTCACAGGCTGTGAGCAATGGACAGTAACGGACAAGATGACAGCAAGGTTAAGCGAACGTGGTATCTTTCTATCTGTTTCGTACAGGTCGCAAAATTTTACCAGCGACGAGAAGTGTTTCGATAATGTAGAAAATTGCAAATTTCACGGGTATTTTTCGCAATATTTTAACATTGAACTCGTTCCTTAACTATATATATTTTTTATGCGAAGAAAGAGACGAATGTAAAAGTATTTGTGTGGTCAAAAGAGTAATTTGTGTTATATATTAATTGTGTCGTTTAAGTTTATTCGAATTATTGTTGTCTGTGTTGACTATCTTGTACTTATCATTTGTTGTTTTATTTCCGTTTTCTTTATTATTTAATATAATAAATCATTTAAATTATATCCCTACAATATTAATTAAAAAAAAAAGGGAAGAGCGTGAATTTTCAAACGAGCGTTTCTTTCTTGCTTACGGAAGCGCTTGCACGTTGATCGGCCATGAACGGTGAGGGGTCCCGTGAAATTTACCTTTCGAGTTTAATCTCTGATCACAGTTTTCTAAGCACCTATCCCGTGGATTGTCGCCGGTGATAGCGGCGTGGATCCGCAACGTCGAAATTTCCGCGGAATATTCAGACCGTCGCGTCGCGCGAGTAGAACTTCGAAATTATAAACTCGTCAGGCATTTACGAGGAACGATTAAAGCCAGCTCGTAACGCTATCGTATGGATCACCGTAAGAAGAACGGTGCAGGGGAACGTTGAGCACAAGAGAAAGACGGAAGAATATTTGCGAGCGTGTGCACGCGGTTTACGCTAAAGCTAAGCCCGCGATGCTCGCACCACGCACGTTCTCGTATTTTCTCTATCCTCGAGCCTTCCTATTACCCTCTTCCTTCCATCCTCCACGCATATCTGACTGTAGAATTTTCAAATTTCATAAAGAAAATTTTCATATAGAAAATTACTATCGGCGATTGCTGATTTGTCATTCGAAATATTTAAAATTTTCCAAATTTTACTTTGATAGATTGAATCTGTATCCGAATGTTTTAATATCGTGAACATTCTAGTATTCAAACAAATAAATATCTCGTCTCGTAAAATTATTTTATGTATTACTATGTGTATGACAGCAAAATGAACTATGATGACTAACGAGTGACGAAGATGTGATATACATAATTTTCCTTTTATCCACAAATTAATACAGTAAACGAAAATGACAAGCCATTTTTACCATTTTATAGCAAAGTGCTCGAGGCATTTCGACGATTTGAAAAGAATACAACTCTACAAAGTTACTGATCTTAATATGTACTGTACAATTTTGTTACAACTTCTTTGTAATAACTATCCCATTTCTGTTCGCTTTCTCACCTTTCATTTATCTTCAAGATTCTCTGATTCTCCGTACGCTGCGAACAATTTATCAAGGGAGCACGACATCGTAACGACTTATTCATGCACGAGGATCAACGAACTTCTCGTATGGCGAGCTCGAGGAATTACGCACGTGGACGACGCTTTAACGAGCTGCTTCCCTGCGGTCCGGATACGGATTTCTCGGGATTCGTTAAAAGCCACGTTAATGCCCGGCTCATTGTCCACCGGTCGCCCTTTTTTCCCGAAGATTTGACAAGGGTCAACGGGAAACTTGTTGCTTACAATTCAACAGCCAACTTCGTCGGAGAACTGCTTGATTACGTATCGTAAACGATCTCTTCGTGGTAAGGCGTGGGAATACTTTATTTCCAAATTACGAATTCTATATAGAATTTAGTACTTTCGAGAACAGACTGGTAGTTTTTTTCAGATGTAATAATATTTCAGATTATAGGTTTCACGAGAATAATGTTTATGAATTGATTTTTAATAATATTCCATATAATAGTTCCAAGATAATTTATTAATTGCCTTGTTCGTATTGAAGTTCTATCTCATTCGTGTTACTAAAGGACTTCGTCATTTGACATTTGTAAAAATAGTAGTGATTTAAAGCAGATGTAAAGTGAAGAAACTATCCAACATTTTATTTATAATAAAAATATCTTCGATTCGAATAATCTAAGTAACTTCACATTGATCATATAAAAAAGAAAATTGAATTATTTCCAAAACAAAAAAAAACGAGCTCGTTAAAATTATACACAACAGAAAAATAAGAACAACGAACGTATACGTTCTAAAGGGATCGAGGATTTATGTGTCGCGATTCTCGTTCGCCAGGCATCGAGATCGATTCCGCGAGGGAGAGAAAGAAAGCCATCGCAGAGCAGAAAGCACCCCTTCTTTCGTAGCAAACACGGGCCATGACTTTCCTGCGACGTCGCTGCGAAACTTTCCCGAATATCGGATTGACGTATCGCCTCGAAAATAGCACGACGAGTAAACAACCGATACGTATTCGCATCACACGAAACGTCCCGAGGGATGTCCGCCTTTCGACTGCAGCCACGCGTTCCGATGGCGACGGTCACGAAAACACACGAGAAACAAAGGCGAATGAAGAGAGATCAGAATCGGGAAATAAGGAAAAATCTCTCAGCAACTACTTCTTAGGACGAAAATTTCGTGCATGAAATTCCCTACCTCTTTAAACGATAACTCTCGAACCTTACTGACTGACAAATATTTTGTTTTATGGACAATTTATTATAGTTCGTTTAATGGAGGTGATTCTCGAAAAAATTAATCTTACGATTTGGGTAAGATTGAAAGAGTTTATCTCTCTTCTTTTCTAAATACGCCATATAAAATATAATTCTCAGAAAAAATCGAACTATGACTGAAGGAAGATGAATTATTTTTTAAACTTATTAATTCACGGATACGTGAGTTTTACGATTATGGAAGGAATTAGAACTTTCTTTGCATTATGATTAATCACAAAATAATTTCGCTCGAGAAAATTACCAGCGGTTGAATGGTTGAAAGTACCTACTATTTCATGAAAACGATGACCTATCATGTAATAATCGGATCTCAACTGATAACAATCACAATATACGAGATACCAGATACAAGATACCAGAGAACGGCGCAACATTCGTTAAAACGATACGCGGAAGTTGGGAATTTCAAGAAGCGCTCAAAACATCGGGAACAAGTTCAAAATGAAACTTACCGGGATAACGTGGCTTTGAACTTTGTTTCACCCTGCTCGATAAGTCGATTTCAACTTGCTGACGTAAAAACTGCGAAACTTCAGTTCCAGTTTCTTTGGCCCCGTTAAACAAGTTCGCGCCAAGCGGTCAGAACCTACTTGCTCGTAAGAAGGGACACACCGCGGGTTGCCAACAATTGAACAGAGGAACGATAAAAAGAAAAGAAGAAGAAAAAAAGAACGAGAAGAAGGAAGAGGCAAGAGTTAAAAGACAAAACAAAGAAAAAAAGAAGAGGAAGAAGAAGAAGAGGAGGAAGAAGAAGAAGAAGAAGAAGAAGAGGAAGAAGAAGAAGAAGAAGAAGAAGTAGAAACGAAAAGAAGAAAGTTTCGTTTAAGGTCACGTGGCGGAGCGTTTAATCGCGAGTCGACGCCGCCCGCAACTATGCACGCAAAATATTCGAGTTAGGGAAAATGTGCCTTCGAAACTTCTGCACTCCGTCTCCTCTCCCGTCGTCCCTCACCATCGTGCACTTGCATTGAAACTCATAGTACAGTGTTCCGCTGAATGTACTCAAAGTAAACTACTACCAGGTCACCGCTAAGTCTCCGAACTATCACGCAGATTCAATGTCAGCGGAATAAATTCCCTAAGCCTCGTAGTTTAATGAGACGGCGAACTAACAGACGGCGTCGAAACAGAAAGTGAAGAACTTTGTCAGAATTAATATACAAATCTGCTCGATAAGAAATAAATTGGTTTTTAAACGTGTACACATCACGAAATGAAAAGAAAACTTCTGTATGTTGTGATGTCAATATAAATTTTTCGTACAACAAGTTTTTTTTCTTTTACAAGCGAATTCACTTGAAATTGTAAGAACTACAAGAAAGAGATTAGTCTTTTTTTACGTGTAAATGTGCGGTGGATATGGAGCAGAATGTAAAGGTTTTTAAGTGAATTATATAAAAATATATGTATTGAAGTCTCTGGGTAACTCTGAGTGACCTTAGTACACTAAGGATTATTAATATTAACGAAATTGTACGATGTCAATATTGAATTTCTGAATTTATTGAGTATAATAAATTTGATAGTAAGGCAAGTAAAGTTCCACAATCCAGTTCCACAATCCAGTTCCACAATCCAGTTTATCGTTTTATTCGATGTAAGTATTGCAGAACTTGTACCAAAGAACCAAACTAATTATATTAAAAAAATTTAACGTAAATAGATATTGAAAAGGACTTAGAATATATTATGCAAAAACAGAGAACACTTTGAATGGCGATAAATCGAGTATCCTTTTCGTGTTACGAACAAACTGCTCGTAAACAGGGTGGAAATCCGTTTGTAATCGCGGAAAATCTTCCTTTAGGAAAATTGTTAGCGAATTGGTCGGAACAAAGCGTGTGAGGATTTTACGATCCATTTCAATACGACGAATCGCGAATTTAATGACCATCAACTCCGTTATTTCGTTCTCCTTTATTTTTTATCTCTCTTTTATCCTCCTGACATTAAAGTTCTTGGGGAAATAAATTTGTTAGACTTTAGAAGGCACTCCAATTGGATAATCGGGCCGATTTAATAGAGATCTGGTAATTCACTTGCCAGTTACAACGCCAGAATGTTAATATAAAATATTAATCTGCCATAAATTCATCGGTAAAAAGGTAGATAATGTGAAAAAGTCAAGACATTTCGCGTAAACGAGACGAAATAATGACATTTATATCTACTTTTTCGAACGCGAGTCGTCATATTACCATGCTTGTCAAGTTGAAATTAGTACGAATTTAGTACGAATTTCAGCAGGATCGTTGATGAAAGCCAATCGAGTCGCCAGATCGTAAACGCTTAATTCCTCGAAACTTTCCTACAGACTGTGAAATCTCTATCCCCTTTGATTCTGATTTCAACAACGTCGCTAAAAAAAAGTTGTAGATGTTCACAGCGTTCATAATGAAAAGATCAAACGCTGAAAGTTTGGAACAAAGAGATGAAGATATTCTGCAAACATTTTCTACGTTCTTCTAGAGCGGAACTTCTACAAGACTAACACACTCATTCGATACTAGACTGATACTCTTATCAGACTGTTTACGCTTATATACCCGTAAGAAACTAAAGTTTCCTACTTTCTTTCTCTGAAATTTCTGAATTTTAAAATTTCCCACAAGTTCATGAAGATCTGTCGTTTATTAAACAAGACTCTCTAACCACTGTTCGTTCAATCTTTCCAAATCATTATCGATCCAAATCATCATCATCCATTACAAGAAACCTCTCGTAGCGAAGTAACGCAAGAAAATATTATCCCGTCAATCTCTTTTCGTCTCTCCGACATCTACTGGTCTAAGGTACTCCGTTTTATGTAGCATGGGCATCAGAAAAATTGCCAGCCGCCAGCAGCGACGTATTAAGAAGAGGGCGGGAGAGACTGACCGCATTAGTTCCGGCTCGTGTGTACAGGAGAGAAAGTGGCAGTAAAGGGCCGACTAATCATAAAGGACGCGGGAACCAAGTGAATTAATCAATGGATTAAACGCGAGCTACGTGGAACACGTGGGGAGAGCTGGAGAGGACCTCGCTGCGGCAGGAAGGGAGGGACGTGAACGTTTCGACGGGCAAGAGGGGAGGTTGGCGTAACCCTGACATCTCTCGTTTGTCACACAAATAACCGAGCATTTGGCGGGAATGTAGCTACGGGTCTACGCTCGATGGACAAACTCCGCGAAGGATGACGAATTCCTATGGGATCCTCTGGCAACCTTGCTGGCGTCTCGCTATTTCACCGGGAATTCCAGCTCGTCTGGCCAGAGCGCGAGATGTAACACGGGCGAGAAGAACTCGGCAGCCTCACTCGCCACGGTCGGCCAAGTTTTTGGAGAAATTGGGCGGCGTCGTTCGGACGTTTCGAGATGGGTTACATTTGTTTCGGCAGAAGTTAAGGATGAATAAATTATGAGCAAGTTGATGCGGTTTACTCGCGATGTAGAACTTTGTACGCGCAGACACTTTGCAGACACGTAAACGGAAATTTTCAATTCCGAAGTGACACCAGCAATGATCAAAAGCGTGAATCAAAATTTTTCTCTACTTCTTCGATATTCAACAGAGACGTTGAAATCCTTTTTTTGGCAACGATCAGAGAAATTAGATCTATCTAGGTAGATAGTTCTTCTACATAAAATCCAGAATCTGATGGAATTTTGAATATTTGTTTCATTACAGCATTACAACTGCTGCTCGATTTCTAATGATTTAAGTTTCAATTCAATCGTTTTACACCATCGTACACGACGGCGACGAAAGAAGCAGCAGCATCGATACAACTCTCTGCGGCGGGTTTAAAGTACCCAAATCAATTTTACCGGATGACAAGGGAGAAGTTGTGCGTGATTAGTCCCGGAGGAATATCGCTGTTGCGGTTGATTCAGGGTTTGCTAGTACGAATGCCGATACCTCACCTTGCTGTGTTCCCCGGCTACGGAAGAAACAGAGAAGGTAGAAGCAAGAGGAGAAAGATCGACAGAGACAGAGACAGAGACAGAGACAGAGAGAGAGAGAGGGAGAGAGGGTAAGCGAGAGAGTGGAACAGAGGGAAGAGAGGAGAATTCAATATGAAGCAACACCGCAACGTATCAAACATCCGTCAGTCCTCGTCTTCCTCGTCTCTTATACCGAAGAGATCGTCAAGATACGCTCATATAGGAGACATCCGCAGCTGCACACACTCGCCAGCGAGCTGCGAGACGGCTCCGGTGGCTCTTTGATGGCAAAGTTTTCCATCCGGCAAACATCAGTCCGCGGAAATGGATCGAGCTTCTCGCACCGCGAAGAACCAAACATGCCAGGAAGCTGACTTTAATCGAGGAAAAAGGAAATGGCAGGGACGTCCGGATCGAAAGGGTAGTTTTTGACAATGTAAGACGGATCGAGTTCTCGTTTAACTGGAATACTCGCCGCAGTGATTTGAAAAGGAAAGGAGAGGAAGGAACTTCCGGTCCTGTTATTGCCCGCTACCGAAACAGAGGATTTTGCTCCCTTTTTCCACGAACGTGGATTTAATGGAATGGCTTGATTGGCTTGATTAGCTATTTTATCGCCTGAGTAATTAATACTCAAGAATTCGTAAATTCGCACGTTCTCGCGATACTCGCGCCAGAGTATAAAATCAGTCTAGTAATCAATTTCTTCCTCTTTTTCAGTTTTGGAAATTTCTCTTGAAGAATGAACAGATCTTTCCAATAAAAATTACGTACATCGCTATTCTATTTCTATATATAGGTATTTATTCTTGTACACGTTTTACAATATCGCTACGTTAGACTCATGCATATTGTATGTAATTATCATCTCTATATTAGACGTTCAATCACTTTATATTTCAATTTCAACGACCAACTTTTTTACGTGAAACTGCTTCGAGACTCCACGATATTCTTCGACCGATGTGACACGAAAAATATTCACCGTCAGAAGCGATGGAACAATGGTGTGGAACAAGGGCGGCGAAATACGAGGAACCAACAACAAGGAGGACGTCCAGGAAGACAAGGGCCGTCTAATGGCAGTAATGGTTAATAACCTTCGAATCTATCCATGCTAATGACCGATGCCCTCCAGTCAGGAACCACTTGTGCCTAATACGCTTAATACCCAAGGCGAACTTGGCACTCAAGCCAAGTTCAGACCTCCGCTTGCACGAGGTGAGTCTAGTTCTCGAGTGCCAGGAAGACACGCGTCACATTACCTATCCAAGCGCTAACGCTAGCTACAGACAGTCGCACGACTTGCTGGCCAGATAACGAAACGAGACAAGGAGCCGAGCGTGCAAGAACTTAGGTTAAGGAACGAGCAGACACGGACGGTGGACGGAAGCGGGACAAAGAAGCCGATAATGACGCCATCTGGCCCGTGTCGCGAAACTTTCCAAGAGTTTTAATACACCAGCTTCGACGAGGTCGCGACGAGCCTTTCTTGGATGAAATAAAGGCCCGGCTCGTTTATTCCAACGACCGATTCTCTTTGTCCTCTCTTTCGGCAGCGTTCGCGCCGAAGAGGATTAAAAGTCGATCGTTGAAAGAACGTCCGTCATATCGGAGGCTCATCGATCGAGAAGAAGAATCTGGATTTCCAGAGCTCGCGACAAGGGGGGAATATTGTATATGTATTGTCGAACGGGGAGAAAAATCATGGTAGCGAGATTCTTGTTTCGTTGAAATAATCCCACTGTGGATTTAACCCTTAAGTAGTATCGGCATTGGAACATGGAGGTCGATATTACGTTAAGATATTAATGTTAAGAGATGGAAAAAAATCACACGATTAGTTGTATTTTAAACAAAATTTAAGCATTTACTGTCGAAAATTCGTAAGTAGATGACGTAGAGAAGAAATATTCTTTTCGCTTCAGCTTACTATATATACAAAATTTCTTGCTAAATAAAGATTTCAAAACTATTGAACAGTAATGAATGTACTGAAAAATAACGTAAGGGCGAGAAACAGAAATGAATGTAGAATGGCAGCGATCTCGCAAACAGTATTCATATATAGTGCTTAACAAGCGATGAAAGAACATTCGTTGCAAAATTCGACAATAATTTCTCTCGATTTCGATAAAACGTAGCAGTCCACCGTCATCATGTAGCACCATTTTTTTAAATTGTCCGAGCTAGCCTGTATCACCTAAGCATCATCCTAAAAATTTCAACAACACTCCTCCATCTTTGCTAACATGTTTGACAGATTACCCAACAAGCTTCTCTCCGTTAAGTGCAACATTATAAACGATCTGCGAAAGATCTGCTGGAAAACCACTCCGTTGCATGAAGTTCGTGCGTTTTTCATTCAACGTGAACAACGAAACAAACGACACGGTCTCCGAAACGAGTTTTCATCGCCGAGGGACGCGTTCCTTGGTCGCGACGGACAAGAGGATTTTTAAGGACCGGCGAGAGGGCCGACGAGAGCTCGACAAGACCGTGAAACGGAAGGAAATTATTGAGCTAATTGCTGATAAGTTGCCAAGCGAAACACTCGAATCGAAGGTGACGGCGGCAGCCGAGGAGGAAAGACGAAAAAAAAAGAAAAGGAGAAAAGATGAAGAAGGGGACCGGTGCGCCGCAACAATCGGTCAGAAAGAGAGTTTTTCCTCTTTCCCGCGACGTGGCGAGACCCTCTCCCGCTTGTCCGCCTCTCCAGACAGAAATATGCGAAGCCGTGTACGCCGACGGTCGAAAAGCTCGGACGCTTAATTGGACAAAGCCCCAACCTTACTTGGTGAGGGCCAGGACGCAATATGCCAAAAAAAAAGAGAAGAAAAAGAGGGGGAAAAGGAAAAAAAAATATGAATCACTTCTCGCAGGAACTGCCGGGGTGCGTACGAGTGGATGACAGTGCGCGAGTCCGGAGGGGGTGGAGAAAGAATTAACAGCCCCGTCAAAGCGGGCGAATTTCTAGATGAGGGTGGAAGCTTAGAGTTGGAGCACGTCTGCCGTCGTTCGACTTCTTTCTACATCACCGACACCACCGGAACTCGAGGATTGAAAATGCAATTATCCAATCGACTAATTGCGAGAAATTGGTCGACTCGCGGAATAGAATTGAAAACGATGTCGCGGTTTCGGGATTTACGATCGTTTTAGAATGATGCTAACCTGATTGATGTTGGATTTCTGTGAACGTACACGCGTGAACGATCATTCGAAACGTTCAAAAGCTATGCTGATCAACTTCATCGATTGAGAAAGTACAGAAAAAGTATTACAAATTTATCCTACAATTATTTATGATCGCTTTAATAATGAGTGATCAAATCAAATGTATATATCTGATTAAATTAAACAATTAAAAAATTAATAAAGAATGGAGCTGATCAGTTTAGCTTCTGAAGAAAGTATGTTTGAATGATTGTTTGATTACATTAAAATAATGGTAATAGAATAGTACGTTATTAAATATATATTTAATTTAGGAATTCGACAACACACAATAACTACGGCATTCGTCGTCGTAGCGTTAGGAGAAAGAAAAAAATTAATGAAAATGAAACGCAAGCGATTATCGAAAGCTTAAATAAGGCCAAGGAGAAGGCAAACAACGAAGGCGAGAAGTTGGCAGATATATCTCATAGTACCTCATTTTCCTTCTGCCACGTCTCAAGCCCGCTTGAAAGTTAGCGCGCCATTAAGGTACTCTATTTGCACTGTCGGCAGCCACGTCGTTTGATATTAATGTTTTTCTTGCGATGTGTTTCGTGTGCCGGTAATTACCGGAGCAAATAGCTGACGCGAAAGAGAGACGGGAAGCAATAAAGAAACGTGACACGAAGCTACGAGCCAAGAATCAACGTTCCCACGAACGGTGAATTAATTCAGCAGAATAGTAATCGAAGACGAAAGTGGTGTAAATAACATAACCATCGTTCGATCAAATTCAAGAACAACTTTTATGTGTCAGAATTGACGTTTACATGACAAATATTACAGGAAATATTCGCAGTATGATTAAAGATGACTCGTGATGTAATTGTAGACAATCATACAAGATATAGTATGATCGTAGAAAATCATACAAGAGAAATTTCTTTTCGAAAACATGAAATTTTCAATTCTGAATATTCAAAAAATATAATGTACATTTGCGTAATTATATAGTAACAAATAAATAGAACTCTTACTAATAGATTTTATTTTCCTATTATAATATTACAATTTTCTATTAACAAACACTAGAATCTCCCCTATTAAGAAATAATAAATCGAATAATAAATCCTATTAACAGGTTCTATTCTCTCCCTCTCTGACCATATATTCTGGTCTCCAACCGTATATTCTGTCGTGACAAAAATTTTTCACCACACCATTTACCCTCGTTACCCCGTACTCATTCCCGAAAGAAGCGAACGAATCAAAACGCAACGCTCATCGAATCTGGAAAACAGCAGCTAAACGTCCGTAAGCAATCAGGAGACGCGTTGACGCAATTTTTTCCGGCGTGAAAATTAATTTTCAACGAAACGCGCGCAGCGTCCCTCGGCGGCGGCCAGTTATTATCCCGTTCCGACGTGTTATGTTATTTCGAAAACGGGAAAGACAGAAGCGAGGAGCAAATCTGCCGACCAACCGGCGCGTCTCGCAATGCTCGCTCATTTGTCTCGTAGCGGCTAATGAAATTATAGCCACCGGCCTGGCACGGTCATCTCTTCGGGCTGTCTTCTTTCCACCAAAATTCCCGTGTACCCTCTCTCTTGTGTCCTCGCTCGGCTCACGAGTGAGCGAGCAACGCAGACGGAGAGAACGAGAGAAGCGTTCGATCGAGGGAAGAGGACCTCCCCGAAGAAATAGGAAGGAAAATTGCGGGGAAACTTGTTTTGCGGATATCTCTTTGAGCACATCTCGCAGATGACGGTAGACAGTGGCCGATATTGGCTCGACCAGCGACACCTCGCTCGAACGAGAGAATCGCGTTATAATGCAACGTCGAGGTAAAGAGAAAAAAATCGGTGCTCGTTGAATATTGCGAATGAAATTCTCCGAGAACGTAAATAAAAAGCTTCGTGTAAGAAATAATTAATTACAAGCGATTCAAAATGAAAGATTCAGGCTTCAGTTTCGACGAATGAACAAGCAAATTTTTAACTAGAAATATTGAAATACTCGAAAGATATAATAAAAAAAAATGATTTAGATGAAGATTGTATGGTATCGATAGGTTCCTCTTATACTTTGAACGATTAATGTGCTTACTCGCGATGGTAGCTATGCCGGTTCCTCCAGATCAAAACTCAATTGTTCCCAATCAATTTCTGAGCAAATCTACTGGCAGTCGTAATAAGTTGCGAGATAATAAATGTAAATTTCACCGTACCACTCTGAATAATAAAAAAGATAACGATGTAACGAAACTTCCTGCGACGTTATTTCGGTGGATTAGCAAAAACGTTCCATCATAACGTTCGCCTACCCTCTAGTGGTGTTCAGGTGGGAGAAAAATTTATACCAGCATCCCCGGCGGTTTATCAAGATATGTTAATTCGACGTGTATATATAGCAGGCCCTTCGGTGATACTAGCAGCGGTACTTAAGCGAAAGGTTAACTTGCCGTTCGTAGGCCAGGCATATCCCCGAATCCAGTTATCAGCTAATGAAAAGAAGAGCGGCTGCTCAATCTGCTCGGTTCACAGTGGCTCGTAACTGCTTCTAAGATCGGGGGTGCCACGGCCGAGCCTGCCCCGGCAACGGCTTATCTCGTTCCGGATTTTTTAAGATTAGCCTCCTGTGTCGTATTAAGCAAGAACCGTTTAAGCTCACTTGTACGGATTGGGGATGCCGAAATATCTCCGCGACCTTCTTCCTCTCCAACACCCTCTCGAGAAGCACGCGATGGTGCACTTAAATAGCTACTTGTCGGATCGTTTTGGAAACCTGCATGCAGCTCCACTGCCGTACGGAAATTAAGTCTCTCGGCAGAGCAGCCGAAACGATGAAAAATTGAAGATGAAATCGATAGGGACGTTCTCTCGGGAGGATACGAATTATCCTCGGGGAGTATTTACGACTTCTACGTATTCTAATCTTACAGGAAATAAACGAAGGCGCTTACTTACAGACGCAAATTTTTCATCGGATAGTGCGAGAATTTGAACGATATTAGGATATTCACTTGTTGATTTCGTCTTTCGGTTGTTCACGTTTTAAAGTCACGTCGATCAATCTAACTTATTCAAACTAATACACGTACAGCGTCGAAAAACTGTGAACCTTTCAACGTCAAATAAAATAAATAAATCAATAAAAAAAAGGTACAGACAGTACCTAATTTGAAAGAATAATTCCAAGAACGTAACAGAGCACAAAGATCGGAATCAAACGGACCCAGAAACCGAAGGTTAAAATAAAGTTGCACGTACACCCGAGCGTAGAAAGAATCCCTGCGAATAGTTATTGTTATTGAGAATTGTTATTCCCAACAAGTAACACACCAAGGGATACGATCTTAAAACGTTGAACGACTTCCTCCTCGTTGCTTGGCGTTCCAGGCGTTTTCGCGAAACGTTGATATTATTATTTCAACGATTGAGTCCGGCTAGTGGCGGACTCGTTTATTTTTCTTTCGCTTTTCAACGTTGAACGCCGTGAAGGGGTTTCCCATCGTCCCCCTACTGGCCAGCCCTACGCCACTTTCATCCGTTCGTGGCAAACGGTTTTTCCCGCAATTTCCTCGGGACTGCTTGTTACGCAAGTTTTCCACCCCAATTGACTGCCCCCTCCTCGGCCAGATTATTTTTATAATTTTTCTTGGCGCCCGCCCTCTCTCGTCGTGGGAGCAACCCTTTGGCCGCCTTGAAGCGAGACGAGGCTCACCCCTCGGTACAGGCCCTGCACCTGCTCGCCGTTAATTTTTATTAGGCGAGCGAATGACGCGGGAGCACCTCCACCTCGATTAACAAAGCTGTCTGTAAGGTCTCCTTGCCTCGTATAAGGCGTTTTAATTACACCGGCCGACGAGGAAACTTTTTTCATTTTCACCGGGTGAAGTCTGCTTTAAAAAATTCAGAGGAATTAATCTATTTATGAGAACATGCCCGCACGTATTGAAAGCAGAACGTTCGCGCGTAATATTGTCCACGTGCTTCCCTCCCAGTTTCACGTACGAAACGTATGTAACATTTTGATTTAGGGTGAATCGTAAAGTTCCAACGCGCGAAATATGAAAGAACGTGCCCCTCGGTCTTCGTACGTGCTCGGTTCTACAGCGCCAGGTAACATAATTTTCGTTTTCACCGTAGCTTCTCTTTTATTACGCGTGCTAACGCTTTTGCAGTCGCACGATGATTTTATGATCTCTTTAATGTTTATTACGTTAAATATTTTTAATTATATCGTAATCGTAGTGTTACATTATATTCCATTTCTAGCTGCATTAGAATGTTGTATTTCAAGACCAAATACCAAACAAGTAGCTTTTATCAACATGTATAAGTAATAAATTAAACTTTTTGCGATATCTATTGTATTATTTTAAAAAAATGTTTATAAATGTGGTAATATTTAACGGGTCAAAATGATAGCACATTTCGTGAAAAACAATGGAGAGATAATTGTGGGAGAGATAAAATGGGTAACGAAAGTCATTTTTTGAGACAAAGACGTATATAGGTTTTTAATGATTCTTTTTGTCTTAGTTCTTCCTCCTCTCTGCAATAAAATTTTTTAATTCGTTGATATTTACGAACTGTCTAACATTTCGGTATACGGCCCTCGCTAAATTTCCCCAACAATAATATTTAATATATAATATTCTATAATATTTAAATCCGGATATTTGGATGGTTATTCTATTTGTAAAACATGAATCTTTTTGTTTGCAAGGTATCGTTCGCGATACGACTACGTTATCACGTTGAAAAATATTTTATTTCCGGCAATTTACGTCACATACGTACTAATTTGTCCGTCAACCATTTCAATTAATTATTTAATTTTCCTGTGATAAATTTTATTTCCATCTTACCTTAGTAACCAACACCTCCATGAATCATTATATCGGCGTCTCCGATGAATCGACGACTTAGAAGTTGTTGCTCCTTTCGTAGAACGATAATAGTAGCAAAATCTTAATTGGAGCATACGTATTAATTGGAGCTCTTTTAATAAATATGACTCTTCGCCATTTTTTATTCATATAAGCATGTTCCTCTGTAAATTGCAAACGGCACAGCTTATTCTCTTAATTTCAACCAAGGTTTTTGTTGCAATTTTCATCGTTTCAGATGTTCACAATTCTTTAAAAGACGTCGAACATTCCTAGCGTTTGTTCTAACTCCAACTTTTTCTGCAATTCGTTTCACAGTCGAGCTTGAATTTGACGCACAATTTTAACGTATTTTAACACGTTTATCTCGAGCTATTAAACACCGCGATCGTCCATAATTTTTTCTTTGTCCATAATTATTGGGATCTTTTAGTAAATTTGTCATTCACTTTACGACTTTTGTCAATTGTTTTGGCTGTTTTTGTCACAGAATAATGTTCTCCGTTTAACTTCAATATCGCGTGCATTTCGGTTGGATTTCACTTTATCCCGCGACCCATTTTTATTATTACGTTAATACGCACTGAACCGACTGTATTTCACACGAATGTTACGCTTTCGATAGCTTCCATACGACTGACGAGCGTAAATATTCAACTTGTTCAAACTTATTCGCCTCGAGGCTGCGCAATATTTTCGTTTTTGTAGTTTCGAGAAATCACTTCTTGATAATGACTGTCAACATACTACACATCCATCCACGAATATTCCAAGAATTCTAATGTAATAATCTACGCGTTGTGTCTATTGCACGATACATAACATAAGAAGATATAGAGTGTGCCCAATCTTTTTGTCCCAAGGTATATATACACGTTGAAAAATCTTGCTTTGAAAAATATCATACTTCGAAAATTAAATTCTAATATATACCGTGTTCGATTTTACTACCTAGCAAAATTTTCATAAATTCTCCTCATAAATTCCAAAAATATCCAGGATTACTACTACAGTGTCGAACACTTAAATGCACTTAAGTGTCTCAAAGTATACCGATTTCCTGAACTACTTGCCACTTAATAAATCTGTAACGAGATCAAACAAACAATATCAAATTGCGATCCCAAGAAGCACAAATCACGCAAAAATATCTGCAAATTAGCTGGATTAGTCGCAACACCTTGAATTCCAAAGTACCAGCAATATCAGCAGGAATTAATTGCGATCAACGGCGCCGATGGTTCTCGCCGATTACATTTTCGCGTTTCCGCGGCAGGCTGGAAATACCGTGGGAGCGATGCCGCGATGCGAATGAGGGCAAGCAAGCATGGAGAACAATAAAGTAATCAGAGGAGCTTTTCAAATCGAGCGCGCAGGAGAAGGGGCGCGCCGTTCACGAAAAACTCCGCGGAGGTTTAAAATGTGGGCAACCACTCGACTCGCCAGTTTGGGTAGGGTGAGAGAACGTCGAGAGTTCCTACATTTTACGAACCATTGTACACGCTCCTTCCGCATCGAAAGAATTTTAATATTTGCCAATTTAGCCCGGCGTCCGGGAGGTAAAGAGCCGGAGCTACCCTCGGCGCGATAACCACATCAAGGCGCCTCCGTCGGTTCAACTTTTGCCTTTGCATCGGTCAGCTTGCACGCCCGGCCGAAGAAAGAACGGAAACGAACTCCCACGAAATAGCCAAGCCCCCGCGGAATCAACCGCGGCCGCCGGAAATAATAAAAGGAGCCCGGCCAGCCAGCCACCGATGGGGAAACGATCGCCTTTCGCGTCGAATTAAACGCGAAGACTCGGGCGCATCCTGTTTTTACCAACTATTTCTCCTGTTTGCGTTATCTCGCGTGGAAATTCCGCGAATGTTTCTCCAACTGAGAGCCCAGCATACGTGCATTTGTAATTTTGAACGGTGTTTAGAGAGCAATCGGCGATAAACATTTTCGCTTTCTTTTGGCTCAAAATTCATAATTTCAACTTGAGAGATACGACTTTGTCTGACCAGGTACAAAACTATTTGCTATTTATATTGCGAAACTGTTTGATTTGTCTGACCAAATACCAGGACTTTGTTTATGGAGTGAACCTGCTAATTAATATATTGTGCAATAATACTATTCAGTATGTCTGACCATGTACTGGACAGTGCTACTGATCTAGTGCATTGAATCTATTTAAAATTTTCTAACTACTCACTACAGAAATTACTATTTGTATTATGTGGTAAAGTTGTTTGATACGTCTGATCAAACACTAAACGTTACTACTTAACCATTGACTGCTCGTTACACGTGTATCTATCTGACACGTTTACTAAACGTTTCTACTAAAATCCTCTTAATACAATAATACAATCTATTCTTAGAGCATAACGACTATCATCAACTCCTTATATACCTTCGTACTCGTTTCAACATCATACTCAAATTAAAAACCACTGTGGAGCCATGGTTGAGCAAGCTGATGGTTGGCCAACACGGAAGGAGCATGCGGAGGAGAGTGAATGCGAACAGCCACGGCATCGCAGTGAACTTTGATATTTCGTAATTCCATTGCTCGCAATTAGGGCCGGTAATTACCATAACCATTAGCGGGCCAGCGGGACGCAGCGCCGAGAAACTACCCGGAACACTCTGGATACCCAGGCTGTGTCCTGGACATAAATACTGGTGGTCAGCCCGCCGTAGGAATGGCCACCATCCAGTGGCAGTGCGGCACCAACTCTGGCGACCTAGCCGGACACACAATCAGGAACTTGCCTGAGGAATGCAACCGCAGCCAGTTTCTTAGGGTGGTCGAATTAAACTCGTTCCATACGCCAACCTACGGAACCAACGTTCTGGGTCGCGGCGAAAGATGTCCGAGCCCCGGGTCGGAAACGATGGAACGCGACCAAACTCCGACACGAAGATAGACATTTCGCGTGCATCGGTTCCTTTTGTACAAAGGGATAAATTTGATCAAGATTCGTGAATTTCGTTTGATCTTCCTGGAGCGGAGAAAACGCGTACTGAATTTCTAAGAAATAATTTTCGCAGTTGAAATACGCGTACAGCGACGAGATTAAATCACGGTAGATTTACACAAGCGAGTTGAAGAACTTCAAATATGAAATTTCAATTTTCCAGGAATCAATGTTAGATCAAGTATCAGAGTTTTTTTAACATTTCACTAATGTTTCAACGCTAGAACCATCGACGACCGAAGCATGAAACTGAAAAAGCGCAAGTAGTAGGAAGAAATTTCCGATACGATTTATAATTCTCAGCAAAAGTTACAAATTGGAAATTTGTACCGCGTATCGAAAATAATGCAATCTCAGATCACTCAGAGGAATAAGGAATTAATGAGACGCGTTTCAAACTGTAACACTTCTGATACTATTACACTTCTATCCCCGATTAACGGATTCACCTGTCGGAATGCCGCGTTCACGCGCGAGTTCGCCCCGCGTAAAATGACCGATTAATAAATTCGCGGTCGAGGGAAGGTTCGCAGCGGCGCGACGTATTCGCAAGGGAGGGTGCAAGGGAATTCAATTAATCCAGCGTATCGAGCCCAAGGTGGACTGGCGGATATATCGGCCAGGCGCCTGAAATATCCAATTTTCTGAATGGAAAAGCACATTAGCCGAATGTTTAATTGCTACTCGGGATCAGGAGTGGCCGCTGCTGGCCAGCCACCGCCGCTGCATTTTCCCTGCAGCAGCCCAAACAACTTTGCCTCCGTCTCTACTTTCCACCGCCTCCGCGTGATTTCTCTCTTCCCATTCGTTTCTCTCTCTCTCTCTCTCTTTCTATTTCTAACTCTCCGCAATCTCTTTTACTATTCCACGCGGTCAGCGTCTCCTTTTCCCGTGGCCACGCTCGCCCGTTTGCTTCTCAGTCTCTCCGCGGCGGTATCAATTAATCTACCCTCTCTGACCCTCTTCACGAGGTGCGTTCACTCCGCGCGCACGACGGTATTTCCGGCCGAAACTTCGTTTCGCAGTCTATGGGGCCGAGGCACTCACCCTTCGTTCTACGTTTTCATTTCGCGGAGCAGCGGTAAGAATCCATCTGGACGTGCGCGAAGAACCGCGTGTATCGCGGCCTCACTGTCGCCGATTATTGGATTTCGACAGGTAACAGATGTTGCGAACACTTTGTCAGACAGGTAAACTATTTTGCAGTTTAGTTTATGGACTTTCTAGCGAGGAAGCTCGAGCAACGAACATATATTGGGTGTCAAAATTCGAAAGATTCGCATATATTCGTCGGAAAATATATGGATTCAAGTATCAAGTTTTGGAGTTAAAAAACTTCGCCAATAAAGTAGTATGTTGTACGATTAGAAAGCAACATTCTTTCCTTCTCACAATGTGGATAGATAAGACTCTGTTATTTTTATTCTATTTACTTAAACAGTCAAGTGAAGATTTATTTAGACCTACTTAATTACGAACGAAAAATCAGTACTAAAAAGCAGAATAGATGAACTTTATCTACGTGAACTATTTGTCGCGCAATCAATTTGTACTGTAGCTTAAGCAGAGAGTCTCGTCTATTACTAACAAACGTGATCTATTAATTTAATGAACACTCTTTTCAGTCCTCAATAGTACTTGTATAATTAAAAACTATATTTGAATGTCAAGTTCGGAATTTTTTAACTAATATAAGAATTCGAAATTGCACGGGAATTGTTCGTAAAAAATCAGGGATTTCCTCGAGGAAATATTTCGGATAATAATTCGGAATAATTATTCGGAACGTTTTCGGATTAATAATAAACACACACGACTGGTTAGCCATTCAGCTGATACTACTGACTTTAGCAGCAGTCCATTTGCCGGATCCCATTCCGGCAGGTTCGTAAGTCCCGCGGGATGTGAGATGTCCCGAAGTCGATAGTGATTAAAACTTTGACTTAAACTACCCGGCCAGAACTCGGCTGGCTATTCGGGGATCGATTTGGTATTCCGAATATGTGACATCTCGCGAGTTCGACGCAACAAGACGATCCGTTGCGCGACGAATGAGAATTGACGCGAACGCGACAGTAATAATCAATGTCGATCGCAAGAATATCCTGTTTTTAGATTAAGCCCGATCTGTGTCCCTCTGTTTGTTTGTTGAATTTATCTAGATTCGAATAAATTCTTCGTCGTTGCTGAGGAATCATCTCGGGAAAGCTAGAGACTTTGAATTCGTTTTCGAATTCATGTGCAATATAATTTATAATTTTTATTACTTGTAATTTCTTGTAAAATGTACATCATTGACGAATGATCATTTTGCGGGGAAGTACTTGTGATATTCAATGTGACGAACTTTGGAAATGAAGGTTGATGACGGTCAGTCACGAATGTATTTGTACACCCTTCTGCAATTGCCATTTTCGAACTACATTTTCAGAATATAAGTTTCAAAATTCGTATCAGCAGAATTCTAATTAATTCGATTATGGATCGATAATCAGGGGCAGTGTGAATATTTCTTTGACTCTTTATACTCTTTCATCTTGTCCTATTACTTAACTCGAAAATATGACTCGTACTCCTTTCTTCATAGTTCTAACAAATATTATGGAACTATCTCTCCCAGAAATGTTTAATATTCCTGTTACATCTGATACATTCATAAATAGAAAAAAATTTCTTGAGACACGCTATTAAAATCTCTTTCCTCCACGACGTAGAAAATGACCATAGCAAATGAAACAGACTATAGTATATTGCTGATGGTAGAACCGGATGTTTACGTTATTAAGCAAATGCACGAAGATCGCGTGCTATAGGGGTCTCAAAATGCGGGCTTAAACGCCGACTAAGCAGCATGAAATCCTCATCGATCGAGCCGAACGACGATGTCGACGTAGACATCGTCATCGTTGGTGAAGAGAGAGGCGCCAAGAAGGCCAACGCACCAATTTATAACGCACTAAAACCGTTGATGCGTGCGATTCGTGTGCGTCACATAGCACAAACCTATCATCGTTTCCGAAACCACGAACGTTAACTACGAAATCTTCGATTAAAAGTGCGAATACAAAGATAAACCCTTAATTCATATTAAATTACATTCATAATCTTACTTAAGGGTTTGAATGTATTATTAAAATACATTCAAACCCTTAATTCATATTAAATTACATCACGAGAAGTATACGATATGCAAAACTTTGATAATGCAGTGATAATATTCTATATTCCTGGGTTGTCTATTTTCTGGAATTTTTCGAAAGAAGATAAAAGAAAAAAATATGAACAATTAACCCTAGAACTACTAAAATGCGAAACTTGTATCAGAGACAAAGATATAAAAGTAGTGTAAGTAGTATGAATAGATATTACTCAGTCATCGGTCATAGATTCATTAGAAATTTTGAAAATTGTACATTTTACTTTCAGCGGATATCATTAAGGATAAAACTACCAACTGAAGTGTAAAACTAACATTAACAGAAGAAAATGAAGAACAGAAGCTTCTAATACAAATTTTTTACAAAATAATGCATCCTATTTCCAGGAAACTTATATGAGAAATCACTTTCATGAATTGATCGTCTCGACCACTCTCGATAGTTGTACCATGAAATAAATGCTACAGAAAACCACCAAGACCGGTATTTCGCGTCTAGGAATTCCGTTTAGGACGAGACGAAAGGATTCGCGGAAATATTTTTATCGGGGCTCACCCTTCCTCCCTGGAAAACCGAGAAATGTTTATCGTATATTACCGGCTCGAGGGTAAACGGCGCGGATACATTTGTTAGGATAAATTCCAGCTGTCTGGAAAGACAGAGGAACAGAGAGACAGAGAGGGAGACTGGCAGTGGTGAAAGCAGCCAGAAGTTTTGAAGCGTAACGAATTACTCGGATATTTAATGTATATACGTGATTTCGGATTTCGTAGTGTGGAAAATAGTTGAGAGAACGAGGGAGTCCGGTTAGCCCGTATCAATTACCTAACTGCGTGCCAGAAAAAAAAGAAGGAAAAAATAAAAAAAGAGAGAGAGAAAGAGAGAGAGAGAGAGAAAAGATAGTACAGGGAGTAAAAACGGACGAGCGAGGCGTGATACGATTGTCGCTCGTATGTATCCCATTTGTCTGTCCCGAACTTTTTAATTAATAACATTATAGAACAGAGTCGACGATCTGGCTCGCGGAGAATCACGGCCGGGAATATCCAACACGGAGAAATCGTTTTCAGCACGCCTACGTCGCGCTAAAGCGTTATTCTCGCTTTAATTCGTCGCGGCTCTCGGAATTGATGATTTTTATCCGAGTGTATTTCACCGGGACGCGAAACCGTTCTCTCGAACTGTGACAGCTCTTTGATTGGCCGCACCTATATCGGCTAATGGAATGAATGGATCGCTTGGGAACGCGGCATCCAACTCTGAACTCGCGTTGATAAAAACGAATCGCGATATCGCTTTGAACGAGATAATTGAGAAAAAGGAGGATGCATCGTTAATTGAAATATTCGTGCCGTTTAAATGCTCTCGTTTGAAATATATTTTTTTCCAAATGCAATGTACCTGTGAAGAAGGATTGCTACAATTGAAAAATGTAGATTGTAAATATTATTTAGATGACCACATGAAAGAGATGAATTCGAGGAGAAAAATATCGTCGTGTTTCAAATGTTTTACCTGAATGTTGAATAAATCTGAATGAATTCGAAGAACCGATACAAAATATATGCAAAGTGGGGCGGAAATTATAACATTTAGTTCGATGTGAAATTAAATAAAACAATTAGAATTAAGTAAAAAAAAAATAAACGCAATATCCCACGTAAGATCATTTTCAAAAAACATACGTGTGCATATACATAAAAATCTTGGTGAACTCCGTTTCCATTTACAGGAACAAAAATTTCTCCGGAAAAAAAGGGCCACGTACGCGCTCGAGAATTGGAAGATTCAAGGACACGAGAGCCATGGAAGAATTGTTCGCAATTTCGGGGCAACCTCGCCGCTGCGGTTTCCGCGTCTCGCGTCTGTGCATTCTTATTCTTGCGAAATAACCTTAAATTCTGTTTGCCAGTCCTTTTTACACAAAAGAACCGATATGTAGATCGAGCGTGGGGGTCCTCCTCCGTATGAAAGGCTAATATCGCGCCGCTACGTGTTCGGCGTGCGAAACGTGTCGATGCAGAAGCACAGCGAAAGACAGCGCGGGAAATTCGCAGCGAGGGAAAAAAGACTTGGAAGAGTAAGAGGAGAGAAAAAAAAGGAAGAAAGAACGAGGGAGAAAATTCGGACTATAAAACCATTGCTTTACGGATCATAGGAAGACGACTGCATTGAAACGACTTTCTCTTCGCGTTGAACGAGCGAAGCATGTTGCCAGCGACACGACAGAACGTCGGATAATAAACGTCGTGGCGGTTTGTTGGCGAATTTACGCGAGAAATTTTTACGAGCCTCCGCGTGTCGAACGTGTCGGGACGATTTTTTCTACATGTTGAAAATCGCTCACATCGCGCTCACAACCCGTACACGATTGTTTCTTATATTCGCTCGCTTTTCTTTTTCTTTTTTTTTTTTTCGACGGAAAGTCACTCGTTCTTTTCGGTCGTGCAAGCTTGAGAAAGTTAATGGAAGAAGTTGCGCAACCGGGAAAGTTTTTGAACTTCAGTTTACAGGGGAAAAAGCAGAGGATTTTTCTTGGAATAATTATTTAAAATTTTAAGCAACGCGCTACAGAGCCGCGAGCGTGCGCTCGCTTCTCATCGGCTGCAACGCCGACTACAGCTACCGACTTTCGTCTGAGTGAATATTTAATAATGAAAAGAGAAGCGAGAATGAAGGAAAATTTGATGCCCCGCCATGCATTAATATTTGAAACGACATCGAACACCATTCAAACACCGAACGAAATTCTAAGCACGATAAGATATCTAATATAATTCACACATTTAAGATATTTAACAAGATATATATGTTTCGAGTTATAAATTTAAAAATACTACCACGTAGAGTACCATTTACGTCATTATCGATTAAACGTTCTATATCTATTTTCTGTCTTTTGTACCAGAACTTTCTATTCTCAAATGTATCAAATTTAGAAACAGTACCTAAATATTCTGTATTCGAATCTCGTCATCTGTATTACATTCATTATGCATCCAATTTGTTCTTTATTTGACTAATCTTTTTACTACGAATTACACACCGATAGCAGAAAATACCAAAAATTTATTACATAAATATTGACATACTAAGCTTACATCAAAAAAAAATTCACGTTTAAAAATTGCACATTATTAGACCAAAACTTTAGAGAAATGAAAGTACAACAGGGAAAAGCTTTCAATATAATATAATAATAAAGTTTTAATATAATATAGTAAAGAATACGAGCTTTTAATGTAACAAAGAATACTTCCGTCAACTTCATAAAAAAGAATCAGCGAAACATGCTGTTTTAAACCTATAAAATTTCTACGAAAAAATGAGCGGCTTTAACGCCTTAAAGCCTGTCACATAGAATATGTCTGACTTCATTTCTGTAAGGAAATAAAACGTTACACCTTTTCGTGTATGTTTGCTTTATTTTTATTCCTGTTAATTTTTTATGGACAGAATTGGTTGGTGATAACTATAATTTTATTAACTACTTTTATTTTCCTCACAATCCCGCTTGCCCATCATCTGTGCCTCGACAACCTTAACACCTCACTCCTTTACAGCATCTACAACCGATGACACATCGCTCGTAAACTTATCTCTCTCCTTAATCACGTGACACCTCCCTCCTCCAAGTTCCTGATCGCTCCGAGAGTGTGACGCGTTTTCGTTGCACATTTCGTTACATTTCTTGCCCGAACACCGCCGGTAAAACATATTCTATGTTAAAATTAGTTACTTGTTTCAAACGATTCATAGCATTAGAGGACGCAAGAAAACCGCCATAAGCGCAAGATTCGGTGTAGTTCAACCGAACTGAAAATTCCGCGAAACTTGTATTGTACACACGATAGAAGTAGGCACTGGTTCAGCTGGTCACGACGAGATTTCTCGACATAGCCCCGTCGCCGGCGTTCCATTTCCTCATCGTGGGTGGTACGTAGAGGCGACTTGTACTGCTTTCGGATGGAATAGGCGGGGTAGTAACGTCTGGAGCGGACAGATCCCATTCCGGCTTGCAGATCTGCCACCCGCAACCCAACCGCCCCTGAGCCTGACCGCGGATCGGACGCAAAAGTTTGCCTCGCTCTTGCTTCGCTCACCGCACCTTGCAGGTGAAACGACAGACTTTGCGTCGAGGAGAAATTCCGATAAGTGGTTGCTGGCCATATTGGCACTAGCAAGTGCTCGCCCCCACGGTTGCTCGTGCATCCAGATATTTCATTGATTCGTATTGCTTCCGTTCTGCTGTTATATATTACACTGTTTTCTGCGTATATATTGTTTATTTAACAGATGGCTCAAGATTTGGTGAGAACGAACTTTAAGAAATTCTGCGATTACTGAATTAAGGATATTTTATTCAGAATTTACATTTTTATGGATAAATTACACTAAAGAAGTGGAAATTCAAAATTGTAACGGATACTCTAACATGCTACTCAATCCCATGTTATCAAAATTGTTTTTATATTTGATTTTGAAGCTAAGTATGCATTTTCCTATCCCCTTCAAAATTTTCAATACGTTGTTCGTCTTTTGTCAGTTTTATCAATTTATCGCTTATTGTACTAAAATTCTTCTTGTTATTGCGATATTAAAAATCCTAAGTCAACAACTATCCTCTTCTATATTCTTTGTTTATCAATATAACAATTACTCGAGCTTTATCACATGAACTTTACCTATATAAAATTATATCAAGCTAACTAATACACGAACCCAAATATCAATGATACCATGCGATAGTAATGCTATAAAAAACGATTCTTCATCCCTAAACTCACGTCGTACAGGAGAATCGACGAGTTCGCCCTTCGTCGTTTCTTCCAGAAGCTATCGTTCACCGATCATCCGTCTCCGGAGAGTGCATTTCATTTTCGCGAGTGCGCGTATACCGGCGTCTGCTGGAAAATTTATGAGCGGTCGCGCATGTCGCGCTCGTGAGATTTCTGCGGCAAGAAAATATCGCGGCACCGATTTTACATGTGACTTTACGACCCGACGTGCTCGCGAGACAAGTCGATAGTAAATACATTTTCCCTCGTACGACACGCGTTTCGAACCGGGAGATTCGCTATTTGGTTTGATGTGCAACTCTATTGGAGCTGCATGGAAGAAATCGAGCGCGATATTGACGCCTCTGATGTTCATGAAACGTGAAACTAGAAAGTTAGTTATGTACGTATTTTTACGTTTTAATGTATTTAATTCTGAAGTAGTATCGTTAGATAATTTATCATGGTTAATGTAATTGAAAAAATTAAATGTAATTTTAATTTATTGTAATCACACAACAAAAATTTAAGCTATTTAATTTTATTCTGCAGCTCATGTTTCATGTTGAAATTAATAGCAAAATTAAATTAAATAAAAAATTCCCAAACTAAATAATTTAATTCTAAATTCTTATCTACAGTTGTTGGCAATAATACTAAATAAAATTGTGATTGAATAAAATTCCAAATCAGCGAATTTTAGACATTTGAACTCTCCAACATCACGTACAGATAAATAGAATGAAATTTGACTGCTATAAATGGTGCGATATATGAATGTAACGCTAAGTAAAAAGAAGAGATTATCAACGAAATTAGAAACTTTAGATTTCCCTAACCAGTTTTGAGCGACATACGACAGGTGCGCATCCAAAGACTGTAACATTGCAGCTTGGGTCTCTTGAGAATGCTTTAGTTACAAACATTGCAGCATCGAATTATGTATACCAAACTAGATTACATATACATGTTAGAATTTTAAGCTATCGAGGATATGAATATTTTTACATAATCGGTTACGAAAAACGTCCCCACGAGTCGCAGAACACATTTCAATATTTTACGTACAAAATTCTCTAAATTTGAATCTCTAAATTTTGTATAATCAAAACGTCGTTCATGATTACCATAAATAATATTTAGAACTGAGAAACAGCACACTCGTGCGTCTGGAAATATTTGTAAAATTACAAAATGTGTTTCCCTTTTCCTGCCTCGTGTAACTTTTACTGATATTGCAATTTTGTATGAGAAAAAATTCATCACGATAACAGCATTAATTATTCCAAATCCTTTTCTATTTCTCTAAAATTTCTTGTTCTTTGGTACTGGATGTTTTAACTTTTTATCCAAATTTTAAGTACAAGAAAAGCCTGATGCATGACGTATCTACAAAAATAAATCATCATTCTGCAGTATTTGGCAAAGAAGAAAAATGGAATGATATTATATTAGATCGACACCGATATTATTAGAAAATTCGTACATCATTTCCAACACTAGTGCATTTCTATATTATTACAGATTAACATTCCAGAAGCGTCTACGTCTACGTTAATCTTGCCATTTCGCTTTCGCACGATCTGTTCGCGCCCTGACAACTTGACGGAGGGGTAAAAGTGTCGTGTGACGCGTCACGCGACGACCACAAAGGAACGGCTCGTAGTCATATTTGCGGATAATATTGACCAGAGCTGTCAGACCCTCGCCCTCTAACGAATTTCATATTTCCTCTCGCCAGGGGTGTATCCGCCCTTGTTACAACCCCGAGTGTCGGGATCATCGTAAGATTCTCGCGCATTATTTTTTCTTCCGACTTGTCCGCGTATTTACACACATAATCTACGCATTTATCTGTATTAGTGTTTGACGGACGAAGAAATATTTTCTTTGCATGGGGGGTTGTAACTTCTCTCTTGAAAGTCATCCACCTTCTGAGAAATTTATGCTTGTAGGAAGAAGCCTACTACTGTTTTCTTTCTTTCTCGATCTCACGCAATAAAATACGTACATCGACATTGCAATTTTGTATTAGAAAAATTCAGTAGTAGTAAGTCTACTTTCTTTTCTCTTATCCTTTGAAATCTTCAAACTTCGTTTTTGACATCGTGGTTTGTTTTTCCTTTGATGTGCAAGTCAGAAGTTCTTTTGGCGAGACAATTGTCGAAGTGAAACAAATTGTGGAAGTGAACTTTTACTTCGCTACATTCGCTTATCCGAACATAAGTTCTTATTATTGAGGGAAAATAATCGGTAGTAAGAAAAGTTATTAATTTCCTGTTGTATGTATCTATGTAAATTTCCTATTCCATCTCCAGTGCAAATTTGTAAATATTCTACTGTACGACAGAAACAAGTATCATTCCTCGGGCATGTCAAAACAGCTGAAACATCGCGGAAAGAACGAGATATCCTCTCGGTGGCTCTGTAGACGAAGGCAATGACGTGTGTTCCAGTGCAATAATAGCCACACTCGAGCGAACATCAAGGCCGCCTTGGCGCGGTTTGTTCTTGTTGTTGTTGTTCGACAAACTGCTGGAAAATTACTAGCGAGCGTGGTCGCCGTTAACGATATTTGTAGCTGGACCGGACTTGAACTTCTCAGGGCCTTCCCCCTTACCACCATCTACGATGGCAAAGGACTCACGACAGCTAATGGTCAAGTCTCTACAACCCGAATGACCACAAAGTGATCGCCTTCTCCGCTTCCTGACTTTGCCTAAAGTGTTCCTACCTTATTGGCGGTGCGCAAAATGGACGAAATCCTGATTTAACGCAAGTATACACTCTAAAACTACATCCGCTGGAACAAAAGCCTCTTGCGAACAAAGAATATTTAGGAAATATTGTCGTGTCCTGTTGTGTGTACAGTTCTTAGATGATTAAATATATTTTAAAAGTTTAACTTCTGTACTTGTACATATCAGGCCGTTGCACATGAATTGACCGATTTCACAAACCTGTAGAAGTGTTGTCGAATAATTTGTATAAAATGTTTGAAGCTTGAAGCTTGATGAACATGACGTGCTTTGCCAGTGCTTTGTCGATTATTTTGTTAGAAGAAAGTAGATAGGTAGTAGATTCACAAACCGTAATTGAACTAAAACTTCAACTGACCGACGTAAAAGTTGTGGTACAAGTTTCTGAAAATCAAGAGAGCAAACTACCTACCAGTTTAGAAAATGCAAACAATAGATGAAAAATAGTTTATAATAGACTATACTGTTATTAAAAACGTCTAATGATGTTCGTTACAATTCTTTATAATAAATCTAACCTCTTCTGGTGAAATATATAATGAAATGAATCTATCTAAAAGAACAGTTCTAATCCAAATAGACCAAACAATGTAAGATAACGTTTCAAATTAATCACATGAATACCCATTCATATTACACACGTCATATTGCGATATACTCCAATACACGAGAACTATCGGATGAATCGACAGAGAACGAAATAACGATTACAAGAACAGAAAATAAGAATCCTCAATTTAATCGCTTCTAACGAGAATAAAAGAAGAGGAGGTCGACGACCGATCGTTGAATTACGAGGAAAATCTCTAGCCTAACAACCGATTAACGATCCACGGCTAATTGCAATTGTGCCGAACCGACGAAGCACGCCCGAAGACGAAGGGATTAAAAAATGTCCCGATATAAAAGCAGCGGCAATAGTAGCTCTCTCTGCCTACAAGAACGCACAACGCGGAAAGGGAGTTAACGCGGGAGAACGGACGAGGAAATCCAAGTAATTAACAACTTTTTGAAGCCAAGGGATAATCTCTGGACGGATTCCCTTCGTTTGGCTGAAAGAGTTTTCCCCGGCGTTAAGCCGTGACCATTTGGCCGACGCGATGTCGTCGTCGTCGTCGTCGTAGAGTATCGTCATCGTTCTCATCTTTTTCCTAAGTAGCAGTCCTGCCTCGTTCTACCTCACTGTTTACAATTAAACTTTTTTTCTTCCTTCCTTCACCCACTCGTTGCTTCAGATTCTACCACGTCACGATTTTGCTTAGTAATTCTAATTGTCGCTGAATTTATTTTCTGGCAATCCCTTTTGCAAGTTTTTGCGAGTTTGAATTAAACGATTGATTCTGGTACGTTCGAGATTGAAACGAACATTGTTTTATGCACAACTTCTCGAATGCAGAATTGATCGACCCTACTTTTAATTCCTTTCTTAATTTCATTATTCGAAGTAATCGGTTGATGTTTGAATTCAATTTAATTCTATGAATTCGATCATTCTAAGTGCTTGATTACCGTATTAAATTTAAAAAAAAATGGCATATGTAACACTGTTATTATACACACGCGAAATAGCGTTACGTGAGTATTTAAACAAAAATCTAGAAAGACAGCTACTAGTACCTCACTGAATTAAATCTTCACTTATAAGTTTCAATGAAATAAAATGAAATTTTTAATATGATTAATCAGCTAGGAACGTTGATTAATTATAGACAAGGAATTTTGAGAGAAAAGTATAGAAATTTCTTTAAAATGAAATAATGTCTTATCTTAGATGATTTGATATACTTGGAAGGATCGATACGTTTCAATTACATTTCAAGATTTTTTCGATTATCAACTAGTAAAAACCACAGGAATTTTAAAAATTCACAGTTTCCTCAAGTTTAGATGATTTTCAGATGAGAATTTCGTTGTCAGCAGCGTTGCAAATGTTACAAGTGGATTTTCGTGGATTTTAAGTATGAGATCGACATTTCGGCAACAATCCGAGCACAAATTGAACCTTCGTTTTAGCTGAACGCGCTGCGTTGAATGCGAACTTTCAGCAACATTCACGAGATATGACTGAGATCAGGTTGCTATTTTATATATATAATATAATAAGGCTACAGAACTTTGGTTATCCCTCTTACGAAAATTGAAATTCCATGTTTTAGTGTTCTAAGAACTTCTCCGACACGACAAACAAAAGAAGTATAATAAAAAGTTGACAAAAGTTAACAAACACTACGAGAATGAGATTCAATGTAACTTTAAATAAATAACAAAGTGAATTATTTTTATGAAAATAAAATTCATTGATGCAATTTAAAACAAATGTTTTTATTTAATATAAAATTCAATAAGAAAACCATTTCGTAGCATGCGTTGCCATTAGACGAGGAAAATGATGTATTCTTCACTGAAATTATACTCACTTGCTTGAATATTTTTCTTTAATTAAGAGTTCGTCATTTCACGATAATTAATAGAAGGAACTTCGAGCAACATCACGTGAACAGGATATCAAGAGGCCGTCTACCGACGGACTCAATTTGTTCACGTTCAGGTTCAGTCAAACGTTAACGCGGGCATTTCAATATAATTTTGAAACTTTAATGGATTTTCACACGGTATGCCCGTGACACCTGACCGAAACAAATTCTCTAATTTACCATTACGTCACGTGACAACTAATTTCCAACCAATTCAACTAGTCTAAATATTTCTCCCAGCTATCGTCGATTGTATCCCGTTACAAAAACTGTCGCGACAAATCGAGAGCTATAATTACAGCTACATATTCGTTCGTGTTAAATTTTCATAATTATTGCCTGACAAAGAAAATTTCTGAATATTTTTCTTCGTTGTTAGAGGAATATATCGTACGCATCAAATATTAACGTATCATTTACATTAGATTCAGGCAAATAAAATATTGTTAGCCTAGTTGGATTATTAAATTTGAAAAGACACGAACAAACTTGTAATTCGACACTTGATGGTGCTGGTCCTCCATCGTCTAATCGTCTATGCTTGCTACGTATTCAAAGTTGTAGCTAGTTCGTCGTTTCTATCTCAGCATAAGATGTTACACGCAAACGTGTACAAGTGCATACGTATTTACGTGCGTGTGGCGTGTTCGCGGGGTTCAGGAACAAATCCTGTCGAAAACGTGCGAAATAAGCAATTATGAGTATTTTTGTGAGTGTTTAACGAAAACGTATCACGACATGTCGAAAGAAAAAAAAGAAAGTATTCATCATATTCTGGGACTTCGATTTTTATCGAATGCGATCTTTGAAAATCAGAAACGTTCGTTGAAATTTTCTGAGATCGAAATATCTCGAGAAGGAAGAGATACTTATGAAAATGACAACTAGTTGCTAAGAATTATAAATTATGTTCTTTGTGCAGCAGCAACGCATATTACGAAATAATTAGTAGCTCCAAACTTAAGAACAGTAACATATCTATTTGAAACATTCTTCGTGTTCAAGTACACGGAGCTTTCTCCTTTACGTCGTTCATTTGAATCGTTCACAAAACTTGATTAATATGCTAATATTAAAACTAGCATATTGAAACAATTCATCTCACTCTCATCTTCTTTAATGTTTCTTACTAGACTCATATTTTCGGGAGGACGACTAAAGAAATGAAGTCTAAGTAGACACTCGTAACTGCATAAAAATCTCGTTCGCAATATGGAGAAAAAAACCAAAACAGTATCAAAGCGAAAGAACAATAGACAACATTCACGGTACCGTCTTACTGAATGCCGTTCCATCGGTATTCTTCCTTCTTATATTATAGAGACGCGATCTGTTTGCGCCGGTATACGTAGGGGACGCACACAACAAGCAGCAAGCAGCAGATATGATTCACGCGACACGACGAATGGTTTCTTGCATTGTCGGTCGGCTGTTAATTAGATGTCTAGTCCCACAGCTCAAATTCACCTTACGCGCTGAACCAGCCAGCCCATTGTCGCAGCTACTCACGCTGCTCCTACGCCAGTCGACAGCCACTGTGCCGCGACCGACTGCTATGAATGGCCGTAATATTACAACAGCAGAACGTGATGTAAATCCGTGAGAAAGCCGTGCGAGGGGTTACGCTATCACTTTGCTCCTTCCAAGCCAAGAAAAGACGATTCTCAGGGCACCGTGGCAAATCGTCTCGCTTAGAACAGTCATCTGTTTCTGTCGAATCATTTTCCTCGATTGCTCATTGCCCTAGCTACTCGACTCGTATCGCGTGGTTTTATTTTTCATTGAACGAATTCTGAGCAACGCTTGGAACGTGAGTGATACCAATTCGATCGAGGAAGCTGTACAATTAACAAAAAGATAATTCTCTAAGACCACATTTGCAAAATTTAATTCGTAAGTTCCTATATTTTCGCAAACTTTAACGACGGACAACATTTGATTAAACAACGAAGAAACTACAGAATTAAAAACTGCAATCTTCACATTTGAGACAATAACCTCAAAGACTAAAATTGATTTCACAAATTCTTACATCTCCGCAGACTTTCTCTCTCTCTCTCTCTCTCTCTCTCTCTCTAACGATCGATTATCTCGCCAAAATAACAGCTCATATCGAATAAGAGATCCTAGAAATTCATAAAAATTC
Source organism: Tetragonula carbonaria (assembly GCA_032399595.1). Lineage (NCBI taxonomy): Eukaryota > Metazoa > Arthropoda > Insecta > Hymenoptera > Apidae > Tetragonula > Tetragonula carbonaria. Next base: position 12,898,449 of record JAUCRC010000003.1, read on the forward strand.
CACATGATAATTCGACGTCGCAGCGTAACCAAGGAAATACAATATACCACGACCGCAGGCGCGACGATAATAATTATCCAGGGTTTTTAATTAACGGAGCGCACGTTCCTAGCGAGTTACGTTGGCACTTAACGACGAGCCGAGAAATCGAGAGACGCTGTTACCCCGGCGAAAGGACAATCGTCGTTGGACATTAATTGGCGCCCGAGATCTTTGTCCCGGTACGCGATTCCATTGTGCCGTGCTGGTTGAACAGCCGGAGTCGTCCTGTCACGGTTCGGTTGTCGCATTCACAGGATTAGCCAGGATCCGCGTGAACGCGGCCACAGCACGTAATTGCGGTACGAATTTCTATGGGTTAGCCCCGCGGAGGGTACCAAGGGGATCCAAGGTATCCTCTCTCTTTCCTTTCGTATCCAACCGCTTCGCCCCCCCCCCCCGCTAGCTTGCCCCGCTTCTCAATTTCTCCACGCTATCCCGCAGAATGAACTAGCGATGGCCTTCTGGCTAAGTCCCTCACTGTAGGTGCCGCGGTTGCGGTTACCACTGTCGGCCGCGCTTTTGTTGCCAACTTTCCGAACGTTAATGCTGCGTCAGACCGCGGCTACCCCGCGTTTTCCACCGATACTTTCGAATATCTTGACTTGGACTTTACGAGTCTCGCTCTTACGTGGTCGCGGAAACCAGTGGTGCGGTCTTGGAAGACGATTGTGTTAAAATAGAGACAAGAGTTAAATCTACCGACGATTTTTTTGTTTATCTTGTAAACTGTGGAAAGGAACAGAATGATTTTCGAATGGAAATGTTATGTTTTATAGAGATAAGCATAGGACAGTGTTGGAGTTGTTGGAGTTGTTGGTATTGGAGAATTAATACTGACGATTTTCTCTTATTCTTATATTTTTTGAAAAGGAATGATTTTCGAACGGAGGATACGTTTTATAAAGGCAAGTGTTGGAATTAAAGATCTTGCTATCAAAACTTTTGAGTATCTTGTCTTAAATTCTTGCGAGAAACATTAAAACAGTCTTATTCTACTCTAAGAATAAAATAATGTCAGAGCTCGACTGACGATAATTTTATACGAAGTGATATAATGTCATCATCGAGTAAAATCGTCAGCTTCAAAGTCAATTTAGATGAAAATCAACTTCAACTTCTTTGACAACATTGAAGATCAATTATATTAACTACCATTCGTAACTATCGCTGTGCAATATAATAAAAAAAAGTGGAATTATTAACAGTAAATCATTCAATAATTTTGAGTTGATCTAACAGTTCGTTGCGCTTTTTCACTGTTGCCTGATTATTTCCTCGAATTCTCTACTCGTGATAAATCACAATTGTTGTCGGTGATTTTCATACGTGGAAACCCGAGGGGAACGCGAAATATTTTAATCCGCGAAATATTTTCAACTAGAAACCAATAACATCGTTCATTTCCCAAATATTTCGAACTCTCTCCACACATTATTATTCCCACGAAACCACGAAAAATGTCTCCTGAAAAACCGAGCATCGCGCCGCTCAATTCGCATTCACATGTCTCTACTTTTTCCGTTCTGTTTTTTAGCACCCGAGCGGAAATGCACATTTTTGCGTGATACTCAATGTCTATACGGTATGGCGTTTCGTCGTCGTTCAGTCATCGTCGGAACGACGAATCCATCGCAACTTCGAGAACCAATCGATCAATTACTCGAACGAATACGAAATCATACCGTATGCTTTTCCCAGGCGATAGTTCTTAATTACCAGAAGCTAATCACGGCTGAGCGGGCGTCGTTGCGCCGCGGCAAGAAAACATGTAAACGCGGCACAGGCTTTAATCAGCATCGATGCGCCAGGATACGCATGATGCGTAATGAAAATTGATGAGATAATCGAAAACCGGCCCGTGACGGGCACGGGGAGAGGGCTCAGCAATAGGATAATATTGTTTCGAAGGTATAATGACAACGAACTACCTACCAGGTCCCCGAAATATAAAGGCGGCCGCCGATTCTCCAAAGTGACTTTGGTTAGGGTGAAGGATCGTTACGCTGGGGCTGCCTCCGCTGCGAGTAATGCGTCCCTATCGAATTTTCCTTCAGATCTGATGCAATAACACCGAGACACGCGTTCGAATCCCGTTCCCAAGGATGTTTCATCGCTATCAAATTGACGGCCAAAGAGCGCGATGACGAACGACGGCAAATGGTCGTAAGAGAATTCAATTGACTTACAGTTTGGTAACAAATTACGCGATGTCGATTCTCGATTTGTATTTGATGAAGGTGAAATGTTCAAGTAGGGGGAAAAATGTTGCTTGGCCATTGAAGCTTTCACATTCGATGCCGAGGAGAGAAAGTTATTTTTTGTTTGCTCGTAAAACTGTGTAATTTAAAAAGAACACAATTTTATTCTTCATTTTAATAACTAACTCTTGCCTGCATTTTTTCTCGACATATTGAGAGCATCTTATGGATATTAGATGTACAAATTAATTTTCTATTTATTTATTTTCAACTAATTTTCTAAGTTGTTCTATATTTTTAGTCTGAAATAATCGCGTTGCATACATTTGTTAGATCCATTAGACACGTTTCAAATCTCCTCTCCAAAAAAAGAAATCGAAATAACCAATCGTTACAGCCAAAGAATCCCCCCACTTCCTGAGGGAGAAGTTTCCAAACTAAAGAATACATCGCATCTTTTGTGTCGCTTTTACCTGATTGTCCAAACGAACGAAGAAGAAAGATTCAAGGAATATATAGCATCTGATATATTGTTTATCAAACGGCATTATTTCGCGAGTATCATAGAATCAACAGCAATCATTCTGTGTTTCATCGTTCGAAACAACCTAAAACGCGAAAAGAGATCACGAGCTTAGAATAAAGTTACAACTGATTAATTCCAAGTGACACGAATTAATTCTACCGGCCAGTCGTCGATCAGATGTACACATTCTACTTGGATTGACAGAAGTTGCAGTAGCAAGCGAGCTAACAGTAACAGTACATAAACGCAGGTGAAGGGAGAAAAGACTGGAGAAGGAAAGGAAAATCAATGGTACGCGCGATCATTGGCTCGACGGAACTCCGTTTCCGTGGCGCGCGCCGCGGAAAACTTGGGTTGTTCATTTAAGCTGGTTCACTGAGCCCGCCGACTTCGTAACGGCCGATAGAAAAATACCAGATCGACGCGTGGCAACGATCCAGTGAAGCGGCAAGTTCCTGTCTAACGAGCAATCCCCGTTACGTGACTACCCTCTTAATTAATGCAACTTTTATTATTGTTTCCTTGAATAATCCAACCGGAGGTTGGTCGCTGGTGCTCGCTCGCTTGCTCGCTCGCTCGCTCAGCCGCTCATTACCTTGCCGCGACCCGGGGTCTCTTTTTACCCCGGCCCAGCGCGGCGCTCGCTCCCTTGGAATATTCCCATCGCCTCGACACAAGCTGAATGCTTGGAAAGCGCGGAGTATCATTCAAACAACTTTCAAAACGAACAGGTAGAAAACGGCGGAGGACATGTCTATCGGAGCGTGAAGCGTGCGCGCTGCAAACAAAAGTTTCGAGAACATAAAAGCGATCCCGACGAGCACGTGCACGCGCACATGCTCGAAAAACGCTTTCTTTTTCGTCGTCGCTGCCGCGAGCCGCGTTAATGATATTTTTGCAGCCGACCACCACGATTCTCCCGCTCTCTCTCTCTCTCTCTCTCTCTCTCTCTCTCCCTCTAACTCTCTCTCTCTCGTTCCGGCCGTAACGATTGAATCGTCTAGACGCGAAGATTCGCGCCATGGTATAATGAAGGTAATAAAAAAAACGTTCGTTTTCACGGTGGCAAGGAGGAAAACGTGGATTATGACAGTGTCGCGATGTCGGATGGAGTTTTATGTTCGCAGAGATGTGGCTGATTGTATTACGAAAAGTTTTCGTGTATTACGTCTATCTCGTGTTAATTTTTATTCCTTGTTGAAATTTTACACAGAATTCCGCAATCAACGGCGGATTTCTACGAAAATTCACTCTTTCGTAAAAATAATTTAAAAAAATAGGATCCAGGCAGAGATTAATTTTTGCATTTTTAAGTTTTCTATAGTTGCATGAATATCTAAAATCTACAATACTTAGAGTACACGTTTTGTAACACAGAATTTTCATGAACAATATTACATGTTATCGTCAAGTTCCACGACGAAATCACTTGAAAAATACATGTAAACGGTCCCAACGATCATACTCATAGTCAAAAAGATAAACCGTTTAAAAACGAACGAGACCAGTCATCTTTATTCCTGCTAATAACATCCGCTGAGAACGCGTAAGAGAGATATTGCGTTCCGTCGAGACGTAATCCTCGAGGACTTAAAGAGCGAACAAGTATAACAAATTGTTACGTGGTAATAATTTTAGATAGAGGAAGATTTATTACGTACGCCGTGACGAAACAGAAGAGACAAAGAGAAAAAGAAAGATCTCGAAAGCGAAACGTTCAACGCGATAGATATTCATCTCTTCCCGAGACATTAATTTCCCCCGATTGTATGCCGTAGTTGAAGTTCTCTCTCTTTCTCTCTCTCTCTCTCTCTACCGCGGGGTGACGAAATTGTGTGGCCAACGGAAATTTTATTTTAATTTTATTTTAATGAAAATTACCGCGCCACGTAGACTGGCTATCAATTTCAGCGGTAATATGGCAGCGCGAGCCAGTGACGCGAACAACCGGGCAATTAAGCAGCCGTCTCCTCTGCAAAGGAAGAAACCGAACTTTCGTCCCTTCGAACGCAAATATCGCAACTTAAATACTCGACCGCGAATCGAACCGCAGACGCGTCTCGCACAGAGAAACGATCCCGTTACTTGTATTTAGTCGCTCTGAAGGGAGGAAATTAAACGCTCTCAAGGAGAAAAAAAAAAACACAGGAAGGAGCAGGAGGGCGAAACCGAAAACGAAGCGGAGAAGTTTGATTCATCGCCACTCGAAATTTCATGAATATTTCATCGCGCGTTTCCGCCGGCCAATTAATTCTATTCGAACTACTATTTTGTCGGTCTCATTCGCGTTAAGTGCAATTTGTTTAACTCATTAAAAAAATTCACTTGACCGTACGTGAAATAAATAACGAGGGATATATTAACGAGATCGGTGGAAAAAAGTGTCATAATTTTAATTAAACGATGCTACAGTCCGTTCAACGAGTCCACCCCACGAGCGAGCCATACGATTGCATATCCAGCCACTTAGTGCGTTTTCAAGACAAATTAAGTTCCACAACTTTGTCACGTATTTCGAAACTTCGCCAGAGAAACATTTATGGAAGTTCCACGTGCACCGTGTCCTAACGTGTAACTGGTTAATCGATAATTACAGTTAATTTCGTCGGAAAAAATGTCTAAGTGAAGAGAGAAACTATTAACTGCGAAATTCCTCGTTGTCGCGTATATTTTCGATGAAAAATTATTTTTTCGAACGTTAGAAGAAGAACGAACGGAAGTGTAATTTGCAGTGTAAAAGCAGCCATTTAAAATAAAGTCAAATTTCGATTACGCGCTACCACTTTTCCTCCAATTAATTCTGCCTGCGCCTAACAACGATTCTTTTTGTAGAACGCACCCATTTTTTTACGTCATTAAAAACTCGCCTGTGTCTACAGAAAACAAAAAAAAAAAAGAAAGATCAAAAAAATAAACAGTCAAATACGGCCGCGGGCAAGAGTGTCATAATTTTAATTAATTCAAAGTTGCGTGCGTTAAACGAGTTGATCCTGAAGAGGTCCTCGAAGATACGCGTAACTAACCGTTAGATATACGACGAAATTTTCGGCCAATGGTGCTCCGTAATTTTACAACGGGAACACGGTAGCAAAGTTCTTACATTACGATCTGTAAATGAATAACCGATCGATACATTACGATCTGTAAATGAATAACCGATCGATACATTACGATCTGTAAATGAATAACGATTAATTATTGCTTAATTAATCGTCGCGAATGTATCGAATTTGTTGAAGCGCAAACGATTGCTCGGAACGCGGTATCTGTTGTAAAACACCAGGAAGAAAATACAGGTATAAGACGATTGAAATTCAAATGTTTGAGTTAACTAATTTCATATTCGTTATGCCAGGAATCGTAAGTACAACAAACTTTCCAGTCAGAGCTACTTGACAAAACTGAAGATCCACTGATACGAGATGCGGCAACCTCGACTGCGATCGACCACATTTTCTCCCTCGAGCGTATCAATTGAATTTTAATAACAAACGCGGTTCAGTTTCCTTTTTCTTCTTAAAAATAAAAAAAAAATAACCGTTCAAATTGCGCCTCGAATCGGAATGAAAATCTGAATGGAAAATTTCAAATTTTCAGATGTTAAAATTTTATTAAGATTTATTCGACGACTATTACTAAAAATATTAATAGAAAATAGTACCTGTCTATAATTTTGTAAAAACAATTAACGTGGAAAATATATGTAATAAGAGTTTAATATTCAGAGAGTATTATTATCATAAAAGATATTAATAACGAAAAAATATTACTAGAATATGAATCTATTATTCTTCGTGGGCAGTTAACATGGCAAATAAAGTTATAGTTTCAGAGCAATGCAAAGGAACGCTTCAACGTCCATTTCCCAGCCGAAATCTGTAAAACAATCCCTCGATGGCTTCATTTGCGTCAAACACGCGACAAGCACCGCAACAAAGTGATAAGATTTTACGAAACGGCTGGCTTAAAGGTGACGATTCTCTGCCAATTCGTGGATTACACCCACGGAGCTGTAAATGGACGAAATCGAACGAAGGCTATTATATTTACGAGGCACGCAAGGATCGTCTGCACGCTCGTTCGTTGCAAAACGAGCGTGCAAGCGTACCAGCCAGCAGAAAGAAGCGAGAGAGACAAACGGAAACTGGCGGAGAGACGACGATCCTGATGGCCCGAGCAATAGGAAACAATGGCCGAGCGAAAAACAAAAAGATCATCCCTCTTGAACCGAGGGCCAGCTCCTCGTTCTCCGATAGATTTCAATTATGAGCTTCCCGGGCATAAAAGAAATCTCAATATTACTGACAAATTTGAAAAGTTTCATAATTGATTCCTCGCTGGCTCTGTCGATCCTTGCCACTCCCTTTCGAAGGAACGACGAACGATGAAAGGGACGAAGAAAGACGGGGAGAGCAAGGCAAGCGGAGTACGAGGGCGAGGGGTGAAAACGGGGATGTAAGAGGACAGAATGAAGAGCAGAGACAAAAACAAAGGCACCCTCTACTCTCGGATGTCCGATCGAAAGGATTGACGCTTCAGCTTCCGAGATATTCTCCAAAGAACTGACACCTTTGTCTCCGCCTGGAAGAGACGTTCTTCTTTTCTCTCGTCGGCTCGATCGGCTCTCTCGTTTCATCACGAGTCGCGGGCGTGCGGGAGAAACTGTTATTAAGCAGAAATAAGCGGTAATATTTCTCTCTCTCTCTCTCTCTCTCTCTCCCTCTATCCCTGTCAAACTATTTCACGAATCGCTTGTGTAAGAAACGAGTGAAAAAAAGAGATCTATAAAATATTTTATTATACTCGTTCCTCTGTATACTTTATCAATGAGAGTGGAAGGCATTCAATTTCTAACACGAGGCTCCCTCGAAAATAAAGGGGATGATAGAAAAATCGTAACGATGTCGAGAGGGATGCATTGTACCGGTGGGACTTCCGATTTATCGTGGTAATTACGAGGATGTAATCGATGGTCATTAACGTTTCGTTATGACCGCCATATGTCGGAGAAATGGTTTTTATTAGAGTCGATTATTTTGGTATGTTCGACCTCGCAATATTCTTCTTCGAGTAACATTATTTGTGATTCATTATATTATCTGTCGATATCAATACTTAACAGAAAATATACACAGATTATTTACAAAATTATATTATGATATATAATTACTTTTAATCTTAATATGTGTACCTTCGGTACACATTTTGACTTATAAACATTTCCGCTCTTCATACACTTTAACAAATTCAACGATAAAAAAAAGCACATTCCCATATTAATGCTTCCATATTTTTTTACGTTAATTTACATTGACGAAGATCGAGCGAATTCACTATCATTTCTCATTTCCTCCGTATCACTTTTTAACGGCCTCTTGCCGGTGCTTCAAAAGTTTCTTCACAATTTCTCTGAAGAACGAGCGGTAATTAGGACGAGTCTCGTATCTTCCCAAGAAACGGAAATCCTGTGGGTTATCAAACGGTCGTCGCACTTCCGACCTAAGAGTGTCAGTTTGATCTTGCCAGTGGTTTCGTGGAAAAACTCTTTAACCGAATATTTCTCCCAAATGTTTCACTTCCGAATGACAGATATTACAAAAATAGGAATCTCTCTTAACCTGTGTATATTTTCTGTTAAGTATTGATATCGACAGATAATATAATGAATCACAAATAACATCAATCACCTCGCAAATAGTAGTCTTCCCCAATATTTCATTTATACTCGATATATTATAACGATATAATCGTAGATCTTTTTTGCAGCACGACCAACGCGCAGCACAACCCTTTCCAAGTCCCACCATAAATTATATCTACCAAATATCAATCCACGAGGCGAGATAGGCTCCCCCCGAAAGGCGCGCGGCAATAAATTTTACAATTTAAATCGAGGCGTTTCCTACCCTTCAGCAACGCCGCGAGGGAATTGGCCGAGTAAGATAGCTTCGACGTAAGAGGAAGAAGGTATTTCTGAGAGAGTCTGGGCATCGGTCACGTTTCCAGTTCGCGTGTCCGTCACGTATGCATATCTTGGGACACCGTGCTAGAACTACCCTTGTGTGGACCATCGGTGACCGCGTATCCACCATCCCCTGACCCCTATCACTCTCTCTGTCTCCCTCTTCTCTTCGTACACCCACGCTTACCCCCTTTCGCCCCTCTGGTGGTCACTCCCGTGGGATCGTAGAGCCGGACGTACGTGGTCAACGCGGGCCAAACTGTCGGCGAAGTTACGTAAAATAGTTAGCGACACTTCCAGCTACCCCCCTCTGGTCTATCCCTCGTCCAGGCCGCCGCGCTAGCTACGGACAGGCAGCGATGGTACGGACAGGCTGGCCGGCGCGGCGCCTCGAGAGTAAAAGGAAGACGACCGATGGAAAGAGGAAGCGCGGGGAACGTACCGTATCCTGTCCGCTCGTCACTGATATATGGCCGACATGGGGACCTTGCACCCTGCCTCAGATACAACACGTACGTGACCGATACGCGCGAGATACCTCTAGGTCTAGGGATATCGTTCGTTCTGTATACACCCCATTGCGAGAACGACGTACGTGTGGCGTTTGCCAGGCATTTGCCTGGCGTTTTCCCGACTGGTGAGGAACCAGTACCTACGACGACGAGAGCAGGACGGGCAAGGATAGTTTCGACAAAGTTGTTTTCGATTCGGGACGTAGTTTAATATCAATTTTAATGTTGTCAGGATTTCCAGGGGCGGTCGAGACACGTAAATGGAGACTGCCTTTTGTTTCGTCGCGGAATCTACGTTTAAATAACACACCGTCAACAGTTGGTTTTGTACAATGGCACTTGCGCCGCTGAAATAGAAACGAGAATTGTCTTGTGTGATTTCAATGAAAATTTCAAGTGAAACAGACGCGCACCCGGTACGTACACTTTTAAGAACGTCCCATCTCTCCCTTCCTTCCGGTCACCATCATCACCGGGGCTGTTTCCATTCACAATAAAAACTCCCCATCAGAGTGACGCGTGTGTCCGTACGTTCTAACTAAACCCCGAAACTAAGGCAAATCCTCGCTCCGAGTTCGACGTTATCAACCTAGAACCGGTAGTCCGGCTAAACATTTACCTAAACCAAACTCAAACAACGTGTGCCATTTTTGACTTTGCAAGCACGCGGTTGACTTGGAACGCGAACGTTTGGCACATGGGTACCAAAGACACTTCCAATTGAAACGACGAACGAGCGGCAAAAATTTCAAGGATACAGTTTGAGAGGAAGTTGCACGGACGAGCAGGCAGAAAGAGAGGGGGCCACGAAAACAGGGAACGAAGCGGATAGAAGCGTAGTTAATTGCCAACTCATTCGTAGCGGGAAGCAAGGCCTTGGGATGTCGGTTCTCCTGGTGCCGCTTGTGTTTCTAGGACGCGGTCCACCCTCTCGCCTCTTCCCTTCATATCCCCGTTGTTCCTAGGAGCTGCACAGAACGCTGGCTCGGAACGCCCGGGGCAACGGTGGTCCCGGCCACCATGAGCACAACTTGGCTCCCACCACCCGACAGAACCATTTTATTCCATTGACTATAACGCGAAACTTACTTGGCCGGGCACTAACCGTTGCTGCCACCGTTACCGTTCTCTCTCTCTCTCTCTCTTTCTCTCACACACACACACACACACACACACACACACACACACACACTCTCGCTTCTACCCTCGTTTCTACCCCCGTTGCCACTCTCTCAGTTACATGTGCGTTCTCCCTCTTTCTTCGCCTCTCGTCTTTCTCCGCGCTTTCTCTCTGTGCCAGCAACGCGGAACCAGGCTAAACAACAAGTTGAACGGTACCGTTGTACCTCCACCTCCTAGGGACGTGGAACCCTACGAGGAACCGACCAAGGTGCATGCAACCCTTTCCACAAGACCACGACGAAGCTGTCGACGCGTTTCCACTTTGCTCTCTTTCCGTACACCGAGTGCCTCGCCAACCGAGATTCTACCGACGCGAACAACGATCGAAGGAGGAGTTTCTGATTTCGTGATTCGGTGGACTGAACATTGGACAGCGTTTCTGAAACTGTCGTACATCACTTGCAAAACAGGGGATACAATGTTAAAAGGAAATCGACGATTGGAGAATATTAAACTTAGGTAGAAGAAATATGTATAGAAGATTTATTGTAGAAAGATTCGACTTCTTTAATAAAAGAAAGCCAGAGATTATTTTATATTAGTGAATATAAAATTGCAGCATATCGTATCGTCGTTAAAAAAATTCATAATATTTTATTGTTGAAAGAAAATAAACGACAAGTCAACACGAATGAAAGAGAATAGCCCGAAATCAATCTTCACTTTTACCAGCAAGACAAATAAAAATCAGACGCTTCTGCTCGTAAATCAACGTGTGAAAACCTCATCTTCCACATATCGTAAATCACACGATCAAACTTGCAATACCGCGCAAGCAAATTGAGATTACACTTGCGATTCAAGTAAGTATGCAAAGTTCCGAGTCTTCGGAGATGCACAACGAGAATACTCTTCATTTCCACAGCGCGGAAGTCTCGAAACTTTGGTATCGGACCGGGGCACACGGTGTTCGCCGAGAGATATTCAAGGTCGGTTGCCAGCAAGGTCAGGCACGGCGGACAGATAGGTCAAGTTTAAGGAGGAAGAAAGAGAGAAGGAGAACTCGAGAAGGTGCGAATTGCAAAAGTGGATAAGAGACAGACAGAAAGAAAGAAAGAGAGAAATAGCAAGAGAGAAGATCGCGGCAAATAAATACAAAAGACAGATAGTCGGTCAGCCAGATGGAGAACTTTTCCCTAGCTTAGCCCCGTTAAAATATTTTTTACGACACTTTCCCCCGGCCAGAGAGAACCGGCCAGGGAGCCGAGGTTACTGACAGTCGAACTCCAGCCGAGTTTGCCAAGTTTCGCCATTAGACACGGTTAAAACTTTGTTCGAAACACTTTCGTCCGCGTGCCGTCCGCGACCGTGAAATAAGCGTGCTAAATTCTGAATATTTTCTTCCTTCGCCTTTTCTCAATGTTCGTTCGCCAGTCCCAATGCCACGGGCCCGTTACACCGCGTCTCGTTCGCTCGACCTCCAGTTCCCCACCGCCCCTTCGCGTTTCACCGCCCTTCCCCGAAACTTCCCCCGCGATTCGAATACTAACTCGCCGGGAATGAATTTATGTAGTCGCTAATTTACTTTGGGGAACGTAAACGATCTTTGAATCGAGCGTATTAAGTGGAAGATGCTAGTTCCGAATAAAGTTATTCCTCGTTTAGATCGTTCGAGCAACTTCTTTTCGAGATGTTCCGTTGCTAATCGACGCCGCATCTTCTTGCTCCTTTTAAACGAGTTTTCGCGTCGCGTCGGAACTACGTTTCGCAGTTTCGTTCAGTTCAAATTTATCGAAACTTTCAATTAGCATTCGTATATGTCCTCGTTATCGACGGCTCCTCTTCAGATTGGTTTCGATATTTGGCAGTTTGTCCCCGTAAGGGAAACTTTATTCGCGACAGATGTCGGACGCGATCTATCATCTTGTCTTTATAGAATTTACTTTCTTCGGTTTTTCGATAGAAATGCAATGGGTCTTCGTGGTCCACCATAAAACTGAATTTTCGAAAGAATTCGAGGTAAAACAGGGAAGCGGCAGCGCCGTGTGTTTCGTACGGCTGTATTTGTTCCATTGTACCGACCCCTGCCATGCTATAAATATTTTACGTGTTATGATTTACGCACACCACGGTGACTATTGCGTTCTTCCCCCAGTTTCATGTATCTTTTTTTATTCTCTCCGTGGGCAGCGTGTATTTCAGAAAGAGGGTAAAATGTCGCGCGCATATTTTTTTTCGAGCACGAATAAATTAATTCGACCGCGTAAAATCGTTATTTACCACCAAACATCAATAACATCGTTCTTTTTTAGTAAATTAAAAAATTTGTTCTCGTCTCTCTGTTAACGTTGTCTTCCTTTTTATAAATCAAATATTTTCACGAAATAATCGAGACGAATAAATCGAAACGTCGATTATTACCAGAGGTGTTTTCAGAGACGAAGGAAGACAGAATTTCCACGGTAGATGGCTAATTGTCGTCGAACGAAAGGTCCGAGAGGGTGACCGCGTCCCCCATGGCATCAACACGGTAAGGCACTCAAGCTCGGTCGTCTTTTAACTCGTGTAGTGCGCATTCCTTCACCGTACGAGAGGGTTAAATGCGGAGTTACTCCCCCTTTAAGCCTGTTATACGTCTCGAGGGGGTAGTCGGGACCTCTTTCCTATTTCCTGCCTGACTGCAGGAACCAAACGACTCTCGCATCTTACACACACGACATGCCAGATTTTAGAATGATCGGGGGACTAATTTGGCACTAGTAATTATTAATTAGCCACTATCCTGGTGGAAACTAACCGATTTCGATCCAATGGAAATTAACACTTTTAGCATCCAAGAGTCAATATTTCGACTTTTCTTGTTCTTAGAAAATGAATTTTTACTGTGAAAAACGTCCCTATTAAAAGCAACCTGAGATTTTTTACAGCTTCTTTCTTATACGATAATGTTTTGTAGTTCTAGATGGAATATAGAAAAACTGGATTTATTTAACTGGATGGTAAGGACTGGATTCTTACAGGATGGAAATTTCTAGTTAAAATAAAACGAAGATTCTGCGTTAAAAGTTGACCTAACTTTCTTCCATCCCGTTCTTCTCGGACTATGAACGACCACAAGGATGTTGAAATCATAAGAATGTCTTCTCGGAAACTGGTAAGTAATGTAGCGTTTTCACGTCTGCGACTAGTGGACGCGCAATGTCCGGCGAAAACAAGCCGTTCCGGGATCACAAACAAATAAGTCAATAAAACGGTTTGATCGAGCGCCGCATCAAATTGAGGGTAAATAATTTATGTGAGAGGTGATTCCCGAAATTCGTGAATACATTGAAACATAGTATTCTTATTGGAACCTCTCCGCGAAAATGAGAATAAGAAATTATAACCAGAAAATCATTCCACTGACACTAACTTTTCATAGAATTTCTATAGATTTACAACAATATATTTTCAATGATTTGAGTGATTCTTGTTCTTTTTTGTGTCCTTTGTTATAATATAAACCTTTTCTTGTTCCTTCCATTCTCATTTCTTCATTACAAATATTTACATCAAAATTATCTGTAATTTCAGCGTCAACACAACATCCAACTTCAATAATTGACTCGTGTCAATCGTTCATGGCCGGCTAACTAAAAAGCAAAACGCCGATCATCGAGACGCGATCTCGAGAATCGCTTTAGTCGCTCGATTGTCTTCTACCGTGTCATCGGTGAACAGAAAGCGCGGCATCTGCTGCACTTATCCGATTCGATAACTTCGTTTCCCTCTGGCTGAATAATTTGTCTCGGGCATTTAGCTACGCGACTGCACCCGCCCTGGTGATCAGGACATCGAAACTATCGAGCCTGACGACGATTAATCCAGTATATCGCACACCGTTGGGAATCATTAGTCGTTGCCGGTTCCGCCCTAAGGATCGTCGTCGTCAGTAGAACCGGTATCGGTGGTCGATGCCTGCAAGGTGGAAGTAAGGGCTGTCGAGGAGGGTGGGTGGAGATGAGGGGGTGGCCTATGGGCGATGCCTCGACTGGATTAAAGGCGCATTACATCGCTCCAAAGGGCTCCTAATTAGATCCGGAAAGAAGCAAAGGGTTCCCCGAGTCGCGTAACTCGGTTTACCGAAGGGAGAACCTGCCTCGGCTCTCTCAGCATTAACGGCTTTTGCGTCCGTCGAGAAACGACCTTTTACCGCCTCCCTCCCTCCCCCTCCCCCCTCCTCTCCCCTCCTTGTCGGCCACCCACCCAGCCACCCTCGACTCTCACCCACGTTCGCCCCTCACCCTCTTCGATCTGACCCACCGCGCACGGTGGCCGTTTACCCGTTAACTGGAAATATCGTCGATTAATATCGACACGCCGCGTTTCCTAACTGTGTCAGCAACACCTGTTCCACCGCTAGTCTCGTTTTAAGAACAATCGCCGGCCATCGCTCGTTTCGGTACGATGCCGGAGGATGGTTTAAATTTAACCACCGGCTTAACGTGGCTGGATCAGCGAACGACGCGATGAGTGGAGAACGCGTGAACAGGGGGAAACCTTGGAAAGATTTGGTGGGCAAGGAGAATCTGGCGCGATTTGAAATGGAATTTGATTAAAATGGAAATCTGTGTTAACCTCTGAGCGGTTACAGGTAACTGTAACAATTTGGATTGCATGCTTGAAACAAATTTAACTTTCAGTTGACACTGTTGGATTGTTGATGACCAATGGTCGACTTGGACAATAAGTTATTTAATCTCAAAATACTCTGTAGAATTTTCAATTTAAGATACTCTAACATACTTTGAATATCAAAATTAATTCGGATTACATTTCAATTAAGTTAAGGGATACTTATTGAAGTTGAGTTTCTCAGAACAAAACGATTTGAAAAATCATCACGAATGATAATGTAGACAAACACTTGGTTTCACGAGCAAAAGTTGCGTGCGTGATTAGAAATGCAATTCGTCCATTTATACGACCCTCTGTGAATTCACTTGTAGACTATTTGTAATCAGGTGTGTAGCGAGATCTGCTAGTTGAACACTAAAAGATTCGCGAAACTAGAAGCTTGAACGGGCGAGGTAACGTATAGAATCCGAGATGTTTCAGCACGCTGTACGACTAGTGAAATACTCCTTTTATCGGACAAAGTTTGTGCCATTCGGTTTTATGGGTATCGAGCTAAACACACGCGAGCTCTAAGTCTATTCTTATGTTTCTTGGTGTAAGGATATCGGAACCGAACGGATGAGCGTACAGGAATTGTCGTAAGTGATTGGCAAACAGACCGGCCGGTTTTTACGACACTGCCCTCGACATTCTTATCCGCAACTCTCGCGATTTCGTTCGCCAGATTGGCCTCTGATCAGCTCCAGACCATACGAACCAACCAAAGGTCGTAAACCTTGAGTATCAGTCGTGCTATACAATGTTCAGGACGAGGGAATTACGAATTAAATTTTCTCTCCTTCAAACAGCATTGATTTATAAATATTTTCGGAACGACTTAATCGAAAAAAGTGGACGAGCGACTCTATGGTCGGAACACGTGCGCGTCACGTCGAAGCACGCGTGCCTGCACGGCGAAGCCTCGGTGTCTAGCTGCAGGAAAAAAGGTAAGAACCGAGTGACGTCGGATCGCACACGTACACGAGCGGAACGAATATATGTCGGTGGGCACCCCCGGTGTGCCTTGGCAACGGACGAAAAAAAGAAGCTGAAGAAAAGAGTAAACGGAAGAAGAGGTAGAAGAGGCAAGGAGAGGCGTATCTGCCGCCCACGTACATACCATCCCGGTGGGTTTTGGCGGATCCTGGGCGTTCCTGGTACCACGCTGGAAGCCCAATCGTGGGTTCGAGGTTTGAAACCCGGCCGGCGCACTGACGACGCCGACGCCCACCGTCCTCACGATCCACCTTGTGCAGGGCCGTAGCGCGCACGGCGTCGCGCAGGCGAAAAACGCGCTGACCTCGATACCATCCCCCTTTGCTCGATCTCCCCCTCTTCCCACCCGCCCCCTCCCCTTTCCCTCCTGCCCCCTATCCCCTTCCGTCATCACCCAAAGCTCGCCCACCGACTCCCTTCCCTCTCCTGCGCCTCTCTTTCTCTCCACCTTACCTCCACGTACACGCTGGCTTACCTACCACCTATCCACCTAGCAGCAGCTCTATCACCGTTGCCTCCTGTCGGTCTAATTCTCACCACCTATGTACACACGTACGTAGAACGATTTCAGAAGCTGGCAGCTGCTCGTCGTCCTCTCCGCTCGATGCCCAGACCCTTGCCCCGTCGTTTCGACGCCGCCGCCGCCGCCGCCTGATACGGGTCTCATGAAATCTCGTTGCAGGTGACTTTTCGTTCCGATGACACGGCCGTCCCGAATACATTACCGACTTTCACTTTGCCAGGAATATCGAAGACGGAACGGCCGGCCGACGACTACGATATTGAATTTCTACTTTTAATTCCGACGCCTCCTGTGTCTGTGCCCGCTTACGGGCTTCATAAATAAGGACAACAAGGGCCCCCGGGGGCTTTTATATGCCTCTGGATCTCGTGTGTGCCTTTCGCCGCGATTTCCAGCCGCCGCTGGCTCGTTTGAAGTAACTTTCCCTAACGGACCGGGCAGCAGCACCGGCTATGATATTGAAAGGCGATGCGCGAGCTTTCGATGTATCTACTGAATGGAGAGATAGAGAGAAAGAGAGAGAGAGAGGATCTGCCACGGAATCGGAATCTCATTTACTTCGACGGATAAGTAGAAAAGTTGCCGAGTACGGACATGCAGAGTACGGTTTTTTTCTTTCTTTCTTTTTTTTTTTTTTTTTTTTTTTGACGCGACGAGTACACCACGAAAGGAGATCGAAAGTCGTCCAACAGTTTTCAATTGCAGTTTTACGAATCCGCGGAAATTCCGCTCATTAAATGCCAAGCTCCACTTGGATGCGGAGCTGTGTTAAAGAATATCCGTGAAGCACATGATACTGTGATTTTAGTAGCAGTGTCGAGTGAAACTCGAGTGAAACTGTATAAATGAGACTTTCCAAACGAGTGTTCCATCTTCAGAGCACTATCTCAGTAACGTTAGTCTCAATTAAACTGCAATTTTATATATTTATGCGAAACTTAAGGATTCATAATTCTTAATAAAAGTGAAATAAAATCTCCATTCAAACTCCGTCTCTTTACTTTCACAAAAAATATCAACTTGCATAAAAACTCGCAGTCCAGTTGTAATCGTTATGAAATTCAAAGAAACTTTAAAATCGCGTGTTCGTCGAATTCTGATTAATTTCCATTGTCGGGGAAGAAATTCTCGCGCTTAGGTCCGAATGTCGAGAAGAAAGCAGAACGCACCTCAAGGCAGCTCCGTTACCGGGGCATTAACTTCCAAGAGCATACATCCTGGAAAGTTCTCGGCCGAGCCGATTCGTTCACAGGGAAGTTACTTCCTCGTAAACAACAAGTAGTTACCTACTCGAGGAACGCTATAGCGGGCTACTTTCGTCTGTGCGCGTGCCGTGTACGAACACGGGAGTCACAAGAACGTGGAGTATGTCCGCGAAAACTGGAACTCGTAAACCATCGCCACCTTCGTTGAAAGTCGGTAACTCCGGGCTACCTCCGAAAGAAGTAGTCGTACGAAACGTCTTCGAATGAATTTTGACAGACGACAAACACAGGTTACTCGAGAACACGTATTTCTTTGAAATTACGTCCAAGGAACATAATTAGGGACTCTATTTTTGTCACTGGTACAGTCTGTGTGCGCATTTAACCCTGAAACGAATATTGCAGATGGTTGTAATAATTTACTTCAAATTGTTGAAATTTTGAGTATTTGTTTAATTTTACTTTCTTTCTGATATCGATTAACAATAAAATCGAACTCAAAATCTCAAAATTATGTAATGTAAAAGTCTAAATTGCTACGACAATGTTGAATGATTCTAGATAAAGGTTAAATTAAATGGAAGTCTGATTAAGCGTGTGCTTGTACTACTTGGCCCGTTTAATGGCTATGCCATTCGACGTACATCTGACTATGTACGACCTTTTCTACTTACAAATTTGATACATTTTTCTACTTAATAGAACTTGCTCAATCGTTGATTGTACTTGATTTTGATATATATTTGACATTCTTTCTATTTGCAAATCTGTTGAATTATATTATACATTGCACTAATTTGGAAATTCACAGCATCTTTAAATCAAATACTTTCCCCAATGCGTTTCGTTACTCTATAGTCGTAACAATACATCTGCACAGAATTGCAGAAAATTTCAGGTTTACTAAATTTCTTCTTTTTTGATTACTTCGTGTAATACAGCGAGATTTTCCTTCACTATAGAATCTCGATACGTGCACAAATTTCTATTTGAATATCCTCTATTTATAATACTTTCTCGTTCAAAACTTTAGAACACTCTTTACTATTTGAACGAAACAAAATATAAATTATTAAAATAAGAATATTATAATTACAACTATAACTATAATTATAAATTAATTAAATTGTCAGCACTGAAAAAATTAATATCATGAACGAAACATTTATTTAGTCATTATTTTCTTGGACGTTATAACGTGTTTTAAATTTTTGTGCAACATAGTCCAGAACCTGGGTCGTCGTAAATTTCGACAAACAGAAAAATCACGAATTCTTACAGCGTCAGATAAGCAGGAAACATAATGTGGCATTCAGAATGGAAAAAGTAGGTGTCAATGGTCCCGGTAACGATGGCTCGCAATGGTGGTAGTTAGAGTGAAGACCATAGTCGTAGAGAGGGGGTTGCAACGACCATCAGTCATTATTTTCCGCAACATTTAGCAAGCACTTCAAACTGTTTCGCGCTCCCTGCTCGGTCCGTTATCCCGCCGTGGGTCCGAAACTTTCTCAAGTATGTGCCATAGGAGCGAACAGCGTGCCTCTCTTCCTTCTCCTCCTCTCTCAGCCATCCTCCCCGTCCTTCGTTTCCCTTCGTCTGAGCGAAAGCTCAGGTCTTTTTTTCCATCGCCCCTGAAGATGAGTTATGAACCGACAGGTCGTTCGAACATGCTTCCTCATCGGAGCTCCGAACCGAACGAGGACTCGCGCTAGTAATTAAGAACGGTCACCCAAAAAAAGGCCACGCGCCTCGCCGCGAGATACAATTAAGCGAACGTCCACGGAAGATCTTGAGAGGTTTCTCTTGCTACGGATGAAGAAAAATTACCGCCGCGTGAAAACGTGTATATTTGGTATGTTTCGCCGTTTCAACGTTTCCCGTAATTTGCGGCTACCGGCGCACGCTCTTTGAAAAGGCACGACACGTGATGGAATTATTTAAGAATTTAGATCATTTAATAATCTAAATGATGGAAAAGATACAAAGAGAAAATATCGACGAGTCTGCTCGACATTATGCAACCCATAAATAGAGACGACCGCTGAAAAAGTCCGCAACAATTCCCATGAAATCCTAATAGGCACGTGAAAATCTCATTCAACGCTCAAAAATTCAACGTAACATACACGTAAAATTTTTACGTAAAAAGATCTACATATCACTCAACGACGTACTTCTTCGAGTGATCGAAGAAAAATTAAGAGCAGCTAATTCGACTGTTATTCGACGATACGGTAAACTCGTCGATCGCCGCGAGGACTGTTTACTGGATTTTCTGCGACTTCTTGTTTCCGGCCATCCCCTGTGCATCGACGAGCGGCCGGACGGATAGAAGCCACCGAGGACCACGGAAGTTTTAATCGAATTTATCGCAATGCTATTCATGAGGGAGAGCGAAGGAGAGACACAGGGTCGTGGAAGAAGGGCGACAGGGATCGAGACAGACAGAGTCGTACATCTCGACGTCACGTATAGAGAGAAGCGAGCGCAAGCAGCGCCGGGCGTCGGATGTGCTAGTCTCGCAAGCGCGACAACGCTGGCCATCCTCGAACTCCCAGCCACCCCGTCGAGATTGTCGAAACGTGCAAGCCAAAAGTGCCGCACGTTGCACGTAAGTTTCTCCGCGAGGCAAGTTTCTCCTCTCTTCTCTTTGGCGAGCACTCCGAGCGCCGACTAATCGGAATTACAAATACTTGCTTGCCGCCTCTCTCTCTCTCTCTCTCTCTTTCTCTCTGTCTCTCTCTTTCTCCCTTACTAACCCTCTTTCACTCTTTAGTCACCTACTCGTTTGTCGCTCCTCGTACGGATATAATTCAGATCCTGCCAAGTTATTGCATTGATAGAGTCATGGGACGACTGTACGCGAGTCAATTAATAGGAAATTGGCACTGAGTGCTTCTTCGTCGAAAAATTTCGATTCAAACGTTGAAAATTGGAAGTATTATACATGTCTCATCTGATTTGTATCACTCCGTTATTAATTTTCCATCGAGTGAAAATTGCAAAAATACAGAGAATGCATATGATATAGAAAAACATAAAATATCCGAAGTATAACACTCATTGAAATATTTAGCTTCTTTGAACTAAAATATTGAGTGAAACGCAGTTCTATTTCTTTAATTACGTTTAAAAGTTTAAATTTGCACGAACATCCGTCGAATCAAAGACTGTCGCAATCATTTGATTTGTCAAGCCTATTCTCCTGGAGAATATCTTACAAAGTTTCCCACGAACTCTTTCCTTGTGAAGTAGCATGATCAAATTATTCGTTTCAAATTGACTCGTAATTCAGCGAATAGTTATTGGCGAAAGTGGTAGGGATTCATCAAGTTCCCGGCGTGTCCAAACGGCGAAACAGTTGTACAGTTTATATTGCTTTTACAGATGAATAGTACTATTGGGCAATGAATTCAAGTTGGTCAACTCCTTGCGTAAATTCGACGGGTCAGAAGGCCAGGAGAAGGTAAATTGATTTTGCACGGGCCGTTACAGAACTTGGTCGATTTATTTGATTATGGTGCGCATGATTAGTAATATTGACAAATTAACTCTCGGCCAGTTGCTCGGACACTCGGCACGCATACTGTTTACCGCGATTCAAGTTATCCAACCTCGTTTGCCTGGCTCGTTTCGCTTGATGCACGAAATTTTGGTGCTGCGGTGATTTACGTGCGAACAGAATGCCATCGCCATTTCACGTCATGATCCAGCAATTTGTTATTTCGGATTGAATTATCGAACGTACAATCAGTCACTTTTGTCGGCATCGAAACTTCCTCTGCCCTTTGATTTCAAATTAATTGAAACTTCAAGTTGGGAAATTTAAGTGAAACGAATGGAACTTTAATGAAAACTTTCAGTTAGTTCTTTACTAATTTGTCAATGATGATATGAAAATTAGTTGGATCACAGATAACTATAGAAGTTGATGACATTTAAAATATTTGATTTTATTCCGATAGATTCTGATTTAATGAAGTTAACGATTATAAAAGTAAGCAATTCACTGTTATGTTTTTCGACGGTCGAATAATAATTTAATCCAAGATAGGGTAAAAATTTTATTTTTAGATAGATTAATAAAACTTTCGTATAATGTTCTCGTATGACTTTTATTTTTATTACACTATAACGTTGATATTGAAATTAGGGGGAGGGGGAAAAATGGTATTTATACCTATGGTTTGAATGCAGATGTATAACGAGCATACTTCAAGGTACACGGAACAGGCTTTCTCGCGTATTGCTTCGAACGCCGGACAATCTTGAGATTAAAGCCCAGGACAAATCAAAGACGTCTTCTGTCACCTAAAAGAGCATCGAGAAAGTCGGAAGAACGTTCGCCCTGAAGACGAGCGACGCGAGCAAGAGACGAAATAGCCTGAGATATTCGACTCCATATCCATATCCACATCAAACTTGTACCTCGCCCCCTCGAAGCCAGACCCGAAACTTTTCCTCGTATGTAATTCGATATGGAAACGAAGCGGGAAAGGGAGAACGTGGAACGAAGAACACCGCTCAGAAACGTAAAACGTCCGTACTGATGCACAACCCGTGCTCCGATTTAAAAATCTCTCGTTTCCTCGCAAACGAACATCCCTCCAACAAATTTCTCTTTTCTCTCGATATCCAATCAACGTTTTTTTCTGTGAATTCTCTGTGAATTCTCTGTAGATATTAGAGGTAGCGATAGGAAAAAAAATATTTGGATCGTCTGATAACGAAAACGATTCGAACGATAGAATGCGAGAAATTCATGCAAAATCATCGTGCGCGAGTGCTAACGATCTCGAAGGATCGTTAATGACAAATTCGTAGAAATTTTTCATCGAAATTGAGAACGATGTATTTTTAGCGATTTTCTGTTTAAAAAAAAAAATGGAAGGAATTTCAATTTCTCTGTTTTTTGGTCCATTAGTCATCGGTAATTCTGATGCTAAAAATCTCCGTTATAACGTAGTTTCGCGGAAGAACGACTCGCAGAATTGCATGAAATTTCGTACGAATGGTATAACGAGTGGTATAACGCAGAGACAACACGCGTGGCTCTTTAATGTCCTGCATGATGGCATCGCGTAATTTGAGGCCGGTCGTGAAGATCGTTAAGGCGACTGCGAAGTCGTGGCCGCATTAAACGTCGAGTAAACACTATTTACTACCTCCTAAATAAGTTTACGTCCCGTTGAGCTTCTCTCTCTCTCTCTCCCTCATTGCGTCGTTTCCATTAAATTGTTTTGCGAGATCGATCTGCTGCGACGCTCGATCACGTTACGCGAAACACGCGCGTACACGCGCAAAAAAGGTTAATGATGAAAGTTTAATTTTCATATCACCATTTGCGATTTATGTAAGAAAGATTGCAAATCGATACATAAATCAGCGAGCGGAACGGAGACGGAGCCGATAAATTCCGGAGCCGAGACAAGCAACAAAATGGGCGAAACATAAATCGTGTGCTTGTCTCGATCCCGATCAGATACATCGTACACAGAAGCTAAGTACAGCTCGAGAAATGTCGATACTTATGTCCGAACGACTTTATCCCCGACGAGTGACCCTCGTTCGCTGCTCGTACACCAGCTCGTGAACGTAAGGGCGTTAGATCAGTAGGGTTGGAACGAAAAGGAGTCTCCTTAGGGCACTTAAGGGCGTCCTCGTGCGACCCTGTCGACCCCCACCCGGCCAGGTTCTCCAAACAACTTCATGATTTGCTTGATTGCATTCGCCGATAACTGCTGCCGGATTCACGCGAGAGATTCGGAAGAAAGTGGAAATCTCGTTCTATCGCTGGCTTTGAATCTATGGAGCTTCCTAGATCCTGACTTTGATTTGTACAACTCTTATAAAGAGTAACGTGGCTTGGACACGTTCTGTGACTTCTTTAAAAAGTACTTTTAGGAAATTTAGAAATATCTGAACTATTATTAATTAATCGATCTTAAATGAAATACTCTGCGTTGAATAAAACGTTCTTTGATTAATTCGAAACTAACGCTCAGCAAATTTAGACAGGTTAACCATAAGATAAAAAGTCTCGAAAAGTGACCGTTACTGCTACCAAGAAGTCCAACAGCCAACAAAAATGCACGTAATAGTAAAAATTACTCTAATCTACCACCGAATGATCGCGCCTAACTATCGTATCAACTGACAGTCGAACCTCGAAATTTAAAAAAACGAGACCAAGTTCAACGAGTCCAGCAATCTTCAATTTCCCATGAAAGTAATGAAATCACCATGAAACTCGCGATTTCGCGAAAACTAGTAGCGACAGCGACGTCGAGCCAGCCGCGCGGCAGTAGAATCGTGGCAGCGACTGGGCACCCCGAAGCGTTTCTAGTTAACGCGGAAGCTTTATTTCCAGCCAGCGTACAGCTACTTACGTTAGCCGGGCAGCGTTAACGGGAGTTGAGGAACGCGCGTTTACGTTCCTGCGGACTCGTACGCGGCCGTGTATGTGCGTGTTCAGGAAGGACGCACGGCGGGCAAAGTACAAGCTAGCCTTCAGCCAGCGTGAAAGGCCCTCGGCCAACCAGATTTACTACGCTCTCCTGTAATTATCATCATAAAGTCGACTTTACGAGCAGTAAGAGCCCTCGTAAAGGAATGCTTCATTTCGCCCTCGGCCGCCCCCTGCGCCTCCGCCTCGCCAGGCGCCCGTCCGACAACCCTCGGGCTACACTACCTACGGGAAAACCACCTTGGCCTCCTCTCGGCCACTCTCTGTTACGCTTCACCCTTCGGCCAACAGTCTATTCTTTCCGTTCCGTGCGACGTTACCCTTCGACCGCATCAGAAACGTTAAAACCTGCCGAGGGCTACCGTTTACTTATCGCTCGACCGCGCTGCAGATGCCGGAGATCGCGGATCCACCAACCTAGCGGCCGCCGTTGCGCAGCTTTATCCACGACGCTTGCGCGATTCGCAGTGTTTCGAGAGAGAGAGAGAGAGAACGACGTTTCAAGGAACGAATACACTCGTAATCAGTAATTAATCTTTCGCGGTCTTTGCGTTCTCAAAGTGAACGACGATCTCCCACCGCGAGTGATAACTGGCCGCGTTTAGAAACTGATGGGATGGTAAACGACGAAGAGTTCTTTTTCGCAAAGAAAAAAGGGATCAGAATAGTTGCACGTTGGAACTGATGGTAAGATCTTGCTACTCGCAATGTAAATAAAATGGATGCAACGACAGCAGTAGCTAGCAATTACCCGCGAAACGTGTATATTTTATTGACGTTATATTTACCGGTTGGCCGACAACTTGTTTGCTTTCTAAGACACACAGCCTCCATCTGCAGCCTAGGGAAACCACCCTAGTAATACAGAGGTTTCCATTAATGCTTTGTCGTTTAACTGGCTACGGAACGCTTTCCTCTATCCGCGGAAGATTACGTTTGCCCAGAGTGAAAATGGTTGGTCAAACTTGCTGATCACCGCGCAACATCCTCGATTAATCTTTGCATTTAGAAAAGTTCAACTTCAAACGATTCTTAACCTTAAGTATCATACCATCGAATACTGATAAATGATAACGATTGAAAATTTTAAACTACTTAAATTTGGAATTTTTAGTCGCTAATCTTAATCGTGAAAATGTGAAATATCCTCTCGAGAGCAAAATACCGTAATGGAATGCTCCTCCCTTTTGCAAACAAAAGAAAAACGCACGATTATTTTTCCTGGTCCAATCGGGCGCACTTTCTTTTCTTCCCGTCGATATTGCCCGGATCAAATTAACGATCGGCTTTGTACACTACGTTTGAAAGCTGCCAAATACTTTAATGCCATTATCTTCATTAGCGGCGGAACCAGCGCGGATTACAATACCTAATGAACCAGCTCGTGGCGAGAGCAACTTTTTCCAAGCTCTTTCTCTTTGTCTTTCTTCCTTCGTCCTGGCCGGAGTCTTCGTCGCGCCAACCTCGCCCTCTCTCGTTCTCTCGTCCGCGACGTAGCCGGCCGGCAATCTCCTTTCCCCGAGGGCCGTGAAAGCCAAATAAAAATAAACAAATTTGTTTGTATCGCAAATCCCCGGTCTGCGAAAGGACCTTTGAGTGGAGCGAGACGGCCGAGTATACTGGTTAACTCGGATTTGCAATTTTAATTACATGCTATGACGAGATGTGCGAGGCCGAGACAGAGGAGGGAAGAGTGCAGGGGAAAGGTGGTACAGAAGACGAAATTAGCCGAGCAAAGCAGAATCGCCGAACGAAAAGAAAACTTCGGGGACGTCTGATACCGGTCGCTTGCCGGTTGCTTCCGTCTGCACTTTCGTTTTCCCCGTCTCGTTCAAATCACGAATTGAAATCGGTCCGCTATTTTGCAAATAATGGTATTCCTTCGTTCTTTCTCCGTCAATGAAGTCTTTTCGTTAATACAGTGAAACTTTGTTTATCCGAGGAGATCCTTCTCTTAGTCAGCTCATTAGCTCGTATATTACAATAGAATTCAACTAGGGATTATAATGGAATTTAATTAGGACTGATGTTTAATATGTAGAATGAATTGAACGAGTTGAAATAAATACTTGAAATTACAAATGAAATTGTAATTTATTTCATATCAATTTGCTCGCACGAACGAGTTCCTGTAAAGTATAAATTTTCTGAAACTATTTGCCCCAAGAAAATATTGTCAAAGGAAGATGTTAAAAATCTGGGTCGTGTTATTCCAACCTTGATCACGGCGTAACTTCTGCTAATTTTTTTATATTAATTAAGTTCGAGCGAGTTCACCCACAGCCCGCAACACAGCGAACGTTTTCAAATAACAAGTTTCGCGCTGCTAATCGATACCTTTCATCCAGCCAACAGCCTAATTGCCGTCGCATATAATACAACTTCCTACATTGGCAGAGTGTCCTTAACGAAGGGGCCAATTTGAGAGTGGCGTCCTGCCGCGGATAATTCACCTGCGAACTAGCCGAACTCGATTATCCACGATATTGCATTACGCGAGAAATAATGGAACGAACGTAATCTCCCCTGCCACGCCGCGTCGGTTTTTCTACGTCTCGAAGGAAACCGGGTGGAGTTTGGAACGAGCGAAACTCGAGGGTGGAAAGGAGGATTCGCATTTGCCATCCTTTGACTCGTCCTGCGGCCTGCGGTGCATTAAGAAATGCCGAAACAAAGGCAGAGACGACGAGAGAATGCCCAACCGCGACTTTTCCACGACGAATAAACGGGGAAGCTACCCGATGTAGCTATCGACGAGCCCCTCTCATCTCCCTCTCTCTCTCTGTCTCTCTCATTTGTCTCTCTGTAAACTGACGACTTTGCAAACGTTTTAAGTGGCAAGTTGTCCTGGCTATACGGCTATACTTTTTTGTCCTTCGTCCGAGTGGTCGATTCGTCAAAGACGAACTTCCATGCACCGGCGACCAGTAGAAAATAATCGTGCCGCCATGGCTGCTGATTTCTTTCAAAGGAACCCGCTTTTTCGCGGAATGAAGCTCGATTGGCTCTGCACGTCGATGCATCCAGTCGCAATTTTCCTTTGGTGTTCGTCATTTGTTCCCGCGGAACTTTCATCCCGATAACAAATCGATGAAAGAAGAAAGGAAGGAAAGTGCACAGTGTGCATGTACGTAAACTGAGTGTTCTTCCCTGGAGCATGTGTACAAATACATACATACTTCCAAGATGGTATTGGTCGAAATTGGTGCTGATGAAGTTCATCGGGTATCATACGCTTAATTTATTTCAGCGTTCGCTAGCCTTTCGGAGAAATTTGACTCGTATCTCTTTGAAAACTTTGACAGGCCTGGCGAACTCCTATTACTGGCCTGCCACATGGGAACGGACCCGTCGTTTCTGGCGGGTCCATGTTTCACGCTGGGGCGTCCACACGATGTCACACCGTGTAACGTATCGACTGTTCCTCCGACGTACCTACATGCTAACAGTTAGCTCCAGTTTGTATGACATCCAACGTCAGGCTGCACAATCGAAGTTCAGACACTGGCCATCGAAGATTCCATCGACAATTGGATACCATTAACAGGGCCTTCAGAGCGCGCGACATGCCAATGGAATGCGTCCCGTTCTCAGAAACCAGATACGTAAAGAAAGGTATCAATTGTTGTTCTCCGTCTACTTCGACCACTGACTTCTCACTGTTTTTTTATTGTAATCTAACTTGATAAAAAACTTTGATATCTCTAACACACGTTACATTTCTGTTGTTGATTTCTCGAGTTTCGTGAGAATTTAGATGTAACGTAATTATAAATGAAAATGGTGTATTAGGCTCAGAAAAATAAGAATTCTCCAACAGCTGATAATGACATAATTATTAGGACAAGCAATATTTTAGTATTTTCAATAATTGAAAAGAAATTTTAAAAAGAATGAGGAAACGCATGTTTAAAAATTGTAATAAAAAGAAAATAATTTTTTTTAGTACAGAATTTATCATTAGCTAGTAATTGAACAAAAGTTCAAAGATGAAAGAAATCTGTGTGTTTTCTCTCAGACAGAGAATTAAAGTATTCGACTTATTTGAATAAGTATAACGTTCAAATAGGGGGGTGGAAATAGGGAAAGGAATAGGAATCGAAGAAACAATAGATAAAGGAGAGAGCGTATGAGCAGCCTTAGGCGCGTTTTGAATAAGGTCGAAAAATGGGAAAAAAGGAGAGGAAGCCGGGAGATGCTATCCCACGGGGAAAAGGGATTCCGCTGTCCTATCTGCGAATGATTTGTGAATATGCAAGGGCAATGGGACGCCTCCTTCGGGAACTCGACGGTCAAGATAGTCCCCGATTCCCCGGGCACCTAAAACACGGAAAATATTCGAGTGGACAGCCGCAAATTTATCGTTCACGGTATCCCTAAATTTTCCATTACGCATCGAATCCCGTACATGTCGGAATAGAATGTGCCCGGAATTCATTTGTCTTGCCCTCGAGCCTCGTCACAAATATTCATCTAACCTCGTGCCTGCATGATCGTTTACACATTTAACGTTTGACAAAGTTCGAATCTATCTCATCTAACGTTACGACATTTCAATTGCACGATACGACTCGCCATACATAACTTGTCAAATTATTCTATAATCTGATCTAATTTAAAATATTTACTACTCTCTATTAATATCAATAAGAATAAAATAGATAACAGATAACCAGGAGAATACATTCGTAATAAGAAAGTTTTGAAAGAAAAAGCGGAAAGATGCAATGATTTTAAAAATACAACAATTTTATTCCTATCTGTGAAAGCATTCAAAATACCTCGCTTAAGAAATTTATGGACCGTACAATCCATTAAAACGATCATCGGGAAGCGCATCAATTTCACAGGCGAATACGTAAATTCAAGAAGCATAAAACTCGGCGGAATGATGAAAGGAGAAAAGACAGTGCAGTGTTGGCGAAGTACGGAACACTGCATTTATCGCTCGACGCCTCGCGAGATAAAGGAGTATTTCTTTCGGCGGTTATTATGACTCTCAGGGTTGTTAACGCCTCGCTGCGAGAGCGGCGGCGGCCTAGTAATAAAACCCTAAGAATACAGAAGTGATCGTAAAATGATAATTGCCGCAGTAAAGCTAAGTGATATTGAACTTGATGTCGACGCCGAACGGCCAAACCAAGTGAAACCGAAGCGTTATTGTGTCGAGCACGGGGCAGGTGGCTTCCTTCGAAATATATGACAGCCCTCGTACCACTTCCCTCCGCCAATAATCACCCGGAAGAACGACAATTTCCACGATGAATCGTGTAAAATGACGAGTTGTTTAGCAGAAACGTAGAAACGGTAGTTTCCAGTTAAAAAGTGTGTTAAAACTTTGATGTCGATAAATTACAGGACAGACGCTAGTTACGTAGAAGCGTTCGTTCAAGTTGTCTGTGAAGTTGAAGAACTATGATATCGGTTACGGTTCACAGTCGGGCAAAGTTACAATTACGATGTATCGTATAGCGCAGGAAACAACGAAGACATTCATATTTTCAATAATACTTATGGAATTATCGCAATCACGGATTGTTTTATTTCTGTATACAGCCATTAATAAGATATTCTATTATTGGATACGATTCTTCGTAAAGGACGAATTTCTAATTTCTCTTCGCTGGCATAATACAGATGTAGGAACGTATATCGAAGATGTTCTATATTTATTATTTCAGTAATTTTGGAAATTTGAACAACGAAATATTCTTCGAATGACGGAGTAGAATAGTTTCATTTATGTAAACTATTGTGAGATAAATAGTTTATACAATCTCTGAGTTCTTCTTCGTTATTCTTGGAAATTTGTAAACTTTTTAATTCAATTTAATTTATTCGACAGATAGAACCCTTCTGCTACAGAAGTGTAAAAAGACATGCATGTATATAAAACGGACAAATTAAGAATAATTGTTAATATAGGATTTCAGACTCAAATAAATGAAGGCTTTATTCGAAATTTAGTTCACGAACGAATAAAATCCGTATAAACGAAATTCTACCGTATTCTTCGAAAAGATGTTTAACAAAGAATCCACCCCCTTATGTTCTCTTCGTCCACGAATACACATTTCGTCACTATAAATTCGTTCTTGCAGCCCCTGCCTCTTTAACCCTTCTTCTCGTTCTTGCAAACTTTCACCCTCTCCTTCGACGCTCTCGATGATCCTATGCTTCCCCGCATTCATTCCGCGATCTGGCCCTTCGTACCCCTTCAACGAGACTGTCGACTTCGGTGAGTGTGTATTGTCACACACGCGTACAATACACAGACACGAACGTGCACGTACCTTCGTACGTTGACAAAACGCGTATACGGTGGCTAGAACACGCACACACACAGTCGACTCACCTCGTCGTAGGAAAGTTTCCGGCAATTTTGCGTCTCCCGGACAGGAATAATTCATCGTGTCCCGTGAAACTTTTACGATTTCCACGAACGACGTGCGACGAGTCCAATCGAAATCTGGTGGTATATCGACGATCGCCAGGGCCACGATGTCGTCTGACGACGAACAGGGGTGAAAGAGGATGAAGAAGCGAAACGCGAGTTAAAAAATTTTCGCGAAATTGTATCGCCGTATGCTAATAGGGTGAAAAACGGCGATGCGTAATGTTCGGCAGCGAACGTGGAACGGTGAGGCAGATGGAACGAGACTTGAGGCAGAGGAACGAGAAGGACGCGAGAAATTCGTTGAATTGAAGCAGAACCGCGCTCGCCGGCAAACGTAACGAACGTGACGAGGGCCGTCGGGAAGTTTTTTAATGTGAGAATGTAGCACGTGCGATTATACATGTCCCGGTGCAGTATGCATATTGTAAAGGGGGCAAAAAACCAGCAGATGCTGGCATTCGAGAAAGTTTGCCATGCTACGGGCGCGTAGATGTTTTACATTTAAAATGGATACACGGACTCTGTATTCCGCGTTATTCTTCACGGGGCGCTCCTCGCACGGAGCAGCTTTTTTGTTCACAGTGCCCAGTGTCGCGTACGAAAAATCTGAATTCCTTACGCTGGAATATTCATAATAGAACTCAGCGTTTGCCGGTAGTGTGGCTACGTACGCCGCGATTGCTGTTTCCCCCGGGGCCAACGTTCTCGACGAAAATATTTTTGAATATAGGAAACCCGATGCGAGAAACTACCATGAAATATCAATGGCAAGGCAATATACTCTCGTAGAATGCAACGGTAGATTTCCGAGTGCCAGTGACGGAATATGTAAAATTATTGGACGTCAATTATTTATCAAATATTTTTTTCTCTTTTTTGACGAAAAAATTACAACACATATTTATACCTGGAAGCAAATTTGTATATTAGATTTTCCTTCTATCGAATATTTCAACGGATTCGTGTAATATTTTTTCTTTGTTATATTTTTATCTGAATTTTATAATTTCTTTCAAAATTCAAGAAATTGAAATATTATGATAAATTCCTGATGAATCGAGTTATTTTATAATGATCGAAGAGAAAACATATTTATAAATATTTGTTTAGTTTACAATTATGCAATTTTGTCGTCTTTATATTAGAAACCGTAATATCAGAACACGAGCACTCGAACAACGACGATAAAATCATATGATTATATGATCACATGATATATAAAATATGAAATATATTCGATAAGAGAATATTTCCATTTATTCTCTTCAATTATTGTTAATGAATAAATTTGCTTCCAGGTACGTAGAAAAGCAACTATAATATCCAGAGTTAATGTGTCAATCAAATTTCTCCTTAATCGACTCCTACCGATACAAAAGCAACAGTTCAAAATAAATATGTGTATAGAGAAATTTCAATGGAAACTGAACGGATAGTGATGGAAAGGCCAGAGGGCGCGGGTGGTACGTACCAAAAGGGCGGGAAGGATTAAAATGGGCCGTGTGTATAATCTACTTTGCATTTCCACGAACCCTTTCTAAGCGTGGCGACTAATACTGTAATGCATCGGAATCCCCTCAACGAGCGCGGTAGTTTCCGGTAGTCGTAAAGCCGGTTTAAGTAATTCCCGATAGAGGGAAGCTTTCTCCGCGTAGCCTGCACCTCGAAATCTCCCCGCGAAGCTTCGACGTTGTTCGAAATATCGCTTGTACTTGAATCTCATTCATTCTTGCAAAAATAGTTGAGTTATAGAACTCATCGAGCGCTGTAGAATCATTTGGAGCCTATTTCAAGCTTCCACGAAGGCTTGGAAACACACGTGAATTATTCTGATTAGTCTAATCTTGGAAAGATTCGAGAAACACGAAAATTTGAATCAACTTCGGTATTTTCCTAACGTTTGAAACTACACTTTCCTGAACGAATGATGAGAGAATTAACACGAATCCAGATAATGTTGATCTTTTTCAAGGAAATGTAGTACTTTTCAAAGGGAGTTCTTAATACGTCTGACAATAGTTATCTATATTTTGTTGAATTTCCTTTTTTTTCTCTTCTTTATATCTTTGTATTCTTTATATTTTTATCTACTGCTTTATTTATGTCTTACTCAAGTTCATTAAGCAGTAAATAAATAAATAAATAAGTAAATCAGAAAATTTCAGATAATGTCAAGATTCGATCCTAACAATTCCACTAGATTTATTATTTATCTCCGATTTTTACAAACCACTCTCTCTTATCTAATGATAAGAAACATAACATATAAAATTCTACTATGAGTTCAAAACAACAATTAATATTTTATCAAAACATGCAAATGAAACGGGGGAAGGATCGATTAACGGGAAAATCGAATGCGTGAGGAATTTCACTTTGATTTCCCTTGGACGTAAACGTTCCGAGCAGCGACAAATTGCCAAAAGTTTCCAAGCTGAGCGAGACACGTGCGCGTCCACGATATCAAACACAACGAAGGAAACAATGGAGAACGAGAAAGAACGTGAAGAAAAGAGGAGAGAGCGCGATATCGCCTGCGTTAAGGCTCCAGAAATTGTTTAACTTCAACGGGACGGTAGGGGACATCGACGATACAATAATGGCCCTCTGATGTGATTTTAACTTTTCACGGCTCCCCATCCTGCCTTCTAACGCTCAGCCGGATTCCATCTACTGGAATATCGGTCGTGCTATGATAAAGCGCTATGAAAAACGAAGGTGCCACGGTCGATCCGTGATGAAAAGGAAAAAAAAAAAAGGGCAGAAAGTTTCTTGCGGGCGTTCCCGGGATTCTAACCTCGCGAATTCCTTCAGGGTGGAAACGAAATTCCGAAGAACTCTCTGGAAATACTCGTTCGTGTTCCACGTTAGGATTTCACCACTCGTAAAATCGAACGGCCTGCCGGAATTAGACCGTGAATAGCTTTGGATTAGCGCGTTTCGTGGTTCCTGGAATTTCGCTCGGTTTTTCAGCACTTGTGGCTTCGAACAGTTTCAACGGAATATTCATTGTGTCGAAAATTGTGATAACCGAGCGAGAGAAATGGAAGACTATACATATTTCTGTATTTTTTAATTTTCCTTATTTTCAAAATTTTATTTGATTATTCGTAGGATCAACGTACAATTTTCAATAAACTTGCTTGTAATACTGTTGTACTTTTATTTTTCTGCTTGTGTGTGTGTGTGTGTGTGTGTGATTTTATTTTAACGTTGCTTTACTTTAAAATTTAAGATGTATGTAGAAAAAGTTCAAATCTTCCGATATTGTTTCATTTTTGAAAAGTCACAGAAAGAGAAGAATTGAAACAAATATTCTTAGGTAATACGAAACAATCACTCGAGAGAGATATTGAGCTGACAGCTAAGCATTTCTACATCTTCCAATCTTTCGATAGTCTCAGATAACAGGGGAAGGTAACTGGTAAAATTACCTTCCACCTTCTGTTTACTTGTACACGTATGCCGGTGCAATTATGTCAAGTAGAAGAGTTCTACTTAACATTTACTGAATCGTTATAATAAGTAACGCGGTTTTTCCGAAAACTGAATTTACAACAATGAAAGATATTATTATCAGAGTTTTCTAAAATTAATGAGAAATTCATCACTAATTAATTGCTAGCAAGCTTGCTTACTCGTACGAGACTTAATAAAACTTAATATTACAATGCCTACAGATTATAAAATAAAAAGTAAAAGTGTTATATCTCATTCCAGACGTTTGAAAATGACATTGTTCAAATAGGATTTGAAAGAGGCGACGCAAATGGTATTATCAAAGAATACCTGGCTTCTCGTTCAGAACAATATTTCCCGTCGTAATCTGCGCGGGGTACTTCAGTTAAATACATTACGCTGTCCGGAGGAGGTTTTTCTTTTGTCTCGAAGCACCTTAGCGTGGCGGTTCTACCGTGAACAATTTATGGCTTAAAAAAGGAAGGGCGCCACCCTCCGAGTCGTCGAAAACGACGAGGACACCGATATCGAAACTAGACGGTGGCCGTTTTTTTCTTCTTTGCTACGCTCCCGAAGGGTCAAACTTCTTGTAAACCATAAAGAGGATTCCCAGTCATTAGATCCGTTTCGTTAAAAAGATACCGTGCTTCTTTCACTTCACTTTACTGTATCCCTCTTTCATTGTATCGCGATATGAAAATCACAATATGAAGGGACGAAATTTCAAAATCTATGATAAAGCAGAAAAATAGAATCGTATTGATCGTTCAAAATTACTGCTATTAAATTATATATAAATATTCCAAAGTATCAAAATTACAAGATATTATTTTTTTTTAACAGACAGAATCTAAAGAAATGTAATCTAACGACGACTAATTTGTGCCGAGACATCTCTGTTCATTGTCGGCAATTCGAAGGAAAAATTTCTCTCAAAAATCCCCAATGAACTTGAAACTATATCGAAATTCGAATGCTGACCGAGAGAATTTGACAAGCTTCCTCTCGAGGAAAATATAATTTCGATCCGGAGGAGGGTTCTCCCAGCTCGAAATATGCTGAATCGATTGAAACGCGCGCGGAACAAGGTGGAAAAGTCTTTCGACTGGCAAGAAATCCGGGGCACGGGGACGCAGCTCCGTGATTTCGCCGTTTCCCAACCACCATAGATCACCGTGTCGCGGCAATTGAGTTAGGAAGGAAGGAACCAGTTCGGCAAACACTCCTGTCCCCCTTCCCTACCCGCCTGTTCTCTCTCTCTCTTTTCTTTCGCGAACTTTCTCCCTCTTAGCCACGAAATTTATGGCTTAAAAAACTCCCGGACGGGCGAGTCGTTCGCTTTATCTGTAATGTACTGATCTTGCCTTTGCCGAAGCGAGCGACCCTTGCTTGCCACTCCTTGGACCATGCCTGGACCAACGATCTGGATACGGGAGCCCAGCAGTGCTTCTCTCTGCCTTTCTTGGTGTACGGGGGCGAGCCACCCTGTAGCTCTCATGATTTATATCGGAAGAGAGAGAGAGAGAGAGAGAGAAAGAGAGACGGAACGCGCGAAACAGAGACGAACGAGCGAGAATGCATGATCGGAAAGAGAAGCGAGCTGAGAAATCAACGGTAACCTTCAAGACCTGGAGTGGAGCTCCAGGATACTCGGTTTTGATAAGGGTCTACGAATCACGAAATCCTGTCGGAGGTACTGGTCCAACAGCTGGATCTTCTGGCTACATTTCCGAGAGAACCAGTCGCTACCAGGATTATCAATCGTTGGTAAAGCCGAGGCGAAGGAACGATCAACAGATTATAAGGAATACGATGTTTCCACTGAAATCGGGTTTGCCTTTTGAGTGATTGGTTATAAGTGTTGCACTAACTAAATAATAATTGAGTTCAAGTATATCAAATTTCATATAATTACACCATTTTAGTAATTTTACCAAACGATGCAGCGCTATGAAAATGAAATATGAAATAGAAAAAACGTCTCGTTGGAGTATAATCGTTTCGTAAGATCGTTACGGAACCGTCACTCTTGATAATAATTTTTCTCGTATGAAATCTCGTCTCGTTCTCAAACAGTACGCATCTTTCTCTGTTTTCTGTCTGAACAATCTCATTTTCTGCCGTGTCTCGCGGAGAATCTCACGTGAATCTAACTTGAACCAAGAGACAGATACGAAAAACCAGAAGGTTCAGCCGAGTAAGTAGAAACGTCAACGATAGGACGAGACGAACGGGGCGAAGGATGTTCTGCCAGCCTGTAGTTACATCTACTCCTCGAGACGACTGTTTCAAGTTTCCCAAAAGCATCCGACGTTCGCGAGAAGTTGAAATACAAAGTTCTGCGTATGTTCTCGCGAGGAAGGGGGATCTTAGGGAAAGGAGACATCTCGGCGAAGGACTGGGCAGTTTCATGGATGGATCGAACAGTTGTCGTCTCAAGGCGAGCAATCACTTAGGCAAATATTCACGCGCGGATGCATCCTCAGCATGTGGGTTTCTGCCACATTGGACCACGTAGGACGTGTGGGTCATAGGGGTCCTAATTGGGGTACCGTTGCCACGCACCCTCTCCCAAGATCGATACTGTCTACTCCTTTGTAGTCTGGCGTTGTTCGCGCTTATTGTGCTTCCGCGTGTGTACTTCACTTTGATGGATGTTTCTGAATATCGCGGATGCTTTGAACGTCGGACGAGCAAAATTATCTGACGAAATAAAAAAGTACTGGAATTTTGAAGAAACTTTTGCGAGCCAACGTTCTCCCTTCGATTAATAAAACTAACGTCTCATTGGTAAAAAGTGAAAATTATACATGTCAAAGAGATATTGCAATTACTTTCAATCATCAAACTTATATCTGCATCATATATTGATTAGATGAGCGAATGGTGTTGGTCCTTTCCTTTTTTCAGTTTCTTTTTTCGATTCTTCTACTACACTAACTTAAAGAAGAAAATACATTCTTGAAATACTGGAAAATTTTCAAGAATTTACTCAATCATCAAAAGCTTGTATCTTGGCTAGGATCGACGTACGAACGTTGCGAGAACGACGAAAGGCGTTCAAACGCGATGAAACGTTGGTTTCCAAAGTTTTGACTGGCGAAGAGAAGAGAACTGAAGAAAACGAGATGAAGAAACTGTCCGATTAAGTCTAATGAACGATGGTCGCCTAGCGAACGCTTCAAAGAGGACGCAGACACCAAACGATTCATCAAGATACATAGGGCTCAAACCTCGAGGCTTTTGCGGTTCAGCCTCCTTGAGGTTCGATCAGAAAGTTCACCCTTAAGACCGGTATCCACCTCCTTAAACCTGACCTCCTCAGGTAAGTAAACGTGATTCCTTTGACGATTTCTCCCGCTATCGGTAAAGAAAAGGGTGCCGTCTTAGTTCAGCAGGACCTCGCCAAAGACGAAGATTTACGCTCAGATGTCAGCGATTCGATTGGTTTCTGGAAATCAGCAACCCTTGCTTCGATATTTGGTAATTATCCGAAATTAGTAATCGAGGTTGTCAAAATTGATGAAGAACTATTACAAATAATTGATGTCGATGAAAACGAAATATCTCAAATTTTATTTAGTATTCTACACTTTACGACATAAATAATTTTTACCATATGAAAGAGAATGAAATTTTGGCTAAGACTAAAACTCTAAAATTGAGCAGGTATTCCGTGTAATTCAAATTTCCAGAGTTATCTCGGCAATATCGTTTTGAGATAGGTGTAGAAAAGTGTATAAAAAACACGGAATGTAATAATAAATAGAATGGAGATAGTGGGTCGGAGAAATCGGCGGTACACCACAAAGGACAAGGGATCTTTAACGCATCTGTCGAGCACGATAGCAGCGATTACTTATGCGACCCATGCCCTCTCTCGCCAGAAGCTTCCTCCGACCTCCTCTTCCCCTTCTGCCCTTTCGCTGGGATGTAAGAGACGTGGGATGCAGGTGGAAGTACAAGAGGGGGTGAACGCAAGTTAACGCGAACATATAAATTAGCAGGACATCTTAGCAGGCCGCTTGCAACTTAGTCACGTAGCGGGTTTAAACTTGACAAGAGGTGGATCCTACCGCGGCAAGCGCGCACCACCCTTTGCAGCTATCACCCCGTCACCTGGCCCCTCTCTGGCAGCTTCAATAGGTACCAGGAGGAAAAGCTGGTAATCACCCTAATTTCCAACCACAATCTGTCCCATACAAAGCAACTTTCCAACTCTCCTACAAGATACTCTTCTTTTATCAAGAGATGTTGTCCATAAAATTCGAAAATATTAACAACATGATTTGTAAATTGAATTTTCGAGTCTGGATCATATAGTCGCTCAAAAAAGAGAAGAAATATAAAGATGCAATTTGAGAATTAAATTTCTTTTATATACATATACTGAATATTCCATAATGTAAAAAACAGATACAATAACGATAAAGAATAAAACACAGTTATTGCGATCAAATCGAAATACCGCTGTTTGAAAGACCAGATACCTAAATAACATATACATAATCGCGAAGTTCCTCCAGATAAAGTTCCCTTCAGTTGTTCCACGAGAAGTGGAATATTACCACCGAACGTATAAATCAAGATATAACAAGAGATAATTTCGTTCTGACTAATATTTCCAAGAAATACATAAAGCAAGTAGTTTATTAAATCATTAACTCTTCAAATTATATAACCGTAATATGTACTTGAAAATGTCACTTTATATGAACGCTTGTATCACTTCTCATACTCAATGTCACAAAAGAATGCATTTGTTACGTATCACAATCACAGTGTCATCCGCAGTCTTAAACTCAATACATATACTAAATTATAATCTTTTACAGTATGCCAAAATCCAATTATTTAACGAGACAAAAATAAAAAAGGTCACGCGTAATTTAGTTCCGGACTTAAAGGATTAAGGAAAAACTTTCAAATTTAGAAAATTCATACCACTGACTTATTTCTTAAAAACACAGTCAGAACGTGACCCAAAAGGAACTGGACAGCACATGTTTCCTCGCAACCCACAAGATACGTATAAATCATGACGATAATGTATCTTAGAAAGCGCGATTCCCAACAATTCAGGTGGTAATCCCGTAACTGACGAAGAGCAGCCTGAGGCGAATCGCTGCTCGATCTTATGTTAACGCAGGAATACGTCGATAACGGGAGTATGGGATACAAGGTACCCTTCGGGGAAGCCTCGAACTTTCGATTTATGGGCCGTCGTCCCGAGGGATCCCCACGGTAGTCCCCGGGATGTGGTCAAAGTGACAGGGTGGGCGATTAGGTGCACAATACTCCCGGCAACAGTCCGAAACAGCATCTGCGCCGTTCATTGATCACGCTCGGCACCGACGACTGTGGACGCTGGAAAGTCCACAGAACGACGCGGAGAAATTGAGAGAAACTGGAGGAGAGGTTATGACGTGGCTACGTTTGATTCTGCTCTCGAAAGAGGGGACCACCCTGATGGTCAAAGGGTGCTGACAATGTGTCCTTCTTGATTCCAAACTCCCTCCTACACGATCCAGACTCTTCTCGCCGCTGAGGACGTGTCTACCTTCTTCAATTTTTTCTCCGTCCTTTGCTTCTATCATTTCGCTTGGCGTCTCCGCCTCGCAAGTATATTTCTTGCAACGGTGAATTCTTTTATATGTGGGAAATAATCATTGCCAAAGTGTATTGTATCTATACTACCGCTCAAAAGTAAATAGAAAATTTAATTCTGACATCGTGGAAAAGCTAACGAAAAATTAAGTGATAATTAATAGTGATTTCTACTGTTAAACATGGAGATTTTATCGTGATGTAAGACGATAATTTGTTAAACCGAAGGTAACTCAACTCAACTTGTCAAACAAGCACAATTTTACCAATATAAGATAAATACGTAAGTGAAAAGAAGATATGAGATAATTATTAATGATTAAGAAAACTCGTTCAAATTTGTTTGCTGTACATATAAAAATTAAGAAAATGTTCGTACATTTTGACAGTGTATGCATAAGCTTAATACATTTAAGCTAAGTGTATCTATTGAAACAGTCCTCGCGAAGTGGAGTATACACAGTTTGTTGTTTGACTTGAGATTACTCGAAACGAAGATTTGATTCGCAATACACC
The DNA here is from genome assembly GCA_032399595.1 of Tetragonula carbonaria. Lineage (NCBI taxonomy): Eukaryota > Metazoa > Arthropoda > Insecta > Hymenoptera > Apidae > Tetragonula > Tetragonula carbonaria. Next base: position 12,938,636 of record JAUCRC010000003.1, read on the forward strand.
TTCGAGGCATTATACTCGGGAATGTAGATGAATGTAGATTTAGCGAAGCTTCGATGATGCTGCGCGACTGATGCAGAACGCGGAAAGATGAACAGAGGCAAAGCTTTTTTTAATGCTCGTTTAAGCAAGAAAGAAATTCCAAGAATTAAAGCGGAGAAACGCAACCCCTTGATTTTGACTTAATACTCGACAAAGTTTTGCGGCCGATGGCTTCAGCCATATCCTCAGCTAAACCATCATGGTAATTGCAGTCTACCTTGCTGGTGATTAATGCTGCTTGTTATTAGGATAACGCTTGAAGGTGTTTCAGGAACGCGGCACAACGTCCTCAAGACGTTACTCGACGACGTACAGATTATGCTGCTTGATCAATGGCAATTAATTGCCTCGTTACAAATACTGCATTATTCGTTCAGCCTATCCGATAAACCACTGGCAACGTACGAGTGCACGTACACCGAAGCGTCTATAGAATGTTGGAATACCATCGTTGATACGAACGATCGTAGGACAATGTTTTCTTATAATTAATGAGAAGGATATTCGGAATGGACCGGTGCACCGCCTCGAGGAGAGAAAGGGTACCAGCTAAGAACGTAAGGGGCTACCTTCTGAACTCTCCCGGAAGCATTCCAGGAATTCCCTCTCCGCGTCTGTCTCTTACCATCTCTTTCGCCGGTCCGCCGGAATGCTGCGGCATTATTGGCCACGTTTATCATCCTTTTCGTAAGACACTGGCCGAAATCTTTAGCCGGTAACTGTTTTCTATCAGAAATCTGTGTCCAACATGTCCCAAATAAAGCAATTGGCAAGCACCTAGGCACGAAGAAACGCGGTTTCTCTCTCTCTCTCTCTCTCTCTCTCTCGTCACTCTGGCAATTCAATCTGTCTAACCGGCAAAAACCGACTGGCACTCACGGAGAACAGGGAGAAACGCGAGAAACCGAGGACGTCGAAAATTTACTAACATCGGGCAAGGATACATAACGGGGGAGGAAAGATTTTAGATAAATCAACTAAACGCCGTAATAATGGAACGTAAGCGGAGATTTACGGTATCGACAGACGCACGATTTACGGGCCAATAGAAATAATCCAATCCGAACAATATTCCGGCTGGCGGGATGTTTTGTTTCGGGGTAAAAATTTTCCCATTCTCCCGCTTTCGTCCGGATCTTTTCTCCGGCAACCCTCTCGAGCCCTCTTCGTCTCTCCTTCGGGTTTTTACATCCCTTTCCCTTGCCCTCTCTCTAACGGGCTGCCTACCTCCGCGAAATTGCACGGCGGTCGAATTTAATTATGTCTGGAATTCGGCGCTAATTAAGTTTGATCGAACGAATCCGCGGGTTTGTTACTGAGTTTGCCCCGCGATGCTTACGAAACAAGGGTATACCCGCGCTGGCTGGCATAATGCGAATTAAATTGCCCCTTTATGGCCCGGTCAACCCCAAAATTCTATCGAGGTGAACTCGGCATAGTTTCTTTTTCCCGTCTCTTTCCCGAAAAAAGAAAAAAGAAAAGGGGAATCGTTGCTGCAAGAAATCGCGCGAACGCGTGGAATCATCCGAAGTATTCGTTAATTAGTATCTACTATGGTTGGTTAGTCGGAACTCTGGTTACTATGGCTTCGATAAAACATTCACAAGATACAATGTGTGCAACGTGCTAAAAAATTCTGATCTAATTTCTACGAGTTGACCAGTTTCATTCCGAGCACCAGTGGATTTGTTCATAGTGACGATCGCAATTTTTTTTTTATTGACTCTTGCGGAAGAACAAATATACAGTGAGTTATAGAGGTCAGAGGGAAAAGGGAGTTGGAGGTAACAGCGACACCCTCGGGCGCGGTAGGTTTACCCCCTGATTGGATGAATATTAAATTCTGGTCACTGGCAAACAACCGCCCCTGCTTGCTTCTTCGGTTACGACGATTGAAATATGTATCCGACGTAAAGTCAAACATCCCGACCAAGTGCATGGTCCCGTTACGTGGCACGAATTTCACACGCAGTTTCTGCCGAACAAAAAGAAAAAAAGAAAAAAAATAATGTCAACCACCGAGATTGATAGCCGAAAGCTGGAGACGGTGAAGGGGAAGTTCTCGGACGTCGAGGTAAAACGTTGAAGCGAGATTAACGATGGAAAATTGATCTTTGGAACGAATTAGAAATGCTGTAACAGGGAGAACGATTCTTACACTATCCAGCGCTGTAATAATTGTTCACGATGAAACGTAACTTTCGAAGGAATGTAATTTTGTTTTGCGTTCCGCGCGAGAGGGCAATCATTAATCGTCGATAAGACTCGATTATTCACGATGATGAGGCGACAATTATCTTTGAGGAGATATACGAAGAAACCAATTAAAATATAACGATTAAAATATATTTGTTTACGTACTCTCGCTCAAAAATTTAGAGCAAAAAATTTCAAAGGAAATAACAATTTATTGGTAAATATTTTATTCCTTTATACCAGCGAAATTGTAATTAATTAAAATTTTTATTTTTATTAAAGATGTTTATTAAAGATCAAAGTTATAGTCACATAATTGATTGTATTCCTGTTTTTCGGGAAAATGTACCAAGAAATTTATTTCGACTAACAGGTAAAGAATTTTCTATTTTTCTATCTAAAAATTGAAAAGGTTTGAACGATAGTTTGGACATGATTTCAAGGTATAAAGTCGTTTCGTAGATTTATCTATGATTTAAAACACAAAATTAAATATTATTTGTGTTATTAATTATATTGGTTCTTGGCTTTGAGTACGCCACCAATATTTCGAAACACAATGAATTTTCCCAACGAGCATGACACGATACTTATGAAAGAACGTAATTTCCTTTTGCATTTCCCTGTCGCCAAGGATCATCATCAATCGCCTCTATAAGCGACACGAAGGTTCGCGACGCGAAGACGAAGCGGCAATTATCTTCGAGAAATTAAGGGCGAACGGAAGATACGGGAAGGAACAGGGAGGGCAGAAGCGAGGTCTTGACAGAACAGCCGTATTTCGGCAAGAAGGGTGGTACGCTTAATTTCATAGACGTGGCGCATGGGGCCATGCAAGCAAGAACAATCGAGCCCGGGAGCGTGTGCGATGGGAGGTTGGCCAAGGGTAGGTTCTACGCACTCCGAAGGGATAATTACAGTAAGCAGCCCTCGCTGGCCTTACCTCATCATTGATCTAAGAAATCCGCCGACGTAATTTACCATAAACAAATTTCATCACGAAGGAAAATGTAACCTAACAGGATAATGAACAAATTCTCAGCTCTGAAAGGTCGTTATGTCTGACGATGCTTAAAATGTGATATCCCAAATGTGAGAAGCATTTCGTTGCAAATCAATTTTCTATTCCTACGTATAATAATGTTTTTCCTGAATTTATCGAAAAATCATAAAAAAACCATAAATAAAACAGGCAAGTTCCGAAGAGAGACGTGCTACATCATTTATTTCAGAAGAAAGTTTCATTTTATTTTTGGGTATCACTCATGAAAAAACTGATTTCGTAAAAAAATAGGGTACCATCAAATCTTCCGACGGTTTCTTCTATAGTTCCTTTTTCATTTGTTATCAAATTCGTGACATAATTAAATCGCGTGATTCACCGTACACAAGTAGCAAAAACAAAATCTGTAAAAGACGCAACATATTAATATTTCGGATGGAACAATACGACGAACCTTTCTATCGTTTCACACTACATTAAACCATACATCAGCCCAACTTAAAGCCCCTCGTACCCCTGTTATTCCGCGAAACGTTTATTCGATTCCGGCAAAGGGTAAATCCCCATAATTCTTGCACGTACACGCAAAACACGGCCGCCCGATATACTTTCTGTAACGAGCGCATCAGAAAGTACAAACTTAACGGCGCGTCGCGCCACGATAAAACATCGGCGAATTCGCGCGATTGAATTACAGTTTAATTAACTCGCGGGCAATTAAGGCCCTGCACCGCCGCGCCCACCACCCTCTCGTCCCCGCATCGTCCCCCTCAATCAGGGCCGCCACCGTCGCCATCCACCTAAAATGAAACCGTTTCTACCCGCCGTCGAATCTCGTGCATCCGCGAGTCCGACCGTTTCAAGTTGCAAGTTTCGAGGGTACTCGCGATTTCATCGGGGAAACTTTTGCACGCTTCAATCGTTTCTTTTTTACTGTCCCGCCCTACCTTGCCTCCTCTCCCCCCCCCCCGCCCTTATCTGCACCTCTCGGACTCGCTTTCGTTCCCTCTCGATCCTCGTTTCGAACGAAAACGCGTCTCACGGTGCACGCACACCGAAAATCGACAAGAGAACATAATCGTTGTTATCGATTAAAATTAATCAATTGATACGAATAGCGCGTGATATTCGTTTCAGTGATCGAATCGGACGATAATCGCAGTTCACGGCAGTTGTTGATTTCGCGGATCAACTTTTGATTTCGACGCCGATCAATTGATTGTTTTACAATTTGCAAAACTTTATCCGATTCTAATCGACAGAAAAACGTGATTTTGTTGTCAGTTAAAAATAAGTGGCCAATATCGGTGTGCATAACCGAGCGCTATTCGTATCAGTGACCGAATCGATGATAGCGAACCGCAATTTCACAGATCAATGTAATACATAAACTGACGTTTTACAACTTGCGAAATTTCGTTTTATTCCGAGAAAAATAAATAATATATTCAGTTGATTGAGTGATTGTACAAATGTAGTTAGTTGAATGATAAATAGTCATAAGTAGAATACGTTAATTATGGTCGGACACATGCTTTCTTCAGAGACGAAATTTTAATTTGACTAAATTCTTGTTTTTCTTTTTCCTATACTAAATCTCTGACGCCTCCTAATTATCTCTTTTGTTCTCCGTGAAATTATTTAAAATTAACTTTCCACATATATAAAAATTTTGGTCGAATTCTTTAATTTTTCGTTAAAAACTCGTTTCATTTGCCACTTCCTACATCGGGAAACGCGAGATTTAGCAGCACGGTAAAATTAGCTAACAATAGCGCGACTCGTCCAGCGAAATCGAAACCATTCACCGGAGAACACTAATCCGCTATCACATATGCAAGCATCCTAGTAACACGTAGTCAGTATACACGGTACACTTAGCCGACGGGTAACCGTAACTGCCGCGTAGGCGGCCGATTTAACGACGAGTGAATAATTATGGGGCTTTACGGTCCGATGCAGGAGAGGTTTGGCGAATGGAGAAGCACTACTATGCTCGTAGTTATATTTATGAGCCGACGATGACGGCAATTTCGGTCATGGAACCAACAGCGAAACTGTTGCTAATCGAGTCGTATCTCCCGATTTCTATTGCTCCTCCCGTTCGAGCAACCTATCTCTTTTGGAAAAACCTTTAGCCAACACTGTCTCACCGCGATGGTCTGTCATAAAAAAGGGAGAAAGACTTCTTCCCAGGAGAACGATTATAGCTCAAATTCGTACGACGAATGGTCGATCCTCATTCGTGAGACAAAACTATTTCACGATCATTTGATGCGAGAAGACGCGTGCCATGGGGCAACAACACCCATCGAAGAACGTTGTGATCGTTAATGTTCAATGAAACATCCCAACTATCGATTTATCGCCACACTTTGGGGGGATGAGTTTTCTTGAAAAAGACACGACTCTAAAATTGCCATTCCCCTGGCAATTTTAACGCTGTTCGACTCATCGTTTATCCGTTCTACTGGGAAAGAACGCTGTCGCGAGACTATAAAAATTTCCAATCTTGTCACGTTTAAATACTTCGTGTAAAAGAATATTCGCGTAAAAATATTTCTAGCAAACTAAACTGAGCTTGCCGAAGGAAATTATTTTTGAAAACTTCGTTCATTATGCAAGAATTTTATGAGATAATACGACGCAAAGTAACTAAATGTAATTGGAATTTCTGAGTAGCTTGATCTTTAACTTGGAGGAACGTGTTATGGTTTCCGGGTGCTTTAAATACTAATCAATTTTATTTAATTAACTCAATAATACCGAGAACAGTTTACCCGAAGACAGTCTCCCTTTCGGCATAGAGATGGCTTAAATTCTAACGTACGATTCTGTCTACCTCATACCACAGTCAGGATTAAACGGAAAGTGGGAGCTAGGTAAGTTCGTTTCTCGGGTGCGAGCATTTATAATTAAATGGCGTTGTTACTTATTACATCGAAGTTCGCGAAGAAGCAGAACTGAGAGATTGTTAGGCTATGGTTGCCCGGATAATCTTCTCCATAATGTATGGCGGTAAATGAAGCGACCCTCCGTACTATCCGTTTCTAATAAAAAAAAAAAATACATTACCTAAATAAAAGAATTTGTATGACTGCTTAAAAATTATAGTAAGTTTTAGGTAAAAAAGAAGATCTTGAACGAAAAGAAAAAGTTTGAAGAACATTCTTCGTCTTCACTGTTAAAAACTCAATGATTCAACTCAATCGATCTACTTCTCGATCTACAAACACTGATATACCTTAGCATTTTCTGTATAATGTTTAACGATATGTGAAACGAAGCCATGTTGATTTCTATGACAAGAAATTTTTATACAGTTGAAAAAATCTGAAATAGAGTATATTTATTACGACCAGACGGCGAATGTTTATGTAATTTTCAAACATTTATAAACACATAAAACATGTAAAAATATCAAAAATGTCTAAAGCGAAGTATTTATTATAATACTTAATAGATAGAATTTCTATTTAGCTTTCATCTTTTTCATTACGTCTACGAAAATGCATAAAAGTCTACAGTCTACCAATAAATCGAACTCTGCTACGTTACTACATGTATCTTTTGCACAATTCGATACTTTCAGCGATACTTTCGATTCAACGAGACTTCGCGAACCGTTAAAAGAACTCCACAACGAGATTTCACTTGGCACCGCTTATTAACTAAGTCGCGTTCTACTCTTCACGCGGAGCGACATACATAAGTCGTGGCGCTGTCGGAAAAGTCGATATCGAAAGGCACGAAGGGCAGGTGGCGCGGGCGGGGGTGGCGCACGTCGCAAGGGTGTCGAACGCCCAGGTCTCGTGACAAATAGAAGCTTTGTGCCGCGACAATGGGGAGTTTATTTCCGGGCCGGCTGGGGCTACAATGTAGGCACTATACTGTAATTAAATTCCCAAACCCAAGGATTCGGAGGTTATAGAGGACTAGAAGGAGGAACAGAGAAACAACCGGAGAGAGGAAGACGGACAATGAATTTTCGGCTAGTAGTAGAAAGGGAGGAAGAGGAGGAGGGGAGAAAGCAGAACCTTAGCATATTGCATACTGACCGGTCCGCAACGGTTTGGGTTTCTCCTGGCTGACGCCATATTGTTTGCTCTATGTTCATTCCTTCCAATCTACCCACCTTCCCTTCCACATGCTCGGCTTAAGCTTCGGCCAAGATGAAACGAATTCCACCTACGAATATCTTTGTCGACGCGGGGCATTGTGATCGGGAGATTAGTCCTATTAGGCTAGCGCTTCGTTTCCTTTGGATCTGACTCAAGGAGTGCTTCTACGTCGACTAGTATTCGAAGAATAGAATCTCGAGTATTCAATCTCCGGAGTTTCCTCTGTGAAGTAACGACTTTGATATACGAATGCTGAAATGACTTTGGAAATTTTCTACGATCTACTACTTTCTTCGGAAATGAAATTGCTGGTAACCAGATTTCCATTGGGCTTGTCTCAAAGAGTATGCATTCGTTGTACATTGATCAGTATTCTACTGCGAAGTAACTTCCTCGATATAGGAACAACAGAATTTCAAAAATTTTCTACGACCAATTATTTTCTTTGGCAATGGAAATACATAGTGGTTAATAAAATTAAGTACGTTCTCTAATAGGAAATATCGTTTATCAGAAAACAAATACACGGGCGATAACGAGGAATGATACCACCGAAATATAAATATAAAGACTCGATAGACAGAATCCTCGGGATTTGAAGGATATTGAGCGAAGAGCAAAGAACACAAAGAACACCGTATCATCTCGACGAAAAGGGGGCACGAGTTTGTCGTGTAATCTGTATTGGAAGTGCTAACTAAAGTATTAGGCGGCTCGGTTTCCAAGCAAGGGAGAGATGTTTGACAATAACGAAGAAGAGGAAAAGAGGGTTTCGACTTCCGCAAGGAAAGTTTGATCTGTCTGACGAGAATCTATATTTCCGAAATTTATCATACAACATTACGTGCAGTATTATATTTCGTATATTGATCAAAAAATATTAAATAAAAGAACAATTCGAATTGCGAACAATTCAAATTTGTACATTTATTTTTAAAATCGATACAACGAAACCAACGTAGGTGGTAGATAGTTATGTATTGAAATCGCTAATGCGTGAAGTAAATTCATATACCTAACTGGATTGATTGTCGTAGATAAACGAAGCTACTGAATGACCAGTACAAAGAGATTGATGGACATGAGATCGACAGAGTATTCCTCTAAGCAAACTCGAAATAGACGTGAACAGAGGACAAAGGGTGCAATCATATATCATTTTCCAATAATATACAGCTGCAGTAAGCTTTTATTTCGTTCTCAAAAAGAAACCGTTGTAAATCCATAAAATTTCAAGAAAAAATTATACTATATTTTGATCGTTTTAATTATGTTATTTCTGGTCTTATGCAACAAGTGGATAATTCATACTCGATGTAACACATTTTTCTCAAACAGTAGAACAAGCTGCTCTAATAAGTTAACTAACTTCGACGTTAATCCCTTTCACGATCGAGGCTGTGTCCTTCGCGATGGCTGAAGCACTATACCCTATAGGGAAAGCACATCTTTCTCGGCGCTCCGTTTCCATCGGAGTTAATAACTTAATCGCGACACACCAAGCTGCCGTTCGTTCCCAGAGTTTCTTAAGGAGGACGACATCGCTGAGATCACGCATCTCCGCGAAACAGAGATAACGTTTTAATGCAGGACAAACACTCCGTATGGATGTCTACCGAACGTCGAGGAGACGAAAAGAGAGAAAGAGAGAGAGAGAGACAGAGAGCGGAAAGATCGTAAGAATAAGAGAACAGGAGGCGGAAGAGCGAAGGCAGAGAAAGAGAAGCGGACGAAAACGTTCGTGCACGGCTTGTCAGGGCGGGGTTGGCTAAAATGAAAGTTGGAACCACGGCTTGCCGCAGCAAATCCGGCTTGATTAAAACACCGTAGGAGGAATCCCTTACCCCTTTAGCCCGTAGCCACCAGCTACGTCCTCATACCACCCCTCCCGCCCCGTTTATTTCGACCTTCTTCGGTCGCCAAGGAGCGCGCCAACGTATAATCTTAATGCAGTCTTATACGAAGCGGAACGAGCCTATATTTCATTATAACCCCGCAGTCCTTCCGGAGCCCTTCGCGTGCAACCCTTTCCATTTCGACTACTATAAGCGCGAGACCGACCGGGATTTCGCTTCGAGATATCGTTCCGCGGAAAAGGGGTCTCTCGATTTCTCTCTCCGCTACCGCCAAACCAGATAGAAAACCGGAGGGTGCTACGCTTTCGAATAGGAAAAGGGAAACGCGAGTGAGGGGGGAGGGTGTAAGTATCGAAACGACGACATTGGCTAAAGTGCCTCGCCGGAATGCTTTCCCTAATCTTTTCCCCATCCTGTTGAAAAACTACAACTACCAGTACCTGGGCCGGAATTATATAACCCGTGATCGCGTTTGATAATAAAGATGGCCGCTAAATCAAGAAAACAAACGGGAACGAAGGGCGGTGGAGATCGATGAAACAGAGTGGATCTGAGCTTGAGCTAATCTTGAGTTGATTAAATTTTCATCGAGTAATTTGAAGGAACCGTCTAAACGATCAGGATTTCAGAAAATTTTAGTGAAACGTTATTTCGCGATAGAATTAAGTTTTTAATTATTGTTCTGCGCGTTACGTATGTTAAGCGAAGTTAACTAACGAAGTGTAATTATTTTATTTTCTCGCGTTGGATCAAACAAAGTCGGTGACAATGGACGTTGGTGTTACCGACCGACAAACGACGAGAGAACCGAGAGAAGTACCGTGAGTTTAAGCTCGAGGGGTAAAAAGGGGGTGTATTTACGACGTTACAATACCCCACGGACTAATCCTCGCCTGGATCTGTGCCTAGGTCCGATCCACTCTTCTCCTTACTCTAAACAATTCCTGAGACGAGAACACAGAAATTTGAACGGAATAAAATTTCTTTGCTTCTTTCTCCATTAATCTCGATAGAAGAACAATTCGGTTACAAGAACTTCGACAAGTACTCAGTTTCAAACACGTCGATGTTTATGCTTCGAAGTGTAATAAAAATGAGTAAAGACTTAATCAAGATGCTTCGAATTAAATTAATAAGAAGTTATTACTCGCAAATAAACGAAACACTCGAAGATTCCTGGCACAATAACAAAAAGGTGCAAAATTTTCTGAAGAGCCGCTCGAAAGGCAAATTGCTTGTCAACAATCTCTTCATAATACGAGCTTTAAAGCCCTCGTCCAACACGGAACACCTTCCTCGACCTACCTTTCTTTCTCGAGGCCTAATTGACACGATTTTTATAAACTCCCCTCTGGTTACGGAGGGTTAAGTCTTCTTTTATACTGCCGCTAACACTTTCAGCCTCAGACCCTTCTGCAAAAGTCCCTTTGTAGCTAAAGAGTGCGACGATGTTGGTGCACAATTATGATTTTCATCCCGCGCAAAAATGTTCATCAAATCTCAAAGAACAAGTTTGCGCTAACCCACGACAATGATACGTCCATAACGTATGATCCATAACTTTATTTCGAATCACTATGAGCTGGATGAATTCTGTACGCTTCAACCCTCAGTAACAGTATTCAAAATACCTGTTATACATAAAACGCGAGGGACGAACGAGAAAAGTGTACATGTGTGAAACGTATACGTAACCTTTTTTTTCATATGGTGTTTTAATTTTAAATGGAAGAAGATGTTTAATTATTTAACATCTATGTTAATTTTAATTATTCTGAACGATAAGATATATCGTAAATTTCTTAAATAAGAAATTAACATGTATATTTAATTATTGTAAATTTTCTAAATAAAAAAGTAGGTTAAATGCAGTAAAATTAGTGAAATTAATTGAATAACGAAGGAGAATATCGGTACCTAGAAAACTAAACGAATGATCAAAAAACAATTCGATTTATTTTAAGCCTATTCACCCCAAAGGGATGCGTTTTAACAGCAACATCGTTCCCTTGTATAGATTTTATAGGTTACGAGAACTTCAAATTGAGAGTCACTGACGTAAATATAGGTACAGGGGTGAAAACAGGGTGCGCATTCCAAAGCCTTGGATCTAGGTATCCTCGCGCATTCATTCATAAAAATTCACTCAACCGTGTGGCTACTCCCACCGAGAGAATTGGAGGGTTCGTTCCAACCCCGATCAGTATGACAGCCCGACAAAGTTAAAGGGTACTGTGCCTCATCTTTTCAGCTCTCCTCCAGAGTAAACGATCGCTAATGCCACCTTGACTAAATAGAAATGCTTCGCGTTGATACTTTTTTTTTTTTTTTTTTATTAAATCTCGAATGGATGGATTTTAGAGGGATTGACAAATAGACTGCAGATATTTATGCAAATTCATTATTCATATTTTTGTAAGTGTCACTTAAAAAAGCGGATTATAGGTAGAAAATTGTTTCATATACTAAATGTGTAAAATATTTTACATTTTCTCCTAATTTTCCATAAATGCATAAAAATCCGCAGTATAATAATTAAAAATTATTCTTTAAATGGTCGAATTATAGATCGCTTTAATTTATAGTATCAATAATACTAAGTAGTTCATATACTGAAATAAAGACAGTACAAAAATTCTTGTGGGAATATTACCCCCAGAGTATAACGATTCTCCTTTAAAAAGAATGACTACTCATAATCGTAATCGTAACCATAACGATCCCAACCTTTCAGTCGGGGCAGATTTCCCCATTAATATTCCAGCAGCATACAGCGAATTACCCGAAGGTTCGCGTCTCACGATGTTAATAAAGAAATCACCGATTTCGAAATGTCAGTCACCCGTTACTTTTCCTACCGTCGAATGTAAAATACAGAATCGCGCTTCAACACTAATGATAATCGCTCGAATATATTAAACTCGATTCACGTAACTTTAAAACGGTTTTGTAAAAGTATAAAATCGCTCGATTCCTTACAAAACTGGTGCTATGTTGCATATTGAAATTTTATTGAAATAAAATCATATTGTAAGAAATACATCGTCTTCGGATATTAAGAAAAACTAATCGTGAAAGTTATTCTTGCCTATTTTCTGATAAAAATATTTGTAGAATTATAACTCGTCGAAATTTCAATATAAAAATATAAAAGTTTATGAATAAAAATGAAAATGGAAATAAAAACTCTGTTGAGTAACTTTACATAAAATTTTGTTAAAAATTATATTATTCATATAATTCAATATTTATATTGAACGACTATAATTATAATTAATTTGATAAATTTGTACTCAGAATTTACAGAATTTACCTAAACCAACCCTTCATGGAGGGTAGCGATACTAGTGGCACCCTCTATGGTTGCTTCCTCCAGATTCAAGATAACACTCTATTTTTATTGATTTTTGGAAGTTTATTCGGTTCAGCTCTTTTATAACGAGTTTGTTAAATAATAGCAATTAAAGTACATTTCATTAAAAATAATAGCACTTTAATGTTTCATCACTGAACGTGACTTAAATAATTTAATACTTAAAAATGAAATAAAGTTTCACCTTAAGAACTTTATATTGCTTATTACGAAGTAACAGCGTAATTATTTTCAAGACAGAAAAAACTAAGGAATCTTTCTCTTCCGATCCGATTTTATAGCATTCGACTTTATCTTATTCACGGTTTCGCGAAATCTCTTGGCCTCCTTCCGTTATGCGCGCCGTTGGCTAAATAGCTAACTTCGTACAACTATCTCAATAGATTATGATTATTGTGGAGGAAAGCTCTGATTTATGCAATTATCATAAATTCAGTTCCGCCCACCATCTTACGTATGCTCAAGACGCTCCGACTATAGTTCCATTCATGGGATTTCAATAGCAAATTATTTTCTCGTGAAGTACGTGCATTTACCCCCATAAAAGATTATTCAGAAAATTTAAATAAACTAAAACTAAATTTAAATAACGCAATATGTATGAAATTGCATTTTATTTTATCCTTTTTCTATTTAAAAAAAAAACTTTTAATAATTTTGTTTGATGTTAAGGAACTTAAAAAGTGCAAGTTAAAATATTTGAATGACGTAATGATTAAAAATTCATTACTTTTTCATTGTCCTATTTCAAAAATATTTCCAGCAAGTTGCATTGCAAAACAATCGTAAATTTCGTATGAAAAGTAATATATATTACTATAATAATAATTGTAACAGACAGGCATATTAATGTCTTTAGATAATTTAAAAACATGAAAATATATAAAATTTTCACGCATAATAAAATTTTAATCGATATTTTTGAAAGCTTATCATTTGGTTTTAAACTCTTCTGTAAGGAAGTTACGATTTGTCGATAACAGTTTGTATGCCATTCTGTAATCTACCTTACCGATAGATGTGACCTTGACTTTGTCGGTACATCCCCAAAGACGCATCTACTGAAACCAACCCTGGATGAAGTAAGCATCCCCTGCCTGTGAGCCATCGTTGATAACAATGTACCAACCATACTGTCGGTAATAACTTTTCCTAAAATTTTTGTAATATTTTATGAACAAAATTTCTTCCACTCGTCGTGTTTATTCAGTTAAGACAGAAAACACGTAAAACACGTAAAACACGTAAGTTTCTATCAGCATAGCGAAATATTTAATTATCGATCGAGTGTCTGACTAAAACGACATTTTACTACTGATTGGTAATATTCTAGCTTGCATTTCCCACAAGATGAATTAGTGCAAATAAAATTGCATATATTAACAAATAAACCTACATGATACAAGAATCTTTTATAATAATGAAACTAATCAAAGAATAGTTCTAATAAAATTATTTGAATCCAACAATGATACTGATTCGAAACAAATATTACTATTACTCTGGAAAAATTTTTGCAACATTAACGCAAATAGCTTTTAACAGAACAACCTATCACATCGTCGGATTTAAGCATCGAACGTACAAACCATTTTATATGGTTAGAGGAAATTCCTTTCCTCTCCAATTACGCGGTTCAAACTTTAGAAACTTCGTCGACGAATCTCGGTGGGAAAAGGTTTGAAACTCCTCGAGAAACTTTAAAAATCGTTATTTTACAGGGAAGCCGAAGCTTCCCCTACCGAGTTACGTGAATCCCTCCTTCACGACTCTCTGCCGGATAAAATGGAACGAAAAAGAAACAAAAGAGTAATCATACGGCTGCAAGAAAAACTTTTTCGATCAACCAAATCAGATATCCTCCTACGTATTTAGAGTTATGTAAAATAATTTCGTTTTGCATACAAATTCGAAAGTCCTATTTGTCTGGTGGGATAAAATTTGTAAAGAAATAATCTTCAAACAACCATTCAATCGTATCAATTATGAAAAACTAAAATAATATTTGCAACGAAATGTTCAATGCTCAATATCGTGTCACGGATTAAATTACAGATCAAATTTCTTACATCGAAACAGAATTGTTTGAAGAAAATCTGAATAATTACAGCGAAAATAAAGTGAAAAATTTTCTACTCTGTTGCTACGAATTTAAGCTTGCGTAGACATTTATACGAGTAATAACAAAGTGCCGAATGATCGATAAAAAAAAAAACCACTGCGGTAAAGTAAAACGTCAGCAATTTATGTGGTTACAGTGGTTCTACTTTACTTGTCAATCCCATTTTTTTACAAGCAAAAGTCATTTAATCGCTGCTCCACTTGTGATCAACTTCAACGTTATAAATAATCTAGTTGTGTGACAACAAAGGACGAATGTAAAATATCTTACATTTATCAATTTAGCTTTAACTTTAAATATCTAATTTCATCAAGTATAATTTATAAATATTTCGCAAATGAGAAAGCAGATTTTATTAAACTTTACGCTTCTCGAAAGGAAAGACAAAATTTCGAGAAATTTGACGTAAAATGTCACTTTTAATTAAATAGTTTGAAAAAGTTAGCAGGGAAGTAACTTCATGTTAAACAGGCAATCATATAAACGATCAATCAGAAAAATTCACAAAAGTATCTTCAAACGACGAGACCCGTGTCTCTGTCATTAAACTTTGAAACTTCGTTACTTATTCTTTTACGAAACAATTACTGCACAAATGACTTGTAGAATTTTAATCACCGGTTTCATAAAGAAGAACGTTTATACCGTGAAAATGCTCTTGACAGAAAGATTATGAAAATAACCCGCTACTTCTTAGTACTTAAATGATAGACGTAATTAATTTTATATTTAATTATGTTCGAAAGTCTCGTCGAAACAGGATTTTAAATGAATTTTTAACTAACGTTCAATGTTAATACCGCGGTCCTTCAAAGAATTGTTAACGCAACGGTAACAAAAAGAAAGAAGACGATAATTGATCTTTATGTTCCTGAAAATTGAATGACAACAAAAGATTTTTGATAACTTATTCATGCTTCACTTACCTTTTTCGGCGAGGGATGCAGCACAGTTACCGGGACTTGTCGAGGGGTTGGAATGAGTGGCGTTTGGATCGACTCCTTCACAGAATATAACGGCAATTTTGTCTCTCTGTTGCTTGGCAGCTCTAGCAAGTGCTGTATAGAATGGTTTTGCCTCGTCTTCTTTGACGCCATTCTATCACAGAAAAACAAAAAAACAAACTATTAACGTCGCTATTGGTACACTCGATATTTAATACAACGTTAAGTGGTAGCTATCTGGTGAATTAGTAAACAGCACATCAATTGCTAATAACATAATTACCGTATAAATTATTTGTCATATTAATTGCATAACGAAATTTACGGTTGGCTTCAATAATGAATAATGAAGAGATGTCAAAGAGTATTTTGTTACGACTTGTGTAAATCTGATCGATAATAAATTTCCATGTTTGTTATTTGTATTAAAAAATTCCCGGCTATTCGATTAATTTGCATCGTGCAGCGTTTGTCTGTACGTGTATATATATATATATATATATATATATATATGTATACGTGCACGTGTATGTGTGTATACGTACGAATAAAAATTCCGTAATATTCCATCTAACGTTTTCATTACGCCGAACGATATAGGCATACATTATAAACGTTATAATTATCAACGGTATCCAAATCTCGACGTGACGGTGTGCGTAGATCCCTTTTTCCAGCAGCGTCGTGGAACTGGATATCGGATAAAACTTTCGCATTTAACTTTTCCGTCCTGCAGGGGAAACGGCCAACAAAGCTCATCACCGGAAACTTTTCCGAGACAAAGAGGGACGAACTGGAGCCGAGCGAGATAGAAGATGACGCGCGCCGCGACGCTGACCACGATATAAACCTACACTCTGCATCAACGTCTCTGTATCAACGTTTACACCCGTGATCGTGCTCAAACTATCCGTATACAGATGTCTGCATTCTTTGTTATTATAATTCTCAAACGGTAAATGTCGACAGAATGAATATTAAACTCCTCCGAGTAGTCGTATCAAATTTAAACGTTTTCAACACTACGTAGGTACGAGAATCTATTGTTTCTTTCATCTCGTATATAATAAACTTGAGATAATAAAATTGAACAAGGAGAAAAAAACATTTACAAAGATGAGAAATAATACGGAATTTTGAACTGAAATCGTTAAAAAACAAAAGCTTCTCTCACACTTTGAAACTCGTTCTATACACTTGTCCGGAACGAATTGAATATTCTGAACGAAATTGTCCAACAGAGTGACGATTCTCATTGCAAAGCTCGAAACTTATTTTCAAACAGTCTCTCAAGTCACTTGAAACATTGACTTACTTTTGTCATCATCGCAGTTTCGAAATTTACGAACACACGAAGGAAAGTATCCGAGCTTGCCGCTGCGTGAAGCGTGGAACGCGAGCAAAAAGTAATGTGTTTCAATGGCTCAAACTGAGGACATCGCGGCGAGCGTGTGTATGTGCGTTTAAAGTTGACTGCACGTGCTGGTGGAGGATCGCTCGGCGCGCTTGTCGGCCAGCAGCGGCAACGGTGGGGTAACTCACCCCCTGTAGCCGCCTCGAAAGTTTGCTCTCTTCTGTGTTTACGCACGCGCCAGATCGTGCACACACGCCCGGCCAAGTGCACTTATAGCAACGCACGATGTCGGCGAGCATTACGACCGTGACCTTACCGACCGAATTGCGATCGAAAAACGGGAGGGAGTGTTGAAACCAATTGAAAGATTCGTTACAATTATCTATCCTCTAAATTCGATTCAATCTCGAAAATAGCGATATCCATGTCTTCTACAAAGCAATTCAACGGTACATACGATATTGTCGCGATATTTGCTTTAAACAGTTGCAGAATTAAATTTAAGGTGAATTTTTCGTTTGTACGTGATATTTTCAATAGCAATTCAATTTTATTCAAAAAAACGTGCAATAATTTTGTTTAGAAGTGATACGGTAACGTAACAGAATTTTACTTAATCATGAACGTAATGTCCGCGGTATTTATATGTCGGGTGCAACCGACCGCAGTAGATAAGGACAACTTTCGTCAGACGTCTAAGTAGTACAACACCTTACATGGCCTTCTCACCGATTAAAAAAATACTGTAAAGTCGGTGCGCTGTAATGATTTTACCAATAACGATACAGCTGCTTTTTTCATACGAATTAATAGCAAAAAGCACCTGAAAAATTGCAAATAAAGTTACTTCAATTAATATTGATTACAACGATTACTTTCCGAACTAATACAATTTTGATTTGAACCAGTACATATTTTAATTCAATTACCTGGAAACCAATATGTTGTACACGCATAGCAAGCAAAATGTCTATCTATAAGCTTTGTGCCGAGCAGAAATGAAATGGGTATTGATTTTTGTAATTTCAATACTGATATTTCAGGACAAAGTATACGCGAGCATTTTTCCGCGAGGAAGTCTGCATTTTCTTACTACGAAAGCTTCAGAACTAACGAGTTCTGCGCAAGTAATTAATTTGATAACTCCTCTGGCGATGTTTAAATACATTTTACGCAATTATTGCGATAAATTACCTAAACGCAGAAGCTGCAGACCTGTTGTAACTATAGTCTATCTGTACTACTAACACAAAAAGAACGTAACAATCAGGAACGTAACATCAACGATTCTTCATTAAATCAAAAGATAACGCGCAACTTTCAATAGTACAACTTTAGAGGGACTGCAGTAACACTACGTTCCAGAGACCACTTTGTTTATTAAATTTGTGAAGGTAATTTTAATTACAAAAGTAAAACTCTCGAGGACAGTTAATTAAAGACAACAACGAATGTTTTATCCTATCGCGAGATAAAATGTATCATGAAAGTCTGAGTAATCTTGAGCAAATTATACGAAACAATGTTTCCTCCTTATCATTTTGCCAAATGTACGTACATTATCACCGACATAAATATACTATTAGTTCCTGTTTATTTTTCAAACGCTTTACACAGTGTGAATATTCTAGTGTTTAGATGAAAATTAATTTAAATTCATAAACCACTAAATTCAGTTTCCAATTCAGTTTAATATTGAAATAAAAATATAAATATCAAATATACCAAATTTTATTTAAAATACATGTTCTTCCACGTAAATTTAGTGAAAAAGCGAAACGTAATATGCACACATATTTTTATGAGTGTTTTAATAAAAGTACCTTTATGACTAAATACCTGGATAAAATAATTAAAACATTTTAATATTGCAAAATATTTTTCTCCGGTATTTTTTATATTCCTCAGTCCGTTAAAAATAACATTTATGTCGTACAATTCACCAATTCGGATTTAATTGTTCCTTTTCACTTGTTACATTCTATTGCAACATTATGTCAAATATTTCACGATATTAACCTGATATTAAAATCGGTTTCTTATTAAAAATTAAGCATAAATTGATATTATATATTTTTAAATGTTTAGACACATGTGTCACATATCTATTATATAGTAGATTATATACTATAGGTAACTTCATATCTTTATGAACATGATTGAAAGCTATAATATTCTAATATAACTATTTTGGATATTCTATACATACTTGCATACTAGATGCATTTTGTGCATTTTTACTTTCTAATTTCTCATAAATGCATAAAAATCCATAATACTACTTATTACACAGAAATTTCAGTGTGAATGGTAAAGCTAAATAAATTTACTAAAAACTACATAGCGAAATAAATTTTGAAGGAAACGGTAGAATCCTATCCCCCTTGCCCGTTCTTCTCTACTTCCTTTCGATCAATCTACGATAGACGTATAGTGTATGCTACTACACTTGTTTGAAGTTTGCTCGGAATTGAAATACCGGAATTAAAGAAAAAATTATTGATTTCGACGGACACGTTTAATTCGCGTGCTTTCTGTATGTAACTTTAACGCGATATTAACGTCATATTTTTAACTGTTTTATTTTTTGTTAATAATCAATACGACTTGATTGCATAATACAACTTGTATGCAGCATCCGTTTTATTTTATTTTCATGAAATAATTTCATTACATCATTCTTCTGTTTCGAAATAATGTTATAATATGCAACATAAAACTACATCACGTATTTCATAAATGATAAAATTAATATCTCCCTCTCTTACTCTATCTCTTTCTCCCTCTTCCAATTTCAATTCTCTTTCCCTTTCACAGCATGCATGTACATACATGACAAATTGACGTAATTTATAAAGATTCAAAATGTATATAAATATCATATCGTATCAAACGAAATTCACGAAATCTTTCTAGGGATAGGATATATATATATATATATATATATATATATATATAGGTCGTAGGAAATTAATGATGATGTAGGTACTAGTTGAAATGCTCTACAATTGCTCCGAAATTACGTGAAAGCGAAGTATTTCACAATATTGGCTAAAGCGTTAACGATTCGATTCGAATGACTTGTATCTCTTGTCACGATAGTGTGCGCTTGCCGCGTTCGTTCCTCGCAATTGCAATATAACGGATAAATGATTGTGTACACGCTATTAATCTGAATTTTTATCTGATTGATGTTTTCAACGTTCAAATCAAATGATATATACCCCGTATTGTTGAATTAACAATTTCTAGATTGCGCGACAAAGAAAAAAAGTGATTAGAATCATATAGCAGCGTTTAACTAATTTCATTTGTAGATCCACAATACATAATACATTTTGTACTAATTTTCTCAACGCGATTAAATCTGTCCTGTATTCCCAATTATATAATTGTTATTCGCGTCAATTCGAACGATCATTAAATGACAAGTATATCCATTGATTACTATTACATAATTACATTCATATCGCAATTCATGGCGCGGATTTGCACACAGGAGAGCAATCGTCGAACGTTCATTACGTACGATTGAGATAACGATTAAACGATCGTGATCGTGTCGCTGTTAGATGACACAGCGATAAAAGCGATAGGGAAGAGAGGACCGAACGATAGAAGACAAAAAGAAAAGAAAAGAAGGAGGAGAAGAAGAAGAAGAAGAAGAAGAAGAAGAAGAAGAGGGAGGTGGCGGAAGGTACGTATTTCAGTCATCCGGCCAACTTTTGCAAGTTTAATGCCCGAGCGCTCGAGTAATTTAACACGACGAAATTAACTTTTCAGTTTTACCAAAGTTTCCTGGCAACTTAACCACGTTTCCGCGTCCCTTTCCACCGTATCGCGCGCTCTCGCTTCTTCTGGCTTCTTCTTCTTTGCTCACCCTCCCGATACCAGCACGAACACCCAAGACCAACTTTTAAAGCGCTCACCGTGGTAACAACTGCGTGGCTTAGCGCCGAGCTCTACTCAACTATAATTCCACCCTTAAGACTCCAAATTTACGACGTAAACTTCCTGCTCGGTGTCGGTGCCGGGCCATGCTGATGCCGATACTTCGATTTTGGCAACGAGAAAAACAAAAAGGCGGCCAGCGAAAAGGAAGCGACGACTGTGGACGAGTCTGATATCGGAGATTTGTGCGCGAAAACAATTGGATCGCCCCGCAAAGGAAATTCTCCGCAGCGTGGCAGTTACCAGAGCTGCTCTGAAATGCATATCTAAAAATCATCGTAACCGGTCCACGCTTTTTTGTTAGATAATACTGCTCGATCGAAGATGATAAGCGTTTTGTCATGCTGTTTTGTACAATTGTGCCTGTGTATCCGGAAACTATCTTGAAAGCAGGACATTTTTCGTATAAAAGATTTTTTGATATGTAATTTCAAAGAAATATGATATTTTCAAATATTTGTAATCCTCCATACATATTGTTCGTTCGTAAGATTTTATAAGATTTATTCAAAAGATTTATAATTCTTCCTCGAATTAAATGGATTTAGATGTTTAATTTGCAAGATTCATTTTCATTCGATATAAAATTCTAATATAGAAGTTTCTTCAGTTTCACATCGCAGGAAAATTATGGCAAGAAGAAGCAAATGCTCGTGCGCAGCTTTGCGTGGCTATTATACTCGCACGATTGGTTATCTGTTACTTCCCATTCATCTGTCCCGGCATCCGCAACTTCTCAACGATTTCAAGCCTTTTCGCCAAGAGTCAGCACGAAAACTATCGAACGGATACCGAGTCTTGAAATATTGTATCCATTGCTCATTCTAAATGTCAGTCCTTCCGGTAAACAAAGCTTTTAATGACCGAGTGCACACTCGACGCTTTCGCGTTTAAAATCGAACGAATGATCATCCCGTTTAAAGTATAAGATGTAACAAACTTAACGTTGTTTCACGTTTTTTTTCTTTTTTTTTCTTATAACTTACATACATTTGAAAATTTGCGAAAATTGAATAAAATATTTTTAGAATTCCGATATTTCGTTTGTGAAAATCGAAGCGTATCGAAATCGCTTTTCATCGCGGTTGATCTCACAAAAAAACATATCGATCAAACGACATGATTTCAAGTTTCGTCACTATTATTTATTCGCTGAGTCTTTGGTAAACGTGTCCTCGATATAAGAGTTTGGAAGAAGCCGAGGCATCAAGTAAGTTCTATATGCGAACTTTGACACAGGTCAGCAATTTCTTATCCAATTTTTATTTAGTATCGAAGTTACAGAGAAGCTATTCCCTACGAAGTTACGAATACCACAAAATTATGTTTGAAAAGCTGCTGCTTCGTTTTTTCCTAGAGATTTACAGCTCCTAAAAATGTGTCTGAAAATGTTAAACTCTTAAACAAACTGAACATCACCATGTTATATTTGTTATGTTTTCCGCGTTGTTCTTTTCTGTGGAAAATTTTTTTTTTTTTAAATAGTCAATTACCTGTTTGAAAGTTCGAAATATGTATCTTTCAAAAGTAGCAAGGTAAAAAATTTGTCGTTAACGATATAATTTTCAAAATATAATAAATTAAACAACTACGTTAAATGTAATAGAAGCATTGTAGCTCAAATACCACGTTAGCATGTTTCTGCAATGTTTGTTATAAAAATATGTAGAAGCGTTGAAATTCACGGTGCGTTTCACTCGTTGGTAAATGAAACAGAGTAAACAGAAAAAAATTATAACCTCAAAAATAGCATGTCGTTCTTTATTCGCAAGAATGAAAAAAATATCAAACGTCAAAGATAAATCACACGACAATTTTCACCGGACACGTTCGAAAGTTTCAAAACCCACAAAAGATCCCCAATATTTGTAATTATCACCCAGCTGTTGCAAAATCTCAACAGGAAATAAATAATAATTCAAATATCATAGAAAGAAGATGATTTACTACGTCCTTGAACCTCGCAGAAATTTCTTTCTAATCGTTCTAAAAACATCACCGCCTTTGATGAACGTGCATATTTTAGACAAATTTGACGAGTTCCTCCGTCTGCAAGACTGAACACTGTCAATCTTAAAAGTATGGCACATTTACTCTTTTGCAGCGTCGAAGAAAGGGTGCACCGTGAAAGGATATAAAGCGATGAGGCTGACTCTCTTGGACAATATTCACGCGTATGGGAAAAGAAGTAACTGCGAAATACCGGGTGCGGATTAACCTCTGGCTGCGGTCTTGTGAGGCGCAGCGAGGAAACAACAGGAAACATCCTGGGCTACGACGATGTCGTTGACGACGACGTCAACCTCGACGATGAGACGCACGCGCGTGGAATTGGAGTTGAAAGGCCTTGGACCACGCTCCGGAGGATTCCAAAAGCCTCCGGCCAACAGCCACTTGGCGGAATTCGAAGCACAATGCCAACAACGCGGAATTACACCGCGGAACCGTAATGATAGCGGCTTAATTAGTGCCTCTCTACTTTTTCATGCATCGGACTGCCATCCCAGGTGCTACTAAACGGGGACAGGATATCGTGCAACGCGTTAAAGATAGAGAGAACTCCGAGTTTCCATTGTTTTCTTATCGCTATCTTATCTGATTGATACGTAACTATCCAGATGAAGAGTGATCGTTTGAATAACAAGCGTGTAGTCGCTTGCTCGAGTTGACACCCGAACGTATCGCGCGAGAGAACGATGATAAATTATTATTTAACAACGATGTAAAAGCGGACATAAAGATTAAAAGAACTTCTTACGCGACGGTATCTGTTCTCATCACGGTTGGAATGGCAGCGTGTCAGATTTTAGAAAAGACATTTTGTACTGAATAACCACTGTTTTATGTTCATTCATAACGAAGAAAGGAGGATAGTGAACATTTTGTACGTATGGCTTCCCCAATTTTGTTAAATTGAAAACATGATGTTTCATGCCCGTAGGAGTATGCGAGGTTCTTTTTCAGAAAAATTACTGAGCGTAATTCGCGCTGGTTTTTTCCTCAAAATCATTTTGGCTCGTATACAAGGAACGCTTTGTATTCTTTCGGTATGACATAGATTTTTAACAATTACACCAGGCTGGTATACGATATTTCGTATAGTCCCGAGAAACACGACGTCAAGTTTAATGCCCGATATCTCGTGCCTCGGTTCATTCTTTTCGAAATCCGTTGGTTCGGGTTTACCATTGCCAGCCAGTTTCCAGCAGATCGTTAGCTCTCGAAGTATAGATTCCGCACAAAAACGCTATTACACCCAAATGAGATGTATGGAAAGCAAAGTGCAGTATTTACTAGATAAATAAAATACGAAATTGGAACAAGAGAATAAACTGAATACCGTACATGCAAATTTTTATAAAACTATCAACGAATTTTTCGCCGTGAAATTTCGACGTAAAAGCTTGATAAAAAAACAAATTATGAAATGAAAAACACGTTTAATCACGATTACAGTTATATTTATCCGCAAGGATAATACACTTAAACTAATGAAATCTAAAAGTCGGCTACGCAAATACGGTCGCTCGTCTTACATACACGTATATGACAACGTGCAAGAAACAATTGCTCCGGTGTGTAAGCACAAAGTTCTCCGGTTCTCGATCAAATCCGCGCAACTACAGAAGCGCAAAACTTTTCGACGCTCATGAAACTTTCGAACGTGCGACCGACGTGTATTGGTAAGTTTATAGTGGAAGGGGTGAGCTCACAGAGGATTAATCTCACATTGAGTCTGCGCGCACAGAATCCCGATAATCAAAAGCGTTGATACTCTCACAACAAGCAACGTTATATAGTGCCCAGTAAATGATCAGCTGACCTATTCCGTCCCCGGAGAGGAGAGAAACACGATATCACCAGGATACTAGCGACGAATCGCGCAGATTAGAGAACGATTTTTCTCTTCTTATCTGCAGATTCGAAACCAATTTGCAGCGATAGATCACAGTCAAACCGATAAACGATCGTAAAACCGTTTAACGAATGACTCTGCATAGACAGCTTCGAATTACCGCGCAAAAGTTTGAACAGTTCTTTGCACAGTTCTAACGAGAAAGAATATTTCCGAAATGAATCGAACATTTTAGATTGAAATATACTAATTGTAAATGTACTTAATTTGATCACAATCACGCGGAATAACAACTATACGTACGTGATTTATTCGTTGGAAATGAATCACGATCCAGCAATCTTGATCAGTCCGAAACACATTTGTATCATAATATCAGCGTGTCCATCGTTGGTCAGCCGAATTCAACACCAACACCGGCGTAAACAAACGGTTCGTAATGCGACCGTACGTCTCGCGTATGAACATCATAAAAAAAAAGAAAACCATAAATGTGCCCATTTCACGCTTCTTTGTTATCGCGCGTCAATCGTTTCTTTAAGTTACGCACACGATTCTGCTTGGAGAATAAAAAAAAACCGGCACGATGAGAAGCGTGACCGTGACGATCGCATCTCGTGTCCTGTACCACTTTACTCATCCCACTGTCACCGTAACACGCGACACGTTTATCGCTGGCACGCGTCCGGCGTTACCGACGGAGCAAACTCGTTACTAGGTTAGAATTCGGTGAAAAGGGATCCCCGTGAGCGCACGCTACTAGAAAGCGGTCTCGCTTCTCCCCTCCCTCAGACTTCCGCCCCTCTTTCACCCCGGCATCGTTCGTAGTTTCCAGGATCTCGGGAAAACTTTGCTGGAAAGCGGCAGGCGGCACGAGCCGAGTGGGGGTTGACAGATACGTACACCCCATCCAGAGTTTGAGTAGGGGAAGTAGTTCCCCTCTCTAACCCTCTTTGTCTCTGTGTGTAAGCATGAACGCGGTAAATAAAAAAGTTTCAAGTCACTCGCGAATCCGCCGGCCAGCAATGCGCAGGAACCAAGATGGCGGATTACTTCGCAAAAGTTTCTTGGAACACCTACGAATTCCCGAACGACGACTACTGGCTAAGAAAAAGTATTTACTCCCGGGCAACTTGGCCGCGCAACAAAAGAGATTATTACGCGCTTATAATTCGACTCTGATAGTCGATTTGACACTTTGTAAACTAACCGCGAAAAGAATCATCGGCGAACTCATGGGAAAGAGACAGCAATCAGTAGTATAGAACCGAGTTTGATCAGACAAGCGTGTACTGTATACTAGGAGCTCAGAACGCATTAAGAACGCGACGATCTATATTCTATATTCTCCAACGTATACCCTCGAGCTATAGTAGAAGCTGTACGATTGTTTTTATAAGACGTTACATCTACGTTTACATTCTCTGTTACGTGCGAAGAACGTTGGTTCAATAGAGAGAAATCTTCCACGTACTTCGATAACTTTACTATGAAATCATACTCGTATGATTCGCCGTTTCATAAGACTTAGAGTTTCGTCTAACTTTCCGCACCTAGGATAGCAGCGAACGTGAGTTACACGTGGCAAACATAGAGAAGAGCGCGGCATGGTTCGAGTGTGGTACAGAAAGCGTGACAATAGTTCGACGCGAAGAAGCGTCAAACCGGGATCGTTTTCGATAGCAGCAATGTTGGATCGCTGAAACTTGGAAAGTGCATACTCTCGATACATGCGATGATTCCCTTTTCATCGTCGGAGGCTGTCTATTTGCGGAGGTAGCCGTACCTGGTTGCCTGCCGCCTGCCCTCGTGGGAGTCAGCTAAGGGAAATCAATATCTCACTAGGGGTAGAGAATATGAGAAAGAGAGAGATGAAATAGCGAGACTAGGAGTTCGCGAAGGAAAAGCAGGAGAAAGAGAAGGCAGAGAGAAGATGTAGGTGGAGGTGGAGAAGTGGAAAGGGTACAGGAGGTGGAAGAGGATAGGAAGTAGGAAGAAGAAGAAGGACGCAGTCTGCGCTTCGACGACCTCGCTCGCTCGTGGTCTTCCGCGGCCGTAGTGCCACGCGTGAACTCGAGTACCGCGGTAGCAGCACGCGTAACTCGTACAAGAATCCCCCACATATATATATATATATATATATATATATATATATATATGTATATATTCTATACTACGCTATTACCCTCGTTATTACCGGCAGCGCTTAGTCGGTCACACACGCCAGCACGGGCCGGTCCGTTCCGTCGGTAGCGCGTGCCGCGTGTCTTCTTTCGCGCTACAACAACCACCGTCACACCGCGCACGCTACCTGGACAAACACGTTAGCCCGCGTGTGTAACCGCGTACGCAGCCAGCTCGTTCCAATCCTATCGGCCGCTTAGCGGGAACTGGAGACGAAAACCTTGCCTGCACCGCGTTGCCGTCCTCCGGACACGCTCCAAACTCACTCTCATTCTCCATCCCCTTTGCTCTCTCAACCCTCTGAATCGCGTTCTCGCTCTTGTCCTCTTTCTACGCTCGACTCTCTCGCTCCTGCCACGTTCTCACACTCCGCGCGCTTCTCAGCGAAACTTTCCCGGCGTCGGGACACGCTGCCACCACCACCACCACCGCCGCCACCACCACCACCACCACCACCACCACCACCACCACCACCACTACCACCACCGCCGCCGCCGCCACCGCCGCTATACCACCAACGGTACCAACACCATCGTCCCTCTACCAATACCGTCACCCATCGTGCCGTTACCTTCGTCTTTTCGACATTTACCAACACCCTGACAACCAGATTCTCTACACATCTATGACGTTTCACCACCACCGAATCTGTCCCTCCTTTCATTCCGATTCTCCCCGGTTGGACACCGGCGTTTCTCTTTCCTTCGTATATTCTACGCTTCTTTCTCTGATTCTCCTTCAAGTTTCACACAACTTTTCCAATCCCCCCCCCTCCCACCATAGGCACAGACAACGCTGTCGCGACGACATACGCTATATTCCGCGCGCGCGGATCTTTTCTATCTTTATTCCCTTTCGCTTGCTAACTTGCTGGTTCG
Organism: Tetragonula carbonaria; assembly: GCA_032399595.1. Taxonomy (NCBI): domain Eukaryota; kingdom Metazoa; phylum Arthropoda; class Insecta; order Hymenoptera; family Apidae; genus Tetragonula; species Tetragonula carbonaria. Next base: position 12,966,513 of record JAUCRC010000003.1, read on the forward strand.
CCCGTTCGCTTCTTGTCCTGGGAATTGCGCGTTACAGTCTAAAGTACGCTCTCACGAATATTCGCTAACGCTACAACACCTCATCTCTATCTGTCTCTCTCTCTCTCTCTCTCTCTCTCCTCCAGCTTCCACCCCAACCTCTTCTTTCTCTTTTTCTCTACCTCTCTCTGCTCACACATAAATGGTCCGAACTTCGGGGAAAGCGGCGAAACCATCGCGTTAAGCACCGATTTAGAAACTCGACGACGAGCCAGCTTAATATTCGTGCCTGCACTTTTTATGACTGAAAATCGTTTTGCAATTTCTTTGATTGCAAACCCATTGGAACACGTTGTCGACGTGTGTGGCATAGTGTCGATGGCATAATTTCCCGAGTTCATAGTGTTGCCACCTCATAAAGCGAGCGTTATAGATTTTGCTCTCAGGCAGTAGGTCGCGTTGGATCAGACATTAGTACAACTACGACAGTGATTTATCAGACGCGCGAGTACACCGGGTAAGGAGTTTGACGAGCGTAAATTTTGCATGCGTGCAGCGTTCAACGTGCAAACATAGATTAATTGGTATCGCGGAAGTTAATGCATTATTATAATCGCGTTAATACGTCAAATGTAAACGCATTATTACTCGATGAACGAAATGCAATCTTTCTTTCTAACCTATTAAAACTTCGTACTACAAACTAATCGATTTAAATTAAACTTAATGCTCCTGAGACTCCCCCCCCCTCTCCTGTTTACCCACTTGTAAACACTAAAATTGAACTTTCTTGACAATTGGAAAACTTTCCAGAGAATAGAGAAACTTTCCTATGGTGAGACGTTCTTCGACTAATTCTTCATAATGAAAATTTAAGAAATCGTGAAAAGAAAAGGAGAAAAAGAACGGAGGTTAAAGCAAGTCGAGAAAGTTGGAATAATTCAGTCAAAAATTCATACGATTCTAAGCTTTGCATAACACGCGACGAAATTTGATCCGATTCCGGTGTAACCTTGTGAAATAAGAGAAACTTTTCCAAATATATCCAACGAATCGGAAAACTGTAAAAAGCGGTGAACCGACACTTTCCACGTCAGGAGACTTTTACGTGTGAATCATAATGCGGCAAATCTCGTAAGTCCAACCAACTGCGTCAAACGAGAAAACGTCTATTGTAGTGTGCATGTCTTAAGCAGCGGCACGCTTCGAGAGGGATGGAAGGGAGCAGAAAGCGGGGTGTGCGCGTGGCCGGACGTCGTGACGCCTGCGTCAATCTGCGATTCATTGCCCTGGCAACGGCGACGCTCATCGTCGTGCCTTTTTCTCTTTCCCGCTAAGCTCGATCGCCGTTTCACTTATCTCTTTCGACATACGGATATTCCCATTTTCCTCTCCTACCGACTTTCGTCTCCGTTCCACGCGACGGTCGTGTTTCTTTCGAGTGCTGGATGCTCCTTATCCTCATATCACGGGAACAAACCCGTTGAGGTTTCTGCGACGTAACAAGTGGATATTCTCATTTCCTACACGATCATTTCCTGCACTTGTACATCTTTCACTGTCTTCGCAGATTTCATTTCTTCAGCGAGAACCCGATTCGAAATGTTGTTCGACGTATCGTTTTTCGATAATCGCGCGTATTTGGAGCAATATTCCAACAAATATGAAACGAATCTGGCACGATTTTGATTCGACGAAAGTCGAGAAATTACTTCGGCGACGCGTTTTTTTCGAGACGCGTCTGCAAATTTCATTTCCGCGCAATTAACGAATGTAGACCGTGTCGCGATATATTGTTCTTAAACAACGCGAAATAAGAAATTTCTTCTTTCTATTTCTTCGTTCCTAATGTATAACGGAGAAGAAACGTGCTATCATTTTTCATACTTTCAACGGAAAATATATATACATATATTCTTCGTTTGATAAGTTCACGAAAAGTGCCACGATTTATTATTTCTAGAGGAACTTGATATCTTTTACAATAAAATTCGCTCTCGTCAATATTCGTATTACGTATTTGATCAGACAGAATTAATTAGAAATTAATAAAAATTTCTAGAAATTTACTATTATCTCAAGGAAAATAAAAACGAAACTCGTTTCGACATTAAACGACGCGAATAAAACCTACTAAACTACGACTTACAAAGAGCACGCATATTTCATGGTGCACCCCTACACTGCCGGGTAAGTGATGCGTGACGAAAAGGAAAGAAAAAAAGAGTTTTCCAAGTCTGCCGACCCAACGCTCAAACCATGTTACCTTCTTATCGACGAAAAGACGGGACTCGCTGGCGAAAAACATAACTTCCATTTTACAAGGTGTGTGCTTTAAATAGTACATTCTCATTGCTAAAGAAATTTCTAGAAAGAACGTTCCCAAATACACAACCGTTATTTACTTGGTTCTGCTATGTGCCAAGATCTCATACCGAATGAAATACACCTAATGTAACACCCCTGAGGAACGGTCTTTAAAAAAAAAATCAATTTAAATACACACGCTGCTCGCAACAGACTCTGTCTGTAAATTCGTACATAGAAGGCAACAGTATTGTTAGTTTCGCAGAAGAAGAAAATCTTCCCAGATAGACGCTCCCTCTTCTATTATATCCAGCACTTTCCACTTCCATCGATTGAATAACGAAGTCCCCCACCCCTCCGTTCCCTTTATCGCGGATAAAGTTCTCTGTCATAATAACTTTGGCGTCTCTAAATGGTACGTATATCCGTAATAAATTGTTCTTGCAAACTTTCTAGATGGCAAGCTATATAAATAGTCTCGTGAAATCTTCCCCGTACCGTGCGTTTCCTACAACCCACCTTTACCCCGAAGCAACCTCAACCCCTCTTCGAGACGTCGCTATACTACTCTTAAAGATGCTTTTCATTGCACTCCTACACAGTGGAATCCGATCGATGCGAGTGTCCCGTTCTATCGCGTGGGTAACTTGCTCCGTTCAATGTCCTGCTCTAACAAACCGGACCTCGAATCCTACTATACGCATCTTCTATTGTGTATTTCGCGACTTTATCTCCTCTCGTTTCCACTATCCCTTAAAATCTCTATCTCTTTTCGTGTTTCCTTTTTCTCCGCTACTTCCATTACTTACGCGCGGATGCAAACTTTGATATCTCGGAGAAGGCTACAGAGATGTATGCTTGTATCACCAGTCCTCGTGACTTATAGTTCCATTTCCCTGTTTCTCCAAAATCTTACCTACTGAAAGAATTGTTAAGCCGCCTTTATTGGTTTCTTCTAACCTCATTGCCGCGAAAACCTCTAAAGGAGTTTCGCTCCTTGTACTTCTACAACCCTGTTAACTACGCTCACGTTTTAATCTTCTTGCCCAACTCGTTTCTTTATCTCCATTGTTGCCATTCGTTACGGTTTGCATCGACTTAATTGACTTTTGCTTTGCTTCAATCCGAGAGATCTCGACGAGGTTGTAAATGTGCGCGCGAGTATTTGTGTGTGTGTGTGTGTGTGCAAACGCGCGTGCGTATGCATGGATTTACATAGAATGCATTTACGTGTGGTTGATTTATTCGAATATCGAAGATCAACGATTTGAATCGCTGAGAAACTCAATCGATGCAGTATTTTCAGAGAGATATAAACGAAGAGTGTTCGCAAAGAACATTTAAATATTGTATTAATAAGATATCGCTGACGATTCTATCAAGCTCGAGTACTCCTTTCACACCTTTCATCGACACCTTCAAAAAGAATTGAAAAGCGAGCGCACGATTAAAGATTTCTCACCTTTGATTGAATCGAAAACACGGTCAAAAGGATCATTTGAATCTTACACCGTATTTTCGAGTGCTGCAGTAATAATAAATCTGAAGGAACATGGAACTCGTACGTAGAACGTAAAAGGGTAAGATACAATTTTCGTGAGCTAAATTCATGGAAACTGCCTATTCATTTCCGGCTCGAGAGACTTTGTGCCTCTTTCGGTTTACCGAAGAAAGTTTTGCATGCGCGTTGAAGTTTTCACTCGCAATTACTTGGGCATCTAAACTTGCTGGGATAGTAATAAGACTTCCTCTCACACGTCTCACCTGCTTATGTGAATTAATGAAGTAAACTTACTCATACTTATTAAATAAAGCTTCTGATATTATAGTATTGATCAATTTATATAATAAAAACAATTAAATATATGTGCTTGTATTCAATATTCAATATTCAATTCTGTTGCATCTGTTACATTTTTATAATTTGATAATCCGAATTATTTATTACAAATTTTTTTTGAATAATATAAATAATTACAACAATAAACCAATATAAATATTGTTGTAATTTGACGAGAAACTAGAAGTGTAGAAAGTAAATATTCGTGTACGTATGAGGTAAATTATCAAAACGAATTTAAAAAAGCTTCAACTTGGAAACAGTTCAACCACTGCTTTTATAATTTATCAAGTTTCAAGGACACGAGCAATCATGAAAGGAAGACCAGTTCTAAACAATTGACGAACACAGTTATTATTATCAAAAAATATACTAGAAATTCTAATGAACAGCACAACAAAAAAAACAACAAAATTATGGAAAAACATCAACGAAGCTACTAACATGCGATAGTCAATAATTCAACAGTCAAAGTGTTCAGCTCGAAATTTATAAGAACAAAAGCAGCAAACGTGTAACCACAGTACTCTGTATTCAACATCATAGTAAAATCGACAATAACAAAAATTGTTACGTAAAATACAATTTGAAAAACAAAACAAATTTTTAGTAACCGTTTTCAAAGACAATTCACATAATAAATAAAAGCGCAAAGATCTTATAATTCTTTAAATTCAACTAATCTTACTACCTACGACATTATAAAGATTTCATTGTGTGTGGAGACTTTCAAGATACAAACATTGCATTTGTTTTAAGTCAAATGAAATAATTTTCTTTCAGCATAGTAAAAACGATTTAGATAATCATTATAATTTACATTTGTTGCACAAAAATATTATTGGTATTTATAATACAATTTTAACATAACGAAAATTTTAAATATTGATAAATGCCATTTACCACAAAAGCAATGTTTATTTTTTTTAATATTATTTAAAATCTATATTATTTAAAAACAGTATAATATAAACACGATCATACGATTTCAAAATGATTTCATAAATACCATAATGATAACGTCTAAATTGTTAAATAAAAATTAATTTAGTATTCTATACGTTAAAAATCGTCATATACAAATATAGTTTTGAAATATACATATGTTTAATTCTCTTTTATGAACTTACTAAAAGCGAAAAAACTTACCGAAATAAAATTTCATCTGAAGAAAACTAATCTTAATTCTTGCACTTGACTCACAAACTTGTAATATACATCTCTTATTTGAACCTAAAATCGCATAAGAAATGTTAGTACATCTTGTTATAGCTACTAGTTTTTCATGCTTCAAACATGAATTTTCGCTGTAAATTAACTTTGGCAATTAACTATGGCACTTACCATATGCAAATTGATAAACGTTTTTTTACGATTTCTTCCGCTGCTCCGTTGAGTTCCAAGCTTATTGTTATCATTGTTAAATGATCACCTATGAGTATCATGATAAATAAAGAATTAATGAGCACAGTCAGTTAAATAAATATTTCGAAATGCCATCTAATTTCAAAGTTTTTAGAGTTTAAAGTTTACCTTTTATCTACATTTAATAATAAATTTGAACGTTTGATCATTTTTCTTTCCCTTTTTTCTCACGAAAATATACGTCACGTTAATTGACACATCACTACCGACATGACCGTTATAACTTGCGTTCTACAGAAGTTTTAAAATTACTGTCTAAATTTTGATTTGTTTGCGCAGAAAATGGTGGGGAGTTGCAATAGGGGATAACGCAGTGTATTATGGGTCTACTTGGAAAGTAGTCTCACATGGTAAGCGATGACATGCCATGTTGGTGTTATAGTTACCTACCGTATTGACCATCTTCAGATAACGTTATCGTATGCACAGACGAGATATATGAACTTCGTCTTCATAGGTATTCATATATCTCGTCTGTGCCCGTCTATACATATACCACGGGATTGACATAACCTGAAATACCGACATAGTAAAAAATTACTGATTTTAAGCGCACTCTGCATTTAACAACTATGAGTCGGGGAACTACATCAAGTAAAACGATCAGAGTTGGTCAAGCAGTGAATAGTCAGAAACATAATTTTTCAAATCCATGAAAATGTTGTCAAATCATTGACTAATTAGGATAGACCGGACATCAAATGGGGTTTCGTGTCACAGGTAAATGGTAAGCGGACCATATGACCCGCCAAAACCTGGAACATTGGATGTCTAATCTATGCTAGTTAGTTAATGGTCAAATTAACATGAAATCTTCTTCGATCGATTCTATAATTTTTACCTCAAGCAATTTAAGAAACTGAAAAAAATTGGTAAAAATCTGTGAAATATAATTATTACTTGTAGTTGGATGAAACATCACTTTGTTGTAACAATTTTTTCCACTTCAACTTCCACTATCTGAAACAAATTTATATATTAAATTAGTATTATAATTTACATAAAAAAATACAATAGCCATTCCACTGAAAAAGAAATCGCGATACAGTAGCCAGAAAAGCTACTAAAAGAACATTTCCTATTCAATATAATAACCAGAAGGGATATTGTCAAATTTACATTCGACATAAATCCGAGCAACAAATCGTATCTTATTTCGCAATACTAATTCACAAGAATTAATTATGAAATAAGAAATTTTCAAAATCAAACGCGAAGAGTGCTTCGTCATGCTTAAAACTCCCGAAATTAAGTACACAATACTATATCTATAAACTCATATTTAGAAATACGTGACAGTAATCGCGTATAATGTAACCATGTTGGCGAAGGTTGCTAATGAATGACCATCTTTGCAGCTCTTGTAGTTGCATCAGATGATCCAGGAGCATAAACAGCTTTCCACGAATCCAGTGGAAGAATTTGGGCATTTCGTAAACGCAACGCTATTTCAAGAAACGCGACCATTCATTATCGCAACACTAAGAAAAAAACTAACCGCGACGGAACAATATCGCAATACCAATAGTAAAGATAATTGGAAATAGTATCGCACTAAGACAACTATGAAAATTAACAATCAAAATTGCAAAAAAACAATCGCAATATCATAATTCGCAACTCTAATTTAAACCATGATCAATTTCTCGCAAACACTAATAAACAGGCTCGAAACTATTTCACAATTTTAATTTAATCCGTAATCAATCTTTCGCAACACTAACAAGAAAAACCGCGATTTGCCCAAAACGATGATGAACGATGATGGAGAAGAAAAAAAAATACTACCACAAATACTAAAAGAGCATAGTGACAAAGTAGTAACGAGAATGGCCACCCATTCTTTGGAATTATTTAAATAATCCAAACGATGAGAAGTCATTTGTTGTGACCCTCTTCGTGGCAGTTTGCCGGGCCTCTTCGGCTTTTTAGCCTCTTCTTTCTTCGAGCGCAATGCCCGCTGAAACTTACATCTAGCTCGAGTCTTTCTAGTCGCAAACCAAAATAAAGGTGAAATAAAAAGATAAACCGCGGAAGCTGATCCCAATACACATGGACGACCATCGATCATAGTGATCGTTGTCCGTTCGCATGCGCGTGCTCGAGCAATCCTACACAAACGTTCGTTTCGGGACCTACTCGCGACCTATCCGCGACCGCGACCGCGATACTAAATTCGAAAAATCGAACAGTAAAACCAGAAACAAGTGGCATGCTCCATTTGTACCAATTTCACTGTGACTTTTTCAAATTAAATTTCCTGAAACAGGTTGGACACGCGAAAAGGGGACACACGACCAGAGACTGTGCCAACCTGCCCGGCCCTACCTACTTATAATTAAACACAGGCATACCAGAAAGTAAACTACCTATCCTAACCAATCGCCCTATATTTAAAAAATGGCAAAACAGACACACCAACACACTCACTCTACGATTCCCACACATACCACTCGGGCGCAGACCTAAACTAGAGAGGACGTCCCGGGACGCCTCCGACACCCGAGTTTAACACACAACTTTCACACTCTAATTTACGTACCATTTTCCTGAAATCGACTGACAATGGCTAGCAATCATTGCGTAAAACGTGATTGAAACATATTCATATTTACTGCTAATATTAATAACTGAGAAAAAAATACGTATAACTTCTATAAAAACTATATGTGCAAGTTGACTTGGAATCACTATTATAACTGATAGTATAATTATAATAACAATGTAATTATAGTGTATTTATTAGGTATTATTATAGTAAATTCATAATTCTATAAATTAGTGCATAAATATTTTAAATATTACAAATTATAATGAATGAGACGATAAAACCGACGCAATTCCACATCCTAACCACACACACGTACACATGCGGAAAATACATCGTGCACGATATGCTAACACATTGTCAATCGCTGAGAAATTTTTTATAAAAATACAAACTATGGTCATCGTGCCCAATGTCTTTCACCCACCCAAGTAGCACCTGGGCACGTGAGTGAGATCCTGACAATGAACACGGAAGGGGTTCCTGAAAACCTGAAAATCCTAAACTAAAAAAATGATTAGTTTATATAATTTGTATCTAACGGACTATTGTATTATTTTATTTTAAACTGTAATGACTCTACTCTTTCAGAAATTATTCAAATTGCAAGAGAATAAAAACAATGAACAATTTGTTAAAAATATCTATAGACATTAAATACAGTTGCGACACACTTGCCCAACTTTAAACGACTGAGGAAATTATTTTCAAAAGCGGTGCGAACGAATTCGTTTCGACATGTAAAACTATACATCTTTGCTTGCGCGAGACACCGATGTCTCTCATTTCAAACGCAAATACAAAGGAAAGCTCGCGACGCGACCGGAACGAACGGAAAACTTACTATCGCTCAAAAATACGTAACACGTGCGCCCAAAAATCTCTAACACCGTTACACGGCACTCCCGGAGGAGCCAGAGAGCTAAGCCGGGCAGCTCAAGACTTTGAACGTACTCGTACTCGATGGAACCAGAAAGAACATTCGTGTAAGAACACGCTACTACGTGTTATTGAGCAGTGACGGTGAGCAGAACGCGCGAACATACTTTGTCACGTGTTTGGGAATGGTTGGAAAATATTCGTCCAAATTAGGCAAGTGTTACACAATAGTGGTACAATTGTACATGCAGCTGCGAATGAAACAATTATATACAGTAAATTAAATATTGATAGAATAACCTCAGGTGACTTCTTCATCAAAGCACATTTTCAAAAATGTGAAACAAATGTTCAAACTTGTTGCTTTGATTCAAAAATCTGCCTGTCGCGAAATGCCTTCTTGCACATAAAATCTCATACATTTTTCTACGGAAAGAACTCTGATCTATTATAGTTCAAATTCTACTGAAGTCCACAATTATAAAAACAATTAATTAAGTAATTTAATGCTATTATAAAAGGGAAGATAAAATTTAAAATTATTAATTATTATAACAAAATAAATCACCAGTATAAATAATTGCATCTTTCATAGCAACGAAATCGGAAGATGTCCGTTTTGTTTTCTCTACTATGAAATGCTCAAACAAAAGCGTTTCAATAATTTAATTATTTATAAATATTTATAATTTATCTATTCATATGGATATTTTACTTTTGCAAACATCTATGTTGAAAGTACTTTAATTTTGTAAGTAATTACTATAAATATATATATATATTCTAATTGTTAAGTAATTACTATATATGTATATATTCTAATTGTTAACATCGCGATGTGCAAGAAGCCCTATCCTGATCTAATACATAAAAAACCTGAAGAAGATGTTACTACTCACGGATATAAAAAATACCCGCGGTCACTATGCTCATCAAAGATTCTACGTATACAACCAGTCACCCGTGCCGATTCGGACCTTTCGTCCTACGACATGATTGAGTGACCAGAGGAACAAAAATGCATGCGACTCACCGCGAAGGACGATGTCATCTGCACTGGACCAAAGAAAGTCATCGTGAAGATCCTAATCAAATTCCCAAGCAGATATCACTGAGAATCCCATGGTGGAAGTGAACACCGTGAAAAATTTCTTGAAAAGCATAAAGACACAGTGTCATGACACAGTTTCACAATTTATGAAAATTTAAATTTTAATAATGGTTGAGACTCTGATAGTTTGAAATGTTTTTATTTACAGTTATAATTTTACACTCGATTTCAATGGAAAAACTATATATCTGCAGAGAATAGAATTAATTCAAGTACAATATGCTAAAATACTTACATTTTTAGCTTTTGAAGCATCATAAGATTCCTAGAGGATAAGAGGAATCTGTAGAAGAAGATCTGTAGAAAATCTGGAACAAAACATAGAACATTAGAATTTGTATTTAAAAGCAAAGCAGAATCTTGAATTCAGGATAATGAGATTAATACTACGTCTTACTTTATTTGAGAAATTTCATATTACCCAGTAAAATTACATTTTACATTTTAACTATTAAATACATATATCATTAATAAAGTATTGTTGAATTTAATATTAGAATTGTTAAGAATTACGCAGTATGAATTTAAAGACTCAACAAATAAGTAGAAAATGTTATAATAGAAATTTGTGTACAAAAGCATATAATATAATACGGGTGTGTGTGTATATAACAATGAGTTACTCAGTTACAATATTTATACTGGTTAGAATTGAAATTAAATTTTTGTATAAATTTATAAATAACTTTTAGCATAATATGTTCTATTTAAATGTTTGTATGCTATTATTTCTTTAATTGTTAAAAATTATATGTAATAATTATTTGGTTAAACCTTACCCTGAGTTGAAGCCAAAAATGCACGTTTTATCTTAAAAGTTCAAAAACACAAATACAAACACAAATCTAACAACTATTGATTTAAATTTTTACCTGAGAACTTCTGGATGACTTTTGTCTGAATGATTTTTCTGGATAATAATTTTTTCTTTCCAGATGAAGTGTGCTTCCTTCCGCCATTATTCCCGCTTTAAAATCGATCGTAAGAAATATCGATTCGATTTTCGGTCGAGAATCATAAGAAGTATATTGCATATTTCACCGTTGGGGCGCTGTAATCGCCCGTTTCGCACGAAATGTTAACTGGGAATAAAAAGTAAAAAACTCTAAATCAAATACACAAAATTCGTAAAAAAGAATGAAAATATTCACACATTTGATAAAAAATTCTTAATACTTTAAACCGAGATATGAAAAACTTTATTACTTTTATTATGCAATAGAATTATTATTTAGGTCATTAAATACGTGTATTCATAATAAACTATTGTTGAATCTAGTATTGGAATTACACAGTATGAGGTCAAATAATAATCAAATGAATATCACAATAGAAAAAAAATATCACGATAGAAGTAAAAGTATATATTATATATACATATATATATATATATATATATATATATATACAATAAAAAATCAGTCATATTACAAAGTGACAATATTTACTAGTTAGAATTGAAATTAAATTTTTGTATAAAATTATTAATTAATTTTAGCATAGTATGTCATGTTTAAAAGTTTATATGCTATTATTTCTTTAATTATTAAAAATTATATGCAATAATTATTTGGTTAAACCTTACCTTGAGTTGAAGCCAAAAATGCACGTTTTATATTAAAAATATACGACACAAACACAAATGTAATAGTTATTGTTTTAAATTTTTACCTGAAAACTTCTAGATAATACTTCTATCTGAATGATTTTTCTGGATAACACTTCCTTCTTTACAGACGAGGTGTGCTTCCTTCCGCCATTATCCCGCTTTAAAATCGATCGTCAGAAATATCGATTCGATTTTCGTTCGAGAATCATAGGAAGTATATTGCATATTTCACCGTTGGGGCGCTGTAATCGCGCGTTTCGCACGAAATGTTAACTGGGAATAAAAAATTAAAAAACTCTGAATCAAATACTCCAAATTTATAAAAAAGAATGAAAATATTCACACATTTGATAAAAATTCATAATACTTTAAACTAAGATGAGAGAATATGAAAAACTTCATTATTTTTATTACGCAGTAGAATTATTATTTAGGCCATTAAATACGTATATTCATAATAAATAATTGTTGAATCTAGTATTGGAATTACACGGTATGAGGTTAAAATGTTACAAGAAGTAAAAGTATATTATATATATACACACACACACAATAAAAAGTCAGTATTACGAGGTGATATTTGTACTGGTTAGAATTGAAATTAAATTTTAGTATAAAATTATAAATAACTTTTAGCATAGTATGTTCTGTTTAAACGTTTATGTACTATTATTTCTTAATATACTATTATATCTAAATGTTGGAAATATGTGTAATAATTATTTGTTAAATCTTATCCTGAGTTGGAGCTAAAAACGCACGTTTTATCTTAAAAATACGAAACACAAACACAAATCTAACAACTATTGATTTAAATTTTTACCTGAGAACTTCTGGATGATTTTTCTGGATAACACTTTCTTCTTTACAGACGAGGTGTGCTTCCTTCCGCCATTATCCCGCTTTAAAATCGATCGTGAGAAATATCGATTCGATTTTCGGTCGAGAATCATAAGAAGTATATTGCATAATTCACCGTTGGGGCGCTGTAATCGCACGTTTCGCACGAAATGTTAACTGGGAATAAAAAATAAAAAAACTTTGGCCTAAATCAAATAATTAATAACAAAATAACAAAATTCATGAAAAATTTTTAAAAAAGAACGAAATTAAACAATTTTTTTTCACGATCAGATCAATCTTGAAAACTGAAATCTTCCCTTTACAGTAAACTCTTAAAACTAGCTATACGATTTGTTTTTACTATTTTATTGAATTTAACAATAATTCATTAATTTTTACACAAATTATAACAATAAGTGATCTCATGTCAATGAAAATCATTGAAACATTTAGTTTTAACAAATGACTTAGAAATTTCGAAAACAAACAATCTGCAAAAAGTAATTTACACCACACAGTATAACTTTATATAAAAGATTATTTGTAGAAACATTTCTTTAATACTTCCAAGCTTTTATAAAATCGAGTTTACGGAAAATCATGAGCTACGTGTCTTGCATACGCAACTGGAGGACAATCTTATGCAACTTTACACGACGCATTAATTTCGTATCTTTATTAGAAATATTATTTTACAATTACTATGTATTATATAAACGAAATATTTTCAAAATTAGATAATACTTATTAATTAGATGTATAACCATCATTTCCGCAAATGAACTACTTTGCAAGTATCAGATAATATTTTAAAATTGGATAAAAATTAAATAAATTTGTTATTTCATTTTAATTATTTAGTTACTTAAGATTGTACTTTCTTCAAAATAATTCTGTATTATATTTTCAATTACTGCGCAGTCGTTTCATATGTATCTACACCACAGCCATTACCACTATAGCGGAAATCGTTCAATATAATTACAAATTTGGAAGTGTACTTTAAAAATTATAATATTATATATAATATATAAAAGAAATTAAATGTTATAACAAATTTACAAATAAATGAATAACTTTAATAAATGCTAGATATATATGTATTATGAGAAAACAGAGAATATAATCTTGAATTTGAATCTACCGCTATCATTTCCTACTATCCGAATTCATCTATACATGTATTCACATCAACTCGATCTAGGGGAAACAGCGACGTAGGGAATATAATATCTCTATGATGGAGAATCCTTTGGCAATTGTGTCTACCACAGACTTGAACTGTGGTACTATATGATTTTATTTAACACAGTTAATCAACAAATACCATTTCCTACTTTCATTACGCATGAAGGTTACTTTTATTCAAACCTCAATCTACTTTAATATCGTGCCTATTATACATTAAGAACAATGTCTTATCAATTATATCGAAACACAACATTAGGCAATACGTTACAAGAAAGCCTCGATGAACTGATACAGGTATAAAAATATACATTATTGAGGTTAAAATTGTCGGTAAATCAATCTCATTCCTGTCATTATTTAAGATTTAGAAAATAATCCTTAATGTAATACATTTCAAATGAAAAAGTATTTGATTGGCATTTATATTTTATCATTATTGTGCAATATCATTTAATTTTAAAAAATTTCAATTTTTATATAAATCAACAGAATTTTTGAATTATAAATTAAGTTGCATGTATTATAAATAATAGTTATTTTATATAATAATATAATGTTATAGTATGGACAAATCACACCTCAATTAGCAATTAAAGTGCTATTACAATTTGATAAAGCAATAAATCAAGCACTTGCAACTAGAGTAAAATCAAGACTCACATTTAAGGTAATTAGTATTGGCATTTGATATCAATTATTTCAACATTAATTATTACTATTAATTATTTAAAATTTTTAGGCTGGTAAGTTGAACACTTATAGATTTTGTGACAATGTATGGACCTTCATGCTTAATGATGTTGAATTTCGTGAAGTTCAAGAAGTTGCAATCGTAGATAAAGTTAAAATTGTTGCTTGTGATGGAAAAAGTATGTAATATATTTGCTTTTATTATTATTTAATTAAGTATTTTAAGTATTTACATATTAAACAATATATCTATGCTTTAAGAAATCTATTTTAAAAAATATTGGTAATTCTTATATTGTTACAAAATATCAAATTTTTGTATTATTACAGCATTAGATGGAGATGCAGCAGCAAAACGATAACATCACTTTTTTATATGACTACAACTAAAAAGTATTAAATATAAATTTTAAAAAATTTCATAATAGATAATAATCAAAACAACAACAACAAAAAATATATGTATATATATTTTGTGTGTATATATGTATATGTATATATATATATATATATATATATATACATACACACACACACACACACAAAATATATAAATATAAAAGTATATATATATATATATATATATATAAAGTATATAATTTTCATTTATTTTTCAACAATAGTTAAATTTTGTTATATAATAACTATAATCATAACAATGCGTTGAAAGTAGGAATAATAAATAATAACTGCTTTTTTGTCATATCAGAATTTAGCATTAGCTTTATTTTTATATTGTGCTTGAAAATGAGTAGATTTTACATATTATATTTAACATAACTTATCTTTAAAAAATATAAAAATATATAATATAATCTTCCTATGTGGTCCAATCTGTTCCAAAGATGTAAATAATTTTTCAAATGAGACTGTAAGATTTATTAAAATATTTAAATAAGTGATACAAAGTGGCATTAAGGTTATATAGAAATGTAATTCATTACAGTGTACTTTGTATTATAAATAGAAATTTCAAATATTAACAATATCCTTTTATTATTTATAATAATTTATTCATAAGTAAATACAATAAATTTATAGTAAGAAATAATGTACCTATACTTGTTATTGTTAATATAACGGTTTGTCTAATATTTTTATTGTGGGGCGTAGAACTTAATAAATAAAGTATAAGTATATTTATAATATATTGTCCATCCAAAAAGAAACAAGGCACAATATTAATAATTGCTAATCCCGCAGAAAATATTGTAATATATTTGCAAAGAAGTGTTAAAGATTCTGGTAATTTGGGATTTAAAAGTGAGTATTTAGGTACCCAATCAGATACATCAACAGTTCGATAAATATCTGCCGGATGTCCAAAAAATAATACATCCTTTCCTCCTCTTCTCTTTATTTGAACAATCTGTGACAGAAACCAATTTTTTTTTTTAAATTCCTTAAGTATTATTAACTAATTAACATTTTAATGTTTATTTTTAATACATACCTTGGTAATATTATCAAGGGAAGGTCTTAAACAATGAGTATCATGAAATACACATTCATGACTAGCATGACAAAAATTTTGTGATTGATTAATCATAGTTCTGGCTGGAAGGCAAGAGTGAGGAGGTAAATGTAAAGGAGCTGCTTGCGGTCCTTCTATGTATTCAAAACATAAACTTCCAGTGGTTTCACTATCTGATGTACAACAGTTTATAACACCATTAATCTGTTTTGATGGAACTGATTCATCATATTCCTAAATTAATTTGCTAATTAGATTATAAAAATTTATAAATAATACAAGAAAATTGTACAGGAAAAAATTACCTGAATAAATGATTGTTTAACACAGTATCCAAGAGCTGGTTGATTAACTGTATTTAATATACAATCATACCAATCTTCAGTACGTTTTATAGAACAATCATTTATTTCATATATTAGATCCTGTTCAAGGAGTCCTGTTGGACCTAGTACAGGTGAATTCTATAACCATAAATTTTCATAGAAAGAACTTACCATTTCTAATTCAAGATTAATCATTTGTTTTCATATACCATTGATGAAACAAAAATTATTTGACAATCAATATATTAATGTATAAAAATACATTATTAAGAGACTTACAGGTAAAATAGTTTTTACATAAATTCCATTTCCAACTGTATAAAATGGTGCCCAAAACCATGTGGAAAGCATAAGAATAGTTGCAGCTATTGTAGCAAGTACTATGTTATGCCAAATTCCTGCGCAAGTAACTCTTAATTGATTTTTTAATGGTAATAAACTAAGTTGTTCACTGCTTATATGTACATAAGCTATGGGTATTGTGAAAGCAATTAATATTCCCAGACCAAATAACTGAACATCTTCTCTTGCTGCAGCCAATGCATGTCCTAATTCATGCATAATACTGCAGATTGCTAATGTAATGATATAATATCCAATTTCATTAAAGGGCACATCTATACCAGGTAACTATAAAAAAATAAAGATACATCATACATAACTTTATGAATAGCATTAAGTGATTTATTAGTGAGTTATCTATGAAAACATTTAAATTATGTATTAACTTAAAATTACCATAGGTTCTAATAAAGGTTCAGAATTAGAATTATCAAGAGATGGCCCATTAGACCAAATATTGAATGTCATTCTTAATATTACAATTATAGCAATGGGCAAAATAATGACACTAATAATTACTCCTGCGTTAAACCAAGCAGTCCAAAATTTAGAACGATCCATGCCCCATTTAATTATTTTACGATTAAATGCTGTAGTAAACCATTTTATTCTCAATATTTGAACTTCTAAACCAGTGTTTTTCAAAAAATAAAAGTATGGATAATGTGAACATGTCTGTAAAATAAATAGTATTCATAATTATTATTTGTAAATTTCATGAAATATTAAAATTAGTTAGAATTAATATTCTTTCTTTTTTAATTATAATTCTAAAATTATGTTTTAAAAAATACTTAAAATATTTGTCTAATAAATTGTACCTTAAAAATTGTGTCAAAAAAAAATAGCGAACAGTGAATGAGACCTATTGCAATTAGTATATTTAAAGCTTCCATTTTTTGGTATTTTATTTTGATTTTCTATGTAAACACTTTTCATGTTACATCATATATCAAATCTTTCTTTACTAGAAGCGCATGTCGTACGATTTGTATAGAACTATCTGATTTTTCAAGTTGTAAAGATATAACTTTCTGACCACTGCATTCCCTAGACTCTAGACGATAAAATTCTTTTCATAACTATATTTATGTCATTAATGAATTTATATTAAATATAGACTATATTATGATTGAATTTTGATATAATATAACACAATGATTTAATAGAAACGGTTATTTTTTTTTCAAATTCAGTAAATATTTACTATTTTTATGTTAAGTTTAAAAAATTTTTCAAATCATACTCTATAAATTAAAATTTTATTATTTTTAATTATATTTTTATTATTCTTTATATTTTATTATATATCATATTATTGAACATTATATTATATACCATAATATTAAAAAACTTTTAAATATTATATAGGGAATTCGACATAGGAATGATGATAGTCTAAGTCCCAAGTGAATAGTAACGACTTAGATACAACTACGGCAAAATGCACACGCCTAATTTGATTATATATGATCATTATCACTTTCACTTTGTTTATAACCTTATCTATTGTTAAATTAGTAGTAATAAAATATATGAGATTTAAAATATAATTTGAATATTTATTTTGTGCATAATTTAAAGTCGTTGTTATACTATAAGATGTCACTATCTATTGAAAAACAAATCGAATTATTATTAGCTGGCCATCCTTTAGAAATTGATGACACGTATGATATTAACCATGCCGTACAAAATGACACAGGTAAAAATGAACTATATATAATTAAATATTAATATTTTAAAAATTACACTTCATTGATATATATGTATTGATGTTCTAATGTTAAATTCACATTTAATATGTAATATGAAATTTATAAGTAAATAATGAAAAAAATATGTTGAAGATTGTAATGTATTTAGTATTTTTTTCAATTTTTTATTTCATATATATTTTTTCCTAATTTCATTTTTTATTTTCTATTTTATGGAATTATTATTTGTTATTAACAATTTATACAACAGAAATATATCACAGGTGGAAAAGGAACACCTAGTACTTATATACCAATTTGTCAAAAAACTGTAACATATATTGTTGCTGCTGTAGTGATAAATAATCAAGGGGAAGTATTAATGATGCAAGAAGCAAAAGCTACTTGCAATGGAAAATGGTATTTACCTGCTGGCCGTGTTGAACCTAATGAAAATTTAATAGATGCTGTTAAAAGAGAAGTCTTAGAGGAAACAGGACTTATATTAAATCCAGAAACATTGATATTAGTCGAATGTGCAACTGGCTCATGGTTTAGATTTGTATTTACTGGAAAAATAACTGGTGGCAAATTAAAAACATTGGAAGAAGCAAATGAAGAATCATTGCAAGCATGTTGGGTGAATAATGTTAATGATCTGTCACTCAGATCACGTGATATTGTATCTTTGATAGAGAGAGGTAAAACCTATGTCACGAATAAAAATATTTCACAACATCCACATTTAATGCCAATTAGTACACCATTGTCTAAATTATTGTTGCGGCTAACAATCACTTCAAAAAAAAGGTCAACGTAAGTTACATACATTTAAAATATATTTAATTTAAATTTATTTTACACTGAAGTTTCAAATTTATTCTTGCAAATATATCACTGCTTATGCTTGATTCCTCTTTAGTAATTACGCTTGCAGTATAAGGTCACTGGTGATAGTTTTCATAACAGAACAGCAACAATCTGATTATGACTGAATATGGATGAAGGCTTAGGTTGGAGTATAGTAGGTACACTTACATGCACATGCACATGTACATATACATTTATAGCAATAAAATTGTCATATCTGTTTTCTTCTACTTTAAACTCATGTTACTAACAGTGTAAATGTTTACAAGTAAATCATAATTAATAAATTAAAACTGACTATTTTATAATGCATAACTTGTGTATTATAATAGAGTATAAAGTATATTATAATATATACATAATATAAACTAACTATATTTTTTTATAAATAAACAAACGTTTTATTTAAAATGTAAATAGTAATAGACCTAATATTGTATAGATCTAAAACATAAAAATATTTATATCAGTATTTTATTTTTTTAGTCTTTTAACAGTCTTAAATTGATATATAAGTATGTTGTAATGTATTTTATCAACAGGAATAAATTGCACGTGCTTATATCAGACACCATGCCATTTCATTTACCAATTTGTGAAATTAATCCAAATCGCAACCTCCTTTCTACTTTACATAATTTTATGAAGGTAAAGTATTATTTTATGATAGATTTAGAAAAAAAATTTGTAAGTAAATAATTTTTTATTATAATTTAATTTAAATTATTCAGGAATTATTTGGAAATGGAGTTGCACAACATAAACCACATGGTATACTTTCCATAGAATTTAGTGGAGGACAAGGAGGAGATGGACTTTGTTTAACATTATTGGTATCATTTAAATTACCCGTAGAAGATGTACCTGCTACAGGAAAATTCATTTGGCATGAGTTACCCGAAAATCTCGCGACAAGTATTACTTATCGTTTACCACGAAATATGACGGTGCCTTTAAATGTTATACGATGATTAAATATGCATAATGTACAAATGTACATTAAATATACACAGTGTAATTGCATTTCAAATTTTATATATGCAAAATTAATTTATTTTTTCTTAAGAATAAGATAAAATATTCTATGATTGGCACACCTTTAATATTTTAATTATAATTATCAAATTCTTAACTTTTAAATTATTAAAATTGAATTAGAAAATTTCTCATCACATCATGTTACAAAGAAATTTTATAATTGAAAACAAAATACTTAGCATACACGTTTATACGCACATGATTCTAGATATATACAAACCAGATATTCTCATTAATACCTAACAATTTCTAACTAAAACAATTTTTATGTTTACATTTTTCCTAGTCTGTACCAATGACTTTTTATAGTATATAACTTGCATACAAGTTAATAATATGATATTAATACTAATTATATATTATATATAAATGTATTTTGTTAGAGAAGCTATAGGCACTTTCAGTTAGTACCAAAAATTTTGCGAGAAAATCTCTTTACTTGAATCAGAGATGAGAAAAAAAATAATTTAGATAAATCTGGAAAACTGACTTTCTGAGATTAGAAATTTATTTTTACGTATTATAAAATATTATTAAAAAAGTACTATTATTTGCATTCCAAATACACACGTAAAGTGTATAAATGTAATGAATTTTCGAAATAACGCTCTAACATTAATATGCAAATATATTTGAAATTGTAAAATAATAGTCCAAATTCGAAAAGTCAAAATATATTAAATATACATCACATTATAGAGATATGTATTTAACTAATACTTAATAGAAAGTTTGAGATAATTTTTGATGTTGTGTGAATAATATTTTTTAAAGTTTTTGAAGTATTTAAATAGCTTAAGTAATTTGTAGTTTATATAATATTTATTAACAATGTGACACTAAAATAAAAAATTAATTGTAATTTAATATGTTTAAAGCAATTTCTATATATTTTATAACAAATAAATAAATCACTAAGTCAGCATTTAATACAAATTTATTTAATATTTCATTAAAAAGCACAGGGTATGTTAAGAGTACGAGTATGAAAACTTAGATATATATTAGATTAAATTAAAAAATTTTTAATATCACAAAATATAAATAAACATTTATAAAAAATCTTTCAGTTCCATCTTCAGCTTATCTTCTACATAACAATAGTAGAAACAAATTTTATAGAGATGTATATATCAACATATTTTTCAATACTGCATTGTTTGAAATATAATAAGAAGCGATTTTAAAATACTTAATTGAAATAATATAAACAATAAAATGAATAAAAAATTCAATAAAAAATTGTAATTTTTAAGTAATTTTATCGTATTATATAGTAATACATTCAATGCTTAATACGTAAAATTGCACATATTTTCGATTGTATTTCATATGTCAAATATTAAACAGCTTTTACTTTTTACAATATAAAACTTATATATAATTTCAAAAATATATATTTATATATGCATAATCATTAATCATTAAGAAATTTAAACTCTGATAATACATTTTTACAGCAATTATAATTATAAAATAAATTTATAAAAGTAGTGTTATTAAAGTATTTATTAGTACTTAAGTTGATGTTGGTGTTAAAACACCAACTGCATTTGTTAATTCGTCATCATTACTTTCATTCTTTATAGGAACAATGTTATTTTCAATAGGCATTGGTTTAATATCAGTACTCTGGGTCAGTGGTAAATTATTAAATGAATTTATAGATGTAACATTACTGAGATTTGCAGCACATACTGTTTGCTTTACATTGTTTTCACATTGTTTAATGCTAGTGTTAATATTTACAATATGTTTTTTCATATGAGTTGTTAAATTGCCACTATGATAAAAATCCTTTCCACAAACCTTACATTGAAATGGTTTAATTCCAGAATGTATCCTCTCATGTATTGATAAATTGCCACTATGTCTAAATTCTTTACTACATATAGCACATTTATATGGTTTTATACCTGAATGTGTTCTTAAATGAGTCGATAAGTTTCCACTGTGACTAAACATTTTTCCACAAATTTGACAACCATAAGGTCTTTCACCAGAATGTGTCCTCATGTGGATGGCTAAGTTTCCACTGTGGGTAAAACACTTTTCACATTGATTACATTTATAAGGTCGTTCTCCACTATGAGTTCTCATATGTATAAATAAATTACTTTTATGTCCAAACTCTTTAAAGCATATTTCACATTGACATTTAAGCTTTTTTCCTATATTTGAATCTGAAGAGCCTTTAGGTGGTCTTCCAGGACGATTAGATTTTATAGGAGATACAGGCTCAGAAATTATTCCTATTTGATTTGTAAACTTTGCTGCCTGCATATTTTGTGAAAATTGTGACTGTCCAGCTTTTTGGGTCATATCTATCTGACATTGTTGATTCATTTGATTCAAATTTCCTCCTTGATTAACTTGGAAAAGTGTATTATTTGGTACACAATTTTTCATATATGCTAAAGAGGTATTTCCCTAAGATATTTTGTTTGTTAATAAAATGTTACATAAATTTAAAAAAAATTATATATAATACTTATTAATACTTATTAATAATTATAATATTATAATATTGTAATATTTATATAAAACTATAAAACTCACTTCAGATTGAAATAAATTATATTGACCATGAGTTTCATTTTTTGGATGTATATCATTGGATAACTGTGCATGATTCCAAAATTGTGATATTTCATATTTACAATCAACATCTTCCTCAATAAATGTTTGATATTTGGAATTGTTTGAAATATTTTTATCATCTGGATTAACATCTTCTATTCCCTCACATTCATGTTTTATTTGTACAGGATTAAACATCTACAGATGTATATTAGAAAAGAATTAAATAACTACACATGTGTACTAGAAAAAGATTGTAATTGACATTTTTATATTATTTATTAGGATTAAATATTGCTATATTTTTCAAAAGAAAGAATCTAATAAACATCGTGGAATAATTATTTAAAAGATAAACAACTAAACATTTAAAATTCGTGTAAAATACACATACATTTTAGAAAAAATATTTTAGGATTAATATCCACTGTGCTATAATTTGCAATTTTTCATAATTTGATCAAAAAATCGATTTTAAAAGAAACAACATGACACTATCACTTCATCACAGCTATATTTTATACATATATGCGTGTAATGAAATAATTATTTATGAATATTTTTTAAAATATCATCTAATACATTTAGGATGTTGTTTTATTAAATATATTAGAGAGTTCAATTTGTTTCATAAATAATATAAATTTATACCATGAAACAGTGCCATCTAAGAAAATTATGTTGTCTTGTGGAAAGATACACTATTTAATTTTCGAATTTAATAGAAACTAAATCTTTTAAACATTTTTAAACTTTAAAAAGATTTAATTTAAGTTGGGATCATATTTATATATACATAAAGACTATTGACAATACTTTTTTTGATTCATTATGTACATATTCATTGTGATAAAAATGATAATTTTTTTTTTTTAAATCTAAAATATTATTTATTATCCTTTACAATTCTTACGTTATTGATTATAAACTATTACTTATAATAAATTATATATTATATATGAAAATATCTACAAAATCTGTAATTTGCATATGAAATCAATAACATAATACAAGTAAGGTATAATACATACAAGTAAAAATCAAATATATTGATATTTATATGTATATAAATGAAAAAAAAGAATAAAACATTTCTGGTTTAATCTTGTTTATAAAATATATTGTAATTATATAATCATATACATATATAATTTAATACAAGTAGAATAAGCTAATTAAGCATACATGGTCCAACAGACACGAAACTAGAAGTTTAAAAAATTTAGATTGTTCAAAAAATTTGAGTACTTTTTTATTAAACTTTAGACTTTCAATAATTTTATTTATGCTAAAATTATTGCTAAAAGATAAAAAATATCTGTAATTATATATTTTTTAGTAAAATTTATGACTGATTTATTTGCATATAGAGTGCGCTGCGTATTACCATGTCATCTTTCACTTTAGGAATTCTATTTTGTATTTCATACATTTCAAGATAAGGTGAACAACTATATACGTTGTGTACGAAACAAAAACGTAAACATTTTGTACCAAATAATTTTGGATATATTTAAAAATATATATACAACATAGAAAGTAATTTATATCTATTCAACAATTTATTTTTTTCCAGTATTATAATTTTGAACAAAGTATGAATAAAAATAAAAGTTTTGTGATAATATTAAATCAAAATATATTGCCATAAAATTTATTTAATTGAAAAATCATAAATTAAAATAAATTCAAAATGTGTAAAGATAATAATACATTGAAGTGATTTGAGTAACCAAATTGAAATGTAAAGTACATTATGCCTGGTGGAAGACGTAATGCTGCTAATAGAAATGGACAGATCAAATCCCAAGCTAATTTTTCTATATCTTCAAATATTGGTATACGAAGTAATAGTGGAGAAAGAACAGCTGGAAGTGGTGCAGATGACAAAAAGTCAGAAGAATTTTGTGGAATAAAAGCACCAAAACATGTACCTATACCAGTTGTACCTGTGGATGGTCATTTAACTTTTGAAGCTTTGTCTTTAGTTGTGTCAATTATTGCAGCTTCTTTACAAATGCTTAACTTATACAGAACTGTTTGGTGGTTACCTCATTCTTATAATAATTATAGTATGGTAAATGCTTTAAAATATCTTATATTACTTTGAATCATATTTGACTTCTTCATTGTAACATATCTTTTAAAACTATATATAACCATACATGTCTTATAAAACATAGAATTTTAAATTTTTCAGAATTTCTATTTAATAGATCCTTACTTACTTATATTTATTATAACTATGATTGCAAGACAATTTATTTATTCTTTATTGCGTCGAATTATTGATATTTCATCACCAGTTCGTTGGTTATCTATTGCTCAAAAAATGATGAGGTATGAGTTTTACTATAAATTATATAAAATATATAAATATGTATTTAAGATAATTGTAAAAATTGTGTTTCAGGATTACTTTGCTGTTCATTGTGATGAGTATACTGAGTTGGTGCCTCTATCGTATGGCTGAAAGGCATAACTCAATGAAGATTTTTTACTTATGTTATCCGTTTGTATTAATTCTAATATGATACATCAAGATATTATACATACCATAAAATATAATTATATAAATATATATAATAACATAAGAATGTTTATTATTTCAGAAGTTTATCTGTATATTTTGTAATGTTTGGTGTAAGTGCAATACCCTTCTTTGATATATCAACAACATCTTTATATGGTAAAGATGAAAAGAAAACAAAGTTTCTGATGGGTATATAACTTTTTATATAACTATTTATATTAATAATAATTATATTTTCTAATTGTTGAATTCATAGATGTAAAATTTTGATTAAACCTTTTTTTGTGCAGACAAACCTTTACATAATTGTTCATTAAACGCATCAGCAATCAGAGCAGAAGTTTCAACATTAAGATCGGATTTTAATCGGCGTCTGAAACGTGCTTTGTTCGCATCTTCTAGTAGTGCTTATGTATGTGGTATAACACCGATCATATTTGTACCTCAACATTTACATTTTAATGTTTCATGGGTTGTGCAGCATGTTATTATGTTCTGGCTGGAAAGAATAACTGCTCATTTTTTACATGCTTATCCTGTGAGGTATGCATTTATATAATTGTATATGTTGTATAATATTGCATTTCGTATCAATTTTATAAATTCTTTATTAGTATATATCGTATTAATTTGAGAATGTATAAATATGAATGTTGTATTGAAAAATTCATTTGCAGAAATTTGATGAATACCATAATTATTTAGGTACTGTGACGTTTTGCATAGAGCAGCATTACATCTAGGTCGATGGGTTAAAATTGAAAATCGCAATAGTCATACCTATGCTCAAGCCTGGAATGATTCTGTTTTGTGGCCTCATGGTTCAATTGTGAGACATAATAAGGAAATTTATCGTTCAGAAGGTTTATGTACTGTAGCAGAACCAGGGAATATAGGTCATTATAGATTTTATGTACGTGATAAATAATAACGTATTTCCTTATAAATTCTACATATGAGTATATTGTAAAAATAATTCTAAATTAACATATATTTCAATTATTTTGTGCAGGCTATATTTAGTAATCCCACAGTGTTACTTTGTTCATTGTTGGGCTTGCAGCTTCTTCTTGTTTGTGCACAATTATTTATTTTATTACGCACAATCGATTGGTATCAAGTGTTATCAATAACATTACTTCTTGTGATCAACTACTATACTTTATTTAAAGTTACTAGAGACTACCTTATTTGTTGGAAGGTATATCACGCCGAACAAATAATACAAGAAAAGTCGCAAATGATTGCAAATTCTATTGTTCAATAAAAAAATATTTAAAATATAAAAAGTTGGTGTTACTTTGTTTACTCTTCCTTCATTATCATTTTAACTTCATTTTATAATTTATCAATCTTACTAATTTATAGATTTATTTTTATAGGAAATAAATTAGAATAACGAAAAAACATTTTAACCAATATTAAGAATGTAAAGAAATAAAAGAGATAAAGAAAATGCAAATTAATAAGTAATTGAATCATTATATGCATATGTATATTATATATGTTATTTGTTTATAGGTATTTATACAAATATTTATAATTTTATTTTATTTAAATTTATTTTAGCTTTATAATTGAAAATATAGTTTATAATATTTGAGATTATCGGAGTAATTAAATATCAGAGTTCTGAAGAAATTAGCTGCAATGTTGCCGTGGCTTACAGTCGGAAATCTCAAATGTTATAAAATGTGACACGTTAAAAATGTGAAAGCTTCGAATTTTTAAAGATAAGTATATTTGAAATGTTATTTGAAAAATTACAAAATACTTTGTAACTTGGATACTGCAATACAATACTGTATTGTAGCATCAAATCACTTATGTAATACTACAATACAATATTTAAAATATTATTTTCAAAAATACATATGGTTTGTATCAAAAATTTTCAAACAGTATTTTGGTTATAAGATAAATTTAGTCACTACGAAATACGAAAGAGTCATAAAATAATAGTAGATGTAAAATATTAGTAGATAATAGTAGATAATAGTAGATGAATAAAAATGTAGAAAACAAAATAAATTTCATTTTAAACTTTTTTTGAATAACAAATAATTTAAAAGAAAATTGCGTATAAAAAATTAAATGGGATATTTTATATAGTTTTCTAGCATTTTAAACAAAATGTATTTTGTTTCAGAGAACATTTGGCTACATGTGAGATTTCAAGGCTTTTTTAAATAAAATTACATATTTTTATTCAATTATGTATTATCAGATAAATTTATTGTTTTATAATGTAGAACAGAAACAAACGAAACAATTGTATCTTCGTACAATGCTGAGAATATCTTTTCCTCTTTTCTATTTTCCTCATTTACTCATATCTTTGCTGAAAAGTCTGCAAATCAAACATAGTTATAAATTAAAATCATTTTCTGTTTTCATTTCCTTATATCTTTGCTGAAAAGCCTGCAAACCAAACATAGTTATAAATTAAAATCCTTTTTGTCTTGAATGAAATGTACATATTTTTAATACCATCACTTTATCTTATCATCGAAATTCACAAAATTGATTATCTTATCTTATCATTCGTTTCTTGAAGAATTTAAATATGTACAATGTATGTGCATAATATGTATACAGCTGTAATTGCATGCATTTTAAATAGATGGTATATGACATTTTATTGAGGGTTTAAAAGGTAAAATAACAGTCAATGTGTTATATATAAGACCAACGAGGAAGTATAGGGTAATGTGATTCCTGTCCGTTACCACGATGCATTCTATTTGGAAAATATTTTTACTTTTCGTGTTTTTCTTTGACGGTACGAATTTTTTTTAAATATTTGACATTTAATTGCTTAATATTTATATGTTCATATTTATAATTCACATTAATTTTTATTCGTAAATGATATTTGTATGTACTTTTTATATTTTTTATAGTTTATAAAGCGAATTAAAAAATGTTTGTTTTTCATATTAATTACTAAAAAAATGAAACATAATTATTGTAAATCCCAAGTTTCTTGTATCATATAGGAGGGACGTAAATGGCTCTTAAATCGCATAATTTATACATGTGTAATTATTATATGGTCTTAAAATACAATTTTCAATATTTTTATATTAAAATTTATTTATAGTGAAGAGTCAGTGTTCTAAGAGTACTAGATCACTAACTGGTTATGTCCCCGGAGTGGCTGGTATGTTTTCAATAAATGAGACAAACTGTGTGAACGATGTAATTCTCGAGAATCCTTTTCTATCAAATCCTGTTGAGTGTAACCGCCCCTGTTCCAAATCGGGTACACCGAAAACATGTTACTATCATTTCGTAATTGAACGTTATCCAGTTCAGAGTGCGTAAGTATGTTTCTTAAGAAAGTTACAATTAAACATTTGCAATTAAATAATTTGAACATTTCATAAATGCTAGTAATTCATTAAGAATTAAATTCTTTTTCATTTAATCATTCAACATTTTTTTATCGATATTTGTAATTGTGAAAGATACTTTTTTTAAATCTCTTACTCTCTTAAGAGTTATAAATATTTTTGTTATATCATATTCTTTTTTCTTAGAGCATGTGACCTTTGCACTCCCGAGACTGCTACTAATTCAATTTGCGCCGATTGTCAATGCGTGCTAGCCGACGGAGTAGGGCGAATGGCTTTAACTGTAAATAGAATGATGCCAGGACCAAGTATACAAGTTTGTTTAGGAGATTTTATTGTGGTAGATGTTACAAACAAAATTGCGGAAGACGCAATAACGATCCATTGGCATGGTGTGTTTCAAAAGGATTATCAATATTACGATGGTGTACCTTTTGTAACTCAGTGTCCAATTGTAGCTGGTTCTACTTTCAGGTATCTTTCCAACTGATATTAAAACATGTATACTTTAAAATATATATACAACAATGAAAATTATGTCTCTTTCTTTTAGATACCAGTATGAGGCAAGTAATCCTGGTACTCATTTTTACCATGCTCATACAGGACTTAATAAGATGGACGGAGTTTTTGGTACTCTTGTCATACGGACTCCAAGGGAGCAAGACCCTAATAGAAAATATTTCGACACTGATTATTCAAGTCATGTAGTTATTATTAGTGATTGGATGAACGAAGAATCTACAGAACGGTTTCCAGGTCGTACGGCTAACGGTACTGGTCCGACCGGACAATTACCTGATTCTCTACTAATTAACGGAAAAGGGAAAACAGTATGTTTGTTCAGCAATATGTTAATTATTACAATATAAAAATTAGAAACGTTGATTTAAATAAGATTTGACTTGATTCGATTGCAGAATTTCAATGGCAGTACTACAAATACTAGTTTGGAAGTAATTACTGTGGAACAAAATACACGTCATCGTTTTCGATTAATTAATTCGTTTTGTTCTGTCTGTCCGGGGCAAATAACAATCGAAGGTCATAACTTGACCGTAATAGAAACAGATGGTCAACCTATTAAACCCATCACTGTAACCTCCATCGTTTCGTCTGCCGGTACAGAATCAATGAAAATTTTAATTCAAGCAACAATTAATTCATTAATTTAACGATTTTCTTAAATTTTGCGATTAATATCGAACGAAAAATTTAATTACTTATCTTTTAATAATTAAAGGGTAGGCTATTTTTGAATATTTGTTTTTAATGTATATGTATATGAAATAACATATATTTCTGATTTTTCTTGCAGGCGAACGATACGATTTTGTCGTAGAGACTAATCAACCTCCTGGTGCTTATTGGATACAACTTCGTGGACTACAATTATGTGACAATATACAGCAATTAGGTATATTGCAATATGCTAGTGCATCCGACGAATTAAACACCAACGAGACTCTTCCTTCAGGAATTGTAAGATATCTTTTATATCGTGTTTCAATACACATGTTACTTTTTCATTTTCGACACTGCGATCAGATCATACTTTATATTTATTTTTTCTGAATATAATTTATTTATTTATTTATTTGTTGAACAATTTTCTTTTTTTTGTACAATAGATTTTGAATCCATCAGGTGTTGATTGCGACAATAATCCTGAAGAAATATGCATCAGCAAGTTGAAGAGTGGCACTCCAATTGACGAAGGCCTCACGCAACCGGAAACGGACTTGCAATTTCATATACCCATCGGCTTTTATAATTATAACAAAACCGAGCTATTTCAGCCGAATCGATATGACACCTTTCTTTGTAAGACATGAATTTAATATTTAGATACGTTATGAAAATCTAATATAATATTTATAATTTATTTCAAAATATGGAACATAATGCTCTAGTCTGCTAAAACATAAATAATTCTACACAGCTGCAGCACCGAACGCCATTAGTGCGGCAACATTGGACGGAATAATATATGAAAGTGCACCTTCACCGCTGATTTCTCAATTCAATGATAATCCCTCGGATCAACTTTGTAATTCTCAAAATTTGCCATCTAAATGCAACGATAAATGTTTGTGTACTAATACAGTGAAGTTTCCATTGAATTCTACCGTGGAGATAATATTGGTCGATTCGTGTGAGTATAATTTTAAGTAGATAAATATTTTTATTGAAGCGAGTTTCCTGCATAAGAAAATATGTTTCTAAGAAGGTTTTGTATAATCGCAGCTCAAATTCCAAACATTTCGCATGCTTTTCATATGCATGGATATGCGTTCAGAGTTATAAGTATGGGTCAACCATTTGGACCATATATGCCTAACACGAATTCGAACATTAGTGTAGATGATGTAAAACAACTTGATGACGACGGAAAAATAAAAAGAAATTTTGATGGTCCTGGCAAAGATACTCTTGCTGTTCCGAATAATGGATATGCTGTACTTCGAGTCCGTGCAAATAATCCAGGTATGTAATGTACAATACATAACGAACTGTATTAATATCCTATAATTACGTAGCTTTGACAGTTCATAATTATTGAGATCATAATTATTTTAGATTTGTATAAAGAATTATAATTTAAATTTTTGAAAAATTTTTTAAATAAAAATAATTTATGAATGTTTGAATATTTTACAATGTTGAAATTGATATTTAACTTTTCATTGTTAAGGATTCTGGTTCTTTCACTGTCACTTTGTTTATCATCAAATGAGTGGTATGGAAATGGTTTTCCATGTCGGAGAACAAGAAGATTTACCTCCTGTTCCCCCGAATTTCCCGAAATGTGGTAATTTTTTAAATCCTCTTAAAGATATCTCAAGAAGTTAACTATATTAATTCACGATCATGAGATGATTTAGTATACTGTAAATATATTGTAAAAATTCCGACGATTGATTGTTTCGTTCTGTTTCAACAGAAATAAATATATCTGTAATAAGTTTCTGTTCTTTTTTTGTCATTAATTTTATTAATTATATATCTATTCTATTATAAAATTATATTGATATTTGACACATTGTAATTTCTCACTATTGTTCAAATAAATTAGGCAAATAATTGACCACTATATGTTAAGTTAAAATTTCCCATTGGTACATAAAATTGCAATCACTATAAATTAATCAAAAATATAACTATTATAAATAAATTTTGTTATATTTAGCATAGTAATAAGTTTTGTTCAAATTTTATGAAACCAAATTTTAGGCAAATAAACTGTCAACCTACATTCACTTTGCAAAGTCCTTTATTTCTTGACATATATGTGCATATATTATTTCCCGTGAATTGATAATAATTTTTCTGACATTCTGTTTGCAATATTATAGTTACGTTAATATTTGCAATGTTTCTGAGGAATTGATCGATGTATTCTGTTGAAAAAAAAGTTCCTACATTAAATCATGTATGCAGTAAATGATTTACAATGTAACACATAAATTTTAAAAAATTTTTACAAATTTGCAATTCTAAATTTATTTATCGATGATAATAATCTATAAAATGTTTTCCCAACTAGTTACCAGAGCTTGTATCCCTTCAGATACATAATATTCTGTTGAAAGTTGAATCGGTTGAACATTTTTGTTGTACTCAATTCCAAGAAATAAATTTACTTCGATTTATACGTTTATCCTATCTTAAAGTATTATTTCTAATCTTATCTTTCGAGTACGTGATATTTGATGGAGTAAAATCCTCTTTTATTGTTTTATTTTCTCATGTTCGAAATTCAATAATTTCAAGATATCTTTAATATCAGATATAGTATCTAAGATGAACTTTGAACTGTAACTGCGATTAATAACGTTATCAATATTGTCAATGGAAAAATTTTTAGTAGACAGTCTCTTTCTCATTCCTCTTTCAGTAAATATTGGCAGTTTGCTTGGTAATTTTATTTCAGCTTATTTCAAAATATTAATTTTACTTTATTAAGATGATACAACATGTCTCAAACTTATTTGTATTTTGTTATTTTCACTTTATTGTACTTTTCTCTTTCTTATATATAGTATGAGTATTTTGTATCTCTGTAACATGGAAAATTTGAGAAATTTAAGATAAATGTGTTTATTGTAGAGTAGAAAACAAATTAAAAAGACGCGTATTATTAAAAACTGTTCGATATTTTTTTAATTACTTCTCGTTTTACAAATGAAATTTTATCACTAACTCATATATAATCTTTGTTTTTTTCTTTAAATTAGTATCGTACGGCGATGTTTCAGCTAATTAAAAAAAAAAAAAATGAAAGATTGTATTTTGTCTATATCTTAAAATGATGAAACTGATCGAATAATCATTATTCATTTCAATGAATGTATTAAAAGAATAACGAAGAGGAATTACATATTTAAAATTCTGACGAAATTTACAATTGAAAAAATGTTTTATGAAAAAATCTTAAATAATAATGTTGATATTAGATGGAACACTTGTATTTTTATTTTGATGTGCTTGAAAATATTTTCGCAAATGAGAGACGTACTGATTACCGACCATTACTTGATCATTCAGCAGTGTATCGAATTGTAATATCTATGAACGAAAAATCTATTAATGCAAGAAAGAAGATTCTTCGTTTTATTTATTTTGTCGTTTGATGAATGATATAATACTTAAATGATTAATTATAAAACAAGAGAATCCGTTAATTAATTATAAAACAAGAGAGCCCGTTAATTAACATAAAAATTTTTATGTCAAATACTTGGATATATGTAATAAAATATATGTATTTATGTGTACAAAATAAATAAAAGATAAACGATATTATAAACGAATTAATTTCAGTCATATGTTTTTTTCTATTTTTGAAATATCCAATGAAATATAACAATTGTCTTTCTTACGAATGTATGTATAAACAAGGTTTTCTTTTAATGACTACATTCCTGAAAAAGTAAATCTCATTGTTTGATAGAAAATTCGCAATCCCATTGGAATTAGAATTTTAATCATATTGTAGATAAGTAGAATGATATGTATTTTTTAATTAAAATTCCTGTGATATATAAATTTATCAAATTATCTCTTTCAATAAATTTGCTATCGCATATAAGTATACGTAAGTATGTGTAAAAATAAATAAATAAATATATATATATATATATATATTATATGGAAAGAGTATTAATATATATATATGGATTATATATATATTATTGGATTATATAGTATTATATATATATGGAAAGAGTATTAATCTTATCGAAGAATTAATTCGTACTTTGTTGAAAGAAATGTAAGTATATATGACTGATATTATATAAATTCATAATTTTGTATCAAAAGATATAGTACGTAGCAATTAACATCACAATGAATATTCTCCGACGGATGTCTTTACTTTTTATTCTCATTCTTGCTGGTATAAATCTTTCTTCTGAAACAATTCATTGTCGCTAAGTAAACGTATAAGCAACATAATTAGAACTATAATTAGAATTAATTTGAGAAATTTAAGAAATATATTCGTGTTATTAAAGTCTCTTGATTCTATATTTATCTAGTGCTAGTTTTTTAACGATATTACAAAGTTGCTACAAACGAATCAGTATATTTATAAAATATAATCATTACATTTTTTATGCAATTACTATTTAATTTGCAAAAGGTGTAATCTAATCTTTCAGTTGCAGATCAAAATGCAGTCTCTCAATCTATCATCGCGGGTTACGCGCCTGGCGTTAGTGGAATGTCATTAATTAATGAAGCAAATTGTTTGAATAAAGAACTTGTTTTAAATACTGATTTGTCGAATGCTGCTGAATGTGCACGAACGTGTAAACTGGGAGAATCAAAGACGTGTTATTATAAATTCGTGGTTGAACGTTATCCCATTAATGGCCAGTGAGTGTAATCGAGAAATATTAAAGTTGTACAGTGAAAATTAAAAAAAAAGAAAGAGCTGACCATTGAAACATCGGAAATTTTTGAAATTTTTTATATATAAATATAAATCATAGTAATATCAAGTTTAAACATTGTTTATTCTATCTATAACTAAATTCGCAATAATTTATTCGAATATTGTTACTGTAACTAATCTGTGATTTAAAAAAATATGTGATTTCCATAATTTGAATACTACTCTATATAATCTGCTAATCTTTATAATCCAAGATTATATTCTGTTGAGTTTTACTTGTACTAATGGTAAAAGAAATGATTATTAATCAGAGTTAATTAAAAAATAATTTTACATTTCTAGTGCATGCAATTTATGTATGCCAAACGCTACCAATAGTTTGTGCGCTGATTGCCAATGTGTCCCAGGGGATGGAACGCAGCGAATGGCTTTGACTGTGAACAGAATGATACCAGGTCCAAGCATACAAGTTTGCGAAGGAGATTACGTCGTGGTTGATGTTGAGAATCTATTAAAATCAGATTCGATCACACTTCATTGGCACGGTATCTATCAACAAGGTTCTCCTCATTACGATGGGGTTCCACATTTGACACAATGTCCGATCACGATTGGTAACACATTTAGGTAAAATGAAATTTAAAACAATTGAATCAAAATTGAGAAAAATTTCGTAATTGATTATTTTAATATGTTGCCTGCTGATAAATGAAGATCACAAGAGCAAAACATGACAAATCCAATTTTGTTAATTTTTTTCCAAAAAAGAACAAGTATTTTAATATGAAATAATTGAAAGATGATGTAAATTGATAAATTTAGAGATAGATAATAAATTCAGGACGATAAATGATGACGAGTAATATTAGTTTAGTTTTTGTGTTAATTTAGTTTAATCAATATCAGTCTGTATAATGTTACTAGTATTTTTTAAATGTTCAACAGGATGATCACTGAAATGATAATTTTAATATGAAGTTGATTGATAATATATTGAATTTCAAATTGTCTTTGAAACAATATTACATTTGAACAATATTATGAGATAAAATCTCATTTGATTGTTTTAGAAAAAAATCGTAAGATAATTGTATATAATCGAGGCACCATATTAAACGAAGATCTAGATATTAGATAAGATCTATAAAATGTTTAATAATAAAAATTACAGTAAACAATATTTATTAGAATATGTATGTTAAATAAAAAATTATATTTTTGTTAGATATCAATTTTTTGCCAATAACTCCGGAACCCATTTATGGCATGCTCACACTGCATCACAAAAATTGGATGGTGTATTCGGAAGTCTTATCGTACGAGCACCATACGAGGATGAATTTTATTCGAATCTTTACGATTTCGATTTAGCAAACCACGTAATCGTTATTAATGATTGGTTTAAAGAAGAATCCACGAACCGATTTCCAGGTCGTAGGGCCGGAGTAGTTCGTCAGATTGCCGATACATTCTTAATCAATGGAAAAGGAAAATTCGTAGTAAGTACGCTTTTCTTGATTCAATGATTTTACTGCAGAAAATAATTGAAATGATTGAAATAATTTCATATTTCTATATTCAAATATTTCTAAAATTTTATTACGTGATATATACTTTTCTTTCTATCACATATAATTTTCAAAGTATTATATTTGTATTTCATATTGAACGATCTATATGCATTAATTTCATGCGTCTTAGGATCCCACTGGCAGTACGACGAATATTCCTTATGAAGTGGTCACCGTGGATGCTAATCGTCGTTATCGTTTCCGTTTCATCAATTCTTTCTGTACTGTTTGTCCCGGAGAATTCACCGTCGAAGGCCACAGTCTTATTGTTATTGCTACCGACGGTCAACTTATAGAACCTATCGTAGTTGATTCTATAGTTTCTCTAGCTGGTACGATATTAATAAAAATGTAAAATGTACTAATAAATTAATTATCATTATACTGATTTAATTTTCTTTTTTCGGATAATTTTTACAGGAGAACGATATGATTTCATCATTAATACTAATCGAGAACCTGGTGCTTATTGGATACAACTGCGTGGATTGAATGATTGTGGTGCTAGGGGCATCCAGCAATTAGCTATACTGCAATACGAAGGAGCTGCTACCAAGCCAATGACCAAAGAACCTACCTTTAAGGATCCTATTCCTAATGGCGTTGTAAGTTGTTCTATTGCATTCCATTTGGAGAATTATTGTACTTTAAAAAATTTTCAGAGTTACAAAAGTAGGTTAATAAAGCTATATCTTTTATAAGACAAATATTTTATAATTTTCATAATTATAGGTATTAGATGTCGCAAGTTCCGACTGTTCTTCGCGCATTTGTGGCGATAAATTAAGGAACGCATTGACAATCGATCGAGACATTCTGAAGAATGGCTCAGATGTGAAATTGTATTTATCAGTTGCTTCTCAAAAATATCACCCAGAAGAGATATTCGTACCTAATACATACAATAACTTTTTGGGTAAGATATAGTTATAATTCTATAATTGCCAGACACCAGATTTTTATGCAATTTCATATTTCTATGAAAGCAATTAAAAAAATGAAATGTCAGTAAAAATCTGTTTCTGTTATATGTAAATATTATAACAACTATTTTGCTTTCAATATTTCATATGTATTCTTATGTGCATTTTTTGTATTTTTATTTCTTTTTTACGTCTTGAAAGAAACGTGATTCTGCTTTTTTCTTTCCTTTTTCTAAATCTTAAATCTTAACAGTTACAAATCCAACGTCGATATCAATCACTACGTTAAGCAACATAAGTTCATCTTCTCCATCCTCTCCGCCGCTCAGCCAGTTGGAAGACATTCCTGCAGATGCATTTTGTAACGCCGAAAATTTACCATCCCATTGCAAGCCAGGAGTTCCGTGCACGTGTATTCACTTGATCAAAATACCATTAAACTCCATTGTAGAGATCAACTTGATAGATGAGTGTAAGTATGTCAGATGTTATTTAATACTAAAAGATTTTAATGATTTAAATGTTTGTTTGTTTAAATGATTTTTCGTAGAATGTATAAATAAAAGCTTGTGTATTTTATTATATTATAACATTTTTCTACTTTTTTATTTTAATGTCTTTAATAGAAATTTTACACTTTGAAATAAATTAATTCGAACTTCGTTAATTTATAATTACAGTTAATTTGCCAAATTCACGACATCCCTTCCATTTGCACGGATATTCATTCTATGTTGTGGGCATCGGTCAACCTTTGGGTCCCATTCCGAAATCGGATGTTAAAATGACAGTCGAATATTTCAAAGAACTTGAGGAGAAAAATCAGATAGTAAAGAATTTTGATTTTCCTCATGGAAGAGATAATGTTCCTATACCAAATAATGGATATGTTACAATTAGATTCCGAGCAAATAATCCAGGTAATTTTAACCGATAGAAATTTTTTTGATTTTATGTACGTAATAACTAAACGAATTTATTTTATTTCATTTTTAAGGATATTGGTTGTTGCACTGTCATCAAATTTTCCATCATATTGGTGGTATGGAAGTGATTTTACAAATTGGAGAGGTATCTGATATGCCAAAAACGCCCGACAATTTTCCAAGATGTGGTGATTTTAAACCGAAAATACAGCGCACAATGTGAAATAGAAAATTAATTGAAATTAAAAATAATAAAATAAGCTCAAAATAATCATATACTCAATAAATATACGTATATATTTCGTGTCTTTATGTGTGTTGAAGATCTTAGCTATAAAGTATAATTAGTAACATCAATATTGAATTAATTAAAAAAAAAACAATAAAGAACTAATTATGTAAATAACTTGAAAAATTGCTTCCTACATTTCAATTGTCATGATAAAACGCAGTAAATCTATGTTATGCTTTCTTAAACAATTTAATTATAACTGGTTAATTTTTAGGCTTGTAAAATATTCTAGAAATTATACTATGCACCCTGTTTTAAACGCGTATGGTTTCTATGTGTTTATTGTGTATATTAATTTGTAATTGTATTAACATAGAGTATATATCAGTTTACGATACGAATAATTAAATAATACTCACAAATTAAGTTAGCCAGTGATCAATTAAAAATTACTAGACAAATGTAAAAATTTTAATTCGTGTAGAATTAAAGTTGTTTTCTTGCCTAAAGAGGAAAAAATTTATGCTTATTTCAGAATTTTTGGTATTTTTTTGTAATATTATTAACATTCTAAATTTACCGTTACGTTTGTCTATACACGTATACGCTTTTTATTAGTGAAACTGTAAAAATGATTTATAATTATCTTTGAAATTGTCATAGTTCATTGATCAGGTTTTGAATAGCGTAACTAGATTTTCAATTTTACGCGCTATTTTAAGCGAAAGAACAGCGTACTGCGCTAGCCAATAGGAAAGCGAAGATTTGAGAAAGATGTGGCGGGACATCAGTTTGCAGTTGCAGAGCGTCGTGTCAATACCTGTCAATTATATACGTATGTATATAATTTTTATTAATGTTTAATAATTCCATCTTGTCATCTATTGCTAATTATCGAGTTAGTTAAATTATTACGCTTCTATTTGATACATTCTTAGGTGTTGTCAAACGATATTAAGTTTTTGAACTTTTGTTCGTTACCTTTGGTATGGTTATGTATTAGTACGTGTTTCGAGCTTCTGAGAGACAATTCGAATTATTGTTAATATTATCACTTTTAGTTTTGTATATTAACTTTAAATTTTCGTTTTCTTTTATTGCAGATTATCGAGTGAATATTGTTAACGGAATCATTTCAAAGGGATATGATTATAGACGTCACATTAATGAAACCATTTTCCCGATTTTGTGGTGCAAACTTCGTAATATTCGAGTTATCTCTACAAAGGTATGTACACATCTATGCATTATTTCAAATAACATCTATGCATTATTTCAAATAACAGAATATATCTCGTCTATATCTGTAACTCCAGTACAGAGGAGATACAGAATAGACGTGACATCCAATGCATTTTTTTATCACACGCTCGGAGAGCTCTAGAACTTTTTATCTTTTTCGTGTCACATCCTACTATACCGATTTAGCCACATTTTGCACCACCCAAACGAGGTATATAAATAGACCAAGCATCTTGCAGAATATCGTGGCTCGTGACCTGAAATACCGACATAGTAAAAGAATCACTGGTTTTTTAGCGCACTCTACGTTTAAACGATGAGTTAGAGAACCAGTGAATGCGCCAGTAATATGATTTTGTGTTCATTAGTGTTGTCAAACTTTCAATATCGAAATGTAAAGCTCGTCTGTGACTATACCAAGTAAAACGATATCATATACAAGCAAAATGCTTAATGATATTTCCAGATTCAGAAGTACGAGATTAGTATCTAAAATTATTCTATAATGTACTTACGTGTGTGTCAGAAAGAGCCTCATTCGTGTTTTACAAATTTATCGATTGGTTTCTCGTTGGAAATGATTAAATTACTACTTATAACGGGATGTTTTATTTATTGAAATATATTTAAAACAGATATGATATTTAATCAGAAAGGAGACGACACAGAAAAGATCATTTTATCAAATCATGTTTCAAAAATCTAAAGTCCACAGTCTTCCACGATATTTACAAATGCACTATACATTATCATTAAAAAATTCAATTTGTAGTTTTAGAAATCAACTATCTCTCTAATAAGTCTATAAATCCTTTAATTACGTAAAAAATAAATCGTGTTCGCAGCCAATTAGATCATATTATTTGTTATAGTATTCATAATTGTATCGTAGGAATGCAATTAGTAATTGTGTCACAAATAAAAATGATTGCCGTTTGAGATTGCTACGTATGGAAATCCATCCTTGTCCCATTCATCTTTTTTTACTTTAAAACAAATTTATTCAATAAAAAAAAAAAAAAATGAAACTCCTTTTGAAATGCGATTCCAAAATGTTCACAAATTCTTATCATTGTGCAAACGAATGGCAAAAGGAATTTTAAGAAAAAAACTGATGAAAAGTAAACCAAAGGACAATATATTAAAATACAAATCAAAGTTCAAATTGCAAATAATTCTAATTAAGTTGTAATATTTAAAGTAATTTACATATTTAAAGAAAAAATAAAAATTGTTTCGCAATAACCGTATTATTCAATAGAACGTGCTAACAATGAATTTACAACCGTCTTACGATTAACTAGAACTAAACGCACGCAACTTAAAACTAAGACGCACGCATCCCACGATGTCCCTGCGAGATCCCTCGTCGTCCAACGGTGCCCCCGCTGGGGGGTCTAATATTTTACTTATCAACTAATTGTCCCTACAGTTCAATTTCGATCCAAACTGAACTGTTTGGTTGCGTAGTACTTAGCTTGATATCCTTTTACAAACATTAAAGTTTATCGTTTATCGTTTTAAAGTTTAGCTTGATAACGTTTCACAAACTTTAGTGTTTGTGAAACGATATCAATTACCAGGTCTCACCACGAGGAGGTGACTACGCACGAGACCCGCCCCGGGGCTCACAATATATTATACAACATACCATCATACAATACAATCATACAATACATACAATAATTCACACCCATACCACCGCAATCTTTACAAAGACACGATTATTGAACTTGGAACGAAATTAAGAATCCCTCATCTCCTCTCTTTTTTCGTTCGTTGTTGCTATTGTTACTTAAAATCGCCCAAGGTTTATATATGTACCGGTCGCCAGTGATCCGGGTGAGGGGGTGACGATTTTTCTTCAGGCTTCCAACGTTAGGTCGATGCGCTCGCGACGGAATCTTCACTGGGAATGAGTCTTCGCATCACCCGAGGTTAATATATGTACCGGTCGTCAGTGACCCGAAAGAGTTGATAACTTTCCTCCTGGTTCCCAAAATTTTGTCGATGCGCTCGCTACGAACGTTTCACTGGGAATGTGTCTTCGCATCGCCCGAAGTTAATATGTGTACCGGTCGTCAGTGACCCGGAAGAGTTGATAATTTTCCTCCTCACTCCCAAAATTTGGTCGATGCGCACGCTACGGACGTTTCATTGGGAATGAGTCTTCGCATCGCCCGAGGTTAATATATGTACTGGTCGTCAGTGACCCGGAAGAGTTGATAGCTTTCCTCCTGGTTCCCAAAATGTAGTCGATGCGCACGCTACGGAAGTTTCATTGGGAATGACCCTCCCTAGTGCTCAAGGTTAATCTTATGTTTTGGTCGTCAGCGATCCGGAACAATTGATAATTTTTTTTAATATTTCGAGAAACAGTCTTTCTGTTATACTAGTCACTAATTTAATAGTTTTTTTACATTTCTATCGCTATATTTTCACGAATATGTTACAATGTTAAATGTAGTAATGTATTAATTTTTTACTGGTTAAAACCAAATTTCATTACATTTTCATGATATTTATTTGAGTTATAACTGCATTGATGTATATTAAATAGGAATTTAACTTGAGAAAAGTTATGTAGTCAAAAATCGAATAAAGCGGTACTTTAGAATAATCGCGCAACATATAAAAATTTTCGCTTCTTTACTTTTTTAGAGGTCAAGAAATTTATTTATTATATTACTGTCTTTTCCGCTGTTGTAAATAAAATAATTTAATTATTATAAATGAATTATTCAAATTATTCAAATTATGAAATTAGGTTTTGGAATTCAATCGGTGATTCAATTGTTACAAGTAAATAGTTAAAATTGTTAAATAATACACAAGAATATCATCGAAATGCAACATTTTACAGTTTGAAAA
Source organism: Tetragonula carbonaria (assembly GCA_032399595.1). Lineage (NCBI taxonomy): Eukaryota > Metazoa > Arthropoda > Insecta > Hymenoptera > Apidae > Tetragonula > Tetragonula carbonaria. Next base: position 13,008,818 of record JAUCRC010000003.1, read on the forward strand.
ATTCATTTAAAACAATTAAATTATTTTATTTCTACAATATTCCTAGACATTATTTAACAATTTTCACGTCTTTTATATTACGATTAAACAATTAAATTAATTATTTCATTCAATAGTTCAAAGTCATTTCTTTTAATTATATCGTTCATAATTATTACAAATTATAGGTAAAAAATTTTAAATAACACTTAGAAACATTATGGAAGAGAATTTATTATTTAATTATTGCAAATAAATTATTAGAAATATTAGATAATGTTTAAAGTTAAATAAGAATATTCAGAAATAATATTTAAAAATTCACTTCGCGAGTTTAATCGATTTGCACTCGATGAAGGTTCAATTTATAATAACCTTTTCTGCTGCGCAACCTTTTAGGTTTTATTTGATTAAAATTTTTCGATTTTACAGTTTTATTGTTTTATAGCTCCCATTAATTTAAGGCAACAATAAATATTGTAATTTCTATATTTTTTACAAAATCAAATTACGTTTGCATGGTCGTTTTTAACTTATAATTCTGCTGACATGTACTAAATGCTAATTTATATGTCTGAGACACATAATACTAATTTATGTAGGAAATAATTATATTACAGTCAAAAATTAAATTGGTTGTTTTTTAAGAATGGCTACGCAAATAAGAAAGCGTTCACGTTTAAGTCAATAATTTTCTACGTAGATGCAACAAGATTATTCATATTTTTTTATTTTAATTTCTATTACTAGTAGCGCTGCAGTGCAAAACCTGCCCAATCGATATAGTAGAATATGACACGAAAATGATCAGGTGACTTACAGAACATGGGAGATAAAAAAGCGTTGGTTATCTGATCTAGTTAGTCAATGATAATACAATCTTTGAAATGATTTTTTCTACAATTTTATCTTATTTCGTTAAAGTAATTTCCAATCTGATTGTAAGTTAGAACGTATCGAATAATTCTATGTGCAACTGATAGATGTCGTCGTTAGATAGAACGAGCGCTCCATTGCATTTTTAATTTAGAATCTGACTATTAATTATCACAGTAGTTTTATAATATCACATAAATATTCATAATATTTTAAAAATATTCAAATACAAACCTCTCAGGTCAGTTATGTCGTCTAATCCATTAGATATTTGAAAGAGTCTTCGGGTATGTAGAAAAATAATATACGCATATTTTATTGCTAATTAATATGATATTTTTTATTATGGGAACATTGGAATTAAATTGAATTTAAACAATGTAAATTGAGTCTTCTGGTTGTTCTTGAGTTTCATTCAAAAGATAGGCTTTGTTGGAATTGATCCAAGATACGAAGGATGACACTCTGGTATAAACGTCGGGTTTCCCGACAGCGCAAGGTTGCCCAAAGGAAACGATACCAACTTGCACGCCATTAACGACAAGTGGACCGCCAGAGTCACCCTGAAATTAAAAAAAAAAAAAAATCAATCGTCAACTGAATGTTTACAAGAATTAACGTTTCATTGTATAAACATCGAATTTAACGTCGTTTGAATATAAAATATAATAATTATACTTACGTGGCATGCACCTTCTCCTACTTTGGTGTATGTGCAAATGTGAGTAGCCTGGACTCTGCTATGGGCCTGGCTGCATTTTTTCTGAGTTTCGATGACCAAGTTAATGCATTGTAAGTTGTTTGGTGCGTTTCCTCCAAGCTGTAAAACCAAACATACGTTTCAATGTTTCATATTGTCGAATTATTAAAATAATTCGAAATCTTCCAAGTGAAAGCAACTTCAAATTATCTGAGTGTCATTTTGTCAAGTAAGCTTTAAGCAGTTTTCTATACGAAAATCTATATCTAATATTTCAAATTTCCTGAGAAAAAGTTAGAAGAATTAATCATAAATAGTTTTCATCATGAAAATTTCAAATTTTTCAACAAGAACCTCCTTAATCATTACATTCTATATAATAATCATTGCCGAAACAATTGTATCTCGCACTCACTTTGGTAGTTCCCCAACCGGAGAGAACGCAGCGTGCTCCTTCGTAAGTCGTGCTACCAGTTGCCAATTTGATCGGTTGGACTAAGTTGTTGAACGCAATATTGCTGCTCACAAGAATCAAAGCCACATCGTTAACGAGTCTGATCGAGTTATAATCTTTGTGCGAAACGATCTTACTAACTCCGTAAGTCTGTCCTTGTTCGTTCAGTTTATTTGTTCCAGCGTGTACGCTAACGGAGTTCAAGTTGGTCAAACTATAAAACAAACATTGATTTTTTAAGTCAGTGGCAAGCTTTCTTAAACGACACTTAATTATTAAAGATTTTCCTTTCGCGATCATATCGATCATTCTGTGCATTTGCTCCTCTTGGAACGTACCCTTGAACACAGTGAGCTGCAGTGAGGATAGTACGTGCGTCGAGGATAGATCCACCGCAGAAGTGGCTTCCAGACCTTCTCAGAGACACTTGGTAGGGAAACTGTCCGCTCGTTGCATCTTTGCCACCGACAATTTGGCTTTCAGGGAAGCCTATGCAAGACAAAGTCGTAGTGAAGTCACTCCTTTCACGGCTTAATTTTTCTTTAGTTACTACAATCGTTTATATACCGGAATGTCAATCAGGTAAATTAGAAAATTCAAAATCATCAATATAAAGAGTTCCATTAATGGCGAGTAACGATCATTTAAACTTCGAAGATCCATTCAATTTCATAAAGGTAGTTTACATTGATTTCTGTCTCCATTCTTAAAACATTTTGGACAAATTGAATTAGCTTGACTTGTTTCGGATCAGACGTGAAGGCTACATTTAAGATACATAAGTATGAAATACAGACTACGGAATACAAAACTCAAATTCCTTTCCAAATTCTTTCTTCGGAAATTCTTTTGGAAAACTTCGAGAGACTGTCTCAATTGTTATTATATATTTACCAAATGCGGTGACTGCAAGGCAGAGCACAAATGATGCGCTTAAACTGAACATGTTCGTAAGAAGGTTACACAAAACTGTAATTGACAGAAGTTGTATTGATCGCTTTATATACGCGCCGATAAGGATAAACAAAATATCAGATTATTATCAGAAACGTGAATAAGCGCAGTCACAGAAAATAAGCAAGCGAAAATCAGTAGCTCTGATTACAAAGACAAGATATATCTAATAGTATCAGTATCATCAACTATCAGTTTCTTTTCTTTTTTATCTTTTTTTTTCTAGGAGGCAATTAATTTGATAACGGATACAAACTTAATACACGGATAGTATATTTTTTTAACAAACATCGCGCGAAATTTCAATTGATAGTATGCATTGGTGGGATTTCAAACGATATCTTTAATCTTTTAATTATTGCCTCTTGTAACGCAGTTCGTCGAAAGTTTTTTCGTATCAATTGTTTAATTTAGATATTAACGCATAAAATAGAAATTTGATTGACATTTCTGCGATAAAAAAGAAATTCTGATAATAATTCCCGAGCATTTCTTGACGAGTAGTTACAAAGTTAATGTAAAGTGATGTTCGCTGTTATCTCGCTTCATTCGTCTTACTAACATTCGTTGACTGCTGCGGCTATTTTTCTAAACATTATAGAACGATAAATAGATAATATAGATAAATAAGAGAAGAATGTGCTTTCATTGCACTGTCATTAAAACGCAATATTTTCTAAAAATTAAATATTCCATCCAATAGGAAAAAAAATATGAGTTCCACGTGATTTACTGCAGGAAAGCGAAATTCCACCTTCGAGAATTTCTTTCTTCCAAATTTTTATTTTTATTGAAGAAAATTTCAAATCTTCGCGAATTACGAGGAATAAAACACACAATACGGCGATCACAAATTAAACACAAATTAAAATGATCAACTTTCTAGTTCGTTGCAATAATCCAGATTGAAAGAGCAAGCGAGATTCTATCTCCTTCAATTCCATCTCCTAATATTCTTTCCAAACTTCTGGAAGAATTTCGCCTTGTTCATGCGCAACACGCCGGGCAAAAACTTTGTAATGAGCGAAACGAGCTGGGTGGGACGATGTTTGCAAATCATTAGTACGACAGCAAGGGCTGAGGGTTGGTACTTTGGGACGAGGCGAGGGTTGAAAGTCTGCGCGATGTCTTGCAGGTATATACTCGCATTATTACCAGGCGTATTCAAGATGCTTGTTTCATTTCATTAATTACAACACAACATTTACTCTGAATATCGCGAAACAATGCTCGACGAATCATCGTTAATTCATCGTGCTTAAAAATCTCTGTTTACTGTCTATAGTATTAACTTGATAATTCTGTGCATAGAGATAGGTATTTCCGACGAGATAAAATAAAACAGTAAGTTGTTAATGCAGTTATAATCTCATAATAGATAGTAAATTAATAGATAGTAAAAATAGACAAAGATAAATGGTAATTAATGGTAATAAATTATTTGTAATTTAAGTTGGTGAGTATTCGTAAACTGTAGAATTTTTACGCAGCTATATATTTCTATGGACGTAGCGAAAGGAAAGTGGAAGAGAGATTTTTTTCCAATTAATAAATATTATAATGCCTAATTAATATAAATATTATAATTTCAATTAATAAATACAATAGTAAAAAATGTTTTATATATTTTTGCATATCAAGTACACTCTGTATTCTTATACTTATACATCTCCTCTGTATTTTTATACTTATATATTTCCTAAAAGTGAAATTTATTATAATATCTGAATTTGAAACAGATAAAAAGCATTTGAAAAATCAAAATGATAAAATTCGGTATGCAATGATTTCTTTCTTTGTTTTTTCATCGAAGGTATTATATTTGACTTTTATCGCCGACAGCCCCATAATTACGTAGCCGATTTCTTAAAAAAGTATGATAAAAATTAAAGATACCGATTTCTTTGCTCACGTTCTCATTATCCGCGTATCGTACATTTTTGCGCAGCACGTTTATCAAGTGATCGAATTACAGTCGAATGAAACGCAATTTCCGTATCAGGATAGTATTCGAGATAGATTCTCGCGACCTGTGAGAGTGAAATTTCAAATAAATCCGATTCTCGATTTAATTTTATTAGAGAAACGTTAATAAGAACGATGAGTAGCGAATAGGTTCGTTCGTACTGTGTATTCTGCAAATGAATATATCTTTGTGGTTCTTCCTGGTAATTCTCCGAGCATCCAAAGGGGATTTCGCGTCCCTAAGGACCAGAGAAGGCGATTGCGAATAACAAGAACCCTTCGTCTACGCCACGAGTCTTGATCCTGTTAACGGGATCATCCGAGCGCCGCTGATAGAGCGAAAGACCGTGAGATAAAACCAAACTCTCTTGGATCTCTCTAGTTGTTGTTTCGAGGTCACTGGATCAATTCGTAGAAAGCTGTGTTTTCCCTTTTAGAAAGCTGTCCGTTTCAGACTTTTCTCGACGAAAATGGCGTCGAGTATCGGGGTTAAATATTACAGTAGAACTCTTTCTTTATAGAGATCCCATTTATTTGAATTGTCTTCTTACTAGACGACAAGACTTATTTTAACTTGAACCACGTATTATATGAAGATCACCACAATGGAGAGGAAAATCAATGGATTCCTATTATATAAGTTTCAATTACAATAAATAGTTTCGCACCTTCGCAATTATTGAATTTAAATGATCAATTTTTTTAAACAATAGATAGTAGTTGATAGAAGTATATTTATACATCCTTTATTGAACAATAAATAAATAACACAAAATTCATTACAATATAAATGGAAATTTAAAAAAAAATAGTCGAATTCAATAGCGAATTACATATTTATAATTCACTCGTGAACTATTTGTCTCACAGCAAATTTATATAAATAGAGTTTCCATTGTAAACATACTTTACATATTTCGTATTAATTATGAGCCTATGTAAAAATACAGTTAAATGTTAGAATCAAACATTTAGTATTGTCGTCTTCGTACTATTAAGGAAGAGAATTTTATTATGAAGGAGGTTGAAGAAGATTTCGAAAAATGTATAATGGCAAGCGGTAGTGACATACACGTTTGAATATCCGTAGAAAGGTTTGTAAATCAGATTTCTCGACGTTAGACCGATTCGTAATGCTCGGTCACCATATTTACATATGCATATCATTTGTCGTATCGCAGGGGAGAAAGCTCTGTGCTGGTAATATCCCAGAGGACTCTCCATATATCCAAATCGCATTACCGCGCTGCCTATTTCGTGCTAAGGTACGTCATGAACGATTTGATATGCGTGCGGTATAACCGAGTTAACGATCCGCCATGACAGATGGTGATCCGAACGATTTCCCTGCTCTCCGTTTCCATCGACGAGTTTCCGGTTCTCTTATCGATCATGAACAACTCGATATTTGACTTCTTTTCAAAAGACAATTAACAGTTTTCATAGATAATTTCAATAGCGATGTTTCTCAAAATATTATACTCACAATTAGCCAGTATCGAGATTATATTTCGAAAATTTGTTTGCAAGGTTTCAGGTAAAGGTTATAGGAAATACCACGTTGTTGATTATACATTTTCATAAATTGCTATATAAACTTTTTATTGCAATAAATTTTAATAACATGCTCTCAAGCTGGACGAATGGCACGTAAATAATTAAGTGAAGCACAAATTGCTTTTCCTCTTGTAATGATTTCATTCCTGACTCTAATTCTGACGAAAACCAAAATTTTCATAATTCTCCGTTATTCTTCGAAATAAAATTCCATAATAATTCCACTTTTAACTTTAATTCTTTAATTTAATTAATGGAAGTTTGAATTTTTGAAGAAAGTACTTTTCTAAAGAGTTACAAAAGTTATTATCGTTAGGTAGATATATCTTTTGCAACCATTATCTTCCTTGTATATATTCTTTATCGTGTAAGAAAAGATCTGCCTTGTATATATATATATATATATACACTCTATATCGCGTAAAAAACAGTCAAACAATTTCGAAAATTGCCGACTCTCGAACGGCGATATTTTTTGTTCTCCACTTTTAAGTCGCGTTGAAATTCCCCGAGACAGACGGGCGAAGGTTTCTTCGACTTCTTTTCCACTGTCCACTGGTCTGCTTTATACATAAAACTCAACGGTTTTATAACGCGGTCAGGCAAGACTGACTGTTAGTATAATCACTGTCGAAAAATTGCCAAAGATCCTCTGGTGCAGCGGCACGTCGAAAGCGGCAATTCGAAAGATCGAATTTCCGAGTTGATGTGACGACCTGAAACCAAAGGAACGTTGTTACACACTGGTCTGCCGCAACGACCACTTTCGAGTGGGCGATTTTTGAAGGTTATTTTTATACCTCGTAATTATACATTCTTCTGGTTGTTACCTGGAACTTTTAGGAACTTACATTTAGACCGGGCAGAATCGACAGGCCGTGTTTTTCGCGCGTGTCTCTCCCACGATCCGGAGGAACCGCGACGCGCGTCGTTTTACATCGCGCGAGAACCAAAAAATTCGCGTCGTATTTTTTTTCAACGAGAAATATTCTCTTCTTTCTTTTCTATAGGTCTTTTCTATAGATCTTTTCCTTTCGATCAGTTTCGGCCAGTTTTTTGCGCTATTATAATGTCGTAACCATGCCGCAAGAGGTGTAATTGTTGTTAGAAGTAAAAGATTAATAATAACTGGCAATTTTCGAAAGTAACTCTCAGTAAGAAAGAGAAACGACGAAGAAAGAAAATTGACAAAACGTAATTCTTACTGTGTGTAAAGAATTGATCAGATTTGTTAAAAAGTAAGACTAATGAACATTAATCACTGGATATGGAATGTTACCGCAATAACGTCGCAAATATCGACTATTATTAATGATTGTATTAAAGAAGTTTTGGATGGTTTTGGATAGCTGAGGATAGATTTCTGAATATAATGTCAATTATAATATGAGAAATTCAGTGAGACATCTTTTTTTTTTATTCTGAAATCAAAGATCGTCTATTACGAAAGTCTAATCACGAAAATAAGTATCAAGAATAATGCTTTCGCACTCGTTTGCTTTCCCATTTTATTTACCGATAATTGTAACGAGCACTTGAAGGAGTAATTTAAACATCTAAAGGAACTTTCATTAGTAATTTTCAATATTAAAAAAGTACGATATTTGATATTTTAAGAATTTAACGCTTCTCCTTTGGAAAACGATAGAGAAGAACATAATTCTTTTTTTTGAACATATCTGTCGAACTTTATAAAAGTCTAGAAAAATCAGAAAATTGACAAGAATAGTTTTTCTCTCGTAGAGTGTTTCTAAATAAAAGTCGCCGTTTCTTCTAGAATCGAGTCGATCGAAAAAATAGACGATGATAACGTCACAATGAGTGGAAAAACCTCCAAAGCTGGAATTACAGATTTCGTGATTACCATCGTCGTGTCAGCTGTCAACGATAACGCGACAGCCATTATCGTAGCCGTGATTTTGAGATGTTGATGATGCAACTTCATCAATAAACGCTCGTATATCGTATTCGAGTACACTTACACGGGATACGATAATAATTGCTAGTGTATAGAGCTACCCTGTGTTTACGGAGGACCTACTATTAGTGCAAACATGTATTACCCGTCCGGTTGTTCTCCCGTTTATGGCTGCTAAGTGATTTCAACCACGAGCACCTGTAGAAAGTGCCGACAAATTGAGCATTTACGAACGCGAAGAAGACGTCAACGTGCGTTGCGGGAATTTAGAGATTTTCTTCGACTGTTTGAGTTCTTCGACTATTTTCAATAATCCACTTCGACGAGCGAAAAACCAGTTTGTTTTTCTATCCTGCATTATATCCTCAACTTTTGTGTGGATAAGAAAAATAGTGATCGTTTGACAACTGTAGTGCAAGTAAATTTGGAATTTTAAAATTTGAATATTTTGTACAAATTGTTCAAAGAATGAGAATCAGAAGCAGTTTTGTGAGAATTTTTATTAAAAAACGAGAAATTTGGAGTAAACCAAACGTAGTTTCTCATACTAAGATCAAACGTAATCATCTTTGGTAGTATTATATCCAGAATTAAGTTTTTTATGATCTTTTTACTAAATTTTAACGTTATTAGGTGCCTTTTGGCTTACGTGTTGTACTCGAAAGTTTCTGTTTTTCATATTCAGTAACATTTAAATTCAGTAATTTCAGAAAATTACACGTATATATTTTATAATACAAGCGTTAATGTACTAATACCTCACAGAGACTGCGTCGTACAAAGTGCTATTTAAAATATAACAGATTGTCCTCAAGACTTGTAAACTAAGGGTGCATAAATGTGTCATTTTCCAGCGATTTACAAACGTTCATTTTGCAAAACGATAATTTTAAGTGCCGTCGGGATATAGAGGGTTGTAACGTGGCCTATTACATCCCGGGTAACGATATTACGTAATTAACGATGCGATCAGAATCGATCGATTTGATCGAGAAAAAGGGCCAGAGTTCGCACACACACGTCACACGGGCGAGTCAGTCGGCCAACAATCGGAGATCCGTGATTAATGGATGGCCGGTACACGCCGACGAATCCGGGGACCGCTTAGCGTGAAATTTACCTGATGAATTGTTCTCACAATTATCATGATCTACGGGTCCGTGGATCCGAGAAACACGAAAGTCTTGGTCTGGTCTGCTAATCTTTCTTCGGCGAACCCTTCACTTTGGCCCCCAGCATCCCCTCCGTCTCCTTCTCCTCCAGTGCTGCCTTTTACCGTGGCAGGGGCGGCCAGCTCACCCACACTCGCTGACTATAACGATATATTCTACTACTTTTCTACGGCGCACAAGGCGGCTAGCTGGCAGAAATCTCGGAAATTCTTTACGTCGATCGAGAAACTATAATTATCTTTCCGGGCTACGCGGCATGCAGTGAGTCGGTACGTAAGAAAAAACATCGTCGGCAACGCCGACGCGTCGTTCATTTTTTTTGCTCCCACGATCGAGCGTGTCTGTCGTCCAGTTTGGTCACGGAAGGAACCGCCGCCGCGATCTAGGCAAGAAAGGCTCGCCTTTGGCTGGATTACAACACGATACACGAGGGTAAGTTTGACATTTGAGAAGGGAGTGACTTTGTTAGTGAGGAGGAATTCACGTGGAGGCGTAGGAAGTATCTTTTATATCGTTGTTCGCCATTGTGACGCCTGTAGTGCAAATAGTTCTGTAGTATTTTTTAGTAGAACTGTACAGCAGAAGCTTGGTATTCGAGGGAGAAGAAATTTTGTCAGTAAAGAGAAATTTACGTTGAAATGCAAAAAGTATCTTTTTCATACTTGTCTTTGCAAGTAGTAAGAATTATACTTTGGACTTAAGATAAGGATTAACGGCGGACATTACGGAATTATTGGTATAATTTTGATATAATACATCTGAATAATGCGGCATGTTTGTATTTGTTGGAAAGAGTAAAAAATTTTCCGATGCTTTGTAGTTCTACGGCAAATTGTCGTACTGTGTAACAAAAAAATTTCTAGCTGCGAAAGCCTTTGTTATATTATATAAGAGATTTCGCGACGCGACAAACTGTGCATTTTATATAAATATTTCTAATAAGACAATTTCATACGTATAATATTCTGATCTTTACACTTTGATTAATTCAAAAATCTTCCACGATCACTAAACGATCTATCGTCAGAGATCTGTCGTAAGAAATAAGAGTGTAGGATAGTTTCTGGCCTAGAGCCGAGCGTGCTAGCAAAGGTGGAATTTTCACGGTCCGACGTAAGGGGCCATTTCGAAGGAATGCGCCATCGTGGGGGAAGGGCTTGCAACTAGACGGGCTCTCGCGGTTCCTCTCGAAACGCTTTGCGAGATTGCAGAAGAATTTTGGACGTCCACGAGACGTGATTTATGGAGGACTTTCGGACGAGGTGGAAATAACTTTAACCGCTGTTTGCCGTTAAATGCCGTGATCACGGTCACGGTGATTTTATCTAATCAGCGGCGCGTTATTACCACGGATTAACGAAAATGGCACGTGTACTATTCGACGCAAAAATAACGACCGTACTCTCAGACTGCGTTTCCACGTCTTTTCACGATGCCCTTGTTATCACTGAATAGATAAGTTGAAACTTATTCTCTTATCTTTGAAGAGATTTGTGAAATAAAAGATCAGTGGAAGACAGATAAAATTTCGATTTGAATATTCAATGTAGCAAGAGTGACTGTTTATAATCTTATCGAAAATTAAGAATTATACTTTGGACTTAAGATAAGGATTAACGGCGGACATTACGGGATTATTGGTATAATTTTGATATAATACATCTGAATAATGCGGCATGTTTGTATTTGTTGGAAAGAGTAAAAAATTTTCCGATGCTTTGTAGTTCTTTGAGAATTTATTTCAAAAGATAAACGACAACAGTCTATAATTTTATAAAATGGAATCATATTTAACAAGAGTAGGTGAATAGATGATTGTTGTACTGACAAAATTAAAGTACACACGTATCTTAATATAAACAACTTTAAACTTTGATTTGTCTCTCAAAACAAGTTATTATTAGCTCCGCACAGAGTTGAACATGAAATGAAATGAACGATAATCATACTTCGTTCAAGTCACAATAATGAAAAAGATAAAAACCAAGGTACCCAATCGGCTGCCTTTCGTATCATCCAATGGCAACTAAGCTAACGTCGATTTCACGTTTCACGATATCACGCAGGCTATCCACCTTCTCTCGTTTTAATCAGCAGCATCATAACCGATTCGGTAGGAGGCGATCGAGCAATCGATGGAATTTCTCGACGTCGATAACGAAGGGTTCCTGTGCACAGGGATTGATTGTTGCTCGTTCATGGGAGCGACCAGGCTACTTCATTTAAAGTAGAGTGTCACGCGGATAGCCGAAATTAGGGTTATAATCCCCCCTCGTGCCATCTGATACGCGTCTCCCTCGGCCTCGTCCGTGTGCTCGTTCTACTCGCTATTTACCGATAGTATTTTAACCCTCGATTTGTCGTCAACAGCTTTTGGGAGCCCATTGGGAATCTGGCCGCTTAGTTTTTGTGCGGCAGCCGCGGGAACGACATGTGCCGATTATCGTTGCTAGACGCTCGGTGCCGGAGGCGGGCGAATCTTCGCTCGAGGTATCGATAATTTGTTTCTTGCGTCACACCAGCCACCGGCGTAATTGCCACGTACGCGTATCGATAGCCGCGATGTTACGCCTAATAGCCGGTGGTTTCGTCCGTTTCGACTCGCACCGTCGAGAAACGCGAGATCTCGCCAATGATAAATGATATTCAATAAATAGTTCCGCTTATGCTTCCTGGCGACCAGCTGTAAATCTTCGCCCGTGTCCTCGCGACGTTTCCCCGTTTTCTTTCTTCCAACGCTTCCTCTCGCGATACGAGCTTAACCGATTGATCGAGATTCCGAGTTTGATATCGCCCGTTCGAATTATTTATTTCTATAAATCATAGCTTGCGAGGAACAAGTTATGATGATGGTTTTGAAAAAAATGTTGAGGATCTTGGTAACTTGGTGTCGCATCTTTAGCTTATGATGTATTTTGGTATGCCATTCTGTTACGTTTCGTGCAGATTTTCGTATTTCGTTTGCGTTTTATCTTGTTTAACTTTGTATAGATGATTTGAATTTTACTGTTTTGGAAAAAGAGTCAGGTTCCTGTGTTGTAAAGTAAATCGTTGAAAACGATACGCGTATAGGATTCGAAGCTGATATATACCACAAACAACAATTATACGTCAAAAAATTGATACTATAATTAGATATCAATCGTTTCATATCTTTCGAAGTATCGATTGCGTTTAAAGAATTTTACTATTCTTTTATTCCAGCCACTCTATTCTCTTTAATTGCAGCAATGTGTCAAATAAAGAAAATTTCTCCTTTTTTTTCCACTGCAATGTTTCTCAGAATTTGAATTGCATCTGAATCTAAAAATTTTCAAAAAATACGACACACACCACAAACGAATACTGTCAGTCCCAATGTTTAATATTTTTTCAATATACGCTCCATTCTATGACATTTCTCGACAAAGCGAAAGGAACACGGAATTCTTCGAGTTTCCCCGCAATTCGGTAATATTATCTTGCATGATACGTGACAAGGTATACCGGTGTACACCGTACACAGGTGGAATATGCAAAAGGAATACGGAGGAACGATTCGAAACGACGACCAGGAGGAGAACAAAGAGAACGTCACGGTTGATATGACCCTAAGCGGGTATCGATCGCCGTTCTTTCTGGCGGAGCGGGCGCAACCAGCCAGGATATTTTGATAATTCCCTTTTTTGAACGCGATACTCCGCAGCGTGTAATGCGGAAGAGATCAAAGGCGTCAGTAGCACCTGTCCTCTAACCCCCGTCTTGTCATCCAGTAGAATTACGCCAGGAGGCTGGGGATCCCAACGGATTCTCTCTCTTTCCCTACCCACGCTTTCTTCCCTTTCTCTGCCTTTCCCTCTCTACTTCGCTCCAAATTCTGCTCCGCATGGAATTTTTCTTTCGCTTTCCCTCTACATCTATTGTCGCCGTTTTATCACCCCTTTGTCGTCCTTCTTCCTCGATTCTTTCCTCCGATTCTTCGCCCACTGTCTCTCTTTTATCCTTCGCTCCACCCTTCCTTCCATCCAAAGAGATTGTCCGTTTCCGTTTGTTCGTACCTGTACGCGCAATGGTTTGATCAGTCTTTCCGAACGAGAGAGAAAGAGAGAGAGAGAGAGAGAGAGAGAGTGTGTGACTGTCTTCGTTCGATGTACTCCACGTCCCTACCTGGATTAAACTACAATTATTTTTATTGAATGACCCGGAGCTCCCGTTGGCAATGCTCACCATTCGCGATTCTTTCATTTGCAAACCCTCTGTGAGATCAGTCGCCCTCTCGTCCAGTTCTCATTTACACTTTCGTTGAAAGATCTGGACGATCGATTTTAACGAAATTTGGATAAGATGGAAAGAGAAACAAGAAAGAGGCGATTAGAGAATAAATTTGTAACGTAGATTACAGATTCAAAGTAGATTTAAAGGAATTTAGAATGATGTTCGATTCTCGTGAGTCACTGATAAAGCAACATATATAAAATATTTGCAGTTTTAAAATAATTCATGATATCTGAAAAGTGATTCAGTTTAGGATTAATCGAAGACTGGTGCAAAGACCGATTAAGTGCAGATTTCGAAAGCTGTGAGAAGTTAAGAAACGCTGAATTATACCTACGAAGAGTTACGTTTTGATTTTTATACCAAAATGTTGGAAATTACTAAAAATACTAAATCTTTAGTTTCAGAAAACAAATGGTCTCTGATTCTACGAATCTTTTCGTAGTGCCACGTACTTGAGCCATTTTAAAACTAGCAAGTGATAGAACGGTATTAAATTTCTGGAGAATAAATCTAGAAATTTTAGAAAATCTGTGAAAGCTTTGCATATAGAAGGATTCTTCTTCCCAAAGTAAATCCAAAAGTTGTTCCAAATGCATCGGACTTTAATTATTGCACGAAAAAGAATATCCTAATATCTCTTATTAATTTTTGAATTTCTTAATTAAACACTTTGGCTCAATGCTCGCGTTTTCACTCACGTGTCTCATGTTTTCTCTCAGCTTATGAAACGCGTCAATCAGTCGAATCGGTAGAAACGGAAGATAAGACCCGGCATTTGGCGACCGGACCTCGCTCGATAACGCTCGCACGCGGCTGGATAATAAGTTTGGCGTGTATCCCTTTCACGTCGGAATTGCGAAGCGGGCTCGCATTCAATTTCACCAGACAAGATCTCCTGTGTCATCCGCGAGACAACAGCACGGGATTCACCGTACGTCTTGTGTGCCAACATTTGCACAGCGCATCGACAAAGACGTCGCAAGGGGGACGATTCGCGGTGCCACCAACTCGATGCACCGAGTTCAAATAACTTCAGCGAGCATAAGTCATCCGTAAGGCCCGAGGCTCCGCGGCCGTGGCTACCCTAGAATTATCGCTAAACGTTATTGCTTAGCCTCCATAGATCTTGCGTATAAAATGCTAGGTTATCCTTGCCGTTTATGTGTGGTTAGAGAGAAGCGAGGGTGGAATCTATGCCGGCCTGGGCCGAGTCTAGAATTTCGTTTCGAACCGCTTTTCGTTCAACCGCCTGGTCTCTCTCCGCGGATTTCGGCGATTCCTCTCCTCGCCATGCTTTCAACTGTGCTGTTTTTCAAGCTCGTCCCATTTCATTTAGAGTGTTTCAGGGTTACGGCTAGCGTTCGCCGTACGCGCGGCTAGGTATTATTGATTTTAACGAACTCGCGAGGAGCAGGAAGTAGGTATCGCCGGTACGTCTCGTTCCTCCCCCCCTCCCCCCGAGTTATCGATAATATTTGTTTTGCCATTTTTTACATGTCGTTTCGCGGAACGGCAAATATTTAGGTACGCGGAAAAAATTCCGCCAGCACGGGCAGTTTTCGTTGCTCCTACGCGTTCGGACTTCCGCCGGCTTTAAATTCGCAACAGAGGCGAGCAATTAATGCCCTTAAACGCGTTAAACGATCGCGTCTCATCGTTATCTACTTCGTGGCTCGTTCTCGTCGTTCCCTGGCAAATGATATAAAGCACGGGAACGCTTTGGATCCCGGCCGCGAGACATTAACTCGTTTTTCACCTTTCCCTCTCGTTCCCCGCCCCCCCCTCCCTTTTTTTCCGGAAGCACGTAAAGGGACGATAGAAATTCACAGGAACGAACGAAGAGAACGCGAAAGCGCAGAGAAAATGCCAGAGACGGAGAGAGAGGAAGAGAGAGAAGAAGAAGAGAGAGAAAGAGAGAGAGAGAGAGAGAGAGAGAAAGGAAACGTATACCAAACGAAACAGGTCGCTTTGTTGTTAAACGACAGGAGTTGGAGGATATAATTCACCGTTGTAACAGACTTTGAGCACCGTTACGTACAAAGATCAAAGCCGGCTAAACCGTCCGAACTCCGTGCCAGCCAGAACCATGATATTTTGACGTATTTAATGTTCGTTTCTTGTTAAATGCTGCGTTGATATTAACCGAGCGCGCGGGCGTGCGTTAGTAATTCAACTATGTCTATCTCTTGGCCTCCGTAATGATACGTTCCGCCGGAGAATCGTTCCTATCGATCTCGCGTAACAAAAGTTTATTGACATTTCTGCGGAACTCGTGGCGAGAGATCCCGCGCGAGTTATCGCGTGTTGTGCGTGCTGCGACAGCTTCAGAGAATTTTCTATGAGAATGCAGTCGGCGATAGAAATCGTAGAGTTCATTCAAAAGCGCTCGGCTTAATAATAACGAACGTAGATAATTGTAGTGATAGGTCGTTCGTCATTTCTTCATTATCGTCATCACGATATCTCGTCGTATGTCGGGCTGGTTTTTCTATGAAAACATTTTTACTTCAGTAATCTTAATGCATCGATAAATTGTCATTTTTCTATGTTGACTGATAATAATACAAGTGCTCACGCTATCGCAGAGATTTCGTTGTTCTTAATTTGCTCGCGGAATTACGACAGTTTTGCTCCTATCTTCTTTTTGCTGTAATTAAGTAAATTCGAGCCCGAACTGTATGTATCGAACTTTGCAAACAGTACGACGACTGTCCGTGTTGCAATATTATCAGTTTGCGTGTCCCAAAATAGAAGTATTGATCAATTACGTAGTAACGTCGTACCAATAATTTACCCACGGTGGTAAGATAGAAAGGGGTTTCTCATGGGATATATGAACGCTGTAACCGAGGAAGACATTCTGAGTGATTGTGGTTGCGGCGATCTTGACATCTTCCGGAAATCCTCCTCGCCGCTCTTCATCTACATTTGTTTAAGAACAGATTTATTTTACGTACGCCTTATTGACGTTGGTCGAAAGCACCAGTCGATTTATTAATTATCAATTCGTCGAAAACTTCGATAGGGAATAATAATTGATCAATTCGTTTATTAGCTTTTGTGAAAATCGTGCCGCGTATTATTAAAGTCTAATTGGTTGTGTCGTAAAAATTGTTACGAAAATGATCTTTTGCGTGTTAAAAATGCTTACCCGTTCGTTTAGTAATAATTTATTTTTGAGAAATTCGAAAAGGGTCATAGCTAATAAACACCGTAATATTTTCAACAAATGAGCGATTGTCTTTAAATATATTACACGAACAAAAGTTTATTATGAAAGCGATTAATAATCTTTAAAATGCCGTGTTGTTAATAGCTATATCTCGAGATACCGTTGTTTTCAGTTATCAAATAAAGTTATCAAAATTTATATTCCACAAGAAGGAGATTACCGCGCATAGATTTGCTTTGTGGTGCACTGGACTGTATGATTACCGAAGTTCGGAGGCTACAGTGGCCCAGACATCTCATGGGCACCATTCACTTTGGCGGACAAAGCTAGAGCACGCTACATCGCTGTACATAGCTTTCGTGAAAATTTTGTGCTCAAAGATTCTCACGATTCTCGCTTGTTGTACCACCTGAACAACTGACGTCTAATCATTGTTGCTTCTAGTCTGTTTCCATGAATTTGGATTATCTTGAAGGCTGTCTGCCAACAAGGAAACGAAGATCCGAATACAGCTAAATTATCCAATTATTCACATTTGTATGATCGTAACGTTTCAATGGTTTTTAAACGGTTGATCGATTTTTTTTTTTAAAAATTGCTCATAAAATACAATTTAAGTAAACGATTAATGACAATTATTTTCAGAAATATCACCTTGCAATATAGTAGAGATATAATATTGGTAAAACGTGTACCGTTAAAAACGTGACAATAATTTTGTTTCTGAAAAAGATATAGTAGACTACAAGTAACGATTGCGACCAGTCTAAGTAAGTGTAGGTTAAGCGACTTCTGTCACCATTAAATCAATCGTGATTGAAACGGGGTCAGCTCCAAGGTAGAAAAGGTGTATTCAGGTTCGACAAGTGATCCAATTTATGTCCAGTTGCATTTTACTTGTAACTCTATCCGCGCTACATAACCACCACCTTCATTGTTAACGTTAACAATTTTGCATAAAAAAATTTCGCTTGCGTGCCTCGTGAATTTTCTTTCTCGAAATTTATACGTACGTTATGCTCGAGCAACGTTTGTCTAACAAATCATCGAAACTTGATAATTGAAAGGTAATATAATATCAAGCGCTACGACTTTCGACTTCCGTAAAGCTTTTCAAGACATCGTTTTTATTTTTCTTTTTTTTTTTTTTTTTTTTTTTTTAGTGATAGAGGAGGGAATCACGCGCCTAGGCGGTGATTTGCGATTTACTTACAACGAGAAGAAGGAAAATGTAAAATCAGGATTTTCGACAGATGGCCGGAATCTCAGACCTCGGGCCGTGAATACGCGGATAGCAAAGGGAGCGCCAGACCTCACGATTTTACGCCCCCGGGCGGACCGCCGATGGAAAAGTTGCGCTCTGAGTGCTCCGGCTTGCTTTTTTGCTCTGAGACATTCGTACCAGCTCGAAATTTTCGAAACATTTCCGTCGACGACCACCGTGTCTCGTTTCCCGCGCGCGCTTGCCTCGTTTCTCTTGTTAACAACGAACGTTCTGACGATTCGATCGTTTTTCTGCATACGATCGGCGCTTATCTTCTCTATTATGTAATGTTAAAACTGTGTTCCATTTCCACAATTTCTCTCTGCGATACTTCGAACTCGCAGCGAATCTGCTGTACAAATAGTAGGATATTTAGATCGAAGTGAATTTAGCTTTTAACAAGGCGCTTTTCATTTTTAAACATCGACCGGTTGAATGAGATTATTTTATTACTTCTTTTTTTTGTTATCATTCTTTACTTATACATTCTCACTTTAAAAATTTACAGTACTCTTTGATTCTCGGAGGGGACAAATTTCTTTGCACATTTTTTTTTTTTTTTTTTTTTTGCAATTTTCTCGAAATTCTGAATATTAAAAAGGTAACGCTGAGTAGTTCAAAAGTGTCACTTCGATCGCAACGACAAATTTCTCGAATTTTTCCATCGTCTGCAGTATTGGCCGCAGATTTTCGTTGGATTAATCGTCGAGAGAGAAGGATCGTCACCGGGGAAAATTTTACAGATCCCAACCCGGGCGAATACAAAAGACGACACTCGGTCCCGCTCTCTTCGCCGTATTTATCTGAAATTATTAAAAGAAAAGCATTTTCCTTACGCTCCCGCAGTTTAAAACTTCTTCTTCTTTTCAAGCTCCTTACGCTCGACCCCGCTTTCTCGTTGCTCGCGAGAGGAAATAAAAGGCTACCGACCCGCCGAGAAGGAGATACTGGTTATCCAAGCTTTAAAAGAGGAACTTCCCGCGATTCAAGCGACCGGTGGAACGATGTTTTTATACTTTAATTGCTAGAATCAGCTCTGCAGCGTGCGATTTACAGCGGAAAATTTATAAATTTCGTCACGTGAGTTCGAGTGAAACTG
Organism: Tetragonula carbonaria; assembly: GCA_032399595.1. Classification (NCBI taxonomy): domain Eukaryota; kingdom Metazoa; phylum Arthropoda; class Insecta; order Hymenoptera; family Apidae; genus Tetragonula; species Tetragonula carbonaria. The sequence goes on from JAUCRC010000003.1 coordinate 13,028,185, forward strand.
AAATCCAAATAATTTGATAATCGCGTGAAAAACGCGTCTGTATCTGTTGATATTATCCCGGCAGGGATATTTTCTTGAGAGGAGAATTTGATTATCTGCAAGCACTGTCTACAATCTCTAAAACGGCAGTAGTCGTTTAAAAAGACGTTATTTGTATAAAAATTAGTATTATAATTATACGGCACAATAAGTAATTAAAAGATTTTACGACACGATAATGACGACACTTTTATTGTTTCAATAGGTATTTTCGTTTATTTACATTGGCATTTGGGCAACAAAAGCGTCGTGAAAGTGTCCGAAACACGTGTTTTGTCATCGGCGATGATCGATGGAAAATAAAATGATTTATCACCGGTGCGCTTTTAATGGTGTTATTATAATCCATTATATTGGAGTCCTAGTATTTAGGTTCTGTCCCGTATGCGCTAGTAAATCGTGAAGTGTGGTTGCGCAAAACTGGTTCAACGATACCGGATATTCCGCCTCAAATTTATGCGCGCCTTACGTTACATTTTGCATAAAATACGCTAACCGAATATTATCGAAGAAGTAAGGGACTATAAACAAAGATACATCGTGAATTATCATTTTAATAAACGAAGCGTGTACGTTTGCACGCTTGATTCGAACACTTGGTATAATTTGTTTTTGTGGGCGTGTTTATCGCGAGGAATTCGCAGACGTATGGTAGCGGTTCTGTCTGATTTATATAATACCTGAAATTTTCATTATACACTTCTCTCCTTGAAGTTCGATTTCTTGCAAATATACCGTAGGTTTTTTTTTTATATAAATTTATATTTTTGGAAATATAATAAAAAAAAGAGTAATAAAGTCTGGCTGGAAAATTTTATCTGTAAAATACTAGAAAAATAGGAAAATATTTTATATATCTTCTGTTCTTTAAAGTTTTCTATAAATGTACAAAAATTTGCAGATATAATTTATTGAATTGTCAAAGCATCACACTTTGTCCTCAACTTCTTTCTTCAAAGTTTTCTTTTTTTTTTTCTTCAATTTTCTTTGCAACGTTTGAATTTAGCTGTACTCTATTGGAAGATATTTATGAAATGCGATTAAAATTAGTGGGGTTTCCAAAATAGAAAGGGGGATTTCAAATCACAGCGAAAATTGGCGTGGTCCCAAGCAGTAGCGCATGTGGCGAATCGAACCGTTCATTTCAATTGCGATCGACTATGACCGCTACATTGATATTATCCCGCGTATTGCCTTGGGCTGTGTAGAAAACTAAATTCATGGTTTTGGGCGGGAATTGAGTAAGAAGCGAGAGAAGTACCGCAAATGCCCTATTATATGTGCTTCAACATCAGGAGAATCATTCGACTGATATAGGACTCCAGTCTGAAATATTAATTCTCGATCACAGGAATTTTCAATTACATCTCTCGATGACTATTTCTCTTCCTCTGATCCTCCAAATTAATTTATAATTATAAGGCATCGCGAGATATTTTAAATAGAGGAGACAGGATAGTTTGAAATTAATTAACATCAATATTAATACGAGTATCTAATAATCAATAATCCTTTTCCACGATTATTTCACGCGTCAAGAATTGCAGATTTTAGAGATTTTAATCTTGCTTTTATTAACGAACCATCTAGACCTAGTTGACCTATACTTTTCCCCTTTTTATAATAAGCTGTTTGACGACTGCCTAATCTTGCATTCATTAATGAGTTACTTGGGCCCAGCAGGTTCCTTCTTTTTTTCCCCCGTACGAGAATGAGTAAGCATTGCTCGAATCGCTTGCCCTTAACTGCGTATCACGTCGGTAGCCTCGGTTCTAACTATACAAGATGCACGTAGAACGAACGAGAGGCTTAAACAATCCAAGTATCTAGCGTCGAAGGGGTTTGAGCACTTGGCACGTAGGGCTCCCTGCAAGCCAACGTCCAATTACCAGCTGGGCGCGTATCTTCATGGGGGGTCCTACACGCAATTGTTGTATTTCGCCATTGTTCCGCAGCGTGATTGAGCCCATTGTTTTTTCTTCTTGTAATTATCAGAAAAAGAGAGCCGAAAGGATCGCGGCGTGGAAGTTCGAGTGGCACGAACCACAAATCGAAAACTCTCGGGGCGGGGGAGGGGAGGGAGGGGGGTGAATGTACACTGATTGTGAGACGTGTAATTCGAACAAGTACTATTGACGATACAAGTCATTATCACTCATCCAACAGTATCGTTGTCCATACATAACGTATAAAGAAGAAATTTCATTTATCATCTTATTTCGTCGAATGGAATGTTTATATAAATTATCAGATCGTAGATTTTTAATCGGAGTAAATAGTTGTAATTGATCGACGATCTCTTCCTCTGGTGAGAAAACAAAAATTCTGATTATAGAGGATTGAATTATTTATTTTATTTAATATGGAATTTTTAGAAAATATGCAACAAAATAAGTAATGAATTAAGTAAAAACATTAACCGGTAAATGTAAAATTATTTATTTTCGTTTAAGATAATATTTCATCTTATTTTAATCATTTTGGAATATTTGTAGGAATTACATAATAATGTAATTTAGGAATTAAATACATAAAACCATTGACAGAGTACTTGGAAACACTACTGTCCGTTCATCTATGGTCAATTGTTAATTACGAAAAAAGAAATCCACATTCTCGTTCATACATCGTTTTTCAACGGAGCATTCCAAATATTTACGAATGAAAATGTTTATACCGTTGTATTCTGTCAAAAAGGTAAACAGCCACGACAATTTGAGGGAACAATTTTCCTCGAATATGCGATTGCTTCGCGTTCCATTACGTTATAACGTGTGCAACAGACGTATTATCGATACATACCGGTGACACGATCGTCGAACTTTTTACATGTCCCCTGTGTTATTAAAATGCCGTCAGACTCGGTTGCGTGGTCCTTGTCCGCGAGGAAATACCAGCCACCGCCGATTTCCCCATCGTTCGTGATTTCGATCGATGGTCGCCAGAGCGGGATTTTCGGGCGATGTACGATGTTGAAATTTCTGAAAATACGCTGAACGTCAAACAAAATGCGAGCCTTCCTGTCTGCGGCAGTCTGTCGACCGCTGCTTCAAAGCCCTGACGTTTTCAATATTTAAAACTGGAGTCGAACTGCATGGTCGCGTACAGCCAATCACGTGTGTGCCTGCGTTCGTCAGCAGGCCACCGACCCACGGTCTCATCTGTCGGATTGCAAACGGTAAAAAACTAGGGATGATTAAGAAACCACTGATAGCTATGGTCGTCTTTTTTTTTTTTTTCAACTGTCGCGCGATACGCGCGAATAACGCAACGTAACTACGATTATTTCGATTGAATCAAATTGAATCGGAATTCTTTTTTAGGATGATTTTGGGGATGCTTTGATTTACGCGTACAATGAATGGAAGAATGATTCGCTGTTTCGTTTAAGATATTTATAGAGTTATAATTCTACTTTGACATTGTGTTTTTATAAAGCATTTCTAAAGATTTCTCACTAGTGTCTTTATATTCAAATGGGAAACTACAGTTTTCCCAATTATCTATGATTTGCAATAAATGCTACAGTATAGTCCAACATTTTTACTTGTAGAAGTATTATATCATAGACAAAGAAGTAAAAGAAGTATTTCAACATCGATAAATAGAATTGTGCGTCAATGCACTTTTATCGTGACGTAATGTTTCCTAAAAATTGAAATGTTCTTTCCATCCTACAGGAGAAACGTACAAATTTCGTGCGGTGGTAAACGTGATAACTGGCATTTCACGTTTCTCTAAAGAGATATACTATCCAGAGCACACCGCGCGAATGCGTAAGAAAAATAATTACAGGCTTTCGAACGCGAGATCTTGTCGAGTTTGTAATTAGAATTCCCTGACTAAGGGTAAACAGCGTTAGGAGAAAGAAATAGGTCGGTGACGATCTTTCTCAACACGTTCGTTCGTAATCGAAATTTTTGCGGTGTGACACTCACGGTATCACGTTTCCCTTTTCGCTCGAGGCGCAATAGTGTATTATACGTCCACGTAGAATAAAGATCCTTTGACAAAATTCTCCCCGGGGACTCGCTTTAGGGACGGCTATATGGCCACCAGGAAATGACTGAACTGCGTTAGGATATTAGGTTATGTTAAAGGCGTTTCCCCGTAAGAAAGTCGCATGGTTTTCGTCGGCGCTGGCTTCTGGTATCGTTTTACGCGTCGCTACGCACACATCGTAGGTGTGGTCCAGGCACACATATTTAAAATTTAACGTGAAATTGGAAAACAGCGTGTCCAGCGTGCGTGGTATTTCGCTCGGTCAGGCGAAATTATTTCAGAATATTGTGGAGAACAATTTCCACGCTTTATACCTTATAAAATTCGATCGCGTGTGGCGGGGGGGGGGGGGGCAGGGAAGGACGTTCGTCGCGATTCTCATCGATTAAAACGTACGAAACGTGGACGAAAACAAGCTGGATCCCGTTAGTACACCGACGAGTTCGAAAATAATTAATTAACCTGTACCGCGCGATGCCTGTTAATTAGCAACGGGTTAAAAAGCGGCGCATGGAAGAGGCCACGGTTAATTTCTCGTCGGACTCGACTCTGGTCCTCCGTCCGATACCAACTACGAACCCTCTTATTCGTCCCCCTTTTTTCATTTTTCATTTTTCTTTCGCTCCGTTTCGTCTCTTTCTCTCTCCTTCTCCTTTTTTGGCTGCATGGGCCAGCAATTTATACGCGAGCAACGGGGAGAAAAGCGAGAAATATATAATAATAAAGCTTCGGGAATAACCGGAACGTCAGTTCCACGGAGACCGGTCGTTGGCTGTAACCGATGAAGACATAAACCCATGTCCACGCGTAATTTAGAGTTCTTAGCTCTCAGTAGGTGGTTGCCCACCACCCGGAGCTCGAAACACCTTATCGCGCCCACGGCTACGAACGTTCTCCTCCCGTCTCTCTTCTCTTCCTCCTTTCTACGTCTACCCGTCTCTGTCCCGATCACGCGCACACACGCGGGATCGTCTCCTTTTTCTCTCGCACTTTCTCTTCGCGCTGCACCGCTTCACCTCCTCTCTTCCTGGCCGTTGACTGCCCGTTTCGGACCCCCGCGTTTAGGCTCGAATCCGCGCGCCCTACACGCCGAAAGTACGAGCTTGTTTTACAAGCTGCCGTGCGTAGCGATAGTAGCACGCGCAGTCGGATTAGCGCAGAGTGGTTGGCACAGGTTGTCCGACCATAGAACGGCACGTACTACGTCGCATCGAATCGGCCCCTCTGAGAAAGCTCGACGCCGAGCGAAAAGGAGCGCGATGCTTTCGTGATAGGACAACGTTTGCACCGTCGGCTCGGAACCGACCCGCAGCGAGAGGTGGCTGGTCATCCGGTCCTGTATGCACGTCGACATCCGACCTGACACGTACACACCGAGCCATTACTTTCAATTTATGTTCCTCCTGATCCTTAAATCGGTAAACTTTTGGGGACCGCCCGCGGGGCGTTCGAGCGCCGCCAAAATATATATATATATATATATATATATAAGCATGCGACGGGAAGAAAAGAGAGAGAGAGAGAGAGAAAAAGAGAGAGAGGATGCGTTGGAAAGTGAGCAGGGATCAGTACACGACTTCTCGCCACAAGAGGCAAGAGGAGAAATATGTTTTCGTGGAAGCTGGAAAAGGAGGCTAAAAATCGGACCGGATGAGCGACCGAACGCTCGGAAGGAAGGCAAAAGAGGAGGCAAAAGAGGATTTAATTCGTGTATACCGGCCCACGTGCGCGCGTGATTGCGCACGATCGCGCTGGGTGAGCCCCGTCGTAATTTTTCTTTCGGCTCGTAACTTCTCCTTTCGTGCGACTCGCTGCAAAGACGTCACGTTGACTACGACAACCGATAAACAGAGTATCCCCGGATAAGCCAGCCATCGTTATCTTGCACGCACGCTACGTGCTTTAGCTTCGGATAATGTCAAGCATTCTGTGAAAAATATCGAGAACGATTTTCTTGGAAATCGCGTTTCGACAATTTTTCCCTGATATCTATAGAATCAAGGTTTCTTGTGTTGAGAAACGGCGCTTGCTTATCTGCCTGAAGTGTCTGAAGTGAATATTTTTTTTTTAGATTTTGGATAGACAAATGGGTAGAGATAAGATAACACGATAGTTGTGAATTCATCGTAGATCAGTCTGTATGATCAGTCTGTAATTTTTCATAGAAATTTCATAGGTTTACAGTAGTTACATTTTTACATACAAGCTTGTATAATTTACCTCTTCTTTAATTTCTCCGATACAAGTTTCGTACTGTAGTTGATAATTTTATTGGTAGTTCTAACGTGTCAGAAAACGTAAATTGTAATTGACAACGATAATTTTTGCGCTCGAATTTCGAGATAAAAGAACATCGTTTTTCAATGCAAGTTTTTATACTTCTACACGTGCATGATCCGAGTAAAAGTAAAAGTTTCGACAGAGCAAAGTTTTCTCTCCAAATTCGCCAAATTATACGAGCGTAGTAACGAACCATGAAAATGTTTGCTCCTATAATATTTGGACAATCGCATGATGTTTTTAAGACTACGATTTAAGAGCGAGACCCGGCTTGTTGGCGAGTGATCGAAAATATTCAGCCCCGGGCGGCGATTACTCATGAATTTTCATTTATTCACTCGACATTCACGAAAATTCAATACGTTAACTACAGAATCTATATTTTCCGCGGCTCTTCTATAAAATAAAGCGGTCCGAGCAATTAGCGCGTTAAATAACTTTCGAAGCTGTCGCTTTTATTTATTTTGTTTTCAATTTTCTCTGTTTCTCTCTTTCTTTCACCCTCTCACTCACTTTTTTTTTTTTTTACTTATCAGTTTCGCGTTGCTCGAAAAATCGTTCGTTAGTCATATTGCCATCTATTAATATGATCAATGATTCATACCAAATCACGGAAATCAATTATTAAAAATCGTTCGGTATCAAAACCGGCCGTTCACTGCTGAATCGCGGAAAGAAAATATACGCACGAACGTGTATAAATAATGTAACGTTAACAAAATAAACCTTGATAAGATTCCGCGTGTATATTATTTTCTATTTCCCATCACTTTGTTTAAAGCATTGAAAATATTGAATCGTGATTGAAGAGTAATTCCGGCTGTACAATTGTATCGATGATGTTTGATCGCTGAATAAAACACGTATTTGAGGCAAATTTAATTACAACGCATTTGCCATATATTTATTTACTTTTCCATTGAAATAATATTGTACTTTATATGTTCATACTCATTTTATGGATGGGTGGGGGGGAAGGGGGAAGGAAAATAATGCAAACAGCATCGATTCTGAAACTTGTTCGTGTTTCTCCCTTGCGATAAAATATTTCGTTTGCTTCAAGTTCTTATTACTGGACATTGAATCACTTACATTGGGCACTACTAATTTAAGTAGAGATTAATGATTATAACGTGTACTTTATTTTGCATATTTTATACATTTATTTGGTACATTATATCTATTTCTATTCATTATATCTATATCTATTTTCGTATATCTTTAAATTTTGCATAAACGCGTGAAAATTAGTTCTATACAAATCGTCTGTTAAACGTAAAATTCTCCGCATAGATGATCGATGAACAGATAATTTAGCGCATTTGAAGTTCGACCGTCGTTCGCTACAAAAAAAAAAAAAAAAAAAAACGGTGACGCTCCACGCCATGTTGCAGCCTTGCTTTCGACCGGTTAACACGAGTGTCTCGGTGCCGCGAGGTCGGGCGAGACACGCGCAAACGACGCGTTAAGCGGGCACTAAAAGTTTAATTGGGCCGTCGGACGCGTCGTCGCCAAGTGGTGTAAAGGGTAGAAAACTGGGAGGAGTTGGTGCATCCCTTTCTTCGCGAACGGCCTAACGGAAAAGGGGGCAAGTTCCGGAGAATGCCGGGTTCCGCGTTTCACGTATCCGTTGGTCGAGACGCGTGGCTCTGCCCCGTGTGAAAAGAAGAAGAAGAAGAAGAAGCAGCCCAGTGTAGAGGGACGAGGACGGGGGCGGAAGCGAGAAGGGAGGGTACAGGGGTGGGATAGAGGGAAAAGATAGAGAATTGTTTCCGACAATACGATCCCTTCCAACCTGGTGGATCGAAGTGAGTTTTGAAAATGTATGCGCACACGGCCAGATTCACAAGGAGGGCTGTAAACCCCGCCTTAGGCCAAGCTCGGGAGGGTCCCTTATATTCCGCACTAAATTTCACCCTATACCCGACAGACGACGCTATACCCCCTGCCCCCCGTTCGCCGCTCGCCGCCCCTGACCCATTCCATTTTCCCTCCGTTTCTTCCCTCACCGCCACGACCATGTGTGTACGAGTTTCGTGCCAAAGCAGTGACCCACGAACCAACATATTGGCGTTGTTTGAAGAACGAGAATTGCTCGATGCTCGGTTGGGGTTCCCTGCGACATAGAGCGCAAACGATCGATCGGGTAGCCCGCGATCGTGCCCGCTTCGCTGTAAATACCGCAGGCCTCCTTTTGATCGTCACGTAGCCGCGTAATGACGAGTGCATTCTTCTCTCTCTCTCTCTCTCTCTCTTTTTCTTTTCCCTCGGCTCGCCGGGGAATCCCTTCGCCGATAGGATCGCTCTGAATCGTGCTCGACGAGCCGGGGAACGATTTCCTTTCTTAAGTAGTCACTGGCATCCCCGAATAACGCCGCTTGCCGCTCGATTGCGACTCGGAGGGTGGCTCGCTTCCCCCTCCTTTCCACGCGTCGCGTATGGAAATACACGGGTTTCGATCGTTTCGAAGATTCTCCTCTATCTCGAGAAGAGGCATCCGCGTGCCTCGTAGAATTTCTAATAAAACGGCAAGCCTCTTTGGTGGAAAGACGTTGACGTCACCGATTCTGACAACAGCATAGGTAAACTATTGGAAACATAACAACATAAATACCTGCAACTGGAAAGAAGAAGCGTACGCACTCGTAGAATTCCTCGAAGGTGAGAGGGCAACGAAAGAGAACCGAGGCAGTTTATCGGTTAATCGCGTGAAATCCATCTGACGTCGGTTGCTGCTCTACGAACGATCCTTTCCGATCGGCGAATTTCTGGCAGATCCTCCGAGGTTCTACCAACCTCGAATTTATTCGGCTCGCCTCCGTCGGGATTCCATGATAATTGAGGTCTAGCCCGACGCGCACAAGGAGGGATATTTGTTCTCTCCACTTAAAATCAAGCCTCCACGCATTCCCATATTACGCGGTTTCGTGCCGCTGCCGGGTCAGCTCCGTAGGAATGCCGTAGCGTGCGCGCCGCCCACGCTGCATCTCCGATCTCGCGCGCTCGTCCACACGAGCACGCATACACGAGGCTCGAGCCTGAGCGTGTAACGAAGCTTCTCGGTAACGCGCTCCTCAGCGGGATCAGGACGACGCAGCTTCGTGTGCGAGGGTAAACGCGAGCGCGAACGACGCGACGGGATGGACGCGCGTTAAGCGAGGACGAGCGGCCAGTTCACGCATACACGCGTTCTCGGCTGTTCTTCGCGCACAGATTAAACTCACGCACAGGCCGGCCCCGGGGGCGGCGTGCCAGCCAACTAATGAGAGAGGCGAGCGACCGAGCGCGATGATAAAGTCTCCGGTTCTCTCTTTCTCTTTCTCTTTCTCTTTTGAGAAAGAAAGAGTTCCTCGTACCAGGGTTCTGGTCCGAATCTTTTCTTCTCTGCCGCTCTTCCTTCGACTTTACTCCCTCTTCTTGTTCCCCTCTTCTTCTCTGTATCGTGCAGGACGCTCGCGTTTCCGAGGAATTCGCCGCGCGTACGTACTCGTACGATTATGCACGTACGATATATTCGATCGGTGGGCGGGTTACCGAACAAACGGAACGATGAACGCGGTTCAACAGCGGCGGTGTTATCGATGAATTTCGCCTCACGATCGTATGATATATACTCTCGACAGTTAATTGTATCGGAAGCGAAATGAACGCGTGGCGTCGGGAACAACGCGAATATTAAACATTCCTCAAGGCAATCGACGGCGGAGCTGCTGCTTTTTTCCCGTCTCGCTTGTCTCGCTGAGCAACCAAGGATCCTCACCGCGGAAAAATCGCTTCCTTCTACAGGCAATTATGCTAATACGTTACTTAGTCGTGCAAGCTTCTTCCTTCGACGGAACACGGAACGTACGATACGATGTTTCGTTGCGCGGTTCGGTGGCCACGAACGCTCGTATTTCTTTCGCTCGGTCAGCACGCTCGCTTCCTCCCTTAGCCTCGAAGACGCCAATCCGAACAAGCTTTCGGCGTGCATCTTGCGTGTAAGTTTCGGAGAAATTCCATCGCAAGGAGAGAGAGAGAGAGAGAGTTTGGATCGTGTTCGCGCCGTGGGTGCACCGTTCAATGCTCAATAAGCATCGAACCAATGTTTTATCGCGAATTAAGAGCTGCGGTACACTGGCGCATCGACGTAACGTGCTTGCACGAGGTGCTCGCCTACCGTCCAGCCTGGAATTCGTGCAGGAGGACGCCGTATCCGGCCACTAGGCCTCACTTTCAAACGCTGCTCGATCACGCCAACCGACCGCAAACCGAGCAGTCTCTCCGGCGGGCATACAGTGTCTTTCATGCTACCAGATTTTACGCCGTCGATGCATCGGTTGCACCGCACTGCAACAGCAAGCGAATTGACACGCGCTTATTATAATCCAGAGGATAATGGCGTAAATCGCGCACCACCACCGTCGGACGTTGCGTTAGATCCACCCAAGATCTCGAGAATATCGAGTCGTGTGCCGTTTTCAAATGCTACTGGATCACGCCACGCAGCTGCGGGCGATGTTCGGCGTGTAGCAGTCGGGAAAGAGCAGAACGTCGCTCACAGTTGGGAACGAGCGGCCTGGCGTGCTGTTATTAGAATCAGCCTATCTATAAGAATCCAAATACCCCTTATCCTAGACGCGTACGTCTTTCCATGTTTTGCCTCGTACGGATGAACGTTAATTCCGGGACTTAGTTTCGCGGTCTATCGAGAATCGAGACGTAGCGAGACTCGTGGTTTCGACGGAGAAACGGATTATTATTCGAAACGGTCGAGGCGTTCTCCTCGGGCGATACGATCGTACAGATGGAAACTCGTATTATGTACTATACAGATGCTTTTCTTGCTGGTCGAACGATCGACGCAAATTTACGAGAACTTGTTATATATCTGAACTCTGGCGATGTTGATGAAGAAATTAATTGTAGCTCTTTCGCTAGAACAGTGGTTTCAGTTGTTCCTGATTTATGATCGAGTCGCACGTTCACGTATGATAGTTTAATACATATATCCGATTTATTTCTTTGTTGAATAAAGACCGTGAAGATTTTTATAACAAAGACTCGCTCGAAAAATTTAGAACGTACCAGTCCTCGAAAGTAAGTTAACACATTTAGCTTGATTCTGTTTAAAATTTCTCAGAAAAATTCTCTTCGTTTGAAAAAGATGTTCCAAAATTTCGAATCAAAGTTCTAAATCAATCTATGAGTACAAACTATGGTACTCGCCTCTCGGTTCTCACTTTTTAGAAATAAATTTCATTTCCTTCGATTTCAAGAAAAAAAAGAAAAGGAGAAAAAGGAGAAAAAAAGATACAATCTCCGTCACGATAGAAAGAAATCCGCGGTAATATCGTGCTCGATATTCCGCTCGCGCAGCTGAGTCTCGAACACCCCCTTACAAAAATATCGCGGCGCTTCAAAGGCCGGTAAACCCCGTTCGGATTCAAAGTAGTAAGAAATCACATTTCAAAAGAACCCACGGAGTCCAGACGTTAGGTAAGCCAACAATTTGCATGCCATTACCGTCAAGCACTTTGTACTTGGTAGCAGGGCGTTTTGCCACGGCAACCGGGACTTGTTTATTGCAATTATGAAAGTTTCACTTCCAGTTTTTCCTGGTTCGAAGTTTCGAGCCGATGAACTTGAACGGCGCAATGGCCAGGAAAAAAACTTCCGGATATTTAATGGAATAAATTACTCTTACTTGACCGCGTTTGTTTCTATTCGCGCTTTGTCGGAAATTAAGATGAGAAGACGATTTCTTGTAACTTGGAAAACGTCGAAGAAAATTGCAACGAATTTTCGTTTTGAATTCACTTGTGTCGTGTAAGTTTGTCGTTATCTTCGTGTTCAACTCGTTCAACCGTGCACGCCTCGTGCTTAATATTTTGTAATTACACTGCGGATTTTTATGTGTTTATGGGTTAAATTTCAGAGAATAAAATTATATAGAATAAAAAGAAAGTATCCGAGGTACAGTGTTTTCTGTAGAACAATTTATTAACTGTATTCTCAAAAATGTTAATTCGTACATTCTTCGAACGAGATATTTATCGACGTAGTAGTAGATGTAGCGAACGTTTTACTCTTCGTTGTATACAATTTTTGTATAGAAAAAGACACCCGGTATCTATTGAAAAAAAGAGAGGAAAGAAAAGGAGTTCACAAAAAAAAGAAAGAAAAAAAAGTGGTAACAATGAGATGTAGTACTACGAAGCATTTCGTGGGTGTAATCCTCGAAGTAGCGTGGTGTAGCGAACCGTATTCGCGGTGAGAAACGTTTGAAAGGACGAAATTTGCCACGCGCTTAAGTCAACAAGCTCTTCACCGCCCGCGGAGGGGAAAAAAGGAAAGGAGGTTATTCAGCGGGCTTTCAAGATGCACGAATGTTTTCAGAAAAATCAGCTCCAGATACGCACATTTTTGTGGTATCCTGACGGCGGTAGCACCTGACAGCCTCGAGCTGTTCGTGAAACGTGAAAGGATATAGACGGGAGGACGCGTCGCGTTTGCGGTCCTCGTGATCAATAGGGATCAGTATCGATTTCGTAGGATCTGTTTATAGCAGCGGATGGATCATCCGGGATCTATTGATTCTGTCGTCCCATCGATCAGAATCGTTTCCCCCCCTCTCTTGCGTATAAAAATGCTTAAGCGAAAAAAACTGTTGTGGATTCGGGCAGGAAAGCTCGGATGGAAAATGGAATTATGTCAGGTTGAGTTTGTTACGCTGACGCGTGTAATGCTGTCTGTGAAGTTCGTTATTTTTTACCGCTCTTTTTTTTTGACATTATTGTACGATAAGTTGCTTCATCGAAAGATTTATATTTAAGTGTATCATAAAGTATTTCAATCAAAAAACATAGATGTTACCCCTAGCAACAATTTTTCGATCAAATGCAAGTATGTAGGTGAAAGTACTTTAAAATCAATGAAACGTTTCAGGCATAAAATGCTCTTGAAATATACGAAAAAATATAATCAATGTATGAAAGATCAAAAATATTTTTCCAGAGGAAATTGATCGAACAACTTGTCGTCATTTGTCATAAAAAGAAACTTAAAAAGAATTTTAATCTTGCCTCAAATTTATATATCTAAATTAGACTCTCAGTTCTTAAGAAAATCTCCAACGAGAAATTACGCGACTCAGCAACTATCTATTTCGTTTCCACGAATTAAAAAAATTTTTTAACAATATAAAAATATTTTTGCGAATAACTGAAGGATCATTGAATAAGAGACAATAAGAAACAATATTACCATTTATACAATTTTTCGAACTTCACACGGAGGGAACGATTTACCAAGTACTTGGCTTAAACATGGCGTAAGAATGTTAACGTCAATATTTATTTGTTCGAGACGAAAGGTAGGATATTACAGAGTAATCAAGTTTGCACGCGTTTCGAGTATGTCTATTAGAATTTGCGGGAGTTATAGACACATCATTCAACTTGCTGTGACGCGGAAACCACTTAGACACGGCCCAAAGTTAGGTCATCGCTTCGGATTATTAGGTAATTAGGGTAAGATGGTCTCCGTGACCATCTCGATGATGGAGAGGGGCCACGCCAAGGTATATGCCAGACTACCTACCGATAGATAAACACATGGGCAGATTACACACCGCTCTCGGCTCTTGCATGGATATATGCAATTTAACTAGTAATTTCCAACTTACACCAGCTTAACTTTGGGAGTAATGATGTGGTAGTTAAATTGTATCACACGAGCCAGTTATGGCGTTATAATGTGATGTGCTCTGGAACAAAGTGGATTATAGTAGATTTCTTAGCGAGTAACTTCTCCGTTGACTGCCGAAGCTTGGTTACAGGAAGGATTCTGTCTTTGATCGTACGTACGTCGTTCAACGAGGCGAGTTAATTTCTTAATGGCACTCTCTTCGTGAACGTGAACGTGTTGGGCGAAGAACTTGCCCGAGTACTATCGATCTTGTAATAGTCTCGTTTATCCTCGAATAGTTTCATTGTGGTGCGCTGTCTGTCAATATTTTCTGGAATTTTTACAGCTTTGAAATCTCGGAAGTAGTTGGTTACACATCGTCGTTACTCACATTATGACCAATCGTGTCGCAAGGTGCATCGAGCGTTTCTACTTTCCTCTTTGGAATGATTTCTTCCCGTTCTCGTTTACGACCATCATTAACAACGTTCCACGTGCCCTTACCTTTTCCGCTTCTCATTCATTACTACATTTTTACACGCGAACGTGTTTCCCCGTTGTAGCAGCCGATTTCTCAGAATCCTTCTGCCGTTCTGCTTTCTTAATCGCATCTTGCTCGCCTTTAAGGAAGCTTACTCATCGATTCCGGGAACCTAAGGGAGGTAAAACGCAAGTTAAACACCATAATAACCGAACCTCGTACGACACTCTGCTCGAACTCGGACGTTAATTCGTGCTTTCGAGAGAGGAAAAAGCCGGGCAACAGGCGGCCATTGATAGGTAGATACCCAGGACAAACAACGGAGAACTCGAATTCCCTTGGTTCTCTTCGTCGCGTGGTGCGCGCATCGTGTTGCCACGATGCACGATGCGCATTGTTCGTAGAACGAGCGCAACTGCGCTCGGGATATCGGACATCTACGGCGCTATATCGAGAGCCAGTGACGACTCTACGTAGAAGTACCGGACTGGATTTGACCCGGTCGACCCACCGCGATGGTTGTTTCGAGTTGCAGTTCGATCGGTTGGTCTTGTTAATTGCGCAACGTCGGCCGACGTTGTTTGTCGATCTTGCATTTCTCGCTTCTTTCTCCACGGGCTATTCACGAAGCATCGTGGATACCCCGAAGGATCGGGTTGTTCCTGGGCGCTAATATAACACCGGTGCTTCCTCCTCCTCGATCGAGTCACGATTTAACATAGGCGTGGTGCGCCGCTCTCCGGCAAGAAGATGGACGATTTGACCTCTCGCGCGCGAGTTTTTAGAGTTCGATCGGGGAAACTGGCGGCACGTTGCGACGGTATATCGTGGCTTGTTCGTGAAAGTCACGAAATCATTTCTCTGTTGGATGTTAAAAAAACGGAAATGCTTCGGACGTCGGTGGCCCGGTTTCAATCGATCGCGATGATTGATTGTTTGCCTCGTTCGCGACGTCTTCCTGAATGCCGCGGCTGTTGCGCTTACTTTCTCTGCTGGCAATTGAAAACGTAACACAGGCACTGGAAGTTGCAAGACGCTTGGAATTACAATTCTACAAACCTAGGGAACCTCGATTTTCTAAGAGGAAGCGGTTCATCGGCTTCGAGATTTGTAGTATCACTTTCGAGGACTAGAGAAAAATACAACCACGAAAAGACAGGAAGTACGAAGAAAAAATGAAAAAGAAAGAAACAGCTATCGACGTTGAACAGAGACCAATGCACAGTTAACGTTCGAAAAATCAAAAGACACCAATTTCTGACTGAATTTCCGAAGAGAGAAATCATTGCCCGTTGAATTCGAGATTCATGGTATTCCTTACGCGGGCAAAGGGCTAAGAAGAAGAGCGTAACGGTAGCGCGCGCGAAACGGCAAAAAGAGACAGGAAGTACAGACAGAATGAAAGAGACAGGGGACGGGGAAAATGAGAAGAAAGGGAACAGCGACGGCGTGAAAACCTGCCGAAATCTCCAGAGGGAAAAACAGAAGCCTCGTCTTGACGTGTTTCTTAGAAGTCTCTTCTTCACTCCACCCTTCGTTCGACCATTTCTCCTTCTTCAGCGTGCGTCCCTTCTCTTGATCTTTCTCTCGTTCTCGTTCGAATCGAGGGGGGTAGAACAGTGTAGAGTGGGATGGGCAGTAGAGGTAGCGACAGCAGGGCTGTACGAAGAAAGAGGGCTGTAGCGTGTGGTAGTTCTAGTTCGCTGGCGACAGGGTGGTGGGGTTAGTACGAAGTCGGTCTACGTACAGTAGTAGCGTGGTAGTCGCTCGTCAGGAGGGATGATTGCGGAGAAGGAAGGGGCATCGATCGGTCATGCGCAGTCGATGCTAAGCATTCGTCGTCCTTTTCGTCGTTACGGCGTACAAATGTATTGGCGTCATACAGTTATACAGCTCGTCGTAGGATTAGGGGGTGCAGAGGGTGTGGTGTGTGGAATCCAGCCCTCTGTCTTCGTCACGCGCGTATCGTCTACGCGATAACCAGGAATACGCGCCGATCTCGTGTATTCGAGATCTCTTGCACGTTCTATTGTTGTGCATTTTTCATCAGAGCTTCCCTCTTTCGTCTTCTCATCGCTATGTACGTATCGACGTAATTTTCGAATTCCGTTTCCGACTTGGACGCGTTCTTTTTCTTTTTTAATGTTTTACAGTCGATGCGGCGTCGCCTCGTTCTCGGCCAATTGGAATACCACGAGTACACGAGTTTACCGGCGAGCGTAAATACAGAAAGAGAAAATTCTGGAATCGAGAGGGAGAGAAGAGGGTGCGCGATCGGTAGGCCGGTTGACGAAGCTCGGCGCGTTAAACGAAGCGCGCTCATATAGGTTATACCGTGCAGTCGTGCAGGTTAGGTTAGGCTATCCCCGTCGGCAGGCGCGTACAGCAGGGAGGCCGCGCAGGGTCCGTCATGTGACTGGAGGCGGAGGCACCACACCCCCGTGGGGTGCAACGAGTAGGGGAAGGTTGGTGGTGGACGCGCCGCAGGTGCGGGCGGGCGGGCTGACGAAGCGAAAGGGAGGATGAGGAGGTAGGGAGCGTGGTTTACGAAGGGAGGTTGTCGAGAGGAGCTGGGGGGCGCCGCGGCGCCTCTCTCGCCTCGAGCGCAGTGCGACGTCGCGACGCGCCACGTGCGGTGGCAACACACACCGGGAAAGGTACAACGTACAAAAGTCACTTTCTTCCTTCCCGTCGTGTATCGTCGCGCTCCATCGTCGCCGTTTCCATCCTCGTTCTTGTCCATACGTCTTTATCGCCATATCGCGGTACAACGGGCCACCACCGATCTCTCTCGGTATCTGAAAAATTTCGCGTCTTACTACTACCACCGCCTGGCTGATATCCTGGTGTCCATCTAAGTAGTAGCGGCGAGGGGGAGAAAGAGAGACAAGGAGGAGAGAGAGAGAGAGAGAGAAAGTGAGAGAAGGGAAGGAGGACGGAAAGAAGGAGCGAGAAAGAGAGAGTCGAAGGACGGAGCAATATCGCACAAGAAAAGGCGAAAGGTAGGGAGAGGGGAGGCGAGTAAAAGAGAGGGCAAGAAGGGGATCGAGAAGTCGATGAGTAAAAGAGAGGAAGACGTGGGTTGCATTTCGAATTAGCCCTTGCTAATCTAGTCGAGGATTAGGTTATTGGGCTCTGGTCGTGTACGTGAGCAAGCGTGTGCGAGTGTCTACATTCGAAAACAACAGACCAACCAAAGAGAAAGAAAGAAAGAAAGAAAGAAAGAGAGAGAGAGAGAGAGAGAGAGAGGGAAAGAAAGCAAGAGGGAAAAAAATCTTGTCAATTTTGTTATTAAAAGGTTGACCCGTTTACCTTGTTGCCCTTTCGCGAGTAGGACGAAAACTTTGGAAACGCGGCGACGTCTTAGCGCGAGCACACGCAATACACAGTTACAGTTCGGTGTCGCGTCGCGACGCGCGCGCTTCCCTTGTGTTTCGCGAGTCGTCGACACGGTGGATCCTCCGCGAAGCCACTGACAAGAGTGAGAGGAGTTGAGTTATAATTTTGCAGTCGTGTTTACGCTGTCCTAGGCGCAAGTCGGATCGCGTATCAATCGCGAGAACGTGTTCCGTTTCTTCGAAACGATCCCTCGTGACGTGTGACCTTACGTTAGTTTTCGCGCTCAAAAGACGTCTCGAACGAACGACGCAGTGACGCCTGTGCTTCCAATCGTTTCGCCATCTGAGACTGATTCTGGTGTGTTTCGACGTGAACAATCTGTTACTCGTTCAAAGAAGCTCGTGGTGAGTACATTGTCTCCTCTGTCCTATCGTTTCTCACGATTTCTTCCTTCGATTTTGTGACAAGTGGTTATTTAAGGTTAACTGCAAGTCGGGATAGATTGCGCGAGCTTGCTCCGTTTTCAATAAAACAGGATCGACTGCCGTTTTCACGCAATCGATCAACCTTAAGGGATTTTAAATCAATTTCATGGCCGATTGTGTGTTTTTCGTAGAAAGAGACTCTGTAATCTGTACCCTCTGATAATTAGGGTATATTTATTTACGTAATTTTTGTGTCGTTCGTATCGTGTCCTCGTTAAATTTCTGCTTTATCATTCCAGGCTACTTAACATGGAAACTGCACGATAAAAAGTGAAATTTACATAATTCCTACTTTCCAATGCTGATAACGTTTAATTACAAACGTAGTATCTACACAACTACCGTGAAACTATTGGCAACCGTGAACATAGCTTAATCGAGTTATTATCTGTAATACGACGGTATAATAAACGGTTTAGATAATGAAAATGTATATTCGTCGAGTAGGGAACCGATGATGAATTACAAGATCACCGTGTACCGCGGGAGGGAACCTCGGGTTATCTTTTCGTTTTGTGAAAGTGTTTACAATTAAAAAGCGGTTGTGCCACCTTGGGGAGCTGTATTTAACTTTGCTTAACTAAGTTCTCGATTCGTTGACGGAACGCCCGGGGGACTCGAAACGACGACAGTGTAATTCACATTTTTTTTTCCGCCGACTTTCTGTTTTCGTCTTGTGCGTGCCATTCGTATTTACCTTGACTAGTCGTTGCCAAATTCGGTTCTTGTTCACGATGTTTCGTCATTTTTCTCTTACATTCTCGTAGATATCGTTTGTCCTTCGTATATTGTTCTTTAATTTCTTGGAATACTTGCTTCGGAGGATTTCTCGGAATATTTGCTTCGCAGGATTTCTTGGAAATCCTACATATACTTGTTTTGCAAGATTCACGCTCTTTATAATTTTTCTCTTACATTTTCGTAGGTATGTTTGTCCTTCGTACATTGTTCTGTGATTTCTTGGAATACACGTATCGCAGGATTTCTCGGAATACTTGTTTCGCAAGATTTCTTGGGAAATTCGACGAACGAATTGTCATTGGGCAAGCATTGTTACAATACAGAAATAAATACAACGTTATTAACACGCTCGGAGTTATAACGTGTAATTGTCCTCGCTGATTCCAAATTCATTTCGTTTCAAAAACACGTTATGTTTACAGTAAAGAGCCGCTTTCGCGTAAATATGAACATTTTTCGGTGAAAATTAGCAATATTTCTGTTGGTTTAAATTATTTGTCATGAGGATTTATTTTCCTCCCCGTGGTGAATTTTATTTAAAAGTACATTAGATTCATCTGGAATTGAACGCTTTCAATCGTGACATGCATATATTAATGTTCTCGCTTATTTATTTATTTAACAAAATTACTTTCATTGTCCCTTGCAATGTAGGATAGTAACGAATGCGTGTGCAATATGGCGCGTTAGAGGAGACACGAAACAGAAGACAGACAGTGCGAATATCGAAATAATATGGATTGATGCAAAATGTAAGTGATCACGTAAGAAATTAACAATATTCTAAGCCACGTAAGAAATTACTTTGAAATGCAACACGATTTAGATTTTAGAATTTTGTCTCGTAGTTCTCGCAATGTTATTGGGTAACATAAAGATATAAAAATTCATAGGATGTATATAACGAAAGAAAAATAAATTTCTATTGATACTCCATCTTGTTAGATTTATAAAAATATAAAACTGCACGTCCTCGGTCTAGTTATTACGATGTGCAAGTCCGGAGAAATCTTTTTTCCGTTTTTCTCGCAAATCGGGCGATCTGTTTCCGATTTTATCTAATGAAATTCTTGTCAAATATGTTGCAGGCATTTTGCATGCTGTCGAAGCCAGCGACGGAAGATGCCGCCTGCCGATCATCTCGGGACGTGAGTGAGAACTTTCACATTGACGAAGTGCCGACCGGCGTCGGGTTCTGAGGATCTGCAACACTTTCACAACCACGGAGGACACTAACAACAATATGTCTTACCTCGCTCTGGACTCCAACGCCTGGCAGGTAACTGTTAACTTCAGTTTTCACTTGCACTTTCGTCGATACTGCCAGAAGTAACAGAATTTATCGTCACAGTTTTACAGAAAAGAATCGATAAATTGATAAATCATATAAACATATATTCTACTATATTCTACTATATTCTACTGTTATAATTCTCATTCATGTAGATGCGTTAAAAATAATATCACCACAGAAATCTTACAAAGAAAATGATAGATCGTAGAATGTTCATATCCTATATAAGAAGTAATATAATATTAATATAATTTTCATTCAACGTGACTCTTGAAATGGAAAACTTTATTATCACAGTTCTACAAAGAAAATTGATCAATCGTATGAACAAAGTACCGTGTTAACTGTAAACGTATATCGATATTCTATTCAAGAAATAGTGGTACACTTTTTACCAAAGGCTGTTTCGATTCTCATTCATGGAAATTAACAATTGTGGCTATTCTGTTATTACTGGCTCAATGTTTCTTCCACAATGCAGTGTAATCGAACGATCCGAGTGATACGATTAAATTCTCTTCAACGCGTCAACCCGTCAACTGTGCAAAGATGAAGAGAAAATGCTTTGGCGAATTGTTGGGTACAAAAGTTGGTTCGAATGATACGTATGTAAATGCAATTACATTGTGTAAATACGTAGTTGTGCAACGAACAAGAGGTGTAACATGCGAATCTGTGCCGTTTAATTCGCAGAAAGTTCAATAATTTAGATGGTAAATATTTGTTGACGAATAGATTGCTTTTATGGCCGTCGAGTTGTGCACGCGGTGAATTCGCGTTGTTCATTTTGCTCGTGCGTTAGGAATCACTGGCCTGTTGAAAATGCTAGTATAAAATGTCTAGTGCGCGTACGTGTTCGCAAGTAATATTCAGTTACTGTCCGCTGCAATTGAGATCGAATGTTAAATAGCTTAGATAAGGAGGCTAAATTGCTTTGGACGATAATATATTATTGTTGCGCGATAGAATTTGATGGAACTTGTAATACACGTAATTTCCTCAAACAATATGGCTATAAACGGCGATCAGTTATTCAATGAGCCGCAACGCGAGCAGATTTTAGTCCGGATTTAACTCGTTTAAACTTTATATTATTCTCGATTCTTGTACGAACTTTTTCTGCTAATATTTGTATACCGCACAAACGCGTATATATTACATGGTAAACACGTTGAAAAATGCAACAGATGTATCACGAGTAAAACGACATCGATATCGAATGCACAAGCGAAATTCGTGCAAAAATGAGAGCGTCAATTTGTAAAAATTTCAATTTCAATCAACTTCCTGTGACTCGGAAATTTTCTGGTATAAAATTTCGTGTATAACTAAAGTCTTATTTGAAGGCATACTAATTTCTATCCTGTTAGTTTTCGATACTTAAAATCCTATAAAATTTTACTTTAGTTTTATTCAGCAGATTTCACAGATATTTTAGCATAAAGTTTTCATAAAATTTACCATCCGGAGAAACAGAATCATCTCCTTGCTTAGAGATATATCAACTTCCCTCCCATTTTTAATATGCAACATCACATAAAATCCAGTTTTTCATTTACAATCTTCCTTGGATTCACAACATATTTTTGATATGATCTTGTTTAAAAGACGCACTAATTTCTATTCTGTTAATTTAATACGCAGAATTCACAAAATTTGTGCACCTATCTAACAGAATCAACTAACTATTTTTTAGCTTTTTACTTTAAAATACACGAAACCGCAAAGTTTGAATTGAATTTTCTCCCAAATGCAGAATGAAATTCACTTACCCGCGAATGACCGATACTTAACCGAATATTCCGAACGATTTTTTTAAGATCGCCAGTCGCGTGCTCCAATTTCGTGCCATTATCATAAGCGAGAGGCGAAGTGGATCGCTTGGTGGAAGGATCGGTTGGACGAAAACGAGCCGGTGCAGCTTGTTACCTCGGGCATTCCTAATAAACGTCACAGATCACCGGGGACAGATCAATCTTCTTCCGTGATCGTGCGACGATCACCGAGGTTCCTCCCCATTCATAAAGCAGCCAACCAGGCGTCAGATCGAGCCGCGGCAACTCGGCTTTTCGCCGAGTTAATTCTCCGCCGTAGTTGCAGTCATTATCGAGGCAAATTAGCGACGCTCGATTCGCGTCCCGACATTCTGTATGCGATGAGGGGAACGAGTTTGCGCGATTACGCGTGCGTTAACGCTGAAAAACGACGCGCCACGCCGCGCCGTGTGCAGAGGTGAACGTTCAACGTGCGATTGTCAATCTCGTTTTCTAGATTTTATCATTGAATCAATGAGACGAGAGCCATTTGTTGTTTTAATTTTGTCACGTTGGTAAATTTTGCTCAGCAAGTTTGCTTAAAATTGTATTAATCGTGATAGTTTTTGATCAAATGATGATAGTTATAATAATTTATATATTTATGATACAGTAGTCACATTTCTACTTTGATTTTTACATTATATTTCTACTTTATATTTCTTATATAATTTCAGTAAGAAAATTCAATTATATTAAAAATTCCAAAATTGGGTAATCTAACTTCAAAGTGTTATAATACAGTTCCCAATAGCTCAACTTTCATTTTTCTTTTTTTTCTATTTAAACGTAACTTAAAATAATCTCCAAATTAAAACAGTCTCCAAATTGAAGCAACAAATTTGCAATAAAGTTAGGAATCTCGGAGCAAAGCAGCTGCTACGGAATCACAGGTGGTCTTGAAAAATTAATCGCACACACCGGCGTTTCGCTAGAGAAAGAAACTCGCCGCGATGGTAAAAAGTTAATAGGATTGCGGGGGAAACCCTCAAAAAAGGTGATTCGTGCGGTGAAAAACATGGGTAATCGTCGAGACATATTCGACACAGTATGGCGCGTATCAAGATTCCCCTTCGGTAGCCACGGAAATCACATAGCGACGGCAGGAAATGTAAGGCTTGAACCATAGGCGGATAACGGAAACAAGTTTAGGCAGACTCGGCCCAGATCAAATTATATTGTTAGAGAACTTTACTAGCCTGCCTAAAAGACGGTAGTTTTGGTGTCGTAACCGTCTCTTCCGGTCCAGAGACTATGCCAGTTAGAACTCGTCTTTTGATGTTCCGCCTGAATCCATTCTCGCGGGAATAACGCTCTTTTGAATATTATTTTACTATCGAAAATTTTCGTCAGTGATTTTTATTATATTTACACATCTACGCTGTCATTTCAATCTACACTTTTCAAAAACACGATAGTTTTTTCGATGTCAACAACTTCTTCCAGTTAGAAACTCGCCTTTGATGTTTCTTTCTTGAACGTCATATTAACATTAAAAATTTTACTCTGTGATTCTTATCGTGTCTTACCGTGTGGATCTACGTGTCCTTAGAAATTGTACGCTTTTAATCGATTTCGTGATTTTATTACAAGGACAGAGCTATATCGCTTAACATCTCACGTTGAATGATACGTTGCATTTGTCAGGCACATCTACATTAAGAGATCAAGTAATGCAAGTAACGTGTTTCACGTGAAATATATAATTAGCAACTACTCTCGTTACACGAATGCGAATTCTTGCATTTACTTGCTAATGGAGCTTGGTCTGCACGTGGAAAAGCTATCGAGATAAAGCGGGGCGCGTCGAAAAACGAGATGAAAGAAAAAGAGAAGAGAAAGAAGAGACAAAAAGAGGGAAGGAAGAGGCGAAAGGGAGGCACGATATTTGCACATTTTCCAATAAAGTATGATGCGTGCGCGTGGCAAAGGCGAACGCCGGCTTGTGTCTTTGCTTGAAATAACAAGGGACGCATCGGACGTGGAATTAATACTTTAGTCCCACGTGTCGGATTTGTTACTCTTTCTCTCTTACTTTGACCTTTATCGCGTTTCGCTCTTCTCCCTCCGTCTGTTTGTCTGTCCGTTCCGTCGCGACTTTCACCAATCTTCCCCGATCGAATCGGAGCGTAAAGGATAGGAAAACCACGAAGGCAAACAGTGTGTGTCCTGCGAACGCAACGTGTACGAGCGATATTTCATTATTCAGTGTGGCCGGGCGCGTGTGCACGCACGTGCATTCGTACACGCATGTGCTTTCGCCCGGAATCAGAAGAGTTAAGAGGCTGGATCGCGGTTTCGTGTCCCCCGCATATTTGTCTTCGCCATCCACTCGACTTTCGCGCTCATGTTCGCGCGTTGAACCAACGACTCGCGTCCTGGGGAAGCGAGTGCGTGCTTCGGGTTCGATTAAGTGAACAACGACCGGCCGGAGTTTTACGATTCCCCTAGAATCCCCTTTGACGACGCGACAGTCACGATGTAAATCATCCCTCGTGTTACGAAAAGTGCAGCTCGCGCATCTTTATGGTATTGGCTAATTATTTTTCGTAATTTTTGCGATTTGTACTTGAATTTTCTTGTCAGGCGTGTTATTATTTTTTTTTTTTTATAGGTTGTTACTAGACTGTGCTCTTTTATACATCTATGAGAAATTTGAATTTTCGCGTACACAATGCGAATAAATTTATCTTATAATATTTAGTACATTCTATTCCATTTCTTTACGTTTATAAAAATTTAATAATCTGCCGTCTGGTTGTTAGTTTGCCAACTGATAGTATTTGTCAAATTTTTTCTGTTAACTTCAACACTCAATTCTATATATATATATATATATATATATAAATAAATATTCCAAAACAATGTCAATTAACGCAGTGGTAATCGATACTGCGCTCTTATACTCGAACTCGTAGGAAAGCAAAGTTGTTTGCTTAACCACCATCGCGAGATAAGCGACTGCGTGGTGGATCGTTCGCTCGATTACTGCGATTATTTGTCTCCTCGTCTTAGCCTAATGCGTGATTCATTGCTTTGCATGGAGAACGAGGCAGGAACAGTTGGTGGCTACATCAAAAACTCGGCGCACTTCAAAGTTGCTCGATCCGCGCGGCAGCTCGCAAGGTACAGGAGAGAGTTGAGGGTGGTGGTGGTGGTTGGGTGGGCTCGTTTGCGCCGGCGAGCGACGTAATGGAGGGTAAGAAAGAAAGGGAAGGGTGAACGAAAAATAAATGATAGCCGAATTAGCGTAATCGTGTGATGGTTTCACGAGGGAGATTCTCGCGCAACGAACGGGTATCACGGGGGATGGGAAAATTGAATTTCGATTTCATTCTGCCGTTTGACGTTTGCCGCCGCGCCGCCTCGAAGATTCGCAGATTGCACAACTGCCGAAACTTCTGTCCAAGGAATCCTTCGTGTGTCTGAAAAAACACGATTCGGATCGACGAGTGTTTTCCAAACGTGACAATCCATAATCGAGCGGAACTACATTGAAACGTAGATGGTATTTTTGATAAAAAGATGTTTGTGATATTTCAGAAAGTCTTGAAAACATCGAGTCATTGCTGATTTTGTTTTTCCACGTGTTTCGAACAGGTATTGCAGTATTCTGTATCTCACAAACATATCAATATGACTAGAATTTTTTTTTGTTCTTCCTCTTATCGATCAGCTTTCACATAGGAACGTATTTACGTGATTAGAGAAATTTTCACTCCAACTGTTGCAAAATTACAGATTTCAAAATTCGTATCCATTTACGAATCCATCGCGGAAATCAATATAATCGTATATATCTATCAATAGAATAGGAATATAGGATTCGTTCGATTGTTGTTTATTCTGTACGAACGCAACGCGAGAAGAGAAACAGGGAGAACCAAAGAGAGAGAGAGAGAGAGAGAGAGAGAGAGATATTCAGCGTAAACTAAGCTCGCTTTGTTAGCGTTCAAACTTCGATGCAGAGCTGAAACCGGAATTCTCTAAAACGTACGTGGCTGATGTTCAGTAATTACTGTACCACGGGCGAGTCACGTACGCAGTACGCCGCACGCAAAGGGTTGAATAAAAGATGATGAACTGATGTTGGCCGAGCCACGGCGATGCCAAACATCCGTGATACCCCCTGAAAACGTTGGTTAACCCAGTGACAATGCGGAGAGCGAGGTCCATTGTCACCCCCATCGGGCACAAAGGGCCGTGGCACTTTGTTCATGCGCGCTTATGTACACCGAACATGTTACGAGACACATTCCTGTATAATGCAGAAGGCAAATTCAGTTGCACGCGTTTCACGCTGCGCTGGCAATTCTTCCGTCAGAGATAGCTTTCATGACTTTCCTCGCGTACGCGCTTGAGGAACCGTTTGAGAAACGAAACGAGCGGGGGCGAGACAGATGAAAATTACGGGAAAACGATTGGGACGAAGGGTCTGGAAATACGACTCGCGTGTTCATCTTCAAACTTGTCGCGATAAATGTAAAATTGTAATTGTCATACTAGATAAATGTAGAAAAGGTAATTGTCATTTCTGCCCTTCGTTCTCTGTATTGTTAAATTTTTATAGTTACGTGAGAATATTTACGTGGTGCTCGAGTGGTATATCAATGCTGTACTTTTTGCAGTCACTTTAATAGTTCGTTCTACTAGACCTTCTTGACAGAGTTGGAGCAAACACATTGATCACAAATATTTCGAGTCAATACTTATTACTTTTCGCGATGACGTCTTATTTGTACAAAATAAGTTTTTAAAGCAGACAATATTTCGTACTGAGATTTTTATACATTCCACCTCTAGGATAATGTTTTGTAGTTCTAGATAGTACTACGTAGAAAAATTGTCAAGCATCGAGAGGATTAAAAGCGCGTACGCGAACAAAAGTATTCGAAATAGTACGTGGGAACGATTAAAATGACCGAGGGAATTCGAAAGAAAAATCGCAGAAGAAAAACAGTCAGATGGTGTGTCACATATCTTCCGCAATAATAATTTTTCTAGACCGTTTTTCATTTGGCACGGACGTCAGACGCGATGCGCCGTGATCAGTCAAGCGACGTCGGCTTGTGTTTTAGTCTTTAACCCGTTCTGCTTCCAGTAATTAAGACTCGAGCATAAAAAAAAGAACGAGAGAGAGAGAGAGAGAGAGAGAGAGAGAGAAAGGGACAGAGAGAAGAAGGGTAAGCGAAGCGAAAGTAGTCGGATAGGGTTTGAGGAGGGAAGAGAGAAGGGAAAGGAGAGCGAGAAATAGAAGAACGGGTGGATGGTAGTAGGGGGTGGTTGGTGATAAAGGTGGTGCATCGAAGTGAAAGAAGAAGAGAAGAGGAAAAGGGAGGGGGTGGTGAACGTTGGGGCAACAGAGGGGAGGGGTCGGGAGGAAGGACAGAGTTGGTTGTACGATGACATGCTCCTTTGTTCTGCCCTTTTGCGGAAGACACCGTAGCGAGTAGCATTTGCAAGCACAAAGAGAAATAATGACTAGTCCAGTGTTCAACTAATATTTGCTTCCAACTTTTCCCGAGATTTTTCCTTCCCGAGAATGCTTCCCTTTGTCATTCGCGAGAGTCGGTAGACACGACGTTGACGTTGGCCCGGTTCGGCTTGTCAGAAAAGTGCTCCGACGCTCGTAGGGAAGGATCGCGTCCGCTACGTTGCAGAAAAACCGGCCTTAAGACGGCTAGTGCCACCGTCTATGTCGTCATCTTGTGTACCACGGAAAACAAAAGATCATACTTTCTGCCGGGCTCGTTCTGCTTGGCTCTGCAAGTCTCGTCTTCTATCTTCCTCTTGCATATCTAAGGCGGACCAGCGCGTTACTACGGCTGACGCTTTTTTTCTTTTCTTTTTTCGTTTGCGCACGCCTTCTCGATCTTTTCTCTGCTTGTCCCCTATTTTTCCTTCTTCCGCCTTCCTTCGAGCCTTGCGGGATTAAAGAAACTTTGCTCCTCTTCACCGGTGATTTGTTGCAATTCATTCGTTACCGCTCGCAGCGTTCCTTCGTTGTCGTCTCTCGTGACTGCTAATTTGTTTTACCCGAAGCAGCTTTGCGACGCTTTGCGGATAATTCGAGGGTAAAGGGCAGCTTAAGACGCGAATGGCTCGACGACGTTCTCCAGACGACAATTTTTTTTTTCTCGTACTTTCTTCCCCGTCGTTGGAAAAACTAAAAAAAGAAAAGAGAGCTTGAAATATTATTTAAATCTTCGCCAGTGGCGATAACGATGGTTGTAACGATGGTGAATTTCCCAGGTTTTTCACGGAGAGCCATGAGAGCTCTCTCTCTCTTTCTCTTTCTCTCTCTCTCTCTCTCTCTCCCTCGCGAACTGCGCGTCGCGTCGTTGGAAGGGTGACCATCGAATCCACCCTATATCTAGTTTAGTGGTCCTGGTTTTTCGAGGGTGGTGGTTGCCGGTCGCAACGGTGGTGGTGGTGGTGCAATCGAGTTAGCCAAATTAACCATGAAATAGACTCCCTCCGCCCTAGTGTCTGTCTATCTCGTCAGCCGTTCGTGTCGTTCGCATCGTTCCACGACCACTAACCAAAGCTAACCAGTCCCGCAGGGCTTTTTAGGGCCACTGCACGCAAAATTGAAGTATCAGGTCTAAAGAAAACGCAGGGACGTGGTTCTGCGTAACCGTTCCACGATATCCGCGGACGATCGATGCTATCGTTTCTACGATATACAGTTCCGGTACGATCGCGTGAAAATGATTGTTTTCTTTTTTCCTTTTTTTTCTTCTTCTGGAACAAAGTGCGAAGCGGGTAACGATATCAGCAGGGAACGATCGAATTTTTACTATTAGCGAGCTCTCATTATTTAAACAAGCCCCAGACTCGAGCACACGCGAAGATAATTCTAGCCTAAAGCGTTTGTAAATTGCCTCGCAAAGGGGAAAAATGTAACTGGTGGTGTGTAATTAGCAACATCCTCCGCGTTTGTAGCGCGCATCACTCTTTCCAAAGGGATTACGAATTTAAGCATCGGTTGTCTTTAATTGTTGCTGTAACTATTAATTAGCCGAATGGCGAATACTTGCTCCGTGTCGTGCGTTATTCACGGGGAAGGAAAAAAGAAAAAAAAGAAAAGAAAAGAAAAGAGAAGAATTTCTACCCACGCGGTTCAAGAGAACCAAGTGAACATCTTCCTGACTTGATTCATGAGCACGATGATCCCATTGACAAATAAGAAGGACGCGGGTCGGCCTTTTTCTCATTAGCGGCACTTTGAACTAACCCGCCCACGTTATGACAAACTAGATTAATTTTCTGTCCAAAAGGGACCGCCTTCCCGATCGTTTGTTACGAAATTTCGACTGTCAGAAATCGCCATGACCGGTAATGGTAAAAAACCTGGCGTTTAACCGATCGCGTCCGCAAAACAAAATTGATCCCGCGATTTAGAATGATTCGTCCTTTTTTCCTTCTTTTTTTTTTGTTCTTGTTTTCCTTTTTTTCTTTTTTTTTTATTGTTGGCTTTTTCCGGTCGTTGTAACATTTTGTATACGATCTAAATCGAGTTTTCGTCGTTGAACGTGATTGTTTCGATTCAACACGATATGCCGGTATAAAAAAAAAAAAAAAAAACTAACTCAAATCCAACGTTTCGAGATGACAATTTTCATTCTCGAATTACGGCCGCGTATCAAACATTCGTAATCGAGTCGGTGCGTCTCCGTCGTTCGTCCCTGTTCGTCCCGCGATTGTGTAAAAGGTACTCGCGCTGAAAGGCGGTTATAAAATAATCGACAGGGAATAACATCAAACATCACGGTGAACCCCGGTGAATTACCTCCGATAAGAAATTTCATCAACATACGGTTTTACGAACTGTCCGCGCGTGGACAGTTAATTTTTTCCGTATTCAACCGAAACCGGTGTTTCATGTAACGTGCGACCAATAACGAAAACTCGCGAGCTCGCCTGAAACGAGTCGCGACGTACGATTTAAACGATCCTGCCTTGTATATTTCAGACTTGGACGCTGTGCTCGTTCGCTTGTCGAACACTCTCGTTTGTAACGTTATTCTCTCTCGTTCGTAACGTTAATTAACGTTTGCTCGGCCCTTATCGACGCATTGACGTACACACAAGCACGTCTGTAGAGTACAAATAGCGACGAAGAATAGATCCGTACAAGCGACAATAAAGTCAGGTCAGGGAGAACGTTGTAAAATCTCGAGCCAGCGAGAGGAGGGTGGAGTCCGGTTTTCATTGTAAAAATCGAGATCCGGTTAAAAATATTCAGAAGGTGGGAGCGATGACCGGAGAGGGGTTTATAACTCACGTCAGGCAGGTAATTAGCCGCTTTTGCCCAGCTGTAATGGACCCGCTAAGGCACTAAGCGAGACCCTTAACTTATTTAAATGAACTGGTAACCCATGTCCATGTCCAGCGTGAGCCAGACACGAGGCAATATAGAAAAACCATTTATAAGGGCACTATTCCGGATGCCTGAGATGCTTCTTTTCGTTTTGCTACACTTTGGACTGCGCAGCCATCAGGCGATCTATTTTTTCGTGTCGACAGGTACGCAACAACGATGTACGCGCGCGGGCGTCACTTTATACAGCTCGCAGTCGACGTATCCAACCGCGGTGTTTTGGATAAATTTTCTTAAAATTTGCTCAAACGATTCTCAACACTCTGTAATTAGAATTTCGTTTATTTATGAGAGGGAAAAATTAACAATTAATCGTACAACTGTTTGCCAAATTTAATACTAGTAGGTAATCGTTGTAAATAAATAATTTGATGGTCTAATAATATATTGATGAAATGGTAAATGTAACAAGTATGCAAACGAAAGTTTTTGAAATATGAATATAAGTATGAACGTATATATGTAACTTCTTCAATCACACGATGTTATAGTTAACACGTTGACTGCGGTTTCTGTTTCGAGAGGCAGTGAAATAAAATGAAACGAATAACATCGAAAAAGAAATATGATTGCTTTCTCATTGCAATTTTATTGCATTGTATCGTAATGTTTTATATAAATAATTAAATATTCTGTCTCACGTGTGCAAACAAATTTCGCATTAAAATCATCAATGATCGGGCCGTTTAATTTTAATTTAATCCAGAATTCCAAGTTTCAAACTCGTACGCGAAAATAATAGTGGTAGGGAATATCGAAAGTATCGAGCCTGTCGATATCCTCCGCGTCCTCAAACGTTGAGGAGTGCATTGATTTGTTTTCGATGGAATTTAGGGACGTGTCCAAAGGGCGAATATTGATTTTATGTTGGGCTGTAAAAGTGTGATTTGAATTTTGATTGCGGGCTGGGAGAGATCGCGTAACAGGATAGTGCACGCTTTGCCAGACACACAAGAGCCCTTCAACGAACGCTTACTCGACTGGAAAATTGAAGGAATACACGTTTTAAAGTGGCGAACTTGAAGACCTCCTGACCGAATCGGGTCTTTCACTTAAAAGGAAAATCCGTGTTTCCTTTGATTTAGAAACACGTACGCGCCTCTCGTTTGTGCGATTAACGAACTGCGATATTCTCATCTCATTTAATTTCGCCGCGTTAATTTTTTTTTTTACGAAAAAATATTTCTTTGTGCCTCTCTAGTATAAAAGTACATTATGCTTTTCACGCATACGTGCAGATCTATATCACGCACGTGACAGTGCTATCATGTTAATTATAATAACGTCAAATATGCCAGCAGATTCGTCTTTTTCCCCTCGCCTGATCTACTCATTCTGTATCTTTCGTTTTATGCATTTTTAATATGAAAACAAGAACGAAGCGACAGTCACGACGTAGGCGTTTTTTCTAGGTGAATCATCCTTTAGTCTGATTACGATCTTCAGCGAGCCATAATTCGATAATGATACGAGGGCACAGGCTTTATCGTAAAAGCATGCTAATTTCCCTTTTGTTGTAACCCAAGATGCCTATAATCTGTGGGAACATAAAAATAGAGATTAAAATATCATCATAGATCTCTTTTATTACGGGGGTTCTAGTCTCATTTTGTCAAGTCACACTTCGGTGTTTCTTCGCGTTCCATCTCGTGATGATCGTTAAATTACAGAGGCAACGCTTGTTATTTAAAACAATTAAAATGAAAAAAGAAAAGAAAAAGAAAAAAAAGAAAAAGAAAAAAAGGAAACAGCTATTTTAGTGGGTCAACGATGAATTTAAATTGAAGCAAAGATCTGTATCGCGTAACACCGATGTCTCGAGGACATATTATTCTATTTTATGTTGTTACTCCAGCCGTTGACGCGAGTCGCCATCCGTTACGATACCTAAGGCACATTTCTGTTGCATTTGCACGCGAAACTAATGCAAATAAACGAAACGCGTGTCCAAAGCATCATTTCGCACAAGGATCCCGCGTTTATGAAGTGCGAAACGTCTTGGCGCAATATCGTTGAACAAACTCATATCGCGATCGAATTGCTAATTAACATTGCTATCCGACGAACTTCAACACGTTCGCATAATTTTTTCCGTCGGTTGGTTTTTATTGTGTGCAACGAGTCTGTTAACGAGTTTTTTAAACGTCTCATTGTTGTCGTTAACCAAAACAGCGTGTACCCGTACTTTTCTTTAATAAAATTCATTTTGGTCACGATCATACATGTCCCGCGAGCTGAGAAACGTAATTGATAATTTCATTAGTAAAATCGAACGCGTCGAGTGTACCGTTGAAACAGTTTATTTCGTAATTGTCTTTCGCCAGAAAAGACGTTCCTCTCGGCAATTCTATATATTCTTCGCCTGTTAAATCTATTAAAAGAGGTATTTCATTCAACCTGTCGCGCTCGAAGTGAAAATCCGCTCTCTCTCTCAAGCGTATGCGAGGACTGGCCGTGAAGGCCAGTCAGACGCAATGTCGTTAAACAAACTCGTAACACGAACGAATTAGCTGTTAATGCGATCGTTGGCGATTCGATCGATGCACACCCATTTAATGACGATCTTTTCTCTCTCAAACACTTCACCACCCCTTAGCCACGTACATAGGTGGCTGTTGGAGTTCTTACCGTGGCATCGGCCGCGTCCAGCTTCCCTCCGCCCGGAGACGGTCGCTTCGTTCGTCTCCTTTTGGTCTCCTCTTAATATCTCGTGGCTCCAATTAGTTCTGAACGTCGGACCGTCCGATTGTCCGTCCGTCTATCCCTCGTGTCTGTCCATCCATTCCGTTGGTCCATCCGTCCGTCCGTCTGTCCGTCCGTCTGTCCGTCCGTCTGTCGGTGGTGTGGTGCCGTTTGCATCGGTGCGTTGCTGCGTTGCTGCTCCGTTCGTTGCCTCGGCTCGTTCGTATCCCTCAGCTTCATTAAGAAACGGTAATGCGTTTTGTTTCTCCTTTTAACGCTCTCCTCTACCGAAGGGGAACGAGCTAGGGACTCTTTTAATAATCCCGCAGCACGCTCAGAGATTTATTATTTTCGGACTACGTTGCTGGATAAGTCCATATGGCTGACGCTCTCTTTCTCCACCTTTGTCTCTCTCCGTTTCACCGACGAGCCAGCGAACAACTTTTTCTCCGTTTTTTCCCTTCTTTCTTTTTTTTCTCTCTCTTTCCTCTTCTTCCTTTTCTTTCTTTTTGCCATTCTCCTCCTTTTCTTCTCGGTCCGCGGCGGCCGCAACCGCGCCGTCCCTCCTGCCAGTTCGCGAACTTCTGTACAGGGTGACCTAATAAAGCGTGCGCACGCCAATCCACAGTCTCTCTCTCTCTCTCACACACACACACACACACACACACACACTCTTAGCGGAGTTTCTTTCCGTTTCGGGCACTTCGTCTCGAATTCGCCCTTTATCGCGCAAGAGTCCTCGCGAATCGCGTGATTCATCCGAGGAAACTTTCGACTGATAGAAGAGAACCAACGGCAGTGAAGGCTTCTCGCAAATGAAAGAATCGAAAGTTTCGATCGTTTTTCTTCTGGTTTAACGATCGTCGAATTACCACGATCGTCGTACCTCGATTCGATTCTCGATAGATGTAGTAGAGGGGGATTTAGCTAAGATGTGGTGATTCGTAAGAGAACTCCCTCGCGGTAACGACGTATTTCACGAGGAAGTTTAACAAGCCGTAAATTGTGGCTTGTTTCGCGCTCACGTTATTTACGATTGTCTCGATTGTGTAAATAGACTTCTAGGCTGACTAGTCTTGGTTTCGATCATCGGATCCAACGCGCATCGAAAGTTTTTGATATTTTCCTATATTATTTATATATCTATTAAAATTTAACTGCTTAACGTTGCAATTCTAATAGTGCTTAGAAATGTTTATCATCAGTACAAGGAAAAACAATGTTCATTCACTTACACAGTTAGTTAACAATTTTCTCTGTTGAATAAATTTTTAATGTGCGAAGACTTTCGGAATTAAAACTGATTCGGCTTGCGTAAATTTCGAAGTGTAAATGAGAGGAAAACTGGAAATAATTTGATAACTGGAAGAGAATCGAAATAGATATTGGAAGAGGAATTCTTACGGAGAGGAATTCTATGGCGGCTCGATCTAGCCAGAAGACGTTCCTCTCGTTCGGTTATAATTCTTAGGGGACGTATAGTTATAAGCATATTCCAGTCCTTTGATTTAACGAGGTGTGGTGTCGGTTATACTATAAACGGTACATCGGAGCGCCTATAAACCAAACGGGCGAGTCGGTAAATTAGGAACTGAGACCTCTCGTAGGAAGCCCCTAAAAATACAATTAACGAATCGTTTAGCGGATATACCTGGTGTAGCTTGCTATTCCTGAAGACTCCTCGGCGTCCGTGTAAAGTGATACTGATCTTTCTTCTATCGTGTCATTCGATGGATCAGCACGATATCTACTTTATAATTAGACCACAGAAATTTTGCGAGCAATTAGAAATGCAGAAAATGCACACGATGTGTAAAAATATACAAAACATAGAAGGTGGTGTACTTGTCGTAACATCTAGTGTAACATAAACTACTACTTATAAACTGCTCCATTTCTTTTATCCCTTAAGTGGATTTTCAATTCTCAATAAATTTTCCTATTAAATCATCAAATGCATAATGTAATTTAATTTTAATAATTTAAAATTCGACGAGACTGCAACAACCTCGATGCTTCACTCAAGGTTTAGTTGTGTTCACAAAAATATAAAACTGCAGAGGATAAATAAATTTGAATTTGAATGTAGAGAGCTGTCAGATTTGCGCGAGTCTTCATTTAATTTTCATTATGCATGAAATAATAAATAGTAAAATATAAAATACATATAGAGACTAGCGTGTATACAGAGCTTCTTTGAATGACAAATATTTTCGCATGTATTTCCTTCCAATATTAATCATTCTTTTAACTATTAACGTTTGTTAATTTTCAAATTAAAGTAACGAAGCTGTTGTTTTCCGTAATGAAACAAAATTCTAGTTCACAGAGTGTTACGCGTTTAGGTGGTAAAAGAATAAACGCGATGCATCGTGAATGTCGATAATTCTCTGGAAGGACAGCATCGTTTTGGCAGTAAATTAAAAGTCGCGTAGTTTTATACTGTGTCTATAGCGCGGCCAGCGAATATAATCCACGATAAATCACCGACAGAATCTGTAGCTTAATGAGTTTTTAGTGGCGGGTTTCATCGACCGTGATTCATTTTATTTTTTAATCAATTCCTTAACGCTGCGCTTGGATACTCTTTCAGCGAGACTCGACTCGCTACTGCTCTCGAATCTACTCAACTTATATTTTCACCTTCTACCCTCGCCAAGAACAATATGCTTTTAATTGTCTTTGATACTTTTAATGATAATTACCCGATTGTCTGTCATTACGGTGTTTCATTTGCAATATGAAACGATCGTAAATTAGATAATTAGCTTCACTTTATGTTAAAGCATGTTTATTCGTGCAACGAGAATGAAATTTGTGTAACGAATATTATACCTATTTAACATGATTAAACGTTGGAAAGTTTTTAACGTTCTAACAATGACCGGCGATGTTACGAGCTTCGTGTGATGATTCAACGTCGTGTTAGAAGCCGTCGTAATAAGTTTCAATATACACGTTCATATCTTTCCACTTTCGACGAATTCACAATTACTGATTGCAAAGAGCAGATTTTCCAAATTTTCAATACGAAAATTATTAACGAAAACTAACGTGAAAATTATTAACGAAAACCCGGTAGTTAGAGAGAGTCATTTTGACTTTCACGTCAGTTAAAAGAATTTCAATAATTCTTGTCGTTGAATTTGCAACAGCAGTCCGTTTCACTTCAGTTTCCGTTAACTCGACTCGTATTATTGAAATTTATATGAATACACGCGTTGTTTTATCCGCGTTGTCTTGAATCAATGTACGAAAAGCTTGTAATTCCACGTCGGTGAATGAGGATTTTCCGGAAACATACCCGGAGAAAAGAATCCGGATAGGCAACAGGCGCGCCCGTTCGCGAATCGGAAAGCAATTCGGATGCAAACATAATTACGCGAAAAACGGCCGGAATTATTTATGCAGCGCTTTAGTTGTTACACGCTTGCAAATTCAGACGGTTGAAACGCGTTTTGCATAGCGCAACAGCGAAATGGTAAATTGTATATCATGGACCGGGCAACAAAAGCGTAATATCGCAGTAATCAAAACGAAGGGAAATATAACGTCGGCGGTTTCAAAGAGCCCAGAAGACTCTTGTATAGAAGAAAGAGAGAGAAAGGCAGGGAAGGAGAGAGAGAGAGAGAGAGAAAGAGAGAGAGAGAGAGAAAGCACGTAGGTATTGTAGAAAGCACAAAGGGTTTCCAAGACACGGGAAATTCTGAAATTCAAAGTGGCGAGAAAAGGTTTTGCACGCTAACCGTTTCGCTTTGGCAAACAATCAAATATTAAATTATCAAATACCGCACCGCCGAGTATTACCGACTTTGTATTAATACTATTAATATTTACGGTACGCGTACACGTAGTTGGCTGCAAGAAGAATGAAGAAGCAGAGGGAAAAGATCAAGCAACGAGAAAGAGAGGGAGAAAGAGAGGGAGAGAGAGAGAGAGAGAGAAATGTCGAGTAGCGAGAGAATTTATAACGGGCCAAGACGAGAGAGAAGCATAGTTTCATGCGCATTATAAATACAAATGCGAGGATGTAACAGACGAGAAGCACCAGGGGAACAGAGGAAGGGTGAGGGGTGGGGGAGGGGCTGAAAGAGAGGCTGAAGAAGGTGTCGGTGCTGAAGCCCTGCGGGATACGACCCCCGTGGTGAGCACACGACTCCCGAAAGAGCCTCCGTTTGGGAATCGCGCCTGTTCGTCCAGCCAAGTCAACCTGTCGACTGTTTCTTTTCCAGTCGGTGGCCGAAATTGATGAAGAATGCCCCTCGGAACGAGATTATAGATTACGATCGTTATTATCACTTCCGTACGAGTTCAGCCATACGGCCCACCGGTGCTTCAGCATTCGCGTTTCATGCCACTCTGCAGTGATCTTGTTTTGCACGGTCGTTCGTAGGCGAATTTCTGCTGGAAACTGCTGTATCGAATCGCTGTCACGGCGATGGAGAAAACGTGTATATAATATAGCGTTCGCGAAGCATCGTTCGGAACGTGGAAATTTTCATCGATCGTCGGGATGAAAATTGTACCCATTGAGATCTGAGATGACGCGAATTGATAGCAACAGTTAGTTACGCGGATCGGTAATTATTTCCCATTGTAAATGATCGCGTGACTGATTTATATTTACATTACGCTACGCGCGAATATTAGGTGGGGCATTGGAATACATAGCTCGATCGTTCAAATTATACTGTTTCGTCGACAACTCCAGTCGAATAATTTTGCAAATTTGCCGAGGGAATTACCATTTAAATTCTAATGGACAAAGATATATCAGTCAATTACAAAGAATTAACCCCCTGTAATTAATCCACACCGATGATTATCTCATTGTCTTCCATTGGTTTGCGTAACGTCCATTGAAAGAAGCGAGACGACTTTTTTAGACCCCAACTATAATCACACACGACACACAAACACACACACACACACAAAGAGAAAGGTTCCTCTCCGAAAAGTCGGTTCGTCGTAAACGTCCCTCGGACGGCACAATGTTGGTTCCACGAGGCGCGATGATGAAAGCAAGAAATCAGCGGGCAAACGCGAGCGGTTGGGTCGAAAGACGGATCTATTAAGACAGCGGCGGTTGGGGCCACGCTACGGGGTTAGACCTGTAATTAACCGGTAGCTCTTTTACTCGCGAGAGAGCGTACAACTGGCCGTTTAACGGTTCTACTTTTATTGGTCGCTTATTGGTTATTTTTGGGGCGGCAGTGGCCCGGGGCGCCGAACGCCTCCGGCCTGGCCTGCCATGTAACCGGAAGCCGGAAGTGGCTAAACGGAGATCGGTCATGGATAATGGAAAGTATCGCTTTGCACGCTGATACTTAACCACGAGCGATTCGGATATCGAATTTGGCAGTGATTATCGGGCCGTGAATTAATGGCATGTCCGCGTGCCGTTTCGTTCGCTCGCGACGTTGACCATTCACTTTGCAGAAGGTGTGGAGACCATTTTGAGTGTTCGTTTGACTCGAGTCAAAAGTGGAATTTTGTCTAATTTTTTGGTTCCCTTGGGACTGAATTTGTTCGCGACTCAATCGCAGCAAATTTTCAAGTTGAAATAAATATCAGAAACTAAGGAGAACCATGTCTGTTGATTCATTCAGGATCAAACAATGATTTATTGTATGTAGTTTCGATTTCTTTGAATTTCATAAAAATTATAAAATCTAAACGGAAGACATAACGATCCTTGAGATTTCCTTTCCGTAATTTCAATTTCGGTCAATGATGATCAATGGCCGTTTTTTATTTTACCATTTACATTTTATCAAAGTACAAGGCAAACACTCGAGTTTAATCGTACGCGACCCGAGTGAATTTTAATCCGAGCCCCTGTTGAGAGTGCTTTAGCCGTCAGAATGAATTTCTCGCGCCGTTCGAACCGATAAACGATCAATACCGGCTGAAACGAAGCTTCCGCTAATAAAATCCATTATCTATGCCGAAGGAAATCACCTAACGTAAATTGGATCACCCGGCTTCGCTCTCCATCGTGTTAGCCTACCTACTCGAGCCGGCTACATTCTCTTCCATTGAAGGGTCAGCGTAACAAAAGTGAAGCTTACAGTATCATGATTTTAGCTTCGCACGTGTCCAACGAGCCGGCTTTTGTTTGCTAAGCGAAGTGCACTGGAGTACCCGTTGTTTATTAGACGGCACTATTAAGCGCACTTCACGGCCGGTTCGGGTTCGAGTACTCTCACCACGTGCTCCGGCCGATTTTTAAACCAGAAGTATCAGCCGCTGTCAGCGAGCCCGGCCTTTTGATTAATTAATCGCTCGAAATGATGAATATCCCTTGGCTCGGCGGGTAGTTTTAGTGTTTTGTTTAATATTTACCGTAATTTGTCTACCCAGCTTTACACTTTGTTCTTCGTTTCTTTTTTTTTTTCTTCTTCTTTTTTCATAATGCAGATTGTAGTATAAATAGGATAGGATTATTAAACTTAAGAGAGGCAGATAGAATTGAAGACTTCGATGCAAAAATTCGGCAAGTCTAGTTTTTACTAGAATTGTATTTCGTCGAGGTTTTGTATATTTTTATACGTTGCCGGTTGTTTGGTGTTAGAATCAGACAAAGTGGAATATCTTGATATAGATAATAAGTGTTTTGGTATTAAAGAAAAAGCAAATAGAAATGTTGAACGTAGCGTGAAGCCTAGTCTTTTAAATTTTACTAGATTTATTCGTCAAACATCCATGATCTTATATATAAATTAATATATAAGCAATGGACAAACGACCAATCAAGTCAATCAATAATTCAAAGTACTTGGTGAAAAGATATGTATACATAGATTCTAGAGAGGTAAAAAAAGATATTTTCTAGATACCTACATTTTTCAAAAACGATAGAAAGTATTGTTTTGTTACCAATGTCTTGTTAAATCCAAGAAATCCAAGTTTTGTCTAAACAAACTGCATATCATTCAATTTTGCACCGAAGTCTTCAGTTGTACAAATAAATGGATTTTCAAGTGAGAGGTCAGTTTTGTAAAATGAGTTTTTGCTAATTGAGTGTCAAAGTGTTTCACAGCAAGGTAGTTTTGTGTGATCGAGGATTTCGCGGTTGAACAGTTTTGCAACTATTATCCGGATCGAGGGTCGCAACAGCCAGGCTCGAGATTATACGCAATTAACGCTATAATGATCGCCTTGGTTAAATTGGATTATTTTTTTCCGGCAACATTTCAATCAAGCCTGTCAACGTCCCCTTCAGCTATATCGAAAGATTCGACTCTGCAATTACTTTGATAATTAAATCACGATCGCTCCCGCGGCAGATGTTTCTTCGGTCGACGACAGGTACTGAAAAATTATTTGAAACGCGTTTAGAAAGGAACTAGATGTCTTCGAAAATAGATGTCTTCGAAAGGTGAAATGAAATTTCGTTCAATGTATCAATGTCATCAGTATTCGCTTTCTTTCTTATTCATCTTCATTTTCGCGCGAAGAGTAAACCAATTAGATGTGTTAGACTTTACATTAATCTATGTTCTAATTAATAAAATCAAATGTATTTCTGGCAAAATCATCAAACTAGGTACAACTGTTTTGTTAGATCGTTGCAGATAACGTGGCCAAATTCTTAATAAAATTTTTCATCGAAAATAATTTAGAGATTATGGCTCAGATTATGGTTCAGATTGAACTAGTCTTTTGGATAACAATATTTTACTGCATTCGATAAAAGTTTGAAGTTCCCTAAAAATGAACTCGGATTCACGGATGATTCACAGATTATTACATACAATCTTGAACCAGGAATGGTTGACAAGTTTGCCCCTTTTTAAACGCGCATAAAAATTCAAATTGTGCCAAAAAATTAATTGATCGTTTTACGAATATGAATACTTACGCGGGAATATAGTGTTTGTAACGTTAACTTCTCAACGTATCTGGGAATTTCGAAATGTCCATGAAAGGGGCAATCCGCGAAACTGATAATTATCCTTATCCCATTATCTCACTGTGCTACCTTCACTCGCAACAGTCACATTTTCCACGCTCGTTTTGATAGTATTCTCGTATCCCGTCTTATTTATGCAGCTCGTTCAACCTGCGCAATATATTCCGCCTTTCTGGCTGCTTGTGTCCCTCCCAAACCCTCGAGCCCTCCTCCGCTATACTCAGCCGATTCACCTTTTTCCTCGTTTTTCTCGTGCCCTGTTTTTCTCTTTTTCACCCTCTTTGTCTTCGCTGCCATTTCGTTCGTATCAAAACGGACAGAGACGGGGAACGTGAGAGAGGGACTATATATTCATCATATTCATCATGGTGTTGTTCCTACGAAGAAACCTAAAACTGATGGTTAATTATATTCGTCATTCGGCAACTGAGAGACTCGGACTCGAGAGCGACGAGGGGTCTTTTTTAGTTTGCGGCACGCGCCGCCACGTGGCGTCGCCGCGGACCCGTGAAGAGGAAACGAGCAACCAGAGTTACTGTTACCGATACGTAGAGAAAGAGAGAGAGAGAGAGAGAGAGAGAGAGAAGAGCATGTGAAAGCCTCTCCATCGGCCGAAAAGACGCACGCACGTTGAAACAGAGAGGAATGCTCGGCCATTATCACCCCGTGAGATCGAGAACAATAACGTTACCACGTTGATTCGCGTGTTTCGTGCGAATTGGAGCTGGCGGTGGAGGATATTGTTGAAAACAGTATTGGTGGGAAGCGTTTTTCATCTTCGAGTATTAAAAAACAAGGAATGGGAAAAAAATTTATAATATAACAAGGTACGCGAGCGTTTATTTATATATTTTTGTGAAAAATTATACAGGATTGGCCTGTAACCTAATTGGCTTTTTTTTATAAAAAATTACGAATTGGTGATTCCTGTATTAATTAAATAAATAGTGTTAGAGTTTGCAAATAAGTAGACATTAATAAAAATGTCTGCGTTGTTTATCATACTTAAAGCACATCAAAATCGGCGGATATTTTATTCACTTATTTATACGGGATGAAGTTATACAGACAACGCAATGAAAAATAGCAAATCAGTACAAAACCAGTAAGATGATTAATGCGAATTGTGAAATTGGACTGGTTTAAAATGAAAGTGAGGCGAAGAACAATTTTCCACGGATCGATCAAGTGAGATAGGTTTGACAACAATACTCAAGATTAAAACGGAGATCGAAGTTGGTTCAAGTTGGGCAATAAATTGAGAAAATGGGACGTTCATTGGTATTTCCATTGGCACATTGACGCGTAACGATTCCTGCTGAGCCAACAGTCAAGGAAATACCAAGGTTCTGTAATGACTCTCACCTTCAACTTTCAAAGAGCAAGGGAAAGGGACGTAGTTACAAGGTAACCGCAGAACCAGTTGTTCGGGTCGAACAAAATATCTTCGTGTTTATCAAAAGAGATCACCAAGAGTGTCGTGACAAATTTGATGCAACAGTAATTAACGTTCATAATTCGACGGATCTATCCGTAGTCTTCACTGAAGCAACTTTTTGATACTCCATGTTTCTAGTAATTCCTCCAGGAACAATGGTGTTGCTTGTTACCAGTTTTCATTTAAATCGGTAAATACATGAAAGAAAAAGAGCATAGAGCGAAAGAAACGAATGAATTCTGCAGATTCTACATTTTGTCGGCCAATTTGTATACTATATACAATAAAACGCAGAATGTGTGAACACCTTCGAAACAAAATCGTAATTTTCCTCAGATTACCGCTGCTTTAGGGTGGAAAAAAATAATATTTTACATAAGTCGATGTTAAACGTTTCTACAAAGAATTCCGCGACTCCGTTGTGTCTCAGTAGCTTTAAACATTGGCGCGTCGTTCGTGTACAACTTCGTATAATACGAATCGATGATCACTGTCGATTCGTGTCCCGTTTACCTCGATGTTCTCGCCCCGCGAACAATCTCGGAAATGCGAGTCAAAAGACAGTAAATTGTACCGTGTTGCAAAGGCGCACGATCCCCGATCGTTTTGCATTTCAAAATGTAGCCCAGCACGCAAATTCGTCGAAACCACCCTTTCAATGTGTTACATTGATGCTCGCGGTTATTAAGCGGCGTTCCTTCTCCGCCAGAAATTACACACATTCGACCAACATTCTATAGCATTACGAGTTGTACCCACGAGCCTCGCACGCTGTCCGATTTCTCCAGGCGACGATAATTCGAATTCGTACGGTTTCAAGCCGATTTTCGTTCACCGCGTACGGTAGAAGCGCGTCTGTTCTTTCTTTCGCGTATGACCGTGTGGACCCACGGGTCCACGAACGCGGAGAGAAAATATCGGGATCGAGAAGGGTAGGCTGCGTTACCGGCAGAGCGAACGATAATGTGGTTGTTCGTGGCTGAGCCTATAAGTAGAGAGCAGCAAAACTATTCGGGCTGCTTGTCCCGCAGCGAAATGCGCGCACCACGGTAACGCGTGGGATTTGGAACAGCTGCGCGTGTGCTCAGGACAATTAATATGAATTATGGTAAACACCAGCGGACCCACTGAAAGGGATCATCCGTGGGATTCGCGTATTCGAAGGCAGCCGAGCATAGAGGGCCCCCGAATCCGCCCTCGGGCGCGTGAATGTTTCTGCTGCGCATTTTTACGCAACGTAGGTTTCGCAGGTGGTTGGCCTTCTTTTTTTTCACGCGGAAACCGGCCATCTTTGAAGGAATCGGCGCAATCGTGTACGTAACGTGACTCGATTTTCGTTGCTTGCTTCAATTCGTGAACATCGACGACGTTGCGACGTTGGTTGACATTTGAGGACATAATGGCCTTTTAAATTGCGATCTTTTCTTGCTTAACGTTATACATAACTATGACGACGTATGTCACACACAC
Source organism: Tetragonula carbonaria (assembly GCA_032399595.1). Classification (NCBI taxonomy): domain Eukaryota; kingdom Metazoa; phylum Arthropoda; class Insecta; order Hymenoptera; family Apidae; genus Tetragonula; species Tetragonula carbonaria. The sequence continues at coordinate 13,072,216 of JAUCRC010000003.1, forward strand.
ACACACACACACACACATACATGTGGCGATTACGATATTTTAAAATGGCATAGTTTCAAAGATAAGACGTCAACGAATGGCCGGCAATGTTTTTATAATGTTATCGTGCACGCTGTGAATACCTATATAGAAATCATGTTTTGCAATTTGTCAACGTTGTATAATGTCTAAAGCGTGTTATTATGAATGTTACGAAATAGATGCGTACGAGTATCCATCAATCGGGGTACACATTTCCATTTGCCCGGTGGCGTAACGTTGCTGCGTGGATTTTTGTTTGCGATAGAGCCGCAGGTGCTTTACTGACCCGTAAACGCCGAGTAGGCTGCGTTATGTTATGTAACGATATCCACTATGTCGTCTTGTGAATTTGCATCGAGGTGTTCTAAATTGTTGTAAATCTAATCGAACGAGGCTATCGTTCGCGGCTAACGAACTATCTTTCGTAGGAGAGCATTGTTCGTTCGCGATGTCCAAGCGAAATAGTTCCTCAAATCAAATTAGCAGGAGTTTCTGAAATTTTTAATTAAATTTCTTATCGTTTTAAAAAATAACAAAAATTATCATGGAGTATTATTTCTATCAATTCGAATTTTAAAGTTTTTCACTTGAATCTAATCTGTCACTCGCGTAAGCAATATTCGTTCGAAGCATCAAATTAAGTTACCGCGAGTTTTCAAAATTTTAGATTTTTGGCTTGGTTTAGACAATTAAAAATCATCGAAATTGTTACGAATCTGATCGACCGAAGCCACTGTGCACGTAACAAAATTCCACTCTTCGGAGTGGATATAGTATTTATCCGAAATATTTAATAAATATCTTGAAATAGACAGATAATTTCTTGCAGTAAATGAATAGCAGTTTCTAATTCAAAATTTCAAATTCAATTCCTCTTGGTTCAGAAAATAAATTGTTATCGCGATCACGCGGTATTCAAACTGCCTACCAATTATATGAATTTTCGCAGCAGGGCAGGGAGTCGATACTGTCGACGTCGGTCAGTAACTAGCATCTACGCGGCGTAACGCTTTAATTAGAGTTACCAGGTGCAAATCAGAGGTGTGAATCTTCGCCAGGTAATACGCGATCGAATCTGTCGGCGTGCATTCGATCAGTGCTCGCTAGCTTATCGCCTGTTTCGCGTTAACTTCTTGCACGCGACATGCTCCCGCCGCGAAAATGGCTTCCGAGACTTATTAGCCGTTGCAATTTCCTTCTAATTGCATCGTTGTAACGGCGATCAGGGTTACGCGTAATTACGCGGAGATCGCCGCCGCAATTTTCGTCCGCTGAATCGTCCGGAAATTCTAATTGTTTAGTTTTCACGCTGTTTCGAAAATCGTCGTGTTAATTTAAAATATTAAAACAGTGCGTACACACACAGGCATTTTAAGCATATATCAAAAATTGTAAATCATATAGCTATATTTGAGTCTTTGATTGTACATTTTCAAATTGAAATGGTTCCGATTCGAAAAGTCGAAATCTTTTTCTCGTTGTACGGGCATTTCGAAAAGAGCTATACTATTTTTATTTTAAGATTTATTGCACAAGGGGCAGTCTTATCATCGTTACGACTTACATAAATAATTATATAGTAGATTTACGACAATATTTTTTTCCAGATTTTTACGTCACTTACGTTATTAGGATTGTCTCTAGCGAGAAAAATACACATTTTTTTCACAACAGTGAAAGTGATGAGAACGACAGAGAATGAATGATTTTACAATTATAAAATAAAACAATATCACATTACTCTAAATATAATTCTTCCATTCTTCTATACGGGAATATGAATGAACAAGGTTTAGCTTAAGGTTTAGCTTAAAACATAGCAAGCTTCTTTCTTCTTCAACCTCTTTTAATAGCAGCTCCGTCGCTATCTCGAAACTTTCCTACAATTATGAGAACTTTACGACGAGCATCTGCATGTAAAAAAAAAAAAAAGAAATGTAGATACTATCACTATACAAACAAAATTGTCCGCAGTCCGAGGATTGATCTCAAATGTTCAAAATTCAAATTTCCATTGCAGAGATCGCCAAGCAAGCACGCAGGTGTTGCCCGAGCGATGTGAAAGTTAGATCGGTGGATGGCGTGCGACGACCAGACACCGTACAATGTCGCTGTCTCGATTATCGCGCGCGTTATCGACCGGTCGAGCGTGCAGAATGATTAAGATTCCTCGACAAAGACGAGCCCATTAACTTCGACAATTGCCATCCGATACGTCGCGCAGATAACGTCCCCGCGCTCGTTATTATTATTCCGTAATAACTTTTCGTACGATCGAGGGCTGGGCGTAGTTCGGCGCGTTGCGCCACGCACAGAGACATAAAATCCGGTAAATATAATAATCGACCGGCCAGAGTCCGGTAAACGTATCGATTATTATTATCAGCGAGGAAAGTCGGGCCGAGTATTGTGTATGCATCGATATTGCGTCGATAGTAGTTCGAACGAACTCTAATTAGTAGTCGAGCATCTGCGTGCGAATCGTTTTCGACGAATCGTGGCAAATTCGAAGCGAGTTCGGCTCAGAGAAACCCGTTATCCGACTCAAAAAATCCTCGCGGCTAGGCTTTTTTTTTTATGTAACGTTACGCGGCCACACGCAGTAAATACTCGATGCAACGAGTTTTATTTTATAATGGCATTACGAGTCGCGAATATCCTTACGAAACCGGAGCTGCAAAGGAACGACTTTATCGTCTTTAATTTTGTAAATACTTCAATCCTATTAAATTTCTATTTTTCTATATTTCGTACCATTGTGTATATTTGATATGTAGGTACATATATAATATATACATATTTGCAATTTTCAAATTTTCTGATCAGTGAAAATCAGCGAAATAGGCAGAAAATAATATCAACTTTGAGAATTCCTCACCTTATGAAATTCCACCTCGTCGCAGCGTATATATTCGATACGAATGTATTTTTGCAAGTTTTTCGTAAGTTCCGTGATTTTTTCCAAACCAATTCTCCTGTCCGCGAGAATTTCCCGAAAACATTTTCGACGTATCGTTCGCCCGGGCCAAATTCGATTACAGCATCGAGGAAATTGGTGGACTTTAATTTGAAAAACGTCAGTGGCAGAAGGTACATTTGTAATGGAAGCGCTGGCTATATCGGGTTCACCGGGTGGTGATTGGCAAGTTTTTCGGCTGGGCGAGATACTCCGGATCGCTGGTGATAGCCGATCGACGGAAATTAATACCCGGTAACGCGAGCGAAGCTTCGGTAAACGACGAATTCAATATTTCGAGGGACAAATCGTTTGACATGAACGAGGAGGCGGCGTGTACGTTCGCGTGGCCGTTCACCTGTCGATTCGCGATTCGTTCTCTGTCGAAATTCAGCTGACAAAATAATTAGTTTCCAAGGCTCGCCACGTGAATGGAGAAGTGGGATCCGCTCTCGGAAGCGCGTGTATCGGAATCGCTTAAAAATTGCGCGCGCTATCCACCTGTCAACGAATGCGTTATGAACACCGAATTCCTCTTTCAAATCTCCGCCGCTCTGTCTCTTTCGTTCCCAGCTGGAAAATTTAATTTTTTTATAACGTATCACACAGCGGAGACACATTGCGCGTCATGAATCAGAAAATGACGAAATTCTTATTCTCTGGCTGTGAAAGAAGCCACGTTGTTCGGTGGTAAAAGTTCTAATTCCAGCTTGACAAATATAGCGATTAATCTGTAGTTCTTTCAGACGTTTGATTGTAAGTTGATTTAATTAAGTTTTCTAATCGTTAATTTATTATTTACGTAAGTACATGGATTAATTTGCGTCTAATTGTAAATACATGGTGTCTAATTCAATTTATCTATCAAGCAAATGACGTAGTTTTAAGACATTTCTTATTTTGAATAATCAATATTTAAACAGGTGATATAACTAGACAATACACTTTACAGATTCTTTATTTCACAAGCTAAATAGTATTTCATTTTTTTTCAATTCTTGAAACAAATTGTACCAAGACATTTGAACGAGATAACGTGTAAAAAGAAAAGACAATCTTTCTATTTCCACTGCCAATTCTTCCGCAATAAAAGAAAACGAACAATGAAATTATATAATTACCCGGTATCGAGAAGTTACAAATTATTCTACAAAAATTTCATCTGCCTAAAATCTACGTAAGTAAAACGATAGCGATTAATCGTTGACTGAGTCGAGAACTTTTCGTATCCGTGAATCACACGATCGTTAGAAAATTATCATTATATTGAATAGTTGTCGGTTAATTGGAAAATTCGAATCGCGGCCCGCGTTGATAAATCTTTTACGCGTACAACAGAGGGCAACTTGTTTGTTAGTTATACAATCTGCGCGATTAATCTATATAGTTGGTTAACTGAGAGATAGCAATTATGAAACATTGAATCGTAATAAGCATATAGATTTCGTGCATCATTTTCGATTTAATTTTGCATTAATGCCTGGATTGTGTTAACACCGCATGTAGCGACGATGCGAAATTACTTTTGAAATCAGTCAGTAATGATGCAAAGCGACAAGTGCCAGTCGTTTTCTTCCACTTTCGTTTAACTGCGCGACGATGTCCCCAGATAGCAGTCAGATCGTGACTGATAAGCTCGGTTTGCCACGTTGACTCAACACGCTGTGTGTTTTAACATCGTGCACATGAACGGTTTATTCGACGTGTCTTCGATTTTATACCTCACTGTAACAAACTGACTGCGGATGTTTGTGCGTTTATGAAACATTTGAGAGAGTAGAAATGTACATAAGGTACATGAGGTGCGAAGATATATAAAATATTCGTAGCTTATATATAATAGTAGTGCATTCATTCTCCTATTATTTTTCGTTCGGTTCAACATTCGGTTATCATCTGCAATTTCATTCAAATAAATCACTTGTTACGTTTATTGAGGGATGAAAAGTGTCTGGCCATAAAAGCTTCGTAAATATTCGCAGTCCACTGATCACTGAAATACGAAGACTCGAACGATACTTTGTTTCGTTAATATCTTTCGTCTAAATACTTCCACAGTCGTTTATTTACAACTTAATGTAACTATTTTAAAAAAGATCCGATATTATTCTCCCGATGTATTGAGCACGTTATCGTTCTTATCTCAACACGTATTGATCTTGCTTATCGGATTATTATCTCGAAAATCGTCACTCGCAATCCCGCATTTTTTCCTCGTGTTCTTGCTCGTTCTTCGTGATTTCGTTAATGCTCGTTCCTATTACGATACGATACTACTAGTTTTCGTTAAATAACTTCATACACCTCGATAATATCGTCTGATAGTCGATACTGTTCTCTTTTCACCGGGACTTCACCGTCTTAATGGTAATTAGCTATCATTCATGACGTTCACCGGACCTTCACGTGAAAGTATAATTGGCCTTAATAATGGTTAACGATCCGACGACGATGCAGGCTAGGTAGACGTACAGGCTCTGCACGTTGGCAGAAATTCGAAGCGGTTTCGAGTATACGCGTGATAGATAATTTTGTCCCATTCGATGGTAAAAAACACCGTGTACAATGTGGATTCAAGGGTGGTTCCAGGCTGGATACGGGGCTGATAGCTCCGGGCTGATAGATGTCGGCTAATTATGTAGCCGAGAAGTCCTGGCCACGTCCCGCCACGAAGAGAGCCCTTGCTTGCGTTCTTTCTTCGTTCCTAACGTCGCGAAACGACCACCCATTGACAATAAAATCTTCGCGTTGGTCAAACAGAAATCACGCTCAAAGTGATTGTCCCGGTGTATTTTTTTTGCGGCGTATGAAAAATTTGCAACGAGGAGCTTCGTTATGGTAATTCCTGCCTCTATATAGGCACGAATTTCTATTTTAATTAGCGTTTCCGTGGCCGATCAGTGACTGGTCAAATTTTCAATATTATGAATGACTTAGATGATGTTAGATAGAGAAAAATTTCATAAAGTAATATTTTACAAAAATTAGGTAATGTAGTAATTAATAATGGAAGCGAGAATGAGAATTGAAATAATTTAATTATATTGATTAAATGATAGTATAGAAATCTTCTACGTGGAAGGAATCTCTTATATATAGCTTTATCTTACTACGTATGACACTATCTACTAGATGTAGATTCGATACGAAGTCTCTTTGGTTTTTTATTCTATCCTTGAAACAAAAGGCAATAGATAGACTTGTAGTATCTAAAAATGAATTCTCGAAAGAAAATTTTTTGGTATTAGTTTAAATCGTAATTCCCTGATCGTTTATCTTTTAATATGTTATCTCTTATTAATCAATCCATCCAGCGTATAAGGTACGAACTGCACTGTGCCTCTCCATACATTTTCTTCTTTCAATTAAAATGAAAATTAAGGTAAACTCAGAAATTAATCAAAGACATGATAATGATGAAAGAACGTGTGGTCGTAAGGATACATTTACATGTGTCGTAAATTTAATAGACAAGTGCATGCGTCGCTCGCACATGTCCCTGCATCTTCAAACAAGTGACATTATTATGGCTCGTCAGGATCAATCGAGAAACGGGGGACGGGGGAGAACGAAAACAAGAGAAATTAGCAGAACGTCGGCATTTCCTTGGAGGCCATTATCATTTATCCCCTTCCGGCGTTGCGAGTCTTTACAAATTCCTGTACGTTCTTGGTTCCAGCATCACGAAACGTACACGAAGCACAGACACAGCGGCACGCACACTGGATCGCGGCGGTGATCGCGATGCTCGAAAGTCTCTGAGGTGGAGGCGTTCGTTCGTTGTTTCTTTCGTCCGTCGGTCGGTCGGTTCGTTCGTTCGTTCGTTCGTTCGTTCGTCCGTCCGTCCGTCCGTCCGTCCATCCGTTGTTTCGTTCGGTGGTACTGGCCCTGTAATTGGGCCCAAACTCTTAGCTCCGCTCGACCGGCCAAAGATTATACACCCGCATGTCCTGAGGGCCCAGAGCCAAACGTTCTTGTGTGATATATTATGCTGCAGATACCTGTATCTGATTCACGAGGTGAAGCCAGCGTAAACGGAGTAACTTTTTCGGTCGTGCTAAAGGCACGTTGCCGACAACGTGTGCCCGTAGTCAAAGCGATGCAACCGATGCCCTATCATAGACGAGCAAATAACACGTCGCCGGTCAACTTGGATTAAACAGGCCCCTTCCTCCCCTCCTCCTCCTCTTCTCGCCGAAATAAAATGATCGTTACGCCGACCAATTTGCTTGGACCCGGGATCGTTTCGCTACACTTTGGCTCGTGGATCCCTTTCGCGTGTGCCGTAGAATTAAAGTAATGCGATTCCGAGATTGATTCGCTCGTACGGGTTTGTTGATTTTAACGAGTCGGACGGTTAACAGATCAGGTCTCGGGTTGAGCAGGATTATTATATGGAAGGTGATGGTTTGATTTATATAAGATGTGTCACGTATGTAGTACGTAGATCAGAGACGTGGGTTTCAAATTTTGAACATATTTTTTGAAACGAATATCTAGAAAATAATAGTAGTCAAAAATTTGGTCAAGTGCAGGTGCGCTTGTATTTTCTATTCAATTTAATATTTCTCGAACGAAGGAATTATTGTTAGCATTAGAAATGTATGTTGATATGTTAGAGGATCTATATATTTAGGTTACGTATATGGAACGCGTATCAAAACTTCTGGCCGCAATGTGTGTCCAAAGACCATGTACGATACTGTGAATTTTTATCAAGACTTTTATCAAGATGAAAAGGGATCAAAGCGAAAGAAATGCAAATAATCAAACAGTATAAGTCATTTCTAATATATAGAAATGGCAATGTAGAAGAACTCTAAGCTTCTTAAAAAACATGAACCTCTCACGTCTTTAATTCCAATTTCAAATCTTCAAATCTTTGGTTAATACGTACGTTGGTTAATACGTATTTCATACCTTGTACGATACGAGGAATTTCCAGATTCAAAAAACGTTGGAGTAGAAAAAGAAAAGAGTAACATAAATAAAAGAGATTGGTTATTATTAATTTGTTTAATCGTACAGATGAAACGAAGTTTATACATTTTTGTCGATAGATACAAGCAAAGGTTCTTTTAAAAGTAAACCAATATTTCATCGAGGAGCAAATCTCCTCGTTATCTTTTGATAATTAAGGTGACACCTGAACAGAACATCTTGTATGTTCTCGTACAACGATACACGTGTCAGTCGCTTTACCTTCCGATTAATTTCAGACTAAAAAAGTGTGAGGAGGGATAACGTTTCAAAACTCGGTCCACGATGTTAAAACACGATAAAGACACGCAACTTACAAATGGTAATAATTGCGTGGATCTTATCGAACGATGTATCTCTCGTCCAAGTTTAGTTTCACGAAAAAGTCGGAGGCTCGTGACTTCGCCAGCTGCGACAATTACACCAAGAGTCCCTTTGTTTGATGCAGAAATACCAGAATTCTGCGAGCGTGTAACTTCCCGAGGCGGTTACGCGGGTGTACGACGACGTTTCGTGTAAGAAAACACGTAACGTTACGTAAAAAGCGGACACAGTCGGACAACGAGCGAGCCAGGAGAATAAGTTGTCTGACCCAACGCTTCGTAACAGCACGTCTATCGGTTTTAATGAATTCAATACTCGAGGCTTTGCCTCCCGATTCAGTAAGACGATAAACGTTTCCGTGTCGTTACAAAATTGGAACGAACGAACGAAAGGATGTGTTGTCATGCAATTACGCATGTCGGTCACTCGGCCAATTGTTGTCCTCCTCCGCGCATTGTCTGTCTGTCTATCGTGTATCTCTCGTTCCTCATTCGTATCGCCCGTTGTGTTTTAACAATGTTGTCGGTGTTCGTTTCGAAAGGAAGAAACCTTGGAGTTGTTGCCATACACAGGAGTAGCTGTTCTCATGTGCGTTTGGTCGAAAGGTGTTCGCGTAAGATACACGTTTGCCTTTTGTCGTTTGTTGGTTATATTTCATTATTCACAGCGTCCATACCGTGCGGAACGAACGAGTTATCCGTGTCGGTCGGCTAATTGGCGGATACGCTATGTCCCGACTGTATTTATTTTATAGCGAGAACGATCGCGATAGGACATTAACTGTTATAATAGTCGATGCAAGGTCTGTTTAGTTAAAAGTCGTACAAGTGGCGTTCGCACATGTTCCAGTTTGTAATGAGTAAATTACAGATTATTTCGCGTGCCTTGTCTCTTGATCCGAACAAGGCAACGTGTAGATGTTAATTCGACATTTTGTGTTTCTCGTAGTCGATGAACGTGCATTAAGCTAGAATTGCATCCGGAGTCTGCACTCGTGCGATGTGTAATGAAATCGTAAATCTGAAAATATCTCATTTATCTGTCAGAATCTTCCGAATTGGAAGGTACAAATTTCCGGTAAACCTCGAATCTTCCCTCGAAGCATCGAGAGAAGTTTTTTCGAGTGACGTAGAAGAAATACAATGGTCCGGTCCAATTCGACGAAGGAAGTCGAAGCGATAGAGACCAGAACGCACGGAGTTGGGCAAAATCGATTCGATAGAACGCATCAGAGTTAGAGAATCGCCCGAATCATGAATATATCAGGCTGAAAGATAGTTACGGCTGCAGCAAGTTGGACCTTTCATTACGTTCGGGTCTCAATGCCAGGGTGTGCTACATAACGCTAGGCATCTCAACGTTCACCACCACCACCATCACAACCACCATCACCACCACCATCAGCGCGCGGGTAATGCTTGCATGGCGAAAAAATCGCGCGAAGAAGCTTTTGCTCGCGCACTCGTTGATGTGGCCACGCCCGTGGCGGATTCCTCATACGTAACTCGTGCAGTGGCTCGACCTACCAGACCTCTTTCTCCTTCTCCTACGCCTTCACCGTCTAAGATTACCGCCACGCTGCTTTTATTGCAATTGAATCCCCCAACCCCTTGCCGGCTTTACCGGCTTCTTCCCTCTTTATCTTACTTCCTCTGTAAGGAGCAAGACTTGCTCCTCATTTTTTCCACTTCTTCCTCGGCTTGATCTTCCATATCCTTTCCGCGTGCTCCACTCGTTGCTACATCATCCTCGCCTCTCGTCCGCACCTCTCTCGCTTCATTGCTTCCTCCTTCTCTTTATTCTCGTCTTATTCTTCTTTCGTCTGCTTCTCCTCTGCTTCCTCCTCTCCTTCACCTTCTTCTTTGTCTTCTCTATAATCTTCTTATACTACTACTACGTCTACCGTCACTACTACTACTACTACTACTACTACTACTGTTTCCTCCCTTGTTCCTTTTTTCACGCGTTGCTCCTTCTGCTCTCCGACCGCTGGTCTCCATCTCGTCTCTGCCCGACCCACCTCACCCCCTGTTCTCAGATGCTTCGTATGAAATATTTTCCTGGAGCGCGTCTTTTTTGCCCTTACACTCTCGGTTCACCACGCGCTTTACTGCACGTTTTGCTCTTACAGACGTGCCTCTTCTCTCTTTCCTTTCTGCGCTCTCTCTCGTACGCTGTCTCTGTTCTCTCGACTGGACGCTCTCTTTTCGCGCTGTATCGCTCGACGCGAGCGAACGAGCCTCGCAGCTCATTAAAACCTGTCTTCTTGATCCTCTAATTACAAGATGGCGGGCGCGGCTACATGGCGTCTGAAGAACTTGCGCGGCACCGAGCAAGCACCCGTGGCCGATCCCTCGTTCCTTACGTTACTCGCCCTTTCATTCGCCCGGGGATCCTCGGGGGAGTGTAGCGTTCTTCTTTTTCGTATCGACGAGAGCGTTAAATCGACGTTGCGATTTCGGGGAAATATTGGGGGTACTACGTGAGAAATTGGAGTGGAGCAGGGAATGACGTTAGAGGTCGACCCTTTACGTTTTACTTTTTGTCTTTGTAATGATTGTTAGTAGGCCGCGGATTTTTATGATTTTGTGAGAAATTTGATGATACAGAAATATTTAATTGTGTACAAATATGTATTTTTATTTTTGATTTTTTTTTTTGTTGCAATTTAAACTAGGTTTGATAAAAGATAAATTTGAAAGGATGTACAGTAAATTTATACGATATTTATGAACCTTTAGTGTCCATATATTGGTTTTTTGTCACGAATATTTTACAAAATGAATTTAAACAGTAGAAAGTGTTTTTCATTGAAAAATAATTTATATTTTCGAGATTTATACACGTTTCGTTCCTATTGTCGTAAAGTGCTATGGGGAAATCAGTGTTAGTGGTGTATACTTGTTGCTCCTAATGTGCAAAAATATATAATAATATTATATGTAAAATCTAAAGTACAGTACTCTTTACAACATCTAACAAATAACACAATTTTCCATCCGTGTTCCATTTCATGAATTTTATTTACAAAGATACGAATTTGCATGAACATCCGGAGTTATTAGTAAACTCTGGTTGTGGCAAATATAAAATTTGCCAATTTTATATTTTTATAAACATAAAAAATAATATGGAAAACATTAATCAACGAAATTTATCCATTAAATATTATAAAGAGACCATATTTCACATATTATATATATCTTTGTATATTATATGTATTTTGTACATTTTTGCAAGTTTCTCGTAAAGATGGTTTTATAATTCTTTATTCGAAATTTAAAAAAAGAATTGTTTCTACGTGACAAACGTGTAATGACGCAGAAAGACAGACTTTGCAAATCTTTATTGCGATATTTCATAAAGTTGTTACCTGAAAGGTAGCATTTGCGCTGTATCATTAGTAATAATAGATTATACTTGGAGTAAACTTTGTAAATCCATAGCGCCGGTGAACATCCCTCGGGGCACCTGTTTCAGCGTTTTCCGCATTTAATGGTACATTTTGTCACTCTAAAATACAGCCCTCTTTATCGGAAATCTTGCTCCGTCTTTTTCTTCGAAACGCCATGATCCTATCACGTATTAGTATCAGGGTATGATATTCTGCGGAAACAAGTTATACTTCATATTATATCACAGTTAAACAGATAATAGGTTTCAAAATTACCTACTCTGTTTCTTTTTTAATAGTTTGATTAAAAACTGCTAGGCCAAAAAAAAGTCTAAAGTCACCATGCAAATTGGCAGGTTGTTCGAATTAACATTGAATTAACATTTTAAATGTAAGGAATCGTAATTGATTAAGAGAACACAATGCTCCAATGTTACCGATCTGTTCCTAACATTCGAACTATCGAATGAAAGTCAAGCAATCAGTCAAGTGTTTTAAGAACTGCTCTGTCCTCTTTTGGTGATAGTGAAACAAAAACTCGAAACGAAAAACTCCGCTGACTTTTTACAATTTCATTTTCTTCTTGTTCACGAAATGTCATAGTCGAGATTTTTCTTACAAGTTGCTTTTTAACTCAAAATAATGAAATATATTATACACGTGTATCAGTGTTTTGGATAATTAGAGCAAAAAGTGAAGAACAACATTTACGAAATTGCACGGTGAATTTCCTATGTTATAAATTCCGCCAAGTTTGTCAGCATCGACGTAGGATGATATTTTGATGAGATTGAAAATGCAGAACGCTGCTTTTCTATGGGAACAACTAAATATGTGTTCAGATGAATAATGATGAGACAAGAGTGTTCTAATATGTATATGCGCGCATGCATATGTATGAATGCATATTTGGCAGATTTTCTATCAAATGAAGAGTGAAATGCACGACGGGAAATTTATTCATCACGCGTGTAATAATCGAAAAATAATATTTCGTAAATGCGAAATTAATTTCGTCGAATCGATGAACATGCACCGTGTGCCATTGCACGTCGTAGTATTTATCTTTTTTTTTTATTATTATTAAAGTTTTTTATTATTAAAGCGCTCTCGCGTATTATCCCTTGAAATTGCTCCGCGATATTTATAAACGTTATAAATATTATATATTTATAAATGTTAACTGCAATAATGTATCGTGATGAACAGATTCATTCAAGCATTGTATTTCTGCTGCCCATTCATACAAAAAGTATTATCACTTTCGATTAATTTGTATATTTCAACATTATACACTGTCTTCTATTATATCCTCGTACATTTGTATTTCATTATCATCGTTATTTTATATAAAAATTTTCATGTACGACTAATTCCTATATCCCGTAGAATGGACAGCCAGTTCCGTCGTTCAATATCCATCTTTAATTTCATTTGCACATTTCTAGATAGAATTTAATGCTCGAATCGAAAATTTTAGATTATTTTAAAAAAAAGAGAAAAGCAAACGGAGTGGTAACATACCATGACAAATACAGTTTTATTTATTATAAAGCATTTCATTCGTATTACCTGTTAATACGAAAAATATTATCACTTTCTGTGAAAAGAGACATTAATTCGTGTACCCTAATATTATCGATCATGTATTATTCTTTGTTATATTTTCTATATACTCTGTTATACTCACCGGTCTTACTTTCATATTATAATCTAATCATTCCGTTATTTTTTCCCGTTTATAAATTTTCATATACATTGCTACTTTTATCGCCCAACATCCATCTCTAATTTCATTTGTTTCTCGGACTTAAAACCGAGACCTCGAGATTGTAGGGAAAAGGAAAGAAGGAAAAGAGAGAGAGAGAGAGAGAGAGAAGGAAAAGAGGAAGAACAATCGAACGGAATCGTTAGAACGGTGATCACCTTCGACCTGGTCCTCGAGGCGGCCTTCTACCTCTCGCAACGGAAGTAAAAGTAGACGTCGGGGGGAGGCGCGCTGTGTCCCGCAGGTTGTAGGCATTGTTTCCGAGTGAGTTCGCCCGAAGGGTGCGGGCTTCTTCAGGTTGCTGGCGTCCTACTGAGCGGCCCACGCCGACTGCCGCTCATCGACATCCCGACAGCCCGGGGACTCGAATTCAGAACGGCTCTCCGCGATCCTCCCCGTGCACTACGGGGCTCCTTTTCCTCTGTTTCTCCTTCTTTGTCTTTCTCTTCTTCCTCTTCATCATCATCATCATCATCATCATCATCATCACCATCATCATCACCACCACCACCACCACCACCACCATCATCATCATCATCATCATCATCATCATCATCATCATCATCATCATCATCATCACCACCACCACCACCACCATCATCATCATCATCATCATATAGCTCTTCGTCCTTCTTCTTTTCCACCTCCAACTTTATCATCTTCGTCTCATCCCCGTTTCATCCTCTCTCGCAACTTCTCTCCCGAGTCTCGATTCGCTTGTCCCGTTTTCACCGACCGCTTTCGTCAGAGGACTCATCCTTCCCTCTCTCTCTCTCTCTGCCACTTTCCCTCTTTCTCTTCTCTTGGGTGTATCCTTCCACGGACTGCCGGTACGATGCTGCACTCCCTTCTTTTCGTTTGCGTGGCGTGGGTGTGCGTGCCTTCACTTTGCCCGGTAATCGTATGTAAATCGTATAGCAGATCTCTCCCGTCCTGGTTGCGCGACCGCCTGGATGAAGGAGGCCCCGTATAGAATCTGCAGCGAGATGGACCGTGCAGCTTCTTACCCCGCGGCGGATACGGAGGATAGCCGCGTGCGTTGCTCATAAACAAATTATCCGGACCCAAGGGTCGAAGGTCTATTGAACCGAGGCGATCCGTTCTCCGTTCTCATTTACATAGTTAGCCCCGGAGCTGCAGATGCCCTCTCTTCCTTCGTCCTTTTCTGCTGCTACGGTCCGGCTTCTTCGATCTTTTCTTCACCGCGTGTGTCCTCTAGATAACGACCGGCTCTCCGCCCTTGATTCTCCCTCCCCCCCCCCGCCTCCTACTTTTGCCGACGTATCTGCCGACAATCGACGTGCAACAATTGCAAATGTGAAAAAACACAAGTCGTATGACTACTTCAGAAGATTCGGGTTAACGTTAACTCTCCCATTTACTTAGGACCCTTAGGGAAGCCCGAAACGAAGTCTACAATTCTTCTTTATGATTTGCCTTTACTGCGCAACATGGCGGGATAAGACGGTCCGTTATGGTATAATAATTTCATTTTAAATTTCATTTTATTTAAATATATACTCTCCACAAGTACTAATTCGCCTCAAAATCTTATGCCACGAGGATACTGAAAAGTACGGTATTTTAAAATGCACGAGCAATTAATAAATTTCATTATCTACGAGTGTTAGATACAAAACGTGTCGTGAATTTTCTAAGCAGAAGTGAAAATCAATAGAGATTTCGCCTCGGCAGTGAAGGGTGAAATTTGTCTCAATTTTTCCCTCGTGTTATTGCCACTGAACTGTCGCGCGAGGCGATGATACGCAGTCGCGTTTTGACGCCCCGTCACGGTTTAATTGATCAAAGAAAACATTTAATCAGTCGAGAAATCAAGGAGATAAGGGTTGTTGCTCAATGTGGACGGAAGAAAAGTTGAAGTACGTGAACACGTTGCACTCATCAGCCTGGACTCGTGTTACGGTTGCTTTTCGTTTTATCATCGCGCCGAGGTCTACTTCTATAATTACATTGCCGTTGATTTATCGTCAGGAAGAAAGCTCCCTCCGCGCAACCCCCGGTGGCTACGCGCTCGTCCGTTGAAATAGCTTAATAACGCGACGATAAATATTCCGACCAAATCGAATGTTTTAATCGATTGCAGGAACTAGCAGCCTGGACGACAAGAGTTCAGCCACGAATCACGCGAGATACACTGCTCCCCCGTAGGCTGTCCAGGCTGAGGCGCTCATTACCAGAGCTAGTCCGATTGTACCAGCCGCCCTGGTAATCCTGTTCTTGCTCCGATCGCTCGTACCTCGCGATCGTACACGCGTAACGAAACCGATTGCGCTATTTATTATTACCGCGGGAAGTGTTTCAATCGAACGTCGAAGATAAGAGGAACCAGTTGCGCGAATCTTTTTTTTTTTGCATCCCTTCGTCTTCTTTGGCTCTGATGAAACTCCTTCGGCTAGAATTCGAACAGCATCCTGTTCGGATTCTAGATAGCGATGAGGATTGTTGGCGAGAACGCGTCGATAGATTGAAAAATCACGGAGCTTGGGAAGAATTAGTAGTAGTAAAGAGAAAAAGAAGCAAAATAGAAGACGTGAGAGAGAAAGGAGACGGCATAAGGGGTTCGAGTATCGTCTAGCTGTTAGCAAGCGGCACGAAAGGAATAAAAGTGCAGGCTGTGTCGATCGAAAAGACGGAGTGAGAGAGAGAGAGAGAGAGAGAGAGATCGTGGTTCGATTCCCCCGGAGCCTGGTGCAACAAATCCTTGGCAACGGCCCGGGGTACGCTCCGTGCCCGGCGAAAGAACACCTAGGCGATACTCATTACGAGAACGGACGAGCCTTACCGGCTGTTTCGCGCTCCGATCGCGTTTCGTTTTGTCGGCGGTGGTCGTACCTCTATGCGGCGTAATCACAGTGCCCCGTAGCAGTGCGCGTCGAGCCCGAAGAGTAATCCACGAGGGCAGGGCAACGACGAGGAAAGAAGAAGGCGAGCGAACGGCAGAGGGCGGCCAGCGACGGCGCGAACCAGCCTCAAGGGGGACGCGCGGGTGGAGGGAAAAAGAGTATATACCGTGTTCTTAGGGTTGCTACGGGTTGCTGTATGCGCGCACCGCATACACACATACGCTGTTCTTTCTTTTTTTTCCCTCCTTGCTGGAGACGCTCTCTCGCTCGTGAAACTGAAGGGGAACAGCAGCGGGAGGAGGAGATTCGCGGGGGAGGAAGAGGGGCCCATAAAGAAGAAGGAGGGATACGGGGACCGAGGTTCGAGGCGCTGGCTGGCAGGTTGAGTCGTCGAGGCGGCTCAACGCTGCCGGAGGGGGACTTGGGTGCACGAACGAGGGAGGTGGGGGCACAGGAGCGGGGACAGGGGACCCGGAGTCCGGTGTAGGAGGCGCAGGGGAGACGAAGAAGAGAGGAAGAGGCAACGTGGTCTCTCCGGGCCCCTTCTCGTGGCCCGCCCCCGCCGCCCGCCGCGTGATTGCTTCCCCGAGGCAAGCATCGCGTGTCAGGCCCCTCTTACACACTATTCCTCTGGCCCTGCTTCCCCTCTCCTCTCCTCTCCACTCCTCTCCTCTTCTCTCCGCGGTGTCTGGTGCTCGATCGGGCCGCTCCGTGCTGCCGCTGCTCCCTCTACTCTATCCCCGACCACCACGCGCTTTCTTCGACCGCGATGCACACCGTGCGCTGCGCCGCCCGCGCGGTCCTCTTCTTCACCACTGTTACAACTCGCTCGGATTGCTCGCGCGATCGTACACCTTCCATATGCTTCTTTCCTCTCGTTGCGCTGCCCCAAATTGCTCCCGCGTGCGTTCCCTCTTACAATTAGTCACATTTCTTTTTCATTTCTGTGTTCCGGAATTTCTACCGCAAATTGAAATTGATTATTCGTGACCGGTCGTGTTGTTAATGGTACTAAGATATATAGTAATCGTATAGGATTGTGCAACTCGGGTTTAATTGGAAAAAAATATCCATTTATATTTCTA
This sequence comes from Tetragonula carbonaria, assembly GCA_032399595.1. Lineage (NCBI taxonomy): Eukaryota > Metazoa > Arthropoda > Insecta > Hymenoptera > Apidae > Tetragonula > Tetragonula carbonaria. The sequence continues at coordinate 13,089,608 of JAUCRC010000003.1, forward strand.
CGATCCAGCAAGAAGTAAATAATACATTCCGGTTTGATGAAAATGACTAGGTTGATTGTAACAGTTTTGAATTGTAGAGATTTGGTGACAGCCAATCGAATACCTCGTATATCAATGTCTTCCAACATGCAAATAAATAGATTCTTTGATTGATTTCGAATTACTAATATACGACGATAACTCCGAAACGTATAAAACAAATTAAATGTAAATCAATTCAGAAATCTAGTTATTTAAATTGGTATTTTACAAGTGTGCAGGAAGAAAATGAAATGGAGAAAAGATGTACGTTCGAGTAGGCAAGATCTACATTCCCATCGATACACCATTTGATAAATTGTTTCTCAGCAAAGAAGGTTCAGAAACACGTAAATCGACGAAATAATCATTTCACCTGTATCAGCAAGGCTAGCCAAGACGATTAAACCGTAAAGACGGTCATTTTTCCGCGCACAGCGAATCTCGCAAGAAGCAACAGCATGGCGATCGATCGAGCAATAACATCTCGCCGAGAGAAAATGGTCGCTCATGATCTTCGGTATCCACCAATTGAATCTCGAGGGAAAGATCTCGCCCCGTTGCAATGGAGTCTCTCGAAACGATCTTCGACTTTCGCAGCGCGCTCACCTCTTCTCCCTTTTTGGCATACCCACACTAAAGTCGACTTTTTCCCAAAAAAACAGATGAAACAAGAGGCAAGATACGACGTTATAAAGATATAGTGGCTAGTTCTGCTCGATTTCTCGCCGCGTTTTCTTCCATTTGTCGAAAGAAAGGCAAGAAACTGTGGACACTAGTCGATCGTGCGAACACGTGCACGGCGTTGCACGGCCGGAAGAGAGCGTAATCGTTGGAAAGTTTCCGACAGACGAAGCGTTACTTTCGAGTTTTTGAATTATGGGCGGATTAGACGGGGCACAACTCTAATTAACGATCGTCTCGATCGCCTGTATGATTTCAAGGTGATATGATATGCTCGCGTACGCGCGCACAAACGTACTCGAGATATCAATCTTAATAATACGGCGAACGATATCGCGACGAATCTGGCCTATTCGCCGACCAGCGTCACGCGTTGCTTCTCCGTGGATTCTGTTCGCGTTATATAATTCAACAAACTATGATTTCACGGTGCAACCGCCGCCAATGTTTCACAGTCCTTCATGATTTATTCGCCGTTTCGTCGCGTCATTTTCCAATCAGTTCCGACAGGTTCAACCTATCAGGACCGAATGATAATTTACAAACACTTGAATTTCTTGGAGTTTCTTTAAAATTGTAGAGTCTGCACGTGGGTAAGGTATAATGACGAGAAAGCATCGAGCGAATCCTTTGGGGATTTACTTTCGTGAGTTCAAAGTTGAAAACTATGATTTATTGATTGAAATTCCAGGATTGATTAAAATATCTGATCGATAGTGTGAACAAGTTGGACAATTTCAGGGTATATTAACAAGATACGAATTGATTTACTTTTATTTCATACAACGATAATCATTTTATTGTCAATTAATGTTGTCAATTTTCGTGCCGCTGTGTCGCCGTCATAAACGTACATGACGTCAATCATAGTGAGTTTTCTTCCTCATGCATTTCAAGGCAGCTGATTTGCACGGAGAAGAAAAAAAACAGAGTTACAATGTAAGCAGCGCATTAATACGCTGTTATTATCACGCGGTATCACGATGAATTCATATAAATTAGGAATTAATCGCATGGTAATAACGACACAAGGCAAATAGAGTCATCGCCGATGTTCATTAACGCGAATTACGTATACAAATAATGAATTACGTAAAGGGGAATTAATCAACAGCGTGCAGACGCGCTGTATTTAATAAATCTTCCGCCTCGATTTCTTCGAAATCAAAGCCTCTTCCCTACTCCTGCAGAAAGATGTGTTACCTGCTCTATACTTTTGATTCTACATTATCCGAGAAATCATTCCGATGATTATAACGTTTCATTTCCTCTTCTGGTTAATTGCTCGCGGTCGGTACGCAATGATCGAGAAACCGAGGCGAAGGAGAATCGGACTGTGTAACGCCAACTGTATAAAATGACGTGTTTTCGTTCCACGAAGTTAATAATGACTGGGCGTATAATTGGCCCTAGACTAAGCCCACCTGTTCCCAAGAGTTAGTCACGGCAACTGAAATCGTGCTGTATCGTTCGAAACTGTTACGAAACCCGAGCCAAACGTTTTTTTTCTTTTTTTTGTCCGAGGAAATAATTTCCCAGGCATCGGGGTCGCCAGTGTTATTTTCCAATTTCGTTTCGTCGATAATTTCCTTGACAGGTCACCCTCGTCTTCTTACGTCGTGAACTGACACCTGGACATTTCGTATAATACTCGCAACAGTGGTAAGAGTTTAACGGGCAATTATTATCACACTCCTTCTTTTTTTTTTTTTTTAAAGAAAATTGCTGGATAATTGCTGATGGTGTTTCGCAGCAGGCGGATAGTTCTCCCTTTAATTAGTGGCCAGTAATATTCTTAGAGTAATTTCTAAATTAGCAGGTAATTCATAATTCTTGTATAATTAACGATCATGCGATTCCTTCTACAGATTTCTCGATTTCTTTCTTTCTTTGCTTTTTATGCAATCAGATATCAAAGGTAGCTCCTGAATAATTGATCTATCTTTCGAAATAAAAATTCATAAATAATATTCTTCTTAGAGTTGCAAAATTGCGATAAAGAGTTCGTGAATTATAATTTATACGATGAAATTTAAAAGTTTCCGCTTTGATTAGAAATTTAATATAATTTATTAAATTGTAATTTCTTATAGAAAGTTTCTCTCACTTAACGAGAAATGATACGGCACGAACTCGCAAAAAAAGAAAAAGACGAACAAATTTTCCCGAATTCGAAGGTCGTACGAACGCAATGAATCGCAACGACTATAGAATTACAGGTTACAAAGGCTCGAGTGTCATTTGCAGGCAGGGCACATAAACGACTCTTTATTTGATAATAATTGCGGCGTAAGAGCCATAAACACTCATTTTCTGAGGCTCATGCTTAATACCAGGTATTTCTTGCCTCGTTTTGTCATTCCGCCGTGTTTTTCGGCGTCTCCGTTGCTCGCTTCTTCGTTCCACTCTTTCGAAATTCTCGTTTTTTTTCCCCGTCATCTCCGTGGATCATCATTATGTCATTCGGCTCCGATGAGTTTCTAACAATTTCTAAGAGCTTTCCAAGAGCAGTATAGCACCTCTGATGAAGTTACTGTCATTCAAAATTCAGTGTTTTAGATCTCTCTCTGTCTTTTGTTTCGCTGAAATTTCGCAAATAACCCGTGTCACGGGTTTTAATGCATTCTCCTAAAATTAGGCAAAAAGTGAATATTTTTTTAAAAATATTTCTCGTAAATACTTTTGCAAATACTTTCCTGAAGTTACGTAGAGGATTGCGAAAATAATTAGCCCTTCTTTATTGCTGAGAATGTCTAGCTCTACTTTTTCGCTAAAAGGAAACAGATTTATTCACGTCAGTGGGAAAACGTGGAAATATTTATGCACGATTTAATTAACAAGTTCAACAAAGATCCATGGATATTCCACGCGATTCTTGGCTTTATTCTTGGCTTGTTCTTGGTAGCCGTAGTGTTTGCGCAACAACCGCTCTCCCGCAGTGGCGGACCTTTGTCGGGATTTTTCCCTTTTCTTTCCACGCGTGAAGTCGCCGCTCGTACTTTTTTTTTTATTTCGTGCCTTTTATCCAATCTTCTGTTCGTGTAGTCACGAGATACGCGACGATGAAACTCTCATACAAGCCTCGTTTCTAATTATCATACAAGGATATCGTAAGCCAATTATATGTTAGATAACGGAAAAGATTCGTGCAATTATTCGATATCAACTAATTAAAATTGATTTTACGAGTTGCAATAATAATGTGCGATTACACAAACCAAAACTTTGGTTTGTGTACACAGTTCGTGTAGTTTCCAATGATTTGAATATTTCACGTGTATGAGATTAAAGACAGACATTGCAAGATTATTTATTGTTATTAATATTGGTATTATCAATATTGAATGATTAGTTATCAGTTGTGACAATTTGAAAATACAATGCAACAAAACGTTGAAAAGATTCTAACGAAACGATAGCACAGAAGTGATTGAAATGGTTGAAATTAAAATCAACGAAAAATATGTGTGCGAAAGTTGCATTATGATTAACTTACGTCAAAAGATCACATTGGTCTCCAATGAAACATTGAACAGAAAGTACAAACGAATCTTGTTCTATGAATCTACGATTTTTTTTTTCGGCACTCTAGTGCATTGTCTAAGGAATGTTTCGCACCTCTCCCACCTTCGGAACTTCGTTTCCTGAAGCGTGGAATTTTCAAAAAATCGTCCAATTGTCAAAAATACTGAGAAAAACGCGAAACGCGGCGATATTCCATCCGGACGGATAAAGTTCGGATCGCAGCCGAGTCGACCAGCAATTTTCGGACAAAAACGTTTCGTTACACCCGCCAAGTATACGCATTTCACCCTTTCTCCTCCCTGGTTCTCTCTCTCTCTCTCTCTGATTCGTTCACCGTTCTCTCTTCTACGAATCGCAATCCCCGCGGTCTTCCATTTCTCGTCTTTTTCTCGCCGGATCGTCCGCCTCCGCTCTCTTTTGTCCTTCGCGGGTGCTCGCTCGTTGATACGTCGAGGGGGCGAAGACGAAACAGACGAATCGGCAAATCTATAATTTCGCCGGTCGCGAAATGCGTATAATCATCGAATACCAGAAACTGTGCTATTCATTATTTCATTCGGCGCATTTGCTACCAGCGCGGCGTTTTCGCGGGCCCAGTGCAGTAAAAGTTCCCGGTGATTATGCTAATCTGGGCAAATGATACAGTCGCCAGCGTTACGACGCGGAGGCAGAGGATCTCGGCGAGAGATTTAGATCCTCTGTAACCCGATCTTCTCTTTCCTTTCGTCCCTTGGAATCCGCCGCGTAATTTCGTAATTTCTAATCCGTTTGCTCTGGATCGACCCGCGATACCATCGTGTCGGACGTTCCCAGGATATTATACCTGTTCGCTGGCACGCTGATTATGTCCTTTTAACCGATATTCTACGTGAGAACAGATTTCAGTTTTCTTTTCGTTTTTGTTTTTTTTTTCACGTACGATAAGTTTCTGCGGAACGTTTTATTTAATAAAAAAAAGCTTTTGATTTACAGTAGACGGTTAATTCCATAAATCCTGAACAGAGTGAACAGAGTTGTTAAAAAATGTTAAAAATGTTAAAAAACTGACTGACAGACAATTGATGCAATTATATTCGTAAAACAACATGCCTGAATAAAAAGAATTACATGACGTTTGAGATTCAATAATACGTAATAATAAATAACAACAGCAGTAATATCAATAAAATAACAATAATATCTCAGAACAATCAATCAATCTACAATACATTGGTAACTGTGATTGTTGCGTGTAATTTGGAAGTTTGTCGTCGATCAGATGTATCCGCGTTTGTTCCGTTGTTACGCTCGTCCCGGAAAAGTGGAGAAGTAGCATTTGAGTTGGAGAAATATTCTTATCTGCAAGAGCTCTATTTATTTAAGACTCCAGCATGATTTTATTTTTTTATTTTTCACGCGCGTAAAACAATCCAAAGCGTTGCACGAATGATGCATCGTGCCATGAAATGTCCCGTCGTCACGAAGTATATCTTGTGACAATCCGCAGCGAGATATCTCATCCCCGGAGTGCAAACGGGTTAAATTTCGAAATAAAAGACTGTGACTTATCACCGTGTCAGAGATCGAGGATATATTAATTTCCGGGCAATCTGAAACCATTTATGAAATCACTCGATGGCCGATGAAACATCGGGTCCGGAGCAAGGAGAGAAGCTAATATATCGTGAAATCCGTTTCTTTCCGAAACGGTAACTAGTAGCCCCCCGCCAATTAAGGTCGCCCTTCCCGGGCAATTATCCCGTCTCCTCGTAGCGTATTCTGATCGATTCTCTCGCGTGTTACAATCTCAAGGTCGATTCGATCGAGAAAGTGTTGAAGCGTCTCGGTAATTCGCCGTTTGCTGCACGTATACAAGGAAGTGGCCTGTTTCATCGTCTGGACACACAGCAGGTACGCCACCCACGCGTCCAGCCGGCTGAGTTACGGCCGAATCTGAGCGCACCTGATCCACGATAATCGCCTCTAATCTTCCACTTTGCCCTTTTGTTAGATATTGCCTCTTCTTCCCCCCCCCTCCCTCTCACGTCCCCGCTCCCCTCCTCCCGTCTGTCCGGTTTCGAGCGGTATATAAATCACCCGGAATCCAAAGTCGTTCGAGTAAAAGCGCTCAATGTGTCCGTGGAAAGAAGACGTACGAGACAGAACTCGTGTGTGGTTCGATAGTCATTCGGGTAACTATTATGACGATGGAAAGGCGAGAGACTGGGAGTAAATCACTTTCATCGAGTGATACGATTTAAAACTAACGTGTGTTTCAGACTGTCGATCCTTTACGATCCTCTAGTATCTATGATTTGAAAATTTACGTATCCATATATATCTACATGTTCGAAATTTTATTTTGAGTCTGCTCATTGGTTTGCTACTGCGTTTCAGCAGTACATACTGTTACAAGAATTAATTTGTAACATTTGCAGAAATTAATCTATTAATTTAAATAATTCGTTAACAAATGAAGCTCTGATTATAGAAGATGAAAATTGGGACGCCTAACGAGATTAAGTTACGTTAGAAGAAGAAAGTGTGATCGAACTTTTTCTCGCTAAGTTCTGTCCTATACGTTTCTCGTTTATAATCCTTTACCGTGATTTGTGATCCTTTATCTTGATCGTAAATAACGATGATTTTTTCTCGGAAATGATTCTGATTGTTATCGAGAACGTATGGCTCCGGAGATACGAATGAATAGAAAGCTAACGACTTCTATAAATGAAAGTCGGTTAAAGGTAGCGACACGAGACAGTCATTAAATTGATTTGCACGGTCCGAGTTTAGTCATTCTGATTTGTATCGTTCTCGATCCTAAAACCTTTGCAATCGATCCTAAATCACTGGAGAAAGTGCTAAATTTCGCGCAACCAGGTTCGCGTGTTCGTAGCTATTGAAACAAATCGTTAATTTACGAAATTGACGTTAAATTATGAAACCTTGGAATATTTCATTTTATTTGATATTTTACGTGACAGAGAACAAAATCCTCGGAATGATACCGACGGGATGATTCAGCGATTCCGCGACAGATCATGTTTTATTATTTTATCGTTTATGTCATTTTCTATTTGTGATGATTGACATCTCCAATTCTGGAATTTCTTCCCAAAGACTATAAATGAAAAAGAAGAAGAAAAAAATGAATAAATTGAATAGATCCAATACTGTTCTCGAAGGATTAAAAATTTTAAAATTGATTAGTTTGATCGTAAATTGTTACGGTTCAATGATATCTATCTGATGTACAATTCAGAATCTAACCAAAATAGTAGCACCTTCTTATTCTTAATTTTTCATCAATCAACGATCAAGTCTCGTGCAGAAAAATCAGTCACGCATCGGCGAGATCTAGATCGATGAACGGACAGCGGGGACAGTAGATAGGGAAACTTCCAGCGCGGGCAGAAAGTTGCAGCCAGCAAATCTGTTAACACGAAGGGAACGCTGGAGAGCAGGCTGCTCGTTTCGCCGGCTTATCCTCACAGCCGACTGCCCTTCGTTCTCCAGCCTTGGGAGTTGTACGTTGAAACACGTGTAAGCCGGAGTTCCGCCCACGCACGCGCATTCTACTCATTCGTTCCTCCGTCCGTTCGCTCGTCCATCCGTCCGACAATCTGCCGGCTCCTCGTCCTTTGCTCGCTACCCTCGGCTCCGCCACGAAGGGGCCGACGAGGCGAGCGTGCATTCCTTATGCATATCCCTAAGGGCCTGCCGGTGCAGGATCCGGCAATTTGTACGGATCCGCGCATATACATAGGAGCAGTTAAACGCGGCGTTATATTCAAATCAGCGTGCTCGCGCGTTCGTTTTCCAGAGAAAATTAGAAGGAATTTTAACGCGCGGTTCTACGCGCCTGAAATTTCGACGAGAGGGGTTCCTCTGCTCGCAAGACACCGATAACCATCTCGATCTCTCTGTCCTTTTCTTTCGATACGCAGCTAACTGGATAACAATAATTACAATGACGTTCATGATGATGATGATGATGATGATGGAGAAGATGATCATGACCACGACCAAGTTTTTGGCGTGTCACGGTAATGAGTATCTTTAGCGAAACTGGCTTAAGTATAGTTTCATAGATTCGTAGCTGCTCCGTCGCCAGTAGAACAAGCTGTCTTGATCAGACGAGTGAGAGGAAGTTGGTCGAAGATGCGCGCCGTTTTTTTTCCATTTCTGAGGAAGGGTTGTTTCGTGATTTTATTTCAGGCTAAATCTGGTTCAAAGATCGCGAATATCCGAAGTTTTATCGTGTATTAGCCACTGTCAAACATGGAAGTTGTTCTGTTACGATATGAACAGAAAATTTACTATTATCAAACGAATTTTTATTATTACTGGTAGAAGTTTTTTTTCATTATTATTGGCAAGATATTCAACGACTTATTGCTCAAATATGTCCTCTAATAAATGCCCAAATGAAAAAAATATCTATTATATACTTTCGTGCAACAGTTCATTGCTTTATCTACACGTAAAGTTCAAGTCCAAGATGAACAACATACTCTTACAATTAATTGTACGTTAAATATCGTTTCTAATATAACAGCGGATAGCAAGAGTTTTCATCGCGGACGCGTATCATGCAATGCCTCATTTCAAATGGAAGTTTTCGTTCCCGGGAAAATACGATACGCGAGGGAACGATCCTCGTCCACGTAGAGAGTAAAATCCGCGGGACGTGTTACAAGCCGGCATCTTCTATGTAAATCGAATTTCTGTAGAAATGTCGGCGGCACGTACTACGCGGGGTCCGCGAAGCCATTGAATCTAGTAGATAGTCGATTCGCCTGGTTCGGATTCCCTCGGGCTGAGGGCTTGTCGGTCTGTCTGACTATCTGTCTGTCGACTTGCGTCTATGTCACACGAATGGATCCGCTTGATAATAATTGTTTGTTGCGATCGAGCCGTACGCGCGTCGTACGCACAGTTTCGAGCCTTTCGGGCACAACTTTGTGAAACCGTTGTTTGGCAATTTCCCGTCCACCATCGCTTTTCGACGTGGTTTTCATATTCTGCTGCGAACTGCCCAGATATTGCTCGCCCGATAGATGCTATTCACAAAGTGCATAGAATATTTTTTTCCCCCGAATTTTTTTTCCCTTCTTTTTTTTTCTCGTTTTTATTTTTTTGTAGTTCGGCGATACGCTTTGATCAAATAAGAAATCGCGATTTGGCACATTTCTGATGGTTTCATCATGGTCGGGAAACTATCGAGTCGAAGCAAAAAATTAATCTCTCTGTTTGGCTCGCTCCTTTTCTAATACACCGACGGACAAAGGAATGTTGGCGAGACATATTTTTAGAACCGTTCGGAAGCTACGTTTGACAAGGGTGCAAAATATATTTTCGAATGGATTATTGTTGTCAACATGACAGAATCTATTGATCCGAACAAATACAACGATGTGTTTCTTCAACGTTTGAATAATTTTTTCATACAATATAAACTTGTAATCTGGAACTGTAGATGTATGTAAAAGTATTAAAAAATCTGTAAAGCATTCAAAGTTGCGACACTCGTTGTAATATTTATCAACAGTAAATCTCCGTTTACTATTAAATTGCCAATAGCTAATTACAATAATGATATTCATACGCCTGAAAAAAAGCAATATAACATACATACGCGAGTCAAGCATATATATCTACACTTATCGTTCAATATATTGCGTGTTACAGAGAGCAACTGCAACTCTCCTCCTTCTTGCTTTTCACCTTGATACATACAATGGAACGGAATAACGTTGCGCAATTTTTCAATCGGAATTTTACTCGGGCTCGGTGGACGACCTTCCCGAACTGTTGATCGCGTTCCTCTCCTGATTAGAGGGAATCGAACACTAGATCGTCGATCTTGCATGCGCTTAGAGATGGTTAAATTATAGGCTTGCGCGCATTCTATGAAATTATCAACTCGACAAGCCCCGTTCCCGACCGAATATACAATTCCAATGACACACGCGATCAACGGGCCGTTACCGTGGGACGATTTAACCATTTTCTATAACGGACGTCGTGTTTGCGATTACCGGATGCGCATAATCACGTGAAAACGACATAGAATCTCGTAGGATAAGCGGGCATCCATCGATAAGCCTATGGCGATATTCCGCGTATTCGGACAACTAAATCGAACGAATGTGCAATCTAAACGTAAGATTTGCTGAAGAAGTCGTTGTTCAGACAGATATTGAATCTACTAGAATAATATTGTCGAGTACTCTAGGACTCGAGGCAAAGAGGTTATACTTAATACGATCAAATCAAAGTTTGACTTTTCGTCCTTTCCCTACGACATTACTTCTTTTTATTCTTATTTTCCGTTTCTTCCTTCTTATAAAGAATATAATTAAGAATATATTTATTAAAATATAAGTAATATTTACTAAAATATATTTATTATTTACGAAGCAAAAAATGTTTTCATCCAAGTTTGTCGCGACATCCAGTCGATCGCATCGTGATTCAACGAGGGGTTGCTCGCGGGGATTAGAAACGAGATACCTCGCAAGGGGTGGAAAACAGAGCGTGCGAAATCTGTCCGTCTAGGACGAATGATAATTACCTTCTGCGTGATTCCAAGCATTTAAATAGCTAGTAAATTGTTAAGTGGTATCGACTGGCCGCAGCCGTATATCATGCGCACGATAAAATCGTAACGACTCGTACGACGGGTCTTGAACAAGCTCGGAAATAATCGGCAGACAGTTGACCACCGCGCGCTATGATATAGGAATCCAATTTGTTATTATAATATACTGTGCTGTTAACGGGGAGAACAGTAACTCAGTAAAGAACTTACAACCAACCGGGCGATCGTTCGTCGAAGCTTATTTCTTATATCGGATCAGATGCGGTGAAATAGACGAGATCGATCTTCTGGTTAACAAAGGGAAATCTGTCCCTTGATCGGTGATCCGTCGTCGCTCTTTCGCAAGCAGGAATCGCAGTCGGATGCAGAAACCATCTCAGTGGCAAAAGTCGATTCAGAAATTCTGATCAACTCCGTGAAAAGCACAAATATTGTGAACAATGTTTCTAGAACTTTACCATTAGTTCATCTTCATGAGATGAACTCGTGAAAGTAAATATTGAACATTAATCCTGTACTTGCGTACATGAAATTAAAAAAACTCGTGGAAAAGTGGAGTTGATCAGTTTGGCCTTCTGATAGGTTCGTATCTAATGAAGTTGTTGCAAGTCGCATCATCTTTGAGAGGAATTTTGAAGCATCGATCGTCCAAAGGTTAACGATTAGAAGGATATAATTACGATTTTGTACATGTAGAAGAGACATGTATGCTTCTGAACTTATTGAGAAACTCATTTTCTGTAGAATCGTACAATCACGGGACCAGGTGTCGTTACATTTCCCGCGTGAAAATCAATCCGGCGATAGATCGTCAAAATAGGCGCTGTTATTTTAAAGAGTGCGCACCTCGATTAAATAAATCATCAAGATCCAAAATGCTTTCTTGGAAGCGCAAATAAGTGAAAAAAAATAGAAGAACCACTGGCTAAGACCTAAAGGGTTAAACCAAGACGATCTACCAAAACGATAGCAGAGACTCGACGGATCGAAAGGGGACAGCGAGATCCGCCTACGCAGCGTCGTCGATGCTGATCGATGTCGGATCGATCGAAAGATCCGCAGGCAGATAGGCAGAGACGCGATGAAGAACGAGGGTCCGGAACCGGGGCCCCGGCACGTCCATCTGGCGCGGGTGATAATTATCGTTCGCGTGTCTCCAAGCAGCGAAGTGTTCCGTGGCGCCACCAAATTATTAGCCTTATCCGCGGCACGCTGATAATTATATAGTCGAATAAGGTTCTCGGCGCGCTTGGTCCCGTAGGGATGCCAACGATGCTGGTTGCGTCAATGCTTTTAGGACTTTATAGGCCGCGGTTGATGCGGTCTACACACGGGGTTACCTAATGAAAAGGTTACTTGACCCCGGCCAGAACGCCCTGGCGCCTCCTTCTCTAGCTAGCTAGCTTTCCCCGCTTCTCTTTTCTTCCCCCTTCCTTTAAACTCTCTCTCTCTCTTCTTTTTTTAAAACTATCTTTGTCTGTCTTTCTCCCGCTCTTTCTCCTTCTTCATCGACCGGATATACATCTACTAAACTCGCTAAACGGGAAAGGGAGCGAGAGGGACTCCTCGGGGAAAGAGGATGCGAATCTGGTTCATGAGAATCCTTCCGTCGAGACTCGATGTTTCCGCGAAATCCACCCCTTTTCGATGAAGAAAGCGACGCCGCCCTCGACGCCTCCCACGTAGACGGCTCCGGATTTCTGGCAAAGTGCGAGTTTCGTTGGAACCGAGCCGAAAACGGTGACCCTAGACCTCGAATTGCAGTTCCGCCGAGAACTGGACTCTCTCTCTTTCTCTCTTTCTCGTGTTTTGCCAGTGTAACTTTTGCACCTTCTTTTCTTCTTTTTTTTCTTCTTTGGCAACGGCGTTTTAGCGATCGGCGTTTCGAAGCTTTGGGAGAAGGTTTCAGTCATTTGTCTGTTTATTTGTTTCTCGCTTGTGGGAAAAATTCCATTAGAATATGTGTAGGAACTTACACAGAGTGAATGGTATGATTAATTTTTAAAAGTCCAGCAAAGATTCTCTCTGTCCTAAAATTTTACAATTAAACATATATATTTGATAACAACAGGTACGTTTTATTGAGCGCACGAGAATCGAAAAGTACAAATATACTGCGTCGAGAAATCGTAGAAATTGAAAAATCTTCATGATTTTGAAGAAACTTGAATATTATTTTAACTTACTAAAGGACCAACGTTATCTCAGCGTTACTGCAACGTTATTTCGCTATATCGATTATGTCTTGTTCGTTTGCTTCGCAACTTTATTGCCTTTCTTGATATTATTTCATTTCAGAATCGAATCTTTGTGAAATTGTTGTTCTCTGTAAATACAGTAGGTCAGTGGTGGCCTGTGTATGTTGCACTCACATATAAGAACTTTAATAAGCCAAGTTTGCTAGGAAGTTCTGCTTAGGAACAATTCTATCAAATATTTGAGAAAATTGGCAATTTTGAAGAATTTCTTCTGCTTTTGAATTTATTTATTTTCAATCATCTCTGAACCGTTAATCAAAAGTACCATTATATTATTATAATAATATCTCGATAAAATCGTGGAAAAAATGTCCTGATGAACGATCGACGTGGTTAGCAGGTAAATAATGAGGTTGATCATTTTCCTAAACAACGATCGACCCTTGTCATTCGAGATCGTGCTCTGTAACAGGTATCACTATGTATTATAGTGTATTTTATGGGGACTCTCCGGGATGTTTTCATTATAGATAAGCTTTGGTATAATCCAGTCTTTTTCGAACGATTATTTTCTAAAAAATGTCAAGGAACACATTCTTGGAAAGATTGGAAATATTCTTGAAAAATAATAACTTCTACACCGTGAGTTGTTCACTTCTTGACCGTGACTATCTCATGAAGGAAGTTTTATTTGAATTTTATTTCAAGAATAATTTATAACCAGAAGAAATATTATCCACCTTGAAACGTAGAAATTTAATTCCGATGGTTTCACATGAAATATGAAGAAGATAATTCACTTATATAAAACACATAGAAATTTCCCTTGTTGGTAATTGACGTTACTAAATATGAAATCACGTTAACCAACGTTTTCAACGTGTTCACTCTTCATACTGCGAGCCACAATCTTAGAAAATCATTATTTATAGATCCACTACCTTTGATTTTGATTGCCTGTTATTTTTCTTCCTCGCAATGTGCAAATCAACAGTTTCCTGCATTTGCAATATTGTTTCGCGTTCATTATAAGTTGCGTGCTTGTAACTTATGTTCATGCGTTCACGTTGCCAGTAAACCTTGATCTGATTTTAACACAGCGACCAGCAAATTATATTCTACAAGAAATTAGTCAATTTTTTAGTTGAAACGCTAACATTTCAGTAAATGATTAGTTTGAAGGAAAAATGTTTACATTATCTTATGACGCTTGTTTGGATACTGTGTCATTCGTCTATTTCCTTAAAATTAATATCTTTATGAAAATAACAAACAGCTTCATATTTGTAAGCGCGATTCTGATTGAGTCAAATCTGACTGATTAACATATTTCTTTTTGTGCATATTCGGAGGCATGTTTTAGCTTTTAAAATTTAACTAAAGAAATTTTTAGCTTCTTCTCATATTAGACTTCTCTTTTATTAAATATTTAAGCTTTCCAAATTCACCTGAAAAGCTAAATATGTAACTTGTTAATGTTTTATAAATTTTATATTTCACAGAAAATTTCATATCACATCTGTTAAATACTTCAACTTTTGAAATTTAGCCGAACACATTTTTTGACAGTATAGTTTTATAATTCTTTTTACTTTATAGTTGTACAATTATTTTCCTTTCGTGTTAAAATTAATAATTTTGTCCAAAGGCTAATGTCTACTCCATTGAGTTCGCCAACTATAACGGAATACGTTAGCTCAACTATTCCAAAATTACAATCTTCTGTTCTCAAAATAGTTCGAGCTTCCAGGAATTCCACCATTTTCCAACATTCCTCTCCCACGGAGATATCGGCGCAAGACTCCTCTTAACAGAGACATTCCATCGTTCGAAGCTCCGCTTCCAAAGAAGCCGATCAAGGCTGCAGACGAAGAAGCAAAAATCCCACCATGCGTCTTGCCACCATTCGGTTGTACGAATCTCTCGCGATCTCTCTTCTTTTCCGTGATTCCGCGATTCGGACAAACCGAATCGTGTTCGTTGAAACGAAAGAGAACAACGCTCCGTTCGTCGAGGACCGTTCGCCGGAATTCACGTATAGAATTCTAAGCGTTTACGCGAAATCCCTAATGGAAATTACAGTGGTCTCTAAGTGGCGTGAGGATATACTTACCGTGCCTCGTGAGCTCCGTTAGCGCTTTTTAACCAAGTTTGACTTGTTTCCACTGTGAGATTGTGTGGGAAGCGTTTCGGTAATCAATGGTTCTGGCAGGTAGGCGCCCTTTTAGCGGCTCTTGAACAGTATAACCACAGTTTTTTGGTTCTCTTCCGAGGCTAGACAATCGATCTTTCTTTCTCTGCTGTATTCCTCTTCCTCCCCCTCCACCACTTCCCTCGGCCACTCTCGCTTTCTGATACCGCTTGTTCTCCATCGAAATTCTGCTCTATACGCTGTGGGGGAGATGAGAAAAAACGCGAGTACAGACGAACATCGGGAGGCAGGGAGATCTAAACGAAAGTAAAAGTTCGAATATTACGTCGGCAGAAGCGTATCGAGGTCCACGCGCGTGGCGAGGCTCCTTCCAAACGGCCCATTTAAAAGTTTTACGCTCCTTTAATGCCGAGTTGTATCTACCGGAATAAATTTTTAGGGGTCCCGACTACTTGACTACTTGGAAACAGGAGTTTTGGTTAGGTGGGGTGGTAAGAAACACTCTAAAGAAATTTTGGGGCTGTGAGGATTAAGAAGTGCTTTTGTACTTAATAAGAGAATTTCTTCGTCACTTTCTTTTTGAATTTGTTTCAGAAAAATAGGAAATGATCAGTGTCAGATGGTCATTTTTTTTTTTATTCAATATCGTGTCATTTCATTTAATACTCTTTACAGTTCAAGATTACAGCAGAATGTAATAAGTTTTCCTTGATTCTTGTGATTTGAACGTGAGCGTTTCATGAAATGAAATGTAATATACAATAATAAAATGTGTAAAAAGAAAAGATGCTTTAACGAAAGAAATGGAACCTAAGCAACGGTTTGTTTCACTCACTGAATATTATATAACATATGAGTACCTTACTTTGAACGTTTTATATTATTCATTATATCTATGTGTGATTCGCAATCTAATTATAAACGACGTAACCGTGTAAAACGCGTTATAGTGACAAACAAGTCGAAAGTATCGTCGCGATCACAGTTGCTTTTTTCCCCTCTACGTGGTCTACTTGCTTTTTCGTGAAGAACTAAATGAAACGAAAGCGACGGGGGCCGAATTTGTCTCATCACGGATCGCCGCGTACCCGAATTGAAGCGACCTGCACTCTTCTGTTCAAACAGACCAAGGTGCCGTGTGTACATTGATTCCGTCTACAGGCTACCTCTCCTGGCCTTCGCGTGTATGTACGTGAATCGTGAACGGCTCTAATATCGGGCCAGCCTTTGTGCCGTTTGTTTGCTTTAGTCCGGCCTTGTCCGTATCGATCTCGTCGGAGAAGGGTCTTCAAGATTCGCCGTGGACTCGTCGAAGAAGCACAGCACAAATCAAAATCCGCAGAAGGATCAACCTGAAATTGTCTCGATTCGGTGTTCACAATTCGATGTTAGCTAACCCCAAAAATTC
This sequence comes from Tetragonula carbonaria, assembly GCA_032399595.1. NCBI lineage: Eukaryota > Metazoa > Arthropoda > Insecta > Hymenoptera > Apidae > Tetragonula > Tetragonula carbonaria. The sequence continues at coordinate 13,106,179 of JAUCRC010000003.1, forward strand.
GACGCGCGTTCAGATTACTATTCAAGTTGCTATCAATAGGGCAAGAGGGGCTGAACAGGTCTGTTTGATCGATTTATTGGAATACTTTGAAAAGAGCTGACAAGCTGAGTGAAATCGATACAAATAATGGACTTGACAGAAGCATTGTCGAAGGGGTTAGCTTTGCACATCTCGATTGCGTAAAATTATTAATAGTCTTTTGTACCTTTTTTTTTTACAAATGAATGAAATTGAGAGAAAATTTGGAAGAAGAAAAAAATTGGAAAATTTGGAATCTTTATTTTGGAAATGAACAGGTGTCTTAGTGTCTTGTTGCAGATTCGCTTTGATGATTTTTAGTTTTTTAGTTTCTACACGAAAAGTTTGTGATATTGATACAGGATTCGTGATATATTCATAATTTCGATCCAATTTTGTTCAGCTGAAGAACATCAAAGAATTCATAACATTTTTAGGATAAATCGAGCACGACGTTCAATTAACATTTAATTAATTATCGTCAGTTATTCCACAAATTTCCTCTTTGAAAATTCGGTCGAGTTATAAACTAATTTTATTTAAAATTTAAAGTCACGTTGAAATTCAGTTTATAACCGAATAAATTATTCTTATTATAATTCATTCCGAACTTCACACAATCACGATTACGAATGTACGTTTTCACGTTCTCATTATCCTCCAATTAATTAAACTAGCAGATTTTTACGTATTTATAGGAAACTCAAAAAACTTAGAAATCACGCGCGATGCACAAGACGCACGAAATTTATCCAAAACACGGCACATTGTTGTAGTATTCAAAGAATGCAAGCAATCTGTGTTTAAATTTCATTTTTCCAATGTCCTACACAAAAGTCTAAATTTGCACAAACATCGATCGTTCAAATATTTCGCGAACGTTTCCAGCACTCCGACGTTCAACAACTCCGACGATTAAAAGAAAAAGAAAATTAAAACGTTCGATTCAATTAGCGTCGATTGCAGTTTGATGAAAATCGGGATATCGAAACGGCGCGTTAACATCGAAGGATCGGTGTACAGGTGGGTACAAGTTGGAGACGTTTGATAAAGGACTGTGTACAAGATTCAATGGTTATAATTTGATCAGTGATAAATCATCAATTCAGCACGTACTCGAATTGGCGCGGGTTTTCGTACGTTTTGTTTCGAATGGCAGTGCCTACGTCGGCGAGTCGGATCGACCTTCGACCCTCTTAAAATCTCCTCTTGGCTTCTCGGGGCGGGAGAGAGGGAGGGAGGGGGCAGTCGAGCTTAAAAAGTAGAAGAAAACATCAAAAGGGGCGTCCAGTGTGCCACGTCGTAAACATATTTTTATTAAATAATTAGAGATTAGGGCTGCCCTTAATGGGTGGTTAGCCAACTCGTGCCCTCCATTCCGCGCATTCCACCGCGGTGTACGTGAGATTCCCACACTGTGTATCTCTTTACACACTTCCTTCACCCCTTTGGCCGATCCAGGATGAACGGACTGGCGGCAACTTTAAATGGTTCGAACTTCGAACATGTTACGAGGTGCTAAGGACTCTCTGCAAACACTGTTGCTCCTAAAATTATTTCGTTTTATATATAAATTTTATACATATCTATACGTTCTTCAGCAGAGTGATAATGCAGTGTTTCTTTTCATTCAAGGATTTTGTAAATTTAAAAGAGTAAATTTTTTGAACATTCGCGAATGACAGCTTGCGTTCCTTATTTTTTTTAGAAAATTTAACACGAGCTTTATACTATTTGGTCATAAAATAAAAATTCATATTCCAAATTATGTTTAATTTCTGACTAACAAGTTAACGTTATGGAATTTTCTTATTACTTGTTTTACGACTGTTAAAAATTGGAAATAAATGTGTACAGTGGCAATGTGAAAATTTAAAATAATCTATTTTTTTTTCATTTCTTGTTCTTGCTAACTTCGAAATTAAAATAGCACATTTTCATTCATAATTACGGAATACAGCTTAGACAATGTGTCAAACACTCGAATGCAACGGTTCACCAACATTAAAATCAATGGATTTCTCGATCGTCACGTCTCATTAGAAATTCCACTGACACGCTTTATTTCGCATCTTCTCGAAAGAGAGTGGCACGAGCCAGTTTCGGTGCTTTGTTGCCAGGAAAGAGGTAACCACGGTTCAAATAGAGAGACGAGGTAACTAGACGTGAACGGAACTAACGTTTCTGCGTGCAACGTGCGCAGCATGTGTGTGTGTATGTCGTATGTTTGCTAAACAAACGTGACGATAATTGTCCTAGTGTTAGTTGTAAATTTAACGTAAATGCGATCGATCGCGCGACGACGACGACGACGTTCCAACGCCCGAAGCGTAGGTGGAAGAAGCATGGTTCAGGTGTTTCACGATGACGCGTCGTGTTAGGAATACCGAGATGCTTTCAGTAGAACTACTCCCCATTTCGCGTATATGAAAATACACACGTGTAGCACACGGTGTAGCCGTGTATTTCTGTTTCACGAACGTTCAAAAATAGAAAAAGGTGCCCTAAAACTTTCGAGCGGTAGTGTACATGTACACAAAAAAAAAAAAAAAATCTTAATCTTGACTGAGATGACATTTTATACAAGTGTCAGTCGCATGCACGTTGCATTGAAAATGCTCTTTTGCTGTACAAAAGAGAGCAGGAGAAACACTCGCGAAAGCGACATTTGAAAATAGCGCGCAGAAAAGAGATACGTGTTTTGTTAAATTAACAAAATCCTTGTTACAATAAAAATTGTTCAGTATTCAAAGACGTATATAATATTGTATAAAAATACGTGTATTTAATTCCTGAGTATACGTTTTACGTTCGTAGAGAGAATACAGTTCGTAAGAATACAGTTCCTCGTTCCCCGTGTTTTACAAATTAGTTCAATATTTCGTAATTCCTTAATTTGCCACGCGTTCACGTGTATTTTAGTACACGTCCAGATCTTCGATCTCTCTTTCTCAGGACCTCGGTTTCCAGCGGCTTCTTGTGTTCCTCGCCCCGAATATGGGGCTTGCTCATTAAAAAGAGAAAAATGTTAAAGGGCGAGTGAAATGAGCCGCGCGGAACGACGCGTTTTCAAACGGCTCTATGCGACCGCGATGCTTTTTAAGGGACCTAAAAATAGTGTCCCTTCTAAGATTGTAGGTCACGAGCCGCATCAAAGAAAAACTGTCTTCCACTTTCTTAATCCTCTGTGCGCGGAAGGCCGGCCACATTACGGACGCTCGCGATATTCATACTCGCCGACGTGTGTACACTTGCTAAACGATTTTCTCTCCCTTCCCCGAGCCCCGACAAACTCGCCGCGTCCAAGGTGTCCGCGAAACCTTCGTGCCTCGCGGAATAGTTTTTTCAATTTTTATCCATGCGAAAGTGGACGCTTTCTCTTGGATGTAGGTCGATGCACCAAACGGCACTTTGAATGTCCCCGTCAGCGTGAATATCTTGGGATGGGTAATTCAGGTTGGTGTATTCGATAGAGAGTAAAAATTTTGTTGAAAGCGGCGATTTTTCAGGTTTTTCTCTACAGTGTAAAAGATGAGGATGTGTAGGTAATTTACTGTCGATCAGTCTTCAGACACTTGGCGAATGCCGTAATTACAGAATAATATTGATCCTAAATTATATTGTTTCAACAAACCTTCGATTTAATCGGAGTTTCCAAACATTTATCGATAGAACCTACAAACAAAGCCCAGTGTCTAGTGATCGCAGAAACATAAAGATGAACGCGTAAGCACGTGTAGTCTAGCGATTATATAGTCAACGATTGAAAAATGCAATCTCAATATTTCCTCAATAATTTCCCAATAAATTCACTGAGATCCGAATCGTTTGGCCATTGATGAACACGTCTCGCCGCGCGCTCGAGAGTAAAAAAAGTTTCGAAAAGTTGGCCCACATGTGGAATCGTCTAACGACGAAAGCGCTCGATCAAAAATGTAGGATCGTTGCGGCAGGAGGGAGCGCGCGGGGCGAATCGATGGTGGAATGCTCAAGGCCAATTCCAGCACCGAGTCCGGTCGTACGTCCCAGGTGTTCGCCGGTAATTAATCGAAGGTTTAGGTGGTGGTGGCCCGTCCGCGTACCCGCGAGCGGCGAAATTAAGAGCGAGGACAGCGGCGGCGTTTGCTATGAACGCCGACACAGGCACCAGCGGGCTACTCATTCAATTATGTTGCTGACACCGGCCGCATCAATCTTGTCCGGGCCGGCGCTAACGCGCGCGCTGCTTTTCGATGGTTACGGCGACGCGCGCGCCGGAAGTGGACCCGCACCGCCTTTCGCCACGTGGACACTACTGTTATACGTACGAGAATTCGACGAACGTGCGAGCAATCTCGTTAAATGCACTTAAGCGTCTCGTTTCCGGACGAGAACGCGGCTATCCAAGACACTTCGACAGCAAGTGATCAAAGGACGCGTGTAATTCTGCTGGACGTGTAGTTTCGCGGACTGTCGCCAGTGTACGGGGAAAGGCCAATTTTAATTAACTTGTTCAATTAACTGATTGAATTTATTCATTAGGGATCAACGTTTCCATTTGCGATTCTTTTCAATCAATTTCTACCAAATTTCATCAATTCATCAAATTTTAATATTGCTACTGTGGAGGGATTCGCTTAATACTGTTTGTTATCTACGCCCTCCGTGTAGATTGTGCAGTTTTATGAAATTTCAAGAAACCGATGTGTTTGTGACGAATTTTTCAGGACTTTAAATTAATCGAATTGTATAGATAGGTCTATGTGCGTTTCAAGCTAAGCTAGGAGCAATTGATTAATTATTTCAACGATACTCGCGAAATTAAAGAGACACGCATTATCTAGGTTTGTTAATTAACAGATTTATTATACGCGCATTACTATCGCTTTGAAATTTATAGCTTTGACAACTGCGGCGAGTGTTGAACACCGGAGTGTTCTCGCTCTCTGCAGACCGTGGTACATTTTACTCCGCCGTCTAATTACTACAATTCATTTAAACGTTACCAGCCTCCAGGAATCTGCATTAAACTTCCACATACATTAACTCTATCGATTACGATAATTCTCGCTCGCATCTCAAGTTTCGCTGAAACTCTCACTTTGAAAGAAGTAAGTGAACGAAGATACGATTGACGCAATATTCCATCGTCCATCTGAACAATCGATTCGCGCTAGAATTTCCAAATATCCGTAGACAATATTGGAAATTGTAAATTGGATGCGAAATCTCGAACGATGCTGTCGACACGGAATGGCAGGGAACTACGGGTGTCTGTCTCGAAACGCACAGCTTACGTAACAGGCGATAAACGAGCGCGAGATTAGGAGAAGGCGCAGAGTTTTTAGGAGGATTCGCGTGAAATTCGTGCGTCCCACGGAGAGGAAGAGGAACGAAACGTAGCGGCGATTAGCTGGGGCGAAAGCGACGCCGAGATCTAAAACTAGCAACGATTGTTGGCAGCTCGTGTTGCCCGAGAGGCCAGAGGTGGCTGTCGACGCACCGTGAACCGCCAGGCCTGCCGGAGATCTAATTTGAAATTATAATTCGCCGTTTATTTCGGCCAGCCTGTTTTCCTCGAACTCACGAAAGCGCTTCTGCGATCTGCGAGCTGCGGGTCTCGCATGCACGCGAGTCGACGACGAATCGTGGCCCCGGAAAAAGCGTGCAACTTGGAGAAGAAGAAGAACGAGGGATCGTGGGTGGCTGCTGCCGGGGATGGCCGCGGAGCAACGAGTACTACGGGGAAATAACGTGAAAAGAGATTAAAAAACAGAGAGAGAGAGAGAGAGCGGAAGAGAGAAAGAGAGAGAGAGAGAGAAAGGAGGAAAAAACCGAGAGGTGACAAAGGTGGAAACAGAAACGAGGAGCTGGGCACTCGCGCGCGCGCACACACACACACACACACACACACACACACACACTGGTGGGAGAAGAAGAGAGAAACGTGTGGATAGAGACACTAGGGACAGAGCGGGATGGAGTCAGAGGAAAAAGGAGGAGAGAGGAGAAAATGGAGCGCGATTGGTGGTGGCAGCGCGGCGTGGTTGGCGGCGAGCTTGTCCGCACGCGGGAATTTCAATAACCCGCGGGACACAAAGCGGAATGTATGTAGTCACATCTGGCCTGGTCTCATGCGGCGGCAGTTCTCGGTTTACGTTGTACCGTCGGTGCGGGGACGGAAAATCACGATTGCCGGGAAGCGGCTGAGAACAGGCAGCCGCGGATACGTCGCGAGAAAGAGACAGAGCTTTGGCAAAAGAGCGAGAGAGAGAGAGAGAGAGAACGAGCGAGGGGGAGAACCGACGACGAAGTGACGGAGATGGGAAACGGAGAGTCGCGCGAGTGTATGCATATACGCTGCTGGACAGAGAGAGAGAGAGAGAGAGAGAGAGAGAGAGAGAGAGAGAAACAAGGATATCTGGAGGAAGAGAAAGGAGAGAAACAGGGAGACGAGGGAGGAAGGGAGATGGGTTTGGAACGCGGGGAGGGAAAGAGAGCGGATAATGATCCAGCCGGCACTACCAGCAACCACCCCCATAGAGAATGTGTCTGACGAGAGGCAGAAGGAGAGACAGAGAAGAGAGGTGCAGAGCGACATGCCACGGGGAACAGAGAGCAGAGAGAGAGAGAGAGAGAGAGAGAGAGGGAGAGGAGGGTGGATGCTATCGCGTACACGTAGGTGGATGCAGCGGCCCGGAGAAAGGGTGAGAGAGCGGTGTACCGCATGCATATTGAAGCGTCATTTCATGGTCACCGCAGACTGGAGCTCCCCGTTTAGACACGCACGCCGGGCTGCTAACGGCGGAAAGGTCGTTCGATTAAACGTACCGAAGGAATCGCGCCGCTTGATGGATATTTATGCATGTTCGGCCGACGACCAAGATACGTTTCATCGGGGGCCAAGCACCTCTCGAGATCGAGAGCGTCAACGACCTCTCACGTTGCGATGCAGAAAAGACCGAGAAGCGGACGTGGACAGGTGCGGCGAACGCGGTACTTTCATGTATTTTTCAATAAATTTTGCGTGATTAAGGACGGAAGAAATAGATTTTTAGATGCTAGTGCTGTTATTAATTTCAGCACGATGTCTACGATATATTGAAATGGTTGCGTTAGAAGAGTTGCGAAATTTTCTGGATATGTCCGTTAATAAAACTCTACAAAAAAACAGATTATTCGTATTTTACGTTTAGAGACGTTTGCACTGAAAAATGCTTGATTCAAATATAAGGGGAACTAAAACTAAAAATTTCCTGACACGTTTACGTCATGTCTCGCAATACTGGGATATTTGAGATGTTGGCGCACTTGCATTTTTCATTCCAATTATCGAACGAGTTAACACGTTTCACTGGAAGACACTTCCTACTGCAAATCAGGACGCAGAGCGGAGCAGGTAGTTGAAAGGTGATATATGCTAACCACCGCTACGCACCGTATATTATATTCATTGGACATTTCATGGTCACCGCAGACCGAGACTTCCCATTTGCACACGAGCACTTCCGGCGAAACGGCAATATTCGATATATCGCCACGCTTCGTGTGTACTTACGCACGTGAACAAGTACTCGTGCAAATTTGCATAAACGCATTGCTCGTTCGCTACGTGTACAGTTTGAAGAAACGCGTATCCCGGCGATCGTAAAATGTCATTACCGATACGCGAGTAGAAGCATGTCATTAATAAGTTTGCACGCAGCGAAAACGACAAACGATTGCGTAATCTTTTTTCTCTTCTTCTTCTTCTTCTTCTTCTTCTCCTTGTTCTTTTTTTCTTTTTACAGAAAAGAAGTTGTCAATACTTTTATTACGGCAAATTATTCGGTGATTAAATTAACGGTTGAAATCCCCTGTAATTATGTAGCATGCCGCGTTAATAGAAAGTGCTATTTAATTAAATTTCCCTGCTCGTCAATGAACCGAAAGGTAATATTAGTGGAACACCGATATCAATTAACACTACAGGAAATTAATCTACACGAGTTTACTAATTCGCGAGTTTAGTAATTCTAGAATAAAGTGGAAAATGATGACAGTGAGATTTCATCTCACCGTGGAAAAAGGAAAAAGGAAAGATTAAATTTCCAGTTCGTTCCCTCAAATTTGTGATACTCGTTCGATGATTTCACCGAAGATTAGTGAACACCGCAGACAAAGAATTTATACTGTTTAGGAACTAACTTGTGATAGTAATTTTAAAACAAGGTAACGAGCGAGATTTCTATTAAAATTCCTATAAAATTCCTATGAAGTTTATATTAAAGGAAGAAGATTTTTTATCTCGTTTCTCTATGCGAGTCTCGCTCGAAATAATTTCAATTCGTGTCCTCGATCAACATCTACGCTTTGTTAATTCGCAATAATGATTTCAAAGTGTGGTGGAAGAAACATATTTCTATCAAAGAAAAGAGTTTCTTCCGTAAGACTCTAGCTTGAAAGAATTGAGATTCATGTCCTCGGAATACGCAATACTCGCGTCTCTTTACGTGTTTAACCTCGCAATTAGGCGAATTGCGGCAAATTTAGCGACCATTTACCACCATTCGCATGATATCCTCTCGTCGATGTTCCCTTTATTTTTTCCTTGAAATTTCGCAGTTGGAGCACGTGAAATAGCCTATTAGGCTTGCCGCGTGTCACTGTTTCATGACGTTGTCATAACGCGATCAGGCAGATGCCGATCAGGTATGGCACACAAACACGCAGCAATTACTTCAGTCTCGGGCTTAATCCCTCTGTATTGAGCGCAGGGATCAGACGTTCTCGCGATAAAAGAACGCAGATACTTGACGTGGCCATAATTTATCTGGCTCGTGCGTTATATTAATAATTCGCTTTTTCTAGCGTAATTTACGTGGCGTCGTATTTCGCTTTCGGTAATGATTAGCCGCGACGTCCTGCTCTAACGAGCTATATGAACGTAGCACAAACGGTACATAGTATATTATCAATGCATTTTAATTTTATTTTATTTTATTTTGTTTTCTTTTTTTTTTTTGCTTTTTTCAAGCTTTTCGGTAGGTACGATTTGTTTGCAAAGGTTTGAGAGAATAATATTTTTTTGTTGAACTACGCGAACGTTCAAATACGAATTTACAAATACACAGTCATATTATGAATGTATTTTAAATTTATTTTTTATTTATTTAAGCTCTTTGGTACGATTTGCTCGCAAAAGTTTGGGAGAATAATATTTTTTTTTTTCTTTGACGAATAATATTTTGCTTTCATTTTTAATCCGAAATGAAATGCAACAAATTTTTGGAAAGACATTTCGTCGGTATTAGCTGGAAAATCCGAAACACGAAGCGGAATATTTTATCAGATTTTCTTCGCGGTCTCGCATACTTTTGTTGCTCGTCTTGAACGTTCTTTAACTTAAATCGGGAATTCTCCATGTCCGGTAATATACATAATTATATACAATAATTGCAATATCGAATGATGTGCGCGTCGTGATGTTTCAAGTCTCAGAATGTTGCAGAATAACGCCGAACTTAAGCTGCTGAATATGTAATTTACATGTATAAGTAATTGGTCGACCGGGCAAGTAATCGCGTCGATATCTTCCTGTAATTGGCAATCGCAACTAAGTTTCAAACGCGACACGTAAAATAAGTAATAAACAATTGCCTTTCATTGTTAAAACGATATAATTTTTCGTATAAATGTTTTTAGTTGGAGTGTGAGCGGGCTACGTAAACACGCAGCTCGATTGTAATTGAAATTCTACTGCGCACACTCGAATATGAAGTAATCTATCATCCCTCCGTAAATATTTGTCCATTTTTTTTTATACAACATTTCATGAATGAAGTGACGTCGCGATTGTGAAACGAATATAAATCTCTAATTTCACTTAATCATTAATCGCTGATTACTCGCACCAGTGTAATATATTTCATAGTACTTTCTATAATGTTTAACATGTAAAATCGATTCTTTTTAAACATTTGATTCTTGGTAATTTAGTGGAACGATGATTACGGAAACGGAAGTTTGCTTTTTCTTAAATACGTATAAAAATTCAAATTACTCTCTTGTTCCATCAATATGAATAGCAGTACATGCACTTACTTACAGTAACATAGTAATTGTAATGTCAATTTTTAACCACGTTACTAAATATCAAAGGTAAGATATAACCGTGGAAAGCGAATTTACATAAAAATCCGCAGTTTATTTGTAACTCTTCATCCCTTACGTAACCATCTCCGGTAACAAAGTAGTCCCAGCGAGGCACAAGGTGAGGTGCAAATCCAAGCCTATCTTCACTCCTTTTTTCAAAGAAGAAGACCAGCGTCCAGTCGACGGCCGATTTCCGGTTTAACGAACCGAAATGAAATTCTTGGACCGTGCCTACCCCCTCGCTTGCTGCTCGATCATGGAGGAAAAGCTTCCGAACGTAAGAACGAGTCTTGGCCGAAAGCGAGCTTATTTGCCGGGAGTATCCGGCAAACGGTTACATCACCGGTATCAGATTAAGATTCACTTTAGGAAGCCGGTTTATCTTTAAAGGTTGCACCTTCCGCCTCGCTTGATAATTCAATTCCTTCCGCGCTGGCAACTCTCTTTCGTTCTCTCTATCCGTCCAACCAAACACACAGCCATCCAGCCATCCGGCCGCTTCTCCGAGACAGAGCTGCTAAGCTCTAGCGAGATTATACTCCAGCTACGAGCAAAAGGGAAAAAAGGAGAGACAGATGCAGAGAGAGAGAAAGAGAGAGAGAGAGAGTAGAACACTGGTGGTTTCTCTCCCTAAGGTGCATCGATTTCCTCACACCCCCATGGCTCCGCGCGCCACGGCAGCCGCCCATATTCGCATATACCTCAGACAAAGAGACCTAGATAGACGGAAGCCTACCCCGTACGAATAGCAAGGAAGGAATGGAACGCCGGCGGCCATTTTGTAAGCTCTTCCCGGAGGAATCAATGTGACGTCGCCTGAGGGGCGCTTGCGCTGCGGGCAACCCTCCGTTTCGTCCCTCCAATCCTTCCTCCTCCGATCAATTCCAACTTCGATGCCTCCCTCTCTATTTCTCTCTCTCTCTCTCTCTCTCTCTTTATCTCCATCTCGTTCTCTGTCTGTTCTTCCTCTCTCTCTCTCCCCCCTGTCTCTCTTTTTTTTTTAGTCGTGTATGTTTATCCTTCTTGCTTCTCTTTCCGTCTTTCTTCATCTTTGAAATTTTTCCACCTTTCTTCCACGCGACCCTCTCCCTCTTTCCGCTTGCCGCGCGCGATGCGTGCACATTTCGCGCTCGGCCACCCTCCCGGTTGCTCGAACTCGCGCGAAAAAGCATTAAACCACGCGGTTCGGCGTCGATTCCGCTGGATTCGTTGGGAATTTTTAGCCGCGCTTATGGAAAATTCACTGAGATTCGCCGAGATTCACGTCGCGTAGGTCGCAATTATGGGAAATTATGAGAAAGGTATAGAGATACGGGGGACGCGATTTTTAATTCGAAAGGGGAAGCACTGTTAGGCGAATAACGATGGTGGTTGAATCGATACAATCTGCTGGAATTTAAGGGTTGTCAGATGTTTAAATTTTTCAATCGAAAGGGTGATAGTTGCTCTCTCGCTGGTTGGCTGTATTTCGCAGTTGGAATGTATCTTTGTTTCTTCGTTTATCGCGTGACGGAACAAAAGGCATGTGAATTGAGTGCAGTTGAAAACTGATTTTCCGAGCTTTGTCCGTACCCATAGCGTCAGAACGTTGTTTTGATGCTTCGGCTATGAATTTTAAGGTTATTTTTGGACGAATCTTTTATATCGTCGTCGTTCGACAATACAGCAGCCTGCTACTTGCGTTCTCGGTGAAAAAAAGAAAAAAACAAAAATTGAAAATAAATCCTTCTTCTTTAATATCAAATACTCGTTGCAATCATACTTAACTCTTTACACTTGGATTATTATACTTGTTACATCTTCTCCAACAACTCGGATTGTCATAGATATGTACATGCACGCTCAGATACCAATGTATTCCCTGATCGTGCACAATTATTTGAGAGTAGTATGCATTTCTATAAATTTTGATCACAATTCGTCAAACGTATAATCATTTTTTTTTTAGAACATTGTAAAATATCCATAAATGAATCCATTCGAAAAAGATGAAATTTCATAATCGCAGATAAAACAAATAATCTTGAACTTGGTTTAATAAATAATGTCCACAATTATCGAGTTGTTGCCAATTTCCAGAGGTTGCGAAAGGTTTACGTACAAAAAATGATTTCTCCACATCTAGCCGTTCTCTTCATCTAATACGACTGATAACACTCTAGATCAACTTGTCGATAATTCAATCTCTCGCAGAAGCGACAAGCTTCGTTGGTCTTTGACCAAAAGTACCGGGCAAAAAATCAATGAACACGAACGCGAGCAGCAGCAATAGGCGCACGCGACAATCCCACGCTTTCGTCCCGCCGTTTATTACCACGCACGAGCACATTTTATCTCCAGCGAAACACTCCAACGAAATAGAACAATGGCTCCAAAGTACCAAAGTTACTTCAAATGTCTATCGTCTCGTCGATTCAGTGATTCAACGACGATTTCCTCTTTTCCACGGCCAAGTCCGCGTCCACGTCCACCATCAGGCACAGCAACGATAAAAATAAATCGAAGGCAACGACTTTCATCCTGTTTTCGAGCACAAGTATCCTCTGTATCCGACGCGAAGGAGGAGGAAAGCGAGCAGAGGAGAAGAGCGCGAGAGTTTATACGCGTCGAGGGCAACTGAAATTTATAATGCCGGGTAATCGTAGCAGGGCGTGCACGCACCTGGGTACTAGGGTACCGGCACGTTATTATGATTAGCTACTTTCGGTCTGGTCCAGGGGAGTGCTGGAGATTCCGATCGGATACGCGATACGCGACGCACACCTCGGATTACGGCCGGAGAAGATGATCTTCCTGTGGATGCCCGGGGCCGTCGTCAGGTACCTACACCCTACCCACCTCCTACCAAGACATACTTCATTTATTATGACTGTGATCATCGATTATGCACCGACGTCTGCCTCCTCCTCCACCTCCTTCTTCGCCCCACCCCCTCGTGCCTCACCTGCAGTCCTTCTCGCGTCCTGTTTCGTCCTCTGCCTTCGCAATTCCTCGTGCCAACCCTTCCTGTGTTCTTGTGTTCCACTGTAGCATCGTAGCACTGCGCCTCTTCTCCGTTTCTTCGTTTCCTTCTCGTTCTCTTCTCGCGTGTTCTGCGTTCTTTCAGCGTTCTTCCGTGTTCTCGAGCGAGCATTCTAGTGTACGTCGCAAGCGAGTTCGAGTCTTCAGTATAAGACTCGAGCCTTTTGTATAGGTATTTCCAATGACGTTTCCTGAGTCGAGTATTGACTTCGCGCGAGATCGGAACAGTGAATTCCGACAATCTTACCGAACGGAATTGGAGAACGCTGGGGTATTGTGGTTTCGTGGCTTTAAGGGAATACAGGGTGGTATAGCAGAGTCATAGACAATTGAGGGGGGGGGATGGTTTGGTTTTCAAGGTAAAATAGGAGTTAACGAGATATCGGGGAGGTGAGTCGGTATTCATTTCAGTTTGATAATTTGAATTCACGATGGGGAATAAGTAAAAGGTTTTCCTATTAGAGTGAATGATTACAGTTAGATTTCACGGACGCTTGTGCATTCGTGCAAAAATTCAAGAATGCAGAAAGTCACAATGTACGCAGAGATATATAAAATTGTAATACAAAGAATATATAAAATTATAACGTAGTGTGTATAAGAAATAAGTGATGCGTGATATAACAGGAGTGGAATATTTGTTGGTGATATCGAGTAGTGAAAACGAATTTCTGTTTAGTCTGTATTTCTTCAATTGCCTTCGTAAAGACATGAAATTTCCACGAAAGATCCGCAGGCTACCGATTATCCGAGTTGGCCTGGAAACTTTGTTGAGATCGATTGTAATTTCTTGATTTCATGTTAGTTTCGGGATTGCGATCGAATTCAGAGACGATTTAATTACACGGAGGAAAAGGAGGAGAGGGTGATAAAAAGCAGGAGGCGGAGAGGGGTGATAAAGAGTAGAAGGTGGAGGGGCGGGTGATAAATATGTTTCTTTTATCTCCAGCGTTCAATCTCCCGATTTACGTATCTGCCTGCGTTTCTTACCTCCTCGTTTGAATAATTTTGCCCTCCCTTTCAACTTTCCGCTCTGGAATCCAATTATCTCCGGGCGGTGGCGCGGATCGAAAGAGAATGAAAAAGTTTCCCGGGACCAAAATTTCATCAGCTCTTTTGTTATGATGTTTGAGCATTATGTTTCTCGCTTTACCGCGTCTCACCGACGTCTAAGGATAACACGCGCTCGATTTATCGGAACACGATAACTATCACGGAGCAGAGTTTGAAACGCCGCTGGCAAGATTACGGATTTCTCTTCGTACACGTGTATTTCGAACGAAAACTCGTACACACATATTCATTTCTTGCATATCTCTCCCATATCGGTTTCGTTTCTTTCTCCCTTTTTCTTTCTTCCCCCTCTCCATTTGTACGGCAAATAATAATTTAGGTAACTCGGAACGTGTTTGAAATTAAAAAGAGAACACCGTGAAAGACCGTGGTGGTATTGAGAAAAGAGAGCAAAAAAATATTTTCACGGCCATGCGAGAGATGTGAGAAAACGATTAAAATAATTTTCTTTTGTGGATTAAATACGTAATAAAGAGTTGTTCATTTTTCAAGGAAAAAATAGGAGTTAAATTTGATTTAGGTCTTGTTAGATTTGACTTGGGTCATTCTTCAAGTATCATGAAAGAAATTTTTATATTAGATTCCTTTTAATTAAATATCTAAATAATAATTAATCCGTTTATTCTAATATACAAAGGATATTAATAAATACTGTAATTACTCTATATTTATTAACCGATATTTTATATTCTCAATTATTCTCCTTCTATATTTAAATGATTCTGTCATCTCTGTCTGAGGATTAATTAATTTCTATATACATGTAAAATTCCTACGAGACACCCCGTATCTTAAATAACCCACAAACTTCATCCATTTTATGATTAATCGGCGATTATTTTCTCCAAAATCATGTCAATCGGCAGTCATGTCTATCGTGTCCATATTCGGAGTTCTCTTAGCGGTTCTCAAGCTTCTACTTTCAGAAACGGTGTGTTCATTCAGAATCTATGCCAAGTAGAACAATCTATCATTTCACGGACATTTCCTCTCAACAAATTCAAAGAAAGTAAGCCAACTACTTTCGTTGACTTGCTTTCTTTCCAATCGTTCAATTGACGATTAAATAGCGAGGAGAAATTAGAAGACGATGAGAAACATGGCGATAAATACGGACAATAGTATGGCGTATCGCACGCAAGAAATTTAATATCCACAATAGACGTTGATATCGGGAATTTTCGTTTAATCAGGCGTGCTTACCGGAAGCTAGTTGTGTACATAGGGGCAGAACTATCAGCAGCGTACGCGGCTATTTACCGAAATCGTATTCGACGAGTTTACATCGAAACTGGTTTCAGTCCGGGTTACACGGAAATACGCGGTTTCGTGCTCCGCGTTCCCAATAGAATTATAGCCCGCGTGTCTTATTAACATATTTGCAGCATTTATTTGCAAGCACATCGGCAGGTGTTATATATCGGCAAATATTTAAAAATCGATGTTAAAACCGGTGGGAGCAACAACCCGGTTAATTGGGAGTTTTAAAAGCGTGTTTGCTCGGGCGCCGTCTCAAATGTGGATCAAAATATTCGCGCGCGCACGCGGTGCTTTTCCTCGAAATGAAAAAAAAAAGGGCGAAACAAAAGGAAAGAGAGAAAGAAAAACGCCGCAGCACCACCGATGAAACACGTAACTTTCGTAATCGGTTTACATTCCTCCCTCTTTGCCCGTGGCGGCTGCGAATTTTCATGCTTTTATGAACGATCGATTTATTTATCGAGACTTAAACGAATTGAGGTAATCAATTCAAAGGCAATTTTATTTCTGCACCGCACGCATGATACATTCATAACACGTGAATGCAAATGTTAGATTGTTTGCGAAATTCGTACCTGATGTAACTCTTAATCATCAATTAAATTTCAATTCAGTCTCGATGTGTTTTTTTATAATTACTGCGACAATTAAAATTTTTAATCGATCATTTTGCAGTCCATTGTTTGCGCTCGTATGTTTTAAGTTGAAATTTTTCGCGCGCCAGCAGCAAATTGTCCATTCTCTTCATATAGTTTTCCGGAAATCTGTAAATATTAGTGTTTACGAGCAACTTTTATCTCGTTTAGGTCGAAGTTACAAAATTTTATCAGAAACTTACCGAAACTCGACGATCATTCGTTCTCTTGCGTAATCAAACAATCAACAAAAACTCTGATCACGTTGAGTTTGACAAGCTTGAAGCTTTAAATCGACGTCTAACGATGCATTATTTAACAGCACATTACGAAACTCTGATTGACTTTGCGTTCTCATAAAATTGGCCGTTTTAAATCTAACAGTCTAATAAAAATATCTGAAAGTTGTTTCATAATTCACGACACTTCTTTTACCTATAAGCTATAATATCCCAGAATTCTTGAAAGCTTTTTCTTGGGAGAATTTCCGAACTTTAGAAACAAATTGCAAAACAAGAGAAAAACGAACAGGAGGGGGGGGAGAAAGGTAATTTTTCTGTAGCGAGCGCACGGAAGCAAGTTTCTTAGGAGAGTATAATTTTAGACTGGATACTTAATTTCCAGTGTTATTAAATGTTTGAATAAATTATGTGTGTGTCTTTTTTATTGCAGTTACAAGTTATACAGCCGCGTCGTACAGTTTCGATTCACCGCTTGATTAATTGGAATTGAAAATTACTTTATCCAGTTATCCATTATAACAATTTTACACGAAATTATGGATGACTCGTTTCTTATTGAATAAAATAGAAAGAAAAAAATTGAATGCCATTTGCCTACAGTAAATCATTCATTTCATTCGGTCGTCGTAGTAAGTAATGACTACTATTAATCATTTAAGTCATTTATCTCTCCTAACTACATAGTTATGTTATCCATCATGCGCCCTCATTTCTTTTAAAGCTATTCAAACTTTGCAAGACTCTAGTAATCCAATACACTTACGTATACTAATCTGGTAATTAGTAATCGTAATTTCCTCAAAATAGTCAAAATATTCTAACAATGAATCAAATGACTAATGACTAATGTTTAAATATATTTACACGGTGGATCCCTATTACCGAAGCATGTAGGTAATTTATCAAGTTACTTATAGTGATTGAAAGTATTTACATTACTTATAATGATTGAAATATTTATTATTCTCTATCGATATTAATTGCTTATGTATAACGAAACAATTCGTAATAAAATATCGGAGCATAGTAGAGAGTATGCTACTCGTTATCTCTTTCTCAAAACCACTTGCAATTTTCCAACGCAAATTAATGACTATTAATTACCATATTAAATTAAATCTAACTCGATCATTGTTCGCCATGTGAGGCGATTAATAAATGTAAAATTCTCAGCCAATGCCTGAATTATCTCGCGTTTCGTGATATTGAGCGGACAGTACTCGTGAAATGTTCCGGCTCGTGACATAAATCATTCGAGAGTGAAAAATGCAATTAGAAATCAGAACAACGTCGGAACAACATTGACCTACGTTTAAGATCTTATCAATTCCAATATCCTTTCACGGTTCAGCGTATGTCGCGGCCGTTCGAGCCTCGCAGAAGCGTAACACCGACTTTCACGGTGATTTACGAGCACCGCGCGAGAACTCGCTCGAAGTCGCTCCGAGGTGGAGCGATAAGAGGAACACGCGAAACGAGTCCATAACGCGGTGCGTGTAAATATTGCGACGAATAAGTACCAATAGTTAGCGGGTTCGTTAAATATCGTCTCGTACGCTACCTTTCAACCCTTCGCCACACGGCTGTTAGGCCATCCGTTACGGCATTCAAGGTCATCTCGTTGAGAATTTCCATTCTTGCTGTTGCGCGCGAACAGACGTGAATGAATCGTTTCTTTGAGTTCACTGTTTGCTTTTAGAGTTCAGTTTGTGAAATTTCTGGAATTTTTCAAGGGGGTGGTTTTGTGCAAGAAATATCGAGTATGGACACAGTGTTAAAAGCTATAGGAAAATCATCTGTTTGATACATTTTTTGAGACTTAATCTTTAATTGATATGATCGGGAATTAGAACCTACAACAGAGATTTAGAATTTTAAGTTATCTAACTTTGGAATTTTTAAAATTTTATTTCAACTTTGTTAGTGATTTCACTGAATAAAATACAAAGTAGAATTGAATATCTTAAACTTTTGTAATCTAACGATATTCATTAGGTACTTGAGGGTTGATATACATATTTAACCTCTTCGCGTTTATGAACGAAATATTTCGCGCAATATTTCCATATTTTGAAGGGGATATCTCGCGACAGAGTATTTTTTCTTTAAATTACTTTCTACGTCAGAAAAATATAATCACTCATCTCCTTCGCTTAACTAATTTTTAAATGATTAGGTAGAAGACTAAGGGGGATGATATATCTACCTATATTTCGTTCTCTACCTATATTTCAGTTAAGGATTACTGCTTTGTAGATTACATGGTTGTGTAATAAATCTTCGGCATAGAGGAAGATAACATGATATTTATTATGTCAGATTTGCAATAAATCTACGTAGAGAATCGTGAGATTTTACTGACAAAGTTACCTTAGTAAACAGAATATCGAATATTTTCAAAAATTCCGCCGATATTCTTATTCAAAGATCGTAGTGTGTAAATAGAGAGCAGCATCTGGAAATATAAATTTACTCGTGGAAAATCATAGTAGTTTCGCGAAGAGGAACGCGAAGAGGAAATATTATAGCCAGCGTTGTAATTGCAGCGTTACAAGTGTAATGTCTTTATAACTCATACCAGGATGCCAAGAACTGGTTTAGAAGCATATAGATCGCCGTAACGCATGTTAAACGTGCCTAGATTCTTTATGACTGCAAAACTAATAACAGATCGTGCCATTGCTCCCCAGTGATAAAGGGATGCCGATTATCTCGCCTCTCGATCACCGCTTGTGAATTTTTTACAAGGCCACGATCGCACGATTGTAAAGCGCGCATTTCTTGACTGAAATTTTCGACAATATGAAATCGTATACCCCGAAAATTATTCAATGTTTTCGAATACCTTTTCGATTTCTTTGCTCAGCAGATCAATTTGTACTCTCCGACGCGACAACCACCCCCAAGATCCATCTCATTAATATCAAGGAAGTAGCGTTCCGTTTCAATCGACACGAAGCGCCATAGACCAACCAACACGCCACTTCCCCTTCCGTTTATTTCGAAAAGGCAAACCAAGCTACTCCATCGTGATATCCCACCGACACCTCGAGATCATTCGTGAAATTTCGTCTCGCTCGTTGCCTTCTAAGAACATCAGTTACTTTTATTCTCTGAAATGCACTATTTTCGCCGTCTCAGGAATCTCGTCTGCCTGACGATTTAAAAAATAATATATGCTGACTCGTCCATCGATCGGAAAATCTCCGACGCACACGTCGGGCGTCCGATGTTTCCAGGAAATCCGGCCTTAAGTAGAAATACGATTTCCTCGTCGAGCGAGTGGTACGCGATACAAAAGGATGCAACGTTCCGTAGAATACTCTCGCCGCCGCCGCCACCGCCGCCGCCTCCACGTATTGCAAATTTAAACCGGCGTATATCTCAGGGCGTAACCAAAGAGGTAGGTAGGTTGGTAGGTATAAGGGATCTTATTGATCTGGTAGCCCGGGGCGTGTCATCCTGGGCTGTTGGCCGCAGGGAGGACCGCGGCTAACCCTAAAGCAAAGGGGGATCCCCGTGGCTGGCGCATGCGCTCGCGAGACCGTTTTCTCTGCCCAGAGGGCTAACTTACACCAATCACCAGGAGCTAGAAACCCTTTTCGCCGACGGGGTTCGCCAAGAACTTCCCTCTCCGCGAGGGAGAGAAACGTCTATACATACACACACACACACGTGTGTGTGTGCGTGTGTGTGTAGAATATCTAGAGTGTACGCGTGATATATATACTTGTGTATATGTATGTATGTATGTATGTATGTATGTATGTATGTATGTATGTATATCGTTGGTTGATCGTCCGTCTGCTGTGCCCTCTGCTCCAGCGGAATCGCCTCTATTCGTCTGAGAGAATGTTTCCCTCGTGGCGTCGGCCGAAAGACACCATTCAACCAGGCCAACATTATTATTATCGTCATCATTACCGTGGCCTTTGTTCACGCGTTAACCCTCGTTTCTAGCTCGCGACGAGAGCCTCGACATCGGAGATGTTATTCAACTTGCGGTGACGTTCGCGAGAAAAAAAGAAAAAGGGGAAGGTAGATTCTTCCGGCGAAGAAGATGTTTTTAACGCTGCTGGGGTCGTTTGTTTTGGATCTTGTTGGAATACGAGCTCACCGAGATAGAAAATTAGTAGACACCCCCGCTCAAGAGTCTTGGGACAAACATAAAGTTGGAAACAAAGAATTCACGAAGTATTAGTGTATTTATTCTTGGCGGTTGAAGACGAATCTTTCGCTCTTTTGAGATCACGATTTTGTTTTTCGAGTCGTGTTATCAAAGAAGATTGGTGGAAATTTCCTTGGAAAAAAAACATTACATCACGAAAAACTGTGAAAATTCGTTTAGTTCCGTAAACATTCCGGTTTAACACCGTAAATCTGCAGAATTCTCTTCGTATTTTTAGCCTTATTTTTTGCTGGAAGTTACGTCGTGGTTACGTAGTTTCATCAACGCATTGGACAGCAATTTTCACCGCGAATCTTTTTATGTGACAAAGCTTTGACCGAACGTCCACTGTCCGCGCGCATTGGCAAAACAGATTTCAAATCAAATTTAATTTAACGAAAACGCGAGGATATATCGTGATCTTTTTGATGGTAATATCAATTTACGAATTGGCGATCAATTCGAAATAAAACACGAATCAAGTCGAGGCGTGCGGCTGTTGCGCGACGTTACGTGCGCGAGTGAACGTAAATAAAAACTCGCGTCGTACGCGATGAAACCGTCGCTCAAGGAATCGAAAAGGTGTTTGTTGTTGATTCGACGGCGGGCGAAAGAGAAGGAAATTTAAAGGAGATAAAAGAGACGAAAGAATGCAAGAGCGAAAGGGGATGATCGTAAAAAAAAAAGAAAAAAAAAAGAAAAAGAAGAGACGAGCGTAGGTTTGGGCATCGCAGTGATGACCGCATCTCGTTAAAAGGCCTCCCTTCCAATTTCGCCAGCTCGATCTGAAATTTTCTTGTAAGCTCGCGTGCACGCCCTGGGCTGTCACGATTCGGACCTAACTGCCGCGTTCGTACAACCGATTCAGGAATTCCTCTTAAGGTAATTTCATCTTTGGAATTCCTTCTTCGCCCCGTACGCGTACCTCCGCGTGCAAAAACGAACACAGCTCGTTCGCGGGGGCATCTTAATTTTCGTCTAGGTGTCTGTAGATTTCTATTGAAACTTCAATTCCGTGCAACGTAGCACTCGTTGTTTCTAAATCATTGCGTAAGTTTAAATCCTGATTTTAGTGATTTAGGCACGTTTCTCGTAGACGGTGTAATCCTGCAATTTACTTTTTACTAGTTTATAATAACTGAGTTGTACAGTGTTCGAATTCATGATATTTCGATCAATTTTTGTCGAGGTCATAGTTAAAAATACATACTACCAGTCAAAAATCTGAATACACTGGTTCTGTATAGGTATAGCTACACACGAAGTTCAAAGTGAATTGTGTTTAATGAGGTTCGTAATATTTGTGAATTAGATATATTACTGACAACGAGATTGAAGCAGTCTATCACTATATAATACAACAAATATGTATATAATTAACGTATAGTTAAATATTAAACTAACAACAAAGCAACAAATGTACTCGAACTTTTGACCGACAGTGTGGATGTTGTGCCATTTTATTATACACAGACGATTTCGAAAGAAATTATGAGTTCGGTTTAACTAGAATCACTGGAACGAAGAAATTAATAAATTCATGACGTCTGAGTACGGTACTTGCTTTGTTAAATGTATTCTGTTTAGAAGACAGGGTGTTGAAACGTCGCGCCGTCATAAATCATACACGGTAGCGAAGTGGTGAAAAGTAAAGAAAAAAAGCTTAATGATCGCCACTCGTGAGCGTCCACGCGAATTATTCATCAGCCACGATCACGATATTTGCCAATGTAAATTTCACGTGATGTCAGGCCCGTGACGTGGAATTAAAGTGTTAATATTAAAATTCTACGCGTTCTGTCAATGAAGATGACCAGCCATCAACGATACAAGAAGTTGCAGGTCGCAGATGTAATAAAGTCGTGCGGGACAGCTACGTTCTACGAAACGAAAGGTCGAAGGAATTTCATTCATTCGTTCATTGTTCAGGTAGCCGATCAGAAATCTACCCTGTGGACTGGCCTCCGGTTAAATAGGGTCGTCGACCAGAACGATGGAACTAGTCGCATTGAACGTGTCCGCATGGTCAGCAAAGATTCGAACTCTGTGGTGGTATAATCGACACTGTCATCGTAGAAATAACGCGATTATCATTGACTCGTTCTCCTCGAAAAGAAAAAAAACAACGGAAAATGTAATAAGAAATTGTGCAGGATTTTGATGAAAACTAATTTACGTTTACAATAATTAATGAAAGGATATTTTGAACAGATAATTAGCATTGGATCTCTATCAAATTTTTACATAGAAATTTTATGGATTTACAGAGATTTTGGTGAATTTGCAGAGATTTTTTTGACGTTCTCTCTCGGAAGTTTAGAGAATGCTTTTTAGAAATTCTTTCATCACAGTTTTTAGAGAAACGAGATTATAATTATAAGTTTCAATTCTGAATGTATCTAATTGTTTTTATATTTCAAAGTTATAAATCACATTATAAACAAAATGTTTATTTTATTTATGCTCCAAATTTTTGCCTTTACTTATTCTTTCTACTTTAACCTGACGAGAAGAGAGATTAAATTTGTATGTAATTATCGATGAAGATAATTCATGAATAAATAATTTGAATAAAAAAGTTTTAAGCTAGGTATCATCAAACAAGGATTTATATATATCTCTTCAAATGTCTTCCTTGAAATATCCTACACACAGAAAATTAGTAAAATTAAAACTACTCTAGAATCGTCCAGATTCAATAATATTTATTGAAATGTAATTCAAACTTTACATTGTCTATAAATCGACGTTAGGATTGCTCGAAATTCCACAGCTCCAAAATCTTCTCTTCTCTCTAATCAAAATCTAAACGACAATTTAACGTTTACATCCTGCAACGATATCTTCGTGAAAATGTCTCGACGACCCGTGTACCGATATTTCGACCGAAGTGAAGCAGAAACAAAAACAACATCGCGCCCCACCGTAGCCGATCGACGAAAAAGACCAAGACTCGAAACTCGGACCGACGATAAAACGCAAAGGTGGTGAGCTGGTTGGAAGCAGCATCGGATCCTGAATCCCGGCGCGAGGATCGCGGGCCTCTTGAAGCCGAGGTTCTCGTATCTTTCGAGCTGCGCCGATATCGGGCCGTAAGATCGCCGGGCCCCGTCGTGTAGAGGGGCGAGGGGGAGGCAGAGGAGTACGAGATAAAGACTCATCCTTTATTCAAGAAATAAAATCGCCACGACGTTATCCGGGGGTTTATCCGCGGTGCAGCGAACAGAAGAGAGAGAAAAAGCAGAAAAGCCGAACGAGGAGAGAGAAAAAGAAAGATCGACGAGCGTACGCGAGCTGTAGTACCTGTAGAGAAAGATACTAACCAATCCCACACGAGCTGGGACGTCCCGTGTTCACGTGGCGATCGCGAAGGGGCAACCAACGATTGGGCCTGTTGCAGAGCCCGTCGACCAATGAACGGTCGTTGGGAAATGATCGAGGCCTTAAGGCCCATCCCAGTTCCCACCCTGAGCCGTTCGCGCGGCGCGTCTATCTGGTAGCTAAGGCCCCGCGGGCGCAGTAACCCTCGAGTCTTCCTGCGTGTACGACGGTTTAAGGCCAATACCCATACACGAAGCTCGAGATATCGGAAAACAATATCCATCCGGCGTGCCCGTGGTAACTCGATATATCTCTCTTGTTTTTCCGTCCTTTGCTCGCGCCTTTCACGATCCTTTCTCTCAGCTCGTTCCCACTTCGTCGACGTTTCGTTGGGAAACCGGGGCCCGGGCCCCGCAGAGACAGATAGCCGGCGAGCAAACACACGAACGTCTTCCGAAACTTACGCGAGAGTTACGTCTGTTTCTCGCGCCCTTTCGTTTCCTGTGTCGCGTTTCTTCTGTGTACTCGCGTGTGCTCGCGTCCGAAAGTGTTCTCACGTGCGAACGATCGTCGTCTCGGGGACGTGAACTCACGCATGCACCTCGCACGTACTCGTGGAAATTCGTGTCGCGTCGTGGTCTGACAAGGCACGTGCACACGTCGGAGACGATATCAACAGGACATCCTTCGGACATTTGCAAGAGGGACGCACCTTGGTCAGGGTTGGATTGCTTGCTCGATTACCAGTGGTGCGCGTCAAGTCAAGTGCTTGTACGAGTGTAATGACCGCGTCACGCGAGTAACGTCATCGGTTCCTCGAGCTCTTTGGACAGTCGTCGTGAGCCGTCTGCTGGGAAGTAGTGCTTTTTGTTCTTGCGACTAGATTGACGTCAACGGGAGGCCGGATGCCGAATCTAGACTACTACAACACCGCGAGAATGCATCAAATGGTAAACTCTTTTCAAGATGTACCTACTTGGTGACGGGTCTGTCGATTTTTCAGAGAAAGTCGATTTGTGATTAGTGATTGATCTCAACTGAAGTGTGGAACTTGACTTTAAATTGATTTTCATTCGTTCAATATATAGATATGGTAATAATTAGTAGATTCGTAGCAAACATTTCGATTTCCAATACTTACTACTTTCATTTATAAAAATGAAATCGTAGAAATGGTAATAATAATTTTGATTTAATACATCGCGGCCAATGGTAAATGTTGCAAATATTTATGCAAATTTTTATAAACGTAATTGAACAAATGGGACCTAGGCAAAAGTTTATTTCATCCATCAAGTATTATAAGAAACAGCACGTTCTGTAATTTTTTTATAAATGCAGTCGAAAGTCAAATTATTAGATAAGTTACAGTACATTACTCACCAAGAAGAAGAAAAAAATGTTGCACAAATCTGGAAACTGCATATTACTATACTATACTTTTGGGCTACGAAAATTTGGTTAGGAAATCAATATTAACCATTCAAATTTTTCGAATTTATTTTTTTGTGAGCGGTTAATCAAAACGTTGTGCTATTTCACATTTCGCAAGGTGTTGCAATCTTTTTTTTTTTAAATAGTGCAGTATATCATTGCTTTGTATTGTGTATTTTGCACAACGATCGTAGATTCGATGCAAATGGCTTTCTCTCGGTAGTAACAAATTCAGTCGCACTTCACACCATACAACGTACCAATTTTCCCATACTCGGTGAACACGCGCATACATGTGCGTTTGGAATCGACGTACTCGTGCATCATGATCTTAGCCACGAATATCAT
This sequence comes from Tetragonula carbonaria, assembly GCA_032399595.1. Lineage (NCBI taxonomy): Eukaryota > Metazoa > Arthropoda > Insecta > Hymenoptera > Apidae > Tetragonula > Tetragonula carbonaria. The sequence continues at coordinate 13,131,813 of JAUCRC010000003.1, forward strand.
TAAGCCCATGATGCCGAGTCCAACTATCGCAGATGAGAATCTCGCGAGAAACGCGCAAAATTTATAATGAAGGATATTAACGTTCGCGCATTTTCCCCGCTGTCGAATGTTTACGACGTGGAAAAGAAGAATTTCCTTTTTGTGTTAGCCACGCAAGCTGCCATCTCTTTATCCAATAACGTTTTCTCTCGCAGGGAGAATCGCCTGACAGCGCGAGGCTCAATTCTTATAAATTCTTACGAGGACACACCTTAGAACGTGACTGAACTTTCTACCTTTCGGTGATAGGATAAATAAGCGAGCCGTCTTCAATACGCCGGCTGTCGAGCGAGAACGTTTAACAGCAAATTGTCTTCCTCGCGAGAGTTCCACGAAACTAAAGTCCACTACATGCACGCAGGTGTACTGTTTTTTAGTATTCGTAAGATTTCTCCGCGGTGTGTTACTCCACGAGAAAGTCACAAGCTTCGACTCGTAGCTAACAATTTCAAACTAGATCTTTAGATAGACCGCGGATTTTTCATACGAATTCACATTTTTCGCGAAATGCGAAATCGAAGAAGGGGACACTCGAGAGAAAATTGTTTTACATTATTTAGGTATTAATTTAGGTATTAAATGTTATAGAAAACACTGTGCACATTGGATATTCTGCACAGTTTTTCGTATTACGTGCGTTCTCTATAATCTCATGCTTTAAATAGCTGCAAAGATGCAAATACAATAAATAAAAATCTGTAGTCTACTATTGAACATGTATAGAGTTAACGACAATGCGATTCTCTGGAATTATCTGGAGTGGCTGGTTTTATCGAGAAATGATGAAAAATGAATTATATGGTTCTTTTTTTTAATTTATTGTATAATAGTGTACATTTCTTGTGAGTCGGCTTACTTTGTACTGTGAAAAACATCCATCTTGGAAATACGTATATAGTAAGAAATCAATGGCTAACACGTGGATAATAAGGTGTATTGCGGCGGAGAAACACGGAATTATAGAAATTACGCTATTTTACGCTCTTATAGAAACCACACTATTTTAGTCATAGGCCTTGCGATTGTAATGAGCGATAGTTTGATCGAATGAATTGCTTCAGCAATTGCAGATTGAATATATTATAGGAACAATGTATTATCGCAGACTTATTCATCTTAATTTCAGAACAAGAAATTCTAACACCGTCCGTATTTATTAAATAACGTTGTTGAAGTTTGTTATATTCTACAGAATCACGACTGTTTAATTGCTAAATGTCACAGACGAAACTTGGTTAAAAAATCGAAGTCTGTTTACTACACAAATAGTAGGATGTGTCGATTCTCTCTACTTTGCCATGTATTTACACTCAAATCAAATAAAACCGCGAAAAATTAACCGTCCGTCGCTTCGACGCAAATTTAGCTTCCGCCATTTGGGCGGAAAATCTCGCGTATTAAGAACTCTGTAAAAATAAATTTCAGACAAAGTACTGTATTTACAGTCGTAAAATTGAGTACTTTTTCACGCGTAGATTTATATAATGATATAGTATAGGCTATAAAGTAAATGTCTAAAATCGCTTCGAATATAATTCGATGCTTCAGAACTTTTGAAAGTGTTGACTACTCTTAAATCTTGAATTTAACTGATTCCTGGTGGTCTTGAAAGTCTTGATAAATGTTGAACATTCAATTTATTCCAAGCATAACATCGTTGTATATATATATATATATATATATATATATATATATATATATATATATTTTAAAGAAAAGTCTGAAAAATTTGAGATATGCAATATGTCTATATTTACATTCTTTTTTGTGGAATTTTGAAGCATTCTTCGTTTTTTACTACAGAATATTGCAATTCTAACTATAATTAATTACATTTTCAATATTTCAAAGTGGTAATATCGCAAAGTAAATCGTTTCTTTTGAAATTCCAACACGCTCCAAAGTTTGCTACTCGTCTTTATATTGAAATTATATTTATCGTTATACCAAAAAAAAAAAAAAAAATGAGAAAAAACACTCGACATGTTCAAGACTCGAGGCTTTCAAAAATTTTAAGGTACCAAATCTTACTCGAAGCGATTCGAGTTTCTACGCTTCGAAACTAAGCGATTCAAATATACGTCATGTTACTCGTGACTTTAAAGCTTCGTGTCGTTCGATAATTAGAAGAAATTCCCGTGGAGTCTGCGTCGAATGCGTTCGTACGTTTTTCGACACACTTGGCCGCGCGTAATAAAACGCGGCAGAATGGCGTTACGAGTCCGTGGATTCGTCATGCGCCCCGGGGACGCGTTTAAGTGAAATAGATACGTCAGTCTTATGGAATATAAGTTCATAAAATTGAGCGGTAAATCATTGGGAATTTGTTGCGCGGAGCAATTCGGTGGGAGCGTGTTTGCGCGCGGGGCACCCGAAGCCAGGCCTGTAATGACAGGCTTTAACAGGCGACTCGTAAAATCTTGCCACAATGGAATCATTCTTGACGATGGTTGCCTCTATTCCACGGCGCTTGAACGGTTCGAAGCGTGTGAGTGGCTCGCGCCAGCCGCGAGTTGCCGCGTATTTTACAAGCGTGAATGGCGGCCGCGAGTTTCCATCCACCGGCTGGAAGCTTCTCGCCACGACACGCGAGCGTGCGAGCCGATCGCGCGTAGGAGGCACCGGCGTGTGCAATTTCTTGCCACTTTGTTTTCACACTTTGTAACTAGAATTTCGTTTAGTCACAAGGAAAGGAGGCTGGCTGTTGGCTGGCTGCAGCTACTTACTTGTTCCAATTTGAAATCCGAGTAGTATAAGCCTTTTGTTGTAATTTTGTCATTGGAATTTCGTTACAGTCGTCCAGATCTACTAATAATTTCGTGTACGCTTTTTTAATATTCTCTAATCAGAGAGTTTTATCTACATAGAAAAGGGAAAGATTGTTAGTTATTTATTATTTATTATGTAGACGATTGTCATGAATTTTTATACAATTGCAAACTTTCAAAACGATTCGTTGATTCGAGTTTTGTTCTTGACGATTTGTTCTACACGATTCGTTGATTCGAGTTTTGTTCTTGATCTTCGATCAGTAAATGAATATTTGTGAATATATGTGGGGCAATTGTGAAACAAGGGATTAAAGCTGGCAAACGAGGAGGCGACAGTTTCAACTTATATCCAGCTTTGCGACGAAACGAAGAAATGGAAGAAATTAGAATTATAGATAGGTTTATTACTCGAAATTAATGACGCTCTATTGCTTCGAGGATAGATACTAATTACACAAACATACCTTTACGATGCGTAATTAGATTCGAACTACCCCTGATCTATAATAGATTTCCTTCTTTTCCATTTTTATGCATCATATTCGCACGGTAATTTTTTTTAACACGAATTCGACCAGAGATGAAAATAAGGGAAATTTACAGTTTCATCACGTTTGAGTTTAATGCCGTATTAAGAGAGTCTCTCACGTCCTTTTTCACAGTCCAAATTATACGTCGATGATTGTAAGTAATATACCTGTTATGCAGTGATTAATTTTATCATTCGAGAAGTAAATATAAATTCATATTTTCATGAAGCTTCTGCAAACGAAGAAATCGCGGACTATTTTCTTTCCCATCGGTGCGAAAGATAAATATTTGATGTAAAATTTATATGCCTCATTTAGTCACAGTCTACTCGACAGTTATTACTCTGCGAAATTTTCGTATTTACTTTTGTCCGATTGATTAAAAATAAATTTCGTTCCATATTGCTATTTACTCGGAGACAAATACTACTTAACGATGACTGAAAAATCAATCAAACTATAGATACTGACGCTTAAAAGCGTGAAAAGACTTTTTTAATCCTTGAAAAGTGAAATTGAAAAGTGAAATTGAAATTTTTAAGTAAATTTAAATATTAATCGATTATACTGTATTAGAGAATATATTTTCATTTACTTACATATTATATTAAAAGTTGTGGTGTGTATACATAATATGATACACCTTTGTATCGTACACAATATTTAATATTAATTTTTTGGGTAGCATTGTCATTCACTTTTTTTTTTTTTGAAAAATAAGAAGATTACAATTACAAATTTAACTTCGAAATATGATTAATCAAAGTTTCAATACTATAAAGAAATATTATTACGAATGAAATATATATATATATATATATATATATATATATATATATATATATATATATATGTGTGTACTTTTTCGTTATCGAAATCTTAACGCTAACTCTAAATATTTAAACAGGAGCGTAATTAAAAATTTCGCAATTAATTTAACGCAACATAACGTAATAAATTCCAAATTCTACAAGAAAAGAGAAAAGTGGTAAATATCCACGTACTTTCAAACAGCAGCGATCTGTTCCTATGAATTCCATCGAAGTGTCGCAAAATACACACTTATCTAATAAATTCGAACGACCGATACTTAACAAGATATTGTCCCATTCGAACGTGCAAGCCAACGATTAACGAAATTAATATCAACCGTTCGAATCTCGCCTATTTGCGTCACAGCCAGCGGACATTTTCGTGCCTGGGAGTTTTCTCTATCTAATTGACGTGCTCGAGCTAGTTGCAAAAAAAAAAAAAAAAAAAAAACAAAAAGAATAAAAGAAAAAGGAAAAAAAAAGAAAAATGGTCGAACGATGTAATTACGTTAGCACAACGACGATTCGTGGCGGCGCGGTGAAAAATAATTGCAAGAACGCCGCCGGTAATGATAACCGCAACAACGGATAGCGTTAATTGCGCCGCGAATTGCGTGTATCGAAGGAAACGGAACGCGACCGAAGAAAAATCGGCGGACTGCAGTGGGAATTAACGCTCGGGCCCGAGTGCATAAACAGTTATTAGGGCTGTTAATCGTCGTGCGGCTGGGCGGAGAAGTAGACGCCGCTCTAACAATTTCGTTGTTGCTGTTAACGCCTCCGATCCGCTTTGCGATCGGCGATTACTTTCGTTGACGTGCGAGATAAGCTGCACGTATTCACGTGGTCTCTAGCCAGCGATGGATTTTTTTCCCCCTCCGGTCGAAGTCGCGCGTACTTAATCGACGTTTAATGATCTTCCATGGAACTAGCTTCTTTTCTTGGATAAGTAATGGCTGACTTCGAGATACGTGGTGATTTGTTTGGATACGTTGACGATCGTCGTGTAGGAACTTTGAGTCGTGTGCGTGAACTTTGTAGCACGAGAAAAGAAGGCGCTAACGGAGGAATATCCTTTTTTTTTCGATTTTCTTAATATAGCAGGTATACCAAGTTGTAATTTTGGCCTAAATGTCTAGGGTCTATCAGAGTATGAAAGTACAGGAAATTGGGAAAAGTTTATTATAACGTAATAAAGAGTAAACGAAGCTTTTGTTGTAAATATTTTATACTGTTAAGAAAAATATAACATATAATGTGATAATAAGTAACAATAATAAAATAACGATAATATTAGTGATAAACAGATAATTTGACGAATTATAAATCAATGATTTTTACTACTCTATTAGTTCTAATCTATCAAATTCTAATGTCATCTGTTTTGTCTAAAAATTCGAAAATTCAAAAATGCACTCACGGCGCGTAACATATATATATATATATATATATAAAAGATTATACAATATTCGTTACGATATTATATTTAAAGGACGAAAACAATCTCCCTTCTAGATTCTACCTTTTAATAAAAAAATTTTAGTTTGCTCGGACAGATCATAGTTTCATAAATGTTAATAAATCGAAATTTATTCATGTGAAACGGAGCCGTTCTAGGTTCAATTATTATTGTCAAAAAAAAAGTAACATTATCAAGATCATACATAGATCTCATCGGAGCGGGTACGTATAACGCTGGAGAAGTTATTGAAGCGAAGCTAGTAAATATCGAACAGAGCGTACGTTTCGTTTCGTTTCGCGAAGGATTTGCTTTATGTATGTTGCAATCGAGTCTCGGTTTCTGCAGCGTCTCGTCAGAAATTTGTTGCAAAGGCGACACGATCGAAGCACGGTACACAAGCGTGTGCTACATAAGGGTTGATAGTACGACGTATAGGTCGCACAATGTATACCCCGCAACATATCGCTGAGAACATAACTCCTGTTGGCTGACGTTTCAATCAACCGTTCTTCACCTTCGTTTCTCTCATCGACTTTTGTTCGGCCGCGCGAATTTTCTAGCCACGAACTTTTTTCGGGACTCGTCATATCCTCGAATATCTTCGAGGTAGAAACAGTAGTCGAGATAAAGTCACGTCTAGCATTTCCGCCTTTGTTACACGGAGGATTATTTTTATTACCGTTTCTTGAAAGCCGACTTAATTGAATTATTTAATAAAACTGTTCAACCATCAATTTTCATAGAACAAATCTAAAGTATTTTATATTCATTTATATTCACCTGACTGATCTTTCGTGATGAGATTTTTCTTTTTTCATCTGTGTGACAAGTATTTAAATACAGTGTTAAATTATATTGAAGATTATTTTATGTTATTTAAAAAGAAGAATTGTTCTCCGACAATAGAATCGTTTAACATGTAGCTAGAAAATTGTCCATGCGCCACGTTTCCATCTGCCGCGTTTGATAGCACGCAAAAGAAACAATTAAAGGCAAAGGGCGAAAATAGAAGCAGCAAGTGGGGAGGACAAAAGGAAAAGGAATGGCACGGCAGGTTGAGCGAGGTCTGTTTCTTTCACCTGTGCCACCGCGAGCAATAAATAACCGCCAGCTTAGCTGATTTTACTGCCGTGTGTTTGGGTGATCCCAATAACGCCGACCGAAGAGACCAATAACGCGAAGAAAAGCAATCTTCGCGCTAACTAGCCATTCAGACGGCGGAACTGCCAGACAAGTACTCGAAGGACCTCTGGTTAACCTCTGAAACGAAACGGTTTCAAGCCTATTTCGGTATTGAAGAATTCGCGAAGAACTCGCCACAACCGCGTGGGCGGAAACGCTCATCCAAGCCGTGCAGCACCGTGTCTGCACCGGCATCCTCCCATTATTTGCACGCATCTTTGTACCTTCAACGACGCAAGTGCACATCGCTTACTTTTCTCCCATGAAACAATTTAGGCGAGTAATTAAATTAGATCGTTTTCGACCAGTAATTGTTTTTTGAGTAATTGATAATTGTATTGAATTGTTCGGATTTACGGACTTACGACTTGCGCAGTTTCTTTTTCTTTCTTTCTCTTCCTATCTATTTATCCTAATTATTTATTTAAACCTTTTCTAAGCCTTCACAGTAGACATACTTTTCTGATGGTATCATCAAATTGAAAAATGTTATAGAAAATTTGAAAATCTCAATGCACATCGCATGAATATCCAAATATATGTACATGTATAACGTTTTCTATCATGTCAAGAATTTTCCACCGAGATTCTGTTTCTTAAATGACATTTTCAAAAGCATGAATTTCTATAAAAATCCATAATCTAGCGATAGGTGTTTGGAATACGTCTGTGCTAGCATTCGACTGCAAAGCAATCGAATTCATTATTTGCCAAACAATTGAATCATCAACGTCACTTACATTCGACGCAGCGTGTCTCACTTCACGTGTCGTCATCGAAGTAATAATAATACAAATGTAAAATTTTCGTAAAAAGTATAGAAAATAAAACCTATGGAAAATGCACCGTCGATCCGACTAACGAAGCACGGATAGTTTTCGCAGGAAATTAATGGCTGCTTGTACCAGCGAACGTGTTTCAGATCGTGCGTTGTCATCTGCGTGGGTAGACAGGCAAGGTCTCGCTCGCGCGGCAATAATTGCTCGAAGATGGTAGCCATTAAAGGCGACGATTCATCACCCGGTGAATCGTAATTTAAGCGGACGTTACGAACGTATATGCGTTAATTAAATTACATCAGGGACTTATTAATAAGCCACGAATTCGAGAAGAAGAGACACGATCGTCCGTTCTGTGGCACGAGCGCTCGATCATTATCCGAGCGAGTCGCTCCGTGATAAATACGATTTCGTTTATTATCGCTGCCGGTATCTTCCGGATCGATCGAAACGCAGATACCAAGAGACGGGAATAATTAAATTCTCGTTAAAAGTCGACGTTTAATCGCGGATTCCATCGCCGAGTATCGATGCGTATCGATCTCGACTTCTGAGAAAAATAAAAAAAATAAAAAAATTGATTTCGTTGCTGGGAATTACGAAAGCGTCACTTCACGATTCGCTCGATTCTTGTGATTTGTTAAATAAAATAAGATTACAAAACGATTGTGCTACTAGAAAATAAATGTACGCGTTGGTAGAAACATGATGATCATGCTAAAAATTTAAAAAAAATAATCAAATTTACTACAATTAGTAGGAATATGATAATTACGTTTGCAATTATATTTTTGTCTTTAATTACTATACAGTAGAATAACTTAAAAAAGCTAAAGTATTCAATAAAGGAGAAATTTAACGTAGAAAAGAGTCAGTATACTAATTACAATGAATCAAATCTGATGCAAGCACCACTGTGCGTGCAAGTATAAATTATTCGTTATCCGAGGTTTACTTTTTGGAATACGAGTGTTGATTAGGTAAATAATATTCTTGTGAAATAATCATACAAGTTCAAGCAACAATGTTTGCTTATCAAAATTATTTATGAACGTGCAAAAGATTTGTGCTTGAAGAACTAGTTCACGGTACAACATGTTAAATAAATCTATCCAAAAATTCAGCTAATTAAATCATTTTTTGTTTGAAAAATTACCTCCATCAATCTCTTACTCGGTGATTAATAGCCAACACTCAATCATGCTTTCAAATGTAAACTCGTGTTTGATAAACTGTCCCAGCGACTCTCCGACATCATAATTAGACCTACAAAATAAAACAGAAGCAAAAATTCAGTCATTATTCCAGTTTTTCTGTCCCAGTTGAAAACTTCATTCTTCGTGTTGTCATGCATATTTAAAAAAGATCCAACAAATCGAACTTATCAACTGAATCGACAGAGGATTGAAACAGATGGGATATCTAGTCAAATTACACAAAGATAATTAGAAGAAATATATACTGTTAGAAAAATATACTGTTAGAAAAATATTTTAAAAAAACGCAAAAAATCGAACCTATTTACTGAAGCAGGATACGTGCGATATTAGGTCAAATTATATATGAATTATATATGAAAGCAACGAAATAATCTAGGCCACAGAGGTTTACCGTAAACAGCGAGGAAGGGGGAGGGGAGGGGAGGTTGGAGAGAGATGAATTTTACGCACCATGGTTCCTACGATCAGATAATTGACACGCACATTGCTTAATTATTAACGCAACCGCGTTCCGCGCTTGTCAAGCTAATCGCGCGCTCGATCGCATGCGCACTGGGCCGCATACCTACAATTTTGACTGAATTGCATAATCTGTCACTTGCTTCTACAAACAGGTTAATCGCACGCTAACGGGACAAAAAAACGCGCGATCATCATATCACCACCGGTTAACTCCTTTAATGACTATCGTCACGGAGTTCTCTTCACCCTTTGAGTTGCCCGCCAGCTTTTTCTCAACCTGACCGGGTAGTAACATTGTTTCAGTGCGCGAAACATCGTTTTCAGAGTACGCACAAAGTCCTAGAACAGGATTGATCGAACTTCTTAAGAATAATCTGCGAATTGCCTGCGATCGCTAAAAACGTCATCACGGAATTTTCTTTATCTGAATTTTCTTCTTTCCTTCTTTCCTTCTCCAATTCTTCACGCGCCCAATACTCACACGCTCGAAGAAGGCAAAAAAGGCCAATCAAACGCGATAATAATAACTTTCGAACGCGCGAACGTCGTACGAAAGCCGTTATTAACGGACGTTGCAAAGCGTGGAAAAGAGTTTGCGTTATTCATGGCGGATGATGAGCGTGTCACGGGTGAAGGGAATTAAGGACAAGTCGATTCTTGGCCACTTGGCAGACGCCGGAACACGCCAAAGGTTTCTCGGGACCGTGAATGGACACCATAAATTCAAACGTCGCCGCGCGACGAGTCGAAACTTCATCAAATCAGTGGAAAGAGCAGCAGCGGTATTAGCGGCTAGAATTGAAAATTTCTGTTGGCTGGTAAATCGAGTTGGAACGTGCAGGTATTAAGGTCGATTTGGCGAGGATTTTTTCTGGGATTCTTTGGAATGTTGGCAGATTTAATTTCTCGTGCCTTGCGAAATGTGTGACGGTTGGCCATTTGTTCAGTTTATATCATTTGGAGGTTTGCGAGAATTTGATTTTGACAGATTTTGATAGATTTGGATAAGGCAGTGAGACTACAAGAATTTGTACAATTATTTCAACTGTTTATATATACTGATTAACTATCCATCTATAATTCAGTTATAGTGATGGACAAAAGAAAATTTCAAATTGTCTCTATAAGAATGTACGTGCGAGAATAAAGTTCGACACAGCTTCGTCAACATTAAAATCATCTGTTCATTCTATTCTTGTTAAATGTAATTCCATTTTACGAAATTACAGGTTACTTCGTTCGTTGTTCTTATTTAGCTTGCACGATTACGAAAATTTGATAACGAAAATCGAAGTGAAATACGACATACTTTCTCTAATCGCTGCAAATATTATTCTATCATTCAATCGAGATCACAGTCCGCCAACTTTTAAATATCCAGCAACAGAAGTCGAATCCACAAAGAAGCCACAAAGTATTCCCGGTCGAACGGGGAATCAACGATGCGATGGCATCTCCGCGCAAAACCCTCCGACGAATCGACGTAACTGATGGTTCTACGGGTTCAGGATGTTTCAATTACACGACCGGAGCAATTTCACCGCGGAAGGTAATACTTTTGCCGGGCGTTTCAATTATCGAGCCCGGTAACAAAGTTTCGATGTCGCTGTACGCACCGGTATCAACCACGGGAACAACGTACGCTTTCCTACCGTGTAACCCGGGCCGATGTTATATCCCTTTCCCTCTTTTCCGTTGCTCGCTGTCTACATAATAACTGGTTAAATTCTGGTAGTGGCGATCCTTACGAACGGTAGCCTCTAATCAACCTAATTTCGGGTTCCTTTCGCCCCGAATGTGGGCCAACATTGGAATTATTCGGTAATTGTAATGGATCGGAATGTTGCGCGTTCGCTCTTTAGGGCCACGTCGAGAATCGGCCGAGCAATTTTGTATCTTACGCTATGCTCTCCCCACTTTTCTTTCCTTTTCTTTTCTTTTCTTTTCTTTTCTTTTCTTTTCTTTTCTTTTCTTTTCTTTTCTTTGTTCCACGGTTGCTCCAACCTCTGCCACCTCGTCGCTACTTGGCCGCTACTAGCCCCATTATCGGAGCCCGATGTAGATTCGATTCTCGAGCATCGTTCGTCATTATCTCGATACTTGCTGGAGCCGTGCTCGACCACCGCTAGTCGTTGCTCGCCGTGCCTAGAATTCTTATGAAGCGTCCCGGTGAGAAATGTCAGTGCACGTAGCTTCTTCTTTGGCCAGCGACCAAAGAGAGAATCGTTGGGTCGGGAGATCCATTGGGCCGTTGTGGGGTAGCTTTCTTTAAATTACGGATCATCGAAGGGAGAAGTCGGCCTGGTTTTTTGTTGTACGGGGATTAATGAGAAGCTGTGTCGGGGTTGCTGAGTCGTCGGCAACGGAAGCTCCGACTGACAGATTGGATCCTGCGGATTTGTATGGGTGCGTGTTATTTATTTTTGGGACTATGGAACGAAGTTCTTTTGGATGGTAGGTAGAGGATTAGTCGTAGAATGTTTTATCGTAGCATGCAGTCTGATCGAACAGTTTACCAACACAATCGTACAATTGCATTTTATCAACTGTATTGGGATATTGTCGGTGAAGATTTTCGCGTATCATTTGTTTTCAATCGATTCAATTGTTAGTGACTGACAAAACATCGAAGCAACGCTTTCGCATATTTCACAAATCACCTGGTTCGTTTGAACCTTTTGTCTCGCACGATTTTCTTAACAATTTCTGCTTCAGTTACTGTTCTGATAATATTAGATATAATATTAGATTAGTCGATAATTTTGTACCTTTAGTCGCATTCAGTATTTTCAAAACATTGAATTAGGTTTGATCGAAGAAATCACCGTATCATTCTATTACAGTATTCCAGATTTCTGTAAGGATTTTGGAATTCAGGGTGTCTTGGGACGAAGCTGTTGCAATTTTTTCGTTCACACATTTCAAAGAAATTTATAAACTTATGGCGAAATGGAAAATACCTTTAATCTTCCCTGAATCGTAAGTTTAAATTTCAAGTTGGCATTCATGTACAATACAATTGCGTTTAATTCTGTACTCTTCATGGCACGTGATAAAATTACGTGTAAATTAATTAAATACTTCAAAGATTAAATAATGAAATGTTTATACGAACAAAGTTTCTTAACGTTTGAATACATGTAGTTTAGAATAAATTTTGTCCATCTTTGATACAATGTTAACAATAAAACAAAAATTTAATGGACGACGCTCGTTGTCCTACTGAAATTAAACTAAAAAAAAAACAAAAAAAAAAAGCAGAAGAGAAACGAAATTTCACGTATCTGCAGCAATCTGTTAATACACAATTCGCGCGAGGCAACGTTCAACCCCGAAGGATTCAAAACCGTAAAGTTTCCATCTCGAAGTTAACATTTATCTACGAATAGAATTCTCCCTTTACGACTCGATATTACAAAAGCATGGAATTGTAAATTGAATTGCAATTCGTGGAAAAACCTATTACGATTAATGGAGAGCAAATTGGGCGAAAAACGGCTTGATTCTCCGAGCGGAACTACCTGCTCTCTTTGACCCGGGTACGATTTTCTTTGATAATAATTCCGTCTCGATTTTATGCAGCGAGTCAGTCAGCTCGTTGCCGCTCGCTGCAAGATCGAGAAAACGCGGGCAAACAAAAGCGAACGATTAGAAGAGATTAACACGGTTAATAGCATCAAATTGTAACTATAAAGAATGCTCGAGCGAGAATAAGAACCGCGACGCAGGGTTTGCTTTTTGCTGTTTTCAACATGCACGCTATGCACGAGGGAACACTGTACCGACCGGCTATACAAGGAGATAATAATTTTTTAAATTGACCGCCGTCCACCGGGCTAATGACTTTTCATTGCACGGCTGCAATTAAAACGAACGTTTTAACACTGTTCGCGATATCTTTACAAGTTGCCGCGGCAGATACGCGCGATTACGCCCTTAGGCTACACGCGATCCACTGGACAGTGAAGACGCTGGGAATTGAGTAATTTCGTTGATTTGATATTCTTTTGCTTGTCAACGTGGTGCGTGTACCTCTTGGTATGTGAAAAAAAAAATGAGAATTTTGTGCGAAGCGATGTCAACTGGATTGACGGCCGAAAATAAATGTTTCTTTTTTTTATCAATGAAAAGAAGAACAAAGTTAATTGGAAATGTTTAAGAGAAATACAGGGGAAGGGTGGTTCGATAATTATCCGCAATCTAGTGATATTACATCAGCTGCAGCATTAATTAATTTTGTTGATCTAATGTTAGCTGCGTGCTATACATCGTGTGTACATCGTGGATAATTAAAAATGAGAATTTTATGTGACAAGATTGGAGATTGAGAACAAACATTTTATCAATGGAAGGAATAACCAAATTAATTGGAAATGTTTAAGGAAAGAAAATACAGCGAGGGTGATTTAATAATTATTCGCAATGTAGCAGTATTTTCTGTCTTAATTACTTTATATCTTTAATCGATTTTTAATCTTTCTGTTCTTCTTACTTCTTCATCAAGTTATCTCTTTCTTTTTTTTTTTTATAACATTACATTTATAAAAATCATGAACAAAAGACCGTAAGATTGTATTGAATATTAAAACCAATTACGTACGTATGTTTTAACTATAAATATCCATTGAATTACAACTGAAGAAAATTTAATTATATTTTAATCCTTCAATTGCATCTAGTTAAAACGAATCTGTTCATTTTTTAAAAGGCTATCCACGTTTCATTTCATCATTGTTAATCGAATCAAATGAGAGACTAATCACAGCTATAATTCGTATTTATAAAACTATATACTTGAATTGTAATCTATCTGGCAGAAGTAACTGCACATTGTAAAGCAAGAAATTAATTAAATAATAACCGGTATTTAATACAATATGATGACACAAATCGTAATGGAACTCGATATCAAAGCTTAATTATACGTTTGATTTTTTTCCTTCGTTGCGATATCTTACATTTTTAATACGTTCGATATTACTTTATACGTTCGATTTCCCGGAATATCACAGTTATTACCAATTATCGAAAGGTGCTTAAACCCGAAAACGAAATAAGAAGTCCACGCGAGCACACAGTTTGTTTGCATGTGCACGCTAAAGGAGCGAGTTGTACGATAATTTTATAGCAACGCGAACGTGTTCCCCTTGTAATTTTAATTTTTAAACCCGTGAAATGTCGATCGTGAACGACTACGGACTTCATTTCAGTCATTGGCCCGAGTCTTTGCATTATTGATCAGGCGTTTGACGCTTTCTTCGCGAGGGTGTTAAATTTCAGTTTAATTTCACGATTTAATTCCGCCGCTCGGCAAATCAGCGTGAAAAAATAAATAAAAAAAAGAGAATAAAATAAAATAAAATAAAAGAGGAAAGGCGAACCTGTAGAAGAGAGAGTGGGAGAACGCGTCAGAGTCGCTGAACAACACCGGATCGTTTGAAATAACACTCTGCGGAAGCGTAAATAAATTAAACTGACCTGCCGCGAGCAAATGTTACACGAACAACCGCGATTCTATGGCAATCAAACAATTTACACGCCTGAATTTACATTGGGATATGCGGTAATCGACGTTAATAATCGAACGCGGAAATCACGCGTCACGTGACTCGCCAGAGTGAAAGTTTGAAAAATTGGATATCGGTATACCGCGAGGAGTCTTAAAATATTTTATATACCTATATAAACCTATATAATACCTATTATATACCTATATAATACCTATATACCTATAGGTATTATCGTTATCTCTACTTGTATTATAACATAAATATATTATAATATTATAATATAAGTATAAATATTATATATAACATTAAGTTTGATAATTTAAGATTATATTTTATTTCATTTTGTATATTTTTTTTTCTTGAAATATTTTATTTATAAAATATGCGAAACACACGAAAGGTAGTACAATTATATTTTACCAAATTTTATTGAGATATAATATCTACTTCAAATCGTATAAATCTGAAAAGGACAAAGGGATGGATTTTCTGAGATCAAACCGAGTAACTTTTTGATAATTTTTTAAATCCCATCGTGAATCTTTTACCACTATCTTGAATCAAGTACCGCCAAATTTCTGATAATACTGAAAATACTGAAAACCAAAACATTAGAGTTCTCCGTGCAATAACCTTCAAATCAAATCGAAGCAATCATCTGAAGTCAAACACGTCGAAATTTCGTAATACTCAAAATATCATCAACAACGATGGATAACATCGTTTCTTAAGCCACGAGGCGCGGATATCTATTATAATTGCACAGTGTACCACGGCGTAACAGGCAAACAACACAGCAACTTACGCCACTTTGCATAAATTTTCGCAAATCCTCGTTGCGCCGTGGCAACAATCAGCCATCGTCGAGAATTACAACACGACCCATCGAATCAATTCGTTCATCGGACCTCTCTCGACCAATACCCAACAACGGCCAACCATGACCAATAGTGAAGCAAGCGAGCGAGCGAGCAAGCAAGCCACGGCACCTATCCCGGGAAATCAGGCTGGCTAACTGAGTTATACAATCGTCGAACGAGCAGGAGTTAGCCTGGCAGTTTTATACGCCGGCAATCAGCCGCGTTATCACCTTTTATAGGTATTGCCCGCGCCGAGAACCGGATACACAGGGGATACCCGGCGTTAAGGTACAATAACACGTTTCTCCCGCACAGTTCTCGAATCTCGCGTCTCCGTTCGACCAACCAACCGGCGCGTAGCGATCCTCGACGAGTGGAACCTCGACGATTCCGGGTATCCCCGGATCCCGCAGTGCGCTGCTTTTTTTATGATCGCGTCCCCGGCTATACGACTGCTAACGACGTGCCATTAAATCGAGTTAACGAGGGGAGCCGCGCTATTTACCGAGCTATTTTCTAGCCGGCCGATCGTTTCGCCTGGCCATCGGTAAACCGCAAAACGGCGATCCCTTTCATGGAAACGCGACCGACCAACCAAAAGTGTTGTTTCGGTGGACACTGTCGCGGCAGAGATACGCTCGTTGCCAACGCTTCGATTTTTTCCTTTCTTTTTTTCCTTTTTTTCTTTTTTTTTTTTGTTTTGTTTTGTTTTTGAGCAACCTAAATGATTGTCGGCCAGAGATTCTTGGTTATTGATCAGAGGGTTTTGTCTCTCGAGCGAGATCGGCGGGAGAAAGTTTTTCCCTTCATTTTAGACTGCAACGTTTGGGTTTTGCGGTTAAGCAGTCGGGCGTGAGTTAGACGAGCAAATTGGTCGGCGAGTTGATTAACTCGTCAGTGACGGGTGGTTCTTTCAGGGATAAGTTTCTTACTCGTCGATGTTAAGTTGGACTCTGCCAGGGGTGGTGGTTTGCACAATGCTTGTTTTATATGACGATTGGGGCAGGTTAGTTTCACAATCGTTTATTTCATAGATCGTTCGATGAACTCGAGTTGTTCAGAACGTCCCTGAATTCACAAATTGAATTCCGTTCCTTAAATTTGCATTCTAACATTCACTATTAGTCGTGTGATCTTTTTGAATTTATGGAATTTGTTTCTTCATGGTGATGAAAGATTCTGATATTGTAAGGAGAATGATACTTTTGAAACTTATTATGAAACTTGGAAATAGTTTGATTTTCTTGTAACGTGATTTATGATGATAATATTTTAATTGGGAAGGAAGATTCTAGTTAACATTATGAAATTTGGGGATATCTCGTTGGAGTTCTTTTGATTCTCTCATAACGAAATTTAACACGACTGTACTTACCTTAAGGAGGTAGAGAATTTCAATAAAAAATATCTGAAATAACTTTGCGCGGAAAACGTAAAATCGCGTTAAAGAAGTAAATTAAGATATAAAAATACGTTCAATACGGAGGAATAAAAATTCATGTCCAGATTCAAGGAAAATTTTCATACGTAATGAGATGAATTAAACATAGAACGATCACGAGATAAATGAACATTTTCTTGGTAGACGATTCAAAGGAACACTACATGATGAAAAGTACGTGGTGTTATAGAAATGTATAACAAAAACACGACAATTATAAGTTTGTTAAAATTTAGAAAAATTTTCACCCAACGGAGCAACTTGGAAAATGTCTCATTAAATAAATGAGCGTAAAACCACGTCCTCGCGGGGATACCACCTCACCGGACCGAGTGAATTTTTCTTTCGAGGAAAGATACACGTTTCAATTTAAAATACATAGTCGGCTCACACTTGGAAGATGAAGTTCAGCTCCGTCTCGCGATACAGTCTTGGATACCCTCGGCTCTCTCTGCCGTTCCTTTTGTTCCACCCTTTTCTTTGTTGTTTGCAGTTTCTTTAAAGTCTCCGGAACAGCGGGGCATTTACAATTTTTGTTTGAAACGGCAGTTTGAAGTAGCGTTTAAAGTCGACTAATATTATCTTCTGCTTTGTGACGTCGTGTTCACGTATTCCCTTTGCCCCATTCCTTGTTCTATTGTTTTAATCTTTTCCACGCGCTCACGTAACCCGTGGTGGAAAGCGGAAGGATATTTACAACTTTTCCGCCACAGGTACGTCGACGTTGTCTGTCGAAAAAAAAATGAAATATATACTTCGCGACGTTCCATTTCTACAGATAGGTACCTGGTGTGTTCCAAATAAAAAAAAAAAAAAAAAAAAACGCAACGAAAAATCATCAAAGTAAATTTTTACCTCTTTTCTTTTTCGTGTTTTCGTTTGTTTCACCGGTTGCTATTTTACGTTTATAAGCAAACAAACGAACGAGTGGTCGACGCTGTTTCCCATCAAAGGAATACGCGATTCATTCGCGACGATAAAACGAAGCTGTTCGTTCGCCGAGGAAGATGCTTAGACCGTACCAGGAATCGCGATGATTTAAGTAAATCGCATGACGTAATATCAGGTGTTTGGCGTCCGAGTTGTTTCAGAATTCTTTGCGCAATCCTAATTCCACGGTAGGAAAGCAAATAATTTCGTTCGCGAGCTGTTATTCGTCGAAATGCCTTTCTCGAGACAGGTTTTTAATTTCTTTTCTTTTCTTTTTTTTTTTTTCATTCCTGGCGAGATAGTATCCATTTTTCTTTCCCTCTCTCGGCAGAATATTTCCTCTTCTTGCAAATCTGTGGAAGATGTAACATTTCATCGTAGGAATGATACAAGAGTAAGAAATACAGTTTTTTATACATCCGATATTTCCTGTATATTCACAGGTATTACACGATGATTAATATCTACGATAGAATATCGTCGTTTAGAGAATGGTAGAACAAAAGTAAAATGATTCGTTTCAATGTCAACGTAACTCGTCTAATTCCACTCGAAAACTTTCAGACACTACAACTTTAACACTAGGTTTACCATGAGTTGACACATACCTATTTCTAAGGAGTCAAAATGACCTCTTTCGGTATTTAATTAGAAAAAATATAAATTGACCTATGTATTATGAAGTTAAAGTAGAAAAAACAAACCTCAATAAAATTACATCAGTTATAATAATTAGTTTTCATTTTTCTTTTATTTTTGATATTTTGTCGAAGACAATTAACAAAAAGTTTTCTCAGAGGGGTCAAAATGACCCCTTGGTAAACCTAGTGTTAAAGTGATTCTCTAGCCAAAGATTATTACTACGTCAACTTTGATTCTGCTGTCGCACATCCGCGAACACGAAACTAAGTAACTGAATTCGAAAAAAAGAGAAAAAGTAAATTAAAGATTTCAAATTGAAAAAAATTCCGAACTCACTCTCTACAACTCCACCGTGAATCTTGCGAATGAAAAGCGCGAAGTCGAAACCTCCGCGTGCCAAGCCGACCATCGAATTCATCGAATTTAGGCGGACAGATGAAATATCAATCAACCGGATTCGATGATCGCCGAGCGTTTAACCAACCAGGCTCGGATCGAGGCTTAGACGTCACGAGCCTCGTATGCGATCGGCACTCCATATTCATACACGCGGCGAGGCAACGTAGACCTAGAACCACGAGGCGGAGGCTGGTAGCTTTCCAGCCGAAGGATTTCATATTCAAGCAGCCAAACAGGCACGCAGCGGGCCGAGAGTGCCACGAATCGCGAGGCTTGTTCACCGATCGGTCGGCCTGTCGACATTGTTGGACACCGGGGCAGGTTTCCCCATTAGCATCCGCCGGACAAGCGAGGTTGTCCGGTCCAGCGTGGCTGGTTTCACGAGCGTGAAGCCCGCGCTTGCTCGTCTCGCGGAACGCAGCCTGGATGTGCAGGATCGTCGGCCGTATCAGCGGCACATGGCGTAGAAACGCATTATGAATATTCAGCCGAGGGTGAGAGAGCCTGGCATGGCTGCGCTCGAATCCATTATTCATCGCGGCGGCATCGGATCGGGCGCTGCGTTTTCCGCTCCGGGTACGGGCTAGATCGGGCAGCGAAAGAGGTTTACCACTGCCCAGGGAGCCGGGAACATAGGTGAGTCAGGAAGAGAACTTGAGCAGCGAAGAAGAGGAAGAGTAGAGATTAGGAAGGCAGCAGGATCGGGAACGTTGGAGTGAGGAAGTTGCGAGTGATGGGATCTGAGACACTCCGAGTCCGTTTCGTATCTGAATTATTTCGAAGCTTAAGTTGGTAACCTTGATAGCGTTGATGGGTTTCGAGTCTTGATAGAAGACTAAAGATCTCAAAAGGCTTGAAAGCCTCGATCTCAACTTGGGTGTCTTGGAAATCTTGAAAATCTTTCAGTGTCTGACAGTGTGACGTATATTCAATATTTTCGATCGCTTTCGAAACATTGGCGCTGACGTAAAATATCAAGGAAAATCCAAATTTAATTCGAACTTTAACGCTCGGTCTTGCAGTTTGCAAATTATACAGAGACAACTGTCTAGAATAAATATATTTAATATAATTACTTTCTCCAAGTTCTGTTCTCTATTTTTATTCTCTTTATCTCCTTTTTCTTTGGTTAGTCGTAAACGTATTCTTCTTGTCGATCTACGCGCGCCTTTCCTGCACGATCTCGTTCTGCTTTTCGGATCCTCGTCTTCCTTGCCGCTGGTTCCTCCGCTCGTTTCGCGTGGTTTTATTCGTTGACGGAAAGAATGCGCTTCGCTCGGCCTAGCAATCAGTTGGAGAGGAGGGCCAGCTGAGGGAGAGGATCGCTTACGCAACAGAACCCCCTGGTCGAATTTCTCAAATTCCTGAACGCGCGGAACCAGCCAGGCGTTCGTGATAGGAATTCATCTTGCAAAATTAAAAGTACTCGCACTGTCCTCTTATGGCAGAAAGATATTATTTAAGATCATCATTTGAAATCATCGTTCATTGAAATCACCAGGATTGTATTAAAATTATCTTAACTAGTCCTTTAAAAAAATCTGGTCAGATTTCTTTTTTATAAACTACATTTACATTTACATTTCTATAAACTTTTTTAAACAGTCAATTGTTCAATGGAGATGAAAACTTTGATGTTGCTCTTCGATATATTGTCGAGAATAATTTCAAATTATTCATTTAGGTGTAAATTATTTTTGATGCCTTCATCTGTCGCTAGGTGTAATATATACTACTAGAAGCAAGTACTTTTAATATTTCAGATGCCGTGAACTGTAATAATATAATAGAATATAATAATAGAGTACAAGATATATTCTATAATAACTTCAAGCCATTTATATCCAAGTGAATTATATCCAAGTGAATAAGCCAAGTGAATTATTTTTAATATCTTTAATCATCATTTTAAATTATTCGCATAATATTTACCACTATCAAGAAAATTAACATCAAATTTTTCTATCCACCGCGAAAGCGTAACTAAATACAAAACATCCACTTTCGATGCGCGCGATTTAAAAAATATTAGCAGGCTATAATAAATCATCTCGTACGATCCTCATACATAAATAAACGACCTATCGTCAATGTTCCTAAATCACGGCGTAATTATCCGCTATAATTACAACGTAATTATAGTGGAAACGCCATTTCCCTGGATTTCGCTTCGCCGGAAAGGAAAGAAGGAAGAAAGAGGCAGGGAAAAAGGAAAACAACGGAAGGAAAAATAATCAAGATACGTTCCTCAAGCCCGTATCGCAAGTAAGCAGCCGGACAGTTTCTAGCCTGACACGATCCAACGAATGGCCAGGCACGCGGGTTATCGCCGAGTCTGCAGCGTGTTTTACATGAAATTACGTTCATTATACCAGCGGCGCGCTAAAGGCAGAGGAGATAGCGTCGCGACGGAAATAAAAAAGTCGAGCGGAGGAGGAACTCGAAAGGAACACCCGCGGTGATCTACTTACGTATAATACATATACATCCGTATCGATGTATCGCTATAGTTCAAGGATCAGCTGGCACGATGGAATTACTCGCGACAGAATCTTTTGAAGGAGGTGCCCGCCAGTAAGTGGATGAAATTAAAACGCAACTTGCAATTAATTCGACGCGATAAATTTGCTTCCCGATGCGTTTGCGGTGTGAGAGACGCAGATTTTAGTCATTTATGGTTTTCGGGGGAAAGGAATTCTTCTAACAGGTTTTTTCGAGAGATGAATTGATACAATGGTAGCTGAAATATTAATATTATGTATGAATTTGAATTATGAGATAAATATATAGATAATAGAATTTTATATTCTTGTCTGTTCGAGAAGGAAGATTTTTGAAAGATACACGTCTCAAATAATACGAGTAATTGAAAAAAATTAATACGTTATTATATTCATGGAATGATGGGAAAAATTATTCGTGGTCCTTCTTGGTTTGGAGAGAGAATCTCCTGACGATGGGTCTCCGTTTTAAAAGATAAATAAATAAATCAATGTATTAGAATTTTAATATATTATCATGTGTCTGCATATGAATCGGAATTATTGGAGAGATTATAAACGCTTGGTAATTTTATTTCAAAAATTTTTTTATAAGAAAAGATTTTACTCATAATAATTAATTTTAAGGATCGGTACGTTATAAAATATTGTTCCGGTATTACGAAATCTCGAAATTCTAATTCATTGTCATCATTCATTGATAACTATAGGTACTTCTCCTAATTACTATTCATTAAGCATGTATTGTTTCAAGTCGTTAATCTACTCAGAAAATAAACGGCGATAAGCTATCGCTGATTATTATCGATAGCAATATTATCAGGTCATTAATGGGAATATATAATAGCTTTAATATTGGCATTAGTATTAATAGTTCCTACCTATTACTCAATTAGAATTTAAGAAAAAGATTAAATTTCTACGCTTCAGTCAAACAAAAACACGAATGTATCTGTTTTGCTGATCGCACGATGTTGTACATCATAATTTCTACACAGTGAATAAATTACAGGTCTTTCACATAAATAATTGCTGTTTCATAAGCCGGTATCGATAGTTCTCTGAAGCACAATGTAATAGGATATATATTCTTCTGTTCGCCAAACTGCAATTATCAATCAACGTATCCTGTAACGTTTGGATCGTCGCTAATCACTTAATAAAAAATTGCAGCATCAAGATTGATGTAACAAAAGAAATTCATCATCAAAACCACGTAGTTTGAGTAACAATTCGCAGAAATTTTTTAATAAATATATAGAGAATTTTACCTGATAAATAATTAACGCAACAAGATTATTTTTCTTATATTTGTTCAGTGTTCTTATTCAGTATGTTATTACTATGTATTAAGTATAGAAATTAATTCGATTTCTTGCCATTCATTTATTGAGGTTCGTCTAAATTTCTCATAGAAAACTATTCTTTTGGATCATTTCAAATAAGTTGTAGAACAAATACATCTTAAAGGGGTTTCCATTTAATAGCTGTTCAAATTTTCAATTTTCAAAGTTTTACGTTCAGATTAATCCACGTCTGAATTACTATTGGCAAATTTTTAATTAAAAATCGGAAAGAATAATTATTTTTAATAATCTACGTGCTAATATATAACTTGTGCTTTAAAACTCTGGCACTGAATTAATTTTTACGTCTTGCTATACTGCACACATTATTATTATTATTATTATTATTATTATTATTATTATTATTATTATTATTATTATTATTATTATTATTATTATTATTATTATTATTATTATTATTATTATTATTATTATTATTATTATTATTATTACTAGACTGCGGATTTTTATGCAAATTTCATATTTTTAAAAATGTCTCAGTAGAATCTCGGTAGGATATTGTTTACATTATTATAAAGCGCTGTACTTTGAAATATTTTTTGTGCATTTCTTCATGTCACGCATAATGTGCGTCATTATATTATGCATAAAAATGCCGCAGGCTAATTATTACCTAATTATGTACTGGAAGTTTGAGAGCATCTTCTTTTTACATCTTCCTTTTTTTTCCTAGTAAATTTTCGTTCGATCGCTAACTAGGCGTTTCGTCTTGTTCTAGGTAAGTTGTGACCGGAGAACCGCGGTGAACGTTTGGATAATATTTCGGCGGTAGAGCTCAGAATGACGTTCAGATGTATGCCAGCCTTCCAGACACTCGGAGGCGGTGACTGCGGTGCATCCTGGGTAAGTGTGTTGCACTTATGTAACTCGGTTGCCGCAATCCCTATGAACGACAAATACGTCACACAAAAGCTTACGCGCGTTCGACCTTTCTTCCAGATATTCCACAATTCTCTAGTCACTCAGTTATAATTTGATAGACGCGCAAGCGATACATGGATATTTTAAAATAATTATGCAACATTAGATATTAAAGAAACTTGAAATATTAATATATGACAGTGTAACTAGTTGAAAAAGATTTTGGCCCATTTTAAAAATAATGAAAGCTCTGCTATACGTGATTTGTAAATCATTTCAAACAGTTTCATGTATTTTATTTAAGTAATCATCGATATTCGGTGGAAAATCATTCTCACGACAGAGCGAATAATTAAAAAATAATTGAAATCTCCTCTCCGCGACATATCTTTGGAAGGATCTGTGAAAACCTTAATTTTCACCGTAGCATGTTCACTCATTTGTTTGGTTATCGTGCGAGTACATCGCTCGATACGTCACGTTAGGTTTGTTAGGTTTCGTAGCGTGTTTTCTGACTTTATTGTCGGGTAGGTGACATTCATTAATTTGGATCAAAAGGTGATTCCTTTTTTCGATTATTTACTTGCTCCAATACTCTCAGAATTTCTGATGTTTTATTAATGAAAATAAAAAAAAGGAAAAAAAAGAAAAAAAAAGAAATAGGCATTGGAAAACGTTAAACATTTAATATTAAACGTTTGTAATATTTTACTAAAGTTAATTCTTGACTATAATTACTAAATAGCCTGTTAGTTATTTTGGCGAGTAAATTACTACAATATAAATTTTCTTTATATCATGAAGTTATATTTTCATAGCTATCCACATGATATACGAATATTTAGATTCGTTTTAAATGTTACCAATATAATCACGTAATACATTATCTACTTAAAGAAATAATTTCTATATATGAGTTTAAATATTCTCGTAAGCAATAATATTGTATTACAAATTTACAAAATACAAATCTACGTGGAGGGAGTTTATAACCAAATCTTTTTAAACAAAAATTCTTCTTTCAGCCGTGACATATACGGGCACGTGTAAGTAGAAATGCATAGTCTGTGTAAGACCGGGTCATTTCTACTGATTGTTGACCAGCAGAGTCACTCGTTACTTGGTCATTGCATTATTGTTATATGATATCTCATCGAAATTGTAATATTTTATGCTCGAGACATACATGACACTATTCCTATTTGTGTAATTTTAAATAAAAGAAACAAACGTTGAACGCACGAACGAAATTTAAATCCGAGCAAACGAACGAGGGAGAGAAGGTACGATACGTTTTATTTTATATCGTTGTGAGAGAAGCACAAATGTACGCCAGCGAATAACAAGATCTTTCCCGAACGAAATTTCTGAAAACCCGCCGAAATTTAAATCCGTGCAAACGGATAAGAAAAATTAACAGACTACGACCCGCCGCGCGCGTTAAATAAGGCATTTTCACGGAACTAAAACCCCGGCCGAGTTTCTTCGTACGGAAGCAGGACTGGCTCGCCGTTATTTGCCAGCAAATCTGATAATTAATTCAACGAATTTAAAGCACTGTAGGAAGCGGTAGCGCGAGAGAAAGATTCAATTAAAGGTAACAATGCTCCTTTTGCCGGTAACGTTATTTACTTTTTGCGCGGCGTACGTCGATGATGGAATTTACCTGCACGCCTCGGCCACGTCGATGCATAAGCCATTATTTTCTTTGAAACGAATCGTTTTCTTTCCATTCAATTGCCATTGTTTTCATTAATTTTGTTTGCGCGCCGGTGATTTTTCTACGCTTAAGGAGCAGAGCTGCGTTTCATTATTATCACGTCACGGATGTGAATAAAGCAACTGTAACAAGCTTTTTTTCATTAACCTCCGCTGAACGCACAAAGTTTGCGTACATGGGTCGGAAAAGAATCGCAAGAAGCCCTTTCTTTGTAGGATAACATTTCAACAATGTTAGGGAAGGTGGTTCTCGCTGGATTCTTGCTACAAACTTGCTAAAACGCGAGTTAATACGTAGATTTTAATACTCGAATGAAATATGTGATAATAATAATAATTCGTAATTTACATAATACATCTAACTTGTAAATTAGAAACTGTGAGAGATCGGCTTGAAGATTTCGCAAATTTTTTTCATTCAAAAATTGGAATTATTCAAAGAAAATATTATTGCTGTCAAAAAATTCTCCTAAATTTAATAATCTTTATTGTTGACAACTAATCACCGTCTGTTTCTCTAGGAAGTTGCAATAATTTCCGTGAAGAAACGAAGAACCCTCGGGATCTACCAAACAGATTCTCAACTAACAATCATAATAATAGCAAACGTAATGATAGTAATCGTTTCAAATAATCAGTGCAATACCGAATCACATGATTGTGCAGTGAGTCTAATTTACATACGATTTTCAATGCAAAAAATATTTAAATCACAGAGAGACGATTGCAAGCCAACGCGTGCATCAATTATTTCGAAATGATCAAGCACATTAATTTTTAAGCCATATCATAAAGTTGTGAGGTAAAAGACAAAGAACAGATGGAGTTGTACAATGGCGGCTGAAAGTTGTTCGACAATTGTTATCAAGAATTATGAATTTATATAACTTTCGAGAGAATGCCGCAAGAAAGCAATTACTCAGACCGTTATTTCGTTTGAAACTTGCCGCGATTACAACGTTGCACGGTGATAAACTTAAACTTTTCTTTCAGTGAGAAGTGTGCTTCGCTTGAGAAATGAAGCAATCGCAAAGAATAAGTACTCAGTTTTGCTCGAAAAGATTGTTGCGCGAAGAATTGAAAGAAATTGGCATTTTATTTGAAGAATTTGAATTCCTCGCGAAATGAATCATTAAACCCTTGAATTTTAATTATAACGGTGAAAGGATCATTCGAATAGAGGATAATTCTACGATTATTATAAAACAAATGAACAACATATAAATACACGACAGATCCAAGACATAAAATGAATTAAATTACAATAAATTACAAAATGAAAACAATCGTGTTAAATCGGGAAGTTAAAAGAAAAATCTGATATAAAAGTTCGCTCATGCACACAATTAAAACTTACTATTATATATATATATATATATCTATATATGTATGTCTCTTAGAATTAATATTATTTCCTTTACGCAAAAAAAAAAAGAAAATCATCTATTTACTTGGCACTTCGCGACTAAAATTATTTAGGAAAAAAAAAAGATATTCAACGTTGTACAAGATCGACATCTAAAGCAAAAGGAGAAAAACGAATCGCCGAACGAAAGGGGTGAAAAATCAAGTTGTCAACGAACGAACCTGGCTTTCAAACGAGGCTTCAAAGCGATCTGAAGCGTATCGATTACGGATGATCGAGCGACAAATTAGAATACAAAGTAGTAAACGTCGAGCGGGGGTCATCAGAGGCGGGGTACACGGAATTAGAGAAAACGAGGAGAAACGACGGATTGGCAGAAGCTATTTACCACGGAGAATAAACCGCGATAAAAAGCCGGCTTAACGCGGCTGCGCGGCCGTGAAGTTAGCCGCCACAACCTAAGGATTCAAACCTACCTTCTTATTCTCGTTCCGTTGTTATTACTTTGTTTCCTTTCTCCCCTCTTTCCGTGCCGAGTAAATAACTCCTCGCCGTTTACTCGCCCTACCCCCGAGTTTATAATGGAGATTATCTTATTTGCCTGTTGAGACCCGTTTCAGTCCGTCCAGTCGTGGTCCAAGTTGTTGTTCGGTTGCTGGAAAAACGACGGGAAAAATCAGGGAGAATTCGCGAAACGGAGAGAAAAAGAAACCATCCAATCGCGAAAAAAGAAAAAGAAGAAAACAAGGAGACGGTCGTCGTTGGATTTGATCAAATACTTATTTCTTTGAGAATCGTTGTATTCTTTCTCTTTTTTCTTTTTGAGAAATTGATAAAATTGAAATATCGAAACGAATTAGTGTCCGAGTTCAGATGAAAGTAAACGTAGAATTTGCAAAATATTTCAAACATCGCTATACTTCACTTCAATATTGAAATTGTCAATCATGGAAGCATAAAAATAATTAATCCTGGTTACACTAGACGAAATACTTGTCTCTTTTGTTTTGAGCACCATGATAAGACACAAGTTTGTTGTTTTTTTTTTGGAGTACATACTTATAAAAATTCAAGTTACTCCGAAAATTATTTCATGGTGCTTCGAATATAAACACTTACTACATAATGATATAATTTCTGAGTACGTCTCGAGAATTTAAAAATGTCCACGAAAGAATTTAAAAACTAAAGTCCAATCCAATATTTCCGCTGTACTCCCGTTTCATATATCTTCATGCATAAATTACGTAAATATATAAAATCAATAGTCGTCACAGATGGATTTCTGAGTACGCTTGAGAATTTGAAAATGTCCACGAAAGAATTTAAAAACTAAAATCCAACCCAATATTTCCGCTGTACTCCTGTTTCATATATCTTCATGCATAAATTACGTAAATATATAAAATCAATAGTCGTCACAGATGGATTTCTGAGTACGCCTGAGAATTTGAAAATGTCCACGAAAGAATTTAAAAACTAAAATCCAACCCAATATTTCCGCTGTACTCCTGTTTCATATATCTTCATGCATAAATTAGGTAAATGTACAAAGATGGATATTCTAAATTTCAAACAAACGTATGAAAAGTGAACGTATTATTTACTATTTCTCTGTCTACTAGAGAGTGAAAAATTAAAGATCTCCACTGGAAATGGAGTCGAGAAGAAGAAAACCGATCACTGGGATTTCCTTTCTCCGGTTATTTTTCGCGAGCATTTACCCACTCCATCGGTGGTTGCCGATCCACCGGAGTCGTCCCATCCGTTTCTATCCATTCGATGGTTGGCGGCCGACGAATCGCGCGTAGAGCTGCACCTTGCAATTACGCGGAAAGGCGGTCCACCCACTCTCTCCGCGACTTGGCTGGTCGCTGTACGGGGCCCCACCGGGTCTCCCTTGCCCCCTAGCCGCGTGGTTTCATTATTAATTATCAGGTCGCCAGTGTGTTATTAGTGCACTAGGAGAAACCGCCCGCCTCGCGGCGCGACTCAATCCGATGGAAGAAGCGGCTCGACGATCCTTAAGCCGACGATGATAAATAACGACGTGGCGGATATACACGCGCACGTATAATCTGCTGCACGGCCCTGTTTTTGAGTGACACGCGGCTGTAATTACTATTATCAATTAGCGAACGGCGCGGCGAGATTTATGAATTGAGAATAAAAGCTGCCGCTCGTCGATTCTTTCGTATCTTCTATAACCGTGATTTTTATTTGATTTGGATCTCGTTTTCAACTGTAAACACACACACACGCGCGCGCGCGCGTTTCAACGTTTCCGGAAATGGTGGTACAATCGGCATTATTATTCGTGAAAAAAGAGGAGAGACAGTTTACGAGAGAACTGAGGAAATTGATTGATATTTAAGAATTACAATTCAATTAGACTAATTTGAAACTGGCCACGAGTGAATAATCAAGGAATACAGAACGGAATTTCTTTCGCAATTTCGTTTCATATTAAAATGAAATTTGAAAATTAATCGAGAAGATGCCGAGCCGATTTTTTTTTCAACCAAGAATGATTGTATTTCGTACGTCGTAATAAATCCCCGTTTAGATTCTTCGATTGTACTCACAAAAATATTATTAATTCGCGCAAACGTCCGATACAAAAGAACATCATTAAACAAGTTCACGATCGTTTCGACTGAGAACGAAAGATAAGATAACACAAATGTTGTTTGGACATTTCTTATCGTCTACCAGAAAAACTCATCTCAACATTTTTTCCTGTGTTCTCTCACACTCGGCGCAAGAAATGAAAGAAACCCCGATCCTGATGGACCAGGCATGCTAGCCCGTTAAAAGAAGCTGGCGATGGAAGATGCGCTGGATTCCCTCGAGGAAGCAAATCAACAATCCCGTGTAATCAGAGATTTACAACGCGAACACACGAGCGCTCGTTGTTGCGATCTAGCGTTAACCTGTTTAATCAGCCGCGCGAGAACGCAATTATCATATTCAAATTTTGCTATGAGTCGTATTAATGACAGGGGTCTACAGTATTGACCCTGATGAGACACAAAATAGATTTGTCACTCAGTGTGTTTTCGTACAACACGTTTTGGGGATTCTTACTATTTTGATATCATTCTCAGTGAATATGAATTTCGAGAACAGAGCAAGATCGTTTATTGCGAATGCGATGTACTTGGTGGCTCATAAAAGTATTTGAACAGTTATTTTTATGTCATGTAAACGTGTGTTATGTGTATCAAATATTCTGACGTTTCATTGACAACAGACAGGCAGTTATGATTATGTTGGAAAAATTTGAAATTAACCTGAATGTATAGAGATGCGTGTAAATTGCGAGTTTACGATACAAGTAGACTGTCTCAAGCATTTGATAAGCGTTAAAGACTTGAATATTGAAACTTGTCGATAGAATCAACTTTTGTGATGAAATATATATATACTCGTATTGAATACTTTGTATAATAATTTCTATATTACTATATTTCTAGATTTGTTTCAAATTTCATCGACTAAATGTCAATATGTTTCATATAACACACACATACACACACGATATGTGGTCATAAAAGGTTTCCCATAAATATTCGAACATAGCACGTGAAGATGAAAAACAACGTGCAATCATGAAATATAAACTTCAACAATCGCGCAGCATCGCCAGATGAACGAGATCGCAACGACGAAAGTCTCTCCCTTTGCATCAATCGTTTTTTCTTGAATAACGGCGCATCGCACTCGTTGATCCTCCTATTTCCCCTTGCGATTACTGCATCTTCTTCCGAGCTTCCGATGAAACCTAGGATCCTGAAAGTTTTTTTTATCAATGGAACATTAAGTTTCATATCACTAATTCGAGAGAGGAGATTGACATCAGGCATTTATTTGGACACGACATCGTCCAGAACGGTCGAATCTACGAATGGAAACAAAGCGCGTTGCAGCTTGTTGGCGCGCGTATGCACGCTTCTTGGCAAACGAGCTGCGCCCCGGGACCCAAAGGGGCGGCCGAATATTTCACCAGAATTTACGTTGCGTTTCACGCTGCTAATACCACCGTGGTATAATTATAATTAGCGGGCTACGCCCTTCACACCGCCCCTTTAGAAAGTTCGCAGTGTCGGATATCTAGCGCGCGTATCCTTCACCTTGACGTCCGGCGACCGGCTCGATGGCCACGTTGCTCTCCCTTTCGCATCGCACTCGTTGATCCTCCTATTTTCCCTTGCGATTATTGCACCTTCTTCCGAGCTTCCGATGAAACCTAGGATCCTGAAAGTTTTTTTTATCAATGGAACATTAAGTTTCATATCACTAATTCGAGAGAGGAGATTGACGAGAACGACATCAGAAAAATATAAAGTCTTTTTCGTATAACGATAATTAGACAGTATTTATTGGGAAATCTTTCAAATGCATAACGCATAATATGAAAATATATGATACGTTCAAAATGTCCAAAATTGTGTGAAGTATATGATAGTATGAAATTTCTACGCGAAGTAAAAGAAAAAAAAAAGTAATTTTCTACAGAGGCTCTATTTTCTTTTTTTTCATTACAATCACGAAAATATGAGTTTGCATAAAAGTTCGCAGACTGTGGACTTTTATGCATTCGTGGAAAATTACTGAAATGCAGAAATACAGAGAATACATGCAATATCTAAAAAAAAAAAAGATATAAAATATCGAAAGGCATTTGTTATAATATCTAATAGCAGAAAAATTTTATTTAGGCTCCGTTTGCTCAATTATACTCATAGAAATTACATAATCAAGTAAGTAGTTCAATATTGTAAAAAGAAAAAAAAAATGGTAACCATGTGGAGAATTAATTTACTTGCTAAATATTATAGAGAATGTACTTTAAATATTTTGTGTTATTTGCATTGTGTGCATTTTCTCACCTTCAAATTTTTCATAAATGCATGAATATCTGCAATGTAATGCAAAAAATGGTAAAATTCTTTTTTATATGTATTTTTCAAATTTCACGTCAACTAGGAAAAAAATTCACGGACTCGTATCGTAAAAAATGGCAAACCTGTTGCTGTTATGTATAAAAGAATTTACTAATATTCGTAACTTGTCATTTGCGAATATTTCGCTAATAATATTACTCTAGTATTACTCTATGGTTTTGAAAAATAAGGAGAGTGAAATAGTCAGAGTGTAGATATACTGTTGCATCGTACAGTTCAGAAATTATCTAATCGAATATTTGTGAAAAATGGAAAAGTTACAAAAGGAAAAAAAGAAAACAAGAAAATTACGCTCGAGAGGAAAAAAGAAAAGCAAAATATCCGAGCGGTTTTTAGAATATTTGTATTTGCTGGTACATAGGCATCGCCCAGGTAGTTTTTTCACAGAAAAAAATTTAAAATCGAATTACGCGAACAACAATGTATGCACGTTTGTACATTTGTCCGACAGATTTCGTATTTTTCTACAATTTTTAGGCAGAAAAAGATTGTAAATCAGATTACATATTGTCGAATTGCAAATTTATAACAGTGCATACCGTACCAAGCGAAATGTATTTTTTTTTCTACTAGAAACATTTTTCTTTTCTCTCTCTCTCTCTCTCTCTGTCTCTCTGTCTCTTTTTTTAAACGTCACGTGAAAAATTTACCTCGCGCTATTTCATTTGCTGTTTCAAGTTCAATGACTTCATCGCCCACTGTACATAGTTTTTTTTCTCGTTCATTCATAAATCTGTCGCTGAGAGTCACTCCCAAATGTTACTCGCTTACAAATAATCATTACAAAATTCATTCAAATAATTATTCCTTTATAAAATTTGACAACGTGAATACACAAGAGAAAATCGAACGAATTAAAAATATTTTTAATTTACCAAGGGTAATATTATACAATCGTACATGGTTTGATTGGGTCGTCATCGTCCAAGATTTGACATTATATAAATTCTTATTCGATTAATCAACTATTGCCTTCGACAATTTTAAAATAGAAAAAAAAAATGGTACAGACACGAACAAAAACTGTAACTGTAGTCGATTTGACTAAGAAGAAAACAACCTATGAAAAAACCTTCTCAAAGAACATAATCACGCTGTCAATCATTGTGAAATCAAATCCTGCGCCTAAACTGACACATTTATATTGTAATCCAAGCGCGTTACCGAATAAAGATCCAGGATCATTCGACTGGCAGAATCGAAGATCGTATCCACTGGGTGAGCCTATCGAGATGTTCCAATCTACGTTTCGACATACGCAAAGCCTAAGTCGGATCGAAACTCCACGATCACGCCCAGCGCGTATGTCCAAGCAGCTATCCCTTCGCGGTGGATCCTGATCGAGATCGTCCGCGCGTTCGAAAAGGGGGAGGCAGATGCAAAACAAGCGACGTTTCGCCTTTCCTTTCGCTCGTCCGCCACTTAGCGCGCCGCGATCATGGAGTTTCCATGGGGCAAGCGTTTCTGCGCGGCATGACACCGGTCAATCGCACGAAATTACGTGGAGAGAGATCGAGGGGAGAGAAGAGGAGGAACAGCGGGTCGAGGGAGAGACAGAGGGAAGAAAAGAGACGACGAAGAGGAAAGAGTGGAAAGAGAGCTCGATGGTGGCCAAGGGAGAGAAGAAACACAGAAGGAGAAGAGAGAGGAGAGAAAGTAGTGACGCGGGGGAGAGGATGGGGAGGGAGAAGAAAAAAAGAGGAGAAAAGAGAATGGTGCGCGTGCCTCGGGGCAAAGTCTTGGGCCTCGCGTGCCCAGGCATGGCCTCGTCTCACTCTCGAGCGTTTGCGGTCAGAGGTCATCATCGAGCACGAGCCACCTTCGGGGTTCTCAACCTTCTCCCTTCGGTGCTTGCCGACGCTCCGGTCTAAAACTGCCTCATTAAAGAGTTCGCGCATTCCGAGCGTGCCACGAATCGAGAGAGACGAGCTTCGCTATTCGGATTTCATTATTCGGAATACGCGTCCCAAGGCTGATTTCCTAAGATTTTTCGATCGTTTTGTATTTTCCCTCTTTATTTTGTATTTTCACCTTCTCTGGTTTTTTCCTTTTTTGTATTTTTTTGGTTTTTCGTTTATACACGATCGCTCTGAGAAGCCTTGGAATAAATACCATATCTCTTGCAAAATTGAGGAGAGAATGTATTAATATTTTATTACAATTAACGCAATTGTACCATCGATAGACGCTAAACATCATAATAAAAGTATTTTGCGAACGGAAGTCTACGGAAGCCACATAAAACAATGAGATGGGTTTGCAAGAGGTTAACCAACTTAACACACATACGGTCACATGAATCAAATACTTATCGGATTTTTACGAGAAACGCGACAGATTTGAATAGAGGAAAACTGTACGAAATTCGCTTTAAATTAATCGAATCGGATGTAAAACGTCGGATCGATTATGTGGCATCTCGCTAGTGCTCTACGATGTTTGGATATCGTCCGCGATCGCCTTCTAAGCGTTTCAATAAACTATCGCGTGAAAACAATAATTACGCGAACAGCTAGGAGCGATTGCGGAGCAAAGCTGGCTGATCGTGCATTAAGCTGCTCCGCAAGAGGCGACGCATGACGGTCATTAACAAAAATCTCGTCCACGGGATCAGCGACTCATTCATTTTGCTTAATAACTATAAATTACGGGTTACCTCGGCCAGCCTTCGTGACCGGCAAGTCCTATGAATTTCAGCGTTGAGCGGGAACGTGGCACCCCCCGTGTAGCCTTGCTTGCTAATGCGCGCGATTAAATCGCCATCGCCGATGGACAGGGGAATAGAGATCAACGCGAAATAGAATGAAAGTGAAGTGAACTGACAAACTGAAGAAAGAAAGGACGAGAATGAGGAAAAGAGATTGGAGTATCACGAAATACAATGGAAGAAAGAGCAAATAAGGCAAAGAGAGAGAGAGAGAGAAAGAAAAGAGAAGGATAAAAGGGAGAGACAATTGATGTGCCATAATACAAGGTGAGGAGGGTGTTCTAAACGAAGTAGAACGAAAGAACTAAAGAAAGGAAGAAAGAAAGAAAGAAAAATAAAGGAAAAGATGAAAGAGAAAAAGAGGGAGACAATTGGTGCACTAAGGGGACTTTTTCTAAACGAAGTAGAACAAAAGGAAAAAAGAAAGACGGAAGAAAGAAAGAAAGGAGAAAATAGAAAGATACTTAGTTGTATCGTGGTGAAGGGGATTTTTCTAAATCAATATGTCGGCTTGCAATCACGCTAAGTGGCCTGTTGCCTTTTTTAATGCTGTAAATACCGTCCAAGCTCGAAACTTGTTTGCGATCGAGAAACGATCGCGCATTAAAGCAGCAAGTATGCATGCGGCGTATCGGTAGGACGCGGCCAGTTTTTCCACGAAGCTTAACGGGAACGGTTTTAAATCATACGCTTAAACCGATGATTACGGAATGTCTTGAATCAGTTACGTTTTAACGGAGGGATATTTATTACTGTCAGCTAGTTGGATAAGGCCCTTCTTCTATCTCTCTCGTATCCCATCCCTTCATCTAGACCAACCAATTCGTCGACTAAACAGATGACGCTATATTCAGAACCGGTTTCCACGCGGGATATATGAATTTTCGTTTAGAAGCTAATTATTTTTCGCCTCTTCTCGACTCCCGACTCGTCGAAGATTATTTCGAGAGGAAAATCACGGATGCATAGAGATAGAAGGGAATCACTCTTAAAAATTACAAATGTGATGGTTGTGATATAGGAGAAGGTTTTCAAATAGTTTTAGGAAAATGTACGAATTAGAAAATAATTTTAAAAACATCACAATCGTGCCCATTTGTCGAAGTTAAAAAAATCATATCTGAAAATATTCGTTCATCACAGGATAAAAGAGATGTAGCCTGCTGTATTTCGCGTAAGTACTTCAAAATCGATTACTTTTACTAATTCTGTACATATTTATACGATAATTATTTGTTATGAATAATGTTAAACAGCTTCAATTCTTATAAATGTCACTTGTTTGAAGTATCCCTTTTGAATCTAGGAATATTCATCATTGATACGTTGGTATTTCTTTGGCGATGTTCGTCGTGATTTGTTACTATGCTCTTCAGATAATTCAGGAAATGTAGGTAATAGTAGAGATCTATAAACACTAGTTTCAGAAGCTCTTTGGATACAATCGCAGAAGCCGGTATTGAAGTCGGTAAGCAAGATATCTGCAGAAAGTCGAGAGGATAACGAGAGATTTATACTTTGTTTTCTCAGTAGATGGTCGTAGTATGTATTGCTGCGTTCAAATGCGCCAAATACGAAATTCATAACGGGTACTGATTTTAGACACATCCAGTTTGATCTGACAAAAATATTGGGTTTTATATTTACAAATTAAAACATACGTTCATCTATTTTCTTTTCCATTTATGTATAATATTTATGTCTAATAATTACGCAAACATATAAAATATAATTTTTACTTAATTGTTACTTCTGTATGAGATAATTAACAATAATAACATAGGATAATTAATTTTAATTAATTCCTCACCAATCGATAAACGAAATTAAATCAAAAAGCAATTTAGTATTCAATAGGTAAATTATAAATTACAATAGGTACGTTATAAATAATTCCTTAAATTAAAATTATACTCATAACATTATTTAGTACACAAACGTACAATCAGTCACGAAAATTTACATGTATCTGTAAATATGTAAAGGAAAATAAGGATTTTAAACATTTTATAGACACGAATTTATATATTAATCGTCTTTTACAATTTATCGTGCTGAATAGTATAAATAAATCAGAAGAAAAATAATAAAAACGAACCCGTACTATCATAATTATAATTTAAAAAAGTCATAAATTTTTATAGTATCTTTTAAACAAACGTAAGGAACACTTCATGAATTTCAGAAATGATGTCATTTTAAATAACAGATAAATTAAAATGTTTAAATCCTTTCTGTTTTTAATTTAAATATTCGAAATTTGACAAAAACATGATCGATATATATGTATCACTATATATATATATATATATCACATTAAAATGAACATCAAACTTAACAAAAATATTCCATTATACTTATATAAATTTCTTTAATCATGGAAATCGTGACCTTTCATCAATCGAGATCTACTTTACTATTCTAAAGCTTGCATGCATATCGACGTAACTGCATTACGGCGATTCGACATATTCTTGATGAAAATTTAAAACAACGCACAACACTCTAAGCACACCTTTTTTCTAAATATTTCCTTCGTGAACGACTCCTACACCATGTTGCGACAACCCCATTAACACGACACGTGAACCAACTTCAATCACAATTACAAACGCGCCTTCTTTCGCTCAATCGTGTCAACTTTTATCACGTAAAGTAATAGCCTCGCTATTGTGGTTTGCACAAAGGGTACGACGAGTATCGAGCAGGTGTACGAGATTCGTTGGCCCCGGATTGTCCAGCGAGGCTCGAACAGTGTCGAAGCTGCGGCGAAATGTGCAAGCTCACCGTAGAAACGGTCGATTGTCGGCAGCGAATATCGTGTGACGGATGGCTTTTGAGATTTACGCGAAGATACCGGCCGTGCCTTTTCTTTCACGGAACGAAGAAACGGCTAAAGACATTTTCTTACCGTTAGCCCGATAGGATCTCATTATTGATAGAGTCCGCGAGGGGCGAGGAATTTTTAATTAGCCTGGAGCACGTTCGATTAAATCTTGTCGAGTAATTACGAGCCGGCAGTCCAATCGAGCTTGCCAATAACCGTGGTGGCCGCGTTCGAGCAACTTCTTGCTTTTCGTTTCGCGATACGCGGTACGCGAGTTTCAAACTGGCGGGCTTTTATCTTTCGATGACAGTCCCGATTGATAATTATATCCCCTGGCACGGGGAGACTTCGTTGCTTTCGAATCGTCGCAATATCGAAGCTCGAAGATTATCGGTAGCCGAAAAAGGTATACGTACGATTCTAGGCTCGGTTTCGTCGATATCTAGACCAGACTTATTCGTTAAAAATATAATCTTGGAAGTTTGCGGAATAAGCATGCTTTCATGTTACACATAAATTGGAGATGATATTAAAAAAAAGTTATAATTAAAAAGAAAAAATCCTGACAGTATATCTAGCTGGCGGTATCAATGCTTGGATAAAGTTATTCGCATTTAACTCGTTATTCCCGAGAAAAAAAATCATGGAAGTTGGTATGGGAGATAAGATATTTCATTGCACGTACACAGATGGAAGTAGTAGTTGAAAAAGGAAAATTTCATGATTCTCAGCCAATTATATTTACGGAGATTTAAGGATGAAATCTTGAAAATTAGCGGAAAATACGAGGATCGATTGATAAATAATGCACATTAGCCTATAATTTAAAAATAATATATATTGAATTATGCAAGTCTAAAGCCAATAAAATTTTACAATTCAGAATAGACTACTGAGATGGTCGTACAATGAAAAGATTTAGGAAAAATATTACATAGCTTTAAATAGCCATGTTAAAAGTAAATGCACCACTTTTAGCCACCATCAATAATAAAAATAATACTTTCCATTTTTATTTTCTTCTTTCTTAACCCCTTGACATACAATGACGTGTGGGAGACGTCGTGCGTTCCTTAAAGGACTGTTGAATTATTAATCTGCTTCTTCGTCATTTTTTTATTAATTTCGTTTATAAGCATTGTGTTTACAACATTTTAGGCAGTATAAATATAAGAGTATAAAAATGATGTTTGTTAGGTTTACACAAAGAATATAGAAATTATTACTTCTGTTGAGTTTCCTCAGATGAAAAATGAATATCACTTTTTGGTCGTGTCGAATTTCATTTAATTCATACGTTAACGGGTTAAATATCTCCTTTCGTTGTTCGTTGATCAACCATGTGCTTTATTTGTTAGCCAATTCTCGCAATAAGAGAGGCATGACCCTCGTGTAAAACGCGCGACGACGAGATAGAATTCAAATCGAGGTTTGCTTTTAATTAATCGAGGACGCATCAATTACTTTCACTGAGAGTTTCCCCTAATAATTATTATTTTATGTAAGTGCAATTACCAAGCCAGATCGCATTGTATTTGCAACGTGAAAGTGTGCACGACCAGCCGATAACAGATATAATTTTGCCGAGAGAATGCCATAGTTTCCTAGTTGGCTTTGTTATTTCATTCCTTTTTCGGCCAAGTTCTCTGCGATAATTTCTTTCTGTCTGTCAGAGACTTTTTTTCCTTTTTTTTTCTTTTATTACGAGATAATAGCAGTCTGCAGATCTTGTTAAACCGTGCGACAGAATTAAGCTGCAAAAGATAGAAATTTCCTTTTGCATCATTTATCCTTTAATTCCACGATGCAATTCAATAAAATCTGCGTTATTTCGTAAGAATAGAAAAAAACCAAAATCTCTATTTTGTTTCGTATTGTTAAAGATTTTATTGTCGAAGATCATTTTTACGTCTCAATAATCGTTGATGTTGAAAAATTTTATTAAATTTCGAATCTCCAATTGTCTGTATTACATGAATGCTTTTTCTCGGTCTCGCGCGATAGAAGTGTAAAGATCGGAACATAAAACATTTAATGACATAATATGAGTTGACGTACATCTTTCAAGCTCGCGCTAGACGTAATCAAAGAGACTTGATTTGCAATGACCCCTTCGTTAATGATTCGTTGATGATCTTTGACGATCGGTTTTTTCAGCTTGTTAATGAATGTATCTCGATTCACGACTCGAGATATATATGACCACAGAATCTTGGATTCTACTTTCGCGACGTAAAAATAACGCGTTTGCTTTTTTTTTTTTTGTTCTTATTACAGCTCGAATTGAAATAAATATTTCTAACAGATAATAATAAGCTATGTCCACGATCGACAACGTTGTACTTATCAAAAGAATCCTATAAATACTTGAGTTTGCAATTAAAACTGTTATTAACGACAAGTAAATCGAATTTTTAAGAAAAAGTTTGCTCACGAAACTATTCGAACACTCGCGTGGGAATTTTTTTTTATTTTTTTTGAATAGACGTATTACACAAAATATTTTGAAATTTTATTAATTACAACGAGAGCTGATTACTATGATTATATTGGTTGACTTTGAAACAATATGAATGTACATAGAAATTATTTAAAGTATTTAAACAGTATAAACAGTAATGACATTATAATAATGAGCCTCGATAGTCAATATTTCTTCTTCAACAATGTTTCAAATAGTTATTCATATTAATAAATATTTTGTAATATTCAGATTGATTTCAAATTTCTTCAATATGATTATAGTAGCTATTTCTCACGATAGTGTTGACACAACACACAATAATATACTTATATAAAAATTCTTCTATTCAAGCAAATGTGTGAGACATTGTTCAAAGAAAAAAAAAACAAATTCCACCCCATTAAATTAAATCTTTTTCATTCATATATTTCATACATCTCGTTCGTATCAGATATTAATTTATTTTCAATATTGACCGATCACAGAACAGAACAAGAATTGCTCTGAAACATTTCCAATAGAGTCTCAGGTGAAATCCAGTATGAAATCCAGTATGAAATCCAGTTTTACTTTGACACAAAAAAATAACTTAATATCCCACGTTTAAAAAAAAAAAAAAAAGAGAAAAAAAGCGTGGAAGCAGGACAAATTGATTGATAAGTATCCGATCCGAGAACCGGGAACGAGCTGAAGCTAGAAAACGGGGGAAAAGAGAAATAACGCCGGATAAATTAATCGTGGCCACGATCCCGATCTCTTTTCGCGTTGTCACTTCTGTCGTCGGGCTTGGGATCTCAAAAGGAATACGCGCGATCAAATATCTCACGTGTGTGGCGTGTCAGCCGGTTAGAAAGTCCGCCAGCATCGAAAATGTCCCTCATGCATTAATCATTGTCTGGCTGGCGCGATTCTCTAACAACGCTGTTCGATTTCAATGAGCGCGCGCGCCGGTCTCGGTACCTCGGCAACCAAGGATGGAACAGCTAGGATTGATAAATAGGTTTCTGTGTTACAGCATACACAGTCGTTGATGAATAAATTTCGATCACCGCTCCATTCTTTCTTCGAGCGAACGGAGGAGGTTCTTTGAAGCTACGTGAATGCTACAAAACGTGAAGAAACGTTGTAGTTCTCTAGTGGACTCTAGTTTATTAATTGTTCTCTGTTAATCGTTTATGGATGACTGA
Organism: Tetragonula carbonaria; assembly: GCA_032399595.1. Lineage (NCBI taxonomy): Eukaryota > Metazoa > Arthropoda > Insecta > Hymenoptera > Apidae > Tetragonula > Tetragonula carbonaria. Next base: position 13,172,818 of record JAUCRC010000003.1, read on the forward strand.
GTTTGTTTTATATGCGACAGAAGAGTGAAAAATAATGGCAATTGGACAGATAAACTTCTTTACGCTATGGTTTATTTTCTTCTTCCTTTGAGAAAAAAAAAAGATACTTCGAAGTTAGGCACATAACTGGAGGAACAATTTTCTTCATAGAAACGATTGAACCTTTTTGTTAGCAGAAACCTGTAAAGTTTTTTTATCTATTCGAAGCAAATTGGTTTTATGCACGCAGTAGCTTGATGGAATGTAATTAATTTAGAAAATCAATTTCCTTCAGTGAGGTTCAAGTCCTGATTTTCATATCTAATATCCTTATGCATCGTTCCGATTATTATTATGATCATCCAATTACTGCGACAGAGATCGTTCCTCTTAACTGTACGTACGATTGTTACAATAGCGTTACGGCTATTAGCAAATTACGATGAAACGAGGATATAAGTGAATAATGTGAAAGTTATTTGATAATTACAGGTTACGAGATAATAAATATGTGTATCAAACATAAGCACAGTAACTGTAACATTTTGCCGAGACAACCGGTTCTCGAAAGTAAAAGCATATTCAATAAGCATGACGCGTAGCGCTGTTACTATTAAACATTTTTGTAAACGATATCAATAATGTATAATTTCCGAGATGCGTAATTAAAAACAGCTCAGAAGGATTCTTTGCTCTGAAATTCGAGCCGAACGCCAAACCGAGTTTATTATTGAATTCAGATCGAAACAAGCGAATTGTACGCGGCGCGATCGTTTGTTGCAACGAATCGTTTCGCAAGGAAAAATACGAAAAATAATTTATCTTCGTTCGCGCGCGCGCAATTATCGTATGGTTATTTAAACGGCGACATGAAATAGCGACGATCGCGATTCAGGCGATGGGAATAAAACGTCGGTTACAAAAGAAGCTGGCAGCGTTTCCAGGCGAAGCCTTGCCATTCATTCGCGCAGTTATCGCGACGTATCCGTGCCGGTGAAAGAACGTGAAAGCAATTAGGGCATCACCGAGATGAAATCTGCGTGTGAATCGACGGAGCTCCAGCAGTTGATGAAGTCGCCTACTCCTCGCCGCGGCGTGCCCGATCGATCCCGAGCGAATAAAAATGAAATTGGGAATAAAGTTTGACGTTGACCGGCAAGCTGTCTTAATCAGGCAGCGTAATCTTGTTAATACTTCGTTCCCGATCGACTTTTCTGTGCTGATCTCGCGATACGAAACCAAGAACCAAGAACAATAATTTTTCTGACGCGGCGATACGAACAGATTCGAAAATTTCGCGCTCGGTCGTTGCATCGATTGTGGACATTTAGATTTTTACACGATGAATGTAATCATTTAGAACATGTAACTGAAGTAGTGATTTTTTTTTCTTTTTTCGAAGGAATACTGTGAGTTTACTTCAAGTTTTAATCGATGTGGAAATAATAGAATGAACAAAGAGAGTCAAAAATTCTAGGAATTATTACATGTTCATCTGTTATTTTAAATACTTTGTAAATTATACAATTTTCATTTATTTCATTTATTTTAACACTCGCGCGATTTTGAATATTCTCTACAAATGTTTAAACATTTTGTATAATACGAATATTATTTGTATTTTTCGCGCAATATGAATATTACAATATTATTGCTTTATCTCAAGAATGTCATAATATTATTAAATAAACTAAAAAACGGCGAAGTACCTAAAATTCAAATTTAATAATGATACAAAACTTGAAGGTTTGAGATCGTTTCTGTAATCTCACACGATGAGCTAATGTGTTACATATTAAAAATAGAATTAACCGATACATCGTAAAAGCTAGGATGCATCATTCACTAAAATCGTAAGAATTTCTACTCCAAGAGTGATAAACTCTTTTCTTCACGCAGAAACGTAAAGTATAAAATCCATTATGGCAGCGGATATGTTGTCGTGAAAATTCGTTTTTATTTGCGGATTATGATGCAATTTACCTTTTTCGGTCGTCGTCTGGCGTGATGATCATAACGTCCTCGGGAGACGAAGGAGTAATCGAGGATAAGCGAAATGGCGCGAGGGTGCGGCGCGCGGTTGAAATTAAAAGCCTGGAAGATTCGCGCGGAGCACGAAACGACGTAATTTGCTCACGTGTCCCGTGTCATTGGCGACCAGCTCTGGTCATCGTAGTCGGATAATGCGCGGTAAATTCCTAACGATTATCTACGTGACTTACCGAGCTCAAAACTCCTCTAATGTACACCGAAGGTGTCGTTCGTGCCATCGGAATTTTCGAAGCTGTGGAAAACGATCTTTTTCGAATCCCAGTAAATTCTACGTTTCGCACGCGTGATAATTTTTCTCTCTTTTATCTTTAATAAACGATTTTATCATTTATTTTATGAATCTTCTGATCTAAAGTTTGCAAAATCGTGCAATTACTAGTATGATTTATAGTAGATTCTATGCTATGAGTAAAAAAATATGTCTCCCCCTTTTAGAGAATGAATTAGTTATTTTTCATTTGCATTCTGTAGCTTTCTCTAGAGAATGTTTACCATAAATAAATAATAATATTATTTAAATATAAGACGTTAACGAACAATGACGGATATAACGATGAATGACGTGTTATTTGTTGATTGTCGGTGGTAAAGACGGGTAATTTGCATAGAATCGATTCCACCTCGAGTGTGCACGTTCCATCAACGATCGTCTCGCACGATCCTTCAACTTCAATTACCGATTTGACTCAATTTTTTGCAACGTCTAGCACGATTTCCTTCGTGCAAAACAGTATGGAGTAGAGCCAAGTGAGATGATAGGGGGGTGAAAATTAAGGTACGATTGCGTGTCGTAGATAGCAACGATTCTGTGTCAAACATTTTTAAGGGCTCGATTCTTGTCTCCACGTAGAACGTCAAATTATCTCTGGGACGTGGAAAAATCTAGCTTTGTTCTTTTCACGTTATACGCATAAAATTATTTCGCTAATATATGCATTGGAATATTCATCCATTTCCAATTATTAATGATTAGACTTTAAATGCGGATTTTTATGCATTTATTGGAAATTTAAGAATAGAAGACGCATATGAAATATACTTGTTACGATATTTAATAACAAATTTCTGCTCGATCTTCATTCTTTCAGTTTTGTTCATAGAACTACGAAGTTGCATAACACTAGAACTACCGACAGTTAAGACGAAGTTATTTCTACCAAAATTATTTTGATGTCTAATAAATAAAAATAAAATAAAATTCATTATATTATTTCTTTAGTTATCACTGTAAAAGTCATTGCATCGTTGCGGGGAAAAAATTGTAACATGAAATAGAAATTTTAAAATTGTATAAACCAGCCATTTTGACTGGTGTGGTAGTTCTAGTGATAAATACGCGGTCTGTCAATAAATTTCGTCGTACACTCAACAATTCAAATCAATTCTGATCAGTTCTAAACGACAACCAAGCTAATACATAATGAATACTGAACCAAGTAAATGAATATTTTTCTATCCATAAGCTTCCGCGATTTGAGAGACTTCCGGTCCGATTCGGTCGGCAAATCGATGCAACTTTCTCGAGTCGTCAGGGCGTCGTCGCTTCCGACGAACGGATCAGAGAGCCACGCACCGGTCGGTCGATGTGGCCGCTGTGTGTTTTTTCACCGAAACGTTCTTTTTCTTCTTTTTCTTTCTTTTTTTTTTTTTTCTTTCAATCTGGCTCGAAGCGGCAGACAGAGAAAAAGTCTAACGTTGCTCGAACCCGTTTGCCCTAGATAGTGCGCGCGAGAGATGTCCACGCTCGCTCGCTCGCTCACAAACGCGTGCACACACAGACGATGATCGCGGCGCGTACGCGTTATGAACGAGGAGGAACAAGGTGCGTTGGTCACTGGGGCGTTGACCTGGCTGGACCAAAGGAGCGCGAGTGGAATCTCGCTTCTGCCGGGAGGATGAGAGTCGAAGGAGTTCGTTCCTCCCCCCCCCTCCAATTGCTCCTCCACCTCCCGTTGTCCTCTTGTCGTCTTTGAACGAATCTACGGTTGCTCTTCTGCTCGGCCGTTGTAAGCTCATTACGGTAGAAAGCTACATGTGTAAGTATTGTGAGTGATCGGTGTTTAGGAATGTTATCGATTAATGAACGTCGATTGTGAACGAGAAGATTTGATCGTTTTCTGTAGCTGAGCCGATGTTTGATTTATGTATTGATGTTTGAAATGTTTCATTTAACCTTCTCAGAGATCAGTGGTTAAAATTAAATAAAAGTAACACTGTATAAAATATTCAAAGTGTAAATGCTTACACTTGTAACAATTGTTTGTTGGGACATTTTTTTAAATCGTCGAATAATATTGCATAAACACAGTGACAATGCATCAGTCTAGCGATAATGAATATTATAATAAATAATTGATATATAATCGAAATTTCAACAAGCTAGATGAAATCTAAAATTAAATTTATCAAATTGTCTTATCTTTGCATTTTTGCGTCTATGAACGTACCATAAATTCATAAACATTTACAGTCTGGCACGGTTCATCATCTCATAGCACGTTTTATCGAAAAAATTATACTTCATTTTTTTTTTTTAATTTGAGTGAATTATAATCTATATTACTGAGTATTGTCGCAATCTCCATTAAATGAAAGGAATTAATTTAATAAAATTGAACTTGGTCACACGATAGAGGTTAATTGCGTATTAATTCGTGTTTGTTTAATAGCTATTGAAATTACGTTTAGCCGTTATAACCATATGTTTGAGTTGGTAGAGTACAGCTGCTAACTAATGTATTCGATAAAACGAGATAACACTCTATCCGCTCTTTTGGTTAGAGTTAAACTAAATCGTGATTGTGGTAATCGTAGGTTAATGTGTTATCTGTTTTTAGTAAGAGAAAGGTTTTCAAGTGCTGTGTCTTGCGACCAGCTTCGATAGCTTAGGATCGATTAACACTCGGTTTATTAGATGATTTTCGGAGATAGTTTACAACGGCAATTCTCGAGCTATTTTCGAGAAATTTACAGGTTTCTCCTGCCAGTATTAGTTTTTTCTAAGAATTGCGAAAGGCTAGAGAACTTTCGTTAGTTCAGATTATTCCTAATTTATACGGAATTTATTAGAATTAAAAGCGACTGTGAAAATTTCTTAAATACACACTTCTCAAAATGAGAACATTAGAACTGTTTGCACGAATAATTCGCTGTTCAACCTATTAAAAATCAACGTTGCGTTAACGCGACATTTCATTTCCAATTGCCTTTAGTAAAAATTTTCAAATATCGTAGAGATTTCTCATCACTGTGTCTCTACAAAAAGAATATGCAAAAATGTTCGGAATATATTTCCATCGAATAGTCTGTTAAATATTAGGTTTATAAGTTTTTATTGAATATTTAGTAAGTAATAAAAATCTGCAGCCCGATTATTATATGTTTCTCAATGGGTTGATATATCTTTCCCTCTATAAAGCATCGCTTCCAAATTTGAAGTTTCGAGACTCTTAGCTTCCAAATTCAAATCACGAAATCTCCGAAATTCGTCCAAATTTCTCGCGTATGTCTGCGTGTTCGAAACTTACTCGCTATTTCACTCGCGTGTTGTCTTCTTTTTGCCGCATGATAATGCACGCGTTGCGAGCAAACAAACAGCCCTCGAGTAATCAGGGTACCCTTTAGCGGAGAAATCAGAGTACACGCCGTGCTCGACCGCATCGCGTGTTCGCATCGTGTCCGATAGGCTCGTGCTCTCGCCTTTCCATCCAGCATAATATCCCGTTTCTCGCCGAGCGATTCGCGGATCCGCTTCAAAAGGCGCCGAATTATTTGAGATTGGCGTGCCGTTTCACGCGGCGCGGGCCCATCGAGAGATCACGCTCGGCCGCGCGCCGTTTGACCCAATTCAACGCGGACAATCACGAGCCGCACAATCGGCTACTTAATGAACTTTTAAAAGCCGTCTATTACGCTCCACTGTAATCAGCCATCGGTCTCGTACGCTTAACGCTTTTTCGATTCGGCCGAGGTGGTAATTACATCATCGGCGATACTCGCCTCGATAACGATTATGTGTAACTCCGTTCCGGTAACGTTGCGAGGCTGAAAGCTGTTCCCTACTCGAGGTCACACCGTGAATCGAAAACTTTTTAACACAGAGGTCTCGCGAGACAAAAAGAAAAGAAAGAGCAGAACGCTTGAAAGAAAGAGAGAGAAAGGGAGGGAGAGAAGAATGAGAAAAAAAAAGAATAAAAAGAACTCGTTGGTGGTGCTCGTTTCGCTTACCTGCCCTCGCGCTTTTTATTCCATGCCGTTTCATTTTCTGCCGCTCTTGATCGAGCTTCCTTCTCGTGAAAACGACCCTTATCGATTAATTAAAAGGTTAACGATTTGGCGCAAACGAGACGAGACAATTTTGAAATAATTCCATGATTACCCGGGGCCCCGATTTTTAACTCTGCAACACCTGCCGCTGACCTGTTATTTCTTCAGAGGAATTTTATCTCTGCTGCGCGCGTGTACACTTCCGCGCGAAAGTTCTTGGAAACAGTTTTTATTTCGAACTTCATTTTCAGTTGAGCAATTGTAACAATTTGGTGGGATTCAGTTTGCGTAATTCTGAAATTTTTCGTTCAATTTTATTATTATCCTCTATTTATATATCACTGCAGTTGTATCTATAGTGACATTACTTGGGAGTTAATATTCGATATTTATCATCGATAATAAAATTTTCATGGGTTCGTTGATGTATAAACTAACGCGAAATATATATATATATATATATATATATATATATATATCTAATAAATTCTTCTTTTCATCGGTGTCTTCAACTCTGTTTGTTTTTCGCTTTAGCAACAACTATGACACCTTGAGATATCGTTGAAAGAGCAAGTCGTTGCGAAGCGAGGTTCTCCGTTTCTCCTTTTATCCTTCATGGTTATTCACATGGGATTACGTTATGAAAGATCAATGCAACTTGTAAGTTCTTTGATGCCTCGCCGTGCTCGTTTCATGGCTGACAATCGACCAACGATGCAAGCAACGCAATTGTTGAGTTCGTCGAACAGATCTATTCCTCTTTCTAATGACTCCAATCGTTCATCTCTTCTTACTGTTGGTAAATTCTAATTTTATAAAACTTCCATGGTAACAAGTTCCATTATTCGAAATTCAGAAGGTCCACGTACTTTTTAGTGGCATTGTACACACATAGTCTAAATTCTAAGTTAAAATAGAAAAAGGTAAATTCCAGAACGAGATCTCCAATTGCAACGTCTAACTCAGTTCCATCTGTCGGAAATAAGCAAGTGTACTTTTCAACGAATGTACGTGGCTACTAATTTGATGCACGTTTTAGAGCAGAGCTGGCTAACTGGCGACCAGTTGCCCCTACTTTCCTGATCATTACCCCCTCCACTGCACCGATATCTCCACTATATTGAAATTGAGAGAGTGGGGCTCCTGCGAGGAAATTTCAATGTGATGGGGAGATCGATGCAGTGGAGGGGATAGCATTAGCGATCAGGAAAATAGGGACAAGAGCCGCCAGTTAGCCGGCTTTGCTAAATTACAACAAAATGAAAAAGACGGAAAATCCAAAAAATAAGATCTCGAGTCGTAGCATCTAATTATCCAAAGCATATCGTTTAAAAAAATTCAGTTTCATCGCTCCGTGTTCCAATCGTTAAATGCGAAACTTTCCGCGACATACGCCAGCCATTGATAAGTGTCTGAGATTTTACGACGCGGCTCGTACCTTTCCACGTCGTGCGTTTCATTAACGCGAAAACCCAGGTTTCGCGCCAGTTAATAAAAAGAAACAGACGTTGAACGGATGCAGAAAGCATCGTCGGACAGAGATATCGCGAGGCCGTGTTATCGCGTTTTACGGCCGCGTAAATTACGGCTCGCAGATCCTCGCGCGAGAAGAAAAAGACGCCTGGCTCGCTCTCGCGAACGCGCGGGTTTCTGGGCCGCGCGGTGCTCGTGACAATATCCAACTGACCGTTCCGCGAGATAAATCACTCGGATTACCTGTGTACTTCGACGTGTTCACTTTCGATGACTGCGCGAATTGGAGCGTAGCGGCGGATACGCGTCATCCTTCGTCGATCCGCGTGGTTCCGCCGCGAATTTTGCGTTCGATGCACGATCGGACTCGACAATAGTGTCAACGAGAAATGACTGGCAATAAGACCAACCTACGTAATGAGCCTAGCGTGATGTTTGATGAAAATTGTTAGTGAATTTCTATTTGTAAAGAGACGATCTGAATATGTGAATGAATGAATGTAAACGAACAGTATATAATATATATTCAAATCTCAAAAGCAAAAATGCTCGCAATGCACACAATATGTGCAAAGATATATAAATTATTCAAATTGTAATAATATGTAAATAAATAAAAAATGTTGCACAATATGCAATGCGCGATATATAAATTATTATATTTACAATAAATGCATGCAATGTATAACAAATATAATAAACATGAAATATACTTTGTACAACAAAGCAACTCTGTTAACATATTAATATATTGTATTATTACATTATTATTACATATTATTACATGTGTGTGTGTGTTGCATCATATCATATTACAAAACATGTATATACGATAATCTACGACAAGTATTAAAAATAAAAGACTTGTCCAAAGACTTTCGAGAGGGAGTGTACATATACTCCAGATCTCTCTCACGTAATGTGACCCCATAACTCGACCGCGTAACAAGCCCGACCTCTATCGAATACACACACGTCGCGTCTCTAAATCTTCGATCCAGGATAGTCCGTAAGTATTTACGTGCAGCATCTCGAGGCTCCCATAACGGCGTTAGATCTCGTCATTCTCGTCCGACAGGATCACGAAGTTCGCATTCTAGTAGACGTAATCGCGTGATCTATCGTTCGGGAGGCGCTCGAGAGCTCGTCCGGATGCAACGAGTTCTCGATAGTTGCGATACTTCTCGAAACCGAGCAATTGGGAATGGGATCGGTTGTGAAAAAAAGAGAGAGAGAGAGAGAAGAGAAAAAAAACAAAGAAAGAGATTGACGGAATAACGCAGGTTGGAGAAACAAATCGTTGCAACGAGAGTCTGATCGACTCTGGGTATCCACCTACCTCGCGACCGCTCCTCGATCGCGAAACCGCAAGCACAGGCCTGGCCCGTTCGGAATGAGTTCGAGAGAGGATGCTGTGTGTGCCCTAATGGCCGAGTAGAATCCAATGCAACGTGGCTCTCTCGTTTTCCTTTTTTTCTTCTCTTCTCTGCTTCGCGAGAGAGTATTCTTTTCTTCTTTCTCGTGGCACTTGGCCGACCTCGTCGTATCGATCCGCCGCGAAGATCGTTTCACGATTGCATTTGCCGAACAAAGAGTGCCCGGGAATTTCGACGTGTGTATTTACGATTTCAGACCGGGTGTGCTCGTTGTGAAAATGAAGGAATATTGATTGCGCACGAAATGTTTTCTCTCATTTCGCTTTCCAATTTCTGGGGATAGGTGTTTAAATAATTAGACAGAGTTGCAATTGATTGATCTTCGAAATTAATTTTTTGTTGAGTAGAATCGCTTGAACCGATCCCGAAGTGATGATTTCGGGATTATCTTTTGAATTCTACCTTCGAATTTACGATGAAATGACAAGTGAACTTGATCGGATCGAATAATTTATTTTCAAACTTCAAGACTAGTATCGGCGACTAATAATATTAAAAAAATTGTTGACGAACGTAATTTATATAATCCAAATGTGGAAGCACGTGTATCTTCGTACTTGATATTTCCTCAGATATAAGTATACAGAGGAGAACATAATTTTTTTCAAACTTGGAAAGAATAAATAGTTTGAAACTTATATTCAACAAGGTATATATTCGTCGAAAACAATCTGGAATTATTATATATGTATTAGAAAGATTATATGTAAAAGAGTTAATCGTGTATCTAACCAATAAAAATTGTGAAAATTAAAAACACGAAGCCAACCATTTTGACTTCTAAGTGGTTTATTTATTTAACATGGCGTCGAATATACAATATATACGTCCAGCATTTCGATGGTACTTCAACTACACGCGCGAGCTTTGAACTGGTAATTGATACGCTTCTATCAATTTTACGAGCGTCGCGTTTTATTCCCAGCGACATGAGCGTGCGTCTTCAAGCTAGCGATTTTTATCGAGTCGCTTCAATAACTAAAAAAGTCCGATCAATAGGCGGTCGATAGAAACGAAACAGACCCTTGGTTGTGACCCTTATTTCTTCCTCTTTCTTATCTTCGTTCCCCACTGCTTTCCGTTCGACGATAGAATATAAATCGAACGCGTTTACGATCGCGCAAGCCTTTTTACGACGAGAAAAATCACGCCCGGTGATTCCACACTGCGAGAAGATTCTCGAATCATCGTCCTTTAAGTGCATCTTGCTATATATCATCGTCGAGATGAGAATACATTTCACGACGAGTAACGATGATAATGAATGACACCAAGTGAGCAAGTATCGCTCGTTTGACTAGCTGCATACTCCGAGCGAAGATCGTAAAGCAGCAATAACTTATTAGATGATTACGCCGCTTATACGTACAAATGACAAATTATCATAAACTGTCGACTAACTGTCAATAGTCCGTCGAAAGCAGCACAATTGAACGACGATGTTATATCTTTATTCGATGGTCGACTATCTCTCTCTCTCTCTCTCTCTCTCTCTCTCTCTCTCTCTCTTTCTGTATAAAAACGTTATGCCTGCTAAACGAATCGAGACTGCTCGGGAATTTTTTTTTTTCTCTTCTCTGTCATTATTGAAATCGGCGCTGAATATTCACGTGTCAAACTGTATGTAATGAAGTTTGGGTTTCATGTAATTTAAAGTTAAAGGTAAATGTACGTTTTTCCATTTGAGTATATTAGTGTATATATATTTTTTACTAATACTCAAAATATAATTATTTCTTAACAATCGCGGGTTGGATTTTTGACTTATTTATGTCATCACCTTGAGTTAGAAATATATATATGTATAATATGCAAAAATATAAAAAATATTCACAGAACAGTGTCAACTATAAATTAATAATCAAAATTTAAATATAACATTTCGTGTGTGAAACACGAGAATCTTCTAATATAAATACAGTCAACTTAATGTTAAATTAAGTACCTATGAAATGAATATGTAGTGAAAATATAGGATTCAAATTTCCTCCAGCCATTAGCCAAATTACGAAGATGAATGAACAAGATTTTCATAATTGGTGAAGGAATGCTATTGTAACTTGAAATACATTAAAATTCGAAATGTATTATTTCAATAATTATAGCATGGACTAGCATAAAAAATCTCTACAAAAATCTGTCACTTTAAAAAAAGAAAGAATGAAATGAATACATAATCTATCCAAAAAAAATACTTAACTCTAACAAAAGTCACAAAAATAGACAAAAAAGAAGTGAATGGATCGAAAGAAGAAACAAGTAAAAACGATAAGTTCAAAGAAAATCGTTTGACTTATAAATCCGATTCTGCAAGAATCGTGGCTGTATTAGAAACGATTCGCGCAATTCGAGTGGTCGAAGACGTGATTGTAATAACAAATCTCGATCAGGCCACGCCTATTTATCATTATCATTCACTGTAGTATGAATAAGAAGCGAAATAGCAACGATCGAGCCGAGGCGGTCGTGATCACGATCGTAACGTCCGATCCAGCGACACGCAATCGGCAACGTGATTTTCTGGTAATCGGTGTTCGCATTTATTTCTACTTTTCTCGCTTAAATTGTTTCCTGCTCGCTCGTTTCGCCACGTTAGCTCGACCGATCGATCGATCGATCGCGAATGTGGAAACGTTTACAAAATTTAATTGGAAAAAAGATTAGCGCCGAGAAATATGCAGCGGTTTTAACGTGAACCGAGAGAAAAAGAGTGAAAGTTTCTCGAGCGGCGTGGAATTTCCTCGTTTCAATTTCTTTTATTATTTTGAATATGAATTATTTGTAAAGAAAAAGAAACAAAAAAAAAGAAATGCGAAGGATTGAGAATATGCAGAAATCAATGATCTTTGCGATGTGCGTAAATATTTTATATGATTATTGTACATTATTTAACAAGATTGATCATTTTGCTTACCACAAAATGGAAAACATTTTGAAAATATCTTGCGACGAATTGTGACTTATTCTGTGATAAAAAATTAGGATAAAATATGGAATTTAGTTATCATCTAATAATGACCCAAAAAATTAAAAAAAGTTTCATTTAAATATCTCTAACACTATTTTGACAACAGTAAAATTGAAATAAGTTTCTATTCAACTAAATATCTTTTTGAAAGAAGGTTCGACAGATTTAACCAATATAAATTCGTGAAATTTTTGTACGATATATTGTAAAATATTTAATTCAAAGATAGAAATTTTAGAACGAATACTCTATCTATATAATTGTAAGAGTGAGAAAGATAATGTTTAACACGTTGACAGTATTTCTATTCCTATAAATATGTATCTTTATAATAATAATAATAAGATGAAGGTATCATCGACGAAAAGTTTCAAATAACACAAATAACTAGACTTCATTGCATTATAATATTTTATAAAAATGAAATATGCCTTCTCATAGGTAAATAAATTTCACGAGTTAATAACTCTGTACCACGCTGTGTTATTAAAATTTCAACAGAACATCGATACATAAGCTCTCATTAGCGTCCTTCTAAACAAACTAGAAATATTAAATAATTAATGACATTCTGTCTTTTTCATCAATTCAAACACGTGTACTTACACATCCACGCGAATCTAGTTTTCATCCCTGGTTTTTCTAACGATCATTGAAAAAGTAAATTGATTATGTACCTATTAACAAGTAGAAATTGTATTCGTTAGTGAAAAAAGTGGACACAACTAAAGGAGTTCTTGTCACTCCAGTTTTTCTTTTTTTTCTCCTCTGATATGTACGCGATACGCTTACCATAATGATAGATATATCCTTACCCGCTGGGTACAGTAGAAAAAGCAGTATAAGATGGACACGCATGAAGCAAATAAGAGAACACGATTGTTGCCACATCGAATTTATAGTACAAATGTCCGTAGATACCATGTGATACCATATCACGTTGCATATCTACTTTAATCGATTCTCTATATTAATTCGAAACTTTTGTTAAATTATTAAGAGCTTGTTTATTGGCAAATTATGAAGAAATGTTTTGCAAATCTGATCATCTCGATCTCATCAAATATTCTTTCTTATTTTGTTACAATCTTGGTACTCGCAATATCAGCGATAGCTTTAGAAAGGGTTTACAAATTTCTTTTAATTCTCAGTTTTTTGGTAATTCTATTCCTATATTACTCCTCTTATAGTTTATTGGTACTATTCATGCTTCGATATTAATTTTTTGTCATCGTATCAATTTAGAATCTTGCAATTAGCTCATATGAATAAATCCCTACATGTAATGTAGATCCTATTACTCGTTTCAGTCTTCCAACAATCTGTATCTTTTGTTCTTAATTTCTTACTTAATTTTGCACTATTTATTCTTCGACGTTACCAATTGAGAATTCCTGTACCACGCGATGAAACAAAGTGTAATACGTAAATTATTCAATTATACTTCTCATACATTTAATTACTTTTGTTTCATCGTATTATACCTTGTTTGTCCGCTAATAATAATAAAAAGTTGACGAGCTGTAATTTAAATGATCCGCGATGCACATTAAGCAAATTTCCGCAGCAGCCATTATGTTGCATTAAACTAAGTGTTTTTATATCTTAATTGTACATTGAGTTGTATGTCATAAATCTAAAAGCTAATTAATAAAATGAGGTTAATATATCGGATATACATACGTACGTATAAGAATCCTTAATGGACGCAAAGTATCATGTTTAAATTTGCACGCAGTACTGGTGATATTAATGGACGAATGTTATTACACGTGTGTAACTAAAAATATCTATGAACACCTATGAAAATGCAAATGATAGATTGTAGTCAGCTTGAACAATCTGTTTACGATTCCACGTGTGGAAATCAAGTCAGAGGATTTAATTCCATGGATAAAATAGTTGAAACTACCAAGTTTTTTCTATACGACGATTCTTAATATCAAATAACGAAAATTCTCGTGAAACTATTAACCCTCAGACGAGAAATTATTGTTCATGTTCACACGCACGTCCGATGAATTTTTCTATATAGATGTTTCTTTTATTTGAAACTTCAACATTCGCAGACGAATGAAATTTCTACGTTCTGTTCCTTTAATATGAATTTATAATTTACTATAGATATCATCTAAACGTAGATAAATATGAGTAAATAATATATAAATTACACCTGCAACAGTGTTTGATTTAAATTCAATTTCAATTCGTATCTCATGTATCAAGCGGCAGAGATTGATGCTGACAATCTCTGTGACTTGAAACACGACATGTGTAAATGAAAATAATTCTCGACCGTGACCCATTGGTGTATACCAATCGAAATCAAATTCTCTCGAGGCAGTTGATTAAGTTTCGTCTTCTTCCGTTTCCTAGATTCGTTTCCGAAAAATGAACGGAACGTCGGAACGTATGCGAGTGGTCGTCGCAGAGCGAGGTCGATTTTTCGCGAGAACGCGAAGACGAGCAGAGCGAGCGCGAGCGCGAGCCGATGTTAAAACGAGACGGGAGAAACGCTCGCGAGAAAATCGAGCGAAGATAAGCGGATACAGGTAGACCGGGACGGCGGGGGACGTCGTGCCATTTGTACAGCAATATATTATCCGAGCCAGTATTACGTCGTATCGTGCAGGTTGGATGGCCTTTACCATCAGGGACATTGTGCGGCTCCCATACGTGGCCACATATTGTGCGACACGGCCGTCGCTATCTGCATCCGGCAGAGACACCCTTACAAGAGACGTGAAAATATGTTCAAAGATTTCTCCGGGGAACGTCAATGGCGTCTCACACCCGAAAGACGTATTCACACATTATCGAGCAATCCTTCTCTAATCTGAAAAATGTATCGGGCCGTCGCGTCTCGTCGTGTCGTTCGGCACGCACATACACGCATTAGTTCCAATAAGGTAAGCTCTCTCTCTCTCTCTCTCTTTCTCGTGTATTCTTTTTTTCGTTGCTGAATGGGTTCGAATAGCGAGGAGTTAACAAAGTTTCTGCGCTGATTTGACGTTGGTCCAGCTCTATCTAAGGTCTACCTCGAACTAGTCAAAGTGATTAATTCTAATTCGTTTGGTAATTTTGTTCTGGTGATTCACGTTTTTTTTTTATTCTGCCAATTTTTCACGGTTTTGTTCTAGTAATAGACTCGCAGTAAATTTCTGTTATTCAACAACATCTTTAGTTGTGAGTTGAGTTCCTCTGTTATGAATTTTATACTTTAGCTATCGGTAGTTCCGGTTTTAAGATGATATTGAAATTAGAACAGGAGGGATGCAAAATGACAACGGAGATAAATCAAACAAAGATAAACAATGAATTGTAAATTCAACGAAGAATTTCGCAAAAATTTTTGAAATTTGATATTTGTTCCCTGAAAGATTCAATTTCCAGCTCGAGACATCTCACTTGCGATAACGTCAGAAAGCCATAGAACCCATAGAAATACTGTAGTGAGAGAGCCAAAATTGCAGTAAATTGCGAGTTTCGCGGAGTTTTACGAATTTCTCCACCTCATCCCTTTTCTTCTCGCGCGAAACTTCTCGGCACCGCGAATTTTATACTCTCGTATCTCTCTCTCTCTCGTTTATAGAGCACGCCCCGGTCTATTTTTATTTCGGATAACACGTTGTAAATCACGAGTTAAACGCGCGGCGTTCCACTTTCGTAGATTCGAACCTCGAGCGTCGCGCTCGTTTCTCCTCGAAATTCTCGCCGCTTACGTCACGATATATCGAGCACACCGTTCCTGTAACACGGCCGACATATCTCCCCTTGTATCCTGACACGGAGAATGCGTCGAACGAGTTCGTTAACCATTCACCTTTTTGTTCGTTCCCCGCACGGTCTCCTCTTCCTTCCCTATTCGACAAGGATCCACGCTGTTTTCGGCAGTGATCTTATAATTACGCGCGTGGGTGGCTCTCTCTCTCTCTAGTGATTTTCAGGTCCCTCCAACACTCTGTGCCACGTTCGATAACTTCGAACGCTATCGAACTGAGTAATTCTGTTATCGAACAACTTTGGGATAGTTACAATATTTTATATGTGTCTTTAGACAAGGAAGTTTCCCGAGATTAGATTGTTACTTGTCGCGAAAGTCAAGTTGTTAATGGCTAATAGAATTGGTAGAAGAGTGGATTTCAGAATATTTTAAAAAGTTGAATTGAAAGGGGAATATCAAACGATTTCTCGTTAATTTGATCGAAGATATTTGTTAAATATTATTATTAAATTGTGGATATATATGTGAGGTTGTTTTGTCTGTTAAATATCATTGAAAATCTTATAAACGTAGTACTAGTTACTAAAAGTAACGTATTACGATACTATAAGTGTACGCTAGAAGTATTAAATGTAACTTTACTATCGTCTACTATATCTTAACTAACTTATTGTTAGTGTTTTACTACAGTGATTGAACAAACATTAAGTACGAAATGAAGTAATTTGACTTAAATTTCCGCCAAATACCAAAGTATCTAAATCACTAATATAACAATGATTTAACAAGGTAATCTTCCACAAGTGCATAAAAATCCGCCATTTAATTAATATCCTCTACGTGTGACAAAAACAAATCTCAGCTCTCCTCAGGGATGAAACTATACATATATCCGAATCGTTCGGCGTAATTGACTTGCGCGTGCAATGAAAATCACCAAGACAATTTGAAATTTAAAAGGGGGAGAAAAAAGAAGAGGGAAAAGAAGAAAATAAGAAGGTAAAAGAAAGATATAGGAAGCGAAGATCAGAGTAGCGAAGATCAGAGGCTGGACAGGTGCGCGTAACGTGGAGGGAGAAAGAGGAAAAAAAGAGGTGATCTGTCTTGGTATGCCGGAGGGACCAGCCTCCTTCGGAAGGCTGCGATTCCAAGGTCCGCTGTTGCCAGTTGCTATTCATCTGACCCGAATATTTTTACTCGTTAAAGCTTCTCGATATCGATCGCTGGCGATAACAAAGGGCGCGCATCTCGGAAACGACGATTGTCTCTCGCGAGACTCCGGTGAAATTGTAAAGGGAATGGACGGAGATCGCGTTTAATTCGAGAGGAATTATCACACGAAACACGTCTTTGTTAATTCTTTTTTTATTCTATAATATAGCAGAATGGAGTTTGCCAAGACTATTTTTTTGAACAAACTTTTACACTGAATAGTTATACGGTCGGTTTGTTGAAATAACAGGCACTCGTAGTTAAGATTCTTTACGTAGTCAAAGTTACAAAAATATGAGGAAGCAGCAATGTTTTTTACGCTTATTTTTAATCGGAAAACGTTCAAAATAAGTTCAACATCAAAGTGTATGACAAATTATTATTTAGTGTACATATAGCATTTATATACATAGATTGCCGTAAATACCAATAAAATTAATATATTTGATAAATGTGTATAGACTCACCATACATCATTTCTCAACAATATCGTGAAACAATAAGCAAGACACGAGATTGTAAATTCACTTGCATTTACCACCATGGCTTACAAAAAAAAAAAACCACTGGAAACACCATGACCGAAGGCTGAACAATAGACACAGCTATTGGAGCGCAACGAGATACTTCTTGGAAAATTGGCGTTCGTGACGTAATCGTTTGGACGCGTAATTCACGATCGATTACGGTTCAATTATTCCACCATAAATCCGCGACCGGAGCGGTCTAGCTTTTAGTTTCGTTTGTTGGTTTTTTTCTTTTGCGCAAATATGAAGTCTCGGCGCGCGGGAACACGAGAGAAACGTGTGCACTAGGCAGGAGTTTATTGCAGTTCAAATTATACACCGGGCGCAAAACCATTCCAGCGAAACATTCTTTCTTAATGAGCGTCTCATTTCGCGTTCGCCGTTGCTCATATTTGGGTTAACGTATGGAGGAATGTTCCCCTATACGCGATATCCTGTCACAGGATGCCGACATCTTTCCCCCTCGATTTCTGTACGCGCGCGTTATTCATAAGAATATCGGCCACCGACGATAATACGTTCTTTAAACCGTATAACGGGCGAATGAAATGAAAAAAGTCGCGATTTTAATTGGCTTCTACGTTGAGCTCTAACGGTATCGAAGTTAATAGAAGTTCGAACTTGATGGAAGTTAATGGAATTTTATCTCGAAGTTCGAATTGCTTTGAGAACGTGGCTGTGATGTTCATTGATATAAATATTACGACGACTACTACGCCTCACACATTTTTACCTATCTTTGTATTTTTAAATTTTTGGAAATATTTGTATTCTGGCTGGATCGTCTTCTTTGATGTTTATAACGTTCCGCAGAAGTTTGTCTTTTTGTTGAAATTTAAAAATTGGAAAAGATTAAGACTGACGATGTGTAAACGTCGTGCATGAGAATGTGATGAGTTACGTGTCAAGTGTTTTTGCGCGAGAGCAATTTTAGAATCCCATTAAATTATACGTTTCTACCGTCTTAAACAAATATCGTTCGTTTTGAAAAGGTTTACATCGTTCTCTACTCCAGCTGTCAAGTGACATAAAGATAAGGAAATTAACAAAAATGAACTTGTAATATTTTCTTCGTGTAATTTTCATATTTAAACGTGTACGTACATTTGAAAGGGGAAAAAGTTCTGATCCATTAAATTTGGCTTTGATTTATCAGAATTTCAAAAATCCGAGGAGTTGATAGAACGTTATGAAGGCAAAACGAATATCTAGTTCGTTTAACCTGGCTATTTATTAAATATTATAATACATACTCTGCTTCACTAATTTCGTAAATTATACACATCGTGTTCATGGCTTGTCAGGTTTCCCATAAACGCGCAAAAATCCACATTCTTACCTTGATCAGTTAGTTCTGCAAACATATGGCAATCATTGGAACTTGAAGAAAGCATCGTCACGTTTATCACACCATCGATTTCCTTTTAACACTAGAACTACCGACAACTGAGGCGTAAAATTTCCATCCCATTTCAGGGACATTAAAGTAGAAAAAAACAACAGAGTGCTACAATACAATAAATTACACGAAACGAAGAATCATTTAAATCTCCAAAGATGCGCTGTTTCATATTTATAAAATTTCCAAAATAAATTACAAATCGGTCATTCTGATTTTGGTAATTCTAACGTTAAATGAAACAATCTCCACTCGTGTTCGCTTTCTTCGTTTCATCGAATGCATGCTCAAGGTGCTTGTAGGCGCATCGTGAACCTCTACTTACTTCTCTACTAATTGGAACAATGGCAAACGAACAAAGATAGCCACGGAATAAGAAGGTGAAGAAACGAGGGAGAGAAAACGTGGGACCGATCGGGAAACGATTTGCCGGTCGATCGGGTGCTCGCGAATATTCTCAGAGATATATCGCGCGAACTGAGCTACTCGATAGCGATTTAAAACCGGCGATCGTGAAAAAATAGCCTCGAGGTGTCGACGTCCACTGTCACAGCTACACGTGTTCGCGAAACCGGAAGCTAACGACTAGCGCGAACACCTATAATCGGCGATGATATCGTCCGCCGCGTAGACTGATTGATAGCGAGAGTAACGATGCGGGAATTAGCGAAACCAACAGCTGAGGGAAGATTATCCCTGTTATTACGCGATTTGTTGATAGAAAAATAACGAAGCGAACCCACGCTTGGATCGATCTCTGTTTTTACACGTGTGTAACACACACGTGTAGTCGTATAACAAACGAATTTAGATTTCAATCCATGCAATTTTTGTACAAATTCTTTTTCGCGGATTTAACACGTGAACGAAAGTGAAAAGTGTCCCGTTTCGAAAGTCTCCGGACAAGTTATTAATTATATTCATAAAGTTGAAAATGTCGGTGGATACGTTGTACGAAGAGGAATCTGTGAAGTATTAATGTATTGACAATTCTGTTACAAAACGTTCAACATTGGAACATTGGAGAATTGTCTGAATTAAAAAAGCGCGTACTAAAAAGACATAGAAAGACACGTGTAATAAAATGTGTATATCATGTTACGATTCTTAATTCCTCGAGACACGTGTGTCCCCCGTACACAGTACAAGTTCGAAACTACGATGCTGAAGATCAAACCTAAGAAACTGAAAGATCAAACCTAAAAACGTATCTCGCTGTTCTACTCGTTTATTATCGTTTATTGCACGAATAATAGATAAGCGAGAGCAGGAGAAAACGAGGACGGGACAGAAAGACGGTACGTGTGCTCCTCCAGAGGAAGGACCAGAGGTTGATCGAATGGGATCGTGCATGGATAAGATGGAAGCAAGATGAAAGGGCGGGTGTATTGCAGAAAAAAGGCGGAGAGAATGGAAGATCGGGTACGCGTGCACAAGGCAAAGAAGGGCTAGTAAATCGTAGGATAGAGCCAGGTTCCCGGCGTAGGTACTCATAGGTATCATCAATACGTCTTGGATGCATGAGACAGCAGCTAGCGATCGGCGAGACAAAGAGGCGGCAAGCGGTTCGCTCTCGGCCGTGGTCGAACGGAGACAAGTTGCTGCGCGGCCTTTCCAGGTGGGGAATCACCGATGACGATGAACGGTGGACAGTCGCGGCGAGGAAGGGACAGAATTAGGGATGGGATCAAGTTCAATATGTACTTCTAAGTATGAGCGAGTCAGGTTCGATGTCTAAGTTTCGCGGCTTTCGAACGCCAACAATTTTTCAGCG
Source organism: Tetragonula carbonaria (assembly GCA_032399595.1). Classification (NCBI taxonomy): domain Eukaryota; kingdom Metazoa; phylum Arthropoda; class Insecta; order Hymenoptera; family Apidae; genus Tetragonula; species Tetragonula carbonaria. The sequence continues at coordinate 13,193,628 of JAUCRC010000003.1, forward strand.
AGTATGTTTTTTTAACGTGTTTGCGTTAGACAGGTTGGTTTTGAACCCTAGAATGAATAGCTACAGATCTTGAAGATGATTGGATACTTCTAAGTTCGATGCAAAACTTGAAAAAGAGGATCCAAAGATCGAACGTGAAAATGACGCCACTTTTATGGCTCGTGTCTGATTTAAAACGAGATCAGTTTTTTTTTTTTTTGCTGTTCTTACATATACAGGGATTGGGCCAACAACTATCAACTGATTTTCTAAACGTCAAATGCATTTGTGACATAACTGATATAATGGAGAACGTTTCTACGCTTCGTCTAATTGACAGTACTTCTGTTAAAAATCTATTGTCTTCTTCATTAAGGATCAGGTGAAGTTACAGCGCATATTTGGTTTCAGCGAATGGAAGACAGAAAAGAATTGACATCTCTTGAAATCACATCGAAAATCGTCTACCTGTATTGTTAATCGTTTTTCAATACGATCTTCTTCCTTAATCATCAGGTTAAGCTACACTTGGTATTTGAAGTGATTTTTGAAAAGAATGCCTCGCTTGAAAGTCACCGTGTCTTCAGAAGAACAGGAGCATGCCTCGTCCAGTCAAAAATCTCCGACAAGCATGTCGTAACGCCGCTGATGCTCATAGACAGCTTAAATCGATAGATTCGAACCAACTTGTGAGGTACTCGATCCCATCTCTAGCGAGGATATCGGCAGCAGCGACGTTCTCTCGTGAAGGTGGGACGCCGAAGCTGCGGCCGATGGTGATACCGATTGCATCGGTCGTCGTAGCAGTGATGCCGATGTCGATGGTGGTGGTGGTGGCCGAGAGGATGCTGGTGTGTACGCTGGTAGTGGTGGTGGTGGTGGTGGTCGAGAGGACGCGGAGGGAACGATGGTGATGGTGGTGGTGGTGGTCACTTGTTCTCGACAAGAGCAGAGGAGAGAGATTTGCCCCCTCCTGCCGCGGGCGGCGCCACTCGAGGAGATCCTTTCCTCTTTTCGCCTCTAGGCCATTCTCGAGAGGCGCGCGCGCGCGGCAACGCGGTGTCGCACGATCGGTCCTCGTCGACCTTCGACCAATACGCGCGCTCCGACGTGATTCTCCGCAAGCTTCTCGCGGATCGGAAAAATTTCCAAAAATCCCGGCACGGTGCCGAATTCAGCCGCGCCGCGACTCCACGAGTCTTCTCTCTCGTCGTTCATCGTCGTCGTGTCGTTCCCCCTTGGTTTCGTGCGGCTCTCCTCAGACCGCCGTGTTCTCCGCCCCCACGTGACACCGGCGGCCACGTGACTGGGATCGAGACCGCGAATCTTCGCCGCGGAAGGTCAACATCCGTCGCGCGAGGGACCCGCTGTTCCTTGTCGCCCGCGGACGTTTGAACGTTATGTGTGGACGTTGATCGGTTGCGTAACGCTGCTCACCTGTTGTCTTCGTGTGGGGATGTTGGACCTGGCGTCGGACACCGAGCAAGAAAACGCGTGTGCTGCTTGTTGTGTCTGTGTGTACGTGGAAGCAGGGAATTTCCATCTGTCACGAGAGGCGCGAAGCTTCAAATGCAACGGAGGTTTGATTGACGATTAACTGGAAATACGAATGAATGGAGATGGACGATCGGTGACACGGTGCTGTGGAATGAGGCGACATATACAGCTTGTTAGACGTTGATGGCCTAGCTTTGATATTTGATGTTTATAAACTGTTTCACGTTTAGTCAAAGAGCAAAGGATCACAGAGAGAAGAGACAGAACTTCAGCACTCGCGTTCGCTAATTAAAACGCCAGTTAAAATGAGTATGCGCGAATCGTGGCGCACGAGGTTTCAAACATCGAAATCTGGAGTCGTGACATCGGCAGGAAGTGTACGGGAATCGATCGTTGCAGCCCTATTACCGGCAGCGGTGCGCGACTCGATTCCATGGTGAAATCGGGCCAAGTCGAGCGCGGCTAAAGCTAAATGTGAGAACGAGGTAGCGAGCAAGGAACAACGTATGTGCGTTACGAGCTCGCTCGCCACGTGACTGGTCTACGTTTCTGCGTCATTTCAGCGTCTCGTTCGAGTCGTTCATTTCTATTCAACGTCATTGTTATTTTCGTGCGATCGTCAATATCGATCGATGCACGCTGCATCGTTCTTCCGCGACGACGTCAACACGAAGATCGCGTCGTTCAACGCGCACCTCGTCGACCGGTGCAATCTTTCGACATTTAATTACACCGCGGTGAACGTGTTATTAAACCGGACGTTCGGATCAGCTCGCAGGAATTCTAATCGCCTGCGTCATCGATCAGCGGAAAGACCGGTGGAAAGCCGGGAGACTTTAATGCTCGCAGAGACGCGCGCCAGAGACGGGATCGTTTTACGTCTGGTTTTAAAGCTGCGCGCAACGCGCACACGTGAGCATTCTCGTTTCACTCGCTTGTCGACTGAAAGTCGATCGTCTCGTTGGTGAATCTCTCACCGGCTTCGATAAATTTCCACTCGAGAGACATTGAAACAAAAATTGGCAGACGAGCAAAGTGTAAATTTTATGACCATTCTTCCTCGAGATTTTTAGGAATTCAGAGATCTAACTGGGATTTTCGATCGGTGAATATCGTATTAACATAAGAAGCACAATTCAATGAAGATTTTGATTAATTGTAGCTCCTTGACGTTTTATCAGTTGAGCCTAGATAGGTTCTTAATCGATTTATAAAGAAACATATTGATGGATAGTAAAAGACGTGCTAAATGAAAATTTTTAACGATATTAATCTTCGGTAAATTTACATTTATAAAAAGAAGTTGACAGAGAATTAAAGTCTCGAAGTATTATTAATCAAAAGATCGATGAACATTGAATTACAAAGAAGCGCAATCCACTCGTGAAACTCTTCCTAACTCGTCTCAAAGATCTAACCAGAGAATATCATCGATGAATATCGAACCACATAGAAGCCTGATTCAACAGTGAGACGCCCTAACTTTCAACAATTTTTGAGTGGTTAATTAACTGTCTGTCTTCGCGACGATCGACGTTAAAAGTCACTCAGCATCCCGTTCACGATCCCGATTCGCAAGGTTTCTCGTTTTCTCGCACACTCGAGTACAAGAACACCTGCCGGCGTTGACGCGGTGCAGCTCGACCGAGCGATCGGTTACTGAGAGGAAAAAGAGGGTCAGGCTCGTTTGGAAAATTGGACGTGCTCCGAGCGGTGCTGTGTTTAGCGGTGAACGACACCGTTATCGGGGACAGGCGATTTATCAGCCCATTGTCTTCGCGCCGGCCCGAGCATCGCGAGGCTCGAATCGTACGAATCGTATTAAGATCGCCGAACCTGGGTGACTTCAACGAGCGATATGCCTCGATAGTACCCGCGGAGAGGAGACAAACATCGTGGAAAGGAAAGTGATTAATGAGAAGAAATCTCGACGACTGTAATTCCGATCGACCGTCAACGTAGAGATGTTCATTCGGAGAAGGCCGATTCGAGAGGATGGTGATTAATAGATGTGGAATCGTGTCGATCTGGGAGAGAATCGTCGATCATCGACGACAATATAATTGTTTCTGAAATTTATTTTACAGTTCAATTGAATCAAATATAGATTTAATAATATTGTACTGAAACTATTCGTCGAGGAGAGGACTGTAGAGAAACGTTCTAGTTCGCCATTAGAGTGAAGTTCATGAGTGAAGTTTAAGTTTAAAATTGGACTGAAATTGCAATTTAATACATTGCAAATTACAAATTACTCTGCGTGAAATCGTCGTCGACTTAGACGCGCGTCTGTCGAATCGTTGAAACGGCTGGCGAATTAAACTCGCGTCACTCGTAGAAAAGGGAAAATTGGCCACCGAAGAAAGGCTCTATGAACGTGCATCTGTACTCACTGGAAGAGTGGAGGTGCCTGGTTGCCACCTCTCGGCAACCCACGCAGATCGTCCCGTCGTCAAAGACGAGAGCCAACTATCCGCGAATTCTGGTGATCGTGACCGAGGAAGCATCTGTGCCGGGAAAAGTGGCTCATCATGTCCGTATTGGAGACCGGTGAGGCCGACAGGTCGACGATGTCACCGCTGGACGAAGTCGTGTCCCCGACGAGCGTCGAGTCGGAACTGATGGTCACCGACATGTTGGACGAGCACGAGACCACGTTGAACGAGCACAGGGATGGCAAGCGTAAGAGGGATACAGACGGCGAGGAGCTCACACCCAGGAAGTTGCCCTCACTCACGAGGAACAACAACGACGTGGGCTTTGTCCTCGAGGAGAGCGCCGACGACGATCTCCACGAGGACAGGGATGACGTAAGTCCCCTCTTTCGTTCCATTTTTTTCCTTTCGTTTCTTTTTTCGTTTTTCTTTTTCAACTAGCAATACCCGTTTTGTTTGTTTGTTTGTTTGTTTGTTTCGTGCGATGAATAGCACGATTTTACAAACGATATCGTTCATTAGATTCGCTGATTCATCCTATTCGATGAGGATGAAGTAAAGGTAATGAACGGGGGTATTTTAAAGGAAAACGCGAGAATGTGAATTCGAGGAGAATGTCTGAGAAATACCTTCAGTTTGTTAATTAGGGGGAATTTCTCAATTTCTGGTAATTTTTTTAATTAATTACGAAGTGAAAATCAATTGTACATACACAATTCATGAAGCGTACGGTGATAGACGAAAGAATCTTTACAATAGGAAACATTACGAGTGTTTTCATTTCATTTTATATTTCATTTTCTTTTCTTTTTTTTTTGCATATCGTATGTATTTTGTACATTTTTGGACCTTTAAATTCAAACAATATAAATATAAGCAATTAGAATTCAATTTCTGTCTGGATAAATGGAAGACAATAATGAAAAAATATTAAATCGCGTCAATATTAGAAAATGAAATAAATGAATTTAATAATAATATAAAGAAATTGCAAATGAAATATTTGATCAACGCAACGTAGTAATCCATTCTAAAATATATTTTAGATTTCATGTTAATTATTCTTGTCCCCCTAAAAGCATGTAAATTTTCCTGTCGTTTATCTCCTTTAAATCTTCTTTTATCCCTATTTAATGAGCTATTTTAAGTACGAAGCTGTTTTTTCCAAAATCAAGCGAATATACAGGGCGTCTCAGGAGAGATGGTACAACTGAGTAAAGGGTGATTCTACGCAAAAAAAAAATCAGTCTAAGAAAAGGAATAAAATTTTCTCTTTAAGGTTGGAAAAAAAATTTTATCCTTTCTTTTCCATTCATTTTTTCTAGTCGGTTGTACCATCCGTATATGTACTGACAAACACCCCGTATGTGCACTTTGGAGTACAAACATGCCATTGTTTCCGAGAAAAGGGAGCCGAGGCAAACGTCGATAACACTTAATAACATCGTGCAAAGCGTTGATTGTTACTTCTACCTGACGTAGATCTGTTCGTTGCAGACATTTCGTCCCAGGCTCGCGAAAAACGAACACATCGGATGCCATATCACGAAACTCGAGAATACAACGGATCGGCGGTGGTGGCGCGGCAACGTTTCAGTGACATTTATCCTCTTTCAAAGCGCACTCCATAACCCTGTTCGACGGACGGGTCTCAAACTACATTGCGTAGAAACTAAATTCTCACGTGGCAAGTGAAAGAGCAGCTGTCGGCTGAAGTGTCCGCCTACGCATGGTTATACCTGCTCCACTGTCGTGAGCGTATTCAACTCTGACATACGGCAACAAATCAGGTGTCTAGATACAGGACTGTAATAAAACGAAGCTATTAGCGCGTCGTCTTTACAATCCAGGAAGCCTGTTGGCACGACCGCTCCTTATTCAGCTAAACCGTCCTCCGTCTGAATCGTCCGAATCCCGTTCAAGGGATTTTCAATTCGAAATTTTATGTTCCCGGTCTCTTTTAGTGGTGTCTTAAAAACGGTGGTTACGTATGATTTATCGCGGATAACCGCGAACACGGGAAAGTGCTCTTAGATTGAAGATCTCGCTCGAGAATGCTCCTTTCTTCGTTCTGTTTGTTCGAGTGAGACAAAAAAAAAGAAAATCGTTGAGCAGAAAATTTCTTTTCACTGGATATTGCACTTGAGATCGTATAAAGTACGATTCATCGGACGTAATTAGGAATGTAGAAGAATGTTGTCGGAAGAATGTGTGAGAAACAATCTATCTTACGTTCAAGATTCAATTGGAAAAGTGATGTTAGCTTAGAAAGTTTATTTGAGATACGTCGAATGAAACGGCCTTTGAACAGAATTTGTTTTTATATTAGAAGTCTTATATTTGGAGTCATCATTATTAATTATTAGAAGTGAAAAGAGAAAGATCATTAGAGAGCATATTACATTGAAAGCTCTATATTTTTTAATTACACTGCTAACAGCAACTGTGACAAACACTTTCAGAGCCTGCACGTAATTCTATGCGTACAATTTCATACTAATGGTAAAATAGCATTAAATTACGGTTGTCGTTTCCTCGTAGTGTAGAAAGCCATTTTTGCAACCAGTTGCAGACGTATTAAGCTATTTCAAAGAAAAAGAAAGAAAGAAAAAAAAAGACAGCTTGTTAGTATAAATTATCTCGAACTCCATAAACGCACACGTAACCTCTGCACTGGCGAATATAACGCGAAGTACTTATCAAATTTCTTCCACCGCATAACGAAGCTCTCATCTTCGTTTACTGCATCATACTGTAACGTTATAATTGCTGTCGTAGAGGCAACGCGCACGTTGCTTTCAAGCATTCGTTAAATATCTTCCGTATAGCGGGAATATCTGAAGACGGAATATTAAAAACAACATTCGTACGTTTACTGCATCGACGAACTCGACGAACTCGACGAACAATACTACGTATCATGATTTTTCAAAAGGTAAAAAAAAAGATAAGAAAAAAATGAAAGAAAAGGCAAAAGGTAGCCAACAGTCGTCGGACAGGGCAGTAAATTTCGCGCCTTCTCTAAAATTATCTTTTCATCTGCTCTTCAACCGGCGTCGTACTTGCTAAATTTCACGCTCGTCATAAAATCCTCGATTACTTGTTTTTAACGGTGGACTGGCGTCATTCGCACGTCCCCGATTGGTACTTCGCTCGAATGTGAACTCCGGGCTCTCCTTCGGTAACCTTTAATTCGTGAAACTTTTGAGTAAAAAGCTGCTAAAACGTAAACATAGTCCATCAATGGACGATGAGCATCGTAAAATTGGCGAACGGCGTGAAATTGGCAATTTCAAGTATTTCCCGCGGCGAATTTTATAGATACGAAGATGTATTTACTTTGCTTCCAATTCGTGAAAAGTTAGAGATTCTTCTTGGAAAATTATAAAATATCGCGATGGAACGGTCGTTGAACCTAACCTAAGCCCAATGTAAACCTAACTTATACAGTGATATATTTTATATAAATTATACATACTGATATATTTTATTTATATACTGATATATTTTATATAAATTATATACATATTACAGAAGAGAATATAAGATACCTAGACTAAAGTATTCGTCATCAATATTTAGCAAATCTCCAAGCTTCTACGAAAACACGGATTTACATAAAAATTCTTTCCTCGATATCTCTCAGCTCGCTGATATTTGATTATTGCAACTTCTGCTGCCAAAATGTCGAAAGCTTCGATACTATCGAAATTACGAAACGCAACGAACTCGACACGAAAACGATTTTAATTGTCGCATGAATTATCTTGAGATCGCGTTCGCGCGCGAGGGTGTTCCCCTCTTTCTCTCCGATTGGACACCGCGTCGCGATCGTTCGAGGAAGCGGTGTCCATTCTCGAAAACGGGGACAAAGGCCAGCGAGGCGCACTCAACGCGTAGGCAGGATTGTCGTAGGATACAAGCCCGAGCAAGTCCACGAGGTCACGAAACGGGTTTCAGGAAAAATCTACGCGCGATCCTGAGATGCGACCACGCGCTATATCCTATATCCTACACCTTGGCCACCGTTCCGATGCTGAGATCCGACGTCCAAAGCTATTACAACAGTTCCATTAACCGCGTTTCCTACGCTCGTCCATGTGGGAAAATTTTCTCCCATCGAATGGTTTCTCTTGTAGCGGGTGCACCGCGTGGCAGCGTGTTCAGTGAATGCACGTGTCTTTTTTTTTAAGACTAGCTAGAATTAGGAACTTTGTTATATTTGACATTAGCACTGGAACTGCTCAGAGACGTCAAAGGAATTTTTATAATACATGAACTTCTACTTATACATTTTCTGATCAAATCTCATTTAAATCTCTAGGATCATTTAAGTTTCTAGCAAAAATTATAAATCGGTCACTTTGATCATTTCGGTAGTTCTAGTATTCAATGAAATTATAATGCATACATTAGATTGAAATTAATTGACTATAGACGATAAGATTTGGTTTTATATATATTTGAAAAAAATTTTATACCGAAACAAATTTTTTCGGAATGAATTTCTTTGAATTTGTTTGAGATAGAGGCTTTAATTAAACTACGGATATTTATGTATTTGTTAGAAATTTAAAAATGTAGAAAAATATGTGAAATGTCCAAAGTGAAATGCTCATTGTCACAGTTAATAATTAGAGAAATTTCCATTCTACTGGAATTTCCTAATTTCACTAATTATGTTGCGTAAGGTATTAGATTTTTATACATATTAGATATACGTGATTTTTAAATACGGTAAATCAGTGTATTAATTAGTATAATTAATACTGGAAAACATTAAAGTGTCAATCATTCGGCACATCAAACGACTAATTATAGAAGAATTTCACATTTCGTTTGCGAATCGTTCAATCGGCGAAATCTCTCAAATTTGCCGTAAATCAATCTTCACGTGCGTTCGAAGCAAATCGAATAAAAATAAAAGAAAAGATTTTTTGCAGACTTTGATCGTAGAATATATCGTATCTATAGTGCATCTTCTTCTTTAGAAATTAACATTTTAACTCTGGGATAAAAGATAGATTTTATACTCGAGCAAGATTTGACTCGATAGCTTTTTCTGTATTTTTCTGTATTTTTCTGTATTTTTGTATTAAATTTTTCTTTTATTGGAAATTTTAGATTTTTAAATTATACTAATGTAATTATTATTATATTATTACTAATTTATGTTTATTTTATAAACACAACGTGAATTTGTTAGACATTCTATAAATGAATGACTTCATCACCGTCGGTGATGAAAAGAAGAGTTAAGAAAATTCAATTAGCAAATTCTTTTATCAAATTTTATCTCTCACGGAATATTTTAGATTTCTGAGTTAAGTTTTTCAATATTAATTTTATAATTGCATAAAGCTCATACTAATTTCATAATTTTACAATTATTCTCTCTGTATGATCAAGTGACAACATATATATAACCACCGTTGAAAAGTTAGAAATATTTGATCATTAGAAAATTTTTCATTTCAAGTTCTTCTTGTATTAAATATCTTCATCGTAATTATTACAAATTTAACTCGCGTATCTTAATTTCATAATTATACAATCATTCTACTTCTACAAGCTCACCGCAAGGATCATCATTATCTGAAATTTTGAATCATCAATCTTTCTCCGAGAAGTAACAATCTCGAAGGTTTAATTATCGTGCAGATCTCTGATCTGTACACCTTCTACACGTTGTACAATTAAATAAAACAGTCAAAGGTTACGGCGTGACTTTCACTTGGCGCGAGGTATCCTTCGATAAAAAATCGTGGTTTCCGCGTCTGGCTCGATCTTCCTCCGATTAGAAATCGAAACGCGAGTTATTAGTTTTAATTACGCCCGGTTGCGAAAGCGCACCCTTGTCAGAGAGCTACAGCCGCGAATTTAAATCGTCGATCAGTTTCGATGTGGCCCGTAGACCTTTGATCGATACTCGATGATGATTGGTTTCAGAGAGTTGGGAGATTGGTACGTGGAACAGCTGTGATTTCACAGACACGTAGCTAATAATAAAATTTATGATACGAACTCTCGATTATCTCTTGCGCAATCTGCAAAAGGATTTCTCGTACAGAGATATTTGTAGAAGTTTTTCGTGTTGTACGAAATGTATTGAAATTTTTGTTGACATTATAGCGAATATCAATTATTATGATTATATCAATTAAATTTGAAACAGTCACAATATGTATACACACACACACACACACACACACACACACACACACACACACACACACACACACAGTTGTATAAATAAGTCTGAATATTCACTGAGAATATTCTTTAACATTAATATTAATTTTTCTTTTTTAAATATATGTTTGCAATAAATATCCTGCTACTTCTACGTACATTTTCAAGTTAATTTCAAATTTATCAATATGATCGTCAAACATCGAAATTGCACAGAATGCAAGTGCAACAATGAGAAACAATATATAATATATATCCAAAGTAAAATATTTTTTATAATATTAGATAGATAAAACAATTTTCTACCAAAATTCTATTTTTCTTTTATATAAATCTGTATAAAAATCTGCATTATATTACATTTAAATCCCTCAATGTATAACATAATATAATTCAGCGCGCGCATGAAATTTATCATTGTGGTAAATGTTCAAATAGTTTCGTGAATCACTGTACGCAGGAAGCAAGAAAGTAACAAGAGATTCAAGGTGAATTTAAATTTCAAATATCTTGTAAAATTTCAAAGAAAGAAAAGAAAAGGAGAAAAAAAAGACAAGAGGATGATGAATCGCAAGGATCAAAGATTCGGTAAAAATATTCGAGGCACCACGGATTTGCAATTCAGAATATATATATATACACACGAACGCGGGAACTTGGTGTCACCGCGAGTTGACAAGTGGTTTTGTCACCTACACGTTTCTTACTGCCACGTGTAATAAAACGTAAAAATTTCTTCGTTTCTGACAAATTGGACAGCAAGTGAGAAGATGGTTACAACACCTGTAATCTTCATAATCGCCCGCAATTTACACGCCAACGAAAACGATCGCTCACGATAATTTGCGTACTATTCGTGCGAATAGTTTAACGTTTATCGTTTCGTCGTTGCGTCTGTCCGGTTATCTTCCACTTTATCGTATGTTTTCCCTACGGAAGAACGAGATAAAACTACCTCGATGAAGAATCTGCTGGTGACTCAATCCTCTACTCGCAGTGCAGGATTATTTTGCAAATAGATAGAACGCAAACATTGTTTCTGATTCGATAATTTCTTGCGGAAAATTACGGTCTCCCGTTGAGAACGAGCAGGATATGTGAAATTCTAATTTCATATTAATTTCACATATCATTGCTTTTATGTGATTTTTGATTTAAAAAAAAAATATTTTCGTTAGTTACTGAAAAATAGTTAAGACAAGTATTATATTTCCTTGGAAAATAAGATAATATTTCATATAAGGAAAAATCTATGAACTGTTGATATATTAACAGCTGTATTATATAAGCTGCACATGCAATTCAAAAATTTTATTAAATATTTAGGAAATATTTAAATTATGCAAATATAAATACTGAAATTAAAATATAGTATTTTCAATGCAAATATTGAAAATATAAGAAGGTCCAAGACAAGAGTTTGATTTGCGCGTCACGCTCTCACTTCAACAAATCAAAGATCTTTGAATATTCCCAGAAGATCTGAGAATAAAAATCTTGAACGATAAAAACAGAATGGCAGACTTAAGAAAGTAATAATATTCCAAAAATAATGTAAAAATTTCTTGCTTCCTGCAAGAATTCGCACACAACCTCGATTAATGCAATCAAACAATATCCTCCGTGTAATTCAATTTTTAGAAACTTCTTCGGCAAATGCAATTTGGACAGCGTTTTAATGACTTGATCCAGCTACGATGTATAATCCTCTAAAGCAGAAAACCGGAACGATTTTCCTTGACGGGATAATCGAATTTCTCTGCTGTGATATGTTAATATCGCTCTCCATTTTAATAACAGTCATTTTTCATTGATAGTCAACATTTCGCTATTGAACGGAGAAATAATTCGCGCATCTTGAATACTTTTCATATAATAGTTTTCATGGTCCAAAGTATCTTAAAAGAATCAATGAAACTACGTGCAATATCTCACGAAAGTACTTGAACCATATAATTTATGTGTGACATAAAACATTTTGAAACATGTCGTTGTACTTTAATAAAAGACACCTATTACGATTGCATTGGTATATTTTGCAAAATTTGCAAAAATCAGAAATCTGAAAATGTATGTTTAATATGGAAATAAATATACTACGTAAATGGCCATCTTGAGTACGCGATAACTGTTACAGATGGTAGTGCAGAATATGAACAATACAAAGTGACGTTTGTATGACGTCTCTCGTGATCTCTACCGTTTAACGATCTGCAATATCACTGTGTCCACACACGCGTAATATATTCAGAAAAAGTTACGAAAGCGACCGATAGAAAACCGATCGAAAGTACTTAGATACAGCTCCACTGCTCGTTGAAATTATCAGTTTGCTTCAATCACTGCTATTTGCTTCGATCCTTCGTTCATTGTCTATAATTCATTCATCTCAAGTTCGCTTCGTTCAACACTCGACGAAGGGAGAAACGAAACAAGAAGAAAAAGAAAAAAAGGAATACAGATACCCCCTGTATAATCTCATTTTTTCTCCACTCGAATCTTCTGCGCTCTCTGCCGAAACTCTGGCGATCGACGACAATAAAAAAAGGAAATCGAGCGACGATAACCGGAATTAAAAGCAAATCACGCCGAGCGAACTGGAGCGCACGCCGACGGTTTTTAGAAGGTAACGGCGAGCAGTGTAGCGGGAACGCGGTTAAAAACGAGCGGAAGCGTGTAATTTCACCGATCGATGATTACTTAGGCCGCGTTACCGCGTAACGATGCAACTTAGGCCCCGATCGCGATAGCCCGGAAATCGCGCATGCATCGGACTCTTGGCCAGCCGAAGCCGGATTATCATTCGCGAAGAATTTTAACCGCTACCTTCGCCAGCCACCGAACAATATATCAGCCGTCGCGTCGTGGCCGCGTGCACACGAAACCGCCGCATGATTGTCATTATCTAAGATGCCAGCGCGTGATTTATACGTGGCCTTTTGACTACCGAGCCGAGCCGCTGCTTCTTTTTTCTTTTTCTTTTTCTTTTTCTTTTTCTTTTCTTTTCTTTTTCTTTTTCGATAAAAAAAGTCGATATCGGTTCAGGATCGAGGACACGAATGTTGATCGACACGATTTTTCGTATTTAAAGGAAATCTGTCGCGAGATATTATATAAAAGTTTCAAACAAATTCGAGACTTTATAAAAATACAATTCACGCGATGCTAACAACGAAATAATCTTTTTTGTCTTTTGAAAAGCGGTGCCAGGAAATGAAAACATTCCTCTCGAAGGAATCTTCCTTTTTTTTAAAAAAAATTTTGCCCCAGACGATTTTACACAGTGCAGTGTTCTCATTGTGTAATAATTGGTTTTTGAAGAATTGAAACGACAGTGTAACGAAAGCAGAAAATTTACTAGAAAGATTGGAAATCGATATATTCTGATTTTTACATCACTCGACTAAGCAGAAGAGAGAAACACGAGCTATCCTGTGCCTGTTGCTTGAATCGTAACAGAAACGAAGATGATCGTAGAATATTGTTGAATATATGTTGAATATTGTTGAATATTGTTGAATAATTATTGAACTTTCAGGAAACACACCGGTGTAAACACACCGGTGTGTTATTCATCCGCTGGTTTATGCTCCTGGCCGCATATGCGATCGCCGTTAAATTCACAATGGCCACTTTCCTCTGCGCGCGAGAAGCCGATCCGAATCGACGATCGCGATAGTAGCCGCGTTCAATGGCCATTCACAATTCGCGCGAATTAAAAAAGCCACGGCGTCGAACCGGCGAAATACGACGCACGAACCTGTTTTCTAAGCCAAACGTGGAAACACCTCGCCCCACGCTGCCTTATCCGCTGTTGTCAGCCTCCGCGCGAGCAACCGAACAGCTGCCGGATAAGCGCTGGTAACCAGGAGTCCGCGCAAGCATCGACAATTCTACGTAATAATAATGTGCGAGCGAAAACGGCCGTTACACGGATAAATTTTCCGGTTCCCTCGTATCGAGGAGCTGCTTGCAACTGCGTTTGTATCGTTGATACAGCTTGCGGTTCTCCACGTCTTGGCCAGTTCTTAATCCAGATCTTTACTGCGGCTGACAAAATCCACGTAACGCGGAGGCTCGTCGAAGAACTCGCGGGACTTCCAGCAAAAAAACGGGGGAATTTACAGTCTACAGGTAGAGAGAAAGTGAAGGAAGAATGTTTTTTTTTTTTAATTTCTATGGGAAAGACGCGCGAATGGATAATTCATTGGAATTGCTCGCTGAGCTTTCGAGTTTCAGGGACAGTCGTTGAGAATTTAATGTTGTTCAATGGTGGACCACTGCGTTTATTCCTGAAAGTTGATCTGTCTTCTTGGCGTGAATTTTTAAACGATTTTCAGAGAATCGATTCGATGAGAATTAATTCCTTTTAGTGAACACGTGGATAGAGAAACTTGCTTGAAATGAAACTGGAATGTTCATGTTCTGGAGATGATTGATTCAATGGTTGATTGATTGATATGTAAATTGCTTGGTAAATTCGATCCGCGAATGGCGAATGGAGTTTAACAGCGGATCCATTATTTATAATTTTGATAATTACCAAAATTGAGGATTGAAAATCAATATACTCAATTTTTACAATTTGTTTCTCAAATCGAACTGCTCTGCGGCTATCTAAATCTCTCGACATTTCGTATCGAAGTTTCAGCCATGCTCCGACCATTAAATCTTCGCGGCCTTTTTGCATTAATTTTATACTGTGCTCACTTTGCAATGATTAAACGAACAGTGATTCGACGAGCGATAACGCGTTCGTACTGCGGACAGGGGCAAGATTGCGTTCAGGAGCATCCGTTTATGGTTGCATTGGCAACCAGTATGTTATTATCGCGCGACGCGTTAACGTTCGCATTTTATTCTCGATTACGCCGCGTCGATATGCAAATAACTAATGCATGCAGATCGAGCTATATTGAGATCTTAATTTTAAACCTGAAAACGCAAATAGTTTCGAGAGCGATATGAACCGGTGGAAAATCGATGTAACTCGTGATCATAAATTTCTTTTTCAGCCGTCTACAATTACTATTCGTACGAAAAATATTCACTGGTTTTATCGTACCAATCTTTTGTACAAAATATTCACAAAACTATACTCAGAATAATTCTCCGAATTTCAAAATTTACTTTATATTGTATTGTCATATTATTATTACTATTTTTTAAATCAATGCATATGGGACCATGAAAGGATCATTATACCTTTCATCAAACTCGATATATCTGTTACCAATTTTACGAAATAAAATTAACGATAGATATTCGCAAAAACTCTAAATTAATTTTACTCCAAAATTTACTCTACACTCACACATATAATGCATTAATATAACATATTTGACTCACGCTGAAGAATACAATGTGACAGAATTTGTACAATTTTTATAGTGAAAGTATTGTATTTTAAAACAACCTAGAAGAACAACAACCCTATAATGATAATTTCATTTACGAAGAAAAGATTATTAATTGATTAATAATCTTTTCTAGCTATATACTCCAATTAAAAATCCAGGAACTACCAATTGTTATAAATAGATCATTTTTTTCAATGAATGCATCAACGAAGTACGAAAAATCACAGTGACGATAACCACTTGGTTACGAACTAGACTAAACTGGACTGAACTAAATTATAATTCCAGTACAAAATAAATAAGTAAATCTCGGACGTTTTCTCGTGTCGTTTCCGCAATGAGAACAGAGACAGGAAGTGACAGCAACGCGTTATCCTCGCCAAGTTGAAAAACAAAAAGCGCGGAAACTCGATTCGCGTGATCTCAACGGTGATCGAGTGTTAATCGTGTAAAATAGGCACAACACGCACGGCGTAAAATCACGTTTCCGGACAGCAGAGAAACTGCCGCAACTTGGAAAAAAACTTCCACCAACACTCTATTATCCATCGTACGTACTCGAGAGGTTGAAGTTACATTCGGTTTGACACTCACGACTCCACGAATGAACTCCACGCGATTGTTGAGAAAGGAATGGTTGGAAACGCGTGTCACATTTCCCTTGAAATAATTACTGCATAACGGTTGAGCAACGATTACCGTTGACCCTTCTAGTCGATGTAAATTAACGCGGGATTTTCCCATTCAAACGCATGCTGTTACCGATAATAAAGAAAATGACAAGGCCAGTTGTCACGCGATCGAATCGAGAAATTTTTATGACTGAGCTTGCGCACTCGTAAATTAAAAGTGTAAAATTACAAGCCTAGAAATTAAATCCATATTTTTTTTTCAAATAAATTCACAATTTTTCCATTCTTTTTTCTCTATTTTAGATCAATTCTAATTTATTCAAGCTGTACGTTGTAATGGAGTTATTACTTGGTTTCAGCGAGGTTCGGAATTAATGATCATTAATTATCATTAGTTAGGCTGCCGAGTATTTTTGCATTCAAACGTGTTGCTACAAAGTTGCAAGGCTAATTTATGATATCATCGAGGAATATGAAAAACAAGAATCTGTGTTTTAACAACGAAGTTGTGTAGCTAGATTGAAAATTTACTGCTTCGACATAGACGATAATTCGGTACTCTTTCAGATAAATTCGACACTTTTTCACGATCTGAAGCAATTGGCACATTGAACGGTTCAACGTGTTTCATACGAGGATTTTCATGCCTAGGAGATTAATCACGCTCGAAATAATAAATTTTCACGAAGAACCAAACTCTCTCGGCTTCGCAATCAAGGGAGAGACCAATTTCGTCGCGCTAATGCGGCTGGAAATTCGCACCTACGTCGCGAAAAAATTTGCATCGTCCATATTGGACGTGTCAGAATGGAAGAACGTGGTCCAACGAGAAAGACTATGAGAGGAGGCAGGTCAACTCATTAAAGGACCAACCATTCAGAAAGTTGCAAACACTTGGATTTCATTAAACTTCGTAATATTTAAAATAAAGTGAAGTGAAAGAAATAGCAAACTGAAAAATATACGAAACGAATCCTTAGATAGCACTTCTTGTTAGGAAAAAGAAAAAATACAGAATTAAGAGATACATGTAAATTGTTGGAAAATTTCACAAATAAAAAATTGTATTAACATCGGCTCTTAATGAGTTGATCAGGCATCCTTATCTGACGTTATCGTGCTTCAAAATTATCTGTGCGTTACTATGTTTTAACGTTTCGTGAAGATAAAAGATGGAAAAATAGAGAAGAAGAAACTGAATCTTGAGTCCCGATATATCGAAAACGAACTGCGATGGCGAACGAATTTTGAACGAGAAGAATTTCGTACGGATCGGCTTGCCAACCTACGAGATATGGTAGGTAGGTAGCCAACCAACGAGCGCAAAATAAGACGCATACATTACGAGCTTTAATAATCCGAAGTCGATTTACATGGTAATTGCTAAGCTTTCTGGTCCCAAATTACCTCTCAGCCGAGCCGTCAAAGAGTCGACGAGCAGCCGACAACGCATCCGAATAATAAGTGTGCAAACGGTATGAAAGAAAGGGTGAATCAGCCATTTACCGGAATGAGCCCCAGCAACGAGAGAGCAAAACCAACAACCCGAGAGATCGTTAATTTTGCTCGATTTTCGAGAATCGACGAATCAAGACTGAATGACTTTTGATCGAAACAGAGTGAAATGTTATAATATTATAAATACAATAAATACAGAGAGGCGATAATTTGTTGATTGTCTGCAGGCTCATCATTGATCATCACGAATTTCAATCTAAGCATTGAGCTATGGTCAAAGTATATGCGTGTTTTGGAGAACTCAATGCGATAATTAGATATTAATATACAGGGACGAATAAAAAAATGGAAAAATTAAGTATGAATCTATATGGAATGATAGACAAAAGATAAATGAATATACAGTGACAAATAAAAATTGCAAAAATGGAAAAATTAAATAAGCGTGGATCTACGTGGAGTGATGGACAGAAGGAAATTCAAGAGATAAATAGCGACAGTAATGGATAAACGTTAGAATATACCTTTAGAATAGATTATTGTTGTACATGATAAATAAGTGTTCCTTTTGTACATTTTCTTTTGTTCATTTGTGCAAGTTACAGGCTAGAACACGTATCACAACCAGAACTTTACTCAATAGCAAACTTTCGTGTAACATTCTACACGGCAGGTGAATATCTGCTTAATATCAGCGACAAATTATCTTGATGTTCAAATGTTTCTTCATCATATAAATGTTAGATTGGTACGTATGAAACGTCGTTTTCAGATACATACGACACATACACCACGTATTTAAATGAATTATTTCTACAAGATTCTACTACAATTTTCATCAAAGTTTAAAGTTGCAGTCTCTTTTAATTAATTTATGTATTAAAGAATCATCCAAATATCATTAAACTTCCCCAAATGCTAAACGTACATGTTTCCAGCAAAAATTGATCCGTGAGAATATTTTTTCCAAAAAAACATTTAAATTTGTATGAGAGAATCACAGGAATGTTCTCGTCATTCGTGATGGTGAATAATTAAATCTAATGACCTATAGATATAATAAATTCCTTCTAAAATATGAACAATTGATAATTCCAAACTTCGAAATTTCATAAAACGCACCAATCTAATTTACAAATTATACCCCTCGTGTTCACGCTCGTGTAGAAAAACGAACAGAAAAGAAGACCAAAAAAAAAAAAAGAAAAAAAAATGCGAGCTGGAACGCGAGTCATTCGACGAAAAGGGGCTGGCCGTTTCCGTCGGAACGGTTCCGCGGGAACGCCTCGGCAGGGAGAGAGACTCGCGACGTGTCGCGATCGTTCCAACATTATCGCGGAATTCCAGGCGTCGTTCCCAGCTCGTTATCAGGTACGATCGAGAGATCGAACGACGCGAGTTCGAGCGCAGGCCGCCTCTAATGACCCTGCCGCCAACGATCGTGGACGAAGTCACGAACGGAACGAGTCGGAGAACGTTCCAGTGCGAGAGAAGATGTCGGCGACGACACCGAGACAGCCAAGATTTCACCTTTCGGCTCTGTGTTATCCGCGTGGCTGGACGCGCGGCTCGCATCTCCGGGCCACCGATTATTTCGATTAGCCTTGAATGCCGGCCATTGTTTCACACAACGCGATTCCTGTTGTACGCGATGGCCGAGCTTCTTCCCCACACGCGGACACAACCGTTAACCTTTTCACGTCCTACTTCGCCACGTTGGCCGCCATGTACGGTTGGACGTATACGTACGTACACGCTCGAATGTGACTCATAGATTCGCGCGAGAAATATGAAATATGAATCGTACGCTTCGCCGGAGACGGGCGAGTTACTGGAGGAAGAGGCGCGAGGTATTTTATAATAGTCGCAAGTTAGTCCGACGCTGAGCCCAGTGAAAAAAGAAAAAAAAGAGAAAAAAAAAGAAAGAAAAAAAGAAAGATCGTGAGCAGAATCTATGCTACACGTCGTCTTGTTGATGTTTTACGTTAATGCTCTTCAGTTTGGGTTCGGTTTTCTTCTCGTTTGCGTGAAAATATTAACAGAGGTGAGACACGCGGACATCGCGAAGAAGTGCGAAGTATTTTACTTGCAAATCACTCCCCACTGCCTCCAATGGAAAATCGCGAGCCATTCTTGAGAATTTGTAAATGTTTTACGTCACTTTCGATCCGGGTTTGGTTTGTGCATGAGGTTGAATCCCCTTTTTTTCATAAGTAGTCGTGCGAAAATACTAGAGGAGAGACGAACACGTTATTTGTCGTCACGTTGTCGAGCGTAGTTTATTCTCGAAGCATGTCAATGTTTAAACTGGCTTTAATCTGAGTGTTCGTTAATAAGTAAAGCTAAATCTACTTTCGTACACTGTAGCTTGTGTAAAGATGAACATGTTTACTACAAAAAAAAATTCTTCTGAATATTTTACGTCTATCTATCGTGATCATATTGAACAAATTCACAAAACATTTAATATATAATGTAAATATATACAATATGATATAATTCTAAAACTTGTGATTATTATGGTCTCTCGATATAGCGTTTATAAAACTTTATAATGTTAATCTATTTCTATATATCAAAGTTTCGACAGACATCCAAACATTTCCATCAGTCACTATGTGTATGCAAACTTTATCTAATTCTCCATTTCGTGCACTTATCTCGATTAAAAATCTAAATTTCGATTAATTTCACGTAATTAAGAGTGTCTTCGACGTGATACTGTCTGAATGATGAGCTGATTCATTTAACAACTTCAATAACAAATCTACATCATTAGATCGAGTTTCACAAACTCGTGAATACGGGTCAAAGGTCAACAAAAATTCGTGAAACGATGATGGATGTAATAATAGAATCAATTACGATATCTCGGTGAAAATAAATAATAACGTCAAAATGATGTGAGATTAACACAGAATTACGAGCCAACTTATTATGTCTATTATCGCTTCGCTAACATAATAATGTTTTTACAAGAAAAAGGTGGAAACTCGTTGACGCGATGGCATCTCGTTTTCTGTACGCGTTGTATCTCAAGGCGACGAGATTTGCAACTTTGAACTGTCCGTTCAATAGTGGTAGATTATAATTATTGCCGAGAATCGATAGACGATATTAAATTACTGTTAAAATAGATTATTATTACAAAAATTTATGAATACGTTTTTTTATGCTGTAATGTAATGCATCGTCTACAATGAAAATAGATCAGAATACACGCATAATATAATATACGTGTAATTAGAGAGTTAAATTGCTTCTGAATATCTTCCGAAAGTACGAATTTAAATATTTCATACTTTCCTCAGAAGATCAACAATTTCATTGCACGATCTTTCGTAGGCATTCAAGAATTCAGTATGTTACAAAATACCGGTTTATCTACGCATGCTAATTGATTCTTAGAAAGCACTTCCATTAATTAAAAATTGCAAATCTTGTTTTATTGATCTTCAACGTCACGGTTATTAATTTCAACGAAATCGATTCTCGGACCTTAAGACTAATGCATCTAAATAGCTCGTAAAGTATCAATTGCCTTGTTAGAATGAATCTAATACTATAAACAGATTGCTTTACACCAAGTACCGACTACATACTGCGCAGTATAGTTAAAAGATTTATTAATACCTCACATTGTGCTGTAGCTCTTCATATCACAAAAATAAAGCAATAACACGATGGTTTTTTCTGGTGCAGATGTAAAGTGGTCCGGCCATTATTAAATAAGAAAAAGAAAAAGCTAACTAAATTAGCTTGTAAAACTCTAGACACCCATCCCACGATAAATGAAGATAAGTGAGCCACGAAAATAAGATATTCTTATTCGTTGCTCCAAATTTCTTTCAAAGTTACAACCAAGAAAAAAGAAAAAGATATCTAGAAAAACTAGGGAAGTCCCTTTATCACTTTTTAATTGTCTAAAAAATTAAGGATCGATCATCGTTCACGAAAAATCAACGCCGAGAAGTATCTACAAGAAATTATTGAATTACCCTTGTAAAAATCTTATTCTTATTTCCAAGTCTCTGCTTGGGGCTTCATTCAAAATTGCATCGAAAGAGATCTGCGTGAACTCGGGCAGATCCCTTTATCACTTTTTAATTGCCTCAAGAAGTCACAATCATCGTTCGAATCTCATAATAATCTGCCGCAAAAAGAAATTTTTATATATATATATTTTTTTTTTTCACGAAATTGTTAAGAGTTAACCTCTTATATCATCCTCTAACTTTCCTTCGAGGGCGAGTTCACCTCGTTAAAGCAAATGGTTCCTCGTTTACTTCAAAAAAAAAAAAAAAAAAAAAAAAACCACGGACGATTACCTGAAATCCAACCCTAAGCTTCTAAAGGCCCACAGAAGCATTGGCGTTCGCGAAAGCTTCGTTCTCATCTCGTAACGCAAAAAATCTTAGTTTACAACCTTTCGGCTGTGAATGATGAGTATAATACTACGAGAAAAGTAATTACAATTTACAAGTAACTACTTAAATTAAATTTTTCGTGCAAAACATATTTGTAAATTTTAGACATTTTAGAACTTTCAATGTAGCGGAGAGATCGATACAGTGGAGGGGGGAAAATAGGGACAAAGATGGACCGCCAGTTAGCCAGCTCTGTTTTAGAATACTTTGAGATCATATTTTACTAGTTCTTTCTACATTTCCAAATATCTTCTTGCTATTAATATTAATACAAATTACTATCAATTAATATTAATTAAGTTAAACAATAAAATTATTGATTTTTCAAAAAAAAAAAGACTGGTATTATTTCCTTAATAATTGAATTCAATTTTACAATGCAGCTGCACGTGCTCTGTGTTTGACGAATACAATCGTCGTCGCATAATCGCTCTAGCGACACAATGTAGATAGTTTTAAAAGTGGCCATCGCAGGTAAGAAGTTAATACTCGATACTGGAGGCAGCTCGAAGACACCTGCCCGAGTCGACGTTCTGCCTACGCTCTGGCCCGCGTGTATTTAAACGCGAGTTTTATTCCTCTGCGGTCGGACCACGTGCACGTCGACACGGCCGCGTTTAAATATCGCGGCAGGCACCGCTGTGAAACCTGTTACCGATTCAGGTAGGCGGATTCCGCTTGGACCAGCGATCGATCGAGACCTCACCGTGTCCTCCTTGAGAAATTATTACGCTTCGCGTGGGCGGATTCGCTCACCAGTGGTCTCGCTCTCGTTGACTTCCCGATGTTCTTTATCTTTATCCGTGTTTCGGATAGCCAAAACCGGAGGAAGCCTGGGAATTTCTGGCACTTGAATGGAAAGAACAGATCGATTTTCAGGAAATCTGTATTATTTCCGTGAAATCCTCGATGGAAGAAATTTTAATCCTTCGGAAACGACTTGTTGATGATTGAGACTTTTTAATATTTTTTATCGGCGCATACTGTTGATTTTATTTAGACATAATTATGGAATTTAGTAGATAAATAAATTTGGTAAGATTGTTTTGGTGCAGGAGAGAATTTGTCTTTGAGAAAATATGAATAGAAATGATTGGTGATTTCTATTGTTGTATAGCTGATTTTTAATGCTATTCTCGGTGCAGATCTCAGATAATGGATAATCGAAGATAACACGGAAAATTTTAGGAAATTAAAAAATGCAAAATTACACAGGATGCTCGTGAGATAAAGAAGATATATAGACATCTTCGAATTTATGAAGCTTAACATTTCACCTAAAACCTCCATATCTCATGTCTTTACGTTAAAAATACTATGAATTTTTATATTCTTATGAACTGAAAAAAATTGGAACTTGAATAGAAAATTTCATCTATTAAGTATATTATAACAAATACTTCACGATAAATATTTTATCATTATTTTATCCTTAGAACTTATACCATGCATTCTATTTTCATTTTTTGCGCCCCCAAATATCTCACAAATACGTACAAATCGCAGCACAAGCTTCTCTTATCTTTTTTCTTTTTTTTAATACACTCTCGTCTTCTTTGAGAAAAGCAAACTATTCAATTATTCAAAAAACGATTTCATTCTCGTATCGTAGCATTGCGTGACAAAGTGCCCGGAGGAAATTACGTCTTCGGATCCATGCCGGATCTATGGCGATTCGTTGTCTCGCGGGATCTGCGTGCCACGTTGAATATATAAAACAAAGATCGGCCCGGCAGTTCGACACGTAAAGCAAAAATTATTAACGTGTTCTTTATCATCGCGGTCACGCAGCCCGTTCCGCGATCGGGTTGCTATGAAAGAAAAAGAAAAAAAAAAGAAGAACGAGGAGAAAAGGCGTTAATACACGATCGAACAGCACGCACGCGTCGTGTAGTGTCGTATAATGCGATCTACAAATCATACGTATGGCCGTATTTATTGGTTGGTGTATTTTTCTATCGGCCGCGGCCAACTGGACCGGCTGACTTATTGCTACAAGTCGGGGATTCGTTGTCACGCGACTATTTTTTCAGCCTCGACACGATGTTCGGAAGAACCAGTCATTTGTCCGACAGGTTATTGTTGCCGTAGATCACGTACGAGACGTTTCTTTTTGGAGCGTTGACTGGTGGTGAAACATATATATTTGTATCAACACTAGAACTACCAACGACTAAAGCATAACATTAAAGCAAAAAAAAAAAAAAAGTGAAGAAGCTTTGTAATACAATAAATTACACAAGCTTTTATCAACACATGATTTTTCGAAAAATCATTTAAATTTTTAAAAATATATTATCCTACGCTTATGAAATTTCTAATAAAAATTGTAAATTGGCCATTTTGACCATTTTGGCAGTTCCAGTGTTAACGCGAACAGATTTTGAAATCGAACACGAATTGAATTAAATTGAAGCAAAGTTTAATTCAGATTCCATTTGTGAAATGAATCTTAACCGATTTTCAATTTGAGTAAAGATTAATTTTGAAATTTAAAATCGAAATAAAAAAATGATAATGAAACTGAGTATAATTCAACATGATTTTCATTTCAAAAAAAAAAAAAAAAAAAAAGGGAACGCTGAATCCTTCTATATCTATTGTCGGCTATGCGAAATTACTTTTTAATCGCGTAACTCTGGATCGAGGTGCCGTATGCATCGCTAACTTTACACGTTAATGCTCGTAGTACAATCATTTCTATATTTATTTACTTTTATATTGCCAACTGTTACACAATGCAATGACTTCACTAATGGAATAACATTTTCAGCCACGATCAAAGAATTGTGTAATAACATCGATCTCAGTCAACGATGCAGACGTTGCGTCTTTCGCTAACAAGCGAAGATGTTAAATAATGTTTACGTCATCGATCTCGAATATATTAATTGGTACCAATTGCGTCATTATTAGTGGCAAGCAACTGGCGAAGTCACCGATCAAAATGAGCGAGTTTAATTGATTGTCCAAATTGGAAGGAGCAATTAGAATCGAAATGAAACAGAGTATTATAGGATGGGAATAATTACAAGCGTTTCACTTCACAAACGAAAGATTCTTATCGAAGAAGAATATTTTCATAAAACAAAAAGTAAGATCTCAACAATCTTGTTTAACACGTAGTACTTGAAGCAAATTGTTGAGTGACTATTGCTGTTGTATATTTTCCTCTTCTCTCTCTCTCTCTCTCTCTCTCTCTCTCTCTTTCTTCATTATACTCACAAATGCGTATTCGTTTAACGAAACAGCGTGTAGAATTAATAAACATTTCAATGAATACATGACGAACATATCGACTTAATAATTTTATGCTAAAGACGTAAAACTCGAGCTTCTAACGCGATATTAAGAATATTTGAATACTGATGACTTTTGCTGACATTTCGCACCGCTAATCGCACTGTGGATTCGCGTTATCACGATCGAGGGGGAAAAAACAGTAACCATAAACTTTTACACGTCCCACTCTTGCCGATGTTCATAATGAACATCGTACGTGAACAGTGTGCACGCGACGATTTTGATAGAATCGAGAGAAACGTGTACTGTCAGCTCACAAAGTCATCGACAAGCTTTTTTGCTTCTGCGCGCCGACTCTGACAATTTTTTTTTTCTCAAATCTATAAATATGTGTCACACTATCGTACGACGAGTTGCAAGACACGTTTAATCGTGGGAACAAATTGCATTAGTCGCCTAACTAGTCGTTCTGCTGTTCTTATTGCTGTGGCTTATAATTATAATCCTAACAGTAGATTGTAGATAGATCGTAATTTTTGTGAATGTAATCAAAGGAATGAAACTTAAATAGATTTTCTTTTCTGTCACTAATTGTAAATACTTTACTTTTGATATTTTATATATTTATTTATTTCTGGATATTCTATATATTCTGTACTTTTGCATCTTCTAAATTTCCTAAAAATCCATGATCTACTCGGTTGAACTAAACAATATTACGTTAAATCAGTGAACATGAAAAATATATTCAAATATAAGATTTCCTGAAACAGATCTTTTGAAAATGACGCCTTACTATATATACATTATCGTTAAATCCTGTTTATGTTAATCATAAATAATAACTTAAATAATAACAGCTTATCTGTATAAATAAGTATTAATATCTTCAAAGACATAATTTTATCTGCCAAAGAAACATACTTTACACAGTTGTTTAAACTTTTGAACGATATACAGTGTACAAAATGTGTATTTTGATTTACAAAACATATCCTGATCAAACTTTTCGCAAGAAGATTTAACTTTTGTATCTTAACGTGTGTGATTAAATGTGATTAAATGTTCCAATAATCGCTCATTAAGCCTTTAACTTCATAGCATTTTACGTTCTTCCTCGTTCGCGAAAGAAAATTCGATCTAACTATAAAAACTAATTATCGAGGCAATTAAACTTCAAAATAGATATTGAGATTATTGCGATTATCTTTTCAATATCATGCAGTGAAACGAACAAAAAAAGAGAGAGAGAGAGAACAATTGTTCGATTCATTTTACAGATTAATCTGCAGACTGTGATTTCAATTTTTTTTCCAGTAATATCAAAGTACAATCACGAATCTGCGGAACTTATTTATAAAATTCATTAAAATAACTTGTAATTATAGGTTCTTACATCATTTTCTGTATGATATTTGACATTTGACGATTAAATACGATTTGTAGTGGAAACGTTGATCACAATGAAAAGTTTTATTTCTTTATACTGAATTACGAGTATAATTATCAGTGTTTAGAAGGTCAAACATTTAGTAAAAATTTAATTAATAAATTTCTACTCGTTGCTTGTCGTTGAAATAATTTTTACTTGGAATCTAATTTTAATAAAGATAATATTAATTATCCAGCAAGAATTAATAGTTTATCATACAAAATATTTTTAGTATTTTCAATATTTTCACTGAATAAATTGAGGCAGTCATCATTGGTATAATGTATTCAAGAAAATCGAAGAACTTTGAGTTATGGAGTATATCTGTATCTAGATATTCATTTTTATTCATTTTGCGCATATTATGCACTTGAAAAATAAGAAAAAAAAAACGTTTGTCAAATACGGAATATCTATTCGTCATTAAAGAGATTTGCGGATTCTCATGCATTTATAGGAAATTTCAAAGTGCAAAATTTCAACACGCGTATGTAATACAAAAGAGCACATGAAATATCCAAAATGTATTTCATTTAGTATTTAATTTAACTTTGAACCGAGTTTCTATCTTTCAATTACATTCCCAAAAAAAAAAAAACACTAATTCGCTATTCCTAAACGTAGCCAGTAGCCCATTTTCACAGCCATTTTCAACATTCGAGAAACTGGTTTAATTTTAAATGATCAAACCGTAGTAGTTCGAGAAACTCCGAAACTGAGAGTATCGATTGCCCATCAGATCTTCGTAATCTCGTCGAAAGCGTATCACGAACGAATATACACATACTTGGTGGCGTGAGGGTTCGCGGATGCGAAGGGGTTAATAGGCTAAATACATACAATTTCCACGTCGGGCGCATCCCTGAATGAAACTCTACTCCGTGGCGAACAAAGCACGACCTGGCATGATGTTTTAATTACGAAGCACACTTCCGCCTAACGAATTCAGCTATTTCTCGCGTTGCACCTGCCATTCACGGCTAAGAACCGGTGTCCGTCGGCGGGTTATAGTTGTCGACCGCCTACCAGGCGTCCGACTCCGTAGTCTTCGAGATGATTGCTGCTTTTCGCCGGCTATATTCCGCTCCATACACGCGTACAGCATTAGCATAACACGATCTAATTGATGCCGGTCGTGCGGTGCGCCTATGTAGCCTTCTCCGTTCTCCGTTCGATATACAACTACATACGCGTGTTCCACGTGGAAAATCGCGAGTTGTTTGTCGCCGCGGCAACAAATTGAGGTATACAGGCTGAGAGAAACATTCGATCGAGATGAAAGATATCGACGGATTGTTGCCTGTGCAAAGATGAAATGGCTGGGACTGCCGGATTTTTTACGCGTTTCATCCAGGAGAAATGGGGAAGGAAATTTGTTTCATTAAAATGAAATAATGAACATTCCACAGGTTGCACGTTGATGTTAATTTTTATAAACATAGCTAAAGAAATGGAAATCGAAATTTCGTTTCGTTCATTATACGACGAATGCTTCACTCTCGGTACTTCATACGTTTCTGCGTGTTGATGTTAGTTTTTACAAACGTAGCTAAAGAAATGGAAAAGAAAGTTTCTTCCATTCGTTAAATATTATTTATTATTATATTTATTATTCATTAAATATTATAGACGAATATTCTAGCTTAGGTATTTTATACATTTTTGTGTATTGATATTCAATTTGTGAACTAAGAGGCTAAAGAAGTGGAAAATATTTGTTTCATTCGTCAAATATTACGATAAATACTCTATCTTGGATCGTGTGTACTTTCCCTATAAATGGGAATATTATTCGTGAAAGAACATTTATAATCATACATTTATTTTAAAAATTATATTAAAATTTAGAATAATTATATTTATGATTTCTGAATTATTTTTTTTATTTCCTTTTTTTTGAACATTTTTTCATAGATCAATTTCTCCATCAATTGAAATTAATATAATATGACCTCCAAAAATAATGAAAGTATTTAATTATATTGAAATTTCAATATTAAATACATTTACTTTAATCACATCTAGATTTTATATTACTTCAAGACATTTATATTTCGTTAATAATAATTTTAATAAAAGAATAAAAATATTATTATATCTACAGTTATTATAGGAATATATTTTACTCTAATTCAATTAATTGAATATAAAAATTCATATAAAATATATATTCAATTAATTGAATATAAAAATTCATATAAAATATATATTCAATTAATTGAATATAAAAATTCATATAAAATATATATTCAATTAATTGAATATAAAAATTCATATTTTTGTTTAAACGATAGAATTTATACATCAATTTCTTTTTTTTATCTACTGGATTTCATGGAATCCATGTTTTAATTCCCCACAAAATCTGCACTCTATTAATAAACGGATTGAAAAGTATTGTGTAAAGACGATGCTATCGTGAATGTTGGACATGGACAGAAGTCGTATCGAAAGCAGAAGATATAATAGAACAAATTGCACACAGCATCGGTGAAAGAAATACTTGAAAACAACGTTGACAGGAAATGCTACGAAGACCATCGTAGCTGGTAAATGGTAATAGCAGATAGAAAGGAATGTGCAAAGATGCTGCTAACGTGGCAACAAATCTGAAGACGTGGATATTAGATACGTACGGAAGTATCGAAAAAATAGAAAATACGCCGCGATAACAAATCCGATGAGAGAGATACTAGAAACATCGATATGGTAAGATACGCTGTTAAAGTTAATCGAGAGTAGGAAGGAATGCGCGAGCACGCTGCTAACGCGGTAACAAATTTTCGAAGATGTGGATATTAGGTACAGTGGATAGAATGTACAGAGATAACGATAGCAATAGAATAGAAGAATGTAAAAATATTGTTAATGTGGTAACAAATTGGAGGATATCGATGGTAGATATACTCGAAACTAACGATTGTTCGGAGCAGTATACAAAGGTGTTGCTGGTAGAGAAAGGTGTTGCGTGTAGACATTGTTAATGTGGTAACAAATTGAAGAAGATAGTGAATAGTATCAGCTGTCGTTGGACGCACAGATCTATCTTTTCGATCGATCGAGAAAAGCAAAACCGAGTGCAATAATTAAATTCGCGGCCATTAATTAAATTCTGATTCATTAACCCTCGGGTGTACGTCAAAATAATAATTATACGGCATTCCTGAAACGCGATAGCGATTGCAAATCATCGAATTTAGAAGAAACGGCAAACGTTGCCGATGAGTGTACCAGTTCGATTAATTCGAACGAGTTGCGAAGCCCGTGACATCGACGAAAGTTGTGACATCGGCGCGATTAACTCGGCGAGATGTTCCTGTCATTCAAAATTTCGATTATCCTTTCGGAACGGTCTTCTCTCGAAATTAGCGAGACTGCTCATTGGTTATGCGCGTGTATAATTTATCTCGTTATTCAAATAACGCGCCGGATCGTGCGATTATTAAATTGAAGAAAATATCATTCGGTTACGCGCTTCGTTCGTAATTTACGAATTAACGTCGATTAATTTCGCGAACGAGAAAATTGAAAAATAAATGAAAAGTCTCGACGTGTGACGTTTCAGTGCCGTATTCGCCATTAATAAAGTACGTCAACGATATTTGATCGATACAGTATATGTATATTTACGTAAGTCGAACATTTTCAGTGTTGTCAATGTTTTTATTTAGTAACTTCGTTCCAAAGTCTTCGAAATTGTTATTCCATTACTTTACGATTTCACATTAACTTGGTATCCTTTCTACGCGATAAATACTTTACAAATCCGCTCAAAAATTTTCCAAGACAAAGCGTACTTTTATAATATTTTAATGTTTCAGTATTTTCGAAATTTTTGCAATGTAAAAAAAATCTGTAAATTTGTAAAGATAATTTAACTACGATAGATGCTGAATATTGAAAACAAAACTTTTCGTGTATACACATATATTACTCACTGTCAATTATATCTATTTATTGCACGGTATCTACTTGTTCATTGACGTCAAAAAATTACATTACGGACCAACGATCATTAAGAAAAGATCAAACACAACGAGAGTGTCAACGGGGAAAAAAGATGATTTAGAGGAACTAACAAGTGATTTAACAACGACTGGACGGTTGACGAAGGTCCGGATAGGCTGGATATAATAAATAAATCGTACGGGTTCGACAATGAGCCGGCGTGCTTGCAATTAAAACTGTCGTGAATCATTTTTCTTCCAGGGAACTGAAAGGAGGCGGTGAAAGTCTATCGTGCCAACGATAAATAACGTTACCTCGCAGCCGCGGACAGTGAAAATGATTTTCAATATATACGCGAACGAAACGATACGTTTTTGCCCCGTCTCGGAGTTATAGAAACTACAAAAGAGAGAAATAGGCGTGACGTTACCATTTTTTGCAACTGCAACTACGTTTCGCTGACGCGCGTGAAAGGAATCGCGAAATCCGATGTTTTCATAGCAGAAAAGCGGTAACTTGTTCCACAATTGAATTTCGTTTGGATGGAAAGAAAATGACATGCTATCGATCCTTATTGTTATTGATAAATTTTAAGTAAATTAATAAATTTTGAATACATTAGATGCTGAAGAAAGTTCGTCAGGCGTTTTGTCAGCAATTAATGCGTTGCTCGCTGGTCTATTTCTATAAATACTAATAAAATGAGCGTCTTCTGTTTCTGTAAATGTTAAGAAGACTGTCATAGATGAGAAAATTCTAGATAACACGAGCAACTTGAAATTAAAAACGCGCTTTCGTTGCACTTTGCAACGTAATATTAAAAAAAAAAAAGAAATAACATGAAATATATTTCTATCGACAGCTAACGTGTTTGAAAATTCTTGAGATTATGCTGCACATCGAACGCGCGTGGAGATTTATGCGAACGTTTTTTTGTTTCTTTTTTTTTTATAAAATAAATAATTACGTATTTCAATAAACACGAGTGATCATAGACGAGTAATTTTTGCGCGACAATTGAAGTCACTGAAATTAAAATCTTCATAACGTGTCATGAATATCCTAACGGGAGTATAAAATGAAAACTTTATGGAAACTAAGCGAGCGAAGTCACTTTTTTACGTGTACGTTTATAATATCGCATTACTTGTGCAACACTGCACGTCCTTTTCGTTGATTTAAATGCCTGTGGTAACCAGACTGGAGTAATTTTTTTTTATACGTTTTTCGACTTTTATGGAAATAATTAACTTTTCAGGAACAACGTTTTGTGCGCAGTAATAACCGCCGTAGCAATAACCTTTGCTAAAAGTTACTTCAACAGTAAAAACGAAAATAAGAGAAAATCAGCGTGTGATCATTTAGCTATTGTCACTATTTGAAGCTGTAAAAATTGAATTACGAAATGAATTCAGATAGCGAAACCTGATCTGATTGTCGCCATTAATAGACCTCAAACCCTATAAAAAGCTATAAAAAAAATTTTGAAATTCGTTCTTGAAAAGTTAAAGAAATAGAATCGAAAATAAAAACTTGTTCCTTTTTATTAAATATTATAATAAATACTCTGCTTTATACATCCTATCACACTTTTGCATCCTATGCATTATGAATATTTTTGCAACTTCAAAGTTTCCATGTGCAAAAATTTGCAGTCTACTGACAAATCAACGCAGAATGTTTCGCCATTGCTCCAAAATGAAATTCGTATAAGAAAAATCGTTGAGTTTATTGTTACCGTTGGTGAACACCGTTAGACATTTACCACGTGTCGTGAGCGATCACTGGTAGAAATCAATGATCTCGAGACGTGGTCGTGATCGAGGTGAGACACACGCGAACGACAGCCGCTTCCTAATCTGTAGCTAATCGAAATTGTAAAGAGGGAATTGTTGGTATAAATCGGTGTGCTGCGTTATAAACTCTCTGTCATTGAGCGTGGAATAAATCGTGGCCGTTCTCCTGACTGGCTGCAAGTCAAGCAGAGCCAACACGATCGCGTTGTCAAGTCTCGTTTAGTAATTACTATGCGCATAAACGTTGCCTTTCGGCGTCAGATTATCATTCGGCGGTATGGCTGCATTTTCACCGAAATACATCTGAATAACAGTTTGATCGCTGATAAAAGCCCTTTGAGAAGCCCTTTCAATTATTCAAAATGGAATTGTAAAATTGTGCGATTACATGATATATTCGTAATTTAACGTTATTCTGTAGAAGTGAAAAAAATTTCAAATATTTGGGGATGTACAAAGAATTTGTTGGATATTGAAATTCCTCGATTAATATTAGGTATTCACGTCTGTGAAATTTTGTATATCTCAGAACAGAAAAAGAAGAGTTTTGGATAGTTTATAGATTTTGATTATCTTGTTAGTTAGAATTGCATCATTTCTGAAATATCGACAATGCTTGAAGGAATATATATAAATAAATGGAAACGAAGATTTTTCTTACAAAAATCTTGTATGTGTAATCACGATATGTACAATAAAACAAATAAAACTTGTTCTGATTATATCCGATTATATACATGTATGTGAATGTACACAATTTCTGCTTCGAGAAATAGAAAGATCTCAATATAATTTATTTAACAGTTATTAACACTAGAACTACCACACCAGTCAAAATGACTGGTTTTACAATTTTATTTTAAAATTTCTATTTCATGTTAGAATTTTTTCCCCGCAATGATGCAATGACTTTTACAGTGATAACCAAAGAAATAATATAATGAATTTTATTTTATTTTTATTTATTAGAAATCAAAATAATTTTGGCAGAAATAACTTCGTCTTAACTGTCGGTAGTTCTAGTGTTGACTTGTGACACAAAAAATGTAAAAATTAATTCAAAATATTCTTATCATTTTTCTTCTCACGTTTACACACGTTTTAATTCAAAGTCGACTATTAAAAAAGCTTCACAACTGAAAACTTAAATTTAAACATTTTGTGTGTATCTCTGTCCATCTGTCGTTAAAAACCATCGTCGTATTAACGAAACTCTTACAAAAAAAAAAGAATGTGGCATGAGATGGTTCGTGGATTATAATTAATGTCCGTTTTGATGGTCATGAAATGTTAATTATAGCGTCCACCGTCGAGGAATCGGCGAAACTCCATTTGTATTGGATCACGAGACGTCCGATTGATAAATTCGAAACCAAAACCGCGTCACAATTGCCGCTTAACATTGTAACAGCAGATTGGATCCGAGTCGGCTCGATTGTGCAATAGATCGTTCTCGCATACACGTACACCGCTCGCTATGAAAACGTTCCAACTGACATTTCCACTGACTAATGGCGATTAGATCTTTAACAATAACAAACGAGGATACATCTCTGCCGAAGACCCTTCACAATCGCTGCGCGCGACATTTCGATTCACCGCGAAGATGACGCGAAGATGAAGATCATTCGGTGTTATTACCGAGGAGGAGTTATTTCATTTTTTTCAATTCATACAATTTCACGACGTGAAAATTGCATTTATAGTTCGGAAAAAAAAATGAAATTTTAGATACGTTTAGTGAACCTATCGAAGAGAACAAATTATTTATCGAATTCAACGTTTAGACGAATAGATTCAACTTGCTCTTTGGAATATAAACGAGAATTTGGAAATGGCTCCTGAGAACAGCAAGTTACTCATTTAAATAACGATGATAACGAAAATATATGACAACGTATTAATCAGTAGACATATAAATTGCGTTTCGTTAATTGAGAAATGCTGCATTACATATTTCCATTTACGAGATTTGCTAGATCCTTCAGATTCTCCAAACGCTGTAAATTAATTGCATTCCTTCCTGCAGTTGTAACTGCAACACAGATCACTTGTCTTCACTCGCGTTCATATAATTGAGACAATGTTGATTCAACAATACGAATTCTTAATTGCATATCTACAAAAGTTCGAACGATGAAGAACGATTTACCGGTATCGTAGCCGCGCCAATTCCGTCTCGAATCACAGGAGCCAATTGAAAAAACGAAAGAAAACTAACTAAAAATCGGCAGATGACAAAAGTGAAAAACCTGCACGAGAAAGGAATGTGCACGACGTGTCGTCAGCTGTGAGTACACATTGCACCCATCTGTTACACAAAAGCGGCGGGCTCGAACCGGTCGAGTGGCGCGGCCAATTATCACGAATTAAAAACTCGCGCCTGGACAAGCGTTGAAATCACCGGAGCTGCGACGAAGGGCGGCAGCGTCGAAACATCGTGCGCGCCGGCCACAACATCCTTGTGTATCGTATATCAGCGTAACGCTGCTCACGGACACGTTCCACGATCCCTATAAAAACTTCTTTCACCCTTCCCCCCCCCGTGTACGTGTAGCTCGCGCTCTCTACCTACGTCGTTGCTTCGTACGTGTTTTTCGCGCGGGTGTGCGAAACGCGCTTGTACGATCGGGCTCCGGAGTCCCGTTAGCTTGAGTCCCTCTGGACCGGACTCTATCTTTCTCTTTCCTCTCTCTCTCTCTCTCTCCTTGCCTCTCGTCTCTGGCCGTGTGTGCCAGCGTACATACGTGTGGTGCACACGCGTGCGTGGCCCTGTGTCTACGGCCTTCACGCCGCGCCGTGAAACGATAAACGGCCGATTCACTCGTCCGCTCAAATTAACGGTGAACATCATTGTTGTCGAACGATCCGGCCGCATCTCTTCCTTCTCTTCTCTGCTTGTCGCGCGATCCTTCATCGGTTCCCTTTCTCATCGTTCGCCATTCGTATTTATCATGGCCGAGGCTCGTACCGAGCGTGCCATTAGCGAGCGTACCGATCGAGGAAATCGTTTATCTTCGCCGGCCTCGTAATTAGAGAATCGGACGCAGATCTGCGCAAGTCTCTCTCTCTCTCTCTTTCTCTTTCTCTCAGGGTTCTGCGAACGGAACGAACGAAAACGCGGTCAATCGAGTTTTCGGAAGATCGAGAAAGCGCGCACACACACACACACACACACGCGCGCGCGCGGCGGTCGAGATTACCGGTCTCTCTCGGTGAGCGGTGATCACGGACCTCGCGATGATTGATTGCTGACGTTAATTGGTAAGGATACGGTACACGCGACGAGGAAGGGCGTAGTCGCAAGTTTTCACGATCTGAGATCACTCGTGAGAGGGAGAGAGGGGGAGGGAGATTAAGATGGCAACGATCGGCAACGTTACTGTAGCATCGTGCGACTTTTGGTGGTCATTGACTGTGGGAGATGAATTATGAAAAGTTTTTGTTCACACGTATTTGTTCGTGCTCACCCCTATATACTTGATATTTCTTCTTTCTAATATTTTCTACAGATTCCTTTATTATCTGGCGAAAGTGAAATTTTATAAACCCTTGAAAAAAACTTCGCTGGTCTTTCTGATCAAAATTTTTCAACAGGAAAGTAAATTATAGTATGAAGACAGAGTGTTAAGAGAAAAGTATCTTGAATAAATTGTGCTTGATTTTGACTGGCTGAGAAATGATATTATCGTTACAAAAGCGAAGAACGTGGGAAATTGAAAGGTCTACGAAAAGAAGAAGAAACGTGAAATGTAGTCAGTATGGAATGCATACAATAGTTCTAAAGGATCGAAAGATCATTCTATACAATTTATAAACAAAAATTAACTGAAAAAGAGAGTCATTGATGTTAAAGAAACGTGTGGAATATAACATTGGTGAATTCAGTGGATTCCGATTAAAGTAATTGGATTAATCTACACGATTCAATAGTGAATTATTAATTCAAGTAGGTTGCAAATGCAAGAAATTCTTGAAAATTATTGCAACGAGTCTATGAATTTTCGCTTCACATTGAAAATTATCGTCAGAACGCTTTGTATTTTTAATACACAATAGCTAATAAAATTCTTCACTTTCACTTATTCATTTAATGTATGAGTAATCTACAAATTCTTTCTGATATAAAGTTCTGTTTCATTTTTCCAGTTTTGAAAGAAACGTTTATCCTTCTGAGCGTGAATGTACTTTCAATTTACAAATTAATCTTACACACTCAAAGTTTACCAAATCACAGAACGAAATGAGCTCTGTCTTTATTTAAAGTTCTCAACAATTTCAAATCCTTTCATTCGTACAACGCACGAGCTTGCTTTCGCTCCACATATTTACATGCGCGGCGAAATAAGTGTTCGCGTGATATACACTTCACGAAAAAATGTTGCTCGTTGCGCGAAACCGCGAAAATTAACCGACGCGAATCAAGAGGAATCGCTTAAACCCACTTATCGTTTTAAGTATCGCAGACACCTTTCGTGGAAGGCGCGCGAACTTGTTATTTATCGTTGCTCGTGCTTTTTATTATCGATTGGCAACGGTGCTCTCGTGCTCACGATCGTTTCCACTCGATCGACGAATTGGAATGATCAACGCAACGCTGACGCAACGTGTTAAATTTTTCTCTCTCTCTCCCTGTAAATTTTAATATTCGTTTAAACGAAGAAGAAAGAAGAATAAAAAAAATCGACTCGGAAATCTTTGTCTTTGCCGCGTTAGACTTTGTACGAGACCAATAAAGAAATCGGAATGTCGTGTACCGTAAATAGGTTAAGCACTCGTAGACAAGCGTGTAAACACTGACCACATGGAAAACGTACGTTCACCGCCATGGGCTCGAACACGTGTATGAGGGATGTTAATGGGCCAACTGTGTAAGAAGGCAAATATCACGTAGTCGGCATTACCTATTAAAAATTTTCAATTTTCATTTTCAGCGCACGCTTAGGTTTAGTTTAAGACGATGTGATAAAGCGATAAAATATGTCCCGTAATTTTGTGAAATTCTCTCGGCGAAAGATCGAAATTACGATTTAGATTCGGATCTTTCTAGTTTAACGTTCGATTTGAAATGTTTTAGAT
Source organism: Tetragonula carbonaria (assembly GCA_032399595.1). Taxonomy (NCBI): domain Eukaryota; kingdom Metazoa; phylum Arthropoda; class Insecta; order Hymenoptera; family Apidae; genus Tetragonula; species Tetragonula carbonaria. The sequence continues at coordinate 13,231,106 of JAUCRC010000003.1, forward strand.
TTAAGTTTTTAGACTCGGGACTTGGATTCTTTTCTCGTGATTTTAAATATGACGATTCAAGTTTAGATTTTTCGTCTGGATGATATTTCAAATTATTTGAAAATCGCACGTTAATCCTCTTTCACTATCCAAGAGTTTGATATTGTCTCGAACATATCTTTGGCTTTACGCGAAAAAGATATTTCTACTGTAAATATAAGTATTATATGTTTCATTGAAATTTTTTAAACGTTCTGCAATTTTTTGTAATACATAAATAATATTTTAAAATACAAAATCGGCAATTGAATATCGTACGAATATTTCTGCGATTCATTGCTAGTAAAATTGTTAAATGTTTGACATTCCAGAGCTTATAATAATATCCATTGGGATTACCTTAATTGATATCGTCCCTTGGAAAATATACCGGCGAGGTTTTAATGAAAAATGGATAAAATTTAATAACGAAGGTATCGCGACGGGCAATCTTGTGGTTGTAATAAGCCATTACTCTTCCTATCAATTTTCTTGCGCGTAATACGGTCACCGATGAAAGAAAAAAGCAATAAACGTCCGATGGACTAACTAAAAATCAATTCGAGCCGATCGTCGTTTCTACAAATCATCGGCCGTCTAACAGAAAACCTATCTCAACCACGTCGTTTACAGTTGGTCACTGAAGAAATAATTCGATGTTGCAGAGATTGACCCCCTTCCCACGAGTATCAACGCCACTTTCATCGTGGCTTTAAGTCCTGTAAGTTTCAGTGATCGCAATCAACGATGTAGCGGAATTCGTTTCTACCTTTTATTTGCAATAATATAATTAAAATAAAATTCTCAAGCATCTCTTCATTAAGTATTCTCATCTTCAAAACATTGAACCTTCGACAAAATTTTTAACTGCACGAACATTTTTCATGTTGTACATATAAAGAGAAAAGGCACAGATAAATCATGGATTGATGTTCCCTTATTCGCTATTTTCTGTAGATTAGAAAAATATTCGAAGATATTCCTAAATTAGGTCAGAGTCATAAGAATAGAATAAAGATTCGAGTCTATAAAATTCGACGAGATTTTCAATAATCACATTATTACCTTCGAGCTGCCGATTCGGAATTTCGATTCAAATATTTCGAAGACACTTATATACTTCTAATTCGAGACACGAAAGTTCTGTATTATCTACGTTTAGAATATTCTATAGAATTTGACAGACTTTCTCGGCTATTTCTCAGCTTTTACCATTTTTCATTTTTCACGTGACGGAGATAGGAAATTTTCATCGAAGCATTCGAAATAAATATTTTATATTCGTGACACAAATATTCTAAAGTAAATATCCACATTATCGGTGCCTGTGTAAATCAGTAGGAAGTGGAATAAGGCGAAAAGGAGAGACGGTAGTATCGAAGAGGCGATACGAAATGGCCGAAATCGAGGTTCTCCTTGACCGTGGCCGATCCGTTAAGGTAACGTAAGGAAAGGTGCGGTAACACGAGGTAAGATAAGGGCGTCATGCGTTGGTTACCGTTGGGTGGCGCTGGATGGTTCGCTTGGAATGTCGTTTAGCGACTTCCCTCTCCCACCATCGTCATCCAGAGCTCTTTCTTCGGCATCTCTCCCGGCTTCGTCTTCTCTTCGTTCGACTTGTACGTGCCTTTCATACCCGAACACCGCCGCGTACACGGTGATTGTAATCGTCGAAGGGCCATCGGTCGCTACCCTCTATCGAGAAACGGCAGGTTCGCGCTAATCGTGCGTTCTATTTTCCTGATTCGGCTATTTTTGTACTCGGTGGCCGTTGAAAATGAGGGATTTTTAACCTCTTAGGCACGATGCGCCACTAGTGGCACGAAGTCGCTTTCGCGGATGTCATCTTCCTGTGAAAGTATGTATATCATATCTTTAAGAAAAATTACAATTTAATCATCAAAAACTTCATTCCAATGTACTCGCGTAGAGAACAGCATTGTCCGTCACACATTGCAGTGCTGTATCGTTTACTTCGTAATTCGCGTTGAACTCTGCCGTACAGAGAAACAGCCTCGCGCAAAATTCAGCTGTGCCCAAGAGGTTAAAAATCAGAGGAATTTCGAGGATATTCCAATTGACTAATTTAAGCGTAAAGGAGAGATGGCTGTACAATTATAATGTAACTGTGGAATAATATTTGTAGATGTTTATATATATATGCTGTCGGTATGATTTCCTTTTTCTAGATTTTGGAATCGCTTGAATTTCGACGAAAGAGAAATTTAACATGAAGATTTGCCCCGTTTCAATATCCTCGATTTTGATGACGAAGCTATCTGAGGAAACAATTGTACAATTGTTGGCCTAAATAACTGTGCTAGAATATATAACTCAAACGATAAAGCATTTGATGAATTCCGAAATGAAATTTAAGAATCGAAATTTCAAAAAATCAAGAATTTTTAGCAAAAGAGAAAATGTGACGCGAAGAGAAGTAAGAAATTCAATCGAGCTAAAATACCTGTTTAATAAAAGAAGAATCTAATACAAAAATTTGCTTCCAGAAATGCACAAAATTGAAGTGTAGTGTACGAGTGCGAATACAAAATTATTCCTTGTCCGAGGATGAAACTGCGCGCTTTGTCAAACATTCGATATACATTGTATCGTGCAACAGTTGATCAAACTCATCGCATGAAATTTGTCAGCCTTCATCGAAACGCCAGTTATTACGAAGCAACGTTCCCGTAACATTTTGATTACGATGATGTTCCCCCCACTAAGACCGTTTTGATTATGCAAAAGTAACGAAGAACGCACGATTACGTGGACCGCGAAAACGGTACACGCGAGGCGATCGGCATCAGGGCAATTTATTCGGGGTTAATGGTGGCATGAAACGGCAAATCATCGAATATTGTGGCTGAATGGACGGCGAAATAACACGTTCGTTGAACGGACCAGCTGTAACCATTCCGAACTAATCCGCGGCGTAACAGTGGCAATTACTGCTTTTGCGTAAGTAACGGACTGAAGATTACCGATGATTACCACCTCGGCTATTCCTTTATCGACAGCTCACTCTCACGCTACTTCTTCCCATAACGCGCGTATCCGATTGGCCAGCTTCGAAAAAAGAAATGCGGATATTTTTAGGATTCGAGTTGCAAAACGCAACGTTCACAGCGCGATAAATAACGGAGATATATGTATTTGTACAGGGAGAGGGGATTAACATTTTAGCGTGGGTTAACAGAGGTACAGTTATAAATTGATACACGGATGATGAATTTAACTGAAGGATTAGATGCTTCTGCGAAAAAGAGAGAAAGAGAAAGAGACAAAGTAGTCGTCTTGTGTCGAAACGAAATTTCTGTTCGTTCCTTCTTTTGCTGTATTTACTTTTACGTTTAACGACAGTTTTCGAGAGGAGAGCTTTGATGTCAGCATAAATTCAAATCGATGAATAATTTTTTTCTGCAGTCGAGTTTTCTGACGGCGACTCTCGTCGAACGAGACGTTACGACGAGAGAGAGAGAGAGAAGGTACTTCGGTAGTTCGTAGAATCGCTCATGAATTCGAGACGCGTAATTCTGAAAGTCAGCTGCGACGAATTTGACTACTTTCTAAATTTTAAACGGTCGTCTCTCGTTGTTCCGTTGGAAGGCCGAAATACACGACGGTAAATCACTTTCTAATCTGCAGTAGAAACAGACGTCCGTCGTCAGACGAGTTGATTATATCGGTAGATCGTGGATTTTCATGCATCTTGCGGGGAATTTTCTGGTTTGTAACGGAATGCATACACTATGAAAAATATCTACATCCGAAGTATAGTGCTTTCTATTTAAGTAGGTAAAACAATTTTCTGCCAATTCTCAAAAATATAAATTTCCATAGAAATCTGCATAATACTCTACTAATGAGTATATTAAATTTACACGAGTTGTTTCATAGTATCAAAAGGACTGATTTTATCAAATAACGTAATCAAACAAGATTATAAATATTTATTAATTAACTCTCGTATGTTGTCCAACAGACAACATTGAAAATCGCATAACAACTAGTTACATTTTAACCAGGCTTCATGTATTTTTTTTTTAAATATAATTATGCAATAAAAAAAACTGACGTAAAGAGTTGGTCAAATTTTACTAAATATTTATTTAAAAAAAAGAAAATGCACGAAATTGAAAAGAAAATATCTGTCGAAGTGATACGTGATATCATCCAACTCTCTCCAAATAGAAGTGTCTAAAAGAGAACAATCAAAGTCGTATAAATTGCACGCTGAAAGCAGCGATTTAACGCACCTGATGTCATGATTAGAGACGCATGAACACACCTATCGAGAGATTTTCTCGGACGTCTAGCTATCTGATCGTAGCCTAGAGCGAAATCGATTAACAAAAGTTCACAAAGCGCAGTAGGAACGAGCAAACTGTTTCGGCTGTTGCTCGGTGATAAATAACAATTAAAGTCAGCCGATATAATTATGAAATGTACAATACATGCAATACAATTAAAATTCGATCAGACCTAACAATAATACTGAAATTATTCTATTCCATTATTTAAATTCTTCCCTCTTTTTGTAGAGTCGTGTGACGCAAAACTTCAACGTTCTTTTATCGTAACTTGATAACTGGTCTCGATAAAAATTAAATTTTGCAATTGCTGTAAATTTTTACGGCATACGATTTTGAGAAACATGAAGGAAAATTTGTTTTCTTTTTTTATCTAGTTTTCCTATTTTCTAGTGAAAATGAGAAATGAGTCAATTAATATTGAACGAATGGACAGTTTAAATTTGCTTAAAAATGATATTGATTTCTACTCTCGCGAAAAAATTAACAAAATAATAAAAAAAAATTCAGAAATCAATATCACCGCACGTACAATCGAGTTATCCCAACTATTCGTCGAAACGTAAATTCACTGTAACTTTCGTTTTACATAGAGGAAAAAACGAAATCCTGGAATGGCAAAGATTTCAAACATCTAATCGCTGGATAGGCCAGAAATATCTGCAATTTGCAAGTTTCGTCAGCTGCATTAATTTGCGTTAATTCCGAGCAAACGAACATCGGGGCGAACATATTATATCGAAAGCCACGTTCTGTAACAACTTTGCGAGTGTATCGCGAGTCCGCAAACAGATCGGTCGATCGTTTAACGCGATCGGGTAATCGATGTGCTTTGCGGCGGCGTTAATTCCTGTTGGTCGAGCAGGGTTTACGATTCCGTTTGGTTTACCGATTTCTAGACCGCAGACCCGCGGCTTTCACTGATAGACGGCGTTGAACGAAACTGAAAAATGCACGAAGCCTGCCGTGGCTAAACTAGTTAGCCCGTGGCCCAGTAAATTCTTGCTGCGGCCGATGACAAGACACGATGCGTGTGATCGGTAGCCTGCGGCTTCCTCCCGAGGAATCTTTGCATTATTTCGTTTTGCTGTGTTGCAATCGCTGTGTTCCTTCTTTCGTATTGGTTTCTATTGTTTTCTACGTACGCGTATAGCATAACCTTCTTCAGCGAGAAAAAATGCGATCAATTGTAGACAGAAGAGATTTTTTTGTACTTAGTGGTTAGATTTGAATTAGTAATATAATTCCTCTCGAGAGTATATTTTTTATATTAAATCTATTTTTATTAAACACTCTAGCTTTATAAGCCTAACTAGAGAGCAAGAATTTTGGCTTAGATTTTGTTATTAGATTTTGCTCGCAGTTTCTTGAATCTTGAAAACTTTAAATTTTTAGCTTCATATCTGTGTATTTTTATGTTAAATCTTTCATTTGTGAAACTTTATTTTCTTCGTCGAATGTTTCAGCTTGTTAAATTGTTTTACCATAATTGTGTATCACACTTTTACCAACGTACATTCGTTTTGTACGTGTATTTTGTGATTATTTTTCTTTTCTACTCTTTCTTCTATAGCCGGAGGATAAACAAGCTGCTCGAAAACCGATATCGGTTTGGCCATCAATCGAAACGAAATCGAATACTTCGAATTCGCATCTAGTAGGTGTGCAAGAATCGTGTGGAGTGATTACCATCTTTCTCGCGTTGAACGCTATTAATCAAGAAGTCCTCGAGACGCGGTTTCCGTACGACCGGCTCAAACAACGTCGACAAGACGAGCGTAAGTATCTCGACGTGGATCTTGAGAATTCTATTTCGAGAAAGCTGAATTATTGAATTTATTTTTGGCTAATGAGATACGGTCGATCCAATCATTGGAGTTTCGTCGCCAAACTAAATGTACTTTCGATGAATCGACGATCGAAGTGTTTTAACTACGATCGAACATAAAAACCGTTTTAAAATTGATTAACTTGTATCACTTCGTCAACCTAATATTAAAATTATCGACACGAGACTGTTGAAATAAAAATGAGAACGATTCGTTGACTAAAGATAGTCAAATAATTGTACGAATGTCTAGTCTCAATATTCTGATACTTCTAAAAATGATTTTGAAGCATTTAAACATTTGAATGTTTCCGAGTGTCGGAAACCAGAGAGCTTGGAATTCTCTAAATAATATTCAAATCTGTCGGCCAGCAGTGTCGGATTCCCCAAATTACACGAACACCTAATTTCAATATACTTAAAAAAAAAAATCACGAACGTACGATCTTGAGACTCTGGAAATAAAGATTGAGAACAGCGTGTAAACGAACACACAGGTGACAATTTCGAAAAATAAGTTTCAACTGCAACCAAAAATGTACAATTATCCTTCTTCTCGAGATGAAGAATCCTCTTCACAAGAGTCCAGTACCAACATTTCCAAAAACGAATTTCACCAATTCTTTTTAAAAATTCCAAGAAAAGATTTCAATCGCACCGAACGATTTCAGAGCATTTATCGAGAGGTCGATGAGAAAATCCGCGGCGAGGAAAAACGTCGTTTAATTGGCGACGCATCGGCTGTTAGACGTTTAATTAAGATTTACACGATTGGATGTGTGATTAAGCCCTTGTACTCGGCCGTGTGCTCCTTCCTCGGATCTCGCGCCGAGTGTGTTCCAGTGTCGAACGCAACTCTTTTCACAACCAACGACGACGCCTCGCCGGTGAATGGAGCCCGGTGGCGTAATTACAGTGGCAGAATTTACACCGGCATAAATTACGGGCCGCGAGTCGACGACCTATAACTCTAGCTAGCTGGCCCGTTTTCACCTTAGCGCGAATTAATTGTGGCTGCCGGCGTGAATGGGCATTGACGGGAAAGCGAAATGAACCGTACCGGGAACTCATTTCTGGCCGCGTTTTAATTAATACGTTCACCACCTGCCTTCGCGAGAAACCGAATACGATAACGAGCCCGCACCGCGTTGTCGAGTGTCGCGATTTGATGATATCCTTAAACGTATTGCCGCGTGTCCACGACGATTTTTTGATTCGATAAGAATTTTTCATTTTCGATTTGAACGTCTGTTGAATGTAATTATCGGAGGTGCGTTTGAATTTTTTCCAGAGATTCGAACAAGCGACTGCGAAATTTTTGATTTGTACAGTCGCTCACGAAAGTATTCGAACATTTTTTGAAAGCTCCGAATATTTGTATTTTGATATTTTACTGGGAACACTGTAATCAGAGCGAAAAACTAATTTTAAAATTACGAAATATTTATTGAAAATATGTATTTAGTGAACGATTAGTACGTAGCAAATGCATGACGAAATTAAATGTAATTTCACTGAATTCTTGAGGCTCTATATACTTGCTTCGAATTCCCATTTATGTTTCAAATTTGATTAATATAATTATAACAATCGAATCTTATTTAAACAACTCGTGTAATGTGTTGTTGAAGACTCATTAAAAAATTCGAATACTTTCATGAGCAATGTTGAATTAAGAGCTCAGCAAAATATCTCTTTTTGTTTTTTCATCCTTCTTCGGCAAAGATATTTGGCAACGCGTTTCTAGAAAATTTTCTTCTATCGAAAAAACTCTCTTGAAGTTTTATAAATGAGGCAATCAATATATTTATACATCTTAAATAGTTTATGTTGCGCAAGTTCGTAAAATGAAACAGCTCACTTGCGTATAAAATAAGATGCCAAGAATTTTATCAACATAAATTAAAAATTTTCTTACTACGAGTTTACGATACTTCCTTGTTATACGTAACAAATATGTAATTAGTTCTCTTCTTCAACTTTTCATTGAGTAAAATGAGACGAAGAAAAAAATATTTTGGATTAGCTAGTTTTTTTAACAAAAAGATTGCGTTTTCGAAAATGGATTTTTTTATGATTTAGCATTGTTTGATTTAATCAACATGTGCAATGAAGAAGTATTGGATTAATTATTGATCCACTAGAATAGAGAATCTTTTTGATGTTTCTTTGCATTCCGCGAATCTAATTACATTTACTTAATAATTCCTCTCTATCCCTACTAGCAAGAAATATTTAGCGATTTAACGTTCGAATCTTTGATACAACGTTCCGTTATTAGTTGATTAACTTCTCTGTACCTAATTCGTTCGATCGCTTGATCAATCGTTAGACAGACAGTTTGATAATAAGAAGAATTACTGCAAGACTTATATGGTATCATGTGTGAAAAGGACTCGTTAATTCCTCAAAAAAAATTTATCTTATCTTTGAATTATTAAATTCCTTTCCAAAATAAATTATCCTGGTGTTCATGTTATTTTGAGACGTCCCTTGTTCAAAGAATTCATCCGAACATTAGTCTCCTACTGCTAAGATCCGTTTAAAATCATCACGTGCTAAAAAACAAAATTTCTCGCAAATAATCAGAATTGTTGAGATAAATGTTCAAAGTAAATGAAAATGTGCGCGAGTGAACCGTGATAACGCCTGGAACAGAATGAAATCGGAGAGGATTCTAAAATTCGAATCTCAAAATTTCCGACCTTTCTGGTAAAGTTAACTTTTGTCAAAATCTAGTTTAAGTTGTAAAAAGAATCGAATGTTACACGATTCTCCTTTGTAGACGTAGAAGGAATTATAGTTCGTATTAGAACCGAAAGTACTTCCCACAGACAAGAGGTATTTACTCTACATTTTCCTCAAAGTTTATATTCTCATTTCCTAAAGATACAGCTCAAATGAAGTTAAATAAAAAAGAAAAAAGAAAAAAGAAAAAAGAAAAAGACATATGCTATTTCCCACAGTAACGTGCCACGAAATCACGTCTGATCGAAGTTCGAAAAAGAGTTAAAGACCCGCAACCGTGGAAGGTTGTGCAGCGCACGACGTACGAGGGTCGCGCGTGTCGGTTCGGGGAGTGCCTCGGTGGTTCGCGTCGCGTTGGCAGCGTCGCGCCAGCCTCTGGGGTATATCTCTCCTATTCGCTCGGTCGGTGGGACGTCCCCTCGTGAATCGTGGCCGCTCGATCGTCTGGTGGGGCAGCTCTAGGAGTAGTTGCACGTGGTGGTCGCGTATCCTCCGGCGAAATTTCGGTCGCGTCGTCTGTACGCGTGCACAGAACTGGAGAGGAGGTAATCTCTTTCTCTTTCTCTCTCTCTCTCTCTCTCTCTTTCTCGTCTCCGTTCTCTTATCCTTGGCTCTCGCCAGGCTGCAGAGGTCTGGGTAGGGCGAGAATTCTTAAGGCAGCGATGTAGTGGTGGTGGTGGCGGTGGTGGTGGTAGTGCACAGCTGCCGACGACGACGCCCGTGTCGCTTCGGTGGTGGTGGATGCTGCTGATAGTATAGCAGTAGTAGTAGCAGCAGTAGTAGTATTAGTAGTAGTAGTAGTAGTAGGTAGTAGCTCTTGGTAAGAGCACATCGTACCACCTCCCATTTCGTTCTCTCGTCGTGGCTGGCACACGGCTCTTTAGCTATACTTTCGTACGGCAAGCCGTCGTCCTCGTCGTTCAGTCGGTCGGCCGCTACACGACGCTCGATCAGCCGATCAGCTGTTCTCCTCTTGCGTACCGGTTCGCGGCACCGAATCTCTGACACTTGCCCGAGTGCTGCGGGACAGCTTCGCGATAGCGTAGTCTTCTTCCCTGCACTTTGACCACCGATTTATCCGTGCGACGCGGTGCTTGCGAAGATTTCAGCAACGTCTAAAGGTGCAAGGATACGTGGCGTCCTCGAAGTTGATGCGCGAACGACACCCGAGAGAGGCGACTATGTTCGAGCTCGCACGTGGAACGAACGAGCGGACGCGTGCGACGGGCAATATATCTTTTTTGGTGCCTGTTGTTTCTGACACGACGGTTCCTACTTCGTAGATTCGCGAAAGTGACAGAAGTTTCGCTCGCGGGACCGCAGAAATGTCGATGTTCAACGCTGATTATCGTTTGGTTAAACCTTGTTTAATCCTGTTTCTGCATCTCTGACTTGCTCTTTGGTACTTGAATTGAAATGTTTCTCGAGTAATGAAGGGAACGCGATTGCACTTGGCATTCTGCACTAGTACTGCCTTTCGATAGAGCGAAAAACTTACGTAGTTCTCGTCCCTCGTTCATTGAAGAAGCCCACCCAGTGTGATTCGCCGAAGTGATAACGAAGTGCACACGAGTTCGAGCAAACGAGGATCGCGAAGTGGTGTCACGAGTGAGAAACGTATCGTGGTTGTGCGATGTGCGGGAGAAAATAGTGTTATCGGAAAGTGGTTATCGCGAACGATCGCGCGATTGTTACGGATCTGGCACCGGAACCCGGCAAACTGGAGATCCTAGGGATGTTTCCGCCGCGAACGGAAGCGCCTACAGCCGACAAGCTGGCGCTCTGTTACGCGCCCCACGTTGACATGACCACGGTGATCGAGGTCGAGGTGTGTTTTCATGAAAAATTTTACCATTCTGTCTGTTCGATCCGATCATTGTGAAATATACAAATGATATTTTATTTACGCTGAAACTGGATTTTTCGAGGATTTTTTGTGTGTGATTTCGCGATTTCACGAGGATGGGGAATTTTATCAGGAATAAATGTGCAATTATTTGCGATATTAATAGCAGATGGAATTTAAGTGTCAAAGATTAAAGTTATTAAACAAGTTAAAAAAGAATTTACTTCCTCTAACATTCAATATTTCGTTATTTAATTATACTTGGAAATTAAAGTTGTAATTGTAATAGTATTACTTTTCTCAGAAAAGTGCACGAAGAAGCTTGCCTCGTTCAAAAAGTAAAGAGTGCTCCAAACTCTTGAGTGGGAACGTATAAAAAAAAAAAAAAGAAAAAGCTGAAGCAATTATGTAGGTTGCGAAACCGAGGTGATGATAGTGATCAATTTTTGCGATTAATCATCTGTTTGCCTACGAAAAGATACAAATTATAGCCAATTTCGCAGCTCGATGAGAAAGAGGATCCTTGAGGAGCGGTTTCTTGGGAGCATTACTCATGCACTGATTACTCTTGAGCAATATGTCAAAAAATATATGGGAATATAATTCATTATTAACTCGAATTTCTTCGAAGAGCTACGCCGTGGAATACGATTCAAGGCGAGACTTCATCCTGGATGATGCGTAAAGAGTAATTCGTAGAACACGATCATTCCTTCGCGATCATAATCAGAAAACAAACATCTACCTCTCTTACGATCCAATCACCGTTGTCAGATTCAATCTAAAGGAGTTTTGCAATGAAAACTAGACATGTGTACCAGACTTTCGATCAATCGAGTTTTCAAAGTCTGTCGTGTAACTATCTTCCGCGATCTTTGAGAAAAAAATACTGTACCGTGTTACATGATCCCACGATCGTTGGCGGAAATAAAACTTTCACTGCGCGATGGAAAATATCCTCTGCCGTAATATGTTCGAGCAAGGCGTGGCAGAAAATCAAAGCGTTGGAGATCAGATGCAAGTGCTATTTCTATGTAATTGAATATTTACAATACAATTTTTTCATTCACATTTAGAAATCTGTCAAAGCATTGTAGTGTCGATCCTCTCCAACCGGATTAATTTCCAATTTTTATAAATATACTAAGAAATATTAATTAGAAATTATCGTGTAAATATTCTAATCGAATTTCTTGTATTCTGGTAACTAATTAGCTGTATAATAAGACACCAAAGATTCAAAAAATAGATAGATGAAGATTACTATAAAAAGATTAATATACTGAAATATTAGAACTAGTGATGCAAAATGTATCAAAGAAATGAAATTGCAATTAATGGATAGAAAAAAATTTATAGTACAATCTTTCATTTTATTTCTAGCGATAGATTAGTAGAACAGTACAGACTAAAATTTGCACCGGAGAAATTAAATTGCAAAGAACAGGAAAAAGTTTACAACGCAACAAGCTTTTATTCGTATATCATAAATTTATTATTTAATGATTATTTCCAAGCTGCTTGTTATTGAGTAATTCAATATTAATTTTCTACTTCCTATTCTTCGTATTAACTTCACGTTCACTTACGATCGTATCCTGCGTAATTTCTTGCTCCTAATTTTGCATTACACATCTTTTCGCATCGAAGAGTTCCAGCATCCGATGATGACTGAATAAAAATTCAAATTACATTAAAGACGATCAAAAATCGATATAAGAGAAAAGAATTTCGAAGAGTTCACGCGGTTAATGTTAATTCCTCTTCTAGTTACTCGTTCGTATATCTGCGATCTCTCGATTTCGACATGGCGGCCGGCTTATTGGTTATTAATTATCTACTTGTCATACGCGGCAAGAAGAACGATTTCTCCCGGCGTTCACCGATAGCGATCTCAACTGAAAAGTTCGGCTACGCGCGTCTTGTAAAACGAATCGGCCGTTTTCAAGTTGCTCGCCGGCCCAAAATTTTTATGCGTGTCAGATCGTTTTGAATCGAGCTTGTTATTAAATGACCGTCGCTCCTTTCTTCTCGCCCGCGATCTACGCAGCTTCTCACTTCCTAAATTACTCTCTTCGATTCGATCGATCTTTTCACAACGGTGTGCTGGCGTCGACCGCGTCGATAACAGAATGATTTTCATCTTCTCGAAGGACACGATTCCGACGAATAAAAATCATGCATTCGAATTAATTATTCAACGAGGAGGTTCAATCGAGATCGCTCCGGAACAGATAGTAACCGGAATATTATCGCTGTGGATATTCTTTTTTAAACTTATTGTTGTAGTATAGCTGTAATTTTCTACCCTTGTAATTACCGTCTCTTCCGTTGCTCGACAGGAAGCGGTTACCCCATTTGCCTGTTTGTTCCGTATATAATCTCGTGTCTTATAAATTTGATTATTATTATCAGACTACAAGTTTCAATCATTTTTCTAAACGATTTCCTCGAGACACTGTGTACGTAGGTATACACGTATCGAATTCTCAATCCATCGAGAACCAAGCGATTTACTAGACTCCGAGGTTCTTTTATGCGAATTTCTATTTCTGAGAAACACAAAAATGAAATTTACTTTAGTTGTTGTTAAATGTTGCAGAAAACACAATGCTTGTACCTCCACTTACTTATATTTTATATATTTTTTTATGTTATAACGCATTTTGTATCATTTCAAAGATTTGCGGTTTATTTATTAGTGTTACAAATATCTCGATTTCTCTGCGTTTCGTAAAATTGTAGAGTCTGAACGAATTTTTGGAGTTTACATTCACAGTCGTAATATTAAAAACAGAAGTCAATAGTTTAACGCGATTTTTATAATTAAATAATTTAAAAAACGATACTCTCGCGGCTCGTTAAACGACGACGAACATTTCTTTTTGTAAAATGAAACAGAACGAACGAGCCGAGATTCTGGCCGACGTAAATTTCGAAATAACGATTTGGAAAGCGACTTGAAGAGCGACAAAGCTGAATTTTGTTTGTCTCATTAAACGACCGGTATCGAGCAGATTAGGGTTCATGGTGTTTGGCCAAAGTGAGAGTTCCCTTTTGTAACGGGCCTTTCCGTTCAATTTTCGGCCTGCCGTTGTTAAATTCCGTTACCGACCGTCTCTCCTCGATAATCGAATTCTTCCTCCTGCTGCGTCGCGATTTCACACCATTCATGGATCCTGTCATACATTTTATCGTCAATCTTATCTTTTGGAACCCTTCTTAAAGAAGAACGATGGAGTATGAAATTACAGAAGACAATTAAAGGTCTAGTAAAATATTTTGTGACGCTGTTGTCTTTTGATGGAAGAATTATGATACAACAGTTAAATGTCCAGAATGATATTTAAGAATATTTCGGTGTATATTATTAATAACTAGGACTGCTGATGTTTATACAAAAATATATTTTGACATGTGGTTGCTATTCCGCGTAAAAATATACATGTGTTGAATATTTCATTAATATCTGTCTAATCATCTAATAGACGATTATGTATAATAACAATGGGGACAGATATATCTGTGATAATTATATACTCATTATATCGTATGATATAAGAACGACATTGAAATTGATATTAGCTGAAAAATATCAACAATTTAATGCGAGAAATATGAGTTGTAATTTGTTGTAATGCCAATCATGATAATTGCTGAATATTAATTGTGCCAATTTAAATACTGTTATACGAAATAAATCTATGCTGAACATATTACTCAATACAGATTTAGTACATATTTCATATTCTATATTTATTTTATATTTTATTAACTTCTTTGTACGAACATCCGCAATCTATTGAATGACTTTATTTCTAAGCAAGTCTTTCGAACGTTTCCAATCAATAAACTCACTCTTAAATCGCCTTACATAATTACACTTGACAAGCGACACTGATTGTGAGAGAGATCGTCGTGTGAATAGCGAAAAAAAAGGTGCGTGTTAGCCCTTTCGAGACTTATCGAAGGTGTTCGAGATCGTATCACAAGAACAGAAACCTGACACCGATATTTAGATAAATCACAGGAAGATCTACCATCTACTTGATTGTGAGTAACAACACAATAAGCATTGCATCGATCACGTGAACCACAAATTAGGGTTCCGTATTCATTGGACCGAGAGATCCACACAGAAGCGACGTAATTTTGGAAATTACAAACGTCGATGCTTCGTACTCTCTGACTCTAACGCGAATTGCGAATTTTGATCGCGGAAATATCTACATTATGTTCTGATGAAAATAATTTCCGTAACCTGCTGGACAATATATCTACGAAAATAAATAAATACTTATTGGAACATTTTATGAGTATATTGTGTGAAACATTTTGAAATTTCATTGCAACTATAATAAGAATCAACTATTAGATTATATTAGATCATCATGTAATTAATAATATAATTGTTGAAGTATTCAATTCTCACTTCATCTTCTTGAATTCATGCTATATATTAATTTATTACTAAATATTGGTTTTAAATTTTACCAGTAGAATTATAATAATCGTCTCACAAAGTTAATTAAATTTCTAAGTATTTTATATGATATATTCTACGATAGAAGTATATAGAATTACAACGTGTAATAACTGAATAGAATTTTTGCTAAATGCTTAATTCCTGTAATATCTAAAATCCTTAAAATATCTACCTTACGTAACGTAAACTATATAAATGAATTTCTAAATCATCTCAGGTCCATCTAATAATATTCCCTTTCATTCCGTTTTTACCAATTAAAAGTCCATTCGTCTGTACAGCTACATTCGCAAAGGTGAAACATGCTTAATCATAACTCGGCAATTTGCTTCGATGATCTTGCGATTTGTGACTGATATTTCATACAATCGATAATTCACAGAGATCTTAATATAACCAGCGTTTATCAATGGAGATACTTATCGAAATTTTGTAACGTTCTACGACAGATATTAGATGAAAAAAATGTTTTCTCTTCGTGGAAATATCGAAAACGATGCGGGTCAGTGTACCTAAAATGGTCGAAAATTGATAATCAAACGCAAAACGATAATTATTTGCTCGTAAAAGTTTTAAACGTGAAACGATTATCGAAGGCTTGTAAACTTTCTATAACAACGTTCGAACACTGTAATTTTACTCTAACAGAAGCTTAAGTTTCTCTGTTAAGTTTCTGTAGCGAGCTAATTTCGATAAAAACGTATGTTTCCGAGAAAAAAAAAAGAAATATCAAATACTTGATAGAAACTAATTTTACTGAACTTTTTATCGGATCTATTAAACGGATGGCTTCTAAATCGACAATTTCCTTAGGTACGTAATTGAAACTGTACAGGTTCGATTAATTTCAATTTATAATTTCATATATGTAGTCAAGTATGATATATACTATAGTGTATACTATAAGTATACTATAAGTATACTATAGTGTATACTATACGAATGATACATTACGAAGTTTCCGTGAAATAGATATAAGTATGTTACAGTGTACATTAAATACAGATGTAACGTTGCGATGTTTCTGAGTAAATAAATTATCACGTCAAAAATATAAATTAGCCGCACAAGTTGCATTACCTCATCCGTTTAATACGGCAATCAATTTTATTGGATCATCAAAAGTTGCACGTCAAAACACGGGACAGCAAGCTTAATTTAACTAAACGAAAAAACTCGATCCAAAGAATTACGTAACGTTTACAGTCACACGTGCTTCTTCGTATTTATAAATTAATCTGATCTTACCGAGTCACGGATAATAGTTTGAATCGTGAATTTTTGAATTAAGTTACTCAATTTTAAGGTCTCCTAATTTTTAGCGTATTTTAGATTCAAAGAATCAAAGAGCGTATTAAATAACTTAATCAAAATTGTTGCGGATCATCTGCAATCCAACGATATCAATTATGAATTAAAAATTGATAGATCTTGTTCACCTGCCATTGTCCAAAGTATTTCGAACTTCCTCATCCATTTACCACAAATAAACTGCGAATTTTTACGTATTTTATAAAAAAAAATAAAATATAAAATATACAGTAAATAAAATAAATTCATAAAAATTAACTAATGTAATGAAAAGAAATATTCGTGAAAATATAAAATAAAGACTGGCCAAATAAATTGAAGAATAGAGAAAATCGCGATTTATGAACTGAAATTGCCTGAAACGAATTTCCTCGTAATTTGCTTGTCAATTCTAATAACAATTTTATCGCGTTATCAAAAGCTGGCCAAGTGTCGTTCGTTCGACTTTAACACGATTTTCTCAAGAAAGATCTGCACCACGCCTACATTTTACCTTATTTGCGTTGCGTCACACGCGAAAAGACTCGCATAGTACTTATTCGCGTTTATGTTCACCACCTTCGAGGAATAAGCACCACTGTCTTGCTTATAGTAACGGCAGACCTCCAACGCCGCTGAAACGATTTTTTGTTTCTTTCTTCTCCCAGCTCACAGTCACCGCAATTACCGGTGGCCAGTAATTTTTTAATAGCGGCGAAAGTTACGCACGATAACGAACGCGTACGTGTATTGACGAACAGAGAACTTCGCTCGATTTTATTATGGTTATTACTTTTTATTTTCTTTTTTTCTTTTTTCTTTTTCATTTTCTTTCTCATTCGACGTGCTCCGATGTATGTATGTGAGGAATGATTTTAGATCTCTGGACACAGACATATTTTTATAAATCGTTCAAATGCTCCGCAAAATTAATAAAATACTGATTGCCATAAGGTTAAAATATTGCTTCTCCTTGTTTTCCGCGAAACTTTATTAATTTAAGCTAGTTTTATGACTTACATTCTCGTACCCAACAAATTGTTTTATTTCCGTTCATGTTATTTTAACATTCTTCTATCTATTCGTAAAGTATCCTAAAAAATATCCTAAATAGAAATATATATATATATTTAAGTCGTATAAATAATGGCTGTATTTAAAGAACTCAATGAAACGAATGATTTCTAGCTATCCTATAGATACGAAAGTTCGTTCTAAACGGCACGTATTTTAGAATGATAAAAGCTCAAACACTGGATGAATCATGAAAAAAGGAAACTGCACGGTTAAATCTGCGAATGTCGCAGAAATGTCTGAGCTCTACCACTAGATACACCCTATATCATCTCTTACGACGCGTATCCAAAATATCACTTAAATATAATAATTAATATTCACACACGGTAGAACCTGTCTGACAACTCTGATTTATACAACTGAAATTCACATGTGTTCGCCTCGCGTGTGTGATCTCTCATACAAGTGACTCACACTCGTTTAATCGTGCTAGATTAAATTCGAATAAATGAAATTTTAAATCGAGTCTGTCACATAAAGACAGAGTTCTACCGTATGCAGTCGTTAACGTTTGCAACACAAACGTGTTAAGGAAGTGGATGTTTTTCTGTGAAATACAGGACCGACTGACTGGTCACGGGGGCATTTCCTCGCTGGGCGGTGGAAATTCCTCGCCGTATTCCGGCGCCCATCACCATGGTCACAGAGGCAATGGAAACGGCAGCGGGATGCCCCATCACGGGGGCGCGTCGTTGCCCACTGCCTCCGATTTTCAACCACCGTACTTCCCGCCCCCGTTCCCCTCGCATCATCACGCGCCGGCGAGTCCTCAACATCCGGGCCTTGGCCAGCCGCAACATCTCGATTACCTCGTTGGCGATCCGTACACGCAGACGCTCAACACGTTGCATCAACATCACTACAATCACTTGAGCGCGGCTGTAACGGCCGGTCAGAGGAGCGGCGATCTCAGGAGGGACGCGGAAGGTATCCACGTGGTGAGTAATCGCTTCGATGATGAGTTGTTAGTTAGCACGTTTTAACCCTTATCGCTACGCCGTGAACACTCACAGGTGGTGTTAGATAAAAAGGAGAGTGCGCAGTAGTGATCCAACAACATCGTTGAGTCACGAAAAGATTCTAGATCAATGATGGCGAACCTGTGACCCGCGGGTCAGACACTGACCCACGCGTTGATTTTTATAAACTTATAATATATTATCATACATTATAAAAGAATTTTAATTACTTTTCGAACGCCTCTTTTCAAAAAATGATAAGGAATATCAAGTGTCTAATTAGAGTTTCATAATGAGTAATAAGTGCATATTTGTAGTTTGTGGAGTGTTTTAAATTTGATCATGTATACATTTTGCTAAATAAAGTGCTGTTTGGCAGGTTGGGTTGATAAAGTCTTGAAAATAATAAAGCGAAGCTCAAGAATGAATAGAAGCGTTTAAAAAGTAGAATTAATACACAAACATTATTGCCCATTCTCAGAATGGGTAGCTTTGCTAGTCATATATATAAAAGAATTTTAATTATTTTGCTAACGCCTCTTTTCAAAAAATGATAAGGAATATCAAATGTCTCATTAGAGTTCAATAATGAGTAATAAGTGCATATTTGTAGTTTGTGGAGTGTTTTAAATTTGATCATGTATACATTTTGCTAAATAAAGTGTTGTTTGGTAGGTTGGGTTGATAAAGTCTTGAAAATAATAAAACGAAGCTCAAGAATAGAAGCGTTTAAAAAGTAGAATTAATACACAAACATTATTCCCCATTCTCAGAATGGGTAGCTTTGCTAGTCATATATATAAAAGAATTTTAATTATTTTTCGAACCCCTCTTTTCAAAAAATGTTAAGAAAATTACAAAGTTGTAAAACAAAAAGGAAACGTAAACTTTTTAGAGGATTATAAAAGTAAGAACCAAAAAAAATAGTTTTCAACCATCCTCCCCTCCCTTTTTCCAAGTGACGCCACTGACTTAGTGACCCACGAGCTAGTACTAAAAATATAATGAACAAAATTTGACCTACTTCTCAAAAAGATTCGCCGTCACTGTTCTAGATGTTAAAGATTTTGAAATCTGAGTAACTCGATTTTGTTATGATTCGATTTATGTATTGTACGACATGTAACTTATAAATGCAAAAGGGGAAAGTACGTTATGTTACATATGCTTATATAAGCAAATTGTGGATTTCATGTATTTATAGGAGGTTTCAAAGTGCTTAGAATGCAAATAACATGGAAAAATATATAAAATATCCAAAGTACAATTCTTTTTATTTGATAGGTAAAGCAAACTTTATACCCAAGTTCTATTTTCTTTCATTTGTATTCTCAAGAGTATGAATTTCCATAGAGATCCATAGTCATTATTTTCCTACAAAAAATCCTTTTGTTATATTAATTAATGAAATTAAAAAGAGCCCACATTCTCAGAAAGAGTTGTTATTCAATTAACTGTAAAAAATGGATCTAAATTGACCATTCTATAAATTCTAATTCCAATTGATTCCAATAATAACTTAATTTTAACACAAAAATGAATTCAACAGCAAAAAGTCTTTCTTCGTTCTCAAAAGCATACTACGCACAGTATCAGTAAATGTCTTTTATGTCAGTATATGTCTTTTCTTATACTTTCAACAGCATATGAAAGAAATTATAAAGAAATCGTTAGAAATAAAAATTATATCAAGCAATATATTATTATATCAACTTCATTATGTAAGAAAATTGCGAAGCATCTTCAGAACGAAATAAAAATTAATTGAATCAATAGATCAAGCTGGGATCTCGCGATTCTACGCAAACGATTGACGCAAAGCGATTGACTGAGATTTTGCGTCAAAGACGCTGCGCGATTATTCGAATACAAATTTATATTTCCACTCTAAGAAGATAACACGCTCTTGCATGTTACATCATTAGAAATATGAATATCTAAATATGCTGAATCGCACAGCGCGACCGATATAAAATTGCAACAACGTCGCCTCGTCGGCTCTTGTAATTACAATAATTCACTGCGAGGCGCGGTATCGTAAAGTGCACCGAGGAAAACTGTTCTCTAGTTCTACTTCACAATATTCATGAGATAAAATGCTAAAATATGGGCGTAACCTTGTTTTTCTTTGTGAAAGAAAGAGTGTTATTACGCTTTTATCGCTTTCTCATCATCACGTTCGTTATGATCCTATGGTAAATAGTAATTTACAAATGCTGTGCATCAGATTTACGGTAATTAATACTTTTACGTTCTGTTGAAAAAAATGAAAGATTGGAGTCGAAGGTTCGCGTTAACGATCACCACGCACAATCTTGGAATTAATTGGAATTTTTTTTTCGATTTCGCGATACATATTTTCATCTGAATATTCATAAGTATTAGCTTAAACATTACGCGTTTCTGACGGTATTGATATTTTAGGAATATGTATTTCTCTGTAGAATATAAATCTATCTCTCTAAGAGCCATGCAAATGTTCATTTTCTTGAATGAAGTTAGTTAGTCTGGGTTCCTTAGTGATTGAATTAACTTGTTCGAATACAAATTCGTATTACTTGTATAAATGAAAAATTATAAATGACAATAATGGCCTCTTAACGTATGTGAACTCTTGGTGACTTCATATAAACGAACTACATAGATCAACTAATTTACAACATTTATAACATTATAGTATAGTCTGCTTCAATTTCTTTAAATTTCTTAAAAATTGTGAAAGAAATAGTAACAAAAAGTTAAACAAATATCAAACGTATTAAAAAAAGGGATAAATGTCCGTAATGTGTCAACTATGTAAAATAGTCGTAGAACTGAAACAGAAATCTAATAATTGTACAAAAAAAAATAATCATCGAAAATCAACCAGCAAAAATTCATTCTAAACGCATACCTTTGAAAGCGTCGCGACATGATATATACATCTCTGCGAATACTAGTTTCTAATACATTAATCATTAGAATCTCCAGTTTTTTTAAGCCTGAGTAGAAAGTTTTCGTTGTTAAATATTGCAACAAGTGTTCTACTTTCAATTGGAGGCATCATCTGCAATGTCGTATGAAATTTTCCATATTACAAATAAAAAAAAAGAGCGGTTTTAACGCCCTTAAAGCCTGTCACATAGAATATGTCTGACTTCGTCTCTGTTAAATAAAACTTAACACCCTTTTTTTCTTCTTCGAACAACTTTTATTTTCCTCACAATCCCGCCATCATCTGTGTCTCGACAACCTTAACACCTCACTCCTTTACAGCATCTACAACCGATGACACATCGCTCGTAAACTTATCTCTCTCCTTAATCACGTGACACCCTCTTCCTCCAAGTTCCTGATCGAGAGCGTGACGCGTTTTCGTTGCACATTTCGTTACATTTTTTGCCCGAACACCCCCGGTAAAACATATTCCATGTTAAAAGAAATACATATGTGTTATTACATAAATCGACATACGCGTTCACGGTTTCGCGCAAATACGAGAAATCGACGTTCGACCGTCGTGGTACGAGCCGAGTTCGTGGTTCGCGCGTAAAATCGAAGCGCGCGCGGAGATCCGGTCACGTGCACGTCCGGCCAGCTCATTAGAAAAGGCGCGCGGCGTGTTATTTGTCGGACGAGCGGCTGAACAGCAGGGGGGCCCGTAATAATAGCCGGCTATCGATCTATTAGACGTATCGCGCGGCCAATAAATCGGCCCGTGACATCGGTGATTGCGATCGTTGATCCCACGAAGAGCACACGAGCAGCCGAGACGCGCGACATTTGCATTTGCCACGGTTCTGCGTGCCTGTCCCGCCGGACTTGATGGGCGCGGTAGTGCTAGCCTAACTCGAAAGAAACTCTCGATCATCCACTCTCTCGAGTCCTACACTCGGGAGAACCGGCCGACGAAGGAAGTCGACGATGAATAAAACGACTCTGTTTATTTCTTGTAAGTAACGAGTGAAATCCCTTTAATCCTCCTGTAATACCGCGTAACATTGAAATCACGTCGACGTAGCTTTAGTTTTTTCAGTCACGACATGGCTGAAGTCATATCTTGTTCCGGTGCTTCTCTTTCATTACCAAGCAGATTGCTTACTGCAGTTGTCTTTGACTTTTGCACGTCGACTTCCTTTTTTAGAACGAAAATTGTAAATTCATCTGATTGATTGATATTTGCTGGTTTTCGAGTTACACAATTTTACAAATATTTTGAATAATTTAAAGCACTGAGAAATATATTAAACGATCGGAATTGAATCGAGAGGCACAAGGCTAACAGAAAATAAGCCGAGATAAATGTAATGAATACACAGCGATGCAATTGGGCTAGAAATAACATCGCAAATCACGCGAAGAGAATTGGAGAAAAAAAGCTGCTTTAATGGTCGGTTGAAACACTGTACAGATAGCCTGCGGATTGTGGTGATCAGAGTAGAAAAAAATCTGGACGTGTAAGGAACAGATCAAATCAGCGTGGAGTATCTAAATCGAAAAGAACGATCCAAGTTAATAATTATAATAATTTAAAAAAAACGAAAGTAACGAGATATAGATTTGCACATTGAAGAACCGTACGTCAGAGATGATTATCGCAACTTATCCCCGAATTTTTCCGATTTGGAGGATGAAGCAGCTTCTTGTTTATCCTCGGATCGAGTGTTCCCGCTGTTAACCGTGGCACGTCGAACGTGAGGAACGTTCATCAGGTTAAGTGTGCCTGCAGCGGGCTTTTTGTTTGAAGAGGTGCGAGAGAGAATTGTTTGCTCTAGCGGGAATCGTAAATACGCGAACGAATACGTGGTCTGGCCGTGGCATAGTCGTGGCCTTCCTTAGTGGACACGGTCTATTTCCCCGGAGTAGAGAATTTATTCCTTTCGTCGTGTTTGGAGAAGTATTGACCGTTCGCCGATGGCTCGGCAGGGTTAAACGAGTCGGTTAAACGTGGAAGACGTTTGGAATTTCTCTGTTGAAAGAGTTGTCGGAAGAAGATTTAGTTCTGTTCGGATCAAATTTCTGAAAAATTATCGGATTGCGATAATGCGGATATTTGCAACACTTTGTTTGTTAGAATAGCAGATTGAAACGCTACGCAACAGAGAGATCACTTCCTGTAATATATTGCACTTTGTGCAATATATTCTAACTAGCGGATACACTCTATCGGAAGAGAACGTCGCAAAGATTTCAGCGCAACTTGCTTAATTTTAAATTTTTAATTTCCGCGACATTAAATATAAGAGGAAGAAAAATGTCGAAAAATGTCGGAAAATGTTGAAATTCTACTTTCTATACATTTACAGGAAATCTGTTGCTGTTGTTCAATGGGTAAAACAGATCTTCAAATTGCATAGATATCCGCAGTGTGCTTGTAACCGAACCATACCAATCACAGGTTAATAATCAACGTTCGATTCAACTCGTGATTTGCAATCTCGATTTGATCGGTAAAAATCAAGTGTACCGTTCGAAGGATCGAGCGTGCCAAACAAACACCCGTCGAGTATAACGCCTCTCTGGCCGTGGTAACGGAATACCGAGCTACCACCAGTATTTAGGGGAGAGGGCAACTTCAGACCTCTAATAACGCTCACGATAATAGTATTTGTGGTACACCTTGCCCCAATAAGCTTTTATGAAAGTATCACCCTAATTACAGCGGTGGGACGCGCGTACCGCCACCCTGGCGGATTATGTTTGTCGACGGTTTCCATAGGTGTCGTGTAACGTTCATGTCACGCGCGTAGAGAAAAAAAAAAAGAAAAAAAGAGACCAGCCTCGACGAAACTCGACACGCGGCCGAAGAATACGTTTGGCCTCGGCAGTGATCGAAACTGGCCAAAAGAAGAGAAAAGCGGGTGCTCGATTTAACGCATCTGTCCGCGCCATATGCAGTCTCGTGTTGCCAGCCATGCCATGCATTCTTCTCTGGCGACGATTTGTTTATTTCACGCCTCTTGTAAAACGAGCGAAACACGGGACGAGAAATGTCGGTGGATGGTGGTATCGTTATCGATTCGCTCGCGCGTGCTGCTGCGAATTCATAAATTCATTTCATCGTCCGGGATTGAAATTTATTTGCCGACGTAATTATAAATGCGACGGTTTATTAATTTCATTTTGCTACAGGAAACTTGGCAATCACGATTTACACTTTCGGCCGTTGGTGTTTATCACGCAAATGAAATTCGTGTAATTTATCGGAAGTAACAAACGAATGTAAAAATCTAATGGATATGTAATGCGAAAATGGCAATATATAATAATAATATATAACAATAGAATGAATACGATGTGTTACACCAAACTTGGTAATTACGATTTATTCACCATCGACAGTGTGTCCCTCCCGTGTGCAAATGAGACACGAGTAATTTTTTGAAAATGAAAACGAATGAATAAACGGAAAACGGAACGAAACGTTGGGAAATGGAGAATAATAAATGGTAATTGCTGCAAAGGAGATACTTGCACACGTAAATATACGAAACGTTTTTCATCGGTGAAATTCGGCTTTAAAATACTTCGCCGTCTTACGAGATTGAAATATCGATTATTTCGAGCAGAGTGGAACCCCTCGGTACCCTATCTCCGTTTGCCTGAAGCACATTCTTCAAAGGAGGGTGGCCGACCTCGTCCTCAATGAAATCTTACACCGATGCAATCTCGCGATTCGCGAAATATCGAGCAAATCCTTCGAATGCTTTCGTCCTTCGGCTCTCGCCATTTCTCCACAAGTGTGCTATTGAAAATTCTGTGAAATGCAAGTCTGTTTTCCCACAGGTCGTAGTGATAAATTCACTTCCCGATAGATCATCGACCGCGGATAATTTCGTTTCGAAAACGCAGGAATATTTCGAAGGGATTAACGGGATCTTAAAGCAGGCGTAGCGAAATTTCTCACCAAGTCACGCGATTATCATGGTTCCAGAAGACTTTCGGTTTGCCGAGGTAGGAGAAGATAGTTGTAGACGGGACACAAAGTCCCAAACTCCTTTCCCAAACTACACGCAGTAATGGCGTCTTGCATAGTTGATCATAGTTAGGAAACTTGCGCGCTACGACTATGCGTCGACCAGCGTCACCCCTTAGAGTTTTCGGTTCGGTATCTCTGACATCGGTATCGAGAACGACAACGATGCGAGATTATGCTTCGACAGTTTCAAGGGGACACACCGTTCGAAAACCGCTCCGATGGTTCAAAAGCGTGTAATTACTTACGCACTAGATTATAAAACTAAAAGAGGAAAGCTAACGGTGTTTCACAGTCATTGTCTTAGTCACTGTAATTTAAAAGTTATTAATACTTCGGTTAGAGAAAAAGAAACTAGAAACGTGTTCCACGTTCTATCGCGTGTAAGAAAAAAGAAAAAACAGGTGAATGTTTAGCGAAGGTTCCTTTAAATTGTATTTTTCCTATTCCTAGCTACAGTTACTCACGAAAGTATAATCCTGTATAGAAAGTTCTTATGCGTTAGATAAAATTATGTTGGACAAGTTCGAAAGATATTTAATACAGATACGCAGACATCGTGCAAGTGTTTAAACGATCGATTAATGTTTTTTTAAAATATTGCGTTAATGTTATACATTTAACATAACTATTCATACTGTGTAGTAAATTTGTACTAAAATGCATTTGGAGTATATACTTCGTAATTTCTATACACATTTTTCAAATTGGTTTCAATCGTTTAAAATATTTTGCACGACACTTACGATATATATTCCTGAAAAGTTCTTCTGTGAAAACATGTTAAAATATTTTCCTGAGTCACTGTACATACAGATTGCTAATCATACTTTCACAAACATAATCTAAACAGTATGTAAGAATTTTTGTAGCAAGAAGTAATGAATTTTTAACTTACTATATATTACACCTACTTTATTACGAATAGAATTTTCCGCGAAAAATTTCTTCTAAATCCGCACAGTAATCCGCAGCGTGTAAATTACTACTATAAAATATCAATTACTTCGAAGCTTAACTTCACGTTCATGTCTTATTGTACCTTTAACTCTTGTAAAACAACTTCAAGAAATTGCTACCGATCACAAAAATAACATAAACGAAATATCTTTGTTATTTTCTGCGACCACCGTTTCCTTCAGCTCCAATACATCCTGATACTTCGGATCACCCGCTCGAAGCATCGCGTTCGTTGCCCTTCCTCAAGTAATTTACTTATTAAATTTTCGGCTGACCTTTGGCATCCCCTCGGGGGAGGATGCCAGGGACGTTTACTTTGATGAAAATATGCCAAGCGCTGCAATCCTTAAGACGGCGTTGAAGATATGTAAAAGGGGTGAAATGGTTTTTTTCAGCCCTGTTCCTTTGGTGTTCGCGCGACACACGAAACTTTCATTACACGGTGAAAAATTTGCACGACGAGGTATGCACATATGGTACAAAACACGTGGGATCATAACTTCGCAAGGTAACATTGGATCGGCGTGTAATCGGTAATCACCGATCTCGCGATAAAACGATTAATAAACGCTGTCCCAACCACCGGTGACTAATGTTACATCATGCTCGACCTAACTGAACAACAACGATATGGTAGTTTCTAGTCGAACGATTATGGGAAACGAGAATGAACGACGTTATCTACAGTCGTGCTGAAGAATGGGTGGAAGAATCGCTCTTCTAACGGAGATTGAAGTTTTATCCTGCGACATAACGATGAAATATGAGAAATCGAAATTTTAGAATTGAGAATTAGATTAATTGAGAATCCTATTGAGAATTAGATAATTATTTCGTGTTTTAAAGTATAGCTGAACATTCGGTTTACAAAATCACTTTCATGTTAACTTTATCAAAATTCGATAATTATTTGATAGTTCTAATTACTAGGCTAATTCTATTGATCACTAATCTAGGATAATTCTAATTACTTGTGTAATTTAAAATTGACTGGGATTTTGTGAATATCATCTTAGAAGATTATTTTGTATTTGAAGGTTAATTTTCATGCTAGTAGTTAAGAGAGTGAAATGATTTTACACCAGCTGGGATTAAAAAATTATTTACGCTTTTAAACGTCGTGAAAGATCCTGAAGCGCCGAACACACGAGTTTTACGCTAGCTAAGGATTTATTAAAATTAACACTGCACTGATAATTGCAAATAAATTAATACATATTTGAAAACACATTCGACGGTCAAAGTTCGCAATCGACGCAGATGAAATTGCGCGAAAGAAAGTTTTGAAAGGAAGAAGGAGGAGATGATGACACGTCTCTGAAAAAGAGATGACAATGCCAATAATCAGGCAAGTGGTTCGACCGATTCCAATAGCTTTATCCTTGAAAAGGAGCAGCCTGCTACTTCCTCGCATACACCCTACCCCACGCGTTTTATACTGAATTATAGTATCTCGTCTGGGTCCCTTCACGATCTCACATTTATGCTCGAGAGAGTACAATTTGTGACAGCCACTCTTCGCTAAGGGATCTTAGATTCAGAAAATCTGCCTCATTGTCGAACGAACGCCTTTCTCACGGCGAAGAGTTAAACTCGTCTCTTGCGGAACAATGACGATAATCCAGATACGTTCTTTCGTTTTATCAGCGATTGAAAAGTTATATATTTAAAACGAGTAAACAATTGCATCGATAAAAGTCAGCATGATTTAACGCTATTTTCTTCGTTTGTTCTCCGAAGCAAACTTTCGTTATACTTTCGAATACATTTTCTTTCTAAATTAATAAAAATATCTGCCTTGTTAGTGCGAGATTTTTATTCCATTCCGAAATTCTTTCTTTGCATTGACTCACAAAAGAAATACTTTTCAGTCAGGGAACATCTCTCCACCAACCCCATTCTTTTAACTTAACTCATCGTTCGTTTTCCATTCTTTTCATCGAATTTATTTATCATTAAATTCTGTTTGTCAATATTGAAGCTGCGAGCAAGTATCGACTCGTTCAATATTCCTTCAACGATTCTTCGAAATTTCAAGAGATCGAAGTATCATGATAAATTACTCGTCGAGTGCAATTATTTACAGCAATATAAAATCTGCCGATAATTATGATAAATAAATCGATTATTTTCCTGCTGATGTATGAAACACAGTGATAAAGCAGCAAGATATACAAAATAAAATTATAAAAATACACATAGTATGAATATGTAATGTCGAATTATCCGTAGTCACAAGTCACGTAACTCCGAATCTCGATTAACATGAAAACAACGAGAAAGTGCACGCGCGCGCGCGCGCGTGTGTGTGTGTGTGTGTGTGTGTGGCGGATTACGCAAGAGGAAACGCACAAGTAAGACTCGTTACATCGTCGATCAGGAGGGTTTGCTGCGATATCCGCCGCCGTGGCCCCATTTATCAGTATCGATACCGCGAATACCGGTCGACGTGACTTCACTTCACCGCGGCGT
Source organism: Tetragonula carbonaria (assembly GCA_032399595.1). Classification (NCBI taxonomy): domain Eukaryota; kingdom Metazoa; phylum Arthropoda; class Insecta; order Hymenoptera; family Apidae; genus Tetragonula; species Tetragonula carbonaria. The sequence goes on from JAUCRC010000003.1 coordinate 13,260,058, forward strand.
TTAACGAGAGAAAGGCGATCACATTTCATCTCATTAGTCGGCTGGCATGGTTACATCGATTTATAACTAACACGGATCGACGACAGAACGCTGCTGGTACTTAGGTTAGCGCTCGGCCATTTAGCCGAGTTAATTAACGCCGCGTTTCTATTTCTTTCGTCCGCGTGAAAGCCGGACTCTGAACGGCGCGGGAACGATGAATCGCGGGATTTTCAACGTACGACCGCATTGGGATATCGTGGCAACTCTCTGCGACCTTGACCCTACTGAACACGAGCACCACTCATTTGTACTACATGCAGCTAACAAAGTTATTGCTCATTTGTGTTCGGCGCAAATTTTTTTTTTTTTTTATTAGACTTCGGACTTTTATGTACTTGTAGGAAATTTCAAAACTATAAAACATACAAAATATCTGAACTACAGCATTGTAGTTATAATGTGTAGCAGACACATTATAACTATTCCTTACGTAGGTTCTATTTTCGAAAATATAAATTCTGAAGATTCGTTTGATATTCTTTTTGTGAATAAATATTTTCTATTGTATTAATAGAAAATAGGTGGTGCTTGTTACATTCGTTCACAACTTTTATTTTTTGCATGCCACAGAATACATTTTCGTGCACCTGAAATTTTCCGTAAATGCATAAAAAATCCGCACTCCAATCGTAACTTTCTGTAATTAAAAAGTGCTTGGATATATTTATTCCCACGAAAATTGTAATTATAATGTATTACGACTACTCTGTAAGAATAAAATCTCAATATTGCTGTCGAATACACGCGGCCATTGATCATCATCGTGTTTCGCTAATCGGGATTCGCTACGAGATTCACGTTGATAAATGAGCTAGGTAACGTAAGTCTGATGAAACGTAAACGAGGTTATAGGTGTACGTGGGTTTTTTCTTTTTTTCTTTTTTTTTGGCACGACCATGTTTGCACAACGAGACTTACGCGGTTAATTTGCCACTCTCGAGCATTATTAATATTAATGCCCAGTGTCCGGTGGATAATGGAGAACACTGTAAGTAGTTAATTAGTTGTGAGAAATTGCAGGGTGATTTGTATCACGTGTAATCGTTTTTACTTTCTAAATACGGATGCTGGCGCGAACGCTTGCGTACGTGCATCTTCCGCGTTCAAATTCATTTCGTACTTTCGTGTATTCCATTTGACAGCTTAAAAACAGATTAGAGTCACTTAAATGACACATTAGTCAGCTCCGCTTTAATGACTTTTTAGTACTTTTTCTCCGGCAAGATAAGAGAACGTTTCAAACAAAGAATACGAAACTCGTCTAAAATTCATTAAGATATAATATACATACAAGGCTATGTAACGTATTCACGTGGCGTGATTATCGAAAACAGACATTAATTGTTTTATCTCAGGAAGATTGTAATTATACGGTCGTAAAACGTTCACTGCTATTTTCATTGAAATGAAGTAATAATTAATGGACATTTAAGAGTTGAAAAAAAATCACAAGGAGAAAGTACACTTAATCCTAGAACTATCGATAACGTATAAAACTTGCATCAGATAAATTAACATGCAAGAACACAAACTTTTATTCACTCGTACTGTGTTAACAAAATTTCTGAGAAAGATTACCGCAATTACTAATGATTAAAGTATGAAATTTGTATCAGTGAAATCAATATGCACGAAGTAGGAAAGAATTTATAATATAATAAAGAACGCAAGGTTTTGGTCACTTGTTTCATCGTAAAGTTTCCATGAAAAATTACGAATTAATTATTTGTTAGAACTAGGATAAAATTTATATAGCTGTAATATCCGATTTCCTATATTTACTAACTTTTATTTTCAGTTGTAGGCACTCTCTGTAATTCTCGATCTGTACTACATCTTTATATCAAATGATTTTCATCCCACAGAAATAAATGAAATAAGTAAAATTGAAATAAAATTAAAATTTTCACCATTCTAGCGTTAAGCTGATACATAGTGTTTCACATCACTTTTATATTCCATCGTTTTTCCATCAATAGATCACTTGGAAACCTAATTCTGTTCGAGGCTAGATCGAACAGTTCGGTATACCGAAGCTTGCTAATTTCCGCCGTTGCATTCGCCGCTCAGAAGGCGAACGTATCGCGACGATCTGGAATAGTCGTAGCGGAGAAAACGATCACAATAGAAAGAACAATCTGGCAAGGAAATCGGTAAAACGTGCACAGGAGGAATTTCTTCTCGTGGATCGCGCAGAAAAGATATATGACAATACTGGTAAGGGCTCGTATTTGCGACACGACCGACTTGCAGTCTGGATAAAATCTCCAGTTTTTCCCATCGTGTGTGATTAAGATTCCGAACGTACTGTCTATCTTGCGTTTCAATTCTTGGAACGCTGTCTTCGTTTTTCTCTCTCTCTCTCTCTCTCTCTTTTTCCTTCTGTATATACATATATCTCTTTTCTGTATAGACACACGTATATGTAGTATCTTACGTAAGGATCATACCTCGGCATCGCGTCTGTACGTTCGCGAACATTGCTATCAATTAAAATATATAATTCGTCTCCGATAACAGCTATTAACCTCTTAACCGAGGAATATTTTCCAGGAATGTTGATGAAGTGGCTGTTTTTATATAACGATATATAAGGTGTGTGACGAAAGTATGACAAAATGTGTCGTCACGCCCATACGCGCACGGTTTCCCATTTGATTTAGTTAAATTGCAACTATATCAAGCAATATCGCTATTTACTGCTGAAAGATATACGTTTTAAATATCACAGCGTGAAGAAAATCAACAAGTATGTGTTTTCGAGCAATTGTTACAAAATTGAGAAAACTCTTGGCATTAAAATTGAAGATGAACGAGTTTACAGTTGAACAACAGTTTATTCTACAAACCACGCTGTTATCTCAATATCTTGTACCAGTGCATATAGAGTGTTTTAAAAATGTTATCGCTAGATTTTTTATGAATTTATAGAGTTTGAGAAAATAAAAATGAACAGAGTACAGAAACAGTGTAAAAAGATATATAAAAATAAGATATAAAGAAAGATATTTGTTATAATATTAAATTTGTTGAATTAAATTTGTAAGTATATAAAAGTAAGATATTTGTTGTAATACTTAGAAACGTACTTTCACCTAGGCTCCGTTTATTCAATTGCGCTCATAAAAATATGAAATTGCACAAAGATATGCAGTCCAGCCGTAACGAATCATTTCGTCGTATTATCGATTCTGTTCTATTTTCACACGAGGAAAAATTTTATCCTACCAGATTGACAGATCAAAAAGAATCGCATTGATTTTACGAGAGGATCGACTGTCTTTTCAACAAGCATCGAGAAATATTTACCGCGAGAAAATCACGACGCAAACAGCGATCGACGATCGTAAACATCAATTTTCATCGCTTTTGAATTTTAATCCGCACATCCTATTATAACTAATTATAATAATTATAATAATTTATGCAGACTATGATATACAGTCACGTCGTGCACCGAACGACAATAATAAATGCGATCTCTGTTAACGATCAAATATTTATGAACAGGTACTATTATCGTTTTCGATCGCTACCGCTGCGTCGCTCTCTCAACAAGCGTGCGTACACTTTTGAAAACGTCCCGGCAGTGTTGCGAATTGCAAAATTAATTTCCCTCTCTTCTCTCTCTCCTTCACCCCCTCCTCCCAAGCTTGTCGAGTGAGTGATATCCCTTAAACGTACGCGGCCCGAGTGATTTACGCAATCGTCCATCGATACCGGATTTACCCAGCTTTTAATTGGTTTTAATATGGCTGACGTTCGCCTCGGCCAAAATTTTATTTATACATTGGCCCAAATTAACCGGATGTCGCCGGACGAATTTATGGTGAATCTCGTCGATCTCAGCGCGATCCCTTCCCACGATAATCGCACCGCGAATTCACCACACTCGAATTTTGATGAGTTTTTATACAATCGTACATCTGAGAATTTCAAATATTTGAAAACCATGTTTGAGAATCACAAACATTTCGTGGCTAATTTATTTATTAGGTAATGTTATGGAAACTTGACTAAATTTATTTATTAGTCAATGTAAACGTAGAAAGTCTTTAAAAAATGACGATGTTTCTTATATTTGTTAAATGAATCAGAATGCAAAACTTGCACAGTAAAATACCTATGTAAGATGCATTCTTCCATTATTATAATTACAATCTCAAAACGTATTTATAATAATAATCTCAGATGTATTTTCATTGTTATTATACTGTAATTAGAAAATAAATATTCACTTTACTGAAAAGTTTTATATAATTTTTCAAAAGATTGTATTTCCTAATTATTTATATGATTATACTAGAAACGTAGTATTCTGTATTTTAGAAACGATCTAATTTCATCTAAAAAGTTAATCAAGACCCATAAAGTATTTGAAATTTGACAGATATATATGCAGACTCTTCAATGACTGTAGATTTTTCGAAGAGTTTCTCAAGCAAAGAAGATAAAACACGTATTATTGCGTTACGTGTTTCGAGGCATGATTACGACGTTAATCATAGTTGATCGTCGAGTCATCGTGGCTTGATCTGAAGATAAGTCCTGTTTTCAATTTGACGTTCACAATTTTTCGTCATTTTTTGAAAAGATGTTACGCAACCGCGACTTTAACTCGAGAAAAAGGAAAATCCTTAGAAAATCTAAGGAGCAGAGTTAACAATAATTGTTATGGGAACTTCAGCAATCGTGAAAGTAATACGTGTTCTTTGTCACGGGGCAAAGAAGCCACGTTAGATTTCTGATACGTGGTGACCTAGAATACGCTAATAGCGTTGACAATTCGCGTGGTATGATCGCTGCACGTGTTTCCAAATTGGTTTACTCACCCGAGTGCTGAGAGATTACCGAGAAAGTAATTAGCTACACCGCACATTATCTTCATTGACTAATATTGTTTCGCAATTAACTCGAGTAAAGATACTTCGTTTTTATCAATTATATCAATTACTTTTAAAAATAGATCGACCACATGTCCGAGAATCTCACTCTTCGATTATAATTCTTATTTATTTTATTATTATTCCTCATCAATATTTACACGCTTTAATTGGGTACAAATGCATCGAACTTCCTGTAATTTAGTAATTGCGAAAATTTGATACGAAGTATAAAGATAAGAAAGAGAACCTGGTAAAAACATATCTTCATTAGAAAATAATGGTATATACGAATACGTTTTTTTTTTTCAATACTTGCAGAAGCTAGTTGTGATTCTGAACTTCAACACATAGTTCTTTTTGAACATATGTACGTTCCGCTCAGAATCTTCGAATATGTAATAATTAAATTGCTAAGTTCTTTGAAACTCACATTTCGAATATGTATTAAACAACAATAGTATTGGAAGGTTTAATTTATTATTTCATATCCTTATGTAACTGCTCGTACATATATATATATATATATATATATATATATATATAACTAAACAAATTAACGCATTCGCAACCGCTGACCGTGAATTCACGTCTTTTCAAATTCTATTTCCTGGTTGAAAGTTCTTCACTTCAAACAACCGAAGTCATTACAAGACTAACATTTCAAAACAGATTTTCTAATTTTCGTCCCCGTTTTGAACCCGCGTGTCAGAAACTTGCATTCAAATTTGCAGCTTGAGATTTTCTTCATCATCACGGCAACGAGTATTTCGAAAAAGCGAGAAACTCGCCGATCGCGAATGCGTTAAGTTGGAAACGACGAACGTAAAGGGCGAGCAAGTATTTCCTTCTCGAAATGAAATTTTTTGCATTTCAATTTCAGACGAACATGCACGCGTCGTTTCCATACGACGGTGGTCGCAGTAGTGGCGGAGGCGGTGGCGGCGGAGGTGGCGGTGGCGGTGGCGGCGGCGGCGGCGGAAGAGGCGTCGAGTATGGCGCTGTCCGCCGTCCTGACGCCCTTCTGCCACCCCCAGGCCTCGACCAAACCGACCTCGTTCTCCACAGCAGCCTCGTAGACGACCCCCAGGTGAGCGACGATGTACGTAATCGCAACGCATTTTCTCTATTATTCGTTCTTACCGTTGTTGTTGCACTCTCCGATCACTTCACCGATGAAAATGCTTATATTACAATAAAATACTTATGAAAAAGTTGTTTGATCTTTCGAAATTGTTGTTAACACTACGTAACAAACGGCTGTTTTCTTACTGCAGTAACTTACAAAATTTATTGTATACAAAATGTGATTTTTATTACGTACAAAGGAACAATCGATGAACCATGAATGTGTAAGTATTAAATATGTACATTTAGACATGTTACAATTCGGTCATTAACTGTTGGGAATTACCTGACGTCACAACAATGTCGTCAGTTATCAATGTTGATATTCACATGATCACGCTGAATGATCGATCGTTATAGTGTTAACATCATTCGTCAAGTTTGCATAACAGAGATTTAAACGAACGAACCTCCGTTGAATAATTTTTTCAAAAAATTCCGAAAAATAATTCTACGATCTTCTCCTTTGAATTCAAAATTCTTATAGCGTCAGCGAGAGATTTCAAACGAATTCTCAAATTAAAAAAATAACACTGCAGTTTTCTCCTTTCGATTGAAAACGTTGTATTTCAAACGTTATATTTTTTGTACTTGTATTTGCTTCGATCTCTTATATGTTCATCGCTATTTCAGAATACAAACGTAGACGATGGAGGATTCATGAACGACCTGCCTCTCCTAAAAAGTAAGTAATCTCCTCCAAGCTACCGTATTATCGACAAGTATCGCTGTAAGATCGTGTTAAAACCATCTTCAAATTAAATACGCTTATCCCACATTATCGCGAGAATCTTATTCGTTTCCATCTTACCAGTTTCGTCCCGGTTTCACTCGTTATCAAAGATGCTACTTAAATTTGCCGTCTTATCAGTCTATGTTATATCTCGTCGACGATATCGTTATCTCAGTTTTCAAAGCTGTGTAAGTTCTAACATCACGAGACCCCGTCAAACCGATAAATGGCGAAAAAGTGGCATTATCCCGGCGTGGAAAACGTGCCCGTCGCGCAACCGGAAATATAAAGTCGCCGTGCCGGTAACTCGTCGCTTTTAATTGGAATTTATCTGCCTCGGTGTCGTATCGACTGCTCGTCCATGAACGAAGTCTGAATTTCAAACCGAGGATGAAAAGAAGAAAAAAAGCGGATGGCCATTAATACGCCTCGAACGGTCGTGATTGCAAGGAAAATGAAACCGCGACCGGACGATCGTTGATCGTTCATCGGTTCCTCGTGGTATTTGGAAAATCGAGAATCGCATATGATCGCAAATCAGTCTGCTTTTCCATGAAATGCAAAATCAATGGAAAAATTGTTCATATGGTGAGAACGTGGCGCGTTTAAATTTTACAATTATAGCCAGACTTTCGAACGTATATATTGGGAAATTGATCAAAAATGTGAAAATGTATAAAATGTGCTGTACTATTAGAATATTGGTATTACAATATTCATATGGATGAAACGATATTCTAGTTAGAATCATGTTCATGAAAGTATAAAAGTGAAGAATAAAGAGTAAAGAATAAACAATATATAAAAATATAAAACTATAATTGATTATCGAAGAATTGAAATACGTGGCTGAATAAAAAATTCTCAAAATCTTGTCTTGAATTAGAATCTTGACTTATAATTTAGAACTTGTTATATCACAGTACGAGTTTCATTTTATCTAAAATTAGCTAGACACTGGATTTGATGATTTAACTGTAACTTTAATGGAAAATAAAATGAATCGAGTCAAAAACATTGCACAAAGATAACTGAAATCATTCGTCATTGTTACATTATTTAGTTTTCTCTCAGCATTAAAGTAGTACACTGTAGTGCACTGAAAAACCACGTCTAATCTTTCATAAATCATTACGCCATTTTCATACATCGACGTACTGCACGTTAAACAACAACATGACAAAAATGAACAATTACATTTTGCTAAAGATTAACTACGCTTCTTCTAAGATACTGCCTCTTTGGCAGTTAAGATAATCAGAAAACAAGCTACCCACAAAGGAAGTTATTGATTGCCAAACAAATTACTCGATAATAAATTCAATTATCCTGTCGGCCGGAAGACATCGCTATAATTCAGCGTGTTTCGTGAAATTGACTTTTCATTTTTCAATCCTCGTCAGAAACAGGCTCGATAGCATCGAACTAAGGTAGAAGTCCGTACGCCATTGATCTAATTAAAAGTTTATCTTCGGAACTTGCCCAATAAAATCGCTTAGCCGATAGTGGGTCGCACTTTCACGCAGATCTTGCCACTGATTCTCAGAACTATAAATGTAGAAATAAACGATTTTGTACGGATCGTAGATTTCGTTTAGTTTCATTCAACACGTAACTGGATTATTGGCTTCATCGCGGTTAATTATTTTATACTAGTAATCATTGGATTTTCAAAATTGAAAGAGATGCAAAATTTATACAATATCCAGAAACATAATATAATACAATTATATGTCGATATCATTACTCAAACATTTTATGTAACTTTTTTTATTGTCTCGTTATGTTTTTAATGCCGCAAAGGAACATTTATTTCTATTTGCTAATTCGACGTGAATTAAATTCTACTCTATTCCTATTATTAAGTAGCTATTCCTAACTAGCTCTTAGATGGATCATTAATTTTCAACCGATAATTATATCGCGCGTTGATTGAATTTTTATAGCCACGTGATAATTATCAGCGCACCGATCATTTATTACTTCATTGTGTTCCTAAGTCTGCGTTTATTTCTATTTACCATTTCGGTGCAAATTAAATATAAATTGAACAAGTAAAATGCAAGTAATAACTATTAAATTAAAATTGTAACACCGCTTAAGAATTCAATTAGAATTGAAATCCCGTTAAAGTGGTTTTAACCGGCGTCAACGCGACAGCACGCAGGTACGAGCGATAAAATCTTTCGCGTTGGAATTTCAGATTGTCGCTTTAAAAAGCAGAATAGAGGCACGCAGATGGCAGAAACTGTCCAATACGCACGTATTGCGCAAGGTTGAACCAATTATTCGAAGATGTACCGGCGACGATGCCCCTGTTATAAGGAAACTTGCACTTCGATCGATCGTCTGGATCGCGATCGCGCGTGTCGATGCGAGAACGTATCGCAGCCAGCTGAACATACACGTTGCGAAAGTGTTACGCGAACGTTTTACTCAGCCGACACTTGGATTTTATTCTCAGGTGTTTTTCTCATCGGGTACCAAAGACATTTCGATCGCCATTCTTTCGAGCTATATAGTTATATAGTTAATCGCCAATGGCAGAGTGAAGTTCGTTTTGCAATTTGGCCAGGGAAGATCTTGCAAGAATCGAATAGAATGGAATTTTTTTTGTAATTAGAAGGAAAATTTACTTGACAACTATGAAAGTTAAATTTACCTTGAACGGAAAACTTACTTCATAGTTATGGAAATTAAATTCGTTTTACGATTAGACGAAAAAAATTTATGCGTAATTCACAGAATGGTATAGAATTTTTCCTGTGATAATTAGGAGGAAAACTTATTTATAGTTGAGGGTCTTTGAGTTATTGATCATTAATGGTTGTAAATCATCAATGAACTGTGAACATTCATACGAATGTATAATCATACTCTGATGAGTACAATTCAAAAAAATCTAATCTAAATAGAGAACTGAAACTTTATTTTACAACTAGATAAGACGAAGAACTGTGTTTGTTTCATAATTAAGCAAAAGAAATTAAATAATTTATTTGATAGTCGACTGATCGTTTTTATAAATACAATTTTAAAAATGAAACCTAGGATAGAAAAATATATCGTCCATTGAGATGAAAAATATTCCAAAAATATTCAAAACATACTGTATAATTCTACCATAATTCTACTTCGAATTTCCTACAAAAATTCATAGAAACCCGCGAGTCTAGTCATCAATCGTCGTACAGTCGTCACATTTTACTCTTCGAACGTTCGGCGTGTTCGACAAAATACAGTGCAGTAACGACCCTCGACGCGATTCTTGATTCTTCCAAACGGAAAGGGCACAATGGCGGAAAAGGTGTTACCGGTTCGAGATCTCTACTGTACCGTACAGGCTAAATACGTTTCGTCAGAGAGGTGCGAAATCGAAATAAAACTGGAGTGGATGCCCGCGGGCGGATCGGATTTCGTTCATTGTCATTGTAATTTCTTGGCGGGGCGCAGTTTTCGGGGCGTTACACACCATCAGGGGTATTACCTACAGATGGCTGTTTGTTCGAACGTCACCGTGGGTTATTATATGCCTCGTTACATGCCCTGTGACGGGCTTATTTGGCCAGTTTTCCCTTCCCCTCTATTTCGCTTCCCCGTCGCCATTGTCCCTTTGTTTCCAACCGCGTATCCGACATTGTATCGTCGAATTTAGAAAGGTGTATCCGGACGCGTGTTCACTTCAACGTGACTTCTTTTCTTCTACCCTTACGCGCGAGATTTCCACGCGGTCTTTCTACTTGTTTGCTTTTCTCTCTCTCTCTTTTTTTCTTTTTCTTTTTCTACCGTTGATACAATTGTACGAACAAAGTGACAAAATTTTTGGGAATGTAGTAACCGAATTCTGTATTTGTTCAAATCCACTCTCCAGGTACTTGAATTTTATTTGTTTGGATCAGATTTGAACATGAATTTCTATTGTACGAACGACAAATCATTAGTAAAGAGAGGAATTGTAATACGAACGCCAATTATATAAATCACATGTTCGTCTATATAAATGAAGTCTTACAGTGGTCTCTTTGTAAAATATACGTATATGATTATTGATTCTTAATAATCCTCGATTAATTTAATTTATTTCTCACTGTTATAATGTAACTCTATGTTACACTACGTTAAAATTGTTGTGTGTCATTTGAAGACTTTTTCTTCGAATTTCATAATTCTCAATTTTCGGTTCAAAATATCCTATCTAAAGCTTTATTAGTTCTCCATAAAAAAAAAATTTTTTTTCTCATATTACCGTTCCTTCAGTTTTCTATTCTTAATAATATAATGTTGAGCATTCGCAAATGTGTTCCTATTGTAGAACGAAAAAAAATCGGAGGTATTGATGAATTACAGTGACAGATGAAAGAAAGTTTGAAATTATTGAAACTATTGACATAAAATCTTTTTTTGCTTTTGTATGAAATACTCGTCTATTCCAGGATATTTTTCTTCTTTATAATTAAAGTTTGAAGAATTAAAGCTGTATTTTTTTTTTTTTTATATATTATTCAGTCTCTAAACTGTTCGGATAAAGTTTGAATTTTATTTGACATGATACATTTTCCCCTCATATTCTCTTTACTTGCTCAAAAAACTCTCATTTATCACGTGCGCAACATTTTGCATTTCAAGTTTATAATTTCGATCCGTTATATTGAAAAGTATCGCTCCTCCGCCCACGTTCTAGCAAAAACTAGTCTGTCACCGTTGGAATATCGAGCCGATCGGTAAGAGCAACGACAAATACACACGACCAATGGTACAACATACGCGTTCCGTTTCTCGGAAGCCGGTTATACAATTACTTGCAGCTTACCTTGGCTCCTTCGTCACTCCTCGACGTGCTCCAGTTTAGCTGTTTAACGTCGCTCCAAGATATACGAACGAGACGAATTCTTCTCTCCTCGGTGCCACGAACTGGAAGAAATTAAAAAATTCGAACGTTGAAAAACTTTATTCATTGATCGAGAGGACTGAGAAACTTTGGAATCGTTGGAGAATAAAGAAATCGAGTCGCGAAAGATATATTAATCGAAGGAAAAAAAACTATCGCTATCGTAAACATATTCGATCGTGCTACGATCGTTGAATTTTTATATCTCAATCTTGCCTCCATTTTGGCAAATAAAAAGAAAGTTTTTAAGAAACGAGAGTTCTAAGACATAAAGTTGGAACGAGAAGTTTCATGTTATACTAATGAAGCTTCTTTTTCGTAGGTGAAAAAAAAAAATGTTCATTTTCTCTGATCGTGTTAAAAAGACAATATCATTTGATCAAAAATGAGTGGAAGAATGGAAAACACTCGTGTGTTTCGATGCGTTAGAAGGGGAAGAATTTGGTTTGCTTAACATTTGGCGGCTCTAACTACAGGCTACGAATAACTACTTGGAAAATCATTCTCAATCACGAGTTCATGTTGCATCGTGTAATCAAACATCTGTTGACATCTGTTTCCAGCGTTCAGACGTTATTTTGGTTATAATCTGCTCCTCGTTTAATGGTCTTACAACTGTGTATTTTACAGAAAGATCCCTTCAGAAAGTTTCACTCTTCGTGACTTATCAAATTCCCTTTTACAATACTTCCAGCAAACAGCCACAAGATAATCAGTAATAAATAATAACATTTACAACGAATAACCCAAGAAAGGTCGATAATAAACGAGAGAGAAATAAAAAAAAAATACACAATCTTGAGAAGTTGAGAACGATCGACGAACCTTGAAAAAAAAACACGAAACTCGAAGAATTAAAGAATTTTCTAGTTACCGAGATTTGCGTGAAGCGACAAAGAAGAAGAAGAGATTCTCACTGGCAAGAGGCACTGGGCAAGGAATGGAAACGAGTTTTTGTGGTTAATCAGCGATCCTCCGTCAACGGTGGCTCTCGAGGCTGGCTGCCAGAGCCCACAGAGCCGTATTAGAAACAATTAATCATTCAAATGATGCCAGCGGACGGCACGCTTTTACAATGTTAATGATTTTTCTAATTTACCCGGTCAACGGTGTTCGGTCAATTAACTCTCGTCGTTACGGAACCTCTTACGGAACCGGCCACGTTACGCGTTGCGCTGTTAAATTACCGAACGAAGTTCTCGCTGGGTGTTGCCAGGCCCCGTGGACAGTGCTCGAATCTGAAAATTATGCGCGCCTTTCCACGTCGAGTCCCGGCTTGACTTATGGCCAGAATTGTAATTTACAGTTCACGAAGTACCGAGCAACGTGTGTTTTGGATATCGCGAGAGTTGTCAGATGTGTTTTATTAGGAGGGCATTATGATAATATCGTTTCAATCTCTCCGACAGAACCTGTTTCGTCGCCCCGTACAACACGCAGCCGACGTTGTGTCGTCTCGTTATCGCTCGTGAATGAGATCTTTCATTTGTTTCAATGAATCGTACAATTTGTTACCCACGAAGTTCCCCATTTTTTTTTTTTTCTTTACACGACAATAGTTTACGAAATTTTTTACTTTTGTCTTTCGAGTGTAATTTTTCTAATATCGTCGTCTAAAATCGTCAAGATTGATTTTCAATCAATCGAGCTACACCTTAATGGGTGTTGGGGAATCAACGGCTTTTGACATCGAATAATTTGGTTTTAGTTGATTTAATTTACGTTAGATATATTCAATTCTGTTCGATAAATTATTTATCTTCCATTTCAAGGCAGAAAAAACGCCGAGCTCAAATTCATAGTTGTTTAATTGTCGGGTATTAAAGATTACGTCATACATAGGAAACCTGTTCGAAATGAATCGATTTCTATGCATCTTTTTCTTATTTGATTACATTTCTAGCGGTTGGTCGCATTACCAATGCTGAATTTTACATTAGAATTCCTATCTCGTTATCCCTGGTTTAGCTTAAGCAACACCAGACACTTATCCTTTAAAGATTACGCAAGACCACTTTTTAGTCGACCAAGGATGTCGTGCCAAGCGCAAAAATTACAAAAATTTCATTCATAACATTTAATTACGTAGAAGTAGATACGTGCAACCGCGTTACACTACAATCTTGATCGCCATTTATCTCATTTAACCACTAAATTCCGAGATAAGATCTCTCGGTGTCTCTATCTCTTTCTCATAGAAACCATCTAGATATGTAAAACCATTTGAACAACTACTTATCCTACTACAATCTAATTTGATGATTCTGCGATAATTTATCGAATCTACTAATTATTATTTTTTTTGAAATTCAATGACACTAGAGTCCACTTTTTAGAAGTCTAACATATTAAAATTACTACAGTCGTCTACAATTAAATCATACAGTGGAACTTTTCTTATATGAACTTGCGAACGATTACGAACAAATAGTTTGTACTGTATAATTGCAATTCATACTGATTCTACTTTTTATTAGCGATCTTCTTTTTTCTTCTTCATACAATGAGAGATTCAAATACCAGTAAATCAGTAAAAGTTCACGTAATCGGGTATCAACTAGAACTTGTACCATTGTACCTTGAGAGCTATTTCTTCGACCAAAATTTACACGCGTAAAATAATACGCTAGCAAATACATTTACGAGACTGTTCGACAAATTCAATCTACGAGAAATGTGAAGAAAAAAGAAAAAAAAGGAAAAGAAAAACTCAATTCCAAGCATCGAGATTCAATCTAGAACTAATATAGAACTAAATTCTCGCGCTTGGTGAATCGAATTTCAATCGAATGAAAATCCAGCGGAGAAGTGGCTTTTTCGCATTGTGTGACGTCAGTTAGCAAAACGAAGCGGAGCTGTCGCGTTGGTTGAACGGATGAAGGGCGGCCACCATCTTTGTGCGAGGGCAAGCTAACCTTCGTAGAATCAAGGCCTAATGTAATTAACGAGGACCAGTGGCGCGTTGCCCTCGGGGCCAGGTGGATCCCTGCCTCGCGAACACCCCTGCGGTGCGTTGCCGCGCGGCAAGGGTCGAAAAGTCACACCCCAGCCGCTTGGTGGTAACCAATCAAGGTCGAGAGATAAGTGAACTCGTTCGTACGCGGCGATTGGTTAAGTTTCCGGGACGTTGATTGCCCAGGAAATTGTGCGTGCGCCTGGGACTTCTGCACGTGCGAACTTTGGACCAGCCCGGCTCAAGGCTATTCTCACTTTTGCAAATTAAGGGCTCGAAAACGCGCGTACGTGAAACGCGTGTATGCAGGTTTGATCGTGCGGCTTCGAGATTCCAGACTGGTCGGACGATAAAGATCTGGCTTAAGATACGAAGATGAGAATTCTGCGTGTGTAAATGTTGTCTGAAACTGATTGGTTTATACCACTTGCGAAGAGGAACAGATACACGCGGTATACGTGCAATTAATGTCTACGATGGAGATAAGTAAATTGCAAATAAAACGTTTCTTCTCCGTGATCCAGAATTCTACTGTTTCAATCTTTCAGTACCATGGTTCATGAATGAGTATTTAGATATATCTTTACACAAGATATTGAAGAAAATAGAAAAGTATTACTGTACTACATACAATGGAAGAATAAACAAATGTTTAATTAATATAGATAATTCTGCAAATGAAATATCGTTTTCCTGTAATATCTACAATTATATTTATTTTGAAAACGTTTTGATAATTGATGCATTGAATGAATATTGAGAGAAATGATACACATAATTACAATACTGCTTGCGAAGAGGAGTAAACAATGGCTTGATCAATGTAGATTTTAAAACTCGAATAACTTTGAAACTTTGTCGAATTACTGCACATAAATAAATGCGGTAAATCATCGAAGACTTGGTAAAACACTTATCTAAAATTATAAATTATAAAATGGTACGGGAATTAATCTCGGTCACTATCCTACATCCATCTCGGAACATCCAAGTTACATGCTACTCGGAACTAATCACGGAGAGTGTCGATAATTTCTCACCATACCATGAGTTCATGAAAAAAAAAAGAAAGAAACTAATACGTGATTCCGTACTTCAAAATGAGCAAGAGTAACGTCCGTAATGGAAATTGTATTTGAATAATCATTCAGACACGTGCTTATTTCGACTTTGATTGATAACCAACCGCGTAACGCTGTGAAATAAAAATACGACTAAACAAACGATCGGCTCCCGAGAGTAATTAAAACATCATATTGCTCTGGACCGAGCACGTACTACTTGCGTACGTAACTCGTGAATGATTATCTAAAAGGTGTGATGGAGTATCGCGAGTTGTGTCTGTCGACCGAGTGCAAGGAAAGTTTGACGTCTATTTACGTAACGTTGAAATTCAGCCTTGTTGCGGTGAACGATCTCTGGCGTAGAATTGCAAATCGATCTGCGAAATTTATTGGAAATTTGACGTGAACAGTGACAAACGTTCGTCTGTCTCTGTGCAACCATGGTATATCTTGCCAATCGTAAACAATTTAATTATGTATTAACTGTAACACACTTGCACCTTTGCTTTTCGGACGAGACAAACTTCAATACATGGTTTTTTAAATTATCACTGTGACCAATTTCGTAATGTAATTAATTAAAATTTAAGTGATATTTAACGACTCGAAGAAGTAATTACATTCGCATCGTACAACTCTTGACAACTCTTTGTTACAAAAAATCAAAATTAATTTCACATTCCTCCAACTTCATCCTACTCTGAATTGCGTGATTATGTGATTTTCCTAATAAGTGATTAAGCCATCATTGATCATTAGTTGACGCAACATCGTGTGACAAACGACATGACTTCCAAGCGCCATATTCAGTAATAACAGCACCGAATAATTCTCGATCCAGATAATGGAGTCGGAGATTAAAAAAAAGAATTCGTCCCTCGAAAATTCTTTCGCATTTTTAATTACCTCGACAGAGAGACAGAGAGAGATATATATACATCTTCGCTTAATTGATGCTTAAAAGCCTTATTATGTTTCATTCGGCCCGTGCACACTGTCGCAAGGAGCTTCGTAAATTCGTTTCGTAACGCGGGTGAAAATTTGATCGTGCCGCTCGATATATATATCCAGAAAAACAGGATCGCCTCGGTTTATCGGAATATCGAATCAGCGCGATTCGGTATATTAACAGCTTCTGCCGCCCAGTATCTTAATTACAAAGCAACGAAACCGCGCGCTGCGATTAATTTCGCTGGCCGCGCTGTGTACACTTGCGCTTGCACCCGGTCGCGAATGTATTAATTTATCAATACACCTGTGGTAATAATCGCGTTACGTAATCGCGCCATAAATCATCAAAGGTGCACGCTCGTGAGCCGGATCGACTCATTTAAAATCATGGACACCGGTCGTTGCATCCACCGCCGAATGATTTCTCTAAACAAACGCCGGGGGCTACGGATAATAGCGAATCGTCGTGGATCACGGATCGCGAAGGATTTCCTCCTATGAAGAGGGCGACGATTGATAAATCGACGATCACCGCGGAGTAATCGTCTTTTCTCTGGCTGACTTTTCACCGACACCGACGTATATATATTTCATCGACCGATCGCTTTCGCAATTTTTGCCAGATCTCATTTCCTCTTCTTTCTCTCTCTTTCTCGCTCCGACGTCTTCGTTTAACTCTCTCTGTAATATCCGAATCCTTTTGGATTTTGGAAATTTTATCCTTTCATGCATGGCGTTTCGCCGTTGTGTTTTTTTTTATAAAAAGTAGATTGTTTGAAGCATTAAACGAAAAATTCTGATTATAACGTTAATGCTGCTTGCCATGCGATTTTCTTTTCGACCTTCTCAGACAGAAAATTAATCGTTGTAATTGTTAACACGATGTTAGATATCAAATATTAGACCGTTGTATATAACTTGTATACTTGTTCATTCTAGTAAAATTCGATAGGATTTTTAAAGAGTTTAAATTTCAAATTTGAATTGAAATTCCAGACGATTGCTCGTTCTTTCAAATACCATAATTCATGCCATGATTCAATGTTAGAAGACAAGGGGTTAATAGAGTTTTTACTTTTCAACCGCTTCATTCGCTATCAATCTTGACAAGTATCTCGGTGATAATGATTTTGTTAACTATCTGAAATTTAGTAATCGTGCGAATGATTAATGCAATTCGATGTGATCGTTCGATGATTTTAACATGTTTAAAGACGAATACGTTGCACAGTTCGACGAATATTGAATTTCCTTTTGATATTTTAATTTCGTTTTTTCAACGCCGAAACGTGTCTTTTCTTTGTTGTAACTACGTCTCATGTAACGTTTCCTTACGTAGAAGAAATTTTGTGACATTTCTGAATATTTCAATATTTTTAGATTCACAAAAATGCATATGATCTATTGGTATTCAAATACTGATATCAGGTGTCTTTTGTTAAAAAAAGAGATTGAATTATATACGTGTAATCAACGATTTCAAAGAATTAGAAATTAGAAATTGTAATTATGATAATTATTCATCTATGAATGTTGCAAGACAAAGTGAAATTCGTTGTAATTAGTTTTGCTTTTGCAAAATCCTTAATACATATGTGATGTATTTGTTCAATTGCAATCCTTTTCAGTCCATTTCTATTATCAAAATGCTACTTTCTTTATGTTGAGACTCTGAAGGCAAGTCCAAGGACACGCTTAATATTTTTTCGATATGAAATAGTTAATATAGTTCTAATCGTTAGAACAATAAATTTAAATGTATTAATTCTCTTTAGTATATATCTCTCAATCATTAAATTCTTAGAGTAAAACCCAACTAGAAAGAGAAATCCACACAATATCATTGAAGTATATTATAATAGTTATATTCTTAATTGGGTAAATATAAAATATTCCTTTATAGAATCGGAAATTTTGGATTCTTTTTATGTAATGAATGAATCTTCCAACACATATGAACATCATGGATTTAAACAAAGCGTGAATGAATAGATGTAAGAATGCTAAATCACTTAGACCTATTGATAGAATTCTTAGTATAAAAGCCTAACTGACCTAAAAGCCTAAATTAGTATAAAAACCTAACTGACTTAAAGTTGAAAATGCAATAATTTTTTTAAAATCTATCTCAAAGTTTGCTATTATTCCTGAAAAAAATATTGTTATCCTAGAAACCAATATAATGCAGTTTTTGTGACTTAAATCTAGTATATCATCGTATCAAATCATTAGGTAAACACCAGCAGTTACTAGAGTTGAAGAATGAACTAAAGATGAGACTGGAGTAGGAGCTATTATAGTTATTAGTAATCATACAAAAAAAGGAAACTGAGCGCTTTTTGTAAATACTATAATTAAAATTATGTATCCTCTTACGAAGTTTCAAGAAATTGAAACATTTATAATATCTTGGACAAATTCTCGCTTGGTCTTTAATATGTATTTCTCGTCAGATGAAAATTCCATTTAAATTGAAATTTTTATCTCAACTTTACCCTAGAAATAATAGTATTTTTCATTTCGATTTCATAGTGAACTAAGAACAAGGCAGGCTTGAACGTGAAAGTAACCGGATTCGCTGATACACTTCTTTTATTCTCGTGCGTGATTCTGCAATCGGGAAAAGTGTGGCTGCCACATCCGGTCATTAGCCGTTAAAATGATAATTACGTTTCTCTTAAAATCGTTCTCTGTTTTTTCTTTTTTTTTTTTTTTTTGTCACGTTACGAACGATTTTAAGACCACTCGATTCGATTCGCGTAAAAACGTGTTCACGTGTTTCTGCGCTGAACATTTTACTGAGAGTCGCTCTTTGAAATTCTTACCGAGAGGAAGTACATTATAAATATTTTATTCAGTAAACCAATTTTCTTTAGTAGCCGCTTAATGATACCTATATAACAACTCATTTGAGCTCAATTACCTTGGCGAAAGGAGAAGCTTGATGGTTCAATGATGGTATCGGCTTAAACTCTTTTGTCAAAGTAACCAGTCTGCAATTTTCTGTAGAAATATTCTACATTTACGATATACTCGTAGAAATTTCTCGCGAAATCTGATAATAAAAGTTTGCGTTCTTCGTACTATAGGGAACTTTTCCCTATTCCTTGTATTTTCATTTTTCTGATACAGATTTTATGAAGAGTACTTTTGATTAAGTACTCTTAATGCTCCGAAATCAAAATTTCCTTTGCTTATGAGAGAAGATGACTACTGGCTAATTATTTCAAATAAAAATGTAGAAATTAATAATTGTCATGCAAAAGGAAGCAAAAGATAAGTGATGAGAAAAAACTACATCTTTAGAGAACTACGAACAAAATATGAAACATACTTCAGAAATAGATTATTGTCACTAATACGATAACGTAATATTTAGTAAATTATTAATTACATTTTTGTAATGCTACATTAATGAAATACAATAACGAAGCGATCGTTGATTTATCACGTTCAAGCTTAATTGGAAGTTTAATCGTTCAAATTTCTATCTTACAATACGAGTTTCAACAAAACCGAACGAATTTTCAACATTCCCCCCTTACGAAAAAAAAAAAAAAACAGAAAGCAGGAAGTCACTGCAGACTACTTCTCGTAGTCAGAGAACCAAAAGCAAAAATACTTGTCCCCTCGCGCGCCACGTTCAAATTAAGGCCCGTTATCGCGAGCTTCCTGCCAATAAGTCCTACGGAGACGCGTTCACGATCGTGTGCGGGTACATTCTCGGCAAATTACCGGATATTTGCCTGCTGTCCTCCCCAAACAGGATACAAGCGTGCGTTTGTGCACACAGGTACACCGACTCCTTGTGCTGGGTTTAGACCGTGGTAAGACAGGTTAGTTTTTTTTACCCTACTGATGACTAGTCATTGCGATAGTAATCCTGCTAGTACGAGAGGAACCACAGGTTCGGATATTTGGTTCACGCACTCGGTCGAGTGGCCGGTGGTGCGAAGCTATCATCCGTGGGATTATGCCTGAACGTCTCTAAGGCCAAAGGAAGCAACGATATCTCTAGGAGTTTCGTGTGGGTCGAAAGGCTCAAAACAATGTAAAACTACCAGGTGGCCGGCCATCGCACGGGCCCCAGTTTGCCGTATGGGCATCTTCGGACTCGTCGTCCGCTCTAACGGTCGATCATGGGTATACCAATTTCGACGTCGAGACTCGGAATCGTCTGTAGACGACTTAGGTACCCAAGGACCGTTTGTTCGTCGAAGTTGCTTCATTGACGGCGAACGTGTTCCGGTACTTGTGCTCCCGTTCGCTTCTCCATCGTTTCCGTTGGAATGAAAATTGTACCCTTCGCACACGCGGACCACGATCGTTATTAGCCATACCGCGAGTACAGCTGCTACCGAACTGGCAATCGGCTCTTTCGTACGTGTTCGACGATCCTCCTTTATCGATTCTCTTCAAGCCCGATGTTTTCACGCTCTTCGAAAAAAAAAAAAAAATCGCACTGTTTGATGCAAAAAAGAACCTCGGTGTTTGCGTGTTAGTCTCGAGGAAATTTTCGAAAATATTGCGACGTACTTTCAATCTCGAGTAAATGAATAAATGTAGACTCGTAAAGTCCAGCAATCATTAATTAGCTAGAAAAATGATTCAGTAATGGTGCGGTTAATTTAACAATTGAAAACACTTTGCATATGTAAATTTTGCTACTCTTAGATTAATTGATATTTCGTTCTTAGATATAATTTAGTCGACTTACAAAATCTTTTGTAATTTTGCTAATTTTTGAACGTACAGCAGGATACATTTTTTCAGAAAGGAACGGTGTGAAAAGTGTTTTGTTTAAAAATAGCCCGAATATCTTGAGGGCTTTCTTGCATCTAATGCTACAATTTTTGTACAATTTTATAGAGAGTACGAAGAATAAATTGTCTCTCTCGGTTTAATTAACAAGCTCGTCATCGTGTAAAATGATAATTTCAATTGTATAAAATTTGCATTTCGCGTCGAGTATTTGCAATTGCGAGCAATTTTACGTTTTCAGAGTAAACAGCGCCGCTGACTTCCTAATGGAAACGAAATCAATGCAACGCGGGACATTTACATTTTATCAACAAAATTAATGTACATTTGCTTTGCGTTTCGTTCTCTCATTAGAACTGATTAATACCGTTTAATTATACCGACTCGAACGACTTTTTCTGCATTTTTCTACACCGAGGCAATGAATAAAGGTCGAATTCGCAGAAGCATACGTGATAGATTCGCTGATTTGCATGTACGCAAGACGCAAATGCAGAAGACTTTTTTTTTCAAGATCGCACGTAGAACCTTTTCAAATCTTGTTTCCATCTTGTTTAAATATTTAATTAGACAGCAAATGATGAATGATAATGTGCATAAATCGCGCGTAGTTCGACATCTGCCACACTGAAACACATTTGGCGCAATGTTTGGGAAACAGTACAAATACACTTCGATCCGCGATAATGATAACAAATAGACAGATAGATTCAAACTGTCCTGTTCGTGATACTGCATTTTTCGTCAACTGCACGATTCATTAGTCATTGGAATGTGAAAATTGCGAGCAAAAATATAGTTCGCTCAGTGACGATCAGGAAATCGACGACTGCCAGATAATCAATCATCACGATAAAAAGAGGTGATTTGATTTGTCGGAAGAAAATCATTTCCAGTAGAACTATATTTGTAGCCTTTCGATTCCAAAAATTACACGTTTGTAATTCGTAAACGTGATCTGCATTTTAATTTTAATCGACAACTCGAGATAGAAAACCGAGAAGGAGAAACGATTTAATCGTTTCTTTATGCCGAAATAATATAAATTTTCTTAACGCATTCTTCTTTTCATGTTAAAAATAAACGCATATACGTATAGCTCCGATTGAAAAGATTCGTATTTCTTGTATTTTTAGAAAACAGTGTAATGAAATCTTTGCATATCAATTTGTGCATAAATCGTCTCAAACTTGATTCTAAAAAATACACACATTACAAATACGCATACTTGCAGTACACAAGAAGAAGAATGTATTAAAATATTTTTTTTTTAAATCCACGCTATATTATTATATATTATCGCGACACGAAGAAGCGATTAAACAATTTCTCTCCTTCTCGATCTTCCACCTCGATTCATCGCGAAAGACGACGGTGAGTTTCTACGAGAGAAAATGTTGCGAGATAATCATCAACGAGCTTCACGATCGAGAATCACGCGGCAGTTATTATCAGACTGTTTGCTCGATAATGTCACTCCGTTGTAACTTTCCCTCAATATTGTAATGATGTTCGAAACGTAGGAACCCGTCCACGGTTTACCTTTCGCTACAATCTACCTGTCAGACGGTCGTTTCGCCTGCGACCATCCTCCACCGACGATCAATGAAAAGAAATTTTATTCAGCCTGCCGATCAAACAGCAGCGGCGATTTATCGCTGTTCTTAATTGACTACCCACGCTTTTGCGGTGCCGCCGATACGATTCCGATGTCTCTGACAAACAATCGTCCTTTCCTTTGCCGCTGGAAAGTACGCATGTATCGAGTGAAAAACTGGTTGCGAAATTAATCGCGTAACGAGAGTTTAATCGCGATGAGTAGCTGTAAAGGTAATTTCATTCCTCTTTCTTTTTCTTCCTTTCTTTTTTTTCTGTTTTTTTTCTTTTTTCGTTTGCTCATTTCTTGTTAATTAATCCTTTCTAATTTTCCTTCCCGTTTATCGGTTCTCCTGTCGCGTTGAAAATGTGAAAATGTGAAAATGTGAAGGGACGAGGTATCGTTATTATTTGCGTTCATTAAGGAAGAGGCAAAGAGGTTCTTTCACTTTATTTCGCAACGACAAGTATATATATATCGAGCATGAAACGAGCAATTTCACGCTAAATAATTTGCCAGATACGAAATTAATCTTTATAATAATATTTCCTAATTTGTATAGGGAAGTGCTTTTTAGTATTATATTGTTAAGGTCATCCCCTTCCGAGATTTTTTCGCATTCTGAATAGAGAATCAAAAAATCTGTTGTTTCAGGCTGTCATTCGTACAAATTTACTCTGATAGAATAAAAATTCAATAGAATATTGTGTATAAGTAATTCATTTAATGTTCAAGAGTAACTTGGTCAGTGAAAGACCTGAAAATTCTGACAGTCGCCAGAAACATTCTCTCAATTGGCAATTTCGATGAATTTCTCATTCGATCCAAATCGATTCATCAAGAAACTATCAACTGACCTCAGCCTCCAGTACTATTTTATCTTGTCCTAATTTTTTAAAACTTTACCTTTTATTTTGTAGCATTGTTCACTTTTGTGTTGCCTAAAGTTTGTTCGTCGACGATGTAACATTTAATTTTATTTCTAGTCTATTTTAATCTAATTACTTTAACCTTATTTTAAGATGTTTCTACAAAATAAAAACACCAGCCAATCGCTTTTTTTAACGCGTTCAAATCTTCAATCATTTTAGCTGCTGTAACTTTCAAGCTGAAAACCCCTGCTCCAGAATCACCATTCGAAGCTAGACCCTGATCTGGACAAAAAAATCCTATAACGAACACCGCCGTGATCGCCTGAACAAATAAAATCACTGTCGCTGTTACTTTCACTGCCGCGGATTACGCCATTACCGCGAGGACTCGTCTCGCCACGGTGTATCGCGTCTAATTATTATCATGTTACAAGCACGGTAATTAACGTAAACGTTGAACAGCCCCGTTGAAGCGGTAGAAGGTTTTCACGGTTCTATAAGTCGTGACCGAGGTTCTTAACACTTTTGTTTCACCAGCTCTGTGATAATATATCCACGAGAGCTGGCCGAGAGTGACAAATTATCTGGTGGCGACTTCCTCCTAGACGTTATCTCGGGTTGAAACGAGATGCCGATCTCGGGACACCAAGTCGAGGACACGGCCTTTCTATATTGGCTGTGTCGTCGGAACAGAGAGCGTGAAAGATGAGAGGAAATCTAATTAGTCGGCTAAATTTCGAATTCACGCGGGAAATTTACGGCGTCGCAGCTTTCGCTGTCGTCCCCGCGTTTTTGATATTCGGCTCTGATTTATGTGACGTTTCGTTTATTACTCGGATTGCCGCGCGTGCATGAAGGAATAATCTGAGATGCGTTAGCGTCGATTATTCAACTAATCTCCGTAGGCAAACTTAATTAACGCTAGGAAAACCAACACTATTTCAGAGCTCAGCTAGCAAATTTATTGTACTTTGACATTGAACGAACATCTTTCAAATACAATATTTCAAAAGGCACTCTCGAAATTACGAAATTGTAAATTTATATTATACTTTTTGAAATGATGTATTTCCCATATTTTCTACATTCGGTGGGCTCGAGCAGAATCTCTCCCTTGTTTTTTTCTCAATTAAAATTCGATATTATACATTTATTTTAATTTCGCATTTTAATTACGTGTAATTACGAGCGATCGTATCGACGTACCGCGATTCTCGATAATAACCTGGCCGTAATAAATCGAAATACAGTCTTTCCGAGATAAAAAGTAACGATAAGGAAAACGCAGCGTGAAGTTTAAAAGAAGAAGTTTAAAAAAAAAAAGAACGACCAATACGTCGGTATCGAGTACACGTGGCAATTTGCAAATCACCATCGTGAATGAATTTCAATACATAATTCCAGTTCGCCGTTCGTTTCATTGCAATTTATTCAAGATCATCGACAACGAGAACGTGCTCGCGATAATAGTAAAATATTCTTTTTATAATTTTCTTCCTTTTATTTTTTTCTCTCTCGAACGTTGTCGAAGGAATCTTCGTCAAATCGGGTTTGTTTATATATGGACGATGGTCGTTGAATTAATCGATACGTACCTTTGTAATTAACTCACGATCGATAGCGATGAGACCGTTTCGCAATTCGCGCCAGCAAAGGTTAAAACAACCCTCGATAATTATACGTTTCACACGGCCGCCGTGTGTTACCGTGCGACTAACGCAAGCAAAGCGTGAATTATTTCCATTAAATAAATTAATACACCTTCGAGTGCCGTTACCAAGATGAAGATAACGGGCCGAGATAACTCGAAAGACGTTCCCAAGGTAGCCACAGACGTTCCTTCCTTTTTCTTTCTTTCCTCTGTAACGATGGCATCTGACATTTTGCATTACGATTTCGTACGATAACCCACGTAAATGCACGTAGCTTTCCATACCCAGTCACGGATGTCTATGGAAATCTTAGAACAAGTGCTATATTCGTTTCAAAACTGTAAGTTCAAAGCTGCAAAGAATCTATGAAATTGTACTTTATTACCGCTAAGAATCTAAGAAGTTGATCACCCATACGATAATTACCGAATGATTGAGAATAAAAAGTGCTCCAAGACTCCTGAGCACTTTTCTAAATTTCAAACATTGAAAATATTTCATTCAGTTGAAGTTGCGCAGATTCTTGGAAAAATAACGACTGGGAAACATAAATGTGTAAATCGAAAAGAAAGATAGTATAATTACTATAGATATATTTAAAAATGTACAAATCAGACTAGATTTCATTTACAGTTATACATAAATTTCTGTAAATTCACGGATGTCGGCAGTCGATATTTCAAAAACTAACAAATCAATTGAAATTCACGAAACAACGTCGAAAATCATTCTTCTTCGAAATTCGACGAATGTATATAGTCTTCTGTAATTGACTGTAAGCAAGACACGAGCGAAATTCATAGAAAGAAACACTGGAAAAAAGTATATGGCTATACTGGCGATCGCCAAGAGCATAATCGAATATTTAATTTCTCGACCGCGCGGCTGCACTCGAATTACAAAATTGATACGGTGAAAGTTAGAAAGCAAGGATACGTGTAATTTTAGTTCTTCTCATGCTGGTTGTAAAAATATCACCAGTCCGCGAGCCTCTATGTGTCTATCATTCTATCGAGTGTAACTTTCCTCCAGCTACCAAATTGTCCGGTCAGCTTCTCGTCGGCTGCCTTACCGTTACACGATTTTCTACTGCTTCATTCTCGAGATTACGATTTATAAGCACGGTACAAACCCACGTCGACCTATTTGGTTCGCGTAGAAATTTATTACCCGTTTGACCCGGCCGATCGAGACGTCTCGTTGCGGATTGATTCTACTTGACAACTTGTTTGCACTCTCCTCCCCTTTGCCTCACCTGCCGTTCGCTCCTTCTCTCTCTCACTCACTCTCTCTCTCTTTCTTTTGATGTTACGTTTCCACACACACACGCACAAACGCTATACAAACGAATCAGACGTCAATCCAAATCAAATCTCAACCGGAGAAATAATATTATACGGTATACCTGTGTGCTGTACGATACAACAAATTTCACGAGATTTCTGCGATAAAATTTAAGACTCTTTCAGCAGCACCGAAGTCAGAAAGTTACTGGAAAAGTTATTTTCGTATTTCGAGTCTTCCAATTTCGCTCGGCGAAAAGAACATCTTTTAACCATACCGTCCGTGCGAAATATATTTTAATAATATTCTTATCGCGCAACTCTTCGTAGAAATCTCTTCTAAACTAGAATATTCCAAGCGTATCTAACATTTTGGATGTTTAAAACGCATAAAACATTCCAACGACATTGTTGCTCGTTAAATATCCGAGATACTTCGGAAAAGATTCCTGCGTTCGGAAAGAAAGACGCAACGCACGCGACGTACTCATCAACCGATGTCTCGCTCGTTCGATCGAAAAACCGAAAGGAGGAGAATTTTTATGCACCAAAACCCAAGCATTATACGAAAATTAAAAAAAAAAGAAAGGAAAAAAAAAGAGGCGCACCGTGTCGTATTACAACATTTTTTCAGCAACAAATTTCGATAAACCATAGGTGTACCTCATGATCGAGCGGAGAAGCGTACGATGAAGAGTTTTCAAGTTATAAGTTGACCATCATCGATTTGCCTTGTAATAACACGGCTTTGTCCGGGCCTCGCGGCCCTATATTAAGCATTCCAGAGCAACGATGCAATAATGCGGGACTATCGGTGCATAGAAACGAAAACCGGGCGAGGCACGGCGAATTTAAAATATTTCGCGGAGGATATTGCTCCGATATCACGGTTATCCACCCATACAGGCACGCTGGGTATCAGGTAATTTCAGAAGATTTTGGTATTCCTTGCCGACCACTCGTTAAACCCCACCCTTTGACCTTTCACGAGAACCGAATATCGTACTTGCGAGAAGATTATTGCATTCCTTTTATCAATAGAAATAAAATTAACTGTAATAAACTGTCCGAAGGGAAATAGTTCGCGGCAAGTGGTATGAATTTATTTCTCTGGGACAGTGAGCAAATTTCCTCCTTTCCTTCGAGAGAAGGACAAAAGGAGATATACTCAGATTTTGCAACGATATTTGTAACAATGACGATGAGCATAGCCAAAGCATTGCACACTGAATATTTTATATATTTATCAAAGTAACGTAACACGTTTTTACTCTCCTGCAAGGTAGTAAAAAAAAAAGATCGACCGAGATAGTAACAAAAAAAAAAAAAGATCGAGAGTGTCAAAAATGTCTTTATCTTTACACCAATTACATTAATTGTATATATGTTATATCATTGGACACGAGACTGGAATGCATTACGTGGATTTAAAATACCACGTTATAGTTGTGCGCGAAATTTCACGAACGCAGCCAAAAATTAATACTCGTCTATAATTCACCTGCTGTTGTAAATTTAAAAAAATGTCCGGCGATCATTTTTTCGTCCTCGGTATTAGCTGCTTAACCTCTTGACATGCAATAACATCTGGGTTTCCTAGGCTGAAGTCGACGCGACAATGACGTCTCTGAGACGTTCGCAGGTTAGTGCGTGTACAAGGATATAAAGGAATATTTTTCCACACGCTTATATCCTATATTCTTCAGTTACTTCAATAAAGCGATCGTTGGTAAATCTTTTGAAAGAATTCGTATGTCAAGGGGTTAATCGATCAGTGAAACGTACAATTCTCAACTGGAAACGCGCGTTGCTCGCTTGTTGCAGGCATGAAACCATCGGACAGGAGCGAGAAGGCGATGCTGACTGGGAACGCGCAGCCTTCGGACGTGTTCTGTTCGGTTCCAGGACGATTATCGTTACTAAGCAGCACCAGCAAGTACAAAGTTACGGTAGCCGAGGTACAAAGACGACTATCGCCACCGGAATGCTTAAACGCGAGCCTCCTCGGCGGGGTCTTACGGAGGTAAGATATTGCCATGAAACTCGCTCCGAGTTGTCTCTGCCCGTTTGCCAAGCGCCTCGTTTGCATAATACAATTTTATAAGGGGATTAGCCCGGTCTGCAGTCAGACAGTGACGCGACGTTGCACTACGAGCGACGAAACATCGTAAAATCTTTCTGGCTGCCTCTCGCACGATGTCACTGCGACGTCTCCGTTTTATTTCACTATAACCGTTTCAAGGGCTGTTTGGAACGTTATTTCAGTTTCGTTTTACAGTGCATGGAATTCGATATTAGCGTCTCAGCGCCGAAGAATCGAAATTGGATATTATAATTTGCTTTCGACAACTGTTATTGGAAATTACAATTTATCTGGCTTTGCAAGTGTATTATAATATACCGTGTGGAATTTCTCAAAGTGGAATTTTCATTTCAGAATTAAATTCGAGGACATGTGTCGAAATTCATACATTCTTATTCCCTCTCAACATCGATTTGTCTTTCGTTGAGAATCATTAAGGATCGAAGAATATATAATGTTTTAAATAATTCAGATTTCTCTCAATTTTATGAAATTATAGAATAACGACTAGCAAGAAAGTAGAATTCGATGATGTAAATTAATTGAAACGTTAATTCCTGGTGGGTCAGAATTGTTATTTCAGGCTTCTTTTTTTTTTCGATTTTCGCGCCTTCAGCAGAAACTAAGCCTGAGGAAACTGCGACAATGATGAAGAAAGATCAGTTCCTCTTCGGCACTTACACGCACACTCGACAATAATATCGATCAACTAGATCTATGTTCTCCCTTATTTGACAGTAGCGAGTATTTTAAAGATACCACTTAGTATCGATCAATATTTTTCTCGAAAAGCAACGATACAACACACGAGATAACGCTCGTTGCTGCACATTTCCGGACATTTGTCGTTCGCTGTGAAAACATCAGAAAGGATCACAACATCGGAAGGGAACAATAGGCTGGACCAGCGAATATACAACGACGGAATGGCCAGCGAATCGGTATACCGATCCGTTTAACCGTTAAACGAGACTTTATCTATCCGGTTAATTAATAAACGTGCGCGTTCGCTTCGTTCGGCCACCTCTTGCTCGAGCACGGACAGCAGTCTGATTTATGGGTTTCTCTCTTGGAAGCGGGAAGAGCCGTTCTTTATCTGATTCGCCATTTTACTCCGGCCAGAACATTATCCGTTGCGCAATGCTTTATCACCAAAGGCGTGGATAAATCACCGGTATCCACCGGCCGGATGTATCTCACGCACGTGAAATACGCGTGTACGTGTGCACTCGGTGCGGACCTCTGTTCGCGGATCGCTGTATCCACGACGCGCGTGAAACGAAAAAGAAAAAAAAAAAGAAAAAAGAAAAAGAAAGAAGGAGAAAGAGCAGATCTAACTGAGATCTAACTTGGTGCGTATAACCAGCTATATAATAAGTAATAATAGAAAGCTGTTCGTCTCTGTCGTTTCTGATACACGAGAACGTTAACGAGCGGTGCGCGAGGAACAGTGGTACGAGTCAATGCTTACACGTTCGCGGAAATACCAATACGTCTGACCGTTGGGTTTAGACGAAGAGTGGTTGAACAGCTCGATCTTCATGAGGTCTTTTGGTTACTTTCGAATTTTACTCTCGTTGCACACATGATTTTTGCGTTTATTGCTAGTTGAAGGGCGAGAGAGACTTGTGGTTCGAAAATCATTTCTACAAAGCAAATATATCAGACGCAAGAGAAATTGTTACGAAAATTCAGAAGACGAGAGGCATCATTTAAATGAATTTCTGATACTGCAATTGAATCGATTGATAAATATTAATAAATGATTTTTGCTTAACGAAAATGATCCAAAATAACCATAGACAAGCATTCAAGTAACAACGTAATTTTCAAATAATGAACACCATGTGAAAATTATAAATAACGCGTTGCATGTTCATATTTCTGTATAGTTCTTAGAGATCATATTTGTTTCTTTGCAATAGGTCGAAGAAGTACGAACAACCGTGATCTTTTCTTCTCACGAGCAAACAGAATTCTGATTACGGAGACATAACATCGATGGTCGTTTCTATAGCCAGATGATCGTGAGTGATCGGTCAGTGGATGAATAATGCTCCAGAGTCGCCAAAGGCGAGATATCAAATACCGCTATATACTTCTTCAGCCTCAACAAAAAAAAAAAAAAAATGAACCACAAAGCAGTAAACAAGAATTTCAATCGCCTAGATGTCAACATCGCGAAACCATTGCGAAATGGTTCTTTCGACTCGCGTTTGCCTTTTTTGCGTTCGTACAAACCTTCTCGATACAAAGTACTCGCGAGTGCCACGGATCATTCAGGAATCCTCGATCGAACGAACAAAAAGAGCTGCAACGTTTTTC
Organism: Tetragonula carbonaria; assembly: GCA_032399595.1. Classification (NCBI taxonomy): domain Eukaryota; kingdom Metazoa; phylum Arthropoda; class Insecta; order Hymenoptera; family Apidae; genus Tetragonula; species Tetragonula carbonaria. Next base: position 13,291,273 of record JAUCRC010000003.1, read on the forward strand.
ATCCGCCTACACGCGCGAGCACGTACATACCTAACTATCCGTGAAACGTGTTCCACGGCTGGTAATGCGATTTGAAACACATCGAATCGCTTCCGAGTCTCCGTTGTGCGTTTGACAACAGATTCGAAATTCATCGAGAGCCATGACGATAACGATCTAGGTTTCTAAACGTGACTTAATTCTTTTCGAATCACCGACTTTCTTTAATTTTATTCTTTTATTTTTTTAGAGATCTTTCTCCAAAAGACATTTCCAATTTATATTCTTTAAAAATGAAACCAAAGAAACTCAAATTTTTGCAATATAATACGAATCACTGATCCTACACAAGCCTGCGACGCTTGAAATTCTTAAAAAATATCTCGACGAGACTTGAATCTTGGAAGTGTCAAAATTCTCAGAAGACAGAATTGCCATCCACCGTACAGAGGATTCTATTCACTGAGAGACTTTAGAGACTTTCCAGAACTCGAGTCTTGTCAAGAGTTATCGACAGTCGATGAAATATTTCCCTTTGCAATTTTATTTTCGTTTTCGAGGGGCCCGGCAATTTGAAAAGGGGTTGCAGACTCTCCCATAAAAGTCGATCGTAAACCTTAATTCGCCGTGGAGGTAGAGAAGAATTCGCGTGGCGGAGGCAAGAGAGTTGGCCACGAGGCGGATGGAAGCGGACACGAGGGACAAAAGAAAGAAAGGCAGACGGTAGAAATCTATAGTGGCGAGAGAAGCAGGCGCGTGTAATTATCAGTCAGATCGCTATTCGAATGGATGAATTATATCGTCGCGGTCTGCGGTGTGCATCGAACACACCGTGCGCAACGCTGCCAGCCCCGAGGGCTGCTCGTACAATCAGGAATTGACACTCGAAGCTATGCAATTATTAATGTCTCATTTGCATCGGGAATAGATCGGCCGCTTTATTGGCAGTTTATTCATCGGTCTCCTTTTTCCTCCTCCCTGTCCCTGTCCATCCGGCTCGCGCGCTCGTGGAATTCGCCGTGATTTCATCCTAACCGCGAGAGATTGTGGACAGCGATGGGATTTCAGACACTTTATGTATATGTATGTGTTTTTGTATATTATTTATACGGTTAATAATTTCAGAGCGAGATTGAGAAAAGTTTTTAGGGGTTTACGATTCTTTTCGATTGGTCTAATTGTAAGTTAGATTTATTAGGATTTAATAGCTACTGAAGTTCTATTAAATGCGTAGAAAGTATGTGAATATCGGTAATTTCTAGATTTGTGAATTCTTATGTGTCTACATGTCTATAGGAAATTTCAAGCTACAAAAATGTACTACTTTTCCTTTTCATTCTATTTCTTTTGTAATGATCGGATAAGTAAAATTACAATGTGAAATATGAAAAATAACGAGAATATTAACAGAGAATATTAGAACAGTTAGAATTACTAGACTACGAATATTTACGTGTTATTGGGAAATTTGAAATTACAAAAATCTATAAAATGCGTATGAAACACATAAAATACTCGAAATGGAGCTTTCACTTGGCAAATTAAAGAGAAGAAACGTTCTACTCGAGTGCCATTTAAAAATATAAAATATAAAAATTGTTGTAACTTTGTATAACAAACCAACAAACGAAGATACCTACGTAAAAACAATTCTTACCTACAATTAATCATTTTTATTCTACTCTTTCGCTCCGGGACAAATCCGAGAACGAAGGATTCTTTGATTTATCAACAGCACTTGGCACTCGTAGATTTTAACGATTAACGACGCCAGTAGTCGAGGACGTCTTGAGTAATCAGGGGTGTTGCAGGAGTATCATGGAGTTCATGTCGGCAGGGAGAATCGAGAAGGGCGCGAAGAAGACGGTAGAAATCTCGGGGAGAGAGTGCTCTCCCCCCGACAGAAGAAGAGCGAGACTCAGTGAACAAGACTGTGTAATGACTGCAGAATTGCTCTCGTCACGTACAAAGGAATCACTGTACCAGCCTCGATAATAAATATATGGGGATGCCCTATCGTTTAACGCGAGTTTCACGAACACGGAGTGAAACTCTGACGAAGTCGACACATCGACGGGACTTGAGACACAAAATTCGAGCATGTCGAATGAAAATTTTTGAACGTCACGAAAGTTTTCAAAGTCACGATTGTCTTGAATGTTGTGATATAAGGTACGATGAGCATTCCATAACTCGAACTTTTTTCAAATTTTCTTTTGAATATCAAAAGGCGTGTAAGATGAATTGAACTGTATCGAGACTCGCAAACAACCGAGACAATCAAGATTTTCGAGACTCTAAAAATTTCCAAGACCGAATTAAGACCGAATTAATCTATTACGGCATCCGAGAGTTTCAAGCTTCGAATTATGTACAATGCAAATACATAATGCAGATTTGGAGCTGTTCGAAGTGTCCATAGCTACAGCCAGATCGAATGTTTCGGAGGAATGCACGAGTGGAAGGACGTCGAGTTGCGTAAAGCAAAATTCTCGTTACAGTTTTACGGGGCGGCGGTGGTGAAATGTCCTGGAATAATTATGCAATTTACGTCGCGCGGATAATCGCGCGTTAATGCACGCTGACGATGCTTTTATCAGCCAGTGTTAATTGCGGCGAAGAAAGGACCGTGATGTTGAAATGACGTATACGCGTACATGTTCTTCGAGTAGTCGCGAGAAAAAAGAAGGGAGCCAACGATACCGTGTTAATGACTCTTGACACGTGACGCTTCGATTAAATTTAATGGATCTCTTTACGCAAAATGATTTCCGTTTACATAACGGTACGAAATTCTTGGAGATGAGAATTCATAAAGTATCTCTGATTTTTATTTTTATTTTGTGTGTGTGTGTGTGTGTGTGTGTGTGTGTGTGTGTGTGTGTGTGTGTGTGTGTGTGTGTGTGTGTGTGTGTGTGTGTGTGTGTAGGTTTGCAGTAAGGGACTTGAGTGTAGTATTTAACAAAAATTTAGTAGTGATTTGTTCAAACTTTACCAGTGTGTTTTATATGTAACATCGAGATCAAAACGGCAATTTCTTAAATGCTTCGTTAAAAAGTTGTAAATTGCACTTACAACGTAACATTCACTTTGTGAATGCAATATCGTTGATATTGACGCGAGCATTCAATTTACGACGGACAGAATTTTTGGTAGTGAACTGAACTGAAACTAGAACGAAACTGAAACGAAACTGACACACGCCATTGTAAAAAAAAATTACGCACAAAAGAAGTAAAAACATGCAGCGTATCGTGAACATTATATTACGGACTATGATTAATTTAATGAATTTAGAAAAATAAAGAAGAATGTATCGAACGTTACAATCTTTTGAGAAAAGAAAATATAATTCATTTCTTTGGAAAATTTGATACGCGGAGAAATAACGTGATTCAGACACTTGCGTAAAATGGAGTTTAGTTTCTGAGAAATTCGTGTATATCGTCTTATCCTTTATTACACTGATGTAAGAGAAATTTTATATATATATATTTATATATTCACGTATATGTTTCACATTTCTGTATGACTTTTTAACGAAGCATTTACGGATTTTTTGCTGCGAAGGGTTGTAATTTCATTTTTATCTATAAAACACGCTGACAAAGTTGAAACACTAAATTGAACGCATTGTATAATCTTAAAAAGTTCAAGTAGAGAATTTAAATGAACGTTACTAAACTTTGACGTAATGTCAACATAAATCTAAAATACTGCAAGAAAGAAAAGCATTGATAAATCTCGTCTGTCAGGATCAATACAAACTCCAGCAACATAAAATGGCCAGAACGCTGGTCGGTTCGCCAAATCGGGAATACAATAAACCGGAAAATAAAAATGTCGAATCCTCCGTTTCAAACTCAATCAAAGCTTTCAGTTCGGCTAGTTCTACAATGAAACGTCAAAGAGGTACAAAGAGAAACGTTTCATCGTCCGTGAAAGCAGTGGACAGGTTTATCGTGGCCAGTGAAACGATATCTGATTCCCAAAACTGTAAGTGTTCACGAATTGCCGGAAGAATTCCTCTGGAACAAAAGTGCGCTTCTAAATCAATAATTCTAGTTTATCCGACCGCATCGAGAATGGAGAATGGACAACGCGTATAAATTATAAATAAAATGTGATCGCATCGAGAAACACTAGCATTGAAATATTAACTATCTAACTATTATAAATGTAAGCAAAATTCTAAACAAAAATGTACAAATTAAATTATAACAATAAATTATAGGAAAAATGTGTAACAAGTAGAAGTTTGTTGTTAATTTTCTGATTTATAATCAGAATTTCATTCACCTGTAATTTAATAAAAATTTAATTATTCTAAATTTGGTAGTATTTTTGGTGGAATTGCTTCATGGATATGTAACCTTCGAATTACACAGAACTGTAGAGAGTTAATAGTTAAAAAAATACCCATCTACAGAACAAAAAAATAACAAATCTATGAAGTTCGTGAAAAAAGAATAACGACACATCTATTCTCTCTGAAATATAGAATATTTTTTGAAATCGTTGAGTTCAATATTTTTAATAACAAATGGTTCATTTGATTTGTTCAAATTATTTTAAAGAAGCTCCGATCTGTTGCACCCTTCAATTCGACTCGAGACGAAATTTATTACGCAGTAACTTAATGGTCACTGGAATCATTAAACTGTGAATTTACGTCTAGTCTAAAACCGCATAAACAATCTTCAAATATCTATTAATGCCTTTCGATGCCTCGTTATTACCTTCAAAAATCAATTTTATCGCTGTTGCAATAACTGTACAATGATCGCGACGAATAAAACCATTACAAATCGCGATCAAATTACGCACTGTCAGGGACAAGCAACTGTCCGGATATTTTTTTTTTTTTTTTTCAGTAGTAGTATATTTCGTAGCGTAGATCCTTTCGGTAGCCTTACATTAAAAATGAAAAAGAGAAAAAAAAGAAAAAGAAGGGAAGAGCTGTAGCGGTAAAGTGTATTAATTGCCGAGTGAAGCGAAAGATTACCGGATGAACCGGCTACTCGAGCCGAACAAAGGTAGCCGATGTGTATAAGTACGTATTACCGTTATGTCGGTCCACGAATGATGGATGAATAGGGTGTGTGTTGAGAAACGCTATCGAATTCGCCATGATGTTCCGCGAAATACACGCATGTACGTGCGTACAACTCGAAAGCTTTGTGAAAAGTTTAGGTTGCTCTTCAAGTAGAAATGCTTCGTCGTTATTTCCTTTTTTTCTTCTTCTTCTTCTTCTTTCAGTACTTTCGACTTCTTTCCTTGTTGAAGATGTTTACCCTTCTTCGTGCGAACATTCTTTATCCGTGAAAGCAAGAGATTGCTCTTCAAAGAGAAGTATGAATTTTTGATATTCTTGGCCCCTTTCCTTGTTAGCTGTTTTTTTTTTCGTCTGAATGTTATTATTGGTAGATTTAGAGTCGAGTATCGCTTTGCATATTTAGATAGACTTGTGAGAAGGAACGGACGAGAGTTATTGTGTAACGGTGTATTCGCGTGAAGTAAAGTGTATAAAGGATAGTCGAATGGCTTAAGAATTATCATCGTACGTGTCAGTGTTTTTCAAGTGTTGGACTCGCCTATTTAATCCTGATAATTTCCCCTTTTTTTAGAAATTCAACAACGTTTGTAAATTCAGGGTCAAGTATCCTTTTGTGCATCTGAATGAGAATACTGTATAATCGAATGTAAAATATAATGACTTAAAGTATCGTCGCAACACGAGAGAAGAAATGATAGGAACATCCACGTGAAGTGAAGTGTATAACAGGATTAGTACGAGAGCTGAATGATTCAAGAATTGTCTCCTCGTATTTTTAATTTTGTGTGTGTACTTAATCTTGAAATTACTTCTCTCTCGAATTCTCTTATCGTACGATTAATTTTTTATGATACAATCCAAGCGGTGTGTATAATCGTTCGGAAGCTTTTGCGACATTCTGAACGTGTGTGCCTCTGAAAGTATCCTACTCCACAATCGACTTACAAAGTCAAGTTACTCAATCTACGAATGACACGCTATTACAACTACGGATTATGCTAATTTGCTCTTATGCTAATTATCTCTGTCGACCTCTCTCCTTCCTCCCGGTTAGCTCGTCGTTGGTTTCCTTTTTCTTCCTTCAATGATCGCGCCAGAGATGATTAATAGGGCAATTCCATTTCGAAATTTCTGCGCTCTTCAGATCGAGCCTTAGTTTGGTGTTCGAACACGTTACATTTCAGAATGAACGAGCAATTTGTATAAAGAGTCGTGTGAATGCAGAAAAATATTTGTAACACCGAGGTTGCGTAATTGTTGAGAAATATTTCGTGCTGATACATTGCAACAACTTTTTCTCTGATGGATACTTATTTGTTCCTTTGGCTTTTGCGTCTTTTTGTCTCTTTTTGTGAAATATTGCGATATGCAGCAAACGCGCTTTATGTTTAAAAAATGAAGGAAAGAAAAAAGATCGTTGCAAACAATTCTTAAAGAACATGTACACGCAACTTTTTTCCTGGTAAATTTATTTCTCTATGGTAATTTAAAATATTACGATACGTAATGATATTCACGTAATATATTGGTAATTTAAAATATTACGATATGTAATGATAGTCACGTAAAATATTACGATACGTTTTATGTTAGGAAAATAACAAAAAGAAAAAAAAAGATAAAAAATTACTGCAAATAATTGTACCAATATTTTATTATATAACAGATATGTCCTATTATAATACTTATTGACAGTTTGTCTTTTGATCACGTTTTGTAGAGCGAAGTCCAAAAACGGCGGACGTCTGCTTAGGGAAAAGTTGGAAAAAATTGGACTAAACTTGCCAGCAGGAAGAAGGAAGGCCGCCAATGTCACGCTCTTGACATCCTTAGTGGAAGGTGAGTTAAAACACTCGTATAAAACCTTTATCTTTTATCATTAAAATAGAAGTTTTTCGAATTAATTGCGTAAGAATTATCAACCGGTTGATATAAACGTTTACATTCTTTTTCCCCTTTGATATCCGACGAATCATTTATACGAAAAGATTAAGAATTCAAATCGTGTAAATCATAAGGTGCAATTATTTTAATTTATTCCGAGCATAATGGATCAAAGGCGAGAAAATATTTGCATTTGCGTAAATAATTTTATGATTAATGCGCGATACGTGTTATGTTAATACCAACATTAGGTGATATTAAATTGATTGAAACGCGCGAACGAGGACTGATAAAAGTAAAATTACAAGCATTAATTATACAAAGTGTCGACTACGAGAACACGTTTACTATGTAATTACATGTATTAAATTTAAAATCAATTAATAATTCGTATTCCGATTGAAATTCTTTTCCAAAACAAGTAAAAAGAGCTCTGCGAAAATACGAATATCTCGGAGTGTTACTTTCGGACTATCGTTTATTATTGCAAATCATAATCGTCGTGACGACTAAACGCTACGCTAAATTATAATCCAGTTTAATAACTTCTACGGCATCGAAATTATTCCGATAAAATCGTTCCACGTAAATTGAATGACATTGAGTACATTTTAACGATAGTTGAGGCACGCTAGCGCATAACGAGGCTAAGTCAATTCATCAGGATCATTTCTACGAGACGTTCAGTGTTAACACACGTCGAAGCAACGACGAGATTGAATGTATAAAAGCCGATGTACCTCGGTAAAGTTCTAACGACTCCACTGGCGGATTGCTTGGATATTTCTGAGAACATTGATTATAATTTGTGATCGATGGGCTTCTATAAAGCACCATCTCGGTTCTTTCTTTCATGCCACTAACATATCGCGAAGAACAGTCGCAGGTACGTGTAATCGATGCATATTTCAGCGATCGGTTTCTCGAGGCGAAATATCGTCGAGGCGATAATTATTACATTATTAAGCGTTTATCTCGTTAAATAACAAAATAATGTTGAAGCAATTAAATTCATTAAGAGGAGATTATTCAATAGTTATCCTATGACGCAGATTCAATCCCAGTCTCGGATATATAATTGATAGGCTGTGAGATTGATAGACAACATAAATGTACAAAATACTTGTTACAGTATTTAGAGAGTGAAAGAAATCTCACGAAGATATTTGAACGTTTATTATAATATATGTAGAAGAACTTTCGTGTAGATATATATGTCGTGTGAAATATTTTGAAATTTCATTGACACTGTAATTATAATATATTAGTAAAGTTTGTAAGATGCTACGAAATTTGTAAGATGGAAGGATTATTAATTACAACGTAATTGTTGCTGTTCGTGATCTCTGTAAAATATATACCTTCGTCAATTATAATAATGACAGTCAGTTCTCATTACAGTATTAATGAAATGTGAAAATGTGTTTTCACACGATGCACATAATAAATTCGTTAAAAAAAATTCCTTACTTCATTGATTATAGATTCTATTCCTTTAAAGGCATTCATAAAAATCGAGATCTGCATAAAACGTCATCGTGCATTTCCAAGCTGTTTACTTCGAATCGTCGCAACTCTCGTCGGACAATAAATTTCTGTTTCATTAATTGTCACGAACGGAATTTCGCTATAGAGGTGCAAGAGAATGAGGCATGTGCAGCTTCTCGCTTAATAACATACAAACCACAGAATCAATTCTATGAAGTCGCCGGGACCCTATCTATTCCCGGGCTATCCCGTTCACCGATCTAATTAACTGTCTGGCAACGTAGCAACGAGTTTTCAAACTCGTTTCGTCGGACGCTTAGAATCTTCGTTTCTCTCGATGGCGTTTCGAAGACGGAAGTTTAATCTCGAAGATACCTCGCTCGAACAGTCGCCGTGTGTTCCTATACTTCGACCGGTATTCTTTCTCTCCCTCCCCTCCTTCTCTTTCGTTTTTTTTTTCTTCTTTTTTTTTTTTTTTTTTGCTTCTTCGTTCGACATGTCATGCAGATGTAATGTAACGGGAGCAAGAACATAACGAATATACACTCCGATTATATTCGCCGTTGTCGATAACTATTCGAACAACTGGAATAAATATGTAGGAAACGATATCATCGAGCAAAATCTAATTAGATATGTGTTGCATAACACGTAACACTCGGTCGGAGGGATACAGCCTCTTAATTGGAACTCGTTCTTCGTTTCTTTCACGGTCTATGAATCGATCGGGCAGAACGTCGAATACGCCGGCGTTTCTTAATTCTTATTCGCGCGTTCGTGCACGATATTTATCGGCTTCGATATTTCGCGCCACCGCTTTCTCTCTCTCTCTCTCTCTCTCTCTCTCTCTCTCTTTATGATATAACGTAGACTGAATTCGGATTTATCAATCGCCGAGGCGAGATTTGTTTGTTCAACACTACACGCCCGTTTGAAAGTTTGAAGCACGTAAATATACGTTTTGCCTATAACGTGAATATTTCAGGTATCGAAATTATTGATATTAACAGTGGAACTAGATTATACCGAGATTGACATGTGTATAAAATTTGCATCAGAGAAATGGGAGAGAAAGTGGAAGAGAATATAATACGATAAAAAGACACGACACATTTCTATTTATGAAATTCATATTAGAAAATTAATCAGGAACGCGTGGCTTTAATATTAGAAATTAGGTAATCTTGTTTATTTTATTAGCTTTAAACCTACGCCGAAACTATAACTAGCGATATTATTTCCATTTAGAAAGAAAACAGCGCTCCGAAAAATGTAAGTCTACAAGGATGAATATAACAAGGGAAAAAACTATCACGGAGGAAATGAAAAAAACGTTCCGTTGCAATGGTCAATGGTCAATGGGCGTATAACCGTATAATAATCCAGCCAATCCGAGGCGCGCCGAGCTATCGTAAAATTTTGAAATGTCCACGGTCGAAAGTTAAATTCATTGAGTGATATAATATTTCGAAATAACCACATGCGTCTAACAGGTACGTGTGCTTGTGTGTGCGACAGCCGTTGAAAGAAACGGCGGAGTGCAGCGAAAGTGTGGGAACCTCCTCTCGAATAGAGGACGTAAACGTTCCAGGTGTATGGGTATACTTTGCTCGCGTACGATTAAGATATACCCGTGCGTGATTCATGCGTAAATTTCGTGTCTGGTTGCCGCGCAGTGACGCAATCTACGGTTATACGCACGACGAAAGTTTGTTTTTGCTGTCGGCTCCACCTGGCGCATCGCGGTCTTTCACGTGGAATCCTAACGCGTTTTTATCCAATTTTAACTTATCGGCGTTGCGTGAAGAACAATCGATTGTTCAGCGTTATTAGACGAGAAAATGAGAGAAAAATTGCCATCTTTGTTTGCAAGCTACGACGAAATGTTCGTCCCGCCATTGCAAATTCTAACACATAGTTTTGTCGTGTTTGTCTTATCGGTATGAAAATAATTAAACATTGATTTGATAATATTTAATTATCAAATGGAACGAACATTTCATGTAAAATCAAATTTAGCAGAATGAAAATTATAATCTTTGTTACTGCAAGATTTTTGAATTTCACTTTCGCGTTAACGTTGTATAGCATGAAAAAATTCTGCTTACTATCAAGTTACAAATACAAATGTGTGAAAACATAAATAATGCGTAAATACGACATCAGAACACCTCGTACACGGACATACTTTCCGTGCATCGATCGCAATCGAGAGGGTTTCGATACGGCGGCGAAACCGCAACCATACTCGCAGCTATCTGGATACCGTTGTCTACAGGTACGCGGAAGAGAATCCCTCCCTGAAATGCTTCCCCGGGTTATCGAGAGACACGTTACACTGCGAGCATAATTTGCGGTCGCTCTCAAAGATTAATTATCTCGAGCAGGCCTATCGATTGTTTCAACGTCCGTGAAATCGTGCTATCGTCACCGTTTACCGTTCTTTCGCGTCGTCTTCGTAAACATTCAGCACGAGTGAACTTTAATAAAAAAAGATCTCGATGCAAGGAGTTAATTCGATCAAACGTATACTATAAAATGCATGTAGGTACTTATAATTGCTCACGAATACATTCACATAAAGAACTTTTTGTCGTGTTAGTCACTTGAAGAAACTTTTATTGTGTTGTATATAAAACATTCTGAAACATTTGATTACTGTAATAAGATTCAGCTATGACAATCCTATTGATCAAGTTTGAAATAAATATGGAAATATATATAAGAATCACAAGATATTTAGTACAGATAGGTATCTATATATTTCACAGAGATTAGAAAATTATTTAAATATCCACAATTCGTTATATTAACAAGCATCAATATACAGTTTTGTATACGTGCACACATGTGTAATAAATATCTTATAATTTGCACGGTTCGAGATTTTATCAACATAATCATAATAATCGTCTCTCGTCAGAGTAATAGTAAAATTTCAAAATGTTTTATGTTTTATGTAAAAGTTCTTCTATGTTAACTTGCATGAACCACTGTATATGACAGATATTAAATACGAGAGTGCATGCTTATAATATAATTATCATCAAAACATTTAGCGCAAGCAACTTGAATTAACTAGTTGCTCGTTACCTGATAATAACACCCACTCGTAAAATGCTTCTAATTGACAATTATACCTACCAATTATCCAGATTAAACTCTAGCTATCTTCACGCGTACCATTTATCTTTATGCACAATTATATTCGAACTTTAATACGCGTCAAGCGTATTAATTTGACATTGTAAAAAAAGAGAGACACACAATTCCTCGATGCGCGTACTACATCTCAATTAGTATTATTCGATTACTCATTGCTATTTTACGATGGTAACTATCGAACTAAAACGTAGCAGCGCGAACAACGAGACGAGGAAGTCCTTTAATCGAATCTCGCCTCGACCACGTCGTAATAATCACGTTGATTTTTCTCGATCGAACGTGACGCTGGGCGACGTGCATAGTAAAGTCATCAAGTAAAAAGGTTTGATCGTTAATTCGCGAGTCACGTTGCTGATTCGTTCTCTCGTATTCTCCGCGTGTACCAATCTGCAGCTCGCATCGCTGCAATCACCCTCGAACAATCTGTGGTCCTCATCTGCATCGCGCGTTCCGTTCGTCGCATTGACTTGTCCCGCTATACATCTTTATCACAGATTATCGTCTCGATTGGCCGCCTTCTTTCGAAACGTTCAAAGGACAATTTTTCGAGCGATCGAATCGTTAATAGATCGTACGACCAACTCCGTCCCGACAATGGATTTCGTTTAACTCGAACCACCAAATGGGACGAGGTTAATTTTTACTTTCGCGTCGTTGGTACTGTCTCCGTTGATCGAATTTTGAAAAACGATTTTTCCAAAATTTTCGTTTATATCCAACATTTAGATACGATTCCATTAACGATGTAATAAAACACGATTGTATCGGCAAAATTTGAAACCAATCTGAAAATGTATACAACAGGAATAGCGTAAAAGAACGTATAATAAGCTTGAAAGTTTCGCTAGGTATTGTCGCTTGTTCGTTCGTTAAAAATAAAATAATTTATCACAATATTACAAGTACTTCAATTTTTTTTTTTTTGCATTTTTTTCATAAAATTGCGGAAATATTAAATCGATCGTGGAAATATTTTCCTATAACCGCAATAAATAAATAAAATTTTTCATATTTTTAAACTGTCAATGAAATGAACATTAATCCTTGATGGAATAATATAACGAATAATTAACAGTTTAAATATAACAATATTAATATGATTTTTCTACACTAAATGTGTAGCTGCACTAAATATTTTATAGATACACTTTCAGATTTGTCCCAAACTAATTGATATAATTATGATAATTGTCGTTGCAGTGTCAATGTGTTCAACAAATGTTCTAATATTTTCGTAAATATAAAAATCAATTAGCAACAGCTTATTATCTTCATCCTGTTCCTCAGAAGGTCCCATCTGTTTCAGTATAATAATACACACAATTGAAATAGAGAGCCACGGTAAACGCAAAGGGCAAACCACAGACAAGGTTTTCGTAAGAAATCTATTACCGCGTTACGTAAAAAGAAACGATCTTCGCATCTCGCAACTTAATATCTGCCGTGGACTAATCTTACGTGAACGCGTGCGTTTCTCGGCTGAGAAACGTGACAGAAATATCAATTCAGTTAAAAGCGAATTAAAAGCGAAGTTACGAAACACGCGATGCGACAAGCTCGTATGCAGATCACCGATTGTGAAGCCGTGTCCTGGAAGCCGAGACCGTACTAAAAGCTAAATGAAACGACCTGTTGCACTTTGTACGTGCATCGTGCAGAAACTCGCGCGACTTGCGTTCGCGATTAGATCGTCGATGTTCGACGACGTGAGGTTTGATTCAGGCTTCGTTCAAAGATCAATCCTTTCCGGCTTACACGAAACTACGCTGCTGTAAAGTAGAATCTACATGATGGTTATCGACAATACCGAAATATTTCATCGCTATTATATTAGCTATCGTTGCGAGAAAATAAACGTTAATCGAAAAATAACGTAATCGAGACCGTGAATGAAATCCATCCAGTAAATGCATTGATAAGTTTAACATTCGATCGGTCAGTGCACGTTTATTTCATAGGAAATTAACTCCATGCATTTTGCATGTTTTCAAAAAGCGACTGGTAATTGGGAAAGAGGCTATAAATGTCAGTAATGAAATTTACAACGAGAAATTCTTGTGTATTCTCGATATGCGTGCACATTAAGTCATTTCAGAATTAATGTGATTTTCCTCTGACAATGAGAATTGCGTTTGAAACAACTGAAATTGTTACTATCGAAATCTTATAAAATTCCAATAGAACACTTGAAACGAAGATGATTAATTGTTGATGAGTAATTTTGTAATTTTGTAACAAACGTCAACCGATGGTTTCAAAAGGGACGAGCATGATTACGACTTTATGTATAGATACATGCTTCTTAACAAAATAGAAGGAGGTCTCTTTGAACACTGCAGCAAGTGGGTATAATTTTTGAAATGACGTGATTGAGTTTACAAGGAAGAAAGTGTTCACAAGGCATTATGTAAATTGCCATTGATAGTGAAACGATTTTGTAAGATATTCGATTCGTTTGTTTCACGGAATTCGTGCTGCATCATTTCCAGCGGACATCGAAATGGAAATATGTTGTAACATTGTTTAACTATATTGTGTATAACGTGACCATTATAATCGATAATCCTACATCGCGTTCGTAATTTGTCTTCCGCACAATGTCGTATAAAATTGTTCCATTAAACGAATTCTAATTTACGTAATATCTCTAATTTAAGAAAGTTGACACTGTTGATCTCGACAGAACTAAAAACACTTTGACAGAATTTTAGCGACTCTCGTCGAAAATAAAAGTTACTTCCCGTAGCTCGACAAAATCAGTCCCAATAACTCGGCCTGGTCAAAAATTAATTTCGATAACTCGACAGAAACGGTAGAGCTCGACAAAACCGAAAACTCAGTTCCAAATAAAAAAAAAAAAGAAAAAAAAGAAAAAAAAAGGCAATTCCAGTAGCTCGAGAGAATTAAAAATCAAGTCTCTCGGCACTCGACTAAAAGGCTTTCGTTGGAACGTAACGAAAAACAGCAGCGCGGTGGTAGAAAAGGAGTAACACGAAGAGGCAATTATCAGGAGCATTTTGCATATCTTTTCAACCGCGTGAAAAGGAAGAAACGCCGGAGTCCGCGAAATTGGATAATTCGTTAGCTGCAGGTGGCTCTCGGGCCTGTGTTCGGCGTGATCTCTTCGAAACCCGCCCGAAACCCGGCAGGCCTGCGGGTGGTTTTGCCCGTTTGTCGATAATAGCGCCCAGCGGGTCCGTTCCCATCTTGCACGAGACCCAGCTCGTACGTACCTAATTACCGAGCCATCATCGACGACGAAAGCGAAAGAGCGAGGAATACAGAGAGGCTCGAACGAGAACGCAGAATAAAGAGAGAGAAGTGGCGATCGACGAAGGGAATTGTTCCGAAAGGGGAGAAACCGACCACGTGCTGAAGAGAAAGCACGTATGCCGTTTCATTATCGTAAATTAGTTCGTTCCTCCGGCGGGCAGCAATCTTGTAAGCGGCACGCGCGGCATGCTTTTACGTTCAGTTTTTGTTTTAAAATCGAAGAATCTTAGCTTTTCCTATCCCTATCCGTAACATATTTATTATGTATTCTTACTGACTTTAAGATTGAGATAATAAGAGAATTCGGATTCATCAGCGATCAGATAGAGTGGGTAGTTTTATATTTGGAGTAACTTTGGCACAGAGATAAATCTTTAAAAGTTTTCACAAGTGCCACAAAGTATTGGATATTGTACTTGCCACGTATTGGTTTTACGTTCAGCTTTTGTTTTAAAATCGAAGAATCTTAGCTTTTCGTATCCCTATTCGTAACATATGTATTATGTATTCTTATTGAAGCTTACTTTAAGATTGAGATAATAGGAGAATTCGGATTCATCAGCGATCAGATAGGGTGTGTAACTTTATATTTAGAGTAACTTTGGCACGGAGATAAATCTTTAAAAGTTTTCACAAATGCCACAAAGTATTGGATATCGTACTTGCCAATTTGTATGTAATCGCATCGCGTATCGAAACACGGTGTTGTATACTTAACACATGTTAGATCTTAGGAATAAATAATGAAATATCTAAATTGATTAATAATACATTCAATCGATTTAAAAATCATCATATTATGAGAATGACTGTGCAAGTATCTCCTCGAATTGCAATATACAGTATAAGAACTTGAAAATGCTTACTTGTTCTATCTCTGTCGATGCTCAATTACCCTATCTAGAAACGTGTTTGAAATAACCCATAAAGTCCAACGCGCGTTAGAATCGTGCAGTAAATGGATTTTAACGAAAGCAGATGAATAATGAAATTTGTAAGTTCCGATAACGAAGATTTTATCTCCGTTCCCCGTTAAGTCGTAAACGAGCGACAAAAAATTCGTATATATTTCCATACGATCGGCATGGTTGCGTAATCGAAATTCCCACATCGAGGCGTTTTATATCTTGTCTTCTCTCCTTTTTCTTTTTTTTTTTCTTCTTCTTACAGGAGAAGCCATTCACCTTGCCAGAGACTTCGGCTATGTCTGCGAAACCGAATTCCCTGCGAAACAAGTTGCCGAATACCTCAGTCGGCAGCATTGTGAACCACAAGATTCCTACAGGAGGAAAGAACTTCTTCATGCCACCAAGTAAGAATTTATTTCCACGCGAACCCGCGAACAATGGCGATAGACATCGAGATAATCGAGATTTTGCTCGAGCGTTCAGTCGAAATTCAGTCGCGAAACAGGGAAATGAAATTACAATTGCCTACGTATTTACTCGAAAATTTCGAATTTTTATTTTTCGTCTTTTTTCCAGACAAATCACCAAAGAGCTGATGGATCTTTTGAATCAAGACAGATCGCCGTTGTGCAACACACGGCCGCAACATATCCTCGATCCAAGCATACAGAGACACCTAACGCATTTCTCTCTCATATCACACGGATTCGGAAGTCCTGCAATCGTAGCCGCTCTTACGGCAATACAGGTACCGATTGAAATTCTATTGCTATTGTGTTTTAACGATTGATATTTCTTTTGAGATTATTGATATTATTTATTTCAATATATTATTTAATTTTCAATAACGAATTAATTTTAGAACGAAAATATCTTTAAAATAAACTCAATAAAAATAAATATAATATTAGTTATTAACTGTAAAATTTTACTATCTATTTTTTTAGTCATATTTATTTCTTCAATAATTTTTACTCATATGATTGTATATATAAATTTAAATAATTTTTTATTAAAACACTCGGAAGCAAACCTGACCAGCTTGTTGTCAGATTTCACTCGTTACGTGAGCGCAGGATTTAAAAAAAAGAAGAAAAGAAACAATTATTTATGATAAATGAATCTATTCATTCTAAGATGAATAACATTCGTTCGTTGTAAGAAGTTGATATAAATAACCGATTCGTTGCAAGAAGATGACGTAAAGAATAATAAAATTCTAAGATCAATTTATGAATTTCAATAAATTCATTTTCAAACTTTTTCCTGATAGAGCCGATCTTTGATGCGGCTTTTGAACGGTTCGATCATAAACTCGATTGTGAAATAAAACCTAAAGAGTACCATGCTTTGGTCATAATTTCAAATATAATACATGAAAATCCTCAGTCCAATCACGAGACAAAAAAGTGAAGCACTCTTTGCTAATTTTAACACTAAAGTATCATTGCTAGAATTCCTGTACCCAAATAATAGACTTACCAAAGACATACATAGATAAACAAGATAGAGACAAAGATACGTAAAGCTAAGACTGATCATCTCGAGTGTTGATTCGTTCATTCAGATAACCGATAAACTCTCGATTGCAGAAGTTCCTAAGCGAGTCCCTGAATCATCTTGAGAAGATGTACCCAGGCAACGGGAGCGGTGTGACAAGTAGTCAGCAGTCGAGCCTCGACACGAACAAAAGCAAGGACGGCACGTTGATGAACGACATGAAGAAGTGACGCCCAGAGGACCCGCCTACCTCGAACGTGGTCACTTCAATCAGGCACTCCTGGCCGTACAACTGAGCTTTCGTGAGCTTCCCTGAACCGCGAACAGCTTCTGGTGGACCACTGAAACGACACGCATGTCCGCGCAGCTACCAGCTCCATTGTTGTATAATCAAAAAAGAGCTAAAGCAACGAGAAAAGAAGAAAAGAAACGAAAGAGAGAACGAACGAATGAGAAAGAGAGGCCTACGCGAAGAAACGTTGGCCCGACATCCGTGCGGATATCCGTGTTCGCCGAGGATTGGCTGGTCGAAAGTGTTCTAGGTAAAATTGAATGACGAGAAATTGAATGTGCAATCGTGAACCTCGGACACGATGGTTCGTCGAAAGGAATCTGGCTTCGTGTCGAAGCGACTAGCGATGTCGGATGTAAACGAGACGCTACACTTCACTCTCCCTTTGGTTTTGACGAAAAGTACAGAGTCGTGGGTATTTGTGTATCGTTTTTCGAAGAAAACCTCGAGGATCAACGATTCGCGGATCGATCCGCGGCCACGTGCGTCATAACGAGAGAATCTGCTCGAGTAAAATATGTAGGAATAACTATCGTTTGTTCTTTCACTGCCGTTCTTTCACTGCGGTTTTAAAACGTGTAGGATGTATCGAACGAGAACGAAGGAACGTATCGATCGATTCGACGGGATCTGCGATCGTCGTGAATATAGAATTGTGAAGAAACTTTCATTACGTCTTCCTACGTTTATTTTAATAGATTCTGTCTCTCTCTCTCTCTCTCTCTCTTTCTTGCGCGCGCGCGATCATTCACGAAACGATTCGATACTTACGCGTGTAATAATTATTTGTGATAGCTTAGTGATAGTCCAAACGTTTGTGCAATCATTACGATTTAATCATCTACGATGATCTTTACAAATTTCGCATTTTATTGATAAACTACAGTTTAACGAAACGATTGAACATTGTATCAAACCAAATAAGATATAACGTGTAGATTCAATCGTGCGAACAAAAATGCTAAAAGGAAATGGACAAAAATTACATGGATTTGGATTTGAATGTCTAAGCCTGCGGCCGGCTATTACGACTCGCGAATCGATCGATAATCGAGAGCACACATGCACACACACACACACACAGAGTTACGATGAAAAGAAGAAACGCGATACTTCTCAATCTTTTTATTTCTCGCCGTATAATTTTTGGGTCGACTATTTATATTGCTCAAGCATCGCTATTTTTTGCTCATTATCGAGCGTCCGACATACGCGCAGTATCGATTATAACGCCGTTACGTAAGCATTAACATTGTCAACGTAGTGACATATCGCTCTCTAACCGTGTGCAACTTTTTTTTTAATTTAGCATTTGCGATTGTGAATCCGCCTGCGAACCATTTTACGCGACCATCCTCGACTGGCTGAGTCTACCGCGTAGAACAACTCAACTCCCCTATATGCAAAACTACTGCATATTCATGATGTATGATTGTAATTGTTAAAGTTACAAATTTCCTCCTGTAAACGTATGTACATGCATGTTGTACGGTTCGAAAGCTACGCTTTTTTTTTTAATAGCTCAAGTTCGTTTCATCGCAAAAGAAAGAAAGATTAATGTATCATGCAATATATTGTGCGATATAAAATTTCACTGAGAAACTAAAACTAGAGGCTCAGCCGCGAGCTTTTGTTCACGTTATCGTCTATCTACTTTTATCTGCCGTTAGAATTTCAACAATTCCATGAGAAAGTAAAAACGTATGATCTTGATCGTCTCGTAGGAAGCTAGACAAAGCCAGACAAAGGAAGAAGGTGAGAATTCACGCGGTGAGAACGTGCAACAGCCGTCCGAGGCTAGAAAAGTATTAATTTAGAATTCAATTTATTGAAATCAAAAATCCGTTCACCGCCAGTCGCTTATTTATCACCGGTGATCGCCGAATTATAGTTATTCAGACTCACGCAAGATGACAACTCAGTTTTTCGAACGATTTTGCTGGTAGTCAATTAGAGACTTACGATATGAGATAGTTTTCTATTTAACGCGAGTCAGTTTGATCCCGGGCACTTCTATTTCATGCTCGAACTTTTTTCTTTTAATCGACGATCCATTCCGATTCCATATCCAAGTAATGAAAGATTTCCTTCTCGACTAGCTAGTTGAAGCTGTGCATCGTGCGCACTTCGTTCCCCCCCGGGTATTTCTATTAGCAATTCGATCAGCTACACACGAGAAACTTTCCACTCGAGAAACATTTTATGATCTCTCAAGCACACAATGATCGCTACTTAACGTTGCAATTCTCGGACGACGTTTCGATGCTTCGTCATTGCGCTCGATCGATCCACTTCCACGGTAACTTGCCACGTAATAACGCGTAACAATCACAGATTTGTAGCGTAAATTCAGTATATAATTGTCACGTAACGATGTGACGAACAGATCGAATGTACGTACCTAAAGAAAGAACTTTTGAACAACGTCGAACGATACGTTCGTTTCGACGATCTGGATATACGTTTCAATCGGCTGTTTGTTTCGAACTTGCACGTATATTTATCGAGGATCGACGCTACGGCGAGTTTAACGATTTCTGCTAACGAGTACACGAACGGCAATTCGGCTATGTATTTTAGTGCTCCTTGTTATAACTTTGCCAATTTCGTTTGCGAAAAAACGCGGACAGAAAAGATTCGCGCGTGCGCGATCGTCGGTGTCGACAAATTCAAAGGAAAGGAGAGAGAAAAAAAAAAGAAAATGGAGAACAGAAAGTCTAAGGATCATTTTCATCGTGCCAATGCGAAAGTTGCCATTTGAGATGTGCCAATTAACGATACTGAGATTTAGAAATATAAGAACCAGCGACTTCTAGAAGCGATTAACCGAGGATAACCAAGATCGAACAAACGCCGAGAGATCTCCGTTCGAAGTTTATCGGGAAACGCGTTCGCGAACTCTTCGTTTCGCAGGATTTACGAACGAGGAGGATCGCACAGGTGTCGAAAGCATCGGAGATTGTTTCGTGCAAGGTGTAGGTGAACGAGATAAGGCGGGCGAGCAAACGCAGAAGTAAAAGCACGAGAAATTGCGTTGAAGTACAATACCAGGTGAACCTGAGACATATCTAACTTTGTAATTAAATCTTAGGCGTATGTAAATGTAAGATTAAGAAACCTAATCGAACGTCTCGCGTTCCGGGATATTATGTACAGAGTATTTGAATCTTTCTTGTGATATAATCGTAATATTACTAAGATATAAACCGATAACAAGGCAAGCAAAGGAGGAAGAAGAAGAAAAAAAAAAGGAGAATACATAAAATTACTATTATCATTCCATGTTTTTTCATAGAGGCGAAATAACTAGCGTGAACGTGGAGGGCGTCGAACACCGCTCCGGTTTTTTTGTTTAGAGAAGAGACGATCTTCGATTTATCTCGAGGAAGCTCGCGCCGGCACCGAATAGTAGACATCGGATTTTTAATGCGTCGACAAATTTCATTTTGAACGATAAATGGTAACATTCTCCCCTTACGACGTTGCGTATGCTTTAATCGCAGTTTTTCTTAGTCCAAAAAATCAGAGAAAAAGTGGAAAAGAAACAAACAAAAAAAGAAAAAAAAATAGGGAACATCTTCCCTCGAGTTTCGAAACCAACGCCGTGAGTTTAGTTAGGACAATGAAAACGAAAAAAAAAAGATAGAGACAAAAAGAGAAAAGTGGTAAAATCCTTGGATCCCCTTATTTTCATTCACAAACTACTTAGGCGACTCGTTAGACTTAAGATCCCGTAAATTAATACTTATTTATAATCCTTAGAGCGGTCGTAGAAAGACGTTTTTCTACCAGAATTTCTGTGCCAACTGCAAAGAATGTTGTAGACCATTTTTGTTCCAAGTTGAAGCATCATTCTAATCTTGTAAGATACTCAGATATATCTTTATTAAATATATTTGAATTTCGTAGTATATTATATTCTGATATTGATTATACAGTTCATTTTTGTATATTGGTGTGTGATAAATAAATAAGAATATTGTTTCTAAGCAATTTACATACTCATGTTCAGTATGATGTCCTATTTATAATCGTTTCAAGCGGGTTTCGACGATTGGGCGCTTTGAGTTCAGTGTTTACGCTCATAAATTCTCAACTTTGATAAACGATTTTTGTAAGACAAAATTGTTAAAATTATTTGACTGACGGAAGTCCATTCGATCATAGTAATGGTATAATATAACAGCTGAGCTCAAAGCATTTAAAATATGAAAAGTGTCCAAAAGTTTCCGTTTCGCAGTAATTTATTTCAATTGAAAATTAACATGAAAATACGAAATTTTAAGTATACAACATGTGGTTTTATAGTAATCTCGAAATATTAATTTCAAATTCAAATAGTACATACCTATAACAGTTGAGGAGAGAGAACGCGCAAGTATAAATTGCGTTACTTTCACTTGGCCAATCGTCTTGATACACGATGGAAAATGGTACCTTATTTGAATTTAGTCTTCAGACGCTTCTATATTACGTTTAAATATTAATTAAAAATGTTTACACGGGGAAAAAGGACGATTAACTTCATACGCACCGCGTTCACGGACGCCATTTTGATAATCAGCTGCACATGCGCCATCTACTGGAGAAAATTGTAACTTCTGCCCGCTGCGCGGACTATTCAAATATACACTAAGAAAATAACCACACTTGTTACTTTTACTACTCTTACAAAATAAAAATTAAATATTCACTAGGTCCTTACTGTCGATCTATTTATTTTCAATATACACTTATACTGACTATAAGATCGTAAAGTTGAATTTATATTCCTAAAATATTATAGAAATATATTTGACAATCGGTTTTTACCTTACGTTACACACCTTTTACCTTATAGCTTGACCGGTTTAAATGACTTTAATGGCTTATATTAAGTTAATTGAATATCACTGTATAGATTTTAAATCAGACCTGACAAAAAGCAAAAAATCACATTCATTGACACCAATTAGATCTAATTGAATTGGAAGATCTAATGAAATTGCTACAACCAGTTTGCGAATTATTTTATGTATCAGTAATTGTCTTTAATTCTACTTGCTAACAATTTACGATACCACGAAAATACACCGAATAAATGTTGTTTCAAATTTTGTCTAATATGTAGAAAGGATCACGAACTTTGACATTAAATTTTAAAGATATTTAAAATACATGTTTTAACATTCACCATACCGGCCATACTGCTTAACAATGAAATATCATTTCTTCGATTGATGTAATGTGGTGTGGTGTAATGGTGGTGTGTAGTTTGTACACTCCATTGCCTGAAAGAAAGTCTTACTATCTCATAGATTTTAGCATGAAACTAACAAACAAAGCAAATTATGCATGCTAATAAAAATTTGATGCTCTTACTACTGACTAAGTTTTATAAAATTACTTTCTCTATTGCTTTATTAAATTACCAACAAAAAATTCATCAACAGAAAAAGTGAAAACTCATCTAAGTGTTTTGAGATAATACTATGCTAGTAAATAAAATAAATAGCTATATTGTTTGTGAAGATAAATATGAATTATACCTTTTCTATTACGATATACGATACTTTTAAAACTAATTCTAATATAATGTATTATTTCACAATTATGAAACTATACTCACGTAATTTCAAGGCACTTCAAACTCCGCTGAACAGAGAAATAGAAGGAGATTAAAACATTTCAACCCATGAAAACGTGTTCCCACGCAACCTTCGGTATTCTTCTATACACCTAAGAGGGATACATGAAAAGATATGTTAGAAGTAAATGCTTTAAATACTTCATAATGAAACTTCAATCAGCTTAAATTAAAAATATGTATAACAATAGATTGACACTACTATTTTGTATTTCACATAAGTTTATTGCTAATAAAAGTTTAAATAATATGCCAGATCAATCCAATTTAATACAATTTAAACACGTAATCGTTTGGTGTTAGTAGTGGATATAACAAATATTTTTTTAATTTTGCACTCGCTTATATTAACGTAATCGAAATATACTTAAACATTTAAGGAAGATTAAGTTTATTTATATGCTTTTGACAAAATTTCTTAATATTACTTAACATTTCATGAGTAATTTAAAACGAATATATTAAGTGAAAATTACTAATATATTGATGACTTCTTTTTTGCGGATTTCTGAAGATATTAATGTTACTGATTAAATATCCTAGAAACATTTCGTTATTTTCATCCAAGTTATAATGCTATTAATTAATTAAGATTTTGATTTAGAGCTTTCCAAACGTAGCTTATTATATAACGCCATTATATTTCTTATTTATTTCAGTTTACGAGAATTACATATAGATATGTATAGCAGAAATAATTGCTTTAAAAACGAGAAAATTGTTTGCAAGTTACGCAAAAATTATTTTTATTTTTTTTTTTGTTGCACTCATACTGTAAGATCATAAGTTACAATTTTCTTTTTTTTTTTTCTTTTTTATAACGGTGTAGTTATTCTTACAATAAGTTACATGATTTTTCACTTCATATATTTTGCACGTGTTACTATACACATACACTTCGTTAACATTTATTTATGTAATTTTAAACTTTCAACACGTCATTTTAATTATTATTATCTTTTTTTTTTTGTTCACGTGAATACTATACACATTAATATTAAATGAATTACGATATCATTTGCACAATTATGTGCTAGTTATTTAATAGTAATTTATATACGACCATCTGCCACTGAACATCATTTACAATATTTTACTTTGTTCTATTTTAGACACATATTACTATTTATTATAACGCACACGACTGTCCGAGCTATGTATTTTCCAATGTCTAAAAAGCATCGTTAGAAACAAAAATTAAAAAAAGTAAAAAAAAAAGATCATATGTATAAAACTAAAATCATTTACGTACACAGTACGAAGTTTGTTATGTATTTTTCAATTGACCAAAAAAAAAATTTTAAGTTGTCATATAAAATAAAATTAGAACATCGAAGATTGATATCTAGAAAAATGTGACACAGCTCTGACATGCCTTTTTTTTTTCTTTTTTTTATTTAACGATTTTACTTGTCTCGTTCCACTGATCCTCTTGGTCCTCTAGCCTTCCACACTGACGTGACATTTTTTTTTTCAAGAAAAGGAAAGGATTTGAAGGAACGTGTTTTTTCCGCTCTCTTTCCGTTTTTTAATACTTTCATAGAAAACCAGATTTTCTGCGGGCTGAATACTAAGTGCGATTGTTTGCGATCACAGTTTCAAATCGCAGAGATTCTTTAAAAAATTTCATCAATGTATTCCGACGCTTATCCAGTAGCCACAAAAATTTCATCTGAAAAGCACATTAGCTTTACTACACTACAATTTGGAAAAATCGTATTACAGAGAAAGGAAACGAGGAAAGCATATGCGAATTCGCAGTTTTTCTTTCCGAAGCTAATTTTGTTCCAAAACAGAAAATCTACGATTATATGGTTAATTAATACCACTTGGTCGGATCATTTCTGTTGAGCAAAACCTTGGGAAATCGAAGAAAAATGGCAATTACCCGTTTGGTTTTATCATCATATTAAGAGATTACAATATCACCTACATATCGTTAATCACTCAGTGCCTCCGTTTTCATTTAAGCACGATCTCGGTTGCTTATAGGTTTTGGCATCGCAGGCATCATAGGTCGCCGTGTGTTAGGAAGATTACACGTCAACGGTTTAGGGCTATGAGAAACAATAAAGTCAGAAAAAAAAGATCGTTGTTTCACTTGCAGAATGCAGGAGTCGTTTGGACATGATTGAAATTAAGAAAATATTTGGATGATTTTGTTTTAGTGGATTTTTACTTGGAAGGTCGTGAATACGGGGCGTTGCGGTAGCGCGAGCTTGAGCCCGATGTCGTTGTCGTCTTGTACGATTTCCATGCGCGGCTCGATGATTCCTCTGCGAATTTCATGGAGTGATTCATTTGCATTATTTTTATTAAATTAGTCCACCACGACGATGTATATGAAATATAAGATATTAATCGGATAGTTTCCTAACTAAACACTACGCGAAGCAGGAGCATTAATGTTATTTAAAATGTTTCAAAAAAAAAAAAAAAAGAAAAGGAAAAAAAAGGGAAAAAAAATGGTTGCGAATGAGCTGATGAATAATTCAGCTAACATCACACGTTTGTTATGTGAAGCCATTCCATATTTATTTAGTATTTGAATATTATAGGGAAATCTTTAAATTCGAGCTTGAAAAAAAATACAGCTTGATTTTAAGCAGTCGATGGAAATTAGTTTCAATCGATATTGTTAAATTTTTTATTCGTGTATTATTTTGTACGAGAAATATGGAATTCCTAGATTTTTGTAAAACAATGAATCTTATTATTTCATTTAATTCGTTTGCATTTTATTGTGAGTAATGAAATTGTTATAAATCGTTCGGAAAATTACAAGAAATAATTATTAATGTTTTTTAAACTTCTAAGAGTATTTAAATTTCTATTTAAAATTTTTATATTATCAAGCTTTTTATTTTGTTCGATTCAAAATATTTATTTTTATGAATAATAAATCAGGGACTTTTTCTATGTATAATTTAGATATTAAAATGGTTTAATCCCACTGCTAATTATGTTAATTTCCAATATATCACACATGCGTGTATGTTCGCGATATATAATTTCTGTTTAATTACGTGTTAAATTTTTATGCTAAAAAAAAAAGTAGTAACGATGTAGAATGATAAGTATGTTACCTGGATATTCTGATGTTTCGTAGTAGTTGTGCGAAGAATGCGGAACAGTATCATCTTCGTACTCGTATGTTGTGTACCTCGAGGAAGGATACATATCATCTCTAAATGATGTATAAAAGTACAATACACATTAAGGAACTACATTTTTCCAAATTCGTGCAAACTTGTGCACATCTCAAAAGAAAATCAATAGAACTTTAAATGATTAATGAAAACAAAATTGATTAATGAAAAGACAAAAATATTAATTATCATATTATGGAAATAAGTAGAGCTTTAATGTGTACAGTTAACGAAGACAGTCTTCAAAACTTATTAAATTATACGACATTAACAAATATTCTAAAAGAAAAATGACATCTCTTCAAATGCATTCTTATTCGAGTCAATAAGTAAATTAAGCTTCAAGATTTTAATAACATAAGGAAGATTAAATGAAAATAAAACGTCTTGAAAAGAAATAACCTACAGTTTTTTCCATAGAATGTATGTTCCGTAATAATGATAAGAAAATATATATTCCTGATCAACTGAGTACACGTGAATCATGTTTGTGGGGGCCAATCATGTTGCACAACAAGTAAATGTAAGAACATTATAGATAACGAAATTTCAAATTGTTGGTTTACCACAATGAAGGCAATCTCGAAAGCAAATAGCCGTGTGTATGTAAAATTTAAATTGTTTTAAAAGTGTTGGTTTTATGTTGCTACAATTTTACGATTGCGATATACGATAGATTAAAAGTATTACGCGTGTGCATTTCTAATAATTCTTCTCTATTTTAAATATTTAATTATTTTTTTTATTTTAAATATTTAAATCATTATTTTAGTGTTATATATACTTTTTATGAGCTACTATTATATAAAATATAGCAGTCATAATGTTCGTAATCAGAATATTCATTGATAAAACTTTATTATATATTTAAGAAATTTACCTCATTAATTTGTATCAAGTGATACATTAAGAAATGAGACTGATAATGTAAATGTATAAAATGGAGATGAACTATTGCGAATAAAAACATTTTCGAAGAATTAACCTTTTAGTAAAATTAGTAAAAATTGTCAATTATACTTACCCTGACGTCGATGTGTAATGCCGGTCTCCGTATCGGCTGCTACTGCTTCCTGATGTGTGATAATCGTAATCATGATGAGAACCAACACGATTACTCGGAGGTGGAGTAGCAGTCTCATAGCTGCATATGATATAGCATTGTACATTTTTAATCATATTCACTTAATTAGAATAATTAATTTAATTTAAAATTTACCCATAACTTTGATCCATCGCGACTCTTGCGCGATCTAAAATCGAGAACACTTTGCTTTTTGCTGACACGGGACGTGAGATTGGTCCTCGGCTCGAAGGCGGTGGAAGTATCGCCGCTAAAATGAAAAAAAAGCTGAGAAATCATATCATATTTTGAAACTAATTTGTTTACCGTGACACTTGAAGGTCAAACAAATAGTTGACGGTTAAAAAATATCACTAACCTCGCGAAGAGCGAGGCATTGTTGGTCTCGCGGTTGGCCTTAATATTCCACCACCACTTGGTACTCCTCTGACAGATGGTCTTCTGTCGTCAGCACTTGTTGGATCGTCTGCCATACTCATTTCCATTTCGCGCATTTGTTCTTGACGTATGTTGTCGTTGTTGTCGGGAATAAGATATTTCCGAACTTCGGCTAATGCAAATGCAATACGAGCATAAGCCTCTGCCGGAGGTGCAAGCGCTGTTATTTCCACATGAAGATCGTCCGAAAGATGCGCGTATTTTGGATCCAAAGACATGCGATATTCTTCTTCCTAGAAAAAGTAGAAGGTGAATTTTAGTGAAGTAGTAGATACATATATTAATACATATAATATAATATTATAATATTATACTATAATACTATAATATATTATAATATAATATAGTATATTATATATATACATTAATTTAATATATATTTTATATAATATATAATATATAATATATATATTAATATATATATATATATATATATTAATAATAATTTCAAAAAGAAAAACTTCAGAACAATTGCTAAATCAAATGAAAATTCGAGAATTCAAGATTCAAGATTTTTAATGTGAAAGTACTTTTTGGCGATCTTTCATGGATCCTCTTCCTAATACAGCCATTTTGCACATTGTTTCCTCTTGTAAACGTTTCATAGAATTACCTTTTGGTCCCAGTAATTTTCCCACAAAATTGAACTGAAATGAATTCAAGATATAGTTTATCGGTCGCGTATTTATTTTAAATTAGGAACACCTATAAAATATGACTACTACCTTTGGATGTTCCCGGACAGGGACCAATACTTTGACCGAAACACGAATCGGTTTTTCACGATAAATATCCACATATTTTGGATCTCTCACTGGTTTGCCAATAGCTTGAGTTTTTTGAATTTCTATAGAACAAAGCAATTATTCTTGATTCTATGACTACATAATAATGATATAATTTTCAAAAATAAATAACATCAAAAATGTATTTTTTATTTTTATAATCAAGAAATTGCCAATATAGGTATATATACATTGTTAATATTCACTAATTTAAATTACAAATTAAACTGAGAAACGCTAAAAATTTGAATAACAAATTAATAAGATATATACAATAACTATAATAATTCAACTCGTGCATTTCATAAATTGTTAATGGTATATTTTTTAATGCATACTTAAAGTCTAGAACACGGAGATTGAAAAAAGGTAAAAAAAATTAATTTGTATATTTAAATGAAATAAGATGAATAATTAAAATTCACCTTAATGACTCCTTGCACTAAATGCATCCGTATTTTGTAAAATTTATTTACTACAAAAATACTTGATACTTAATTTTTATTCATTGTTTATCACATTAACAAATGTAACATAACTTGTCTACGTGTTACAAGCAATATTAAATTAATAACGAATTAAATAATTGCGAATTGTTCTTCGTTTATTCGACAGTCTAACCTTAAATATTTTATTCAATTCGATTTCAATCCAATAAAATCAACAAATACCGCATGACAAATAATTGCAATAACAAAAATAAACACAAATAATTGGAATAGAAAAAATAAACACTGCCATTAAAAATGATATAGATGATAAAAAAAATAATGAATACCGACAATAGAACAACAATCACATTTACCCTGATCAATTAGTCTGGTTGCATTGGGCCATTTTTGCGAATCCAATTCAACTTTTTCTTGTAAAAGTTCCCGGACATATTCTCCGGCTTTGTCAACTTGATGTTCCTTTTCATCACGGTCCTTTGCGACAATGTTTAGCTTCGAATCGACAATTTCTTCCCTTTGATACTTGTATTCACCATTACTTGGCCGGTCACTCATGATTATCACCGTTTTATCAGATACTTCAGAAAATACTGAATGAAATAATAATAATTCCGTTAATTAATTAATTAAACGAAGTAGAGAAGATCATTCGCGTACAATGCGTCTTTAGAGTAGAGTCGCAATGGCTGAACACTGATTCTCCTACTAACCTAAAGGCGCATATTCATGTATTGTCAATTTAAAGAAAAAAAAGAAGAATTTAATGATAATATTACAAAGATTTAATAGTAATAAATATTACTAAAATTTATATTACTAAAATATGTTGTCAGAAATTTTTTATAATTATGTCATTTATTATAAGGTCTACAAACTAATTTAATAAATTGTATGATAAAAGAGTTCATTATAAAATAAAAGAAGCAAGTAATTGTGCAAGCAACACGAGATATTTCTTCTTGCAAAAAATATATCAAATAATTAAATAATAAAAAGTAATGTATTTCTTTTATTTCCTTAATTCTTGTAATTTCAAATAATTAAGGTTAATGTCTGAGAACATTAATGACTGATTTTATTATACAGTAACTTAATATCCAAAAGATAAATATTTACTGATTTCCTAAATTTATAAAATATTATATAAAAAAAATGCTTAATATTAATTACCTACGGATAGACATAGTAATTTGGTTTTGTATTAGCTGCAGATGGCGAGAATATCGAAAACATCATAACCTCACAATATGTTTATTTATGTTTGATTTGTATTTCGTTTATTAATTATGTATAAAAGTTATAAAGTGAAATAATTAATTGTTTTACAATATGAGCCACATTGTAGTAATACGAAGTTATAGGCCGGGTGATGAAATTAACTGTAAAGAGTTAGTGAAAGCAGGCATAATGTCTTCTTTAAGTTCAACGTTTTTTGGCATTGTATTTAAAGAATTGACTTTTCAATTAATGATATTGTTTGCCGCTATAATGTTTATTTTTTTTGGATTGCCTTTAACTGTTTGTGTTTTAGTTATTCCTCTTGTCATTTTTTTGGTATATATTGGAACTTACATAGCTTTCACTGCGAAAACTATGGAAGTAAGTGAAGAAGTTTCTAATATACCAAGGTAAAAGTTGTTTTTTATTTACACATTATTTAATAATAATGCTAAAAAATCAATATCAAAATTATAAATTTTTTTTTCATAATTAGGATATATTAATAAAATAGTCTGTAAAATTTGTATTATAAAAACGAAGTACTTTAAATGAAAGTAAATATCAACATAAAAGCTTCTTCATTTATTACGACAGGATTTACATGTCTAATGCCTTTTCATGCTTTTGGGTTGCTGAAGCATTTGAACCTTATCTAATGACACATGATCCAAAGAATGTACAATACAACCTAATGACAGAACAACAATTCCGTAATTCGAACATTGATATTTCATCTCAGGTTAAAAAAATTGTAGGAACTGTTGCCTTATGTAAAAGCCATAGATTAGATAAAGGCGCATGGATCAAAAGGCTATATGTACATGAACAATATAGAAGAAAAGGAATAGCTTCCTGTCTTGTAAATGTTGCTGTGCAATTTGCTATTGATGAAGGTTACAGCTGTGCTAATCTTGTTGCCTCAGAATATACAGAAGCTGGGAGAGAACTGTGTCTTAAGAAAGGTTTTGAATTGCAACAAATGTATCATAAACCTATTTTGGGTTCGCTTATAACTGTGTTGATGTATGAATTGACATATCAGATTAAGCCTGGTGAAGATGACTATGTGCCTCCAGTTTACAGTAGATCAATGCTTAATAAGTAAGCATCAAATCTAATATTTTTCTAAATAATGAATCAAATTCTCATTTTATAAGTCTAACATTTTCCAAGACATATCTAATGATTGCATTTATAGTTTATTCTATTAAAATACATTGTATAAAATTAAGTACTAAAAATATAATTTTAATAAAAAATGTATTATATACATTGGCATTTAACGTGTTATTGATATGAACGTAAACATGATATTAACAGTGTAATAACGTTATATGTACAACAAATATATTTTTCTCACTTTTTCATTTGTTTCCAGTATGCCTGAAGTTCTTTACCTTCCCAATTGTTCTCTGTTACTTTAGATAAATATCTGAAAGAAAGTAAAGGATCATTTTACACATAACCTTATTACAAGAAGGTTCCAATTTTTTTTTATTTCGGGGTCAAATAAATTTGTTAATCAACAACTTTTATTTTAATTATTGGCAACTCACCAAATTCATATCAACTTGGAGCATAATAGGAAAGTCTGGAAACCTATGTATCATAAAAATGTAGTAGATAGGATGTTATCCTATCATGTCAGACACTTCAAAAGTCTTTGATAACGGGAACTATTGATATATAGAACACAATGAATATTTTCTTAAATATGCAAACTTTACATAAAATAATACTCTACATAAGAAATAACATTCCACATAAAAAAATTGAAAAATTTTGTACAGTGTTCATAGAACGATAGGGCAAGAAATATTAATTTAATTTAAATTTTAATATTCGAGTTAAATGCATAATTTTGTATAATGTTGCCCTATTCATAGAATGAATCACCAATTAAGAATATTAATTGATTTCATATAACATGCAAAATACATTTAAAAAGATTTACTATTATATTATATCTTCTCTGAAATAAGACTTTTATATATTCTATATTTGTTTTCATAATCCGTTTTAATAATTGGATAGGATAAAAAAACCTTTGTTATTATTAAATTACTTAATAATAATAAAATAATCATTAACTAGTAATTAGAAACTATCGACTTTAATAATATACTTACTTTTCTTGAATTTCTTGAAGTATATTCTTCTCTTTGTCGGTAATGCCATTTTTTACAACATCGAGATTCATATACAATTCTTTTAAATTTTGTATTCCAACTAAATATGTGTCAATATCTTTACATTGCATAGAATACCATAGTGCTAATTTAGCTAATTCTACATCATGATCCTGCAAAAATAAGTTCTCATTGTTTTATAAATAAAGATAATGTATATTGTATAGTTTACTTGAAAGATAATGTATATTGTATAGACATTTGAAATTTTATACCTTACAACATGCAGCAGCATTTGCACATATTTTCTTTGTTTGTTCTGAACTGGGATGCCAAGCTGGTGGACCTTTATTAGTTAAAAGTCCCATACACGGCGCAGAAGCATTAATTATACCAATATTATGTTCCTAAAAACCATGATACATTTGTTTGATTTCTTAATAGATGTTACTTTTAAAACTACAGATATTTATTAAATACTACCTTAAAAAATGGTATATATTCAGACAAAGTATTATCTATTAATGTATGTCTTGCATAGCTTAGTATGCAAGAAATTTTAATATTACTTTTCTCGACACATTCCTTTAAAATGGATACCGGATATCCGGTGATACCAATGTACTTCGCATTGCCATCCGCAATTTGTCTTGATAGTTCTGGTAGAGTTTGCGTGATTACTATATCCAAACTCGGAGCAAATTCGATGTCGTGAACCTGTAAAAAACGAATTGATGTTACGAATTGATAAATAAAATACACGATAAAAAATTAATTGTACTCACTTGTATGATGTCAACATAATCCAGACCTAAAAGTTCTAAACTATTGAGAAAACTATTTCTAGTTTTCTCCTTGGAAAAATTAAACATATTTTCGTAATTTAATTCATATCGTCCGACTTTTGTCGCGATATAATACGCTTTACGTGGAATGCCTTTCAAAGCCTAGAATTAAATAATTAAAAAATTTGAAAAAATTTTTCTCATGTACATATATATACATACATATATATATATATATATATATGTACATGATATATATATATATATATATATATATATATATATATCATAAAGCGTAAAAAAATAAGTATAGAATTACTTTTCCAATGATAGTTTCGGATTGACCTTGGCCATACCATGGCGCGGTATCAATATAATTAATTCCTTGTCTTATTCCTTGACGTATCGCGTTAATTGCTTCATTTTCGTCATACGTACTATTATATAAAAGTATACATAAATTATGATAATCTTAAACACTGAAGATATCTTTATAAACATATTTTTAAATTCCTTTATCTAAATTTAGATTAATTTTATTTAAATCTTAAATAAAAATTAAATACTAACCCATAGTGGCAACCAAATGGTCCGCCACCAAGTGATAATTTGCTGACCATTAATCCAGTTTTGCCAAGAGGTCTATATTCCATAATTTCAACAGCTTCCAAATCATGAAAACCTTCGACATACGTCGGTGGTAACATTTTTCTAAATATTAATTAAAGTATAAATGTCAAAAAATTAACGATATTTACTTATCCGAGATATTCAATTCAATTGAGTATTTTAGTTAATTATTTTAATTAATATGTTTAAAAATAATGAATGAAATATTATATTGCATTTTAGAAATAAATATTGATAAATGAAAATAAAAATATGAAATAATCGGAATAAAAAGAGTTTTATATTAGAAGCGAAACTGGTTGTATTATATGATTACAAGATCATTAATGCTTTTCTATAAATCGTTTTATTAACTGTTGTACATTTTATTAACTATGTAAAATTGTCTAATTTTTTTATACTTAAAAAAACTTAAAAAATTTTCCAACCCGTCTTTGAAATAAATATATATATATTTGAAGTTGGAAAACAATTTACATTTTTCTCGTAAAATTCTACTGCAAAAATTGCGTCACAGATCGTTAGCAGAGTCGTTAACATATTGAATTTCATAAATAATTTTTAAATACTAACGTGTAAGACGATTTAGATTTGACACTAGAAGCATACTGGATTATTTTATCATACCGTGAGGTACTTTGTAAGATAACATTATCATCATTTGAACGTGCGATAAATAGAAGCAGTTAGAAATAAATTGTATTAACGCGTATAGCATGCGAATTTCATATGTGATATGAGATAAATTAGATGTTACGTACGTATATATTATATATTGTTACTATATACAACTACACAATTCATCTGCGTAATTCATCTACACACTTAAAAATTAAACATTGAAGAAAGAATGAAATCTGTTTTGAGTTTCGTTTGGAAAATGTTAAAAATGTATCTTCTTTAATAATTCACAAAATTTTGAAGTGAAGCAGTGATAAGAATAAAACTGACTGAAAGCATATCCACATTCTGAGCATTAAGCGTATATAGTAGTGCCATCTTTTGAAGTCAGATGAATTATTTCTGCGACATTGATCCAAGTACAGATATATCGTCTGCGGTTTAGTACGCACGAGCATCGACGAGGAATATGAATGAATCAAGCATCTTACCATTGACTAATTTAGTCAATCGGCCGAATCAAATTATCGGCCGAAAAGATACATGGTGATGCAATGTCTATTCATACCTTGTCTATGGTGGTATATACTCGTCACGAGGTATATACTAATTGCTGTCTTGTCGATTCGTAAAGAATTTTATAGGTCGTCATGTTACCGATGATCGGTAAATCAAAATTGGCGCCACATCTATGGTGGGGGAGCTGTTCGCAATATGGCTGTTGCCGTTCGTATTTGAAAGTGCGTCGCGGAAATAACGTTAATCACATTGTTGAAAAAAAAAGGGAAAATATCCTCCGTTGCTGTGGATTTTTGCATAAACAACGCAAGGTATGTCTGTATTCTTCATAATATGAATCTTTTTCTTGAATGTACGGTTATACAAAGGTGATTTACGGTTATACAAAAGTGATTTTTGAATGTCGCCACGGTATGCAATATTGGTACGCTTGTAAACGTAATAGCGGGGTAAAACGTAGCCAAACGGACGAACTTATTACTTTTGAAAGCCTGTAAATTGCATCGGGAATTGCAGGAGAAGGGAATTTCAGGATTTTTATGTCACTACTAAATAATAAAATTAGTACGCTGTTAACAGTACCCCGTGCACCGGCGGTTAAAGCTAATTTAATGATTTTCGTTATTGGCTCGAGCATCGTAAAGCTATCAGAGCCCATCTGTTGCCCGCGTAGATTTTAATATCGCTCCACTCATTTGTACCGTCTGAATCGAATCGGATCGCCTGGCTTCGTTTCCAACGCCGTTTCAACGTTTTCAATTCTCCAACGATTTGTTTATAACTCTTTTGCCATTGTCGAATGACTCTCATCAGTTTATTGGTATTCTATATTTTTCATCAATCCGAACATCAAGTGGAATTTTGTATCAATTGGCAACCACCTAATGAAAAAAAAAAAAAAATTAATTGATCCTACTTCTCGAATTATAGTTTAAAGCTTGTTATTTTGCATAACTAGGTTAGCTATGCTTCTGCGTCGCTCCGATTTCAATTTTTGGTACACAAGGGTAACACGAATCTTGAATAATTCGATTACGAAGTATGAAACCTTATTAATTAGTTCTTTCGAGTAACGAATCAATGTGCCCCGCGAATGTCGCCATTTTTGACTGGTGGTGAATAGAAAAACGGGTAAAGAGTATAATTAAAGTGACACTGTTAAAATGACATCGTCGAACGCAACGCTTTACGAAAGACACTGGTCTCAACGGCATCGTTTCGCCGTGTTCGAGACCAAGTTGAGGAGAGTACATCAAGTTACCGGGGTTGTTCAATAATTTCGCTGGGTATCTCAAAGGAACAACGAGACGAGTATTGGCCTTTCGTCGTGTCACGGCTAGCTTCTTCTTTCGTCCTCTCGTTCATACTTTTCCGTCTTTCTTCATCTCCTTCGCCTCCGAGGGAACGAAGAGAGAGCATAAGGGAGGAAGCTAGAGGGAGGAGTGAAAAAGAAGGAAAGAGAGAGAGAGAGGAGAGAAGCGACAGTGGCTCGTTTATTAATAAACGAAAAAAGAAGAGGATAAAGGGTGAGTAGAGCGAGGGGGATGGGCGTTAGGGGATGAGAGCGGCGGTTGAGCAGAGGCCAGGATGAAAAGGAGCGAAGTGGTAGGGCGGCGCGTGACGCGGGGCTTAAGGAAGCCGCCGAATATATACGCGCGGCAGCCGATCGTTCGCCAGCCGCTTTAACAATTCGCGACGCGTCCGCGTTAACAGCGTTACGACAACAAGCTCGAGTTGTAGAAACTTATAACGAGAAAATAATGAACCCGGTTCACCAAGTCTGCTTGGAATGCGAGCCCCGGTGTATACCCAACCTCTCGCAAGTAGCTGTCCTGACTCTCTCGCTCGTTTCACCGTTTCCTGGTTTAACCACCTTTTCGATTTTCTACCGCTTCCCATGGCCTCGGTCTCTCTCTCTCTCTCTCAGTCTACGGTCCTATTCTAATTTTAGTCTTCGTTTCCATTGCACGATCCACCTCTGTCGTCCGCTTTGTTCGTTTCATATTTTCGTTTTACCGATCACCCACACCTGCTCGTTTTCTTTTGCTTTCCCGCGTACTCCTTACTTCTCTCTCGTCGTCCTGATCTCGTTGTTCGGCTCGTGCTTCCCGCTTCTCCGCCTTCTTCGCTTTCTTCCCCCCCCTCTCTCTTTTTCTCCTGCTTTGGCTTGTCTTCTTTCTCGGTTTCCCTCTCTCGGAAAAAGGAATATCTGAATATCGAGGATTTCACGACGGAGAGAAGGAAGGAAGGAAGGAAAGAAGGAAGGAAGGAAGCCGAGGAAAAAAAAACGGGACACGGTGCGCGGCCAAGCCGAGAACGGCGCGTTGTATTGAACGTGAAGAAGGGCGAATCGAGCGTGGAATTTCTCGGTGGAATCCTGCAGTTCCCGAAGCGAAGCGAAGACAGAAAAGACTGATGTCCTGTATCGTGTCCTGAAGCGTCCTCCCCGGCCGATTGGTGGAGGACGACGACGGCGAAAAAAGGGGGAAGGGAGGGGAGGGGAAGCAAGGAGCAGGATGCCGTTGGTATCCGGAATGGATTACGGAATCGGGATGGAATAGCGGACCGGAAAGTCCTTCTTGTCTATTCTGGCGCGACACCTCATCATTCCGCCACGTTCGCCGAGGTATCCTTTCGACGTACACCGTGTTTCGATCTTTCCCCGAGGCGTGTACGGTGATTTAAGTCACTGTTTACGTTTTCGTGTTCTTTTCGCAGTGCTGCTGCTTCTCGGCCAGGGATCGCGCGGAAATTCGTATTCCCCTCCGATTTGCTTCCTATATCTCTCATACGTAAATCCAACCTAGTATTAGATCAAACATCGCCAGCTTATCGGAAATCGAACGAGGAATGATCGAATTCCGTCGCAGAGTAAAAGTAACGTAATTCTGTTTGCGAGTTCCTCGATTCGGAAACTTTAGATGTTGCAGATTCTCGCGTTATTTTCAAATTTCATAGTGTACAGTTGCATATCGGAATAAAATCCATTTTATCATTCGTCGTAGAAAGTTCAGAAAGAATTGTACAGGACAACTCTTGCTTGTTGAGATGTACAAAAAAAAAAGTTCCGATCACTTGATCCTTTCACTTTCTGTAATTCTTCAGACTTTCTTTAATGACTTTAAATTTCAAGTGAAATTTAATTTAAATGTTTCTCAAACTTTCTTTATTAATTGGTAGATTAGATGCACTCCTTGTAACTTATAACTTCTAAGGTCGAGCTGATATTTCATATCTAGACTGCGGGTTTTTGTGCAAATTCGCAAAAAAGAATAGAATCATCAGAAAATTACGAAAATTTCTTTACGATCGTTATCCCCATATACGTGAGAATTATGAAGATCGAGAAAAAGAAAAAAAGGAAACTGACGGAAATTGTCGAATATCAAGCGCGTTGTAGAAAAATGATTCGTCGTTGCGATGTGTTTCTATTAAAAAAATTCTCCTGATTTCTTTGGACCTGATTACGGCACGCGATGCATATTAGACGAGGCAACGAGAAAGAACTGGTGTTAACTGAAACGCGAGATCAGATGTGTCTCACGATAGGCGCAAAAGCGAAATGCTTGCCATTGGATTAGCGTACTATCATTTAAACAGGCATTCCGGATGCGTCATCCGGTCGTCATTAGTAGTGCTCATTGAAGGTCCATTGAAAGCTGGATCCAGTCCTACAGACTAATTACAGTCCGGCGTATACGGTATCGAAAGCAGTCACGGATCTATAAAAGGACTGCGAAACACGTACCATTTCCCCGCACCTACGTATATGCCTGGCATTGTGCAGATTAATGAAACCGAACATTCTATTTTTACGCCGTTCAACGAGAGTTGATTCTCGGTAATTTCAATACCGATACATTCGCGTCCTTTGGTCAACTTTTACTACGTTTCGATTAGCTTTTCCTCTTTAAGAGGCTGGGATTTTTAAAACACGAATTTTCGAAGAGGCATTTTATTCCACGCTTATTCGTCGGTTACTTTACTTTACAAAATATTACCTTCTAATGGTTGTTACTTAGGGGATAAAAATTTTGTCTAGCTATTAACGGAGTGTAACTTTTTTACACAATGTGAAATGATATCTTAATATAAATTTGTTTCATATACTATATATTACAATAGTACAGGAAATCATTATTGATATTGGAAGATCTATGTATTTTACACGCGGAACGTGCACTTAAATTCTTGGCTCGTTCAATAAGTCAATTAATAATCACTGATAAAGCCGCTATAAATAATCCCATGATCGTTAACAGGCTCTTACACACCTGATAGACATTTATTATTTTCATAAAACACGAAAATGGCGAGGGCTTTCAATGGAATTTTTGACGTATCTGCTCACTGAACGAGGTGAAACATAATGCCTCCGAGATCAATGATGATGACATCGAGGTCGAGTGTTTTTATTCCATTACTTGGATAACACCGTCTTCCCTAACCACTTAACCTACCGCCTTCGTCCTCATCTCCATCACGTCGAAGCTCGATGGCCTCGACAACTCAAATATTATCCGCCGTTCAATTCTCTCTTCCTTGTCACGTGAAAACGGCCGGGCCCGTAATGCGTTGTCTAAAATGTAGATACAGCATTTTAACTCTAATTCACCGTGACACAGATGCTTCCAAGAAAGATTCCCGTGATACCGGATGATTCGTCCTTCATTTCGATCGATAGATTTGACGACCGGAAACGTTTGACTTCCTGTTTGTCGGTTTTGTTGATGGATAATGTGTCAATATTAATCAGTAGACCGTGGATTTTTATGCATCTCTTTACTTCGATAAATACCACTAAAGACATGAAAATTAAATTATAATATTCTCGACATTTTATATGTATATATTTTTATATGTATAATAAATGTACAAGAATCGACAGTCTTTTGATCAAATTTAACAGTAAAAATATATAAAATATATAAAATTTTAACTGGAATCCTCCTAGGTAGTTCTTAGTCTAGAACTTATTGTTCCACTAAAGCTTTCGTATTATCTCTTTATCTAGGGATTAATTGCGCTTTTCGTTTCTTTTTCCAAAGACTCTTACGAACGCCAGGTTATAAAATAAGAGGCAAAAAGAAAAAAAAAGCGAATTTCACGCAGGTCCTAAAAAAAAAAATGGTATGTAGAACAAAGGACCAGGAAACGGGAAATATACGAATAAATTTAAACTCCATAATTCATTTTCACGGAAATGTGAAAACCATTCGATTTAACGTACGTTAAAAAATTGAGGAGCGGAAAGGGGGAGGGTTTACGTTAAAATTACTTGAAATCTCAGCTGTTTTAAGTCTTTAAAATATCACCTAGCTAGGGAACTGATAAATGGAAAAGAGGAAGGGAGAAAGTGACAAGAGAAATACATCCGGCAACGAAGGGAAATACGACCGATCCGTTCGTAAAAAAAAAAAACGCATTATGCCGGTCGGTCTCGTTATACGGGTTGTAAATAAAAACTTCGCTGCTCGTATCTGCATTTCAACCACACCCCGAGCCATTTGCATCTCATTTCGAACGTTATATCAGTTTCATTAACGAAGTGGAACAGTAGATTGCCATTCCATCGATTACACGCGCCACGGTCGTTTTTGTATATAACTGCGTAATGTGAAAACGGAGTTTATCTTGACAGATATCCCTTATCAGATTACCAACGATTTTGATCTGTTATGCTTTCTCGCACGGACATAAGATTCAAGTAGAAATTTATCAAATAAAATGTAAAATACTTTTTCATGTCTAAAGTTGTGATTTTGAAATAAGTGGCGGAAGCATGATCTTTCTTCTTGCAATGTTGGTCTCGTGAACACAGGAAACGTATATGCAACAGTAATTTGCATGCGTAACGAATGTGTCCGAATCTGCACACTTGCCAAAAACAGGTTGTTCATTCAGAAGTACAATATTCCCTTAATCGTTTCCGTTCTCGAATCGTGTTGGGATTAATGAATTTCATTCACCTGAAAATATTGGATATTCGTCCATTTCTTTTCAACAATATTTATCAACTTTCGTGGTATATTTATTTCTATTTTATTTCACTACCACTAAGTCAGAATGCGGATATTTATGCAATTTCGGATGTCTAATGTTTATGCAATTTCGAATGTCTAATGTTAATTACAAAAAAAGTGTACTTGGATATTTTACATATTTCTCTATATTTTCCATAAATTGTTTGCGCGAACATGATTAAGGAAATGAAATTTAGACAAACGAACGATTATTGTGCTCCTCACAAATGCATAAAAATCCGCTCTCTAATCATCGCCTATACCGATCAAGTATCAAGTAATTCTTTTATTTCATATCGAAGCCAAAAGCTCTAATCCATATTTGCTCAGGCTCAGACTCAAAAAATACTGAAATCATTCTCTCGTTTGCAGCGCATCAATTCCAACAAGTATGTACATATGGCACGCTATCGCCGGTTAACCGTAACAGAAAGTCGATCGGAAGAGAGGAGAGAAAGAGAGAGAGAGAGAGAGAGCCGATGGTCACCGGGGCATCGGGATTACAGGGGATGCTCCGATCGCGAAGAAGGGTTCTCTCCGCTGGTCTCAGGGAAGAGACGCGGCGTGAAGTGGCGCGATCAGACGCGGTGAGAACAGGAGACGAGCGGCGGGAAGCGAGCCGGCCCGAAAACGGCCAAGGAAGAAGGGTAAGAGAAGAGAAGCAACGGAGTGTACGCCACCCCCGCCGTTCAGAGGGGTGCAGGTAGTTGCACGTGGAGGCGGAGCGACGCCGCGCGTCGTGTCTAGCTAGCGACGCTGAGCGTCCGGCCCCCAAAGCGTCGGGTGGGGAGCCGTGGTGAACGCAGTTCTCGACCGATCGCCGAGAAGGTGTTACGGTATTGTCGTCGTTTGTCTAGCTGCGTGTGCCGGCCAGCCGTACGTACCGGGAAGCCACGTGATCGACTGTTCGACCGGATGAACCGCGACACCTGAACGCGACAGCCCTCGCGATCCTTCGTTCTTGATTTCTCGTCGTCGTGATCCTCGGTTCACAGAGTGTCCGTTTTATCCTCGGTATTGTCGCTTCTCGCCGCGCGAAAAACGAAACTCACTGGCGATCGTGATCTCGAGCGAGAAACATGGTCGATCGTTGAATGTTTGTTTCCTTTCATTGAAGTCCTATGATACGATTCGTTCGTTTGGTCGAGCTGTTTCGTTTGTCGTTTTCGTTGCAATATGAATGTGGTTTCGGTTCGTAAATACGTCGTGCGTATTATTGTTTACTTCACTTGATTCGACACGACTCGTCGGGGCAAATTGTCGAAACGGCGCAACGTGTTTGTATCGCGACTTGGACATGCCAGAGAAACGCAGTTAACCAGACACGTGAGTCTTGTGTGGAACGTGGACGGCGTCGTGTAGTGATTTAAGGGTGTACTCCAATGGTGCCTCTCCGATGAAGGGATAAGAATGCCACTGGTGCTGCAGGGATAGAGGGTGTCACCGATCCCGGATTTTCGTGGTCGAGGAAGCTTGGATATGGTGAGTGCCACAAGGTTTTTTTTTCCTTCTCTTTCACTGTAGTTGATTTTCGCTCGGAACAAAGGGGTGATCGCTTTGATCGATCGGTTACTCGGACAGTTTCGACATCCTTGAATGACGGAATATGTAACAATAGCGACGCGAAGACTATGGATCAGATCGTGGAAAGTTGAGGGAAATTTGAATAACGAGAGTTGGAGCAGTTCTTGAGCATTTTTTATTTTCGTCTGATCAAATGTTACACACATGTTTGAACGAGCCTACACTAGAGAAAGTTTTTTCACAATTCTGATAAATTTCTTTCAATTCGCTCTCTGGATATTTCGAGGAAACGTAGATTTGGTTAGTGGAACGATGGTAACGAGTGAATATTGAAACAAATATTAACAACAAGTATGGATACATTTGATTTTTATTGATATGTTACGCATGAATCAATAAAATAGGCGTACAATTACTCCTCTGCACTGAAATTAAGAACGACAGTTCTTCTTCACGTTTCGACGATACACCGGTTAAATACTTGAAACGGCTTGAAGCAAACTAAATATCCAGAAGGGGGAGGGCAATGGGAAAGAAATAGAGAAAAACGAGAATTTTACGGAATCATTTTCCACGCGATTAACTTTTCGCAATGGAGGAACTTTAATCGCGCGAAGTTTCCATGCTTCCTTTTCGAACAGAACGCATTTGAAAGTACGCGAAGATCGCGAACTTTGATTGTTTATTTATTTTTTTTTTCTTTTCGTTCCCAGAAACGAAACGCTAGTTTCGATGGCCAACTCCGCTCCGCTCCGTTTGTTTCTGTCTTCTTTCTTTTTTTCTTTCTTTTTTCTTTTTGTTACTTTCCTTTCTCTCTCTCTCTCTCTCTCTCTCTCTCTGTTTTTATCTCTATATTTACTCGTTCATGCTTCTCGAACAAAAGTCACTGTCGCAGTGCCCATGGAAGTGGATGGATTACTCGGTGTTTCTGCATTGATTCTTCTTCTCCATAGCCTTAATTGAGGTTCTAAATCTGGACAAGCGCTTTTACACTTCCTTTTGTGCTGGTACATTGTTGCCGCGTACCAACGGACCCGTTTCTTTCCACTGCGCGAAATTACACTGTGTAATCTTTTCCTTTTATGGTTTTTACTGCGCACTAAAAGCTTTTTTTGTGTTCTTCTTTTTAATTGCGTGCCCGTACGAATATAGCTGCGGCCCGTGCTGCTATTCGAAGTTTCGCGAGGCTACGCGAGAAGCAAAATGAGACGGAAAAAACGTAGTTAAACGCCAGTCTCTTGCCAGGTTGTAAATACGCTGCTAACTGTGGTTTATTACTCTGGCGATCAAATGATCGGTTTCTCATTGTAAGCAGCGATGTGAATTAATTCTTAATTAGTAAATAGACGTCAAAACACGCGAGTCTCACAGATCGTTATCACGCGACAGATACATTTTATTGTGTGTGGGTATTTTTTATCTTGTATTCTGTCTAAAATACTGTCTATACAATGTATAATTCAGTTGTTCTTGCTTCATATGTTGAGCAGCACGTAACTTTTATCTACATTTCGATAATTTTATTTTATTTTCTGTATTCGTTTCTTTACTATTCGTCAATATGTTATTACAAAAGTATCAGAAAACTAATTCGTAACAATTATTAAACGCCAAGTTTTGCAATTAACCTACAACGTATTTTCTCTTGTAATTCCATTTCCTTTATAATTCTATCTATAGATTGTCAAAAAAAAAAAAAAAAATATTCCAAAAGAAATTGGATAGCAACAAATATAATGAGAAATGTAGTACAACGCGGGAAGGAAAATAGAGATGAATAAAAACATAAAAATTGGGGAAAGTGTTAGAAGAATTGATCCATCGTAGATAGTTTGTAGTATTTAAGGGAGAATTTAGTTCGAACGAAATATCGTTTCGTTTATTCTATTTTATGTAACACGAAAAAAACCCGCGTGTAGTATTTTTTTTTTTTTATAAAAAAAAAAAACACAGGATACTTTAATTACTCCTGCGTGGAACATCATAAAGCAATTGAACCCATCGAACGATATTGAATCTTTATGTGTGTGTACGGTCCGCGTTGGCGTATCGTTCGTCATGGGATATTGTTGCAGAAATTGAAACTAACTGATATTGATACAATTTTGCTGATACACGACCGTAAACTTGAAAAGTTGAATCTATGTACCGCGACGTGTATACGCTATTAGCTCTTTTAACTTCTCTCTCGTTGTTTTTAAATTATGGA
This sequence comes from Tetragonula carbonaria, assembly GCA_032399595.1. Classification (NCBI taxonomy): domain Eukaryota; kingdom Metazoa; phylum Arthropoda; class Insecta; order Hymenoptera; family Apidae; genus Tetragonula; species Tetragonula carbonaria. Next base: position 13,336,013 of record JAUCRC010000003.1, read on the forward strand.
GAAATAAAAAAGAAAAAAAAGAGCAGAATAGGGAGCTTGGAAATTTTTTCGACTAGAATAACAATGAACTGGGACTTGTAATTATTTATCTTTAAAATGTTGTGAAATATAATTCGTTATGTATTAGTTGACATCATTTCTAACATTTCAAGGATAGAAATATATAATTGATACAGAACGTTCGAGAGACTATCGTTGATAAATTTATTATTATAAATTGCGATAAAGTTCGGCTGGTATCCGGAATTTGTAAAATCGTATTAAAAGAATTCTGAAACATCCGGTTTTTCGTAATTTCGCAGAACGCATGTTTATCGCAAGCAAAAAGCAATTAATACAATACTTCTCTGGTGGACGAGTAAACGAGAATTTATAATGCGAATTATAGAATTTACAATGACAATGATTTAAAGTACATTTACAGTAAAAATGTAAAAAGATTGATAGCGGATAGTGTCTTATGTTAAAATATATTATGTTATATAAAATATTTTGAAATTTCATTAACATTATAACGAAATATGACTGTTTTTGTTATACAGAAGAATTTACGAGATATTTATTGCAAACAAACACTTCGCAAAGAATTGATGTACAATAAATATCAATTACGACTGAATTAATATCACGGATCGTCGGCTGTTTAAATTCTGTTGCGACATCTGCGAAATATGATATATATACTTTGTAATTTCAATACGTAGTTCCACCAATATAGTTATCACGATTACCATCTCCTTGCAATTTTAATGAAATTTCAAAATAATTCGTATCGTCGAATATGATTTGTATAAAAAGCGTTCGACCCGTTATAACATTTCTTCTTTCAAAATAATGGCTTATGTTACTTCGATCGAAATTTCATTCGTACTCCTTCACTCGCCCGCCGAAGATTTATTATACTCCTCCATTCATCGTCGGAAGATCACGCGATCGCAAGCATCCGGGAAAAAAACGTGTTGTCGATCGCATAAATTCTTTTTTTTTTCTTTTTCGCCAACAATTTTCCACTTACGCGTCCAAGGGAATATCCACGTGGAGAAGGTGAACGAGTGAAAGATTCAATGTTCCATTTGTATGCGGATCACGTTTCAGTGGCACATAGTTTTCTGACCACGAATGCTATGCAAATATCCAATACACCGGGTTCGAGAGTTTCGCGCGAAACTGGCACGTGGATCAAAGGGAGAGGGAAACGTGAAAAGATACGTTGCTGTATAGAAAACCGGGGTAGTTTGACTGGGGGAGTGGGTCAAGACGGTGGTGGCGGAACGAGTAGAATGTGACTGTTGAAGGAGAAGAGGAGGAGGAGGAAGAAGAAGAAAAAAAAAAGAAATCGACGAGAGGGAAGAAAAAGCGAGGAGCCAGGCGAATCGTTTTAAACTACCATCCACTTCACATTCCTGATTTCCAGTTAAGAGTCTTTGTTTATTTCCTTTTTCGGAGGAGTCGGCTTCGAGGAGTCGGCGTGCATTACACGCTCGCGCGGCCGCCCTGGTAAGAACGTAATGCATCAAGGACGAGAGCGGGAAAAGGAAGGCGACTATACTATCACTGACTGGCGAGTCTCGTCGTTTTCTTCCCTCTTATTTGCTTCTTTCCTCTCCATTAGAAGTGCCGGGCGTCGCTTTAATCACGCTTTTCGATTACCATCCGTTTGACGTTCTCGGCCGATTCGCGTGCATCGATAACCTCTTAGCTTTTAATGAGAAACGACTCGGAAGGAAAAGTGTAACATTGTTCGATCGGAGTTAATCTTAAGGTGCGGTTTCGCCAACATTTCTTTTTCGTTCGAACTATTTCTCATAGACGATCGTACGATCGTGGCTTCAGATAGTCGAATCAATCAGTTTTTAAATTTTTATTTTGTGAAAATAATCGAAGAAAGTACACTGTGTTTAGTAGCAACGCGAGGCAATGTAATTTTTATAATCAAGAGTAATATTTTCTTTTCTTAATTTGCCACGTATCTACTTACAATGCAAAGACATTGGAAGAATGTTAGAATTAATGCATTTTGCTACTTTCGACTATGCAAATTTTTCGCCTGTGCTTTACGCGATTTATGGAAATGTTAATACATTAGATTCGTCGTTCGCTTTATTTACTAAAAGATGAAAAATAGCGGAAGAAGGGAACACTTGCCGTACAGAATTTCGCTCAGATCTGGAAAGAAGTGCCTCTCGTTGTCGTTTGTACGGCAACAAAAGCCGAGGCTGATAGCAGGGCAATACCGTATATCGGCCCATTGTTTTTAAAGAGTTTCGCGTGTCATGCGTCGGTTCTGAAAGGCATAAAATTGATTTATGCTCACTTCGCGGGGCACATTGTGTTTTTTCCCCCGTTTCACGAGAAACCGACATACGGTAAATGTGCGATACGTGCGGCCACCAAATTAAAACAAAAAACAACGAGCGTAAAGCACAACGAGTTTAAAGCGTGGCGTTTGTTGCGAAGCGAGAGCGCAGATTTCGAAAACAATGCGCCAGGTACGCCGCACCTAAACTTGAATCCGGGTAACTAATTCCGGCCGAACGCGTTAATGTGTTTCCACGTTGCCGGCGTACTGTCACGAATCGTAGCATAAATAACGCGTGTTTCAGCAGTGTTTCGGCTCTTCCGAGTCGAGTTTTAATGTTAATAATCCCCGGAGAGATCTGCTGGCCCTCGCCCGAACGCCCGCGCGCGTCTCGATAGAGCCGAGAAAGACATTAATTTAACAGAGAGGTCATTAAGGTTGTGATGAATGAAACGCGTGCACTTGCGAACGCCACGCGATTCTTGCCCGCGTTGATGGAAAGGCAAAAATATTTCACTGTCGCGCGCCGTTCCGTTCCGTCTGCTACTTTTTCGTTCGTTTCTTTTCCCTCGGCCTTGCCCGCGACTTTTGAACGCGCGTTAGAATTAAATCCTCGAATCCTTTGATTCGCCGGCGTGACTAACTTCCCTTCCTCTCGCGAGGCGTTATCAATAGCGCCTCGTGAATCTTTGATCCTGAGGCGCGAGTCCTCGGGCCCTCGAGGAAATTAATTCTCCCACGTGATCGCGATTTCGCGTCACGCGTTCGATATTTGGCAACGTGCCGGCAATGTAATGCTCGTTATCAATCGTATATCGTCGACGATTTTCACTCGTTCGCTCTGCCCCAAGAGGAGGGATGGGGGGAGAGGGAAGGGGAAGAGATTTCTCTGTTCGCGCTCTCCGCGTCGCTTTTCAACGTCTTGCGTCTCGGTTACGACGACGTAACAATCGAAGTGGCGCGAAAGAGAAACCGCGGAGAGAAAGAAGGGAAAGAGGGTTGGTCAAAGAGGAAAATCGTTTAGCACGCGATCTTCTCGTATTTCTGCACGCAAGTTCCGAGCCGCGCTTTGTCTTCGTCTCCACCCGACGCGTTACACGTGTTAAGCTCGTTTCCACTCTCCTTTTTCGCCGGCGTTGTTATTATCATACGGGGACGTAGCAACGGAATTGATCAGCCGTTGATCGTTAGCGCACGACGGTGGACTTGGAATTTGTTGATAATTTCGAATGGATCCGAAATATATATACAGCGAGTAGCGAGTAGAATGTGATATTCTACGTTCGTTAATTTCCGAATAAATGTTTAAAATTTAAAAGAAGAAGACTTATTTATTTCGTTTTTATCTGTCTTGTAAGCAGATTGCGGATTTATTTTATGGATAGTCTTTCGTAAATAATTTAAAACAGCAAGACGCGGACTTCTTCGAAGTAAATCTCGCCTCTTTCTGGAGAATCTTTTTGTGAATTAAAAATTGATTGTACGACAGACGTCGTATATTTTTGAAAATTCAGAACAGTGAAAAGATTGGACATGAACGAGTAATACGCGACAATGTGCTTGCTCATCGGAGATTTGAATAGAATTATACATAGGATGAAGATTATAGTTTATACATTTTGTATTTGTATTTTTATCCATCAAATTTCCCATAAACGCATGAAAGATTGCAGTCTGCTTATAAAGTAGACTTATGAAGTATCAATGATATTTCCTGCGAAACAATTTCTATCAAGCATCGGGTCCGTCTCTGTCTCTCTTGGTTTCGTTTTCAAGAGCGATTCAAATTTTCCTCGAAGAATACGATCTAATGAGAGAGTATTTGGACAGGAAAACTGGGAAATTTCAAGGATTTTCTCCTCGTGACACGAGCGAGAATGGCAAAGCAGACAGCCGTTAAAAATTTTCAGACTTTAAACTTGAAAATTCGTCGAAACGTGGAAATCCATGACGGAGGGATGGGGTGGGGAGTGAAAACAATGACAGATATCTAGCGCTGAATACATTTGGAAATCTAGCGGGTGTCCCGAGGAAACTAAAGCGACAGTGGTTTTTATTCAACGCTGATTTTATGATAAAAGGCGCGAATTATTCACGCAGGCTTTTCCGTTGCGCTTTGTTACGTAAATTAAAGTTCCATCTCCGACACAGAGGAGAATTCGAATTGCGAAACCGAAAATGTACAAAACAAGCTTTCTTTCGCCAATCTCTCGTTTCACGCGGGATCTTCGAAATTCGATTTTTGAATTTCTTTCGTCAGTCCACACTGATGGGAATCGTCGCGCGAAATGACTTTTATGAAACGCGCCGTTATAAAAATGGACAAAGTTAAAACATGAAATGCTATAAATGCCGTACGAAATCGCGATTTCCACTAAAGAGTCGTTCTGCACGTTCGAAAATTAATTGAAGCGCACGTCATTGAAAAAAATAGGTGCAGTTTAATTATAAAGTGACTCTCGGTCTCTCGCGAACAGTGAATTTTATTTTTCCTTCATCGTTTATTTTTGAAACGCCGATGTTTGCTCGCTCGTTTAGTTCAGAAATTAAAATGTATTTAGAAAATTTTGCGAGTTATCACCATGATCTTAAAAATGATCGACGAACAGTGAATTTGATTTTCCCTCATTGTTTATTTTTGAAACGCCGATGTTTGCTCGCTCGTTTAGTTCAGAAATTAAAATGTATTTAGAAATTTTATTACCATGATCTTAAAAATGATCGACGAACAGTCAGATTTGAAGAAATCGAGAAGCGGGAAATCGATCGGTCGTTTAATTTACAAAAATGAAAACGTATCGGCAACCTGATCGACAGACATTTCCTTTTCTTTTCTTTTCTTTTTTTTGTTTTTGCAATACATCGCGTTTTAAATATCGTTCGGCACATAACCAAATTCCGCGAAACAAAGCGAGAAACCGATTGCTTTAATTACAAAACCGTTTTAATTAGAAAAATGAAAACGGTATTCGCGATTCGATCGATCGGAGCTTTTTTCGCAAGACACACCGCGTTTCGGAGTGATCGACGCGTAATTAGATTTCAACGGTGTGACGTACGTTCGATCGATCGTACGTTCGTTTGACTGTCTAATTAAAACGTATTTGCAGTCTCGTTGGACCGGCGTCGCGTCTTAAAATGGCCGGCGGACAGCCAGACTCGAAACGAAAGTAGGGAATTGATCGTTATGTTGTTTGGTAGGAAATCAACCGCGATATTTGCAAATTCAATTGCACGGTTGCTGTTCTAACGGGACAATTTTGAACGCGACGTCACGCACAAATGTGTGAACAGATGCGCATATACATATCGCGAAATGAGGGGATCCTTTTCTCTTCTGCTCGCGTTTCGCGGGAAACAGGCTTAAATTGATCCAGCGTTCTCGAACGCGTCGCGCTTCCCACGCAGACAAATATAATTCTTGAAATTGTATTTTTTTTTTTTATGTTAAGACACGGTCAGCGGTAGAGTTCGATCGAGAACGAACGAATTTAATCGCGTGTTTCATCGAAATTGTTTCGAAATGTAATTGGCGATATCGAAGCGACGCAATTTGAAACTAAACGTTTAAATAAATATCGGAAACAGACCGAAGCGATCGATATCGATTAAATTTATCACGCGTTGACCTTCGGCTGTTCGTCACCGATTGTTGGTACTCGGAATCGGGAATTGATGGAATAAAATAAATTTCGTTTTAAATTGTTTTTTTTTTCTTTTTTTTTTGGTATATATCCTTTTGTGTATAATTACGTGGAATTAGCTTTGATTCATCCTTTTAAACTTTGGTCGTTGCGTGCGATTCGGTATTTGAAAGCAGTTCGATGCCACGTATTTACTCTATAATAAAAATTACTCTATAATATATAAAAAAATAAAAAGTATAAAATGTTTCGAGTATATCTCGAAATGTGGTAAATGTCCTTCTGACGTAGAGAGAATTTTCGTTTAAACAAACGTCTGAATTTACGCCATTTTTTTACGCACTTTATACTTCGGCTACGTGTCGCGGAAATATTCAAGTTTTTACGAAAGAATAATAGTTATTGTAGTCTATAAAATGCGAATAATGTGAATTCCAGCGACAAAAGCGAGATAAGAGTGTCTCTTTTTCTAGCATCAACCGTCAGATACGATCCCGAGAGTAGGTTTTCGTGATCGAAATCCGCGTACGAATTTCCGCCTGGCCTCTTGCTCGCCGTGGAAATATATATCTGTGTTGAAGACCGCAGCAGGTCTAACATCGAGGATGCAACTGCGCCGAACCTTTTGAAAGCGTCGGACGCATTTTCTGCATCCAAATTCATAGACGAGTGAGACGAGGGGATCAACGAGCAAGCGCACACAGAAATCTCTGCTTTTGAGAACTGGTCCACGGTTATCTCGTCCAGCCAGGGGATTGACCTTTCATTAAATATCGTTCTCCGGTTGGTTATGGAACGTTAATTCACTCCTCGTCGAATAAACTTGTTATGGTTAAACACCTCTGACTTGCAACATTTATCGAATCTGCGTCGTACGCCTCTCCTGTTTGTTGGAAAGATGAAGTCACTTATCTGATTCTTTTTTTTTGTACTTAGAAGTATAAGTTACAAGTTAGTTTCGCGAGTCACCAAAGTATATATCATGTTTGATATATAAAAAATTGCAAACGTGTATTAAATAAAAAAAGTTGGTGGCTAATCAGTTTAAGTATATAATAAGCATTTAAAAATGAAGTTAGATTTAAATACTTTTACGATCTCTAGAAAGTAGATATAAGCATATTTTGTAACTTTTAATGTATATTTTTAGGTTCGTTTCAAACTTGACCAATATTACGATCGTATAAAATTGTTGATCGTGAAATTCCAAAATTCTCCGATTACGATACACGTATTTTATTTATAAGAAGTCCTTGTATTTTCAGATACATTTACCACCATAACGTACCGGTCGTTCTGATACTTTGTCTTTCTTTGCAACTTTTCTTCGACGAGACAGTTCCCTTGGAATTAGAATGATCAAAACATTGGAAAAACGTATTCGTAAATATCAGGGATTCTCTCCGCAGAGAAAGTTCCGTATTTAAAGATTTTATTTTATCGTTCGGATAATTTCGACGAATCGAAAAATAGAACACCGGCGAAGAAAAAGTTCGGTGTCCGACATTGCCGACCGCATTAATTTTGATCGGCGAAGTGTTCGTTACAACCTATCGTGCCATTAGTACGGTTTCCCTCCTATCCATAGAAAGTTTCGTCTCCTCGCGCGCCAGCAACCGGATAAGTCTAATTAGAAGTGCCACGAAAGTTTTCGCGGAAAATTCACGGGAACGAAGAAGGAACGATAGGAGGGGGGGGGTGCCAACGATAGTGGGTTGAGAGAAAGACTGCTCGAAAAGGTGCTCGAGTGGAAAAGAACGAAACCGCAAAGCAATTATTGTTCTTCCGGCAGCGAATTTAATCGAGCCGAGCCGTATGAACTCCGGTGTAACGAGAATACATGTCTGTCTTGATTGTCTTCTTTTCATCTCTCGTCGTAGTTTCTTCGTTCCTCTTTCAACCGTTTGTACGCGGCCACTTCCCGCTTTTCTCACGGGCCGCTGGTGAAATTTTTGATCCGGGACACCTCGCGTGGTTGGTTATCGAAGCCCGAGAAGCCTCGCCGTGTTTTCACGATGTTACGCTTTCTGAAATAAGTTTCATTATTAAGACGTTGTTTCAGGATATCTGGAATAGTTGGACGTATCTGCGGGCTGGGTATCGAAACGCAGAAGTTGTCGGCAACCTCCTTTCTAGAGCTTCTCTCGGCATAGCGAGCTGGAATAATGACTTTCCTCCCGCAAACTTTCAAGCTTGCTCGCGTTTCGGTTACACAATGTATTTATTCAATTATACCGGAGGCAGAGTTATCCTTCACGATTTTCGTTCGTCGTTCACCCCTCTCGGGGGGTGGTTCTCTCTGTAACGATCGCCACTTCCGGCCGTATCCCTCGCAAGACGTATCAATTTTGTATCGGTGGCTAATCGAGTTTCGATGTTACGCGCCGAATATAAGACCTAGGGCCGGGCTTACTTAACTCGTCGGCTAACCAAGGCCAACCGTAATCACGCGACGCTAAGCGTCCACTGTGTGCTAAGAGGTGCCATAAGCCGCGCTCGTAAACCGTCTGCTGCGAGTATACAAAAGAGTATGTCTACAACAGACTGTCGTAAAATTCCCCGTGTGCGTTAAGGGTGACTGTTTGCCGCGAAATTTCCATCGCGCAGCAAGGCGAAGAACGTAGGAAAAAATTAAACGTAGTAATACTCTGACCATTTTCGTAGTTACGTCTTGAGTTGAAGTCTTGAGAAGTGCAAATTTTTCAAGTGAGTTTGCAATTTTGTGAGTTGATAATTAACATATCATCGAATTAATCGATCCGTAACAAGCTTGTTTTAAAAATTCCTCAATTCTAGAATCGATTCATTTTATGAAATTAATCAGACGTCAGAGAATCGTACGGAAATGATTTCGATCAATCGTTACGAAGAAACTAAAAGTAGTCTGAGCCACAGAAGTATTAATACCATCGTCCTTCAATTAAATCACACGTATCTTTTCGTAATACAAATTCCAATGAAAATGCCAATTAAATACCCTTATTTTCCTGTGACTCTGAAGGTTAAAGTAAACACTGAACCTTTAGTTATTTAATTTTCATTTTAGAGAATCGACATCAGTCTAATAAGTAATGCCATTTGATTTAAAACATTTAAACTCGCTCGAGACTTGGTACGATACTTAAAATACCGGAGAGACACTTGGTAATTCTTTGAGGGAATTCTTGAGGTGGAAATTTCCATCTAAATTGTTCGAAACGAAGTATCTTATAAAAAGCTTATTGATATTCCCGTCAACGCTCCCGCCGTGTTATATTATGTACACGCGTGCGCGAGTCATTCATCAGGGCTTCGTGATAAATGAGTACTTAATCTACCGTGATAAGTGGCAACAAAAAAAAAAAAGAAAAAAAAATACAAAGAAAAAGAAGAAAAAAGAAAAAATTGAATGCGTTCGATCGCGTATCGGAATTTAAACTACGCAGTACGGCTCATTTAAATTTACGATGAGACAAATTTGTTTTTTTTTTTTTTTTTTGTTTTCTCTGTCGCGGGTAACGACGACGGCGGGTAACCTCTTCCCTGTACGAGAGATCGATACACGTCCGGTGTATCGGTAATGTTTCGAAAGTTGAACGTTAAAAGCGGGGATTAATTTTCAATTTGGAAAAAAAAAGGGGACGCGTCTCGGTCAAAGTGGCGATCAATCATCAGTGACAACGTGTCCTATCGGATTCTTTCGAATTTTCATTCCACGGCCGTGTCCCGTACCGGATAACGCGTCGTTGTCAAAACTATTAGGATCCGTCTGTCAGCGGATTAAAACACGATCTTTTTTCATAAAATTCGAGAGATGGATATCTATCGCGGCGTCGCGGAAGTCCGTTTCGTGTAATTTGCGAACGAGGGGGGGAACGTTTCGACAAAAATCTGTCGGTTCCGTGATGGATCAACTATCACCACCGGTGAGAATCGTGTTAATTAATCAGAAATGAAATTATTGCGATATTGGACGAGTATTTTTCTGTCTCTGGTGATATGAAAACGCTGGTTTCGCGAAGGGAAATAAGTCCTCGTCGCTTAAATTTATTCCTGGACATCGGGTGTTTTGGCATTTTTACGGGTCAGAACGAGTACCCCACGTGGTGATCACAGCATCACGCGAACGATCTACTCTTTTTTCTAAAAAGTTTCAATTCGGAAACTTCCGTCATCCATATCGCCAGGCTGTGGTCAATTTACTATAAAACATTTGTACGTACGATCATCGTACGATAACGAAAGGATTGAATCACAAATTCATTTTTTTACAAATGAAACAAAAGTAAAAATCGATTCAGCTCGTGGACAGTAAAGATGGTCTTCATCCCCTCAAAGTGGACGAGGTTATAAGACGGGACTGGATCCAGAAGTATCCAGCGCAAACGGTTCTCGCGCGCGTTAATGTATATTTATGTATTAAACAGGCATTATTTATACGTCCGATGAATATGCATTGTTTGGTGGCAGTAGCGAGGTGTCGAGTGCAGACCCGTCGCTATCACTGCCTCATCAATCACACACAGTCCTGGTGGCAACCCGCCCCCGCGTCCTGCTGGCTCTGCTGCAAACTCGCTGGCTGCCGAGGGCACGGTCTCGTTCCCCTCTCAGAATGGCAAACGACACTCCTCTCCCGTGGTGGCCACCATCCGACACCAATTCCCGCTAATTTACGCGTTGATTTCTTTTCGCTCGTCTCTCCCTCTTTCCCTGCTACGTCGATCATGACGTCTAGCTGAGATCGTCGGCCAGCCTCACTTCAGTCATCATCGTTCTTCGTTCACCTTCGAAGTCCGCGAATTCGGATAGTTCGTCGATTTACAGTAAACGAGCGGGGGCTGCGTGTTTTCACACACGTGTGAGCAACACACGTATGTATTCACCGATATCGCATAGATTCATTCACGCGAACTCGGCGTTTCACTAGTCAACGTCTACATACAGATACGATAGAAAGAGAGAGAAAGAGATGGATGGGGATGGGGAGGAATCAAACCACCGTGAAGTCTCGCCAAATGGTCATCCGTGGCCACCGCGGCGACGATATTCAGAACGTTAATCGGACGAATCAATCGGATCTCGTCGGCCACAAAACTGACCCGCGGACATTCGAGGACTGCCCGCGCGGAATGTTTGTAGCTGCAGCTACGCCGGGAAATTTTTCAGCCGTGGAATGGACGTTTGATATGTTGTTTTGCTCATGGATTTTGGTCAGGGAATTGCGCTTCGGCGACGAGCGCAGCATTGCCACGCTGGCTTCGCCTATAACCCCCTCCCAGTGGCCGGAGGGTGCGCATGGTATATCCTGTTAAATATGGATCGTCGTATAATTGTCGCTGCTATTAGCCGCGACCAGATGCATCGGTCGGAATTGCTGCGCGAATAGATTAACAAGGGTTCGCCGGCTTATGGCGAGAGTTGAACGGCGTGCGCGTTGCATTTTTCCCGTTCGTACGCGACAGGATCGGCGAGTTTCCTTTTTTCTAAATCGTTTTTTTTCGATTAAAGCGCTTCACGCTTTGGTATAAAGACTAGCGGCATCTGCGCGCGTTTCCATCGAAATGCACGACGAAAGATATGTCACTGGTAGGGGGCAGAATTGTTAGTTTATAATGTTGAAATTCGAAACTGCGAAATCTTAGACGAGAAAGTTGACGATATTGCATTTTTTTTCTTTCTTTTCTTTTTTCTTTTTTCTTTTTTTTTTTTTGAAAATGACGACTCACATTATTTCCATCGAAATTCTACTTCTGCTCCCTTTGCTCGCCCATCCAGCGAAGCAAGAGTCGAAATTTAATTGTCATAGCAAAGAACTTTACGGTAGACTATGTTCTCGATGGTAAACAGAAGTTTCTAGGCATTTCTGTTTTTGACTCTGTGCAAACACTCTGCATTCTGATGCAGTTACACGAAACGCTCCACGGTTATTCTCGGAATAGCTTTAAAACTTGTCGCCTTTGTCGGAATTCTTTGCGCTCTCGGTACGACAGCTTTTTGCAAAGTTCTCTCGCGGTTTATTAAATAACCGCGTAAAATTGTTTTATTCGTAAATTATAGTTTTCTACCTTTGAGAATCTTCGCGAAGTTTCTCGCAATTGTATCGACGAGCTCGTAAAATGGACGTTTGTATTCTTCTATCGAGTATCCTTAGCAGACACAGACTTGGTATTTTAATCAGTTCAGCCATCGATTTCGATCAGAGTGAAATTACGTTTGTTCGATTGTAAGTTAGATTCCCACGGTTAGATTCCCAAGATTAATATATCGCTTTAACTACGCTTTAGAAATCAAAATAGCTGTCGAGCAATCGTGCACGCTCTAACACTTCGTATATTTGTTTTGGCCTTACTTGGCCGTGTCTTGTTGTTCTCGCGTTCCGTGGAGTTTGATGCCATTCATCGAGACGAGTTTACTCAGGGCGCCATAAGGTGCATTTTATTACCCGGTTTCTATCTCATTTGCCTTGCTACAACACTAGTTCAAACAGAGTGTCACTGAACTGCGAAGCAACATTTCGAACGCTAGTGTTTCTCCGCAGTCAGCGATTGTTACTGCTACTATGTCGTGCACGAGTAAAAAAATAAAAGCGCGCACACACGTAATAACATTTGCATATTTAGATGCACTTTTACAGAAAATATTGGCTTCTCAATTTGTGCAATTCAATGTCGTCGCAATCGACAGCTTCTCACGAAAGTATTCGACCATTTTATATAGAAATATTTTATATCGTAGAAAATATATTATAGAATATATTTTACGAACACATTATATCTGTCTTGAAATGTTATTCATATTGTAATTACATTGATCAAACTTGAAATGTTTAATACAAATATATTTCACAGTGATTGCAAAAGTATTTCAACAATTAATTATCCTCTGTATTAATTAATAAGTGGAATCATTTCGACACGTATCACGTTGTTTCTAACCTCTACCCACGTTTCCAGATTTTATCAATATAATCACGATAGTCGTTTCTCTTCACACATTCATCTAACCAAAAAAAAAAAAAAAAGAAAAAAAATTCTTTGTACAGCGAGCGTTCGAATAGTTTCGTGAACCACTGCATTTCAAAATACTTCGACCGTATTTCGAAAACAGGAAACAGCGGTTCGTTTTACATACAAAACGCGGGATACACGCGAAAATAAACATCCGCCGTGGAAAAATAAAATAGCTCTTATCGATCAAATATATATGTATATATAGCTTCCGATGATTTTAGCGGGGATATTTCCTGTCGTCTGTATAAATGAGGTAAATTCTATCTTGCAGCGTGGGTCACGAGGCATTAGTCGATCCAATAAATCAGTCACAAACGATAGAGCTTGGTTTCTCGTTGCGTGTATCAGTAACGATCGTCGGCGGTCCCTCTTCGTTTACATTTCTCGCGTCTGTGCGAACAGAATGAATTGTTCGTAAAATCGAATATAGATTCGTGAGACTGTCGTATATATTCAAATTTTCATCCTCTTTTTATTTATACATCATCATTATCATCATCATCATCATCATCGGCAAAATAATACAAGTGGCGAGCGATTGCGAAACCGTAAATATATAATTTGCTTTCCGATGAAGAATTCCTTCGGGTGAAAAAGCGGGTGGTCGCGAAAAAGCTGCGCGTTTGTCAGCGCGATTTGAACGAACCGATCGGGCCAATTAGATATTTAATTGCGACGTCCGCACGTGTAATTGAAACGCGCGCGTAATAAGTAATTATCGAGCAGACGGCGTCAAATAAAAGGGAAGGGAACGGTAAATCAGCCCGTATATTTCGAGAAAAATTCAGCCTGCGGTTCCCCGGGCTCGAGAGTTCACAGAGAGGCGCGTTTGAATTTTATTTAGTTTATTGCTTCTCGATACGGTTCGCTTTGCTATACGTGCCGGTAATTTTGCGCACTGTTTCACGCAGATTCGAAATTGAGGCATATATAATTCGAGGTAGAGGGAACGATCTCGAAGAGAATGAAAGAGAGAATGATAGGGAAAGAGAGAGAGAGAGAGAGAGAGAGAAAGAGATTCTCCCTTTCGATTTCGATGTGTGGTACGCGCATACATATCGCGAGAAGGAACTCTCAATTTTCGCGCGCTCGTTCTCCCCCACCAAATTAGATTCGCTCGTACGACTTTTATCGTCCGTTCCACTGGTAACCATCGCCTAATACTACACTCTTGTAGTTCACACTCGAACGGTGCGCTCGGAAACGGCGGACCATTTTCTCCTCCGCCGTAATAATAGCCTGAATTCCTTCGGAATCTCTTCTTAAATTTCTGCAGAATTTCCTTCCAATGAAAATTTGATGCTTACAACGCTCGGCTGCCGGGGCGTCTTTAAATCTTGCCGCGTCGTCGACGAACACTGTCCTACATATTTCCGCGTAATTTCCCCGTCGTTCGTGATCTCGCGTGAATTTTAAGAATCACGTTGATAACTCCGATGATTAGAAAGCTAGTGAATAGTGGGGATCGTTTCATTTTGATAGTCGCAAGGTGAAATAACGCAGAGACGATTAATGCTTAGATGATATTTTATGTATGAAATATATAAAATACTTCGAAATTGATTGATACATTGATTTGAAATTATATTAGTAAAATTAGGATAGTTCTGTTAGTTTTGCAGAAAATATAATATAATGTAAGATTGGGCGTTAGATTTTGGACGTGAATGCAATGATATACACTGCGAAATACTTGTTTCATAAGTTCACGTAGTGAAAAAAAAAGTATACGTTTTTAAAGTTGTTGGATGGTGCCAATGAAATTGTAAAGTTTAGCAAGCCGTTTTTAGATGACTAAAATTTCATGCAATTTTATTCTGTATTTCACGTTTACCCTGATATAGAGATTAGGAATAAAATGTCAAATTCAAGCAACGTAGAGCCGAAGCATTATCGCTGCCACAATCGAGCATTAACCAATTAAGAATTAAAACTGTTACGAATTATTTCGCGAGATAATAGCATCTATCGGAAAGTGATTCGATTCGATGAGTGAAAATAGCGCGCGAGAAAGAGAAAAATAGAGGGGGCGGAAAAAAAAGTGGAGAAGGACAGTGTAATATGGAAAATTGTAAAATTGCTTGGTATACAGATATCGTTGCGGAAATGTGTGTAATGAATAAACGAAATTTCGCCAGTCGGTTACCTTGCGGCCCGTTTGCCAAACGAACTTTCAGGATCGTCCGCTACCAATCACTCACTGTCCGCTACAACTCAACCAGCCGCATCGCGTATTTCTATCAGTTATCTACAATTGATTCGATACCTCTTTGCCATTCGTTTCCGATGTATCGGTCATTCGTTTGTTTTACGTAGGTGTCTTCGATAGCAGTTTTATTTACGTTTCCTCCAGTCGTTAGACGACCTGTTTCGACCTGAATCTCTCTTCTCTTTTTCCTTTTCTTCTCCTCCTCCACCTTAAAACGCTTTTCCTCTCCGCGCTAACCGTGAATGAGAATCGCAATTTATTATATATGCATATACAGTGCGAGAGGAATTTCTCTTTTGTTGGAAACTCGCCGACAGAAGTACGGGAGGGGAAAAAAAGAAGACACGCATAATTTTTTCATCGACTATCACCGAGTTGATTTATTACTTTCTTCGAATGTTCCCGTTCGCTGCCCGTTATAAATGACATCGGCGAAGCATCGAACGGGAACAACCCATTGAGTTTCGTTCTAAAAGAGAGATAAAACGTTAGATGGCCGCGAGGGTGTAGTTTGACGAAACGAAATAATATTTCATTTATAACATCAGGTGTGTGTGTGTGTGTGTGTGTGTGTGTGTGTGTGTGTGTGTGTGTGTGTGTTAGATTCGCTTGGAGATCAATGCGGGCCTGTCTATCGCGGTGAGTGGGCATCCAGCGAAATTGAATCTCTGAATATTTACACCGGAATCGCTTTTCAAGGGGCTTTAAAAAGAGAGAGAGAGAGAGAGAGAGAAAAAATGAGGGTGTTCCATCCATTTCGTTGGAACGCCTAATAGCGCACGTCACCGTGAAATGTCACAATATAGGCAGCCGTAATGAATGGACAAGAGTTTCATTCGAGCCGTTCGCTGTGTTCTGTCTGCGCACAGCGAACGAGAAGAGTGGATCGGTCGGCACTCATCATTCACTGTCTGCTACGAGTCAAGCATACCGCATATCAGTTCACGAATACCTTTCGGTCTTCCCTTGGACGCTGCTACAAATCTACCCTCGCCGCCTGCCCATGTAAAGCGATTCAATTTCAATTTGTATGCTCGGACGTTTTTGACTCGCCGTTAAAACAAGCGGCCGCGACTCTTGCACCAATTTTTCTTTCGGGTCGTGTTTCGCCTCCTTTTTTTTTCTTTTTTTTTTTTCGAAAAAAGCTGATCGATCGTGATCGCGCTATATCTTTCGCCAAGTTGAAAGCACATTCCTTTTTTTTTTTTTTTGGACGGTATTCGAAGATAGTTCGAGTGATTGATTATTCTATATTGACAGTCGACGTTGGCGTTTGATATTTTTGTCGGAGTTAACGGATGCTCTGTCGACCACGTGGGGAGGGGGATTTAATTTTGAGTTTGAGATTAATTTCATTTTCACGCAGTGACTTACTTTCTAACGAACTGTTCTTTCATTGTGTATTTGATTTTCGTAATATCGTAATTCTTGTAGTCGTATGAAAGCAGCGCTTAATAATACAAAATTTAATATATCTGATTCTAATTAAATGTACAAATATTTAATTTCAATTGGTTCACCACGTGACATAACAATGTCACGATACATTATACAACGTAAAACTTGAAAGAACACATGTGACGTAATATAAAGAATAGAAAACTACGGAATCAAATACGATGTAACGTGCAAAATAGAGAAATGGAAAAACTAAACAGTATAAAATTGTAATTTTAGATGACGGTTACAAGAAATTGATACAATTCTTCTGATGAAAACTATTACACGTCGATACGCGCGTTTCAAGTCGCTCTAATTTCAGGCACGAGCAACCATCACCTCAAACGTTCTCAAACGAAAACTTCGCCCTTTCGTTTTTACGTAACTACGAAGAAAGTAGTTAACAATCAGGATCATGCTCATCCCTCAAACGCGAACGTGATACAGAAACTCGGTTGGCTCGAGGGTACGAAGTATCGAAAATTAGTAGTAGCGCACGCACGAGCGACGGTGGAAAGCGTAAGAGTTCGACCACCCTTATCGAGAACCATGATCAAGACGAACGTTCAGCATTTGCCCGTGTCAACATAAAACGAACTGGCTTGGTCGGTGAAACAGTCTCGGTTTACCAGCGCCTTCGGCAACCCTCAACTACCTCGCCAATGGCCTCTCTCGCCAGCGCACCAGGCGAGGGAGGATCGAATCGTGGAGAAGGTACTCGAGGATACTCTCTCCACTGGCTTCTCCTAGTTCTCAGTCTCCCCTTCCCCCCTCCCGGTGAGTCCCGGTTATTGCCGAACTCTGCCAGCGATGGAACAGATGGAAAGGCTCTCGAGGTAGTAGGTAGGATTCTCGGTGTTCGTGACGCGTCTCGCGGATTTTTCGCTTTCGGCGGAGAAACGTAGGCGTGCTCAATTATTCCGTGATCCTGCCTCTCGGATCAACCGTCCGAAGTATAAAGATTAAACGCACGGTAGCAACACGGATCACCCAACGGGATTCATCCGATTGGCCTTTATTGTTCGAGGTAACAATGGAGACCTATGCAGATGCTCTGCCGCTCGTGGAGCCTTGCGTTTCGAACCGTGCCTCGGAAAAACCCACCCAAGTGTTCGAATTTTTTTCCTTTCACGCTCGGCCGACCCTTTATTGGCAGCTCGGAATGTTTGCGTTGTGCATCGCTTCGCCTGAAACTTTCATGAATTTCGCTGGGTGAGATCGGGAAGGACAGCTGCTCCTGGAACTGTGTGTGTACGGGTAATCGATATGGGACTTTGTATTTCTTTAAAATTCCTTCGAATGGGATTCCTCTCTCTTGTCTTTCGTTTCGCCTTCGAACGGCCGAGACATTCGTTTCCCTTCGAATGAAATTTTCTCCTTTTTCTTTTCTCTTTTTTCTTGTTTTATATATATATATATATATATATTATATATATATATATTATATATATTTTATATATATATATATATATATATATATATATCGAAAGTTCGCGTCTCAGACGTTCGAACGTCGGTTGAATTTCGGATTTGTATTTCGTGTTTGATGGCGAGAAGAGGAAGGATACAGAGATTCATTACTGTAGTTTGGTGACTTGCAACAACGTGGTGATTGCCTCGTGTCCACGTCGGAAGAATAGAACGAAGAATTGATCGATCATTTCTCGCGCTGGTAATTTCTTTGGTTTTGCGGAAAAACACTTATCTTGCGCTTTCCGCCCCGATGATTGCCATTAGCAGGCGGTTTTCTCTTAGCTTTGTTACTTCCTCGAGCTTCTTCGTATCTGCTAATAGCGTTACAAGAAATCTTGATACTTTATCTACGGTAGTTTAGAAGAAGTTGAAATGTGTCTTGCAACAAAGGGGCATTGACTAGTCATCTAGACATGTCTCGAAGGATATTATTACATCAGTATTTCTATTGTTTTGTTCATTGCACGTCGATCGTCGCGGAATAGCCTTCTTCGGAATAGTTTCGTCAATTAATGAAATATTGGATTGTTATCCATTATTCTGACGATAATGATCGATTATTCTTCGGTGATTATGATCGGCCAAACACGTGTATGCGCTACATAAAATAAAATACGCAAGATCTTTTAACATCGATACACACTTCTAATGTCAGTTGTGATTTCCTTAGTTAAAATATTGTCAAACATTGTACAGGAAACGAACGCGTCTGTCGTTGTATAGCACAGTCGAAAAGTACACAAAAATTAATATGCAGTGAAATTTAAGTAAGTGAAGTTTTCGTTGGCAACTGTAAATATTTATCAATGTATATAGTCCAAAGATAATTTTAATTCTGTATGCTATTAATATATACATGTCTCTGGTTTACACGCGCGTGTACACGTTTTATCGAGGAATTTGCGAAATCCTCTTTATTTGCTTGGGATTGCAAGGGGATGACTGCCACGTCCTCGGCTGTTCTGCGCGTTGCCTTATGAAATTTTCATGTTTCGACGGGACCTTCGTCGACAACGGATCGACGAGTTCTCGGTGTGTATGCATTTTCATCGAATTCGCGAGGCAAATGTTTGCGCAAGAATCGTAGGAATCCGTTTAATCTCGCGCTATTTAGGTAATGTAAATAATGGAAAAATTAAATTAAATTAAATTAATCGCCGCGAACGGCCGGCATGTAAATGTAAAACACAACACGTAGAATTCTTTGCGTGCCTCTCTCTTTGCAACGATACTAAAACTATCTTCGGATCGTGTACCGCTTGCCGCTTGTGTATAATTTTGAATAACATCGTCATTCATCTGGAAACATTTGGCGAATGTACTCGCGTTGTTCTATCACTCGTACGGCAATTGCTGTTCCTTTCGCGTTCATTTGGATTGTTTCGTAAACAATAATTTTACGCGAGGTTCTTTTCATTTCAGAGTAAGTTATGGATGTGCAAGTCTGTAAGTAGTATGAATCTGTATATGGTCAGACAGATGGTGCATGTAATGATCTGAAGATACTCGATTAATGCATAGAATTTTAGCGTGCTTTATTTTACCTGAAAAAGTAAAATAATTAATAGAAAAGATGATAATATGATCCTGTAGATTTTGTAAGTAGTATAAATCTGCGTATGGGTAGACATAAATACTTAGAAATAGAACATAAGAAAGATACGTAGAATTTCAGTACGCTTTATTTCATCCGAATAGTAAAATTAATAGAAAGGACTGTGTACAAGTGGAATATTTTTGAACATTATCAGAAGCATAGACATGTCGTCACAATCACGTCAACCTACGTGAAACCTATCCAAATTACTTTCGCTTCTCTTTCGATTATTTCACAATGTCCGCGAACAAATTGTCACCTACAGTTTCGGGCAAGAAAATAGAGAAACTGTCTGCACAGCGAGCAAACTATTTCCGACATTCTGTCAGAATCGCGTCGCGCGATTTAATTTTCGCGAATCAGCTGCTTAATCAACCTGAACTAATCCCTTTGTGTGGAAACGCAATGAAGATTGGTGTTCCGCCGTACAACTCTTTAGAGTACTTTTCGACACGCTGGTAGCTCATCTTGAACGAGCGAACGTAGCGTAGCGACGAAAGATTTGATATATCGACGGAATTCCGTGGACGTATATACCGTGGTGCCGGTGGAAATCAAAACGGTGCGACATATCCGCCGGCAAGGCACAAGGAAGAGGGTATTCCACGCTATAAACCTGACACTTCATTTTTCCCTCGTTCTCCGCCGCCACCACCACCACCATCACTTTACGCCCTTTAAATCCCATTCTCCCTCTTTCGTCTTCACCTTGTCTCTTTTTATTCGACGCCACATCTTCTCCCTCGCGCTGGCGTTTCTACTTTCTCAGTGTCTGCTGCCGCTTTCCCGGCTCATCCGTTCGCCCGGCCCCGTATTACTTGAGCTATGTAAATGAATTTCGTTTAATTATCTCGGAAGGTGGCGCGAGAGAAAGGGTAACGTAGAGGATGCCCCGAGGGAGCCGAGACACAGAGAAACGAGAGAAGGGAGCGCGACATCGCTTCCGTTACAATTAAAGACTACTACCCTACCTCCTGAATTTGCCCGCGACTTTCCTAGCTTTACAATTTCTCCGGCCTCGGCTCCTTTCGCTTACCCTGTTCCCGCTCTACGTTGTTTCCTTTGTGCCCCCCTTCACCCCTTTGTATACACACGCGAACGTGGATGTGAGCATCGTTCCCTTCGGAACGATCGTAGGCGTTTCCACTTTTAATCGTTGAACAACGATTCCTTCAGAGGTACGCGAGCTAGGTTAATTCATTCGCGCTTGGGCCTCTTCTTGGAGGGATTCGAGGTGGAATAAGACGAGGCAAATCAAGCCTGCTGACTACGTTGCCAATTTCTGACAACGTCGTCGCCGTTTAATCTGCCGGGAAATTCTCGACATTTTGTCCCGTTTATTATGCCGTCATTCAGCCGGCAGTCGCGAGTTAAATTCGCCCGGGCGCGGTGGAAATCGTCGGAAAAAAATCGTCTGTTTGCAGCTGCGAGCTGCTGCAACGTTTTCCTGTTACATTTTCATTTTACGGTGGGCTGGTCTCCAGGCATTTCGCGCACCGACCGGAAATAAAGTATTGTTTGCTCGTAGCCGCTGGCGCCGAGTCTAGTTAACGTTAATTGTTTAATTGTTATCCTTTGCGATTGAACGCGACGAATTGGACGGCGGATGTTCTTTGAAAATGTATTATTTCTACGGAGCGGAATTGTTTCCTGCGCGTTATCTCGATTTTTGGGAAATTCAACGGTGTGAAAATACGAATTCCGTTGTTTTCTTTTTTTTTCTCTCTCTCATGACGGAAAGATCGTGTAGTATAAAAGTATAGAAGTATAAAAAACATTATTTTATTTACCAAGTTTATCTTTACGAATGATTTTTTTTTTTTTTGTAAAACAACGTAACCTACGTGATATTTACATGCTTCCATTTTATAGGATAAAGCAGAAACTTTTGTTGCATCTTTCGCGAAAGAAAAGAAAAATACGAAAAATCATTTCATAAATTACACTCATAGAGCAATATTTAGTAGCGGGCAGAAACTTCTTCCTAGAATCTTCCGTTTCTCTAATAAACGTTCGTAAACGTACAGAGATCACATCCGCAATCTAGTTAAAACATTCGACGTGTTGAAATTCTTTATATCAGCAAGAAAATTTACGAGCCGGAGAGATTGAAATTATTTCTGACTGTGGAATCGATTTTACACATCATACAGTGCAAATGACAATTAATTATTTTCCGACAATCCCGTCGACGTGAATTATTGATAACGCGAACGGCTGTGATTAATTTATGTTATGACTAATTCCATTATATTCGATGCGGTACAACTTTATTATTGAAAAATTCCTAAAGTATTAATATCTTTAAATGGACTAAGGGAAACAGAGAAAGAGAGAGAGAGAGAACCATTCCAGGGAAGTATCGTGGAAATCGAACAGCCTTCAATTTATTGACACGGAATAAGAAGGTTCGCCTCGGATGGAAGTTAGTTTAGAACTATGCGGATATTAAATCTCGACTGGCACACGGAACGGTCCTCACTTTTTCTCACTTCTCTCTTCTTCGTTTCTCGCTGCATATTCTACGTCCCCTTCCTCGTCTAATCGGCCCCGGGTACCGGTCGCTCTTGTACTATCGACGTTGGTTAAGATTAGTTAAAGTTAGATGAACTTCCGCCCGGCTCTTCAAAACTATGTATAAGCGGTTATACCAGCGCCAGATCTTGCACGTTCTGCGATATACATCGGAGTTCCAAGCATTATTTCAATTCTGCTTTCAGTGGTTTTCTTTGCGAGTCGCGCGCATATCGTTAAATATTTCTATCTCGTTAGCCGGCTCGCACGGTCAAGATTTTTGAAATTTCGTTAGCTCTGCAACAAGACACAGAGAATCGTTGATACGTTGGTAGCCAACTTGAAAATTCATGTAAAACATATATGTCTAATGAAAAAATTGAACGTGCAATGTAACTATTGTAAATTAGTCGTGTTAACACTGAATTGGCGTTAATCGTCATTGTACCATTAGAGATGATAACAAGTACAGGGTTAAATATAATCTTGAAATCTTTCATTTATTGTACAATGCGATGTGGGTAATATTTGTATTAAATATTTACGTTTTCAAATTTTTTTTTCCCCAAATTTTGCCATCGTTGCACGTCGTGCCTCGCTAACGATGCTAATGAAATTTCCAAATACTCTAATACAAACGTGGAATAAAATTGATCAACTATTATATTAACTGTTTGACATAATACATTGCCATCGGCTACAATAGATGCTTCTTTTATACTTGCCGAGGCCTCGAATTCACCGACTGCTTTTCATTAACACTCCGTGTACAAACACGTCTCTGCATAACCGAAACAAATCCACCGAAAGCTAACTAGAAACTCGTTCGTCCTGCTCTTAATAACAGCGATGTTCGTACTTTGTCTTTCTCTCTCTTTCTCTCTCTTCTATTTTTTTTTCTCTCTGATCTATGGCTTGGGACCGCGACAAAGTTTCGCGATATTACGCATGCATTAATTAAACGACTAAAGTATATCACTTCTAATCCCAGCGTGCAAGTCTCGTCGTCCAGCCGCGCGGCGCGGTAAGTAGCGCGTGCAACAGCACGCTCCGCGTATTTTTATTAAAAAATATTTGCGAGGATTAGCAAACGGCCGCGCTTTCATTACTTGTGGCCGGCGGAAAGAGTCAAAGGGAAACGCCGGAGAAGCGAGTATTCATAGCGGGCGCGGATCGGAGATATACGCGCGTTCACGTATTTAAGCGCGACTGTGTCCATCGTTAGTGGTCTACGCTTGGTTTTCCATGCCGAGCCTTCTCTCCATCTAGCCAGCAGACGACACACACCACGGGAAATACCTCGGGATTTTTCCTCTCGTTCGCCGTAACATTTTTCAATGGCAGTTAGCAGTGTATCTGGCGAGCGCCAACCATACTCCTTGTATAGATTCGCGCGCATCTGCCCAGAAACGACAGGAAATCCTTTCGCCCGCTCTGTCTTGCTTTTATTTCAAACCCTTGCCAACGCCTTGCAACCTTAACGAGCATAGCTTTTTTTAGATTTCGGCTAGTCGTTTCGAGGTTTCTCGAGGCAGCAATTATTGGGTAAATTCTCGTTTCGACTTTGTACGCGTTTAATACATGATCTTGGCAATCGTTTTTTTTTTTTTTTTCTGAAATGATTGTCCTTTTTCTTTAGAAAAATCTGTAGTCTTTAAATGGTCAATTTTGGCGGACGGTTATATGAGTTCACGTTTTCGGAATTTTATTATTTTCTTTTGCAAAAGAAATCTGAATACGTTCGAAAATTCCGCGAATTTTATAATTGATTCTTGCTCGTATAAATATATCTTTGCTTAAAGGTTTGGTACTTTTTATGTATCGTAGATAATGGAGCTTTTAAATTGCATGACAATACTTTGCAGAGTCTTTGTTGCATAAGATATCGGAGCTCGTTTTTGTCAAACATTTCTTTTCAGCGGGGATATATCCTCTCACATGTGAGAGACATTACAGTCGAATAATTCAGCTCCAATTATCCAATTAGGATACATACATTTGTAATTTCGAACACGAATAGATATAGTAATAAAAATCAATTCATATAGACGTGATCGTAATTTTCAATTTTAATTGATTGTTTTCTTAACGTCTAATTCTTATAACGTTGAAAACGTAAATTTTTCTCATTCTCTGTTTTTTGAAAATAAATTGTACTGTATAGTGTGTTTTGAAAAGCGTTTGATGTACGTCATAGTCTTTTGCAAGTGGGAAAAGACTATAACGTTACATCGTGAAATGTATTGTACTATCTCAGGTATATATATATATATATATATATATATATATATATATATATATATATATATATATATGAGTTAAGAAGGCGAAGGTGTTCTTATGTAAGGTTTCTTATGTAAACTTATTTCAGTTGATAGCAGTCGTACAAAGGTATTGTTTAAGCAAAGAACCTACAGAACAGTGTTATCATATTTTCTTCTGTTGATTAATCGAGTGAAATTCTAGCTGTATTATTTAGTATCGCACAATGGAGATAATTGATCGCAGGCAAATTTCATCTCGTATACGATTAAGCTCTTATTTGGTATTATACCGGCAGATGAATTAAAGCTACTGCGATATAATAAATTTATTTAGGATTCGCGGAAGATTTAGTTCAACAAGCCAGTGTGTTTCCGACTGCAATTTTTCCAATTGCAATTTCTTCGTTTCTTATTCATTAAAGTATTTATTATTATATAGTTTGTTAAATTCATTTATTCACAACTGTTCGATATAAATAAGCAAATATTTATTGTTTATTTATATGATAAATATATATTTTTTTATTTATTTACATCTGTTTGACATTGCATCGGTCGACGAGTTAAAGCCCCTGCGGCGGAATAAATTTATTTATTTGGAATTCATAGAAAGTTCAGTTCTACAGATTCGAAGCAAATTGACGTTTTATATTTCGAACTATTTCGCAATTGCTAATTTTTATCCCATCTATTGCTCTCGTTGTTACTGGGAATACGCAACAATTTCACGGGAAACACTTCTCCCACGGCGATGAGAGAATTTCGCCTGAAAATTATCTCACTTATACCTTCCCATTCGAAAAAGTTTGCGCTGCTCGGAACATTTTTTTATCCGAAGTAATTTCCTGAAGCAAGTTCAATTTTTTCCTCCGTGTCGAAGACTCAGCATATTTGGCTTTAGGGAGATATATATCCATGGTAACGCACAGAATTTAGAGAGACGCACAACGAGAGAGAGAGAGAGAGAGAGAGAACGCTTCGTAGCAGTGAATTTCTAACACGCCACGCAATCATCATTTTACCAGATCCCTTTCCAAAAACCCACACAGCTTACACATTTTTTACGCACGTGTCATTTCACCGCTCTCCTATCCCCCCTTCCGTGCCCTCGAATCCCTCCGGAATACGTTCTCGCGGATAGCTTGGCTACCAACGCTATTTCTCCAACCGCGTGAAATTTATACCCTCTCGCTGATCTTGCTCGTCGTTCGATCTAACAGGGTTCAAAGCGGTGCTAATTCACCGGTGATACAATCCCGCGCGGACGCTCGTTTTATTACATTCGTATCGAATTTCCATTGACAACTTTCAGGTACAATCTCAGTTTCGCGAGTACGCGCCGTGTTCGAAAGTTAGGAAATGGATTGCCAGGCTCCGATGGATTAAAAAAGGCATCGATGTCAACACGCGTCGATTGTCGTTCCACGCGTGTAACGAACGAAATTTATGGAATTTTCTCTAAATTCTCTGATATATATATATATATATATTTGAAAAGGAAAAATTCTCGAAAAATTTTCTTTTCAATCAAAGTCTAAATTCAACGACACACATAAAAGTAAATTTTGTAATAAAACGAAGTTTCAAGTTTCTTCAATTTGTCTTCGCAAAGGTTCTCAGAAATGAACACAAATAAAAATTTATTTTCTTTTTGTAACAGAATTCATGACAAAATTTTCTTCAATTTTCCACCGAGAGATGCTGTACTCGAAAATATAGTCAGTTACACGCGTGTACAGACGCAGTATCGTTCTCTTTTATGGTTTTGCGCGACCAGTTACTTTGAAATTACGTTCGTTGCTATTTATCAGAAATTACGCAAGTCTCAAAAACGAGTCGTCCCAAAGAGGCTCAAATACGAGTCGCTCGACGCGAACGTGTTAACATTTCCACGTGCATACCGTGCTTCGGCTAAACAAACACACGGCACCGGTGGTGCTTTTCCCATTCGTTAATACATTCAATTTAACTGTACGTTCTCTCTCCCCGCTCTCTCTCTCTCTTTCTCTTTCTCTCTCAGTCGCAATCAGCTCGATATCGCATCTCTGTCCTCTCGTCCCGTCACCCTCTGTGTCTGTCCCTCTCACCCTTCTGCTGCGACACACAAGCGCAACACTAACAGGATCCACACAGGCCTTCTCTCATTCTCATTCTCTCACTCGGTTTCCGTCTGACGCACGTACACACGCGCACGTTATAAAATGCTCGTTATAGTTCGCCGCGATGCTCGGCGATGCACGGGTTGAGGAATTTAATTTAGAACTTGATTTATATTTTAGCGGGCCATAAAATGGGGAAATAATTTGTTCCCTGCACGCGTATGAGATGGGTTTCCCTCTCTGCTACGCTCGCCTCACCCTCTCTTCCCTTTCCATCCCTTGCATATTCCTTCTCTCTTTCTCTTTCTCTCATTTCCATCTCTCTGTCCCATGCTATTCCCCCCCCCGGCCCCTCTCTTTATCACACCAACTCGTGCAACAGCGGAAGTGCGCATACGTTACGCGAAGGTGGCGAACCATCCTGGCGTTACACGCGAGAAACTTTTCTGTCTCCTGCAGTCGACATTTGGCAACAGAGAGACGTTACAAGCGTTTACAGCGCCATTTTCATGCTTCCAAGTCGTTGTGGTACACTGACGATGTTCTCATTCAGTTTAAGAAAAATCCTCTGTCTGTTAACGTACGCAGGTCAAGGTTGTCCGTGCGTATTGCTCGCTGCTCGCGGGACGCTTGTCTGCAAGACAGGCGAAGCTTCTTTTGACAAATCGACAGCGTGCTTTGCGCTTTCGTGGCGTGGAAGTTTGCCCCAGTTTTTTTTTTCATTAGTTGATCCAAGAGAAGCATAAATCACTATTCGAATGCTACAGCGAATTTATATTATAGGCTATTAATTTATCGAGATGGTTTTCGCGTAAGCCAGAACTGAGACGAGCCAAGCGTTGAATACACAGACGAACATCAAAGACACGCGTCGAACTTTTACAATTCAGATTTAATACTCTGACTGAAGCCATTTTGCCAAGAGACTCGACAGCAGAGAAAGAGAGAATTACAATTTCGCCAGTTTTGCCGAATTTTCGTAGCAAGGCATTTGGGACCAATTTCACGACTGTTTCGAATCAATGGTCGGCATTATTGCGTATCTTTTACAGTATCACTCGTGTTTATCAAGCGTACGCATCAACGTTATATACCAGAGTTATATACATCGTGTGCCATAGACACGGCGTTAAAACACGGCGGTTTCCTCCGAAAGCATCGCGCCTCCTTCACCTCCGCTGAATATCAAGCCCGTGCACACCTCTATGCAGCTCGCAGAAACGCGGAATTCTTAAAACTAGAAACTTGTTTCGGCCGCCTCGGTAATAGTTGAATCACCGGCTACGTTACTCCAACGTCGTAATTAAACATCGCGTGCGATTCTTGGCGGAATCTCGTGGATGCAGAGAGAGGAACGAAGCTGCTGGGATAAAGAGATAGAGAGAACTCTCTAGAATAAAGTTTAGAAAGAGAGAGAGAGAGAGTGAGAAAGAGTGAGAGGGGAGGGGGACAGGAAGAGAGACTCAGCGTGAAATAAACGGATGCCGAGAGGTGGAGAGCAAAGATATTTACGACTTCGAAAGAGGAAAGAGGACGCGTCTTTCGGCTGAGGCACGAGAATATGGAGAAGACGAGGGTGGCAGAGGTTGGAGCCCGATCTTTCCACTCTCGAGACTGTCTCGACACTGTGAGGGATTCATTAAGGTAGGATGGAGGTGTTAATATAGTGAACATTGCCGGCGGGACTGGCGTGTACCACTTTGCTCCTGCTAAGACGCGGGGATACGAGGTACGACGAGCCGAGGCTCGAGAGCCGGCGCGGCGCGGCGCGGAAAAGGGAAGAGCGCGGCCAAAGCCAGTGGCTCTCCGGTGAAAAGGAGACAGGAGAAACGAAGATCGAGAAAGGTCCACGGAGGTTCAACCGTGGAGAGATGAAACGGGCAACGATCCTAGACGAGAAGTATAAAGTTCAAATACTCTAAATCTGGAGGGAGGACGAGGTTATGAGAAACTATTAACTGGGATTGAGACGTCACGTTTTTCGGTACGTATACACTCAGACAGCGTCAGACCTCCGTTGACGCTGAAAACGCAAACTTCACGCGAAACGATCCCGCGTCGTGGAAAAATCCATTCGCTTGTCTCGTCTCGGGAAGTTCGATTCGCAATATCTTTGTAATATCCCGATGCGAGTTTGAAATATTTTATATAATTTTCTGAACTGCTCGTTCATTCAATTTGCCTATCGTTCTACGTTATGAAGGTCCAACACGTTCGACTTTGAAAAAAGAAATAGAGAGAAATTGGTGGGAAGGAATGATCGGGAAAGATCAAATTCGATCGAGATCCTAGACGAAAGATGTAAAAAGTCACGTCAGCAACTATTAACATCTCGATTGATTTTTCTTTTCTTTTTATTATATTTAATCTTTCCATATCCGCGTTATTACATCCAAATTTTTGCTTAAGAAATTTAAACACTATCCTTTGTTACTGGAAGTGAGAATCGTGAAAATTCTACCACGATGGACACGGTGGAAATTTTCACCGTGGAAAATCTCGCTTGTCTCACACCGGGAAATGTAATTCACGCGGTTTGAACATTTTTTTATAATTTCCCGAAGTATTTCACAATTTGCCGAAGCATGCTTGAAATATTTCATAAACTTTTCGATGTACGTCGAATTTCTTCCTCGTGTCTAAAACTCGGCAGACACAGTGTCGCAAAAGGAAATAGAAAGATTGAGAGGGGGAAAAAGACACGTGAAAGGAAAACCAGGGAAGCTACAACCGCGGATTTAACCGCGGAAAGACGAGACACGAAAGATACAAAGTTAAAACACTGAACCCGACCGGATTCGAGACTATGAGAAACTATTAACCAACACTGAGACGTATACGCGAGTCTCGGAAAACTCTTTGTGACAGCCTCTCTCTGGTTCTTGTTATTACATTTTTGTTTGCTGAGAATTTGGGACTGCTAAGCCCGAAGCATGTAGACACGATTTAATCTGCGTAAAGCAGTTTTATGAATTATTTAAGCTCCTCTAGACGCGCATCGTCGTGAAATTCTCGTCGCGAATTACCTTGAGGTACTGCAGTAGATTTTCCACTTTAGATTGTTTAAAGTGCCGCGTAAAATTTGCATAACGCGTATTAAAGTTTCGAAAGACGAAATTGTTTTTCTGAAAAGTATATATAGGCATTCCCACGTTCGAAGATGAGACGTACAAAATTTGTTCTTCGTACGTATCGTGGACAGTATTTTGACGCACGGTCTCGTTTCCTGTTCGTGGAAAATTGGTTGACGTTTATGTCACTTTATGATACCTTCCCGTTGATACGACAGGTAGCTGAACTTCGTTTATTGCTGTTGCAGCGAGCAGATCACAAATAACGGAATATAAAGCAAACTCTACGTCATAATTTCTTCTGTTTTATATCCGTCTCTAGATGTTCTGCGCAAATTGGAAACGTATATGCATGTCGATTGAAAATGAGAAGCATAATTGTATAACAAATATATCTTGGGCAGATCGATTATTCATGTTAGATAAAATATCAAATTTTATAATATAATTTTGCGTAATTAGATCGTGAAAATCTCATCTCTCATACAGTCTCATTTATCGGAGCTTTCGAAATTTCCTCGCGACTGTATAAATGACAGATAAGAGTTAAGAATCTCGGAGCAGATAGGTACTTCAGATAAATATTAATATTAAAGCGAATATATTCGGATTGCACGTTGCTGCAAGGAAACCAGGTTTGAACCAGTTTGTCAAACTTAAATTAAGAAAATGTAACCTCCTTCCGAAACTGATTTACTGAAATATGCATGTTATTTTCGTCTTTCTAGTCGCAGAATCCAATTCAGTCGCATTGATTACATTTGTATTGATTATTTCACGTATACCTCTAACTTGGTTGCACAACATTTACTATACAGAGAACAGTTTAAAATGTATTTTGACGTATGTTTATACTCTTACATCTAATTCTGAATGCAGAGAGTTTAGTAAATATTTAACGAGACATTTTAACAGATAATTTAGCTACAGATAGTTTTAATTGAGAGAAAAAAAAATGGTACTTGGCAAATGGTTCACAGACGAATTTATAGTCTCTCCAGCTTTTTCATGAATAATTCTATCCACTGAATAGTTTTCTCAAATTTTCGGGTAATTACCTGACATTGGCATCGTTGCATTGTCGTACCGCAGTCACAATTCTATTTCAGTGTGTTCAGTTTGCATTTAACTCTTTGATTGTTTAATCCATACATGAGTATAATCTTCGAATCGGTAACAAAATAATTGGTTTGCGTATTGTTAGAAGTTCAAGGTCATAAATATATCAAAAAGTATATTATAAATAAATGTGTCTCTCTCGAGTCAGGTGTTTAATTTAATTTACATTCTATGATTTCGCATCATAAATATCATTAAACTTAACCCTTAACTTACACTGTAACATCTTAAAAAATTACTGTAACAAGTCTTACAGGTTATGGATTTTTATATATTTTGAAAAACATAGCTAAAGAAGTTAAATATATGTATATTTTTGCATATTACATGTATTATGTTTTGCATATTACATGTATTATGCATTTTTGTACTTTTTCATGAATATCTAAAGATCTACAATTTACTTACTCTGTATATCCAAGTAAGGATCAAGAAAGGATCAAATTCAACTGTTCGAATTTTAACACTTCTTGAACTGCCTTAAACAGTGTCGAGTAAAAATAGAAAAAAAGAACAATAGGGACCATTTTTCAACGAATAAAATGTGAACATCGCCCGACGAGAGGCGAGTAATGAAAAGTGACTCGGAGAAATAAGCAGAGAAGACACCAGCAGCAAGCAGCGCAGTAATTTCTCGAAGAGAATTTCCCATTGCTTTCCCGATGCGCGTATTCTGAAACATCGCGTCCATTTCTCAAAAAAAAAAAAAAAAAAGAAAAGTAAACTGAACAGCGCAACAACGCTGCAAGAAAGTGCTGCAAAAGGAGTTGGAAAACAATGAGCAAGAACTCACCGGCTACTTCTAATGGTCCTCGGCAAAAACGTTGCGCGCAAACTTACGCGCGTCCCCGGTGAAAATGGCCCCCGAGAACGGGCGCGTTTCGTCGCGAAAGGAAAAGTAGAAGGAGGAAAGAGCCGCGACGATCTATTTCCATGAAACGGCACTCGACCGATTAGCAAGGCTGGAAAGGTGACACGGTGATCCGAAATATCGATTGCAGTTTTTCGCGGTTCGGTGGCGCGGTTCATTTACATTCGGCGTGCTGTAAAATATTCGCGACCTTTGTGCGGCGAATTAGTTACCACCGCAATTCCGTTCATGAAGTATTGAACGACCCGGCGGCCGGTAATGGCCACTGCTGGTGGCCACGATCAAAGAACATCGAACATCGATCCCGCCGTGGCGAAAAAGAGAGCCTGGCGTTGCTCTCTGGAAATTTCACGTTAGTTAGACGTAAACGAGCCGTTTCCCTCTTCTACCTCCAGCCCCGCACTTTTGCTCGTGCCTGCGGAAAAGTCGTAGAGGGTAAAAAGATGGCGCATGCCCTTCGATTATCCCGCGACATTTTCACACGGTGAGCTCTCGATCGGTTCTGGTTGCTGTCACGTTTGGTGTCGCCTTTGTGCGAATCGCTTTTAACTCTTTGCAAGGGAAGCACTTTGATCGCTTCGGCTACCGACAAATGTAGTCTTCTATAGTGTAGGATGGAAGTTGAATGGATACTACACAGGGCTTTGGCGCGGCAAATAAATTTATAACGATAAATTTGTAACTCGCGTTTTGTTGGATTGGACCATCGTAGATTGTGTGAAATAATAATAATTTTTTTTTTCATTTTTTTCTTTTCTCATAGAGGGATCAGGTGAAGTAAAAATCTTCGATCTTTTTTCTTCACATTTTATACATATATAAAATAGCTGAAATTATCTTGATGCACAACTGCATTTTATCCCGTTGAATTTTCTTCAAATTTATTAATATATATATATATATATCTCCTTTTAATTTTATTACTTTGCAAGGAAAAAGAAAACGCAAGAGATTGGTATTAATTTCACGCACGCAGAGAGTAGCTTTGTTTGTTAAGTGTCCGATTATTTTCAAGAGAAGTAATTTTAGAAGGATGTTTCAAGTCATTTACCGAACTTGTGTAATAAGCAATTTTACAACGTACAGTTATGTATATTCTTCAGCTGTTTGTAATAATATGGGAGTCATTAATAATGTTGAAAGTGGACCACTGAACGGTTAAACAAACCTGCGGTGAGTTGAATTGTTTGAAATGGTTAACCTCTTTTCCGACAAACGAAACCGCGGAGTAGACAGAAGTCATTAGTCCCTCTTGCTTCGTATTGATCCAACTTCGGGGCAGATGATTTCTCAGCCAGAGCAGGCGAGTGTTTAACAATTTTGGAGTAATTTCTTTCACCAACAATTTCGAGATAGTCGTTGTTAATTTTTGCCGAAACGTGCAATTTCTTGAGAGAAAAAATCTCAAAGAATTTCCATTATTTTATTTGTTCATCGATACGTACATTTGTTAATTATTCTTCTCGTATTTTGTAATAGATTCTGAACTGAAAATTCTACTGGAAAAATGAGAAATGATAAATTATTGTTCGTTACCCGTGCAACGATGTAACAAACGTAAGCAAACAGAGACAGAAATTTTTGACAAAAGATAATTCAATCAGCTTGGCCGGTAAATTCGATTGTTCGTTAAATATTGCAAATTTTTTACGGAATATGTATGAGAGACGAGCCGACGAGTGTGTTTGCCAGCAATCTAATTAAGGGCAGAGCTTCGTTTCACAGTTGCACCGTGAAAGTATTTGAATCCTTGTGTTAAACAATTTCACTTTATTGACTGACGTGCACACGACCAAGACAAACACGAAACATGATATCGAACTGCAAGTCACATGAATGCGTCGTAATCAACGGAAGACGAGTTCTCCGTGCACAACTTCTCTGTTTGCATACGTCAGGAGAAGTCTCAACTGCAAGCAGTTAGATCGGAATAGCTGGACGATGTTAATCCTAATTTCTATCCGACAGCCGTACCCTTAGAGGATAGAATTAAGCGACGGCATAGAATTCCGCACGTAGAACTGCTGATAACATGGCTATCCAATCGTCCATCCCCACTCCTTCCAATTAAATTGTTTAACATTAAGTAAGACGAGTTGCTTTTATACGCTATATATGGAGCATTCCCTTTTGTTTCTTATCGGTGATTCTCAATTTGCAATAGAAAATTATACGCATGAGAATTGCAAATTCTTAATTTTAGTTAAATTCGATCATTTAATTCTCAACGAACAATACCGATTCACGTGTATTCTCTTTAATACTGACAAGCTGTTGGTAGCTGTTGGTAGCTGTGATTAGATATGCTTCACGCGTGTGTGTCTTTTAAATTTCAAAGCCACTTGGCAGGCAAGATCGTTTGAAAAACATGACGTCGTGTTTTTCGAAGTTTCGAGAACTCAATTACGAAAATTTGCAAGTGTCGATCCGTGAAATTACAAAGATGGAGTATCATGAGAATAAGCTTTCTCAGAATTTTATTTCATCATCTTTTCGTTAAAATCGACCTCGTTGTACGATTTACTGCAAATAATATTAGATCGGTGCATATTGAATATCTTTTTTTAAAAATTTGATTCTAGCACTCCAATTGAATTTTGTCCTATCATTATTTATAACATTATCAAAAAAGGAACTATAAATTAGAATATGAATCTTCGTTATTGCAACATTAATCAATAACCAAAATATTCGTGTGACTTTTTCGTGACGAATTCAAATCTGGTTAAGGACATTTTGCATTATCCAAGCAATTGCTTCGTTCATAAATTTTAATTTTAAAAGAATTTACAGACGAAAGATTGCAGCAACTTTATTCCAAGATGACTCGAAATATCGAAACAAACGAATCGTTGAAAAAAACTACATGTATTGAAATGGAAATTACTTTGAAATTGAATTCATAGTGATTCATTTTAAAGAAACTGCGCGCAATTAAAGTAAGTATAAATGAAACTTTCAATATTCAACAACTTAGTATATTTGTTCCTTCGCAATCGATTCTGCTCGCCAACATAACTGATACAAATTCGCATGTTGCGCAAACATAATTTAAAAGAAAGTAGATAGAACAAATTTTTTTCGTCTAGGAAGTATTCTAAATTACAATTCTACGTACGTCATGCGTTTTATTCACCGTTCGCTCAAATTTTCCATAAATAAAAATCCGCATGAAAATTCGCTGTCTAAATACAATGTTATTCAACCGATATCCGGCAAAGTGTAAACAAAAGAATCGCAATTTCACTCGGCTATATTTACATATAAATAATTCCATTCGCTTGCGCGCGGCAACGACGGAATCCCTCTCTGGTTTGTATTTTCCACGCGAGAGTTCGAGCCGAGCATATATATCGGGTATATTCATTTTCACGGCGTGTATCGAGAAAACCGGGCATAAAGCAATACCGTGACAAATCGTTACAGGGAAAGTCACCGAAAACGGATTAGATACGATAAACACAGGAAGAGGAAGCGAGAGAGGGTGATTCAAGCTCGGGGCTTGAGCTTCGTACAAGGGCGTCGTGTGTCACCGACGTGCAACAAGTTGCCTTCCTCGGGATTTCCCCTCTCGCCCTCTCTTCCGTCATCCCCTCGTGCAAGCCAACCCAGGTCACATTAAATCATTTTTAAACGTCCTCACGCTCGCTGTCTGACTTCCATTTGACCGATACAGGCCGCGCTTTGACGCACGCCGGGCCATTTTTCTTTTCTTCTCCTTCTTCCTTCTCGTTCGCTTCCTTTTCCTCTCCTTCGAGATCGCAATTGGCGGTGGATACTCGCAATTGCGAGCTCGATCGTTTCCACGCGGTTTTCTGTCGCTTTTTCGAATATTCGTCGCGGCTTTGGGAATATTTTTGTTCATTTCTCGCCAGTTTTTTTTTTTTTAAATTTTCTCGTTTTGTTTTGAATTAGCGGTTAGAACTGTGGCTTGCGTGCATTTTTTTTTCCGGCGTGTTTAATTTGCGTGGTCGGATGGTTTTAATGGGGAGTCAAAATGCGACGAGTGCAACGTTTATTTATTTTATGTCAGATTTAAAAAAGTGGTTTCGCGATTATTTCGATTTTATTTAGTTTAGTTTATTTACGTACAGTTTTAAATT
The DNA here is from genome assembly GCA_032399595.1 of Tetragonula carbonaria. Lineage (NCBI taxonomy): Eukaryota > Metazoa > Arthropoda > Insecta > Hymenoptera > Apidae > Tetragonula > Tetragonula carbonaria. Next base: position 13,371,705 of record JAUCRC010000003.1, read on the forward strand.
ACATTAAATTTGCGAAATGTTGAGGAACGAGTATTTTATGCAACGATGTTTCGACTAGGGCATCATAATCTAGTTAATAGTATTATCGGTGATCTTACAGTGTATTCCAGGAAATATATACAATGATCGTTAGATCGTACACTAGATCGCTGCTTACATTGAATGACACTTAAAGCGTGCATGAAAGTTGAATGAAAGAGAATAAATAGAGAAAATGTTACGTCATCACATAGAATGTGAAGAAATTTTCAATAAAATCCTACAAACAAATTTTTGCACTTATAATACATAATAAATATAATACATAATATATAATAAATAAATACAAAAAGCAATGATCTCCCCCTGTATATATTATAATATATACATTCCCGCTCTAAAAAATCTTAAAACAAGTACTACATTTGTTTAATAAAAATAGTACAATAAATATAAATTATAAATTATATACAATAAATACAATATTATTTACAGTATAAAAGTATAAATTGTATATACAATATACAATACAAATTGTTGTATTTACAACTAAATATAATAAATATAAAGCATATATAATAAAAAAATATTTATAGATGACTCTGTTAATACATTAACATATTATATTATAAAATATGCATATACGATAAATATTGAATATTACAAATGAAAGTGTCCCAAGTTTTTTGAGGAGGAGTGTATACGTTCCTCGGTGCAACATATATTTATTGATTCACAAATGCTCATTCTGATTTTATTCTTATTTATATTCGTAATCAAAAACTTTTCATTTGTCACCATCTCCATTGCTAGATTCTTCAATCTGACGCTTCAAGGGAAGGCTAGACAACAGTTGGCAATAAGCAGTGGCTCAATCTCGAAGCAGCAAAGTATTAACCAAGAGAGACTTTTGTACATTTGTATCGAAATCGTTCCGTTCGTCTGACAACGTTACACCGCGAATTACTTTGTATCGTCGATCAATTACATCAGCCGTTAGCATTCAAGGGATAGGCGAAGGCTTAGTACTCTTACCGGGCTGGATCGGGAACACGATCGGTAACACGTTGAAACTATTCAGAGAATTTCGAAGGGTCAGTCAAGCTGGGTCGTTAGAGTTTGCTTTTCCCGTGCTGGTAGCCTTCGTGTGTATCGGTTTGCTCAGCTTTGCCTTTAATAACAGGCAAAGCCCGACTCGGCTTACCATCCGAGCTAGTAAGCTGGTTCCGCGCTATACGTTACCCGGTACGACTGATTGATTGATCGATCGATCGTTTGTTCAAGTTTGCCTGGCCTAACCATTGCCACTCCACTGTGAACACGAACAGTGCGAACATAATCCAACGAGACGTTCTTTAGTTTTCACGCGCGACTCATTCTAGTCAGTTAGTCATTCTGTCGGAATTTCGTGGATTCCGTTTGATCCGCCGATTTTTTTTAGCAGTTTAGAGAAATTTTAGTAGGAAGTATTTCGTCCGATATTAGCACCTTGATTCGCGTAATGACGCAACGATTACATAAACTTTCGAATACTGTTCTGCATATTTCCCTGTCTTTCGTGCGACGTTTTGTACAATTTTGTATGTACGAGCTAAGATATCTCTTAAACTAATCAGTTTTCAATACGCGTGAATCGATACTATTTTGCATATAGAGTATATCGAACTGCATCGATCAGTGAGTTTAAAAACGTTGTTTACGCGTCTACTTACAAAGAGAGAAGAATATATCTTATTTAATGGATAATGATGATTATGAAATGTCATAATAAAAAAACAGATTTCGTCGAAAATAAAAGTGCATTTTCATTTGATTGATTGATTTTCAACGGTTCAGAGAAATTCTGTATATTAACACCATAGACTCAGATCTCTTGACATTTTATCTTCTTGTCATACTGATACCAATAGACTGATATTTTCAGAGTGTCTTAATCATTATTTCTCGATTGTCGAATAAATTTCAAATTAATAAATGAAAACCTTCGCTTGTTTGAATGTTTTTCACACTGCGTTAAAAGTGTCCAGATATATTTTATTGATTACGAATGTGACTAACTAACTACTCGCGATTGCAGCGTTAGTATAAATTACAATTGAAAATCACGAAATCATTGTGTAATATTTCTACTATAAAATCTAATTCTTAGAGAAATTGACCTTTTACAGGAACAGGCTCGCCATAGAAGTTAAATCTATACATACTACTGAATAATAGTCTGTTATATAAAATAGTTGACTCTAAGGTCGTGTGCAAAGCTTCTTACGAATAATAAATTAATAGTGAAATTGGCCGCTCGTATAATCTTCTGTGCAAACAGCTAGGCAGTTCATAACGTCGCGAAATCTCAAGGGACGATCAAACGTAGCTTGTGTACAAGGGATACGCTATGAGGTTAGACTCGTGATATAACACAAGGGGTTGCACGAAACATATCCGAAATCTGCCTACTATCCGCGCTATTTAAGGAAAAGGCGATCCCGTGCTTCCAATAAAATTCATATCGCGACTGAATCCGTGGGCATCAGCAGTTTTCGGATTTTCGCGCAGCCGCGCTCGCGCATCGTCGATCGCACGGTGATTACTTTTCAATTTTCTGTGCATTTTTTTTCGGTCTTTCGGAATGCAATGAAATTATCGATATTCAGTGCATTATTGAAACTACAATAAACGACGATGAATGAAATGTTAAAATTTGTACCAGGAAAGTTACAATACAATGAAGAACGCAAGCTTGTATTTATATGCGAGGAGTTGTTCAAATTTCGTTGTAAACCTATAAAATTTCGATGGAAAGTTATGACTTTGTGCATTTGGAACGGGAAATCGTTCAAATTTTTAAAAATGGATCGTACGTAAAAGAATGAACAGACACACTCCAGTATGTAAGTTCTAACGCTAACGTAGGTGAATTCTACGAATATTTAACAAGTTTTCTAATGAACTGAAAGTCTCTCAAGTAAAATCTCAATTTCACGTATTTCCGAATTCGCTCTGCACGAGGAAAAATTATAATACTCTCTCGGGATGGTTATCTCCCCCCAGTATCACGAATCGCTAAGAAACGTGGGTTATCAAACGAACGAGCCACTTATTTTATTTTATTCACCTCGTGACTCTTGCAACGTCGAGCGCATAAACGACAAGTTGTATCACCGGCTAGGATAATTTACAGCGTCGCCCGTATCGTATCCAATCAGCATTAAGAAACTTAACGCAGTCGTAGATATTCACCGGGCACGATCATTTACGTGAAAAAATGATTACGCTTTAATTGACTTTCACATTAGAGGATTGGTAAGCCCTTCAGTGTGCCACATTCGCCGTGTCGGATTGCCAGGATCCACGAAACGAAGTACTTACGACGATGCTTTGCATTATTAACGTATTCGCAGAACAGAACCGAAGTAGACAGATGTGCCTGAACGTTCCGCCATTATTATGATTTTCATCGTTAGGGTAGTATTACGAGTACTTTTCCGCGGTTGTTGCCAAGACTCTTGTGGCATTCCCGATTCAAAGAGAGCGGAATACTATCGCGAAACTCGTTTCTGTTTCCCTTCAAAGGGCATCCCTGATTTTGGTCGCTCCTTCTGTTATTATCCCGCATGTTTCTCCATGCTTTTCTTCCGACTACGAACGTCTTTGTATACGCATCTTGGTTGATTTGTGAAGAACTGAAGAGACGTTGCTCTCATCATTGGCTCTCGGTCGTTGATATTCGAATGGAAGAATTCACTTGAAAGAAATTGTACTCACATGTGAAGGAGAGTTTTTTTGAAAATATTTACACAGTCGAGAAAAAGTCTAATAATTTAATTTGAATCGATGATTTCCTATTGAAAGCATTATATATACATTACTGTATTTATTGTTACGTTTATAGAGATTCACAAAAATATACGTATTTTCATACGTTATGTGTACATATATATTATTTTGCAGTTTCATTAACACTAACAATGATCGTGTTAATTATATCTGAAAGCAATCAGAGATTATTACAATGTGATGAGACAAGAGCAGTGAAATATAATATTTTACACAGCACGCGCGCTATATACGCACGAAAGTGTTAGACAACGAAAGAAAGTGTTTTCACAAATTTGACGAGTAGATTCAGTCATTTCACTCCGGACGAATAGTCCAAGTCGTTCGAAATTTCGAGATATACCAATAGATCTTAGGATACGTCCTTCCGCGGCATTAAATTTTCCAAATTCCAGCGACCAGAGGAACGCTCAGTACGCGAATTACTTCCCTGTCGAACTCGTTCCGGGTTCAATAATCGCGCAAAGAAGTTTCTCAGCGTGCAACCTCATTCGTCTTTGTATTTTACACGGGGGGAGGGGAGAGGGAGCCCAGGGAATTTTCGAATTCCTCTCTATATTCCGCTGTGATATAGGCTTCGGCGGAATCCACGCAATTTTTTCCCGCCGCGTCGTGTCCAGGTCAACGAAGCCGGTTGGAATTGTTGCGAAACAATTCGACGTTCTATAATTAAAAAAGGCGGTTTCTCACAGCGCGCATTCTCACGCGAGTTTCCCTTTGTTGGACCGCGTGCGTAATGTGAAGGCTCGGCCAGTTGAGCCATTCGTTATTCCTGCACGACGTATTACGCTCGAGATAAGCTTCTTAATTACGCTAAATGCTCGGCACCTTTCGATCGACATTGAAAGACGCGCGGCAATGAAACGAAACGCGATGCAATCTTAAAGGAAATGATAAGATAGGAAATGATACTGTGTATAGAGGTTGCAAGCAACGTAACGATAAGAAAGAACTCGATTTCTGGCGAGGTTCTGGCTTGAATTGCGACTGTCCTCAATGTTGTCTTTATGGGGGTGAATTTCGCGATCTTCACCGATAGAGAGGGGAATTGACGTGAATGAAAATTAGTTTGTTTTCAGTCATAAGTGTATATTATGAATAACTGTGTCAATCACATGTTTCGGTTCTTTAAATTTTAATTCGTTCGATTTAAGTTAACAGAGAAGCAAGTTTCTGCTAAATTAACGAATGTGTTCTGAAACAATTCCCCGCGACTGATTGTGAAAGATCTTAAAATATTTTGAATTCTTAGATCAAGAATTGAAAAAAATGGCTTGGATTCTTCTGCCATTTTACGTTTGTGAGCTGTTTCACTTAGAAAATACTCATCCGCGTAACGACGTCCCCTTATTAAAATTGCATTACCGTGGTTAGCTTGCAGAAAGTTAAAACAAAGAAGCCCCTTTCTTCTTGAATCCCTTTCTTCTGACAACACTTTTTTATGGGAAATAAATGACTAATCGGCATATTCGCATGTTTTTCCCCCTCTAAATCGCACGTGTATTAATCAAACTGACACTCTGTGTGACACGTTTATATTAACGCGACGCGCAGTAGGCATCGATTACGGTAATTTCGTTCAACAGTAGGATTTATTAACTTGTCAATCTTGTTTCCTATATATACATTTTCCGATTGGCTCCCAATTTCGCCAGTGTATTCGTGATAATCGTATCTCGTGACTAGACTGCGTATATTTACGCTGCCGCACAGTATAAATTAAAAAATCAAATTTCGGTAGAAAAATGAGATCGAGTCTGCAAAATCATTCAGAATTTACTAGCTAAAAGTGATATTGAATGATGTTCGTTAGACTTTATCAGTGAATATTTAAAAGATTTGAAATCGGTACCGTGTTAATTATTTTATATTATGAGGAGACGGGTCATGTGCGAACATCGTGAATAAATATCAAAGTCAAGCACATTTTTCTTTTTTATAAAATACTATGTCACATCGACATAGCTGGTTGAAATTAACGAACGTAGACATTCGTTTAGTCATGTTAAAAAAATTTAGAAATAGGAAACGTATCAGAATATGAATCAGGGAATTGGCGACAATTGATCAACTAAAAATATATTCGAAAAAATTCACAAAGTCTACTAACTACAATGCTGAACGAAGTTGGCAAAGCGTTTCATATAATCCGTGTATATACGTTACACATTCGTTCAATTAATCATCGCTGTTAGTATTAGAAAATTTCCGCGAGGAACAAGAAATCGTATTCGCACGTTTCATTCGCGCGATCGGTTTGCACAGCAGAAATCGAGAACGGATAACATCCAAACGCAGCCGCGTGATTATTATTCACTTTCGCCATTACGACTTGGTGAACTCACGTATACATGCACGAACACACGTCCGATGTGTGAAAGCTCCGAAGAAATAAATACCGCGGCCGAATCTCGGGGAAATTCTATCTCGACCGCGAGAAAGGCGGTACGTGCGGTGTTCTTGAGAGATTTCCAAGCAGGACGGCAAACGAAAAGGAAGATCCTCGGGGTGGCGGAGAGGAGCGAAGGATTCGGGGTCGAAACACAGGATTGTGGCGGAGGCACGTAGAAGGTTAATGCATTAACATCAAAGTGGCTTGCCGGTACAATTATTGCACTCGACGGTGCAGCCCACGCAGAGACCGCGGCTAGAGGGAGATGTGCCCGCCAACAGAAACGCCGTATATTACATTCTTCCGCGTTTAACTGGTCGGACATTAATTTGAAAAAGTAGGTAGCTGCCCAGCCACTGACCCCTGCGGTCTAGGATTTCATATCCCGTCCTGTAGACTTTGTGCGAATGTTGAAGCAGAACTTACGCGATCCTTCACCACCTCCTCCTGCTGCGTGTGTATGTAGAATACCACGGGAGAACACGTGTACGTAGTTTCAGCTTGCTTCTCTTTTTTTTTTGTCTGAAGTTCTTTTCTTTTTTCATTGTTCGTTGGGAATATCGAGTTACATTTTTTGGGAACTAGTTGGTAGTGCTTGTATGCTACAATGTTTGTGACGTGGCTAATTTCGATTCTTCGTTTTGGAGTCTTCTTTTTCTTTTTTTACACGCTGCAATGACTCGCTTCTTGCCATGACTGATTTCGTTTTTTTTCCCTTTTTTTAATTTCACGTCATACATTGTGATAGAGGATAGAGGAAAGTTAAAAAAAAAGCAGAATTACGTTTAACAATAAAAAAATAATCAGTAGATAAAGTTGTTGAGAAAATTACCAATTCTTACATGTGCGTGCTCGTGTGTCTCGTCGCGAGAATATGAAATTCTAAGGTCGAACATTCATTTACTTACAGGGAACCATATCCCGTGTGAAATCTTAATTAATATATTTGACGAAGTTAGTTGATGAAGTCAGCATTGCTGATCAGGAAACTCTTTAATCTCGTGTCTCTTTAATCTACATTCATTAGAACAAACTCACAGGCATATAAATAACATCCATACAGACGTGAGGCATATTACATCAGTCGGGAACAAAAATCAAAACTCATCGCCCGGTGGATAAATTCACTTATCTGGAAATTGCATCTAGGAAATGAACAGTGCAACACTGCACCCCGTGGGACAAGTTTAATCTTCGTTGCAGGGAACATTCGAACGCTTTCGTCATTCGCTTGTCGATTGAATCATGCCAATTTAATTCCTGTACTAATTCCCAACTAGGATTTCCTGGCCTGAAACGTTGTTGTCGAATATGTGTTTCCGAAACGCGTCGCGAGAGACGAGATCATTACGAGATTTTCTAAAAATATGGCGTTGCCAGGATAGCTTCACGCGGAGATAAATGCTGGCAGAATTCGCACAGAGACGTAGAGAATTTGAATGGAAAACGGAGGACGGCGCGCGCGCGTCTTGAAAATATGTAGATTTATATGCGCATACACTTTTGCCTGTCAATAACATGAAAAGTTGATAACTGTACTGCACGTTACGTCGAAACGTAAAAATTTTATTTATGACCGGGGCAGATTCTTTCGCGGCTACGTTATCGTGCACGACACGTTCTCCCTTGCGATTTATCTTTCGGAGATTTCTTTTCTTTTTTTTTCTTTTCCTTTTTTTTTTTGTTTTAACGTTACGCAAAATAAAGACAACGAGGGATCACGTTTATCAAATATCTGGCGGATATTAAAATGTGTGTGTCTCTATATATATATATATATATATATATATATACATATGAATTACCAAATAACAAATCTATTTCTTTTTCGAATTTATAATTTAAAGATGCACGTAGACTTTCGTGATTGTATATTTTACTTTGACAATTCGATACACAGAAAAGTTAATTTCGTATCAATCTATTAACTATTAACAATTAACAATCTATTGATCTATTATAATAACTATTAACAATCTATTGATCTATTAACAATTAAAATTCTTACACATACAGATAAGATTTTTATTATTGTATGAAATCTCTGTCTACTTTTTTTACTCGCATCTAAAAAGAAGTATCAATATAGATAATAATTTTTAAACAGTTCTCTAATAATCTCTAGTTTCCTAAAATTGTCCTAATTATAGTAATAATAAAACTGGAGTGTACATTGTACGTAGCTACGTTTTTTGTTTTCCGTGTTGTTGTTGTTGTTTCTTTTTTTTCTTCTTATTCCTCGCATCCTTTGTAGCGTTGGTTTTTTCGAAATTGGAAATTCCTATCCTGGGGAAAAAAAATTGTAAGCGCGAGATTAAATATCGAACGCGGTGCATTACGTAAAATTGAACTGCACGCAGAGGTGGTCTGCCGGTAACCTCTTGAAAGATTAAATTTGAATATATCCCAAAATAGCAGCCCCGGTGTGATAAATAACTTGTAAACAACTTACAAGTTTAATCGCGACAGATTAAATTTAAATATCCCAAATGGACAGGTCTGCACGTAAATAAATAACACGCGTGCGTCGGGGAAATGGGTCGGTTCGATTTTCACACGGTTTTCACGAGGAAAATTTCATTCGCGCTCGATTCGAGCGGATAAGTCGAATGACGTCTCTAGTTCTCAAACAACGGGAGTATCCGGAATCGAACACGCAGAGGCCCGCTTTTACTGATTGAACTCATCAGGATGACAGCTTTTGCCAGTCATTCATTTCCAAAAAGCAATTGCCGCGGGAAACGTTAAAGCGTGAAAATTGCGCGTCCTTTCGGCTCGCTTTATTGGGAATGTTTACCGGATCGACGCCACAGGGGAATATCCATGTAACGTTTGCTCAGAATACAAATAAAGCGGGCGCGACGCATCGGTCACGTCGCACGATATTTTCTGTTTATTACGGTTAAATTACTTACATCCACCCGAAAAATTGATATCTCGACGTGTCGAAAGTGCAAACGCAATATCTGCTTTCAGCCTAGCCAATAAACCTTCGTCGTTGCAGCAGAAACTTTGCACTTTCAAAATTTCAGGAGAGAACTTGGAACTAATCCGACAGTCACAGAATGTTTAACGCAAACATAAAACATATAAGTGTTAAAGATGATCTTTGTGATCGTTTCAGTTTGTAATTTACAAATATTACAATACGTTTCCAGATGTTTCAGATTGTTTCAAATATGACTGAATATTGCGATGGGTCCCAGGTTGGGTCAGAAATCACTTTCTGCTAAAATAAATACGTAATTCCTTCTATTATATATTTCCTTTTCAATTTCTTTTCCTTTTTTACAGATTTTTAAAACGTAATGGAAAAAATCACGTTTGAACTTAAATTAATAAAATCAGTTTTTTCCCTTATATTTTGATGTTTCATTGAAAAAAAAAGTAGTGGAAAGAAACACTACCTGTATAATCACGACGGTGATCGCGATAGTGAAACAGTGCCGATGAAACTTCAAAATGTTTTACACAACGCGCGTAACGCCGATGAAGTTTCTACGTAAGCGATCGAACACGTTCGTAAGCATACTCGCGCCAACAACAATTGGTCGAAGCAATTTTCGCGAGGACGCGTCGTGATTTTCACGACTCGTCGAAACGGATATGTTAAAAGACGCGCGCAATACCGGCTGGCCTGATCCTTCTCGCGTGCATTCCAGCCGTGCGCTCGGTGCACGCGCACGTGTATCCGGGGCAAACATTCCGGCCGCGTTCCATTACAGCATCGGGCCGGCAAATGCGCGCAATAAAACGACGAGCCCGAAGCGACAGACAATTTTCGCGTTTTGCCATTTGCCCTGACAATGTCTCTTTCGAAATGACCGGCAATGAATAGCTGCCGCGCTCGTCAAGAATGCAACGTGCACGCACGTTTGGCATTTAGTTAGCCATCCGCCGTGGTTTATTGTTGCACGCGCGTACCGGCATTGACTTAGAGATCGAATGGGAACACTGGCGCAAAAACCCCGTTGGAAAGCCAGCGAAGAATAAATGTACGTGTAGGAAAGTAATCGAACACTCGTAGAAATTAATGCTAGTGTTGTAGGAAACAAATTTATTTTATCGATGTTTCATTGATACTGACTGATTGATCAAGTTCGAAACGAAAAGATGTGCGGAGAAACACAAAAGTGTTTAAAAATAAGGATTCACTGCTTCGATAAGCCTGAATATTCAGGTGGACCATGTTTAATCTCTGCTAAATATATATTTGCAATGTATATGCATTTCCACATTGGCCAGAAATTACAAATTATTTAGTACAAATATATATTTCGTAGGTGAAAATATTATATCCATCATACATCATATGAATACGAATTATATCTATCTATCTATCTATCTATCTATATATGTGTGTATATATATATATATATATATATACATATATATATATATATACATACACATTAGATAATGAATTATATTATATATATTTAGTACGATTCAGAGGGATCATATTTAACACTCGTCAATCTCAAAATGAACGTTTACGCTATATTTCTGTATTGATTTCAAATTTTACTAATACAATCGCGTCTTACACACTGTGCAGTAGTTAATGAAATTTTCAAACATTTTATATAACATAATGTGTATCTACACTTAATACTGTACGTACGTAAAAGCTTACCCCCCCCCCCCGACAAACGTTCGAATACTTTCACGAGCCATTGTATTCTTAATTTCACATCCGCCGCGAATTTCGAGATCTGACGAACGAAACGCGCGACGTCGTTCCAGCAATATTGCGAAATGTCTCGTCCGCGGTTACACGAAGCAGTTAACGGCCAACAAAGTGAACATCGAAGACGAACAAAAAGGAGCCGGGGGTTGACGATTCGAGGCGAATCGTTCGACTCACTGGCTCGAGAGCCCTTTATTTCCGCGTTCGCGGTGGCATTTAGCGCGAGGGGGATGTTTCATGCGTGGAATATCGCGTCGCGTCGCGTCGCGCGCCTGCACGTTTCATTTCGTTAGCGGGGAAGGATGAAACGAATGCGGTGTTTTGTAGAGCGCGATGCATCAGGGAAATCGAATTCCCGCCCGGAGTCGAAGCGAAATTTTTTAAAACGCGAAAACGAGGCTACGAGGTCTGGCTCTCCGCGCTTTCCGTTCTCTTTTTTCCCCTCGCGCGCGCGTTTCTTCTCCACGTTTTCACGTTTCGACTCGTATTTCCCTTTCCGCCGCTCGATGATATTCCCTTCTTTGCTCTCGCTCGTCCCTTCCGTCCCCGCCCCTCTACGCAAACAACATCGCGTTAATTGAGTTTTAATACAATATTATCGCCCGGGTCAGGAACATCGATTCCATACGCCGAATGAAAATTTATATTTGTTTCGCTCTCGGCATTCGGCCGTCCCTCGTTCGATATCAATTTTATATTGGCTTTTGCATCGTTGCAACGAAATCGGGGTTAGGTTGTTCTGCAACGAACACTTTCAGTCGTCGTGCACCAATAGACGTAAATTGTGTTTAATTTTTAAAAAAATCATCTCGTTTGGGAAATTGGACAGATATATTTGAATTTAGATAATAATTTTAAGCCACGTGGGAATGGATAATGGCGAGAAGTTATTCTTCGTGCAAAAATAGATGAATGACGTGGAGTGAAATTCGAAGCACGCTTCGTTTCGTAACGAAATTATGTTTGAAAATTGTGTATAAATATTTCAAGTACGTATGAGCCAATTTAAGAACTTGAATGAATTTATTCAATGAGTTCTTTACTTATTTTCGTATCTAGAATAATCTCCTTTTAATCAAATTCAATATATATTAATACATATATTTGACTGACTCGCGTACTTTCTTCAATCGTTATACGTATGATGATTACACGAATACAGAAAATTTCTCACGAACATTTTGATTTATTTCACATAGTTACACTGACTAGGATTATATTAACATTCATATTAATCTTTAAGATCCGATCAGTTCGATTTGTTCGAGGTTCGGTAATTGTTGACCATTAAGAATTAATAGGGATTGTTCGTTTCGAGTTACTGTTGAAACAGAATGTTCCATTTAAAATTGATCGATGGTAGTACAATAACTCTACGGACGAACGTTTTTGTTGTTCTCTTGCTTTTCATTGTTTCGCTTGTAGGAACATTAATGAGCATCGTTAGTATTGAATCTCAGTTATATCTAAAACAGAATGAAAATATTCCATTTGTAATTGACTAATAACAGCGTAATAGCGTGCAATAATAATCTGAATTCGTCTGGAAAAGAATTGTGCAATTTTGAACCACGAAGAAAATTTATACAAGAATGTTTCTACATTTTTTTTCCAGTGGAACGAGCTTCATACGTTGTACAGACTGTCGTCGTTAATCACAACGTTGTTATTCGTCATAATTTGTTTCTTCATTCATACTGTATATAATGTACTACAAATACCACTTCTTCTTTTATTTCACATTATTTAAATATTTCTCGTTCGCAGCAAGAAACGTAATTTCACAGTTGAAATACGGAGCAAGAAATTTAACTGGTATGGAATAAAATAAATAAAATCATTAACACTATTCCTACCACGACCGGTCAAATGACTGTTTTTAAAATTTCGATTAGAATTTCCTATATTCAACGTAATTAAACCGACTTTAAACTTCACGACTTTTCCTCAAATATACGTATAATATATTTTTCAATATTCACTTCTTTTTTTTATTGTTTATTTGTTGAGAAAAGTTTGTAGTCTGTCTTACCTACCACGACCGTTAAAACGATTTATATCTTTTTGTAATAGTATTCTCTCAAGGACTCAATTCCAAAGCTATAAAGTCGTTACAAACGAAAGGCAATGCAGTTGTGGCATGATTTTAGTCGAAAAGTACTTTTCAGGGACTGATTTACGGCACTTCCAAGTGTTCAAGCGGTGCAGAACCTCGGATTTTCTTACACCGTCTTATCTACTATGACTGTAAAATAAATAAAAAATCCGGCGAAAACGAATAAAATGTACATTATATACTTCTGAATAAAAGAAACTATATATTTTTATACTGTCAAATTGGCTTTTATCTTCATTCTATATTAAAAAGTATAAGTTGTGCTAAAGACCGGTCGCAGTAGGAATAGGTATACGTGAAGTATCGGTAGGAAGAGTGTTAACAAAGTAAAGCTTCTTGGTATTTAAATGTTTATTGCTATTAGCTTGACAAGAAAGTCTATACGTCAGGTACGCAGTTGAAACTCAATGTCTCTTCGTATGAAACAGCGGATCGACGATATCTAAGGACAAAACTGGCGTGAAATAAAAGAGTAATATCTGGCGTTCCTTTCACTCGGATCGGCCGGCGTGACAAGTGTCAACAGCTATTACCGAAACGCAATTGCAGCGAAATACGTTAAACCGTGAAAATTGCGTGTCCCTGCGGCGCTTTATGGGGTGTGTTTGCCGGTTCGGTGGCGGCGTGCGAGCAACGCACGTGCAATGTTTACGCGAGACGCGTATAGCAACGCTCGTTATGTGACCACCCTGCAAAACTGCGATACGTGATGCCCCGATTGAAATGAGTAATCGATGACCATGAACACGCATGTATCTATAACATGTTAGGGTGAAAACACACACCGTGGCAGATTTAGGGGTAAAAACACGATGGGCAGATTTAAGACTGAGAGCAAGCTGACTGATTCATCTGGTTCAGGCAAAGTGTGAATAATTAATTGCTTTAATTGCTTTGCATTGTTTGGATTGGTCATTTCAATCGCTTGAGATAAAAATGTAACGAACAAGTTTAGATCACGTTGTAATTAATTATTCGACTGACCAGCATGTTAACTAGAACGTATATAGTGAGCTAATCTCTCTTTGTTTTAATTGCTATTTTTTCTCCAAATTTGCTTTTAATTGCTTACAGATAAGAATATAATGACACTTATTAAGATAAAAATATAACGAGCAAGTTTAGATCGCGTTATAATTGATTATTCGATTGACCAGCTAAGTTAGAGAGTAGAACGTATAAGGTGAGCTAATCAGTCTCTCTATATGATGTCTACGATTTTGTTGTTTCACTTTGCTTCTAATTTTAATTAAGCTTAACATTAAGATAGAAATATAACGAGCAAGTTTAGATTTTATCAGCAATGACTTCAGTCAGTCTCTCAAATGCGATATTTAACTGTTTAGCTCACTGTCCACACTCTATTCTATGATTTAGTCAAATCGTGATCTAAACTTGCTCACTATGCTTTCGCTCTTAGATAATGCCGATCGAACCTCGGGGAGAATCTACGATTTCGCGTGAATGTTTCGCATCATTCACCGATCGCGCAATTACAGGCCTCGCGTGTGTTCCTCGCTCGAAACTTCTTATTTATTCCCTTTGCTCGTTGACGTTCGACACGGTTCAACTTCTACTTCGATAGGAAGCTTCTTGGAATTTTAAACGAGGTTTCGGCTGGTTTTTATGGATATTAGAGACGGAGGGAGAAGGTTAGATTCTTTTCGGGGTCGTCGGTGATTTTTTAAGTAAATCAGCTGAGTTTCCCTGTCAAGTTCTGGAAGTCGTTTTTGGCCGAACTTCTCGGCTGTGACCCCGTTTGTCGATTTGCGATTCTCGATTCTCGTCAGTTTCAAAGATGTAGAAATAATGAGTTTCCTCGGTGCGTTAAGGCCGCAAATATTCACTACATGGCACTGTTAGTGAAATGATTCTCACGATAGTGGATAATACACAATTAAATTAAATTTAATTTAATCTGTAAAAAAGAAAAAAATTGAAAAAAATATATAATAGAAAAATTACGGGTTTACTTTAGCAGGTAGTGATTTTTGGCCCAGCTCTGTATAAATGAATCGTTTCGTGAGTACGTACCTTGCCAAAATGATAGTACCTTCCAAGATCATCACCCAACTGTTAACGATGTCGTTTCGCTCTTCGAGACGAGAGCCAGTGACCGACGCTTAAACTTCAATCGAAAACGTTTCTTAGCAGAATGCGGCAAAGAATCTAGCGAGGGATTCCTGGAGGTCCCGTTTCCCGGGTCCATCCGTATCCTCTCGGCCGAGATAAATCCGTCGCGTGAATAATTCGCGCAACGGACGCCGGTCGCCGGTTCGCGAGGCGGACGAGTCACCAATAAATCGCGCTGGAATTTCCGCCGGTGTTGGTTTCCATCAGCAGGAACCACCATCCCCGTTCCACGGCACGTTTAACCGAAGCAAGTGCTTCGGTGTCCTTGCTAATAGGATTATCCGGATTCGCGAAGTTTCCGCCGCCGGAATGACCCGGCAAGGACGTACGTAAACGCGCGTCTCGGCCCGAAATTTCCTAGGGATTTCTAGGGTGGGATTTGAGGCTCGAGCCTTTGACCGTGTGCCGGTCTCGAAGGAAACACCACCACTCGATGCCATTTCGATTTTGTTGCGTTTTTTCCTTCTTCTTTTTTCTTTTTTTTTTTTTTTGTTTCTTTTTTTGGGACGTTACTTTCCATTATCCGTAGAATCGTGCTCCTCGTCTTTGTCAATCGTCTTCTTTTCCTTCAGCTGCGTCGAAGCAATTGCTGTAAATGACGGAGATGGGATCGGATACGTCACAAGTAGGTTCGAACGACTTTGGTCGTTGAATTCGAGTATTTCCTTTAAGTATTTCCAACGATATTTCCAAGTATCGCTCGAATCCAAGCGGGATAGTTGCGAACGAAGACCTACGAAAGTGAGAACGATAATTTCGAATAGACTCGGGTACTGGTGGAGTCGGTAAAAGTAGGTTTAAACAGGTTTTTTTTTTTATAAACTTCAGCGTGCATCAGATTTTCAACCAAGCATGTTTCTGCTTTTCGAATGTTGAAAATTCACTTGTGAAAAATTTGAAACTCCAAAAAAATCCAGAGGATTGATACAGAGTTTTTTCAGTTGTCTAATAATAAAGATTTAAATTTGCAGAAATATCTGAAGTTCTGCTAATAATATTGGCCAATTGAGTTCTAGATTATACGTCTCTTTTTTTTCATAATTTTACAATTTCACTTCGAACGAACCGACGCAATTTGTGACCTGTTTAAAATTTCAAGCTTATCCCAATTGCAGTAAGGAAATTTATTGCTTAAATCTTGATACCTCTTCAGATTTCTTGCAAAATCGTCGGTGGAAAATGATAATGAGAAATACCAAGCGAATCGTTGGAATTTCCTCTCGTCGCCACAAAATTCGATAATGTAAATTAAAATTAAAGAAATGAAACGACGATTTTTGAGGGGATCCTTACGTACGTTTCCTAACATACTTAAAAATGAACAGATTTGACGAGTAAAAATGATAAAAGTATAAAGTTCTTTTCAGAGAAGAGCCGAGGCAAAAAAATTGTTCATGGTTTAGTTTCTTTCATAAAGGTTTTAATTAAAGTAGCAAGGCAGAGGGAAAATATGAAAGATATGTTTCATTTCCTTAAATGAAAAGGGTCAGTAAGGTTGTCACTCAAACGGGTAGGTACATGCCTACCGCGCAAAAGAAAAGAATATTAAAACGGCATCCGGTTTAAGAAAACGTAATACTGTTGAATCTCTTGTAACTAAATATTTCGTTAAATCAAGCAAGGAGATTAAAAGCTGTCTTGAAGTTCCAAAGTTGTCTTTCCCAACAAAGTTACTTTCTTCTTCCGCGTAATTCATTAGAGGGATACTTTGCTGCCTTCCAATAGCGATTTCCTTCTTTAATTGATCGTAAGTGTCGCTTCCTTTCCGGCTCGTGAAAAGTATTAAGAAACTTCTTTTTAGATATCAAGTTTCGTTAAAAAAAAAAAAAGAAAAAGAAACGACCATATCTTTCGCGTCATGTAGAAAATGGCAAATTTTCCTTATGATATTTTTCAGAAGATAATATTTCCTGCTTTTTACCATGAATTTTCAATCGTGAAAAAATACTTCGTATATAGAATATAGTTGATTATAGAATCAAGTTGTAAAATGGTACGTTACAGAATTAAATAAATAACTTTAGCATCGAACGGATAATATTTTTAAACGTTGAAGTACATGATGATCAAATTCAAATTTTCGTATCAAATACAGGATTCTATAATAAAAAATCGCCAATAGCATATACTTGATCAATATCGTATTCGAGAGAATTACGAATATTGACTCTCTAATTAAGAATTTAGTCACTTTGTACAACAATTTCATACACATGCCCGTTCAAAAGTCTGTCGTAATATTCAATGTCAAATAATCAACATTAACATATTAATATATTAAGTAATTCGACATCTTATCCCGCGGATAATACAATTTTTATTACACATTACTTTTCACATTTCTCGATTTATTTAAAAGAAGTAATCATCCCTCTGCTCCCCTTTCGAAAGTATATTCGCCACGATAATTAAGATCGTGCCTGAGGTTAACTAAAATCCGTAATAATTCTGATACGGGAAATAACGTATCCGCGAATGGCCTATCGCGTGCGCAACGCGTACACAACGATGTTAATTGTCAGCATGATTTATCGGAAAACTGCAAAGATGGCGGAGGCGTGAGAGGGATGAGGATAGCGGTTGCGAAATGGTTACAGCGAATTGCGGCAACAATGGGCTGCATTTACCCGAAGGATAATGGCGCGGATAAATTGAGTCCATCTAACATCATAACTCTTTATCACGTTGGGAAATCTTGGCCCAGAGCCCGAGATAAATAGGTAAAAGAAGGTTTTCGAAACTCTGGCCGCGACTTCCTTCCCGGCGCCATGAATAATATTTGCATGGATTAAAGTAATCGATATAGTTTCGAGTTTAGCCGCGCGGCCGGCAAGACAGGAATCTAGAGAAGATTCACGAGCAACAACTTGCCATTAGAACTATTCAACGCTTTATAACGTTCGTCTCCGCTGTGTCGTTGTAATGCGACCACTTACCAGAGCGTTGTTGCTGCGGCTGGGCTATGCAGTTTAATACTTGAAAGTGTTTCTTGCTGCGACGGCATGTCTGGCATACAATACGCGCTCGCGTATTCCATTTGCGTTGTTTCCGCAGCGTCTAACGTTGCAACACCGTGCTGTTGTCGAAAAACACGCGTGTTCCAACCGGGAAAGTTTCGCGTGTTCGCAAGTTTCGTCGTCCGTTGCAATATATCGGTGTGGTGTCGTTTCCTTTAACGCCGAAAGAAAGTCCATTTATAATCTTCCGGATACATTGTACGCGTTGTATCGCGTGTTGTACACGCTTCCTTGAAATTTCCGACGGGAATGTGATTCCACGTTGATTGGTCGACTAGCTTAATTCGTTTGTTTTAGTTGCTTGTCTATTTCCGACGTACATTTTCGCGGAATTTTTATTTTCTTCGCACACTACGCATTACATCGTCATTCTTGTACAAGCATGACGAATGAAATTCAAGGAGATTTATGTAAAATTCCACAATTACGTAACACCTCTGTTGGACCGATGTTGAAACGAAAATTCATGTTTGGAATCGGAAGATCGGAGTCAGAGGAATTAGTCTCCAACTGTCGATCAATTTCGTGATGTTGCAAAACTTTGATATTTGAAATTTCCTATGTATTTATCCACCGCCTACGACGACAGGTCTCCTTTCGTTCTCGTTCGCTGCTTCTTTTGCTTTCTCGGGCGTACTTCCTCGCTGAATTGCTCAGAAGGCTCGCAAGTCGCGCACACACTCACACCTTCCACATCGTTCTCTCCGTCTTGTTCAATCCATCCACAAAGATACTAAGAAGAACGTTTGAAAACACATTCTCCGGTGGCTGGGTACGGTCGAACAATAGACAGAGATGGGAAAAGCGTTGGCCGCGCGACTCGCGTACGTACGTTCGTGGTGGTGGTCGGGGGTTGGCTACGCCTTTTCTCGCGTCGTTACAGAAGGGAACCAAGAGAACGCCGGGCGCGGAGACGACGGCGACGAGGGTGACACAAACGGCGGCGAGGAGGAGAGGGAGCTGAAACGAAAAAAGGAACACTGTCAGATAGATGGAAGGGAATTCGAACGATAACGAAGTCGGTTTTCTTTTGCGCTCGACACGGTCCAATTATCGGTGTGACTCTATCTTGCGTCTGACGGAACATCGGCGACGCCTCGGCGTGCGACGTCTAGATCTTTGCCTGCTGGAAAAGCCCGCGGACAGTTTCACCATTGCTTTCCGACGACGACGACGACGACGACTGGCACACACTATGTCTGTGTGTGTGTGTGTGCCGCAATGTAACGATGTAACCGCCTACCTACCGACATACTTCTCGGGCTAACATTGTAGCCGGCACGACCGGTCTCAACTCGGTCGAGTGGCCGTTATATGGGGTTCTAAGCATTCTGATTCTGCTGACCGCCGCACCTCATACTCTGCTTCTCTTCGCCGTTCTCCCTGTCCACCCTCGACGCTACGTGGACTGCTTTTAAACCATCCGGTCTCTCCCGGCTCTCTCTCTCTCTCTCTCTTTCTCCACCGACCGTGGAGTTATTCGCTCGCTCGCTTCACTTCTCGCTTGACTTCTGTTCGTGTTCCCTCCCTTCTTTACTGCGTTGCCATCCTCCGCTCTCGATCATCACCGATATTACCTGGTTCTCTTCGTTCATGAATTCACTCGTGATCGTGATCCACACGCGTTCCACGTTTTTCCAACACGTAGAGCTGCGTTCATCACGGCAACGTATGTGTGTATATATATATATGAAATGAGGATCGATATGGCAATCTCTGCTGGTTGTGACAATTTAGATCGCGCGGTGTACTGGAATTTAGATCCGCGGATAATGGGACAGATTTTATTAGTCTTTCTCTTGTCAGTTCTGGCGGGGGAACTTTTGAGATTAGATTCGAACAAGAATTAAAGTAGAAATATATACATATATTGCTTTCTAATTCTCTTTAGTCTACGCGTTGATCCCATCATGTATCAGGATGTTATCCCCCGCTTTCAAGAATTTTTTTCATTCGCAGCAAAGTTGGAAAACCTGACACACGTCGTTTCCCCATCGAATCTTTCAGAAATTTTCTCAACCGGCAATTTTAGCGGATTCTCATGGATTCTCATAGATCTGAATCATCATCGCTGAATTCAGAACAACATCTATTGAATATAATTTCCGAATTTTGCAAATATAATTTATTCCTGGCTAGCTAAATTCAAACAAACTACGACAATATTCTTCAAACTTGATTTTCTCAAAGACGAATGCTTTTTTCAAATGAAAAGAATTTCGCTTTTTCTTCGCACGTGCAATCACACCCTTGGAACACTCTGTCCGAGTTTGGGCGATGTGTTTTTTTCGATTACGTGTCGCACAGCTCCCGTGCGAATCTTCAAGGAATTCGAACTCGTAGCCGGTCCGCGCAGCGCGTGCTTTATTTCGGGAACAGGCAGACAGGCGCGATTCAATTTTCACGTTGGGTCTAGAGATAAAAGAAGATCTCATCTAATTTGCCAGAGAGTGGCGACGCGCGCGGCGCGATATTGAATAGCAATGCATATCCGAGCGGCGTGATTGCACGGTCTCAAAGCGTGACAGCGTTACGCGCTATGTTCGTAGACATAAATATTTGCTCGGCGTGATTTTGTTCATCTTCCGGGAGGATGCCGGGCCAAAGGTACACGGCCGGAATTTCCAACAAGCGTTCGCCGGATATCGCGGTTAAAAGGGAAACGCGTTTCCATCCCGACGAGCCTCTGTAATGTTCGTCGTCTTCTTTCTTTTTTCGTTTTTTTTTTTACCGGCGACCTCGTTGACAGATTTGCGATAACGCGGCTGGCGATAAGTAGGCGATAATCAGGCATTTTCAACCTTTTCAATTTTTGTGTCTCGCCTCTGTAATTCTCGATTCATCCGTTTGTCGCGATGAAAATTTTCGTCCGCTTTATTTCACTGTTTTCAATACGGAACGATGCAATACTATATCTTACATACGTTTCGTCTTTATGGAGGTAGAACGAACATTTTTTGAATAAAAGCTTGGTATAAAAGCTCGGTATAAAAGCTATCGAAAAGATATCGAATGTCATGTATTCAGAAAATTTTTATCTGTTCGTCCATATGTATATGTTCTACATATGTGTGTGTGTGTGTGTGTGTGTGTAATTTATATCTGCCTTTGTGAGATGATTTTTAATGATTGGACTGGTAGTTTCATTTTTAAGAAACGTATAATCTACGTAGAAATGTACGGCAGAGAACCTTGTTCGCACGATCTTTTAAAATAATTGGAATTCGTAATAATAGTAGTTTCCATTGGTTCTTTCTTTTAATTCGATTGGACATTAACTGGAACTTGGTTGAAATAAATGGAATCCATTAACGTGTAATAGTTGTAATACTCAATAAGCGAAACGAATTTTTATTAAAATTCTTTCAGTTATTCATGAAAATATGAATTTCTACAAATATTTGCAATCTGTTAGCCTTTGAAGTAGACACGGGACAGTATTAGTCATCCGCTCGTGCAAATATTTTTTTCTTTTATTATCTTGTCATTTATGTGATTCGTTTATCTATAGTGACCGATATTTTCAACTTTAAAATCCTTTCCTTCCGAAGGATGTTATTACAGAAAATATATGAGTAAATTAAATAGATCATAATGATCGTATCTTCAATTTATTCTGTCAATTAAAACCTTTAATAAAATCCTGATTGTATCCCGATGTTTCGACCTAACCTAACCTAACCTAAACCCGAAACATTAGGTTAGGTTAAGTTAGGTTAGGTCGAATTGCAAAATCATAATCTTCATAAAAATCGTTCGATGGAATCGTTGCAAATTCTGAACTTAAAAGTTCCCAAGTCGAATCGCAAGATCATAATCTTGATAAAAATCGCTCGATGGAATCGTTGTAAATTCTCAACTTAAAAATTCTCAGTTCTCCGAAGCATGTGCGTAAAAACAGAAAATGCAACAGTAACAGAATTAGACAAACCACGAACGATTTCATTTTTCCTATTTATTAATTTTCAATTCACTCGGCCGAAGTCAGAGGCGTTACTAAAGTTCCGACTAATAATGGCTGATAATTGTAATTCGATAATTGTAAAATCGTAATCCTCGCGAATGCTGTTCGCCGGCGTTGCAGCAAATAAATCACCGCACCTTCACCCGTACGCAATGTCTGTGGAGAATAATTATCTTGAGAAACGGGAGCACGAAATATAACAGAAACTCTGTTAGTGACGGGGACGGAAAGAAGGAAATAATGGAAGCTAAAGGCGCACGGAAGGAAATCGGATACGGGAAGACAACCAGGGAACAAAGAGTATCTTCCCAGTACGTATGATGAGAAGTGCGTATCACGTTGACAGAAACGTTTTAACCATTGCATTCACGATTCCTTTGGTTCAAAAGATTTGACGCGTTGCAAAATAATTTTTTTTCTTTTTTGATTAGTCTCAAATTGTCGGCCTGTTCTTTTATATTTATATATTGTCAATTCGATTTTTTTAATGTTACTTCGGTTGTATCGCGAGGGAAATTTGATTTTTATTATTCTGTCATTTGTTATAATATTCTTTGCTATTGTTATTTACTCTCTCGTACAACATTTCGTGCTATTTTTTTCCTTCTTTTTATTGTAATTTAGCGTAATTCACCTTCTGCATCGTAGTCTAACTTTGAAATCGCATCAATATTCTTTTTATCGAATTTCAGTTTCACGTGGCGAGTGCCTCTCTTTCGCAACGAAAGTGAAAAATTCATGCATAAATCTCGTTTATTAGAATGAGAAACTTTTGCAAACTGAAACTCTGAAAAAACAATATTTGCTAGTTTCAAGTTGCGCGAATACTTTTTTTACTAGGAAAATTCGGACTATATATAATATGCGAGCAATTTTTGTCGAAAAAGAAAGAAAAGAAAAAGATTACAAATGAGTTTCCAATTCATCGGAATCGAAAATAACCGCTGTAAGAATATATCCACTGCTTCAAGAAGCAATTCTACGGCTAAAATTGATACTATTCTCGCAATTACAAGATATAGCTGTACGGTAATCCTTAACAACGCTTTAGAACAACAGCAACTGGAGTTTCCAACGAAGTTTCTTGTTCCAGCAACTATTATTTCAGACTTTGTAGCGAGAGACGTAGCGTTATATGCTACATTCGAAGATCCCCATTATGCAGATTTGCGTATATAATTCGACAAAGGATTTTCGTGCAGCGCAGTTGCACGTAAGATGAACATTGTTCAGTAATTTTATAATTGCATGCGACGGCCTTGCGTAATTTTCGGATTTTTAATTTGCCCAGTGTGTGCAAGAAAATGTCACAAATAAAAGTGGAGAAATATAATAGGAAAAAAGAATAACGTAGAAAAATCGAAATAGAAACGCAAAAAGATGGGGCAACGTCGAAGTAGTAAACAATGAAAGAAGAATTTGAATGTGATGATATTGTGCAACGAATTCTCCTTGCATCGCGTTCTTTTAAATTGCAAGAAAGAGAAGATTATCTACGTGCACACGTACTGGTGAAATTTAAATACACATATTTACTGGTGCATTTACCAGCGGATTTATTTAAGATCGCGTCTCCTTGGGCCTGAAAGAGAAGGATCCGAAAAGGCACGATCGGAATTTTAATCGAGAATCTCGTTGTCGCAGATGGCATTCCAAGACGTAGTTCTCGCAATCGGGTGTGGGGAGGTTTATCGGCTTTATTCTTAGACACTTGCACACACACACACACACACACACACACACACAGCCACCTCGCCACACAAACGGCACACAAAATACAAAAAAAAAAGAACAGCCTCTTCAACATTCGTGTCTCTCCAAAAAAATTTATCAAGACTCGATTGAACTAATCAAACGTAAAAAAAGAATTAAAAAAATGGTCGACTTGTGGTTATGTAACGTTAAAGGGAAATCGGAGAAATGAGACACTTTCTCAAGAATACTCGCATACTTTTTATATCCAAGGAGTAAGTTTATGTCAGCTCTTATTCTGTTCGGTATTATTGAGAATTAACTGCTCCTTTCTTGGCTGTTTCACTTTACAGATTCTTTGCTGCACAAAGCGTTGCTCGATTTCTTCAGTTTTGCGACAAATGTAATACCTGTCGCCAAGATTTTCCCAACGGGAATCCATACGATATTTTGTTAAGGACACTGTTAATAAGATACGAATAGGAGAAAAAGGAGAAAGATTCTTCGTGTCAAACCGCCTTCGTGTCAATTTGAACGCTGCTTAACTGCTCAAAGGAGATCCGCGAGGTAAAAAGGACACTTTGAAATAACGTCCAACGACTCCGTGAAACGTAAAGCTCGATACATAGTATCACCAATTAGCGTGTAATTATAGCGTACGATTATAATTAAAATATCGTATTGTTAATTATTAATTTCCACGTCGGAACTGAATCGATGAAAATCCGGCCTCCAAAATACGTATGCGAATTAAATGTATTTAAAAACGAAATGGACTTTGGCATAATTATGAACGCACGCACATAGTCCGGGGGGGCGATATTAAAAACTGTTATTTGTGCAGCGGGAAAATCCTTGGAATTCAATAAGATGTGCCTTTTAGAGGCGAATGGGATACGAAAGAGTTAATATCGTCTCTTCGCCTGCAGGTTTAATAAATTTTCAGGTTGCGAATTCAAATAGGAAATTGGAAAGTAAAAGGCGAAACACGCGAATGGAATTTTAAAGGGGGGGAATCCGTCATCTCGTTGTTGAACTAGGGCCGCGTTGCAACGATCTGGATATCTCGATTGCAACATTTTCAGTATTTTTAACGTGCAACAAAATCGTGGCCTGCATGTTTTAAACATTGTTCGACGGGAAGAGAATTCGAGGAGTATGTTTTTTTCCACGCACGTGTAATCTTTCGATCGTGTCGCGATATTTTCGTTTTAAGAACAGTTTTTTAAGAACATATCTCGGTAATTACGAATGCAGACGTATCTCATCTTTTCTCTAACTTATTCAAGAGAAAATTTGAAACTTTCCTCGAGAAGAATTTTAGTGTAAATGTAGATTATAGCCAGATATATTTAATCAAAATTAAATTTGTCTTTGGTTATAGGTTACAGTAAGCTATGCAAGCTATTTAGGTTATATTAACTATTTATATTAGATTATATTAACCTTGTCAGGTTATGATAGCAAGCTCACGTTGGACACATTTTATCATTTTCAATTTATCAAAGAGAAAACACGAAGTTTTGGTGAATCGAACTTTTGGCAGATGTTACCAGAAATTAATTTTTACTTATCCTTACTTTTTGAGTTTAATAAAATGGCATTCTAGGCGTTAAGATGTAAAAGGATCAGAACATTTTTTAAACTGACGTGAAATTAAAACTCGAAACTCCACATTATGTAGAATATAAAAAAAAAAAATCAGATTAAAATCATTTTGCAATAAAACAATATTAAAATTACAGAAAAACAGAACTGTAAAATCGTGCTCTCCTCGATTCTACACATCGATAGGACCGAAAATATCATCAGACGGCGAACTTGTACAGTGTCTTCTACGCGAAGAAATTTTCTATCAAATTTCTAACTTTCCGATCGTATTTCCCGAAAAATATGAATTCACGTGGAAATTCACGCCGCAAGTATCATTCGACGCGCGCCGCGTGGTAAATCTAGATCGTGGTGAATCTGAATTTCAATCTACCCGCTGTCGTCGATCCAAAACTTGTTGCGTTTCATATTTATTCGGGGTCGACTGCGTGAAACGGAAACGCGATCTCTCCCGTGGTCGGTCATTCGAGGCAGTAACTTTAGAAGAGAAACGGCAGGAGGAGGAGGGGTGAGGAAGGAGCAGGGGGGAAGGGAGGAAGAAAAGGCGCGAGACAGGGTGAAAAGAAGAGGATCGTGGTCGTCGAGAGGGGTTGGAGCAAGCAGGGTCGAAGAAGGGTGAAAAGAGCAAGTCGAAGTTGGAGGCGGAAAGTCGTGGAATCGTGGACGGTGGTGGATACGCCAGCATGGTGTGGGGCGCGCGAGGGGGGGGAGGGTGCCGAGAAGGAGTAGTTTGCTCCTGTTTCCAATATCACTACTGTC
The DNA here is from genome assembly GCA_032399595.1 of Tetragonula carbonaria. NCBI lineage: Eukaryota > Metazoa > Arthropoda > Insecta > Hymenoptera > Apidae > Tetragonula > Tetragonula carbonaria. Next base: position 13,397,889 of record JAUCRC010000003.1, read on the forward strand.
TTTGATGCATCGGCGTCCCGAAGTACCACTTGTTCTTTTCGGTCCCGTGAACGGGAGAATCAAATGAATTCCAAGCGTGTCGGCTCGTGTCTTTTTCCACCGACGCGGCGGCTTATCTCTCGTTCATTTTTCTTTCATTCGTTTCTCCAGCACGGCGACCCTGAAAATGTCCACTGATTCCTCGGCCACTTCTCAAACTTTCTGCCGATCTACCGACCTACGGTGATTACGTAGTTCTTTTTTTCCCCCTTTTCATTGTTGAAATTTATAAATCAATAACGATTCACACAGATCTCTGCTGAACAATAAATGTTTTAGAGAATTAGAGAAGAGCAAACGTAAATGTCATTGATGATTTGAATGATCATTCAAAATTTATGGACGTGTCCCTCGTTCTTACCAAGAAGAAAAAAAGAAAAAAAGAATTTTAACAAATTTTGCGTTCAAATTTCAGTTGATAACTATATCGGAGAATACATTTTATATTGTAATTCACTAAATATCTTGCCGATAGTTTGCCAAGTGATATGGTATACTTTTCTTAATATGTATACATATTAGTGCAGGAAGTGCTCGTCGTGCTACTTATCTATGAAATATCATGAGCAGCATTGTATTTTATAAATGAATGTATCAAATTAAATTTACGCATTGTTTATCAAATGCAACATATTCGTCGTATGTGTTCAACTTTACCAGTTTTAACACACTACATGCTTATAAAACTTTTAACACCCGTCAGAAAGTTGAGAGCACTTTGTGATCCGTAATGTGCCTGACCGAACGGATGTGTTTCAATCCGAAAGGATGAACGTCGATATACTGCTTGATCTCGAAACGATTGTAGGTTGAGAGAACGGTTTATACAGGTTGTATATAAATTTCTTCCGACAGTCCCCTGATAAAGATCCGCGAAATCCACGGTCTCGTATAACGCGCGCGGTTTAAAAGTCCGAAGGAGGAGGAAGAGAATCGACGATGGCCCCTTTCAAACCGTCGTAAAGTCAGATTTTCGAGCGGTAGTCATCGATAATAGCGAAACGCCGCCGGAACTTTACCGTACAGAGCGAATGCCTGCCTATCTCGTCGAAATTGAATTCCATCAACTCGAAGAAGTATATCGGCGGCGAGAAGCGAGAAGCGTATATCGGCAAGCGGTCGCGAGAAAGTTTTGAGAAGTACATACACCCATGGCGTTTTCTATTTCGAACGATTTCTCCGACGATTACTGTAAAATATTGGCCGACACGTCGTCTCACCCCACGTCGATCTCCAAGCGTGTTCTATCGTCCGGCGATCTCGCTTTTGTTTTATCCAGCTTTCGCAGTCGATGATTACGCTTTAATAGAGTTTAAAAACGTCTCGTTTTACGTCTCCTGAAATAGATATTTGTTCGGTAGGGATTTTATCGTTTTCTCGATTTCCTGTCGGAACATTTGCACGGTGTACAAGTAACGCTGATCAGAGATATTTGGCGAGATATTTCGTCAGAAAGTTAATTTCCTCGTATATTGCTTCCTCAGTATCCGTCAGTCTAAAAGGTGGATAGAAATCGTAATTGAAAAAAAAAGAAAAGATCAGTTAAAAATCGGAAATTTCGAAGAAAGCATCTTTCGCGAAAAAATATTGCTTCTCTTCTTGAAGATGTAATTGATTATTTTTAATTAACCAGCGTAACAACGTTAACCTCTTTTAGTTTCTTTTTTTTTTTTTTTTTTTTTTTGAGAAATCTTGCTACCGTATCGACTTCGAATGATTGTGTCTTTTCGTGCGTAATTCACGACGATATCAATATCTTCGTCAGAGTTTCGAAAGATCTATTAATTAAAGAGTTCCTTCGAAATGTGAAAGTTTCTCGCAGCAAATGGAAGGTAATTATATATTCTCAAAGCAGTCCTTTTTTCATAAACTTTTCGTACTGCTGGTGACTTAGCTTCTAGATATCGGTAGCTTAGGAGTGGGTGAACGTGAAAATAAATGTTGAGTGTTTATTGATAATTAATTAAGGGAGGGAAGAACAGAGGAAGGGAATCTTAAATATCAGCCAGGATGCGCGAAGCAAAGAGAATACTAATTTTCATTCATATCAAAGCACTCTTGGAGTTAAGAGATCTCGAGGTATTAAATACCATCTGTATAAAATTTACCTCTTGAATAGCAAATTACTACGGGCAAAACTTTTATTCGTCCAAGTAGTTTGCGAGTGTTTCTTTCACCGTTTATTATGATTAATACGCAGGCACTCGATCAAGTGTCAACTGTACAACAGAGATTATGAGACTCATCGCGATAAAGAAAAAATATTTCAAATTTCCTTTTGAACAATTACATTGACGATCACTGCAGTCCTCGAATGTTAAATCACTCAAAATTTCAAGTATATTCCAAACTTTCCAGATTCTCAAATATTCTAATTTCCAAACATTCCAGTATTCAAACACTTTGACGCTCAAATTTCCAAACTATACTCGTTCGATTACAATATTTCTTTTATACACAATGTTCACGTATAATTTCACTGTTCGCTCTTTTGGAATTAACAATGAAAAATATTCCATTTTTTTTTCTCCTTTCTTCTATCATTCAATTTCTTTAGAGGCATAAGTGACAAAAGTTACATGAATGAAATATTCAACAATCTTCAGGCGTCATTTTTGTAATTTTAAATTGATCTAAACGATGGAGGACAGGGAGGGTCTTTTGGAGGAGAAAGAAAGGAACAAGGTGACGTTATATTGCCTTCCCTTGTCTTTGATATTGTAGCAGTGGTAGCTACAATGGCGCGATAATGTTTCATGGAGTTTCCGTGAAGTTATATTTTTTTCTTTTCAATCTTTTTCCATGCTTTACATACTTTCGTTGAAGCTCCTTCAACAAGATACCATATAAAGCTGCACGAAATAAGAGGAGCTAAGCCAGTGCTTTGAGAAAAATTTACACGGCCATTTTAGCTAAATGGGAAGAGCGTTGATACACGATACACCTTGCAGGTTAAGGAAACACAAAGATCTTTTTTACAGTAATTAATTGTAGCACAAAGTACTTGTTAAATTTGTCTTTTTTCATTCAGGTTGTTCTTTGAATTTCATTTACAATACATTAGGCTTTACAAGCATGTAAAATTACTCAGGATTCAGTGACTGAAACTGTCGTTAAATGATATTTGTTGAATCTCGATATGAGCAGAATATAACAGATAGGCAGAATGTAACAACAAATTATTTTAAATTATTGTAAATTATTGTTTGTAAATGCTTGAAGCTTGGACTTAATGAAGTTACAGTTGCTCGTAACGTTAATAAATGTCTTTCAGTAAGCTGCGTTAAAAAATCGTTCACATGATTAGAAAATACAAACGTAAAATTATCAGCAATAATCGAAGGTTTTAACTTTGATAATTATAAAATTCTTTTGCAATGTACGAAATATATCGAATCCAGGGGATTCGAGACCTTCAGGGACAATGTCGAAACATTAAAAATTTGATCATTTCATCTGCAACAGTCTCAATATGCATTTCCTTCAGTATTTATTGCAAAAAAATACACGTGTGTTCTTACGTGTGATTCTTTCTTTCTCAGCTTTGAAACAAACACAATTGTTCTAAAAAATGTATACCTGTATAATAATATGTGTACTCTCGCTCACAGAAGTCTTAGAACAAGTGTATTATATTTTTTTGAAAAATTAGAAAAATCAGATGCCCTCTCAATTGACTGAAATAAAGTTAGAAACAAAGTGTCCAAGATTTTCCAGCGGGAACATATATATTACGAGTAACGTATGAAATGAGAGAAAAGAGATAGATGAATGAACAAATGGCAATGCAGAAAAAAGACATCGGTACGAAACGAACGTCACGCTAATAAGCACCGAGAGAGAGATCGTTCGCGCAAGAAACTGATCAAGCTTCGATCAACGGGTGTTAACGTTTGTATCTTATCGTCTTTTTTTTCTTCGGGCTACGACATTTGCACGGTTTTTCGCGTAAGTGGGTCGACGAATCTATTGAAATCGAATCTCTCGACAGGGGTGAAAACGGGAGGGAAGAGAGAAGGTGGATGGTTTTCCCGTGACGAAACTCTAGCCCCGGCAACGAAACTTTCGACCTTCTCTGCCTTCGCAGTTTTATCCTCGCAAAATCTTCTCTTATTCGTCGCCTCGCCTCGCCAGCAAAAACTTCTTCTTCGTCGCGGCCGACGTCAGGTGCAGAACGACATCTTGGCTGCAACCTATGTGCAAAAAAGCGAAACGAAAAAAGGGGAGAGAAAGAGAGAGAGTGAGAGAGGAGGGGGGAGGAAACAAGGTAGGAAAGAAAGGAACGAAGGAAAGAGGTGTTTTACCTCTTCGTCCGATGATGACAAAGACTACGACTAAAGTTTTCTTAATGGATAGCCTCCGGTGCCTTTGTAGAGCAAGCAATCGCTATCAAAACTTTCTCGTCTAACGCTGCTTAATAGATAAATCGATTTTCTTTCGGGACAGCGCGGCCGGTGTAAAAATCGACCACGATGAAGTCCGTTTTGCTCGGTTTTCTTCTTTACACGCTTTAGAACCGGTGAATTAGTCGCTTCAAAGGAGGTATCGATTGTGACGTTATTGGCGGAGAAAGAGCGAAAGGACGTGATGATGTTTAATTTTATGGTTAATCCAGTTTGCGCGATGATGAAGTCAAGATGGGAGATTGTACGGATATCTACGTATTTTAGGAAGTCGTCGACGATCACGAAAGTCTATATATATACGTCTGCAAGTTTCAACTATTTGAACAGAGGCTTTAAGAAAGAGATCGATTTATTTGTTGATCAAATTTGCAATGATCTTTCATCTACGATTAAATTTCCAATAATTTTAATGAGCGATTTTCTGTCGATTTCGTACGATCTGTCAACCAAATTTTAGAGGCGGTTTAAATTCAACTATCGGGTCAATTGAGAACAATCTTTTCTTTTAAGTATTTATTTCTCCGCGGATTGACTCTATTCGCGAAGTGAACAGAGGGCTTCGGATAAATTGTCGAGTATGAAATTTGAACAGAAACAAAGATTTATCAAGAGAGATTCATCGCTGAACGTATAGAAAAGGTAACGTTATTTTCACCCGGAAGTAAGATACGAACAAGTTCGACGATTTCAGTGACACGTGTATCCAGATTTCCGAATTAAAAGAAGTCATTCTACCAATGATCGCGTATTTCCTTGTGGAGCTGCGAATGCTCTTGCAACTCGCAACCTTCAAAAAAAGAAAAAAAAAAGTGCACACCTGGCTATTTTTTGTTCTCAACAACAGTTACTAGTATCACGATGGCGTGTGCAAGCCAGTCGTTCAGAGCTGTATGTATGTATGTATATCGCGCGAGAATCATCCTATTTCACGGTCTTGGGAGTACGCGACTATTTTTTGAGGCTAGTTTCGAAATGTCCTGCATGATTTATATCGAAGAAAGTGACTGCCACGGCAACTTTGGTAAACCGAGTCCCGCGCGTTTATCTCGATGCAATGTTCCTGGAACGCGTTGCATGTTCTCTCTCTCTCTCCCTCCCTCTCTCTCTGTCTTTCTGTCTCTCGTTGTTATTAATAGTGTTGCCTGTGCTTCCAACGCTAGTCTTGGTCGTTAACACTACAAATTATTACAGTTTTTATTCTTCCTTCATTGCGAAGAACATACGGAGATTTCGGAAAAATTAATGAAAAATTAGTCGACACTTATCGAGTTCCTCACTGGAAAAGTTTTATATTCATTTCGGAACTGGAAAGATTAAATAGTAATTTATGGAATAAAGAATCTGCAAATCTGTTGCGCGTATTAACAATTTTATTGCAAAGAGTACACGCAGCTTAAAAATTGTAGTACCGAATAATTTTTTTAAAAATAAGAAGTTCTTTGAGCTGAGTTTCTTCCACGGAATTTAAATATAGAACAATTTTGCCTGAAATAGGCATCGAAGACACAAAAGGGACGCTGTCCCTTCGTCATTATTAATATTTAGACGGAAACAAAAAAAAAAAAAAAATGAAAAACTTTTAATGTTACATTGAAAATTACGTCTCGTTATTGTGTTTCTGAACGCGTTGCACATTCTTTCTCGTTTATTAGTAGTGCCTCTGCTTCCGCCGTTAGCCTTGTATGTTAATATTAAAATTACCACGCGTTTTTCTCACTTTTCTAATTATTAAAAAACACGTAGAAGCTTTTGACTAAATTAAAGTTGACTTTTATATCAAGGCAGACTAAAAAAGTTCTACTGCAGATGTAATTTAATATCGCGGAGTATAATTGCACGATACTTCGCCAGTACGTTGTAAAAGTCAAGACAAAAGTTGCCTTCTCGCACGTGTGTCTTTCTCACGTGGAATATTTCAATTTTTACGCAAATATAGGATATTAAACATATGATAACGATAGAATACCTGAACGCGTGGAACAATTTCATATCGCCATCGTCAACGTTGAGACTTCACTCGTTGTCAGAAAAAAAAAATGGAGAACTTTCGATATTACATCGAAAGAGAGAAAGAGAGAGAAAGAGAAAGATTTCAGATAAAATCTTGGGAAATTCATAATTGATCATGATCGAGAGACCACGAGAATCCCCCCGTCACACGGACAACGTAACCGATATTCATTTTCCGCGGGATTGGTTCCAAGATTTCTTTCTCTTGGCTCTTTATCGGATTTCACCTGGACGACCGTCGTCTCTTCCCGTGTTCTAGAAAACGGAGGACGTAAACGTCAATTTTTAACTGGTGACAGTTTCTCGATTTTTCGCGTTGGCTCGATCATCATCGTGGTTACGTCAACGATGCAGACCGGGGTAAATACCTTTCCCTCGGTCGCCGGAAATCGAATCGTTTCGCCTCTTAAACCGGACAGTTTCCTAACCGTAAAGAGAATCAAGGCTCTTCCTTCGCCGATTGACGAAATCTCCTCTGTCTCGTCCACGAGAATTCATCTGTACCCGTACGAAAATCCTTTGTTCCCCGGTAACGAGAAAGGCAACACGGAGAAATTAATCCATTAGCCCGGCGAGAATTCTGGTTTCTCTTTTTCTTTTTCTTTCTTTTCTTCTTTTTTTTTAATCCTTTCTTTTTTCTCCTCTCTTTTTTGTTTTTTCGAAGCTTAGTGACGAGCTTTGCTGTTTGTACGACTTAACGGCGGAAAAACAGGGAAGCAGACGGCGGGAGAGAGAGAAAAGAAAGGAGAGAGAGAAAAGTTTTACGTATCTCGGTGAAGTTTCCTTTCTGCCAGGCACTTCTTTTGATAGAAACGCTCCTCATTCCGTGCGGGGAGTATTATTTTGTTACAAAAGTATCGGCTATTGAGCACACTTAGTAATTTGAACAGCCAGGATACGCGGAGTACATTTTTCTTCTTGTTATACTTTCTTCTTTTCTCTCTCTCTCTCTTTCTCTCTCTCTCTCTCTCTCTCTTTCTTTCTGTCCGTCCTACTCGCTTTTTAATGGCGGATATACGGGGAAAAGGAAACTAGAACGAAAAACGGGTCAATGCAATCTTGGAAGGTGCTTCTACAATAACAAACGTGGGGACTGCCTCTGTAAGATTGCATCGACCCATTTTCTATTGCGTTCTCCTTTTCTCTCTCTCTCTCTCTCTCTCTCTTTCTCTTTCGGCGAACGATTCCTCGAAAATATACACCGTCTCCAAGTGCGATTTTAAAGTTTCTTTAATCCGCGATCGTTTCACCTTGCAAAGGGGAAAACGATATTTGCGTGTATTAGAGGAGAATGAGGCATCTGACAGTTTTTTCTTTCCGAATTGAACCCTTTCAATTTTCCATTTACTTTCGTTTTCTTTTTTTCGGATTACTTTATATCTTATTTTATATTTATATTTATGTATTATTTCTCACATTTTGTGGTCTTTATTTCGTATCGTTGAACCTTTGTCTTTCATCGTTTGTCGAAAAATTAAAATCCTTTTCGATAAATCTGCATAAACATATGAATAAATCTATATATAAGTTGTATTTTTTTTAATATCGCGTGCTATATTCTCAGTTTCTTATCTATTCTAATTTTGCAATCTTTTAACGAAATTTAAAGAAATTGAAGTATTTACAATATCACTATAAATTACTGCTTGGTCTTTTAACCAGCAACTTTTAACAGCAGAAATCTGACTGGAGTTAAGGAAGTACTCTTTGCTCTATAAAATCAATAAAAACGAAGCTATGAAAAGCTGAATCGATAGTGAATATCAAAAGCTCTCCATGCGTTTTCTGCGCGAATTTTAATTACTGTAACATCGATTGCTTTTCATTGAAATTTAATCAGTCGCGAATGTACATCTTATGCATGCACAGTGTTTCATGAAAGTTTCATTCCAATATCCACCGAAGAGGAATTTTTAGGTATAACTCGTCGTATTAACATTTAACAAAATTCACTGACATTATAACGAAAGACGATCATTATGACATTATATTTTTTCAGTCTGTATTTAGAAAAAAAAATACTGCAATACTGTAATTTAAAAAGTAAAAAATTAGTTTAATAAAATTTATAACTGTTGCAATATGATCCCGCTGAACATTCAGATTTATTTAATACTGAATTTATAATCGCTCGAACGATATAATAACTGTGAAAACATAATAACTTGTGTATTGCTCAATATTAATACAGTAGCGAAATTACAATACAATCACACACACCTGAAAGTTCCTACAAAATATTCGCGTATAAATATTTTTAGTAATATTTCTGAAAAAGATATATTTTGATAAAATATTTATACGTAATTCATTTATATTATTACTAATTTTAATTTAATTTGAAACAATTAATTTGTAATTAGTAGATATTAAATAATAAATCTAATAATAATAATCATTAGAAATAATGTTTATTATTACATTTTAATTTAAAAAATTAATTCTTTTTATCGGACATCTAATGAAATTATATATATATATAGCTAATTTAAGCTATTAGATTCATACTCTAACGATAAATTTACTAATTTTTATAAACAAAGCAACTGTCACAAACAAAGCAAAACAAAACAGTGCCAGTTATAATAGCGAAGTGCGTGCAAATATAATCCGAACGATCTCAGATCCGACATCCTGGAGAAATGGAACTATCAATCAAACTCGCCGTTAACGATGTCATCGAACCAGTCTTCTACATCGTCCAATAATGTCCCGGATTCGAGCAGAGACTGGTTTACATCGCCGACAGCGTGTTCTAATGACTAACCCATAGCGTGCTAATGGAAGGCCTAATGACTGCGGAGTGGCTGCCGGCTCCAAGACTTTCTTGATCCACTGCCAATTATGTAAGACGGTTTGGCTTAACGTTTTTGGGTCACGAATAGCCCACCGATCAAGATTCTGCCTCGGCAGAAGCCGTATCGACGCTCGACGGTCGATGTGTCCCGTCCACGACCACCCGGATCCCGAAAAGAATCCCGCAACAGATCCGATGCAATCGAGTTACTCGACAATCGGATCGTCTGATCGCCGGTGAACGCCGGGATAGAGGTAGCAGACGCTCGTGTGCATGCACGTGTACATGCATTGAGTTCATTCGTTGAAACGTTCAAAGATTGCCTGCGATAGACAAAATAGATTAGAGGCTACGTAGCGGCAGAAGGCTCGGTTCCCGTTCTTTGACATGGTGGATTTGGCTGGCTACGAAAAGAAAAGGGACGATCGAATGAACCGAGGAATCGAAAGAAAGAGAGAGAGAGAGAGAGAGAGAGAAAGAGAGAGAGATGATGGAAGGTAAGGTGGCTGTCGATAGCCTGATGTGACAGCCGCAATTTTTTCTCCAGGCACTCCATTAACATCTCATTATGAACACTCGAGTAGCACGCCAACGGCGGTCTCGTCCGACGAAATATCTTAAGTTCAAGCTTCCATTAAAATATCTGACGAGCCTGGCGAGCCTTCGTGGCCTCGAGTCTCCACCCGATCGCCTTTCAACCCCGGTTCGTTCGCGTTGCCTTCTCCTGGAACGGGGAGCCACCTCTCCTCAACCGAGATTCGCCAAGCGAACACGATCCGGGTGAAGCAGCGTTGGAATCGAGCCCAGATCGAAAAGATCGAGACGGAAGGAGTGGACACGCCGGAAACCGGTGGACACGCTGCACACATAGCACACGTGACTGCTCCTCTGCTGCGGTATACGCGTAGTCCGCGCGGACTAACGGAGTAACGAGGGATCAAATTGACCAAGGTCAGAGGCCCCCGGATGGCATATAGACAGAAGAAGGAGGTTTTCGTCGAAACGGCCCGGTTGCTTGCGATCTCCGGGATTTCCGGGTTGTAACTTGGTTGCAGCGTCGAGCTACCGGATGGTTGTTAAGCTCGTTTAAGGCGGGGATTGTAATTCGATCGTACCTATGATCCTCGGCTCGAATCCAGACCGGGAATGGCGAAGCTCTCTCTCTGTGTATCTCGAATGAATTATGTTTAGACACGAATTCGTATGGTACGAAACGTAAGTGTAATTCGATCGAGTGTAATTTTCGGAGAATTGTTTTCTTTTTTTTCTTTTTTTTTCCCTTTGTCATTATTAAACATTTGCTCGAACGATCAGAGTTGGATTATAAATGTCCATTGGGAAGGAGAAGAAGTTGGAACTGTTTTCAGCGTAGTTGTGTTCATCATTTATTTATTATTTTTCACAGATTTCGTAGTTATTACAAAAACAGATGTAGAAAAGTTAGTGATTTTGTAACACGCGATACATGAAACCCACTTCGCCAGCTTGAGCAGGGAATAAAATACACATATTCTGTATCGTCAATTTTTTTCAAAATTAAATCTATGTTTATTCAGACACGTTCCACGCGTGTGATTAATATACACATCTAATGTTCCAATCTGTATTGTTTTTAACAAGCAAATTCACGAGCGCTGAAACACGGCACTATCAATTTAACTTACGTTCCGTTTCGTATGGTTATTTTTCTACGAAAAGATATTCAACCGTTCAAATTCGTACATACGACAAACATAATATTCCAGACACAAGGTCTGAAAGATGGTGATTCGTTTTCAAACAGGATACTTGTTCGAGAACTTACTCAGGGTGCGAATTAAATTAAACAATTCCAAACAAAAGTCGTACATCTCGTACGTACAGGCGTACGTAAGCAAACGTTGATCCTTTCTCTCGGAGAGAAAAAGAATCGGACAGGATTCGTGGAAACATTCGGGAATTCCAAATTGACCGACAATCGAGACACACTTTTTCTTCTCGCGTCTCTCTATCTCTGCCCCTTTCTCTCCGACCTCTTGGAACTTTAATTAAAGGGACGAGAAATCGAGGGCAATGTTTGGCGTCGGGTAACACCAGAACGACGAGAATTCGAAAACAAGAAGAGAGAAAGAGCGAAAACGACGAGGAGAGAGAGAAAAAAGGAAAGCAAAAAAAAAAAAGAAAGAAAAAGAAAAAGGACGAGGGAACGATCGTGGCCGGTTGCGTTTCTCGTCGTTTTATGAAAAGTTTCTTTTCACCTTTAAATTCGCCGACACGATTCCACGCCGATTCCGCGTCACCGGGGAAACTACAGCTGCAACTTTGTCCCTTTTCTTAACGCGCGGGCGAAACTTTCTTTCTGCGGGATACGGAATCGGGAACGACGGATTTCTCTCTTGAACCGCGAACTTATCGCCGGGATTCGAGCGAAACGAAACGGGAAAGGTGAAAGGCCCTGGCGATATCCTTCCTCCAGCTGCGTATATCGTGAGTAAAATGACGGAGGAACCGCGGAAATCGCGCTCCCCTTTTTAAATTAAATGACACGTGGGAAGGAAACCGGCTCCGAGCCAGCTGGAAGGATATTCTGTCACTGGCGATGTTACCGCGTATCCGCCGCCGTGGATTTTAAATCCGAGGAAATTTACGGATCTTCGATCGTGCTGTTAAGAACGGATTACGAAGTTTCAACGTTAACGCGTTCTCTGCCCGGATCAGTTTCCAACCCCCTTGGAACATTGTGCGACTCGATGGTTGACGTATCCCGTGCGTTTCTGAAAAATGTTCGCCACTCTCGTTAATACCGGACGATTTTCAGATTTTCAATTAGAAGAAATTAGAACTAGTTGCAATTAACTAGTGATCTTTCTATGGGATATAGAAATCTAGTATGAAACTGATATTTCATGCCTAAGACAAGTAATTTGAATGTTTGTTTTTTTTTCTTTTTTATAAAGGAAGGCCTTTTATTGTAGAAATGTATTCTTCATTTTAATGATTTCTTTCCTTTTTTGTAGAATTATAATAGTATGGCTAGGAACGTTCATTTTTCAACAAAGAAAATGGAGATTGTTTAAGATTAAAGATTATTCTGAATTTATGATTATAAGATTGATACAGAATGATTATAAGTGATAAGCTAACAAGATATTAAAATTCCAAAAATACTTCTCTTCTTAGTTAGTTAAATCACTCTTCAATGATGTATTCCTTCGTTTTCGAAGAAATTGAACGATGGCGCAACTTGCAACGTAAATTACACTATATTTCCTTCGAAGCTTACAGATAAAATAAAATTTCTTCTCTCTTCGTTGCACATTAACCCATTAAAAGTCCAGTAATAATTGGCATCGTAATTTCTCGAAATTTCATGAAATCAGAGAATCTAGAATCTTCTTAGAATAATTTTAGAAAAATATACTTGATTGCGTTGCGTGCAACGATAGCGTTTAATTTTTTCATTTTATACCTAATCATTTAAAATACTTCTTCCTCTACGAATTAAATTACAAAGCGATATTTGCGCACATTTATTCCACCGTCTATCCGTTTCAAATAATTGTTCGTTCGAAATTTCCCTTAAAAGCATCAACGCTTTAGAACTACCGAGCGCGTTCATTATCGAGTTGCGCCATTTATCAAACGAAAGACGAAGAAAAGTAAGAGAAGCGAAGCGGTTGTTCTGTTTCTTCGAACTCTCCGGCAGCGCGATAAAATCCGCTCGTAATAATGTATCTTTGCATAACTCGACGGATAAACTTGTATCTCCGTACAAAGAACGAACTCCGGCGCGGATTAAGTTATTTCGACTCGCTCAATTTTCTGAGGATTAACCGGAAACCGTTCTAGCACACACAACCTGCTTTACGTAGTCGCGGACAATCTGTATTAAACAGGATCAATGTTGAATTTTAATTCCCTTTCTTCGACTACTATCTCGTTGGTATAAGGTTATTAGAGTAATCTCTCTAGCTCGTCAAAGTAAACATTTATCGTGACAAGACTACTGCGTAGAAAGAAGAATAATTATTCGCGTTAAAAGGAATAATAAGACGCATTTTCTCGTTTTGATTGCTTTTCATTCGAAAGAACACCTATAATTTGTTTAAATTTTACATCTCGCACGATGCCAATGAACTCCGTTGTGTATTCAAGTTAGTTATGAATTGACAATTTTCAATTGCATTGTACGAAACACGAAAATCCACAATCCGGATCATGGTTTATTCGAATTTCGTACTTGGAACGAAATTATGGAAAGATTCAACAAGGTTCGAAATAATAATACAGAAAATACAATGATGATCGGATAATTAATATATCAACTAGTATAACAATATAAGATAATAAGAAGGTATAGTACTGTGTGAGACGTGTTCTTTTATATTTTCTCCGATATGTCCAGCGACTTGCTCCCTCATTTTCTCCCTCGTTTCAATAAGTATCGTAATTCGCTCGAACTTCGTAGATCAGACGGCGTGTACGAAATTAACAGGTGTTCTGTGTAATGCGGGCACGTATTCAAATCCCCTTTATAGAATTACGACAACTAGACGGAGTATGACGGTGATATACTAGGACTGAGGAGGTGTTAAATTGCACATGCCGTGGAAAACGCTTCCAGAATGCTAATGCGACGCCATCTAATGCCGCCTAACCACGCTGTAATTTGCCTTTCTTCCAAGATGTGCCCGCGAAGGTGATATCTTTGAAACAAAGAGTATGTGAAACGTGCTGGAGAATATAATGCTGGCTCGACACTGCCGCGTCACATGCGTTTCTTCTTAATGCAACGTATGACAAAACGGTATGGAATCATTGTTGAACGGGTTCAGTAATAATAAATAAGATCCGCGGATATCTAGACTGGCTTGAATTGTCTCGAGCAATTGTCTCCTCTCCAGTACTTCGTACGTGACAAAGACGAGTGAAATGACTTACACTCGGATATTTTAACGCTTCCTTATTGATGAAATGGAGAATTTGTTTCTTTTTTTTTATTTAGAGTTTAAACCGAAGAATGTTTATGTATGTGTCCAGTTTCTAAACTCCAGTTACTAGATTTTTAGATTCTTAGAGTTTAGATTCTAGGAGAGATGGAGAGAGAGAGAGAGAGAGAGAGAGAGAGAGATGACCCGAGGTCAGGGAGAATTTTCGTTGCGGAAGGAGAACCCGCTCGTCGCAAATAACATCGACTTTCGTTCGGCAACGAATTAGATTCGTACGAGAAAGTGTAATTCTTTCGATTTTCCTCAAAAATCCAAGTCTTGACAATTTGCGATTTTACTAGTTGCTTATTTATACAAAGTCATACGAGGATGCTATACTAATTTATGCAAAGCAACCGCGCTCTGTATAAATTGAATTCCGATTTCTGTTAATTCCCAATTAACTCGCTCCCAAAATTAATTCTCGAAACTGACCGATCCAGAATACGTATCAAAATTTTCCTTCGCTCTGTAAAACTCGCTTTCGCACGTTTTCGAAATATGAACGTGAGATCGAGGACGATCACTCTGCATGCGATTATTAGCCAAAGTATTATTACAACGTTTGAAACAGCTATTAAAATTGTAAACCACTTCACCTCGAGCTGAAGTATCTCTTGAATGTGTGACCCCTGCCCTTGTAGCGCGTAACGCTTTAACGTTATTGGGACACACGTGCACACGTAGACGAATAAAATGATATACGCGAGACACACGCTAAAGCGGAAAGTCAAATGATTTATATCCGTGGCTGGCGACTCTAACGTTAATACATTTAAGTTATCTGGAAGCAGTTTTGTCGTAAAGTGAACCGCGAAACTTTGACTCGCACGTTATTTCGTTCCTGTAATCGCGCTCCCCCTCCCCGCCTCTGCCCCTCATCCCGTTCGCGTACGCGAATTTCAATGTTTAATTCATACCATAATCTGTGTGAAATATTCCGCTGGATCGTCATGAGCGGAAAATAATGTACGAAGTGTGTGTTTGTCGGACGTTCGAGAGCCAAGTGATAAGAAAATCATTCGAGAATGTAGCTGTATTTGACAAAAGCAACGAGGATGAAGAACAAGAGAATAAATGTAGAATGTATCTGAAAAGTAATATATTATTATCATTAATATCTGGTGAAGGTTTAGGTTAGGTTTAGGTAATCGCGCCCCTCCCCCCTCCCCCTCCTCCCATTCGCGTACGCGAATTTCAGTGTTTTAATTTAATTCATACCATAATCTGTTGTGAAATATTCCGCTGGATCGTGAAATGTAGAACGTATTTGAAAAGTACAATATATTATTATCATTAATATCTGGTGAAGGTTTTTCTTTTTTTTCTTTTTTTTTTTTTTTTGTTCGGCATTATGTATGTGTTCTGACGAAGAATTTGAATATTTACTTCAGTAGTAGAGTATCGAACAGATAGTCTGAGATGTTCGAATTAATTAGTAGATGAAAAGAATGCGGATTTTGATGAATTTACAGCGAGATTGCACGCAATAATCATGATACGAAGAAATATATAAAATATCGACACGATTATCTATTTTTTTAACCGTATCTTAAATGTCTGAATTTGCATAAAAATCCACCGTCTAATAATTAGCTTACTTGCTATATACTAGATATATTTAAATCTGAAGCGTATTTAAAGATGAAGGCATTCAAGAATTAAATCTTTCAAATTTTGGTATCATTAGTGAATGTTCGAAGGGTTGAGTAATTATGTAGAATCGTAATAGTTATCGAAAGTTATTAAGATAATTTGTGAAAATGAAAGCCTAACTAATAGAAAATATAATGTGAAATAAATCTTTCTCGGAGAAAATCTGTAATTCAGATTGGCATAAAATCCCCGGGGTTAAAAACGTTTTGGCAATCACTGCCCGAGAAGATGAACGTGCATTTCAGT
This sequence comes from Tetragonula carbonaria, assembly GCA_032399595.1. Lineage (NCBI taxonomy): Eukaryota > Metazoa > Arthropoda > Insecta > Hymenoptera > Apidae > Tetragonula > Tetragonula carbonaria. The sequence goes on from JAUCRC010000003.1 coordinate 13,414,010, forward strand.
TTCATTTCACGTTCTCCACTTTGTTTGAAAATCGCAAGTATCATTAAGTTTCCCATTGGAACAGAATCCAACATGCCCAATAAAGTCTGTCATTTGGCAATAAGGTTGGAAGAAACGTCTGCGACGTGCTGCTATCAATAATAAAACCCAGTTTATTGCCGAAGAAAACGACGTTATGCGCGCCAACGTAGCGAGTAATATCGAGAAAGAAACTAGAAACACCTGAGCAAATTGAATGCGTTACGCAGCAACCTCACGCAATCTGATAGTTGGACGGTATAATATTCTACTTGCAACTTGCAAATCTGCCTTACGGCCACGACCATCTTTTCTCTTCTGCTCGAAGGTCTTGGAATAAGGTCAACCTTTGATATCTCAATACTTATTGCAGATAATCGAATTCCTGCGATTGCATACGTATTTTATAATAGAATTCAGGTGACTCTCAATGACCGACAACCTCGAGTAAAATAGAATAATTTTAAAATACTCTTCAATTAAATCAGGGTCTTCTAACTTCAATTCAAGAATCTCAAGATTGACTACGTTTCGAGAACAATGTCTAATTTTGTTTGCATCGAAAATAGGCTCCCGGCTCTTCCACCTTAGATTAGGATAACTTAAACTTAACCTAATTCAAATCTAATTCAAACTATCTTCTTGCTATCTAGAAATATTTACTGAATTATTTTCAACGTCGTTGAATGCTATCGCAATGAAATTAGCCTCATCGCGAGAGATGCGACCAATGTCGATTCGAATTTTCGAAATGAAATTTTGAAAACAGAAATCCGGACGAACGTCGTTTTAATTAGGCGGAAGCGCGTCAATTATTTAATGTGTAAACGCGTTTAATTACATTAATTATTTATCCGCCTATTTGGACATTTTTAACAAGATGGCAATTTCACGGGGAATCCAAAAAAGTGACACGTAAATTTATACTGCGGTATGCTGTTTTAATTAAAATATGGATTTCCTGGACTTACGGTATCGGATAACAAACCGCACAACCGGTTTTACGTGCAAATTTCGTACGAATTAGCGCTGGGTGTATCAAAAGTTAACAAACATTGAATTCCCCGATCGCTAATTGATAATCACTGCCGAAATTTTCGTCCGCTTCAAGTGTGATTCAAGCTGCTTCAAAAAATTATACGCTTCCCGCGAAAAATTATACATTTCCGTGAATGTGTCACGTTTGATTTCAGCAATGTTTTCATTTCAACATGTTTCAGATATATATAATATATTCAAGATCAATGGCAAAATAATTGTATCATTTAATATATGTATGAGTCATTGACCGAGACTGGTGTTGTTACTCAGTTCTTGAATCGAAATTCAGAAAATTATTCTACCGATCAAATCAAATCTAATCCATTTAGCGTAACATGAAAATGAATATTTTAATAAAATATTGAATAAAAGATTGAACTCACTTGTCTGTATTGTTGTCCAAGAAGAAGAACACTTCAGTAAGATGGAAAAAATGCTATATGAAAGACAGAGAATTAAATAATATTGAATTAATTATAAATTAATTGACATTAGAAATTAGATAATATCTGTGATTTTTATATTACCGATTACTGTCTTAACATATTACCTTCAATAATTGTAAATAAAAAGTTATCATTTCATTTATATACCAGCTGTAATTTCGTTTAACCGATGACACAATGTATCATTAATCTCCGATCGATTGCTTTACGATTGCAGGGACACTCTATGTAAAATCGATAAAATTCATAAGGGAATTGGCGTGAAAGTCCAGGATATATCCGCAAATCTCGAATTACTACGAGTTATTAGAAATTTATAACTACGAAAGAAGTAAATAATCCAACGCGTGGTTCGGGGTGGTTAATAATTACGAATAAACGATTCAGTGAGGCTAGAGCTTAATTTGCCAGTTTTTCAAACACTGTTGTCGAGCAGGACGGGAGCGGACAGTCGGTGAAACAGGAAGTGGCTGTGGAGGATTCAGTGGACGCGACGCGCCATTCAGAACAAAGCGGCCCTTCTGTGGCCGGATAATTGCAAATTCCATTTCGTCGAGGCAAAACCGCGGGATAGCAGCGGGGTATAGTGTGCCTTCGTGAGAGCGCATTAGCGATCAGGCTGATTGCACTTTTACCAAGGGACGGTGAAGGTGTTTCTGAAGAGACACCGTTAAGGAATGCGGAAGTAGCGTGCAAAAGCGCGGGAATTCGAATTGACTTCTCCATTCTTCGGCCGTGATATCTTATTACTTATTGCTTATCGTTTTTCGAGCTCCTTCTCGCGCACGTGCCCGAATTCGAGGAAACTTGTCGAATGTTTTTCTCTCACGGCCGAACGAAAGATCGTTCCCTTTTTTCTCAATCGATTTTTTGTTTCGTGGTAGCGCGAACGAAGAAGATTGGAAATGAATTAATACATTGGAGTAACAAAATAGCTTAGAATGTTTTCCCACTTACAGTAGAATTAATAGATGCCGGTTAAGCGTGTTTAATTATTAATTTCGTGTTATTTTTTCCTTTTTTTTTTGTTAAGGAATAGTTATAACGTGTATTTAAAACTCTGACCAATAACATTCTTAAATTTGGTTCATTCTATGCACGGTAAAATAAAAGTATATCACGGGATAAAATTTGTTTATTTAAGGACACACTTTCAAAAAAAAAATAAAATAAAATAAAATAAAATTTGCACGTGTAAAGAAACGAGTTTTTCAAGTTGAATTTTTCCCGAAACGATACAATCTTGTTCGACATTTCTCAAATGTACTTTAGCAAAGGTTTAAAGACATGGAATTATCCTTTGCCTTGTAGCGTAATTTATGTGAAATATTATTATTATTATCCCGTTGTGAATTCATCTGCTTACCAAAACATTAACTGTAAACGTTAATTGTCACATTCGAGGTTGCTTCGAATCGATTTTGGTAGAACCAAAACCCCAGTGATGAGCCGATTTAACGCAAGACTCCTCGAGATTAGAAAATTCATGCTCGCAACCGCGCCATTCAGCGAAAACGAAATTACTCGAAAACGAAATAAAACAAGCGTTCTCGAGCGTGCGTGGTTCTTAAATTCACCGAGGCTGAAAATTCCGCTCTACCCTTGGACCGTGGATCTTTAATCGCGGGCGAGGCAACGATTCTGGAACAGCCTGTGGTACACTGTGTGTGTGTGTGTGTGTCGGTGAAATTAATTCTAGAGAGGCTAGTTTGCAACGGACACAGCACAACAGGTATTATGAACACGAGTCGCGCGGCGGGGATTTAATCCGGAGCGAGAGACGCGAAGAGGGATGAATTCGCGATTATCGTGTTGGTAATCTTACCAGTTTAGCTGCACATGATGCGCAATAATTCTTCGGCGTGCGTTTTCGTCGGCCGTGCGATTGTCAGGAACAGCCGTTCGCTGCTCTAATGGCGAGTTTGTTAGCCCGTACTGGCGCGCGGACTCGTGACGAGTTGCCAGCTTCTCTCTCTTTCTCTCTCTCTCTCTCTCTCTCTTTCCCTCGGAAATTCCGCGAGCTCAACCTTGGAACGTATTTTCGCGGGGGCTGACGTTTCGAAGGAAACTTTTTCAATCTTTCGCTGTTGGCGGAACGCAGCCAGCGGAAGACGATCTGCAGCTTTTCTAATTCCTCGGCCGTGTTCGTGCGGGAATAACCCAAGTTTCGTGGATTGGAATATTTTTAGGTGGAGCGTGGAGAATTCTGCAGCTCGTCGGGCTAGCGTGCTAACGCTAGCGAGCGACCCTCTCCGCCTGTGATCGATTACACCGGACGCGGAAATAAATTTTTTTGAGAATCTAACGAAATTTTCAGCGAAGCGAGTTCCCTTCGAAAGTCTTCGGCTGAACGGATCGTATTACTCGACGACGGCGGGAACTTATTCTTAGAGAGTCTCGAACGTCCATTTAGGAAAATTTGAGTAGTCATGTCGAAAACTATCTAGGGCATCTTTCAGTTTGAACGTTCAGCAGCGACGTAAGGTGAGTTTCACCTTTTGCTCAGATTAAAATATTTCAACGTGATACAATTGGTAAAAAAGGATTAACCAGCAAAGAGTTATGAAAATGTATATTCATACGTTTCAATTTCATTCAAGGATGGATTTGCATATTGTATATTTTGTATTAAACGTAACTGAAGATACTGGAACTTTGGATGGAAATTCTCTTTATCTAGTTATAAATATTCTGCTTTGAATATAAATCAGCAAAACAAATGCTACTGATATTTTATACGTTCGATATAATCTCGTAATAGGACAGTTGATCGACGATATATTATTTGCGATCAATTACAATACTCTTGCATACGATTTTGTTATATTAACAAACGTGATCTATTAGTGTTCTAGTGTGTTTAAATCTGAAACAACTGCAATTAATAAATAGTCTTTCTTCAAATCTTGGTTAAATTTTAAAGCAGCTCTTCCACAAATGAGAGACGATTACTTACTTAATCTCCAACCTTTGTAACCTTCATTTCGAAGAACAATCGAATTTCATCGAGATGTCATTATTAATCACGCAACTCGCTCTTTCGTTGTTATTATTTGAACGTCCTTATTAGAACAATTAGTTTCCACCTTAATCGGTGGAAAAATTCGAGAGAAAAATTCTCCGTCTTCAATCTCGCGCTTGCTTTACGCGAGTAATTTAATGGAACTGAAAACAGAAGGGCGTTGTTTTATTTCCCCGGTCCCTTAACTTGTCTTGTCGCGAGTTCCTCAGGCCAACGAAAAAGTAGGTGAAACAAGAGGAAGGAAAGTTAGAGAAAGGCTGATGGAGGCTGTTGTCAGGCGAGTGCGCCGAGTTTGCAGGTGTTTCGAAATAGCTCCGGTTAATGAAGCTACTAATATCGTATTGTCGAGATTGCGCATCGACAATAACTTAGAGAAATTACTAACTTTAACGTGTTGGTTTAACCCATTGACTGCCAACTACGAGATATCTCGTAGTGTTTTTTTTTTTCAATAAAAATTACTGCAAATGCCATTTCAATACTAAAGTGTTATTATATTTTGGAGAATTTCATGTTTTCTCTAAAATAAAATTTTGGCTCCCAGGGCAAGACGCTCTAAATTTGCCTGGCAGTCAAATGTGGGTTAAATCTCATTCAGTTCGCTCTTCGATAATCTGCGCAATTAAAGTTGAAAAAACAGGCAGCGACAGCCATTGATATTTGGACGGTGAATGTTTAAGTTCTTTAAATTTTGCGGGCAGAAGTCGTGCAACGATAAACTTTGGCTTTATATATTTAGAGTCTTGAAGTGTCTCTGCTTTCAAAGTCGTGCGTCGTTCGTTTGATTCTAAAACGTTTTTACCGTCACGCAGCGGGCGGATAAGTGAGGATACTATTCTTCTTGGAAAATTGTCATAAATTGTCGCAGTGTGTGAGACACTGAAGAAGTTTTTTTCCCCCGTGATAATGGATTTGAAGATTGAAACCTTGAATTGTTTGAAAATCTTGCGATTCCTTAAATTTTCGTCGTCCAAGCTTCTGAGCTTTCCTTACAGGAAAGAATATACAGAATCTGTCGCCTACGAAAGTTTATAAAATATCAAACAAGGCTTTCGTTGGACACATTTGGAAAACCATAGATTTGCATAAAAATTCGTGGTCCACGTATCGTGCGATCTTCCACGAAAGGAACGTTACGGTAAAAAAGAAAAAGAAAAAAAAAATCAATCAGACTACGTCACCTGTGCACGTATAGCGTAAACGAGGATATGCAAAGAGAAAGCAGCTTATCAACAGCAGACAGGACAATACTCCCCGGAGGAAGAATCGAAGGGATGTTTAAAAGGGAGGACAGCCGTGTAAAGCGTAAGGTTAAAGGGCAAGAGGGAGGGAGGAAAAGGATGGAAGAGGGAGTGGGAGTGGGAGTGGGGTTGGAAGGTGAAGAGGAAGGGCGACTGGCGAGCACCACGGGGCTATGCGCGCCACGTGTAATTAGCAATGTTCCGGGGTGTCGGGACTCGACTTTAATGGAGCGCGTCGCATTAACCCCGGCATTTACACGTCAGGCACGAAGATCGAGTGGAATCGGAGAGCGTGCCTCTTTCGAGCGGCTTAAATGGATTCACGTTGTCGAGTTATACGGCTGGTCGCCGCGGCCTTCTCAACTCCCCGACGAACGAAACACACTCTCGGCACGGGCTGAGGCTGGCGTACCTTTGTCCTGCCTGCCCGTCCACGTGAAATAAACGCAGAATCCGGCGGGGATAATAAGATTTTTGAGGCTTTCAGCGTCTCTAAGTGAATGTAATTGACGTGGAGGGGCCCCGAGATTCCTTCGCGAGAAAAATCTCCCGTTTCTTTTTTTTTTCTTTTTTTCTTCTTTCGATAAAATGTGAACCGGATTTCGTTCATTCGATTTGTCAATTCCTTCGACGTTTGCAAATTGTTTGTTTATTAACTGTTAACGTCGATCGATCGATCAATCCTGCCCCGAAGCTCTTAGAACTAACTTGAATTTTTTATTCATGTAAAATAACGTCCCGCGTAAAGTGTACAAAATAATACAAAATAACGAAGTGCAGAGCATAGAATGAAATCTAATACACTAAATTTTAATTGTCTAAAATTCTATTATGTTCTACATGTTTTATTTGTGCAATCTGTTTATAGATTACTGTGGTTATTTGTGACGCAGTGATACTGTTTGAGACGTGAAAAGCATAGACAATTATTACGTGTCGCACAGTACAGTGGATCAACGTCGTTGTATTATAAATACATTTCCAATAAATAGGAAATTGATTTAATTAGGCGATAGATGGATTAATTAGGTAGTGAGCGATTCAACGCTATTTTTAAAATGTATATATAATTACACAGGGATTGATTAGACACTGGAAGATTCGAAGCAATTTTTTCAGGTTCGCGATAATACAGAGATTCTCGCGATTGCAATCTCATTGCAAAGTTTAATATCAGAATACGAACGTAACTGGAATGCAATTTCATTACGCACGTAAGAATTTAATTTAATTTCTCGTATTCCACGTGGTAAACTCGATAACGCTGTGACCTGATTAAAGCTAATCACTGATGGCTCGACAAACGAACTAATACAAAACACTTCCAACTCGTTCTTTCGTTTTATCCGGTTCTCTTTACTTGAAGTTCTTTTTTAGTCGGTCACTGTTCAACTTTGCCTGACATCCCCTGAACACTTTTAATTCAATATACGCTCTTCAAATCTTTAATCTCGACTATCGGATATTCAGGTATCTTTAGGCAATCAAATGTTTAAATTACAGGTGTGTTTTATAATACAATTGTTATCATACTGCCTGAATTTTCTATATCTTGCATTAGGAATCGGATCGAAATATATATCACACAAATTTGTAAAATAACGTATTGCCAATTTAGGCAATTTCTATTACGTTGTCCAGTTCATTGAGAACTTTAGTTATTTACATATTATTTATAAATGCCATTTGAATGTCCCGCAATTTTTGAAGCCACAATCACCTTCTGAGCAACAGAGCAGGCACTCGCACAATTCGATCGTGCGATTTATCCTGGAATTAGCTCGGCTAATTAAACGGAAATTATCTCGACTCGAAAATATCGCGTCGCGAAGTAACGTATCGGCGACGGGGCTACGTGACTCCTTGACGCAATTTTGACCCCCCCCCCCTGTTCGCCGAAACGGAGCCGAGCGGGAGCATCGAAGGGATCGAGAGGCTGCAGGTTTCTGCTCGGGCAGCTATCAAATAAGGGATAACAAGTCCCGTTGCAGAAGCGAGACGCCGCGTCGAGGAGAGAGGAGCTTCGCTTTGTCAGAGGGCCTCGAGTGTAATCGGTGAAACTGCTCCGCTGGTATCACGCTGTGTAACGATAGCACCGGCTCAATTTATTCCAAGATTATGCGCGGCGCGACGAATTTCAGATCGTGCGTTCTACGCCCGGTTCAACGCAGGTAACACTGGGACGGAAGTTAACGTGGCAGGGTTGGATCGGAGGGTTTCCGGGAAAGGTGTCAGGGTACTTGCTTCAACAAGCACGTTCGTTGTAAATCGGCTGTAATCGGTGTGAAGGTTACTGCTGGAAATCGTTATCGAAGAAAATTACCGGTGTCGTTGTTTCCAGTCAAAGAGTGAAGAGTGTCTATTAACACTAAACGTACCGGCATTTTACATATACCTATCTTACCATAAGGGGTCATTTAACCCCTTATGAATGAACGTTGATTTCTAGAAAGAAATTTCTTAATTTATTAAAGGAAATAATTCGCAACGTAACTTCTGATTTCTAATGAAATAATCGAACATATATATTTTTATTTAAATAAAAAAAGTAATTAATTGCACTTTTTACATATGACTGGTTTCTCCTTCATACATTTGCCCGCAGACAAATTTTTTGCAAATTATGCAAGTTCGAGTGGTTTTATCACCCGTGCACAATCTTATTTGACATTTTCTTCGTGATTGGGAACTATTGCTTGATGTTTCTTGTTGGTTTTTCCTTTCCTTCTTCGAGAAATTCGTGATACTCTGTGACTCGTTCATCTGTTAATTGTAACAGGAAACGCTTGATATCTTTCATTCCAGTTGTTTCCCGATAGAGTACCCATGCATTGATTCCAGCTAAATTCAGGATATTGAAGAATACGTGCACAGGTTATCTATTGCATTTGGATTTGACGCTGTGTTTTCGCGCCATTTGGTGCAACCACATCGACACCAAATTTAGTCTTATTATAATAACTAATTGTTTCCGGTGTTCGCTTTCTATTATTTTTGGTTTTGACGCATTCATGTCTCGAACTTAGTGTATCGTATCTTTTTTTGTTGATCTTGATTTATAAATTCAGTCAGAAAAATACGTAAATTTCGTAAGGGGTCAAACAACCCCTCGCGGTACGCAAGGTATGCAAAGAATTTTCCTCGGTAAAAAATAAGCTAAGAGAAAAAGAGAAAGCGAGAAATTGAATAATCAGATAATATAAGAATTTACAAAAAGTCAGATTAGCGAAGGAAATAACAATGAATGTACGATTTTAAAGTAAATTTTGAAAATGGATCATTTGACCCCGCTTGGTACATTTAGTGTTAACTCGTTAATCCTTTCGTTACCGAATCCCATCCACTTACATTTAGGAATTAAAATTTTCGCATTCCAAATTTCGTTGGGAACTCTCGAGGAAGTTTGGAGTTGTATTCATCGTTGCGCTGAGGATAAATCATTCAAAAGCACATCAGCGAATCATTAAACTTTTATTCAATATTTAATTGATATTTCGAACATTTAGATAAAAGGAAGTACAAACTTTGACAATGATTTCATAATTTAATTTTGGACGATAGGCTTACAGAATTATTGATATCTGGTGCACGATCAGTTCACAGATTTCATTCATTTTACTTGCAATTTTTTCCCCAACGAATTCATACTACCAAATTCTGTGTTGCAAGAATTCGATTGATATTTCTTTTCGTCGTTCGAAATTCAACGAAGTTCGTCCGAAATTTGCGAGTTTTACGAAAATCGAAAGAAGCTATTTACAGGATGATCGTAAACTATCGCTTGCTCACAAATACGTTAAGGTCGTAAAGTGTCGCAGAAGTATAATGAACGATAAGTAGTAGTTTATTATGGCGATTGTAATAAATTAATACGTGACTCGATATATGACTAAGTGATAATTTGTTTCGTTGAAAGGACATTTCTACCATTGCACAACGTTTATCGTAAATATTTCGTAATTCGGACGCATAATAATATTTATTGTAAATATCGTGCGTATCGATGTATAGTGTTTCGGGTTCCTCATGAATTCGCAAAAAGCGTTCGTACACCTTCGAAATTCCGTGGATATCTTCCTGCATTTGAACAGAATGCGAAAGAAGGTGTTTCCAATTATGCAAAGTTTCAAAATGAATAAATCATGCGTTCGACGGACTATTATTCGAGCGTAACCATTGCAGCGTGCAGAGGCTGAAATATCCTAAAGGAATGGATTAAGAGGGATTGTAAACTCGGTGTCGCGGTGCCGGTCGTTTCGTCGTTGCTGTTAAATTTATACCGTTCCAAGTATTGAAATTCTCTTAATCGATTCTGCATCTAAATATTAGAACCTTCCATATTCTCCCACCCCCCCCCATTATTTACTAAACTTCGACTTTAAAATTCATTCACGTTCAGAGGCTCTCTCTCCCAGCACCAGTCTCCCATTTTTTTTTATTAATAAATTATGTAGTGACTTTCCTCATTGCATAAATACTGCCGAGTGAACGGTGAAATGTTACGTCTACATAAACGCAGCATCTCGTTTACACGTTTCTTCGCTTCATCGAAATTTCACGAAATTTTGTTCACCAGAGAAAGAGAGAGAGAGAGAATTCCAAGAGTTTGTCAATCTCTGATGCTTATTAACCTAATTTATAGAGGAAATCGTCGTTTGTCCGATGAAGAAAATAAATTCCGACAGACGATGGAATGTCGTGTGGAGCAACTGTTCGATACGTGACACTCGTCTCGTTAACATGGCGGTGACGTTGGCCACGGGACGAGACGAGAAACCCCGGTTCCTTCTCGCCAGGAAGTCGAGGGACGCATTGGAAAGCAAGACGGATCCTGTGTGCGGTTAACGATCGAACGTGTCGGAGGAAAGTCACGCGGGTGGATGGGAAGGTCGCGCGCGACAGTGTTCGACGTCTCTCGGCTCCTCTCGGGCAAACTTAGTTTACTATCATGGTTATTTACCCCACCTTCTTCCATTGGAAGTACGCGAGAAACGAGGCGACGACGACGCGAGGCTACAATAAGACCACACGGCCCATAACTAGCATGACAGACAGAGACAGAGAGAGAGAGAGAGAGAGAGAGAGAGAGTAGCGCGGAGAACAAGAAGCGAGAGCAACAGACAAAAGGGGTAGCCGAAGGGAGTGTGCACGGGGGCGCGCTTGGGTTGTCGAGCGAAAAGTGAACAGAGGACGGGGAGGAAAGCTTTGTTCCCCGTGACGTCATGATGGAACGTGTCCCGTAACTTCTGCTCAGGAAATTGGAGAAGTATTGTGATGCAAGAGGTAGCCTGTCGGACGAGAAAACCGAGGAACCTTCAAACTCCTTCTTGGCCCGCTTATGCCCTCGTGGAAAATTGTACGTACGAGAGCACGAGGCTCTCCTCGTATGGAACGGCTTCTCTCCACGTTACGACGTGCGGACGGTCGTCGTATTCAGATAGACGACGCGTCTCGAGTGACGGTCGTTCGATCCAAGAAATACTAAGAACGCAGAGTCGCGATCTCAGATTGCGCGGCATTCCTCCTATTGAGAAGAAAGACATCCGAGATGTCTAAGCTTTCTTGCTGTCTTCATTCGCAACGATTGGACAGATTCTTCTAATTGTTTGTTCTATTTTCGCGTGATTTTCATATGATATTTCGCATAATTTTTCCCTTCCGTGTCGATAGTATTTTCTCGTATTCGTGGCTGTGGTAGAACTCACAGCGGAATTTATATAATACTTTGTTTATTTCAGCCGAATCCATCCAAATGTCAAATTTAGAGTTTGATCCTAGTTGAATCCATTTATTCGAACATGAATCTCTTATTATGTGAACGAAGAATCAGTGGATTTCGGATATACGAACTCCAATCATGCTTGTGCCATAATTAGTCAGAGAAGCCAAACTAATTACATGTCCTGATACTATTTTCATATTTATCATTGCTATTATTATTTTATTCTTCTATATTTTTTCATCCATTAACGACCGCAAAAATGATGATTTATCACAATATTCGGAATGCTTCATTTTTTTTTTTCTTTCGAAATTTCATAAAATTATAACATCCATGTGTAAGACGTAATGATGGAGAGGTATCCATGAAATTTCTTTTCATAATTTTCCCGATATTGAAAAATAGAATTTAATAATATGCAGTAGAAATCCGTTTATATGGATCCCATTTGTTTGAGTCAAATTTCAATCAATGCCCGATTAAATGAACTGCTTGCTGGTTGAATTCACTTGTTTAAACCTGAACTCCTATTATGCGAGCGGGAAATCACTAGTGAAAGAGGGAATCAGCTGGCTCTTACTGTATGAACAGTTATACGATGATTCATGCACAATCTATACAACAATATACAATAATCCCTGTATAATCAATATAAATGGAGTTCCATTGTAAATTAATTGAAAAGAATTGCAAATTAGAATTGCACATTAACGCGATGTTGGTTTTCCACGGATTAATTTTAGAACTATAGTACACAGTTAGTGCGTAATTTTCCGAAATTAACCGAATGGGGCATACGTAATACATGTGCAAGCTTCGTACACTCATCGACGCGAAGATTTAATATTCCACGAACGAAACGATTTTTTCTCACTATTTTTAATTTCGAAAATCGAATGAAATTTTACGACTTCGGACAAAAAAGAAAAAAAAAAGTATGAATATAATATTATATATCGCACAATTATGCAGTTCCTTCGATAATCATTCTGATGTACTTACAAACGTACAGCTTTGCGATTTCGAAACTTGAATAAAGTCAGTGTGCTTAAAAGTTTCTACACTTTCATTTTCATTTTTCTTCTTTTTTTTCTTTTTTTTTTCAATCAAAAGAAATATACACAAGTTTACGACGTCGGATAAATACGTGATACGAGTCGTTCGTATATATTTCGCGTATGAAATCAAAATCCTGGCAGATAGCAGCGCCATCATCGTTAAGTCATCGATTAGGATCAATTATTTGCTAGATTTCGACACGATTTCGAAACGTGAATAATGTCAGTGTGCTTAAAAGTTTTTACAATCACTTTCATTTTTCTTGTTTTCTTTTTTTTTTGTTTTAATCAAACGAAATATACACAAGTTTACGACATCGGATAAATACGTGATTGGCAGATAGCAGCGCCATCATCGTTGTCATCGATTAAGATCAATTATTTTCTAAATTTCGACACGATTTAGAAACGTGAATAATGTCAGTGTGCTTAAAAGTTTCTACAATCACTTTCATTTTTCTTGTTTTCTTTTTTTTTGTTTTAATCAAAAGAAATATACACAAGTTTACGACGTGTAAAATACGTGACGTGTTTTAATATATACAAGTTTACAACGTGTTAAATACGTGATTAGCAGATAGCAGCGCCATCATCGATTAAGATCAATTATTTGCTAGATTTCGACACGATTTCGTAGCTGAAGTGCATGTCGTATGAGCTCCGCATGGCAGTTAAATCGTTACTCGATATCTCTTTGACTCAATTTTCAGTGGACCGCAAAGTTCTGATGATTCCGCGGCCGCCGGTGAAACGCTGGAATTATACTGTCACGAGTTGTACAAGAACGTCGTTCGTCCAACGACATCATTTTCTCGACACGCGTTTGGAAATAACGAACGTGTTGTAGCATCAATAAGATCTGTTAATTGACGCCATTATCGGATTACAGCCGACTCGGATCGTTAACTTAGGACTTCATTTTCAACTTCGACATAGCATTAATCGCTGAATTTTTACTCTTGTAATTATTTTGGAATGATTAAAGAGAAGAAAATAATACTCCCTCTGTCTGAAAATATGGTATACATTTGAAAGAAAATCTTAGAGTTTCGAAAGCAAATGGCAATACTCATTATATTGGTATTTGATAGCTACATTGATAGCTAAATAACCTACAACATATTTGACAGGCGTTGCTTTTGAGTTAAGTTGGAATTCGAAGACGAAAAATTAGTTTTTTTAAGAAAAATAATATAGTCACCGCTGTAATTTCAAAATGGGAAAATTTTAACACAAATAACGTGAATTTACAAAGAAGAGATGCCAAATCGAAGCAATCGACTAATGAACAACGTCATCTTGGTATCTTGCAACACCTCATATAAATAAGGTAAAACGTTCGTCGTGAGGGTCGATTAGCTGAAAAGTATATATGTTCAGAAGAAGCGTTCAACAAGGCTAAATCTCACTTTAACTAAATTTCGATTACACTAAAATTATTTCTATTTAGTTATATTGTGATAATAAAATGAATTTAATTTTTTTTTTTATATTTAATTTTAGTTTTATTTGATTTTTTTCGCAAATGTATACCATATTTTCGGACAAAAGGAGTATAATAATAAGTTAGTAAAATTGAAGTACCGACAAATGATATAAATAACTGGATAGTGTTACGAGATAAAAAATGCATTTTCATTGTATTCTTTATATTGTAACATAATATTTTATTTTATAGAATAGTCTGTCGTATCTGTCCGTCAATTCTCTGTTATATCATATCATTTGATACTTCAATGTCCACATATCCAATTTTATTTCATCAATAGATACGTCGTTACAGAAATATCAAACGGCTAAATATCAAATTTACAACAGTTAGATTTTCCATTTCGTGGAAATAGCTGCAATTAACGGACAATTATCCTCTCGGAATAATTTAGACTTTGCGTTTCGCAGTTAATGGAGAATGTGAATAGTCTGTAATAGAAACTGTTGAAAATATTCGACATATCTTTTTAGATATTGAAATTCACATTGAGGCCTGAAAAGTTGGAATTGAAAAACTTTTTGAACGAATGTACGCGTAATCAAATAATTGGTACATTATTACCTCGGTAAATACAGTCGTTATTATTTCAGTCGAGAAACTCGCGCGTACTCTCCGATATTATTCTTTTTCCCCCCCGTTTATTGCGAGTTACAAAGCACGTTAATGAGAATATGAGTCGAATGGTGCGGGTAATTATTCGTGAAACGAATGCCCGAGCTTTGTTTTACAATCATGGAGATACCGCTCGTGCGTGAACACTCGAAAAGCTTCGGTTTGAAATGATTAAGTTCCAATTGATCTGAGGATGTTCGACAAACACCATCTCGGTAGTAATTCCCGATAGTCGTGCAGCCTCTTTGAAGCTTATATAACCAATTCAAATTAATTATAACTGATTGATCAGTTTACTAAATAAACAAAATAATTGTAACGAATGATTGATGATTAATAATTGTAACTATATCTATGTTCAATAGATCTCTTTCCTCGCGATTTCTACAATTATTAATTAATTGATTTTCCAATTCGCTGATCATTAAAAAATGAAAGATACAATACAAACACGATAATCACAAACGTTTCGTTGTCGAGCTGTAACTATACTATCGATCTTGATGCAATTTCATATTTATACACAGAACAGAATTAAACCACACAGCGAGATAATGTACGTGCATGTTTCTCAGATACTGAATATTACATCTGGTACTACTCTATATTTTACATGTCTTTGCATATCGTGTGCACCCTTTGGATAGAAAAGTGAATATACCTGGAGTGTAGTTGCAACTTTATTGGAAGAGAATAAATATTCTTCTTAGCTTCTCAATAATAGAATACGTTGACACTGTCTGGCCGGGAAAACCTGAGATACCTTTACATAACGAATTCTGTTTAGCACTGTCTTCGACAGCGCGGCTACGTATATATTTTATGCGCTTCTTTCAACTCTGGCACACTATCACTTTTGCGTTTAACTTTCCTCGACGCGAGGAGGAGGCAGCTGTCGATCTTGGTTATACATCGCTGTGACAAACCAGCGACATAATCTCCGTATAATCCCAGAATTAAGCGTCGTCGTCGTCGTCGTCGTCGTCGTCGTCGGTGCTACCTAATTCACAAAGTTGAGATCGAGTCACGTTGTGAAGTGGTACTTTCGATAATGTATTTCTTGCGTGAATTATTTAGAGTTCACCTCACCTCCTCTCCCCTCCCCCCCCTCCAACTGCGTCGTCCGTTGAACTCGGCAAATTCCTCTTTATGCAAAATGTTCGAATTCTGAGAAGAAAAAAAAAAAAGAAAAAAAGGAAAAGAGGGAATTTTTCACTCGGTAATTCGAAACTTCCATCTTTAGCGTATCGTACCTCTCTCTCTCTCTCTCTCTCTCTATCTATCTATCTGTTTATCTCTCTTTTCGTCGCCAGACTCCCTCACTCTTCGGAGTTCATCTAAGTTAAGCTCTAGCGATTTGCATTCCCGAGCTAAGGACGGCTCGAAGTTCGATAAGGCAATAAGTGTGAAAAAGTGATTCGGCGCCGGCCGTGGGACACGAGGGCTTACTCCAATACGCTCGACAACATATAAATTAATCGTGAAAATTCCGCCACGCGGCCGATAAAAATAAAGCCCAACTTAAATGGAAGTACACTCGGAAACCAATGACGCGGAAAGCAGAGTGCGCGATTAACTGCGTTTCAGTCGTGTTTCTACGCTTCCATTTTTCCTCTCTGCCCCCGAGCGAGAGCCCCAGCGTTCAAACATTGTGCTGGAATTTTAGAGCGTTTTAACTCTTTGCCCCGGCGAAGTGCTGTCGGCCAAGCGACGCAAGAATTCTCTCTCGAATATTTCAGACGTTGATTAAATATCTAGGGGAATGATACTTAGGATATTATTAGATTACTGTTATTATGTTTTGAGACGCGTTCGAATGTATGTCGGATATTTAATATGTCCAACCCTCCCCGCTCAGAAATCTTAGAACAAGTCCTGTATTTGTATAATGGTAATAGTACAATAAATATAAATTAGAAACTATACGCAATAAATACGATATCTGCAATATGGAAATACAAATTATATACACAATTGATAAATCGTTGTATTTACAGTAAATACGTACGTTATAATTAAATATAATAAATGTAAAGCATACTTTATATAACAAAGACTCTGTTAATATAATGTATTTTATTATATATTGTAGTATTATATTATTATATACTGTATATATATAATATTATATTGGATACAGATTATGTATATATTGTATTCTAGACACGCATACACGATAAGTATTGAATATTAAAAATAAAAGTGTTCCAAGACTTTTGAGCGTACATTTGATGCTTGAAATTTATTTAAACAAGTGGTACCTATTAAATTTTCGATTGCACCTGCGATTTGAAAATCGCGCTAAGAAACGCGATTGTCCAGTGAAACAATAATTTAAGGTAGTTCGATAGTATTATATGAAATTGAAATTGATATTTTTTTTAGTTTCAGCCGTACACGAAATATCGTTCGTTTGATGTTTGACGTTCGAAATTGTCGAGCTAATAACATGTTTTCGATTTTATTTGATCGATTAAGTTTGACAGCTACATTAACAAACGTGAAATTTGTTTATAAATCAGATATGCTCAACGCCGATGAAAATTTCCAGTTTAAGATATCGGATCGGCGAGCAAACGTTGCGAAGAGATTCCAAAGCGTTTTAGCTCTTTGTCTGAGCGAGTGTCAGCCAGATAATAAATTTCCATCAATTTCCTTGATTAAATATTTAGAGGAAAATAATATCGAACAACGTTCGAGCAACGTTTAGCGAAACGAAATACTGAATTATTAAAATCGCGTGAACAAATGATTTTCATAATTCGTTTCTTCACGCTGTTTTATTCCCTTGATTATTTCCTTAATTCAGTCTTTCCCCGGAGGAAAATCAAGCTTTTCATCCCGCGGGATAACATCCTACCATTCGTTACATCTAGTTTATATTCATAAGGTCCGTTCTTTAAAAACTAATTTCTTTTTAATTGGACCGCGACCTAGGCACCGTCGGTTCTCTTTGTTTTTTTCTTTTCTTTTTTTTTCTTTCTTTTGCCAATAACAGGCATTCGACTTCCTAACAGCCTGCCTTCCCGATTGCTTGCAATTCCCTGGCTAATTTGCGAAAAATCCAAACGGGAAGAATTTTGTTTCTCCTTCTTCTCTTTTCTCGTTTTCTTCCTCGTTTCCCTTTCTCTTTTTTTTCCAAATTAAAACGAGCCAACATTAGGGCAAATATGATATCTCCACGACAAGAAGAGAAGGAGAATCGTATTGTATGTCGAAAATGTATTTGTTCACGAGTAAAGGGACAACACGGGGGGGGGAGGGGACAAAAAAAGCTGTTGGTTTTTGCCGACGAGTTTGGCTTGATTTCCTACGGGATACCGACGCAACGAGGAATAACGCAACGTGAAATTTTGGCGTCTCTTCTATGGAATACCGGCGAATTTTTCGGGATTATTCCTCTTCCGCTCTAAATCGCATTACAATCGCATTACCCTGTTTTCGGCTGGCATTGCCTTTCGAGAAATTAGTATCGTTTTCAAACTGTGTACTCTACAATAGATTATATAATAAAGTACTATAAATAAATGAAAGGCAAGAGGTTAGAGCCCCCATATTCGGGAAAATAAAGTTTGAACGTATTCAGTCGGAAATTGGTTTCGCATGTTTCTAACAAAATTTTTCAGATTGAATTTCTTTTTTTCTTTTTTCTTTTTTTAGAAACGAAGCGCTCCGCGGTAATATTTTATTCTACTTTTTATTTATTAACTTCTTATTACCGCTGTTATCCGGTGTATATTGCGAAAAATATACTCTACGTTTAAATAAGTAAGAAGTCTATCGAATAAAATTATTTCTATCGCAGGATGCTCCGCTCTCGGAGCGGAATTCAATTCAATCTTTTTAGGTAACCATTAATAATTTATTGCATCGCGTATCGTTTGTTCAATTTGGCGAATTGAAACTTAAATGTCGAAATGAAATTTCGAAATAGGTTTCCTTTCGTGCCACGTGCGTGACTTGACGTTGTAAGACAAGGAGTTAACTCAAACCATCGACGAACCGTAGAATCGGAAACCAGCACGAAACTGTAACACAATGACAGAAAACGAAAGGGGTTCTTACACGCGAAATTCCGTCGGTGAAAATATGATGGAACGTGACGATGCACGATTACATATCTGTCGGTGGTGTCGTACGATCTTCGACTATTGAACTATTGAACACGAAGGGGAAGTGATCGCGTGCTCGTTGAAATTCTCACGAAAATTCTGACGAAAATATTCGGACATTTATTATCCGGTGAGAAACTTTATTTTACCAGTCTTTACCAGTCTTTTCTTTATACTTGCTTCGTTTTACAATTACTAGTTTCTACACTTTATTGGTATGCTTATTAGTATTCATTGTTTTATTCTCATTTTATTCAATGTTCAGTGGAACTTTATTTTGTGCTTAAAATGGCTGTTAATTTTTTATTAAATACGAATGACAGTTTTGCTTTGTTCAAACTTGTGTAATCGATTTTCGATCAAACCTTGTGTAAATTAAAATTTAACCGGGAATATGTATCGCTCGATATTATTACAAGGTATTGTTAAATGAAAAAATGAAATAGTCACATAAATGGCACGTGATAATTTGAGCGATAATAGCAACGTTAAAACTAATATTTCTTAAAGAAATGTTAGTTTTTTTCGTTTTTTAAAATATTAAACTTCTCTTTATATATATATATATAATGTCCATATAAATTTACAAATTTTGTCTACCACTATCAGTCAACACGCTAAAATTGTGCTGTCAACCAGAAGTGTAAACTGCAAACAAATTAGTCGCAACAGTTTTCATGAAATTTCAAAATATTTTACGCACGCGTACGATGAACGTAAAAATTTCTCTGATTCTCGAATCATTTCGTGAATCACTGTGGTACACGTGCTTAAAATTGACTTTCTAACGTTGTCATACGTGTTTTCCACCCTTGTGGTGCCACACCGTGCGCGTCTGTGAATATTCGTGAATATTCAGCGTAACCGATCTCCATTCGGTGGAAGGGAGGAAGGGGAGGTTTACGAGCGTCGCTGTTCGCTTTTACGAGTTCGTCAGGAATGGAACGACTTTCGCGGCAACTTCGAATCCTTCTTTTCGTAGACGTGGGGCCTAGGTGGGGCGTAGACGCGCGAGAACGTTTTCTTTCAACCGTGGCGCAGCCTCGCCACGAAGGAATACAGCGATCGACCGAAAGTTTAAGACCGCCGAAGCTCCCAGCCGTTGAATTTGTTTCTTGCTTCATTTTCTTTCCTTTCGGTTTGCCTTTCTGCCTGTGCGGCATTTTCCATCGTGCGCGTGAAGGAGGATCCGAGGCAGCTCGGGACACCGAGGAAACGCTCGACGAACGCGTCAACCACCGTAGGCAGGTAATTTCCGTAATCATTGAATTTCCATCGGCTTATGTTCGTTAAGTTCTGGCCCAACTTTACGAACCCCCCCGTGACTCCTTTTTAATTGAAAATTTATAAGCCTCGTCCGCGCGCCGCAACACGTTTTGAATAGTTTTAATTGGGGGGGAGGGTGTTAATTAGACGACGCGGAGTATGTCGACGATGTCATTGTTGCAATTTGTCGCGATCAGGCTGCGGATTTTCATGCGTTCGTTGGAGATCTAAAGTTGCGCGAAACAAAAATACGTAAGACGATCAAAGTATAGTATGTTTCACGCAATCACGTAATCATCACGTAATCGTAATACTTCGCGAATGCTTCAATTTCTGGAAATTTTATACAATTTTATAGAACGTTGGTGGAAGTCACGATTAGAAAGTATTAAACAAATTCGTGGAATTTCCTTTGGAATTTAATAGTATAAATTGATTGAAATTTTGTGCCAACCTATTTTAGGCTTGACGTCATGTAGAACGCTGTCTTTTAAATAAATAAATAAATAAATATAATATATACATATAAGATATTGTAAAGTATAGTTTCTACGATATCCAGTGTAAGTAAAACAACTTTTTTTTACAAAAGTTTTGTTTCCTTGAATTATATTTTCAATCTGCATAAAAATCGACAGTTCATCGATAAATCAGTAGGAATTATTAGAACTTTTTAAAAATTATTATTCCATTTATTGTATATTTTCGATCGTGCAGTTTGTGCAAGTATTAGAATGCTGCATGCAAATTTATATTATTTTTCAGAATATAATTAAAAACGTAGAATCTCGATACCAAACGTTGCACGAAGCACTTATGGATATTTCACGTGTTCTTCACGTTCTGCGAATTCTGTGCAACCTCTCGCCTAAAAATTTCCTTTAAACGCATAAAGGAGAGTATTGATCTTGAGACACGAAAGATAATGCTTGGAATATTTCCACCGATCAATACTTTTTCACTACTTTTAAGAAAGAAGGAAAACTGTTATATATGTATTATCAATATTTAAATTCACTCGAGAAAGAGAGAGAGAGAAAGAGAGAGAGAGAGAGAGAGAAAATACGCTGTTATTTCAAATACATACATACGCGTTTGTAGTAGACTTTAAATTAAACTAGAACACGAGTCTCGAAAATTTTCCGGAAATATTTGCATTCACAACACTTTTTCATTTGATCACGACTAGGTGATCGAACACCTCTGATAGTATTACTCGTCGATATTATAATATTTTTTTCCTCCCTAGCTTCGGTTTTCTTCGATATCTGCTAGAAATACCGTATTGGATCAATTTTATTTCCCATTTAAATATTTCACGTTTTTCGCTCAAGCTCGATAATCCTATTATTCGGTTCGCTGTAAGGGAAAAAAATTTCTCGCAGCTTTTATTTGTTCCTGCGTGTAGTCGCGTTGAAAACACGCGGATCAATCGGCGCGAATATCGATCATTTTTTTTGAAAATAAAGTGTAAAATCGAACAACGAGCCATTTGGAGAAATAACTCTTGGCTACTGCTGAAACATTTCACATTTATTATACGAACTCTTCGCTTTCCTTCAATTTCACTAATTTCGTTTAGACGAAATTACTCTCTTTGTTTTACTTTCTTTTGCTCTCTTTGTTACTGGAAATCGTTATATATATTTTTTTTTTCTTCAGATATGTATTTGCAAAATAAAATATGAAATCGACTAACAAGCGAGTAATTACTCCGATCTATCGTTGGAAGATTTCACTTCATTTAAATCCTTTTTCCTAGCTTTTCCCATTTAAATACGTTCCTTTTCTTTTAGTATCTCTAATTTTCTAAATGTCAAAATTAGCACTCGTAGCAATAGTATAATAAAAATCGAAGAAAATCGATACGTAATGCGTCGTGATAATTTTTTGTTTTTTTGTTAGTTTAATTATATCGTAGAAAAAAGACAAACGCGAGGGATAAAGAGAGTTCGAAGAAGAGGGAGAGAGAATAAGAGAGAGTACGTTTCAAGAACTATAAAAGCGTCCGGAGAATATCAGTCTCCATAGATTTACCCGGGGACGACTTTCTGTATTCTTTAAGGGACATTTGTTAGAGTCTGCTGTTTTATGTGACGGTTAATCCACAACAGCGAAGTTAACGTTCCCCAGAGAGTAATGTGTATCGGTCGAGACTATTGCTCGTCTCCGGAGACGTCTATCTTATAATCATTTCACAGAAACGTTTGCAACTCCATCAATATCAAATATGTATCATTCGATTTTTGGCTGTTGAATTTTTTTTCTTTCCTTGGCTGGTTAAACCGTGAAATGCAGACGCTAGGCTCGACAAATATTTAAACGTGGGGGGTTAAGTAAAAATGAATTGTTCAATATTCAGGAGTAAATAAAAATGTGTAACTTTGTTTCAAACGCGCTTTTGTAATACAAAAGTGGTTTTAAGAATGTTATTTATGTTATATTATAAAATACAGTTTTACTTCATTTTCAAATTAAATAAAATTTGCTAATAAAACGAACATTCTCGAATCGAGTAGCAAGATCTTAAATTATATTTTAAACGTATATTAATAACAATTCCCCGTGATGATAAAATTTTACTAAGTTAAAAAAAATAATTTCAAAGTAGAGGATAATTCAAAATTCTATTGAACTAGAAATAATTCTGCAACAATAGATACCTGCAGATTAAAAGTTAATATTACGTGGATCGATCAGAAGTGATTCAAATATATTCGAAATTCGTTTCGACGAGAAAAATTTTCTAGTTTTAACATCGCGTTTCAGATTTTATTATAATAGCGTTAAAAGCTCGGTGTTGCCTTCTTCAGCTGTTTATCCGTTATCGATTTAATTTCGCTTACTGCCTCGAAGACAAACAACAATCCTTAACCACTTATTGTTAGTCTAGAGAATGAGAAGAAGTGGACATTGGGATCGATACTACGAATCATAATTCGACGAGTAATTGCCCGATAAATATCGTCGACATCGATAACAAGGCGAGCTGTACGCACGGTGGCACGTTCCGCTGTTTCGCTTGTAAAATAAAACAATTTGCCAACTAAAAATAACATCCTGGAAAAGCACGACGAGCAGTAGCGAATAATTACGACCAACGACCAATGGCCAAGCTCTCGAGTAATAATTTTATAATGTCAAGCGCCTCTTGCGAATTATGAAAAACTGAAACGGGGACAATTGAAAGGTGAACGAAACAGGTTACACAGACAAACAAAATGGCGGAACCTAATCGAACGAAGACAAATTGAGGATGAATTGAAAAGATTCCTCTCGATTTTGAACGTCGTAATTTTCTAATTTCACTCCCCTCCCCGAGGGAAAAGAAGAGAAGTGAGAATATAAAGCGTCGAAAGATCGAAAATTCGTAATTTACGCCGCGCATATTTCTCGCCGAAATATTATTTTTTTTATTAGGGACCGATCGGGTGAGCGGGATCACGTTGAATAAAGCGATCCGGAAATTGCGGTGTTCGTGCAGCGTTTCAAATTTATTTTCGCGTAAATTTCGCCGACTCTTGTAGCGAAATGCCTGTACAGCCGCAAACGATCATCATCGGAAAAGTGATAGTGTCGCGGTTTTGGTCTGACACAGTATACGTCTATGTACTTACTGCCAGGGTACATAGTTGCTGGGCCTCCGGTGCTGGATCAATGGTTCATGATGAATATTTTAACCGTTTTGATGGCGAACGATCCAGAAATTGAAGAATTTTATTTAAACGATATCTATTCCGGCGTAGACCGCATCGAAATGAACGCGACGGTTTTTGCATTTATGATCAAAACGATCATTTCGAAATGGCATATTAAATGTTAATACTGCGAGAGGGATTAGCCGCGATTAGATTCGAAACGATTCTAAATGGAGTTCGATCTGCGTACTGTTCGTTCATAAGTCACCAGCTGAACTTGTACAGTTTGAACAAAACAAATTGTTAGAGCCTCTTTGATAAGATGATTTTATTGCACTTTTCTGGTTAGTAGGAATTTAACTGAATCGACAGTGTGTAATTAAATAAATATGTGTGATTTAAATAGATATTGATCGACGAGTAAAAATTCGAAGTCTTTCGTACGAAACGACGACGAAAGCAAGTGAAAATTTAATACTAAATTATATTGTACTACGTGGCGTTGGAAGGTGTTTCAAGGCCGATCAACTTGATAATTTAATGAAAATCGAGAGAATTAAATTAAATAAGTACGTGTAATTAAATGATTATGTTCGTGCAGAGTAATGATCCAAAATACACAAGAGATTTCAAAAACAGTAATAATGTTGTGAATTATGGTGTGAAATTCAATCTTGAATACAATCGACATGCACAAAAATTAAAAGATGTGTTAAACGAATTACGTGAAAATACGTCTTTGTATACGTTTCGCGTTATAAAAATTAAAAAAACACGTGTCAATTTCAATACATAAGATATACATTGATATTGCATTTTGCGTTTAAACTTTCATCAAGTTTTACAGCAGGCAGCGCGCGTACAAGTTTGTTTAAATGTCTCTGATTTATTTAGTCGTATCGCCGTGTGCTTTGAATTATTTATAAATTCATAAGCTACGTAATACATCATTTGTTGTATTATACCCCCCCCCCATTTACATAGCGCGTCGAGTAATTATTTATTTCCAAGTTAAATTTGAACACATCGAATAACAATTAATCAATCGGTAATTACGTTGCCCTTTCGTTGGCACACTAATTGAAATATCTTGCTAATCCAGCCGCATTCTACGCGTATTTTATATCGGAGATCAATTACAACGTCGCTGTTCATTTCTAGGTACCTAGAAATTTATTTCAACGAGTCGGATTTCTCTCTCATAGAAAACGCTTTTTAATGTAATAACAACAATTCGATTATAATCATACATCGTCAACGTAGTTATCATAGTAGAACAGATGTAACATTCACAATTTCAGATATAACAGGCACAATTTCGTTTCAATGAAATTAGATCACGATTAATCGTGTGTGTTGGATGAATTTGAAATTTACGAAATGAACACGAATCAAATGTGACGGTCGAATTTCATTCGAAGAAGGCAAACTAGAAAACAAGCGTGTCAACGATTCCACGTCGAATCTTTCAACGCGTCCTTGATCGTCCGATCGATCATCCCGTGAAAAGGAAGCCACGTGCGCCGCGAGCATCACGCGACGCCTGAAAAATAATTATCTCGGGCAAGTGATCTCTCACGCTAAGCCCATCTCCGAGTGCGGTTTAATCTGTGTCTAATCTAAGCACGTGAGCACCCTCGTTACACACAACGCGTTTCCTTTTCGCCGAATCCCCTCTTTCGCCAGCCGCGAATCACAAGAACGGTGAGAAAAGTAAATTCATTAAAAAGTCTAATTGAGGCTTCGCGTTTCTCCTTTCTCTCGCGAGTCGATTCGAAGCACAGTTCTTTTTTTTTTTAACAATTTATACATTTTACATCTTAACAGTTTGTAAGGCGAACGTGGCGCGTCTCTTTGGCCATCGGATATAGTCTGGAAATAGGAAGAACTACCGTTCGAGAGATAACACTTATGTAAATGGGGCACGCTTCTTGCAGATAGTTTCGTGGGAAACGCGAAACGGCGAAGTTGGTTAAAACATGAACAAGTGCTTTGAACTCGGGGGAAGGGAAAAAAAAACACAAGATATTTTATAGTAATTCTTTTTTTTTGGGGGGGGGGATCGAGTTATGAATTCTTCTGGCGGCTAATGAATAATTCAGAGCGGCTGAAGTTCTAGCATTGTTCGCTTTTCTATTCGAGTCAAGAATGTTGAAAATTTGCTCAACACGTGGTTGCTTCCTGGGAATTTCATGTTTCGTGTTCAGATATCGGTTACTACTGTATCCACCATCGACTATTTTGAAAATACGAAAAGAAGATGAGGAAGAAAAAGAAGAAGAGGAAGAAAAATGATGATATCCGATAAAATTCAACTGGAAGGGATCTTACCTTAGAGGTCATCGTTTGTTTTTAAAACCATATCTGAACACAGTTCGAGATCATTCTTCATCGAACGCGAGGACAAAGAAAGAGGGAAAATAATCCTTTTCTGAAAATGTTAGTTCAGAGAGTTCGCAAAGTTGGAGAGAAGTGCGAAGTAACAAAATTCTCGAATCGAGATGAATTATCTTCAGATACGTTAAACGAACGTTAAACGCGACAATTAATGAGAAAGTCTTCCAACGCGAAATACGAAAGTATTTTTAATGACAAGAAACGGAGCAACACTTCGAAACTCTGCAAAAACCACTTGGAACGATCGATTGCTGGAAAGAACGAACTCTTCGTAGCTACTCGATAAATCGAAGAACTTTCATTGTACTCCGATTCTATAAAGTTCTTTAAATTTTTCATAAATCTTTCTCATTCGAAATTACTATCGCGAATTGTACCGGAAAATAAGAAGGAAAAAAAAAAGGACAGAAGGCAGTCAAAGTTCTTTTCACAGCCACGTCGCTGAAATCTACAAGGGAAATAAAAGATGACTCCTTGTCAAACGTTGAAAGAATGACTACATTTACCACAATTCTTTTAATAATTATACGCAAAGGGAACTCGCCTTTTGACTATCCTTATCGTCGTAAAGCTAGAATTAACGAGATATCATTTTTATTAGAAATAAAATGTAATGTAATTCATACGAAGGAACTAAAAAATAAAGAAGTTAAGTGATCCAGTTTCTTCTAATAATCCGCATGCTCTGGGAAACAGACGTTTCTCCGATTTTTGATTCACTTCAAGAATGAAACGAGGAGAAAGACGATCGTTTATTAAAATAATGACTAATTAATTGCATTTACACGATTTTTTCAATAACCATATACATCTTAAAATAGGCATTCCTATAAAAAAATCTATCGAAGTAAAATAAAAGATAAAGTCTTTATTAAAATAACGCAGTCCAGAAGAAGCAAAGAAGTGAAAAATAAAAGAGAAAACTACGCGATCCAGTTTCTTTTAATAATTCATACGCTCTGGGAAACAGACATTTCTACGAGAAGTTGCTTCGATTTTTGATTCATTTCAAGAAAGAAACGCGGAGAAAGACGATCGTTTATTAAAATAATGACTAATTAATTGCGTTTACACGATTCTTTCGATAACCATACACATCTTAAAATAGGCATTCCTATAAAAAAAATCTATCGAAGTAAAATAGAAGATATTCTTTATTAAAATAACGCAGTCGAGAAGAGGCGAAGAAGTGAAAAATAGTAGGGAAAATCCACGCGATCCAGTTTCTTTTAATATACGCGTCGGAAACATTTCCGCTAGGAGGAGGAGGAGGAGGAGGAGTTGTCTTTCGAAATCGTCTTACTGTTAACCGGAAACATTCGCAGCTGGTCGCGCAGCAGTCACCGGAGCAAAGATATGTACATACGTGTGTACATACGCGCACACGTGTATTGTACATAGGTATGGGAGGAATACATACAAGCAGGGGGGAAATGTAAATTAGAGTTAACCCCGTCGGACTCTTTTTGTTGAACTGTCTGCGTGAAAGAGGGAACTCGTTGCCTCTGAGTGCGGTGGCTGCCTCCGCCGACGCTACTTCTGTTTGTGGTATAGATCGGCTTTACCTTGTCGGTAACGAACTGCGGCGTTCCGTGTTCCGTGTTCCGTGTTTCGCATTTTACGTCGCGTCGGCCGTTGCCGACGCAGGAATCAGCGGTTTCGCAAATACCGCCCGTCAAAAATTCTTCACCCGCGTGCGAATACGCGTTCTGTGTCGATTTCCTTTTGAATTCCGGTGAAATTCAATTTCACTTCTCGGTGGGAAATCCACGCGCGTGCGATCAGTCACGGGCCATCTCGTTGATCGAATATTGCAATTTTTACTATTATCAGGATGTTATTATTACCGTAGAATGCCGATCGTCGGAACTACCCATGACACACCCGTTCGAATTTGGAAGAGTAGCAAGCACGTTTCTTAAAAAAGCTTCTGTCCCTGGTAAAAGGCTTTCGATTAAACGCAAATATTCGAAAGTAAAACTTTCTAAATGAAATCTTTTCTATTCAGATTGCTCGTTTGACTTTTTTATATACTTCAGACAAACATAATAGTGTTTTACATCTCGAAGTTTTCTATGTTTTAAAATATTTTTTAATGTTTGTGATTAGGGATGGTATTAAAAAATTCGAGTTTTTTCCTTCCAACTGTTTCGCTTCCAACAAATGAATAATTGTTATTGGATACTTTATATGAGCGAAATATGAAACACAGTGTTCGAATTTCCATGAGAGATAAAATTCGGATAATGGGTGTTCCGATGATTAGACAATTTTCAATCACGACGATAGATACTTTTATATCTGGAATTTTTTACAATTTCATAATCTGATGTAAAATCTTGATGTAAATGTGAAAAATTTCTGTCAAAGGTTCGTAACGCGAACGATGATAAAAGTTCGAAGTTGTTGAACGTTTACTATAAGGTCGCGCCACGGATTTCGTTCTTTTTTTTTAAAAGAGATTCGATGCTCCGAGTGGCCATCGAACACGTGCAATGTTGGCTAGACAAAGTTGCTCTCCTTCTTTCTCCGCGAAGGTTCACAGTTCAAACGAACTGCATTTCACTTTGTAACGCGAGACCTTCCCTTCTTTCAGTGCAAATAACGACATTCGAACGATATTGTACTTGTGATGAAGAGTGTATCATTATTATATCGAAAGTGTATCATTACTATCATCGGAGTTCATTTACAAATATTCTGTGTGCATTAATTCCTAGCTCTCGCAATTAATGAATTATAACTGTCTATAAGTATCTTTGTTACTAACAATTATAAAAATATTAGCTGTGCAAATTAATTATTCAATTATTTAATTGAGATTTAATTCATTTTGCTTAAGACTGTCTGACCACGCAGAAACTCATTCTGCTTACAGTTACTCGACTACACAGAGGCTGATTTTATTTAAGACTGTCTGATCACGTAGCCATTCATTCTACTCAAGACTGTCTGACTGCTCGAGAACTCAATTTATTTAACGCTGTTTGACCATGTTGGGACTCGTTCTACTTGAGGATGTCTGACTATATACGGACTTAGTTTACGAATCAATCCATATATATATATATATATATATATATATATATTATATATTATATATGTTTAATTCGTTTGATTATTGCCAAATTAGTAAAATTGAAAAAGTAAAATTGTTAGTTTCGAAAAAATTAAAAATTAACTGATATGTGAATCGATGTAATATATACGAGGGACCGTAATCAAAACTGGTATCATCAGTCAAATTTCGATCCTTCATAACACTTATTAAGAATGTCGGTCTTTCCTAATTGTTTCAAGGATGTCACAATTATTTTCAAGACCAGCCCTGTTGCGATTCTAAAAATATTAGCCGTGCAAATTAATAACTCGTGGTCCTGGCAATTAATTATTCTTAATTGCACCGTCGTTGTCACTGGAAATTCTAGAGATATTAATTGTGCAAATATGTAAACTCGTGGGCCCTCGCAATTGCAGTCGAACATGCTACAACGAACGTGTATTACAATTACATTCGATCTAAAATGTATCACTGCAGTCAATTTTGACAATGCTAAATTTTAACGAACGTTTAAAGCCGTTTTTGCCAGCAAAATCTACACAACCATAGTCCATTCCATAATCTTTCATAACAACCAGCACTCGTGACGGATGTTAACGTTTTTTTCCTCTGTTGCAAAAACAACACGTGCACGTGTCGCGTGGAATAATCACGCGATTTCACGTTCGCGTAAATCACGGTATCGTTTTCTACGCCTTCTCGTTTCGCGTTATAATATTTCTAACGGGCAAGGGACTTGGCGTGTTTCACGAGGTGTTATATTTGTCGGCACGCGACACATTTCACCGCGTAATTTATTTGTAGTTAGACTGTACGCTACAATTTAAATAATTCCTCATGGTATAACGCACAAACGCCGTCAGTTGCCCGCAACATACGTTACGCTTTACAATTTACATTTAACCGCACTTTTCTCGTCGCGTGTGCTTACACGGATTTCCACGGCGTACGTTCACACCGACTTGTTTAAATCGTCTCGAATCGTGAATCATCCTGATTTTTTCTTCTTTCGGCTCCGATGTGTTACGTCGACCGATGCGTTCTAAGATTGTCTTAGACTTAAGTATGCCAGGAGGAGAATTGTGTGTCGATGTAAATCCTTGATTTAACTGTGACTAATTTACCGTCAAAATTCTCATTTCATCGAAATAATCATCGTATACATGTTACAAATAATGGCTCATTTTCAATGATAATTCACGTACTTTACGCTGGTTATTAGCTTCGCCAGGATGTGATGTTAATGGCTGGCAAAATGGAAGGAGAAAATCACATAGACTGACTGTCAAAAGATTCAATTTCCGTTTCAATTATGCACGAGCGAAATTCTTCTTTATTTCCAATATTATTTCCAAGGCCAGGATTTTTTTATCGTGAACTTTTCATATACGTCTGAACAAAAAGAAAAAAAGGACAAGAATTTTGAACATGAATCTTACGAATCTCGATTTATTCGTTAATTAAAATTAATTCCTCAAATATTTTCGCCATTTAAAAGGTTAATTTCTTACGTCTGTATAAAAGGACACGCGTGTAAATATGTATTATATATATTTAACTATAACTATAAAAGTCTACATTCAACGTCATCGTTTTCCGTTTGGATATATCCATGTTTTCCAATAAACAAGTACAATTCGGAATCTGCGAGATTTCCGTTTGTTTCTTAAATATTTACAACTTGCAGACACTACGGATCAGAAATTTGGAACACGTTCCTTGTGCAAATGAGTACTTTATTCGTAATGTTGTTAGACTAATTACAATATTATTATTTCTTAGATAAATGTACCAAGCGAACCAAGAGAATCGCTTCTAACTTTTCGAACGAAAGTATATGCAGCAGTGTGTGTTTCAATCTCAATTTCACTTATCGAAAACACCGAGGAGAGAAAGCGAATTAGAAGTTGAACGATCGCGTGATCGACGAAAAAAAGAATCAAGCGACGATGAATCACGGGGTAATCGGTTAATTTCATCAATCACATTGAATCGACACGCTCGTTACATTGTTTAATATATATAATCATAAAGCGTCGAAGCAGACTATCGTCAATGGTAATTAACAATTTATCGACAACACGGGACGATCGAACGACGCAATGATTTTCACACGACACCGGGCGAGATCGGTTCTGCCTTTTGTCGATCGTTCACACCGCTGATTAGAATTACAAATACTTTATCGAGAATGAAATCGTACACGAAAGCGTGTGTATCCGGCCACTACGAATCTGTTCAATGGTGTGCACGCCGCGGAACGTAATGTCGTGAAACGCGCATCCCGTGGAATATGGAGAATTAACGATCTCGCGTTGCCACGGGAAATCGTAACACGCTGGCCGAATGGACCTCTGTCGAACAACAATTTGAATAATACCGACGCGTCGCAGATTTTCGCTGTGCGTACGGAGTAAGTTCACGATTTTCTTTATGTTTCACTCTTGTTTTCAAACGTTGCTCGCGCTGGTTTATTACGAAGAACGTGCTCTTACGTAGCAGATATTAGCGGATTGTTGCTATATTTGGGCTGACTGTCAAGGGACTATCCCTTCAACTAGTGTTGCTGTAGGAGAATGCTTAGAAGACGATCTGTATCAATCGGAGTCAGCCGATGGAAAATCGGGAAAAATTTCCTCGTTTCCCTTTCCATCGATTTCGGAAGTTTTTTAAGTCGTTGATATCATTTGTTAACTTCGCGTGGAGCGTGTCTTTTTTTTTAATTTTTTTTAATATTTTCGACTATAACACGCCATTGAGACACGCACAGACATAAGTTTTGAGTGAACTCTTGACCCTTCAGTTCTGACGAGACAGAGGAGAAAATTCTCTTGCTGAGTCTTCTTTTCAAAAATAGCGTGAGGCCATCGCATAAATCAGGTCACCGTTTCAAGTTCTCGAACAATTGTTCCACTGTTTTATTTTCGTGATCGTAGATGATCAAAACTTTATTTTATAATATCATTTAAAGTCCACTTGTCGCAGCAAACTTCACGTGTATTATATAATTTTTAGCAAGTAGAAGGATAGAAGTTCTTTTTCGAAAATAATATTTCACAACGTCCGTAGGATAATAAAATAAAACAAAAGCTGTGGTACAATATGAAAGTAGAACAATAAAATGAATAGCTACATCTTCTCGAGATAGTTTCTTAAAACGATTCTTTATTATCTGTATAATGTGCTATTCCATTTCTCATGCAGTAGACACTCAAAAGTTTCGCGTAGAGATATGCGCATTATAAACAACGCTCCAATCTCCATGGTGATTTCTTTCTCTCTTCAAACGAAATACTAGCCGAATTGAAAGCTCGCGTAATTTATTATTTACCATTCTACAGCGAAAACATGAGAAATTTGAAGAATAAGCCGTTTTTGTAGGGATCATTTCAAAAGTGAAATGTGAAACGAAGAACGGTTGCACATGTTTCTGCTAGATTTCGTCCTCGTATATTTTTGATAGATTTTGAATGTTTGTTACAGTTTGTTGTTTTCCCTTTTCCCGTTATCATTCGATCGAACCCGATGGATTCGAATGAAAATTGATGACAATTTTGCCGCGAAAACGAAGCCGAACGAAATTTTGATAGATTTGAAATAAAAGAACGTATTGTGACATTGTATCATACTTATTTTTAATAGCCGATTGAATTAGAAGTGCTATTATATATTTTAAATCTGTAGCTTCGAACATTACCTTTTATTAACCCTTCTCACTGTGGCATGAAAATAATTATTTTTAATAACCGATTGAATTAGAAATGCTATTATATATGTTAAATCTGTTTTAAAGTTTCGAACATTATCTTTTATTAATCCTTCTCACTGTGGTATGTAGGTAGTAATATAGGTAGAATTCATACAGTAATTCACGAAAATATTCGATAACCATTATGAATTCATTAAGCATCTTGTACGGGACAATTTGAAATTTCATTAATACCGTAACACGAAACTCGATATTCATACGTATATTAATTTCTTATTAACAATCAATCACATTTAATGCCGTTGAACTAATAAAAGAATTTCATTGAAATATTAATGAAAATAAAATCGAATGAAATAATAATTTTTTTCATTATCAGATTGCTTCCAAGTTTTAGTCATATGATCGTCTCAATCGTCTTTCGTTACAGTGCGACGAAAGACGAAAGTTTTAAAATGTTTCATTGTGAAACACGTTACACAATTACATTGGACACTGACGTTACGTCACGTCGAAACGTGACACCAATTTCATCGCCATTGAAAATTGGTATTCGAACCTCGTCCATTATACATTAATCTGAAACTCTCCTCTCCAAAAAAAAGAACAACAATAATAATAATAGAATGTACCAAAAAAAAAAAAAAATTACTAGTTTGCAGAAAATAGTTTGCCGCGGTGAAGTGTTCAAATACCTCCACGAGTTTAAGTTTCACCAGAGCATGCACGGTCGAGTTTCACGAGAAGCGAAATTTTTTCCCCGAACAGTCGCACGTCGTTCATCGAGGAAACAAAGCGTCTGATGCCGGTGCCTTGGAACACGTCTCTTGAAACATCAGCCGGATAGTTCGCCTTTGACCGAGGCGAGCTGTTAGTCAAGTTCCACGGAACAGGATCGAACGTCATCGAGGAGAAACGGCAGCTTGGGGCCAGATAACGAGGGTGGAGGTGGTTAGGGTAGTCAGTTTTGCGATGCAAGGGTGCGCGCGAGTCGAAAGTTCGTTCGGTGGAAACGAGCGATAAAGCAGCGAGCAACGATGACGAGGTATACCTCTACGTCGCCTGTATACGTTCGGAATAGACACGTTCGAATATCGAACGGACCAAGTCTCGATTCGCCGACAGAGACGGAAGATCGCATGTGAATATGATATTACGTGAGAAAGGCTAACGATCGAAAGGCCACATCCTGTGTTTAATCCTTTACCCGTGTGTTGTGTTGCAGGCATGCTATGCGTCAGAAGACTGGAAACAGCGGTTCTCGCGGAAGATGACAGCGTTAAGTAGATAAAAGGAGCAGCTGCCTGGTTCCAACGACCGACGACGATTCATCGCGTTTTCCATGCAGTGCACAATGCTCTGCCATCGCGCCCTTGTCGTTCTCTTTGCTGTCAACGTGCCAATTGGTAAGTGAAAGAATCGTGAATTTTACACGAGTGTCTAACTGTTCGAGGAATTGATCATTTCGCAGACGTTCGCGTATCCTCGAATTAAGAATTATCCTCTCGCTGTCGAGATTACAATTGTACATACTGAGTGTAAGAAAAGCTGGCATGCTCAGACCTCTTTCGATGATACATACGTCAATATCATTACGAGTACTTAATATCGGTATTCTAATTCTGATTCGATGGTAAAATCTTTCAATAATTTCACCGTGTATATCGAGGTCCTTCTTC
Organism: Tetragonula carbonaria; assembly: GCA_032399595.1. Classification (NCBI taxonomy): domain Eukaryota; kingdom Metazoa; phylum Arthropoda; class Insecta; order Hymenoptera; family Apidae; genus Tetragonula; species Tetragonula carbonaria. The sequence goes on from JAUCRC010000003.1 coordinate 13,448,524, forward strand.
CATTTAACAATATCGACATTCAGGACAGAGTAACTATTGTTATTCATTTGAATTTCCGCGCGTTACAAGCAAACTTGTACTTTTTGATCATTCGAAATTTCATCTGAAGATTAAAGAGATTTTTCGTTTTTCTGAAAGTCAGAGTAATATTCGCGATGGTCGAAGTATTTGGTCAATGAATCAAATCGTTTTAGAAGTTTTAAAAAATATATATATATCGAGTGTAACGTGGGAAAGATGCGTGCGTATAGAATGGCATCGATTCTATCAGGTGAAATCGAATTCCTCTGTTTTCCAAAATGGTCAACTTCCGTCAGAGACCCCGGAAAGACCTTTAAATGAGATTGCAATTTCCACCACAATCGGAAATCGTTCGAACCTGTGCCCTCCCCAATTTAGCTTAACCATTGACCAGCGAGTGACGGACAAAAGAAAGCTTAAAACTGGTATTTGTCCATCTATATATTTCGATTCGTATGCAAAATTCATTGAAATATCGTCAAATTCATCGAGTTAGAACTGAGCCAATTGACTGTCTGAATCTGTCTGAGCACGTACGAACGTTCGGTCTAAGTACAAACGGAAAAGTATGGTAGCTCAAGATAAGAAGAATTTCTTAATCGAATATTTCTATAGCGGGAAAACTGCATGAACGAATGTTTCCATGAATGGAAATATATGTCATACGTGACAATCAATAATCTTCGTATTAGATATATTTTTACAAAATAATACCTTTCCCCGTGTTGTTTGCCTTTTCAATCTTCTCTTCTCCTGTACACGCCAGATCACATCTCGCGAAAAAATAAAAGTAAAAAAAAAAAAATAATAATAATAATAATAACAAAGAGAAAAAAAAGCGGAGGAGGCAAAACGAATCGAATCAGCAATCTTCTTATCGTACATTGGCAACGTTGGATTTTTTAAAAAGTTTTAAAAGAAAAAGAGAAAGAGATCAAAAGCAGAGTACTTTTTCTCCTATTTCGAGAAGAGGAGGAAGGGAGGGAGGGGGGGGGAGGGAAGAAGCGACGCTCGGAAAATTGCGGAGCGGAATTTCGAGCGGAGCGCGCGTTGCCAGGTCCTGGCGTCGAAGTTAATCATCAAACAGCTCTCTCGGCGAGCTTGAAATTGGAACGCAATCGGCCGAGCATTCCCTCGGTGCAAAAGCAGTTAGCCCGCTAATTTCGCAGATCACCGGGGCCCGAATTAGATATCAATTCGCGTCGCGGCAGTTCCGCGGATTGCGATCGACACAATTACCGCGTGTACAGCGCGCGTCCTCGCAACGACAACGATGACGACAACGACAACGACGGCGGCGGCGGCGGCGGCGACCATGTCCGATGCAGATTCACGAAGAGAGAAACGAGAAACGAGAAGAGGGAGGGGGGAAAGGGTTGCCGGATGAATTCCGGATATGCGCCGGGACCTGGAAACCGACATCGTGGCGACGTCGTCCCGGTGCCCCCGGTCAACTTCTGCCGTTGATGTTTATTCGCCGAAAACCGAGGATAGAAACGACGGCCGATGGCAACGCCGACTGGTCTTGTCGTTCGCGAATTAATTTACCGTTTCCGGGTCTCGAACCTTAACGCTCTCCGCCGTGGCTAGACGTACAGGCAGCCTCTCTCTCCTTCTCTCTCTCTCTCTCTCTGCGGCGGAATCCTTCGATTTCCACGGACGTATCCTTCGATTCGACTCTGCTGCCCTAGGGGAATTTCTAGCACGAATTGTACTACGAATCTTGCGGAGCAGCCTGAATCGAGCTGTTTCGCTCGAGCGAACTGTTTAATTTTGGCCAAGCTGGAAATGAAGAAAGTAAATTATTCTCCCTCTCTGGTTTCGATTTTACCGACCGGTTTGGCTTCTCAAGGTTACTCGCGCGCGCCAGTTTCGATTCGAAGGAGGAAATCGAGCAATTTTCTTTCTCCTTTTGTAAATATGTTTTGTAGTATTAGTATTGTAAATATGTTTGTAGTATTGGTGTTTAATATGTTTCGAGGAACGAAGGATTTATCTCTGTGAATTTATTTATGAAAACAAGACAGTTTACGTAATGGGTAAATTTCAACATTGAGGTCAATTTCAGAAAATATTGCCCGCGTTTGTTTCAATTTTGCCTCTGTACTCGCGTATTTGTGAACCAAGATGGCCTCTAAGTGATTTTTATAGCCCGATAGATCAGAGAGAAAGAAGAAACAGATAATTTCGATCTCTTGTCCTCTCTTTAGTTTCTTCTACAAAATGTCAAGAATCACTTTCGCGAGTTCGAGGAATTTTCTCATCTTTTTTTGCCCCAAAACTCCTGCGCGAGTTCGTCGTAACGACGCGAAAAAAGAAAAAAAAAATAAATGGAGGAAAAGAAAATACCAGCATCGTTACTGCGATATGTTCTTCTACATGTATGTCTGCAAACCACTATTTACAGACTACGACGTCCCATAATAGGCCAATTTCACATGAAAGAATAAACGTAATGACCGACGTAACGACATTTCGCGACATTGAGCGAGCGCAAGCCGTGCAAAGTGGAAGATCCCGTGGCGTTTGTAAACGCTGTTCCGTTGATCGGCGCGGGAATAATTAAATAAGTTTGCGGTAATTGGTTCTCTCACCTGTTCACATCTCGGTAACGGGCCCCAGCTTGATAGAAAAATAATTAAATAAGTTTGGCGATGTGGATGGTGTCGGGTGTGTGTTGGCGCGCGGCCAAGCCTCACCGGAGAATAGAATTTAGCGGCGATTTGGCTGCCGGGACGTTATCGCGAATATTCCGTGGAACAAAGCGCGGATTAACGGTACGAGTGGATGAGCATAAGAAGCTTTAACGAATGGTTCGCCGACAGATTATCATCACTTTGTTGCTTGGTTTTGAAATTCCTCTTTGCCTCTTCCTCTCCTTTTTTTTTTCTTTTTTTCATGCGCGATATCTCTGACGCTTCGTCGCTGTGGTATAATTTATTCGAGTCCTCGCGATGGTGTAATTCCTCTTTTCAGTTGGAATATCGAGATGCCTGTTCCTCGACCAGCTGCCGTTCTCGAATCTTTACGCACAGTTTCTCTCGCGAAACGATTCAAATAATTTACTCTTTCATATTTCAAGATTCAACTATCTGTGATTTCTCGGTGATTCAACGAAACCATTTCTAACAATAAGATGGCTATTCTGTTGGTTTTTTTTATTAAATATATACTTGCAGTAAATATACCTGTTATACTACCTTTCGTATATATATATATCTTCAGATTGATGTCAAATTTTTCTTCAATACGGTCGTGATAATCTTCTTTCATTGCAACATTAATTAATAACACTAATACAATAACTTTGAATACTTTCGTGAGCTAATTCGTTGCTATTATCATGCTACTGTTTATATATAAACATCAGAGAGACAGAGATATTTGATTGAATTCTTCGTAATATTTTTTCATATGATAAGTTTTGTGGAAAAAGCACAATGTATTAAAAAACGATGTTAAACAGACGCGTAGAAACACGAAAATCAGATAGCTGAGGTTCACTGTTGAATTTATTCATTCCTTTCACTCTGCCATCGTCTGTCCTGCGAATCGTGATTAGGTTTGTACATCGGAATCAGATGTAGGGATGGATAGCTGAGAGAGTTTCCTCGTTCAGACGTCAATCACCCATTATCCAGTTTAAATTATGCTTGACTAACGAGAATGCATTGCCGTTTCCCTCGACTGAGTAACACGATGTAACCAACGAGTCCTCATGCATATTTCCATTCTCGATACATATGTTTCGTTACAGCTTAAAACATTTGTCTTCTAATCTGCACTTCTATTTCGGTAGGTTTCTATTTCTCTTTTTTTTTTCATATGACAGCTAACGAAGTTAACAAATTAAAAAAAACGACACGGTTATTTCTGTCAGATACGTTAAATGCATAGATTCGCTTTGCTCAAAAGTTTTCAGATGAATGTTATATCTGTTTTAAAATTGGAAGAATCAAATAATATTTGCACAACGAAATATCCATAAAGTTACGTGCGACAGCAATTCAAAAATTTTGAACGAGAAATGAACGATGTTCCAGGACTTTTGGACGTGTGTTTAGAAGACTTCCGACAGAAACAAGCAAATATTTATCGCGATTAAATAGCGAAGCGTAAACTGAATTTTTATACTCTCGAGATATTTCAATTTTCATTGCTTTTGAGATGTAGTGTACAGAGTACAGTGCTTTCTGTATAACATTCAGTAAGTGAAACACAATTTTTCACCGAGAATTCCGTTTCTTTCCCAATTATACTTCCAATATCAATTTGCATAAACTAGCGATATGTTTCCCGTTTTTCTTTCTTTTTCTTTTTTTTCTTTTCTTTTTATTATTTTTCCATTACGTTCTCCATTCGAGAGCCTCGCAGTCCTTTTCAAGTGCATTATATGAAACGATCGCGATATCGAGTTATCGCGATGATTAAATAGCACTGTGTTCTCTCTCCGCGGTCGCAAATTGTTTGCTATTTTTCCATTATGTTTTCAATTAAAGTCTCTCGCGCGCTTTCGAACGTGTACTTCTTACGGGAACGTAATTCTCGCGGCGTCCGGTTATTTTTAATTAACCGCGTATTTCGTTTGCGCACGCAAGAAGAGCGATTTAGGGCTGTCCGAATATTAACGTTAAACTTGCTGAACAGCTCCTACCGTGACCTGGTATGGCGTAAATACCAGTATCTATGTTTACGGCTGCGAGTTGCATTTAGACCAACTACTTGCATAGTAGTAATTTGTGGATTTAGTCGACCATAAATTCAACAGTCCTAACACTGATTGCAATATGATGTTGACGTAAGACGGCTCTATGCTGGATATCGTACATATATAGACGTAACAGAATTTTCGATTAATCCGATGTGGATTACGTTCATTAGCATGCTGGCAAAACGATAAACAAAATCGTTTCGATTCGATCTCCTCTTAATTCCCGGCGAACAATTTCTTCTCGAACGAATCGTATAGATTGATGTTAATCGAACGAAAGATTGCACAGAGACGATCAATTTTTGTTGGTTTTTGCAAAGTGAATGAAATATTTGTCGAATGCGATCAAATCATATTATGTCATACTATTATTTTTAAAAAGTATTACGACGTTTCTGATGATAATTCGAAATATCGAGGAAACGATATAACTGTGACATAACCAGTTGACAGTTTGCTACAGTGTTATAAATAACAAAATTCTATAACTGAGAGTACTAAGAGAATTCCCTGAAATATCGAACGACAACTCTTTCAATTCCCTTTTATCGTTTACAATATTCAAACAAATTTCTCTTATTATTTCAATCGTCCTGAAGAGTAACCTCGATCGTCATGGCAGCCAAGTATCAAGAAAATTTTCATACACGTAGTGATATAATTTAAATGATTTATTATGCTAAATAACAAAAAAAAGGAAAACAAAACAACAAATAATAAATACAAGGTAGACAGTATAGACAGCAATAATTCGAATAAACTCAATCGACACAATTGATTTTTATTACAACACAAATGATCACTCATTTGACCACACTCATTCAACACTGTTTTCCGACTCTCTCCTGACTCTGTTTTTTCACTCGCACGACTTTCCTCTTTCAAAAAGAAAAGCGCTCAATGCCAACGCTGTGCTTCTCACATCACATTCATACATTTTCGTTCGCTCATCTGTAGGTACGATGACAGGTAGGTAAATAATAATGTCACCGTACTACAAAAGGAAATTTTTATTTAATGTTTACATGATACAGAATTTAATAGATTAATTATTACAGACGACAGACGACTAATGACTATTAATTTCTTATTTACTGTTATATATATTATCGGTAATTTGTTTGTAACTTAGTAACTAATAATTTGTTGGTATCTCCATGGTAATTTTTATGACTGAATAGATGACGCTATACATCTCCAGCAAACAGGCCATCTGTTAAAAGTAAAAGTAACTAAAAATATAACTACACACAATTTCGATACCGCATACATAAGGATGAGATTTTTATTATGATATCCAATACAGTGAACAAATTTCAACTCGGGGATAAATAACTCCTTGAATAATTATTTAACTCTTCCCGAAAGTGGCTTCCCAACATTTATCACCTTCGACGCTTGCGTATCGAAAAAAACCCCTTGCGCCAACCCCTTCTCTTTATTACCAGCATCTGAAACACCTGTTTGCTTCCTTCGAATGCCCCACATCACCCGCTATTACGCTGCACAATATCCTTTTCATCCTTTCATCAAGCATAGCAACATGTTCTCATCTGAAAGCTTGCAACTTAACATTAACAGCGAAGGCATCGAAGAACCGGCGAAACTTTGAGCCTCGAATCAGTGTCGTTCAGCGAAACGATAGAACAACGAACTGGGAACGAAGAACTATTGGAAGCATGGGTCGAGAAGGATCGAACATAGAGAAAACTAAGGAGAGAGAGAGAGAGAGAAAGAGGAGGAGTAGAAATTGAGAGTCTTATCTCTTGGACGGTAGATAAGATTGTTTGTCCATACTACGGATCACAGACGGACCCGTCGATTGTTCCATAGGAACACACTATGTAGCTGCCTCTCGTTCTCTCGCTCTCTTATCTGAAAACAACGACCTTTCCGGGCAAATTGGCTGGCTCGGCCCGAAGTCTAGTAAAACGTGATTAATCGCTCGCTTCCTTTCGCGCAATGTATCGCCCCCACCTTGAAACGGCCTAGCTCACACTAAGGAACACACACGCGCAGAGGGCTCTGGCTATCATCGTTTCGAGCCATACACAGTTGTATATAGTGTATAGTGATAATCGGATAACTGCGGTCCGGAACTCAATTGGGTTTCCTCTGCAAGGCTGGAAGGGTCGAGTCGCGCGCACTGCTTTCTTCCCTCGGGACGACGAAAGACCGGGAAGAAAAAAGACCGGAAGAAGAAAGAAGGCTGGGGCTGCGCGAGAGAGGCTTCTGTTAGAAGAGAAAAAGGAACTGGCTGGCAGGGAAGAGAGGGAGAAAAGAAGAAAAAAAAACGTGGTCAGCGAAAGTATACGTTCGTTAGGGGTGGCAGAGGGCCTCCGGGGCGAGTTTCGAATCGCATCCACGAGTTTTACTTCTTGACGAAACCGGAAACAGCATTTCGTTGATCGTTCGCGAGAATGATGGCTACGTACATCATTGTCTAAACGAATCAAAGTTACGAGTTACCGTTTTCTTTTCCTCTTTTTCTTTTCTCTCTCTTTCTTTCTTTCTTTCTTTCCTTCTTTTTTTCTTTCTTTCTTTGCCTGAAACCATATGTTATCGCCATCGTGGTCAATCGGAAGAACCTATCGTGTATTTTGACGAAGTATTTGGAGAATAAGTTCTTGAAAGTTACAGTGGTCTTCCTCTTTTTTCTCTCTTTTTTTTTATTCTCTTGAACAACGATTAGAAATCGACGGGATAAGAATTTTGTAAGAGAGGATAATTTTCTTTTTTATATTACATAAATGTCATTGTTTTTTTTTTTTTTGGTTATTTATTTGCCGTTATCTTTATAATTGAACGAGATAATGCGATATAATTCGTGACACCGTGTTTCATATTTTGGTGTACTATGGTTCATAAGTATCCGAGCACTTTAGTTCATTTGCAGTAATATTTAAACTTGTATGCTGAAATATACGAATGAACGAATTAGTAATTAGAAGTAACACCTTTTACGAAGATTTGAACTACTTATTAACAGTTTCAATTACTTACATTAACAATTTAGGATAAACTTCTTGATCTAATTTGCGATTTCAAAAGTGAAAAAAAGAATTCGAGAACGAAGAGCTGGTAACGTAATTCTACCTAATACTAGCTTTGTTACTGTTTTATTAGATTTAACGGTATTCCATCATACATAACCACGGCAATTATAAATGATAAAATTTTAATCTTTCTTAAATAAAGTACATCTTACGTCAGAAATAAGGAAATATCCAGACGATTTTGAACAGAATTATCGTTAACAGGCCTCGACATTTCACAACAATTATTAATTGTCTCAAGATTATACGAACGCGAATTAAATCAATGGTTCTCTAATTTTAAGTTTCACGATACTTCTGCACACAACTATATAGTCTACGTTCTCGCGTGAGATATGAAAAAAACTTGTAAATTGTTCGCTGGCGGCAAACGAAACGATTCACTTGGCGGTAAAACGCGCGTGTTATCGAATATACAATACGTTTATATCATTCGCAGTTTCATTCGTTCTTTGAAATCTAATATTTCGTTCGTTTCGCCAATTTCCACGGCGTGCCTCTAATTGTTTTCCCAACAGCGACATTCCCAACGTCGTTATGGTATTTTCATATTTCGTTATGCAAATTGAAGAGTTCGTTGCGAGAAATTTCTTTTCTTTTTTTTCTTTCCCCCCTCCCCCTCCCCGGGATTAAAGGGGAGAAACGTTATGAGAACGAAATAACGAAATTACATATACATCAAGATAAGATGCCGCGTAACTGAGAGAAGAAACCTGGTGTTAAAGTGAGAAATATTTGGGAAACGTAACGTTACGTTGGAAAAGAGAGCAGAAACGAAAAAAAGAAAACCCGGTCTCAAAGAAAATTCCGGTCTCTTGCTGGTTTAGCGTAGCGGCTATTATTAAATTTCTCTAGAAACCCTATCGAGTTAAGCAAACAAAGCGAGATACAAAGAATCGTAGCGGAATCGTAATCAAGAGAGAATTTTGTTTCCTACGTTACCTCTGCTTCTTTCATTTCGTATAATCTTTCCCAGTTACTTTTTATCGGTTTACTTTTATACATTGGCAAGATATAACTGTTTAACACTGAATCGGAGTGATCAAATTGTAATTTTCAATTGAGATTTTGACGATTTCGACTTTGCAGACAGATATAGACAGCTATTTTTAATGAAAATTTTGTAGATTTTTATTTCGAGGATTACGACTAGTTTGCAGTTTTTGAAATGTTACAGAATTTTATTACACTAATAAATAATATTATTATTATTATATAATATAATTATAATATAATTAATATTTATAATATAATATAGAGAATATAATTAAAACATATTATCAACATATTGATTAACATTAGTAAATGTTACACAAGATTTGTAATTCTAAGATTTCAATTTCCCTAAAATATATAAACAAACGCTTGTGTTCTCTTGTATTCTCCTATTCCTTGAAGTTAAATTTCTCCAAATTACTCTAGTAATTCTAATATTAAATATCGACATCATCAAAAATTCATTGGCCATTCAATTTTGCACGTCGGTGGAAATTTATTTTCACATTCCCTCTACTATTTCCGATACTATTATGCTCCTCAATTATTCAGTACATTCACGTGCCAATTTTCGTTGATCAATTATAAATCTTCTTTCCTGCATTTAACCACACACACGACGACGCATTGGTGTTAAACGGCGATATATTCTGTGCCTGTAATGTAATTGTTACGGCGATTGTTTATCGGTAAAGAGGAAACAGTCCGTTGTTTCGATTTAATTGACTAATTAAAACGCAACGCTTTCAGCAAAATGAGATATCGCAAATGAAGGGAAAAACAGAAAGAGAAACGTCGGTTTTGCGCGATTTTTCAAACGGCACGCTCATTATCGCGCCGGCGAAGCCCGGCGCTTCTTAGCAGCAGATTTTTGCGCGTAATTTAAATAATAAACGGGCGCAACATTATGTTGAAATATTGTTGCGCGTACGTCACGCCGTGAAAGTAAATACCAATTGTCACCAAGACTTTCGCCATCTCATCATTGGCATCGGGCAAATTTTATTGTACACGTATACGATATATTGTATATTGTATCATGGTAAATATGAAATCGACGGTGAGAATATTCGTTGGAGATCGGTGACAATGGTCACTTTGGTGATGAAGATAAAAGCAAAATATCTCTAATTTAATTATTTGGAACAATCGCTCGTTGGGACAATGTTTTAAAGAATTTTTTTACGATTCGATGGGAGAAAGGTATTTTTATATCGCTCGTTTACCTCTTGAGGCATTCTTGTAGAATTATAAAGTTCGAAAATTTTTGTTTGAAGAAACACAATTTTTTTTTCAACGTATATAAAATTTAGAAAATATATAAAATTCAAATTTGTATGTTATTTTTTAATTTTGACTTTAACGATTTGGAAGAAGAGACACGGTAATTTTTTTAACTTTTACATTACGTCACTTGTGTCATCGTTGTCTTGTAAGCAGACGTATCGAAGATATATAAAATTTGAATTTGCTTTTTCCTTTTATTTTTTTTTTTTTTTTTTGTTTAAATGACTCGACGGTGGAAACATTTCGAGAAAGATACACAATTATTTAATCTCGTCGCTTTCGTAAAATTCAAAAACATGCGAAACTCAATTGAATTATCTCTTTTTAAACGTCCTTGAATAGCCATTTTACCAATGGCAAGCTTATAAATTCGTTTATCTACTTTGATTGGTCACAATGTCTAAAACGTGTATGATAGTCGGTTATCGATCGATGAAATCGTGTGTACCATAAAGCAAATGGTATCGACATTCGGGTTTCGCGAAGAAACGAGCTGTCATTCGGATTTCACAAGGAAACTGACGTATAAACGCGTATTTCAAAAATATTAACAACGAGAGTTTATTTAATTCGAATTTAAAGTTCTATAACTTTCATCGCTTACAGATACGGTCGCAATTTAGCGCACCTTACCAATATTTAAAATGTGATGAACTTATCGAATTTATATAAATCTACGCCCCCGAAATTATGAAGTCATTTATATTAATGCAACAAAACTTTTTAATTACTCCTGGTTTAATCGAAGAGATGAAAAAATGGTGTCTGCCCGCGTTCACAAAGTCAATTTGTCTCGAAATCGGGCAAAATGGAAAAATTCTGCGTGCAATTGGCGAATCTAATTTTAACTTCGTATTCGAATTTTAGCACAACACTATGTCGAAGTTCAGGCACTTTATACAAAAAATGAGATAACTTTATAAAAATAATTTCGCGACGTACGGTGATTCACAAAAGTATTCAAACACTTGTAGAAACTTTCCACGGACGTTTATTGTGTATATTTTACAATTTCGTGAAATTAAAAAATTAAAGTGAAGTCTATGATAAACTATTTCTTGACTCTTGATCAATAGATAATTGATTGTTTAAATCAATATGACAAAGTATTTCTTCATCGTGTAACGAGTTACTTTTAGGTTAGATCAGATTCCAGATTAGGTTATGGAAATTAATGCTAAGAATTTAATCTCGAAAATTTTTTCCGCAATTTACAAACGAAATGCCAATGAAATTTCATGAAGATTTCTATATAATATAACCGCAAAAAATGTTACGTAATGAGCATTCAAATATTTTCGTGGTCTATTGTATTTCGCAAAGAATTGAAACGAGTTCTGTTCTTACATCAGAATAAAATCGACTTATAGAAAAAAAAAAAGAAAAAAATGTTCAAAGCCCTCTTGAACCAAAATAGGAAAATAAGGTAAAACTATTACTCGCCGTTTCAACGCACAACAATAGATCTCTGAAAATTGAAGCATCGTAGCTATCTCGCAAATTAAACAATTCGAGTCGGTGAGCAGAATATATCGTCGGCCGCAAACGTATCGCCGCCAGATAAAATCCGAAGCTCGCGGGGAAGCAAACGACATGAAATCATTCCCGGCATCTCTTTCCAGCCGACTTAATAACGATTCGATTGGAACACACGCGGAAAGTCATCGAACGTCATCCATCATTTCTCACCGATATCTAGCCGAGCCAATGCAATCGCCGATGTCGCGTACAATGTCGCGAATAAAAGCAACCAGTTCAACCAGACACATGTACGCCGAGTTCCATCAAATTTCCCGCGGTCCAGAAACGTCTTCGTGCTGGTGACCAAACGACTATCTAACATGAACGAACGGTATAACATAGGATAGGATTGGCACGAAGTAACGTCCCAACATGTGTACGTATTACGAGTATCAGATCATTCTTCAGTTATAAAATCACATCTATGCGTATAAGATATTCCAAAAATATTTTGTACGATTTAAAAATTCATCACTGTATTTATGTGGCAATCGTACAAAAATTTTAGCAGATCAGTGTAACTTTCATAGAACGAGGACCCAGTGAGGACCTTCGTGTCTCATTACATGAATTACATACGTTTTCGATCTTTCAATTCTTTCTTTGTAACAATATCCCTCTGCGTGTTTGCAGAAATGTAGAATAACATAAAATCCGGAATCGCGACGACAATTATAAATCATTCAAATAACGATCAATAAATCGTCAAATTTCTTTATACAAGTCACGCGTGTTTTACATTTCTTCACGATCTAGTTTCTTTCATCGAGTTTCTTTCATCTAAGGATATTCGTAGCAGCAGAAGCGAAGAACTATGTAAAATCCAGAATTGTTGTGACGATTGTACAAATTCTTTCTTTGTAACAGTATCCCTCTGCGTGTTGGCAGAAATGTAGAATAATATAAAATCCGGAATCGCGACGACAATTATAAATCATTCAAATGACAATCAATAAATCGTCGAATTTCTTCATACAAGTCACGCGTGTTTTACATTTCTTCACGATCGGTTTCTTTCATCTAAGCATGTTCGTAGCAGCAGAAGCGAAGAACTATGTAAAATCCAAAATCGTCGTGACGATTGTAAAAGTTTTCAGAGATCGTTCCACTTTTTGCAACGGATAACCAAGGAAAATGTGTAATCACGCGCATTTTCCATTTTTCCTCTACTTAAAAAACATTTCTACGATCATCTTCAAAAACGAACAGCCATCCATCAATGCAAATATTCAACACGTCCATGCGAACGAACCTTCTCTGCACATTCGACTCATAACCGATTATAACACCCTGTATATGCGACTCTACGTACGTATAGGGCACACGACCGGCTAGCTCGTCCCACATATATATGTGTGTGTGTGTGTGTGTGTATGTATATAGTATGGATTTCAAGTCCGTGACAGAATACAAGAAGGGTTCGATTTGATCGCATTGCATTGCGAGCGCAGTGCCTTGTATCGGCCGTGGCGAGATTCGAAAGTAGATTGGGAAGAGTCGGGGCAAGCGTGCGGCAGACAGGCGAGGTAATACATACAATCTCCCTTGTTGTCTGGCATCGAGTTGGTGCAGCACGACAGAGCGAGGGGAAGGAGCGAAAGGGTGGGAAGATAGACGAACGTCGAGCAGGGCTGAGCTTCGAAAAGCGCGGCAGCCAGCGGAAGTCTTATAAACAATCCGAAGAGCGATGGGAACGGGGACCGAACTACCCCCTCAACCTTCGTGCAAAGAGGATCAATGGCGAACGGAATGCGTGTAAACAGTGAAGCAACGTTACATGTTACGTCCTCTCTCTCTCTCTCTGCCTTTATTTCTGTTTCCCTGTCTCTTCCTCTCGGTTGTTTCTTTTTCCAACTCTGGTTCTTCATTGTCTGGTGTTTCTCGGTTCGCAAACCCCTCGCTTGTTCAACGTGCCTGCGTTTAACGTTTGTTCGTCTCGGGGAGATCACGTTTCAGCGTGTCGATAACGTGACACTTGGAGAAGTGGTTTCTTGACGCGTTGTCGAGGAACCGCGCGTTTAACCCTCTCGCGGAATAATTTGCGAACGCGAATGTGTTCGGAGATACGTGTTCCTCGATGAAATGGGAATTCTCTTTTAGTTGGATTTTACGAGCTAGAGTAATTTTGAAAATTGGAATTTAGAGAAATTCTGGAAATCTACGGAGTGCGAACACATGCGACGTAAACGATACGATTCGAGAAAGTGTATATATATTTCAGGTGATATAGTTTTTAAATGGAATTACACGCTATTTTGTGGAACAATTCGAGGTAATACGCGTTTCATCTTATTTGTTCAGAATGACGTCGTGATAAAACTCGTAATAATTATTAATAATTATTAAAATACGATATGACGTAGATATAATTAGATGTAATTGCTCTCTATTTGCCAAATTACGAAGATAAATAAACGGGTATCTGTGCAAGTTTTTGCATGGTGAAAATTCGAAAATCGTATTGTATCGCAACAAGTATACGCAATCTGTCAAACATTCGAAGTTGAGTTCCTATCACGACGAATTTATATTCAATTCCAATTTATATTTAAATTCCACTTCTTCAATTCGTTTTTTAATGTTCAATTCACACTGAAGTATATTGATACATACTCTCATAATTGATAATAAAATAATTGGTTCACTCATAGGTTCAAAGATACATGTTTAAATCCTTAATTTATTACAAACTTTCAAACTTCAGGTGATTCACGAAAATATCAAATCATATGAAAATTCGCAGTCTGTTAATCGATTGTGAAGCTACTTGGAAATTCGTCGGTTCTGCACCAAACGAACGACATTAATAACGATTAATAATAATTTTAGTTAGTGACACGACTTAGTAGGGAACAGATCGAACAGGTCGGCTTGAAGAAGCTGCGCGAGAATCGGTTGGAGCGTGAAATACGCGTTCAGCGCGTCATTCGTGTTATTTGAAAATCGGGAAAACTTTTGGTAGGTAAAGTTAAGAGATCGAAAATACGCAAGAATATCAGAATAGCGGTGGCAAGTCAGTATCTAAAGCTGAGTGACGTGTCATTTTTCAGTGTCCTGCGCGCGTGCGCGCGCACGCGGTATTACAGACACGGACTCGCGGGCGGAAATTCTCGCTTTTTTGATATTTCGCTTACAAGTTTTGATATTCCCTTCACGTACTTATTTTTACTCTCGGTGTGCCCTGAAATGTCACGCGTGCTGCCGGCAATTTTATTTCCTAAGTCTTTTTACCCACTTTAGGGAGTGCGACGCAGACGCAATTCCAGTTCTTTCCCAGTAACATTTCTTAATCAAAAACTGCTTCGCTTCGCAGTGGGAAAAAAAAGAAGGAAGGGGGAATTATTGTTGGTAATTGAAAATTTCGAAAAAACAATGGAAAATACTTTTTTGACGAATTGAAATTTGAAAAGAAAGCTTGAGGTTCGTGTGATTTACGAATTCTTCTATGCTTCAGAAGTATTTAGAATATCTCTTCTTAATCGAAAAATTGCTTCGCCTCGGAATGGATAAAAGAGGAGGAATTATTGTTAAAATATTCGGGACTTTTTTCAGGGAATATTTTCTTGAATGAACGAGAACGATATCGAAATTAATACAATCTACTTAATGTGAATGTTTTTGAGGCTATTTTCCATAATATAAAAAATTATATATACCACAATTGATTCCTTAAGCCAATAACGATCAATATTTACAATAGCATTTCATTTTTACTTCCATTTGATCAATTTAAATTATTAAACTCCGTTCTTTTAATATTTAAAGGCAAATGACAAGATATCGAAATATTCGCTTCAGAATTTAATTTGTCTAAATTCTACGATTCTGTGAGATTCATTTTGCGAAATATTTATAATATTGCTTAAATTGTTGCTCGCTCCTTGGCTGGAATTGTAAAATAACATTGGAACATTGCAAGTGTTACAGGACGTTACATCAACATTTTAAAATTTTAATTAATAGTAATAACCGCTCGTTATATTTAACAGCGGTGTCTTCTTTAATTTCAAGCAGCATTCTTTTTTTGCGCGAGAGTTCCTTTATAAATTTTTTCATCGCACGAAAAATAATTGAAACCTCCGTTGTATTATTTATCTCGCTTTCCTATCTTCTCGCGCGTTTTTCGTTCGCTTGTTTTATTTTATCGTTTCGCCTTGCCGCTCCCTTCCTAATATTATCCGCGGCTGTTTTTCGGAATTACACGTTTCCACCCCTCAGATTCTTTAATTTTCTTCTTCAACGGTATTTCTGTCACGTGCTCCATTCTCCCCGCTATTTTATTATCTTATGCTTCTTTCATTTTTACGTTCCTTCCTCGGCCAGTTTCTAATTTTCCTTATAATCCTCCTTTATCAGGATACAGGATACTTCTCGCGAGCTTCTCCCTCCTCTCCCCCCCTGTGGATCTTTTTCATCCAG
Organism: Tetragonula carbonaria; assembly: GCA_032399595.1. Classification (NCBI taxonomy): domain Eukaryota; kingdom Metazoa; phylum Arthropoda; class Insecta; order Hymenoptera; family Apidae; genus Tetragonula; species Tetragonula carbonaria. The sequence continues at coordinate 13,464,535 of JAUCRC010000003.1, forward strand.
TGTTCTCGATTCACCCCAGAATTTGCATTTTCCATCTTCCTGTAGCTGTCTATATTGTACACACATCTTTCCAAATCATTTTCTTTTTTTTTTTTTATCAACTCTCGCATTTCTCCAAATACAATGGCGATCAAAAGAAAATTTGCAAAATAAATTGTAATTAATAAAAAAAAAATGTATGTTCAATACAATAAATGTTAAACTCTCTTTTGTCCGTCGTATTTTTTTCTTTTTCTTCTTTCTATCAATTCTCAAAATCCTCACGCTATTCCACACAATGTTTGCCAGAGGCATCGAAAGTGTCACCCGCGAAATTTCCTCACATATTTATCAGAATGGATAAGACAAACGTTTCTCAAAACAGCCATCTGTTCAAGTTGATTTTCCGAACTACACCTGTGAACCGGTGAACCTTCCTATCCTATCCTCATAAAACACTCATGATTCTCATCGGTCCATTAGTCTCGCCGCAGAGCACGAGCACGCGGTTTATCGAACAATACCGCGGTGAAAAATTTGCAAAATTGTATTAACAAAATCCTCGGCCTCTCAATCTGTCTCAAGTTCGCCGTCAAAGTAAAGCGAACGCGCGGAAAATCGATGCTCGCTCGTATTCGCTGCGTACGGGTTATTCAAACTTTCTCGTCATTGAAAACTTTTTCCTCACACTCACGCATACGCACGAATGTGCAGTGAAGAGCGTAACCGCATCATTGTCATTATACTGCAAGCGTAATAGTTTCTTTTAACTGTATTTAATTAATTTTTCCGTAAATTACAAGGTGGGCCAAAAGTTTCTTCCCACCTATTCTTTTTTTTTTTAATTAAAAAATGGAAACACAAGAGAAAACTAATTTTATTAATATCAAATTAAATTTAAAATTACGGACTTTTATTTTAGTAGGAAGTGATTTTTTTTGGCTGAAACAATCTGTATACTTTCTGAAAAAAATGATGATTTCTAAATTTCACTCATGTTCTTTCTGTTCAGTCCGTTCGATGTATATACTCTTTTCGTTCAATGCCGGATGTTAAAAAAAAAGATACAATCGAAGACGTAATGATGTCTCGAATAACAGGAAAATGTTTTTCGCACCGATACACCGCAAATGCAAGCAAAAAATAAAAGAAGAAGAAGAAGAAGAAGAAGAAAAAAAAAAGGAACTCGACGTTATTTCGAAAGAACGACTTTCCGATCGCGGGATTGGGAAATTAATATGGCAAACGTTACGGCTGACGTTAACGTTAATAAAATTCGATTCGCGCGAAATCTATACTCGGTCGGCGATCAGTTCCGCTGTTCGCGTAGTGAAAAGTATCGGCGGAAAAGTGAGGAAGATAGTCGGTGGGAAACAGACACAGAGGGGAAATCCTCTTCGAAATCATATTCGTATCCGGCATTGCTATGTATGATGCACCGGGCCGGCGTGCACACGTTGCATTATGCATCGCGTCATAATGCAAACCTTGAGGGGTAACGGCAGATTCGTGAATTCCTTTTGGCTGTTTTGCAATATCGTTGGACGCGGTTTCCTTTACCGAGCGCGGGAACCATTTCTCTCTCTCTCTCTTTCCCTGTGTCCTCATCTTCCAAGCTTATACATACATACATACATACATACATACATACGTACGTACGTACATACGTATCTGCTTAACACGTGATCCCGTCTCGCGGCTGCCGCGCATTTCGAACGAGATTCACGTACGATCGAAGGAGAAACCGTTTCCTGGCTCGTTCGTTCTCTGATTATGAAATTATATCGCGTCCCTGAGAATCGACGCCTTAGGATTACTACTTGTCGTCGCGAATCCTTCTAAACGAGCTGACGTGCACCGTTCCCGATTATATCGTTTCATTCCGTTTCTCTCGACTCCCCTCTGATCGCCTTAAGCGTAATAAAACTTTTCGTCGTTGGAGCCAAAAATTGTTTCTTCTTCCTAATCCTTGCTTGTTACCGCCGAGGATTACTATGTTGCTTTGATATTCGTGACCATGGACGCTGTTGAAATTACGTAGATCGCGAATCGTAGATAGATGGCTGTTGGATTTCTAATTGGACCGAGTATGAAACTCGAGGTGTGGAATTACTCGCGTGACTTTGTACTTGAAATGTAGGCTATTCCTTTCTTAAGAATGTCTAAACACACGCATACGCTATCGGCTGATTTGCGCGCACGTTCTGTGTACGAGATGTTTCACGGTATTTCAAATTATTTTAATTATTTAATTATCTTAAGGTGTTTATTTATTCGAAGGAAATAAACATATGCAGAATTAATTATACAGCGAAAGCATTTTTTTTTGTAGAATTTAAATCGAAGTGTTTTAAATTTTATTGTTTTTAAATTGTAAATATTTTGAAATTCAACATTTATTTATTTGACGTATTTCCGTACGTTATACGCGTGAAATAAGCATACGCAGGGATTAATGTACAGAGATATTGAACTAAATATGAAATAAAAGTGCAGCAAAAGTACCCAGACTTTTGGCCAGTATTATATGTTGGAATGTTTGGCTAAATTTCAAACGACGTGTCCCGCGTGATTTGATATTCAGAGCAAGAAATTATTTCTCCTCTTCCTTTCTTCTCGGGGAATCAGTAATTCTGACACGTGAAATACTCCGCCAGTAAATCCAAAATGGCCCTCTGTGCGATCACACGCAACAATAACTGACGACATTTCGCAGTAACGTCACGAAGCTTTTAATTTTAATTTCTCTTTTCCTTTTCCGTCGCGAGATAAATGTGAAATGCGTCTCATGCTCGAAATATCTTACCCTCTATACTAAACAAAAAAAAAAAAAAAATAAAAAAGAAAAATAAAAAACGTTTGCATTTTTTTAAATCTCCGGATTAACGATGAGAGAGGAAAAAACACTTTCTAATTATTTCCAAACTTTCGTCGTAGAAACGCAATATTCACCAGTTGATCAAAAAGTGACGATCTTTCCCTTACAACGAACTGTGTCCAGCTTTGTCGCGACGAAATTACGAAATTTTAATAATTTTCATCAACGAAAGATCAACGCTGGGAGTGAGTATCGCGGGGGATCGAATCGCGAGGACAAGAGATGGTCGTATCGGTTTTACGAGACACAAATTGAATAAACCTGGATTTTAAAGGAAACCCTTCCTGTTTTCAGGCCTCTGAAACACCGTGCAGACTCTCTCTCTCTCACGCGCGCGCGTAATTGACGATAAATAACGAAACGCGCGAGTTCTCCGTCGTGCCAGGATAATCTTTCACGACCGTCATTAAAGGCGCCGTTTACGAGCTGCGTGGTCGTCTTCTCTAGTATTTTCTTTTATCTCGGCTTAAACAAGAAACGCAAAAGGATCTTTCGTGCGGCAGCTTAAACGATTTTCTCACGCTGTATTTACGTGGATGAGCGATCCCGCGTTGATGAAGGGATGCGCCACTGTTGCGGGAAGTCGGGACACACAATCGGGACGCGAACTAATAAGAGAATAACGAGAGAGAGAGAGAGAGAGAGAGAGAGATGATGAGAGGAAAAGAAGGGAGGACAGAGAAAGAAGGAGAGAGAGAGGGTAGAGACCTAGCCGTCTCTGTTGCCACGGCGAAACTTTCTCTCTATTACTGATAACGCTTCGCTCCTTCTTTTTTTGCTTTTCATATCTCTCTTTCGCTCTCGTCGTTCCTTTTCTTTTTCCTATTTTTTTTTCGTGTTTTGATCTACAGGGAGAGAGAGAGAGAGAGAGTGAAATTTCGTTTGAGACCGGCATTGAAGCGGTATCTTTGAAAATTAATAAACTCCGCGCGTAATTGGAAACGCAGATGGGGGGAAAATTGCACTAGAAGGCGCCCGTTTTACCTTGGCCCGTCCGTGATCGCTTTATCCCCGGCAAAAATAATGAAAAGGTGTTGCCTCGCGATGACTCTCGCGGTTATACCCCGCCATTCTTTTGACTAATAAATTGATTTCACTTTGGCCGCGGCCCGGCTAAAGAGGATTCACCCTCTGTAGCTGCCACTGAGAATGAAAATCGATTCCCCGTCCTTTCGCGAAGGAAACGATTCGATTTACCGTTTTTTTTTTTTAACATTTCTGTGGACCCGCCTTGATAGGTTTGATCGTGTCTGTCTTTCTCTTGTGATTTCTAGATAATGCGTCTCTACTTGTAAAGGAATCATTGATTTTACACGCCAGTCCTTTCGCGGCAATGACAGTCAGCAATCGAAATGAGTTGTTTACTTTGAACTGGTAAATAACATTTTAATTTAAGAAAAAAAAATTGAAATACAGAGTCGAAAGTTGTATATTCGTATATCTTTAAGACATCAGAGATTTTCTTTTATTAATTACCTACGAGAGAATTTGCAAACATCTTTCAACAGTTTAGGGTGATTCATCCCCTTGAAGCGTTAAACTGCTACTCGAAATTCATACATTTTGTCTATAAAATGAAATAATCTGATTCCTCTGGAATATTATGTCACAACAAAAGTTACAATTAAAGCACGTTTTTCTCTATTTTATAGCGTCATCTGTTTTGTTATTTAAATTTAAATTTTTTTTTCTCGATGACGTTGATCTCAGTTTTCTCATTGTGAGATATTTGCAGCGATAGAAACATCGGTCACTAGCGATCAGACAATGTAATTTAATCCAGTATCGTACGTAAAATTCTTCTGTAACAAATCTATGGCACTATAATCGAATAATACGAATACGCGACATTATGAATCGTGAGTTCGGTGAATCGTGTCTCTAATCGTCTCTGGCAAATTGCAGTTGAGATTAAAGTTTGTTCCCGATGTTTCGAAACTTTTTATCGCGGTCTTCGGTTATTTAATTTTAAACAAAACGGGCTCTCGTCCCGTCTGAAATTTATATATTTATCAGGATTCTGTACTGCGTAGCCGAATTCTTAATTGATTCTATCTTTTATACTAATTCTATCTATTGATACTAACTATGATGATAAATTAATTACTAACGATAGTGCAATGAACGAGATTGGCCAAGTGTAAATTGTACCCATCAAATTACAGTTTCATTGAATTATTTCTACGTAATCCAATTTTCGACCTGTAAAATTAATAAAAGATGTCACTTTGAAATTTAAGTATTAATCCAAATACTGATTGTTCGAGTAAGTTAATGGAGAATCATTATGGCTTATAGCAAAAGAAATTTTATAATAAATTTTGTTGTTTTTTTAAATTATTTCTTTATTATTTTTATCTGCCATTTTAATATGTGATGAAATCACTCTTCAATTTATTACACATTTTTTATTGCATTAAATATATCCGAATTGACAAAGATTCCGCGATAAATTTCGCTGTTACTATTTTATTTATCAGTAGAAAAACGTGTAACAAACTAACACGAATATGAACTGTCACAGCAGGCAAGCTACAAGATGAAAATGGCACACAAGCGTTCAATATCCGAGAGTTAAACAAGGGCACAAATGACAATCTTCCTTCCGTCATCCGTAGGCCACGCCAAAACGTACTCAAATTTGACAGCAAAATTTGAAGAAAAATTCACTCTTTGTCAGAGTAACTCGCAGGCTCGCAGTTTCAGTTCATCAGGCACGTACGTTCGACCAAAAATTTCCAACGGCGAAACGAACCCCCGCGAGCAACTCGAAAATAAAAGGTTGAATTGAATCTATATTGGCGCCATCGAAAAAAGAAAGAAAGGGAGCGCAAAATAAAAAAAACGCGACATGGGATGGAGAGGGGTGAAATTGCGACAGTGGATGGAACGAATACGTAATATAACATTACCCGGTGGCATTAGAAGGGTGGGGGGAGGAGGGGTGGAAGGAAGAGTAGAACGAGGTATGTAAAGTAAGGACATATTACCAATTTCGAGGGGCATAAATAATTCGCCGAGCCAGGTAGGATGAGCCAGACGATCCGGCGAGCAATTTTCCAAATTAGAAGACTCTCCTGCCGACGACGCTGCGATAACGTGTGAACATTCCCGACGAGCCAGGAGCCGCCTGCTCCTCCTCGAGACAGCTACCGGAAGGCCGATGCATTCGGAGGGGGCGCGCGCGTTCTATACGCGCGGAGGTATGCCCGCGTTCCGCCGCAGGACCGACGCGCTACAAAAATGCACTTTCGAGAGACGATTCGCTCCGCCGTTGGCGAAATGCAAATCTATCCTTATACGGCTTTGTCGCGTGAAATATCGCGCGGTAGATCGACGCTCGCTTGGAGAAAATATCGTAGGCTCTTCTTCTTCTTTTTCTTTCTTCTTTTTCTTTTTACCGGGCAACGTTTGATGAATGGATGAATGAAAAGGATGAATACTTTGCTTTTTTTCATTTTTGGAAACAACAATTTCCACTTGGGGCAACGATAGAAACTCAAACGTTGTCGTAATTAAATTAACCGTTGGTCTGCACTGAATTGATATCACTCGTGATTTTGGACATTTGACATATTTCCGGTAAAATCGAACGGTTTAAACAAAATTTGATTCGACGAGTCATCGCGTACGTAATTGTTATTTATATATAGCATTCACTGTGAAAACAGTGGAATCGTTGTACGTGACGAACGATCGAGCACCAAGCGAACGTCGACGCGGCAAAGTATTAAAATTTAATTTGCAAGAAAGATGGGAAAAAAGGACAGATAACAATTGAAAAGGAAAGGAAAACTTTCAAATCCACGAATTTCTTCTAAAACCGCTTGCGCTGTGTTTTTACTTTAAACTAACGACAATGCCTTCGAAACGCCGTTCGCGCGCAAACGACACCGTTTCCAGCGAAGCGGGTGAATTTCAGCGAAACGAAAATCTCCAAGTTTCTTCGGCGAATGAAACCCAGAAGAAGGACGAGACTATGGACATAAGTCGAAAGGCTAGACTCGATGGCTCGAAACGAGCGTCTGGCTATCAACGTGTTCGGTCGGGAGAGACAGCCGGGCGGCTTGGAGAACGGCGGTGAAAATGGGCGAACGTAAAACGCGGCCAGACCAAGGAATAACGAGAGCATGATCCCCCGGCTAGCGGAGAATATGACGTAATACAATATGTGCGGTGTCGTCTGTCTCGTCCCATTTGTTCGTTCGCAACCGTGTTCGTCCGCCGGCGGACACGGGGGAAAACGGTTCTATCCCGTTTCGTTCGTGTGTCGAGACGTACACCGTCGGTTGAAAAAGGGAAAGGAAGGTGTAGTACGCGAGCTCGTGTTCGCGTGTTTGTTCGCTTGCTGTCGCGCGCGCGCGACCACAGAAAGAGGGGACAAAGAGGAAGCACGAGCTGCGCTGGCGTTGATAACGACTCGCCAGCGTTCATATTTTACGCGACGCTCATCAATAATTCATGCTGTGAATAATGCAGCACTGTTTCGCGTTACTTTATACCGGTCTCTTCCTTCCTTCCTTCCTTCCTTCCTTTATTCCTTCCTTCCTTCCTTCCTTCCTTCCTTCCTTCCTTTCTTTCTTTCTTTCTTTCTTTCTTTCTTTCTCCATTACTTTCTTCCTTCCTTCCCCCGTTTTTCTCTCCCCGTCGCGCTTTCAAACGGCCCCGTCTTCTTTTTTGTCGTTCTCCGTTCCCTCAAGCGGAGAACAGACACGAACTTCCGGTCGGGACACTTTTATCTTTCGGTTTATCCTCTAAAACGGAGGCACGCGCCCCCTCCCTCCCCTCCCCCGCCTCTCGCCTCTTTCCGCTCTCGCTCCACTTTCACTCTATTCTTATTCTCCATTCTGGCGCTGCTTCTTTCTCTGCCAGTAAATAGCGCTCTTTATGCGATAATTTCTGGCTAGCGAGTCTCGCCCTCGCGTCCGCGAGCAACAGCAACCCGAGGATCCTTTTAACGGATCGTGACGTTAAATAATTACCGGCTATCTTTCTCTCTTTGTTTCTCTCCTCCTTTGTTGTCTCGCCTCTTTTTTTCTTTTATCTCTCCCTCCCTCTCTCTCTTTCTCTCTCTCTTCGACACGCGCGTTCGTTTTCACCCTTTTTTTGTATCGCGGCAAAGGATGATTGTTTATCGACGTTTCGATTAAGGAATTACGGTAGCGCAGCTTGTGTCGCGGTCGTGGGCGTTGATATCGCGTATTAAGGGGCTATTGAAACAGGAATCAATGTTATCGGCAGCTCGATTACGCGCGCGAGCGTGTGCCGATCACAGGAATTTGTGAAAAAAAAAAACGAAAGTCTTTTCGAAATTATTCTCTGGGGCCGGGTGAGAAAACTCGCTTAAACAGCGAATTTTGTTAAGAGTTGCGCGATAATGGGATTTCGTTGATCTGGTAAACTAACTTCCTCGAACGATTCAAATTAACAACCACTAAATGTACACATACACACTGTCGGTCGTATACTCTCACGAAATGTTTGCGTATAGCAAGCATTATCATTCTTTTGTAACAATTCGGTCGATTAAATGCAAGTATATTATCTCTCAGTTAGTAATAATTTTCTACTTCAAGTAATTACATTTTCGTGTCAGTAATATGGTTCATAAAAATATTCAGACGTTTATCATGAAGTATTCTGAAACTTCATTAACGTCGCGATGTGAGACGCAACCGTCATAATTGGTGAAATTTAAAATCAGCTTGAGAATGTATATTTATCATGCAATGTGTTCACATGTGTATGTATATATACAGAATAAATACTTATCTTAAATGTTGAAGTCCATTGATACAATCAATTCTATCAAATCTCAGTGCTAAGAAAGTACTAAAGTATTTTAACATATATACGTATGTATTTAACATACATAACGTTTATAAATGTTTCGAATACTTTCGCGACGCATTTTTTCCTTTTCACGCTTCATTTTACATTTTCAAATAATTCATACAGCGACATTGCGAAGAATGTAACTTTCGATTTGAAAGTTTATTTATTCGGCTGTTTATAAATTTAACATCCCTGCACGTGCAGAGTCGAGAGCTTCCAAAAATTAATTCTTTCGTATAAACAATATATTCGAAATTATCATATATATTTGTTGCGAAATTCGTGTCACGCAAGTACTATATATCTCGCTTGCTCTCGCTTGCTTTCACGAAGTGATACTACGCAGATAATCAACTCGGTATAAAAAAAAAAAAAAAATTAACGATTCCCTATAACGAAGCGATGTTCACGCTCGTTAATGAATCTGTCGCTCGGTTAAATTTCTTCCTTCTCTCTCTCTCTCTCTCTCTATCTCGCCCTGCTCTCTTTCTCTTCACACTTCCGCTCGTTAATCCGGCAAACAATAAACTTCGGTTTATTCCTGCCAAGTTTATTCCACTTCTCAAAGAAACTTCGCCGCTCGATGGACGACTCGAGGTGTGTCTTCGAGGATGAAGGGAAACTTCGGACCGTAATTTTATGACGGTGCGGTATTCGCGATAAATTATTTACTAAAATCGTCCAAGTCGAATTTCTCATCAATAATTCATAATGTAAGGCGGCGCACCTATTCCTTTTCCGCCACTTTGTACCGCGGCTCTTTTATCGTTTCGCCGCGGCTCGTTTCGCTTCTCTTTCCCCTCTCTCGCTTCTTTCCGCCGTTCCTCAGGCAAGAAGCGGACAATGAACCTACGGAATCGAGACACTTATTTTTCCATTTATCTTGCAAAACTAAAGTCCGCGCTTCGAAGCTTATTTCGCTGGGCTTCTCTCTCCCCCTACCCGGTTCATACGAGGCCAGAGCCAGCCGCGTGGCGCGCTGATTTATAAAAATTGAGTTTCGCGCACCGGGGAAAACTCAAGTATTAATTGAAAAGCGTTAATTAACCCCCGAAGTTTTCTACTTTCGCTTCTTTGAATATCATAATTCGACCTCGTGTTTCCGTTGTTTCGATTAATTCGCGAAATTTTACAATTGTGAGCGCAACTACGTGCGTGAAAATCGTGTTGAAATTCTGAAATTGGAATTAGACGGATGAAAGTTGAAATACATCGAGAAATAGTTGACAGATATTTCGCACACGTTGTACAGGGTGGCCACTGAAAAACTGGAGGTCCACAACTTGTTCGTTTTCAATCTTTATTATTTCCTTCTTTTTTTCTTAGTTTTTCACACTGAAAAGAATTCATTAATTATATTTCCAAATAAAATAATAAAAAATTGAAAAGCATGTGTTTATAAAAGTTATTTTTGTTTAATATCATTCAGTCTTTCAGCGGCCACCCTATAGAAACCGCTTCGATATTCAGTAAGATTATCTTCAATATTGGTTGTATACTGAAATGAAATATCTAATATAGTACACGATTGGAACAAATATCTTTCGTACACGTTCTCAGATTCGTTTCAAAATTCGTGTCAAAACAGTCGTCTCATGCAACACGACATTAATGGAATTTTAAAATATTCTATATAACTACCTCAAACTTTAAGTTCATCTGTGACAAATCTTCGACACATCATCGTTACGTTGGAAAATTTTATTCGTCGATGATTTATCTCTGTCTAATCTGTTTTCTAAACTCTCGAATGGCTCCTTCGTGTCCTATGATAAAGAACGGATTCGCCTAAGCTCAAGCGATTAAAATGAACACGTTGGCCGAATGGGCACAATTTCCATTCATTGCCGGATTACACAAATGAATGCTTCTGAAACATTAGCTTGCCCTAAACGCGTGCAACCGAACTGCACGTTTGAGACTCTCAAACGCAATTTATGTTAATTAATCCGAAACGTGCTTTATGTACCTACGTCGTATTAATCGGCGAAACGCATAATCGGGTAAGTGTTTGCCGATATTAATGAATATCAGAATAATTTATTGTTAAATTGAAAACACCTCGCGATGATTTTCACCTCGTCCCGTATCTCAGAATGATCAACATTCGATTACGAACTTGACCTTTCATTTATTTCACGAACGAGAATCTCGTTCAGATCGTTTCACTCTCGGACAGGTGGATAGGTTTTTTTAAGTTTACATTAGGTGTACACTTAATTTCTCATAACGTGTGCAAATTTTTCTATTCTTCCAAAGTTGTTGTTTCCAAAATTTTTACCAGCGTATATATTTATCTTCCAATTGTAAAATAAATTCATCCTCTTTCTCTGTTGACGAGGATTAAAAATGTTCGTTCGTCGGTGAATTATTCATTTCGCGTAGCTTTCTTAAGTCAAAGAGTAGATATATTAAAGAGTAGATGTATTTGCAAATATTGCACAATCGCGCAATTACTTTCGTTCCGCGCTCAAATGACCCCGTCACCGCCGCGCCGTTCCGAGATTAAGCCGCGTTTAAGCAGCCACGGTTAGTTTTCCGTGTTGCATCATTGCACAGGTCTTTTACAATTTTTTCTTCTTTCATTTCGCGCATCTGACTTTTAAATCCCCGTCAACGCTATTATCACGTTTTTCTCTCAAATAAATTTCACCGGGAGTTCGAGTTCCAGCGTGTTTTCTTTTCTTTCTCAAATTAAGGGAACGCACAGCGAGTGGAAAACAGCGAGGGAAGGCACCGAGAAACGTTTATTGATTTGTTCTCACTCCCCATTGTCGCAAGCAAGTGTGTAATCGCAGCATTTCCCCTGGGGGATTCGATTTTTCCGATCGGAACACATCTAAACTCATTCGATCTGATTCAATGCACGGTGATTCATGCTCTTCCGTGCTTTTCAATTTCGCACGATTGAATTGCTTCGATCTGATACGACTACTCGATTCGGAACTCGAATTCCTCCCCTTGGCTTCAGCAAGACGTTTCAGTCGTCGCTCAGAGATTCTGATATTTCGTTAGCCACCGTCTACGCTTGTTGCAATTAGCGATTAAATGTTCGACTCGCGTGAATCGCGGCAGAGTTTCAACGACAGCGAAAGTGTTTGCAGGCTGGACTGTGCCAACTTTTGTGCAGTTTTATACTTTCACGAACGTGATTGAAGGGAAATTCTTCTTGGAGAATTTAATATTCTAGGTAACGCGGGATTTAAGTAGTACGAGTCAAGGATTGATGGAGCAAAATGGTCAACTAAATGTAGAACATTTTTATTTTTTTCTCTAACTCTTTTCATTAATCACCTGATTACTTAATTGCCAGTGTTAATAATTTAATGTCAATTTAATTCGTGGAATTATTAATTTATGGATTACGCAATTTAAGTGGTATAGGACAAGAATTATACACGTACTGAATCTCAGATATTTTTATGTTTTCATTATCTTGTTCGTTAGCAATCTGAATTACTCTTGATCGTCAATCTTGATAATTAATGTCATTCTAGAAATTGCGGAGTTTAAATGGTACAAGTCAAAGGCTCTGTAATAAATATTAAATTTGAAATAAATTTTACCTTCTTTATAGTCGTGTGAACATCTAGTTGCACTTTACTGTCAGTTTTAATCACTGATGTCAGCTTTAGCGTAGGAACTACGGAATTTAAGTAGTGCGAGTCAAGGATTACTGGAACAGAGTACGAATGAACAGTCAATTAAATCTAAGATATTTTAATTTTTTTATTACCTTCTCTACGTTTAATTCTCAATTTTAATAGTTAGCATATTAATGAGGGAAATCTACAGGACCAATTTCTCATAATTCCATTGCGCTTGTTTTTGTGCCGGTAGTTGTTAATTCGTTGGAAACGAAGAGAGTAAAAAGGTGAATATAATCTATTAATACACGTCGCGTATCGCCACGCTCCACTAAGCGGTATAAAAATGAGAAGCGTGGGGCGATGTTGATATATCGATAATATTCTACATCTTACACGCTTGATCGCGTTTCTTTATCAATCTTTTATTTATACACATTGTCGTTCCATCTACGAAGAAACTACAGCGTTTTCTCCTTCGTCGAACGAGGTTGCGCTTTGAACTTTTTATGGTGTAGGTGCGTCCTGAACCAGATAAAAATACGAGGTGATGTTAAAACATTCGTTTTGAAATCGTTTTACACGGAAAAACGAAAGATTTCACGAAACGAAACGTTAACGACTGTAAATTGGCATTAACTGCGAAAAATGACAAATTTGTCGTTTCGAAATCACTAATTTCATGAATGTACAGAAAGACTGTATCTTCGTTAATTTCTGAGATATTTGACAAAATTTTGAGGATAGTTTTTCACTCATTCAACGTCGACGATTTCCGACAAAAAAAAAAACATATTTTTTCGAAAACTACGTTAATTTGATCAAAATTGATGATTGACACTTCGCGTACGTTCCCTTGTAAATGAAAAAATAATTTTCTTCGTTCGTATGCAGTCTGCAACTAAAATTGACAGTAATTATTAAAATTGACAGTCAACGGTACGCGAGAAGTTAGATTAATCAACAAACGAGCGAAAAGAAAAAAAAATAAAAATGTTGCAGATTTAATTATTCGTCGGACGCTTGTTGTTCTGTTTCAACGATCATCGATTCGCGTCGCTTAAATTCCATAATTCCCTGCGTCCCGACATCCGATTATTTCTCACGCCATTCCGACTTGAGATTTTACGAAAGCTGCTTCCTCGAGGTTACGGCCGGTCGTTAAGAGTTTGAATGTCACTTTATGAACTGAAAGTTACCATAGTTCTCCGATAGGTCGGCCGGCCCTGTAAGGAGAGCCGGCCGACCTTTCGAGAAAATAACTCTCGACAATCGCGCGAGTGTGAAAAGATCGCGGTTATCGATGCGGCGCGATGCCTGCGTATAGACGGCAGTGTATATCATTTTCACATAATGCGAAGGTTGGGTAATACGGAATGGAATACAAACAAAGCGGCGTGATATTCCTCCCGGTGCTATATCACATCAACGTTTTATGAATAAAACATTTGCTTTAGTAGCTTTCTGCCGACTGGCCCATATATTAGAACGTTGTTTCGAGAACAATGTTTGCAGCAGGTCTGGCTCATTTATCGAGATGAAAAACAACGTGTCGCGGCTCGGAATTGCTTGGCTTGATGAATCAATATTCTTATTTCTCTCTCTCTCTCTCTCTCTCTCTCTCTCTCTCTTAATGTATTCAGACTAAACGTATCGATAAACAAGACATCGAGACAGATCGTGACAGAGTGGACTGGGATAAAGTTGATAAAAATTCATTATTTATTCAATCTCGCGTGCATAGTAAGACGAAGCTTTCCCCCATTATTGAAAGAAATTGTGTAATGTATTATGAGAGACACGAGTGAAATGATGAATTTTAAACCAAGCCAAAAGAATTAAACGAATTCGAGGAATCTGTTTCATAATAATGCTGTAGTATCTATTTTACAATAAAGTGTATCGTAATTTATATTTTGAAAATGTTTCACAACATAAGCAGCTACAATCTCAAGTATCTTAATTTTTTGCAAATACTCACCTGATAATATATATTACACATTGATTTTCTTTTTAAATTTAGATCATGTATTTTTACGTAATTATAATATAATACAAATTCTGAATTTACTACTTAACTACAGAAGAATGTAGATATATACTACAAAAGAATATAAATCTGAACCAATCAGTAGAGTCGTGTTTTATTATAATTATAATGTTATGATGTATTGATATATGATATATTTTATTATATGAAATGCTACATTGTATTTCTTTTTTTTTTTCTTTTTATTTAAGAACATACATTGTAATCAATTCTGCTAGAGAATTATATGTACTTTAGGTTGATTATATTAAATGGAAATATATTTCATTATAGTTATAATGTTACAATGAAGTAATATTGTAATATTATAACGTTTCGTTAGAAACGTTAATAAAATTTCGAAACGTATATGTATTATGTGATGTAACTACTTGGCAGATAAATAATCCTACTATGTAGGATTTCATTCTTATTTCAATTATTCTCGCCGACTGGTCGATTTTGATTCGAGAAAAAAAAAAATTCCATCGTAAGATCGTATCAAAGGGGACCTAAGAGTGAGCTTATCAGCAAGCAGAAATCCGCAAGATGAAATCCGCTAAAACGCCGCTTCCTCGAAAACGAATTTAATACCAACAAATCCAGCCGCTTCTGTATCCACCTATATACGAATGATTATTTTCTGCAGTTTTCTAACCGACGTGTTTCATTCGACGACGACCGCTGCGAAACACGGTCGTTTAGTGTTATTAAAACGCTACGTGACCAGCGACACTATATATATTTGAATTCGAAACAAAAATGGATGCGTTGTTGGTGAAAAAAAAAAGAACGAATACATTCTATTTTCTAGTTTTCATTCCTTGCTTCTTCCCCTCTCCTCTCCCATCGTTTAGTGCTGAACGTAGGAGAAAATAAAAAGCAAAATATGAACTCGTGTTCTATAAAAATAGATTTTTTCTTTCTTTTTTTTTTTTTTGGCTAAATTGTTATAGCGAAATTAGTATTTTCCGTGCGAATCGAATAACGAGGTAGAGTGTCATGTTCAGAAATTAAGCGAAGAAATTTGCGAAAGTCGGAAGTCGGATAATTATTTGTATATATATATATATTATTTGTATATATATATATTATTTGTATATATATTATTTGTATATATATATATATATATATATATATATATATATATGTCACGCGTGTTACATAAAACATTTTAAAATTTCATTAGCATATTGATCATATTTGAAACAAATTGCAAGATGCAACGTTATTTATGAATATATATTATGCGTGTTATATAAAAAATTTTGAAATTTCACCATATTGATCAAATTTGAAGAAAATTTAAAGACATAACGTTTTATGAATATATCACGTTCGATCGTATGAAATGTTTTGACGTTTTGTTAACATTGCAATGGGACACGACTAACGTGATCAGTGAAGTTTGGAACAGATCTGGAAATAAAATTATAAAAATTACAATTTTCTACATATATATATATATATATATATATATATATATAATTCAAACAGTCAATTATCCATTACATTATTTTACTAAAAATATTTGCAAATATTCAATGGGACCGTCTTTAATACTCGATATTACTAAATTTTAACTAAAACCTAATACGAAATATATATTTTCAATAAATGTCTTGCAACTTCTCTGCACATGTATATTATACTATACTATACAGTTTCAGAAGTTTCAACAAATATTCGGGTTTTAGGCGGTGAATAGCAGAATTATCAGATGATACCATCAAAGCGAATCAACGGGATAGTAAGAACTGCTTACCGTGACACGTTCTGTCGATGAATAATGCAAAAGATATCGACGAGACGTCCAATAATCGTAACTTTGACGTTAGCAGACCGAAGAATAATTCGAAACTGATGACTACTACCGTATCAGCCGCAATCCGTACTATTAAATGTGATCGATTACTTATGGTTAGGCAAATGTATTTGATTCGCACTGCCTTTCATCCCAGAATCCTCTTAACTCATTAAGCGATAATACATCCAAGCGATAATACATCGTAATATTTAACTTAATTAATCAATTAACACTGGAATCACTAAATTGGCCGAAATAGATTTCATCGAAAAAAATTTTTTTTATATATAAATGAATTTTCAAAGAATAATCTTTCGTAAAACATACATTGACACAGGTTTTGTTTGTATTCTCTATCGCGCTCTAAGTGTCATCATTCCAACGTCAGAGGTCGAGCAATAATTTCAATTTCTCTCGAAATTTCACAAAATGATAAATAATTCGAAACAAAAAAATGTATCAAATGAAATCGTTTAGAATTTTCATTCTACTGGAAACTAGAATTTAACGACATTAATTGATTTACGAATAAATCGTGGGTTTTGCTCGTGGCAAGATTATGTAACTATCGATATCTTCTTCACACGCGTCCTCTTTTGCTTGCAGTAGAAAGATAATCGTTGGAATTTTGAAAAATTATTATCTCTTGTAGCACTGTATTTTCCATCACGGTGTTACTCGCTGTTACTCCATTCAAAAGAAAATTTATCACTCTTTCTATCATCCTTGTGTTATTCTTTCCTTTTCTTCTTCTTTTTTTTTTTCATTTCTTCGCAGAGTTCTAGCTGTTTCTAAAACGATTTTAGAAGAGCGGCATTTAAGTGGAGTAATCGTGGATCGATACGTGATCGGAATCTAGCAATCTAAGTGATATCGTCGAATACCGTGCGTGCTTTTCCCTCGATGGAACGGGACTATTGATAAGGGTTTCCTCGCTTTGATCGCGTCTTATTAAGACAATCGGCGTTTAATACTGTTCCATCCACCGTCTGGTATTCTTTTGAAACGATACAGAATTCTCAAGGTAAATAGTTTCTCGATGATTTGGAATATGTTTGAATGGTTCGACGAACAAATTGGTCCAGAAGCGTCGAAAACAGCTTTCGTTTTTTTAATCATTTCAACTCTAATCGATCGTGTGTGTACGTCTCAAAGAAAAATATGATCGTATAATTTAGCCTTAGTTACAATTAACTTTTTTCAACAATGCGTAACTTTGTAATAATATTCATCCTATAAAACAAACATGTAGAAGTGCTCGGTTGAAGTGTTAATTACATCTCCATTAAATAGTCCTTGGAAATTTAAACCATCGTTAATTAAAGAATCACAATGTATACAGTTAACGTGTATAAAGTATTATTTTTAAACCTTAAATTTTTAAATTGATATTGACCTGAATTACGAATACGATATGATTCAAAATACATACAACACTTGTTGTATGTATATATCTAATAGTTATTTTCTTCTATTTTTCAATTACTTTCACAAATGTACGTAAGACTGTTTATTTATTACGTTTAATGGTGTCGTTCTGATTTTTTATTTCAGAGTTTTCTAAAATTTTTCAGAATTTGTCTAAAATAAGACGAATGTCTTCATTGCAATCACTTAAAAAAAATTTTTTTGTAATAAAAAATCAAGAAATAGAATAGAACTGAAGGATCGTTGCATTTCAATATAAAATTTTTTTAATAAAAAGTTAAGAGATAAAATAGAACTGAAGGATCGCTGCGTTTCACATAAATTTGCATTCACAGTTTTCTCGAATCGTGTAGAATGTTTTTGATGCAACTTCCTCTGAGAATAAGTCATCCCTCGTAGTTGATTTAAATCTTAAAGTATACACGTACTTGCTGTGGATTTGCGATTTATCCTCTTGTTACGTAACAGATATACTTACTCGTGTCTCCATTCTTCTTTCTTCTGACCTTCCACGAAGATTTCCGCAGTGAATCTTTGCATTAAAGGATCAAGCATGTAATTTCATAATAACCATCTTTTCATTTAATCCACATTGTCGGAGGAGTTATCTATATATTATCTCAAAGCTTGGAAAATTAAACCATCGTTAATTAAAGAATCATAATGTATACAGTTAACGTGTATAAAGTATTATTTTTAAACCTTAAATTTTTAAATTGATATTAACCTGAATTACGAATACGATATGATTGAAACATTGAAGATATTTTGAAAGTATTTTGAGAAATGTCATTCGCATCAAATCTAGTTGGAACCTTATCGATCATCCTTAAACGTTACTATTTCATTCGAGGCAGCTCAAAATAAGATTCAACATCTTTCATATCATTATTTCTCAAAGGTCTTTTCTCGAGATTATTCCAGAACAAGGTTATTCCTGCATTCTTGTTGGAAATTTTTCAATTTCACGTACGAAGTTGCCAGATAATCATCACACGAGATACACTACTGAATATTAAAAATGAAACATGACCTAAAATTAATACTTAAGATTGCGAATATTAACCCTTTCGCGACAATAAAGTTGCTAAGTAAATATTAGTATGTATAACTGTTTATTTTAGTTTGTTTAGACGTAAAATAAATAAAAATCATAAGAAAAATACATAACAATGTGTAGTTTCTTTGGAAATATTTTTCCCAATGGAATATAAAAGTAACACAAATTATGGTTATTATGCAATGTCTTTTATTTATTGGTTTATTATAATAAAATGTTAACTAAAAATAATACAAAATTATGAAATAAAATTACTATACAAAATGATGTGCTAATTATGATATTCTGCGAAGCAATTTCTTTTGGTTGTGAAGCAAAGTTGGACATTGCACATAGTACATATATTATGCGTCCTATTTTCTATGCGGCGTTTAGCATAATTTACACATCTTTTCATTTTTTTCCGCTTTTTGCATGTTGCGTGCTGGCAAATTGCGTTTTGTACCAATACGCTGCTTTTCAGTAGTAACTACAATGGGCCTTGACCGCTCGTCGACATGGAATTATTTTTCTCATAGAATTATTTGTCATTATCAGGCATCTGTTTTCCTTTTTGTTCAAATATACTTTATTATTACACAAAATTACACTTACCGAATAACATGAAACATGTGAGAAAACACAGTAATTATATTATTACACGACACAATAAACTGAAATAATAACAGAGTACAGTTTCGAATGTTACAGCCGCGAATGTTTTATCATTGGCGCCAATTCATTTGACAGTTTTTTTTTTTTTTTCTAAACGTTCCCGTTTACGTAATTGCGTTCGGCATACGTTGTATTTTGACATTCTGTACAAAAAATGCAGACAAGGTTATAATTAAATACGACAATCACCAATTTTAACCTCTTGATCGCCGCAGTTTTTTAGAGACCGCTCATTTCGCACGCGAATTTTGTTTCTTGCCTTTTTTTCGAAGCAGCTTTCGAATATATCCAAAATCAAGGAAGAATATATATATATATATATATATTTCTCGATTTTTTTTAGTGTTAGAAAATGATTCTAAATGTCACTGTTAAGAAATAGAAATTAAATTCGCTTCTATTTAGCGTACAGGCATGGCGCGCACCGGCGATCAAGTAGTTAAAATGAGGAAAAATGTTTCCCTTAGTCGTGAAAGGGTTAAATGCTGACAATCGAACAGTTAAACATTAAATAAATCTCGAGTATCAAATCACTTGGCGCAAGTGCCGAATGTTGAAAAATAAAATACGTGCCGAGATACTCGAGATACAACTCCTCTTCGTCAACGCGTACTCGCTCCGTAGAATAATTCGCGAATAATTAGAATGATAAAACAGCCGCGAATTTCAATTTCTATGGGGGAGGAGAGATCAGTTAACCCTTTCGTCTCGGAAGCGCGCATTGAATGGAAAGTGCTCGAGGTTAGCCGGCGAACGCATGAAGTTCACCCGGGTCACGTTGGCTTTCGCTGCATAATAATGCTTGAACGTTACCTCGGGCCGGGCGTACACGTGCATTCTTATAGCGGAAGAGCGGCACGGATGATGACATGAAAGTTTACGTCCGCGAAAAGGCCGGAATCCGGGATGAAATTTCGGTGGAACTTGGTGATCTTTGTCGGCCCGTTTGCGAGCCGACGAGAAACGCTTGTAATTACTGAAACGCGAGAAGTGAGGAGGCGGAGGATCCCGAGGGGAATTTCGAATTTCTCGAGTCTTATAATTCTACGCGTTTTCAGCGGGATTCGACACGGTTGTTTCAGCGTGAGCAATTTATACATTAATTTGATATCTGTGTGTTACGTCGTGATATGACGATTTTCTACGTCTACGTTTTATTCTTTGCGATCGATCTTGTCAAATTCTTTCGATCTCTTAGTTTTTCAATTCATCGATCGTCGTGATCATTGAGAATTCTCGAATCTTTCAATGAGCTGAACATTCTTTACCTTTCTCAATTTTTGGTTCTCAGTTCTTTGTCATTTGACTCGGAATTGTTTTTTCTTCGAAATTGCAGAGAGTATAACTCGTGTTTTTGGTGTAATTATCTCTGCGGCAGTATGATGATTTCCAAATTTATAGATTTATCTTGATATTAATCTTTTCTGCACTTTACTGCCCGCACTGTGTTCTATGTAATTGACTTTTTGCAAAATCGCGAGGCAGCTGGATATTTTAGTAGCAAATTTTATTATTTCGAGATAAAGTTCGAAGAATCATAATTATATCACACTCGGCAAATTTTCAAATTTGAATCATTCTGCGTTGCATTTATATTAATTTAATTTCCATTATAACAAATAGTTTTCAATTCTTGCTGAAAAGGTAATGTCCTTTTCGCATGACGAGTATACATATCGGAGAAATACACCTCGTTAAAAATATAATATTCGTTCAACAAAGAAATCTAAAGTTTTTCTTTAGCAAATTAGACAAATGTCAAATCTGTAGAGATATAATTTAGATGATTTATTATATTAAATAATAAAGAAAACGAAAACAACAAATGATAAATACAAGATAGACAACTCAAACAACAATAATTCGAATAAACTTAAACGACACAATTAATATACAACACAAATTACTCTTTTGACCACACTCGTTCAACACTCTTTTTCGACTCTCTGCTGACACGCACGACTTTCTTCTTTTTTTTTTAAAAAAAGAAAAGCGCTCAGTGCCAACGCTGTGCCACTCACATCATTCATACTTTTCATTCACGCATCTTCAGCAAACAGGCTATCTATTAAAAATAAAAATAACTAGATATATAACTATACACAATAATTTCGATACTACAAATCCTAAAATAGATTGTTGATTGAAACAAACCGCCCCAAATCTCCATTTCTAATTCGAAACAGTATTCGCTATTGGGATGTAATGCACCGACACGCACAATGGACACAATGGAACGTCCATCAGCACGCTTTCGATTTAAAATAAATTGCAATAAAATTTTAGAATGGGAGGGCGGGGTGATAACGGAAAGATGAGGATAATAAACCTGTCGCGTTCAAACGATGAATCGTTGT
The DNA here is from genome assembly GCA_032399595.1 of Tetragonula carbonaria. Taxonomy (NCBI): domain Eukaryota; kingdom Metazoa; phylum Arthropoda; class Insecta; order Hymenoptera; family Apidae; genus Tetragonula; species Tetragonula carbonaria. The sequence goes on from JAUCRC010000003.1 coordinate 13,486,149, forward strand.
ACAACTCTGCTCTAAGTGCTGCTTTGAACTGGCGCGGTTGTTCCGCGAGGTGAGGGGCCATAACATGCTGCATAGTATCTGGGAAACATTTCTCCGACACAAATGACAATATAAAAGTTGATACGAATTCCGCGGGTTCTATCGAGCGTAGGTACCGTCCAATATCCATCGTATACATAAGTGAAACAGCTACTCCGTTTTCGAAGTAGCGATTCACTTGCGGGGCCATTACCGACATTTTCTTAACTCGTGGCAATCGATGAATAATGGATCTATAAGTTTTTCCACTTGTCACGATATATACATACACGGACGCCCGCTGATCTCTCGCCAACTTTTACCTCCCCTCTTCTATATTACATTCGTTACTTTCTGAAGTTGCTTTCCTCATCCTCTCCCTCTCTCTCTCCCCTTCCTCTCCCCTCTTTCGACGCGTGTCTCGAGACATCCCGTCGCATAAAATGAAAGAAAGTTTCGTGCGTTACGAAATGGTTGTTCTTGGTCTTGCGAAAAATTTATAGATCCGGGTGCTTCGCAACCAACGAAGCGGAGAAATGTCGAATGCAAATTGTAAAAGTTGCTGTTGTGACGTCTGTTTAGTGTTGCGACAGTTGCGTTTACGATAGAACTTGTTACTAATCTGCTGGATCTCCTCGACTGGAAGTGAATCGTCGTAATTTCTGTCGTGTGTCGGATCTCGGATCGAAATCAGACACGTGGCAGAAGAATTTTATTCGAAATTATCGTGCACCTTCTGTTCGTTTCTTTACGTCGTAGTAGAAAACTTCATTTATTTTAAATCGAATCAGTTGAATCCTGTTAGACGAAATTGTTGAAACGATGGTGAAAGTTAATTTCACTTGTAAAAGAAATAATTAACAAGTAGACCGAGACCGAACGGAACTGAGCGAAAACTTCGGATGAATCCCCGGTCATCCGGAAATGTCGTACCAGGCACAAAATATTCCCATCCCTGTCAGAAAGTTTGTCCACTTGGATGTTCTTAATAGTAACCGTCCACGTCGAGTAGATGTTCGTCGAGATGCTTTTCCAGCTGTCTCGGTCGGTGCGAGCAAAGGGACGATTCCTCGGAGGAATCCCCAGGACGCGACATAGCGACGCCGATAGCCCGGCCATATCAGGGAACCTTTACCTTTCCGATACGGCAGGACAACGTTTCGTGTCAAATTAGCGAAAAAGCAATGGCGTTTCTGCCCCGCGGGAGGAGACGCTTCACGGTACACGCTCGACTCGTGTAAGAAACGCTGGGATTTTCGATATTTTTCGTTCCCCCGTCTCGGCGATCGAGGACGTGGCTGTAATTCAACCTCATATTGGACGATTCTCTATCACGGATCGATAAGCTCCCTCCGGGACACCTTCCTCGCAGTTCTTTCGTTCGTAATCGGCCACGTTGACCCTGGCGAAGCCACCAGGTACACCCCGGCGACTGTTCTCGAAGCGATCTCGAGATCTGTTTGGCTTTCGGCTTCTAACATTACGTTACCGACGTTTATATTTAAAAAAGGAGAAGGACAATAAAAAGATTAAAGAGGTGTATTTAGTGAACGAAGAAGGAAAGAACGTTATTTTTCGACAAATTTTGGATTATTTTCATGTGTATGTCTAGATTATTTTTCAATATTTTTTAATCTGGAAACATTTAGATTACTTTTGTACATTTATAGAAAATTTCGAAGTACGAAATTACGTAATGTGAAAAAATGTACAAAATATCAGTGCTTTCTGTAACTTTTTAAAATTCTATTATTTTAATGGTGCTCCCAAAAGAATACATTTCTAAATATAAGTCTACTGGTAAATCGTCACCTGATTATTAGATTATTTTCATGCGTGTATCTAGATTATTTTTCAATATTTTTATCTGGCAACATTTAGATTACTTTTGTGTGAACTTTTGTACATTTATAGAAAATTTCGAAGTACGAAATTACGTAATGTGAAAAAGTGTACAAAATATCAGTCCTCTCTGTAACTTTTTAAAGTTCTATTATTTTAACTGTGCTCTCGAAAGTATAAATTTCTAAATATAAAAATCCTCAGTCTACTGGTAAATCGTCACCTGACTATGTCAGATAATATTTGTCCATTGCACTGCTGGTTTTCGCTGTCAGAAATTTACATTGCCAGTTAATTTATTTCATTGAAAGAAAAGAACTGTACGTTCGGTTTCAGTTATGTGGAATATCGTTGTTTCTGAAATATGTACGATTTTTGAAATATGTAAATGGAGCATGCAACTTGTTTGCAACTTTGCAGAAAGTAAGTGGAAAATTTCTAGAAAATTTCTAATTTAATACATTTAATTAATAACATTTCAACACTTCGGTTTCAGAAGAAAGCCCGCAAATACTATTGCAGTATTACCGAGAGAGTTTATTTTTATCGAAAGAAAAAAAAAATCCAACGATGAGACGTAGTAGATTGTTAGTACATAAATCACAAAAGTTTTCAACTTGCACTTATATATTCGTTTATTCTACATTTACATAGTATCTCCATCACCGTGTCCAATAAGCTTGCATTTTAAACCGGCGAATGAATAAATAAATAATTGCGAAGGTTAACAGCAATTATTTTGCCATTAGAAAACGACGGATACTAAATATTTCCGGCAAAGAACATTCAGTTTCAAACTAATAAATAAATGGATCATAGTGAAAGAACAGCTGCGCAAAACAAGTACAGCAACGCGATGTTTCCTCTTATTATTTGCTCGCCGCTGTATTATTTGCTCGAGGTTAAACTGTATTACCCAGCTGTTAGCCAAACTGTGAATCTTCACGAGCGCAGTAAGTTTAAACAGAGTGTCGTTATGTTTGTCGTCCCCCCCGCCCCCGGTAGAGGGGGGGTATTACTTAAATAGAGTAGCGACACTTTGAACTACATATTTCTCTGGCTGCATTCAGTTTCAGAATTGAAACGTCTGTGTAACGCCGCACGATCTTTCCCTATGAAGTTTCCCGTAACGAGAGTTTGACATCATTGAGCCTCCCCCTATCTGATTCGTTTGAACATCTCGAACAAGCCAGCGGCCTTTCAACTCGCGCCCCGACTCTCAACGAACTTCAAGGCCCCGCCATTTTAATTATATTACACGCGTCGATCTTCTACGAAACTTGGAATTATGTCGGTGAATCACTCGCTACTTAATACGTTTCCCCGAAAATCTTCCGGTTATGTCTTTTATGTGAAACGTTCTCGAGAGTTCGCTGCTTTAACCGTATCACTTACGTTGATCATCCAGCTAGATTCACAATTACAACACGGATAATTATCTGTTCGCGTTTTCGAAAATCTGTCAACTTTGTTCCGAACAAGAAAATTTAAGAGCTCGCTGTTTTAATCGCGTCGATTACTCGCGTCGATTTTCTGTAAAATTTTTGTCAGAATTATGAGGATCACTCGCTGCTTAATACATTTTCTGAAGATCTTCCGGTTCTGTTTTTAACCTGTATCATTTACATTGATCTTCTACGAAATTTACGAAAATTGCAATTGTAACAGAGAATTATCTATTTACGTTTCTCAGAATCTTCCAGTAATCTTTGTACCGAAAGCAAGAAAATTTAAGAACTAACTTGGTGTTTTAATTATTGTTAACACATGTTCTGTGACATCTAAAAATTTAGAATCGTATCAAATGTCGAATGATATTTCTAAATTTATTCAGTTAGTCGATCGATTTCCTTAAAATAACAATCGGTACAGTTCCGATTGAACTGAATGATATCACTTTCATTTACGCGATGATGAATCAAAATTCGAACCTCAAAAGTCGAATTAGTACCTTCGGACTATTCACACGTTTATCAAACTATTATCCGTTTGAAGTTATTTTCAGATTCGGTAACGATATTGAAGTTATTTTCAGATTCGGTAACGATATTGAAGTTATTTTCAGATTCGGTAACGATATTGAAGTTATTTTCAGATTCGGCAACGATATTGAAGTTATTTTCAGATTCGGTAACGAGTTTCGAAGCCGATACGAAAATTTAATACCGACACGCTAATTTAGTACATGGTACTATCTGTCTGACGACTGATGTATTCTTCAAATAATCTCTGTGTTCGACGTTTCTACAGGAAATCGAGCACGAAAATCTATCAGTATACACGTGTCTAATAATTTTCACGCGTAGTGTCGAGTAATTGTAATATTTCGAAATTTATACGCGCAATTCTCGACGGCGTCTGATTAAAAATCATGCGAGAAGACGAAAGACACAGAGTAGGATGAGGAGTAGCTTTCAATGGCGTGACAAGAGCAGGATTTATCGATCACCGAAGACGGATTCATCCGATGATAGCATCGAAACATCGAACGTTCGCGTCGAATGCCGCCGATTCTTCGTGAATAGATCACGTCCGGCAAGAAGTGCTCGATTTCACTTGGGCCGCGACGCGATCTTCGAGAAATACCGGTGTCTCTAGAACTCGAGACCTCGTCGTTTGAGGATCGCGCGCGAGAAAAATGAAGAAGAAAGGAGAGAGTGTGACGAAATTCAAAGAAAAAAGCCGGCGGATGAGTGGAATTGTAAAGCAGGGATATTTTTTATATTATACAATCACCAGATCATGATCATGGTGCCGTTTTTAACAGCCGATTCCTAACTGTTCGAGTGATATTAATCCATTAATCTTTCAATAGACCAGCACTATTAATAAGAATTTTACACTGTTGTATCAATAAAAATGAATTTTTTCAGAACAAACAGAAGAAACAGGAACCCCTTTCGTTTCCTAAATTCCTAAACATTAATAAATTGTTGTAAAATCATTTACCGTACTTATACAAAATATGAAAAGGTACAGTCTGGTTTGATTGTGCAGTTTGAAAAAAAGATTCGCTGTTAGAAAGTCGTCGAATGGGACATAGGATCGCAAAGAGTTAAAGGATAACAAAACATTTAACAGTGTGCAACTGAATTTCATTTCTTCAAATATTGTAGATTTTAAAATCTTATTAAATCATGAAGAGATTGTCTCATTTGTAGTACTACGATAAATAATACTGCTTGACGAATTAATACGATTGTAATTGAATATTCACGACTCTATAGAATTCACATTATTATTTTCCTAACAATTTTTATACATCGTTCCGAGAAAATCTCGCCTTCCGCCTCTTTCGTCACTCTCTCTGGAAAAACGTCCATATTCAACATTTAAATTTCCTCCTTTAAATTCATGGAACGTACTTATATTTCGATTTATAACTCTATCTATGACTACGTAACGAAGGCACCCGCACCTTTCACCGATTTCCAAATGTCCGTCAACGCATTAAAAAACGATATCTTTTTTTTTTTTTTTTGATGAAATTTATTCCAGAAATTTACAAAAATACACGCGCGTTGCAAACATTAAACGAAATTCAAACTCTCCACTGTAGTCCGAGTATCTTTGTCGCACTCAGCGCCTCGTAGTTCCGCTACGTAACAAGTCAGAAACCACTTTGAAACGTAACCCTTTCGTTTCGACGATTTTATCCGTAATTCCCGATTCGTTTGCAAGTGCATCGCGCCCCGGCGAGGCCTCGTCGTTGCTCGTCGCTGTGGCAATGATTTCGCACAGCTGCAGCTGCAAACAAAGTAAGGTAAACGGGCTGAATATCAGATCTCAGACTTTCAAGATCTCATTAGGATTTTCAAGTTGGCGAGCAAGGAGGCCTGGTGTACCGGAGGAAACAAGGGCGAACGCCGGGTTGCTAGGAGCAGGAACAGGGAGAGGGGGGGATAAAGGTGCGTTTTCACGGCGCTGGCAAAGGGGGAACGAGCGAAGAAAGGGGTGAAATAAGCAGAAGATGTACGAAAGGGGAAAAATTGCAAACGCGGAGGCCGAGCCTCGGTCGGCAGGGTTGTAAACTCTTTCGCGTATAGGAAAAAGGATTTCAAGTGGTAACGAGAGCAGCGGGGGGCGAGGGGGCAAGGAGGGGGGGGGGGTGGAACGAGAGGAGTACGTTGAAATTTGCGTGCGATAAAGCTGCTCGAGAGCGTAACGTTTCCGGGATCAAGAAAATTTCCTCTCGATAATTTCTATGATTTTTTTCCCATTGTCCTCCTCTCTCTCGAAGAGGATAAACTTCATGGACGGAAATGTGGAGAATTTCGCGTGTAACGATTCCTCTCGTGTTTTCTTTTTTTTCTTTTTTTCTAGCGTTTTTTTTTTTAACGTCAATGGAACTCTTCTCCTGGAGTCGAGCTGTTTATAAATTAAGAGCGATTTTTTCTTTTAATTTTAATTCATCTTTGAACATGTTATTATTTGTGTTGGGTGAAATGAATATGGAATTAAGTATTGAATATTTGTAGTAATTGGATTGATAACATCATTTAGAGTATTTGATTTTATTTTGTATTTTATATTCGCAACGAGTGGATAAACTCGTCAATAGCTTAAACTCATCCAATAACCAGTCATGAGTAATTCGTAAATTAAGAGAATGAAAAGGTCGAGGTTGAAGGAGATTTTAGCACACGGTAACACATATACGAAGATACATTCGAACATTTAAATATCACAATTATCCACGTAATTTCTGAGACTGATACATGATATCCTAGATCGCAATAAACAAAAAAAAAACAACGTAATTTCGCTCAAAATTAACGAATTGAAATTTTTTTGGCCCCGTGCACATAGTCTTCAAGCAAGTCTATTTTGATAGCTTACGAATCATTATCATCTCTCTGATTAAAAATTACACAAATTAAAAGAAGAGGGACGTTTTAATTATACGCGAGAGCACACGTTCCAAACCGTGACTTTTTGACAAGTTCAACTGTCACCTACTCATGCTCTAGAAACAGATTTAAAAGATTTAACGCGAACTGGCTCGTACTTAATATAAATTGCATAAAGATTCAGACGGAACGAAGCGACTAAAGATTTCGAGAATTTTGAGATCCGAGCATTTTTCGCCAGCGGTCTCATAATCTCGCGAGCGGGTGGATTGTAAAATGCAAGGAGCATAAAGGTATCGGCGTTAAAGTTCAATAACACCGACGCGACACTGTGTAATCAATTTGAATCGCCGGAGCCGGGCGATAAATTTCCGAGAATAAATTGCGATCGATAAACCAAGCAGGGGAAATACTATTCTCCGTGGTATAATTGTTACGCTAGTAACTTTCCACGAAAAGCTATAGCAATGGCGCGCAGCCTGACTTTAATGACCTGCGAATTAAGCCGCATTACAAATATACCGGCTGCCGCAAAATTTCGCCACGTCGGAATGTTTTCCTCCTCGCTTTTGACACCCTGTTGCGCGAACTTGAACCAGTTATTTGCTCGCGAAACACCTTCGCGGCCTTCGAGTCGATCCGTCACTCGAATTTAAGGCAATAACATTTAATTAAACGCGAGAATGGCGTTCGCGAAACGTCTAATAGGAGGTCTGCGTGGTAATTAACAGCAATTAGGGGTTGACGGTGAAATGGAAGCGCGCGTTAACTCTTTACTGGCATCGTTTGACTCGTACGTGGCCGTAATAGTCGAGATTCATACTTGAATTTCTACTTTGCTGTTACGCGAAGTATAAATTAAAGGAAAGATACACTATCGTGAGATCTCAATGTTTCGAATTAATGTATATGTTTGACCTAACGATATCAGTCGAGGATCAAATCTTCAGCGAGGTTCAGTGAAACATAGCGAGAGAGGAATTTTAAAACCATCGTACGATCTTTTACAAAAATTGATTTAACGAATGTGAATATAGATATAAATAATAGGGTAAAAAATAGGGAACAAATCCCTCGATAAATGACAGATTTGACGCATAGTTATGAGAATATGGTATAACGCGAGTTACAGGCATAATTAAAAAAAGAAAAGAAGAAGAAGAAGAACTAGAGAAAGGTATGAGAAATAAGTCGGGAATTCGTCGGTTTCGACGAATGTTCAAGGCAAAATAATAACACGAACATCCGCAAATCCGCTCGTAACTACGCACCGGCGGAAAGAAACTCACTGCTGCAGAAACTAACAAGCGACAACTTTACCCCGTGCCAGAGGGTCTATGCACAGTAGCGGGAAATGGAGATGGATAGATACTATTCGACTAACAATACCGTTTCTATACCTGTAACTTGCCTGCGTGCGGTTATCGCAGTTACCCGGTGGCTCATATTTCGGATCGCAGTCCGTGGACAAGGCGTCAATTGTGTATCGCTGAGCGAACTTGGAATTCCCGTTCTGTCGCCGGGAATAATTTTCACATAATGGCGAGAAAGCGTTGCACGGAAAGTGCACGAATTTCACAGCAGGCACACACGTGCCTGGACTGGTGAATGGCAACTAAGAAAAGATCGGATCGTAGAAACGCGTAACCATTCTGTTGAATGGTAGCTGTCGCTTTTTAAGTGAAACACTCACTGCGGGCACAGTGTGTCGGTAAATATCCCCTCAAGCTGTCGGATGTAACATCGAAACAATATTCAATTGAATTCGTTCGATCGATTAAGAGTCAATTTTAATTCCGTTTAATCCAGCCAATCTCGTTTTCGCCAATTGTTCGCCGATTGATTTCTATCGTTGAATTTTTGTCTACGGAGGAAACCTCAGGGATTTGCTCAGTTCATTTTCTTCCAAACGAACGTGTCTGCAATATCACAGACAGACAAGCCGCTGAGAAATTTCCAAGAATTTCCTGAGAGATCTTCCAAATTTTTGAGGATTTTCCGCAGTTCTATAAAATTCGAAAAGGGCACAAATTTACAAACGAATGACGAAATATTGTAATTAATAAATTGATTCGTAACTACTACGTAATACTACGATTGCCAATTTGTCATGTTAGTCTCATTCATATGACACACGTAAAAAAAAAATGAATATACTGAATATACTGAAATAGTTATATTTAATTTCGGTCTAGAACGAAGTTGAACAAGTAATTTGAATACGTAGAATAGAATTTCTTAGAGAAATTGATGTCGAACGGTTTACTGGGACGTTTTGTAAGTATCTCTCCGCTGGGATCTCTTCTGTACTTTGATAAAATATATAATACGGTCGATGCATACAGGAGAAATAATTTAAATAGTTTATGGCAGACATGTTACCATGCAAATGTATCTTCCATTGAAGACCAACATATCGTAAAATTTTTATCCGCGCTTGATTCCTTGTAGACATTTTGAATTTAGTTGTGAATAATATAAAACAAAATGTCGAACAATGTTTACATTTACCATCGAAAATTTAGTTCGAAATTTATAGTTATAAAACATGCAAAGTAAACTGAATCGATCATCATTTAAATTTTTCATCCATGAAAAACATCGGTTAATAACACTCGAGAAAACCATCCAAATTCGTTTCTAAATTAAGTTAAAATCACTTTAAACGTAAACGAAATATCTCGTCTCGTGTTTAAAATTTTAAAGCCTTTGATAACGATTTTCATTCTTTGATATCATTGCAAACGCTACGAAAATCATCGTTATTAACGAATAATACTGCGATCACATTTTACATGTCTGAAGTAAAATTTTCCATCGCATTCGGAAGTATCGAGAACACCGGGAACCAGTGAGATCTTTCAGTGTTCGCGAATCGAGTCGAAATTGCTAATTTCATTTTCAGTTTCAATTTAAAACTTGCGTACCACCGAATATTTCACGCGCCGGAAATTTCAATATTTTCGGACACTTCCATTCGATCGAAGAATTTCTTTCTCCCAGGGACGATAAATTCAATTACAAGTCACGCAAAAAGGAAAAAATGAGAGAGAGAGAGAGAGAAAAAAAAAGAAAGAAAAGAAAGACGAATCGCACGTCGTTTAAATGTTCCATCCGCGTCAAAATTCCAAAACGATCGACAACGTTCGATCACACAGCCCCCGTAGACATTACCACGAGCCTGGAATCGTCGAAGAAACGCTCTGTCATGCTCGAGCACGTCACCGAGCGACATGTCTTCGATGTCACCTCGCCGATGTCGATTCTCCATCCACGAAGTTTCCACACGGTTGTTTCTCATTACGAACGATCAAAGGTAAACGGTGGACAGAGAAAGCGTGGAATCGGGGCAACGTCGAAAGCAGAAAAAGCAAATTTACCCTTCGCGCGTGTGTGTGCGTGGGCGTGAGAAAAAAAGAAAGAGAAGAACGACGAAGGAACAAACTGTAGAAAAGATCGGCGGAGAGACAAAGAGGCGTTCGCGACGAGCGAAATGAAGACGTAGAGGGTGAGAAGGGAAAATTTATATTCCTAAGAAAGGAAAAATATAGAAAAGGGGGAAACGGGGGAGAAAGAAGGAAATAAAGAAACAGCAGGAGCAACAGAAAAAGTGGAATTGCTATCCAGGAAGGAGTATAAACGCGAGGACGTGCGAGGTAACGGAAGGAATCCCAATGGTATTGGAAGCGGAAACAGAAGTGGAGGGACGACGTGGTGGAGGATTGGAGTGAGTTTGCCGGAACGTGGATCGTGGCGTGACATGTGGGATGATGCTTGGACACACGTATGGACAGAAGTAGTGGATTTTCTGGCCAGGAGCTCCTGTTTGCTTACACCCAATCAACTCCAACCTTTTCCCCCATTTCTTCCTCCGTTTCGATGCTGCGCGCATACACACACGGTGTCCACAATGGTTCAGCTGTTCGAACTCCACCGGCGTTGTGTTGTTCTTAAAATAAGATTGGCAAATGGTCAACGAATGGCTCGTTAATGTAACAAAAAAGAAAAATTGCCAAACGATTCGTTGGAAGATCGGAAGGTGAAAAATATGACAGTGCGACAAGATCAGACAGGATATGACATTTGTTTTATTATTTTTATTACTGTAAATTACCATTTGATTATAATGAAATCCGCTTATGATGGACATTCTGAAAGCAAGAATCTTTGACGAAATTTGAAAAATTTCGCAATCAGATTTGAGTCTACGATGTAAATTCGATTAATATCGACTTTCCGCTGGTAAAAACAGATGATAATATACTTGAAAATACACGCACAAAAGTACGTAGAACTTTACATTTCACAGTTTTTGTCTCAACAAATTTTACTGAAAACTCGAGTTTTTCTTACTTGATGAAGTTTCACGCCTATCTTATCCTAAAACCAAACAAGGCAACGTCTGAACATTAAACCTTCGAACACCCTGTATGCACACATACGTACGCGGGTTTCTTATATTTGTTCATCTCGGAACATGCAGACATAGACTTCACGTATCCTTAGATGATCCTAGACCTTCTGCTAGCAGCTACCCTTTATATGTCCAGCGTGCAACGTTGGTATAATATTGGTCTACAGTTATAGTTATCTCAAGGGCTCCATGATGCAGTACACACGTACACGCTCATGCGTGAATGAAATCGTGTTTAACGTTGGATCGTTACGGGGGATATACAGAGAGAGGATGATAACCGTTAATGATAACGCATGCTCGCGATAATGGCCCGACGATTGTTTGATAACGTTGAAATTACTTGTGCTGCACGATTGAATGAATCGTTTTGAGACGTTCGACACGTTCGACACGTGACTTACGTGAATAAAAAGGGTGAAAAACGAGAATATGAATTTTTTAAATAAATTTTTAATATATGAATAGTAATATGTATATATATATATATATATATATATATATATATATAATTCTGTAAGACTCTTGAACTTTTGAACTTAGGTATACTTGCATTGCATACCTTGTAATATTCTGTATCTATACATTATTAGATTTGTATCAAATTTAAACAAATGCAGCGTTAATGATACATAACACGGAATAATTGTTGGAAGATACTGCAGGGTGGATATACTTAATACTTAACAAGTTGCACGCTGTTAAGTCATTGTTTCGCAACAAATTAACGTTCCACCCTAGATGTTGTGATGAACTACAGTGGTTTCAACGATGGAAATTTTTTCAATCGACGAGGGAATATTTCTTTATTTCTACGATCAACACGAATATATTTATCTATTAATCTATTCATTTATACGACTTACATGAATATTTAATTTCAATTTTATTTATATCGTATTCAATTATATTTAAATTTATTTACATGATTGGAATCGTCACGGTCTTTTATCGTCTTTGTAAAAACATTCAAGTGCCGGTATTTTTTTATTTTTTTATAATTAAACCGTAGCACATATGGAGAAACAGATGTGAAACGCGTATACTTTTAACTGGCTAAAACATCCACTTTTAGATTAAGAACGTTAAAAAGGATAAAGCTCATTACGACAGTATGTTTTAATTACGCTCTGTAAATGTCGCTTATAAACCGTGCGACTAAAAGAGTGTACACGCAGCTTTTTCATCGCGAGACCGGCATTAAACGTTCATAAGTATAAACAGACGAACTTTGTCTTGCTTTGTTTAACAGAAAAAATAATTCTTCGCGTAATTAAAGACAACTCGCAGTTGTCCGGAAATACACACACACACACACACACACACACACACACACACACACACATATATATATATATATATATAATGCAGTATGAAAATAAACGATAGATGCTGCGCAAGTTTGTCGCCGCGCTTTGTTTCCCTCAAACTGTGTGTATGCTCTTTTGAAAATGAACGTCAAAGAATCAGCGCCGGCCATCGGCGTTTTTTTTGATAAATTTTTATCTTTTAACTTTCATCGGATTTTTTCCTTTCTTTTTCTTTTTTTAATCACTGCAAGAGAAAAGCCGAAAAGAGGGGCTGTTATTCGGTACAAAGGAATTCCAGTTTGATCAAATTTCATTTTCAGCGGAAATCAAAGTCCGTGGAAAGCAGTATCGTTGACATTTTTGTACGAGGACGTTTCACTCCTCGCGATACGAAGAGACGATGAATATTTGGCGCGGTGATTTTACTATGATCTTCACTTTATTCTGTTTTATACTTGCAGTAATTTATACAGTAATTTTTGAAATATATTTTTTTAAGGTCGTTGTTCCCTTTTTTTTAATCCAATAATTACGAACAATGTACACGTACAAAGGAAAATTTCTGAAACACAGGTATCGTCAATGATTTCAATATTTTAGTTATCTTGTATATTTACGTGTGAAAGTGTACAGAAACATGTACCAATGTGATATTTAGGGAACAGAAAATGGGGACCAAACGCCATGGAATGATTTTAAATATTGAGATTCATTCGCTTTGATAAAAAAAAAAAACGAGTGACAAAGTCAACGTTTACAAAGTGATAAATTTGCTTCGATATCGGCTGTATGGGATAAGTTTATTCAAAATAGTCAGAGTTGCTACAAACAAGGTGCAAACATTACAATTGACGAACAACTCTTTCCATCTAAAGCTAGATGCAGATTTATTCAATATTTGCCGAATAAACCCGAAAAATTTGGTACCAACTGTACTAGATAACATGAGATTTCTTTTGTAAGAAAGTAACAAATCAATAAATATAAAAATATTCTATCATCACGTTTTTTTTTTTTTCTTTTTTAAAGACCAGTCATTTTGACTGGTTTCGGTAGAAATAGCTTCGTCTTAACTATCGGTAGTTCTAGCGTTAAACGCCTTCGATTCCCTTTGCGGAAATTCAGTGACAAGTGACAACGAGGGAAGGGGAGGGGGATGTTTCGTATATTCGTTGGCTCGTGGGAGAATATGAGGATCAATGGGCAAGTGTTGGTGGTAATCAACTGCTGTATCCATCATCGCTCGCGTATCATAGCCGCGCGTAAATTTTGAGATGATGCGACAGTTCCCTAAGCCCGGCCGAGAACTAGATTATTAGCTAATTTTGTTTGTTTACGAGCGGAACAAGGTAAAGCGCATTCCAGTCGCTGTAAGTGATTAACGAACAGCCGCGCGATTGCTACATTGTTTGGCCGCCAGAGTTGACAAGGCAAACAGATATTTCGAAATTAGAGTTTAGTACGAGCAAACGTTTCTGATTCGTTTGATAAACTGTAATCCATTCTGTCCATAGTGCCTTTCAAGTCGCCGGCAGTCGGACAAATTTTCATGAATGTGATTAACGGCGGCGGAAGAACGTTGCGTTGTTCTTCCAAACGAGTGATACTAAGCTCCGTGTTTAACACTAGACAGTTACCGACAGTTAAGACAAAGTTATTTCTACCAAAATTATTTTGATTTCTAATAAATAAAAATAAAATAAAATTCATTATATTATTTCTTTAGTTATCGCTGCAAAAGTCATTACAGCATTGCGGGGGGGAAAAAATGTAACACGAAATAGAAATTTTAAAATAAAATTGTAAAACCAGTCATTTTGACTGGTGTGGTGGTTCTAGTGTTAAGCGAGTAATTAGGTGACGAACATCAGGTCACGTCGTTTTTATGATATTTTATAAATGTTGTAGTATTTGTAGTATTTGTAGTATTTCATCGATATTGTGTTATAAAATATTCTCGAACATCTTGTAATATATTATAATGGAAAATATTGAACATAATTATAATAACGAATATTAAAAATATAAAACGCAAATATAATTCAGCTTTTGGCAATTATTTTTCTCATACGTCCTTATTATTATTTTTGATAATAACTACCTGTCCGTTACAGTTTCGCGCGTCTAGTTTACGATTAGAAATCAAGTTATAATTGGCAATAAACGGGCCGAAATCTAGCCGGATTCATTAAAGTTTATTTTCGTATAATCAGGATAGTTTAGGTAGTTCATTCGGGCAATTTTCGAAACTATCGGCCACAGCGTAATACGTATAATTATAACGGGGCGTTATTTTAAACGCGAGCTTTGTAATTGCCCGGGATAACGATCGGAAAACTTGCAAATTCGGCTTATAACAAACATTTAAACTTGTCGCGCGACGTTAAAATTAATTGGAACAATTTCATGAAATTATCAGATAAACAGGTGCTCCGACGGTTTTAAAGTTTGTACCAGGTGCTCCGAAACCGGAAAATTAAACCACCATGAGTTATACATCACTGCATCCACCAGCGCGACTTTTCGTTTCCACCATCGCCACCCCGTGGTAAACGCTACACGCAGTGCAACCGCGCGACAATTTTCTCGCGTGCGTGCATGTAAATATTGTAATAACCTGCAATTGCACCCTCCCCCCCCCCGTCTCGCGAATTTTCGTTAGCAAGACTTTATTCGGTTTTATTTTTCTTTTTAACGTTGGATAAGTGAACACGTAAATACGTTCTTATTCAATGTTTTTTTTTTTTTTTGGTTTCATAGACTGAAGCTCTGTCCGAGATACAAAGTGGACTCAGGAATTTGAAAAGAACAATATAATTTTCTTTAAATTCTATTTAATCTTTTATCCTTAAGTTGTCTTTAAGTTACATTTGATTTTATTTTGAAAGAAAAATAAAAGGTTAACAGGCGCTAGATTTTTATCTCTACTAACATACAGACACATCTTTAACATTTACATATCACGCTTAAGATAGTTGTTCATGACGTATACTAATTCGCGATAAAAATTTCCAAAAGTATTTTCAGACATTTTTCTTTCAAATTGTACCGGTGTAAACGCGACACTTTTATCTTAAGATGTTAAAGAAATTTCAAAATTCAATAATGTGCAATATTTTCGCCGTATATATATATATATATATATATCACGACTATTATTTATTCTGGCTTTGACACTGGAGCTACCGGGATAGTCCAAATCATAATTTCTCACACAACTCTATACATTTTTATAGATTTGAATCATTTTTCATAATAATCATATTATAAATTTCTTCCATATATTTTCATTTCACCCACACGAGCGTTTTATTTTAGTCGCTGTTAATTTCTTCAAAGACAACTCCCTACGCGTACCACCTGCCTCTGTATCCAATAAAACCTCCTCTCCACCGGGGAGACTCTTTCTTTCCAAGACTCGTTACACTCGATTTCACCCATCCAGAGTCCAACAGTATGTTACAAGTATGCACACACCACCTCTGCTTCTTCTCTTGGATCCAATAGGAAGAAAAATGCGCGAACCGCGTGTACCCTTATCAAGCCGAGGAATTTGCATAATACGAACACCCGACTGTCAAGATGTTAGGTACACGTAAATCAAACTCGCCTGGTATTTAAAAAATGTACGAGTTCAAGAGATCGTCCGGGGAAAATGCACGATGGTCGGCAGTGGATAATAATTTACAATGGATGCCGCACGAGGACAAGGAAGTAGCTTCCGGTTATATCGATCGCACGCGCGTCCTGCGTTGTTTAACCCGTTAATTTTTTACATCGCGCATTTGTATTCGCCGCGTCGCGGTATTATTGATGACCGAGCGAGCAACAGCCTCGAAACACGCTGGCAGCCACGGGGGTTGTGTTCGGTCGTTAAACAGCGAGCGGGAATGAGAAATTTCGGCAACATTTCACCGAGCCAACATTCCGAACACGTATTGCGCTCGGGGTGCAGTTGCCTCGGGCACGCGCGCGCGCGCACGCTCGCGATCATTTCTTACATCGACGAACAAAGAAGAGACCGAGAAGTAACTGGGTCGTTCGGCGAGCGACCGATTGTTCAACGTCAGCCAACTTGCTTGAGGAATGCACTTTTGTGTTTATCCTAATGTACTTTTCATTCGCTCCCCCACCCCCTTCCCTCAACGATGACCTCGTTACAATCTGTGTAACCGCTGGTAATTCTGTAAATGTCCCAGACTATGCTTCACTCTCTTTCTCTCTCTCTCTCTCTCTCTCTATCTTTCTGTTTCTTTTGTCAAAGTTCTTTCACTATTTCGGGGCCGTTTGATCGAGTTCGAATTATTGTTACTACGTGTACGGAATCGGTTTAACACACCTCCTGCGCGCAAGTTTCCTTTGATCCGTCCACTTTGTGGTTTCGGTCTGTTCATCGATTGGTATCCAAAGTTCCTTGATTACCTTTGCCTCGATAGACTGTTTTATCCACCAGTGATTGTACACCGGTACACTTCCCAACATCGATGATTGACGATAATTGCAGCAGCGCTTCGGACGTTGTTGCATGTTCTTGTTCTGATTCGATATTTCGGTTGATACTTTTAAAATCATGCAAGTGTGCTTAAACCTTTTAACTTTCGAAATTATTAATTCGATCATTTCAAGAGAAGATCGTCAAGTTCTCTTTGACTCTTCGAAATATAATACTGTATAACATCGATCATAAAATGATTCCTTGGGACATTGCGTAACATCTGCCTCGTCAATTATAATCTACTAAAGTGTCATAACAAAATGTATATCGTGAACGATCGTAACATAATGTAAATATTACATTACACTAATAAAATACTTGGAAAATATATCAAATATATTTCTTTTGAAATATGACAGAATGATTCATCGAATTACATCATTGTCGATTACAATCTTTCAAAGAACAAAGCATCACTTTGCCGAGTGACGATTTTGAAAAAGTTTCCAAAGCTGCCGTCATGAACAACGAAAATACTTGAACGATAGCCATTGTCGCGAACAAGTTTTCGATGCTTGTTGCTCAATTGATCTGGCAAGTTCATTTTTCGCGCTTTAAAGGAAAAAGATAAACTGGGAGTTGCAAAACTCCATCTTATTGTTGAACGCGCCTCTATTTTGTGGTTCCCGGCATTATGTCACAGCGATTTGTTGCAGTATCATCTCCTAACAACGTAGCGACGACGAATGAATTCCCAATTGCTATTAATAATTTCCGTTTCTCTAATATCCAGTATTTTCCATTGATAATCTTTCTCTCGGAAATGATTTCGTAATCGATACTACGATATTTGCGATTGAAAAAACCGACTCGGCTAACAGATTAAAAATTACTGCTTACTTACTTGAGCTTACTTACTGAAACTTGCTTCATTGGTGCAGCAACATTAATAACATTAATCGAAGATAAGATTCGAAAAGACTTTCACAGATTGGTAGAAGCTACGGCAAATCGTTAATAGCGTATCGATAGATAGATATACACTTGCATCAAGTTCTCGAGAGACAATGAAAAGGAGGGAATATTACAACTTAATGTAACGAGCTTAAACGCTCGTGGAAATGCAACGGAGCGTCCATTGTACGGTTCCTTGCGTTACATTCATTTCTCGCAGCATCTCCTGTATATATATATATATACACACATTTCGCTCAATTAAAATACAGCGGAGCGTAAATTTTTACTAACAGTGATTCTCGTTAATATTAAAACTAGACACTAAAATAACTGTTATAATTTCCAGAGAGCTAATAAACCGGAGTTCATTTTGAAGTCTTGAAGTCTTTGTTGTATCATTTTACTCTAGGATATTTGTACACTACGTAGTGAATAGCAACGCGAAGACAAGATTGCTTTTCTTGCCGAAAATAATATTATCGTAATATAAAGTTTTCATTGAAAAATTTTCTTCATAACTGAATCTGCAACGGATTTGAAAATTAAAGTTCTCCTTTTCCAACAAAGATCCATCGAAATTACGATTCTTTTTGTTTTTTTTTTTTTTTTGAACAATTTATTGAACATTGAATAGACGAATATAACGATGAGATAATTTCTTAAATTTTCATCGTCTAAGCCTGATATTCAAAGTTTAATAAAAAATGGTGGAAAAAATCATACACCAAGTTTCTTGAAATCCGTAGTATAGCCTCAGTCATGAAAAATATTTTTCAATGATTTTACATACCGTAATGATTTACAACGCTTTAGAAAAGAAAATCACTTCTCAGTTGAAGTCGAATGAACAATATATATTTTGATAACAGGTGTTTCAAGTTTTGGAACGAGCACAAATTCATTGCCGTACGATTCTGTCTTTTTACAGGGTTGCAACAGTTTCAATATTTCGTGTCTGAATATTGAACACCAGGGGCTAGTCAAAAATTAATTCTTGCAACTTTCCGCGAAAATTTTCTGGAGTCACAGCGACAAATTCGCCACAGATACAAACGACGCCGTAAAATACGACCAGAATAAAAACCTAACCTAAACCTAACCTAAACCTTGCGAATAACCCTTGAATCGCGCTGATTCGCAAATTTTACATTTTATTATCGGGTCAGTTCTGGCGTTGACTGTCCGAATATTATTACGAATCATTGTACGTATGTTTCGTCGTTTGTATTTCGCGCAGTTCCAAGAAGAAGCAATTACTTTTTCGGAGAACCGCTGACTTTTTCTGGTTACAAGACCGAGACCTTGTTAAAGTAATCTTCTTATCTCTTTTGTTAGCTGTTAAACTAATCTTTCTATCCTTCGTTAAAAAAAAGAAAAAGCGAGTTGTAAACGAGACCTTCGTTAAACAGGACGTGTACACAGAACGACGTAACATGTTCTAAGAAGAGGATCGAGCGTCTCGTGCATACTTTACATCGGGCTATCGTGGCATTCTTCTTACGGACGAACAGTCGCAAACAACGAGATACGCTTCCTCCGAATGTGTTTATATACGAGATCGAAATTGGACGAACGAGTTTGAACAAAGTTTCGCCGAGTTCAGGCTAACTCGCTGCAGACGAATATTAACCTCACTTCTATTTCCTCGATTCGAGACTATTGCCGTATTATTTTCTTCATCTTCTTTACCCGAGTAGAGATTTATCGAGGATTTGTCACAACGCATTTGTGACAAACGATGCGATCGCGGACAGTTTGGCTTTTCTTTCTCAATCGTTACAAAAATCGTGAAGTCTAGGCAAAACGGACAACGACGATATTGAATAAAATTAATAAATATTGAGAAAATATTCCTGGAAATTTCTTTCTCACGATGTTAATGGAATTGCATGTGAAATAATAGCAACGTTCGCTTCTAATTGATTTAATAGAATTTTTCGAAGATATATTGTCAGATACTTGTAGAAGGTGTTTCAAGGTTAACTAGGTGCTTAATACTTGTTGCGATGCCGCGGGAAATGAATTGTTCCTCAGTGACGCTACTACTTTTGTTTGAAGAATCTCGTAATACTATAAACCTGTTGATGGGGTTGGTTAATACATCTTTATGTGTCCTTTTTTTCTTTTAGTAAATTGATTAATTTTATTTATTTGTTTGCACATGATACCAAGATTACAATTTAATAATCAGTTAGTTCTGTAGATAATGTAAATGACTTTTATCATATTGAAGACAACACTAAAACTTGTCACAATATAATAGTGCACGTCGTTCTTTTTTTCCGATTTTAAAGCTCCTGATCCCAGTCATATTTCCATTTAATCTTCGAATACTTGTATTTTAAATATTTATATTTTCGATACTTGTATTTTAAATATTTACATTTTACATTTCAATATTTGTATTTTAAATATTCACATAAATATTTATATTTTACAATATTTATTTACACTTACATTTGTATTTTACCTGCATTTTAAATATCCCATCTTGCCAGAGGATGGCTGCCTTCTGTGTCAAATGAAATGGCAAATTTTCAAATAAACGTGATACAATAGAGGATCCGCGAAATCTTGCCATTTGAACGGAGGAGATCCGTCGCAAAAACCGGAAAAGCGATTGAAACATCGCATATGCGGTATTCAACTGCGATCGATGCGTTTCAAACATTCTCGTTTCTCTCTCGATTCTTCCACTTCTCTCTCTGCCTGTGAGCTTCAATTTTTAACACAAATAATCGCCCGCCGAACGCGTTACACGCGGTTAACCAGAGTTATTCCCGACGTGGCCGTCGGTAAAAAGCGAAGCGCGGCAGGGAAACTGTCGGAAGGGGGAGGGGAGGAGATTGAAATTTAAGCCCCTTCAATGTTTCTATGTTCAATTACACACATGCTTATATGCGCGAAACGCTTTTTGACGCGAAAACGGATGTAAAAATGCGCT
This sequence comes from Tetragonula carbonaria, assembly GCA_032399595.1. Lineage (NCBI taxonomy): Eukaryota > Metazoa > Arthropoda > Insecta > Hymenoptera > Apidae > Tetragonula > Tetragonula carbonaria. The sequence continues at coordinate 13,506,919 of JAUCRC010000003.1, forward strand.
TGTTAAAACAACGAACGAGGGGGCCGGGGGGAAAAATGGGGAAAAGAGAAGAATAGAGAAAGGGGAAGGAGATAAAGCACAAAACGGACCGAGGCGAACCGGCGAGAGAGCAAGAGAAACAAAAAGTGAGTAAAAGAGAAAGAGACAGACAGAGAGAGAGAGAGAGAGAGAGAGAGAGGGGAGACTGGCTGAAACATCGGAATGGAAGTTGCGTAGCGCGGATTGCGAGCTTTTGTAGCGAGCACACACAACACGATACGTTGTGAAACGGATTGGCTGGTCGGATCTGTCACGCGGTATCTCGACTGACAAGAAGAAAGACGAAACAACCAATAAACTGTTTCTGAACCTTTTGTTGGGCACAGGCGGTCGCGTAACATTGCCATTCGAATTGAAAATACCTCGTCAACGCGAGCTCGAATTGTTACGCCTCGCTCGTTCTTGATCATCGCGCGATCAACGCTGGTGTGTGTGTATGTGTAATATATATATATATATATATATGTATATATACGCGCGTGTACGCGAAATCTACGTTCGATAAGCCGACGGTGCAAGTCAAACGGATAGACAAGCCGTTGATGGAGTTCGAAACTGATCTCGATTGGTTCGGCTCGTTCGATGATGATAATTAGGCGAAAGAAAATTGGACCGGAGTGATACTTTGGTGTCAAGGGATACTCGTGGCGAAAATGATCGTTTCGAATTCTCTCTTTTTTTCTTTTTCTTCTTGATATTTCAGGGTGCAATACACGCATGTTTTATCAGAGTAATTAGAAATTGAAATTGGGCTAGATTGATATCCTGAAATTGAGAGACTCGCGGCGAAATTGTGCTTTCGCATCGGAGTAGTTGAATGTATTTCATTTGACTGCGTTTTATCGAATGTATTTTATTGAATGGATTTCATCGGGGTAATTAGCAGACTACGGACTTTTGTTCGTGTGAGAAATCTGTAAGAGGATATACGGGACGCGCATGCAGCGTGCAAAAATGTATAAAATTTTGAGCATAAGTTTGAACATACTTCGTTTCTTCAATTATATTAAAAAAAAAAAAGAAAGAAAGAAATGAAATTGTATAAAAATCCGTCGTCTAATAATTACAATGTCTGAAATTGGACTGGCGTGATGTTTTAAAAGTGAGAAATTCATGACGAAGAGAATTGCCAAATTTGTTAACCTCGCGAAGGAGAATATATCCTTTGTGACAATTGCGAACGAAGAGATAAAGTAAAAGCACGTATATTAGAATTAAATAAAAAAAAAAAAGAACGGAATGTTCGTTTCAAAACACAGCATTTAGAATACATTCGTCTAATTCATTAACTTCAATTTCATATCATTTCGCGATGTTACGATTCTATTTTACATTCACAGTCGCTAACAGCTTCATTCATTTGATTTCGTCAGTGCCTTATTTCATTGTTCTCGTTCTTACCCCTTGTTTCTTCACTTTCGTTTCCTCTCTTTTCTCTTCAAGGTTCGCCACCTTGATAAACAAGAAAGGCAATCACAGCCGACCGTTTCGAGATAATAGCATTTTTAAATTGAAATACGTGACGCTTTTTCGCCTTTCGTTCCTTCCGTTGCCAAGCCGGGTTGCGCGCTTTAAATCCTTTCTCTTTTTTTCTGTCTTTCTGACTGACCTGGACGTGTGCAAGAATTGTTATCATGTTCATTAACTGGAATTTCTACATTTTGACCGAGACACGTCGCATTTTTATACCGTCGTAAAGAGAGGATTCCAGTCTTTTTCTTTTCTTTTTTTTTTTTTTTTTGGTTTAGGTTAGGTTTCTTGTTCGTAGTAACGAAGTCGTGGGATACACAGATAAATCGCGTGTGCAGTTCGTTTCTTCCGGAGTGCAAATATGCGTCAAATTCTACGATTGCGTGACAAATTTTCTGATAAACATTTACCACTTGGTTGCTCTGAATATTTCTGAATATTTCAGAGAAGTTTTGAAATTCGATGACTGTTGCAATACTTGATAGATGAAACAAACCTCGTCTTGTGTCATTCTCAAAATCCTCGAAATCACGGTAAAAGTCATGATAAAAAGTATAAGGATTTCTCCTCTCTTCATCTTGAAACTTCTGGCTAGCCGCAGGTAGTTTATTACGATATTTAACACGTAAAACAAAACTTCATTTTATACGAAATAAATTTGTTACCTTGCTTTGTTAATTTATCTTAATTATTTTCGCGGAAATTTAAATTCGCATAAAAAATTAATCTAAACCGCCATCTAATTGTCATCGATACTAGCAAATGAACAAACTTCCTCATGAACATGAATTCCATCATAAACGAAAAAAGAAAGAAAAATGAAGATTTCTTCTCTTTTCACCACGAAACCTTGAAAGTCTATTACGATACTTAACTCATTCTACACGAAACGAGCCTACATTCTACTTTCTATGTTATCCTCACAAAAATTCAAAATCTAATCTTCCTCAAAAACATGGATTCCATCACGAACGAAAAAAAGAAAAAAGAATGAAGATTTTTCCCCTTTTCACGATGAAACCTTGAAAGTCTATTACGATACTTAACTCATTCTACACGAAACGAGCCTACATTCTACTTTCTGTTATCCTCACAAAAATTCAAAATCTAATTATCATTAATAAGTAGCAAATAGTCGGTGAACATAGATTTCAGAACGATTCCTGAAATCGAAATCACGCGAACGGGGAAAGAACGAAGGCTACTCCACTTTTCACCTTGAAACTTGGAGCCAACCGCGGTCAGTGTTAAGCGGCCGAGAAATAACACACACAATCCACCGTGTTGCCCCTTTCTCGAAGGATCGGCGGATCGGCCAGTTAGCTTTCGTCGGTTAGCTTTCGTCGGGTAAGTTTGTTTCAACGACATCAGGAATAGTGGCACTCGCGGGAGAGAAGTGGACGTGTAGAGAAGGGGTCAGCCGAGAAAACGTTTGAAGAAGGGTCAGAGCTGATCGGCAGCAATACTCTCTTCGAACGAACGATGGCCACGGTGGTCAGATCCCCGTGGGAGACGTGGGATAGCACGTTATTCGCTCGCGACTCCTTATACCCGAGGACACGACTCGACCCTTGACCCATCACACGTTCCAACCAACCTTCTCTCCTTCCCCCTCGGTCTCTGTTTTTCTTACACGTCCTCCGCTGCACTGTTTTCTCCGCTTATTCTCCCCTGCTTTCTCCCTCTCTCTCTCTCTCTCTTTGTCTCTGCTCGTCTCTCGATTTCTCCGATGACTTTCTCTTTTTTCCCCAACCATTTTTCTCACAATCCTTCGCCCTTTTTTTCCCTGCGTTCGCCACGCGTTTTCCCTCTGTTTCACGCCATTCCGCTCTTCTTTCTCTCTCTTTTCGCTCTCGCCGGTTAATACGATCGTTCGTGAACGATCGTTCTTATGTTTCCACGGTAGCTCGCAGCGACAATTATTGGCCACGAGCCACGAGTTAAAATAACTGACGATTCTTGCTGAGCACGTGCTCCAACGATGCTCGTTGACGTAAAGAGATGGAGGGAATCGCTGGTTTTCTTGCCGGTTTCATCAACTTTCACAGTTTCTCACCGCTGGCGCACGATCCTTTCGAACTTTTGGAAATTCTCTTTTTTTTTTTGGCGGATTAGGGAATGATTGCTTCTTTTAGTCTGCCAATTCGTAAGACTTTTGTAGATGATTTTGCTCGAGCAATTGTGTAGTTCAATCGGTAGTTTCTTGGTAAAGTCGATAGTCTGTCGATAAATTCTAGATTAAATTTGTGCAACGCGCGTAAACGTTTATTTGAAGTGTCAAAAAATATAATAGTCAAACGGATTATTAAGTTCTATCGCAGGGACCAATATCTGTCAATTGAATTAAAGAATTTTTCGAATTCGAGAGGATTGAAGTATTTTCAATATCGTGATTAATATTAGAACTATCAAAGTGATCGAAATGATTCTTTTTCTTTTAGACACTTTACAAGCGTAAAACAGGTGTGTTTTTACAGATTTGAGTAATTTTTCGTAAAACATATAAATGGAAGATTATATACTCTCCATTCTATCATAAAGTTTCTTTATTTTTACTTCAATGTCGCTGGTGAAAATTTTATGCTTCTGTCAGTTCTACTACTGTTAAACTGCGAATTTTCGTACATTTTCGCGGGAAATTTATGAAGACATTTAACAAATGAAATTCAAGTTCCTTCGTATATATTCAAAAAAATATATGAAAATCAGTAATCAAAAAACAGAAATCGCAGTTTAATAGTTAATTAATGTTATCGGTTTACACATTGCACGTGTAAATCCTTATGAAACGCGTATTCCTTGATATCGATTGACGTAAGATCACTCGTTATACTTTCGCCAACTTTCTGACTTTCCCGCGACTACCCCAGGGAGTCTGGTGGGTGCGAAAAGTTTCCAGAAATAAAGAAGTTTCATGGAAAAGGAACGCGACCACCGACGTTACTAACGGCCACGTAATTGCGGATGTGTCGAAACTGTGAACAGGCTCGTTATGGTTCTTGTGCCGGTATTGAAAGCACTGTTGAACGAAATTAGGCGTGGATGTGTTCGGACCGTAGTTAGCGCCGTTTCTGGTAAAAAAAAAGAAAGAAATCGTGAAACTTTTGCTGAAGTTATTCCCTTCGAATATTTTTCATTGGCCCAATAGTAACACGATTTTCTTCTTATCTAACTAACGAGCGAAAAGTGTAATAATAAATCAAATGCGAAAATGAGCGTATATATTTTTCTGGATTTTTTTTTTATTATATTTATGGTTCAAAGATGTTCAAAGACACGCGTGAATCTTTAAAGTAAATTGACTTAATGAAACTCAGTTTTATGAAAGTCGAAGGTATAAACGACAAAACAATTTTCGATACTGGAATATTTGGAATATTTGGAAAATTTCTTTTGAGGGGATGAGAAAGAACAGCCGACCAAGTCTTGAGATATTATGAGAAAACTGTTTAAATATAATCTGTTATGCTCATCTAGTAGTCTTCGTACATTAAAATAGTTTTGCATTCTGTCAGTAGAACACGATGAAACAGGATAACTATCATTCAAGAATCGACAAGATATGGTATATTCCTTAAAGGAAAAAGAAATTTGGTTTTTTTAATCAGAGAGAAGCGACTGCAGTTTTAAACGACACCGCTTTAACATTACAAAATGATAACGACAAAATACACAACGCTCATAGAAAACAACATTAATATTTAAAATATGACAACGTGACAGAAATATACGTCATTTATACAAAAAAAAAAAAAAAAGAAAAAAGAAACACGTGAATCTGGAGGAGCGAAATTACTCTCTATCGATATCGAATGAATAAAATCTTCCATAAACTAGTCGAGGTGTTCTCGTCATGTGCAAATGTGCGCGCGATATATATAAAAATTTATAATAAAACTTTCCCGCGTATAAAACTTTCACGATGGAAATATAAAACTTGCAGTGTCGTGTCAAGGAAAAGAAAAAAAAACTGTAGAGAGTAAACGTAGAATGATCGCGGGTAATAAGTCGACGTACTGTGATTATGCGACAAAACGAAGCACACGATCTTGAGCGCCATCGTCGAAAATTGCAGTCGAAAAGTATTGACCTCCATACATTCTGAGCAAACGTGTCCGGCCGATTATTTGCCCCTCGGTATATAAAAGTCGCCGAGGAGTCAATTTTTGCAATCGGCGGCGAACCATCGGTGTCCTAATCTAAGCTCGTTTGCTTTCCTTCGTTTTCTCCGAGCGTTTCAAAATATTTCGCCACGACACTCGCGCGCGCGCCGGATAATATTTATTCAATTTGTTCCGCGAAACACTCGCCCATTCATCGAGTTCCCCGCTTCTTAATGCGATTTCGAGCGAGCACAACGGAAAGGACGGAAGGAAGAGGGAAAGTGGCGAGAAGTATTTGCTGAAATAACCACCGAGTTCGACCGATCCTATTTCATCAACGCGCGGAAACGAATTGTTGCCCGTTCTCCGACCTTCCCGCGTTGACTATTTAGTAATGTTTCGCAGCCGGTTAATGAATCCTGATAGATTCCCACTAATATTTCGTTCGGTTCAATTTCGGGCTCGAGCTCTGCTGTTACTCGCTGCCATCCCAAGGGCCGACATTTGTTCCGTGTGAGCATTCGAGTAACCATGGAATTGAGTTGTATACTCGTTCCTTTGTATTCTTTTTTTTTTTTACGAGTTTACAGCGTACAGGGTTGATTATTAGAATTTTTATGCAGCTTTTATGTTTTTAATAACCAACCGGGGACACGAAGAGGATTTCATTCGATCTATAAAAATTATATTTAATTAAATATTAACTGTGTAACATTTCGTCATGAGTCTAGAGGGTGCAGGTTAATTATTAGGATTTTTATGCAGTTTTTATGTTTTTACTAACCAACCGGGGACATGAAGAGGATTTCATTCAATCTATAAAAATATTTAATTAAATGTTAAATTATATTTAATTAAACATTAATTGTGTAATATTTCGTCACGAGTCTAGAGTATGGATTAATTATTAGGATTTTTATGCAGTTTTTATATTTTTACTAACCAACCGGGGACATGAAGAGGATTTCATTCAATCTATAAAAATATTTAATTAAATATTAAATTATATTTAATTAAATATTAATTGTGTAATATTTCATAACACGAGTTTAGAGTGTGCAGGATTAATTATCAGGATTCTTATGCACTTTTGTGTTCTTATGAAACTACGGATATAACCATGAGACATAAATTTGTTTCATACATTAAATAATAAATATTGCGTAATATTCTTTGGATATTTGATATTTGACGTATTTCTTCGTAAATTGTCGCAATTGTAAAATATATCGTCTGGCTACCACTATAGGGAAATTCCCGAAATTTCTAAATTTTATGTACAGGTTACATTCTTTTCGATATATGATTCCCTGTGTATTTTTGTGAATGATGATATTTGATTCTGCAAGAAATACTCATAAATACAACTTTAATTATAAAATATAAATTTGAATGAAAGTCTGGGCACGCAGTCTAATTACAAACTTCTTCCTATTCCTCGTAGATTCATTCCTCTGATGGAAGTTTTATAGACGTTAGTATAAAGTTCGCACAAGAGAAATAAAAAAAATCCAAGGAACACAGTAAAGAGTTTCTGACACAATAAAGAACGCGAACTTTCGAATCTCTAAATTCACAAGATTTCGTAAGATTTAAAAAAAAAATACAAAAATATAGGATTTCGATCGCTTCGGATATAGTGGCGAGGAAAAGAAAGTTTTCAAAAACGTGCAACGTGAGATAATGTATCTCGTAAATATTTGACATAATGAATTACACCACGTGACGTTAACAAAAGGAAAAATAGTGAACGTCTCTTGTAAATGACAATTTTAAACTTTCGTTTGACCGTCGCCGTAATTCCCAATTTCACATACAGTAACAAACAGTAAACTTTTTCGCGAAAAGAAATATCAACGACTCCCCTTTTCCCGATACATTTTCTTGCTGCAATAAATATTATCGGGCAGGGTTGTCAACGTGGAGGAACTTTTTTGCTCATACGTGAAATAAAACGCGGCTGGTTGAAATATTTGTTGGTACGCCGTAGGTAAAGCAATTTGTTTTTCGTCGAATTTCCCCTGTCAAGATTGATTCCCCGATGGAGGCATGTCCGTCGAGCGAACGTCCTCCAGAGAGTAAACGGACATTCCAGTAATTTCAATGACCATCCGTCGTATTCAAACACTAATTTGAACCGTGCCGAAGAATTCTGCCCTCCCTCGGGCGCGTCTCGCCGTCTTTCTTCATTTTCCCCGAAAATGAAGAAACCACACGCCAGCTGCTTATTGTATTTTGCGCGTTGCTTACACGGAATTAGCTTCAGCTGTTCGATAAAATTAACAGCTACAAACAAGTAAAGAAAATCACTGGATTTATTACTCCATTGACGTCGTACGCGGCTTGACTCAGTTTCTGTTCTGTTCAGTTTCTGTTCGCCAGTTTGAACATTTGTAACAACTGTTTGCGTTTACGAGTTATGTGAAAAAAGATTTTTACGAAGAATACAGCGAAAGGAAAATTTTCGTTTTGGTTTTAGCGAGACGGAGAAAGTTTGAAGATATTTAGTACAAGTGTGCAACGTAAATATATTTTACAGCGATCACGAAAGTATTTATTTAAACAGTTTCATTAGTCTATTATATTAATAAGATTACATGCCTAATGGAACCATCCTTAACTTTATTATTATGTTTAGCATATTATATATATTTTTATTATTTATTTTAATTTTTATTAAATACATGATTTGATACAGTAAATATTGTATTCATATTTTGTTGTAGCTAGTATAAAAAATGGCGAAGGTTGGACACTGTATGTTTATTTTCATATACGTTTATTTTGTACATCCATTTATTTTTGATTATCTTGAAATTTTCCATAAATGCATAAATGTCCGCGGTGTAGTTATAATTGTATCAGTGAAATCTAAAAGCAATTTGGTAGGTGTCTATAGAATTTCACAGCACACACGTTCACTGTAATTTTGCAACATAAATATAAATGCATTTCCTATAACGGAATTAACAACGCAAGCGTATTTGCTTATGTTCGCGTTTCTAAAAACGAAAGCTTCATGAACAATTTCTACAAAATTGTTCGCCTCGATCGATCCATTACTATTAAAAATCTTGCCGTAGAAATATTTCAATCGTTGAAATAATTATTATTGCATCAAACACGATATTTACAGGAGCAATCAGTCTACAAAATCGCACGTTCTCACCGGTGTTAAAATTATAATTCACTGTTAAAAATACTCAATTAATTGTGATTTATAATTAAAATCAACGTCAGAATATATGTAGCGTTTCAACAAGATAGCGAAGCGTTTAATACTTTCATTTCATCATGCATTTATAAACTTGAAACGATCTATCCCGAAACGTGCGTTCATATTTGCCTCTATATTATCTGTTGTGCAATATTTAAAACGATATTTGACATTCACCGACAGGACATTCGTTCGGATTGAATTTTCCACGGTATCCGTGAAATCGTACGATCGATCGTGGTACTTAAAAAAAAAAAAAAAAGAAAAAAAAAACAAAGGTGCTGCGATATTTCTTTTGCGGGGAAAACAAAAGCGGAATACGTTTAAATTATTAAATACGCAAGTGAAATTATTACGTTACATATACATATATATATATATATTTTTGTAAATAATTGTCAAGGATACATAGCAAATTGGCGAGGATATAAATAGTAGTTGTAAAAGAGTTAAACGACATTCTATAATCTGTGTCCTACATTCTAAAGTCTAAAGTCTAGAGTCTAAAGTTATTATCAATTAAAAGTGTATAATTAGTTAATTAATTAATTTTTATTGTTATAATAAATTATAAAAATAAAAACAATAAATATATATATACACAACATATATACACACACACATAACAGACATCGAAGCTTCGTTAGCGTGTCGAATGATTTTTAACACGGTGTATTTATCCGCGCTTTAATACGCGTGTGTATATACGCGTCTCGAAATGAACGGCGATCTGCTCGTTTAATAATTTCACGCGACAAACGGTCGGCTGAGCCGGGGCCACTCGTAAATGCGCGCGTGCCTATGACAGATATTAAAATCGGCAAAAAGAGCATCCTTGAAGAGATGGTCCACCGTGAAAAACTCATTAAAATCGTTGTCAGCTGGTTAAACCAAATAATAAGTGTGTCTCGATCGTTGGCCGGATCAACGTTCGCTCGGTATTAATTTTAATTGCAATTTGCACGTAATGCCTGCCTTATCGATATTCATTATTTAAGGACATATTAATTGTCACGGGGTCACACTTAATAGTACTGACCGTTATTAATTTCAGGATTAATATCTCATCGGCATAAAATGTGTATTATATCGCGAGAGATATATCTCGTCGGCCGTTCGTCAATTAATCAAAAACGGACGAATGCGCGGATTATCCGTCGTTTAATATTGTATTTCGGATATTTCGGTATTTCTCTGTTCCTCTTAATTTTCCTGCCCCTCCCCTCCTCCCGGGGAACTGGAAATTTCAAAGAGGAAATTTTTTTTCTTTAAATTGGTTATCACTCCGTTAGATCGTTTGTCGATGTCGACGTACGAGAAGGAAAAAAACGAGTAGTCATATACGTACCTAAAATAAACTCGACGAGGACTACTTTCAAACGAATTAAATTCTGAAAGTTATGAAACAATTTATAAAAAAAAATAGATTATCATCGTATGTAAAATATAGAAATATAGACTTGTTTGAAGATCGTAGAATTATTCTTCTTCTCTGTCTTCTTCGATCTGTCATCCGAGCATCAGCAAATTTTCATTATCAACCACCTTCTGATATTGTAAATCGTTTTAACTTTTAATTTCATAACACATGAAAATTATTCGTCATTGCATCAATTTTGTCGTACGAAATTATTATGTAATAAAATATAATAAATTTTACTGTACAAAATGAAATATATCAATTTCATTTATCGCCGTCTAAGGTTAATGATCAACGTACACGCGAACGAACGAATAAACGAGCAAATAATTCCGAATATATTCGAACATACACCGGTAATCTCATATTCTTCGTGTCACTCGTAGCCCCCGTACAAGCTTCCGGGGATTAAATCGCAAAGTTGGACGGATCGTTCCCGTGCATCGCGGTATTGTAAATTTTCGGATACGCGTGGTAAAATACACCGGTGGAAAAACAAAAACTGCGCCGCGCGGACATTCGGCGGCGAAGAAAAGTGGCGGTTTACGCAAACACCGCTGTAATATTCAACACCGAACCAAATACTCAAGCAGAAATAATGATTCATCTAATTTTCAACAGTAACGACGCAACAGTAATTTAATATCTGAATATTCATTAAATTCTGACTTTGACTATCGTTTCGAGCGCTAACGAGCGACAAATTGGAGAATCACGATAGAGCAATCCTCTATTCTTCAAATATCAATATTTGAACTTTATGTCGCCAAAGTAGTTTAATTGAACGTAAATATCGCCAAATTATTTTTCTAGTTACTAGCATACATTGTGTTCAGATGATACGACGTTCGAATATTGAAATGTTCCGGAACACGAAGTTAATTAATTTCTGTGTGAAAATTCTTGTACAGAAAAATAATTATATTTACTAATTCTTCTTAATATTAATAATAATATTAATAAAAACATTACACATTTAACTTTACTGTATTTGAAGTGAAAATTACTTAATATTAATAATAATATTAATAAAAACACTACACTTTAACTTTACTGTAGAATCGAAAAAAAAAAAATAGACATTTATTAAATGACTTTCACCTCCAATATTAACAATTGGCTTTAATTTCCCTATAAAGTCAAAAAAAAAAGAAAATTTTATTAAATACGTACTATTTATTATTTGAATCCTAATGACCTTCGTTTCCACCATTAAGACTAACGAGCGACAATTCATTAGCAATTTCGAGATACCGTAATAAATCTCTCATTATGGAATGGAAATCCGGATGCTTTTCAAGCTGGCAGTCGCGTTCCGTACGTATCACATGGTTAACAATGATTATCCTAGGCGGGGGGACAAATCCCCGTAAAAGCGAGGACACGATAAATAGTCGCGAAACAAACGCGTCTGACAGAAACTCGTCCAACTATAGTGCAATCCATTCTACGCGGCGTGGCATCGTCTTCGAATTTATCAAAATCAAAGAAGGTGTGAGAGGGGAGGGACAGTAACAGTGGATAGTGGATGGTTTCTTCGGTTGTACAATCCGAACGTGTACCGGCCGAAAGCTCGGTCGTGCTGTTGGAAAAAGATTCATTAATCAAGGAAACAGTTACACCTTACTCTGGTCCCCGTTGTAGCGAATTAATAATGTCCGCTGCTAGCCTGACTGGAAAAACTAGAAAAACCACGAGGCGAACGTATCGGGAGCAGATATTAATCGAACACGTAACGTGTAAAAGTTTGGAAATGAAAATGGAAAGCTTCCTTTCTTACTGTCTTGGATCGTGGACGAGATTTGAAGCTAATACCAGAGACTGCGGATCTGTACGCATTTTTGTAAAATTTACAAACCAAAAAAGTGCAAATAATGAGCACGACATACGTAGAATATTTGACATATTAATTTACAATAGAACTGGACTGGAATCTTTTACATTTATAAATTCACAGTTTTAAGAATGTAATTTAAAGATTGTAATTTGAACAGAACATTGTTTCATGTATTATAAGAACCACTACACTTTGGAATCGAATATTTATTTCATACTTACTAAAATTTTTTGCAAACACACGACACTTGGCGTGAATAAAACGCGATTTTAAACTTTAATATAATCATCATCGACAAACGTCAACGAGAAGAATATTTTCGTGGCATAAGTTTTTAACGAGAAGTGACGTACGCTGATTGGCTTCTGAACTCTCCGTGTATCCTTCATACTGTTTTTAATGTCCCGTATATTCCTGGGACAACAGTAGCGCAAGTTCTAATTACTTGTCGCGTACATGAGCGTACATATATCTATAGTACACTGATAAGTATGTTCACCGTTTATCGACAGCAACCCACCACTCTAGGAGCCGTGATGAATCGAATAATTAAAGCTTGCGCTGCTATTGCTCCAGAGACAATCAGTAGGAGCATCAGAATCCGCGATTCGCCCGTTTCGCGACAATATATCGCTGTTAATCGCGTGTCGTTGAGAGCATTAGCTAAACTAAACAGCAAATTCGCGTCCCGTTTTGTATTTAAATCGTATTAACTCTTTAACTTTCTCCTGGAAAAACGAAGAGCATATACAATATTACACGTGATATATATATATATATATATATATATATATATATATAAATTACATTTTTACAATTTGACTAATTCGTCTCACATTTCATTAATGTATTATATTTATTTTCACATTCATATCATAGGAAAGTTGGGTATTAATTATCTTTTTTTTTATCTTTGAATACTTTCAAGAGTTTCTAACGTCGAAAGTATAATTGTATTTGTACAATTATACTTTTATAATCTGATATAATTAATTAATTAATATAGTTCAGTGTAATATAATGTAACACGTTAAACGTAAGTTTAATATTATAACACTAACATAAAAATACAACGTGTATCGTGATCACATATATAAAAGACACACGTGATACCACGTTATTTCAGTTATCGTCTTCAAATACTACAGATCCCTTTCTTATCTGTAAACTGATTTGTAAGATTGCAATGTAGAAATATCGAGGGTTAAGTGAAAATTTAGCAAGGCTAAATAATAATGTGTCAACTACGCAGAGAAAAAGAATCGATCCTCTCTTCTTCTACGAAGAAAGGAAAATTCGAAAGACAAAGATATCTCGATACGAACCGGAGAATTTCAAGAAAAACATCCAGAGCTGATTCGAAGAGAAATTCATACGCTCGATCCTCGAGTAGCGGTGCTTTCCCGAAGCACGTGACGAAGTCGTCGATGTTGCAAACGAAACCGGATTTTCCGGTAAAAAAGGGGGGAAGGGGGAGCCCGCCTTTCGCGACGCGTCGCGTTCCTCCTTGACCGTTGTTCCAGCTTACACAACTTGTTCCGGCTGAGCCGGATAATCGCGTTAAACAATTACGTGCCGGTTCTACTGCGAGTTATCTAAATTGATTGCAAGAGTAATTGCATTCGCCGCCAAGGTTCCGCCGCGTGGAATTAAAGCGCGCCGGTTTTAGCCGCGCACCGATATTTACACCGACGCGCGCGTAATATCCGCGTGTATATTACGCCGGATTTTCCCTCTCTCTCTCTCTCTCATCGAGAAATCGATCCTCGGGCCAACTGCTATCGATTTCTCAACGCATTTGCCTCATCGCGCGTGCAACTTACCCAGCCGCGAATTTTTAATTCGGATGTCACCGCGTCGTCATTTGAACACGTGATCCGTTAACTGGGTCGTTTTCTTAATGAATTTCTCGGTCATTTATAATTACAAAAGTAAATAGGTTAGTTCCGTTCGAGTTAATTTTGTCCCACGCGAATGTGGGTTACGACGTGAATTGATCTTTAAGCGGTGAAGCTGTGAAACGAAGGAATCACAGTCGACAGATTGGAAATCCGAGATATCAGTTGTTACTTCGTAGCACTATGAGTTTTTTCTTTTTTCCTTTTTTTTTTTTTCTTTCTTAAATACGAATAACTCGAAGAGCGGTTAGTTCCGTTTCGATTTAATTTTTTCTTTTTCAAGATATTTCAAATCTTTCAGAAAATGGGTTTTCACATTAGAGGAGAGTATGAATTTCATTTCTGCCTTCTCAGATACAAGTTTAAGTAGCATGATGTTTCTAATTTTGTGCGATTAATATTTTTTTCGCAAAATGTTTGCACTTGTAATGACGAAGGAAATGTTTAATTGAATACTTCGTAAGTGATATGAAATTTAATTTCGTGTGTGAGTGGAGGAATTAATTTCAACGAAATCGCACACAATACAAATGTATGTACACGTGTTTATTTCGTAGACTATTTAATAATAGAAGCGCCGGTGGGACGAAATTGTCAAGCCCGGTGTCATGATGCATTAAGAAGCTGGAATAAGAGAATGCCCGAGAGAAAATACTTGCAATTAGAGTTAATGACCCGCGTCTCGTTTGAGCTTCTGCGATTGTTAGTGCTAATTACCGTAATCGTCCATCTTATTACGAATCTTTTCATATTAATCACGTTCATTCGTTTATTAGATACTCCGTCTGTCCGAAAATATGGTATACGTTTGAAAGAAAATCTTAGAGTTATCTAGAGTTTCGAAAACAACTGGCGATACTCATTATATTGGTATTGTTTACATCGATAGCTAAATAACCTACAACATATTTGACAGGCGTCGCTTTTCAGTTAAGTTGGAATTCGAAGACCAAAAATTAGTTTTTTTAAGAAAAATAAAATAGTCACCGCTGTAATTCCAAAATGGGAAAATTTTAACACAAATAACGTGAATTCACAAAGAAGAGATGCCAAATCGAAGCAACTGACTAATGAACAACGTCATGGTATCTTGCAACACCTCATATAAATAAGGTAAACACGTTCGTCGTGAGGGTCGATTAGCTGAAAAGTATATATGTTCAGAAGAAGCGTTCAACAAGGCTAAATCTCGCTTTAACTAAATTTATACTAAAATCATTTGTATTTAGTTATATTGTGATAATAAAATGAATTTAATATTTTTTTTATATTTAATTTTATTTGATTTTTTTCGCAAATGTATACCATATTTTCGGACAAAAAAGATATTAAAATGTATACCATATTTTCAGACAGAGGGAGTAATAAATCGTATTTGGTGAAGCAACGAGTTATCATTTTTATTCTCCTTTCCAAGAAATTGAACGAACGTTCGAGTACAGTATTTCTACGTGATAAATCGTTAAAGAAAAAATAACTGGATTCGGAATGGTAAATAGTAATTAGTTTCGTAACAATCGATTCGAGCCAGAAATTTCAGAAAAATGCTCCATAAAAAAATAACACAAAGAAATGAAATTAAATGACGTAACAGTTGACGACAAATAACAAGGATTAAAAATAAAACGAAGACTTTAATTTGCAATAAAACCAGGGTCACCCAAGTCTCGACATCTTGAAATTTGATCTTCAACTTTGCACAGAACAATCCGATTGATACTTTTTAGTACGATACTGAAAGAAGTCTTCAATCACGAAAGCATAAGAAAGTAACAGAATTCCTCAGAATAAACGTCAAAATACACACATAATATCGTTACTCCTAACGTCGTTTTAATAATTATATATTTTTTTATAAAATGCTACGCTCTCGAACCACACGCTGAATATAATACAATATATTTCTCCATCCATTCTTCACACGCACAAAAGAAAGTATTAAATGTTCCACTTTCAAGCGCGCACGTTCGTTTAAAAAAAAAAGAAAATTCTTCGTCGTCGACTTTACCAAAAGATTACGAGAGAGAATTTATCCAGATAAAGCAAAGTAACGTCTCGTCTCGTCTCGAAATGTATCGAGAAATGCTCGAAAACCTGCAATAAAAATTTCCACGAAGAGATCTACCACTCGCTCGTCATTTCACCCTTGAGCCACGCACGCGTGTGGCGGAGAGGAAGAGAGAGAGGGGGAGGGGAGGATCAACGCGGGGCAGAATCGCACGCGACAACGTAACAACCCTAGCGTTTCTCCGCGTTTCCAATTTCAAGTGGCGCTCCGTTTTCTTCAACGAAGAAACCACTCTCCTTCAGCGTGCGCATTACTAGCAGACAGACAAGTATCCGCCCGTTGAAAGAAGAGACGCCCGGGAACGAAAACCGGGTTTCACTCGCGAGGTGGAAAAGTTGGGAAAATTGGAGGCAAGCAGACAGAAAGAGGAACGGAAAGGGAATGGAAATTCGCGGAAGATCAAAGAGAAATCAGAGAGAAAGAAATAGTGGAAAGAGAGAATGGGAAAAGCTGAGAGGGGAAATCCGAGAGGAAGGGAAGGAGAGCAAAGAGAAAGTGAAAAAACGGGAGAGAGGCAAAGAACTGAAGAAGATCAAAGAGGGAGGAGAGGGAAAGGCGAACGAAGGAAAAAATTTAGAGAACAGGACAAACAGAGACAGAAAAAGGGACAAAAAGCGGAGAGGACGAAGATTTAAAAAAGGTGAATGAAAGAGAAGGCGAAAGGGAAAAATTCAGACAAAGTCAGAAGGTAACACAGAAGAGAAGGAAGAGAGGAGAGAAAAGTGAAGGGTGAAGATGGTGAAGAGCTAAGGAAAACCAAAGGGGCAGAAAGAGAAAGAGAGAGAGAAAGCGAGAAAAAAGAAGGGTGAGAAATTGAAAGAAAACAGAGAGACAGGTGGAAAGGACGGAAAATTAAAGAAAATTAAATTAAATTAAATAGAGAGGAAGAAAGAAAAAGGAAAGAAAGGAGAGAAAGGGAGGAAGAGAGAAAAATAAGAAAACGGCGGAGACAGCGTGTAAGATATTCCAGGCGAGGTACACAGGCCTGAGCGAGTTCCTTATCCGTGGCACGGGACGGTATGAGGAAGAAATCTTTAAAGCGCACTTTGATTCATAGGTGGCCGCCTCGCCACTGAGGGACAGAACGTGACCCAGCATTAAGTGCTCCATAAAATATTGCGCTCATGTAAATATCCTCGTAAAATTCAGTCAGCTCTGTTGCCGGCCTCTCACGGTCCACTACGTAGCGTTCGTCACGTGATATCCGTGATAATCGATGCGAATCGTGATTCAATATCCTCCTCCTCTTCTCCTACCACACCGTGAAAACATTGTTCTCCTCCGCAAATATCTTACTGTCGGATTTTATCCGCGACTCAAGGACGATTATTGAATGAAATAGACGATGATAGGTATATATGTATATCGTTTAAATGAAAGGGTCAGTAGGCCTCTCGTTTTGTATTTTTGCATTATTTTATAAAATTGCGTTGTAGAAACTGGAAATGAATCAGAATGAAAATCATATGAGGGAAATTGGGGATTTCTGTGCAATTTTGCAAACTGGAGACGTGAAATTTGAATGAAAAATTTGGCTCATCTTCTAAATAGCTTTGATATTTTGTATATAAATTTGTGTAAATTTTCCAAAAATACAACAACAAATTCAGTCTATGATCTTGTTTATTGATCTTCTAACTTGTATGCCACTCGATGGTCAGGAGCAAGTGTTTCAACATGAAATAATTGAAGAAGAGAATAATCTGATACTGAGCATAGATCTTTCGAAAATACATAATAAATCTACAGAAGTGAACAGCATTCACTCATTCGCTGTATCAGTACAATTTTCATTAATAACACTCTAATATTACTGATATCTCTCAAATTTACGAGAACTGAGGTATTAATTCTTCTTCCATTTTTCACTCGTAACTTCCAACCGAGAACCACTTCCAACCTTTTAATCCACACGGAAATTTCATCAGGAGAGAAAAATCGATAAATCAGTCGAACGCGAATCTTGTCAAATTCAAGCAGAAATGACACACACTCTGTACAGCCAATGATCTTTCAAACGCGCGATCACCGAGGTCAAACGCAAAGACAGAGTTCCGATGTAAAAATTTCTACCGGCGACAGATTTTGGAATAATTTTTTAATTTTTTTCTTTTTTTTCTTCAATTACTTGCCTTTACTTTCCAATTGAGACGGACTGCGCTCAGACCAGGTTGGAAATGTTCATCGACAGCGAAAATTCACCGTGCATCGAAGATCAACCCGCCACGTCACTCGCTACGAACCGCTCTGTCACACTCAAACGGGAAATCAATTTTCTCGGCCAGCTTTATAAATATTACATCGACGCCGTGAAACCGTAAAAACTCTTCCTGTCTCTTCATGGAAACAGCGCCGCAACGTTGGTGCTCGTCGGGCCAGCCTGTCCGATCATCGATTCGAAACGTGCATTATACATTTTCGACACATCGGCCGAGCAAAACAACTTTCCTGTCCCGGATGCAATATTAACAGTTTACGGAAAATGTTTCGGACGCCGATATATACGTCGCGCGGTTCCAATTCGATCGCAGGCCACCGTGAAAGAACGCGTGAATTATTTCGAGACGATCCCTCGGATCAGAGCGTGCGAATTCTAAATATTCATACGTGATCCTTGGTATCCTCGAGATCTTCTCGGCGGCGGTTTTCGTTCCGTTTCGGCGAGCGAAAACGCGCGCGGCAAACACGTCGATGAAATAAATGATGAAATAAATTTTTTCGCTTCGGTGTCGTCCGCCTGCCTCGGCGAAACTTTCAACGAACGTTTTCAACTTTCGATCGCCGACGCGTGCTGTGTGTGCGAACGGGAAGAATTTCTCGCGTGGCTCGCATCTTCGCAGCCGATCAAAAAAACTTCACCTCTCTCTCTCCAACTTTTGGGTTCGTTGAAATTTTCATTTGAAACTTTTGGACAAGGAACGTACTGTCTATGCAGCGTGCTCCACCGCTTCCGATTCTGGAGAGCAGAATTTTTAATATTTTATCTAGAATTGACTTTTGATCCAAATCGAATTTTTAGGGGAGTGACGGGAGGGGGGGAGAAACATGCGAATTATTTCATTTACAGCACATCGCGAACGACATCTTCGCCCGTAACAGTTGGAAAGAGCTGAAGGGTTAATTGACATCGTTGCAGGTCACAGTAATTTAAGATTAGAGATCAGTCAGTTCTTCGAAATGTAGCTAATATATGATAAGTAACTAATCTATCAATCGTGGATAACGTAAAACACCGTGGATAAATTTTATTTTTCACCTGCTAGTTTTTTTCGTTCGCTTCGAGCGTTCGCAATTAAGGGCGCGCAATTACGCGATAACAAAGATGAGGCGTTTTACAACTCGTTTAAACAAGCGCCGTTTCTCTTTATCGCGTGCGCGCAGGTAACCGAATTTCAATTCGGTCGACAAATATTGGAAATGATTTCCGAGATTCGAGAGAGTTTTTTTTTTTTTTTTTAATGGCCACGTTCTTTCATGACCGACTGTCATAAACTGCTGACCCTCACTCATGCAAATGACATTTGATTCAGATATGTATATATATATATATATATATATATATATATATATATATATATTCCTCTCATCTCTCTCGATCTATTAAAAAAAAAAGGAGAAAAATCTGCGTCACGAAGAATCCTCGAATCTTCCATGAAAAGTTAAAACTGTAATTCTTCGATTATACGTCATACTAAATTCCCTCCCCTCCCCCCTCCAAAAAAAAAGAAAAAGAAAGTAAAAGAAAAAAAACGCTCGGGACAAAAACCGTAAAAAACTTTACATTGACGTATTCGTACTCGTTGATATTATCCTGAACCGACGTAACGTTCGCGTTCGCGTATTTATTATTTGTGAAAAATCTGAGGGAATAAAAACTACGATGCCTAACCATCGCGACCAACGACAGTTTCCCATTCCTTGTTACACGGTATCGCGGCAAGGCAGTCGTCGCGTGGTAAATTCGAATTCCGCACGTTTCGCGTTTTTCCTGCGGAAACTGGCGAGAAAGTTCACACGGCGAATCAGTTTCTTCGTAGTGGAACGCCCGGCATTTTATTGAGCGCGCCTTTATTTCCGCGGTGGCTCACCGGTGATATATGTTCGATTGCATAACTGTCGTTCCCAGCAGACACCGCCCGAGGCTCTCCCCTAATTTTTCATTGTAATACGATTTGCGGAGACCCTCTCGATGCACCTTTCTTTTTTTTACAGTCGTGTCTCGCACGACAATTGGAGCAACCGATATCGGTAAAATAGTTGGAAATAAGGAGAGAATAATCGTGCTATCCTCTTTAATTTTTCATACGGAGAAATCTATCGATAATCTTTTTTACAAACAAACCAGTATCGCTGAAAATAATTGGAAATAAATTCAGATCGTAAGTGGATTTTTGTGCATTTGTCTCCGCAGGATGCAAAGATATATACGTGTACAGAAATGTGTGAGATATATTTTTCGAAAGTATTCTACGCTATTCTATTACGATTAGGCTGTATTTTATACTTTTACGCGTATAAATAGTAACCGAAGTAGCAATGAATATTTCTATCCAGTCATTTTTACATTTTTATAAAGATAGGTAAATAAGGATATTAAAAACGCACGATAGACAAATAAAATGACATAGAATGAATTTAAAAAGTTTCGTGAATACGAAAAGTATAATTTTTCAGTTGATTTTCTGGTATCTTGAAAATCATTGTGATTGAAGGTTCGCCGCATTATTTAAAAATCCGATGCCCGTTCGATTTACCAATTCATTTTCGCACGAAATTAAATGCGATATCTTATCGCTCGCGACGGAAAATAGTCAATTTCACGAAATTTCCGCATGAATATGCGCATACATTTATTATGTAATCAAAAGGAATACTTCGTGCACGTCAAGACCGAAGAGTTTGACTATTACTTGCTGAGACGAAGGGACGAACACACACACGCATAGAAGTGAACTAATAATTCGGAATTATTTCAGATTTTCAACGCGAGTAACAAAAGTATTTAAACAACATCTGTTTCTGGAATTCACTATTTTCTTCTGTTTGAAAATAAAAGTTGTTGGTTTGGTAGACTGTAGATTTTCGTGCGTTTGTGGAAAATTAAAAGTTGCAGAAATTTGCGCAGTTATTTTGTATAGTATATATACGAAATACCTATATTATAAATTAGAATATTTATTATAATATATAGCAAATAAAACAAGCTTCTTTCTATCTTTTATTTCCACAATCACCAGACAAATGACTCTTTAATTTCTCATTGTTCTGATTGCTTCTTTAAATTAAAGACACGTAAGATCATTTCTTTAATTACTAAATAAACATTTCTCACGCTAAAAAATATCCTTTTGAATTTGAAAAGTGCATAAAAAATCCGCGGTCCGGTAATGAAACGAGCAATTTTTATTATGAACTTTCGCGCGATGTTGTTGCATTTAACGGGGGGAACAGAACAGCGATTGAATATTGAATTAAAAGCACGTGTAACTTTATCGTTGCCCGATACTTTGTTTCTTGTTATCAAATTTATAGCTCGTGAATACATTATTGAAAACGCATTGGTGTTGCGTACAGTCTGCTGGATTAACAATTACCCGGGTGTATAGGCGTGTCTAT
The DNA here is from genome assembly GCA_032399595.1 of Tetragonula carbonaria. Classification (NCBI taxonomy): domain Eukaryota; kingdom Metazoa; phylum Arthropoda; class Insecta; order Hymenoptera; family Apidae; genus Tetragonula; species Tetragonula carbonaria. The sequence goes on from JAUCRC010000003.1 coordinate 13,528,587, forward strand.
TGATTGCGAAACCACATTTTTCGAGTCAATAATTTTGAAAAGCTGTTGCTCGACGAACAAACGAAAGGTAAATTGTTTGTTCTACTTTCACCGGCCAATAATATACATATGTACATATATTTGTACGTACATATCCGCTGGAAAATGTGATAATTTAATGCTGCCGGAAAACTGCCCGCCCATTTGATCTTTCATTACAATTTCCTCTTATTATCCGGTTTATCAAACTTGGCGGAATTGTAATATCCATATCACGTAATAAGGTAATAATTAAATGCTTCGATACTTGTAGGAAACAATGCTATTATTTTTTTTATGATAAAAATAAACCTTCAACATATGAAGGCAACAATAGCGCAAATTTATCAATAAATAATATAAACACAGAAATCTTTAGATACTTCCTCTTGGACTTTATAATTCTAACCAACATTTCAATATCATCGACGTGATTTCAAATATTTTTTCCACTCCTCAGAGAATACGATTGTAAACAGATTCTCATATCTGAGTGGAATTCATATGATGTTATACGTTTATACAACGTTCGTAACATTATGCTTGAGGAATAATTAACGATTTTCTTTCATTATCTTTCTGCTTCAAAGACTACTTTCGCTAATAAACTTATAGCGAATGCCGGAGATTATTTCGGTAATAATTAATTTCCTTCGTTCTTCGTTCAATTTTTAAATTTCCCTTTCCGATTCACTGTTCCCGCGAAATTCTCGTGGAATAAAATACATCAACGACACCGAGATTTTCATAAAGTATTATTCATATCCCCGTAGCAGGAGGGAAAAAGATAAAAAAAGAAGAAAAAGGCGGAGAATAACGATCATCGCGGTGAGTACCCTTTAATCCAACCCTGAATATTAGTTATGCGAGCGGTTATCTCACTTCTCAACGAGTTGGAGTAATGTTATCTTTGCTTTTTTACACCGGACGTTTCCTCCTGCGAATTTACCCTTTAATCCCTTACATCCTCGAAATTTTCAGTTCCCCGTTCCTCCGTAACTCTGTGTAACGTTTCACGAATTTCAATTATACGCACCACACGCAACGATAGAGTGAGGATATTTTCTCAATGAAACCTTTTTCCATGGTTACACATCGTTGAAACAGTTTTGCTCCGACAACTCGTGTGTACCGAGCCAAAAATCACTGCCTACTAAAAAAGAAATCCGTGATTTCATTATATTCTTTTATTTACATTTGAAAGAAATAATTTTTAAAAAATAATGGAAAAAATCATGTTCAAACCTGAATTTAAAATAAAATTAATTTTTTCTTATATTTCGATGTTTCATTGAAAAAAATAGGTGAGAAGAAACCGTTTTTTGGTCAACGAGTTCCTCGTTCCTTGCAACACTTCTACGTGGACGATTGTTATATATTATTAATATTATCAATATTATTAATATAACAACAGATTCAAATAAAAATAAGAAAACTTTCGATTACATATAATCTACGATGTTGAAGAGGTTGAAAGATTTTCACACGCTGAAAGGTGATTGATTTAAAATGAAAATGAGGAAAAAAATAAAATCTTCGGTTAAATATATTACGAACACTCGCGATCCTAAGAAATTGAAAACGTTTTGCATAAACGAATATAACATATAAAATTACTAATAATTGGTCACAAACAAAAAACGATGAAATTATCTCAGTTAAAACATTTTCCATGATTTCATATATATAGCCAGTACTCCTACAAATTTCATTCAATTACTTAGCTACGAATCCAAGAACACCTCGTCTCACGAAAAAAATTTGTTATGGTAAAATCATTATCAAATTGGAGCTATTTAATTAAAAAAAAAAAAGAAAAAAAGGAAGAAAAAAAAGAAAAGGCATTTCCTTGGAGATAGTAGGATTCTCTTTAAAAGGAGAAGATAAAATGAAAATCTCGAGGAGCAGAATTTTCCATGCTGCTCTGCACCAGCAAAGATAAAGCATCCGAAGTGTGCGCCAGTAAAACTTTTCGACGTTGCTTGCTTTGCAGATAACATTCCCTTAAGAAACCTGATGTCTTTGGAAATTAAACTCTTCTTCGAGCCGCCGTTTATGCTCACCGTCATTTTTCTCTGTGGTTAATTATTATCAAATCCATAAAATATCCACTGTCTTCTGTAGAGAATCTTTCTTGTACAATGAATAAAGAAAGTGCGGAACGATTAATAATTTCATTGGAATTGAATATTTTTGCAATGTAATATTTATAACGTAACAAAGAATAGTCTTTGAACATAGATGAAAGTGAGATATTAATTCTTCAAGAAACATCGGAGTTTCGACTTAGATGAAACTTTGAAAATAGCTTCCCTTTAGGTGAAAATAATAGTTAAAAGTTAAGTTAAAATAACTCAAAGTTAAGAAGTTTCATCAACGTTTTTTTCATTTTCAATATACAACAATAAATTTGGCAATAAATTTTTTTTACTAAACGCTTTTTTCCAAAAAATAGTAACTGTTCATTGCTCTTGTTAAACATAAACAATTCCACTTTGTAAAATTACGTATTATTTCGTGCCACTGCGATATTTACATTGCTTTACTATTTTTTAAAATACTACTTCGTATCAGTTTATTCTCTCTCTCTCTCTCTCTCTCTCTCTCTTTCTCTCTCTCTTTCGTCAAACAACAATCGAATGACTTAAAGAGGTAATTAATAATGAAAATTAGTGTGCAATATACAAGAAAAGATTGATTTACGTAAAAAAAAAATATCGTAATTTACTAGCACAGGAATATACCATAGTATTCTACGCAATTTTCGAGTCGTGAAAAATCCTTCTATTAAACATTCCTTTAATCCGCAAAGGATCCATTTTTAAAATTTCAATCAAACCAGGAAGCACGGATGTTTTTTGTACGTTTCGCCGGCGTGTTCGTAAATTAACGAAGCCGCCTAAATTGATATTCGTATCTATTGATAGCTGTGATGTATTCAAAAGAATTAAACGATGATATCGACAGAAAATCAATTTAAGATATTAAAACATGCTTTTTTTAGTGGTTTCGCGAAAGAGGTCAATCCGTTTCCACAATACGTGGATTGCACTTTCCATACGTCGTTCTTTTATTACATCCATACGTTTTATTTCGGAGACTTTCGAGCTATTTCGAGGGCATTTCCCTGCTTTTTCTTTTTCCTCCCCCCGCCCCCTTTCTGTCTGACATATTTCAATTTTCACGGCATTTTCTATTTTGTCGGTATCGTTAACGTCGAAACATTTTTTTTCCACGATGAATATTAAAAATAATTTTCACACGCCTGTCGTTGCATTCGCGTAACCTTCACTCACGTATAAATTACGTATTATAAAACGTTTCCTCGCGCAGTCCCGCGTGTTTTTTCCGCGAAAGCACGCGCTGACCCGTGCGGTGACGTATCGAATTTGTCGAAGCCACCTGTAATGAACTAGCCGAAAATATGAAAATCGCTTGTCCGGCGATTACGCTAAACGAGTGTTAACGCGGCGAATAACTGGCAGCGCAACGAATGCATTCGTCTGTCTGATTTAAGTCACGCGTCACGATAATAACAACGAAACAATTGTATCACAAAAATCTAGAACAAAATACACGTTGATGTAGATTTAAATTAAATCATCGACAAAAACAGAAAAGTGTAAACCATAGTTACCGTGCACGGTCGTTTAATTAAATTGAAAAAGAAAAGGTATATCGTCGCGACGAGACAATGCACGTGTGCTGATGCAATGAATCGAAATAATCGACGATCACGATTATATTTTCTCTAAAAGAAAAACGAATCGGTTATTACAACGGATGCGTATGTTCGTTCGTATTGAAACGACAATTAACAGAACAGAAAAAGTAAACAATTAATTAAAATTAATCGATCGTCGCGACGAACACGCATTCGTACGCGTTCGTCGTTCGTTCGATTGAAACAACGAATCTGGTTTCAAATGGCAAATGAATCGATTTTGTTACAGTGACGGGGCTCGAGCCAGACTTCGTATACCCGTTGGAGAACTTAACGATCTCGCAGGGTCGAGACGCAACCTTCACCTGCGTGGTGAGCAACCTCGGTGGATACCGGGTGAGTCCTTCCTCCTCCGCGAGCGGAGATCACTCTGGCGGCACCAAGGCCCGGGTAACTATTTTACCATTAACCTGTGTCCGCCTGTAATGGACTACCTTATCTACTACTACCTACTACTACTACTACTACTACTACTACTACTACTACCACCACTACTACTATTACTACTACTACTACTACTACTACTACTACTGCACTACTTATATGCGCGTGTGCCTGCACCTCACAGCACTGCATTTAACTGCACCACTGCCAGCTATGAAAAAGAAAACCACCGCCAGCAGCCGCCATACCATATCATACCAAAGCATCTCTCTCTCTCTCTCTCTCTCTCTCTCTCTCTCTCTCTCTGACTGTACGACATCCATTTTCACTCGTCAGCCGGCATATGTGTGTACATATATGTATATTAGAGGTTCGTATTTCACGCGCGTGTAAATACACGTGTGTGCACACGTGTACACTTCCGGATCCGGGTTTCCGTGTAATTTTCGACATACGGTCTTCGCTGGTGTGCTTTTTTCGTTACGCCGATGGAAAGTCGCGTGGATCCGCGATTGTATTTGAACGTACAAATGCTTGCTCGAGAGAGCTCTTGCGACGGATATCATGATCGTTTCAGAATTGAAAATATTTAATAAAGTGTCGTGATACAACCAGCTGGTGGAACTTGAAAATTTCATTATACAACAAATGTATATTAAAAATAGAAATATCCCGGAACTCTCTCGGGCAGGTGTATATACTCGAATATAAAGTTTCTTACCACTGCCATAGAAAATCTCGATCGAAATTATGGTGACATTTCCTATGAGTCTCAGACTCACGCAAGTCAAATGTATTTATACTGATATGAGTGGAGAAGCGTATTCATGCTTTTCTATACACGCGTGCAGCTTGTTTGACGCGTGTAGAAAAATAGAAATACGTTTCGTTTGGCATCTCTAACATCGTAACATTCGGGCAGTCTCTAAACTGAAAAATATATTGTAAATTGTAGCTCAGTGTTGTTTCCTTTGTTAACTGTCAGATTAAATTGCAATAGTTCGAAGTGATTTCAGTCAAACGAAAGACGGGAAGAAACAACAAATAAAAGAACTAAAACTTGTGATATTTCATTAGTATCGAGGGAAATTTCAGAAAGAAACATAAATTAGCATTCACACAATATAAATTAGAAAATGTCTTGATTGACTCGTGATAGTACGCACATCTTTATTTACGTGTTTAACTGAATTATTTTCATAATTTGTAAAAATACTTTTTATTTCGCAATCCTTTTAAATCACAGTACGTGCTATTTACTATAATATCAGGGCACGCAGATAGAAACACCCACGCGAATGTAAACAGTTATCCCCGTTAATCGAAGAACACGGATCGTTAGTCCCTTGATACGCGTCAGTCCACGCATTATGCGCACGTGCATTTCACACACGTGTATTTCATCGCACGTTCAACGTCGCGATCCCTAATATACATGTACATGTGTGTACAGAGAACCGGTGCCACACGACGGAAGCGTGACTCAAACTTCTCGAGCATAGATTTTCTTCCTCTTCTGCGCGGCTTCTGTTTCTTCCTTCCTTCCTTCCTTTCTTCCTTCGCCTTCATCATTCTCATTCCCTACAACTTTTTCTTCCCCCCACTCTCTCCCCTCTTTTGATAATGAGACACGCGAGAAATAAAAGGGAGAGAACACGTAGGCGCGATATGAGTAGAGAACGAAACGAAACGAAAGGGGTGGGTGGGGGGAAAAGAGAGGAGAAAAGTCGCGAGACGGTCACGAAACGAAAAGGGAGAAAGAATAGCTTGGCGAGAAGTTCACATCGTGCACATTGTCTCTCTCCTCCGCTGTGTGTACACACGATGACGACTGTGACATCAGACTGTGTTCCAGGCGTAGTGTAGAGCGTTCGGCCTTTTCCCTTCGACCGTGTTTCCTCCTCGGTTCTCGCGCTTTGCAGAGTGTTTCGCGACGCGATAAACGTGTCCAGATACGCTGGATAGAGTCAATATCACATACTACTCCCTCTGTATACTCCGAAAATATGGTATACATTTGAAAGAAAATCTTAGAGTTATCTAGAGTTTCGAAAGCAACTGGCAATATCTATTAAATTTGGTATTGTTTACATTGATAGCTAAATAACCTAAAACATATTTGACAGGCGTTGCTTTTGAGTTAACACTTTACCAACCGTGTATTAGCGGTGAATAGTTAGCCGATTAATAGGCTACCGGTCGGTAAAGTGTTAAAATATGTTAGCTGATTAATAGGCTACTTGTCGGTAAAGTGTTAAAATATGTTAGCCGATTAATAGGCTGCTTGTCGGTAAAGTATTAAAATATGTTACCCGATTAATAGGCTACCGGTCGGTAAAGTGTTAAGTTGGAATTTGAAGACCGAAAATTAGTATTTTTAAGAAAAATAAAATAGTCGCCGCTGTAATTTTCAAAATGGGAAGATTTCAACCCAAATAACGTGAATTTACAAAGAAGAAATGCCAAATCGAAGCAATTGATCAATGAACAACGTCATGGTGTCTTGCAACAGTTATTACAGTATATGAAGAACAAAGAGAAATTAGAACACGGTGCTATTAATAAAGTTCACAATGCATTTAATAAAATTAGAGAGAAATACTCTTGATAACGTTTTTATAACATATTACAAACGTGTCATGGAATCAATTATGTTGACAGGAAAAGGGAAATTCCTATAAAACACCTTATATGAATAAGGTAAACACTTCGTCGTGAGGGTTGATTAGCTGAAATGTATATATGTTCAGAAGAATCGTTCAACAAGGCTAAATCTCACTTTAATTAAATTTCGATTGCACTAAAATTATTTGTATTCTGTTATATTGTGATAATAAAGAATTTAATATTTTATTTAATTTTAGTTTTATTTGATTTTTTTCGCAAATGTATACCATATTTTCGGATAAAAAAAATATTAAAATGTATACCATATTTTCGGACAGAGGGAGTATATTATAGCGTGAGATATAGTGTACAGTGTTGTGTCAGAGTTTACAAGTGTTGCTCGAGGTCGAGGATCATTATTTATCCGGCGGTATTAACTGAGAGAAAATCGTCCGTTGCTTTCTCGCGTGTGCTTCGACGCTAATTGCCCGGAATCGAGCCCGTAAATACCGATTTCACTTTCACTTACGATCTGATCTTGTGAACAGCTACTTCCAATCGTTTCTGAAAAAACACTCTGTAGAAATCGTCTTCGCGAGGCACGGATGAAAAGTTCGTGGAAAACTGTATTGCAATTGCTTATTTCAATTTTCGTCCGCAGTGACTCACGGAAGTATGCTGTTTTGTAATTTTATAAAATCTTTGGATAATCTCGCGATTGCGTTTCAATCTGAAAATGCATATAGAAGTGACAAAATATTTATTTACGTAACAAACATATATTTAGTAAAAACTTCGTACATAACGTGAACAGCCATCTTGAACGTATAATACATATTAAATGTAGTCCTACATTTTTTTAATTTCAGTACTTTTGTGACGTTTGAGAAGTATATAATTCTGTATAATTTATTTCTATATTTGTTTCAAACTTGACCAATAATCATCGGTGTTGATTGTATGTTCGTAAAAATTTCCTAAATGTTCGAATACTTTCGCGAACAAATTATATATACCGAGATTATCATCTTTGAAGCGGTAATCAATATTATTGATATGCAACGTTTGCTTAACCATCTTTTTCATAATATTCTCTCCGTACACTACATTCATCACGTCAATGATCTCCGATCTACCTATATCGAGTCTCAAATTTGATGCTAATATGTCGAAAGATCGCTAGAAATTTTATTAATTAATTCGTGGCTTTAGGCTCTAGAACTAACTACAAAATAACACCAGATTCGTCGACATACGCGCATTCAATTCATAGAGGAAAGTAATATATATTCTACGAACTTTTTGCCCACACCTCGTATCATAGAAATTTAATCGCGACGAATCGATGTGAACTGGCCCTCTGATCGCTGTTAGGTATGACCGAGGTAGCATGTGCTTACTCTTAGACTGTTTCATAGAGAGATTCCATTCTTTGAGATGCTTCTATTAGCATTGAAATTGAACGACCAGCATTTATTCGAGAGAATGTCGCCGTCGTCGTTGAGACAGTCTGAAACACATCTTGAAAATAGCGGTAGCTTGAAAAAGTAGATTACACGAAATCGAAAACTTATAGTTATTGATTATAGTTAGATGGATATATTATCAGCAGAAAATTAGTTATTTAACTGTAAAAGTCAAATTGAGCCAACGTAACTCGAACGCTTTTTTTTTCTCAATGCCATCGTTGTGTTGCACAGAAATAATCGTTTCTCTTTCTGAAGCTTGTGCTGAAACACGTAGAGAGAAGGATATTCGACAGAAGTTTACGAGGTTTAAACAAATAAATAAAGCACCGAGTGCTTGTAAATAATATCGAAAAAAAAAGAAAAAAAGAAAAAAAAGAAATACAATATAGACGAGAGAATGCTAGACCATAGTTATTAGGTCGTGTGTGATCACCATAACAAAGATAGGAAATCAAATATTTGGCGCGAATGTAAACGGGATAAACAATAAATACGCGGTGTTTGGCAAGAAACGAATCAATATTGCTCAAATTGGCAATATACGTAATTCAAATATTTACGCAGCCGAACAGATGAAATTATTAAACAATTATTTGCGATAGTTGAGATACTATTCGCGATGAATCAGACAGATGGCGCCAAGTTACTTGTTATATCAAATTCTCGTTTAATTGGTGCCAGTAAAGTTAGTATTTTATTTCACCGGCTGCCTATCTATTCTGTCTATTTCTGTCGGGAAAGAAAGCAACTCTAGAGGAATCAGAACGATATATTTTCTACGCGATATATATATTATACATATACATGTACATACATGCGTGTTTCGATGCGCGACCTGCTTGTTAAAAAGTCAAATTATATTCGCGTTTCATCCAGTCGTTTTCTTCCATGTTTTCGATAATATTGTTCGCGTGACATATTTTATTACGCTCCGTTTTCATAACTATATGTCCCGAACGCAAATTTCGCACAAATGCGTAATGAACGTGATTGCTTTTTTTAACAGAGCAAACGATTATCAATTTATTATTATAATTTCACGATCGATATATAATACGTCTCAAATTACATTTCTCACTGTGGAAATGAAAAACGATATTTAAATTTTCGAAAAACGATTACGGAATGTTGGTGTTGGTGCGTACGAAATGTTCATTTTACGAGCGAGTGTCGTCTGTTCAATTTTATCTTGCTGTCAGTTAATAATCACATTATGAAACAGGAAATTTGCTTCACACACTACGTACATATATATATATATATATATATATATATATATATATATATATATATATATATATATATTCAGTGTGAAGTCAAAATTTGATTATTGACCATCACATTGAGTAATTAGAATATTCGTTTAATTTTCTTATCTGTTACAAACGTTGTTGAAAGTGCGAATTTATTTTTCTACGGGTTGAAAGTCTTTTTCCGATATATAAGTCTGAACAATTTTTTGATATTACAAATTGTTAGAAAACGATCTGTGACAATCTTATTCTAGGAATTTTTAAATCATAGAATTGACTCTTATAAATATATTGCAGATTTTACATACATTTTGTAGAAAATATGTATTCTCAAAAGTAGGAATTTTCATAGAACCCCACAATACACTTACAAATATAGAACAACGAAACTAGTTAATTAGTTAAATGTTAAAAATAAATTAAATCAAAAAATATTTTATGTTAAAATCCTTTTTCTATTATTATTTCAGCTTAAAAACATTTTCTATGCACCAAGCTGATGTGCAGTGAAAAAATGTATTTGAACGAATTATCAAACCACAAAACGTCAGATCGCAAAATTTTACAATTAATAACACCGAGGTGAACAATCGAATACAAAAGTCAGCTATTCTACGAATCGATTTCTATTTTCTCGCTTGATTATCTCGCGCGAACAAAAGTGATAATTTCATAAGTGAAACTCGCGGAAATATATTTGACGCTTTTACGATCCCACTTGTTGAACGGATTTCTTACTTCACGGAAGAGCCGGCGAAGAGAATATTTCTTTTCGAAGAGATTTTCGTCGAAAGTTGCCCCGTAGACTTTAATTAAGCCTTGGAACCTTAAACTTTATAACTCGGCGAACGAATGATTCTTTCTTGCCAATGGGGCATTTTTTGCGATTTACCTTCTTCCTCGCGCTGTTCCCGAGGCACGGTCGTTTACACCCTTTTCAAATGGGGAAAAGTATTCGTGAAAAAAAAGAAATTCCCTCGAGCAAGAGGGACACGTTTTTCTTAGACGGCTGTTTTCTTAATTTATCCTTTACGAATTTCTGTCGCGAACGAAGATGATTAATTCTGAAACGGATTAATTTCTGAAAATGACACGAGAGACTTCTCCTTTTTAGCGCCTTTTCTTGTGAAATCAGGCAGTCTTCTTTCATCGTAATTTACAGTCACATTCACTCGAAATATATAATTTCAATTTCCCGAGGATTTCCATTGGTTATTGTCCATTTCTTTCTTTTTTCGTTGCAAAAATTGTCGTCAATTTCGAATTTGAAAGATTGAAATTTTCGTCATTTGTTTCATCTGTCAAAAAATTTGCGAGGCAAGGATTATTTAAAATAGCTGTAAATGATATGCGTATTTATTCTTTGAATTGACGTATAAAAAAATCGAATGAGACTGAATTCAATGGACCGTTTCGATTCGGAGATACAGTTGAAAGATACGAGAGAGTTGAACCAGAGTGTTGCGTTTATTCCAAGAACAGAGAGTTCTCACTACAGTAATTTATATATGACTTCCTCGAATTTCACACTTTACAGTTTAACATGATAACAACGTGATGACAACTAATTAGTAATCAAATGACAGATCCTTGATCATGAGGGGATGGAACGAACTGTAATTTTGAAACGATAGAAAGGTAGAGAAAAATTTAAATTAAATGTAGATTGCTACTCAACGAGCGAATGTTTCAATACTACTTTTGATATTTTGATATTTTAATTACTCTAATATTTTGATGTTTAAAAACTTCATTTTAATATCAACGAGCGAATATTTAAATACTATTTTTGATATGTTAGTATTTTGATATGTTTTGATATTTTGATGTTTAAAAACTTGTATTTCCTTAAACAGAACTGTACATTTTTTTTCTTTTTTTTTTTTTTTGTACGTCGATGAAAAACTTACTGTACGAAAAAACGTTTTTTCGGGTTTGCGTCGCGAGGCGAAAATTGATACGAGGTGAAAGAGATGAGAAAAGGACAGTAATAAAATGTGTTTCAAAAGCGCATGCATAATTCCAGTTATCGCTGTACCGGCGGAAATCATCATTCTTTCGTGGACGAGACGCGGCCGAAGGCGCGAACCCACCTAACTCTCGCTGCTATTTGACTTGCTGATTCGTATACGACAAATTATCATTTTCATTTTCATCCTCATGATCAAGAGTCCAGGTTAAAGTCTTGCGCCAAATGTATGCGCATATATACGGCCATAAACACGCCGAGTATCTTTGCCCCTTTGTGAATACGCTGAATGACAAATCGCTCTGGCCTAACCGTCTGATATCTTATGACTTACGCCGAAAAAAAAAAGAAAAACGTCCGTTATAGAAAATTTCTCAACTCTTTTCAAATTTTTTTTATTTTTCGTTCTTTTCTTTTTTTTTTTTTTTTAATTTTCATCGAGATGTTCCGTGCCTTGCACAAGCGACGAGATTGAAAAATTTTTCTATTTTTCCGTCGACTTGTTTCGTACAATGAAATTATCTGGACACTGTGTACATATAATTCGATCAAAATGAGACGTATGTACGAGATTTATTGTTTGACTGATCATCACGATAGAGTGCGTCAATCAATTATTTTCAATCTCGTGGAGAAATAATATTCGTATTAACTTCTCTTTTTGATTCACTTGACTTCTCATTACGTCGTTCGAAGACAAGGATTCGTTTAATCTTTTTATATTTCTACATAATGACTTCCTGCGAAGATTGATACAGTATATCGATTTTTAGCACGTGAACATGAATTCGTATATTATTTATGAAATTGGCTCACATGAAACGCGACAAAGATATTTATAACTATATCGTACATTGGCATTGAATAAACATTTTTCTAATTTACTTTATGTTACAATTTCCCGACTACGTCCACGTGATTTTACTGATTGTACATACACAAATTTGATCAAGTAATGAGTTCAAACAAGAATTCTAAATTCACTAGATTGTCTCTCGAACTTTCCTGTGAACGATAAAAATTCGCACGATCCGTCTTACGAAAAGTTCGTCGAATAATACCATAAAAATACCAGTAATAACGATCACGAAGAAAAAAAAAAAAGAATTGCGAACGAAAGACGAACGTAAAGAAGTTTGACAAATAGCGGTGGAAATTTTTTTTTTTAAACGCGGCGTGTTTTCTTTGAACACGCGGCTCTGAAGCTCTCGAGGAATTTTCAAGCTACCTCACGCCAGATTTCTCGCTGATATTTTTCGCAGTTTCCAGCTCGAGTATTCCTTCTTCACGCAACTCTCGCGCGAGAGGCACCGGTGAATATTCTTCCGTGGTGGTGCGTGCCTACCAAGACGAGCAACTTGAACAAGCGTACGCGGCGAGCTTAATCTTCCCATTCACGCGCCGATGAATAACCGGCAATAAATGCATTCTGCGACATTTCCCCCCAGTTAGAAATACAAGTTTCGCCACGGTGATTTTCACTTTTCCGCGCGGACTGCTGATATCGTTAGTTTTCGGGCCGTATCGTCGGCTCGCGATCGAGACTTATCGCTTCGCGTGGCGGGAAGCTTCGAAACAAGATGGGGGGAAAAAAGGTCGCCGCGAGGTGAAGCGAATTAGCCGGGAGAATTTGGAATCTTGAAAGTTGTACAGGGTGAATCGTCCAACTTGATCGCTAGACTGCGAATTTTTTATATCAGATTTAAATCCAGACTTTTAACAGATCACAGAATCACGATAGATAATTGTTTTCATCTACAGAGTATTACAGAAAGCGCTGTACTTCCAATTTGCTACAAATGCATAAAAATCCGCAATCTATTGATCGCGTTCAATTACTTTGTTGCCGATGGCTCGATCGAAATAGTTTCTCTTTTTTTTATATTAAATTATCATTAATTAGCGTAATTTTTTGTATTGGATTGTTGTTACTGTTACATTAAATTAATTCTTAAACAATTACTTTTTTGAATAATAATAATTGTTAAATTTCAAAATTCAGCGTGATCTTCAACGTTACGATTACTTGCTTATTTGGCACGTTTTTTCGGATTATCTTCAATTATTTTTTTTTTCCGTACATGAACCTGAAGTTCTTTCACGTCCATCTTAGAAAACAGTAAATGACATCTAAGCAGAAAAGAAGCTTCACGAAATAAAAAAAAAAAAAAAAAAGAAATGATGGTGATGTTGAAGATGTGAATAAGCGATTAATTAGAGAACCGTGTTTGAAAAATTTTTAAGAAAAGACTATTTTCCTGTATTATCGGAAAACAGGATAGCTGGCGGTGATCACGTTAGGATAGTTCACCCTGCATTTTATATCGTCCTTCGTGTATTTAAGCACCTAAATGATATTTTGATATTCCACTGCAACGACAAATGGCTTCTTGGCTTTTTAGATTTAAGCTTCGACGCTTAAACGCCGTAATTGGTACTTCCGGTGCGAAACACTGGCCATGCCTGGACACACCGAAACCGTGTGACAATTAGCTTCACAGCCTTAGAACGGATCTTCCTGTAAAATTGCTCGTAATGGTCATTGTACGTTCAGAAATTCCCTCTAAGAAATTAATCTGAAGCACACTCCGCATAACAAATTTTCTCCGAGGAATTGATTCGAAGAATTTCCTTTTTTTTCACATCTCGCAAATTTCCTTTGAGGAACTAACCTAAAATACTTCTCGGATGAGAGATTTTTATTTGAATTCTTTGACCCTTCTTCTTTGACTTCTTGATATAAACTTTTCGCGTAAAACGTATCTCTGTTCTAGAATCAATTTTATCAAATTTTGTTGCCATTTTGTTACCATATCAAAAGTTCGTGAAATTTGCAAACCTCCAGCGTCAAATAATCCGCATTAATAACGTGATCACATTTTTAACCACCGGAGTAACCGTACTTTTATTACCCGCCATGTATAAGTGGATCTACAATGACGTTGAACGTCGTTCGTAACTTTTTCCCGATCGTTCGACCGAGGATTTCTGGCGCTTCCTAACGAAAGAACAAAACGAACAAAAAAAAAGAAAAAAGAGAGAAACAGAATATATTCGACAAACACAGATGAATCTTTGCGTTTCATGATCAATCGCCAGTTCGTCACAGAAAATATATAACGAGAAGCAATATTATAGTATTATAAACGCACGAACGTATGTCGCACAAAACGTTTCTTCTCACAATTGCACAACACACCTGAGACTGTTTGTTCGTGGGATGATAATATGATGCAAGCTGCATTGGACGACAATTGAGTGCACAATGTTTAAGATGTGTTATGCGTCGTAAGTAATAGCGGGACCCCGACGATCGAGTCGGGAGTCGTTGAATATCAGATTGTTCTTTAGCGTATCTATGAATTCTCACTTATATAAGAGGCATGCCTTATGATAACGAAAGATGCATGATTATATGATAACGAAAGATGATGACCGAGGTTGCATGAGCATGTTTTTGAATAAGCATTGATCTAGATTAAATGATAATAATTAATAAGAGAGAGACGTGGATTAATCGTTGATAGAGGATAGAGAATAAAAGAGGCTCTAGATAACAGGTGTATCGTTATCGTCGAGAAGCTTAGGGCACCCATAAAATTTCCATTCAAATAATAACAATGTAAGTACGTATCGTACAATCGAAAGAACAAAGTTACACTGTCTTTTGTACAGATAAAATTTTTTTCTAGTCATACTGTCCTTTGAGAACTGAAGATGACGACCTCCGATTTTTTTTTCTTTTAATGGAATGCTATATTCTTTTTATAAGTGTGAAAGCGAATATAAAGACGAATTTAATAATGTATCATTTACAAAATCGAGAATGAAAGGAATAGTTCGAAACCGGTGTTTTATACTGAGATATTAATTTAATATATAAATTTGAGGTTAACTTAATACATGAATTTGAGGTTAGAGTTCAATTATGATAAATAGAATGTAGATTTTCGAGATCGTGATACAATCAGAGAGGTGATTCTATATGGAAAAATAAATCGAAAACGAATCGAAGAGTTTTCTTTATTTAAGACTTCAATTTCGAGAAAGTACTATATTTTATTTTATTTTATTTAAACTTGATGTGGAATAAAATTTCCTTCGTTTTCAGAAAAAAATTTAATTTCGATATCTCATGCTTTTTTAATATATACTCAAGTAAAAAGTATTTGTGTGCCACAATTTCGAGAACATCCTGCATAACTTAAATGATGACTTTATAAATCTTTAAAATTTTCAACGGCGGATCTCTAAACTTTTAGACGATAACGTACATCTGCGGAAACGTGATGTCAGATTTTATAGAGTGAAAAAATTTTCAGAGCAAGACGAACCAATAAATAATGCCAATAAGTAAGAAAGGCGAACGTTCAAAAATTCATTTAACTCTCTCGTTCGTACAGTCACGAAACGAAATATTCATCCTATTATACATTTGAATGAAATATCTCGCGTATTCAAGCGGAGAATGTTATTAAAAGATAATGCGTAACGCGATAAGCAGGCAGGCAATATTGCACGTTACAATTATGGCTGTTAACTAATTTCGGAATGAAAGGGTTAAATGATATGAACGTAACAGATAAAACGCGAACGAACGTAGGATATTTTCGATTAAACGTTTACTGATTACGATTAACAGGCAGAGGGGATCAATTCAGATGATATTGACAGTGTTGACTTTTCATCGATTTCACCGGGAAATAGGAAATCTCACAGAGAAATGTAGAAAATGAAAAGAACTTCTCAGCGATACGAAATTCCAACGATATGGAAACAGTGCCACGCAAAATTCGCAATTTTTCAGCCTATATTTTATAAAAAAAAAAAATAATAATAATAATAATATTAATAATAATATGAAACGAAATAAAAAATACGGGATTAATTGTCGCTGAAATAATTCAGCAACTGCCGAGATGACACACCGGGATCATATAAATGACAGGTTTTAACGGTTTCTCTCCGTTATTATCGATTTTCGCGCAATCGTCAAAAAATGTCGCGTGTGCCGTTTGCAAACAGATCTTTAACAGCTCCACGGTGGATCGTTGATGAAAACAGCAGCTCGTTTTCGAACGAGAACCGAGACGAAACACCGGGAGACCGATTCGTCGAAACGAGGTAAAGCTTCGCATTCACCGAGTGTCTGTCGCACGCATTGTAACGAAACCACCGAGGCTCTGCGACTCGAAATTCGCTGTTCACAATTCTGAAATAACTCTCCACGTCTATTGTTTATAATCTATTATTACCATACCCGTTGCTCCACTCGTTCACTCGGGTCTTTAAAGGGATTCCAGGAGCGTTGCTCGTTTCGCCATTGCTCTTTCTTCTCGACGCGAAAGAAACACGAAACAAAATGGACGCGCAGAAAGTGTCCGTGAAACGCTCGATGAAAAATTGTCGACCAGATGAAATGAACAATAAAATTGTAATTTAATTATTTATACACTTTTAATTACTTATTTAATAATAATTATAGTTTATGAACTTTGACCTTTGACTGTAGGCTTATATATTCGCCAATATCTTATGTATCCTCGACAATTATTTACAAACGTCTCCTTAGTAATTTTGTTAAAATATTGATTTCTTACATGATTTCTTATTTACGAGTTTTACGAAGTTTGGCGCCGTAAATTTATTTAAAATTAACTCTACGACGAGACGTAGGTTGAGAACTAGATGTCGCTGGAACAGACGTCGCTACATTACCCCCTTCCAAGTCACTCGACATGTTTGGAAGAGTAGACGATACTTGTGTAATTACGAGTAAGTTCGTGTTTCTTCATTTTCTGTATCTTCTATATACGCTGGTTTCTATGTATGCTTCATAGAATCACTTCTTGTTTGGTTTTCGTTCCTGACCACTCCGGGATTAGCTAAATTCAAATGCCGGTGGTCGTTTTTTAATCAACGCGTTTTCCCTCCTATTTATGCGTTCCGATTTGTTGAAATAAATTATGCTAGTAAATTATATTCAAATTAAACTAGTCAGACAATTGGTTAAAGAACTATTCCTTGTCATTTGGACGTTCACAATTTGTATCGTAAGGTGAAATCGACGAATTAAGAGAATTCTAAAAATTCGAGAAAAACTATCCCCCGTTTCTGAGCCGACGAAAGTTCAGAGTCGTCAAGTTTCCAACGATGACACTATTCAAAAAAAAAAAAAAAAAAAAAGAAAGAAAGAAAATTATTGAAGAATACGAGTAAAGAAATCTGTAAAAGTTAAACAAGTTCGGATCCTCCTCTTGAAAAGAGACGTTCATTCACAGAATAGGTCACAGCTCGGGCATTCATTCGCTGAATGGACCAAGGATCCATTCGCTATTCACCGTTCGAGACCGTTCGAAGAGCAATTTAGAAAGTAAAATTCCGCCTTCGAAACTTTGACATTTAAACGCACGAGCACGCAAACGCGAATGGGCCACGATAATCCCGCTGGAGGGAAGCTGGATTCTATCTTATTAGAAAATTCCGGTCGCGAGATTCTACGACGATTCTCCTGCGTTTCCGCGAGAATTTTCAATATGGATGTGGAATGTTCTCCAGTCGCTTGGTAATTTCTTTTTCACGCGATCGCGAGTATTGTAACACACGTACAACACGCTTGACCGTGTGCCTCCTAGCCGAAGCACACAGGTTTCAAACAACGACTAGCCATGCGCGCTTCAACCATGACGAACGAGTAATTGTTTCAACGCGCGAAGCACAATACGAGACTCCTCTCTTCTCCGCGTCCATTAAAAATATGTCTCCGTGTTTTTCTCGTTTTTTTACGACGAGAACGGCTAATCTTATCTCCTTTGTTCGCGTTCATTCGTCTCTCGGTCTCTTGTCATCGGTTTTTTGAATAAATACCAGCGGGCGATGAAACTGTTCGCTCGATGAAAAATCGTTGATTATTTTGATCAGCTCGCGATCTTAACAACTTGTGAAACTACCAGTGTAGTCAAAAGTACCAATTTATAATTTTTGTTAGGCATATTATTTTTGAAGGTTTGAACAATGTTTCGTAAAATATAGCAAATGGAAGCTTGTGTAGCCCATTGTGTTAGAGAGTTTCTCTATTTTTCTTTTTGACTTCAATGTCTCTGACGGAAATTTTATGCTTCGATTTCTCGGCAGTTCTAATGTTTCAACACCGACGTTGAAAAAATATCTCAGTATTGGTGAATTTTAGAAGATCGATGAAGATCAATTTTTAAAGTGATTAAACCTTTTTACCGTGTGATTTTATTCGCTTACTCGGTCATAGTTCAGTTTCCGGCATAGAAACAAATGTAATCGGTGATTTTCGGCAAATTGAATCTAATTTATAAAACTAGTCGATTACGATTCTGTGGCTACGTGCTTTCTTAATAAACTTTACGCAGCACATAGAATAGGAAAATTCGCGTTTATTACAAGTCTCGTTTGATGTTATAAAGCGAGTGATCAACCCTTTGATCATTCAATCGTGGTGTTAAAGCATCGTACAGATAATTCGATATATTTAAAACAACCAGTTTAATTACATGTTATCAAAATTTCAAAGAGAATAACACATCAAGATATAGAAATTTAAAGACGAACGAACTCTCAATGTTACATGCTTCTCAGTAATTTTAGTGAACGCTCGAAGGACGAATATTTCTAGAAAGGTGCACGAATAATAAATCGATCGATAATTAATCAAAATTAACAATCGCAAGGAATTGAACAACAAGGAGTTGAAAGCAATTGGCAAAATATCGTTGTCTCGTCTTTTTCTCGTTTTCCGAACGAAGAATGTGAAAATTTTTGGGATCGAGGAAGAATTCTTTGCAACGATCAAGTATTCGCGGATCGACGTGCACGTAAGAGATACGTCGCTCGTTTGTCGAAAAAGAGTGGAACAACAGAAAAGACAAAGCCCGGACAATTCAGACGAACATTTGTAATATTTGTATTAAATGTTCGTGCATACAAGCGGAGAATCGCTGGAATCCGAGAGCGTTGAACAGTTAATCAAAGGTGAAAAATGAGTCAAGTCCGAGGGGAGTAACGTACAGATTCATGATACGTACGGCCGAATTTCAGCTCGTTTCAGCTCATGATACAAATTACGTCGAAAGTCAGGAAGATTAAGTTAAGCCTTTGCCCCGGACGAGTGTGCATGTATCAAAGGCAGCAGGTTTCAAAATTCATATCTCCCTGGTACACGCCGCGAAGTAATCTGTTTAACGGTACAGCGCGTGGTCTACACCAAGTATCCCGATGAATTTCGCAGCCGATGATTCGACCGATCTAATAATTCAACGGGTGCAACGGGATTTGCAATTCTCCCCCCTCTCCCCACCGGTGTAAAAAATAGGCTTCATAAAAGCCTGGGAAAATTGAACGCGCTTATTACGCTATATTTTATCAATATTTTGACACTTACGAAAGAGATCGAATAAGCTTGAAAAATTCACGCGAGAATTATGAAAACATTCACCTGAGTGAATTATTGCCATCCCGGGGGACGTTAAATTATATAAATTTGTTACATTCGATCGTTGGATAATGAAAAATTAATGATGAAGAGAATTATGATTTCCCCTTAAGTAACGACCGTTTGATCATTTTTGTTTTGGAAAAATTTTTAGACTAACTCGAAACAATTTTTTTCTTTTTATTGTTTTCCACGAAAGTATTCGAACGTTCGTAGAGACTTTTTCTGAATATATTTAATATTTTATTAATGTCATGCATCATCATATCGATGAGCCTTACATATTGTCTATTACACTTTTATGAATTTTTACTTTTGTGAGTCATTGTGTATTTAATATTCGTAGTCAAGAAATACATGTACACACAGTCTATATGTACATAATAAAAGTATACTATTGCCATTTCAAAGGATTATCGTCGAATAAAAGGGTGTATGTATTCTAAAAGCATAATTTCCTTACTTCTCTATATTGGCTTGACGTACGTGAATTTCTCTAGACACCCAAAAAATCAAATCTGCTGGCCATTTTTTTTTTCTTTTTTTTTTGATACCGCATTTGATATCTATTAATTAAAAGAAAAAACAAAACTTAAATTACACAAAAGTGATAGTTTCAGCGATTCTCGCTGTTAAATTCGACAAATAAAAAGCACATAAAAGACACCTTTTAGAATTTACTGCGACAACCAGCTAAATATATTTTATTTCTGGATCGTGTGTATTCCACGATTGAATCGATTGATCGAAATGACAGTTTAAAATACGTATTCTGTCAGGAATATTTTCGTCTCCAATAGAACGTCAATAATTCAATCGTCTAGAAACAATTAATTATACATTGAACAAGAAAAGTGCTACGTGTCAATTCTATTTCCAAGTTATCGACGAACTTAAGGTGTATCGATCGGCAGTGTATTTTTGCAACAACTTCGTTAATATTCCTGAGTAAAAAGAAAAGAATAAAATTACGAGATAAAGAAGCAGAGAGCAATAAACTCGCCTGAAAATACGTGGCAAAGATAGAAACGCGAGAAAGAAAGCATGCAACTTTATTACAACAACCCGAGGAGAGGAACACTCGAGAACGGTGATGAATGAAACATCAACGCTAATTACGACGCTAATTCCACCTGCAGCGAGCAGTAAGACGAAAAATATTAACAATTGAACGTCTCTCGGAAACGACATCTCATCCAGGAAGAGAACACATTTTCTCAAAGCAATCCTTTGAGGAGGAACTCGCGTTTCCACAACAAGCAGACGCGATACGTTTGAATTTTTTACAAAAAGAAAACTCTCCGCGAAATCATTCGGTGGCGAAAAGTCAAGAAAAATCGAATGGCGAAACGAGCGGACGGAAATTCATTTGACATGGCGCGAGGGGGGAAGGGGGGGGATTTTATGAGATAAAGCTTAAAAAAAAAAAACTACAAAGGAAAGTTGCACTTGCAAATGGTTGTGAAAAATAAAAAAGGAAAAAAAAGAAGAAAGATAAATTGGAAAAACGAGCGGAACGGGAAAACGGGGAGCGGAAGCGGGAGCAAGATGAATCGTTAACTACGCGACTCGGGACTCAACAAGCCGTGTAACCCTTTCGCCGATGAAAACAGCCGATGATGACGATGAAAAATGACGGTCGCGTGTTACGCGCGGACGCGTAAGCCGCGCGATATCGTGCGTGTCGTCGCTCGGCACGATCGGTTAATCGCGCGATACCGCGTGTGTAAAATTCGTGATACCGAGTGAGTGGGTTTCACTGTAAACGGATTTCCCGTGTGCGTCAGACGCACGCACGTCAGACACATTTGTACCGATATCGCTTGATTCATGCGGTTATCCTTTTTGTTGCCGAGATCTTCAGTCGGTGAAACAGTTTAGTCATTGTGACATAATTTATGTCGTTGCGACATGACGGGTCGTAGCGAAAAAGAATAGTTCACCTGTGCGCGTATTATAAGAAAATGAAACAGCTTATACTTTGGTGACGTAGCCGAATTCAACGCGCATATGGATTTTTTAACATTAATGATATTTTATCGAGTGCTTGTCTACGCAGAATGCAAATACGCGAGTGTTTTGTAGGATGATTTGGCTTTTCGTAAAAAATTATAAATATAAATATAAATATAAATTGTTTTCGTGCAGTCGATTCTGCGCCAGAAATAATTTCAAATGAAAGATTATTGATACTTAAACTGTTGTAACTTCATCTAAAATAAAAATCATACGACAGTTTACTTTTCAAGGTAGAAAGACCACTTTTTAAAGTTAGTTTCGTTTTAAATTGTAAAGCTTCTCTGTTTTCACCATCCTGAATTCGTTTTATTTAAACTAACGCATGATGGCATTGTGACTAAATTGTTTCATTGATCACAGATTTTGACCACTTGCACTGATTAGCTTCTGAGACGATTTGTAAATCGTTCTGCGTTCAAGTTAATCGATTGACGTCTGAATATATTTTTAAAAGTCAGTTGGTCAATATTCGTGTGGGAAATTTGTTTATAAAATTTGAATCTCGTAACGGAGGAATATGAACGTACTTCGATAAAATTTAGGTCACATTAAAAATTGTTCATGTGTGGTCATCAGAGATTCGCCGAATGAAAACTGTATATTGTCAATTGTTTGATGTAAACCTTGTTTGTTAATTTGTTAATTAAATTGCACATTTAAGCGCACACGCTTGCAGCTGATTTTAACAAAATGAAAGACAGAGAAAAGCGAACGAGGGTAGCAAACAAGAATTTCATCACGATCGGGAATATGTATCCGAATGAATGAATAAATAAACGTCAGGCAACGGTGTACAATGTATCCTCGCAAACAGAATATTTCCCGAATGTAACAGATTAAAATCGCCATATAGATAAAAATGGGAACGTGCCCTGACGTGCGTGCGTCTGACGCTTATAGGAAGTCCTATCTCAACCAGCGCCGCGAGCCGCGCGCAGCAATAAATTCCAACGTTTAAAGTTGTCGCCGGTTTGTGCAAAAAGCCACGGGGCCGTGGAACAAAGGCCGGCCGTGGAATAATAATGCTCTGTGAAACCTCGAGCGTAAAGCCGAGCCGGTCGCGGCCGCTAAATAGAACCGGCGGTGTGGTGTGGCCGTTTCAATATAACGAAACGAAACGAAACGAAACGAAACGAGAGAGAGAAAAGAGGCCGAAGAACGAAGATGGGAACAACGTTAGACGCGCGAGGAGAGCTGAATGTTGCGAGAGTGGAAAGGGATGGATGACCAAGAGGGAGCAGCATCAGGATGCGAAGAAAGGGATCGGGCCCTGTGAAACTTTTAATTAGCAAGCTTATCCATTTATCTGCATGCCGTTGAAAGGAACAGCTCGTGGCTCGCTACCGAAAACAGAGGTCGAGAAAATAAAAGAGTGGTTGGCGAGAGGGGGGAGAGAGAGAGGAGGCAGAACGCAGTCAGAAGCTGTAGTAGTCAGACAGATAGTGAAAAAGGGGGTAGCGGAGGGGAGATGAGAAGAGAGGGCAAGGCGAAGGAGGAACGCGCGAAGAAGGACGCGAAAGAGGGTTTGGAGAAGTAGCCGACCGACGAGTACGGTGCGAGAAGATGGCGGGAAATAAACGAGGTGTGGTAGACTGGACCGACGAGGCTGCTGATCCCACAATGCGCCACAATAGAGCGCCGACGATGGTTTTGCATATGAAAGAGGACCGAGAATGGAGACCACGGGTAGATAGGTGCACGTAGTGTGATATTATACCTGACTAGGGTTCCACCTCGAACCCTCCTTCACCCTTCTGTAGTTTCCCTCTTCTTCTTCTTCTTCTTCTTCTTCTTCTTCGTCTTTCGCCCCCGCTTCGTCGTCTCCATCGACCTCTTATCCTTCCTCTCTCTCTCTCTCTCTCTCTCTCTCTCTCTCTCACTATTCTTCCCTCTTAAACTCTCCGTCTTCCTCTCTGTACACACTTATATGCGCGTTCTGTTCTTTTTCTTCTTCGTCTTCTTGCCCTTCGCTTTCTCGAGTTCACTTCGAGGCGGTTCTTATTTTTCATCGCCGACAAAGGTACAAGGCCGATCGCGAGTTGAAAATGCGTAAGGGAAACTGCATTAGGCGAGGGGGCGTCTTTCGCTTAAGATAAACTTCGTTTCTATAGTGCCCTTTAAGTCATGGCGCGTTCATTGTGCTGCAAATTTGCGACTCCTTGCGAGACGCGGGCTACGAGTCCTCGATCGTTCCTTCTTTTCTTCCTCTAATAATATTCCGCTCTTTCCCTGTCTCTCCTTTGCAATATTATCCTTTCTCCCTTCTTCATCTCTATCGTCCTCTCTGTCCTTCTCGCGGTATTCTTTCGGTCTATCTCGTATTCTCTTTTCTTTCACATTTCTCGAGTCTTTGTTCTCAGAAACTCGACAGTCGGCCGGAATTAGCTAATTTTGCTGTGACACTTAACGTGTCCGGTAAAGTCTTCTCTCTCCTATTTTTTCCCTAAAACGGCGTAATATCTCACGATGACAAAATGTCTGAAAAAACGCTGAGATTGTTTGACAAGAGGCAGTTTCGACCAGCCTTCTCGAGCTAATGCTTCTGAATCATACCTCAGAAATGATAAAAATCTACTTTTCCGTGTTGCTGACCGTGAATTAATTTCCCAACTTCACGGCAAGAAAAACGCCAACAAAAATATCAAAACTAGGCAGTGTTCAATGTTTGAACCAGATTTTCTGAATTCAAACAAACAAGCTACTTAAAATACCAGAATTTCTGAAGAATAGCCAGTGTTCAATGTTTGAACCAGGTCTTCTGAATTCAATCAAACAAGTCACTTAAAATACCGGAATTTCTGAAGAATAGCTAGTGTTCAATGTTTGAACCAGGTCTTCTGAATTCAATCAAACAAGTCACTTAAAATACCAGAATTTCTGAAGAACAGATAGTGTTCAATGTTTTCAATCAATTTTCTGAATTCAGTCAAACAAGTTGCTTGTAAAAATACCAAAATTTCTAAAGAATAGGCAATGTTCAACGTTTCAATTAATTTTCCCGCTCCAGTCAAACAAGACACTTACAAAAGTACCAAAGTTTCTGAAGAATAAGCAATGGCCGATGTTTCAACCGTATTTCCTGATCCAATACTTTCTCGGGCAATGGATTTTCGCGGCCGGTGAACGAACGAGAAAAGGGTTTCCCCTCTTCTTCGGCTTCTTCCTCCTCGTCTTCTCTCGCGTGTACGATCCTTCGGGCGTCGCGACTCTCAACTTTCCGCGAATATTTCGACCAACAGGCTGGTTGAAGGCTCGAAAGAAAGGGGTGGAGTGCCGGGAAACCAGCGAGCGTTTCGCGTTTCGATGCAGTTTTCTTAGAGGGTTGCACGCCGAGCTGAAATTTACAGAGAGGCCGTGGAGCTGTTTGAATAAAGCAGTAACGTAAGCAACGAGAAACCGTTAATTGCGAATGGTATAGACGATAGGTCTGCTGCTTTTTACGAGACTGTAAAATTGTTCGAAATTGCATTGCAGACCTGATATCTGTGATATCGTGCAAACGTTTTTGTAAATCGTTTTGCAATATTTAACGGGAGTATTTCGTTAGTTAGCTTTTGCAGTCGGGACTATAAATAATAGTTTTCCATCGAACGCGAGTATCGAAAAACATTTCATAAATCATTTGCGCTCACGAATTCAACTCAAGTCGTTAATTTCGCTTTGTCTACATACTTCAAAGAGATGGGATATTTTAAAGTGCAATCTATTGAATACTTTCTGATACTTTTCTACATTCTACTTTTACCTCACATCCGCTTGCAACAATTCGACGATTAAATTGTACAACGTGCATACATTTTATATTGAGATAACTGATTGATACTTAGAGTATTGAAAAGCGTCTTTGAGAAGACAATTTCGGAAAAATGGTCCTATCAAAAATAGGACCATTTTTCCAAATAAAATAATATCTTTGCAACATTATAAACGTTCAAAGCGAAAATATTTTCCAATTTATTTTAGAAACTCAGGATCGACATCAACGCAGCATTTCGAGCGCAAAGGTTTAATATCACGCGGAAAGATGTAAAAGAAGGAAACCAGATATCGCCACAAATTGAAAAATATTAACAATGTTCTATCACGTCAGATATCAAACACAGAAGCCTTCCGGCAATATCGCTCGGTGCAATTGGTTGGAAATTAGTTTTAGAATCGACCGACGAGAAGCGAGTCGCAGAAATATTCGTACCATCTTTCACCAAAATGCAAACTTTAAACGGCTCGTACTTAATTAATTAATTCCTTGGCTTGTGATGTCACACTCGCTCTGCGCATTACAAATGCGCATGGCGAACAACACGAAAGACAGAAGCAAAGAAGCTGTGGAATTTAAATCTCGAATCTTCATACTGAGATTCTTTAAATTAAGTACGAGTAATATACGATACTTAGATGTTAACGAACACAAGAAAAACAAGACAGAGGAGCAATAAAAGTTCTATGAAACAACGTCTGAAAGTAACCTACAAAACTCGACGACGTAATATATCGATAGAGTAGAAATATTTCTGTCGCTCGCCGCGTATTTACGATTATTCGAAGAATGCCGAGAAACACGCAAAAGAGAAAAAAAAACACAGCATGTCAGATTAATCATGCGTCGATGAATCGACGCGAGAGATCAACGGCCCCATTGAAAAAAAGAATCGCGTGACTATAGAAGCGAAACGTCCATCCGAGAGACAGGAATATCGCGCGACAGATAGAGCAGGAGGGAGTGGAAAAGTGGCATAAATGTTTCAGAATCGCGAGCATCTGTCGTCCGGGGGGGACTTTTTCAGTTGCCGAAGGAGAGCTCGTTTTCGGAGCTGCTCAGGAAGGCGAAGAGCAAGTAGAAGGAAGAGCAGAGGGGGGAGGGGGGTTTACTATCCTCCGTATAATGTATTATAAGTGGAGGCACTCACAGGGCCGTCACTACCAAACACTCAAAGCCTTCCACCCCCGCCTTCTCTAGCTTCTATCTACCGGCTCGTGTCTCCCTCTTCCCTCTCTCTCTCTCTCTCTCTCTCTCTCTCTCTCCTTTTCGCATCCCCTTCTCGCACCACCACCGACCCAAACCCCCGCAGCTTCTCCGGTAAACCCTTCCAGCTGCCTTCTCTGTACACTCCGCTTTCGAGTTATCGATAAGAACCGCAGACCTCTTTTGTTGGTTGATAGATAGCCTTTCAAAGCGACGCGAGGTCAAATATTCGACATGCCGCCGGTTCAATTTCGTGCCAATAATATCTGCGCGAAATAAGGACCGGAAGCCGAGCTGCCGGGTATTCGCGGCCGGTTTCCGGGCCGAAACTTCGAACCCTTCGAAACATCGAACACAGGGTGGCGGTGGCCGCGCTCGCGGGGAAGGGAAATGTTGACGTTTGGAAATGAACTTTGCCCACTGTGTCGCGGCCCGCTTGCCTCTCATCGTCTACGACTTGATAGAACAACCCTTGGTTGTTTTTCAAGTTTTCGCGGCGCGGTATCTGGGATCTATTCGACGAAACGAAATACTCCCACGTCGATTAATTCTAGTTTTAATTCTCTTTTTTTTTTTTTTCGTAACGCGCTGTGATATCGATCGATTGCATTACGAAGCTGTATAGTTTCGCACTTAAATATCTTTGCCCAAATAATGAGAAACGACAAACCTAACCTAAGTCTAACTTAACCAAAGCTAACCTAACCTAAACGATAGAAGAAAGATTAGAAAATCTCCGACATATTCCCAAGTTGATAGAAATACGAATGCGAATCGCATGAATATTTCTGAAATATTTCAATACATTCCTGTGAGATTAACGACAATTTATTGACGATTGGATTAATCATGTAGCATACGTTTTTAGTTCGAGGACACTAAACCGATTGATTAAGTCTGGAATATTCCTTTCTAAATGCGATGGTGGCACTTGTTGAAAGAACATAAATCACGCGATGATATTTGATGCAAATATCTATCAGAATATATTGGATAAATATTGGTGTCTAATGCAAGTCATATTTCAAGAAAATATAAAATCTGACAATCATCGAGAACGACTCGAAAAAAAAAATTCTCGTCTGAAACAATCGATTGAATTTACTTTAGTTTCTCAAGATACGATGTGAAGTGTCTCGTTGATATCGTAGGACTTTCGTAGTTTAGCCATCGTAGGATTTCTCTCTCTAAAAAAAAAGTCATACCTTAATCATAAGTTATCTAGTATCTATTAACGCGTAACAAGCTTCTAGAATAAGATAACAAAAAGTTTCCAATCGAACGAGACGAGCAGTGTTAACGATTTAACAGATCGAAATTGAAAAGGATATCAATGGAATAGGAAATCAATTGTCGCTCGTGAATAGAAAACGAAAATATTAGGAGCCTCGTTTTTATCGAATAAGTCTCGCGGGGAAATGCTAGCAGATTTAAAGGGATTGGTTCGACAGACGTAAATTTGCAAATGGGTCTAAAAAAAAAAAAAAGAAAAAGTAGCGACGTTGCAGAAAGTAATTTTTCTTTTTACAAAGAAATTAGATCCTTCTGCAAGCACATGTATTCTAAAGTGAACCAATTCATCCCTTTACTATTGCGAAGCTTGCGGGATTACAAAATTTCCACGCGGAAATGAAGCATGCTTAAATGCCAAAGAGTCGGGCTTTAATTATCATTCTCGGACAGGATTTCGGACTTCTTTGATTTCTTGCTTAGGATTCGCGTGGTGAAGAAAAATCGATCGTCGAATTCGGGGGCTGAAATTTAATTCACGTTCGCGGGAAAACAGGGGGAAAAGAGGTAAAATAACGAGACGGTTATAATTCTTGCTTGTTTTAAAAGGCAAGATAAGTCACGCAATTGGGTCGGGTTGTATTTTCTGTTTAAGGATAGAAAAACCAGACAGAAAGAATAATTATGGTATAACTATCGGAGTTTATCTTTTTATAACACGTCATTCCAACGTCGTGTTTCTCGCGAGCGTTGCGTTACGTTATTGTATCCCCCCCCCCCGCGTAAAATTCGTTCGATAATTTCAACTTTTTTCCGTGAAACATGAAAAGTTACATCTGCAGGGAAATTATAGAGAATGCACACGACGTGAATGAAAAGAGAAGATTTCTGTTTCTTTGGCTGTGTGTTCTGAGAATTATGAATTTGTATAAAATTCCACATTCGACGATAGTTGGAAACTTATTGGTACCAATGCTGCAGAATTTCTTTCATTACATTCGGCTTTTTTTCGGCGTTCTTAAGTTTTCTAACTCGAATTAATACCAATGAAATATACACGGTTATACTTTTCAAAAATTTTCGCGCGATACATTTTCATGAGAATTTAAAATATTGTGATATCGTGTCTCCATTAATAATCATTGGCTTCGTTTCTATAGAGCCCTAACGCGATAACGCGTTCTAGCAACGAGCACGCTTCATTTCCGCGACGAAGGGCATGAAACGAGCGAATCGATCGTTTCGAAAGCGAACCCGCACGCGCGATCAGCGCGATATATTTAGCAATTAAGTGCATTGAAGCAGCGAAGCCTGTGCATATTGTTAGCAATAAGATTTCGCCCGCGCGGACGAAAGAGAAACGCACAGTGTTAAGAAATGGGTTTGTGAGGCCAGGTGGCGTGGATCAAAGCGGACACCAAGGCAGTCCTGGCGATTCACGAGCACGTGATCACGAACAACGCGCGTTTATCGGTGACGCACAGCGACTACAACACGTGGACGTTGAACATTCGCGCGGTACGCCGAGAGGATCGAGGAATTTACATGTGTCAAGTCAACACGGATCCGATGAAGAGTCAGGTACGAAAAACAAAAAAAAAAAAAAAGAAAGAAAGAAAGAAAGAAAGAAAATTACCTTCCGTACGATTGTTGAATCATCAGTAATCATGCTAGTGACAGATCACCACGTCTTTTCTTGGCGATAATTGGATAAATTTTTTTTAAAACTCTTTTTACTATACAATGATTCGTTCAAATCGTGCGCCTCGTGTTTCAATCACGTGCGCAAAGAAATCGATCGATTTTTGTAACAAAATTCGCGATTTTATTCGACGGAACAAATGTGAATTGATCGTTGACCGAATGATTCAAAAATCAATGATCGAATGATTACGAATTATTTTGATCGATTGATTAATAATTACAGTGATTACATTCGCATTCGATAGCAGCTGATTACAGCTGCATTCGATAATCGATTTCAGAAATGAATTGCTGCTCAATTCGCCAGCTACGAATCGTTTCTTATCGATTCAACATTCATCGATAATATCATTGATCGATCGTCGACAACAGATGTACACGGTTGACGCTGTTGCACCGTTGTCGACGATGATTTTTGTTAGGGCGCGGGCCAGCTAGGAGAAGCAAAAAAGAAAAAAAAAAGAAAAAAATAAAGGGAAACGAAATAAAGAAATAAAGAAAAAGGAGGAAAGGAAGTGAAAGGGGGAGGGGGAAGAAAATAAGCGGAGAAATAGAGAATCTTTTTACCCTAGATCCGGGGTCAGATTTTTATTGTACGCGATGCCTTAGCATGGAGGGCATTCATTTCAAAGCGAAATCCGTTTTCCGCTTGGTGGAAGTAGTGTTTTCCGGCGTCTCAGCTCCCCAGACAAGGGATAGGTGGTTAAATTCCACGGAATTATGTTCTAAAATTTTCGTCGGGAATTTACATGGCAGAAATACGACCGTCTGTCGTTCCTCTCCCGGCTTATTGTTAGTTAACACTCGCTCAGTAATTAGACGTCTTCGACGACGCGCCAGGGAATAAAGATGCATTCTCGCGAATCACCCGGATCTAGGAATTCGTTGAATTATTAATATATATATATTATTTTAATTATATATATATATATTAGTAGACTAATTACTAGACTAGAATTAATTATCTGTGCGACAGACAATTGTTATATATAGACTGTCTGCGAGACATGTATCATTTTTATTTTCTTTTCTGCGTTATTCAATTCATTCCACTCGACTTTCAACGAGTATTAATAATTCACTAGATCTTCTACATTCTAGATATGTACATTTCACTTGTTCTATAGTACTTGAAATTTATTATATATATTGCAAACAAAATATTATTCTGAATAATATATATTTGTTATATATATTATATTAGTAGATTAATTGCTAGACTAGAATTAATTATCTGTGAGACAGACAATTGTTACATGTAGACTGTCTGCGAGACATGTATCATTTTTATTTTCTTTTCTGCGTTGTTCAGTTCATTCATTGTTGTTCAATGTTGCTGAAAATTCCTTGCCATTAATATGTAAAATAAGAATCGAATTTGATCCTTACTTCTGGTCAGAAGTTTGGATTAACTGCATTCAAAATTGGAAACTTACACAATGTTACCATATTTCTTTAAAAAAAAATTTATTTCATTTCCATTTCTAATTTAATCGTTTCTGATCTCGTCTCACTCGACTTTCACATACAACGAGTATTAATAATTCACTAGATCTTCTACATTCTAGATATGTACATTTCACTTGTTCTATAGTACTTGAAATTTATTATATATATTGCAAACAAAATATTATTCTGAATAATGTATATTTGTTATATCTATGATATATTCTTATATATATAAAACAATTGTTACATAACAAACAAAATATTATTCTTCCTCGAAATATAAGACGATATTGGGCATGTTATTCCTCAGTATGATAGTAATAACACTGATTCATTGAATTTGCAGAGCGCGTTTCTAGAAGTAGTGATACCGCCGGACATAATATCCGAAGAGACCTCTAACGACCTAATGGTACCTGAGGGCGGATCCGCGAAACTGGTATGCAAGGCTCGCGGCTATCCAAAACCTGAGATCCTTTGGAAGCGAGAAGATGGCACCGAGATTATCTCCCGCGCCGGATTGTCCGGTGGCAAAACGAAAAGTGAGTATACAGAATCGTGATCGTTCCAATTACGTTTGTTCATATATCCTTTCATCTTTATTAGAGTTAAATACGTCGAACAAGCGATTCGTTTTCGCGATTGCATTCCTTTTGATGTGAAGATTTTTCTTTTTCTCTTTTTTTTTCTTTTTTCTTTTTTTTCTTTTGCTCAAGTTCGTGTCGAATATTTTTCCGATAATCGCACTTCTGCGATTCTCCTCTATCTTTTTTTTCAAAAATGATTCCCTTCGTAAACCGCGTTTTAATTATCAACCATGTAATTCGAATTAAAACGAACACGCACTTTTGTTTCGAAGAAACATTTCCCCCTTCTCCCCCCTCCCCCCCCTCTCTCTCACCCTTTTCTGGCTGCTATTTCAATTATTTCAGCTCCACTTTCATTATTAAATTTCCTTTTGTGCAATTCCATGCGACAGAAATTAAATAAATATTCCATTATCGGAAGTTATTTGTTAACGATTTTATTCACGATTAATGGTGAATTCTCTTTTATTCTTCGGTATTCGTCGGATGCATTATTGTATTCTATTGTGATTTGTAATTTAATAAAGATACAACGTATAATTTGGACCGCCATAGTTGATCGATAGCGAATAAAGGTGGATTTATAGTGCTTAGATCGGTCCCCAATGTAAGATAAGAATTGAGAAATGACGATGCCAATGATGTGTATATAATACGATAATATATTCTCGGTGTAAGTAAAGTGGCTCGTAAAACACAACAGATTGGAATCGGGGAACAGGTATAATATCGAAATTGAAGTCGATTCGTCAACGTCTCCTCGTATGTTTCAATTCATAAATCATAACGTTTTTAAGAAAGCCCTCCTCCTTTCCCGATCGTGGCAACCAAGTCAACGAAAGTTTTGTACGAGCGAAACTTTAAGGGAAGATTTACAGGAAGAACAATTTGAGTAATAATAACAAAAGAATAATTCGATTTTATAAAAATCAGATTAATTTTTTTTTGTTCTTTCGCAGAAAATTTTTTCACTTTTACGAATACTTTTTTTGCTTCGCGTAATGATTTCTACATATTCTCATACAACCAGTGATATTCGAAATTGATCTCGAGGGTTAAAGTGCGTGATAATTTTCCAGGCTATCGAATTTAGGCGAGCAAGACGAGACCGTTGCTTATATCTCGAAGCTTTCCTTTGCGTTGCATCGAATAGCGCAAATATCCGCTGATCTCAAATAGAGTATTAGCAGCTATTGAACAAATCGATAATTCAAGAAATTCTCAAAAAAAAAACACGAAAAAAGAAGAAATTACAGAAATTATTGAAACATTCCGATATTTTCGACATGAACTGCTCTATTAAAATTTTAACGTACGAGAAATACGTACATTTGCTCGCAATCAAAAATATTAAATATCCCATCTTCGAAGGGATACATACATTTCTCGGTTATACAAAATTTCTGCGTTAAAGTTTCGAAGGAAATAGAGAGAGACCTTTTGCGCAATTAAGCATCTCGTCTTCGAGAACGCGAATCGAGAGAGCAAATCATACTTGAACGAAATATAAGAGGCTTCTAACGTGACAGGATATAAAAAATGAAATGGAGAATTCTGACCTCTTGGACTGCTTACCACGCATCGCAGACAGGCTTGAAACCGCTTCGTCCTGCGAGAAAAATTGCTACGTCGTTTTCTCCGTTTCTTCCTTCTCCCAAACATGGATCTCTCTTTCTTAAGTGGCGAAACGCTGAGAATAATTTGAGAGGGATGAATTTCGCTAATATAAGCTCACGATTCTCGCATTATCTCGCAGAGTCCTCTCCAGTTCTATTTTCTTTTAGAATCGCCTCGTCCCTCGAGCTCGCGGAGCAGAAAGCTCGAGTGTACGTTTTTGTAAAATAGTACCAATTTAAAGGTAAGATCGAGTTTCAGTACCGGGGACTTGTAGCGCGAGGATACCTTTTTGGAGAACACGTCCCCTTTTTACTTTTATCTTTCATCCGATATTTTTCGAGGTTATTTCGCTCGTTCGTATATGTGGAACTTGTGTATATCTCGACCAAAACAGAAAGATGAGATATTTCGACTTTTTAGAAGAAAAAGCTCGCTGTTCTGAGAAATAAATAATTGTACTGTCGGGTGTGTGTGTGTGTTGTATCCTTTTCTACGCGTAGCTTGCAAAATTTTATTTCAATTTGCCTAACCAACTGAGTCTTGCTCTTTAAATAGAGATATATTTGAGTCAAACGAGCTGATCAACTCGAACGCGTGTGCATGAAACATTCGGTTGTTTTCAGGTCTTCAAATAGGTTTGTTATAATAATGAAATCTACAAATGAGTGCTCAAATAAATCAAAAGAAGACTAGCCTTTTTTTATTACTATATATTTCCTTCATATATTATACAAATATCAAATGAATAATATTAAAAAACAATGCTTGTATTCATTTATACACGCATATTACATATTTTGGTTTAATCTTCCAACAATTTCATTGTACACATTATAGGAAATATTTCGCTTCTGAATTCGTCTAAATAATTTTTAGAGAAGTCATTATCTCCGAAATAACTGTTGGTCACAGTACAGCTCGAGAAATGGAATTCTTCTAGAGAAAAAAAAAAAAGAAAAAAAAGAGAAAAGAAAAAGATAGTACGTCCTTTCACGTAAACGAAACGAGTAACTGCACTTCGTTCAGAGAATGCTGATTCGTTGGCGAAGGTGAAACTGCATTTTCACCTCCTTGCGCTTCATGGGGGTGCTCGGGCAAGTATCGACGCATTGAATTGAAAGGGACGATAGCAGAACCTTAAGCTTCGTATCTAGCCTAATCCAGTGTGTTTGATTAGTAATCGAACCAATTCGATTATTTACTCGATAGGGTTAAACGATTCAACCGTGTAAGTAGCTTTCCATTGACATCGAGTTTCAATTGAAGCATTAAACTTTGGACGTCGAGCACCGAGCAGATTCTCTCGCGAACAAAAACTATTCAACGTTTCGTACTTTCGAATCGAAGAGCCAAATATCTTTTCCACAGTAGTGTGCAAGAACGTGTAAAATAGAAAAATTTTCATGATTTTGCTTGAAGATGAAAATATATGGTAGTTCCAATATTGAACGGTATCAATATTTCGGCAATATTTAATATCGAATTTCGAATTTTGAAACGATTCAACTTGATCCAATATATTTGATAATGGCACCAATATTTCTTTTTACCGATATCGTTCAAATGTGTCGTATCACAGTTCAATTATCAGGCTGCAGATATTATAAAGCTTCACAAGATCTGAATATTGAATTCTTCAAGAATAAACTGTCTGAAGAATACTTCTTACAGTTTTAACATACGAAACAAATTTCCATTTTTTTCTTTTTTTTTCTTAGATAAAAATATAAAAATACATTGTACCACGTATTCTTCTTTGAAGAATAATTCAAAATTCCATAATTTCATCGAAAGAGAAAAAATACAATAGTATTTCGATTTAATCACTATTTAAATCGTTTAAATGTGCACAACTTGACACTATGTCAGTTTGATTACATTGATACGATCAATACGAATTATTCATAAAATTTTGAAGAGACTTCGATTCTTTTATCTAACGTGATATTGACATTAATGACAATTATTCGCGCTCGTGAATGTAACTCCAGGAATAATCCAGTTTATATACCTCGACGATCAGAGTTGAATAATTCACGTTCCAACTGCAAAAAAAAAAATGTATATTTAAAAAGTATCGCCAGCCCCGAGACGGCAGACAAATTTGTATTTCCAGCGCTGTCTGACCTTCGTATGGATTTAACCGAAAGGCAAACTTGCAGAATTTACTCGACCGGGAGATCCTTCGAATCAGCAAAAATATTACTTGCGCGAGTTCAAACAGACCAT
Organism: Tetragonula carbonaria; assembly: GCA_032399595.1. Classification (NCBI taxonomy): domain Eukaryota; kingdom Metazoa; phylum Arthropoda; class Insecta; order Hymenoptera; family Apidae; genus Tetragonula; species Tetragonula carbonaria. The sequence continues at coordinate 13,564,270 of JAUCRC010000003.1, forward strand.
TTTTTTTTTTTTTTCAAGCAACGATATCTCTTCCAGAAATGATCGATGTCCCTTGTAAAAATAAACTTTTCATTTCCTCTAATGTGTACAGATTTATTTTCGAAAAAAAGAGAGAGAGAGAGAGAAGAGAGAAGAACAAAAAATACAGCTTTCGTTCGTTAACGAAACTTTACAGCATTGAGATGAGAATTAGAGTAGTACCACGTAAGGAAGTTTCCGATTAGTAAGTTTGCTCCCTCGCGAGAGAGAGGCACCACGGATCCGGCAACAAACGATCCGTAAGATTTTTCAGAATCTTAAATTCCCTCCGTCTGGCTTCTGTATTGCAGTAGCTACCGCCGAGGGGGAAACGCTGACTCTGTCGAAAGTAACTAGAAGCGAGATGGGTACCTACCTGTGCATCGCGAGTAACGGAGTACCACCATCAGTCAGCAAACGGATGATGCTGCACGTGCACTGTGAGTACGCCCCTAATATCGTTTCACTGGCAATTCTCGCCGAAAAGATTTATCTTGGCCACCCGCCGTGATCCGAAGATCATCTTTACGGCGAGTAGGGAAACAGATAAAAATTCCGCTAATTCGTCACGTTTATTCTTTTTCTTTTTTTTTTTTTTAATTCTCGCGCAATTCTGCCGCGATTTGTCGATGATAATTGATCTAATCTCTTTTTGCTGATGATAATTGATCTAATCTCTTCTTGCTGAGGTTATGCGATTCAACGTCAACGAGGAAATTTATAACCCTCGAGCAGTATTACATTGCAGAAATTTAGAAAATTTTATACTCTCTTAAATGGATTTTATACTCTCTCAATTTTTTTCATTTTATTTTTTTTATGTTTAAATAAGAATGAAAACTCTGACACATTGTTTGTCAGTGATCTATTCATCAAAACGTATCAACTTCATGATTTCTTCTGTAACTGCACTCGTTAAACTTAATTATTTCTTTCTAAAACATTGTAATACTAATAGGAAAGTTATCGAAGGGCTCCAATAATTGTGAACGTCATCAGTCGAAATGAAATTTCAAATCAAAATAAGAATTCAACAAGAACGTAGCTTTCGAACACAATCTATTACGAGTTTCACTCGATATCGTAACGCTAGAGTTTAACTCGTAACTCGTAACTATATAGTACAACTATATAGATTGCCTATCTTTCTCGACGATAATTTCTTCATTTAGAAATCCCGTATTCGAGTTTCTGTTCCCAGTTTAGTTCTTTCTTTTCTTTTTTCCTTTTTTTCTTACCAAGATCCGCAGCTATTCTTCTATTAAGCCCTCGTAATATTTAAATAACTCTATCACGTCTGTTTCCTTGACTGGTTCCACGTGGAGCTGTAAATTGAGTTACATCACGCGATATACATTCATACATGTAATATATTCAACGTCATACCACTACATGCCAACTTCATAACTCGTTTCCTACCACGATATTCAAAATAGGGAACGCTTCGAAATTCCTGTTATTACATTGTCACGGCGGAATTCTTTCTTTTGCGTGAAATGTGATTAAAAAAAAAAAAAAAAAAATGAAATACAAGCAATATTATTTGCTAGAAAATCTTCTGTCCTAATAACTTGATGTTTCGAAAAATCTATATTATATTTTAAAAATTCATGCCATTCGTTCTAATAATCCTTTTAAAATGAAAGGATCATTACTTGATTATAGCGCCTAACTTCAATTTAAGATATAAGAATTAATTGCTATTGTTTGAAATACATTAGAAAAGCAAGAAATTTTTATCATTCATATACGTGTAAAATTAAATTTTTAACATTTTTTTGAATCGTATGAAAGGAAATTTTCCAATTATGTAAATAATGTGGATTTTTAACTTCCAAGTTATTAAGCAATTATTTTCTTTTAAGTTATCAGTCGTTGTTAGAATCAATTGCAATTGATTTTTCATAAATCACATTCGATTTCTTTCGTGAATCAATTGTGTTATACTTTCAAACCTTGGGAATTGGGAATTGTGAGGAGAACTTATCAGAACGCGTCAATAAGTAACGCAACCACGTAAAAATATATAGAAAACATGATTGTCGAAAAAGAAAAAACGCTTATTTGCTTAGAGGCTTTTCCACTAACAGCGGAAATAAATCCATCGGATACAAAATTCACAAATTGCTCTGCATGACACGAGTTCCGAAAGTTCTTTCAAATCTCTGTAAAAATACTAGAGCAATCTATATACAGCAATAAATCTAAATAAAAATACTAGAGCAACCAGTTTCCCATTTCTGCAGTAAATAAATTTTCTGCAACAAAATCGAGAGCACTCAATTAAATATTTATTATACTTGTTCGCCACGTGCTATGTTTCCTCTACAAAAAAAAAAAAGAAAAAAAGACAGAAGAAAATACAGTGTGAAAATCCAGAAAACTCTAGAACACTTGATCTTTCGTCTCTGCAAAAAGTTCTTCGAATTTCCTAACCTATCGAAATGGCAAAACAAGAAAATTGATAGCACTCGATCACGCGTGCTCTGCTCTGATCAAGAAGCCATAGAAGAAAACGAAGGAAACGCGTGGACGAAGACGATGTTCTTCGAAACGTTGAGACAGAAGAATTTCTTAAAAACTCAGAACGCCGCGGCACCACGGGAGAGATGTATCATTGACAGAGCACAGTGAGACAAAAAGAGCGGAGGAATAAAATTCGCCGGAAGCCAGGCCAAAGAGAAGCCACCATATTCCCGCCACTTAGGCACGAGGCGTTTTTCTGTGAATCGCGCGCGTAACGCGAGAAAGAACCCACGGTCTTATCCGAGGCGAGTCGCGGCCTTAAGAACGTCCCGTACACAGCGAGTTTGCCAAAGGCAAGAGGAAAGAAAGAGAGAACCAAGGAGAAGATGCAAAGAAAAAAAAAAAGAAACGACGAGAGAGAGAAGAGAAAGAGCTTGCACAAAGATAGCCATCGTCTCCTCTTTTGCGTAATTTCAACGTAGCGAAAGGGTGGCTCGTATCTGTATTAGAAAAGAAGAAAAAGAAGAAAAAGGTGGTGAAAAGGAGTGGATGGTTGCAATTGGAATGGGGGAAAAGAAAAATCAAAGATAAAACGCGGTTTAAATAAGCAGCAAGAGCTATATAGAGTCTAGAAGCCTGGAGAAGCTTGGAAAAGAGAAAGTGGTAATAAAATTAGCCTGAAGACGATACACCGAATATGGATAGAGGATAAAAGTATAAGAATGAAGAAGAGAACGGCTCGAAGGTGAAAATGATGGCTTGCAGATAATCTCGAGGATAATCAAGATTTTAATTGAGATTGAATTAACATTTGTTACGGGGTGAGCAGCTGATCAACCCCTTAAAGGTCAGGCGACGATTTCACGTAATTAAACCGCGGCTTTTTTACGCGAAAGTATTATGAAAATTGATTTAACCTACCAAATATTATATATATATAATATTTATATATAAATTATATATATATAATATAATTATTTATATATAAATATATATATATATTTCACGTATAGCGTCTGTAAATTTTCTACAAAACGCACAAAAGTAATTAAAAAAGAAATCCGAGAATTATGATAGGCATTGAGACATCTTCAGTATTGAAAGAAGAAGAAAAAGAAATGAGAAGAAAAAAAAACGAAGTTTAAAATTAACAGCCAAGGTCGAAGGATGAAAGTTGAAAGCAAAACGGCGGAGGGGGAATATCCCGCGAATAAAAGCGAACAAAAGCGGAAAGTCGGAACGCGCCGAAGCCAGCAACACGGTAACAAACTCACGAAGAGCAAAGAGGAGCAAAGTTGCGAAAGAAGGGGGGGAGTTGGTCGTGGGTGTGTAAGCAAAAAGGGTTGGCGAAGCGAAGCGAAGCGGAGGACCCTAAGTCGCGGTTACGACCGCGTTTCTCGGTGTCTTAGAAACCGACAGAGAGGTAATTCTTCGCCGGAAATTGGATGTACCCAGGTTCGTGCTACGATCTTGCACCTGCCCTCGAGCGAGGATAAGATCGCGCGGGATAATCGAATTTCATTGAATACGCTCGGCATCCGCAGACCGTATAGACGATTGCGTCCGCGAGCTATTGCTGCGAAATTCAAGCGATCGGGGGCTATTGTCGATTGAGAGACCGGGCACGAGCCGGAAGGACAAACCGGATCATCTCGGAAGATGGCTGGAGGATCCGTCTGTGTGTGTGTGCTACGTGGAAACGTGTTCGACGACAGAACAGGGGAGAAAGGGGGGATTTTACGCGATCGATCCGGTTCCGGTTTGTCCTGATTGTTACGTCGCCACGCAAAGCGAGAAATTTACGTGGTCTTCCACGGGTCTTGCGAACGGAAGGGGGAGGAAGGAACGATCGTCTCTCCTTTTATCTCTTTCTGCGAACGAGAGGACGAAGGGGGGGAATAGGAGAAAAAAGAAATGAAAGGGAAGAGAGGATAGCTCGTTTGCCATCTCTGTTTCTCTTTCCTTTTGATAACCCTCGAACGCAGAGGGTTGTAAGAAGCTCGTTGCCTGGAAACGTGACCGGAGGAAAGAGAGAGGCGCGAATTTTTGTCCGATTCCGGGCCGTCCCAAAGGCTTCCGCGAAATTTCATTTTGATGCAATTTCGAGATAGGTCGTTACGACGATTCTTAAGGCTGCAAGGATTCCTAAGACGCGCGATTGAGCGTGTACTCGGCGAAAGAAGGAACGCGTACCCTCTCGCGTGAAGCGAGAAGGATTCTTTCTTTCATTAATTCATCAGCTGATGAAGAATTTCTTTTTCGTCTCTTCGTGACGAGTTTGTTGAATGTATAATTCTATCGAGTAGAAAATTTATATATATATATATATATATATTTATAATTAATTTATAATTAATTATATATATATATTGGCAACTATTGTTGATATTATATCGAAGTATCTTCAAAATAATCTCGTTTGAATTCTTAAGAAGATTTGCTGATTTCTTTACGTTGTGAAGATTAGATCTGTCAGACCTCGTTTAATGCTGAGTTTCAATAAGGTTTAGGTTTTAACAAGTACGATATTTGTTATAGAATTGGAACTTTGTAGAGAGAATTACAGAAAATTTATGAAACATATATATTTTACAATACAGTTATTAATATCCCAAGATTTTTATTCAGAATTGAATATCTAATATTGGATAGCGGTACTGTGATAGTGGTGATGATTCAACCATCAGCTAGTAAACTAGACATGACGACACGTTTTATCACATGATATGATGCATCTCATCATCATCATTCGAAAATAATTACTCGTTCTAAGCATAGTTAGTCGTTTCAACACAAACAAAAAAAAAGACATTCCTCAATATTAAAAAGACATTTGTTTAAAATATCCTACACCAACATCTCATTTCTCGATACTTTTAATACAAACTAACCAATGAGTTCTGCAAAAAATATTCTGAAAAAATTGAAAAGAAAAAGAAGTTCTGAGAAGATGACTTTTTAATCTTGACTTTTTAAGTTCAAGTAGAATTATACGACCACGCAATACGCGTACAGGTATGCATCGTTACACCTGAGAGAAAAAAAAAGAAGAATATCGTGCGGGAGAGGTAGTATTCTTTGAATCATTCGCATTTTCTCTCTCGCATAGTTTTTTAATTGCAACCCGCGAAAGAGGTATCACTTGTCCCAGTTGCGTGGACCATCCTGCGCATTGTCGACAACTTCTCTCGTCGTTCCTACCTGACGGACAATATGAGTTTTAAAAAACTTGCGTCGTTCTTTTCACCGGGCGAAACTTTCTGGTCTCCTCCGACCGATGTTTAATCCAACCTGCATTCTAAATTGTTCGTTCGATGTTCGACAAAAGCACGATGAGGATTTCCAGTGTACGTCTCTTCAACATCGACGTGATGTACGATATATATAATATTTCAAGCACAAACAAACAGTAGAGAAATTAATAAAATAACATACATTGTTTTTTTAAAAAAAAATCTCCTTTAAAATTGAAGCTCGAATAAAAACATTCAAGAAGAGTGATCATTTATCTATCTAAAAATAATACATTCTTGGAATGATCAAACCATTCCGAAATAAATAATTTGTTGAGAAGATTATCCAGCAATATCTTAAATTTAAGTATTAAATCAAGCATTTTGACGATGAAGTTTACGATCTAGGCAGCTAATAATTCTCACAAATAATTCACTTGCTATTTTTATAGTGAGCGTGCGAGGTGAAATTCACAAAATGTGAATACAATAGAACGAAACACTCCGAATCGATTGATTCTCCGTTGCAATCTGCGGAACTCTTAAAAAAAAAAGCAGAAAATAATTTCTATATCGAAAATAATGTAACTCGGGTGTCTTCGAGCATGTGTATTCGCCTTTGGCGCTCGACGCGCGCATACCGCGGCGCAGAAGTGGAAAATCAGATTAATAATCTCCGGCCTCTGAATTAAACATGCGGTAGCTCAAATTCAGCGCGTAATTCCCAATTGTGCAATAGCTGGTCATTATTGCGCAGAAAGCGTGCTTAACCGTCGGTGCCAACACCTTCCATTTTGCCTCCCCCGTTGTACGACTCTTGAATAGCAACGTGTGAATGGAAATAACTGACGCGACAACCATGTGTTCGCGCAGCTCTTCCTCCCCTCCCGGTTAATTGTCGGTTGATTACGCTCGATTTATTAACCACGGCTGAAAACAAATTCGATTGTTTAATTAATGTGTCTTACGGCGGGCGAAGCGAAGCGATCCGCGTGTTCGTCGTGTAATTCGTCGCGTTAATGTCGGTGGTTGTTCGTCGTTGTTACTCTCGTCGAAATGGTCTGTCGTACATGAAATCAATAACGGAGAATGAGCATGAGGTATGTATTCGCTGTGTCACATTGACGATTGGAGGGATTTTGTCGAAAGTAATATATCAGTGATAATTAATATTAATAATAATAATTAATATTCTTACTACCATAAGGAACATTGATAGAAAAAATATCATAATTACGTACGGTTACGTCTGATAATATAACAAATTGACTATTATCTCATTAACTTTTTGAGTCCGTAGTATCATACGGATAATCTCATAATCAATAATAAAATAATTGGCTTGCTTGTTAGAGGTTCAAAGAGGATAACATACCATGCAAATATGTGTCAAAAAGTATACGTTTAAAGATAAATGTATTCTTGTTCTGTTCTCACATTGTATATTTAAACATTTAGACAAACTTTTGTCTAAAAATTTCAAGCACTCGGAGGGTTCGAAATAAAAAACCATAATTTTTTTCTATGTACGTACTACCGCCTTCGTAGACGATACTATGACAATTTTATGAATTTTGATCGATGATTATCTTTGTTAGGATGAAAGAAGAAATCAAAAGTTGGTTTGTTGAATAAAAATCATGATTTATCATCATGATACATCATGGTTTTGTTTAATAATAAAATAAAACTAAATATTGTCTCACTGAAGAGGAAACACCATGGTTCGTCATTATCGTTCCAAAATGTTAATTCTATGGATACTATATTTTGCTGGAATTTCGAAAATTTTAAACGATAATTGTCTTTGTTATGATCGTAAGTAATATTGATGTAAAATATCGTAGTTACGTATGATTCGTCTAACAGTGGAACAGAATTGGATGTCATCTTACATTGAAACAGAAACACCATGGCTTTCTCGTTGCTAGGCGTGGAGAATGCTACTTTTCGTGGACCCGCACTTATCCCGTAGAAACCACAGTCTAGTAGGGAACTGCTTGCCAGACGACCCGAAAACCTACCCAGAATCCCTTAATTCCTTGCCTCGTAAGCTTATTTTACATTAAGAAACACCGCCATTTAAATGGACCTTAATTCGTCAGCGATATCTTTATCACATTTTTAACTGAATATTCCCTTTTGCTCATCCGATTTGATTGTTGCAACGTAAAGAAATTTTGTCAATTACTTCATTTCGATCAGCTATTGAAACTAGCAAACTGCTCCAAATTCGTCATTTTTCACATGTAAATTTTTTGATTTGAATAGTTCGTCGTGAAACGTTCATCGACGAAAAGGATTGTGTTCTTTATCCTATTTTTCTGTCTCGTGTAATTTAATTTCTGCTACGCAAATTTTGCGCTTTAATGTTCCGTATTAATGTTTCCGTGTTTTTAATATAATTTCGACACCTCGGAAGTTGCAATTATTGCTCCGTCGTTGAAAAATACCTGTGAATACTCTAAAACTCGATGGTAGCAATTTTCCTAAAAGTTGCTAAAGCATACCATCTACAATGCTACTTGAGAAATAAGAAACCGAAACCGTGTCTGTTAGTGGACAGTTAGCTTCGAAGGCTCGTTCTTGCGGAATACTTCGGTCGAGAAAATTAAAGGAGTGAAATCTGCCGGGTCACTGTTCTACCCCGTGACTAAAACGTGCCCACCAACTATCTATCTAGCCAGTCTCACTCGCGGGAGACTTAATTTAGATTCGTGCGGATTAACTTCTAACTTTTGACCGACTCTTCGTCTATTACGAATCTCCCTCGCATCTTTAATCACGCCAGTCCTTCATCCAACTTTCGTTTGCAACATTGCACGATCTAGATATGACGGATTCGAGACCAGCATTTTCCTCCATTTGTATAATAGAACTGATAACAATTGAACTCGTGATGATGTATGATAAGCATTTTAAAGTAATATTGCGTGCAAATCATTTTTTCTGTCACGTTTTCGTCTAATGTGATTTTTAATTATTCTGTTGATGATGGAACCGAAGCGGCGTTTTTAAAATATTAATGGCCCTGGAAATGATTGCACCGAATATATTTTCAATTGTTTATTCACGATGTTTTCAATCTTTTCTTTTGTAAAACAAATTGAATACTTTTAAGATCCGATGGATATAACCTGCTCATTTGTTTAATGATGACCATCAAAGAATGTTAGATTTATGTCTAAAGAATAATTGAAGATGATCTTTAAAAAAAAAAAGCACGTCGAAGACCACGTAACAGAAAATTAAATTTCCGTATTGGTATTAAAACCCCTCTTATTCTACTATTGGCTTCACCAACAGAGTGATATTTTTAGCTGCAATCTAAGAATCGACACAGTAAAACATGAAACGCACGATCAACGGACATGAACAATTTGATCGACTTCCGCTGAATATTTTGAGGGGTGTGTGTTATCCGCGAGAAGCAACGCGTTGTGCACGGTGATCGAACAGTTCCATTTGACAGAAGGTTAATCGATAGAAAGAGAGAAAGAGAAAAAGAGAGAGAGAGAGAGGAGAAAAAAAAATAGGGGGCAGGAGGTTCCCAATAGACCTAATAGGTGATGCTAGTCGAGGCTTCGCGAGTTCCTCGCAAATTGAAGTAGCCTCGATGCATCGTGCTACCTGCATTTATCGCGGCTGTCTGCGTTAATCAAACTGATTACAACTGCCGTAAATCGCTGTCACCGGTGGAACAATTTCGGGGCCAGTTCACCTCTTCTGGGACAAATTGTACGAAGCTTTATTTTGTTCCGAGCAATTCCGCATCCGTTGCTCGGCGTATCGCGTGTAACAATCGCTTCGTAATTCGCTTATGACGATACGAGAAGGAACTCTCGGAGCGGGGGTGGGAGGGGGAGGGGAACCGTAGTCGTGGCCTTTGATGCCACTCTGGGTTCTCATTGTTAGAAAGTTACAATTTATGTATTAATATATGTACATTGATATAATGTATGTTCGTACGTGTTTGCACATGTATATATGTATATGTTCGTATTTCAAAGAATGGGAATAATTGATTGATAATTGAATTTCAGTGACTCATTTCAAGTGAATCAATTACACGAATAGACAAGTTTGCATAATGCAAGAATATACAAAATACATAGTGTGTTGTATAGCGGATGAAACAAATTTCTTAGGTTTCACATTTCTTTATTTAAAGATCTGATCATTTGTAAGCGGTACTTACTAGCTTGTTGTGGAACAATAGGGTTTCACGTAGAAGATTGATTTATATTATTTGCTACATAATACTATTACATACAGTTGCTATTTAAATATCATTGGAGCTACGTCAGACTCTCTTTTCATTTCTTCTGCGAATGAAAAAGCAAAAGATCCGAAGAAGAAAGGTTTGTTAAGTAACAAATTCGACAACTGCAAATACACTTGCTTCCGAAAGTTCAGTTCATCCCGCGCGAGAGATTGCTTTAATCTTTGCAAAAAACAAATCTAACTAAATCATTGTTCTACTAAATCAAAAATAAGCAAATAGTTGCATACAAATATAATTGTATTTAGTGACAAAATTTAATTTATATTAACCTACCTCAAAACAAAAACAAACACTCCATCTTCAACAAAATTTCGAAATTTAAGAGACTTTCTCAATCTCTCAGCTTTACACCTTCCGTGCAACGTTGCCGGCGTGAGCGACAAATAAACGAATGAAAAACGATCGGCCATTACACGCAGCCACCGTAAAGGTGGAGAACGACACGTGTTCGGGAAAGTTTCGCAAGGTCGATGGCATTAGCGAGATTCCTGATACCGGTGACGTGCACGAGCGTCAACGACTGCTATAACCGGAAGTTGATACCAAAAAGCGGACGGGTAGTTTGTACACAAGTTTCCGAGCGACTCGGTTCAACTTCTTCTATGAATCAGAAACTCGCCGGCGGAGCGGAATTCCTCGCTCGAGCGTTCAAGTTCACCGAAGGGAATGGAATTCGACCGCTTTCCGAAACTTAAAATATGGATTTAATTGAAGTTCACCCGGTGTCGATCGGAACTTCCCGTATATTTATCGCGATTCCGATGACGGATCGATCGGTGAAAGCTTATAAATATTCCAAGTAACACTAACGTATTACTTTCAAATACACACGCCGACTTTCCTCGGCAAATTCGGGTATTATCGAATCGTATTCTCAGTTGAAGTGACGAAGTTAAAGCTCGAAGAGAACAGCGCTGATTTCGCACAGATGTCTTTTTCCTTTTTTTCTTCGAAAAGTGAATATCGCAACGACACATCTGATTTTTACTTTGTACTTTTTTTTTAAAATCGAACGATGAATTATTTTTTATTTTACGATTTACCATTTATTTTGCCATTTATCATTTTAGTTGTTGCAACGAGGCTAGGGATTTTCGTGCATTTTAAGAGAAATTTAAACGTGCAAGAATGCATATATTATATACGATATATGAGATATCTTTAATATTTATTTATCTAAATCCTTCATAATAGGAGACAATTAATAAAAAAAAAAATGAAGTGAACGCGACAGTCATAGTAATCGGACAGAAAGGACAAAAACGCAGGATGTCGTCGTTTTTATCGTTCACGCGCCAATTTGGGATTTCGACCCTTGTTTCCATAGATAAGAATTTCACACGCATACCTCTTACCCGTGTAGTATTGGATTTCTGTCGCCTTTGCCCACCACCCCCCTTTTTACACGTTGAACTGCAGTTTACGATTTCTGCTTTACATCTTTTTTACGCCGCGCGCGCTTTTTACTCGGACTATCGTGATTTATGATCGCGTTATCGTCCGTAACATCGCGACCGATGAATTCCTTTCGTGGATGCCATCGTTTGAAGCATTCTTGCCGCGTGCGTGTATCAGTCCGAATGGGAACGCGTCATTCGATTAAAACCAGCAAATCCTGTTCCTTCGTTGAACAAAGAGAAATTACGATCGTGCTGGAATTAATGATTTCAAAATTGCTCGATTCGAAACTTTCGTGTTATTGTACCATCCTAACAGCAATCAGTTACCCATTATGTGGATATATATATATTATATATACTATTGTATATTATACATATCCAGCATATACAATCAATAGTTATAAAAAGACAGTTTTATTTATTAAAACACGGGATATATTCAGAATGGTTCTGACATTTAATCAAAAAGAAAACATAGAATAGATTCATCGTTCTATGAAATCGCATGTTTTCAAATATCCAAAGAACCAAAAAACTAAAGTTTACGACCCTCTGCAGTATTTAAAAAAACACTGTGTGTTATCATGTAAAAAAAATTCGATCTATAATTTTAGAAAAAAACTAAATCGCGATTGCAGCCGATTAACTCGTAATATTTATGATACGTTATATAATTCATAATTGCACTGCATTAACGCAGTTAGTAATAATAAATTACATAATACATGGAATGTCGCATTTTCTCATCCTATTCACATTCTTCTACAACGTATTCATCTTCTTCGTACTCTTTTTCTCTATAATTCCGCGAATTTTTCTGCCTGATGAATTTTTTTCAACAAGCTCTCACGCTTTCTGATCTATCGCGTTTCCTTATATATATATATATTTGTTCTCCGTTGTCTCTTTCAACGCAACAATTCTTGCAAACTAATTAACACTATTCTTATTAACTGACTACTGATTGAATGATATTGTTAAACGAATTTCTCGAGTATTATAGTATTTTCACAATTAAAGAACTCGAAAATCTAAAACTTGTGTCCAGTTGCAAATTTTGAAATTTTTTTCCTCGTTCGATCTCGCGACCACTCAGTCTAGACCAAGGTTGGCGAATAAGATTTGATCGCTGTGCCAAATCTTAGATAAAAATTTATGTCAATCTTCTTCCCGTGCCAGTATCTATGGCCAATATTTATTATACATAAATAAACATATTGCATGATATAAGTTCATGTAATTATACTTATCGAATATAAAGAAATAGAAATTAAAGTATAAAAGTTAATGTTATAATAAATTTGAATTTCTAGCCGAATTTTTAACGCACGCATAGAAAATATCAATGGAATGCAAGGCCAGCTTGGTGGTAAATTTTGAAAGACTTTCGAAATAAAATCGTTCGCAAAATCTGCGAAGGGTTTTAGTGCTACAATACAAGTTTAAAAAAAGTTTGTCACGTCATTTTTTTTTTTTTATATAATTTTTTTGGGTGCCGTACGAAAAATTATACATGCCAAGTTTGGCACGCGTCACGTGTATTTGCCAACGCTGGTCCAGACGCTGTTACATCGAATAGCAATCGCGAGGATTCACTAGCTGCGAAAGAAGACACAGCGAATACAATGAGACGTCGCGAAATTTGCGTTACTCCCGAGGGATTATTTGCGTCGGAACGTAATGCGTCGTCGATGGTCCTGCAACTCGGGCAGGAGGTTGCACGGCAGCAGCAGTTTCACGAACGCCGGGTACTTACATGTTTAAACCGTCCATCAATATTGAACGAAGAAACGTCGTACCAATCGTCTATTCACGCCGGCTTGGTAGCGATACAGAGAGTAGAGCGAAGGTTATAGTATTACCAGCGAGATAGGAAGATCTGTCCTTTGGCCCAGAAAGCAGAGGGAATTCTGCTTTCTATGGGGAGCCATCCCCGCAAAACCACAGCCTGCTCCCTTGGCCAGTCAACCCAGAAACCTATTACAGGATTTCCTAGCGTTTTGCCGCAGCACGGCAAGCGTATTTCGCTCCACGATATTCCCAGCTGGACATCTTTAAACGATTCGCTGTTTTAACACGTATTCCACGCAGCGCCCACGCTCCGATTCGTCCCTTGTCGACGATTTCAAGCAAATTTTGCATTTTACACGCCTTTTCCCCCCATCTAATTGGAAGTATTACGAATTTATGCTGCGTCTCTCTCTCTCTCTCTCTCTCTTTCTCTCTCTCTTTCTTTTTGCTTCTTCCTCAAGTGGAATGGTGGTTTCTTGCGAATGCGTCGAGTCAACTTTTTCCGTTTTCTTTTTTTTTTTTTTTCTTTCAGTAACATGTGATATAAAGCGCAAGTATTCGAATACTAAAAATAATTTTTAATGAACGTATTAGGAGCATTAAAACATATTTCATTACTATGCGTAGTGAGAGTCATTCAAGTGTGACGATTATATTGAAATAAGTAAATAAAGCAATTTATAAATCAACAACAATTCTTCTATTTCATGTCCGAATCAGAAGAAACGTTTTTAGCGATGAGTTTCAACGAAATTTCTAATCCTCAGAAAAATGCAGCGGAATTTTTCAGGGGAACTTTATCATAAAAGGAAAGCATCATTGTCAAAGTGGTCGCTTTGATGACTTCAAAGGTCGCGAGATAATTCTCAATCTTAGAATTTCTTACGCGGAATTTAATTAAACAAATAATCTTCCTAAACTCCAAGGAATCAATAGATCAATCTACTCCTCTTAATCGATCGAGATCGCACGAACGTTTTAAACAATACACGCTGTTCCAGTATTTATTGAAACACTTGCTTGTTCGTTGCTTGCAACTTAATATCTATCAAAAGTAATCTTCAAGTTCATTCCAAGGGAATGATCTATGGAAGCTATGTGAACTATCAGCAGCTACCACCGTCTACGTGACACTCGTTCAAGCGACAAATCGATATGGAAGTTAATTCGAAGCACCGTGCAACGCCGAGATGGTTTGGCAAGAACTCTTGATATTATGAACGTTAATGGTCATCGTGAAGATCGGGCCAGAGCCACCATCGGCGACAGGGAACCACATAAAGCGGCTTGACCAGCCGACCTGGAAACCTATTAGGGCATCCCAATGTTTCGCCTTACAGGCTTACTTCATCGCCGCAATCGCATCAGGGGACACACCTTCGGCCAGGATCCTAAGCTATTAGCCGGGATTTCTCTTTCCTCCAATTTAAATGATTTATTTCGCGGCGAGCCGACCTATCTCCGGCCAAATGCCATCTCCTTGGCCCTCTAACATTTTCAGAGGATGCCACCGATGGCGATATTTCGCCCTGTCGTTTGCTGGTTGCCCCTTCTCTGCAATTATCTTCCTTCCTTCCTTCCTTCCTTCCTTCGATAAAGATCGAATTGCATTGGTTCAATTGAGAGAGAGAGAGAGAGAGAGAGAGAGAGTTTCGTTTATACGCAGTTGATATTCGCGAAAGTATTCGAGTATCTACAGAGCTCGTGAGAGTGTATCGTGCATTTTTATGTATCGTGCATGTGTTACGTGAAAAAGCAGATATCTTGGTATCTCATTCTCAACGATGTAACGAGATATTTCATTGACGAGTACGATAATTATATTGATCAAGTTCGAAACGAGTTTAAAAATATACAGAATTCTATTATCTATATTCGGTGGAACCGTCTTGCTATATGCCGTCTTATTCTATATTTAAGTTCTTATTATATTAAGTTCATACTGTATGCTCTTGTTTTGTACGATTTCTATGCTCGATATGGACTGCATGCTTGCGATTACAATATACACGTAAAACTTTTATATTAATTTTTCGAATTATTTTAATACCACTTAATATTGTGAAATAAGTGCAATATGCCGAATCCTTATGTGTTCGCAAAAATATTAGTAAAATATTAGAAGATTTCTCGCACACGTTCATATATTTCAAAAATAGGAAAGATGGAATAATAAAATTGTAGGGTCGCTTAAAATACAATGAAAACACTTTAAAATGATAATAATAATATTATGATAATATAATGATATAATAATATAACAATATATAATAATAATATAATATTAAAATGATAATAATAATAATGAAATTGTAGGGTCGCTTAAAATACAATGAAAACTTTAACTAAACTACTTTAAAATGAAGTAATCGAAATAATGCAGGCTGTCGTGGAATCGCCTACAACTAATCGACACCGACCGTTCAAAGCCGCTGAAAACAGAATTCCTTGAAAAGTCGACAGAAACACGGCGTTGTCTCTCTTCGATTATCATAAATAAGCGAAAGCTCTTACAAAAAAGGGGGCCGAAAATGGAGCCTTCCACGGTGGAAAAATTCCTGGACGACGGAAAAGAGATTCGAGTTCGGTTGTACCGAGGACAATTCGAAATCGTGGAAACGCGCATTTATTGCCCCGGTGTACATCTTTATTCCCGTTTTTCTTTTTTTTTTTTTTTTGATGTCATCGCCCCGCGTTTCGCCCCGGCCAATTACAGAATTGGATTACGCTCGGCTCATTAATCTAAACATCGAAGCGAAACAACGGCCCCGGCAATCGAGGTAAATGAATACCCCAGGCGAGAACAACGGCCCCGCGTCGAGACATAAAGATTGATTTACATATCCCGCAAGTCCGTTGCTCGGATCGACGAAAAAAAAAAAAAGTTTTAATTCCCGCCGCTTGTGTGTGTGTGTGTGTGTGTGTGTGTGTGTGTGTGTGTGTGTGTGTGTATTAAATAATTCTGTCCGCGCGATGCGTGGAAAAGAATGCTCCTCCGCGTTGGAAAATTGCTCCGTATCGATAGCTTTTCATCGAAACGCATTTATACTTCCACGACTTGAATACTTTTCAGATATTTCTGAACGAGCTTCCCGCCTGAATAGACCCCCTCCTGAATAAATGCTGACTTTCGAGTAGATTTTCGAAAAAGGAAAAAAACGAAGCGCGCCCGATTAATCAATTATCGGCGCGCGAAACATCAAGAAAATGAATGATTAAACGACTCGCGTGATGTGTATTTATTGTGACTGATTACTAGATTTTTATGCGTTTTTATTTGTTTTTACGGATGGAATCTGAATAAAAATTTGTTCTATGTAACAAATGTAATGAATGTTCCGCCTTTGATATTTTATATGTTGTTCTTTAAAATTTTGCATAAATGGATAAAACTCGTATTCGAACCTATGTGAAAGAAAACTAGGAAGATTAGAGCATTTGCCAGTGTCTGTATGTATTGTTTGATGAATAATTAAATTATTTTATCAATTAAACTATTTTATATGTACTATTACTGTTCTTCGCGATATTGAAATATCTATTTGTCTTCCATAAGATTTCTCCAGTATTTCTCGTATTATTTCATAAAGACTTAGATCTCTGAACTTAACAGATCGTTTTCTCTTAACAAAAAGACATAAGCAGAAGTCAATTCATCCATTGAGATGTTAAAATTTCTTTGTTTAATGCGCGAAAACGAAATTCAAACAGAACGATCGATTTCTCTGTAAATTTAGCAGTAGTTTTGCGCTTTTGCCAAATGCACGAAAGAGATTATAGTTAAGCGCGTCTGGCAAAGTTTGCAGACGCGAGCTTGCCGGAGTTTTATATCGTAACTTGTTAACAAAATTATAAAACGTGACATCGAGCCTAGTTTAATTCTAGAGAAGAGATTCGCGCAAGAACGTGATGAAATTGTTAAGATTATCCTCGTCAGGAAGAGATTGATCGAGTTAGAAAGCCAAGTTTGAAAAGGGCGAAACTTGATTAAGATCAAAATTGAACTGCACTCGCGATGGCAACTCCAACGATGGCTACGCATATATCGACTACCTTGCAAACTAAATCTTAACTCGGCGAAGTCCACGTCGTGCATAACACGAAAACAAATCTACAGTTTCTCGGGCACCCCTGAGACTTGTGCACTCGCCAAGTGGAATAAAGTGTGAACCCTTTTGCTACCCCCGATGAGAGGAAAATACATTTTCCTCGCTGGCAGCTCGCAGGATAATTTATTATTGCTCTCTATCAATGGCTAGGCTATAAATTTAGCAAAATCGAATTTTATCGTTTCTACTTGATTATTTGTTAAGAACGCCTACTATATGAAGTTCAGTTCATTTATAATAGGTGTAAACTTGTCCAATAATCAGTTCGTCGACGACTTTGAAGGGATTGAAAAATCATGTGTTTAAGTTTAAAAACAATGAGATGATTAACGCAACGTGGAATCAATCGACGATATGTTGAATTTTATATTTTGTTCTCCTTCGATAATTTCAGATTATAATTTTAATTCTACTGTTTCTTTTTTTTCAAATTGTATCTCATCATCTAAACGTCCAACGTTCCTTACTATATTTCGTCAAATTGTCATTGACGAATCTCAAATCAACGTATACAATATATACAAAAACATCTTTTAATAATATCATTATTGGATGGAAACCTTCTTCCGTTCTTTCGAAACAAGATAAGAATCTTACAAACGTCACCGAACTACCCCAATTTATAGAAAAATTCATTGTTGTGAAAATAATTTCAATTCCATTGCTTAAAATTCTATCTCATTCTCTAAAGATTTCCACCTCTCTTTGATACTTCGCCAAATGTCTCGCTCAAGTCTGAAATCATCCCCCATCGATCATCGTGTTATAAAAGTAATTCCAATTTCACTACTCATCTATCCTTATATATATATATTACATAAAAATCCATTTCTTCTTGAAACTTCACCCAATTCTCGCTCGCGAATCTGGAATCGTCCCCTATACATCTAAACAACGATGATTGTATTTCAATTTCACTGTTCATCTATCCTTATACATATTACATAAAGATCCACGTCTTCTTGAAACTTCACTAAATTCTCGCTCGCGAATCTAAGATCATGCATCTAAACAACGATCCTCGCGTTGACAAAACATAATTTCAATTTCACCGTTCATCTATTCTCCGTTATATAAAAATCCACGTTTCCCTAAAATTTCAAATTCTCGCTCGCGAATCTGAAATCGTCCCCCATATATCTAAACAACGATGATTGTATCTCAATTTCACTGTTCATCTATCCTTATACATATTACATAAAGATCCATGTCTTCTTGAAACTTCACTAAATTCTCGCTCGCGAATCTAAGATCATGCATCTAAACAACGATCCTCGCGTTGACAAAACATAATTTCACCGTTCATCTATTCTCCGTTATATAAAAATCCACGTTTCCCTAAAATTTCAAATTCTCGCTCGCGAATCTGAAATCGTCCCCCATATATCTAAACAACGATGATTGTATCTCAATTTCACTGTTCATCTATCCTTATACATATTACATAAAAATCCACGTCTTCTTGAAACTTCACTAAATTCTCGCGAATCTAAGATCATGCATCTAAACAACGATCCTCGCGTTGACAAAACATAATTTCAATTTCACCGTTCATCTATTCTCCGTTATATAAAAATCCACGTTTCCCTAAAATTTCAAATTCTCGCTCGTGAATCTCCGAAATCGCTCGCCGATATATCTTGGACAACGCTATGTTGCAACAATATCGCCCGATGGAGACCTTACGTGGAAAACAGATGAGAAATCCGTTCGACCGACGAGAACAAGAACCTGCAGACGCCACTGGACTACCTTCGCCGACTTATCCCATGTATATATGTGTATGTGTGTGTGTATATATATATATATATATACATATGTAGATGAAGCAAGTGGCCCTTTGTGCCCAGTTTTTTTCTCGAAATGCGCACAGGGGGCAAACGCAAGGCAACCACCGGGTCAAAAGAACTTGTCGGCCGGCGTGGAGGATGGCTGTTACAACCTAAGCAGCTCACGGAAAGCTGCTTACGATATTCGGAACGAAAGACACGGGAACATCGCGAGTTTCGCTTCCCGTTGCTTCTAAATGACAGGACCATGCTGTCAACCATGCCGGCATTTTCATTATCATAAGTTACGCGGCCTCGACAGCAGCGGCTAATGGTCGGCACAGAAGGACCGAACACCCCTGAAATACCGCGTAAGGCGATTGCAGCCGGGTGCAATACATCGGCTTCCGATCTCTCTTTTTCTCTCTCTCTCTTTGTGTGTGTGTGTGTGCCTTGCTTTTAACCAACCCCCGCCTTTTGTCCCGCGAATCTCTTCTTTCTCGCTTCAAGAGGCGAACTGCACGTCGCTGGCGCAATTGTGCAAAACAGAATGAATACGATCCGGCTGCGTTTTCACCGGCAGGAAATGACATGTTGCATCTACGAACGCCACGGAACTTCGTAATGAATGCTCGTCTTACGTGTAATTCCACTAGTCGAGTGGCGGATCGTACCGCGATAGATAGATTTCGTTACGGTTGCAGAACGAACGAGTGGCTGTCGCAAATTTAAAACCTTCTTTCGTTGGTAGCGAAGAGTGGAATGGGCGCGGGGTGAAATTTAGTATAACAAGTTATTTTTTTTTTTTTTTTTTTGGTTGAAGATAGAAAAATATACGATTTAAGGCAATTTATATATCACAATGCATATATATTTTACAATTGCAATGGAATGCTCTTTTTTTTTGTATATATCAAATCTTGTCGTCTGCATTACAAAACAGTTCATATCTAGAATTTCGAGGAAGATAGTGAAACGCGAAGAGGTGAACGTGTGTAAACGTTGTGTAGGATAAAATATGCGCATTCTTCTTCTTGGGAATAGCACTCGAGAGACTCATTACATTGTGATATAAGTTTCCGAGAGAATTTAAACTCCTCCATCACGACGGCATCGAGCTTCTTCACCGAGTGTGCAACAAAAGTAAATACACATTAGAAATTTAAAGGAAACTTGTCAATTTTAAAAGAAATCATATTCTAAATATTATTCGATTTTCTGTCTGACAAACTATGCTTTTCAGGACATTAACTTCGAGCAAATCTCTTATTTTAGTTCCTGTTTTTAATGCCGTTTTGAAAATACACGTTTCTAATTATTTTAGAGCGTGCGAATAGTGCAAATAGTGTTATATAAAATAAATTTTTTTGAAAAAAAATCACTTTAAGACACTTTTTTACCAAATTTTCAATAAGATGTTTAATTCGATTTCACATTCTTTTATACATAAATTTCTTCAAAAATAACGGAAATTTCGTAAATTAACGTTGACAGACTGACTGTTATTTCCGCCCTCTCCCCAAAAAAATATTAAAACTTTAATCAACCTGAAATTGAATACAATTTATACACATTCTCAGTCAGATTAACATCGTTTTACTAAATGAAATTCTTCTCAAAAAATTATATGAAATGTTGAAACAATTGAGCTTGATCAATTGATACAAATTTTGGATCCTCTACAATTTGTATCAATTTTTTTCTATAATTTCAATACGAAAAGAAGAAACACCCAATTTCTTAATGTCGTAAGTAATAATTGTAACAATTACATTACAAGGAACATTTCACCTCTCGAAATATGAGTAGGCAATATACTGTTTCTTCATTTCACTCTCAAGTGTACAATTTCTCTGGGCACTGATTTTTGTCGAGATCGTTCTCATATTCAGCGGTACTGTTTCACGCGATCGAATTTACTTTAACGCCAGAACGTGTCGGTGCGTTACGTTCCATTGATCCGTATCAATGGCGGGTGACAAATCGCGGCATTCCCGATAATTATTACATATACGTATACTTTATGTCCGGCCATTGATTAATGGCGTCACGATAAATTGCAGTTCACCCGATGGTTCAAGTACCAAACCAGCTAGTCGGCGCGCCAACTGGAACCAACGTTACGCTGGTTTGCCTCGTCGAAGCTTCCCCGAAGGCCATTAATTATTGGACACGCGAATCAGGTAAGATTCAATTAACTGTTTCCACCGTCGTTTAATTTTACCATCCGCCGTTTACGAAAAATAATATCGGCCATCGATAAATAGTTTTGACGAAATCGTACCCCAGAAGGGGACAACAACGCGTCCCTGAATGAAGTTTACGATCGGCGATCGATGAAACGTGGAAGGTATTCATAAATTCTGTAATTATTACGAACGAAAAGTATCTACGTAGATTTACGATGTCAGTGAAAAAAATGCGAACGAATTATTCTAATAAATATCAACGATAAAACGTTAGATCGTATCACGCATGAACGAGACAGTTTTAAACTTCCGTCTTTATTCCGTATTTGATCTTTAATTTGTGCATTGAATAAATAAAATTTATGTTTCTAATTAACTGAAGTAATTGTCTCGTAATTAAGTCAATAATACCATTGTAAGCGAATATAAATCTTTCGAACATCATGATATCTAAATATTAATAAGATAAATACTAGTTTTGTTACCATTTTACTTATTATACCATTTACATTCAATTTTATTTACGCAATGTCGTTTATTTTATCTTTTCATTTATTTGTAATTTATTCGTCGCACTCGTCAGTTATTATCTCTTCCTATCAAATAACAATTTGACAAAAGATTTTATAAAAATGTGTGATACACGTAATACGTATATTGTAAACTTTCTTTTGCTCGTCATTGTATGAAGAACGGATGTAAGATTTTATTTTCTGATCGAAGGACCTGAATCGATAGGTTTATTAAATCGCGCGCGATGGAAACTGGATTTTCGATTGGCTGGCTCGGTAAAATAATAATTCGCCGAAGCGTGTTGGCTGGCGAGCCACGAAGATAAGTCACGTACAGAAATTTAAATGCGAAACGAAGTCGAACATTGTACGGTTCGAAATTTCTACGAGATGCTTAGGAGTTTTCTTTTTTCTTTTTCTCACTTTCTTGTGGTGTAACGTCCTACGGAACGAAGTTAGCATAATTCGATGCACTTATATGGAATATATGCGAGGTTTATATACAGATCATTTTAAAACTTTCAAAGACCGTAAGAAAGAAATGGCACTTTTAATTTTTCTCAATTGGTACTTCATTTGCAAATAATTTTTCTGCAGCCTTATAGTTCAGGATATTCAGGCAATTATAATACAATCTACCAGAAAAATCTCTTCGTTTTTCATTTTTTCCAAAACGGGTTCGAAGATTTCTCAAATCATATCATCGAATTTCGAATTATTTCCAAAGAGAAATTATTCTAAAAAAATATAATAAATTTTGTAAGTGTGAGTAAGAGTATAAAAATATGTGGAGCAAAATTTTCGAAGTGTAAATGCGCTAATTGCAACCGAGATATTCAACTTAAATACAAATTCAAATTCTATTTGGAAAACGTTAAATGGAAAATGTTATTCTACTTTTCATTTGTTCTTGCACGCATCACTTTGATTATTCATTTCTATCTCAGTAGAAATTAGCTACGAATAAAAATTAAATTTTATATCACATGTAAAAGTATATAATACTTTTACACGTAGAATTTGCCCACCACACAGTTTCACTAATACAATTCGTTCATTTCTGGCAAATGTGAAATTAAAAATTTCATTTGCAATTTAAATGCTAACTTTTGAACAGTTCTTTGAAAATTCAGAAAAAAAAAACAGAGAAGAATACACGTGAACACAAGTTCCGTGGTATGCGTATAATAATAAACATACATTCGTACGTGTGTGTGGAGAAAATTACCCGCGTGAATTTCGTACGATACGCGCTAAGAATCGTTTGTGCTCGCATAGTTACAAAACTAAGAACTTAGAGACTCTACTTTGTTAATTTTTCTATTTAATATTATAACAGTGCTTTTACATAATAATAATAATAATAATAATAATAATTTTATAATTCGACTGTGAATTTTCATGAAAAATTTAAAGATATAGAAACGATATATGAAATTGTAGAAAATATTCAAAATGGAATATACCTGTTGAAATATTTCAAATTCAAGGTGAATCAAACCTCCAGCTAAGTTCGCGGAAATTGAATTTTTTCATAAAAATGCAACGTCTCTTTACGCAATTGTACAGGGAGTGAAATTATCTCCAAGATAGATTGTTGAACTTGTTTGAACTATTTTAAGGCACGAACGAGTATCTCAGAAGGTGAATTTCTTGTTTCGCAGGCGAGATGATAATTACCAACCACAAATACTCGATGTCGGAGTTGAAGACGTCCGTGTACAGTGTACAGATGCGGCTGGTGATCATGAATCTACAGAAGCAGGATCTCGGTGGTTACAAGTGCATCTCGAAGAACTCGATCGGCGACGCGGAGGGGAACATTCGACTTTACGGTGAGTTTTCACAGACGACGCGTTTACGAAGAGTCACAAAAGTCTCGACTCCGACAGCTTTTCCGAGCTTCTTTCCCCCATCTCTGTTTACCTTTCGCCTGTCGCGAACAATTTTTCTACGTTGCAACCTGCACTTACACTTCGGCGATGTTCGTCTTATCAAATCGCGAGGGCGTTTTCGTTAAAAAAAGCACTAATAGAAGAGCAATAAAAATTCGCGAGAAATGTATAACTTCCAGAGAGCGAACGGTTATTAGTAACGAAGGAAAACGAAGATAAATGTGTATTAAAATACGTACAATATCAGATGTTATTCTAGCTATATGGTGCTTGTAGTTCTTGCATCTTCTTAGAGAAGTAAAACATTTTCATTTGTTGAATTACGTATATTCAATTGTAATATTTTCCGTATTTATTTGAAATAGAATTTATGAAATAATGAATGGAAGTATTTCTCGAGCTCCTTGTTCTTTTCATGATGGAGTTGTAAGATACTTCGTGGGATCGTTAACTGTAAATATCACAATAATTAAAAAATATGAATTATTATAATAATTAAAGATATCAATGATAATAATTTACTTATTTCTTAGTAATTAACTGAGATACGATTGAAAAGGGGGAAAAAAAGCATACAACAAGGAATACAGAAAAGAGAAGAAACTATAATATTTAAAGTTAAAAATGCCTCTTGAGATACTCATTCTCTCTTCAGATCTACGTATTAAATATTAATAATGAATTACAATGGCTATTATAATTTAATAGATATTGTTAAACTACATAGTTTTTAAACATTCGGTTTAAATATTCAACGTAATTCTACGATTATGAAATTTTTACAAAAAGAAAGAAAATAGAAAGAATAGAAACAGTCTGAAGAGATAAATTATAACTCGAATGAAATTATAAATTATACGAAGTTAGAATTTAGCGAAGCACGTACGAACCTGAGAGTATTTACAATCGAGCAGCGTAAGAACCTTCCAGGAATACAATCTTCCACAACATACGAACCTTCTCCTTTTCTTTCTGTTCCTCGAAACAAACTTCACACACAAAGTATTTATCCTCTACGGCCGAACTACTCACGTATCCAGTAAAGTTTCGAGCTTGATGAAGCGAACACGTTCCGCGTGGCGTTCTGCGAAATAATTCTGCAAATTCGTCGCAAATATCTTTGCAATTCGTTGCTCTCCTTTGCTTAACTTTTAATTGTTAAATATTGCGTGTGTGTTTGTGCGTGTTTGAATATAAAAAATTTCGCTTTAAAGTATCGCTTCAAGAAGTGCGTTCTAAAAACAAAATATAGTGTTATCGTTTCGCTTTCTCCTCTCTTATTTCTTTCTTTTAACACGCTCCGCGTGGAAAATTCGTCTCGCGATATCGCGATAATCCAATGTTAATTGGATCGCATTACGTGTGTCGCGTTACGCTCGTTTAATTAGAGAAAGAGAGAGATTGTGTGTGTGTGCGTGTGTGATAAAAATTAGAAGCAAAGTGGACGCAGAACGCGGCATAAGTAAGGTGAAATTATATTTTTATCTCATTCGCCAATAATCGCTGTTTCGCCGTACAAAATAGACAAACAACGAGCTTTAATTAACGGTAATTAATAAAGAAATCCAGAAACAAAGAGATTGTAAACAAAATTTTTATAATTAATGGAGTACAATAGAAAAAGTCTCCGATTAATTCGCGTATTGTTTAAAGATGCGTGCGTACAGAGAATTCGTAATTTTGATGAAATGAAATTACATTAAATAAAAAAAGGAGCAATAGATGTAGCATACGTCACGGA
Source organism: Tetragonula carbonaria (assembly GCA_032399595.1). Classification (NCBI taxonomy): domain Eukaryota; kingdom Metazoa; phylum Arthropoda; class Insecta; order Hymenoptera; family Apidae; genus Tetragonula; species Tetragonula carbonaria. Next base: position 13,589,678 of record JAUCRC010000003.1, read on the forward strand.
ATATAAAAAAGATTTCTAGTACAAAAGATAGTAATTCTCGTACCGTATATCGAGCATCGAATATAGCTGATTGCGGATTTTCGTGCAAATTCATACTTTCAAGGGTACGAGCGATAGAATCGTTTTGTGTGCCAAATATTATACTTCGCTAATTATATATTACAAAGTATACTATTAATATACTATTAACAATATATTAATATTATATAGCATGTTGTATCGTACTTGTTGCATGTTATCGATAGAAAATCAATAGAAGATTGTTTCCGTCTACCGAATATATTACAAAACGTGACAACATCGATACAATAATATAACGAAGTATCAAATTTTACCATACTTCACAACCAGAGTCTACTCTGTACTGTATGTTCTGCACAATTTCCCCCCGTACAAATGCGTAAAAAACGCCGTGGTCTATCGTTCTGCTCGTTAGCGCTCGTCTTTTAATGAAACACGCTCAGTACCACGTGTCTCGCCCTCGCTAAACTCCTCGCGTCGTGATGTAATTATACATAACCAATGAAAATTCCCACTGTTAACCTGGAAAGTTTTATTAACCCGAGGCGCGAAGTTATATCATCGCGCGGCAATGCGATACCGGGAAGGAAAAGGAAGGAAAAAACCAGAGACGAAGGCAGGAGAGAAAGGAACAAATAAATTCGCGTACGCGTCAGGCTGTCAAGCTTCACGGCGCGCGGATTATTGGGAATCGTTGTTAACAATTTACATGCAAATCAAAGATAAATGTTCGCGCGGAATAATTGAAATAGTCGCATTATTGATATACGGGTGATATCGCGAATAATAATGACTCGCCGGCACGACGAGAAATAAAATGCGATATTTTTCGGTACGATTCGGGGCGGCGATGGCGGCCAAACACGCGAGGCGAATAAATTTTCTGCTCGATCCTGCAAAATTTGTCGATTAATCGCGAAACCTGGGTGCGGAAGGGCGGGGGAAGGGGCAAAGTAGATCGAACGACGTAGTCACTCGCGACGTATAATGGTCGTTCACCTAATGACAATGGCAATTAGCATTGATTATTAATTTGAGCGTAATAGCCGGTGTATCGAGCCGGAATTGGCCAAGCTGCTTATTTTTGCGAAAACGAACGATGGTTATCGTCTGCTCTAGTTCGCTTCCCTAACGCAAATCCAAATTCGTTCTCGTTACGACCAGCGACGTGGAAATATTTGTTTTGTTATCGGTAGAGCGATAGGGGTGGTGACGGGGCGGAGAGCGAGGGGCAGAAATGCACCCTTGTCAAGTTTGAGATATTTCAAATTCAAAAAGTACAACCCGTGGCCACTGAGTTCGAACCACTCTCGAATTTCAGCGTCTCGTGTGTTTCTAATAAAATCGATGGGTCTAATAGCAGCTTGATGATAAACGTTATTGATCATTAAAATTAACGGAATTAATTATTATTGCCGCACGAACATACGGTATTGCATATACACGCATTAATAGTAGTATATACTTTCCACCATTCGCTATGAATCCTTTCTATCATATTTTGTTCTATCTATTCTTTAGTCTGAATTTTTCTTTTCATTAAACACACTCTTAAAGATCTGAACGGTGCGTTCTATCACTTGTTTATCTCTTTCGTTCATCATCACATAATTCTGTTGCTTTTACAATAAATTATCACTATATATACGTGCATTTTCACAGTTTAACGAAACTCGTAATTTGAATTTTATTCAAACCTTTCAATTTTAACACTAAAAACTACTGTAAATCGTTGTTAAAGTAGTAGTTATTCAATCAGAAACTGGGCGTCGATTCGAAATACTTTATTTAGACACTAATTCACTTGTTAATGAAAAAGTTGAAGTTTCCGACAAATAGAAGAATCTAGTACAAAAATTTGCTTTCGTGTACATATCACTGAATCGAATTTATACTTGTCACCGCTACATTGTACGCGCTACGATATAGTACAAAACGATCGACCATTTAAAAGAATCGCACGCGAAACTGTGAATTATCTTAAAGTCGGAACTTCGTTTCGTAACATTCTCCCCGCGGATTTGCATTATGAAGTTCGCGATATAAAACGCGCGTTCGTCGACGAACATTATTGCACGTCGCGTTGCAATAAATTCGATCATTTTCAAAGTTGCTCTCTCGTTGCACACCGCACGTTACGCTTGCCCTAAAACTTTTATTCGAAAATTTATGTTACCAAGTACGGCTAATATTTGAAACCGGCTGACAAACTTTTACATTTAGAAAATTATCACTCTGTTGATGATCGTTCGTTAACTCGTGCCGATAGTTTTTACAAGCTTTTGTTGCTCGTCTACTTATTTGGCCGTATATCTACTCTGTAGAACGACTTTTGAAAATATTTATCGAGTTGTGAAATTGCGAATTTAACCAATTCAGAATCGAGTAGCAATTTATAATAATATAGTCGAATTCTTGAAATTTCACGATATTACAGAAAGCAGCGTACATTGGATATTATTTATATATACTTCGAAATTTTCTCGAAATACTATACATTCTACTTTGATCAGCAACAAGTTCACATTACTTTTCTTTCCATTCGTTGAATATTTAGCCTTTTAAATTGTTCTGGTACATACAAGTATACAAGTTCACGCGTGTACATTTGTCTTATAATTGTACAACAGTCTTCAAACGACTTATCCAAGGACTAGTCATAGATTGAAAACTATAACTGAAGATGTTAGTCGTGAACTATCATATTTACACTGCCACAGTGTGAAACAATACGCTCATCTTCTGTCTTCATCATTTCACGTGTGAGAAAATATTTAGCAACTGACATGAAAACGGTGAAAGGGAAAGCTCGATGGCGGTTGCCGCGAGAATAAGGGTGTATGAATTGTCAATGGGGGCGACGATAGGTTCCGGCGTGGAAGACGACGTGCACAAGTTGGCGGGGAAACACCGAGCTCAAGTATTCACGAGGAAATTACCGTAACACGCAGTGCATTATCAGCGCGTGAACCGGCTACGCCCCGATGCTTAATGACGGAAATTTTATCGCGTAAACCCGTGTAAACTAACAGAGCGAATCCGTGTATATAACGTCCGCGGTGCTGTGTGCGCGCGACGGGGGTTGTCCCGGGTCGGCGCGGCGTGCTCCAACTTCTCGTTGAAGTCACGCGATCAGATAAGCTCTCGGGGATTAACCGTTAAACCGATGGTATAAACCGGGGCGTGAAGAGAACGCCCGGATGAGGTGAAAAGAGCGCGAGGTGAAACGTAACGGGTGGTGGAAATTTTACACTCGCAACAACACAGCTGAGTAACACAGCTTCGAATCTGTGAAATCCGGGGGGTAGGGAGAACTCCCGCATCGGCAACAGAGCCTGGCCAAGTTCCTGCCGAGGAATAGAACGAGAGTAGTTGAAATAGTTCGATAATTGTTTCGAATGTTTTCGTAAGTCTTGATACGTTAGAGGCGTGTTTCTCACCTTGTTGTTTCGTCTGTTTGATGAACTTGTAATTTGGAAGCTGGAGAGCTTGAATGAGGCAATGGAATGAGAAATATATACGATATAATGGAGCTCGTGCTTACGGGATTAGAAAATACGCCATCGTTTGTTCGCAAAGTTGCTCGACTCTCGGACAGCGAATAGTTTTATTCTAAACTTTTCTTCTATTGAAATGTTTCGGTTGTTCTAAGAAGAGTAAAGAAAAGGAGTTCCATAATTGCGCAATTATTCTCTTTCGAGAGTTTCGAAAGACTCTCATACGTGTAGATATGTGCATGCAGCGTGGCACGAGATGTGTAAATGTATAAATTAAACAAACAGGTAGTATTTGTAAAATTTGTCTTCTATATTTTATTGGAATCTTAATATATTTTCCTACAATGTGGAAGTATATATTTCCGAATTGACTCCAACTTTCAATGTTCTGTGATAATTATTTTTATACAAAATCAGTAAGAATTTAGAAACTTCAAAAATATGTTTCAATTTTTAATTTGTGTAACGCGGAATATACAAATCTTGTATAGAAAGTTTTACTGTCATACTCTGGGTCATAAAGATGAATTGAGAAATACTTGACTCCTATTGAAATATTGAACTCCTATTACATTATAAGAAAAGACTTTGGAAATTTTTAAGTCGGAATGTAATTCAATGTGGCGTAAAAATATATTCCTGCAATTTTGAACGAAAGCGTCGTTTAACATCGATGAACTCGGATTCGAGTTCCAAATTCAAAGTTTCCAATCAATGTTCCGATAATTTATCTAGTTTTGCGACGATATTATTAATATTAAATCGATGCTTTCTTTCTTTCCTACGTGTACGAGTGTAAAAATATTTTTCATCGATTTTCTATCTATTCAGTTATTACTTGCGTTTGTGGCCCATCGTTCCGTTCGATACTCAAATTTCCATGTTGCTCGTCTAATAATTTCATTGAAATCAGAAACCTTCTTTATCGAATTCGTTCTCGTGGATAAAACGTCGATAACAACAGATATTTCGTCACCCATCACTCTTTTCAGACGGATCTTTATAAATCAAATTTCACTCGTTAAAACACAAAACTCGTTGAATCTTTAATTACGTAGATTAACTGTCTATTATGAGAGGAAAATTCAACTGACTGTTAGTTAAATTGTTAACTAATCAGACTAACAAGGCTATTGGTTACGTTACGCTAATTTGAAAAACTTGAAAATTGACAATTGTTGCAATATTAGAGTGAAGCCATATTCTATATCTTCTATTCTTGCATTTTACAATTAATCAAAATTTGACTTGACTAAGATACAATCAAATAAAATTTTAAGATACTAGAAAGATACTAAAATATTTATTCAATCATTTATCCTACTGTTATTACGTATATTTTAATTCATAAAATTTCATAAAACTGTATGATCTAGGCGGAATGTGTTAGATGAGTTCTTGGAATTTCCTTTCGATGATTCGACATTAAAAATCATATACCAAAGTGCTTAAAACGCAAAATATTATTTTAAATTACGAAAAATAACAATAGATCGACAGTAATGATCCTGAGTTACCAATTGTGCAAATGAGTGAACAAACTAACCATACAGATAAACAACCGTACGTGCGTCTGTAGAAAGAAGAACGATAAACCACAGACAATTCATTGACATATTTAGCACGAAAAATATCATTTGAAATTGCAAAAGCAACAGAACGACTGCGATTCTCACCAGTTATACAACTAAACGAACAAATGGTATGAATCAAAAAAAAAAAAAAAAAAAAAAAACAACCACATGCTTATCTGCAGTAGAAAGTAGCTGAAAAGACATTAACGCAACACGTGATAAAATAACAACGCAAGGAAACAGTGAACACATTTAATACGCCAAACTGTAATTATCTGAATTATAAAAAAGTAACAGCAACGATCGACATACACGACATTCTGGATCCACCATTCTGGAAATATACGCAAATAGCCGAACAAAATCAACCGCACGCGTATATATCTGCCGATAGGAGAATACTAGATGAAAGATGCGGCCACGGATGGCACACCCTGTGTGCAACAGACACGATCGAGGCTGTCTAGGAGAGAAAACGAGAAGGAAGAACAGGAGTGTACTCAGATGGGGTGTAGGCAGAGTGAGGGGGAAGGTGTATGGTAACAGCATAGGGGTAGGAAGCAGTCGCGGTAGAAGGAGGGTGGGACGACAGTGGCGAGAGATGTTGGCACGTCACGTCAAGGGCTAAAAGTCCGCGAAACAATATCCAACCACCGGCCCATCCTGCCCGTGCGCTACGTCTCTCTTCCCTTTTCTCTTGCTGCCGCTTCTTCTGTTCCGTATTAGTTATCGTTTATCAGGCCGGCCAGACAAAACGCGCCGTCGGGAATTGGGTGAGCCATCTGTTGCCAGACATGATCGATAAAAGTCCGCCAAGTGCTATCAGTGCTAAACTGCTATTTCGACGAGCTGCCGCACGTTTCACCCTTCCGTTCCGTTCACCCCTCGTTCCCGCTCGCAGCCCTCCCCTTCCACCCTGTGCCAGCAGTGTCTCTCGTTTCCCACCCCTCCCTGCACTCGTGCCCCCTTTGTCGAACGTTTCCGCGAATTTCTTTCCGCCGCTTCTTCTCTCTGGCTATTCCGGAGAAAATCCCTCCCCCGCAACATCTGTCCATAGATAGATGGGGGAGAGAGGGCCAGAGAGCTGATCGCGGAAGTGTATACGCAATAAATTGAATCCGGGCCTGCAAATTGCTCGTTACGCGTTGTGCTTATGGGTCGATTAGGCTTTTTGCCGACGCCAGCCCGGCAAATTTTCCACGCCGTTGTAGAACGCCGATCCGGGAGAAATGGGATCCGGCTTTTTTTGCGAACGGCTGTACCGCTTTGCGCGAGATGATGGCGGCGCACACACGCTCTCAAGGGGGGTGGGTGAAACGCGCGGAGGAATCGGCGGTAATGTGTCGAGAGTGATCTTTGATTTTTCGATCACGTTGGTTTGGGGAGATTGAACATCTCTCCGTGTAGGAGTAATTGAGTTGTTAATTTTGTCGAGTTAGGTGGCGTTTTTCATTTGCAATTTTCATCGCGAGGATTTGATCGATACTTTCTTTTTTCATCGTCGTACCTTCCGCTTGGATTCCACGATCTTGTGAAATTTAATGAAATCAATGTCTAATTTATCAAAGCAGTGATTATGCCAAATACAATCTTATATTATATATAATAGTTTGTTAAATATTTAATATCGTGATAACTGTATTAAATGTTATGATAAACAATGTCACGAATTCTTTAAATTTAATAATTTAATAATATTATGGAGTCTAGGCGGAACGGATAGTGACAGAAAAGATATTCAAACGAATTTTTTGACATTTTGACATTTTCAGAAACAGAGTTAAAAAAAGACGGATTTCATAATTTGCTCAACATAGGTAGATAGATTGAATTTACAACCAACCACATCGATAAAAGAAAAGCTGAATATAGATGAACATATCGAAAAAGTAGATATTATCATCTAATCGTAATCTTTTTCAAAATTTCTTCCTTTCTGATGGAAAAGTGAAATGAAGAGATCTTTTAATAGCTCTACCTAGCCAGCCTAGAGAAGTGTATACGAAATTTATTTCAAACGGACTATTTATTTTACTTAATTCTTTGCTTTATCTCCGTTCCGTTAAATAAAAGGGAGAAGATGTTCGCTTGCTTACGTTTGTATTTTCGTAATTTTCGGTGAATTACTTGAGATATGTAATAATTTTAGAAAACAATATCGAAAGAGTACGGCGGAAGCGACGAAACTTCCCATTTCGCCTTTTCCAATTTCTGTTGTGTCAATTTTGCAACACATGGCCCTTGCGTTATCGCGATGGAAGATTGCAGTTCCTTTCCCTTTTTTCCCCCTTCCTTTTTTCAACGGAACATCGGACGAAAGTCTTCATTAAATTGTTTAATAAACTTGCTTAATAATAGGCTTAACGTCTCGTAAAACCAATCTGCTACGAACATTTTTATTAAAAGTTCGAGGAATGTACCTCAAAATAGATACGATGAAAATTATAATATTTAAACTATGTCCCTATTGCAAGCTTTCTTTTTTTTTTCCCATCACTGTACGTGAATGCATATAATATGCAAAAGTGTACTTTCTAAAATATTCAACGGACAGAATTATTTTTCATCCCATTTTCCCATTTTTTTTTCTTTATTATATTTATGAAAATATGATTATACTGCGTAAATATCCGCAGTCTAGCAATTAATATCAATCCGTCTTATGGTTCACTGATATATTTCTTTAATTAAATACACGAAATCGATCGACATTCCATAAGTCAAATGATTTTTCAAATTTTCATATCCACCAGAGATTCGTACATCACGGTTTTTAATAACACGAGAACGAGTATGAAATTCTGACTTTCGGAAACGTGTTCGACAACGAGACATAATTTCCACGGAAAAATTGGTGAAAATGTTAAATAGATCTCCTCTAATAATGACTGTCCTCTCTTTCATATCTATTTTTAAAATTCTTAAAATTCCAAATAATATATAAACACGGATCGTATATATATATTGTTAAATTTTATCATTTATCACACGCTGTGCGTTTACAAATGAATTTCTCTACGCCGCGAGCCATTTCAATCTTTGCAATCCAATGACAGAATACGGTCGTCCCGTTTGAAGATTAAATATCGAAAACAGACGTCGAAACATCGGTCCGACGAAAACGAAAATACACCGGCAACGACGGACCCGGAATCGTAAAGAAATTTTAATATAGCAAGTTACACAGCTACGTCGTAGAAGAGGGAGCGGGAGGGGAGGGGGGAATATAAAAACTAAAGTATTTTTATGAAACCGCAGCACAAATTTAATATCGCCTGTAAGCAGTTGCACGTGGATGCACGGTCGGAGATTAGTGTTAGTGGTGTACATGTCGATACATGTATAAATTGAATCCACTATAGGAATTCCTCGTCAAAGAGAGGAATTCTTGCTTCCTCTCTTTTTCCGCCAATACCGCCTCCTATGTACAGTGACGTCGAGCGTGAAAACGCTCCACTCTTCTGCTTTTCTATCAGCGGAGTTATGCATGCACAGTAAAAGACAAAAAAAAAAAAAAGAAAGAAGAAGAAGAAAAAAAAGGAGGAATGCACGGTGTCTGATGTCACTTAAATTATCCTGCTAACTGCGACGGTGTGTCGTTAGCCACACACGATACTTGTCGTGCAGCCAATTTTTGATGCAGCGAAAGCTTGAAAATATATAGTATTAGCTGTATTGACCACGTGCGTGTACGTAACTTTATACGAAATTACGGATACGTGAAGTTTCTCGAGTGCAAAAGTTAATTAACATGTACGTTTTAAGAGATTTCATGGATTCAAGTAGCACCGGGATTGAATCTGAATGTTATTTTAAATTACGTATATACTTTGTAGCATTTTAACTATGTACATTTTGTATGTGACATAATTTAGTGTACATCATAATTTAGAAGGCGGATGCAACTTTAGCTTGAGTCTCTTTTGGACTGCATATATTTTATCGTAATTACGTACATTTTGTAATGTATATTTTATGTAATTTAAAAGACAGTGTATTGGAATTGAACAGTTGCATCGCTTTAATTTGAATACTATTTCTTTTAGATTACATATACTTTATAATATTATAATAAAGAAAGAAATAATGTCCACTACGATGCAGAAATTGTAGTATTTATTACACTGATTTTCTTTTATTTTTTACTATTGCTTTTGCATTATATTACTATAAAATGCGTGTGATTAAATTTTATGTACATATTCTATATATTTATACTAATATTGTACAAGGTTACGTACATACGCGTATTAGCGTAATATCGTCAAGTTTCTTCATCAGACGTATCAAACGCGTAACGCGATGTCTGACCACATAGCGTCCTATTCTACTGACTACTGATGAGACACTACGTTACAATCTTTCCAATAAGAAATATATAATTACATCTTATGCAGACTGTAACAACATATTAAATACTATAGTCTAGATCTCTAAATTTTTCATTTTTTTTACATGAAATCCCAAAACATTTCTCAACTAATACATTCTATTCTTTCTGTTCTTTACGAAAAATCCAGGCAGCAAAATAGCTTCCGACAAATATAGCCAGAAATATAATTCGAAATGAAATGTAGAAAATATGAGAATTTTGTACACGTTTACCTTATTAATTCAAGACAAAATCATTCTTTTCGTTTCAGACATGGATCTACCGAAACACCCGAAGAAACCGGGAGACCGAAGAGAGGACGACGACATGAACGAGACGATCAACGATCATAGACTGAATCGCGTGTATCAAGGCTCTTTACGAGAAACAGGTTCCACTTTGGAACCATTCTTCGACGGTGACGACGTATCATCCTCGACGTCCTCGAACGACATTCTACCACACGCCTCTTGTATTCTTCTCATAACATTTTCCCAACTGCTCGCTTTAACGTAAAAAAAAGAAAAGAAAAAAAATTTTAAAAGAAAAAGCACACGTGAACACACAAAGAACGAAGGATCATGCATTCACTTCGACGACGACCGATCGATCTTTTATTTCTGTGCTACGTTATCCTTGTCGACAGAGGAGGAACAAATTCGTTCAAATTCAAGATTAGTTGCAAGTTCATGTTAATACCTATGTCATCGTTAATGTCATCGTTGCATTCGTTCGATCCCTCCATCGATGATACTCTACCGGATCTAGCTGAATTAGAGTCGAAAGAAAATTGTTTCTGTTTGCAGAGTTTGGTGAGTAACGACACACACACACACACAGATTTCTGTCTTTTGTTACAAATTTTAAAATTTATTTTCTTATTTTATTAATTTCGTTTAATATTTTAAATATTAGGTATATCTATTTACTTAGAGTTTATTTAAGAATTATTTTAATTTCGTTTACTTTTAGTCAAAGCTATTTTTATTTATTTATTTGTCATTTCGTTTTTGTTTTTTTGTTGTTATTTGAACTCCCTTCTTCATCTCAGATGATGTAAAACGAGTCAAAAACGAAAATAATCTCCGACATATGTCTCGAGAAAAATATTCATTGCAACTTGCCTGTTCTTCTATACAACTTACACAAATTTTGATATATTTCATTTTGCGCGGATTTAACTTTTTCGACAACTTTTCGCCTAGTTTGAAAGTATACTAAGCATCGCGTGAGATAAAAGCGAGCTTAACTGAATCAGAGGAATTTTATACGAAATTTAGTGATCTGCGCTGTCGAATGACTGGTAAAACTATCGCGAGCCTTGTATGTAAATTTTGTCGAAAAGTTGGAGAATTCATCACGCTGAACCAAAATACACGTATTATTCCAACGTGAAAGGAAAATTATTTACTCGAGTATTTTTGTTTGGCACTTCGATTTCGAAAAACTCATAACTTTTCTCGATTGAGGCAGAACAAATTCGCGGAACGAGCAATACAAAAAATTGACAATTAACATCCATGTTTTATCTTCAGCAATTTTTTTTTATCAGCAACATCGTGTTCCCTCGGCATATCCGTACATATTTTATTTTTTACGAAATTTTTAAACTATCACATTCCTATCTAAATATTAACCTTCCGCATTTAACTTTATATTCGTCCACTTTCTTTTTTTTCGAAAAAAAAAAAAAATAGCTGAATTGAACAACAAATTATGTACAAACGTTTGAATAACGGAAATTTTATTGACAAACGATTTAGCGTAGAATTTGCCTTTGAAAAATTCACCAAATTTCATTCAATGAAAATTTGCTTTATTGAAAAACTTTACAGTAAAAAATTGATCGTCGAAATATTGACAAAAATCTGTTTGTCGTTTCACGAGTGAATAGTCTCAATGTATTGAATTTTGGTATTTTCTTTTTTTTTTTTTTAATGACATCATTTTAACAAGTAACAGCCACGTAATCGCTTAGATAAATTTAAATTCGTTTCGTCGCCGTGGCAGGCATTTTTATCTCTCCAATTAAGAAGACACGTCTCGTTAGAGCAATTTCACCATCCACCTGTTACTCTGTAATCTACTTGACCTATGTGTAAGTCCACACTTTAATGTAGCACCACTTGCACGATCTTTCAACAAAAGAACCAGACCGGAGAAGTATTTTAAAGTGGTTTTAAAAATACTTCTCGCCAATGTGTCAAGTAATTAAATACAGTAAATGACTATAAAAACCACGCCGCTCGAAGAAATGGAGGAAACACGGCACTCTTGGCCTACTAATTGATCTTTTTCGTTAATTCGCGCACAGTTCCGAAACAAAATTGTTGCTTTTACGAAAGAACATCGACAAAGGTGGATAGATTGATAAATTTTAATGTTTTTCAAATAAATATAACCTTGGTAGTAGAATAATTTTTAATTGAACATTTTCAAGAGTAAATAAAATGATACGAATACACGAAATACGAAACGTACATGTATAATGAAGATAAAAATATTTTTCAGACCAATGCAACCGTACGGTAGAATAATTTTTGATACGTTTGATACGTTTGTTAATTGGATACGTTGTTCCTGTTAATGGACTATTTTCAAAAAGCGGACATATTGATGATCGCAATGTCTTTAAATAATATAACCGCGGCGGGATAATTTCCAATATCGACGAACACATTCCCAAAGTGAACGAATTGTTAATGTTTTTCCAAATAACACAACCGCGGCAGAACAATTTTTAATTTTATTATCAACATAAAACTCGAATATAGTGTCGCAATTCATTTGATGATTAAATTTTTACGTTACAATTGGCAGATAGGAGATCACAAAGTGGCACTGCAAAAAATATCTTTCAATGAAAAATTTCTCTACCGTCGTCGTGTCAAATCATTTCTTTAAAACGTCATGAAATTTAATACGCAACGTAAATATTACAATAAACACGATACTACGCGAATATTTATCAAACAATGTTAAAAATATTCCAATGATCAATCATCCAACGAATGTCGTCGATCTCGCGGATGATTCAATTCATAAATTGAAAAAAATAACGAAATTCAGATTGTTACGATTTGACAATGCGCTAAAACGAAACGATGTATATCGGTGTACGTAACGTCGAGATGAGAAGTCGGGGAGAGAGGTAAAAAAAACTGTCCCAGTTTCTCGATACTCTAGGTTGTCCACAAATTAATCACCCTCCCCACTTTCAAATACCAAATAATCGTCAAGAGAAAGAGGGTAATCGTTCCAACCGAACGATCCGTCGAGCAAATCGAATTTCCGCTCGCGTTCACCACCACAGCAACAAATGAAGAAGAATGGCCGACCAGTCGATTCCTTGTTTATTCAGCTCGCGGAAAGAAACCGAACGAGACCTTTTATTCGTATAAAACGCGGATCAACTTGGATCACACCGGGTACACGGTATGGTTTGCGCGTCGACCGCAAGCCCGTCAAAGCTGTAAGTACCTTCGTATCGGGTCGAGCGGCCAACGTGAAATTAATATTCTAACGAATATCGGGGGGAGGGGGGAGGGGGTGGAAACGTAACGGCGAAACGAAGATCCCTCGCCGTCGTCGGGGGGTCTCGTCATGTCGAACAGCTCGCGCGATTGTCCGTTCTAGGCTTAACGAGATATCTCGTTAGCACTGCACGTTCCTCGCAGAGCGGTCTCTCTCTCTCTCTCTCTCTCTATCTATCTATCTCTCTATCTGTCTCTGTCTCTGTCTCTCTTCGACGAGAGAGCAGCACGTCGAATTGTCCGATCTGTTGCAATGATAGAATTATTAAATCCCGGACTCGCGGCCGTTTTTCTTTCTCTCTCTCTCTCTCTCTCTCTCTCTCTCGTCGTGTCTCACCCTCGTTTCAGCCTGTTTCCCTCTTACTCATTTTCCATCGTGCACGTACGTACGTACGTTTCACCGATTTAACGCGTTCTCGTTTCCGAGAGACGAGGACCGAGTGCGATATCGCAGTCGGTGTGTGTTTTCCCCGATTTCTGCCGATCCGACGCGCCGCGTTATCACGATCGTTGACGGAGGGCATTACGCGACCGAGATAAACAGACAAGAACGTGCGAAATCGAATCGTTCGTGCGAGCCACGTTGATTAACTATAAATATATAAATTGGAATTATCATTGATATGTATATGTATATATACATAGAACGTGCAGCACAAAAATTGATAAATCTTTTTTTTAAATTGTGAATGAAAAGAAGTGATTTGTTTCTTTGAAAATTGGGCCTTAAGAAATTAACAGAAAGCAGAATCGATCTGATAGCCAATATAATTTGTTATTCGATAAGCTTTTGATAAAGACTTGACGTCTTTAAAGGTTTAAAGGTCTTTTACCATCAATTTATTTTGGTTCGTCGTTGTGGAATATCTTTGAAAATTTTCAAACATATTCGTGTAAAATTGTAATTGTCGTATAGAGAAATGTTGAATCTGCTTTCAATGTGCTTTCATTATATACGTGATATTTTTTAATTCTGTGATTTTGATTCTTTCGGATCGGAGTAGCTTCAAGTAGCTTCGAAGTTCCACGTGTCAACTTTTTTTTTTCTTCATAGAAATATCCCGCATAAGATCAAGCATTCCATTCTTGATAATTAGTCGTTTTGCTTGATAGAATTTTTAATTTTACAACTCTGGCACAGCGGAAAAAATGGAAAATCGTTAAACCTGCACCGAGAATTTTCATTTCGGACGATTTCATAACTATTTCGCACGTGATCGAATATTTTGTAGCAGATATTTTGTAGGGAACGTTTGATAAAATTTGTTTTTCGACAGCTTTTGATAATTGATCATTTCGTTTAACGTTTTTTTCTTTTTTTTTTGTTTGTTTTTTCTTTTAACGAGATTTTCAATTTCATCATTTCGATTCGTTGCAGCAGCTCTGAATTTCGCATAACGATTTTTATATCGCTAATGAGCGCAATTAAAACTTGTCATATTATATTATTCGCGCAAAACCGTATAAAAAAACGTCATTTATATGTATAGGACGTTCAGCAGTTTGTCGTTCAACAGCTCTTGATAATTGGCCATGTTTGTTTAACGCATTTTAAAGGGATTTCTCATTTTGTAATTTCGATACTTTGTCACTTTTATCAGAGGATATCTTCGAATATTCGCACTGGTGACGTTCCAACTTTCACGTCACCGGCGGATGTCCAATTAAAATTTCCAGATGCATTATTCGTGTTTGTTGCAAACGTTTCGTTAGAATATCTCGGGGAAATCGATGACACAAATATTCAACTTCATCGTTGGCGTAGGTATCATCGAGAGGAAACTTATAAACTGTACCGTTCCGTTATCACGTTTCTTGTGCTACGTAGGAGGAGATAAATTGTTCGTAACGTTATGCGAGTCCGATACATATCCCTAATCAATTATATCGTAGTGATATAATTTCACATTTTTATGCAACGATTAGGAGTACATACAAGTCTGAAGATATCGTTAGATTTGTAATAAATACGAAGAAATTGTACAAAACTGGACGAACTGAATTTATGGTGATCGTTACACGAATTGCTAACGAAATGTTACTATATACTTCATTCGTAAGAAATAATTTTTAATTAACTCGGACAGCTTTCGAATGGACTTCGATCGTTTAAATTGAACTTCAAATAATAATAATTATTGTTACTATTATTTATAAATAATTTCAAAGAAGTGGGAATAAAAATTTTCTGCATTCGAATATATGTGTCTGTATATGATTCACAGACAGTAATAAATGTCTTATAAATGCGTTATAAATTATAAAATAATATAATCGTCATAAATTAATTTCATTACATAAGATTCTTATATGTAAGTGTCAAGATAAAAGTATTCGTACATTGTTACTGTTATAAATCAATTTTTAACAGAATCTTTCTCCGCGATTTTTCTAAATTTTTCTCTACATGCTGTTTGCAAATTAATTCATTTATGTACATGTAAATATCATATTATACAGATACATACATCTGATTGTATAGAACATTCTCCTATTCCCAACAAATCAAGCGTACAAATACTTTTACCTTCTGCTATGCAACAGCATTGCAGTATGAATCGATAATTAACTAGAAAACTTATTTTATATAATTTCTCTACCCCCTTTCTATATATTTTTCTGAAAATTTCTAACTTTTTTGAAAATTTGTCCTTCTTATTCTTAAGGGAGGAAGAAGACAGTAAACGGATCCTTGAAAAATGACATCACTTGCACACAGAAACAGTTAAAAAGTATTTTTCACTCTATGAAAGTAAATTTTTCTATATATACGTATTAAGTGTGAACCAACCAGATTTCAATTCTCGAATCGATCAGTTTTTGCGATCTTTGGTCTCCAAGAAGCGATTGACGAAAGACCAAAAAAACTGCCAATAAAATCAAAAAATTCTCCCCTGGAGAATTCGTTCGATCGCGGAACGAAAGACTAATTTCAAAGAAAAATCGTGCCACGCGAACGACGACACGGTGTAACGATAACTATAAACGCAGTCTCACGGCGAATGTATAGTTAATTCATTTAGCGTGCAGCGTGCGTTTTACTGCCGTTTTACTCCCGAGAGGGAAAAGCCGTCGCTCGTCTACGCGAGGAAAAATAAACGGGACAAAGGTTGAAAATAAGAGGGCGCGATCAAGCGGAAAAAATCATTAATTAGAGTCGTCGTATGAGAGCGAGACACGAAGCTGTACCCGGTATGCTTTCGATACTGTTACGTCGGTGTGCATGCACAGAACGCCATGTTGTTCGTATGATGAGCTTCCACCGTATGTAGTGTAAAAAAAAGAAAAAAGAAAAAAAAGAAAAAAAAAACAAGAAGCAAATAAAAAAAAAATCTTATGAAAAACGAGGAAAAACAAAAGTGAAAAAAATAAATCCCGAGTATACTGTAAGAAAACGTATTCCCCTTGCTTTTGCAACCAACAAATAAAAGAGAGAGAGAGAGAGAGACAAGTGTCGTCTTAATATTACTACGGCGAGTCGTGGATGACTCTGTATGTGCATATAAGGAAATGTGTGTGCACCTTAAACGGGTATGTAACGTTAAGATATATATGTACGGTTTTTACATGCAAAAGAAGCGAGCAAAATTTCATTTCATACACGCACATACGTGGCGCGAGATCGTTTGATCGAATTTTTTTTTTTTTTTTGTTTGTTTTAAATTGTAGTATTAGATCGGTGTGTATGAAACGTTTCGTTTCCCTAAAATTTGGATTTCGCTAGATCGACACTGTTCGGTAAATGTTATCAATGTCAATTATCAGTGAACAGCCAGAAATAGTTAAATGAATGTAAATAACGAAAAAAAGAAGTTAATACAGATCGCAGGTACATTGAACGAGAAGAATGAAGTTCATGATGAAGTTAAGTTAAAATTATTGAATTTCAGTTTTCTTATATAGTATGTTGTTTGCATATTTCCATTTATCGTGTTTCTGCTTGCTTTTACCATAATATTTTTATAATTCTGATATTATCATCCAAAATGGTTTTAATCTGCGGATAAAATTAAATTGAATTAATTTAATTTAATTAAAAATCATATGTAGTAGTTGTCACGTGTAATCAGAGTACTCTTATGTATGATTATTTCGCATGTAGTTAACATTAAATGAAAGTTGCTGCACGTGTAATTAAAAAAAAAATTGCATACTCTATATAATCTATTATATCTGATTAAAAATTTATTTCGGAGAAACGACATTTCATACGCAATAATCTAATATATATTGAAGTAAATGGTAATAGCTTTGTAAATTACATTATCTTAAATTAGATACACACACACGCGCGCACATTTTATCATTACTAATGTTCAACACAGACGATATTTAATATATTTTCGAAGTTTCTGTTGGACAAAGAGAGACTGAGATATCATTTGTTCTTCGCTATAAATCACAGTATGTCGTATCTTTGTTCGATAGAAATACACTGTATTCCTTTTTAGAGATTCAAGCTTATCTCACAGTAAGTAATATTCACGCGAAAGAGGAGTTAAAAAAGAAAGTAAAAAACAGTTGCTCGCTTCGGTTGAAAGAACGTGCCAAAATGTGTGAATTTCGAAGTAACGACGCCACGTTTCATTTGTCATGAGCACTTTTTATTCGTCCCTTTCTTGCAGCTATCACGCATACGCATTCCAATTAACGTAACGTTCGGAGGGAATGTGTTGGTGTTCGATGTTGCAAGAATGTTAGAAATCTTTTCTCGAACGAATTTGTATAAACAAAGCGACTAATTCGCAGACAAATTGCGCGGAACGTTTTATTTAATTAGACGCTGTAATGTAATGAACGCCAGCTTAAACAAATTTCTGTCTCTAATTCATTCGACGGAACGAATTTCTTTGTAGTGGGGAGAAATAATCCTTGTTCCTGGCATCCAATTTTATAATTAAAGCTGGGGGCATCTTGTTTAAAAGGAAACAAGTGCGACTCGTCCAGAAAGAAACTAAGAAAATCGCGTAAAAGCAGTCTTGAGTTTCGTTGTTCTACCCAGCGATAATAACTCATTAATTGAAGCCTTTTCACGTAGAAATTTTCAAGTTCGTGTTTTAATTTCGTTTTGGAGATCTTAAGCGTGATGAATTTAAAAGATAAACAGTTCGGATATTTCGGAGCTGGAAAAATATTACGCAGAAGGAAATATTTGAAAATTCTTAAACTTAACAACTCGAGAATTCACAAAAATTGGAGGCATTCGCCTTTAAAATTTCTTAGTTTCAAGATACTTGAATTCGAAAGTTTCGAAGTTGAAAAACATTTTAATTTTGAAAGTTGCGAGGTTTTGAAACTTTAGAGAATGTTTAGTCGTCGGAAGTTTCGAAGGTTTGCAAGTTTCTTTAAAATTTTTCAATCCTCGAGCATTTGAACTCGGAAGATTTGCAAACTTGCAAACTTCCAAATTTGAAGATTTGGAAGTTCGGAGATTGGAAGATTTAATAGTGGCTGAAAACATGAAAATTTCTCGATCTAAAAGTTTGCAAGTTTAATAATCTGAGAATTCAAAAATTTTGCCATCTGAAAATTCGATGTTCCGATGATTTCAAAATTTAGCGAATCCGAATATTTGCAAATTCAACTTGAAAATTCAGCTCCGAGGTAATGAATTAGAAGCCAAGGAAGATCGTTCCGCGTGAGTAAAATAATTTACGATTAAACAACCATTTAGGCCAACTGCGAGCGTGCGAGAGTGAGTGAAGCGCAATCGAATCGATGACTGTTTAGCTAACTAGGAAGAAGAAAATTACGCGAACATTTAATTATCAGTGGATATGAGAATACATTTATGTGTAGATTGTGTAAAATACGAAATATAATGAAACGATATTATTAAAGTTATTGAATTGTTGACTGTAGGTGTTTACGACGGTTACATCATAAATATATATATATATATATATATATATATGATAGAGTATAAGATATAAATAAAAAAAAAAAAAGAAAAACTGAAATCAAACTACATAGCGAAATCGGCCTTTCACGTTTCGTAAAACTTTTCACATTTCAATGAAAATTCCATCAGCTGTTCTCTTTGAACGATAACAAAAAAGAAAAAAAAAACAAAAACAAAAGAGAGGGGAAAGTTGATAGAATTTTTACATCCATTTTGACGTGCGTAAAAATTTCGTCTAGTTCGAATAATTTACTTAATGTTAACGTTGATATATGTTTACAAATTATCATTATTACGAGCATCGTCGATCGTTTCAAAATTACAGCTTTCGATTAATTTGCAAAATTTATAAGGTGAATTACAACTTGTAAGCGAACGAAATTTATGTATTTATGCAGGGCGAAACAATCGGTATAAAAGCGTGTTGTAAAATATATACCATATTATTCAATCGTTAGTGCACTGATGTACGAGAGGATGTAAATATCTTCGCTCTGTTCGCAAACTGTTTCGTTTATCAAATATCGACGAAAGATTCTGGTGAAAATTTCTCATTACGAGGCGCATGCGCGGGATGAAACGTGCGAGAAGAAAAATCAAAGGAAATTTGCACGAGTATCACGTATCTCTGAAAAAAAAAACGCACCGAATTTAATAGAGTAAGTTAATTGTGGGTGAAATCTATCAATTAAAAGCAGGAATAAAAGAGAGGTATTCATATTGGATAAAATATCGATGGGCTTTCACCCTCATTGTATTTTTCGTCGCACATCAGGGGAGAATATATTGTATTTTCCTTTCGTGTTTCCTCGAATTTTTGAGCGATCTCGGCTGATTGTAAGACTTTCGGAAGTTTCAGGATCTGGATTTTTGTAAACCTAGGTTGTTTTATTTGATTTTGAAAAACGTTCTGCCAGTTTGTTAGTGTCTTAGTTAATTTCGTCCAGGTAAGATGGCTTGAGTTTATGAGAGTAAGTATCATGTATATATATATGTATAAAATTCAGAAATTTTTAGACTATTAAATATTCCAATTTATTGTTAAATTCTCCAATTTCTAAATCTCGTAATTTTCTTCTAATTAACTTCAAGTGCTCGACAGATCAAAAATTTCAATTCAAAATTGAAAACTTGGAAATCTTTGAAATCTCAGACTAATAACTTTCAGATTGTTAAATAGTCAAATATTTTCATTTTCGTTCGACACGGAATTTTTATTAGCTCGTTGAAAAATTCGCTCGTCGCAGTTCTTGCTTCAAAATTCAGTAATTCGAAGACTAATAAGAGCGAAGATTCAAAGATTAAAACACTCGACTTGTACTAATAAGTATTACGCTAGATAATAATCTACGTTGGGTTACGAAAATTTGGAATATTTAATGTCATTGTATAATCAGGGAATCTCAACGATATAAGAAATTCCAAAATTAACTAACCCTAAATTGTCATAATTAGTCCAAAATACGGATAATACCAGTTGAGCGTCGAACAATTTGAAATACATTCTTAAATGTAGATCCCGATATTAGTGCAAATGATTGAAACGCCAACAAAAATGGCGGAACGTTTCCTTTGAAAAAAAAACCACTTGGTTACATTCGAAACAATATAAATAACCAACTTCATTCGGTAACGAACGATCCATCCGACTCGAATTGGCTTTCCGTGCTTCGTCATTTACCAAACGCCACGTTAGTGTTAGTTCCATTGCTATTGTACTCGATCGATGTAGTACGTGCCGATTTGATAATAAATCAAGAGAAAAAAGAAAAAAAAAAGAAAAGAGAGAAAAAGGAAAGAAGTAAAACGTATATGAATGGTTTAGCCCTTGAGGAGGACTGAAAAATCTTTCCTCTGTAAATGGTCTGGCCTTGATATATTTTGCACTATACATACGATACGTACGATAACGTAATAACGCGTAATAATGTGCGAGGAGAGAAATAAAAAGAAATAACAAACAGACCAGGAGGATCTCACTCCTATTGTGAATATCATAATATCATCTTCCCCTTCGAGAGCCGAATATTTAAGATCGTAATCGCACACTGTACAATAATCACGCGCATACACGTACGTTATATATACATACAATATATATATATATACTATAATATACGATTATGATTAACGATATGCATACCTGCGTCAATGTAATTAAATAATGTACCGTGTAATAACGTGACGGACACTTGTACTGCCTACCAATGAATTATCGCATTGCCGGTACCAAACGGAGATAAATATATATATAATATATTATATAATATATTATATATATATGTATATATATATACACATGAAACTGAATAAAAAAAGAACGATTAATGTATAAATCTCGTTGTCAGTCATTTTCAATACCTGTGTGAAGTTCGGAACTTAAAATCGATACAAGTAACTGCTTTATTATACATACATGTAGTAAATAGGATATTTGAATGGCTTCGTGAAGTGATTCGATAGATTCGTTAGCTACATTAGTCAGAGAAACTCGAAATTATTCAAATTCGTACTTTCGCGAGAATAATTTGAAAAATGGTAGGATCTAGGCAGAGAGAGATTGGAAAGATCTTGGATATTTTTGATTCACGCGTGTTCTCTGCATTTCACAATTTATCTCTGTGTGCCGAAAATTTGATCAAAAGTACGTAAACACAAACCGTGGATTTTAAAATACAAGATTGCACAATTGCGTAACAATGCATACGAAAAGAAAACAAGGTGAAGCAAGTTTTCTATTCATAATTAAATATATATTCTCGAGAAATCAATTCGGAGGACAGTTCAATTTGTCAACGAACGTTCGATCAATTCTGGAAAATTGTCCATTTTAATTTTCATTTATCGGAAGAATTTCGATTTCGCTGGTAAATCGTACGGGCAAAGTGTAACGTAACTGCTGATATATTGGCGCAAATTGGAAAGTTATTCTATCCTTCGGATATACAATGTATCGCGCGATAATATCGTTTCTGTTATATCATATGCAAGAGATGCGTTTTGAAGTCCATCAGGATTCGTATTGTGCAGGTATATCGACGATCTATCGTACTGTATTATATCGAGCATACAAGCAAAACGTTGCATTGACCTATATGATTATTCAATTTAATGACCTGTCGCTGTCGTCCTATAAGCTACAGTCTGACCTGTATGATGCCTGAATGAATTAATTAGTTTAAATTTTGTGCATTAATCAGATGTGAAACACAGTACGCAAAAATATTTCCCTCCGCCTGTACGTGTAAATATTTCATGACATAACACGACAAAACGGTTTCCAAATTTTACCCCGAAATATGAAGAGCAAATTAATTAATCTAATATCCAGCGACTATGTAACAAAAACAACAGTTGGCCTATTATTCAAAAAAAAAAAAAAAAAAAACAGTATTAATGACGAATGTTAATTTCAAGTTAGTTCAAGTAGTATAATCTGGTATACAGTCAGACGTTTTATGTAAAGTACTGAAATACCATGAAGATTTACGACAATCTTCTATTTGAAAACAATAATATCTTTTAGCAACGTATTTCACTGTCAAGTCAATTAAAACAATATAAATCAGTTTTTCGTATTTCATATTAAAATTACAAATCAAACGTACAATTGATCTTCTGCTCGAAAGTAAATATATTCGTTGTAGTAACTTTTCCCTTCTCTCTTTCTCTCTCCCCATCCATTTTCTACGCGACGTAGGGAGAAATTAATTGAGAATGCGAAACAATTTCAAACGAACCCAAATAGCAGAAGTTTGACATACGTGTCGACTGAAACGTCGCTAATAAACTTTTAGATGCTGAAATATATACTGAAATAAAACAAATTTCTTAGCAACTAATCCACTGAAAAATATATTGCACAATAGCAGTCCGTTAAAGTGACAATCTCTCACTTAAAAGCACTTGATTCGGTCTCGAAACGATGCAAGTAGTACAGCCCGATATGCGGTCAGCCGTCGCTGATAAGTTCTCTCACGTTGAAATAAAAAAGACCGTGGGCGTCGATTGATCAACTCTCGCAATCCGCGTGAAGAGGGATAACAGATAAATCTCACTGATATCGATGATACGTGATATCAATAATTCCGCAACTTTGACAGGAAACTACCCCTTCGCTCGACACGTCAACGACTTTATTTTTTCCATCCGCTCGCGCATCCATTACAATCAAGCAGCTTCATTTTACCATAAAACCGTCGAGTACACTCTCGCCGTGCAAACGCTGCTCGCGTTCCATGTTGCCTTTCTCCGTCGCGTAAAAAAAGTAGGTGAAAAAAAAGAGAGTGAAAGAGGGAAGGGAAAAATATGTACACATATTTCTAAGCGGGTAACGTTCTATCAGTGAATATGAATGAGAGTCTGCCGAGCATCGCGTCGATTGGAAAGAAAAAGAGAGAGAGAGAGAGAGAAAAGAAAAAGAAAAAAGAATAAAAAATGGCGGCATATTCGAGTATTGATAGTCGTTGACCCTGAACAGAATCATCCAACTTGCTGCCCTCCGCTTGCGTTGTACAAAGATCGCAAAGGGCGCGCGCGCGTTTTTCCATTTATATCGTTCAAAGAGACATCGGGCAACGGGGGGCCGTTATTCGGCGGATCAAATGGAATGAGTGTTGTATCGTGTTTAGCCTGGCGCGTCATGAAATGACTGATGGCCTAACACCGAAATCCGTTTCGCCTGCTGGCCCGGTTTTCGGGTTTCTCTAACCGAAATGAAATCGTTGAAAAGTCGGTGTCTTCGGAAACGGGAATGCTTCTCCGTCCGTGATTCGCCCGCGGACAAATTACCCTGTTTGTTTCCTCTTTCTTTCCCCCCCTCCTCCATCTAATGGCTTTCTGCGCCAGTCGCGTATTTGACAGAAATTTGACGAAGCTTTAACGAATTTTTAACATTTCTTCTTTTTTTTTTTATGATCCAATCGATCTCGTCGATCTGGAAACATCGATCTCGATCGATCTGCAGCCTAGCTAAATTGTTTTAGAAAAAAAATCATGCTCGACGAGCAACAACTGAATAAACGTGTAACACGCTGGAGCTAACTTTACATCGATGCGGCAAAGAATGAAATATATTTGCAGCGTAGACTCTCTGCCGTCTTTGTCGCTCCGAAAGCGTCGACTAAATATTTCACTCACAACTCAAGAGAGACGCTGACAGATTCCCAGTAATAATCCGATTACGAACTTGTTCCCCGATTTCCAAGGAGGAATTTTATTTAATCGGCGAGGATCGATTTCAATGGACAACCAAACGAACGGTTGATTGCAAATCAATCGACGAATTCTAAATAAACCAGTGCGCGTGTGTGTGTGCGTGCGTGCGTGCGTGGAACAGCAGAACATAGACACGATCATTGCGGTAATTTATATTCGATAATTCTTCCAGGATGATCAGCCGGTAGCGCGGAAACGTATTGGAAAGGTTATGAGCCGGATCCGATTCGAACGGACACGAGTAATAAAAGCCAAATTGGTTCTGTCCAATTTGAACAATGAAAGTGCGAAGAGTGATTAATTAAGCGATACGCGTGATAAACGGATATGGCATAAACGTCCGTTCGACCGGTGCATTATCATGTATGTACGATAGAAAATATGTACTCATCGAGAGAGAGAGTGGGTGGGGCGGGAGGGAGGCGTTATACGTCGTGACAACGAGTATCACGTCGATGCGTGTTATTATATTTCGCATTTGCTCGCGCGATACTTGTTGCCAAACGATCGACATTGCGTGATATACGCATTCGCCGATTCGCGAAATTAACGGCGGCGAGAAAGCTTTTGCGGCGTGGACGTTTACTTGGATTTATTTATCAGGCCGGATTTTTCAGGCATTTTAAAATCACTCGTAATAATCGTTTGTCGATGTAGAGTGAATTTCACCTTTTTCGGTGAAAATGATATTCATACAGACGTACTTGTGCCATGCTATGTCGTTTATACGTAATCGGGCTTTCTTCCATGTTCAACGAAGTCGATATTTTTGTTATTCTCTGTTTCGCGTAGTGACTCAGGTTTCTTCTGATTTAATGTTCTTCGATGGACAGTATTTTTGATATCGATATTTCGTGTCTTTTGTACGGATTCGAAATTTATCTTCTTGTTTCATCCTACTGATCGAAATCGTACAATCGAGTGCGATATTGCGTATAACATACACAATATGCTTCTTCAATTAAATGAATATATTATACACGGTATTTTACTTTTCTACAGCGTTGAGACTCTAATTAATCACGTTTAAAAATCAAGGTTGCGACGTTAAAATTGAGGGAAAATTTATTTATAATATTCAAATATTATTATACATAACAACGATATTATATCATACTCTGATCTCACGAAAACGTACAAAGTAGTATATTTCGTCCAAAAACTAGATGACTCTCCAGACTTCTAGACGAGAATACATGTGAACATATGTGTGAACGCTGATTTCAAACCCACTGTACCGTCCCCAAAAATTCCATAATTCCCAAAACCAATATCTCCGATTGCTAGAGAAGCGTGCTCTTTCAAACGCACTTTACCTCAAATCGATACCTCGATTAACTTGAAAGCAAGACGCACCGTTTAAGACGAGCACGAATGAAGTGCGTAGTGATAGTGACAAAAAGGGGGGGAGGGAAAGGTCGAGTCAGCGTCTGACCAGTGCGCGGAGGTCGAGCTTGAGATAGGTCAGTGCTCGCGAGAGAGAGAGAGAGAGAGAGATATGCAACGTGCAACGAAAAATTCGAAATTACACTCAGCTTTGGACGACGATATCTCCGAAACAACACGTCGTAGCGACATAAAATTAAAATTATTTGAAAAGGGAAGATTTCAGTCTTCTTCTGATCGAAGAAAGAACACGATATCACGTTTCATAAAACTGATATCATTAGAAATGTAAAACGCCGTTTTTGGAGCAGTTAGTTTCGTTTCTGATTTCTGTGACGATTCGAAGAGGTGTTAGATGATTGATGGAGAACATAGAGGCGCAGGAGGACGTACAGCGATCATAGAAACGTATCGAGAGAATGACTTTGATTAAGTGATATTGATAAGTATAAAATAATAATTTTTATTTGCCAAAATCCAACTGCAGAAATCAATCATCGCAGAGGATCAGTCGTAAAAAAAAATCTTATTTCGTTTATCTTCATACTCTGACAAGCATCTGCCCAATTGTATTCAATGAATGCGTGTTTTTCCGACTTTCGTCGTGATCTGACCATCATCACGTAACAAAAGTACACAATGATAAAACGAAGGGTATTCTTATAAACGTATTACACGACCACTCTTGGCAAACTTCGTTCGCTTTGAATATATATATATATATATATATATATATATATATATATATATATATATATATATATATTGTTCAAAAAGCTCGTAAGAGATCGTGTAGCATGTTAGCTAATGTCGTTGCAAGCTACAAGCCTGTAAACCATAACGGCTGGTTGGTTCATCCACCGTGATCGCTCGATATCGGAGGCGAAGAAGAACACCTTGTCGTGGCAGTTCGTAATCGGAAGGATCGACCGGGCAAACATCGCCTGTAGACTCAATACACTCGACGATAGTACTTGGCCCGACTGGACCAACATAACTTTGCCGGCCGATGACCAAGTAAATTGCAGATACGCCGCGTCCTCGCCGGCTGGGATATGACCTCGATGATTATTCAATTTAATGAGCCATTGTAGACGCTCTGTGAAACGTGACGTTTACACCGCAACCGATTTCCAAGCCTCGAAACGATCGGTCGTTCATGCTTAACGAGTTCGCGACTCTCCCTGTCCCACCCTCTCTCTCTCTCTCTCTCTCTCTCTCTCTCTGTCATCCCTTTGGGTTCTGCGCGATCCTCTCACGTTTCCACGAGCCGATTCCTCGACGCGCCGATGGAGTTCTCTCGATCTGTCCACGAACGCGCGAACGTCCCTCTCTTCGTTCGCGTACATTCCCGTTCACAAGTCACCTGTTCATTGTGTTCACGAAACGATTTTTATCGTACAGTTTTGTTGCACTTGTATAGTTCACGGCAATATTTTGACGCGGGATTTTAATAACATTCGTACGTAGATTAGAAAGCGTAACGCTCATAGAATCAATGATAATGATGTTAGATTGTTGCAATTTCGTAAAACGAGCCGTATAATAATCAAATCGGTTCCATTTCGAAGCGTGAGACTCTGACAATCCTGAATTTGTTTTTTTTTTTAACATCATTTCGAAGAGGATAAGTGAAGATACTCCTTCTCTCTTGAAGATTTTGCAAATTGCGATTGTTGAAATGATTTTTTTCTCGTCGCTAAATCTATCGTAGTTTTGAAATGGGTGAATTCTGATCTTTGCAACGAGTCCTTAAAATTTTCTCTACGACTTTTCTTCGTCGATTTTATCAACCTTAGAGTTAAACGATATATTAGGATTTCTTAAATTTTTATCACTCGATCTTAATATCCATTGGTCAATGAAAAGAAAATCGTACAGCAAGTTTCAAGGCGTCATTTTAAAAAGGAGACTTCAATTGTCAAGATTATGGTGGATCCAGTCACGAAAAAATTTTTCCACATTTTTCAAAGAAAAGTTTGAAGTTGTACAATCTTCGGGAATAAAAGTATCTTTCCTCGTCGCTTGCTAGATAATTGAAACTCAAAGTGGAAACTTTACACTTTAAAACGAGACCAAATAGACTTTTATACGAAGTAATGACAAACATATAATATTTAAAATATCGATAATTTTCCATCGTTACGCTCCTCGCTATATATATAATACCTGGTATTTCATTTAACTCCCCGAGATGAGAACAGAAAATTCATTTAGAGACTTCCCGTTTAAAGTATATCTGATACGTTTAAACATGCGACAATAATATATAAATGATACGTACGTGAAGTAAAAAAAAACTGAACGATGTCACGCAAAGTGAAAGGAAAATACGTACATTCGTACTGTGAGAAAAGTAACTGAGGAAATGAATTCCAAACGGTAATCTTTAAAATATAAAATACACAAATGATACGTACATGAAATAAAAAGCGTAGCTTTTTCTCGATATGCGAAATGAAAGAAATATAGATACATTCACACCGTGCAAAAAAAGAAAGAAAAAAGAACCAGAACCAAGGAAACATTGCTGACAAAAGATCGATGACTCAGTATCAGGAATCTTAAGCAATAAACATCTTCGAAATGAATTTGCTCGCGTTTTCCTTGCAACCATAGATTTCTGTATGGGAATGTACAGGCGTGCGCGCGTCCAGAAGGGACGGCCAATGCGCGAAAGGTTTACGGCGCGTTTCCTCTTGCTAGAATTTCGATCCTATGACAACCACGCAATTCTAGCCGGCCGATAATTAGTAGACACTTGGAATCGAATTAATCCGCAATACGACGACGGGATGGCTCTTCACGTTCGGCCATTAATTAAGGAATCGCCGTTCAAGGCGGCACCTCATCGGCGAGAATCGCGATCTCCCCAGTCGCGAAACGTAAATAAAACGTCCGCGAGCAATTCGTATTAATTAATTAAATTGCATTTATTCGGCCGACCCCTATCGATCTCTGGTTATTCATCGTTTCATCAATCGAGCCGTGGTTTGTGGTTATTAACCCTTCTTTCGGTTATATATCGACGATTTATATCCTTTTATTACACCCTTCTCTCTTTCGGTTTCGTTTGCAACGTCATCTTCGTACCTTTCTAAGTAATTAAGCAAGCAATTCGCAATTTGCGAGCGAGATATCGAGACACTGTGACTTTGTTGCATTACGCGTTGGTTCATGCTTCGAATTCTACGAGAAGATTGTTTCTAAACGGAGGTGGTTCTTTATTTATAGAAGAGTTCTCTAGATCGAGATGTTCACACGAATCGAGCGTTTTTAGGGAAAATTTTGCATAAAACACAGTTTAAAGGATGAAATATAACTTTCGCAAAATGTTTATTATCTTTCTCCTCGTAAATTACGTTCTTTGCATCGTTTGGTCAGATGACTTTTTAAAAAAACTGTGATTCGAATTAAAAAGTTTCTAATAAAGAAATAAAGAAATACATGAAATATCTCACCCCTTGCGTTAATCAGTTAATCATGGGTAAAAATATGTTACACCTTCCTCACTTATGACCCAAAATTAATTTTCTCTCCTTGGATAGAAATTTGTCAAAATGTTTAGAAAACAATTTTTACCAAACTATTTAATAATATTTAAAATATTTATATTTTATTTTAAGACACTCTCGCAAGAGTGTCGTTGTAGGTTCAAATTATTCCTCTAATTTTCCACATCGAATCTTCCTCGTCGTTGAGACACACGTATTATTATTGCGACATAAACGATTAATAGTCGCTCATCGATAGAATTCGACTCATAATTTCGATTCGTAGATCATTCGGTTACAAAAATTTTCGCAGTAGAACTGGAAGGAAATGAACATTTTTGTACAAATAATTTAAAACTCGAAATTGCAAAAGAAATGCAAATGATGTACGTTCCGTAAGATTTTTGGAATCTTAAATTCCCCCCTCCCTCTCCCCCCCCCCAAAAAAAAAGTGCATAATCCTCGCTCTGATCCTCGAATATTTGTAAATCGCGAAGCAAATTAGCCTCGCTGGAAATATCTTTTTAACTCGAATAATCCTGTCTAAACCCAGTGCCACCGAATTCGATTCGATTTTACGAAGCGAAACGATACACGACGTGTTGTAACCGAGACTGTGTCGCGTTCGGTCGACATGTTTTCCAAGTGAAAACCATGTAAAAGGAAGGGAGAGTTTTGAAAATTTTACCGGACCGTCCGGCAATATTTGTTCGGGCAATGTTTTAATACCGAAACACGGTGGACCAAGAGTCCACTGTATCGATCGAAGTATGTACGATGTTACAATTGTTATGATAAAGTCGAAATCAATTGAACTCGGTTTAACTGTAATTTGATGCGACGAATATATATATATATATTGTAGTATCGAAATTATTGTGTATAGTTATATATTTAGTTATTTTTACTTTTAATAGATGGCCTGTTTGCTGAAGATGCGTGAATGAAAAGTATGAATGTGATGTGAGTGGCACAGCGTTGGCACTGAGCGCTTTTCTTTTTAAAAAAAAGAAGAAAGTGGTGCGTGTCAGGAGAGAGTCGAAAAAGAGTGTTGAATGAGTGTCGTCAAAAGAGTAATTTGTGTTGTAAATTAATTGTGTCATTTAAGTTTATTCGAATTATTGTTGTTTGAGTTGTCTATCTTGTATTTATCATTTGTTGTTTTGTTTTCGTTTTCTTTATTTAATATAATAAATCATCTAAATTATATCCCTACAATATATATATATATATATATATATATATATATATATATATTTCGGTAGTTAGTAGCCGCGCGAGTTGTCCACGAAGGATGTGGACAATTTCTTCGTTTTTCGTTGCAATTGTAAAAAAGCTTAATATCAATTAGACAACAATGTTCGACTTGGGACAAACCCGCTACGACGGACAAGACAGTTTTCTTAAAAACTGAGAGGAAACTTTCGAAACGGTTGTCGCGATTGAAATCTTCTTCGCGAGGAAGCTTCTCGATGGCATAAGTGAAACGACACGCCTACTCACGCCGAGAAGACTGGGATCGGGCGAGTAGAAAGGACCAAGGGGAGGAAAAAAAAATGGAGGGGTGGAGACGAAACCCCGACTCAAAGAGGAAAAACGAAGTGAACAGAAAAAAGAAGAGAGATAGATAGATAGATAGATAGATAGATAGAGAGAAGCTTCGCTAAAACGGGCAGTCAGAAACGAGAGAGGAGAGAAGCCAGCGAAGAAGACGAAAGAACCGAAGTAGCGATCTCCTCGTAGCACATACATATCTATATATCTATATATATATATATATATCGAGAGGCTCGTTTCCAGGCGAGTCACGAACGGGCCGGATGGCCGGAGTCCGAAGTGGACGGCAGAAAAAGGGTCGGCTCGTTAATCCAGATCGGCGAGGAAACGCCGGAAAGGACGAGGAAGACGGTTTGGATGGTCGAAGAGAGAGAGAGAGAGAGAGAGGGTTGGCAAGATCGGACAAATCGGTGGAAAAGACGAAGAGGGCGAAGAGATAGAAGAGAAGAGGGTAAAAGGAAAGAGCGAATCTGCTGGAGAGAGGCTTTCGGACGTTGATGACGGCGAACGAATAGCAGTAAGGAGAAACGCGGGCGCGTGTTTGATAGTGTTTGACAACGACTGTCTGACTATGATTTTTCATCGCTAGAAGATCGTGGACATTCGTGAAAATTGGTTATTTTCGCGGACGTGACTAATTGCAATAGTAAAATCTGGACAGAGTTTTGATTACTACCTTGCGAGCATTGTCTTTTGTCTTGTATTTTGGACGAAGATATTTAAATTTTCCGTAAAAAAATAAAAATCCGTCATATTAGATAGCAGATTATACACTTATTATATTAGACACTAGATTTATTTAAATTCATACTTTTTACGTACGTAAAGTCCTAGACAGAGGTTGATTTCATTTTATGAATATTGCATTCTGTAGTTTTCGATATTTTATATTATTTTTACGTGTTATCAGCATATTCAAATTTGTACATGCTATAAATCAGTAAAAATCCGTAGATTTTTAACTAAATAGTTTCCACTAGATATTCTATTTTCCATTTCTTATTTCAGATATTAAATTATATATTGTATATACGCAATTGAAAACAGCAGGATCTAAACAAAGATTAATTTTGCTTTATTACATGTGAATGTTATAATTTTGCGCATTACAAACATTTCGTGCTGATTCGTGCGCATTGAAATTTCCCATAAAACGCGAGAAAATTTGATAGATCATTTTTTATTACGAGAGTGCAAACGTTTATGCAAATTCATATCTCGCTTGCTGGAATCAACAACTGCCTCGAGATTTTGCGACGTTATGAACTGCTTAGCTGTTTACACAGAGGATTGCACGAGAGGCCAATTTCAGTACAACGCTATTAATTTATTATTCGCAAGAAGCTTTGTACACGACCTTGCAAACAACAGATTCTGCGACAGACTTCTGGCTAAGCTTCTATGTTTAAGCGAGCATGTTTCAACAAAATGTCTCGGGATTTTTCCTGTTTCCCCGTTTTCTCGAGCCTGCGTTGAGAAGTGAAATCTCTGTAACGAGCAGAAACACAGCATTAAGTACAAAATTGTGCACAAATGCAGTTGCTCAGTAAGATATTGAAACTTTTGATAGAAACTCCTCAAAAAATGTATTTACGTATGTTATATGCGTGACAATAATGCGTGACAATAATGGTCAAATTCAAAGACATACCTATAAAAATTACAAAATATTCAATAGAAGTATAATATTTCGCAGGCATTATAGAATTGTTGAGCGAGATATCGAGCTATTATATTAATAAGGCTTAATGTTTAGTGAAATCATTTTCAACATTCATTACGAATATATGTTTACAATAAATACATCTTCAGATCGATTTCAAATTTTCCAATACAATTATTACGACAATAGTGTCTCGTGTATTGATAAAATTTCAAAATATTTTATATAACACACACACACACACACACACGCGCGCGCGCGCGCGCACATAAATTCTTGAATAACTCGAATGCTCACAAGCGACAAACAATACTACTCTACACAATGTCCGATGACTCTATCTATCGCGGTTGAACAATCGTTTTAAAACACTACAATGCGTTCACGGGTTGGAAAGAGGTAGCGCAACTAGTGTGAAACTGGGAGTGGGGGCGGTAAGAAGCGTGGAGGATGTCGCGAAGGGGGAGGAAAGTACTGTGGAAGAAGAGGCTGGAAGAAGAGAAGGCGGGGAGGCTAGATGGCCGAGATAGGATAGAGGGCTGATATCGTAAGTGGCTGCGAATCCTTTATAACTGAGAGAACTCGTGGGCTGAGCAAGGGCGAGCTTGGAATTTTTGATGTAGTAGCAAGCAGATATGAATATCGGAAAGTTCCCAAAGGAATTCCACTGGATCGTCCGACGTCGAAGGAGAGAGAGAGAAGGCAGACGAGTGGACGAGGGGGAGTGGGAGGATCCTCTGGGCTCTGCACGATGGATGAAAAGAGAGAGGGAAAGGGTTGCAGAGACGGGAGGGCAGGCGAAGGAAGAGAAAGGGTGGCAAAGGTAATCCTGTCTTTCTGTTAGCGCTCGTTCGAGCGGCGGAAAGTTTGAGAAATCGCCGTGAATCGCCGATAAACTTGCCGCCAAAACTGGCCGCGATTTCGCGGAACGATAGAACCCCGGAAGCCCGGCGTTTTCGACACCGGCGACGTTTTTACGGGAAGCTTCATGGAATTGAACGCTATTGTACGGGATTGAAAATTTTCGGAACGAAGATACAGCAAGTGAATCGACAAGTTGGAGGATAAGTGAGTAATTTTCAGAAAATATAAAGATTTGCGTAAATACGTGAAACTGCCTGTTGAGACGAATAATGATACGAAAAGATGTTATTGTATGTTAGTTAATGTATGTTAGTATGTAGATAATAGATGTTATTGTATGTTAGGTAATGTATGTTAGTATGTTGTTATTGTATGTTACTGTATGTTAGTTGTAACGAGTGTGAAGGATTTTACAATGGATTTTGACATCTTTGTCAAAATTGTGATTTTGAACGTGTTATTAAAAAGAAATATTGTGTTAAAATATGCGCGTGACACGTGAAACATATATTAGGAAATTAAGAATTTGTGTCCTTAACACACGTCTTTTAGCATAGTACTTTAATGCACGTCTTTCAACTGGGGAAATATCCAGAACTGATAGTTAGAATGATAAGAAAAATTTTGTCAACTTAACAAACCACGTTCTTGTTCCTAGCACACTCACGCCAAACAAACCAACTGCGCATCCATCCGCGAAATTTAAGAGCTTAGATGAATAACTAACACAGATGCAAGAAAGAACAATTAAGTTGATCGTGATATAGCAAGGACGACACATAGTCTCGTTAAACTACATTCATCCGTCAAGGCAAGCACGAAATTTATTTTTGACAACCTAGAAGAATGATCGGTACAGACGATAGCAATCGCTAGTCGTAATATAGCAACGACACCACTGAACTAATGCAAACGTTGTCAACGTTTCATCTTCGGATAACTTCGGCGGCAGGGCGACGGTGTTGCCTAAAATCAGCCGTAAAATAATGCAATAACGCGTGTTTGCAAATAGTTTCCGCCGCGGCGGAATATTTGGCGCTGCATCAATACTGTTTCCGGGGCTTATCAAATTCATTTGCCGCGATATCAGGGAACTTCGCCTCTGGGGTGTAACAAACTTACGTTTCGACTCGGGCTCGGTATATCTCTCTCGCGCGCTTTATACCCTCCTTTCCGCTCTTGTTCTCCACCATCTCCCTTGCCCCTTCCTCCCCCTTCCTAACGTGCACTGGCCAGGAATAAAGGAAAACTTTGATGTTCTCAATTACGTGTCTGAGCCACAGTTGTTCGGATGATATGCTTGTAAACGGTTACCTCGATGACCGTAACTCGTTTACCAACTATCTTCCCTCTCCTCCCCAACCCCTTTCGAACGTACTCGAATCGACTGTGACGTTCGATCGTTCGAGACGGGGCACTAACACCGGACGCTTGAAAGATATATATCCGCAACGTGTGTATAGGAAGCACTCGGCAATCGAGAGGAGTGTAATTGTTCGAACGGGCTTTCGATTGCCGCGATAACGTCGGCGATTACTTTAATTTCGGATAATTAAAGAGCAACCGTGTTGGTTAACGACCGGTGTCGGCTCGAACCGTTTGCGCGTGTCTGGGATGATATTGGGCAATACTACTTGCTAAGTGTCGGGCTGTTTGCTTTTATATTTCAGCCTCGTGCGAATTTCATTTTCTTCGGTATTTTTCCATCTCGTGGATAAATTCGTAGCGGGACGAGTTTAATTGAATTGGACATCGCTTTTAAATTTTATTCTCTTTAGTGCATTCTTGGATTTGGTATATTCTTGAATTCTACAGGAACACGCGAAGACTTCTAGAAGAATTTTGTGTCGGCATAGATTCGAGAATATCTCGACATTTGTGAGAACGCTTTTTGCGAGTGTACAAACACTCTTGCTCGAAAGTAAGATTTCTTTCAAAATTGGAAAGGAAATAAAATAATACTTTATACAACGGAGAATTTGTAAGGTGTTAAAAACTTTATCGTCTATGGTAAACGTTAAATATTAAATATTAATAAATAAAACGAGTCCAAGACGCGTTTAAATGGAGGCACAAATGTCAGCAGAAAGATACAAATAACGTATAAAAAATTAACGCGTCTTTATAGCATCGCGTCGCTCGAGCATACGTTTACGTCAAGTTGACGCTCGACAGTGCTGGCACTGGCTATAAAGATCGTGTTAATTTTTTATATGTTATTTGTACTTTTCTTACCGAGTGCACGTAGTTGTCAAACGCGTCATTATTTGTTCTAATAAAAAATATCTAGAACAATTTGGAGCAAGACGTTTATTATACAAGCCCTGACAAATGTTCGTGTATTTTTCTCTTTCCATCGTTTTTTTTTTTTTTTTTTCTTACAAGACGGCAAAGTTGAAACTATTGTGCGACATTTTCAATGAATTTCTCCGAGGTGCGACCTAAATTAGAAACACAGGGTCTCAGCTAAAGGAAAAACCAAAGATTTTTAATTTCTATATAATAATCGCCGTGGAAGTACATAACACTTTTTAAGAAATATTGGCTCGCGTAAAAATCGCGTAAGACTTTTGAATAAATTCATTTTTCGTGAAGAATTTCCTTCGCGAAAGTTTAAATAAAAAGATACAGTGACTACGAACAATACATTACTATACAAAAGGCATTAAAAATGGAAAATCAAATAAAAAAAAAACCAAACAATTTTCACTTACCTATTTACTCTAGAATCCCATAAAAGTCAAGAATCCTGATCCAGGAAAACGAAAGGCTAAATCTCTGGTAATTCTCAGTGAATCAACCGTACGTTCTCCCAGACGAATAAGTGGAATCAATTGGTGATTTGTCAGACATCGAGCCGATGAATCATTTTTTACCGCGAAACGAGGGTCCCCCCGTGTGTGCGTCTCACGATGATGAAGGTAAAGAGCGGCGAGGCACGTTTCGCGCTCTATCGCGAATCTTACAGCACGTGTAAACCCATAAAACGTCGACCTTTGTAACTGGAGGAGGTCTGTGAAGCAAGTTAAGACCCGGTGGTGTCGCAATCTACCGGAACCGTGTAATAACCTGGCGTCATTGCGTTTCTGGATTTTATCTAGTGGTCTTAACGCGTTTTTAACGAGCCGGATATTATGTAACAATAATAATAACAACGACGACGACTAGAGTGCCTAGAACGTGTCTAATGGAAAGTCGAAACAATCGGTTGTAACGCGTTCGAACGGATCGTCGAAAGGTGTGTGTGTGTGTGTGTGTTTAATGATAAATATATTTGAGTGGATTTTGGAAAAATTGTGGAATATTACTTAGTTAATGTATAAACTATAAGGTATTAAGTTGAAAGTGGCAGATTTCACAAGCGTGTAAAATCATCGTTTCATCGGAATATTTAAATATAATACATCATATTACATTTATATTACATATATATTATACCATATTACATTTATATTAAATATATCACGTGTGTATACATAAATTGTTGTACATGACGTTATATTTAAATATTGAACATATTTATTTTTCAAATATATTTTGCATTTAAATGATATTATTAAACGTCGATTTACATGCCTGGAGCTTTTCAAATTCATCGTCAATCGTTTCAGAACAAAGAAAAAGTAGATTACGCATCGAAATTTCGCAAATAAAATTTGTTACAATACCAATGCAATTTGCAAAGTACAAAGATGGATAGTAGAATTTAATTAATATGATTTTATTTGCAACAGCTTAATATCAATTTTAGCATTATATTGTGAATTTGATTTACTTAGCTCGATAAGATTAGTCAATAAATATAACTGACAACGAGTTTTATGATCTCATTAGTGTCGGTATTTTTACGCCTTTAAACCTGGAGCATGGTATTTCATTCTTTAATTACTTAGAATAATATGATTATAACTTGACGTTTGTAAAATGAAATGAAAGCGTAAATTAATTATATAAATCATTGCGATGAACGCGTGAAAAAGGAAACGAAAGACGAGAATTTAGATATATTTGCAATAGGAGAGTCAACATTTAAGAAAAAAATAAAGAATTTCATTAAACTCCTGTTTTTCTTTTTAACTTCAAAGGCAGTTTCTCGGAGTAAAAGTTTACACGTATACTTATATTTCTCGGAGATTCGTATTCTAAAGAAAAAAATAATACAAAAGTATCACGGTTTTTGTATTAATTGGCTATTTTAACGCGACGTGTTTGAAGCCGTGGTAAGTTCGAGCGCTCGATTCGCCGAAGTATGAGACTCGTTTCAACGGCGCTCGAACAAGTGTTGCAGAATGGTATTTATCTTTCCATGGAATGAGAATTTTAAAATGCAAATTCCCCCGCCGAACCACGCTGTTAACGAAAAATTACAGCGACCAGATTGCCGGTAAATTTTTTATTTTTAACGCGTGTCGCCCGCCTCGCAAATCTCCGTCGCAACAATCGTACAAAGAATACTTGACGCGTTTAAAAACCCCACGAAATTTCATGATACGAAATCCGCAAAGAACGCGTGATAAAAAAACACGTAATTGAATACAGATAATATAATCGCGCGTTATATCAAACCAAAGACAAAAAGAAAAAGAGAATTGAAACGTCAAACAGACGTGCATAGTGCGAAGAAACGTAAAAATTTCGAAACTGCTCGATTTCTTCGCGCAAACTGCTCTAGTCTTTCACCCTGGTTTTTTTTTAAACGTTTCAAACGAAATAAAGAACCAAGGAACTCGCTTCGTTCGCCGACCTTATTTAACAGATTTTTTCGAAACTCGCGGGATCCCTTTACGTTCCGCAGCTTTTTCAAAATACGAATGGAAAAGAATAATAGAGCTTCGAGTTATTCTGCAGGTTTATTTTTACACGTTCAAGACCGATGGCACGACTTATTCAATTATTTAGACTTAAGCAGACTGTTAATCTAACGTTAAAATTAATAATGCGTACCAAAGTGTCGTTATCTGAAGATTTGTGTAATATCCCATTTAAATTATATTTCCAATGGCAAAATTTACTTCTGTCTATAATTCCATTAATTAAATTATCGTAATGCCTTTCGTAGTTTCGCTACAATAGTTTCGCTATTAGTAGACAATAGTAACATTTTTTCTTTCTTTCATCGCTGACTGATAAAAGAAGATCTCCAATTTAATATAATTCGTAAAATTATAGAGTCAAAAATTGATTGCAACTACAGGTGCAATTGAATAAACTTCAATTCAACTTTGACCTTTTTGATGGACTACCATAAAAAGAAAGGATACTTTATACAGAACTTTCTTTCGTCGATGCAATCTGCGAATTATTATGCGTTTTAATTAATTCGATCGCCAACTTCCGAATTCCCCGAAACGGGGAATTCGCGGGCGATGCACGGCGTTAATAACACGATTTCAATAACACTTCACGATTCGCTCGGCTTTAAATATCTTCAAACACGATTGAGAATTTCAATAGCGCAATGGATTACAGCCGGCCGTGGAGAGGGTGCCCAGGTACCCTTTTCGACTTCGTTTTAAATTGCCCGCAAATGTTTACCACCCGAGGGACTTGCAATTAATAGACACCCGTTACTTAGCAATTAACTTAATTGACGATCATTCGACGTATCTGCGTTCGGCTTGTGTATGAGTCATTAACATAATTAGAAGTAATAGTAGTTAATAGTAGCGCGCAGCGGGTAATAAATGGCAACATCGGTATCGATGATGATTATTAAATAATAATAATTTAATTAACGGGGGTGGTTACTTGTAATTAAATCGTTACTCTAATTACTATCTGATTCTGTGTATACATCGCCGTGATAAATAAACTACGGGATTTTGATATTGATAGAAAATATATATATGTGTACGTAATACAATTTAATTGATCACTGAATGTAGTATGAAGTTGAATACGAAGAGATTAATGGTAAATTATCTCTGTTGTACGTACGTAAATTTGATTAGTTCAAATTTATTTTCCTGATGATATTCTTGAAAGTTGCCGGAGAAGTACAGAAAAGATCCAAGGATTGAAATGAAATATTATGTACACGTGATTGGTGATCAGAAAAGAGGAATTTGAACACTTATATAATTACATAATGTAATAGTTTCTGGTTTATCTAAAACTTAGCAATCTAGGACTCTTGCATTTACTTTAATATACGTATTTCACACGCACATACATATATATATATATATATATATATATATATATATATATATATATATTATATTATAAATTATATTATAAATATATTATAAATTATAAATATAATATAATATTTATAATATATGTTATAAATTATATTATAAATATAATATTATATTAAATAATTATATAATAATTATTTAATATAATATATTAAATAATTTATTAATATATTATATATTATATTATAAATTATATTATAAATTTTTAATATATATTGTAATCCATTGCAATTTTATTATAGTTCAGTAAATCACTGATTAAGTTAGATTATTTGTACCGCCAAATTATATCTTCTCACCTTCCGAGGTATTAATATTCAAATAAAAATAAAAAACGATATAAACGATATGAATCTCTGCACGAGGATCGTTTTTTTCCTTCTTTTTTTTCTCGTTTTTCATTGACAATTTGTGTATACATGAATGGCGAACAAGTTTCGAGTCAGGTTATGGCTGGTCTCGTCTAAAAAGTCGTTGGAACAGAATGATGGCTGAAAACTTTTCGGGCTACTATTATAACTTGCTACCTCGTAACAAAGAGAAAGTTTTTTTAATACCTTCGTACCACCATCGTAAGCCTACGTTCTCTCTCTCTCTCTTCACGCGTGCGAGTCTTTCGAAAAGAGTTAGTACGATTTTAAAAGTGTTAAAATACAATGCCGGACAGTTTCTAGTTGAATGATGGGACGGAAATTCTCAAGTTTCGTTCACTTTGCAATAATTAGCCAAATTATCGCAAGGAGTCCGGAGCCTCTTTTATATATTATATTTGCTCGTTTAGAAAGTACCGCGTATTAGATTGAAGTGTCGTTTCTTTGAAATTTGAATTTGCCAATTATCAGTTGGCAAGCATATTGGAAAAGTTTGAATTTATCAATTATCAATTATCAACCGTGGCGAAGAATAGCGTTAATTATCAACCACGTAAAGAAGAAGAAATTTTATATATATATATATATATATATATATACATATGTATTAGTCGAAAATATTCATAATATAAATATATAAAAATATTAGTATTATTATAATATAAAAATATTAACTAAATACTAATATTAGTATTATTAATATACTATATCAATATACTATATAATACTAATATTATTATAATATAAAAATATTAACGACGAATAATCAGAAAAATCCCGTGTAATTTATATTTAGAAATGCCTCGAAAATTGCTGCACTGGCATAGGGAACTCTATTCCAAGAATTTTGAACTTGATAATTGGAGAAGTTTGCTGAATCGCGTAATACAATATAATGGAATATACCATAATAAAATAATCATTTCAAAACGAACATTTCACATACACCAATCTAATACTACACGCTACTATTACTAAACTATAAAATTTTATGAAAATTCACTAAATATAATTTAAAGATTGAATGTACATAGAGATTTGTTTCACCTATTAATATTAATTACTTGATACATTAAATATTAGATGATTTTAGATTTTTTTCTATATTACCTGCTACCTCGATAAATGCATAAAAATCCGCAGTCTAACTATTAACACTTTACCGACAAGTAGCCTATTAATCGGCTAACTAACATATTTTAACACTTTACCGACCGGTAGCCTATTAATCGGCTAACTATTCACCGCTAATACACGGTCGGTAAAGTGTTAAGATAAAATTAAACGGCGTCGTGTCGAAAAGATTGGCGTTTGTACTTGAGGTCTGAAAGAAGCAGAAGAAATCGTAAAAAGTGAATTTGCCGGAAACCAAAAGAAATCCCCGGCGAAGGAAATCCTTGATATTCATTTCGCGATTCCCTCGAGTTTTCTCGACCCTTTAACCGATCCGTCGTAAACTTCTCAGTAACGTTGCAAACGCAATCTCATTCATTGTTGCCACCTTTTACACACCGCAGACAGTGTGCAGCGCCACTTTTACAGGGGGCTGGGTATCGGAAAATCATAAACCGCCCAGGCGAGAAATATACTCCAACTACCGACGTTTTCACCGTGGAATTTTTTCGAAATTTACACGACCAACTTGGCGATGATTTGAAGATCGAAAGTGTCAAGTGGACGATGTTTCAACGATGAATCAAAAATTACTTTCCAGATGTAGGCTGGATCTTGCGTTATTTTCTCCATTTAATTTTCTTTATTCGGTAGTACTTAATTAATAAACTTAGCTCACAATGATTTGTCGAAGGGTTGTCGACGACAAGTTCCAAGCTTGAAAATTTTTAATCCAATTGAATTTTTTTGTACGAATCTTCGCGTCCGCGCGAAGTGTGTAGTATACAAAAATAAAATTAAACACTCTAAATTGTTACAGTCTGCAAGTTGAAATTGCGGAAACATACAAAACGCGTAATATATGAAAACATGCAAAATGCACAAACTATTGTTTGTATGTGAAATTCAGTATATAACATTATATATATATATATATATATATATCTCATATCATATCATATCATATCATATTAATATCATATTCAGTATATGAAATTTTATATATATATATTTATTTATTTATTTATTTATAATACAGTATATATATATATATCATATCATATCATATTAATATCATATTCAATATATGAAATTATATATATATTTATTTATAATACAGTATATATATATATATATATATATTATTGACATTCAGTAGATAAAATTACCGTTTAATTATGTCCGTAAACATACGAACTTGTGCCAAAAACTAACAACGAGGCGCAATTACATCGCTGAAACTCGAAACCAATTCAAATACGTACAGTATATATGAAAGTTGCGGGACGATTTATCAGAGACACATCCAGGTTAATGAAAGCTGCTCGAGGTAGTAATCTTTTCGTATTTTCGTAAAAATGGGGGGAGAGAGGGGTTGAAAGGTTGAAACAGTTAATTCCGCGATCGTGTCTTTGGCCCATTGTCCTTTGCTCTTCAACCGGGCCAGATATCGTGATCCGAGGCCTGGCAGAGGCCGCTGGAAACTTTCATTCCAGCCAGTTTCTACTCCATTTACCGCTGTCGGTTCGGTATACGTACAGCTCGCGTGATCTGCTTAAAACAGTAAAGTGTGGTTGCCCGCTACTGGCGTTGCGTTAATCAATTTTATCGCGAAGTCGATTCCATCCGGATAACGCGTACCAAGGCGAAGCTACTCTCCCTCTCTCTCTCTCTGTGTGTGTGTGTGTGTGTGTGTGTGTGTGTGTGTGTGTGTGTGTGTGTAGCACGCTGCCCCGTGTCCGCATTATTAATTGGCCAGTGCATAACACAGCAATAACATTAGCCGAATAATATAATAATGCTATCGGCAGTGGACCACCGAGCCCGGCCGTGCCCCGACAGAATCCGCCAGCCGAATTTGATGACGGAGCACGACAAACATATTTGCATAATATATATTTCGTTATCGCGTAAAACGCGAAACGTAGACCTGTAATCAGCGTTGGCCATGTATAACCGTTGATGGTTAATGCAGTAATAAGAATGGTTCGGATTTCGGTTCAGTTTTCAGTACGGTGTATTGGTGAACGTTGATTGCGGCTTGAACATGCGTTGATATATATATGCGTACGGAGTAGATTATTAA
The DNA here is from genome assembly GCA_032399595.1 of Tetragonula carbonaria. Lineage (NCBI taxonomy): Eukaryota > Metazoa > Arthropoda > Insecta > Hymenoptera > Apidae > Tetragonula > Tetragonula carbonaria. The sequence goes on from JAUCRC010000003.1 coordinate 13,632,528, forward strand.
ATTATGTGAATAGATAGATGACGATTGGTTATTCCGTTGATATATATAATCTTTACTTCGAAATGGACACATCTACGTAGATATACGTGCATCGAAGGCAAGAAATGATGACAATGTTTTTTTTTTGCAAACCAGATCGAAGATCGACTGCGATCGATTACACGCGTACAGGCTTCGGAACGCTAGGCAATACATATGATTTTTTGCTTCTGATCTTTGTTATAATTATCAGACCAGTCATATCTTTATACAGTTTCATATTTCTATGAATAACTGTAATATAATTGTTATAGTCGTGAGTAGAGCAACAAAAAGCTTAAGCAGAAGCTTATTCTCGTTGCTAAATATTATAACAATGTACTAAATAATAGAAAAAAATAATAAAGGTTAGAGCGAAGAAGAAAAAGAGGAACAAGTTTACCTGTTTCTTTTTCAATCTCTCCGTAAAGGAATATCGATCGATCGCAGTTGCTTAAATTTTGATTTAATTTTGAGAGTGTTGTTGCAGAGATATATATCATTGCAATTACGTAGTTGTCGCTCGAGCTGAAAGTAGCAAAAGAGAGAAGGAATTATGAAGAATGGAATTGCTCGATATCTGAAATCGTCGTGAATCTCTTTGACCGTCGAAAAATCGCTTCGTTCAATCAAATCATCCAAACCAGCACAGTAATCCAAAGAGATTCTCCTCATCAGGAATCGCGTCGGACGACTTTACCACAGAATCCTGATCGCGGAGTCGCATAGCTTTGCATAACTTAAAAACTCTTGGTCGCTTTAAGGAGCTGTTTTACAAGCGAAGCAACCTGACGTGTCTCTCCTCCTGGATAACCAGGCTGAACGCGAATTTTTGAATCGATCTAGTAGTTCCAGATCGAATCAAATCGTTTCTCCTTTTAATTGACTTGCTCAACAGAGAACATAATCGATGATCAAATTTTATAGTCTATTTGATTATAATTGAATTTGATTATAATTACATACAAGTGAACGTAGTTTTTTTCTTTTTTCTTTTTTGTGATCAAACCACGAACTAATATTCGTGATCTATTGTAATATACTCCCTCTGTCCGAAAATATGGTATGCATTTCAATATTTTTTTTGTCCGAAAAATATGGTGCAACATTTGCGAAAAAAATCAAATAAAACTAAAGTTGAATATAAAAAAAAATATTAAATTCATTTTATTATCACGATATAACTAAATACAAATAATTTTAGTGTAATCGAAATTTAGTTCAAATGAGATTTAGCCTTGTTGAACGCTTCTTCTGAACATACATATATATATACTTTTCAGCTAATCGACCCTCACGAACGTTTTACCTTATTTATACGAGGTGTTTTATAGGAATTTCCCCCTTCCTGTCAACATAATTGATACCATACACGTTTGTAATGTTATAAAAGTATTCAAGACTATTTCTCTCTAATTTATTAAATGCATTGTAAACTTTATTAATAGCACCGTGTTCTAATTTTTCTTTGTTCTTCATATACTGTAATAGCTGTTGCAAGATATCATGACGTTGTTCATTAGGCGATTGCTTCGATTTGCCATCTCTCCTTTGCAAATTCACGTTATTTGGGTTGAAATTTTCCCATTTTGAAATTACAGCGGTGACTATTTTATTTTTCTCAAAAAAATACTAATTTTCGGTCTTCAAATTCCAACTTAACTCAAAAGCAACGCCTGTCAAATATGTTTTAGGTTATTTAGCTATCAATGTAAACAATACCAATATAATGAGTATTGCCAGTTGCTCTCGAAACTCGAGATAACTCTAAGATTTCCTTTCAAATGTATATACCATATTTTCGGACAGGGGGAGTAACTAGATTCGTAATTAACTCGCAAGATTGTAACGAATATTCACAGTCAAAATAATCGTGTAGCCAGATAAATTTATTGTTACATTCACCGTACAAGAATAATCACGTGCATGGCAAACATCTGCTCGCGATCGAACTCTAAACATCTAATCACGATCAATTAAAGTCATTACCAAGCGACAAAGCATCGCTTAAAATCGATATACCGAGCCGCTATAAACTCACTGTTACCCATCCGACGATCGAACTTTAACCATCTATATAAACTTGAGCTAAATATGAACCAAGTAAAGTCACCGTCCAGTGACAAAACAATCGATACATCGATAACTACTCACTGTACTGGCGATCACGATCACGTGAACCTGAACTAAATATGAATCAACTGTTAACTGACACAACTGTTCGTCGCATAGAATCGATATCGAACCGTTTATACGTGTGTGTGCCTACGTGTGCGCCTACGTAATCACACGCCAAATACCCTTCCAAGGATCAAACTCTCGAGCGTGCATTGAAGATCTCTACGGGGGCAAAGTCTCGCGATCTCGCGTCTCGTGGCACGCGAGTGATCCGAATCTCCGACGGTTTCGCTTATAATCCGTCGTCGAGGCTGTTGTTCGAGGCTCACGAAGGACGTCGGTGGCTGAAGCGACAGGTAGTCGGATGAGAAACCGCTACCGGTCGGAGGGATCTCCGGTGGCGTAGGTATGGGTTTTAATTATTTCCACGAGATGAGATTTCGCCACGGATGCTAGTATTGAGCGCTAGTCCGGTGTAAATTCCGGGGGAGACCCGGCTAATCGGCATAATTCCACGGAATCCGTAATAGACTTCAGAATGGGCTGGTAGACGTTGGCCAAACATTCGTCCAGCAACAACTACCTTCTCCTTTTCTTCAATTCAGTTGCCTCTCGTCTCGGTGTGTTTTCGTTCGTCCCGTCTCTCTTCGTTCTCGCAGTTTCTTTTCCACGTTTCGTGCTTTTCTTTCTTTCTTTCTTTCTTTCTATTTCACGCTGCAGTTCGTTCCGTTCCTTTGCTTACCTTTCTCCTACGTTTGTTTTATCCGGTCTTTCGGCTTCTTTCGTCTCGTCTCGTTGTACTCTCGAGGTTTGTTTCGCTTTTTCTCTTTTTCTGTGCCTCTCCTCTTTTTTCGCGTCTTTCGTTAGACGTTGCTCCTTTGGTCCACAAAGTTGATGCTTTTGTAATTCTTTCGCTGTACCGAACGAGCTGTCGAATTGATTTATTAAAAAAAGAAGAAGAAGAGGAACGATCGTTTTAGAAAGTTCTTCAAATATCGTTGATCGTGCGATCATTTTGTCATTCCAAAAAAAAAGAATCAAGATCACAGTTCCTTCTGTACTTTACTTCTTCTTTCACCTTAGAACCAATTAATTTAGAATTAATTCATTTTTCTTTTTAATTTTACCAGCTCGCGTGAAAAATGAAATTTACGATAGTTTAAGCGCTCGTTAAAATATGTCCTCCGGCTAGTATATATCCAAATTCTTGGACGTGTCACGAGATCGTTCCAACTATTCTCACGAGACAACAGAGGGATTACATCGGTCAAATCGGATTACGTATTATGGTAATGACGCCAATTAGACAGAATCGAGTCACGCAAATATTATGTCTGATCGGTTAAGTTTCTTAATTTACCTTAGCATGTAGCCCGGAAGTGGCGTGATCGATAGGATAGGATTGGTTAGGAACGGCTGTTCCGATCGTGCTTCATCATCTAATTGCAATCGTTCGCAGCCCGATTAACGTTGAATACGTATCAGGACCGTTTGATCGATATTTAATCTCCGATTACAAGGGATCATGTATTAACGCATTGCAGAGACTTTGTTGATTCCCTCGGCCCAAGCCGTTTTCCAAGTTAACAAACACTTCCAAGTGCAGTCAATTTGACGTCCCATTCGTTGAAGAAAAGATCCGGAATATTGATTGACTTATTGAAAATAATGAAAACGATCAATGCTTCGTAAAGATTATTTTATAATTATTATTAATTTTGATTAAATTTAGTCATTTGCTTACAAGGGAGAATCTTCGAACAGATAAATCAAAAAATTCGGAAACTTTTGGGACATATGTACAGCATATACTATGTAAGTGTAAAGTAATATATTTAATTTTTTTTCCCCTCAAAGTTTCATAATTTCTTTTAATACGGATTGATCGACAGAGTCAAAACATTCAAAGTGATTTTTAGTAATTTAAAAAGTTCAAGAAAATGTCTCAATATTAACCGATTGAACAGAATTGAAAACTCGCGGTAATTTTTGTAAAGTTCATCGTTTGCTTGTAAAATTCATTTAACAATTAATCATTAGTCTAATGATCGCTATAACATTTACATATAATAGTAGAACGTCTGTTTGGAAAAAGATTGTCTCAACCGAAAGCTAGTTGAGTTTAAGGCAAGTTTCTAAAGTCCTTGCGTTCCCAATATAAATCTTCTTTGGGGAATCGAAGATACCATCGATGTAAAGAGCATTGGCAAGTTTGTTGCATACAAATTGCACAGTGAAAAGGGGGAGGAGAAAGCGTATCGATCGATTTCAGTTACATTCGGCACAGTATTGGTTCGTTAAGATGCCGACAGTTTGTGTTTGCTGGGAATAGTCCAAGATCAACTTTGATAAGACATTCTCACATCGTACGTGTACTGGATACAAAGGACATTAACGCACGGTTCTACTTAAGAAACCTTGACAAAATTTTGTTAACTGTATCCTCGAAATAGCGTAAATCTCGTAAAAGAAAAAAAAAGAAAAGTATCTTTGATATTGCTTTGAAAGAGAATTAGATTCTCATCAACGTAGGTAATAAAAGTGACAGGTATGTTTCATGTAAAACTGTTGTTATTGTAGTTGCAATAAGTTATGGTATATTTTTCTAATCATTCGGACAAATTATTTTACAGAAGTTAAGTAGGAAGAAAAATTGCTTTCACGCAAGGAAAGCTGTTTAAAAAATTCAAAATTCTCGGAATTTACGTACCTAAAGCAACATTTACTCTTGTCCTCAGTAGTACAAGTCAACCAACGCTGCTGCAGTAACATATATCAACACCCGATGAAACTTATGCGTGTCTATTTCGTATTTCTGTTCATTTTGTGTAACTTATTTTCGCGGCAATGTATTGAGAAACAGCATTGACTAAGACGTTAAGAATTTCTTAAGATTTCTTAAGAAGTTGAAACTGAACTGTATCTTCGTATATTAACTCAAAAAAAGAAATCTTATTTTGCCATATGTAGACATCCTGACTGTATATATCAAATAGATCAAAATTACTTCATACATCAGTTGCATATATCATTTACATTAATTTATACGTAAAGTTCTTCCGATTAGATAAGAAAGAAATTCATTGGAAATCCAATTTTTTTGTTTCCTTGTTATCACATAAATGTGATATCTCTGACATTGTCGGTCTATGTGTTATTAATGGGAGAGTCGGGTATCATCGACGCGTTGGTACACCCATAAAAGAGGCGAACAGGAGTAGTAGACAAATCTGGCATGGAGAAGAAACGCCGGTACGAATGGTAGACTTGGACAGTTCGATGGCAGCAGTTCGATGCTAATGAAATTCCGCCGGTCGCTCTCATAGATTGTGCAGTCGGTCCAAGTGACTGCTAGTTTGGCATGAGTGCGAATCCACAGAATGCACACCATGGGACTATCCTGGATTCAGGCGAACCTCATGTCCATTTGCACACATTGGCAATCGAATCGAGTTTATTTCCGATATTAAACGTCGTACGAGCTTTTAATTTATAAAAATATTAAATATGAAATGTCTCTGAAATCGTGATACAATGATCACGCTGATAAAAGTAACAATGTTCATTTGACAATATAGACAATGTCATTTGAGTATTTAATAATGTTATTCTATCATTTAAAACTCATAGCTGTCGTGAAAAATTGAGAATTTGTCAAAGGCACGAACTGTTGCCTATTTGTGTTACGTTATTATATTTGGTAACTATTAGTTAGTTATATTACTGTAACTATTTTATTGAAATCGGGTGTTTCATCGAAACCACAAATGAAGAAATTATATTTTTTTATTCTTTATTTTACTTTTACACTTTTATCCGATTGGATTATCCACTGCAATCGAAAATTCAAATACATTCATCTTCAACTTTCGTTGATATTCCCGAAAATTGTGTTTCGATCTGCATGATAAATTGGATCAAAATTTCAAAAACATCTTACATTGCATCAATTGCAGAATATATCAATATTGGAAATGAAAGAGCAAATAATATATTCTTCTATTCTTTTTGAAATATAATAAACGACTGAATACTAATGAAATAAAATATTTAATAAATAATCGAGCTTCCAATATTGTTTTATTAGGCATGAATGTGGCTGCAATGGCAGACTTAATAATAACGCCGTGGAAACGACAAGATAAATTTTTTTTAATCAAGAAAAATGGTTGAACCCGAAGACAGACACGATTCATTCAACTTCATAAACGTCCCGGTTAATTGCGATAATTTTCCTGTCAACAGAGAAAACAATTAGCGCAACGCCGGGATGACTAGCGTAACTGAAAAAAATAGGCAGACACGATTCAGTGTCGTGCTTCATTTGAAATACAGTTTTTCAAACGAATTCACTTCTTTCTGCTATTCCAGTACGTTACAAATGAAATAATAATTTTAATAATAGCTATTTTATAGACTCGGATTAAAAAAAATTTTTTTTTTTAGATGAAGAATTGAATATACAATGCAAACAATATAAAATTCTTGACAGGCAACTTTCAAATGAAGCACATTATTTTTTTTAAATATCACCTCCATGTATATGTATATTTCTCAAAAAGAAAATTAAATTATAATTATAATATTATAATTAATATTAAGTTATAAAATTAAATTATAAAATCTGAATAACTGTATAGAATTATACTACTGGCCAAAAACATGGATAGACGATATACGTATGTATAATAATTACAGAAACAGTAGTGACGTCTATTAGACGTGACGCGCCTGACTACATGCGGGTATATGCTACTTAACATCAATCAATCGAGTAAAACACTTTCAAAACAATTTAAAGAATAGACACCTAGAGTTTTATCATTTTAATAAGAAGTATACGGACCACGGAAATTGCAAGCATGCTTATTTTAACTTTCGACGCATAAGTTTCATTACTATTATATTAATAAATAATTTCGATGTTTCAATATTTGAACAAATATCTGTCTGTAATCTTTCAGATTAATTTGCCCGATTGAAATCTAATCTTTAACATTGTTAAATATTAAAAAAGTAAGCAATAATATTTGTTGCAAAGAAAAAAAATCTCCGGCGAATATATATATATATATATATATATATATATATATATATATGAAAAAACAAAGAAGAGGAAGCAAAATATAATGCAGAGAAATATTCTTCAGTTCTTCTATCTAAATAATTTCGTCTCAGTATCGCCTAAGTAAGTTTCTTCAATAATAAGAAAATAGATAGCAATAATTGCGATTGTTAGATCATTAGACTGAAACGTTTACGTGCAAAGTGACACGTAACGTAGGAAAAGTGGGAAACGATCCAGTTCTTGGTTTACGGGAGTGCCATCGCGACTGCGAGAGTGACTTTTAATCGAGTCGAAGGAACGAGAACGGTCGAGGGGAAGGGCAGGGGGGGGGCTAGCAGAAAGAAACATAGTTGGATTTAATAAACATTCCCGGGTCGTAATCGGCCGTCGTCGGGATCAATGTCCCGATTTCCGACAGGAAATCTAGATTCCAGGGTAGATTAAACTTACCGGAGATATGCTCATCGCCGATAAGTGACTTTAACTTTCGGAAGCTGTTCACAGTTCAGTGCGTGCATAATGAAGATTCGCAACGGGGGAGTTACGAGAAAGTCTTTTGCAAAGTCTCGCGGAAACGCAGCCCGGAATAACGAAAGTTTCGCCTTTGATCGAATTATGGTCAGTAACGAATGTTCCAACGGGATTTTTCATTTAGCCCCGCTTGCTAAGTCCGAATTGGTTAAATGGCATTTTTACGTGCTTAACCTTTTTGTATCCTGACGATATTTGCATCGCTTTGATATGACAATTATTCCTCGTGACACTCAAAAAAAAAATGAATATTTCTGATGTTGTGTATATATATATTTGTGTATAGTATCATGCTACAAAATTGATTTTCTTTCCTCCTACGTTTTCAATATCCCCAAGAGTTTGAACAAACAAAGTCATAGCTCGATTAGGAACGTGAAGGATTTTTTTTTCTTTTTTTGCTCTCTTATCTTCTCGTTGATGACAATTCGTGTTGCGTGGTAGATTGTAGATCTACCGTATAGGAAAAGTGATTTCGTTTCTGTGGATCAACACGGTTCTCATTTGTCACGTGTCACCGGAAACGGGCATTAACATTCCGCGCCGCCCTAGAACAGAAGAAAATGTCGGGCGGATAGGATAGGAGTTAGGTAATGAATAGAATCTATTCGAAATGGCGCGACGGATACGTTGACACTATGAATAATTACAAACGTCGAAACATTTCATTTTCACGCCCGCTTATGAACATTCAACGATTCACCGGGCTTACCATACATTCAGCGAATCCTGTGATCCGACGTATGGATCCTATAACGTGTGTAAAATCATTCTAACATATAAAATCGATCGAGTTGAAATTAATCAAGTTTATTCCAGTTAAATTTTCTACGTTCTTCCGGTCGTTTTTCGACCCGCTTATTTTTTTCCTAAGGCTGAGAAGTATCTCGAGTTTGAACAAAATATGAAAAAAAATTCTCGTTAGCATGACTTTTTAGTTATTAACGATTGTTTTATTATTATTAAATTTTTATTAGTGTTATATTATTTAGATTTAATTATATAGATCCTTGTTGTTTGCTGAATTGACTGAAATGTAAAGATTTAAGGATAGGGTTAATTATATCATTGCATGGACTGTATTGTCGAGACTATGTAATTCTTCTTTAGCATTAATAGCTCCTTTTAATATTGACCGTTTTGCCGGTCGAAAGTTTTCTCATTCAATTATAGTTCTTTCGTGAACTTTATTACGGCCGCGATATTTCACTCGCGGATCCATAAAAATAATCGGGAAGTTCGCAAGTACAAATTATTACCTACTACGTTGGCGATCGTTTCATCGTGAACTCGAATATATGCAAACTAATTAGGACGGGAAACGTTTAAAAAGAAAGTGATTCATCGTTTCAAGGCTCAAGAAGAGAAGATTATTTCAGTCAAAATCCATACTTGCCTTCTGCTTAAATTCAGTAGAACAACGTGATTTCAACTTCGTATATTGGTCAAATGCACAGATGCAGATACAAGTTTATATTCTTCCGACAACTTTCAAGATCAATTGCGACAATTATCCATAAATCTTATGTTAAATTCTCTAAACTGAACCGCGCGCGTACGCGATTCGGTTTTCATTCGCTGGCGAAACAGGTAAATCATAAAAACAAACGCGAATTGTTCCTTCGAGACGTGTCTTACGTGTCTCGAAAGCGAATAAATCGAAAGTTCAACGTTGCCATAAAATGAATCAAGTGAGACAGTGAGTCAAGCAAGCGGTTCAGCGTGAGAGAGAGAGAGAGAGAGAGAGAGTCGCGGCCAAAGAAGGAAAGAAAGCAAAAGAGCAAAAGAGCAAAAGAAAAAAAAAACAAAAGGAAAAAAGGGGAAAAAAAACTACGGACGCGTTGTAACGAAAGTATCGGATAAAGTTCGACAAAGCGAACGGCTCGAACGTCAGTCAAACGTTGCCCGGCGCAGACCTCCCTCCCCCCTCCTCTCCTCTTTCCTCGTCGCAGTTGTTGAAATTGCACGTGAATTCGACAGTCTTGAAGCTGTCCATCTTGCAACGGTAAACAGCTTTGCACAACGCGATCGTATCCGGTGACGTTAAATTGCCGCGGCGCAGATCCGGAATTGCGCGATTCCGGAGTTACGCATGCCGGCTTGTGCACGTGTATAGTATTAGACATTTACACGGTCACAGAGCCGGGTGACAGTGGCCACGAGTGTCTTTGACGTACTCTCCGTTACAATGCAATGGCCCTGCTAGGCCTTTGTGCGCGCAAATGTGACGACTGCACGCGGCAGCATGTCGGTAATGGCCGCTGTCATTCGTTAACAGGCCCACGTTGAAATAAATCAACGATCTAAAGGTGTTCTATCGTTCTGCGGTTCGTTTGCCACGGATTACAGAGAGAGAGAGAGAGAGAGAGAGAGAGAGACGGTTACCCAACGTTCGTTTGATGTCGCCCAACGTTTCTAAGTGGCGAAGTGTCGACTCCTGCGTAACGTGCCTCTTTTTACGGAATAATTGCTGCTGCCGCCCTTTTTCCCTCCCGCCCCTTCATTTCTGCTCGGCTGTCCGGCTGACACTCGACGACGTAGGCGATCAGGCGAGGGGCTGCAGTTTAGAAATTGAAGATTAGAGGGAAGATCGAGGTTCGAATTTGACTCTCGCGTTTCGAGCGAGAAACTATGGACGCCATTGGTTATGAGAACCAGAGTTTTAGAACGATTTGAAACGTAGGCGGGAAATTCGAGCGAGATTATATCCTCAAAGGATTATCAAGAACCTCAGCAGATACAAGTTATCCTTGTTCCTAATATATAATATATAATTGCTGAACCAGATATCCCGACCTGCTGTTCCGCGTCTACACTTTTCCTTAAAGACCGTAACCTTAATGTGTAAAGTTTATATTCTCGTCTGCTCTGTTATTTTAGCCGGATTTCTACAGATATAGCTGTAATAAACCTCGAATGAGGTTTTCCGAAGCTTAAATAAAAGAAGAGGAAAGTTGAAGAATAACGCTGAGGAAGTTCGAGCTCGACTTCGCTTCCCCGTTTGAGAGATTCAAATTTCAGGCGAGAAGTTTAGAAATTTGAATCGCAAGTGGGAAAGTCATCGCGATTAAAATTCAGTCCGTGCTTGTGTTTGTTTTTCCTGTTCTTTCCTGCTCGTTGAAAGAAACACTTGCTTGCAAGGACTGAGATTTTGAAATTGAAAAACCCAAGTAAGAAGCTGGCGTTCGCCTGAAACGTGCGAAATTTCGTCGAATTTAACCGGTGATTATTGAAATGCATGAATTCATTTTGCACGATTTTATTTTGAAACGTTGTGCTTGTACTTCAATTCGGAGAGAGTACGTTTAGAAAATTTATCGTCAAAGATGGTACAATTTTACGAATGTATGAACTTGTGTCTCCTTTGCCCATTGATCATGAGGCCTGTTAAAGTTAAACATCCAACCCAGTATTACCACATGCAGTCAGTTAGTGTATCATCAGCAGCAATGCACGATGCATCATGGCCACTCGTATGCTACTGTATTACAATAAATCGCCTCGATCCTTCTCGTAAAACAGATACTCGTAAACGCTCAGCAACAGAGAAACTTTCCACTGAAATCGAAACTAAAGCTTCCACAAACACGCTGAGATATCACGCGGAGAAAGAATTTAAAATGTGCCGTCTTATTATTTCGCGTGAAGCGACGAGCGAATTGAAATATTCTATAATATTACATTATCCTATTCTATAATAATATTCTACAAAATTACATATTAATTACGCTGGATATATAATTTTTCACTTGCGCTGCAAATACGAAATTATTCAAAAAAATCGAGTATCCAACTTGAAGTCTGAAACACGTGAAATGCACGAAAATTTTCTGCAAATTATACTTCGCGCGATATATATTTTCCCCTCCTACGGGCTCGCTTGAGTGTCTTCGATCGAAAATTGAAACTCAAGTGCGTTTGATGCGGTACGATGGCGGTAGGATGAAAATCATCGCCGCCTGAAGGCTTCGCCAGCGTTGGAAAAAAGAGAATTTAAAAGTCAAATCGGCTTGTTGTGCACGGATATATTTCGCCTACATTCCGCGGCTCGCAATTATAAAAATATTTGGCTCATAAATCTATGATATAATGGGACCTACAGAATTTCCGTTTTATTGCCGCCACTACCGTGAAATATCACCGTCCCGAAATTTTGCCCGTCCCGTCGCGAATCGACAACAAACTAAACATGGAAAATCCATTATTTTTCTTTTCCTTTCTTTTTTTCGTTCTATATTTTTTTTCTTTTTTTTTTGGTTGTATTTTATCTGCACACCCTGTCTGTTTTTCTTTTAGCATATTCGAGATACCGGTGGATTTTGGAAAGACTGTTCCCAACGACCGATGATATTTTTTTCAGTAACATTAATAGCAATTACGTTCGTCTTAAAATAAGATAGGATAAACACGTTGTTGAAAATATATCATGATACGTATACGTCATAGCTAACCGACGCACCGTATGCGTCAATAACAATTTTGTCAGTATTTCACAAAAAAATAAATACAATTAACTCTTATTTTCTTCAGCTTAATTCATCCATTGATGTGTCAAATTAACACAATGGTAGAAAGTTAATATTCATAAAGAAAAAATAATTTTATTGATAATAAACCTAACGGTAAATTCTACTTTCGCGTGTAAGAATTTAGTTCCATGCCATAGTCTTGTCTCAGGTTATGATTAGTTGTTCTGTATTCACGCTTGTTGGAATTATTACAAACTGAGTGTACAATTATGTGACAATTTACACGTCTACAAATACACGTCTACATCAGGTATTTGAAAACGTATGAAAATTATGTATTAAACTTCTTTCCTTTCCAACGACATTTACGATAGCACATTTTGTTACCAAAAGTGTTAAAAATATATCGAGGAATAAATGTCACGAGGAATTTCAGATAATAATATAAGAGAAATATGTCAGAGCGATACAAAGTATAAATAAGGATTAAATAACGCAACAGTCTCGCAATATGGTTGGATAACGTGGCTGAATGCGTGACAAATATCGTAACGCGTCGCTGAGACTAGATTGACGAGATATTATTTAGTCTCGCCGTAAAATCTTTGCTAAAAAGTGGACAGCTCGCTGTCCGCGGCTCTTTACAACGTATTGTTGGCTTTCAACGTTTAAGGGAGAAAAAAAAAAAGAAAAAAAGTAAAAAAACAAGGGCGAAAATTCAACGTAGTTTATTATCCGTCCGGTAAAGTTTTGTTAGCGTGAATTTCAATCCGTACGCGCTCGAACAACGAGTGTTTGAAAAACTTCACACGTATGCCGCGTCGAACATGTAAAAATCGTTTTATTTATGAAACCAATTATTTCCATCGGCAAGAAAGAAAGAAATATTTCGCGCTTTTTCCTAGGTGTATAGAATCACGATATTCTATAAAAAAAAATAAAAACAAAATCATAAATATTCACTGTATCAATTTCCATATCATTTTCTATTTTCATTCTTGAAGTCCCGAAATACGATCGAAAATCGAATACAGTTTCCATCGAAGCATTTATATCCCGACGTTCAACGCTGACGAGCAGATGCATTTACGTTTCAATTATTTTCGAAAATTTTCACAGTAGTTTTGTCTGATTTTATCTTATATCGCATAACAATGTTGTTTGGTGTTCGTAGCTTTTAACAGATAATTATATTAACGTGACCCAGTGACACTGTAAAGTTGCTCCGTATCGTAAATTTCAAGCAATATATATTCTCTGTATAAATTCATCTTTTCATTCAGAAATAATATTATATTTCTTATGTTTCCTTTATTTGTAAAACGCAACTGGAGTAAAAAATTACCATAACATTGTTGAAATGAAAATGGTTACACCATTAAAACGCTACTATCTCAACATTATCATCCCAACTGGGACAGAACAACATCCGACATTCGTCATTTGATTTTCCATTGTAACAATGATTTTATCATCGTTACTTGTAATTATAATTTCATCACTGTTAGTTGTAACAATTTAATCGTTCATATAGAGAAATACAATGCTGCGTTGAAATCGTTGATTTTTCATCCATTTTTGGTTTTCGCCTCGTCGTGTTCATCTCGCGAATTCAAGCTGGCGAATGTTGATTGCACATGATAATAAGTATCGGGCTTTGGTTTTTTACTCTCCTGCCTAAAGTCCGAGTGTGAACGCTTCTTAACTCGCGGGAATAATTTCCTGTTGTTTGGTGTGCACGAACGAAAAGCGTATATATCACGGTTCTTACGCGGCCGAAAATGCGAAACGATTTACGGAGTTCAGTCGGCCGATTATTCGTGTATATTGTCCGCATAGTATCTGCACGAACGCCAATAGCGTAGACAGAGGGTAAATTGTAGCGATAATTCGTGAAATCGATAAACGCTTCTGTTGTCGTAAAATATCGTCAGAATTTGTCACGATGTTTAACTTCGATTGAAAAATAAATAAATAAATCGAGTATTTCTTTAATTAATGTTTTTTTCATTTGACTCGAATCTCTGTACTTATTGAGCAAGTAAGGGAAATTTGCCCCGTTGCAATGTGATTGCCAAGCTGTAGATTTTTGTAAATTTTTAAAAATTTGCAGACACAAAAATCCGGATAGTAACAATAGTATACTTCAAATGTTCAAAGTATATACTCTTTGTAATATTTAATGTGTAAATTAACCATCTATCTGAGTTTCATTTTTTTAATTATCTTAAAATATAAAATTGCATATATTATATATCCACAGTGATTGTATTTTCTTTATTTATATATATATATTATATAATATATTTTTATTTATATTTTATATATATTTTATTTATATTTATATATATATATATATATAAAGTGTTATTTACACGAATTTTTTACGAGAAAAAATTGTATTTATAATCTTGAGATATTTTTGTTTTTTGACCACTAAGTCGATAATTTAAATAAATTTTATCTACATATATTCTTACACTGTATATCCTTGCATTAACTGAATTTTCATTGATAAGGAGGAACGATAACTCAATGAGAGAGAATTCTGTGTATTTGGCCGATGAATATTTATAACGAGCTTCGTATTATTTCCTCGTGCTAATTTCGACGCAACAGGTACAAATTACATATTCCGGATCACATTAATAATATCCCCGTTTCGACATTAAGCCGCATTTTACGTTCAATATTTAATTTCGACCTGCAGGCGTTTTAAACTCTACCCTCTTCTTGCGTATTATTTATAGATTTAATTTAATTTAATTTAATTTATTTGTTTATGGATTATTTGCATGAACACGCGATAACATAATAATATTTCCAATAAACGAAATGTCTGAATACACGTATTCCGAAGGTATCATTTTTCGTTAATTGTTAACCAATTTAAACAGGGTAAATCCAGGGTAGAAACAAATATCCTCTGTTTTGCTTCGTCGAATTATTAATGAAACGCAATATTCTTTGTTTTATTAAAAAATTATATTGATGAGTCGAAATAATGATTCAATTTTTCGACGACCGCAGAAACAGCAAGCCTTTAAAATGCTCGCTGAAAATTCACTGAAACTCTAAAAGTTCAATACTTCTACATTAAGGATATGTTCATATCCTTTTTGATATTTATTTACTCAATACACTGTTGCATATTATCCTTCTTGCACCATTAGTTATATTTAATATATTTCATATATTTTTTTTTATTTATTTATATAATTATTGCTTTAAATATTTCTAATAATTATAATGTTTTAAGCATCTCGAATTATCTGTACGACACTCTAACATCGAACTGAAGACACATTAATGAGACACAGAACGATTTCTTTTCTATCAAAAACCAATCGTACATCGTAAAATCAAGATTCATTTGTACGATTGTAAGATTGTTTCTCAATGAGCCGGTGAACAACACGTGAAACGAAATATCTAGTGGGCAAGTTACTACGCCATTGGCAATGTTTCCTTGCTCTTCTGCACATCCTACACCTGTATAATTTACCACCATACAGTGAACCGGTGTGGTATATCCATATCCCATTTGTATTCGGCATTACGGACGCATAGATCGCACGGGAAATCGCGTTTCTATTTCCGGCAATATCATATCCGTCACAGAACGGACGTTTGTTGCTGTTGGTGGTTGTGTGGTCACGACGCATTGGATGCCACGCTCGTTTCCTTGTTCGAACGTAAAAACAGCTCGCCAGATTTGGCAAAAGATATGGAGAAAACGATGTTAACGAACGGACGAATCGTGAAATTGCAAATTATTGAAAAAGGAAAAGGATCCTGATCGATTTCGATCGATTTGTAAATTGAACATAACTTAAGGTGTTGAAATTAATGACGAATTGGCAATTTAAATCACGAGTTAATGGCGATAATTATAAGAGACATTTCTATGGAGTAATCAGGCTGTGAATCTAAATTAAACAATAAATTTGTTATTTAAATGTCATTAGTCTATGAAACGCCAGATTTCGTCTTGCAAGCTTAGAAAACTTTCTTAGTTTGTCTTGTCACCTTTTTTCTTTTTTTGTTCAGTATTATTTTGATTGATTAACCAACTTCCTTCGTTTAGTTTCTTTTAATACCCAGCTTATATTCACCAGTCTCTCGTCGTCGATCGTTGTGTCAAAAACACAGTACGAGCTTTTCGAATAATCAAGCAGGATTAGAAAAGCAGGATGGGGGAAAAAAACAATATAGAAAATTACAATTTTGTCTTGCAAGCTTAGAAAACTTTCTTAGTTTGTCTTTAATCAACTTCCTTCGTTTAGTTTCTTTTAATACCCAACTTATATTCACCAGCCTCTCGTCGTCGATTGTTCGTCAAAAACACAGTACGAGCTTTTCGAATAATCAAGCAGGATTAGAAAAGCAGGATGGGGGAAAAAAACAATATAGAAAATTACAATTTTGTCTTGTAAGCTTAGAAAACTTTCTTAGTTTGTCCTGTCACCTTTTTTCTTTTTTTGTTCAGTATTATTTTGATTGATTAACCAACTTCCTTCGTTTAGTTTCTTTTAATACCCAGCTTATATTCACCAGTCTCTCGTCGTCGATCGTTGTGTCAAAAACACAGTACGAGCTTTTCGAATAATCAAGCAGGATTAGAAAAGCAGGATGGGGGAAAAAAACAATATAGAAAATTACAATTTTGTCTTGCAAGCTTAGAAAACTTTCTTAGTTTGTCTTTAATCAACTTCCTTCGTTTAGTTTCTTTTAATACCCAACTTATATTCACCAGCCTCTCGTCGTCGATTGTTCGTCAAAAACACAGTACGAGCTTTTCGAATAATCAAGCAGGATTAGAAAAGCAGGATGGGGGAAAAAAGCAACATAAAAAATTACAATTTCGTAGATTTGCATAACCATTCGTTTCGTGCATGGCATCAAAAGTCGCGAGGCAGAGGCCAGTCGGGAGGCAGTATCCGTACGAGAGTGGATACGTGTACCCATCAGCTGTACATGTGTACCGTGCATGCACGTTCAATCTCCTTTATGTCCTACTAGTTTCTCGAACTGCTTTGCCTTGTCAATCGATATGTATATATATATATATATATATATATATATATATATATATATATATATATCGTTTCGCGATTCACCTTTGTCCCTCTGGCTATGCACACCTTGACCTACGCACACTTCGTTTCCTTACGTCTGATCTTTCGCGGGGAAAAGTTGCTTACAACTCTTACTCTCGAGTGAATTGTCCGTCGAAGACCCGTGGGAGACGCTCGGTTCCCGCGAAAAATCTTTCTCGCCCCGTTCGCCTACTTTCTGCAGCTATTATCGCGAGGCAACGAGTTAATCCTTCGTTGAACAAAAATTCCAACGAAAATTCCCGGTGGAAAATTTCAACAATCACGGCCGCAGGAACGGAGGAGGAGCTGGATTTCTTGAAATTTTATACATTTCAGCTGCGGATAGAATGCTGGGTCGCGAATGGTCGGTTTGTAGAAACGTATTCATTTTATAAATACGGAAATCTCTGGAAATCCGTAATTCTTATAATTGAGAATTTTTTTCATAAACTTACGTGGGATATTTCGAGATGCAAAAGAATCGCGGAATACGGTATTCTTCTTTGTAATATTTTCTACTTGCATTCGATATTTCTGACTGCCTTCGTAAGAAATATAAAAGCTGCACAAATTTCCCCGGCTTACAGTTATCTAAGATTTTAAAGCTGGCCTTTAGCATCGTATCGTGATTCCGTGAATTACAATTTAATTGAATTTTATGACTAACTTTCGAAATAGAAAGCACCAGAGTGTCAAAATGAAATCAGTTATCTTAAACTTTAATAATCTAACATAGATCGTCAAGATTTATATAACTTATAAATCGACGATTTGATAATTGATAATGCCAATTTAAGAGAGAACGAGGATACACAAATTACTATAATGCTCGAGAGAATTCAAAATTCCACGAAATTTCACGTTCGAAACAAAATTCTTTTCCTGTGCCAGTAGTACGAGTCAAGCAACGATCAGACGCCGTCGTCACTGATGCGCATCAGCATTAACTTGAACAACCTTGAACAGAAAACGAACGTGGTTATACATACATAACATTTAACGGACGTTCACTGATAAATTGGATAACTCAAGGGTTTCCTCCAAGATTTCTTAAAAGTCGAAGTTAAAAGATCAGAAGAAAGGGCAAGAAAGGAAGCAGAGAGAAAGAGAGAGAAACAGCGGTTCGAGCGTAACTCGACGAAGTTCGTTCCGCTAGATTCCATGTACCTTTTCCTCTCCAATGTACGAGCCAAGAATGTTAGGGGATGGCGGATGGGTTAGATACGCTCGTAAAACCATCGTCCCATAAAACCGGCTAGTTCACCGGCTACCGAGACGCCCATCAACCATTCCTTACATGGTCTAATTCCGAGCCGAGCTCGCATCCTTCTCGCGTATGTCTCATATACGTTCGTAAGTGTGTTCGTCGCCTCTACACGCTCGCTGTTAGGCGTTTGAACGCGTTGGTCTCTCTCTCTCTCTCTCTCTCTCTCTTTACGTGGAAAATTCTCTACGCGTACATGTGTACGCACGCACGGCAAGAACTGGGAATGAAAGCGTCAACGAGTTTTTAATGGCTGAGAAAAAGAGAAGCGGATTCTCTGTAAGGCGTTAATTAAGGTGATAACTGACTGGGATAAGGAATTCGGGTAGGATGGCGGTTTTGAGCGCAAATTGCGGGGCCGTAGACTACGGAGGGAGCTCTAATAGAATCAGGGAGAAAATTAACTTGTTCGTTAATGTATGTCGATTTTAGAACGGAGGCAATCCTGCCAGACGTCGTCTGATAAATGCACGTTGAAGGGAACGCGAAGGAAAGCGAAAAGCAAGAAAGGAGAGAACAGTTGCCAGATTATTAGGCTTGATTTACAAACCTCGCCGCGGGCAAGTTTATTTTTCCAGACGCGTTCTTTATCTTCGAATGGAACGTATAAATCGCCTGAGAAGGAACTTCAACACGAAACGGGCTAAAGGTGAAATTTACATCCGACGTAATAGCACGGCAGTGAAATCGTCCTTCCCCCGATTCCATATCGGAGACCAGCCACTAATCAACATCACGACACTACAATTATGTAAATGGAAAAGCGTTACTGATGATCGCTGTTAGTATGTAATTGTTGCTTAATGATTCGTGGCGGTCAGCGATTAATCTCTTCGCCGTGCACGATGGTTAGCCGCGCAACGCGGATTTATTTCGGCGGTGTATTATCGGTGTTGGATACAGGGCTTTGAAATGAAAAATGATATGAAATTAATGGCCACCGGAGCCAACTGGCAAGAATGTAACCTCCCGACCTTATCTACGTCGGATTGCTCTGGCGGAAGTTCAACTGGTAACTGGCAGTATCTAAAATGCAACATAATGTACGTAATGTACTGCAATACGATGTGACGCGATGCAATACAACGCAATGACGCGCAATGACGATACACGAAATGCAAAACGATGAAATGCAACATGCTAAGATACAGTGTTCTGAAATACAATGCGTTGAAATGTAACGCGACGAAATACAAAGCGTCGAAACATAACGCGCCAAAGTACAAAGCGTCGAAATGTGACGCGCCAAAATACAAAGTGTCGAAATATTACGCTCTAAAATACAAAGCGTCGAAATATTACGCTCCAAAATACAAAGCGTCGAAATATAACGCGCCAAAATACAATGCGTGGAAATGTGACGAGCTAAAATACAATGCGCGACGAAATACAAAACATCGAAACATAACGCGCCAAAGTACAAAGCGTCGAAATGTGACGCGCCAAAATACAATGCGCGACGAAATACAAAGCGTCGAAACATAACGTAGCAAAATACAAAGCGTCGAAATGTGACGCGCCAAAATACAAAGCGTCGAAATATTACGCTCCAAAATACAAAACGTCGAAATATAACGCGCCAAAATACAATGCGTGGAAATGTGACGAGCTAAAATACAATTCGTCAAAATGTGACGCGCTAAAATACAATGCGCGACGAAATACAAAGCGTCGAAACATAACGCGCCAAAGTACAAAGCGTCGAAATGTCACGCGCTAAAACACAATGCGTGGAAATGTGACGCGCTAAAATACAATTCGCCAAAATGTGCTTCAAAATACAATGCGTGTCGAAATATTACGCGCCAAAATACAATACGCTGAAACGTGACGCGCCAAAATACAACGGATGGAAATGCAAAGCGTTGAAACACAACATGTCGAAATGTAATGTTTTACTCACCGAGATACAACGCGCTAAAATACAAAATCTAAAACGTCACAGTACAAAAAAAAACACGCTGTACGGCAACATAACGGAATATGACAGAATACAATGAAACGGGGGGTTGAAATACAACGTACTGCAATATAATACAACGTGATATAACACAAAGAGATAAATCGTATCGCAAAGCAACGCCATACTATACAATATTACGAGACACGATGTGTGCAACTATGATATATCGCGTTTCGCAACGTAATACATCATACAACGTAATACGCAACAAAAAAAACAGTATATTTGTAGTATATTTTTGCAAACGAGTGAAAATCGTGAATAATATCTTTGATAGAAGTTCATTAGCATCTTAGAGCTAGCACTCGTGCTAATAATACCGTCTGAAATGTATTAGGCGTTCGTAGGATTTACGAGTCACGGGGAACGAGACCATTAACCCCAACAAATTCATTTCGCAGAGAGACGTTGCCTCGGCCGGATAAGTAATATCCAATTAAGAAACGTTTTAAAGAAAAAAAATCGAGCTGCAGCGCGCTTTTCGCGCTGTTGTTTATCTCGCGATAAATTTCTCTCGGGGCGTACTCTTTGAACTCCATCGTTGATGCTTTCGCTTGAAATTCCACGGTAGTATACAAATTCGAACAACTTCTACAGCTTGAATTTATTATAGTTTTTTTCTTTTTTCAACAGTCGTTGGATTTCTTTGTCTTGAATCGTGCGAGTGAAAAATTAACAATTTATACTTGCATTTTTTTGCTCGACGATTTTGATTGGTACGATTTGTCAAATTATGTTACGTTTGTGTCTGTATTTTTATGAAACTATATAGTAGGCATTCATATGCTGTTCTTACAATAGTATCTATATATTATTCTGTACTGTAAATTATACTACATTTGTATTTGTACAATCATATTTTATATTCTAAATATTTGTGCCATTTTTATATTTTATATTTAAATGTTTGTACCGTTGTGACGTGATGATAAAAAGTAGAAGTTCCAAACGTTTTTGAAAGAAACGAAACATCTCTCAGCCAGTTAAAACAAGCAAAATTATCGGCAAATAAAAGAGAAAATAATAATTTGTAAAAGTCAAATTTTTCTTCGTAGCCAAAAACTTTATATCTATCTTTACTTGATGAAAAAGAAATATTTCTCTCGTTCGAATTTCCAGCTTCGTCTAAGTAATAAATACGCAAATAACTCGAAATTTACACAAATCTACAGGAAATTTATCGAAGAATCGAGCTGTGATTTAACACATATCCGTTCGGCATTATTTGCACCTCCATTGATCAAATGCCATTTGGCATTTTTTCACACTATTTGTAGAAACGATATGCTCTATATAAAAACAAACCTAACTTTTAAAAAGTCATATATCTTTTAGTGAAATTTTGGGAAATGAAATAAAATGAATTTGTATTTATACATACACCTTTATTTTCGATTCTTTTCTTTCTGAAGTTAAATAGAGATTAAATCCACGAAAAAAGTTGAAATGAATTACTGAAAACATATAATACTCATTATTTTATTAGACAAAGTAAATTATTTTCGAAACTTTAATTTTATCAATAATTAATAGCAATTAACAATACCAAGTGCTTAAACTTTGAATAAATTTATTCTATACGCAGTACCGACTAATACGTTTTTAAATTAATTTTTCTTTTTTTTTTTGCGTTTGCACCCTCATACGACGCAACTGAAGCTGAAATCAGTTTTCTTCGTAGAGTTATCTCCGTTTGGTAAAAATTACGTTTCAATTTATTCGGATTTAATAAAACAAACAATCAATTATTTACCGCAATATAGAAGTGACGAATTTTCGTCATTTGGCTGCTGGTAATTGTCTGTGAAATGACGAATTTTCGTCATGCGGACGGGTATGTGTTAATGTTGCAACGTTATTCGATGTTTCCCCCGTAACGAGTACCTTCATTCACTTTCAAATTTTTCTATTCTGTGTCCGGACAGACAGGTGATTATCTTTTTCTTTCCCCCTCCCCCTCCTCGGTAAAAGTGCGGGTGAGAACGATGAAAAGCACGAGGACGAAACCGTGCATACTTAAATACATCAGAATCGCTAATGCATTGCATCGTGCATGAAAACACCGGTCCGTGTCAACAAGCATTTGTCTCTATTGAATAAAACAAAACCCTAGGCGTGTATTCCCACCGGGCACACGGCATCCATGAAAAAAACTTCATTTATATTAATTTTTATCGATCTCTTTCCCCTCCTCCTCCTCCCCTCGCCACGGCGTCGATGAAAACGCGCGAGTTTATGCGTAGTCACGTTATCAAAAATATCAGACGAAAGTAACGCGATGTTGACGTTCGATTCTCCAACTGATTTTTTTTTTCTTTTTTCTTTTTTTTTTCCACGACATACAAACCTACGCGAAAAGGTTACAGTAGTCAAAATTTCGTTGAACGTTTTCGTTATTCTTTTTTAATCAAACTGTCGAGCGCAACATTCACAGCATCGTGGCTGATTGTATTTTTTTAATTTCAATTAATTCCCATGTAAATTCGCAGCCGACTCGAAGAGCAAATTGGATAACGGTATTGCTTACGAATCCGGACGATTTCAATATCGACGGGACAATTTGTTGTCCCCCGTTGTCACGATGTCGATATAATAATTTTCGTCGAATTACCACGCTTTCCTCCCGGGACAGTGTCGGAGGATTTCTGTATTTTCTGAGAAAATGTCCAAGTTTTTACCGTGCATTAAATTGTGTACTTGGTATTTAGTATTTGCTACTTATTTTCTCTATTTGGTGCGTTAAACGAAGCGAATTAAAGTTCGGAAAGTTTAAATTAAAATTTTCGTACTGTCAAAGTTATTATAACCGGGAAAGCTATGGAATTTAAATTAGTAAAGTTTGAAGCCGAATGTTCTTAGCACTTGAATTGCCATTTTATCCCCTATTATATTTCATTAGATTCATCCTAGATTTAAAAGAATTAAAAGAACAGATTTCGTGTAATCGATTTGGGATTTTCTTTCTCGATGAACGTCCCTGCGTGTTAGCAACTTCGAAGTGTTGAACTTCGAGAACTATGAATCGTGGTGTGACGGACGTGATTAATCTCTTTTGGGGGAAATTGGAAATTTTTAAGAGGCATCTCGTTTCGTAAACGTTTTGCAGCCCGGCTACGAAAGAAAAAAAAAAAGAAGGAAAGAAAAGAAAGAAATCTGAATTTCGAAGAAGGAGGAGTCGAAGTACGAACATACTTCTTTACGACGACGATATAATTCATTCGTTGTTGGGATTCAGTAGTCCCAAACGTAAGATTTAGGGATAAGTCATCGACGAAAACGATATTCATCCGTTGCTAGGTGCTCTCCGGGGGTTAGGAGGCGAGAGTTATTTGATCTTTTATTGTCCTTTTCCGCACTTTCTGTTTTTTTTTCTTCGTTTCTGCTCCTCATGCTTCCTCGCCGCCGTCCCTATGGACCAATTCAATCTTAGTCTAGCTTCTTCGAGAGCTATCGATACTTTCGCCTTACGACACGCTCGAAAATAAATCCATTTTCGCAGAAATTATGTCCACCGAACGGTGCATTATGCTCCTTCGTGAATGCTGTAGTACTCTTACTGTGATTTCAATTTCAGTTTCGTGTCAATTTTATAAAACACATAAATGCATAAATGCAACGTTACACGCAGATAAAACAACTGAATAATTTCATCCAAATACATTAGAATAGAGATATTAAGTATGAGTACGTAAATATTAATAGCTATCGTACAATATATCACACAAATCGGAATTTGTGAAGAAGGCGAAGTTCTATGATTATTACAAGTAGTTTAATTTTTTTAAACTTCAATTTAGAGTAATATCAATTTAAATTAATGAGTAATAAAAGTGAAACGAATAGGAAGAAATTAATAATAAAATAAAATTTCAATAAAATTTCAGTAGAATTTCAATAAAATTCAGTAAAATTTCAACGAGAAATTATTCAAATCATCCGAAAATGCACCGGAAGTCCATTACGATTTTCGACCCCGGCTCTGCTAATTCTAGTATTAAATCACAGGAGATAAGTGCGAGGAGGAATAACGAGCGAAAAAAATATATTCAACGAAATCCTTCGGACTCCGTTTCATAATCGCCAGTATTAAAACGCGCGCATTAACGCAACGCATTAATTTGGTGCTTAATAGGTTACATTCTCGGATATTTACGCGTTTATGGGAAATTCATATATAGATGTTGCAGAAAAATCAACCCGCATGAAAGTAAGACGAAAGAATAATGTTCGAATAGTCTGAAATTTACTAGAATAATGAATATCGTCAGTTTACTAATGACCTGAGAAAATCGATCGTTTTTCAGACAATGGCGAACGCAAGGACGAAGGGTGCATTGGGTGCATCAAATTTCGCCATTGTTCAACCGCTGCAATATGTAATTAATACGTTTCAAGAAGTTTGGCGCGGTATAATAGTTGAACTTTAATTAGCAGTTGGTTAGATCGGCCCTCTTAACGTTCGGTGTACACGAACAGGGAAAACGGGGTAGACGGGCTTTTCATTGTCACTAATTTCCAATATCCGATAATGAAGTATCATAACCGTCCTTGAAACGCGCAACAATGCATCTTTTCGCGGTATTAAGTCGCGCGGCGTGATAGCCGAGCACGTTCACAACAATTCAACGTGAACGTGCGACGTTAAACTTGAGATAGCCCTCTCTCTACCGTGTGCACTCGTTTCGCGGGCATTTATCATCGCTGTGTAAAAGAGCTTTGCGCCCGTTTCGAGGAAAACATTCCGCAGAAGCCCGAGCCGAGCCGAGCCGAGTCGTTGCTGCGCGCGCGATACTTCACGGGGGAGGATTAGAACTCTTTAGTCTCTTTATCATTTTATATTGCTCTAACAAACGCGCTGGTTTAGGTTGGATACTTTAAATCACTCGTGCAAGGTAGAAAAAAGAAAGAGAGAAAAAAAAGAAAGTAAGTGGTTTCTTGAGAACGTGCACGCGAAATTTGAATGGTGTTCTCGATGTTTCGAGGTAAATTTCAGTAGGTTTTCGATATTTCAGTAGCTGCGCTACTCAGCGAAATGAATAATAATCAAACGAATTGTTGATTCTTTTAATTTCTATAACTTCGTGTAAAAAGAAAAATAGTCTTACAGTGTTCTGATCGTGCTTGTTTTAAAGAGCGAGATCTCTAGTTTCATATTCCTTTTTTTTTTTATTCGATCCTTTAAGCCGTCTGCTTCAGTTCAGAATAGTTGCAATGAAATAACGTTATGGAAGAGTGTTAAAACTGTCTCGAAGAGAGATTTTCAAAACTAACAACGGGAAATTAATTAAAATAATATTTAATAATTGTTTCGTTCTTTTGGTATATATCATGTATATTATATGCTCGATACGCGTAAATATATTCTAGTATTTTAGAACGTATTTTAAAACGTCTAAGCGTTAGTGTGTTGTTCACTCATCGATACGATACAGGAAAGATATTCAATTTGTATAATATATAACTAACAAATCCTGAGGAATGATATTTCCTAAAAAAAAAAAAAAGAAGGAACCCCAAATGCAATTCAATTAAACGTTTTCAATCGACATCGTTAAAATCAGATAGCCAATCAAACGAAACAATCAAATGAACCGAAAATTGAAAGCACTCTCTATATAAAAAATCAGACGAAATTACCTGTCCGTAAAAAAATCCCATGCGGAACGAACGGAAATTTGAAAATGAAATTTCTCCGATGTCTTTTCACCGATATTATGTATTTAGTAACATATCTAGACACGTAAATTGATTCTTACAGTATCTATAAAATGTTAATACACAATATACATATATTACATAACAATCGTGTTATAAAGTGTAATTTAAAAATTTTATTATCACGGCGTGCATTGAAAAGGCAGACTCTTATTTTAGAGATCGAGAATGTACGTTTAAATGAATATTATAATATTTAATTTCGACATTTTATAACAGGAAAATGGAATATCTATATAAGTCATCGAATCAGCGGGTAACAATAAATCTTTAAACAGGCGAATGAAAGGAAAATCACTGCTCGTTTGAACTAATTAGTAAGATCTATCTACGTTTGATTCGACGGAGGAGGACGAAGTTAGAATATTCCAGGAGAAACGGAGAAAGATCCACGTATAAATCGCCGAATGATAAGATTAGCATATTAACAACGTTACTGTCTACGTTGGCGGGTTCGGAGCTCCAGCTCCTCCGCCCTTTTCGTGTTGTGCCCTACCCCCGCCATTCGTTCGCATTCTCTTCAGGGGCTTGCAACACCCGTGATCCACCTCCGATTCTGACCACCACGACTTTTCCAACCCTTTCCACATCGCGCAGGCTGAATCGAACGTGAAAATCGCCGGGAATTCGAACTCTTTCAGATGTAACGAGAAAATGTTAAAAAACACGAAACAGAGGACCGCGAGAGCTTAGGATAGCTAACAGCATTCGATCACATCCGCGTTGCTTCGCCAGCCGAGTGTCAGACGAGTCGAGGAGTGAACGCTGCCTTGAACGTGGTTACATACGCTACTCGATCAATCGGCTACCCCCCTCCCCCTCATGTTGCGAACGGTGTAAGTAACGTAATTAATCGAATTGTGAACGAAATGATGGATTTAACCCATTCAGGATCGAGCAATAATTTGTCACTGTAAACGTTTTACCTTTGAGGCTCTTTAACAATCATGTTATCAAATTATTTAACAATTATGTATATTTATGTTATTTAAATTTGGACAAAGGATTTCAGAGTCTAGAAATCCTTTATCCAAATTATTTATCCACGAAATCTGACAACGGTGATGATTGCACGAATTAATCGTCTTCTAGGATAAATACGATTCTCTAATTGCAACTTTTGAGAGTTCTTCTTAAGAATTTAAGCCACATTTGTGCGATAGAAAATTTAAAAGAGAGAAAAGAAAAAAGTCGTTTCTCACGTTCGAAATTGCAATCGAAATGAATTTTCTCTGTATATTTAATCGTAATTATACAGAATAATATTCAGACAATGGCACGCGAAAAGGCCGCTGCGAGTAGTACGAATCAACGTATGTCGTGACGGGCGATCAATAGCGTAAACCAATATATGGTTTCAAACATGTGACGGCCTGAGAATGGATTAACGTTTACTTGGTCAGTGATAAGTAAAAATGGCAAATAGACACGAATGTGTCTATAATAACAAGATGACCATATTTGCTTCGCAAACATATCTGTGGCGATGTATCACGAGCTCACAAGAATTGAACGTACAATCATAATCGAACGGAAATACTATCTTGCATCTTGTGTGGAATTATTCGACGGCCGTTCAAACGTGAAAACAAAATAGTTCTTCAAAATATTTTAATATTACTTCAATCAAGTGAGTAACAACAAACTATACATTTGAAATAATTTCAAATGTTATTCAAATATAATATTATATTTAATCTCATCGTGATAATTATATAATTTTCAACAAAAAAATATCTGTCACAGCTCGTTCGTGCATCGTTTATTCCACGTGTTAATGTTGTTCATTTTATACCTTGGATTATTCATATACATATTTACACCGTGTCTCGCGGACGAAGCGAGCGAACGAAGCGAGTATTTTCTTAAGAAAGCTCAAGGTGATAAATGATTGCCAGTGACTGACGTTGATTCAATTTGTATGGATGTCCATTTAACAAGAACGGATACGATCCGTGAACTCTGGTCTTTTACTGCGTGCAAGGTTACTTTCAAGAGGATAACGACGGTCTGCATGGTCTGCCGTTCATTAATCAACGCGTGCTATTTTACATTGTGATCATTGCAATCTCCGTTGAAACAGCGACAATACGCCGCTCCTGTCTTTTCAAACTGGCTTCGCGTTAACTAAGTAGCGAGATAACTGATCAACTTTCAGGAAAGTGGAATTAAAGTATATTTAACGTGAAAATTGATTAATCGTCGATTAATTAAATCGGCTCGATGTTACACACGCGACAAATACAGGCTCCCATGGTAATTAATTTAATTTCCAGCGATCATTGAAAGAAGAATTATACTATATATTATACTATATAGATAATATATATAATAATATATACAATAATTATATATATTATACGACATTAAGGAAACATATAATAGTTAAATGAAAACTAATAAAATATGAAATAAATTGACAATAGCACGGTTGAGTAAGGAATTAGTAAAATCTTAATTTATTTCTCTATTCTTCAAACAAATATATATTATCTCTATGAAAGATCCACATATAAATGGAATGAAAAGTACATTTGTATGTATATATAAAAGATATATTATACAAAGATATATTATACAATGGAAATTTTATCTGTACCAAAATATTATAATACACACATGGTATTACGTATTACGATAATTGAATAAATTTTTTTCTTCACGAAATTCGCAGTGAAAAATACGCGGAAAGTCGAAAGTTGTAAAACACTCGATATTCTAAAATCTGTTTCCGTTGAAAGAATTTTTTGAAGAATGTAGCAGCGTTCGCGCGAGGAGAAACGACTCTTACTTGCGCTGAACGTTAAATCTTCCACGATACGTGCTCCGAAATCAAGTTCTCCACTTAAAATCACGGGGGCAGAAATTACTTGTACATAAGTTATTGGCAAATCACGTATCTTCGACGGAAAATGAAAAGTTTCCATCTCATGCGCCGTGCAAAAAAAAAAAAAAGAAGAAGAAGAAGGAGAGATAAGAAGTGAAATGAATCGAGGGTAAAAGTTTTATTCGTTTCACCTGTGAGACTGTGTTATCGTCACTCTGCTACGATCATTTTGGAACTTTTTCAGAAAATAAAACGTACGTGGTATGTTTAATAATTACGCGTAAAATCTTGTCAAAATAATACCGATCGAAAGATTTGACAAAACAATCTGGGCACACTAAAACTGTCAATACGTAGTTTTTCATATTTGAAGATTCGAATAATTTTTCATAAAATGTACAAATAATTGTACCGCAAACCTTCTTCTATTTTCTAGGCTTGTTTCACTCGATAAGTAATATTAAAGTAAATATTTGCACATGTTTGATGAAAAATAGAATTTCTCTGTGCAAGAACTTTTAAAGTGTCAACTCGTTGTTTTTTTTTTTTTGAAATACAAAAATCCTCTCGTTTGGAAGCCCGATATATTACTTATTAACCATTGAGCTTTCAATCTTCGCAGAAACGTGCGTATGAAATATATTTGCAATATATATTTTTAATGTTAAACATATGTATGTATATACAAGTTGTATAAATGATTGAACAACAAACTATGTTACCGAATAAATGAATGCAATTTATAAATCCAGATATTCCAAGTTCATTAAAATGTCCTGTTCAAGAGACACTTTGTTGCAACGATACAGCAAAGATATTGAAAGATTCAGCGACTGAAATGAAACTATCGCCGACCAGTTCACAAGACTAATACTCGAGATTACATTTGCAGCGATTGGAAATTTCTGTTCGATCAAGTTTTCGGCACCAACGATGCGTCGTCACCGGGGACAATAAATCGCATAGAGCCCCATATAAGAATATTTATTTCGCGCATGTCCGACGTATCGAAGAGGACTCTTACGAGCGCGCGCGCGATTACTTTTGAATCGAGCCGGGGGGAGGCAGCCCATTTAATCGTGGCTGCAATATTTTCTCTCGCGAATGCTCCCTTTATACGCTTCTGCCCCGACGTCTCGAGGAATACTCAACATCTTATCCCCCGATTATAATACACAATCCGCCGTGTTCCCGGCCACGGTCTCTCCTTCGAACCCTTGCTCGCTTTTTATCCCTTTAACCTCCATTTCATCCCCCTACGGCTCTCCCACTTCTGGCAAAGGCCCCTCTGTGTCTATCGCAGGGCCAAAACGAGCCTCCCTCGCTCTATGATCTCTCTCTCTCTCTCTCTCTCTCTCTCTCTCTCTCTTCGTCCGTGCTTTCTCTGTTCCTCTTGACGAAACAGTTGCGGATATCTAGCACTCGCTAATGGATATTGCTGCCGCCGCTGCCCTTGCTCTTGCTCTTGCCTCAGCCTCACCTGACTTTGCGAGCAGGCCGTCTGCTCGCGTTTCGGATAAATTAGAAAACTCCACAGGCTTAGCCTCCTTTTTTTTCTTCTCTTTTCTTTTTTTCTCTCTTTTCTCTTTTTCTTTTTTCTCTCTCTCCCCTCCCCCCCCCCCTGAACCAGATCGGCGTAGCTCACTTTTGCATGCCGGGCAAAGCGTATTTGCATGACAAACGGCCCCACTTGCAAAGGCCGCACTCCGACGAGTTCGATTCTACCAGGGCCTGATCCCTCTTCCCGAGCGAGCACGAGCGTCTTTCCTTTCGCCGCCGTAATTGCCACTCGCTCGCTCTGTCTACGTTATTAGCGATCATTGCGTTACCTTCTGCGAATTTTCGTCCGGGTGGGGAATTTTGGCCGAAATGACGTTGACATTCGGGAGACATTTTTCCCGGAAGTTTGTTCAATTATACGTTTTAAATCGCTACGAAATTAAATTTCGAAACTTTTATGGAAGATTCAGCGATTCACCGAGAAAGTATTTATTATCAAACAGCGCTTAAACTGTAATTTGTGGGACATTTGAGGATGCAGAAAATGAAAGTAAAATTCCGTCGTTGACTGAAGATACAGTTCAGTTCAGTTTAGTTAGATCGACGAGGGATCTCGCAGGGACATCGTGGGATGCGTGCGTTCAGTTTTAATTGGTGATAGAATAGTTAGTCACTGACTAAATTGTGAGCACATTCTGTACAAAGACATGGCTTTTGTCAGTATCTTCGTTTCCTTCATTTCGTACAGAATTATGTAAACGTGTGTTTCATACAGACTGTGCTGGTAGGTTTGCGAATTATTGTACAATTATTATAAGTTATTAGTTAAAATTTAGTTTAGCGCTGCAATCGCAAAAGCTGCCTAAATCGATACGGTAAAACTTGCGACACGAAAAATCATTGGATATCAAGACTATCCTAATTAATCAATATTTTTCCACATATATGCAAGAGTACTTTTTATAATTTTCAAACTTTTTAAATTTACTCTCTTTTTCACTGTGTTTGTACATCTATGACATTGCATTACAGTGCAGCGTATTTATTTTATTACATTTACACACGTTTCTCGTGCTAAAGGTAAATTTCGTGTTGGTTAATTGTACTTGATGATCTGAAAATAAAATAAAATGCAGAGCCTGATAAAAAGAAAAATCCTTCCTTGAGAAATAGAGACACGTGCCAATATTTGCTTCAAAGTACTCTTGTATCATTCCATCTTCTGTTTTTCTTTTTTTTATGACGTTCACAGAAATATGAATTTGCACAAACATTCGCGATCCGATACGTCACGTTTCAGAGAAGAAATAGAAAAATACTCGTTTTCCAGACTTCATTCGAGCGTGAACAGCCCTTTTCATTAAACAATTTGCCCGGTTGCGCTTGAGAACGAAGTTCGATGAGTTATGAGGGATCTTATTATTTATTGGAAAGTAAGTTGAGCCGAGGCTGGTCGCATATCAACTTAATATTGTGCGACTTACCGAAGGGTGCATACCAATAAGACTTCTTGAGAGATCCGATTTATTACATAAGTTTTAAACTATGCGGCGCGAGGTGTTGCTTGTTAAAACTTGATAGGTTGATGGGCAGAGCGCATCCGATGTGTTGGAGAAAAATTCCTTCTAGCGAGAAGCTTCGAGGTATCGTGGATGATTGAAAGAAGCGTATCGTATCGTATCATTGAATAAATTTAATACGTATATTTGCACTTATCTGTAAATTGAAGCGAGTTCGGTATTAAAATTTTTAACTATTCTTACTTCACTTTATCTTGCTTTGCATAGGTTGAAATGCAATTTTCAGTTTTATAACTGTTTTTCAAACGTGCAAAATTTCATCGGATGATATAATTGTTTGAAATTTACTTTATTTACTAAATTGCGAGATTGCGCGCGGAAAAATTTGCACTTTTGAGAATTAAAAATTAATCAAAGAGATGCTGAAATAACAACAAGACAGCTTCGGTTTCGGTTAATTTTGGTAAATCAGCGAGAAAAGAATAACTAAAACGTGCTATAAATTCATCAAATAACATTCGTTTGAATTCTTATTTGGAAGAAACTCTTTTTTTTATTACTGACCAAGTGAAAGATCACCTTTCTCTTAACAAAATGGAATATGTAATATGTAACCAAAAATGTATAAAAAGTGGAACTATAAATTACGATCGGCAGATTACTAAAAAATTTCACAAACTACTCAGAGAAATATCCATTAATTCTTTCTCACTTCATCATACGTTTCTTTGTAAATAATCTACGAGAAGAAAAAGCATAAAATAATAATAATAATAATAATAATAAGATCGATCGATCTCGAAAGCAGTGCAAGATTTCGAAGGAGTATAAATTGGAATTTCGTTAAGACGCTGTCTACGTACAGGCAATTCAGACAAGTGAAATGAAAATCTCTGAGGAAGAGAAAGCAACGGATGCGCGGATCGATCGATTCCGAGATTTGATGAGGTTATGGAATTCTGGACGGATGTCTTTCGGAAAATATTAACCGAGGGAACTTGGAAGCCTGTTGATTTATATCTCGATCGGTTGTTGTGGATACAGCGGTAAAGTTTTAATTATATTCTTGGCCACGGCTACGCATCCGGCCGTAACCAATGCAGGTAAGAAAGGTCCGCCAGTCCAGCGGAGATAGCCAAGCGTTATCCTCCGTTTCACCCCTCCGGCCGATATCCCCGGGACACGAAAATTAAATTTGCTCCATCGTGCATATCGGTACGCCCTCGAAGCCGTCAATATTAATCTCACGGCATGCGCTCACGGAATTCCAAGAAGGGCATGCTAGACGGAAGCTTCCCTCCGGAGCTAGATTTCAACGAGGAATATTAACACTTGAGACGATCCGTCGTGTTTTAACGCGTGTTTCACTCCCGCCGATTTGATCTGCTTTCGATCTACATTTTTCCTTATTATTTTTCCATACTTTGTACGATAGCGTCGAGGCCGCTGATTCAGCGACGACAGTTACAGATTCGTAGACTTGGCCTTTCAAATAGAGCATAAGAAAGACGAAAGTACATTTTTGTAGTGAAATTGCTGTATTTTTTTCAAGTTTAGACACATTTTTAAGAGAAACACCGAAGTAATTGTTGAATTGGGCATTCATCAATGAAACGATCAACGTAAGCAGTATCTTCGGTTACTTTAGTATTATTATTATTATAGGATGAGGTACAAAATTGAGACATCACAATGGCAAATTATCACGGAATAATGACAAATTATTAACACTACCGTTTAGAAAATTGAAGCATCATTTTCTCTTTAGATAGAAACAATTACTTTTGTCACGCAATGCTTACTTATTTTCATTGTGCATTATTTCCCCTGAAATCGCAAATCACGAGTCGGCGAATTTTCTAAGCGGAGGTATAACACGAACATCGATCTCTTCGATGAGCAGAAATTAAAATAGCGAAACAATTGGTAACTTCAACGAGGAAAGAAAGATCGGAAATGAGTAGAGCCTCGTTCAATCAAAGATAATACTTTCCCTCGGAAATATAAACAGCGATGCGTTTTAAGAAAAAGAATGAAATAAGTCTGGCTGATAATCTTCAATGTCGCGGTAAAAAGAAAAGAAAAGAAAAAAGGAAAGAAAAGAAAGTGAATCGTGTCAAGAGGAGAGGAAGAAAGTTCAGCTGAAGACGCTTGACCCCCTCCTTATGTATCGTCCAATAAAAT
Organism: Tetragonula carbonaria; assembly: GCA_032399595.1. Taxonomy (NCBI): domain Eukaryota; kingdom Metazoa; phylum Arthropoda; class Insecta; order Hymenoptera; family Apidae; genus Tetragonula; species Tetragonula carbonaria. The sequence continues at coordinate 13,666,804 of JAUCRC010000003.1, forward strand.
AGATCGTCCGTAGACAATAGCAAGCAAAAAGTTTCGAAACTCGCGTCAAGAATTAACGCAAATAATAGCCGCTTATTGGCATCTTGGAGTGTGTGTGTCTGGGCTATGCATCTTTATTGGCCGATACTTTCCATCGGCATGGGAAACTTCTTCGACTTCTATACGGCGGGAATCAGGTTTGGAAAAGTATCGGCAAGTCCAATCGGAGGGCAACTCGTTACCTAAGATCTGAGACGAAGAAGTCCCCGTTAGGTCGCCACTCGATCCCCTATATTGCAATTCGATGCGCACTCGTCGTATCGACACTTGAATACGAAATAACCGTAAGGAAAATTCCATTTAACTCTCTCTCTCTCTCTCTCTCTCTCTCTCCCTTTGCCCTATAATAAATATATCGAGTCTCTCGACAAAATATCGCATCATTGCATTGTAATATTGTTCTTGCCGCGAATTTTCGTTATTAGATCGAGGATCGACAGTTGTTTTTGCTTCTTAATGAATTTGTTATAATAATCTGACATACAAGGAAACGACGAGAAAAAGTTCTTCCTTTTTTGAAATTGAAAGTCACAGTGATGCAAGTCAAGATATGGTAACTCTGAATTTTACTCACGTATTTCAATTCTTGCCTCTCGTTCTTTCAGTTTCATAGTTAATTAAATATGCCCTCTCGTGATACGTTTTCGTGACTTGAAATGATACAATGAATATCTCATGTCGACGAAGCGTAGAAGATTTTATGAAAATGATAAATTGTAAAAACAGAAATTATTTAACATTATTGTTTGTATCGCCTACATTTAATGAATGAATCCACGATACACGTGTTGAGTATAATCGAAACAATAATCGAAACTAAGAAAACACCACAGTTCACGTGACAAAAGAACCAACACGTGCCAATAACATATTCTGTCTTGTTAATTTAAAATTCATAACCTGCTGTCAAATGTTAGAATTTTATTGAAAATACGAGATGTACCTCAAGACATGTCGAGTGGGAATCTCAGTCGTGTGATATTCTTCACTAAAAAAGTTTACAAATGTTGACGCTGTTGGAATTTCTAAGTAAAAAGAACACATACGTAATCGTTTGCTTTACGTCCATCGCTGATTGCATAAGAAATGAAACAGAATTTCTAAATAAAAAGAAACTCGTGCTAATCGTCTGCTTTACGTCTATCACTGATCGCATAAGAAATGAAACAGAATTCCATGCGGTAAAATACTAAAGGATTAAGCTGTACCCCAGCTGCGATAGATCCACGCAGTGAACAATCTTCAAAGAAACCAAAGCAACGACGACTCTCGAAGAAACCAACGTGTCGCCTGTCTGTTCTCTCCAGCTGGCTTCCACCGCGAGTGACTACTTTAATACCGGATATCAATCCGTAAGCATATGCGTGCCCGACGGCCATGAGCCCCCATGGAAGAGATACTCGGTCGAAAAAATAGCTGAAGAGATAGCGTGCTTAGTCGCGGTTCTCGGTGCGCGTACAAGTCCAATTGCCCGAAACCAAGGAGGAAGGAGGAAATTTCCGGCGTTTCGCCTCTTTTCTTCCCTCCTACGGACGGGAAATGGTAGCGAGGCACTCGGAGCTCCTTTTTCCGAAAGCTCGGAGACTTTTGGTCAGCGAACTCTCTCGCAGCCGGGTCTCTCTGACTGTGGCTGAAAGTTTTGCTCGGTCTACGAGAGCAGTATTTATGTCAGGGTAGCAGAGCGTGCACTTTCTGCTCTCGTGTTGGCGAACAGAAGATTGAAACTCTCTCTCTCTCACACACACACACACACACACACACACTTCCTCTATCTATCCATCGGTCGTTCTCTCTTTGATAACTAACCGGTTATCTGCCGACCGAAATGAAACCTACCTGGTTCTAATCACGATTCGATATTCATTAACGGTGAGATAGTAGAATAGAGTCAATTTGTAATTTTTCGTAGAAATTTCGTGAGTTTGCGACGAGTTTTGGGATTTGGGAATGATTACTCTTGAACCTTGAGATAGAAATATGTATAAAAAGGTGTAGCATGCTTTTATAGTTGAAGTATTGATATCTCAGTTTAGAGAATTCTCGTCTTCTTTCTTTCATACAGTTTGGTGTATTATTTTACTTGGCATTTGTTAATTGATATTTACAATTATGCGATAGAAATATTTTTAAATTGAACGTAATAATTAAACGTATAGATCTGATAAGCGTCTTGCAACTATTCTTAACATAAGACTTGCACAATACAAAGCGTTCCGATTGTGGCGACACTAAGTGAAGATTGCTATCTATCTATCTATCTATCTATCTATCTATATATATATATATATATATATATATATATATATATTTGACCGACATAATCACGACAAAGACATTACAAAGTTCATAAAATTTCGAAAAGTTTCGCGCAATACATGTACAATGTATTGATCAAAAATTTTCCACGGCGAGTGGCCGCCAGAGAATTGCATAAAATTGCAAGTTAAACGATCTGCTCGCACCACGAGCGAGTAAATCATGACAACATCGTCGACGTTCGCGCGAAATATGCAGGCACTTTAAATCGCTGCAAGACAATTCCGAGGCAGCTGTTTCCCGCCCCGTTTCTTTCGTCTCCCGAGAGAAGAGCGCGAGGGCTTCGAAAGAAATTTCATTAAAATCCAGGGAGGCAGTCGATGAAATGAAATCTATACAGCCCGGGTTCCTGTTACGTACTGTCCACGATAGCAACAGGTAGTGGTCGGGAAGCCTCAGACCTCCTCTTTCATTTCGCAGACTTCCGATTACCTATTTTAGCATGCGAAAATACGAATATGCGGTTTCAAAGAGTGGGAGGGGCGCGAAACCATTCGCACAATCGAACGGAAGTTCAAGCGTCCTCCGGTCTTAGAATATTCGAAAATTCGAAACTTGGAGTCTCGATTGGATCGGGTGTAACCGTATGTAATATAATGTGCAATATAATGTGTAATAATATAATAGAATATAACATGTGATGTAATGTGTAATATAATTTGTAAATACAAGAAAATGTGTAATATAATATAATGTAATATGTAATATAATATTTGATATGATATGTAATGTAATATGTAACATAATATGTAATGTACATATTGTGTAACGTACATGTAATACAACATGAGAAAATTTAACATTTAACTTTCTGTAACTGGAGTGTCTCTTTATTAGGTCGATTACATACTTCGCTTCGATATTTATTTATTCCAATTAAACTTAAACAGTTGAGCAAATAAATTATTTGGCATTTCTGTAACGGTGTATATCACACAGTATAATAATCTATTTCATAAAAATGCATAAATACTCTACTGAATGAAGAGACGCGTCTGTTATTATTGTTACACATGGAAGGACAACAGAAATAGAAAGAAAGCGAATGATAATAACGTTTCGTTTCGATGTGATTAAACGAGGAAAGAACGAATGAGTTTTTTTAGCCAAGGCGGTGGAAATTGGCGATTTCAAACGATGGAATTGTACGTATGAACGAAGAGCAAAATTATCCTGCGACTGCGATGAAATTAAATCAATTACGTTCGCGCGTCGATGCGTTCTGCGGATACCGATATTTCACGGGCAATTTATGAAATAAACAGTTAATTTTATTGCTCGCACGTGATAGCATCTGTTATTACAGAAATTCACTGGCTTTGTAAATTCGTTGGAAATTTACACGGAATTTTAGACGCGAATGGATCATGTTTTATCTTTGATTATATTGGCTGTTAAATATGCTATAGCACGCGATATTCACTCTCGAAACATTTATTATTTCATTTATCGACCAAGTTACTATTTGTTTATTAATAAAATATTTCACGATTCCAATTGACTTAGCTTTTTGCGTGAGATATAATAAACACAGCGGCTTCGGAAAATCTCCGTACATTTTCGATGAAAAACCATCGACATTCCAATTTTGTTGACATTTGAAGCGTGAAACTTCAAACTGTTCTGCAAAAGAATATATTTTCTCTCTCAAGAATTTTACAAATTCGAACATCTTTATGAATGCTGAAAAATCTTTTTTTTTCATAACTAACTCTATTATAGGTTTAAAAATTGAAATCCCCTCTTCGCGACGATCTTTCTTAAAATTTCTTAAATTTATATGACTTTTCTTCAGAGAGCTATAAGAGTTATGGTAAAGTATGGATAATTTTTCATCGAGCGTATAGATATTTTTTACAATGAAATGACATTTATCTTGAAGTAAAATTAAATGATCGTGAATTCGCGCAAACCAACCTTGTGAATTTGCCTTTGGTTCATTTGCCTCTTGGTTCATAAAAATCGCTAAAACGGTATTATACAGCCGATTTAGCGGTCCGATAATGGCCGAAATTTACGATTCTTGGTAATTCGCATAATGGTCTTAATCGAGTAACGAGTCTTGATGTACTATGCCGTTCGAGAATAGTAACTGCGAAACTCTATAATCTGGCTGAACATCAGTCGCGATTAGTACTTGACAAGGCTAAAGGATAAAGACGAAAATAAAATAATTAATATCTATAATACAAAATGTAACGTAAAATAGAATATAATGTAGAAAATAATTTATATCTCTTCGAATGAAACCAATTTCGAACAAAAAGGAGAACAATACACACAGTTCGATGAAGGAAAAATGTTGACAGAAAATAGCAAGATTTAGTAAAGTTTGGAACTGAAAAGGCTTGGCGGTATCGTTTTTTTCGCAATGAGAAGAAAACAGATTCTTTCATTTAACGATCGGTTTGCAAAATTATTCGGTACGTGAGTGTTACACGTACCGAGCTGCAGAATTTCAAGCAGCGGTAAATCTTTCTACTGGTTCCGGAGACTAGGCGGTTTTTCCAACTCCCAAAGAACGTAAACCGATTAAGTTGGACCTGCAGGCATAAATGAAATATTTAATCCCGGCAGCTCCGTTGAATATCACTTCGTTCCCATAGACGCTTTGTAATTATCATTCTCTGAAGTAATTCTCATTTATGGTCGAAAGAATAATCGGGACGTAAGTGAATTCTGTCGTTGTCCTCTGTTTCTGCAGACAGCGGCGCGTATTTGATTGTTTCATTTTATAGGACGTATCGAATTAACGCGATTAAATGTTATTCACGCGAAATGATTCTGTAAACAAAATACTACTTCAGAATTTATATCAGATCTAGAATGGGATTTGTTTCTTCCGTCTGAGAAGATTTTCTTTTTCGTTCTTTAAGATTGAAAACAATTGTTCAATCGCTGCATGATTTGCAATGTTGTTTAAAAATATAATTACATAATAATATAAGAAGAATATTGTATTTTATATAAAACAATTATTTGTGTACGATGTGTGTATATGTGATAACTGATAGTAATTCAGGCACGGCAGTAGTAGAGTCCATTAGACGCGACGTGTCTGACTGCACGCGGATATATACTACTTAATATCAGTCAATATATCATATTAAAATCTAGAAGTCAATTTAAAAAATAGACACTTAGGATTTTATTATTTTAATAAGAAGGATATAAGTTATAAAAATTGCATTACATGTTTCAGTCTCGAACGTTTAAGTTTTAATAAATAATTAATAAATAATTACAATGTTTCAACGTTTTGAAGGAACATTTGTCTGTTAATTTTTGAATTGCCGTGTACATAAAATTCTCAAACATAATATCGTTAACGTTTGCAAATAAGAAATTCCCAAAAATTTCTATATCCAAGATATACGGATTCTCTAATATCACTGCACGCTTCTGAAATCAATAATGATATCCTCGCTTAGAACATTTTGATACATCTGCGTACAGAAAATGAACGTGTCTGTCGTTCTATACCGTAGCGAAACAAAATATGTAAAAATTAACGAACATCGAACTAACAACAAATTTGAAATACAAACGCGGTACATCGAAACTTTCGATCGGTTCGCTACAAAATCCACAAGAAGAATTTAATAATATAATCTGTCGAATCGCAGCAGAAATTTCAATCGCGTTACGGTCACCAACAAAACGCGATCCTCCACCAAAATCTTTTCAGGGGACACCTGTTTTGCAACGCTCTGTACCAAGGATGCCAACGCAAAGTTCCAGTAGAACCTACGCAGATTATTAACCTTGTCCTTAACGGGGCGGCGATTAACGCATTAAAAGCAGCATTTCGGGCGGCGATAGACGAAGACGAGAGCAGCGTCGGCTCTCATTCGACGGGGCTTTACTAATATCCCTAAGTGCATCGTCAGCCGCTTGATGCAGCGTTGCACAAGCTCTGATACCGCTGCACTCCGGGGTTCACTTACTTTTTCCCGTCCTTCTTCCTCTGGCTGTCTCTGGTTCTGCGGCCTCTTTTTCACCGGTTCTGCGCCCTCTCCTCTCGTCTCTGTCGTTCCCTTTCAACCTCGCCACCCCCGCCTCTATCTCGCGTCTCTCCCTTCAGTTCCAACCGTGTGCCCGCTCGCGCACACGCCCTCCAGAGATCCCCACTTCTCATGATTACTTCCGATTTTATCCTAGACGCAGAAATTGCGCTGGTATGCCCACGGTTTCCCAAAGAATGGTAATATAAAGTAGTGCAGCTGTGTTTTCTCCGACGTGGCGCGGCGCGGCGCGCCGCCACGGGGAAGAAAGAGCCGGACGAGAGCGTGGCGCGAAAGAATGAACGAACAGAGACGACGTCGGAGGAAACACGTGAAGGTGAAGCGGAGGAACGAGAGAGAAGATCGTGCACCGAAACATTTTTCAATGGTTTCCCTTGAACACACGTATATACCTCGATTCTTAACTCTTTTCTTTCGCTCCAATCGTCATCGTCCGTGCCGGTTTTCGCTTTTACGTGCCGGTTCTCTCCCTATCTTCCACGAATTCCGTTTCCGTTTCCGAAGCTTAGCCAACATTTTCATACGATGTGATCAACGTGATCAACGTGACTCGTAACGTGACAAAATTGAAAGGGGAAGAGCCTCGGCGAAAGAACGAATTGGCGAAGCTGTACGTGCTTGGAATTTTTAGGAATTTTTTGGTCGTTTGTCAGCGTGATCGACGCATTCATAGAAAATTTCACAGAGTATGCAAAATTGCACCGTGTTTGGAAATATCCAAAGTACACTACAGACACGTGTAATTCTTCTCTCCGAGCCATTCCTTTCAAAAGTGATGACAATAAGCACACGCGTGTAAGTACTTGCGCGTATCGTGAAATCGTTACATTAACGTCTTGTGCAGTGTTAATTTTCACCGACAAGCCATCGTTGACTTGCAACGACCTATCACGCGTACTACCGATCTATTCTCATTCATAAACAGCCCGTTAACCTGTCTGTTACCCATCCATCTACCGAAACAACTCGCGGGTGCCCGCGCGTTGTTTTCCATCGATGACAACGACGATACGACTTCAAAATCCCACGCGTGCTAAATTCTCGCGCCGGAGAAACGGGCGACGACGAGAAGCCTGATAGAAGAATGTATAATACACGTGTTGTGGGTTCACATCGTGGCACGTATGCGGCTAAGTGACAGGGGAGGGGGTGTATCGTGCCTCGGGAGCGGGGGTGGAGGCAGGGGGGAGATTTGGAGGATGAAAGCGGATCGCGGTTGTGAAAGAGAATGACGCACTGGCGGGCGCAGAAACCACATAAGCGCGAAGATGAAGAAGCAATTATTCTAATGGAGGCTTTGGGTGGATTGTAGCCGGGACAAGTGAGGTAATCCATGAATAATACCTGTACCCTTCTACCCTTCTCTCACCCATGCTACTCTCCCATCTTCTCGTCGCCGTGGCGTCGTCTGCCTGTTGTCCTACCCCGCTGTTCGCTAATATTATGCTAAACTCCGGTAATCCTTAAATGCCAGCCCAGCCATGGATACGGTATCGCTATCTCGACTAACGCGTCCGATTCGAGGGCCGCTAACGCTCCCGGACCGCTCGTCTCTTTTTCATTTTCGTCGCCGTTTGCTTCTCGTCTTGTTCTCTCTCTCTCTCTCTCTCTCTCTCTCTCTCTTTTACCTTCGTTATTCCGTTACTCTGTTTCTTTTTCTTTTCTTTTCCGTTCGAATGCTAATCGAGAATCGTACATCAACAATCGCGGAGATCCAAGACGGATCGTCGTGAAAAGAGACGAGGCAGAAATCAAGAGGTCAAGTCGCGGATTCGAACGAGAATCTGCCATCGGCCTGAATCCTTTTCGATCGTCGGGGATCGTTTCTCGTCTCTCTCTCTCTCTCTCTCTCTCTCTCTCTGTCTCTCTGTCTCTCCTTCTCTGCTATCCTGGTAGCTCTACTTCGTAACAGGATTTTTTGGACGAAAAGGCAACCCGTCCGCTTTTATCCGGATATTCGTTGAGAATTTTGGAAGAATGATACCAACCCGGGGAGATCCTTATTTTCCGTATTTAAAATCGCTTTCTAACCGTCTCCTCGAGGAAAGCCAAGCGCTTTCGCGATCGGTATCGCAGACTTTCGTACGAGGATTATTGGGTAGCAGGGCCGAGGATCGAATATTTTCTTAAACTCAGGAATACTTTCGGACGCTGTTTTTCACGATTATTTTGTCCGCTTTATCTGCAAATGGATGTGTATTAAAATAAATTTACGTCCCGTGTAATACATTTCTTAATGCCATTGAATGAAAGAACATCTAAGAGAGCAGAATTACATCTGAAGAGAAAAAAGAAAGGAACATTATGATAAATATTCGTTCGGTAAAGAATATGATATTTAATACGTTACTGGCACTCGTCGTGTCTCCAGCAATTTGCTAGAGTTTTAATTAATTAAAATATCTTCGAGACACCGTATCTGTTTACAGGCAAATATTTTTAGACATTAATAGCTAACCAGGGGATAATTCGGCACAGGCTATTTCGTCCGGCAGTGCCCAAGGAAGTTAATTAAATAGTCAAAGCAATTCGAATAGCGATATCCCTTTAACGCAGCCACCGTCGCGGAATGAAACGCGTAATATTACTGCGAAACGACGCCGAACTCGTTCCCTCATCCGTGTAATATTACCGCGAGAACGCAAATCCAGTTTCCTATTTCTACATGAACGAAAATAATACGTACACGCTGTTATGGAAATTTCAGCGTTACTTTTATGGAAATATCCGTGTGGCACACGCGTCGTCACTTCTGTTCGCACGGGAAACGACATTTTACCGCGGTTATCACCACTGTATCGCGTTGTCAAGAAATTAAACGCCATTATTCGAACCGCGTTCGCAAAATGCACGGACTCGCCGAGAAATTAAACGGAAAAATGACGCGAGAAATCTTCTGTTCTCTCTTTGCTTTCTAGACCGGCGCGAATTTTCAAAAACGAAAGCAAAGAAGATTCACTGGTATTCGATGATAATTTTAAAAGAGAAACAGTCGAAGGTGTTAATTTTACCTCGTTTCTTCAGATTTCGCCGAAATTGCATGAAACCTCGAAAACAAAAAAAAAAAAAAGAATCATCGATCCCTCTAATAATACTGATCGTGAAAGCATAAAATCGAAATACCTTAAGAAAATTCTGTCCGACTCGTGATAATATTTAAATTGCGCGTGTTTGCACAGCTACATTTTAAAAATACAAAAATGCATACGATATACAAAAGTGTATGAAGCGCACAAAGGGTATAAAATTGATTATAAAATTCAGTAAGTGAAACAAATCTCTGCGTGCAATTCATTTTTTTTCTTTCTTTCTTTTTTTTTTTTTTTTTTCTGGTTGCATTCGTAAAAGTATAAATATTCGCAGTTTTATACTTTTGGAAACTAAAGAAACGACTTCGACAGAAAATTATGATCCAATGTCTATCAATCAAACGCGTCAATTAAACGAAGCATGAAAGTCCTGTAATGCAGATTTACTGCAGAAAATGTAGCTGATTCATATAATATTTCTCAATTGGAAAAATTACGCGGCCTTTACACGGTAATCAAGTGCGAAGCGATACACGAATTACCAAAACGATCTCGCTCGCACACGAAAGGGTTGTTAGTTGAAAATCAATAGTCCCAGAAGTGGCAGGATTGTGTTACACAGAATTGCATAGAAAGAGTGGCAACTTTTTGCAAAAAAAAAAAAGAAAAAAAACCCGGTATCGAAGTAAAACCATTTAAAACGGCAAAGTCGAATCAAATAAAAACCCACTTGAAAACTAATTTCACAAATTACCCAACGTGTTTCGCTGTACACGCGCGTTAGTAATGCCAGCAGTTTCAAAAGAGTTAATACAGGTGATAGCTCACGTCAACGATCCACGCATTACGTAGATCCTCCTCCTATATGATCATAAACGCAGAAAGCCTTTTTACGTCTCCAATTTTTACTGCCAATAAAACCGCGCCATGCTTCGTGTTTGTAAATACGATCGAAAGCTGAAGCGTCGTTATTTCTTCGTTCCCCCGTTTTCTATAAATTGAATCGTTTCTCATTTCGATTAATTCGCCAGTTGTCGAGGATATCGCCGAATCATACCGGTACGGTTTCATCTTTTCTTCGACTCGCGCGCGTTTCGCGCTCCTTTCACGAGCGTTTTTTTTTTTTTTTTTTATATATATTTAAAGTCGGACGCGGTAATTTCATCATAAAGTAACTCTTCCACGGTAAGAGGAACTTCAAATATTTGAATACTCTTGTCGCAGCCACTTTCTTTTCCGGTTTTACGCGACACGCTGCGCTCTTTCAAACGCAAACCGCGAGATCGTCTCAGGTGTGTGTCTCTGTCGTTCGTCGTAGCGTCTTCTTCTTTCCGTCTTTCTTCTCGTTTTTCTTTTATTTTCTCCCTCTTCTCTCGCCGCCGTTTCTTTCTTCTCTTCGTCGAGAGAAGGAAAACTCGTTGGCACGGTGCTTTAATTCGTTTTTTCACACGTTGTGTAATACAGTTGACTGGAAACCGGCAGGAAAAATAGTCGGTATCGATCGATCGCCGATGCGGGAAATATATGAGGCGAAATGTCGAGGAACGGGTCCGGCGTAAATGTTGAAACTCGCGCGAGAATGGACTTGTCAACAGTTGTTCTCTTCGCAAATGTTTATTTTGGAAATTGAATTCCCGCAATAAAAACTTGGCGCGAGCATTAATCGTTCTCTCTCTCTCTCGTTCCTTTTTTTTCTTTTTCTTTCTTTCTTTTTTTTTCTTTTTTTTTTTTTTAACCGGCCGCGCTTTACTTCGGTAAGAACACCGTGTGAAATAGCTCGCTGCTAGTCGGGAATGTTCCGGTTAATTGTAGTACGCCGCGAACGGCGACAATCGATTAGTCGAAAATTTCATTGAAAGTTAATTGGAAATTTCAGAATTTATATCGGACGTTCAAGTGTCTCTTGCGAGTTGCTATTTGCGCTTATCGCGAAAATCCGAGGCAACGCCGAACACACACGACTGTACAATGTCATACTTACGACTTCGTCTTGAAAGAAGCAAACAAGGTGATAGTCTTACGGTATTTAAATTCGAATTTGAAACTTCAGTTTCTCCAAATTGAAGGTCAAAGCCAGATGCAGATTTTGCCTTGTTCGGCAAATATTCAATAATTTGGCATTAACTGTACCACATGACATGGGATTTCTTTCGTAAGAAAGTAATAAATCAATAAATATAAAAGTATTCTATTATTACGTATTATTTTTTAAAGACCAACCGTTTCAATTGGTTTTGGTAGATATAGCTTCGTCTGTCTCAACTGTTGTTCTAATTCTAGTACTAGTGTTAACACATTAATTAAACGTTTCGATGATTTCTGGCGCGATGCAACGAATGTTTCCAATGCTTATCAAAGAGGTACTACAGAGAACAAAAACACGTTTGGAACATCCGGCGAATGATTCGCGAATACAACCGGAGGATCGAAAACGACCGGAAACGGAGAGAAGGGAAAGCAACAGGAAAGCGGCGAATTAAATAAAAGTATCGATCTATCCGTTGCCGAACGGGTGTTGGAGAAAATCGAACAGCGAATCGGGGACGCGGTGCGCACTGGAGAGCCGCGGGCCGGCTAGAAATATTCGCGGCAGGCGTTATAGCAAATGTCGCGTGAAATGCAATTTGCAGCCGCGACGTTGGCTTTTCATTCGATGATTCTCGTTATCCTCGTTACACGTGCCCGTGGCAAATTGCGCGTGAAACCGTGAGAATAAATTGTCTCCGCCAGCGACGACGACGATTGCATACACACAGCGTCACACGGGCGCGACGTCGAATGGCGCGTCGACGCGACGAAAGCGACAGAGCATTCGACACCCGTTTTTCCGTCGCCTGCCGTTGGCCCCGATGCGAATATCCAGCGAATATTTAGTTACCGTGAACTACACTCGTTACCGTTTCATCTTCTCCTGGCAGATACGTGCGACGATTCCTTGAGTCCTTTCACCCGGCTCTCCTCGCTTGCATCTCTCCCGCCATGCCGTTTCTTCTCTCGCCTACTTTAACACCTCCTCTAACGCTTTTTGCTCGTCGATCGTCGGTCTAGCGAGCACGTTTCGTCTGTAAAATGCTAAGCGGCACCCTTTCGCCCCTTGTGTTTCACGCTGCTGCTGTTGCTGCTTCTTCTTCTTCTTCTTCTTCTTCTTCTTCTTCTTTCTCCTTCGATCGCCCGCGCTCTCGCGCCGCTTGCGTGTCTTTCGCGTGTCTCATCGTCCTCGGCGCGCGTGCTAACGCGGCTGACGATTAATTTCGACAGACATAATTTCCCCGTCTTCGCCAGAGGAAACCCGCCGTTGAGGCAATTTCTCTTCTTACGTTTGTATCTCGCTGAAACGTGAAGCTGATATGTGTCATATACCACGCCGTTTGATGATCTTTTGAAAAGAATTTTCTTTTCCCGAGTAACCTTTCTCTTTCTTAACGCGTCTCGGAACGGATGAGAATTACAGTTTCCATGTTAAATAGACAACCTCCTTTTTTTTATTAGTAAACGTGTTCTGGAACTTACAATGACACGTATCAAAAATATAAAGAAAGCTAATCGATTAATTCGCAAATTTTTTTTCAGTTCTATATTAGTTAAATATTAGTGTTAGGAGCAAGAATTAATTTCTTCCGCAGAACAGTTTCTATTTAAACGGGGCCTACTTTCATCGTGCCACAAAATTACTTGACAAATATGTGGATATTTAACCGGAAGCTCTTCCAAAATCACTGATAAAGTTCATTAACCCGAAGCGTCTTCAAATCTAATGTGGATGTGGTACCAACACAACAGTCTGGCGTATAATGCAATTGTTGCAGGTAATGTGCTTTGTACAGTGTACCATAGTCATTGAATTGGCCGTGGTAAACCGAGAACTTGCTCTGCTCGTTATCCTATCTCTCTCTCTCTCTCTCTCTCTCTCTCTCTCTCTCTCTCTACGCTATTTACCAAGATATTAGAAAACATAAAGCAACAAATTATTAATACAAATGTTCTCAAAATATATGAACAACAGATAAAACATATAAAGTTTCCAACAATGTAGTTAAAAAGATTAAATCGAGTTGAATATTGAAAATAGTATGTGAGAATATTAAAATTAATAGTATTAAAATACAAAGTAATAGCATAAATTTCGCAACAGCAATCTTCCGCTCCAATAGGCCAAGATTTAAATAAAATTTTCAGTAAATTCAATCGCGGTAATGGATTCACAATCGTCGATTCACAATTTCTTCATCTTATTTAGGATGCATTTCACGCACAAAAGCATTCTCTCTCTCTCTCTCTCTCTCTCTCTCTCTCTCGCCGGCAGGGAAAAATTGATCGCAGTCGGTCTGCATCAGTAAGACTGCGTTGAGGCCGCTTTAAAAGGAAAACGCGTGTGTTTCACTAAAACTCGTGCGTATAAATACATAAGGAAAAGGCAGGAAAAAGAGGTGGCGACGAGAAGACTGGCTGGTACATAATCGCGTCGCGACAAAGGATCCATAAAAGGTTGAGCTGTGCTACGTTTTTCGTACAGCGTTGAGAAGAGAAGAGAAGAGAAGGGAAGAGAAGAGAAGAGAAGAGAAAAGAGGAGAGCGAGAGAGCAACTCTAAGCTGCGCCGCACTCGTGTCCCCGTGAACACAATAATGCTCCGCTATTAACCGAGAGCTTGTATTAAGCCCTCGAAAAAAGCTTTCATGCACTTAACGACAAATAATATGAGAAGTGGTGCTACGCAGCCGGGACACCCGTCTCGCCGACTTTCTACTACAGATTACACGTACTCGCCTTTAGCACCTGCAAAATAGAATTCATAATTGTAGCCAGTCGTTTCCTTTTCTGGGCACGATTATCTCACTTTCCTTTCTTCCTTCGACTCGGTTTAACAATCGAATCGTTCGATTTTGAAATGTTATGTTTGGCAAGTGGAAAGGCGAAATCTTCGAGAGATTGAAATAACAGAATTTTCATCGAATTCGGTGCATTTGGTAAAAGATTTCTGAAATCTTTCAACTTCTTAATAGAGTGATTTTAATGAAATTTTATAGGCTGAATCTGACACATATAATTTCAGATCCATCTAACGTGATCAAAAATCATTAAACTAGTATTTTTAGAAGAGCCAAGTCATTAAAAAATATTCAGAAATATAATACAACGTAATAATTTAAAATTGGTAAAAAAAATTATTAGATCTTCCTAGCGTGAATTTACTTAATGTATGAAACTATAATACAATGAGAAAGAAATAGAAAACAAAGATATGTTTATTACTTAATTGACACAATAATAGTTTAATACAAGCTCAAATTTTATCATTAACATTTGTTACTACTTACCTCTTTTAAAAAAATTCAGTTCATACATACCTTCGCGTAAATAATTTTTGTAAAAATTTATAACTTTTTTCCATTTACATTACAATAAAAAGTTTCTTTAATATCATAATTGTTGATCAATACAAGACATCACTATTCACTTTTTAATAATTAGCTTAATACTAAATTAATTTGACATGAAACAATAATAGACAACAGAGATCTTACAAATATATGTATATATATATATATATATATATATACATATTACATATATGTATACATATATATATATATATACATATTATATATATATATATATATATAATATGTAACAATTAATTATTTTTACTGCACTTATTTACAAATTTTGAAAACACACAATTATGTAATCATTAAAATTGAATTCATTAAGCTTCTTAAAAAATGTAAAAAGATCTATTATTTATAAACATGTTAAAAGACCTCTTTGTAAAACTATGAATAAACAAATTTGGAAAAATACAACTCAAATATTATAAATCGTAATTACAATTTATATTTAACATTTCAATTGCTACACATTTAGTTTACCTATCAATTAAACAACATCATATCTAGCAATCCTACAAATTATACATAAGTAATCATGTATTGGGATATATAACCTAATAATACAATTTAACCAAAGGAATTTGATGTGTAGTATAAATTTTTAAGTCGATTAGTATTTTAATTGATTTTTAATTTATTTAACTAAGCCCATTTTTTTAGCTTCCACTTCGTAAATTAATAACCTCCACATTTTGACTACAAAAACTTCAGCTTCTTCATCCAATACCTATAATATATAACGTTATAAAATCTATCAGTTCGTATTAATGATAAAATAAAAATTATTTACCATCTGTACATCATCAAGTATGCCTTGAGGCGAGCTGCTAGCCATTACTTTACTACAAATAAAATCTACTAATGTAGGTTCAGGCTCTCCAATGTATTCAATAATTTTTTTATTAATCCACGGCCTTATCCTTTTATCCATTAACGTCTACAAAAATTAAAAAGACGAAAAATTAATTCATTAATATTCATTCATATCATAATCTTACATTATTTATCATAATCTTACATTATCTATTACTGCCCAATCAAGTTGATATCCAAATAAAGCATTTTTATCTGTAGGTATTTTGTCAATAAGAGACTTTATGTGCTTTCTTTTCTCTTCTTGACTTTTTGTACTTTCTTCTTTTCCAGGTTTAGGAGCTTCTTCAGTAGATTTTTTCTTTTTCTCTTCGCCGTAATCTAAAATTGAATTCATACAAAAATCACATATTATTATTATTTAAATAAAATGTACATTAGTATTTACAATTACCTAAAGGAACTAGTTTACGCTTCTTTGCGTTATTAGCACTATCGTCGTCATCATCGTTATTGAATACGTCTTTCACATCGATTCGACCTTTCTTTTTATTCTGATTCGTTTGTTGTGAACTAACATTAATAGCTGTGCTTGGACTAGCAGGAGTTTTATTACCAATACCATGATCACTACCACGATTACCTGCGCTTCCCATGGCGAACGGTACAAAGTTACCTATAATGAGACATACATGACACAAAAATAGAGGATTTTTCATTGTATAAATTAGGAAATCACGTTTACTCACTACTACCCGTTTTTTCTGGTTCGCTAACAAGAGACATTCGCGAATCTTCATCTAATGTAGGTGGAACAGGTTGAACTGGTGTTGTTATTGTTTGATGAGAAGGTGACGATCTCGTACCCTTTACACTTTCTCTATCAGTTTCTACAACTTCCTCAGGTTCTTCGCCTTCACGATGATGATTCTGATGATGACGATGATGTCTTCGGTGATGATGATGATGTCTCGGTGGTGTCCTAGATGGTGCTTCTGATTGAGAAACATCGTCAAATTGCACGCATTCGTCACTATCACTTTCAATTGGTTCAGTTTCTATAGGTGGCATAATTTCTTTTTCTTTTTTCACTACTTTTTCATCTTCTTCGTCTATTATCGTGATAACGGGTTTAGGTTTATACTGTTCCTCCCGTTCAGCTTTTAACTAAAATAAAATCAATATTGCAATCACTCGCAAATCAAAATATAATGTTATTTAAGGATATTTTACCCTTTCAAATTCAGCCGCTGGATCTGGATGAGAAGCATCAGCATAAAGTTTATCGCGAAGACGTTGAAGTTCTTGACGCTCGGCACAACGATCCCGTGAATCGGCTTCTGCTTCAAGTGCTCTCTCTTCTAGACGACGTGAAAGTTCTTTGCCTTTGTAATATTTGGCATCGTCTCTTTCATCATCATAGTCTTCGAGAAATTCTTTCAAGCGTTTCGCTTCTCTTTCTCTCGCTTCTCGTTTTACCCTGCGTTTTTCCGCTTCTTTCTCATATTCCTTTTGCTTGCGACGTTCCCTCGTCTCCCATGCTCTCAAGCGTTCTTGATAAGCTGCTTCTTTTTCTCTCGCTCTTCTTTCGTTTTTTTTCCTCTCTTTCGCTTCTTCTTCCTCTTCTCTTTCACGCATAATTTCTCTTTCAGTTTTTCTCGCTTCTTCTCTTTCACGTTCTCTTTCTCGTTCTCTGTCTCTTTCCCTTTCTCTGTCTCTTTCACGTTCACGTTCACGTTCTCTTTCACGGTCACGATCTCTTTCTCGTTCTCTTTCTCTATCTCTTTCTCGATCTCTATCTCTGTCACGATCTCTGTCGCTTCTCTGACGATCCCTATCTCGTTCCTTAGACCTTAATCGAAATAAAAAATATTCACGATATTATACGATCGTATCTAAATATAATTTATAATAAACCTTTTAATTGTTGTGTAGAAAATGGTAAACATTAATACCTAGATTTGGATCGTCTTTTGTCTCTTCTACTACTTCCAGTACTACTACTGCGACCCTTATGGGATGTGGGACTACCAGGATCGCCGTCTTGATCATCCTTAGTATTACTGCCATCTCGTCTGTCTCGTCGCTCTTTTTCACGTTTCTCCCGTTCTTCTTTCTCAACGGCTTCTTTCTTCCGTTTTACTTGAGCCTTTTCCTCCTCCTGCTTCTATAAAAGACAAAAATAAAAAACAAGGTGAGACTAAACAATCAGAGCAAACTTATCAAACTGTGATAATAAAACGCAAAAACTAGCAATCGTATCCTCCTGAGTTATAAAAATTAAAGGGTAGAAAAAGGTTACTGTAAGTGTAAAGTTAGTTAATATATATGTATATATATATATGTATATATATATATATAAGAGTGGTAATATCATTACACTATAATAGTGCAGCATTATTTCTTTTTTTTTTTTGAAGTTAAAACATGGATGCCCTGATATATATGCATTAATGTGAAATGTTTCATGTAGAATATTCGCATATAAACAATCTATGTTGTTTAAAAAATAATATTGTAGAAATTCTTCTAAATACCATTGAAGTACACGAAAACTAGTGATATTATCTTGTATCAACAAAATAATTATTTGCACTTCGAAAAGAAATCTTAATTCATTATGTTGAAAATTTGTAAAAATTTATCTTTCTCAAGATTTATTGTCATTTAATAAATTTTGTATAAATAATTTTAATATCTAACATTACGAAGATTGTAATGTTGAACGATTACTAGTTGTACAAAAATTAATCACATATCAAATATGATAATTCTGTTCATCTCAATGTAGTATACTCACTCCACTGGAGTATGCTCGGTCAGCAGCATCTTACACGAAATCTTGTTTACATATCAATTACCTAAGTGCAGGTATAAATTTTGGAAACAAGCATAAGAAATTTCTTAAGCTCTACTTAAATTAAGAATACCTTAATGCTAACAGACGCATTGTAGAGGCCACCCAATGTACTTACAACATTGCAAATGTGCCTGTAAATCAATAGTGTCTAAAGCTATATAAGTCTAAGAGTCGAAAGGGGTGAATATTTAGATTTCTTGTCAATACTCAATAATTATTAGAAAGTATTATACCAATCAGAGAAGCGGAGTCATCATGAAGAAGGGATTCCACCAAAACATCTTTCATTTTTGCCAAGAAACTGTCACACGTCTGTCAACTTTGTTTTCTTCTGGTTATGCAGCTGATGCAGCAAACTGTTGGATATCAAATACACAATAGTTTGCCCACCCTTATCGTCCCGTATTATCAACGTAACGTCTTAGAAATAAATTAGTATGGTTCATCCTTACGTGATATAATAGTAACAATAATGGGTTATTGCTTGGAGAGTCCTAAATCATAGACTCTGATGAATAGTACTTTTTAATAAGAAAAAATTATTAAACCTAAGATGCTGCTTATTCCTTCCTGATAATGATATTGTTAATAAGCCGTACATAAAACCAACAATGGACTATAATACATAAGAAAAAACATATTCAATATTGCGAATTGTTTTCTCTTATTTTTCAAAACTAAATATCCATACAATAACCCATACTCTTTTAAACTAATAGGTATAGAGTAACTGAGTGCATAAAAGTAGATGCACATATGAGGAAAAAAACAGACTGTTGAAATATGAAATATCAGTGGTCATAGGTATTCAGATGGGCAGTTCACTAACAAAACTACAAGAACCGAATGGTTGTGTTGGCTCATGGTTGTGGAGTTTACTCACGGTGTGAAGTTGACTTGGTCAGTCAGTGTGGTGGTACCGGAGAATGGAGGAGCGCGCACCTAGGTACTACATGTCTGATCGAGACGCTGACAGAAGCTGTTTACACAAAATAAAGACAACAACTGAACAGTCGCCATTGTGAAGACAAAATCATTTCATTGTGTGTAGGATTCAGAAAGTCTCGATCCTATTAATAATCTAAGAATATATTATAAAATATGTCAGCGTCAAATTTCTTTGTTCAATATAACATCTTTTACTAATCCTAAACAATATGTAAAAACAATTGGAATGTCACTTTACTGACCTTCTATATATATCTGTACTAGACTGCTAGACTTTAATACAAATATAAAAATAAATTATAATCTCAGTAAAACAACATAATACAATACAATTATTTAATTTTTATATGAAAATTAAACAAATAAAATAATTTTAATCGATTTTATAGTATCTCATTCAGAAAAGAATCGTATAATGAAATTTTCAGAAATAGTAATCTGTTGCTAATTTGGTATTATTATTTAAACTTGTTCATGTCAATCTTACATAAAGATGATTCTCTTGCTAATTGACTTACAAAGATGTGATTTGTCATCAGAAATTGATATTAACTATACACTGTAAAATAAAAGCAGAAGAATATGATTCATACTATGATCAGAGACACTTCTTTTGTCTCAAATTATCTGTACTACTATAAAAACATTTTCAATTTCAATTAATATAATAATAATTTTGTATCTATTTCAAACTGTACTTATTACACAGAAATTTTTAATTTCTGAATATTATAAGAATTAATCTCTTAATGCCGTTTCTTTAAAATTCAACAAAATGTTATGTAAAAATACATTGCATTTTTATGAAAATATTAGTGCTAGCAATTTAGCACAAAAAGTATAGAAGCAGGTAAAGAAATTTGATTGTATGGAATAACTTGTGTTCAAAATACAATAGCAATAATGCTATTATTATAACACAGAATTATATGCGATGAGTTAAGAAAATGGAGTTCCAATAGAAACAGATTTATTGGCTACATGGTGTCAGCATGTTGTAGAGTTACGAGATTCTCCCGTCTTAATATTGCACATTTCTTGTTTTTTCATGTTTTGTTGGTTGGATATACTCTGACTTACCGACGAGGCTGCAGCTGCCTGCGAAAATACGAGGGATGTGCTGTGATTGACTCCCTTCAGAGCCAATGAGTGAGTGAAAGAGTGGTCCCCACACACAGCATTCCTAGGCGTGTGCGTTTGCTGTGTGCGACGCACGCTGCCTGTTATTATAATTATAGCAACGAGTCACGGCTCCAATTATTTAGAGCTAACATAGCACACACGCACTTTATCACAATATACTTAAAAGCTAAAGTTTATAACTATACACTTGTAATCCTCTTTTGCCTGCATTTAATTTACTATGTAAATATGTTGCGAGTTCAATCAATAACTGTCTCATGTTCAATCAACAACGTGAATCATAGATATAATCAAATGCATAAATGTTCATAAATCCATAATATTTACAATGCATTTCATTGTAGTATTCATCATAGTACAGTATAGAAATGTTTGTATTAATTTTAACTTAATAAAAATACAAAATGTTTAAAATGAATTAAATGTAATTAATGAATTCACTAGTCATTGATATAATCAAAAAGTATTGTAAACTTTTTAAACTTATTATAACTATTTTTACAAATATAATTTAGGAACATTGTATAAATTTTTTTTTAATTAGACATAAAGTTTTGAAATAATAGTACTTTTATATATTTCTATTTCTTTCTATGTATTAAGTGATTCATTTTACTTTATCATTTAAAAAACAAAATAAAATTCATATTATATTTTTTGAAGATAATAGAATAAGTACTACAAAGTATTACAAACATATTCTCAATCTTTGTACAATAGATATTTTTTTGTACAATAGAGACAAACGATATCTCTATCAACACTTAAATATTAAACGTAGAAAAAAATAAAAGAATTGTGATAATATCATATGTTGCAACTAAAATTTTGCTTTAAATAATATGATTTTTTTTAAAGAAAAATGCTATATGTATATCATATACACAGAAAAACATGTAACAAACATTATTGCTCATAAAACAATTTTTTTTTAAGATTATATGTTATAGAATAGTGTTTATAATGCTTCGTAAAAAATTTATATACTCAATACTAATAATTTTATAACAATTTGTTAATATCTTAATATCTTATTTTTGCAAAGTTTTTACCCAATCCTATTAGACCACAATTCATAATACCTTCTAATATCTTGGTATATCATATCCAACAATATGACCAAAATGAAGGGCAAAAAAGTAGGAATGACATAACAAGATTTCTAAAATAATTATGAAAATAATTACCTTCATAACCTCCCTGAATTTTCCAATTTCTCGGGTAATCAAGTCTCTTTTACTTTCTTCTATTTCCGCATCATCCAAGTTCAAAGATTTTGCAGCCATTTTTGTTTGATGTTCCTCTATAACACATTATAAAATATTTGTTAATTTTTCAATTTAATTTAATATACTGCCATAAATAGAATTAGTACTACCAGGTGTAGCTTGAGCCATTTCTAAATCAGTAGCATGTTCAGCTATGATTTGATTAATACGCGTTAGTGCATCTGCATCCACTACTCTCATACCCTCATCCATGTAATCATCACCTTCTTCTCCTTCTGTCCCTTCAATTAATGTTTCATCCTGTAGAGGTGATTGGCCTCCTCTCAATTTTTTTCTTCTTTCCGCTATCGTATACAAATGATAACAAATCAAAATAAATTATCAATATGTATATAAATAAACTTTGTGTTTTAAATTTACCTTTGAATTGATCCAAAACAACTTTAGCTTTTGCATCAACTTTGACAACAAGTTTTTTTGTACCTATTTCCATGTCATGGAGTAATCTAACTGCTCTAAGACCTGCATCAGGACCTGCATATTCACAAAATCCAAATGCTTGGACTCTTTTCCATGAAAGCACATGACCACATGCACCCAAAATATGTCGGATCATCACATCAGGTGCTCTTTCCATAATGTTTCCAATAAAAACAGTAACTGGTGGTCCAGATTCTCTTTCACGACGACGATTATTGTCATGACGATTTTGGTTACGTGCATACCGAACAGCTGGAGCTGAGGTCTGCATCGCAGATACGGGTGTTGGAATCATCTATGTTTTATAAATGGTAGTATTCTTAATAATGCACATCTCTACTCATGCAGTCCAAAATCTCCCCTCCCCCTAATAGCACATTAATCTTTTCCTTCCTTTTTTTAAATTATATTTTATTATAGAAATAAGGCATGCGTATATCAGATAGAAAGAACTTAAGATGAAAACTTGTGACAAGAAACAAAATTTTTAGAAAAATGCTCATGTAGCATAAATAGTTAAATAATATGCATTCCATTTAGTATTATAATTTAAATACAAAATGTTGATACATTATACAAAACAACTGTATTAGCATATAACTGTAAAACAACTGTATTGTATATAAAAATTTTTAATTTTTTTATTGATATAATTAGTGATGCTTCAAAATATAAAGCTATGTGAGAATTTCTACTACTTAACATATTAATTTATTTGCACAACATTAATAAAATTAAACATTACATGCTTTTTACTTTTATTTCTCAAAGTAACTAAAACTACTTTAGCTACTATTGAAAAATTCCGGCACTTGGATGTATTAATTTTTATTTTATTACAAACGCAAGTAAGTTATATAGAGTATTACAAATGATCATCAACTTCTAATTATTATTTTAAATAAATAGTAAAGAATATAATAAGTAGCAAAGGATTAATGTATTATATTATATTAAAGTCTTAAGCAAAAAAATGATTAGTTACTTTATTAAAACCATAAACCAAAAACAAAAGATTCTTAATAGAAGATCGTAAATTTACTAACATCACACAAAAACATGCTTTTAAAATGCTTTATTTCATGTTTACTTACATGTGCCATAGGCATTACACCACCAATAATTGGTGGAGGCGCACCAACCATGTAAGGCATTGGTGGCATGCCTGGTATTCCCATTGGCGGTTGACCAGGGTAAGACATTTCTTACTTTAAATAATACTATGGCAGTGTCCTCACTAAAATACATAATACATATTTATTACAACTAATCTAAAAAGAATACATATTTAATACATGATACATATTTATTACAATTAATCTAAAAAGAATATGAAGATCTATTTTAACATCAGATTTTTATTGATACGAATATATATATATATATATATTATATATATATAAAATATATTATTGCTACATACATACATATTTACTTATAAAATTTATTATAGAAATTGAATGATTATAAATAAATAAAATCTAATTTCTGCATAACTTGTACCAAGTAGTTATAACAAAAACATAAATGCAAATTGTCAATAAATAACCTTTGATAAATAAATAAGTCTCCTTAAACACACTTTCTTATGATATAATTGATTAAATACAAATATTAATTTAATATTGTACTAATTAAATTTACAAATAAATATTTAAATTATGTACGGGTGTATAAACATTATTCAATATGTAAATTTGTTGCGTGAAAACATGTTTTTCGTAATAATAGTTATAGATATCAGATAGGATACTAATGGATGCTTTAGTATTTCTAACCATTAAAACGATTTCAACAAAAATCCAACCGTTTACTTACATAATATACTTGAAAATAGAAATAAAGCATCAATCATCGTTCAAAAAATATTTACGTCATATTAATAGGACTTTAGACCTAAAAAAATATTACAATAAACACACAAACTGAAACTTCCACTTTCACAAATCCGTCAGCCAGTAATCACTTCTTTCCGTCCATTACGGCTTCATGCGCTGATTGCTTCTAGAAGGCTATGGTTGATACATAGTGCATTTCCCGTGGATTCGAAAACTCATCATAAAAGAACCAGCCTGTTCATACGAATATTTATATATTACTTTCATTTTATAATTTATTATATTTTTATTCAGCCCTGTTAATACAAAGTAAATTAATGTAAATGTCTTGAAAATTGTATGCAATTTTTTTCTCGAATAAATTTTAATTCAGATTATCACTTTCATATCCTGTTACTGGGAAATGTCATTAAAATGTGACAAAACAAATCTATATTTAAGCATGTTAATGTCAAAAAAATTCATTTACTTTAGCATCAAATTACATTATAATCATATCGCCTTTTACATATAAATTTTTACAACGCCGTTTAAAAATTTATGCTTACAAGATATTATGCTTCAATTTTTTCATCCAAACACGATGTCTATTGATGTTTTTAATATTTAATATTAATATTTAATATTAATAATCTAAATTTGACAAATGTCAATGATTGTATGATTACAATAAGAAAAAATATCTACTAACACTATAATAAAAAATAAATAATTGTATAGTATGTAAGTGTAAGCAATAAATCAATTATCAAAAGTTATTGGTAAAACTAAATATATTATATAGGATTAGGAAATCATCATATTGTAGTAAAATATTGTTTAATTGTTATAAAATATTTATAATTGTGATAAAATAATGTTTAATTGTTAACATTAGTGTTGTTTATATACTTGGTCAAAAAAGTATAAATTTAAGAACGCCCCCTAGTTGATCAGTTTCCGTTAAACATCTTAGTTCATGAAATGGCAGTGTGGTGCATTCTTACGCTTGGTAAAATCTTCGAGCATAATCAGAATTTCAAAAGACAAAAAAGAAATAGTTTAAATTATTAAAAATTCCGATGTGCCAAGCCATTAAAGAGACTTTATGCAATGTTCTCTAATTCGTCTTCTGAGGTATATAAACTAAAACGAAACAATAGTCTATGCTTTTTATTAGTTAACTAGTTGACAGTTGAACATGGAATCCTTAAAATTATACTTTTTAGTCTAGTTTATTCGAATGGATAACGACATTATTTCAGAGAGCAAGGTAGCGAATTGTACGTAGAGAAAATAGTAGAAATAGTGACGATAATTTTTATGGTAATATTTGCGGTAATTTGTATTTATTAAATAACCTTATTAAGTGGTATTTAAATAATGCATTTTTCACTGCATTAGCAGCGGTTATTGTATAATAACATAGAAAACATATTTCTATTTACTTTTTCTATTTCTAGTTTAGTGCAGTATTGAATTATAAACTTATTATGTAGTAATGCATGTGTGTATGTCAAATTATTATTTTATCTAATTAAAATAACAAATTATATATTTAGTTTCATTTATGATAAAAAATAAAATTGTTTACAACATAGGTTATATCCAAGTATTAATTTGAACAATTAATTTGAATAATGTATCATTATTCTGATGTAAAAGTTTAAAGATTTTCACGATTGTAATGTTTCGTAATGTATAATAAAATCTTCTATCCAGTTTAAATATATGCATAAAAATAATTTTTTTACATATTTCGGTACATAAATGTTTCTTTTGTATAATTAACAATTTATATATTATTTACATATAAATTTATTAGATTTAACCAGATTATACCTATTTTTCACATTTTATTTATATTGAACATTTTTGTTATTATATCTAATAAATATAAAATTTAAACACAAGTTAATGATATAATTTGTTTTATATTAATATTTTATTTCACACGAAAAGAAGCAGTTGGTCACGTTAATTCATCATTTCATCATCTTGTATGAGTTTCCTTGTATAATTACATTTAAATTGTGATAAACTATGATATTAGATAATCCTTTATTCTCAATAAATATAATATACGAGTTAATTTTGAATTCAATTTTATATAAATGACTATATAGTGATAATGGCACCAAGAAGAGTTGAAGAAATACCTGTTAAAAGAGTAGCAGCTTTAGGTTGCAAATTACCAGATCAATTGCCAGCTGGAGTAATATTAACAGATATTACTCAAAACAAATGGAAGTTAGGACATGCAATAGGATATGGTGGATTTGGTGATATATACTTAGGTACTATTTTTTATTTAAATCCAGTTTTATTGAAATTAGTGCTATTCATAGTCAAATAAACAGAAATGTATTTTATGTATTTTTAATAAACTACTTGAATGTTGTATTCTGATATTTGTTGCTATTAAATTAAATTTAAGAATTTTACATTACAGCATCAAATGACATTAATGCTCCAATTGAACAAGATGCAAAGTATGTGATAAAAATCGAACCACATAACAATGGTCCATTATTTGTTGAAATGAATTTTTATATCAGAGCAGCTCGTAAACATATGAGTAAATAATTTAATTGTATATTTTATATTTGCATGTGTACATATATTTTATATTTGCATGTGTATTATATCTGGATTATTATATAAATTTTAGTTGATAGCTGGTGCAAATCACAAGGAAAAAGACGAATAGGTGTTCCAACATATGAGGGATCTGGTTCTCATATGTACCAAGGTCAAAAGTATAGATTTTTAGTAATTCCAAGATATGGCATTGATATTGGAAAATTGTTTATATCAAATGGAAGAAAATTACCAGTCAAACTTGTTAACAGGCTAGCTGTTCAAATGGTACTTATTATAAAAATAAAAAATAAAGAATTTAAAAATTTTAGTTAATTTTGTAATTTTATTATTTTTTTCACATACATATAGTTGGATGCACTTGAATATATTCACAGTCAAGGATATGCTCATGCAGATGTTAAAGGATCAAATATTTTATTGTCTTTAAGTACAGAAGATATAACAACAAGAAAATTTCAAGCTTATTTAGTTGATTATGGATTGGCTTACCGTTTCCGTACAAGTACAGGTGTACATAAACCATTTGTTCATGATGAAAGAAGAGCTCATGAAGGAACATTAGAATTTACATCAAGAGATGCACATCATGGAAGTGAGTATCATAAAATTTGATACATGTATTTGGTAATTATTGTTTTAGAGCTCAATGAATTATTTTTTATACTAAGTTATACTTTATTTTATTACAAATTGATATTACCATAGCACACTCAAGAAGAGGAGATTTAGAAACATTAGGGTACAATATACTGCAATGGTTGTGTGGTAAATTACCTTGGGAAAAAGAAGATGATAATGTAACATCAACCATGGATCCAGAAGAAGTCCATGCACAAAAAGAAATTTTACTTTCTAATTTATCATTATTTATGCATAAATGTTTTCCTTATAAAAAAGAACCACCTGGTAAGTTATTATATTTCATACGTCAATGTGATAAATTTAATTTTTAGTCGAGTGCAAAAAATAACATACAAATATATTCTATTTTAATTAGATAAACTATTATTTTAAAAATATTCATGATTTATGTATTAGACAATTATTCTTAAAAATTAAATATTAATATTTAATATTTTTTATTAGCTGCCATTATGGAGTACATGAAATATATTACTGAACTGGGATTTGAAACTAAACCTAATTATTCCTATCTACGTAGTTTATTTCAGTCTGGTTCTAGGCAAAAAAATGATGTTCCTACATGTTTACATCCTTTAAGAGAATCTAATGAAAATATTTCTTATCCCATTTCTTTCAAACGACCATATTTACGAGAAAGAAAACCTTGTAGACCTGTTAATGGCGAGGTATGTTTCATTCATTAATAAATTAATATTAAATTTTACTTCATAATAAAATAATATATATTATTTTTAGATTCGCATAACACGAAACACACAACCTAAATACCCAGTCGAACGAAAAGAATTTTGTTGGGAAGCAGTATTAGCACTCCACCCTGATAAATTAGCAAAAATTAGTCTACAGACTCCACCTTCACCACTTACACCACCTCCATCTCCACCTCCTCCATCCTTACCTACTTATGCCATGTTAAGTGTAATTCAAAGAATGAAAGAGAAACAATCAAGCACATTTCGAAAGTCTTTACCAAAATCATTAGAGTAAGTACATTCAATTTGTCAAATTATGTACAATAACACTCAATAATTTTTTTTTTAACAGAGATCTTAAAACAAAATGGATGACACCAGCCATGGAACAAATAGCCCAATTAAAAAAGAAAACTTCTTTGACAACGCTTTCTCTAGCGAAGATTTCTCCACGTGTGACACGATCCCGAGGGGTTCAATTAAAACGTAAGATATTTTTCAAATTTTTCTTACGTGCATGTTTGTATTTTTATCTATATTCACTATATTTACATTTATGTCTATATCTTTTAATTATTCATGTATAATATATTAGGACTTGGAAATAAAAAATCTTATAAACAAATACAAAGTAGCAGAAGAAGAAAAGCTCCATCTACATAAGTATGATAAATCTTACTAAATATTATATATTTTCATTCCTCGAATGGAATTACCAACGATTTATCTAAATAATGGATGTATAATTAAGTATTATTTCCTATTAGTTCATTTAGATTTGTAAGAATATACTCTCGATTAAACTCCTGTTTAAAGGACAAAATTTCATTTATTAGGAACGCCTCAGGTGTCTTTAGAACATCAATTTTTGTAAGACTGTTTTACTATCACAATTTATCATTTAACAAATTGCATAATTAATATAAGATTTATTTTAAAAATTGAACGTGTAATTATAAATAGTTCAGTTAACAATTAGAAAAATTACATTGCTTCCTTTTAAAAACATAATTTCAATGCAACTGAAAAGAGACTTACTAATAGATACAGTAATGAAAAATTACTACTTTTGCATACATAAAGAATACGCAATTTAATGTCATAATAAACGAATGATCTGAATATTAAATCGAAAATATGTTTCATGAACTTTTAAGAATCGTTTATTTTATAAAATGACTCAAGCACAATATGCTAAATAGATAATATTTCACCAAATTACTTTATTAAAATGAAGTATAGTTTTTAAAGTGTTTAATTTGTTTTTATCGTCATAAATGAATGAAATCGAGTAAAATATTTATTCAAACATTAATAATGAAATGTTTGAATGTTGTAACTATTTTATAATTTAAAAATATATAAATCGACTTATTAGTAAAAATTATGTAAATGATTTTTTTGAAGTATCAGGACATACATTCAAACTCTAAATATGTCTATAACATAAACAAAGTTGTAGTATACTTTGAAATAAAGTAAAAGTAGCGAGATGTAGGTAAAAATAATACACCTGTAAACTGTTATTACTCAATCTCACGAGATCAGTATTAAGCCATAAGTGCTTACATATGATTAAAATATAACAGTTTACTTTTGTTATTATAGTTACAGTATACCAACAAGAATGCGTGTGTAGCATAAATAAAATGACTAATATTTTAATTCGATTTTAAATTTTATATATAACATGTAACTAAAAAATACACATTTTATGCTTCTAATATATTGCAATACATCATATAATATTATCTTATGTTCTTTTAGTATAATTTAATCTAATTTGTATTAGATTTAATGTCTACATAATATCGTTTACGTGAAACATAATCGATCATTGTATATATTTAGATATCATAAGAGCCATGTATAGATGGAAGCGACAATTTATTTACAGTAAATTTGTGATAACTAATTTGTATTTTTTTAAGTTACATGTACCTGTGCCAGACAAGCAGTGTTGTTAAAGACTTAAAAATGTATTGTAATTAAATAAATACATGTGCATTTGTAATCTTTTTTATAATACTAGTATTTCATCATACTCTGGTTTATCATATTTCATTAATATAAGATACCTGATATGAGCTTTTTTATTTTCATGAATATTCTTTTAATTTAATGATAGAACATATGATTGAACATTTATTATATTAAGCAAACAATACATGTATATTTATTAACAGCACTGCACAAGATTCTTAAAGTATTGTCAACAAAATTATTAGAAACAATATAATAAAATTTAATTATTAATTTGTATTACATTTTAATCAGATTATTAATATTATAAATGAATAATAAATAAATGGTGAAAATAATGCATATGTACCAGGTATAGGATATACTTATATGTATATGTTATCGTACATTTTATATATTATTGTATATTGTATTTGAAGAAATATAAAATGAAGTATATAAAATATATTATTTGATTAAATTTATTTACTCATTTCTTACTCGCAGTTGCATATTCAGTAGTTAACAATATTACTTATAAAGTAATGTATTATACTTATGAAGGAAAGTGTTAAGTAATTTTTTGATTTGATAATTAATTATATTAATAAAAATATTTATCACTATAAAATTTATGAATATTTTTATAAAATTATATCCAATTATTTTATTTTAAAAGATCAAGGTATAAAATAGGAATCAGAGTAAAATAAAGAAAATATGTACAAATATTTTTTGCAAAAAATAAATGTAACAATTGCGAAAAATAATAAAATAAAAATATAACACATATCTGGAACTAATGTGTTATTCCGTTTTGAATAAAATGACTGCTAGCGCCACAAGTGAATGGACATTAATCATAGTAATAACTATAGGTAGATAGTAAATAGATGCTACCACACCCGTGAAATAGTATAAAATTCAATATCCTATTTAATACATAGAATCCTGTAAATTGTCAATCATAAAAATGATAAAGAGTCAAAGGCAATATTGTTTTATAATCGAAAAGAACAAAGATCAGTGCATAATTAACCTCATTTCTTCGTTTTGAATATGATGCCACCATTCATTTATTGATTCAGATATAAACTGTTCTGAAAGAATGTTACATTAATACGGTTGTACTTATAATTAGCGATATAAATAAAAATTGAATTACAAAGATTGTCTTTATAGTACATTATATATAATGATAGTATTATTTCTACTTCTTCATTTCTGTGATCATGTACTTAGTCAAAAATACGAAGGTTGCTTTCAAAGTTCCGCGTCGGATCCTGATTTATCAGTTTTAATGTTAAATCACGCTAATGCACCAGCAGAATGTATTAAAGAATGTCGTTCACGTTACTACATGTAAGTTATTGTAATATTTGTTACAAAGATTAGTAGATAGTATTTAGCATTTTTAAATTAAGATTTAATATTAAAATTAAGATTTATATTGAAATTAATAGGTTTGCCGGATTGATGAATGGTCAGCAATGCTTTTGTGGCAGTAGTTATGGTAGAAAAGGTGTATCTAACTCTTGCACTTTCCATTGTATTACTGATCAAAACAGCTATTGTGGTAGCCAGGATGCAATAAGTATTTATTCAACTGGACAAACAGGTATATTTTCACAAAAATATATGTATCCATAGTCTACTTTTGATATTTATATAGATTTAAGAACAATAAGAATAATATATATTTAGGTCCTAGCCCACCAAGAAGTTTACAAATAACTCATAGTGGATTTAATAATTTGCAAATTACATGGGAACCATCTGATATTAGCAACGGAAATATTACATCTTATACTTTAAAAGCAATGGTTGTTAAAACATTTGCTTCAAATCTATTACCAGTTATAGAAAGTCAGATCCAAGGAGGAGCTTCAAATAGTACTATATTACAAGGCTTACAACCTGGCACAAAATATAATGTGTCAATCATTGCTACAAATACTCATGCAGATAGTGAACCTACATATATTTCTGGGTGGACTTTGATAGGGCCACCTAATAAGCCAATAATGCCAAAAGTAATAGAACAAACACATACTACAGTAACTGTTTTATTATTGGAGGGAAGTAGCGAATATGGTCCTATTAGTGCCTATCAAATATTTGTTTCTCAACCTGGTATAATACCACCATCAGGTCCTAATGTAAGTTACTACAATTATGAAACATCAATGCAACAAGGTCTGGAATACTATATTACTGCAGAGTTTGAATCTTCAGAATTTTACAAATATATGAAATTTACAGTAGGTGATGGAAAAATGATTGGCGCATATTATAATGCACCATTAAATACTCAAATAATGCCACAAATAGGTCTAATAGTGATTTCTAAATTTCAACGACAAGTTCAATATGCTTATTCAGATTTAATCAACAAGCTAACAAATTATAATGAAAATAGGAGTGACAATGTGAATTCAATGACAGTCATACTTTGTGTTGCAATTGGTCTTTTAGGAACATTACTTGTAGCTTCAATAGTACTTTATTTTATATTGCGACAACGCCATAAAAAATTTCGGATGAGGAAACTTCCAGAGCAACAAGAACTTACTTTACAAGGTCCATTGTACGAAGTTGATAATTTAGCATACATTCCGGAGGATGTACCCGAAAGGGTAAATCATTATCAAGAACTGAAAAAAAAAGTGTGGATTATACCACAAAGTTCATTGACAATCAATGATACTATAATACGCAGAGGAAGATTTGGTACAGTACATACAGGTGTTATTCAGAAAAATGATAAATCTTGTGCTGTAACTATTCATAGCATAGCTGACAAATTATTGAAAACATCTGACAAAAGGCATATGTTACGAGAATTAGATATTTGTATTAAAGCATCACCCATGAAATATCTTGCAGATCTTATAGGAACATGTGAAACTCATGATACATTGTATGTTGTACTTGAATTGCCACCTCAGACATTAAAAAATTGTTTATTAGCTGCCAGATCTGGAAATGTATTTCCTGTTGAACAAATTCTGCCTATAGGGTCTATGATAGCATCTGCTTTGCAACATCTTGAAAATTATAAAATTGTTCATGAATATCTCTGTACACGTAGTGTAGGTATTTCAACTGAATGGACACCTAAATTAATGGGTCATGGAATATCCAAATATGCTTTAGAGGATATAAAATATACTCGATGGACATCTATTGAGTGTCTTAGTAATAAAAGGAAACATCAATCAGCAGTTGTTTGGGCTTTTGGTGTGTTTTTGTGGGAAATGCTTAGTATGGGTGGTACACCATATTCTAATATTTCACTTGATGATGAAATGGAAGAAGCAATTAAACAAGGAGTTAGATTACCACAATTACCAGATACTCCTGATCCATTATATGAAGTTATGCTATCTTGTTGGAATGTAGAAAGTCAGGAGAGACCAACATTTGCAGAATTGATAAGATTGGTAAGGATTATGCTTTATGTAATTTTAAATACATAAAAATAAAATATTTTTTATTTTTTGAACTAATTATTCCATTTTGCATTTTCAGGAAACTTTAAGCATTTGTCCAGTCACTGCTATCACAGAACCGTATATTCCAGAATTAGAATTAAATTAATATCATTACTAAACGAGTGTTCATATTCTTGCATTTACGTGATATTATGTATATAATAATCTGTTAAATATCTTTAAAAATCTATTTTTATGTACTCTGCAGTTACCGTTATACGTATAATTTATATATGCAAAACTTTATTTTTTTTTATAATGTGTTTTAAATGTTTTTTACATTATAGGTTTATATTTTATACTTTTATATTTTTTTCATAAAACAAAGTATTGTATAAGTTTTATTAACAACTCTCCGTCCACTAAAGTGAAGTTGACAATATAAATTTCTCTATTTGAAATACAATGAAATATTTCTACTTTAAAGATTATATAATAATGAAGCATTATATGTCAATTGGAAAAATATTTTCAGTATAATAATTTAAATTTTATAGTATTATAAAATAATTATATTCCAGAGAAACTTTTTAAGGATATTTCTTATACATATACATTTTAACAACACCATTAAATGTAATTGGTAATTTTTTAATACAAATTTATATCTGAAAAAATTGTTATAAGATATTTGCAAATGATAAAGTAATGATCTCAGTGTATTTACAGTGTATTTACTATTGATATTCATTATAAATTGAGATTTTATTTTGTATTTAAATATACGAATATTTTAAAATGTACGATAGTTTTACTTTTTATTTATATTATATATTATCCCTTAGAATTACGTTTTATAAGTAATATTAACATAGTTTTTTATTGTATGCTATTAGTAATTTTTATAATGAAAATAAAAATGTATAATATATTTTTTGATAGAAATATATATAATACAATTATAAACTTTTATAATTAAATTAAAAAATTATTTGAAAAGAGTTATAACTCTAGTATCCTACGTCCTATAATACCTATATGATATCGTGGAAGATTATGTATATAACATCTTTTCGGCAAGAATACATTGATAAAAAATAATCGTATATATGCGTGATTTATAAAGTGTAAAATAAGAAAAATATATGATATTGTTGTTAAATTGATATATTTATAAATTCATATAATGATAATTTGTTTAAAAAATCAATTTTAATCACTGATCAATAAAAAATGACTGTGTTAATGTTTACACGTTTTACAAATATGCGAAATTTAATGAATATCGATAATTTTGGTACTGTTAGAAGTGTATTAAATATTATACAACGTTCGGTAAATTAGAAATACTAAAATTCATTCAAATATTAATTCATTAATTCATTCTCACATAACCTTAAAAGTAACAGTAATATAGAATTTATGATTTCAGGATGTTATTTCTAAATCATATTCTACAGATGCCATTCAGCAAATTATTTCTGATAAGCCTGACAAATTTTCTGAAAGAAAGATTAATAAGGCTATGAAAGTATATTTAGAACGATCTAAGGAATACAGTAAGTTTTAAATATATTATAACATAAATAATTCGGTAAGGTTCAAATAATTATTGATTTTAGAGAAATTTATGGAAAAACAAATAGCTGAGTATAATATTGGAAAACGGCATTTAGCTAAAATCATAGGCGA
Organism: Tetragonula carbonaria; assembly: GCA_032399595.1. Classification (NCBI taxonomy): domain Eukaryota; kingdom Metazoa; phylum Arthropoda; class Insecta; order Hymenoptera; family Apidae; genus Tetragonula; species Tetragonula carbonaria. The sequence continues at coordinate 13,701,920 of JAUCRC010000003.1, forward strand.
AGATCTTGATAACTTCACAGAAGCAGATATTGATGTAAATTACACATTTCTTATTATTATAATTAATGTTTCTCATAAATTATAGATATCATTAAAATTAAATATTTATACATTTTCAAATTAATGAAAATCAATCATATCAGATTATATTACAACATATAATGCAAATAAGAAAAGAATAATATTAATGTGTTTCTAAATGTATTTATTTTATATACTAATATTTCAATTTGTATATTTATTTATAATTATTACTTTTAATAGAGAGCAATAACTTACTTATTTCCATCTGGTTTATATGATAAACAAGCCAGACCTATAATGATTGATCCTAGTAAAATGTATGAAACTAGGAAGGAAGCAAAATTTGACGAAGCTGGTAGACCACATCATTTTTTGTTTTACACTCTTAATCCTAATTATTATGAAATACTTCACGTAAGCATTCGTTTAATTTCTTGTTATATTGTATGCATTGTGTTCTTTATGCGTACACATAAACATATTTTTATGCGTAGGAAATTGTAGGATCATTGAATTGTTTGGATAAAATAGAGGATCAAATGTTGGCAAAAAAAATCCACCCATCATCCCAGGATAAATTGTAAGTTACAGCTATTTTGTATTTATATTTGTAATTCATTCTATATTAATAACTATTCATTCTTTTTACTACTATTGTTTTAGAGATATAGTTGAGTCACAATGGATAGAAAAACCAGAATTGGAAAAGATATTGTGTGAAGAAATTAAAGACAAAGATGTAATAAATAATATAGAAATTTATATTATAATTTAATTTTATAAATATATTTTTTAAAATTTATTTAATTCATTAACTTGTTTTAGTACGAATACTTTATAAAAAGTATGGATAGATTAATTCAGCATCCTGTATCAAAGCATGCTGAATCGTTTATTATGAAGTTTAGAAAGAAATTATTATTCATTAATCAGCACATGATCGTTCCGAAAGTATGTATATTTTTTATATATCATATATCTTTTCTCTTTTTCTCTTTTATTAAAAATTATTATAAATTTTATTTTTTATAGCCTGAATACGACAGTGATAATAGGCCTTCTGTACTTGTCGAAAGTAAGTATAAAAATACTTATTACTATTATTCTTGTTTCGTAATTCTAATTATGTTGTTTAAAAATAACGAAATGTTATTTTTAAAACTAGAAAAACGATTTACAGATTAAATTTATTGTTGTATCTTTTATTGTTATTTCAATACATATACTATAACTTATTAAATCATATTTTTTATAGAGTGTGCAAGAAAAAATGCAAGAGGTCAGGTTAAAGTAATAGGCAATGGATCTGGAAAAATTACTATTAATGGAAAAGATATCACTTTCTTTGATGACATACAATGTCGTGAACAGGTAAGTAATAATTTAAATAATTCTATTTTAAATTTCAAAATATTATTGTCAACATTATATGATTGTGATATTATATGACATCATTGAAAGATTATTTTAAGATAAGAATATTGATAAAAAGAATTGCAATACATTATATGAATTGAGTCAATTCGTATATAAAAATAGACGAGTGTTCTAAATAATTGATATAAAATAATATTGTTACACATATTTTGCATACATATAATCAAGGTAGGTATTATATTGGAGAATATTAGACAAACTAATTAATTTCAATTTATAATTTATCAATTAATTTGTCTATCAATTAAAATGATAGTAGTTAGTTATTTGACGCAAAAATATTTAACATAAGTTATTTTCTTAAAAAAAATTATTGTTAATTTAATATCATTTTATATTATACAAATAAAGATATGTAAAAATTATTTATTAAAATTATGTTTGATCTCGAAGTTATATTGAAAATTATATATAATTTAATTAATATAAAGTTATAATTCATTAAATATAAATAAAGGATAGTTTTTAAAACAGAATTAAAATAGCTATTTCAAGAACAAATGATCTTGAAATAATATATAGAACTTTTTTAATTTATTGTTATTTCTAATGTTTTATTTAAGTTTGGATCAAAAGTTATAAGAGTTATTTGAGAGTTATTTCGATTTACTTTTTAAATTTGAAAAATAATAATTATTATATTATATTATTTAATTTAGAAAGCATTAAGTACTTGTAGTTAAATTTCGGTTAAACTTGAAAAAAATGATAAATTATTGTTTGCAATTTAAAAAGAAATATTGAGGTAATGCATAATAGCACTTCATTTGAGCCTTCATTGAGAAAGTGTTATTAAAAAGACTTATCGAAGAATAAGAAGAAGCAAAATTCTCTTTTCTAATCTCTTTTCTGAGATCATCTCAGAAAAATGTATCTGAAATGATTTAAGAGTACGTACAAGGAAAAACTTGAGATTAAAAATAAAAATTTTTCACAGTGCGAAGAATATGTTTTTTCCTTTTCTTTTAAAGGGAATCTGCTTACGTATCTGAGATTAATATTTTTATTAAAATTGAAATACTCATCATTATTAAAATAGACAAAATGAGAAAGTCTGTGAATGGAAACGAGACAAGGTCGTGCGAGTTGCTGATATTTTTTGATATATATGATTTATCGCAGTCTCTGCGATCTCAGAGCAGACAATGCGTATAAGAAGCTCGATTCGAGTTCAGTATTAATCGAGTCGTCAGATAGAACGACAGGCTCATAATTTTGTAACTGTAACACTGACACGTTGAATAGTACAAGTTGTTAGTTTCATGAAATTAATCGCATTCACACGTGGAAAAAACATCGGTGATCAGTTTCCCCTTCAATGTTATTAAACTATCGGTAAAGAAATAAAATTGTTAATCATTTGCACCTTGCATCGAACATCGAGACGCGTTTGTGACGAATAATCAGAGAATATATATATTTTTTTTTTAACATAAAAAAGTCATCCTATGAATTTCGAAACAGTTGAGAAAACAGTGAAATATTTATATCTGATGAAATAAAAAACTTTAAACATTACACGTGATTGAAAGTGTACCAATTCAATTTCGAAAGATAAACGTTGATAACGAAAAAGTGTAAATGTTTAGAGCACATGTATATACAAGCAGGATTTAATTTTGAACATAAAAAAATGTAACGTAATCTTTTTAATAACTTAATGACGAGATTAATGAAATTACATTTAGTTATTACAATTTTTGTTTTGTCAACATCTTTTGTCGACGATAATATGATCACTAAATTAAAAAAAAAATAATTCTAAAGTTTGAAAGTTTTAGGATATTAGTCGAAAATTTAATTAGACCATTCCCATAAACGATATAGATGTTTCCAGAAAATTCGCAAAATTTTTACCGAAAGAAAAACTTTCGATAAAATTAATTTAACCGCTCGCGCTTGATAATTAAAAGCAAAGCACTTACTTTATTGCTAATTTCGTTGAATTTGTATAATTCTTTGCCCGTTGGTTCGTTGGTTAGTTAAGCGTTACATTATTTTCCGATTTAGTTGTTATTTAATTGTTAGAAGCACATCCTGGTACATTCTAATGACGTAAGAGATCAAAAACGCAAAGTATATACGTGTAAACGTCATTCACATAGTTTTATCATGCTTTCGAAATTCGATAAATATGTCGAGAATGTTCTTGGTCTTCGATGACTTGAAGGATACTCTCGAACTGTATATAAATAATATCAGTTTAAAGGTAACGGTATGGCACTTCGCAGTCCTCAATCTATGTGCCCGATTTTCCAATTGACATTCGCGCCTCGCGTGATCCACAGCCAGATCAGACGTCATCAAAGATCATCTCGTATTTTGTTTTGACAGTATGATTAAAATAAAAAAATATTTGAAAAATATCGTAGAAATTACATCGAACTTTGCCCATTAAACGGTTCCATTCGATTGTAAAATTAACGAATTGCTAATAATACTTTTCCCCGCTTACATTGTCCGCATTTATAAGATTTTTCTGCGTCTTTAAGTGCTGTAAGTCGCGCAATTGAAACGAATTGGGTTCGAAATCATGGTATTAACTTTTGCTGCATGACCCTGTACCTAAATTGAATTCCCGACGCATATCGCAGGAATATTAGTGAAAATAATCTTATAAAATACAATAAAAATATACCGTAAAAATTTATATAACGTTATTCGCGCAACTATAAACGAGATGAATCCAATTCCCGTTTACATTAAACAGCAGATTTAGAAAGTGCTGATCGATAAAATCAGAGGGTGACTTCTAAAAGTGAGAAAAGTTAAATCTACGTTAAATCTATGAAATTCGTAAACGTATAGTTTACGAATAGAAATCTTAACGATAAGAAAAAAAAAAAAATATATCACGAACGCTCCGAATCGAAGTTCACACTCATGTTCAAAAAGATCGAGCTTCCCTTTTTTAAACGGATCCTTGGACGATGCCAATTAGAAGTATGAATGACAATTTTCCAAATGCGAAATAAATTATTTGCGTTTTGACAAATGAGCTTGGGCAAAATCAATCGATTAAGCAAAGCTGCATCGCATGATTTCCTACTAAATTATCACGTTCGCAAATCCCCCCATCGGGTTCATTCATGAATTAATATCTCACAGGTCCTTTTGCCACTCACGACAATGAATCTTTGTAGATCAATGATGTAAGCGTTAATACACGTAAAACGCCAACAGAGAAGAACGAAGATGAACCATTCGCAGACATCGAGCTCGCTGCCGGCAAAAAAGAAAGTGCAAATGGAAAGGGTCGTCGATATGGAAGACGTGACCGTGTCAATTCCGAATACCTCGAAGCGTATAACTATGACCTCGTTGCTTTTAACACGTTGGTTGGCGTCGAAGAACAGCCCACCTCGTACGGAAACAGAGACAGATTGGTCCTCCGATGATCGGAGCTTGGAATACGGAACTCCACCTCCCATCGAAGAGCCACACTGCTACTCTATGTGTGCTAGCGAAAGTTCCAGCACGGAGCTGTTTAATTGCATCAATTGCACCTTGCAAGTGAGCAAAGATATAATCAGGAACCTATTGGCAGAGCACATGAGATACGTCGGCGGTCGACTGCAACTCCTCGATGATCTGGAAGAGAATAAAATGGATCTGAAGAATACCGAGTATTTAGCGAAGTACCTGAAGCAACACGAGATAAACGCCTTGCTACTTCATGCTAGTTTCCTTGGTCAGATAGATGCGATTGCCGGGTTGCACAAGTGCGGAGCAGATTTGAATCATTCGGAACAAGGGAAAGGCCTAACACCGTTACATTTATGCGCGTTCAGTAACTCGTTAGAAGGTGTACAATATTTGCTCGCCAACGGAGCCAACGTTCATTTGGAACGAATTCACACACCTTTTCATTACGCTGCTTTTGGAAATGCTTTCAAAGTGGCGCAGTATTTCCTTCAGTTAGGCATAAGCCAGAAATCCCCTTACGGAGAGGAGACAGTGTTACACACCGCGGCCAAGTCGAAAGCTTACAACGTGTTGAAATTGCTGGCGCCTCATAATCTTACTTTGGATAATTTAGACTGCAATGGGTATGCCGCTATACACCACATAGCGGACAAAGGTGACTCGGCTTGCTTGATGGTGCTACTAGACGCAGGTTGCAAACTAGATCTGATGACCAAGAAGGGTGATACCGCTCTGCATCTCGCGGCGGAGGCTAGTTGCGTGGAAAATGTTGACCTGTTGGTAGAGAGAGGTGCAAACGTTCATTTGAAGAATCACAGAGATCAGACAGCCTTGCATATAGCGTCTCGTTCGCATTCTTTCGAATGCGTCGAAATATTGCTAAAAAAAGGTGGCTGTGATCCTAATATCGAAGACAGCGACGGGAGAACGCCTCTGCATCTCGCGTTAGGTAGATCCCTGCTAGCTTACGATGTGACGGAATTATTGATCACGTGGAAGGCGAGCATTAACAAGACCGATAAATACGGCTATACGCCACTTCATATTGCCGCTCTGAACGAATTGTCTCAGTGTGTGGATGTCCTGATCCAGCACGGAGCGGATCTCAGCGCCAGAACGAAAGGTGGGACCAGCGCATTGTCCATTATCTTACGTAAAACACCGACCTCATTGAACGTTTTCAAACAGAGATTGGATGCCTCGATAATGCTTCATCAGCATGATTTAGCCACCGGCGAGGTGGAGCTTCGTCTCGATTTTCATCCTTTGCTGATGCACCAGCAACAAGGTGAAATAAGGTATCTTGGGACGTTCGTAAAGGAAGGATACAAAGAGATTCTGGAACATCCGCTCTGCCAGGCGTTCCTTCATCTAAAATGGCAGAAGATCCGAAAGTATTACGTAGGCAGGCTTGTCTTCTACCTGTTTTACGTTCTCATACTCACAGGATGGGTAATGACTGCTTTGGCGCATAACTGTTACAACGAATCGCACGGTCAATTAGACAACACTCAGCCACCATTGTGTGCAAATACCACCGGTATCAATGGTTTCCTTTACAGACATCCAGCCTTGCTCGAGGTCGAGTGGTACGCGTTGATGGTGTTGACGATTCTCGAAGCATTTCGCAAATTAACGAGCATTCCAACGTATCCCTCGGTCCGCCAGTTCTTCACGCAGACGGAGAACATGGTCGAGTGGTGCGTGATCCTCAGTGTGTTCGCCACTTCCTTCATATACACAGGCAGAACGTATACGTGGCAAAGTCACGTAGGTGCGTTCGCCGTTCTCTGCGGCTGGAGCAATCTTATGCTAATGATAGGACAATTGCCAATATTCGGAGCGTACGTCGCGATGTTTACCAGCGTCCAGGCACAAGTATTCAAGCTTCTATTAGCGTACGCTTGCCTCTTAGTAGGCTTCACCGCAAGCTTCTGCGTGATCTTCCCACGCTCGAAGTCGTTCAGCAGCCCTCACATCGGCCTGATTAAAGTCCTCGTCATGATGACCGGAGAGTTAAACTTCGAGGATCTGTTCTTCCCGCGAGAAGAGGATGGGAAATCGATCGACTCGACTTCTTGGATACTGCTTCAAGTTTCCGCGCAATTGTCGTTCGTGTTGTTCCTCCTATTCGTCACCATCGTGTTGATGAATCTGTTGATAGGGATCGCCGTTCACGATATCAAGGGGCTGCAAAAAACCGCGGGGCTCGCAAAACTCGTCCGCCAGACGAAGCTGATCTGCGACGTCGAAACGGCTCTCTTCCTCGGCTTGATGCCAAAACGACTGACGAAGTTTTTACGATGGACCGCCCTGCTGTTGCCATCACCGTTGAGGGCGGTTTTAACCGTTCGTCCCTTAAACCCGAGAGAGAGCAGGTTGCCCCGTGATTTATTATCCGCCGCGCATAAAATCGCGAAGGACAGGAGAAATATATGTGGAACATTGTACAGCAGAAAGAGCAACGCTACCACGTACACGTATCTAAAAAGCGAGCCGTACTCGACTTATCGTCGACGTTACGAGACGAGTTCTCCAGACGAGAATGACGGTTCGAATGTCGATGATCATTCGATCAAAGAGGAATTGTCCGAGTTAAAAAAGATCTGCGAGAGGAACCATCAGCTCCTTCGAGATGTCATGATGGTGTTGGTGAACGACAAACACGTCGTTAACAAGGAAGAGGATGAGAACAATTAAGTTCTTTGAAGCTGAGAATTCTTACAATCATAATGGCTGGAAGATAGTATATCGTGTGAATGATCTAAAGAAGTTCTTCGGACCTTAGAGATGCTGATACTCGTGTGATACGAACGCAAGAGAATTTTAAGCGCAGTCTTCGTGCCATTTTATAATATACAAAAGTTTCTTTTCAATCTTGAGAATTCGATTATGAAAGATGACAATTACGTGATTTTTGATAATCTCATCAGTTTGTATCGTCGATCGAGGCGCCTTTAGGATATTATTAAGTTGTGATGTAATCTAACGAAGAGAAAAAAAATATGAAATGGAAAATCCGAACGATTAAAATGAACGTGTGTAATCTGCTTTGAGGATCGTTGATCAAACGTATGTTTGGAATGCTTTTAAAGCAATATTCACGATATATTGCAATCTGGCTGCTACTTTTATTTCTATTTTTCCTCTGTTTTTTTCTTCTTCTTTTTTCTTTTTGCTGAATTTTTATAATTCTCCTAATTAGTGATTTTCAATTTTTCGCGCATCAGAAATGCAACGACGAATGTCTTTATAAATTTGCGACAGAAGTTAAAGAAAAGCTTGATACGAAATAAATTTAAATAAAGATTTGATGATAATATTTTGATGCACGCAGTTTGTACTCAATATTTGTAAAATATTGCACTGCAACATATTAAAGCATCAAATTCCGTCCACGATATGAATAAGATTATAAAAAAAAGATCAAGTAGTAAAAATTAAGTAGAAAACTAATGCAAATAAGCTGAACACAACGAGATATTTTAATATTTAACAAATATTCTAATTGTATAGAAAAGTTGTAAATAAGACTATGTAACCTATGTTTTAACTTTTAGGAGATCTTGTTACTTAATTGTTAACATATAAATAAATTGATCTTGAGATATGTACATTTTTCCAACGTAAAGAGAGATCTTTTTACAATAATATCTAGGAAAGAAATTTATTGAATCGAAGAAACCTGTGCGATAAATAATTAGAAATTATTCTTTAATAATTTATGCTTTAACATGCATTCGGAAAGCGGAATAAATAATAACATCTTCCAGAAGATATTATTTGTAACAGCAGATGTGACATTTCAAATAGTTTTTTATTAATCGAAAGTTTTCCTTTGTAAAATCGATATTTTAAAAATCTATTATCCGTGTACATCACATTTTTTGCAGTATCTTTCGACAAAAATTACTTTGAGCAGCTTTGATTATTTTTCAATTATCTTTAATATTTGAAAAAAACTTCATCAATAATATTGTATTTAATAATTAATAATTTTGTCCATCGTATATTATATAGACATTATAATATTATAATGACGATTATAATCGTGTTTTGAAGTATAGTCTTTTTGATGTGAATTACAGTGTCTTATATCATATTTCAATCTATCAGTTTACGACTTTGGACATATTAAATATAATTGCTTGCCAATGTTTGGAATTTATTAACAGCATTCAGTTGTGATAATGAATGAGTCACTTATAAAAAGTAGCAGTCGATTATTGAAATCTTAAATTTTTAATTTTGTTCAATCTTCATTTGCATATTATGATTAATAATAACTATTTAAAATACTTCTACTATGTTAAAAAAAATATCTTCTCTGTTATAATTGTACTGATAAATCGAAGAATGAAATATTATATTTCCTTTAACGAATAAATAAATAAATAAATATTTTCACTTCTGAAGACAAAATATCGTAATTCTATTTTGTCCATCCAGCAGTTTCAAAAAATGCATTGTTGCCCAATATTTCACAAAATATGCAGTATCGAACAAGAGAAAATTTTCAAACGACGATAGAATGTAAATTGTATTTTTGTTTCATGTGTTTACCTCAAGATGAGCCTAATGATATTTTAATCCCTTTTAATGGAATGTTTTTACGATGAAAACAATTGTCATATCTTCTTTTGTCGGTGCTTTCAACGTGACAGTGATTTGCAATATACGTCTCTCATATTCAACGCTTTTAATTTAGCTGTTTGCTAATACTGTTGGAAACAATATCTCGACTTTAAATTTATTCTTATTTTGAAACAGAGAAGAAAAAAATCAAAAAATTCTGCTCGTTTGATCAACAGCGAGAAGTGCTTTTTTGAAATGACCATTAACCACTTTAGCCACGAAAACATTTAACAATCGTTTCTACGAATTTCACTGGCAATTAATTTTTCAGCGACTCTAATAAGTGTGCTTTCTTACAAAGATCTTGCAATTATCTTTCCGATATGTTAGCTTCGTCAAATGTAACTAATTTCAAATGTGATGTGGAATATTCACGTTAACTGAAAAAAAATTTTTATACAAAACAATAATTTTAAAATTTTCCAATATACTGTTAATCGTGTAAAATTTATAAAATATTCAATAACAAAAGAAAATTTAGCTAATTGATAATGAGCATTCCAAAAAAAAAATGTTAATTGTTCCTTTTATATTGGCTTTCCATTTGATCGATCGATAAATTTATAAGAAGAGAACAGCATCAAAAATTCTTTCACAAGAACTATAAATCATGTATCTTGTTTTAAAAATATTTGCTTTTTTCGTCTATATATTAAATCATACACTTTTCTTTTAAATCGCTGCAGGCGATAAACCTACTTTGATCTTTTTTGGTATATTCAAATTTGGCCATTAATATTCATGCGATGTTCAAGAACTGCTTGAAAAAAAACCGGTTCCAGTTCGTAGAAATTCAGAATCTAAACGACTGATATATGCAGTCTGTGATAGAATACTATTGTTGGTCACGATGAGATCGAACAAGGACGCTGAGTTTCACGTCCGTGAGTGTATCTAGATTTTACGGGAACATCTTAAAGAACGACGAATCTGCGAAAAGACTCACTATTCGCGTGGACTTCTGCAACGTCTAGCTTCAGCTTTGGAGATCGGTGCGCAAGATCGCGTTCAAGGATTCACAACACCGACTTTCTCCCTATTAATTGCGAAAGTGTTCGAATAGATTATCGATTTAAAATTTAATATTTTTTTTTCTTTTCCTGATCGTTCGAAGATGAAATCCGGAGATTATCGTCTAAAGAATCCTTGCCACGGTGTGTCTCTCAGTGAACTTTTTTGTGCATGATTCTGTAAATGTCAAATGGGGGGGGAAAAATGGAAGAACGAGAAGCTGCAAAATTAAATAAAAATTAAACGAACCGCGTTAGAAGACAAGAAACTCGAAGCTAGAAGACTTTGTAAAATAAAACAGTGAGCCAACAGAATTATAACAGGGAACATAAGATTTCTTATTTGATGCATATTAATGTAATAAGAACGTCTTTGTTAAATTGAAAGAACACATCGAAGAAATAATGAGAAATATAACGACAAGTGAAGCGTGAAAGAAAAAGAAAAAAAAGACACGACGGAAGAAGATGATGCAACAAAATCGCGAAGAAAGATGCAATATTAAATCCAGTGATATTCGTAATTAAAACATCTGAAAATATTCAACGAAATTCAAAGAGAAGGAAAAGAAAGAAAGAAAGTTGTTTATCGCAGGTTGTTAATCTAATTGCGACGTGACCCCTATCCCGTTTAGTTTTTAAGTTCAAGGTCTCTGTTCGAAGAAGTACTAGCTACCACTCCGACGGAAGAGCATGTCTTTTCCTCTTCTGAGCTTATATATAGAATGAATTCATACGAGTCGACTAATATAAGTCACTCGGGCGAGTGACACCGGTAGTCGCGTGTGCTCCAATGACGAGAGCATTCTCTTAAAGTGATCTAAATGACTTTGGGACGTGACGTGATAAACGAAGAAAAGAGTGAGGCCGAGGTATGACGATTGGAACGTTCTTTCGAGGTGATCCACGATAGTAGAGAGTGTCTTGTGTTCTTGTGTCTGCGTCGCAGTTTCTTCGTCAATCCTGTTCACGGGCGAAAAGGGTTCCTTCACGGGCGGATAATGGACGATAAACAGATGCGCGAGAGCTCCAGCGACATACCGAAGATTGATGTGCAACGTGGAACGATTATAGTTGGCGAGGAAAGACCGCGGCGTAACTCGTTAACCAGTTTAAAAGATCGTCGTCTCTCGATTGATGACGAAAACGATCACCGGAGAACCGAGGAAGAAACCGAGGCGCACGAAAATGTCGACAAAGCGAGCCGCTGGAAAATGAAACCGTTGGCTGCTAATCACGAAAGAAGCACCAGGCATTACTCATTCACGAAATTAAAAAGTCGTCGTTCTTGTTTGAATTTCAACGAAGAGAGAAACAATTTGACGAAGACGGCGGATATCAACGAAACTGCTAACGACAAAACGACTCAAACGTTGAGAGTACCTCGCGAGGGGAAAACCATACATTGTTCTTTATCGAATTTGAACGATCCATCGAACGACCTCCTGTCTGCTAGATTGACTTCCTTTAGATCCGTCAGGCATCGACAGTCGAGCACCTCGGAGAAAGTCGTGATCGATGACATTCCGAGGATCGAGCCGGCCAACGATCACGGGGAAATCGATGCCGGTACACCTCCGCCGGCCGATGAGTCTCTCTTCTACGATAATCTCGACGTATTCGAGCAAGCGCAGATCAACAGCAACGATCTTAGATCGATCATGTGGTCGATCTTCACTGCCGCCGAAATGAAGATACTGTACGAGCTGGAAAAATGCAACACGTTACCGGCGGTGGTGCAGTTAGGAGAGCGAATAAAGAATATAGCGTACATGTGGTTCTGTTACCGAGGTCTGGTGCATTTGTTATCGAAACTGGAACAATTAGACGCGAAACTCGATTACGTGGAGCCTTGTACGGGCATGAACGCTCTTCTAGCTGCTTCGTTAAGCGGTAGCGTAGCTTGCGTCGAGCATCTGATAAAGAGAGGCGTTGATATCAATTACAGGAATCCGATCAATCATTATACGCCTCTTCACTTCGCCGTCCTCGGAAATTCACCGGACGTAGCGCGAATACTTCTCGATAACGGTGTAAAGCCGAGCGTGTATCTCTACCAGGAGACAGTCGAGCCAGTTTTGCATTGCGCTATCAGGGCAGGAGCTGTAGAAATAGTGAAATTATTGTTAGAACGAGGAGCGAGCGTAGTGGAGAAGAACCACATGGGCGAGACACCGCTCCACGTAGCTTGTTTCGTTCAGTCGATAAAATGCGTGGAATTGCTTCTAGATTCAGCAGGCACGAACATTAACGCGGTGGACCGGGCTCACAGGACTCCTCTTCATTTCGCTGTAATGACTGCTCATTCCTCGGCGAAGCTCGTTGAACTTCTGTTGAAGCACGGTGCCCTGGTGAACGCCGCGGACAAAACAGGCTTCACTCCTCTTCACGTGGCTGCCTTGAACGAACAATCTCACTGCGTCGACGTGCTGATTTGGGCCGGTGCAGACGTTAGCGCGACCACCAGTGCAGGCCTCTCCGCCTTGAACATTATACTTAGAAAAATACCGGAATCTCTTCAAGTCTTTCGACAGCGATTAGATGCCTCGATAACGCTCAGAAGGCCCGTCCCTCATAACAGAGAGTTCGAGATGAGGTTGCACTTTGATCTACTATTCCCCAGTGGCAATCAATGCGAGACCAGCTTCATAAACACGTTCGTCCAGGAACGTCGTAAAGACCTGCTGTCGCATCCGTTGGTAATGGCTTTTCTGCACTTGAAATGGGAGAAGATCAGAAAGTTTTATCTACTCAGGATTCTAGTTTACGCGATGACCGTCATCTGTATGACCACGTACGTGCTCACGGCATTAGCTTACAAATGCTACAACCACGACGAGGCGAGCAGTTCCAAGATTTGCAGCAACAAACGTATCTCTGGGTTTCTGTTCAGGCGACCGGTCATCGAAATCCAATGGTATCTCTTGCTAATATTCACCTGCATCTCCATCCCCAGGAAGATATTCGGTTTCATGGTGTACACGTCCGCGAAGCAGTACTTCTCTAACATCGACAACGTGCTCGACGGCATCGTGATAATCAGCGTTTTCGTCACGTCGTTCGTGTACACCGGCCGTACGTACGATTGGCAGAATTACGTCGGAGCGTTCGCGATATTGTGCGCCTGGACAAATCTGATGCTGATGGTTGGCCAGCTTCCAGCATTTGGCACGTACGTCGCCATGTTTACCCACATACAGTTCGAATTTGCCAAGCTGTTGCTCGCTTATTCCGGACTACTCATAGGATTCACTGTCAGCTTCTGCGTGATATTCGTCGGTGAACCGTCCTTCGGCAATCCGTTCACGGGGCTCATTAAAGTGTTGGCGATGATGGCCGGAGAGTTGGACTTCGAGGGGCTGATCACGCAAATCGACGAAGGCTTAGACGGAAACAGCCCGGAAGGGCCGTTCGTTATTTATCATCCATTGTCGGTGTGCTCTCAAATCCTCTTCACGCTGTTCATCGTATTCGTCACGGTGATCCTGATGAATCTGCTGGTCGGAATCGCTGTTCACGATATTCAAGGGTTGAGGAACCACGCTGGTCTCACGAAACTCGTACGCCAGACAAAATTGATCCTGTTCACGGAGATGGTGTTGCATAACAGCTCGATTCCGTACGCTTTCCGGAAATGGATGTCCGATCACAAGATCAACGTGGAGAACAGGAAAAGGGTCCTAGTGGTGAAACCGCTGAACCCCTTGGAAAAGAGGCTGCCGAAGGACATTTTGAAGGCTGCTTACGAAATCGCACAGAAGAACATACCATTCATGCACGATGATAACGTTAATCTGAGCGATCACGTGATGAGGATGAGACAGCAGAGCGAAGAATACTTCGACTCGAATTTGCAGCTAGTCATCGAGAATATGGCCAATAAGTTGGAGTCCTACGAGGACACGATCAGGTCGCTGAAGGAACAGCTCTTAGATAGTAATAAAATGCTGGAGAGTGTTGTGAAAAGTCTGACGAAGCAAAAGAATAACTGAGATCAGCTAGGTACTGACTGAATTAAAATTACCGAAAATGTAGTTTAATGTATCTTTAGGAACACTTAGAGGACACGCTCTAACTGCAGTTAGTTAGTAATGCGGCATGATGTGGGACGATTGCAAATGAAATATATCTTACAATTTACATTTCGACATAAATTATATCAATATAAATGATATTGATAAGTTTAACTATTGCAACGAGTGGCTTGTTGTTGGGACAGAAAACCCGAAAGTGAAAATGAAAATAGACAGAGGAAACGAGTAATTCACTAGATCAGACATTACGATTAATTAATCGCATTTAACTTCTGTTCATTTTTCGTACTCCTTGAAGAAGTATTTGTAATATCTATATTTTTGTAATTATCATTATTGTAAGTCCGATGTCTATATTTTATAAGTATTATTTGATCTAATAAGAAAATCTAGCGACATTGTTCAAACCACGATATTTGTTCAAACATGTATGACATCCATCGTGATCGTTCATTCGCAACATTTATCTGAAGGGAAAAATTGTCAAGAATCGATACTTTTTGCTAACGGACAGACACATTTCACTGTAAGAAATTTCGAATTAATTAGGTAATTGAATTAGTATATCTTTTACATTATAAATTGTCTTGCAAAGCAAAATCTTTTACACAAAACGTAAAAAGAAAATCTTAAATTTCTACGTATTGCATAATATTCAAGATACTTGTTCTTACTTACGTAAAAAAATTTAATGATAATTTCTGAAACCAACGTTTAACCTTTCTTGTATATCTTCAACGTGATGTTTTTTTAAATTATTTTTTAATTATTTCGAACTTATTTTGAATTACAGATTATATTTCCATTAATTTTTACGGATATGTGTGACAAAGTTGATATTGAAGCTGAAGTTTTTGGTGGAGGGCCTACTGGACAAGCTGGCACTATTCGATGGGGTATTGCACAAGGACTTCGAAGCTTTGTCGATGAAAAAATGATAGAAAAAATGAGAATCGGTAAGGAAAACCAAGTTTTATAATTACCTACTTGTTACGGTGAATGTATAATTTCCAAATAAAAATTTATATCATGAAAATATTATACATCATCGTAGAAGATGTAAACGTTATTCAATAAATGCATTAATTTCCTGAGAAATGTATACTAACTGCTACATTTCAAAAAAAGTGAATTATAAAAAATTTAATTAGTATCGATTGGTCTTTTTGCAGTTGCAAATCAAAGTACTTGTATTTTCTCAACTTTATTTTATTTACTTAATCATTTTAATAATTTTATTTACCAAATCATAAGTAAAATATGATTTGAATCATATTATTGAATAAAAGTAAAGAGTAAAATATGATCGTATTATGTTATGAATTATATTATTTTTTATTTACTTAATCATTTTAATAATTTTATTTACCAAATCATAAGTAAAATAAAATTAATATTATTTAGTTTAAATTTTCTCTACTTTTTGCTTTCTACTTTTAAGCGAACAAGTGAAAAGAAAAAAGTTGCAATTTGTTTTTCAAAAGTATAATAGAAAAACTGCTTTGTAATTATAACAGCCCTCTATTAGAGCAATAGTGCATGTAATCTATAGTGACAACGAGGTCAGTCATTAAATTCGTTTAGCTATGATTATTTAATCAAACTCGAAAACATGTAGTTAATGCCTATAGTATATACAAGTTAAACGTAATATTTACTATAATTATAAAACTTCTTCGTTGCTGTACAATTGTAAGAAATATATTACACGAAATACATTACACGAAAAATTTCTAAATTATAAATCGTAATAGTGAAATTTCATGTACCTGCTTGTAAAATACACTTCTGTATCTTCTACAAGCGATGGCAAAGTGATACATTTTTAAATAAAATTAAACTTTTGTAGAAAACACGTTCAGCTCAACTTATCGCGTGCAAAGAATATAACTGAAAATTAATCGAATTCATATAACTGTGAATTCGATTATTTGATGTTTCGATCGGAGATATCGATTGTTGGATGATTAGATCTCTCAAGACTATTGGCGATTCAAAAATTCAATAAAAATTATTATTTATCCAATTTTATTATTCAGTTATCACTGTCTATTTATGTAATACACTATCTGTTTCTATAACACAACAAAAATATAATCTCTAAAAATTACTTTCGTTAGCTGGTCTTCTAACACGTGACTGGAGAAAACGTGAAAGGAAGAAGTGGGGCCAGGAAGGAGCTCGCAGAAAATTTACATGGAAGAAACGTTAATTTCTTTTTTTCATTTTTCCTACACCGAAATTGAAGTTGAATGAATTTTTGTAAAATATCCATTGAACATTTCGAAATAGAATGCATGTTATTATAAAGTGGATATTCTGTAGAAAAAAATACGACGAAAAAGTAATTGATCAATAAAATTATTGATTAAAATTTTCCCTGGAAATTTATTATCTATCACATTTGAATATCATATAATGTACTTACACGTATAATCATGGTGATTTAAATATTATATGTATTAAATATAACATGTAACATTTTTATGTAGTATGAAAATTTTATTTTTTTTCTTACATTTTTTCAAGAGGTGTTAAACCAAGTAATTTCATACCTTGAGCAAGAATAATTTTTGCTGTATGAAATAATAATAGTCTTTGATTCCCTAAATCCTTTGATTCATTTTTTATAGTCAATTCATGCCAGGCCATATTAATTGCTTTACTAAAAAATATGTATATAGAAAATAAATATGTAAAAAGAACAAAGTTCAAATTTAAAAATTTGAACGTATTCATTTAATATGTATTTATACTAACCATAAACGGAAAAGATAAATTGTTAATATATGTGGTTCTAATTCTTCATAAGATTTAAGCACAGCTTCATCAAATTGGCTAATTAGTAAAATTAACTGATCAACTTCTGGTTCTTTTAAAAGAGTTGAATCACATTCTGTTACTAATGTATCAGATAATTCTCCCAAACTGCATAAACGACAATGTGTATATTGTAATTTTATTCCAGAATCACCTTTCATCTAGTATTAAAACATATTCTGTCATTAAATATTTTTGAAATGTTTCCTAAGAAATATTAATCTATCTAAATAACTTACATTAAGCATTAAATCCCAATCAAATTTGTAATTATTCATTCTACTTTGTTTTAAATCTTGAATAATTACACCAGAAACACCCAAAATATCAGATGATTCATCTATTTTATCTAGTGGAATTTTAGTTGCTAAAATGATTTAAAATATAGATATGCTTTGTTGTTATTGTTTAATTATTTTCTATTTATAATTACAGATAATATAGACTTACTCTTTGTTTTTAATTGTCTTTCTTTCATAATTTCTTTTGCTTTGTTCAAAATATCTTCCAAAAATACTGCTGTACCTTTTCTTGTGCTCATACCATGTACTCTTCCAAATTTAACATGTTTTAATCTATCTGCCCAAGATAAATTCATTTTATTTAAAATTTGAATTAAATTATTAAAATGATCAGTCTGACCATTTTCTACAATATAACACATAGCATCAAAATTGTATCTCTCAAATCTATCAATAGCAGCAGCAATATCTCGACTTATATACAGACTTGTACCATCACTTTTCATTATTGCAACTGGATTTTTTTCTTTATTCACAGCTATTACTTTCCTATTGTCATTATCTAATTTTAATAACTGCATTTCTTCCATTTTGTTAATTATTTTATTTACTTTTTTAGCAGTATACATGGATTCCCACTCATATTGATCAAATATTACACTTAGTCTTTTGTAAGTTTTTTCCAACTCTAAGACAGTGAATTGCTTAATTTTTTCCCAATTCTTGTAAACTTCATCATCTTTAAATTCTAGTTGCTGAAATATTTCTCTAGCACGCTTATGTATATTTGGATCACTTTCAGCTAATTTATTAGCATCAACATAAGATGTGTACAATGTTTTAATGGGATTTGTATGCATTTCTATATTATCAATGTTTTTCATTTTCATTCCTATATAAACGTAACCAAACTGTGTACCCCAATCACCTAAATAATTTATCTTTGTAACTTGATTTTGTAAAAAACTATTTAGATTAGCAATGTAGTTTCCTATAATAGTAGAACGTAGATGTCCCATGTGAAAAGGTTTAGCAATATTTGGTGAACTAAATTCCACTATAATATTCTTACAATTATCTGCAAGTGGTGGACTAACACCAAACATATTATTTTCTAAAATTTGTTTTATATAATTATCTCTTAACACATTGAAATACATGATATTATTTTCAACTGCAACATTATCAAAAGTACTCCTTAAATCATTTATGTTTTCAATTTTATTTGTTAAATCATAATTTTTTGATTTTAAAGGAAGTACAAAGGTATATGTATCAACCTTCTTTTTAAATGTAACATACAAATTAGACATAATTTTATATTGACATACATTGTCTATATCTAGCGGTTTTATAACCTAAAAGAAAATTTTAATTTTTATAATTACACTTATTTCAATAATTTATTTTGTATATAGAAAATTTTTGAACATAATTTGTACAATATAAAAATTTATAATAAATAAATGTATTATTATGTACTAGTTATGTTTAATTCAAAATTCAAATAACCGGCATGTAAAAAAATAATTATTTAACCTACATATAATTATTTAAAATGAATACAGTCAATATTATAAAATTTAGTCAATATTATAAAATTAGTTTTAAATTATATATATTCTTAAATTTCTTAGAATATTAAACATAACTGTTAACAAGATAAAGGTAAAATTAAAATTTTAAATGTTACCTTTTTAAATATTAGAGTTCTTATAAAATTACTCATATTTTTGTACAATAGATTACTCAATCCATAAAGTTAACGTGTATTAAGATTAATACAAATATAATTTTCAAAAACTTTGTTTTAAAATATTCTGTGGAAAACCTTATTCAGGTGTACAATATATATATTTAGATTGCTGTGATTCTATTCTTTTACACAAGTATTTATGTATTGTTTAATTAAATTAAAGTTCTTGTGAAAATACTTATATCCATTTATTATTCAGTACATTATAAGAATTATAAAAATAATAATATGTCACATAATAATGAAATTATAACCTCTGTATGAAATCTGTAATGAATGAATCCTTTAAAAGATTTAAAGATTTTCAAAGTTCGTTTTTATGAATGCGTATATATATTCAATTATAATAATCGGCTAAATAAATCGTTTATATATATTATTTATACAGGAAAAAATTAGAGGTAAAAAATTTCATTTTTAGCATGTAATATAATATGTGTTTAATCTGTGTTATAAAACAAAAACATTAAATCACATTTTGTAAATGTAATATATTTGTGCTAAATTATTCTCCAAAAATCTATCCTACAAAAATATATGAGTTTAGTATTTGTATTTATTTATTATTAATATAACTGTATTGAATGTAAATATATTTATAGAATAAAAAAGTATGGAAAATCAAATTCACTCTGAATTAATTGTAAAAGAAGAAGAAGAAGAAGAAGAAGAAGATGAAGAAGATAAAGAACAAAAATGTGATACCTCTATTACTGAAACCAAAAGTATTGTACGTGATGGGGAATCAACAATTGGTATCAGACCAAGACCATTAATTTGTAAACCTGAAAATGTAAATATTGGGTGTAAGTCTGAACCCATAGAAACTAAATGGCATTGGGCTCCAGGAGCATGGCAAGATGCTACAAGAACCAGTGCTTTTCAACCATATAAGGTATACATAAGGTTTCTACATATTTAAGACACATAAATATTTCTTTAACCCAATATTTTTTTTAGCCTCCTACTTTACTTACTAATTTACAAAGGGGTAATACACAAACAGAAATATCTCAACTTTATGGTGGAAGTGATATTACATTTCATACATTAGCTGGTCAAGGTGAACTTACACCTGAGCACATACATCCAAGTATGTTATTTTGACAAAAAAAAAAAAAAAAAAAATACATATTGTAGTTAATAATTATTAATAAATTATAATAAGATACTGTAGATACACCTGATGAAAAGGGTTTAACTGGTCTTATGTGGGCTGCAAGGTATGGACAATTAGGCAGTGCAAGACAATTACTTAAAGCTGGCGCTAACAAAAATTACCGTGGCCTTAATGGAGAGACTGCTTTACATTTAGCAGCTGCTTATGGACATCATGACCTTGTAAAATTGTTATTAAATCATGGTGCAGACTCCAATGCAAGTGATGAGGTATATGTTATACATGATAGTTTTCGTTATTAAATAAATTTAAAAATATTATTTTTAATAATAAAGGAAGGAAATACACCTTTAATATATGGAGCACATGGAGATCATCCACATGTATGTTATGAATTATTATCCAAAGGTGCAGATATTACACGCCGTAATATGCATAATATAAGTGCTTATCATATAGCAGTATTAAATAATTCATTAACTGGTAAGTAAAAATATTTCAAATACGTGAAATATTTTAAAAATTGTTGGATTTAATTTTTTTCCAGCTAAAGCAGTTATCGAAAATTATTTGATACAACAAGTGGTGAACATACCATCAGATATATTGCAATAAAATAATACTATATGAACAACGTAATATATCTTGAAATTTTTATAGATTTTAAAAGTTTGTACAAATGAAATAGTAATATTTATATCCGAATACTTGAACATATACTTTTTATATTTAATTTTACTTATATAATAATGTTTCCTAGAAAATGCATTTAAATGAAATTTGTTTTCTGATGTAAACTAAAAATCTTATAGAAAACTTGATTTGTACATATTTAATAAGTAGACTACATGAGAAATAAGCTTTTTGTTATTTATAAAAGTCCAAATTCAAATAAAAGTCTTTTAAAATATACGTATACAAATATTTATTTCCTCTTTCTGATTTATAAAAATCTATTATTTTCTATTAAAATTTGCAAAAATGTATAATACTATTCCTGAAAATAAAAAAATATTTTTGCATTTTCAAGGATAAAAAATATCCAGACATTAGATGCCTCTAATAATGCTATTAAAAAGAAAATAACAAAGATAAATGAATGCAAGTATAATAGTAAATTAATATTTTGTTAAAAACCTATAGATTATGTTTATGTTATTTCTTTGTAATTATATCTACGTGTTTATGTGTATACGAAAAAACACATGTATATATCTCGTATTTAATAAGTAAATTCCTGTTTTACTAAAAATTTTTGCAACTATACAAATCTTGTAAAGAAATAATTTGAAAAAATTTAAATAAAACTAATATAATATAGTTCTTGTACGTTGATAGTAAGTGTTCATAAAACTTTAGTAGTCTTTTTTTACTAATTATAAAACATCTGTATACATTTTTCTTCAATAGTTTAACATTAGACATACTAGATTGAACAAATTGTTCAATAAGTGTGTGTAAATTACTTGAAATGCATTCAAGCATCCATTGGTAAAAATAATGTGTAACAATAAAATTGTAACCTGAATGACAAATAAGTTGAAAATCTTTATCTTCAGAATTCCAATGGAAGTGCTAATTCTGTATTTTTGTACACACTTAGCACAAGTAATTATCTTATTTTTCGATACTTTTATACTTTTATACTACTTCGTAATTATCAGTAAAGAAAACTGTTTCCACTGAATATTTAACTGGACTTTCATCTTCCACAAGTAAAACTTCAGTTACCTATAAAAATATAAAATTGTTTAATTTTACGTAAACATATTAACATTGAAATTTTGTTTTTTTTATCATAACACACATATATATATATAATATAAATAAAAAATAGCGTACTTTGATATCAACATAAGACGTCTTAGACGAAAATGAAACAAGAAGAGGGAAGAAGTCTGCAGGAGTAGATGAAGGTGCTGAGAATTCCATTGAACCTGATTTGGTTGTTGCATCAACCACTGGTAAAGACCATACAAGCGTATTTCGTCGTGTTTCATGAGTATACTGACCATCGCATTCACTTACTATGGGATTACATCCTATAGGTAATGGAATGTTTATTTGAACATCATTTAATTCCAGATTAAATTGTTCTAATTCATATTCTATGTTCACGTCACATCCACCTTCTCCGTTTTCAGATGGCCAACAATTAACTGTTTTAAACAACAAGAAAGATTATTTCTGTTACATGATAGATAATAAATCTAAAATTATGTATAATTTGTATTTGATAAATGATGCCTACTTGAAATAGGTAATGCTGTCTCATCTTGAGCTTGCAATCGCCATTTTAATACTCCAACATCGGTATTTAATGGAAACGGTTTTGTAGGAATTTTTAAACCTATTTGGCCACGTGTTCTGAATAATTCTTTATCTACATTTGGATGTGTTTGCAATTGAATTCCTCTTGAATCTCTGTTTTCTAATTGTACACGGATTCGACCCCATTTTTCATCCGAAATATGTAATGTTACTAAACCATGCAGTTCAAAATGTTGTAAGCCACCGTCTCGACCAATTCTTACATTAAGACGTTCCTCCTGTCGCAAATGAACTCTTAACATAAAAAAAAATCAGTTATTTAATCAATAACACGTATATATACATATATATAAGTTAAATAAATTAATATCTTACGGTTCAGTATTAATTATCTGTGGTGTAAGTGATGTTGGTTTTGCTCCTGTTGTAGGCAAAGGTGTTGTTACAACATTTTCTCCTTCTTCCTTTAACTGATCTACAAATGAATCAACATCACGAGATTTCCCTCCTAATTTCATTGCTCCTGGACCAGCATTAACAGGCTTTCTGTATACATAAAATATAAATATTTTTATAATATACTTTTTAATAAAATTACATTTATACGATATTATTTCTTACTGTGTCGGTGTATATGAAGGTCTAACTGTTTCTGGTACAAAATTAGTAGTATCTCTCACACTAAGTGTTGGTGTAAAGTTACCACTGCCGTAAGAATTACCAAATCCAGGACTTTTGAGACCAGTTTTTTTAACTGCTTCCATTCTTTGCCTTTGTAATTCTTTTGCTTTCTCACGCATTTTATTTCTGGCTTCTCTTTCTTGAGTCATTCTTACAGCTTGATAAACTTTTTCTTCATGTGAATCCATCTCTACAAATGTTCTAATCTGTGCTAAATTAACACTTTCTCTATATCCTAATGCAACTATTTCATCAAATGCAAATATCAAATTGAATGCATTTTCAGCTATCTCGAGTTCATCCATTGAATTGCAATATTCTGGAATCTATAAAAATTAAAATCATTTATCACGCAAATTTATTAACCAAATTATTAAATATCAATTGAGAATCAAACATGCTTATTAATTTTATATTTATAACATACTTACAACTCTCGCAAAAAGCCTCAATGTTTCTAAATCTTCCAATATATTACTAGCTTTTGTTGTGATTAGTAGCATATATACTTTTTCCAATGGTTGATAAACATATCTCACAGATTCTGTCTCTACAAATGTATGTTGTTTGCCAGAACTCATTAACTTTGGAAATGCGGCAAGTAAACCCTCTATTCTGGCCTTTGTCATTTCAACAAATTGACGAGAAATAATAGCTAAAATTCATAAAAATTATTAAGTTTTATTTGTTACTTACAATCGGCACTTAAAAATGGCATTCATTCAAAAGAAATAGAATATATATATATTTTATCTTAAAATTATAATAATATCAATTAATCGACAATAGTCAGTTAATCGTTTAATTTTCCCGAGTCGATGTCGAAATAGCTAGATTTGCAATGGGTAATTATTTTCATAAGATAACGATATATGTCGTCATGCTCCTAATGTGCATTTTGTGGTGAGAAGATATATCATCATGCCTATACTTCGTTATGACGAACTATATTGTATCATGACGATAATATATAAAAACAATACAGTGATTTTCTTGTATGCGGTTATTTCTTGTATGCAATATTTCATCGTATGCGGTTGAGGAATTAACGCGTGGACCATAGGTGGTTTCAATTATGTATATTTTTAAAAACATAATTTAAACTGGAAAATAAATATAAAGTTATAGAAGCACCCTAAATAATAATACCTACTATTAATTTTAAAAAATTGTGTTGTTCTTGCTATCTTATTCTTACGCGTTTCTATCATGCAGAATATGGAAAAGCGCGCGGCTTGAACGCATTGATAAATGAAATATATAACGAAATTATATAAAATGATTAAACAAGAATTTTATAATTTTTAAATATCTATTTATACATTTATATATAGAGTGATTCTTTCGTCAATCAACTTAAAGGGAATGTTGGCATGTGTGATTTATCATCAACCACTAACACTATCGCTGTGTAACTCTCTCTCTCTCTCTATGTATATATATATATATATATATATATATATATAGCAGCTCTATATATATAGCAGCTCTATATGTATATAGCAGCTCTATATATATATAGCAGCTCTATATATATAGCAGCTCTCTCTCTCTATATATATATATAGCAGCTCTCTCTCTCTCTCTATATATATAGCAGCTTTCTCTCTCTCTATATATATATATACATAGCAGCTTTCTCTCTCTCTCTATATATATATATACATAGCAGCTTTCTCTCTCTCTCTCTCTCTCTCTCTATATATATATATATATATATATATACACACGTATCTGAAACGAAAGTGGTAGTTGGCGACACTGCTTTGAGTCAATTAGCAAGAGAATCACTTGTATATCATAATAGATAACTAATTCAGAGCACAATTTATAAATGTTACAGTTAAAAACTTGAAAATATAACTATATACAGATAAAACGAACAGCTAAATCTATTAAAGAAATAAAATCGTAATTTTTCCTGAAAATTGAAAACGTAATAACGTTTGATATCAACATATGAATGATAACATATGAATAAGAACACACATACATGCATGCACAGGTGCGGTCAGAAGAAATGAGCATTACTTACTTTTGCCTGCTTTTGTGCAGACCGCTGCAGCAATAAGTACCTAAAATAGTAAAAAATGATTTAACGATGCGATACATTTTAATTTTTTGCATGTTTTGTGTGAACCACGAACGGTGGTTGACATCTGTGGCAACTGTTGGCCACACGGCCTTGCCATAAACATCTTTTATAATTTACATATATTGTCAATAACTATAATTAATGATAAACAAACGCTTACCATTCTGCTGAATTATTTTGATACGTTATGTGCTGTACGATTAACCTAATACAATTTTTACATAAGCCAATCCTCCATCCACATTATATATACAAATATAAGATCGCAAACAGAGGGCGCCCTATGCTGACGTGTGGCATGACGAAAGACACGAACCACGAATTAAATAATATTAAAGAATGGACGACGCTTTGAAATATATTATCGTACGTGTACCATGCACGTATGAATTGATGTTAAATGCCAATGTACATATTTAAATTGTATCATTATTCTTAAATGTATAAATTAAGTAATAAATAAATTATATAGATTCACACAGATTCATACAGATCACATTTTTCTGCATTAGTAATTTGTCGTATTGTAACATTGAAATAAAATTTGAATTTGAATTGTAGTCAGTTATCCTGAATCTTCCTAAATACGATATACAATTTCAAAGATATAGTACCTTGCATACGTATATATAGATAAAATATACTTAAAACTGTGACCTTGGTAATATATACCAAGATCATTGAAATTCTGACACTATAAATTTAAATGTTTAAATAATTACACGAATTGAAAGTTTTAAAAAAATATACACTTTAATTAATATTGACTTTCTGAATTAATTTAATGTCCATAAATATTACGTGTTACAAAGAAAGTGACAGCATTGACATAGTGGTATAGACCGTATTTGAGGGATTCCTCGTTGTTGATTTGAATATGTGTTCTCAATGTCATTCTCTTGTAATGTAGATTATACTCTCCAATAATATTATTTATTACATTAATTAAAATATTAAGAAATTAATCGATAGCACGTGTATAACTAGCAAAAGATACTTGATCTGAATTAAGCTTAACAGATCGAATATTATTACCTTATATATTATCTTAAATCTGTTCTTATCGACAGTTATAAATGATGATAAAGTCACAAAAATCTCGTGATCAAGAATTACGATACAAATTACAAGATAATTATTTTGGATTAACAGAAAATGCAGTTTTACCAAAAGATGTAAGTTCTTTTTTTATTATTATTGACATTAGTAACATTGGTAATATACATGTTTTATATTATGTTGGTTTTGCAAAAATTTAGAAAGATAAGGAAAATTATAAACCAAGGACATTAATTGATCAAACTTTGGAATTAATAGATCCAACACCTAATATTTATACGTTGTTTGTACAATTTAATGAACGTTTTTTCTGGAATGTTTTACTTCCTGTGGAAGTTAAGTGGAGCCCTAGAATGACAAGGTACTTGAAGTTTATTAAAAGAATACTAAATGATATAAAGTTTACTAATTGTACTAACTTACTAATACTTACATTTGTGCGTATAGTTGTGCTGGTATATGTACTTTTCATCCTAGAAACCGACAATGTGTAATATCACTTAGTCTGCCATTATTAAAACTTAGACCTAGGAAAGATCTAGTTGAAACTTTACTGGTAAGAATTCTATAGTATAATCATCTTTGGTCAACAATTAAATAAAATAACAATTAGAAGTGAAGTAAATATTATTAATATTATTAATAGTTGCTAGTTCTTATCATATGAATATACATTCTAGCATGAAATGATTCACGGGTATTTATTCCTTACAAATAATAATCGTGATAGGGATGGACATGGTCCAGAGTTTTGTAAACATATGGATAGAATAAATAAAGCAGCTGGCACAAAAATAACTGTACGTATAATAAAATTAATATGATTTTAACAATTTTGAATATTTTTAAAAATGTTTGTTTGTATAGATATATCACAGTTTCCACGATGAAGTTAGATTATATCAACAGCATTGGTGGAGATGTAATGGTCCTTGTCAAGAAAGAGCACCATATTTTGGGACAGTACGCAGAGCCATGAATCGTGCACCTGGCCCAAGTGATTTTTGGTGGAAGGAACATCAACAAACTTGCGGTGGACAATTCGTTAAAATCAAAGAACCAGAGAACTTTAAAGCAAAATCTTCAAAGATTAAAGAAAAGATAAAACCTTGTTTTAAAAATGATAATCAACCAAATAGTATGATGAATTGGGTTACAAAAATTAGTCCATCTATCAGAGAATCAAAGATTACATCTACTCCTAAAAATATTAAATCAGTTATAAATAATCAGAATTCTTTAAATGGACTTAAAAAGCTTGGGAATAACAATAACAATGTTTATGGTTGGGGTACAGGAAAAGCAAATAATTCAATTAATTTACAAAAATATGGTAGTCCTAGTAGTACTACTAAAATTTCTACTACACCTAAATTTTCATCTTCTGGAATTGTTGGTGGTTCTAATATAGGTCGCAGTAATTTATTGAGCAAATTATACAATAGTAATCATAGCCAGGCTTCAAACAAAAATACTATATCATCAAGAAATTCATTAACTAATGCTACAGAAATGAGGGAATTGATTGCTAAAGATAGTAAATCATTAAATGAAGTACAAATAAAACTTGTAGAATGTCCAATATGCAGTAATTTTGTGCCAAATAATGAGATAAATAAACATGTAGATTTTTGTTTAAGACCAAATAGTGATCAAATAGACAAGAATAAAGGACAAATTAGCATAAAAAATTCTAATAATAATAATTTTGCAAAATCAGAAACAAAACAGAATTATCCTTTATTTGCTCAAAAAAGAAAGAGTGAATCAAATACAATTTCGATTAAACAGCCAAAAATAGATCAAATGGAAAATTATGGAAAAGCAAATTGTCCTATCTGTAACAAAAGTATTGCTCTCACAGATATGAATGAGCATATTGATAGATGCCTTCTAGAAACAGATGATAATTCTATTGTTAAATTGGATAATGCAAATGATAATAATATAAATGTAAACGGAAGTACAATTATTATTGACAGCTCTTCTAGCGACGATTCATTTAATCTTTCAGTTACTGAAAATTCGAAAAATGTTAATCAATATACCGAAGTTAAAAAAAATAATGTATTGAATACTGTTTCACATAATTGTTTAGTCTGTAACGAATTTATTCCTTCTGGAGTGTCATTAAATGATCATTTGGAAGATTGTATTGGGAATGTTTTTAATGACGATTTATCTTTGTTGACTCATTGTGATAATAATGAAATATCAAATACAGTTCCTGAGATATCAATTGAAGAGAATAATAAATATCCTTGTCCTGTTTGTATGCAACTAGTAACAGAATTTCAAATGAATCAACATTTAGATGTATGTCTCACAAATACTTGAGTATAATAAAGTTTACAACATTCCTCTATGATTTATATCAATTAGTTAATAAGTTAAGTTTACAGATTATGTTAAATTTTATATCTTAGAAAAATAAATCACAATAAAAAAGTAATTGTAGATTAATATATAAAAGAAATATATTTGTAAATAACAATATTAAATTTTTGTATAATTTTCGTAATAAATTTTATGATTCGCTTTATATATTTATTTCTTATATATCTTATATATTTATTAAAGTAATTTTTAATAACCACAGCTAAATTCTAATAGATACGTTGGAAAGAAGAGAAGGATTTGTTCTTGTGTCCAATGCATGTATAAATAAATAAAGATTAGGAATTATAATATCAATAATATGACTATCCAATCTTACTCTAAAACATAATAATATGTTATTTTTAATAATATATATTTAATATAGTATAAAATGTTAAAAAACTATTTGTTTAGTATAATTATATTACCTTGAATATTGATGGACCAACATGAATTATAAAGTAAATATCAAATCACATTGAGTAATTTTTTTATATTAAATCAATTTTTATAAATAAAAAGTTTTTCACAAAAATTACAGTTTTTCATATAAATTATTAGTCTCAAGAGTGTCTAATGCACATATACCACAGCTAAATTCTAATAGATACGTTGGAAAGAAGAGAAGGATTTGTTCTTGTGTCCAATGCATGTATAAATAAAGATTAGGAATTATAATATCAATAATATTACTATCCAATCTTACTCTAAAACATAATAATATGTTATTTTTAATAATATATATTTAATATAGTATAAAATGTTAAAAAACTATTTGTTTAGTATAATTTTTTTAATTACCTCTTTGAACCTAGTGAATGAAACGTAAAACTTTGTGGTAATGGAATATGTATTGTATTATTGTATAATGCTCCTCCAGTTTGATTAGGTACAATTCGTACTGTATCTATTTCATCATATATTTTGATACTCACACCATGTAAATCATTTCGTGCTGTCAATGCATATTTTGGATTTTCACTATAACACTGACCAAGCAACAAAACTTCAGGTTTATTGTGAAAAGGATAAGTGACATTGTGAATTGATCTTATATTATCTGGTGTCACAACACATGTGCCTAAATTTGGAAGTGATTAAGACAGGTAAGGTACTGTAATCAAATAGAATGAATTCTGCAGGTGCAAATAATAAACTATTTTTCTAAAATATTATGTATCACGGAAGTAAAACAACTTACCAAAAAAAGCCTTGAATATTGATAGATCCATGTATTTATGAATTCTAGTTCGAGTTAAAAAGTAATCTATAATATTATAATTATATTCAATTGCTACTTTGTCATTATTAAGTGATAATTCACCAATATCTAATTCTTTTGGAAATGTTGCTGTCACAATGAATTTCTTAGAACTAGAATCTGAACTGCTGTTTCCACCAATTAGATCATAGAAAGCTCGAAATTTCCAAGCTAAATTTATCAAGTTTTGTGGCATCTAATTACAATTATATAATTAAGATTAATACAAATTAACATCTTGAGTTATAGATTATTAGCAATATAATATTAAATTTACATTTTCATGTTGGGCAACAATTTGATATTTTCTCAAAGTCGATAATTCTCTTGAAGCTTCATAACAAGCATCAGAGAATGGAGTAAAGCGTTTTCCTTTAGATTGTTTTCGACATTCTTCATAAGGCCATTGTGATTCTTTGGCATTTTTTGATTGATCTTTACTAATTTCACCAAGTAAATCTAATGTAATTGAAGATCCACTACATTTGCCTTTTGCTGTATCAGAATATCCCCACACAACATTTAATGTAATTCTAGCAGAATCACTTGGCTTAGTACTCAAAAAATTCCATTCCCAAGGTACTTCTTTTTCTGCTTCTAGACAAAACTAAATAGTAGAAAATTTTATATTATTGTTTTATTTTTTCTTTTAATTATAATTCTATATATAAAGTACCTTCAAAATCTTTCGACCTGGTATAATTTTAGTTGCTTTAATTTTAATCATATCAGACATCCAACTGGTAATCTCGTATAGTGCAGCTATATTCCACTGCTGAAGAATTTGTGATGTATTGAGATGTGTTAAAGACAGCACATGATGACTTGGAGTTTTAATATATTCAAATTTTACCTAATAAAACATATTTAAAATTTGTTATTTTGTTCACTATTAAAATATAAAAAATCTTAACATACTAACTTGAGTACGTTGGGCATCAATTGTACTAATATATGCAGCTAAACCACAGCTACCTTTTGGTGGCACATATGTGCAGTAATCTAAGAAATGAAGAGCTGTTAAAGCAAACTCCAGAAATGGCCAAATACTAAAACAACCCAGAATAAAAATATAATAAGTGATATCTATAATTTAATAATTTTTATAACAAATATATATGTATATTGATTAATAATTTTTATAAAAAATATACATGTATATTGACATTCAACTCACGGATAGTTAGCTCGATGTGAAGAAAACACATCTCGAATTAATTTTTCTCGTGGTATTACATTTTCACAGTCAAAAAGTTTTACGTATAATTGACCACCCAATTCTGATAATTCAATTTGAAGTAGATCTACTGTCTGTAAGAAAAAAATAATTAATATTTCAACAAATATTTTTTTAAATAGAAAATAAAATTTTTAATTATTACCTACTTTTGGTTTATATGTTGGTGATTTTGTAACTAAATATAATTGAGAACAAGTAGGACAAATTTGATCTAATTTTGCTTTAATATTTAATCCTTTTATATTAGTGGATGTTCTGGCATGAGCTGTGATACCTATTTTAAGATGTTCTAAAAAATACAATATACAGCGTTTACAATAGAATTCTTAATAAATCCTGGATTTAAATAATATTAATATCATACCTCCAGGAGTGTTATACGAAATGAATGGACGATCTTTAAGTCCAATTGTAATATTAATTGGAAGATATCCATGAATAGAATGTGCCCTTTCTGCACTATGCCATGTATCAATTAAAGGATTATAACTTTCTATTATTTCCGACTTATGAATAGATGTTCTAAAAATATTAATTGCATAATATAAAACATTGCTACAAAAAACGAAGTTGTGAATTATTCTATTATACCGTAATATAACGTGATTATTACGACCAACTGAAATATATGTAAAATTCCCTCTCATTGAAAATAATGACGTTGCAATAACTGCAAGTCTAACATTTGCTCCTAGATCTGTAACTTGGATTGATTCCATTGTTAATGGAACATTAATACGTTGTTGATTAACATGAAATTCCATGTTTTGATATATATGATATATATTATCAGGCAAAGAAGACAAATCTAAAAAAATATAGATATAAAAGCAATAAATGTTTAGATATATTCAAAATTTTTAGAAATAATTATTTATAACTCACATTTAAATCCTTTAATAATGTTTGTTTCATTAAGATGAAGACACAAAACTGTTTTTTCTTGAATACGTGCAATTACTTCTAAATGTACAGGTCCATTTTGCTTTTGATCTAACTTAAACTGTTTTAATATATCCTTTACTTGTGTTGGACCATCTAGATGTGTTGATAATGAATGTAGAAGACCTTCAGCTTTAATATATAACTACATATACATAATGTTTGAAATATTAAAAAATGTCACCTTATAATAATTAAATAATTTTAAATCAAATACTTACAGATACGTGATTCATATTGATTCCATTTCCATAAGTATTTAAAGTTACATATAAAACTTCGGGTATGTTTGTTAAAGGATTAGCAATAACAATGCCATGTATCATAGCACCAAATTTTCTATATGTATCCTGATAGTCAAATAAATAGTTACCAGTAATTAAATATGAATTTGTAGTTGGACGAAGTACTCGTGTAAATTGTGCAGCTATTGTACCTCTGTAGATTAGAGTCACATACAAAAATGATGTTTCATTATTATAAAAATTATATAAATCATAGTTATACATACATATGAATGTAACAAGGATGAGTAGTACGTTCTATAGATTTCAAAATAGTATAAAAATAATTATATAAATGTTGACTGGATTCACTTTGCATGTACCAATATAATGATATTAATCTGCTTGGTGTAGGACTAGAAACAATAAGTAGTGTCAATGCTGCTACCCTCATTTCTAAATGTTCAGTCCTATTTATTAAAATTGGAGAATAGACACGATATATCTGTGATACAAAATAAAATAAAAAATTATGAAAAATTATGAAAAATATTTAATAATTTTTTATATTTATATAAAATATTTATATTTATATTTATAAAACTACTTACAACATCAGGCCTTAAAGGAGCAGTTGAAAGTGATGCCCATGCGGCAAGAACACGAAAATGACGTGATTCTGCATTATTACCACTTGCAATAGGTTCTAAAAATTCAACTACTCTCCCCAGCTGTATATTTGCTAATCCTTCTAGCCAAATCATTTTTTTTTCATATTCCTTTGTCTCTATGAATTATATTATTATAATAATACAATAATAAAAGCGTATATATAAAATTTGTTTAACATACATATATTTATTACATACCTGTAAATTTATCAAGATATAAGCGTACATAATCATCTAACATCTCATATGGACAGTATAATAAACAAGTCTTATAAATCAAGGTGCCATATGTAAGAATAGCGGTGTTTTGAACTTCAACAGAAACTTTTTCTGGCAAATTTAGAAACGTTTGTAAATTTATTAATAATTGAATGTCAGGTTTTCGTATATGAAATGGCAACTGGGTGAGAAGTTGAATTGCGGACATGTCGGAAACTTTTTTATCTTGGATTAATTCTAATATAAACAATGCAGCTTCTTTAGTACCAACTTGTGGAAGAGCTTCAAGAAACATATTTCTACAATAACATAAAAAATATAATATAAAAATATAATGTTTTATAAATAACATACAATATAAAAAATTATATAATGTTTTATAAATTATTAAAACTATAAATAATTATGAAAAATTTTAAACACCGTATTGTTTCTTCTTTATAACTTGTTCCTGAGATTTTTGTGTATGCATTGCGTAAGTCAGTAACATCTAACATTCCAAGATAATAAAGTAATACAGTTATTGTTGTATTATGTAAATTATTTGTCTCTGTATCCAAACCAGGATTTTCAAGTCTCAGACTTAATCGATCTAATAAAGTTCCTATCTATAATAAATATTATATATATAATATATTTTATAAAATATCATAAAATATATAATAGAACTATATATCAGCTACAAATAATGAATATTTCAAAGTCAATAACTTACAGACGTAAAAACAGTACTCTTGTCAAGAGTACCTCTGCCTTGAGTGAGATCAACTTCTGGGAGTTCATGTTGTAGAACTTTGAAATATAAATCTTTAATAGATATCTTATCTACTGTGTCTTTCACCGAAATTAATTTAAAAATTTGTCTATATATCAAGAAATGTAATTAATGTAAAAATCACAGAAAAGAATAATTTTAATAATATGAAAAGATAGTTTTATAAAATAAAATAATTTTCATTTCTTTAACATACCTTGTAAAATGAAAATGTGCTTCTCCAAAATTTTGGAAAGGTTGAACATACATGCCTCCAGAAGCATTAACAAACAAAATCTCATTTAAGAATCCATTTACTTTAGTTTTGTATAATCTCTCACTGGACTTCAATATTGGATTCTAAGTATATATGAAATTTATTGTATATAGTAAAAAATAATAAAATATTTAACAAAATAAATAAAGATATATACAACATACTTGATCTCCATTAGGACATAACATATTGGGAACATTTGACCAGGTATAATGAGGATGTCCAATGCATGTTCGTGGATCAAAAAATTTTCTGATTAACCACTCATTTTCTTGTTCAGGATTGGCAACATATTCAATATTGCATTGACCATAATGATTTTTCTATATGATAAAATATATTACTTAAAATGGAAACAAAACTAATACACTTTGAAAACCATATAAAAATTCTTATTAAATATAATGACTTACTTCAGTTGAATGAAATGCTGTTTCCTTCTCTAAGTTAGACAGATCTAATTGTAAAATTCCTGCTATACTTCTTTTTATATTTACAGACCATGGTGATATTGCTTCTGTAGTAAAATTTTCAATAAGACCATTTCTGTAGATAATTTGAAATGGTTTTAGAAGATCAGTCACATCTCCAG
This sequence comes from Tetragonula carbonaria, assembly GCA_032399595.1. Classification (NCBI taxonomy): domain Eukaryota; kingdom Metazoa; phylum Arthropoda; class Insecta; order Hymenoptera; family Apidae; genus Tetragonula; species Tetragonula carbonaria. The sequence goes on from JAUCRC010000003.1 coordinate 13,737,089, forward strand.
GAATATCTTGACTTTCTCCTTGTTCTTGAATTTTACCATTCCAAATAGTCATTTTTAATGATTCCAACTATTTGTAAATATTAAATATATATATATATACACATATATATATATATAAAATACTTCGAAAATTATTAATTTCATTTTTATATTATTGAAGATGATATTTTAAAAGCAAGAAAAAATATAAATTTATTTTTCATATTCTGTTATTTGTCAGTTATGAAATATACCTGCATTGTAGCAATATCTTGTTCTGCTTGAATTTTAAGTTTTCCATTAAAACCCCATGAAGATGATGCACCAGATGGTAACAAAACACCAGAACTTGAAAGTGCATTGTAAGAATATATATATTCTTTTCCTGATTGAAATATACTATTTGCAACATGATTATTACAAAATAGAAAAAATAGAAATATAATTTCCTTTAATTTATGCATTTGTACATAATTAACATCTGTAAATAAACATTTTAAATTAATACATGCATGAAACAACTTCATTTCCTATAATTTAATTTCATAATTTTATATTATATATTATAAACTATATTGTTTTCAATGACATAAATATATTTAAATAAATTGGACAAATTATATTATTCATGATATGTTATAGTTATATAGATTATATAAATTAAATTATACGTATGCTTATATAAATATTAATTTATAATAAATATTTTGCTCACAGTTTAATTAATGTTATATATAGTTATAAAAAATAAAAATATTTATTCTGTACCTGCAAATTTCATGGTGGCTACAATAGTAGCTTAACAAAAGTGAACTGAGTTCATAGAAGTCAAAAGATGACCCTTGCTGTCCCTATCTCTGTGACCCATGAACACGTCTTCACTATCTGTGTGAATAAAACTTATCTCCTGTCTAAATTATCTTCAATCATATAAATCAACCTATTACATTTTTCTCTGTGTATTTTATATGATATTCAAATCATACATCATAATTTTCTTTAATCAAATAAATATTAATTTCAAACAAACATTTCATTTCTAATAATAATTTAAGATATAATAATATTTCTAATAACAATAAGATATAATAATTTAAAATATAAAATGTAAGATATAATTTACTATATACATTTTCTCAATAGACTTAAATTGTATAATCTTACTCATTTCAGTTTCTGTAAGTCTTATTCATAGTCAAAAAATAGTTTCAAAAATACAATATAACATGCATACAGTAGTTATATGAGTGTATTAGTTTTAAATGAATACTTAACTTTTATCTAATAAATAAAATAAAATTTATCTTTTCTACAAAATGAATTATATTAAAATAATACATTAGAAATTTAAAAAAATTGTTAAAAACAAAAATAGTTTATTAGCTTATTATATTAAATGATTTAATAAATAAAATGATACTCATAATAAAAATATTTTTTTTAGTTGTAATAGGAAAACTAAATACCATTTAATATTTACATATTTATTTTGATATACTTCTATTTTTATTATTTACAATCATTATTGGAAAGTATATTATATAATTAGAATCTTATTTAGTTTATTTCTATACAAAATTACATTTTATATATTATATGCTAATTGTACTGCAATTCTTCATGTACAAGATCTTTTTAATAGAATGACTAGCATAATTGTACCAATGACAATGTCAATAATTTAAACTGATATAACTTTGCAAGAAAACATCATATAATGATCTATTTGGTCTCTTTTTAAAGCGTGAAGCCTCTAAATTGACAATTGATCATTGGAGGTAGATGACGAAGATTTCTTGAATTTTTGTCGTTTAATCCTGATATTCAAAATATAATAAAATTGTGGGAAAAAATCGTACAAGAAGTTTTAAGAGTATGTTGTAAAAAGCAAATTTCAATCTTCAGGATTATAGTAAATTTAGTCATGAAAAAAAATTGTTAATGTTTAAATATAGCCTTTACGTTTTAAAATAATATCAAGTTAATTATATGATCTTTTCTTACGAAGTTATATCAGTTTAATAAATTATCGAGAATTTTTCATTGTTATGCTAGTTACTGTATGTGTATAAAATTATCGGTAGGCATTATTAATGAATATCATAAAATAAAAATACCATAAAACACGATTTAGAAATGCGCATATAATTAATACATTACAAAGGTTTAATTATTTTTAAGATGGACTTCGAATATTCCCAGGCTTCGCTGTAAAAGTGAATAATTAATTTAAAATATACGAAAATTTAAATTTATACTTTACTAATAAAATTGATATATTTTATATATAAAAATAACTCATTATCAATACGCAAAATTCGAAATAGCAGATGTATCTAAGATTATTTATTTACTTATTAGAACTATTATAACTTTGAAAATAAAAAGATTTACTTATTTAATAAAGAATTTACTTACTTATGTGCTGGATTTGCTTGATCTAATTGTTCACTAAGTTGTTGAATAAGTGTAGCAAACATTTTAAGATGCTCTATTGTCTCACCTTGCAACCAAGCACGAGGAAGTGTACTCATTACCTATTATATAAAAACATTTGTAGTATTTCCTAAGTAATGTTTACTTAAAAGTTTTGAAATAAATATAAATGAACATACCATATTTGCTTTAAATAATGCATCAGTTGGAACGGATACTCTCAAGCCTGCTAAAAGATATCGATTTAATAATGAACCAAGAGCTAAATTTTTTAATTGTGTGTCTCCAAGAAGACCCTGCCAGCTTAATAAATTTCTTAAAAGTTTCACAGCCATGGAAAACTGTCTTTGAAAAAATTGATGTTTGGTATCTAAAACTCTAAAATATAAAGTAAAAAATTATTAACATTATGAAAATATTATTAATTATTTTAAATGAAAATAAACATATACTAACTGTTTTGGAAAAATTGGTATAAAAACGTCATTTTCAACTGCTGATTTAATTTTTTCCAGTATAGCATTAAATAATGTTTCTAATGGTTTACTTGTATCATTTAAATTTGGATAGTCCCTAATAAGACGATTTACTGTGCCTACAAGTCGTAATGTTTGCGATGTAGACATTGGATCCCAAATTCTTTCAACTATAGCTGTAAATAAAAATAATTTTGTAAATTATTAGAAAGTTTTTAATTAGCATTTTAATTATAGTAAATGAAATAATCTTACATGTTAGTTTAGGTATAACAATTTTTTCTACTGTGAATGGTACTAATCTGACATCTGGATCTCTTTTCAGTGACTCCTCTGTTTCCTTATTATTTAATGCATATAGAAGTAAAGTATTATACCATTTTGTTCTCTCTATATCTGCACTTTCCTAAAAATAAAAAAAAATTTATTTATAGTTCGTATTTTATTCTGCCAGTGTTATATTTATAGCTAAAATATACGCAAGTTTGATGTAATAAAAGTACCATAATAGGATTCCACGTCAATAGTTGTAATCTAATAATCGGAGAAATGATTTTAGGTATACATAAAGATACATAAGCTTCCATATAAGCATCTCTATCAGTTTCTCTCCAAGATTCTAGTTTTGAAAGTATTCCTCTTATTGTACAGTACTCATCCATGACATCAGAAAATATTTCTTTACTTTCACTATCAATTTCATCTGAAAATAAACAAAAAAAAAAAAAAAAATTTGATAAAAAGTAAAATTAGAACAACATTAATCTACATTTGTTAGATAATAATAGACATTATAAATTCTACTTCTTCCTAAAATAAATTTGATAAAGTACAACCTTTTGTTTGTTTAAACGCGAGATTTTGTTGCTCAGTAACTTCATCATCACTAGACATTCCGTCAATATGTTTTGGTAATGTAGGAGCTAATTCTCTAGCTCTTCTTCGACGAGCTCTTCTTCCTTCTCTTTCTGTAGCTCGACGAATACGAGCTTCCACTTCTGGCCCTTTTCGTATAGGTTGTCCTCCTGTAATTAAAAAATGATTCGTGTATAAATTATATTAATAAAAATGTAGTTTCATTTAACTATTTTTATATATATATATATATATTTTTATATTCTTTTCTACAAATATAAATAATCGTGTATAATTAATACTAAAATAACTGACTTGCAGCTGTCGTAATCTCTTCTGCTTGATCCCTTGTATCTTGTCGTCTTCTTTCCATTAGTTCAGTTGCACGTTCACTATAAAGATCTAACCAACGCTGCTCCAATCCAACAACCAGCGGCAGCTAACAAAAAAGTTACATATTAACATTGACACATTGAATTAACTCAATGACTTTGGGAATTATTTTTGTTTCAGAAAATGTTCATATAAAATTTTAGTAATATTTCAATAAATTTAGTTTAAATAAAAAAAAAAGGATAAAATAGTATATATTTTATAAATACTAAATAATACATATTTTGTACAAAATAATATTTTTGTTTAACATTTGCTGGAACTTAATTTGTAATTCCACAGCCATTGGATATCTTTTGATTAAAAAGTTGAAAATAAATATTACGATTTACTTACCACGTATATTAATATATCTTTTCAATTTTTATAAATACTTAAAAATAATTTTTACTACACAATAATTTTTGTATACAGAGAAGATACAGACCCCCGGCAATGCAAATATACATTATACACACATATATATTTGTATATATATATGCTCTAATTTTTTTTTTGTAAATTTTAAATTTTAATTCAACATGCATTTTTCTTTTTTTTTCTGAATTTTATGATATACATAAGACAAAATAACATAAAATAACATAAAAGAAATATAATGATGGAAACTTCTAATTCAATAATAAATATTTAAGAGCATATTTTGTTATAACTTCTAATATTTAAATACTTAAATATTTCTAGTATTTAAAATTTTTCATAATGCATTTAGCAATGATTATTATGATATTATCTAATAAATAATAAATGTATAATAAAAGTATTATTGATATGAAATAAATTAAAAAATATAAAAATACTTGAAAGAATAATACTTTAAAAGAAACTGTAGTACATATATTGTCGTTAACATATTTAATAAGAAAAATGCATTATTTCTAATATGGCTGAATAATTATACAGCCAAAAATTGCATGGAAAACCCCAGTGCACATAAAAAAACGTGACAGCGTATAAACCCACCTTCTCATCAAGACACTCTACCAAGTCAGTGACATACCCACGCAACTCTTGGTAATATCTGAAGCGCTGCGCAAGCTGCGGTGCACGAATTTCACCATCATCCAGTTCTTTCACAGTTTGTCCTAACTCTTGTTCTAAATGTTCCTGATCTAATTGATGACGTCGATGTACTTCTTTTAAACTGTCCAATCTACAAATTATATTTTTTACTTCAATTTTATAGATTAAACTATTTTTATATTTCCAAATTAAACGTATTTCGTAATTCGTATTAGATAATTTTAATTCAGTTTTCATTACCTTGAACGCATTTTAATCACGACTTCTTGAGGGGTAATTGGTATGATTTTTGTAGGATCTGGGGGCTGAATTGCGGGAGGTGGTGGTGGAGCTGGCATCATCATCATTTCCAGAGATATTCCACTTCCCATCATTGAATTTACATTCATACCCATTGAATATTGTTGTTGTATCATGGAATCCTGTTGCGCTGCTGCAATCTAGATATTTTTATATATTATTTATTAAATCTAATAATGTACATCACAGAAATTTTTCACACAAATGTTACCTGTGCACCAGTCACACCTTTCCTAATTTGTTGAGCTTCCCATTCTTCTTCTTCGTTTTCATGTTCACTTTCATCATCAGAAACTAGAAAATAATAAATACAATGTATTTACGTATTTATTAAATAATATATAATAAATCATCAATAAATAACAAATCAAAACCTAACGTTTTAACGGAACTTGTGAAGCGAGAAATGCTTCTCTCCTTTTTTCTTTATCACGTGCTTCAGTGTTAACAGTCATATCAATTCTGTCTTGTGAATCATCATCATCACTTCTATCGTGATCCTCTTCTCTAATAAGTCTTGATTTGCCTTTATCATCGCTGGAAATTAACACATTAATATTTTATAAAATAAATTTAACATTTAATAGCAATTAATCAAATTTTGCAAATTTTACACTATGCTAAAAATTACGTCGCAAAAAATATTACCTTTGTTCTTCTATAGGAATATAATCAGTTCCTAACTCTCTTGCTTTTTGTCTGCACTTCCTAGCTGCGTGTATCATCGCAGCATCTGGTATGCAGCCACCTTGTAAATATAAAATAATGTTCATTACAATATTTTCGAAACATTTCAGAAAATAAATATACAAAACACAAAATAACAAGCTTTGACTTATGGATATCAATTGAACATTACATACTTTCAAGAAGAATTTTCATTGTATCAGCTTTATCTGTATTTCTTCTAAATTTATGACTACGTGGTTCATCTTCTTCTTCATCAGATGTATAATCATCCTTCCCAGCTGCTAATGCAGCTCGTCCATTTAGAATTAGAGGTCCTGCATTTTTTATTTTAACCTAGTAATAAAAATTTTTAACTGAATAAAACAAATCAATTAATTAATTAATAGAAACATGGCTAATATTAAAATATTAAAAATTGAATATTAGAGATTGTATTAAAATATTAGAAAATATTTTTATGTCTTAGAAAAGTAAAAAAATTAGTAAAATGTAATATTACAATCTTTTTATAGGGAAATTTAATTAAATTTAATTTTGTAACTACTTGTACGTAGTATATAGATTGTACTTAGTATATAGATTTATCTGCATTAAATTATACATATCCATTATATCAATAGAATTACAAATACAAAATATGTTAAAACACTTTTACATCTTAAAACATGATTTGCGAAAGAAAAATTCTATTGAAGATATATTTGCACAAATTGGCAATCTTCGTTATACTTTCAATAAATGTTAAATATAAAATATAACAATGAAATAAATTTCGATTTAAAAATGACAAATATTTGAATGCTGAAAAATTCTAATAATAATAAACATCGTAGAAATAGCTTACTACTAGATCATCCGTCTTTATTTCTAATTCTTTTTCCAGTTTAATGGACATGTTTGGTTGTTCAGAGTCCACTTGCATTTTCTCTTCACCTTTCTTTCTTTTCCTTTCGTAATCTAGTTGTTTCATTAATTTTTTGCTTCTCGATGATTTTTTCACTTTAAAGACCTCCCCATCGTCCGCTGTGGAATAATAAATTTTTAGTAGAAAACAAATAAATAAAGTTAAATTAGCATGATAAATATATTTCAGGAATAAAAATATTTATATCGAACAAAATGTTATTCATTATTTAAAAAAATCTGTGTATTCAAAATTTAACTATACCGATTAACTTTTTCCATTTCGTTATTATGATCTCAATGTTAAATGTAACAAAATTCGTAATTTTTATGTCATATACGATTGAACCAAGACCATCATAAACATTTACATTTTTATTTCATGACAAATATTATGCATCCGCATAAATACGCGCAAGTGCGCAAATAATTCTGAAAAATTACCTTCTTCCAGCTCTTCTCCAAAACTAAGAAGCGTCTGCTTTGGCTTATCTTTCTTCTTTGCTTTCGACTTTACAGGCTGAGTATCTTCTACTTCCATTCTATTTTCATTATCCTCGTCGTCGTCGTTGAACGGTCGACGGCGGATATTTCTTTTCGGTTTATTAAATAATGACATTGTCTTTAACATCAATCAGTCTGTTTAAACTATTCGCACATATATATATACTATCCTTAGGTTAACTACTTAAGCTACTAATGGTAAAAAAAAGATAATTCAAAATTCATAGCGTATTGGCTAATAAGAGAAAATATTTTGTGGAAAATGTGCATTTACAACGTTAACTAAACTCGTAAATATGCAACGTTAATCAAAAAATGCGACACCTTTACAAAATTGTAATATGGATTATCCACTGAATAAGAATCGTTGTAGTTCGTAGAATCAGTTCGAAGAAAACTTTTCGAAGCTCTTAAACTTTATACACATGAATTTGATGCATTTTCTTGTTTGGCTTACTGATTGGTTTGTTTTTGTTGTTTGCATTTGTCTAGTTTTCAAATTAAACATTCATTTTTCTCGTTAATTACTTTTACAATTTGGTGGAATTTGTTTCTATATTGAATTTAATGCTTTATATTAAGTATTATAACATTATAATATATAATATTATTATAACATTGTAACATGATCTGAAAATACTATAATGTTATCAGTGCAGACAACATTTACTAAAATTTTAAAATGCACTAGAAATAATCACAGCATGAATGTGTATGTTAAACGATTATCTTGTAAACATATATCATTTAATATGTTTCTAATATAATATAGGTATTCATTAAATTACTTCTAATTAATATTATAAATTTTATCAATATTTCAATACTTGTATTTATTTAAATTACAGATAACGTAGCAAATATGAAAGATCATGCTTGTGTGATTACTCGTGGTCATCATACTGATATTGCTTTGAAGATTTATAGGTAATAAAGTAAAGAATGTATTAATTTTTATTTTCATAATTTATATTTAGTTAATAAGAATCATAGATTCAAATTACTTTTTAAATTCCTAGTTTAAAATATTTATGTGTTAATATTTGTTTGTAGTAATCGTATATTATTAATCATAACACATTTTAAAAAATTTGGATCACTGATTGCCATAAGCCGTGGATCTTTGTTCAATCAATACAATAATAGTATATATTCTACCAAGTAAGTGATATTACTATTATCGATAATATATCTATAGTTTTAAATTGTGACATAAATAATGACATTTTAGAGTATTATTTGGGAAAGATGATGTTGAAGTTGTGGCAGCTGCCCGATATATAGCAGAGCAAATTAATCTAGATAAACCATTATTAATTTCAATATCTTTAAAAGATTATGAACCTGACACTTTAAAAACTATAATTACGGCTATAAATGATATGAAAGCGTGATAATGTTATAAAATAATAAAGCAAATATGAGTTTAATATTTGGTCAATTAGTTATTGGTCCACCTGGAAGTGGAAAAACTACATATTGTCATGCTATGACTAAATTTTTAGAAAAACTTGGAAGAAAAGTAGCTGTTATTAATATTGGTAAAAATTATATATTATAATATTTTAATAATTAATAATTAATTGCAACTGAAACTTTACATTTGTGTCTAAATGAATATATTGAATAAATATTTCAGATCCCGCAAATGAAAACATGGAATATACACCAGCAGTAGATATATCTGAATTAATTAAACACGAGGAAGTAATGTCGCACTATGGACTTGGTCCAAATGGAGCACTAGTGTACTGTATGGAATTTTTAGAAGCTAATGTAAAATGGCTAATTACAAAAGTTTTAAATTTGAAGGATTATTATCTGATATTTGATTGCCCAGGGCAGGTATATGTTTATATATTTATATAAATATTGCACTATGAGATATCATATTTTTTATTTTATATTTTTATATTATTTTATTTTTATTATTTATTAACAGGTTGAGTTATATACACATCACAATTCAGTTAGTGTAATTGCTGAAAAATTGGGACAAAATTTAGTAAGATTATGCAGTGTACATCTTGTTGATTCCCATCATTGCAGTGATGCTGGTAATCTCTACATATAATATATTATAATCCTATGAAGAAACTTGTGTATTAAAAAATATTATTATGTAATTTTTTTTCGATTATAGGCAAATACTTATCTTCTCTAATTCTTTGCACAACAACTATGTTAAAATTGGGTTTACCTCATGTTAATGTGATGACTAAATTTGATGAAATGAAAAAATTTAGTCACTGCCTAGATTTTAATATAGATTTTTATACAGAAGTGTTGGATTTGAACTATTTGTTAGATAAATTAGACGAAGACCCATTTACATCAAAGTAAAATGTTTTACTGACTTTTTGTTATTCTTTAATAAGATTTCTGTAATTCGAAATATAAAATTTTGAATATCTTATATTTACAGGTACAAAAAATTAAATGCAAGTTTTGTGTCAATGATACAAGATTATAGTCTTGTTAGTTTTATACCATTAGATATTTCGAATCAAGCATTGTTATTGCAAGTAAAAAATGCAGTGGATAAAGCTAATGGTTATATTTTTGGTGGAAACGAACCTCAAGATGTTCAAACTTTACTTGCTTGTGCTGTCGGAGCAATGAGTGAAACTGAAAAAGCGTCAACAATAGATGCATATTTGTAAAGAATTTATTTTATAAAAAAAATCATTTAATTAAGTTCTCTTCTCTTTCCTATATTCAGATTCCTTGATGTATCAATAATAGTCTAATGTATCTATTTAATAAAATATATTACGTTAATGAACATAGTTTCACTAATTTATTATCATTTTGACTAGTCCATTTGGCTAACAAATATTTGTGCTAAGTCATCATAATCATATACTCTTTTTAAAAATGTATCTGTTAATTTTAATCCCGAAATTGTCTAAAATATATATAATAATATTGAATATATGTAGCAACGATGCTAAATACTTAGAATATTTATATAAAAATACTCACTACAATACCACTACGTAACGCAATTAAACATAAAGGAATATTTTTTGAAACACCAGGTTTTAATGTTCCTATCATTGTATTAGATATTCCACACCATGCTATAGAATTACTTGATTCCAGACTTAACATTAAATCCATGCTCCTTTCTCTAATGATAACGAAATAAAAATTTCAATGAGAATGTTGATTGCAAATTAGAACTATTTTTCTTATTTGTATCCGTAATATAAATACTTACGACGTATTTATTATATGACAATTAAAATTCATCGATTGTTCAAGATAAACTGTGAGAGGAATATTTTTCATAGTAACTCGTATATCACCATATTCCGGTGCCTGAAATTAAGTAAACAATTAAAAACATAATATAAATTACAAAGGAAATAAATTACAAATTACCATTCTTTGTAATTGACTTGTTTGTAATCTTCCTCTTTCTCCCAAATTACTTCTCCAAACAATATCTAACTTTCCAATGTTCGTTGCATTATGCATCATTTTTGGATCTTTCAATAAACTTAACTGTGGTTTTAAACAATATAAATATTGTCTACTGCAATCAGTGTCTAATATATTAACTGATCCATAAATAGATTCACCCTTTTCATTTGTATTTAATGTTGATACTAAAAGTATAAAAATGATAATTGTACGAATTCAAATTCATAATAATATAGAATAAACATTTCAAGTAAACTCACCACTAAATAAATGAGACGATTCAAGTGACACTTTTTCTAAACAAATTGGTCCAGCTGTAAGATTCTGTATTTGTGCTTCCAGATATACTTCGTCTGACTTCAAGAAAATTATAGAAATTATTTTAATTAAATATCGCTGTTATAAAAAATACATCGTAAGCTTACCTCTGCATTATAAAATTTTGTTTTAACATCTAATGGTTTTATTACTTGAAATTTAAAATATTTTCTAAATGATTGTGGAGTACTGCCTAAATTTGCCAGAGTATAAGTTACTTCGCACACTAATCTGAAAAGATATACATTAATTAATTATTTTCTAAATACTTATTACGATTTTAGTGGCTATGGCTTCTTACATATGGGTGCCTATTTCTTTTACTTCGTGATGTATGACATCATCAACTGTATTATCTGGTGCTAAATCTTTCATTTCTCTATTGCTGCCACAAAGAGATATCATCTGAGTACTTGTTTGTAAGTCTGCCTATAACATGAAATATACTATTGTGTATAAGTTTTATATAAAATGTTATATACATGTGTTTATGGAATCTAATTAACATATTTCTATAATTAACTCACTTTAACAGTAACATCCTTTACTAACTGATTACTACCATTATGTACACAAAGATAACTTGAAAATATTTCTCCCAAATAAATATTTCTGAAAATATTAATATTAATGTTAAGTTATTTTCTGTAAAATTGTATTTTAGTAAAAATGAAAATGAAAATGTACATGTAATTGTTATACTGTAGAATTTATATATGAGATATAAATAGTTGATTATAAATTACAAGTTAAATATAAATTTTAATTTTAATATATATTCATAGATGTACCCAAAACTTTGTGGTAATACCATAAACTGTCCTACTGCGAGAGTTTCCATTCCTTGCAAAGCAGTACAATCATTTTTAAGCTCATTATTTAAAGTATTACCAGGAAGATCTGTTGAATCACAAGTAACAACTATTGGACTTGCAAGCATAGGCCTTGTTAATCTCATTACTAAAAAGAATACAAAATAAAGATTGGTATTGTTCTAGTTAATATTAAAATAAATAATGTTCTATCTTCTTTTAATTTAAAGTAACAATAAATTTATTCTTATTACCTTTTAATTCTAACGGATGTTCACTTTTTGGTTTAGTTTCCATTTAGACTACGAAAGATAAATAGTTAAAAGAAGTTTAAAAAAATAAATCCTTATTAATGTCAAACGAGAACAGAGCTGTCATGGAATGTACTTATTGTTAGAAAATATAACCTGTATAACATACATAACATTCGATTCGATTCGATTTGTTGAATCGATAGTTTGACAAAAAGTGTTAGATTGTTCTCAAAAACAGCATTTATTTAACAAGCATTTTGCTAATTTTCTTAGTCTCTTTTTTGCAAATTTAAAAACAATCATAAGTATTATGATTAATTAATGTAGAAATTTGAGAGAAACATGAGAAGAAACGATACGATACAATACTTTCAATTTCACAAATTGTTTGCAATAAAAAATATATATAATAAAAATTAATAAAATCTATATCGTTCAACAAGACATTTAAATATCAAATATGATACATTCATGCTATAACAAGAATGTTATAAGCATGTATAATATTGAAAAAGATAGGATTAAAAATTTTACGATATGCAACATAAACTTAACAAGAGGGCGTACACGATGTATCCTCGCACAGTATACACAAACGTATCATAAAACATTTGTAATTCAAAGATTAAACGAATGTGGATTTATTTTGAATTATTTAATTAAGTTATAAAAATACGCATATTTTTTCAGTTTCTTTATGTTTTGTACATTAGAAATAAAACAATTATATCATTTGGTAATACAATAATAACGATAATTACTAGCAAAACTTTGTTATAAAATGAGTTTACAAACATTGTGCGAGCATGATACTTTCATTTTATTTGTGACTTCATTTGATTATAATATTTAATAAAATGAGGAATGGCTGAATTGCATATAATTGGTCGAATTTCGTCGGCAAAAGATTTTAAACAACCACGACTTTTATGCAAATGGAGTTTTCATGCTGGTAGTAGAATTCTTATTGTATAAAATGTTTACTTACTACATATTATTTACTGTTTAGTTATTTACTACATATTATTATTTACTACATATCATATATTTCAAAGTTCTACTTTCCTTATAGGTAGTGGATGGAAAATTTTAGATGGTTGCGAAGAAGGACAAACTCAAGAAAGTTGTGATTTATATACTAATGAACCAGTTTGGGATCATCCCATAGATTTGTACTATACAACACAAACTCTTCAAAATTCACCAAAGCTTTTGTTGCAAATATTTCATAGGGATACACATGGAAGAATATTATTTGGATCTTATGGTGTTTGTAACATCCCTTTGTCTCCTGGATTACATTCTATAAAGTGTCATACATGGAAACCAATTGGTAAATTAAATATTTTCTAAAATTTTATTGCAATTTTACATGCATATTTTACATGCATTTTATCTTTAATGTACAGGTAACTGGAAAGATAGATTAAGAGATAAGTTTTTAGGAATAACTTTACAATTGAAATCACCAAGTGTTTTAGTTAATTCCTTAGATAGATTTGAGTTACTTACAGAAAGTATGGGTACAATTAAAATTGAATTGCATATACTCACACGAAATTTTGAAAAATATGGATGTCATATGTGAAAACACATATCAGTTATTGGATTGTTAAAAAACATGGAATAGGAATATGCAACAGTTAACATATCCTGAAGTGTGAAATATATAAAAACATAAGTCACTATGTTTTCAATAAAATTTATATTAATGTTTTTATATCTTATATCAAATGAATCGGCATATGCAAAGAAAGTTGAAGAAACATTTACATGTGTAAATGAAACAGAATGTGTATTTATTTTAGAAGAAACTTCAAGCACTACTGTGGATAATATTTATAACACAACTAATAGTATTATTAGTAGTTCTGCATATCCAACACAAACTCCAACATTTCAATTAGTACCAGCTACACAAGTGCCTCCTAAAACTAGGTTCAGTAATGAAGCAAGAAACCAAAGTGTATATAAAATAGATTCTGACATATGTGAATGTGATTTAACAGTAAATTTTTATTTCTTAATATCTGATATTTAATATTAAATGCATAATTTTTAACTTGATTAAAAATTATTTATTTATATAATAGGTATCATCTTGTGACATTAATTGCTGTTGTGATAAAAATTGTAACAGCTTTCATTTAACTGTGTTTTCATATTGTGAAAGTCATCAACCAGAATTATTTGATAAACGTTATTGTTATAATAGAAATTTTATACAACGAAATAATACTCCATTTATACTTGAAAAATTGGCAAATAATCTTTTCTGTATTTTATATGATAATCTTCCACCTACTTATGATGTAAACTATGAATTGGTAAGATTAAAATGTATTATGAATGTCAAACTAAATTTTATTGTGAAACTTTTTATTTTATTTAATTTCATACAGGATGTAAAAACTGCAGAAGATTTAAGAGAAGTAACAAATTTAAATAGACCAACATGGAAATGGACAGATCAAATATATATATCTGAATATAATGCTTCTAGTCCTTATCAAGATGGTGATGTTATGTGGATAATATATAACAATTATATTCAACCTTTTGGTATATATTACGTGCAACATTATATTTACTAATATGAAGATCTTTTTTATATGAAACTAATATTTTTTTTAAATTTAGAAATACTACAATCTGGATTTACTGCATTGTGTTCTTTTAAGAAAACTTTAAAATATCTTCGTAATTGGAAAGATCAGTGTTTGCAAACTGAATTAATTGACACAAATAAGTACCTATTTCCTATGGCATTTAATAATTTTACAGTTATAATATCTCCTCATTTATTAAATGAAAATTATATTTCAGTATCGGATCAGGTATATAAAAAAACAGTAACACTTCTTAAAAAGTGGTATATTAAATTTTAAAAAAATAATAACACTGAAATAATTTGCAGGTTTGTCCCAAAAATGTATGTTTAACTTTAACTAATTATTATTGTAAACATTATTGGAAGGCTTGTAGCAATAATACTTCATTGGGATCATGTTCTAATGGAAAGTGTTACAACATTGTAACAGGTGTAAAATATTTAATTATTCATAATGGTTCTATGGGAATTAATCATGCTGATGTGTACTTTAATATAGGCAATGTTTCACAACATTTTTACCAACAATTTGAAGTAATTTATGAATGGGTAGATTTGGATAAAGAAAAGAGTTTCTCTTTAAGTGGTAATCCTGGCTATATTATTGGAAAACCATTAATTATTGGCACTTTAAAAGTAAATAAAAGTAATAATATAGAGACTAGATATATCAGTTTTAATAAAACTAGTAGTTTTTTGACATTACCTATAGCTACAAAATCTGGTGAATGTAATAAGATCGACAAATATACTCTTGCTTTTGGGGAGGATATTAAGTTAAAGTGTTCTGTATTTTTACACACTAATAATTTTAGTACAGTATCTTGTATAAAATTACAAAATCTAACTATGCGTTTTTTAATGCAAGATACTTTATTCAACATTACACAGACAGACCAATACAATATTTATGTTGCTAAGTCAGGTAATTTTTCTAGTAATGATAGTACTGATTGGGCACAAATTTTATTGGATAGAATACCACAAAATGTTATAGTAGGACAGTTTGTCAATGGTCGTTTATATTGTTCAGGACTAATAACATCTATACATTTGAATATTTTATACTCTGCTTTGACAAAACCCGAAACATTAAATAATCATATTATAGTAGGAGTCGGTATTACATTTTCTGCAGAATCCAATATATCTTGGTCAAAATGTATATCTGACAACTGTTCAGATATACTTAAAATAGATGTTATCAGTTATGTTACATTTCATGATATTACAAAGCCGTCCAAGTATTATTTTGCAGGAGGACCTAACTTGGATATAACTTTACCATATGACTTTTTTTATCCTTTTTTAAGTAGTTCAACCTGTATTAAGCCAAACAGCTTTTTAATTAGTATAATATGGAGTATGATTTTGCATAATTTATTTTATTGATCTCAATGATTAAAGTACATACTGTATCCTTAACATACATATTTATTTAGTATAATATTAAGTGTGACTTTGTACAATTTATTGATCTCAATAATTATTCCAGTTTGTTGTCAAAATATTATTTTGCACGAAAAATAAGATACAAATAATTTTACATTTGTAAATAAAGGAATAAGAAGTCCCATAAGATGTAACGTTGCTAATTTATAATATAAATTTAATTTATTTCACTCGTGAAATAATGTGTGTTTAAAATAAATAAATAAGTGCCTTATAATAACTCGTTTTATTTTCTTTATAATAAAATATTTAAGTTAATTTTATTAATACGTTACAATAAGATATATATTAAATTTAAGTTTATTTAACACGTTAATTTGTAAACATACAATTCTGAATTAAAACTTTCTCTGTATTTAAATATACTAGATCGTTAAATAAGTTCTGCAAGTCGTAGATGATAGATTACACTAAATTTATATTTCGCGCCGGTTTTCTTTCATTTCTCCAAAACTAATCATGTCCGTTTTTTAAGAAGAAAAGTTTTTGAGTGGCATTATTACACGAGATGAAAAATGGATATGTTATAACAAACAAGGTTGTTTGGATATAATATATTTCAAAATATAACATCTACGATTATAAGCTAATTTCGTATGTGTAATAAGATGAAAACAATGTTATTTATTATATACTATTATTATATTTACTATTATATTACTAGTAAAACAATCATAGGATATCAACAAGTGAGGAATATGAAATTAAAGAAGAAACGTTTCTTAGTGATGTAAGCAATTAAAAGTAATTACAGTGGTATAATTTTAGTAAATACAGTGGATAATTTTAATTACAGGATGTTATTATTCATAAAAATTAGAACTTAGTATTTTCATTTGTTTCGATTAATACATAAAATAATAATTTAAAAATACATTACTGCTCTTTAAAAATTATGACATCGTGAAAAATTATTGTTAAGTTATTTGTATTCAAGAAGTTAACATTTTTCCATTGTTGAAACGAAAAGGAGGTAATAGAAGCTAAAAGACCATCATTTGAATTAAGAGAAAATATTGCAAATGTAATATTGAAATAAATATCATCTGGTAAGAAATTGCAACGCTTAACGACCTAATAACATTAGTAGAAATATAGTATTATTATCCAATGATTTTGTAACGTTTTAGAATAATATTAAATGATTGGTGCAAAATTGTATTGAATGCATTTCAAAAGAATCATAATATAGAGGAAAATTCACTAATATAAACGTTGACCAATGAGAGTCGTTTATTTAAATCGTTCGCCAATCGGAAATTGCTCAGTTTTCTCTCTAAAATCTTGCCACTATAAACTTAGTATGAACTCCTGCAGCTGTCGTGATGCACTATGGGACGTTGGGTTGTGCTTCGCTCCAATACAAGATGGCTGACACTTGTTAGTGGTGTATTTTCATTTTATCGAATGTGCATTTTATAAAAAAATCAGTGCCTTCGTACTCACGTATGGTGCGTGTATGTTTGTACAAGTAGTATAGAAGCGGTCTTCCTTTTTTTACCACGTAGTTTTCTTATCATGTATTATCAGGAGACATCAAAATGTGTCGTGAAAGTGCTAGGGGCAGAATAATTATCCGTCACCAGCCATATTCATATGTGTTCTTTTGTTATGACAATTGTGATATAATTCTTCTGGAATATAGTGCCAAGGTGAAGTGATATCTCGCTTTGTTGCGCTTTTACCCTGTTACTGGTGTTTCGTACAAGATTCGTCCCGCTACGAAATAGATTAAATGAAAGGTATGTATGTATTTACTCTATCTTCGGTATGCCTATTCACGAGGCACTCTTGAAACCTTATATCCGTGTATTTTCTCTTTTTTCGATTGTCTTTTTTCTTTTAGTTCCTCGTGCTTCTAAAGTACGAGAGTCGACTGACCTGTTAACCTGTTATATCAATTAATGTGATGTCATGTACAGTTTCTTAATTTTTCGCTGACATATTCTTTTAATTTTAGTTACTGTCATTGTTTCACAGGTTCTCAGAACCGAACAATTTCTAACAGACAATCCCCAACGGGCTTCGATAATAAACTGTAATGAGTGATTAAAGTAAACTCTCAGTTTTTAATATCAGTTTAATTCTGTAGTTCTTATTCAGGTAAATTCAATTGTTTACGATACTTCAGCGCAAAAAATCTTGTAGTTCAGGGACGAGAATAAGCAAACTAAACATGGCAGTAACATTGGTAATGAAATTTAATCATAACATATTAGAAGAAAAACACTTTGGTTTAATTCTATTTCTCATAAAATTTCGTTTATTTTACTTTCAGCATGATTTTGAAAGAGAGTGAACGCGAAAAACATTTTTAAACAGTCTTGTAACGAATCTATATAATTTTAATTTTAATATTTTATTTAATATTTATTTATATAATTTTAATATTTTATTTATATTATATTTATTTATTTAATTTTAATATTTTATTTAATATTTATTTATATAATATATAGAACGATATATTAATATTAAATATTCATGTGGTCTTAAAAAATAAATATCAAATTTTTCTAAATATAATAAAAATAATAAAACTTATTATAAATTAGATATTTATTACATTAGGTATATATTTATCAATTATTCGTTGCAAAAAAAGTTGTGTAATAAATTGATAATGTTGATATTATTTTAGATATGTTAAATTTGATTAAAATATTATCAATGCACACGAATCATTCAAAATTCTTTCTTGGTAAAAGGATTCAACTTACGTCTGGCACGAAACATATAAATCACCAATGTGATACTGAAGTTACCACTGAAATACTACACCAATCTTGCAACAAATTGATATGATATATTTCAAAAATTTAGAATAGAAAGTTAAAAATTTTACAATGAATGCTTCTAAAGCGTATCAAGTTATAAAATGTAAAATAGCTAGTCTTAGTAAATGATCTCACGTTTTATAGAAAAACTCTTATTTATGAAATTAACAAATTATTTTTAACACTTTTGTCGAGAAAAAAATATTTAATTTACAAGGTTTTTATTCCTCGATTTTTATTTTTCGTAGTAATTTTAATCACATGGTGACTTTATAGTGATTTTGCATATAACAAGTACATATGTATATGTAATTATTGCAGGAAAAAGTAATTTTCGTTTTTCACGTTATCACAAAAATAACTTATTACAATTATTTTAAAGTATTATTTCTTAAATTTGTATTCTAAATTAACGAAGTATAAAATTACTTACAAAATGTCATAAGTCTCATTAGATATTTAGAAAAATTTGTAAGTAAAGGAATAAAATCATGTTGAAATTTTTTTGCATAGAGTGCATTAACTTCTTCGAACTTGATGCTGTATTATGGTCTATCATTTATACAGAATTAATTATCATTTAATTTTCAGTAACTTTTTACCGTTTCATATTTGCACATTTATAGAAAACCTTCTTCATCTTAGTTAAGTATTACTTTATATATTTTACATTGAATGCCATTCGTTCATTAATAAAGATCGATATCGTGGAATAAAAATGAAGGATAAAAGACTTCTTCCAAGTGTAATCAGAATAATTTTCATAGTAATGAAATCGATTTTCTTACTTTTAACACGGTAATGATATCTAGCCGTGCTAGAAATTAATTGGAAATATTTTTGTCGCATTAATCGCCAAAAGAACTTAATTTTATAAAAGTTCTGCTTCTCGTTAATAAAGAAACAATTATTATTTCAACGTTTATGTTCTGTTGAACCAACTTCAGTAGAAGATAATAATAATTGATGTAAAACGGGGCACAACATGAAAATTTATGTTTAAATGTCTTATTAATGATGAACTGACAAATGATTAAATCTTCAGAATGGTATTTATGGTATTTATGGTATCATCAAGTGAATTATGTCTGTCAGAAGTTAATTAATCACATGCATTTCCTGTCGAAAGAAATGAAATGATTCCTGCATACAGAAATTGAAATATCATATATAATTTTATTTTATTTGTGTTCACTGGACAGATTTCAGTGGAACGTATTCTTAAACTATTTCAGTTGGATAAGGGTTAAATATGCATCTAGTAGGCCAGTCTTGCGCTATTTTAAGAATAACAACTATAGAACTGAATCTCTGTTGATGTGATTATCGATTTTCTACAGAAAAATAGATCAACATTTTATTGAAAAAGGAAAGAAAAAATAAACAGATCAAGTATTGCATGTTTCCACTGTAAGAACATGAGACGTGATAAACATCTTTAATATAAAGGTACTCCTTTAAAGACCAAATCAAATCATTAACCCTTTTTAATCATGTTTCACCAATGTTCTGATAAATTTTTACAGTTATGTCTAAAGTAAGTTTGAATGAAACATTTGTTTTTTATTTGATCAAATATAATTTCATATATTATCCTTTACGATATGTTTGTACATCATAAATATAATATGTAGAAATATATTATTCTTTACTCTTCTTTTTTTAAATAAAATAAACATAAAAGATACTTTCTTATAAAAATTTATCGACCACGTTAATTATTTCTAAAAAGTATTTTGGTATTAAAGAATTAATTGTGAGTCAATCTTTTGATTTTATATTATTTCATTAACAAAATTTTTTCAAAAGTGCCACTTAATTTAGGTTTTATTATATAACAACAATTAATTGAAGATCACACAGTAGTGAGTTTCCAGGAAGTCAATGGACAATGCGACAATAAATAACAATTAAATATGAACATCATATAAAATATATATGATTATAAGCTTGTGAATGTACGATGCAACGACAGATACAATCCCGTTGATAAGGGGACATGATTATTTATTAGCTTCGTGCGCGGTGAATGATCAAATATCCTGCATTCGTTAAGAAGCAATTATTCTTCAAAACATAACAGTTGTTTTAACAGAGATACACAGATCCTTTTGTAAATTATGATTTGATAACGAATGATTTTACAGATTTTATTTGACTTGTTTGTAAATCAATAAGATAGATTCGCAGAATTTAATATTATCATACATTTGGCATCGAGGTAATGTTGCCTAGTGAAATAAGATTAAAAGATCATGATCCAACAATTATATAACATCAACAGAAAGAATAAAGTTCAAAGAGTAGATCATCCAACATTGCTTGAATTTTCTAAAATTCTGTACGATATGTTCTTTTATATTATCTTCTATTATTTTCGTTAATACTAGAATAACAATTATTCTTATTATTTGTTAGTATTTTAATTTCATTCATAGAATATTAATTACAATTATGATATTCGCACAAAATTTCCATCATATCTAATCACTGTTTATCTAATCTTCAAATTATTTAGAAAATCTTTTATCGCTAACTTATTCCATATTCCATATTCATAACCGTCCCATAAAGCCCGCCTCTATAATATTACGTTCATTGCTTAATTTAAAATTCCACCTTCATAATATTACGTATGTGGTTGGACTGCATATATTTCCTCTCTTATTGTTAATTAGATATCTTCTTCCAAGAAGTACTTTTTATTACAATTCACATATAATTCATGCAATAGGCCAAGAAAAAAAGAAAGAAAAAAAAAAGAAAAAAACAGCAATATCTTTTCCTAAAATGTCTAGTGAACTTTCAGTAGGTTGACAAAAAACACGATAAAATTTGTATGTCCTATCTCCGTCGTTGTTTAAAAGGGTCTACGAAATCGATGTTTCCCGTTAGCTATATTATATTTTCTCCCTACTTCTCTGTTTTTCGCGCAGAAGCTTCATTTTTCTCGTGGCAACTGTTGTTCGAATCAAAGGAAGAGACAGAATAATTTGAAAAGAAATTAGTGATTTATCGGTCAGATGATTCGAGATTGCGAATGTTGCTAACGTTATTTCGTTTTTTCGTTGCAGGTGATAGAGTCGTGCTGCAGCCGGGGCAGAGGTGAGGGGAGGCCAGGCGGAGATCGAAGAAGGGATGAATGGAACGGCGGCGTTGCGACGCAGCGTCGGGGGTGGCGGAGGCGCCGCCGGGGGTGGAACCGTCGAACCAGCACCCGTTGCCACCCTCGTCGTCTACAAGGACGATGCCGGATACGGGATGAAAGTCTCCGGTGATAATCCTGTCTACGTTCAATCTGTGAAGGAAGGTGTGTTACCGTGTTATCGAAGTTTTAACACTCGCATACAGTCGGTCATTTTTATGTTCTTCAACGAAAAACAGGTTCAAAGATACGATGAGTTTGAGATGTGATAATGGTTACGGTTGTGATATTACGTTGGTCAAGATATCGCGGTATATATATATGCATTCTTTAATAACATATATTTTCAGTGAATATTTTGAACATTTATATGAGATATCGGCCAATTGTTGTAGCATGTTGAGTTTGCATTATTTATTATATTTTATGTCTCGATGATTTTTAACAAGTTCTAAAAGTTTGACTTAATTTAAATATTAGAGCGGAAAGTGGTATATCTGTTTTGTTATTATGTTTCAAATACTTTTTTGATTTTTATATGTGCTATTAATATTGATTCGTATTATTTTTTTTTTTTTATAGTTTTTCCT
Organism: Tetragonula carbonaria; assembly: GCA_032399595.1. Classification (NCBI taxonomy): domain Eukaryota; kingdom Metazoa; phylum Arthropoda; class Insecta; order Hymenoptera; family Apidae; genus Tetragonula; species Tetragonula carbonaria. The sequence continues at coordinate 13,760,036 of JAUCRC010000003.1, forward strand.
GCGTTCCAAAAGTTTTGGAACATAAAAATATTATATATATATATATATATATATATATATATATATATATATAATTATATTAATTTCAAGAAGTGATTGTTATTTCATACAACGTATTATCACCTCTTTTTAAACCTTTGTTTAATTGTAGCGATAACCTCGCACAATACTAATGTCACAAGTTAGTAGTGTATTAATAGTACAAGTACTACTACTACTTAGTGTGATACTAATTGTCCTCAGTAATATAAAGTGATGACATTTCATCATGTTATGTTCAAATATATAACGTGTTAAAGTGAATTATGTTTAATCAATCGGTCGTAAAACGATTTTGGGCTATATTTAAACCAACGTTGTGGCCAATATTTTTATGATAAAAATTTTGCTTTTCAAGAAATACTTTGGAGTTCTTTAAGAATAAAAATTTTATGTAGATTTTCATACAAAAAAAAAATGATAGTGTATATTTTAATACATATCTCACACGATCGAATATTTTTTCCTAGAAATTTATAATATATACTAAACTATATAGATTTTTGAAGTAAAATATTTATGTTAAATATTATTGAACGAAAAAAAAGAAAATAACGAAGTAAGTTCTTTTATTTTCGGTAAAAATTATTCTCAAACATGTTTCCTTAATATCTGAATGTTTCATAGAAAAATTTTTTTAAACCTAATGATGATTTATTGTAGGCGGTGCAGCTGCGAGAGCTGGCCTTCACGCGGGCGATAAAATTATCAAGGTGAGTCTATTTCAAATTTATGTTTATTGCAAAGTAATAGTAACTAAGGCATTCCCTGCGAGATTATCGATCGGATGTGAATTGTCGAAATCGAAATATCGATTTCTAAAAATTGAAAAGATCAATACGTTGTGTACGAGTAGAATTAGTTACGTTTATAAAACGTATATTTGACACGGTGTATTTTCACTATTTATAACCATGATTGGTATTTCCAGGTTAACGGCGTGAATGTAATGCAGTCCACGCATACGGATGTTGTACAGCTCATAAAGTGTAAGTTTTACATACTTTCTTTCTTTTCTACGACCTCTTTTTTATTCTTTTCTCTTTTATTTCCAAGACTGGGTACGTTATTTGGCAACGGGATGGAATAAATGTTCTTGTACAAAAGAGACCGCCGTTTATGTAAATCTAAAACGTTTAAAACGATCCTTCTTTTATTAATGGAGATTAGTTTCAGACGTTGAAAATAGTTTTTGTTTAATGGTGAATGATATATCCGTTGTTTTTAATTTTTATTATTCAACGTAATGCTTTTTTAATAACTTTCTGTTCTGATTTTTCACGAATAAATATACTCACGAATACAAGAGGGATGCACACTTTTTCTCCATGATAGGATTTTCCCGTCGATTGAGCATTTTTACGTAGTCTGCCTAGTTAACTTGCAACACGAACACATGGGGTAGTTCATACTTTGTAAGGTATTCTTATGTGTCGTTGATAATCACAGGGGATACGTGTAATCCAATCTAGCTTACTATAGGGCATTAACCCGTATTTCATAAAAGCAAATTAAGTAGATATTACATTTTAAGAGAATTACTTTCAAAGTAATAAATTAACGACGAAGAATAAATTACTTTAAATAGTAATTATATTTAAAAAATTAATTAGAATATCAGTTATATTTTTATTAAATGTACAATTGTACAATTCTTTTTTTCTTCTCTGAAAAAGTAAATAATAGAACTATATTCAATATTTCATTTAGGTAAATTGTCCTTTAAACAAGATTAAACGATCATTTAATTTCATTTAATTACATTACGACTCACTTACAACTATTCTAACTCTGAACAACAAAATTCTTATCGATTAAACGAGATCAAGTAAAAGCAAATAAAAATCCTCATGTTGCTTCTTGTTTTGCTATAGTTAAACTGATGCTTGATAAAAACCTGTCGGACTATATCCCACGTTTTTATTGAAAGTGAACCCATAAAGCTTATCGATTCAAGCGGATAATGTAACTCAATTTAGAGCTGTCACGAACGTTACATAAAAAAAAAAGGAAGACTTGCGAAAAGAAGTTCGTTCTATGTATAATTAAGGATACTCGACGTTTGAATAAGCTAAGACGTTTCATCAAGCAATCTGTCTCTTTTTCTACAACTTACAACAATTATCTAGAGAAATCATATCGAACGTAGTGACGCATGATCGACGTTTATACATTATAAAAGACTGGAAAGAGAAAAATAGTTTGTCGTATCTGTGAAAAGAAACGTTTGTAATGATTGCGAATGATTGTCGGCGACTTTATGTTGTACACACCAACATTAACGAAGCTTCTGCGGCGACGATTCCAGTGATGTAAGCATGTGAGTTTATAGCGGTGACCGTTCATAGAGTCTGTCTTCCTCCTTCTAACAGCTATGCAGGTAATACTAACGACATAATGATCGTAAACCATGATCTTTTCCATCGCGATGCTGTGTAATTCCACAAAATTCTGTTACGTTTCAGGCGTGAACACGTGAACGAAACGAGATGGGAGTTGTTTTAGCTTGTATTAGTCTCTTATTTCGTCACGTTGCGATGAATTTCCAATTAGAAGCAGAATAACGGATATCTTTAAGATATGATTTCTGTACGTTTGCCAGCCGATAATTCAAAAGTAAAATAACTAATTAAAGAGTTGTGCACAATACGTAAAGGAACTTTGAAACTTTGATGCGAAGTGTCACGTGATTCAACATTTAAAATATGAGACATAGGCTTTGATCTATCCAAATCTAATAAACTTTTCAGAGCACGTTGTCCTACTTGATCGTTTCATAAGGCAGCAACTTTTACACGTATTCAGATTTCACTAGACTCATGAATATTTAAAATCCATTTCTACAACGCGAGGATTTTTCAACATTAAGAGTACAAAATAAAATCTCATTTCTATACCGAGTGACGATAATTTTCTTTGTAACGGACGCGTATTTTTAAAGATGCGTCGATAAGTATTTGTAAATTATAAATTTGCAGACGCTGAAATATGAGGATAAGCAAGACTAAAAGACGAGCTAATATAGGTATTTTAACGAGAATTGACCGTGTTGGAATGTTTCACTCGTTGAAGTAACTTTTGTCTTGCAAAAATAAATAAAGATTTCATGAGGAAAGGCGTACATATGTAAGATGGGAGAAGGATTAAATCACTTCCATTTACAGCTGAGTCAATCTTTTCTTTTGGAGTTTCCCAAAGTCGCTATTCTAATAAAAGCAAAACAGACACTTAAAATATTCGATCATTTAGTCCGGAAAAGTAGATAAAAGAAAGAAAATGAGAATTATATGAAAATTTTGAAAAAAATTTCAATCTTTTAAAATAAAAATATCTCATCTTGTATCGCGAACGTTTCTTCAATTTGAATAAAGTCATTCGAAGAAACTTAATTGTTAGGTTTGGAAGAAAGAAGTAGACTATTTTCTATCGTAGAAATAGAGATATTTTTTTTTATAAAGAAGTTTTCTGCAAAAGTAATAAAATAACTACGCAATTCTCTCTCTCTCTCTCTCTCTCTCTCTCTCTGCCACAACTAGACAATGTTCTCTGTAACACAAACGAATTTTGTTGAAAACGAAATAGACACTTAATTTCCATCGTTAAGATGAGAAAACATTTTGTAGATCCATCCTCTATGAATTCTTAGTTATCGAAATCTTTACGTTACGTCGAAGAATTTTAATGAATACTATCGTATTAAAATGTTGTTGTAGTGTGCAGTCAAATGACGAGACCTGGTCATATGTCGGAGATTAGTCGTAACAGGCGCGTGTAAACATAAGAATCTCGTCATTCATATTAATACACGCACCTGGGGCCAAGTTTCTCGGTACGAATCGTCTTTGCTGCTCCGCGGATCGCCTCGGTCGTCGCCAATCGTTTCACGCAGTTTCGCAGACGACACGGCACTCGATGCGTATGCCTACCACACCGTGAAACTTCCAATTCTCGATTGAATTCTTATTGTCGTTGACCAGAATTATTATCGAGCGAATCATTGTCGGTTTGAGCGTGTATATCGACTATATGAAGACGCGAACCACGTACGACCTCAGGCAAGCTTGGAAAAAAGCTCGCGCGAAAGCGTACTCTGGTAGTGTCAGCTTCTTCTGAAACGTTCTATGCTCGCGATTGTGTAATTTTTTTAATTTCACCGTTTAAGACACGGTTTATTGTTCGTTGGAATGTTCGCTTGTTTCCCGATTCATTTCACGGCTCATTCGCGACTCTTTCTCGCATCGGAGGAACTGTGTATCCGTTACGAATCGCGATAGAGTCGCAGGTCTCTCTCTCGAGCAATATTTATACTCTCCGATTCCATGAAAAATGCAAACATTTCGCAAGCTGTGCATATTTTCGGCGTGCATGTTTAAGACAACAATTTTCGAGGAAGAGGAGGTGCCACTCGCGTTTTTCGAGATGAGAAAATCTCGACTGTTGTCGTTGCGGAGAGTTGGTCGGTCGGTTGCTTCTGCGATTTCGATTTTGTCGAATCAATCTTTTGGCACGGACGCGCGTTTTCCAGAATTAGAAAAAGAAAATGACGTCATAGATGTCTCAGCTGAGCGTAGGAATGATTCATTCCTGACGGTGTGAAGGAGAGGCTAGATACGTAGTTGTCAAACATTATTCTATTCGAATGACAAGTATACTTTTACATATTTATTCACGATTCCGATCTAAATCGAATGTATCTGGCAGTTATTCTTTTGTTTAACAAGTGCTTGGGAACTTTCTCTTTAAAACAGTTTGAGATCTACTGAAAATTTTTTATATACCCGTTGAAGAACAGCTGTGATCGAGACCATTTTCAACGCTATACTTATACACGTTTGCTTTCGTTGCTAACGTTTCGTTGTTGCGTATGAGACATTGTATAATATAACGTATGAGACATTGTATTCTCCCGATTATTTATCAGTAGACAGCGGATGTTGATGCCTCTGTAGAAAATTTGCATAATTTACGTGCGAAAAGAAAAAATTAAAAATGAGGCACACGTTATATCTAGTAGACGAAACAAATTCCTTATTTTAAATTTCATTCTTTCATCTGCATTAATAAAAATATTTATTTACACGGACATCTGCAGTTTGCTTATCAAATAACGCTTGTTACGATCGTTCGTTAATTAATGACACTTAGAAAAAAGATCCCGAGGTAAGAGAAGCGCAAGACAAAATCGTGGTAGAGATTGAATCCGACGTAAGACGTAAAACAAAGTATAAGTAGCGAGTCAACTCTCAAAAGAAAGGTTGAAAAGGGTCAAATGCGGGAGAAGGACCGGCGAAGGTATGCGAAAGGTGACTAATCATCGTCCTTGAACTCGTGTTGCAGCTTCGACGCAGGTGGTACTGACGGTACAGCAGAAGCCAGTTGCAACGAGCAGCGCGGCGACAACAGCCACGGGTCTACAAGTTGGTCTGGCGGGTGGACATCAGCGACCAGTTAGTCTATCAGCCGGTACCACGATGGTGTCACCCTCGCAGCCGGCAACTTCCTTGCACAGGGCATCGACTGCTCCAGCAGCCGGTGCACCGTGTAACGCACGTATTACGGGGCCTCAACCTGTTGACGTAAGTGGGTTTTTCTTTCTTTCTTGCATTTTACGTAGCATTTTGAAACTGGATCTTACAATAGTTTCTATTACAGCAACGTGATACAATGTGATATAATTTTTCTTTTTTCTTATATTTCAGCATGAGAAAAAGCGGCAGCTGGAAACCCAGCGCGTTCACACATTCCAGCTTATGTTGGAGAAGGAGCAAAGTTACGTTGATAAGCTTCGGAGCGAACTCGCGAAAGCTAGTACTGGCAGTGGTAATGTTAACGTTGTAGCACTACAAACAGAATTAGCTGGCGCCGAAAGGAGAGTGCGCACTCTGCAGGAGCAGCTAGCTGCGATTACAACCAATGAACAGGTGTGGTTTGTTTAATGGCGTGCTTTAATAACATGCTCAAGTTACTTAAAAAATTTCTATTTATTGCACTAATATCCTGCATCAATTTTACTGTACAGTAATATAAACTATAGTTGTTCATACATATATATGATATCATAAATATTATGTTATTATTCATAATCTTATTCACAATGACGTGAGTTTGTCATAACGCTTATATTCATTAACATTTCTTATGTCCCTATATATATTTTATTGTCTTTTATATCTTGCTTTTATATCAGTGTTTGACAGTTTATGCTATTCAGTGTATTAAATAGTTGCTCGGCATGATATTATTGGAATGTTTATTTTTACGAATGGAAAGCATAATGACAAGAAAATGAATATAAGTTTTATCATTGATTGTTATAGTAGCTCAGTAACTTTTGATGTATGTATCAATAGCGTATAGTTATAATGATAAACAAAGAGAAATGACAAAACCTACATTCTGCTTTTACACATGTACTTTTTGAGCTGTACAGATACAACTCTTATATAATGTATGTTTGTATTACAATTCAAATTTTCAAATGCAGTCATATAGGGATGTATTTCAGCTTTTGCTAACTTTATCTAACCAGCTTTTGTTGTGTCTTACAGCTTTGCTCGTTGGTAACAAACACCTCGTGTTCCCCGGGTTATTATTCACCCTTGAGTAGTAGCAGTGGTGATGTACCACCACCTCTACCATCTCGTAAATCCTTGTCCATGCAAAGCCTGTCTCCGCCACCATTGCCTCCCAGACCTCCGCCTACTACAAATACGCACCACGTAGCCCAGTTGGAGTTGGAGCGTCATCTGTTGACTCATTTAACGCCCTCAACCACCAGTCATGGCATACCTAACTCTGTAAGTAGTCTAATCGCTAAGTCATTAAATACATAATTTATATCAGTGTATGCATGATAAAAAACAAGTAATTACCATGTAATTACAATGTGAATACTTCTAAGAGTAACTCATATTTATATGTTGGACAATTTAAAGTTTTATATTTTATGATATATTTCATAAATCCCAGTCTTGTTAAATTTCATTTGTTTCATTTGATACATTTGATCGCAATTATGATAAATCATGATCAAGTATTTATTTTGTATTAAGAATTATTATGCTTTTTTTGCAAATACTTTTACTTTATGTGTCAATCAAAAACTTATGACGAATATTACATTTCAGAAGCTGTGCTTGTTTACTGAAGTGTTGCTTGAGTAATACATTTTATTAAGTAATGTATTTTAAATATGTTTGTGACATGTATTAAAATATAGTTCATGTGATTTCACAAAAATTTGTAGTTATGCAGAGTGTGTATCTTTAAACATCGTTTCATAAGCATATGTTTTATTTCATTTACTGTGACTGCTGTGTTTAGCAATTTTTATATTATATATGTAAAATTTAGTGTGTAATGTGTGATAATGCATATAATATATTTTTTGTAGTATTTTTGCATATGAATTATACAATATTTTATTTCATTAATGCGTTATTTTACCGATATAATAATGTTTTGGTTGTTATCTATTATCTAATAAATAAGCATTAAATTTCTTTATAGCTTTCACAAGGTGCCAATTTGGGTTCCTCGAATTCACTTAATAAGCACCAACGAACAAAATCCAGTCCAGAACAACTGGGAACAACAAACATTTCTCCATCAGAAGCTAGTAGACGTTTAATAGCATCAGAATCAATGAATGATCTATCTCCTCCAAGGCATGTAAGGCATAGTGACATCGATATAGATGAATTACCTCATATCACTCCTCCAGGAACTCCACCTCCACCATATCCAGTTGCTAGTCCAGGAAATGATACCTCGAGTTCTACTATTAACGATGTAAGCTTTTTATAAGAAAACTGAATCCTTTAAATAATTTGATATTTATTTATGTATTTCTACTTTTTTTCAGACAATATTAAATGAAACAATCATTCCTGGACTGCCAACATTACAGCAGCCAATTATGTCAATGGAAGATGATGATATGAGTGATCAAGAAGTAGTGAGTCTCATAAATTTTCATTTCTTTTTTTTTTAAATAAAATAATTTATATAGATTTTTAATTGCTAAATATGGGAAATCAATCATTGTTGTAGGGACAATTAGAAGATCATGGTCCATTTAAATCTTTGTCTCGATTATGGGGACATCATGCACACCTTGCTGTATTTATTAATTATGTTTTATCAAACAGTGATCCTTCCAGTCTGGTAAGCTGTGATGTTGTCTTTAAATATCAAATTTTATTTTCTATTATCATTTAAAATCATTCATGTTATTTTAGTTGTTCTATTTAGTAACGGATTTGTACAAAGAGGGCAATGCAAAAGAAATGAGGAAGTGGGCATATGAAATTCATTCTAGTTTTTTAGTACCTGGTGCAGTAAGTAATTTGAAAAAGATATATCTAAACATATAAACATATAAACTATATTGAACATATGGATTATATTTAATTTAAAACTGTTTTACATAGCCTCTTCGTCTGCATAATGTAGACGAAAATGTAGCACATGAGATAGATGACGTTCTTTTGAAAGAATCCGATAAGGAAGAAATTTTACGAAAAGTATGCATTTCACAAAAATGTCTATACAATTATTTGTTTGATATGATTATAAAATGTTATATTTCTATCAGATTTTTTGGAAAGCACGTACACGTGCAAAAGAAGAACTGAATGAGCAACTTGCAGACTTCCAACAAAAGAGAACTGCTGGATTAGGTACATTATTTGGTCCAAGTGACGCTCAATTGGATGAAAGTGCATCTGATAGGACGCGTGAAACAAAAATCATAGAAACGTATCTCTTACCCAAAATGGAGCCTTATTTGTAAGTTTAATAAAAATATAAAAATATAATCTTTATTCTTAACACTTCGTGACATTTAATGTTACACTGTTATGTATAATGTTCCAGAGAAGATATTGAAAAAGAACATGTAGATTTGCGACAATTCACAACAGCAGCTGGTTTGGCAACAATATTAACAAAAATTTTCCAAGTCCGGCCAGTATCGCTTGATCGAGTACCTACTTTTGTCGCAAAAGATAAGTCAAATCTCAAAGCGCGTTTGCTTACGGGAAAAACAAGAAAAATGACAATCAGGGGTCATCATTTTGTCGCTCATCAATACTTTACTATTACTTATTGTAATCATTGTCAACTTATCATTGGCGGAATTGGACCTCAAGGGTATTTATGTAGTGGTACGTATAATTTTATAGTTGTTAATAAATTAAAAATTAAAAACAGATTTAAGGTTACATACGGATATTGTTAGAATTAAACATTAAAACGACCTTTCCATCTTTCTTAACCTGCTACAGATTGTTCTCTAAGCGTTCATCGTCAATGTGTTCGTGTAGTAGAAGAAAATTGTCCAGGACCATTGGTTAGAAAGGAAAGAGGTAATGATCGTATAAGTAAATTGATGGAACGTATTAGGCCTGAAAGGAAACCACCATCATCACACCATCATCATTCTCAAAATCACATGCTTCATGGTAAGTAATTTAAATGTATATTACACTCTAAGTATTTCTAAGTTATAAAATCTACCTTTTTCTTTTTGTGTATATATTTATTGTAAATAAAATTTACAAATATTTTTTGTACAAAGCTTTTTTAATATAAAATATTTTATTATTACAGTTGATAAGATCAAAAGGAGCGAAGAAGATACTGGTGCATTGACTGATGGTGAAAATGGTAAGTCTATTATTTGCTTTAAACTATTAAATGTAGTAGCATTAGAAACATACATTTTTAACTTTATATGATACGTAATATTATATAAACCTTTATTGCCTGCAAAGCAACTGTATATTGTTCCATATTATTTGCTTGTCGTTCTCATATTTTTATTGCTTTATTTTTAAATATATGCTCAGATTATTTTAAAATTTTTAAATGTAATAATTTTTTTAAATGTTTTTTAAATGTTTAAATAACAGTTTATTAATTCGTGGAAGATAATAAATATTCTTTTTAATACGCGTATAAGATAAGAATATGTTCACCTTAGTCACTTCATTTGTTATATAGCGCGATAGCTCATCAAGTGCCATTAAATTTTGTATACTTCTCAGAACAAAATCTACACTATTGTTGTTCAAACAGATGTTATATGACTGTATCTTCTTCAGATTGATCAAAGTATGAACAGTTTTCTCGTTAAACATACATTTATCGTGACAACAATATTTATATCAATTTGCAATTATATACGTTATACTGTAGTCGTAATTGTAATGCATACTTGCATTATGTAAATGTAACTCGTATAAGTATATTTTTTTTCTCTTTCTTGTTAACGTTATCAGTTATCTCGCAGTTTACTGTCTTCATTTCGAGTGAAGCGTTCCTTGACGAACGTGGGTCACACGTCAGCTATTATTACGATTGTTTGTCTCGTCCAAAGAACTTAATATTTATTGTAAATTAATGATAACTCTTTATTTTCTCTCGTTAAGAAATAATACAAAGCTGCTAATACGATCAGTGCTGAAGAAGTACAAAGAGCTTAATCGTACGAATGTTTTCATTTCGAATATATTCGTTAAAAACTGTTCATCACAGTCCTCGGTGGTTTTTTATCGACATATTTTTCTCAGTTTTATAAGTTGAACGTGATTATTATTTTGATAAAACGATTTCACGAGAATGTGCAAGTGTTACAAAAAATATTCCGATTCAATATAAAAGCGTTGAGGATTATTTCACATTCGGGAGTAACTACGGTGAATTAATTAAATTGTGTGACGTCGTGAATATTAATAAAAATATTTTCTTTAATATTTATACAATATTCGTCTAAAGGGAAGGATTAAAGAGGACAGTGTCAATGTTGAAATATTGGATATCCACATAATGGATATTTCATACGTTTAAACTGGAGCGTAGGTAGCTTTTATCAAGTATCGTTGTTACAATAATCTTGCCCGATAAGAAAGTTTCGCAAAACGAGCTGTGCTCGTCGTGTAGTGTGCTCTTTTCTACTGAATTTATGAAAGAGAAGAGGAAAGGAAGGAAGCAGGAACAGAGGAGAGGGGATCACGGAAAGACGCTTAAAATCTTAGTTTTCAACATAGATTTGCATTCACATGCACAGGCTGTATTCATAATTTGTTGTCAAATTCGCTTAAAAATACACATAAGAATTTTACATAAGTTTTTCTAAATTGTACTTGCGACAGCTCAATTATCGTTTCATCAATTTATTCACTTATTATTTTCTTACTATCGAACATGTATGATTTTCAAGAACTAGAGAATATGTATACACAATATTATCGCGATCGATCATCTCTTAAATACAAACACGCGTGAATTCATAAAACCAACGGAATACGTATGCAAAGCGAGGGAAGAAAGGCTGTCTCGACAGAGCCAGAAAGAATTCCTTGGCAATCACACTCTGCTTATCAGCGTTCCTACGCCCGCTGAAACAACAACAGAGACAAACAAAACAAAAGCGAGATTTTGACAAGTAGCATCTCTCAATACTGTAAGAGGTGACAGAATGGAAGCTGTGCAGGAGAGAGAGCTACCCTTTAAGTACATCAATATCTCGGAACACGAAGATCGTCCTTGATGCCCCCCACGAGGGTTAAACCCGGAGGGCTTTGAAAATCAGGATCACACGTACGTTCGTGTATATTCGTGTATATACGCGTACACACGTGAACGTGGTTGTAAAACGAGCGGGGGAGCAGTTTTGGTGGGGTCTAACCGGAAACCAACACAGAGCAGTCTCTGCGGAAAAGAAGAAGCGAGAGCGGCTACGAGGGAAATTAGTGTCAGTTCGGTTGTTGCCGCGAGAGGTAGAGAAACCGCCCCGATTATTATACTTTCTCGGTGGTGGAACATCGAGGTGTGCACATGGTCGAGGTGCAACAGTTGCGCGATCCCTTGGAGGGGGAACCGGACTGCAACCCTTATCCAACAACCACCAACCCCTCACCCCTGATTGCTAGCTTTGCTAGCTTCAGGCTCTCCTCGGAGAGATGCAGGAGCAGATTCAATCGGAAGCTGAAGGGTGACGGTAAAGATCGCGTGAATATCTAATAATCCGCTTGGATCGAAGAGCCTCCTCCAGACGTATTTTATATTCTCCATAGATGTTTAATTTCTTTTTGATATCTTCTTTTTTCTTTCTTTTTTTTTTTTTTTTTCCTTTTTTAATTACACGATGCTGGTGACTAAATCTTCTGGTTTCCGTTATCGTCGTTTCGATATCGTTATCGCGACGTTCACGAGGAAAATATGAGAGAAAGTTGAAATAGAATTCAAGCTCGTGCTGAAATATATATTTTTATATGAATATCATTGGCGAAGAATGGTGGATCAACTTAGAAACGAAAAGAAATTATACCGATTTGAATGAGATTTATCGAATCGAAGATCCGCTGTTTAATATTCAATCGCGAGAAGTCGCAACTTCCGACTTTTTTTTCCCCCATTGCGGCTCGCAGCGTGATTCATAGAGATAAAAGATTCTTGTAAAGTATTGCAAAACACGATTTCCCAGAAGTGGAGCTATTACTTTGGAACGTTTAATCAAATCGTAACGTAATTATTAAACAAAATGAATGGAGATTCTTCGAATGTCAAGCGGATTCTGATCGCTGTTCGAATTCGCGCGAAACGCTAGAAACAAATATATCAATCGGATTAGGTTCATCGGTGGTGCTCGAGAAAGTCAGCAAAGACAAAGTTGCAAAGAAAACGAAGCTGAAATCGATCAAGCAGAGAAGCGTGGTGCCACACATGAGCAAAGGCTCGCTCGCCGGTAAAGTTTGGGAAACCTTCGCCGCTGTGAGAAAGACACGAGAACCGAGCGAAATCATAGAGACAGCTTTGATCGTTGGTTTGGATCGCCTAAATGTATCAACGTGTTGTGGAAACTTGAACGATAGTGCGTTCTACGATGATTCTACGAGCAAACGTGACGACGTCGATGCAAAGGAAATTAGTGGCGTAGAGAAGGAGAAGCCAGGTTTGTGTTAACAGTTCCCGTTTTATCTTTCGCGTCTGCTAAATGAACGTGAAAGAAACTAATAACGAACACGAACATATGGGATTGTATGAAATCATTAATTTTTCTACAGAACGACTCTGTGTAAAATAATCTCGAGATCAGATTTCAAGAAATTTCACGTCGAGTAACTTGTGACTTTTAACGCAAGTTCTACTTTCCACAAGTACGATTCGTGACACTTTATAAGGGAACTCGATTTATTTATTCGGTAACGACCTTCGCAAATTTCTATAATATCTACGATGCATATTTTATAAGTATTGATCGAGTTGCGATGAAATTTTTATTAGCAAACATGTTGAAAGTTGCGAACTCTCGGAGGCAATGCTTCTTCTACGACGCGAATGGGCAAGTTAAAAGCAAAAGGAATTGCGAAGCTTTAACAAGCCACTCGACGGAAATTTTTGCAGCCTGTTGTTCGCCAGATACTGTCATAAATTCTCACTGTATCTATAAAGCCGATATCGACGAGATGATACTGGCGAGTTGATTCCGTAGGCATCTCTCTGCCTTTCCTTATAAAGATACCTCGTAAACAGAACCTTGCGACTGTACAAATGCTGTGCATCTAGACGAATTTAGACGAGGATGTATTGGAAATCGTACTGAGTTTCACATTTGCACGTGCTTCTTCTGTCACGAGTTTTCCTTCTTCGAAGAAAATTGTCGGTGCTACAAAAATATTTCTAGTTCTAAATATCCACTGCTTTTATCTAATATCAATTCCCTGGTCCTGCATCGATTGTATATACACTGATCATTTTTCTGATCGAACATATTTAAAATTGTTAGAAGCAAAATTGTTAAAAACGTGACAGTGACTTGTATTTAAAACGTACTACATAAACGTGATATATTGAATTCTTTTTTTTTTTTTTCTTGATAAAAGTTGTTAATTCTAACTAAACGCAAGACGCAATTTATTTGCACCGATTTGAAAGTATATCGAGACGAGATAGGAATTTCCCAATACCGCCGACTTTCATTCTTTGATTGGACTTCGTTTGAACGATGGTTTGCTGCAACTATATATATATATATGTATGTATGCAAGTATGTGTTGGAACGAGAGAAAGGAAAATAAGGTAGATCCCGCGCGGCACGAACGCAGACGGCAACGACAACAACGAAGAAGAAAAACGGGAAGGAGGGGTTCACAAAACGGTTTCCGGCCTCTGCGACACGCGCCTACATCGCCCTATCTAAAAATACTCGAGACTTACGCTTTTCCTGCGTTGCATCCCCTCAGCATACCTACCCCTGCTGATCTATAACTATCCGTCTGCTTACGGGGTTCAAGAGCACCAACTTTTTCCACGATGGTATTTTTAGGTGGTACCGAGACTTCATTGGATATTTATTCAGCCATTTAACTTTTTCTTCCACAGTCAGCGAAATGCTAACATCGCGCTGGCCTTTGATGATATCATTGACGAATTCGCTCGGATTATTTGCCCTTGCCCCCCACGATCTTTAAACCTTGCAGCGTTAGTGACGTTTGGTCGTGACCCATTCAGTTTTTCAAACGATCTAGGAAAGAAGTTGGACGTTAATTTAATAGATGACAGCTGCTCTCTCAGCTCCTACAGTTCAAAACAATTTACTTATTATCGAATATTCGCTTGTTTATTGCGCGAACGAAATTTTCTTCCGAATGTATCGCACTATCGTATGCACGATCGAGCGTAAAAGTATTGATTTAGTTAATTTCGCAGTGTATCTATGATCAGAGAATTATGCTTGAATTATGCGTTTCTTTTAATCGAAAGTTGACTTGTTTGTTGCTAACGTGACAGATCGATTTTGATTTACGTGTTTGTTTAGCTGGAGATTAAATGTAACCACCCTCGCCGCACGCTCTCTCATGATCTGCTTTTGCCCTGAGCCGCATTCCTTACCTGATAAGCCTCCACGTAAGACTGGATACTTGGACAGATGCCAGGCATCGTGGTCCGTGTTAATTCGATGCTCGCTCGCGTCAAATAGACGAGTTCAAATCGAAATATTCGTTTCATTTCCATTATTATACTGCGATAGAGCAGGTCTCTTCCCTCTTATTATGTTGAATTTATGAACAACGTTAGCTGTATCTTTACATTAGACTTTGCACTAATTTGCAAGAAACGAAGGACAGTGTTCTTCTTTAATTTTGCTGATTGCCTCTAATCGTTCGAATCCAATTACATTTTCTTTTTTTTTTTTTTTTTTTTTTTTCTTCATTTTATGCTTATACACTTATCGCAAACGATGTGCAGGAATTTCGCAAATTGATGAAATTTCTATAATGTTATTCAATTGCCTTTTTACAAGCCCATCCTTTACAAATTTCATGCATTTCGAAAGGACATTCTATTCTACTCTAGGAGGAGGGAAAGTGAGCGTACAGAAGTATGGTATCGAAAATCGATAGGTTCGCTTGTAACACACCTATGATGGCCTTTTTTTATGGTGCATCCGTGCGAATCAAAATGATTTAACTACCTTGTGTCACAGATTCTATTGCGCCATTTTTTTCTTTTTTTCTTTTTTAAATTCTGATAAATTCCTTCACTTTCGACACAATTCTATGCTATACAATACAAACGGATATTGAGAACGATCGATTCTTCGAACGCTACGTTCAAATCACCGTATTAAAAACTCAAAAATATACTCCGGCGAATGTCATATGTAGAACAAACAGAAAGATGAAGAAAGATGCAATGGAACTCTATACAGTTGCTCCTTGATTGCTCTTGAATGTTTCTTTTTATTTTAAGTAACGGCAACCTCGTGCCAGTGTTTATCAATAATTAGTCATACGTATATATATTAGAATAGCACACGTAGTGAAATCATTAATGAATATATTCGTTTGTTTCAGGAGAACATCGCGGGGGCGTTATAGCCGGAAACGCGCGTAGTAGTAGCGAAAGAGGACGCATTTCCGCTTACAGCGGAGCCTCTGATCACGCCGATAGTATGGACAATCCTTCCTCGCGGGAAGATATTTCTGAAATGTATGTTCCTCGTATTTGCACATAGATCGCCGAAAGGAATCATTCTCTCTTTAAATTGCTTCGATCCAATTTCATTGGTCTTCGCGAGTGAACTTGGCAACTTCTAAAGATTCTTGCAACGAATCTTGCGCGTTCCTTTCATTCATATATTTCGTCGCAGCAGTGTTTTAAACTCGTCCGATGAAACAAATTCGTTCTCAAGTTAATTTTCATCCTGTAGTTATTTTTTAGTCAATTTTATAGCGTTTCATTTATCATCCTTGTTTGCCAGTTTGTCAAAAAAGTAATGTAATTTCCCCAAGACGTAGAAACTTTGATTTGATGTCACAGACTTTATCGAATTGCCATTTTTCATTTCATTCGCGCGCAATCGCTCGGCTCGAATTTCTGTTATAGATATTAATTTACGCTTTGTTAATTACGATTACTTAGGGTCCAGCAAAATATTTCCAGTAAGCCAAAGACGTCAAACATAAACAGGTCTGAAAGTTACAAGGAGCGGATACATCACAAGGTAAGAATTCCAACGATTCTTTAGCCGAAAAAACGTTTTGTAGCGTAACGTATAAATCGGACGGATTCACCCGGACGAATTAGCATCCCAAGACACGGGAAATATCGGTCGAGTTCTCGCGAAATTTATTATTACATAAATTTTCGATGAAGCAAGATTTCGTTTCGCACGACTTAGCTTTAGTATGCGGTCTCCTCGGTATGTGCATCTCTGAGTATCATTGCAACTGTTTTCATTGCAGCGACAGCTACGAGAAAAGAGGAAGACCAGCGATCCAAACCTGTCGAAAACAAAGTGAGTACGACGTATAATTTTATTTAACACACGATGATCGATAATGCATGCTCTAAAACGTGCTTTAATTCCCCGGACGGAGAGATCGTCTTAGATTGTCAGAACTAATTTTTCACAAATTTATCGTTATAAGAATTTTTATAAATTTCAATTCAACGAAATAGTTCACGAGACAATAACAACGATCCTTCGAACTCAGTCTCAACTGCTCAAACTGTATCAAACTGTCACTGCTGCTTCATTACGCAATTGTATAATTGCCAAAATAGAAACGTTACGAAGATCGCCACTATTTCCAAGCGAATTTGGATTTCACATTGATGCCGCCTTCGTGGGTTCATGAATGAGGAGTCTTTACCGAGAAACACGTTGTTATACATGATTCTTTTTTTTTTTTTTTTTTTTATTTTTCTGAAACTATCTAAAAATTCACGTAGCGTCGATGTTGATCGATGAAATGACATGCGTTTCAGTTCGAAATTATTCAAATTTTTACACTTTTTCTTCTTTATTATGCAGTTTCTCTTTAAATGTTAAAATGTAGCGAGTTTACTTAAATTCCTTCCTGAAAACAGTTAATGACGATAAGAAATTGTACGTGTAAAAGTTGCACCGTTGTTGGCATATTCCGATAGCCTTGAGACATCGTCATTTGCCGTTCTGTATTTCACGTGCCTGCCTGGAACGAATAAATATAGAGTGTGTCTGAAAAGTTTTGAAGTTGCGTAAATAAGGAAGCGAACAAGAACGACGTACGTATATACATATCCCAGAATTTATTCGAACATTTCATCGCTGATATACAGACTGATCGGGCAACCTGTAAAAGGTTTCTTAACGTTGTAAATTCTAAAGGACAGTGAGATAGAGTGTCATGAAAATTTTCATTTACCTTTTGTTTCTCACTGTTACTTTACTGTTTCTCAGTGTTTCACTCAGTGTTTACGTAATATGAAAACTGTTTCACTCGCCAAAAATAATAACACTGAAAATCCACATCTTGCAGATATCTCTATTTGATAAAGAAGTCATTTCGATTGCCTTGTCTTCGCAGTGTGATTTCCAAAATTATCATCCACCGCCAAGCAATCCGAAGTTGTCCGAATTTTCAAAATATCCACTACGTATCTACTGTACAATATACATAGGTCACGTGCATTTCTCAACGTTTTCGTCTTCCTTTCTTTCTTCGTGTGATCCGCAAGTATCGGATGGAAAGTTTTGACCGATACGTAGGTCTCGGCTGGAAAAATCTATTCCCGGCATTTCACTCGGGCCTGGAAATTTTCCCGACACACCGTGTATAAATTTTTGGCAGGGTCCTCCTCCTGTTCTTAGCCGGTGACTTTTCGTTTCTTGACGCTCTAGATCCGCGTCCACGTGCAAACGGCGCAGACTCGACTCGTTCCTCTTCCTTTGGCAAAGGTGTGTTTGCCAGCCAGAAGGCCTTCAGTCTGACGTTAAACGTTCAATTCCGCGGATGGCTATTGCGTCGCTTCGACAGTACAAAACACCCACGCGTTTACCCGCTCCGAAAAACACACATCGAACACCGCTCCTCGTTTCGCTCGCGAGATTCCCTTCTGCCTGCTGCCGGCTCGACTTCCGCTCAATCGCTTCCGACTGGATCGCTTCGCGTTCTCCGCGAAAACGGAAATCCACCTGCTCGTTGGCGGTGGTGACCGTTCGATCGATTTGTAAATCGATGCGGCACGATCGCATCTTTTGTGCGGGAATGAATTTTTAATTCTCTACATTTTTTCTTTTTCCATTTCTGTATTATCGTATGTTCGGACTCGCATCAGGGAAGTGATCGACATTAGATCGTTACAGTTATTTTCCGAGGTCTTGATAAAATGATACTACTGATGATCAGCGCGACGTTTTCTCATTGGGATTTTTAGCCGACAGTAATTAAGCACCAGCGGTTGAAAATTGGAGGGAACCAGAGTAGGTTTTTCATTAATTCAAGAATGAACAGACGATGATTGTGAAACGTTGGCAATATTTAAACACACGTCAGGGTTAAAATGTTGCAATGCACGGAGAGCTGGGTTATCGCTTTGAGTTTTCTTTTTTTTTTTTTTAACGTTCGAATAAGATCGCGAGAGTGAGTCTGATTTTTATCAGTTTTGTCACGGAGTGTTTAGATGATGTGAATTATTTTCCAACGAAGTGATCCTCTTGATTATTGCCGAGAAGAATGATCTTCGCAGTGTCGTGGAAATTTTCGAATCGTTGCCTGGCGATTTCGATGCCTTTTCGCCGAGCAATGAATACCGAAATCTTTCACATAGAGTTTTTAAATATACCTCGTAATATGCGTGAATACTATGAGAGTCTAGATCAGCTATATCTTTGAAAGGTAAAAATTGAATCGAAACGTATAGCTTAGGATTTTGATATCGTGAAATTTAAACAAAACACGTGTAGAATTAAGCACGACTGTAGACGGAGCATGTTAGCATCGTGAGATAAAAATATTTAAATTAGTAAAATTAAAGGAAGTTGGAATTATTCCTAAACTACGCATCTGGGTGTCACAACGTGCGTTTTAACCGCGCACAACATTGTGCCATTTGTACCGTACACATCGCGTTGTAAATTGCGTTAATCGTAATTTCAACAATCCTTTATTGAAACGTTTAGCAACACGAGATGAACATTGAGAATTTTCAAAAGCGTGCACGAACGAGAATACAGTACATATACTTTTTTAAATAATCTATTAATCGGAAAAAATCTTATTGCAACGCAATGCTGCAGTGCTAAATAGTAGAATGCGAAAGAAACCAACAAATCAACGATGCCGACTTTTCATAATCTTTTCATCTGTAAATCTCGACATAATTTCTTTTAATGTTTTAAACAATAAATCTAAAGATACTAATAATTTCATCGAACTCGTTCGTTTTGTCCTAATTGTTGTAATGTCCACACGCTATATAGTTTCACAATTTCCAAGACCCAATATGTCGCTAACAATAGCAACATTGAAATCATTACCTAATTAGCTGTGCTTCTCCTTTTTTCCTACGTATAGCTCGTTTATTCAGAATCCGAACCTTTTCATTCCGTTCTTTTGGGAAGTTATTCGAACGAGTCAGATCACTTGTCGCGAATTTATTCATCGAGAATCAGTCTGCGAGCAAGAATAGATGCATACGAGCGATATGATTTCGCTGCATCCAGTGACGCTACGTCAATGAACGTGACAATGTACTTTGGAGTAGTTGTATTCTGATCATTGTGGATCGAGTTAAAAAGCAAAAAAATCTCTCGTCCAAATTTTTCCTTTTTTTGTTAGATTTAAAATTCTTCAGATGAACTTATATTTCCTGTTAACGGGGAAACTTGGATTCACTGGTTCATTCATTCAGTACCCACGTTTCACACGCAAATTTCCTTGATAAAAAGTTTCACATCCAAAAGGAACGTATTTAAATTGGTGATGATATTTTGACTTCATAATTCCAGACACGACATACGTTATTAATAGCACGATTGCAATTTTTTTTATTAGTCACTTTTTATCATTCACGAGTATAAGTCAAATCACACATCGGCGCGAAACGTCACTTAAATTCTTATATCTATGAATTATAAGTGAATTTAAGTCAATTTTTAATAAAGGCGTGGAAAAATGGCCGTTGCCTTCGAATGCAATAAATCGAATCCGCAGTTGATCTCGAAACGAATTAGGTTTCTCGAGTCTAGTTTTACGATCGCCCGACGTAACATATTTTTTACTTTTCGCTGTTTTTCTTTTTTTCCTATTTCTTTTCCTTTCCTTTTCTTTTCTTTTCTTTTCTTTTTGAAAAAGCTGCACGAGATTATTGACCTCGCAGCAACTCGCAAAGTTCACTTTTACTCGATGAAGCATGAAACTACATCGCGGGTAGAGTCTTTGCTCGAGTCCGATAAATAAATAACCCGTGCCGCGGCCTCTTCGTCATTGTCATGCGTTTATTTCTGGAGGAAACGTGAACGATAGTAATTTCGTGATATCATTAATAAAAATCAAGCCGTGGCCTCGTGTTCTTTCAACAAAAATATACATGTATAAAGGTTCGCGACTTAATGCGTTGGTGATTTAATGATTCAAGCGTGAGAGACACAAGACGCCTTGTAAGTACGCGCCGGTAATAACCGAATGTTATAAATCCTATAAATTTCTTGAAAGATGAAAGTCTCTTTATTCCTCGTCTCGTAATTTTGAAAAGAGGGGTCTCTCGCACTCGCGGAGGAGGATTTCATTCGTGTTTCCCGCTTTATTTTCGTTTTTGGTCCGACAGTGTTGTCCCCGCGTTCAACGTCTCGTTCAGTGAAATATTGGAATTTCGTGATTGGATTATCGTGAAATGATTGCGAATATATCGTGGATACGAGTGGTAATTTGATAAAAGAAATTTTTCACTCGAAACTTTTAAACTCTGTGCTCTGTGTCAATAATTATTTCTGTTATCCTTATTAGAGTTTCAAATAAAAAAAAAAAAAAAAAAAAAAAAAAAGAAACACTTTCAACCTGTGATATTTTAGATTAGAAATGAATCGCTTGTATGACTGTTTGATAGAACATATAGATGCACGCGTTGAGATTTAACTGAATTATCGTGAGAATTAACGTAAGAAATCATTGCAAATATTTCGTCGATAGGATATTCCTTGTTGTTTTTATCAAATTTATTTATACGTAGAAAAGTAATTTTCAATCTGTCGCTGATACAATTTTCAAGGATAATTCGCAATATATCGTTTGAATATCGTGGATTAAAAACAAAGTTTGTTTGTATGACTGTTCGACAGAACGCTTGCAGACGAACACGTTGGATCCTAATTTCAGCGAGGTACATTATAGTTTAATTACTCTTTTATGGCTTTCTCTTCCGCCAACAATGGACACCTTTTATTTTTTATCGTAGCCTAGCCTTTTCTCTCTATTCGTCGACTTATTGAAACATTTGTTTCCCTTCGTCAAACATCGGAAAAATTACTTCCTTGATTATCCTCCGTTTACGAGCATGATTTTCATACACTTGTAAATTTTCATTTTACCGTGATTGTTGATTGTTAAAGCGGAGGAGAAGTTCACGACGAAGTACAAAATCGATCTGGCGAGCCAATTAATTCGTTGAAAATTATTAATTTAGCGTGCGAACGCGTTTCACATAATGAGAGGATAGGTTTCTGGGAATGGCGGTGCAATATACCACTCGTGACGCAATTAAAATCAATCGACAATGATTAGAAGAACGATGTTCGCGAACACTGACGAATTTCCGTATTCTCTAAGAATCATCTGGCTCGTCTATTAAAAATTGCGAATTCGAATTGAAAGCAAACGTACCACGATTTATCTGCGATTATTTTTCAGAAGCTGATCCAATCTAATTTTATCAGCCTTTCTTTATATTTTCTAGTTTTCGAAAGAGAGAAAAAAAAAGCTCAGCGCTTTCCGAACGGTTGTGTATAAATGCGATGCAACGCAACAGAGAATTTATTCCCTTCATGTGCGCGCGTACACATTTTTAGTATAGTCGTTAATACCTCGTGGCTATTAGTACGATTCACATGAATTAGCCGGCTAATGCATCTGGCTTTAAAAAGATCGATGCGTATAAATGGGCAGGAAAAAGAAAGTGATCCGTTTTGTATCGATCCGGCGGCCGTAGTACGTGTGCCACGACTGTAAACGGGGGACCAAAGCGATATCAGGCTACGGATAGATGTCTTGCCCTTTATTTTTGAGGCAATCGATACTTTCGAATCGATACGTCGGCCGTAGGCTCAGCTTCTTTTGCAGCCTCCTTATCATGCGCCCGTTTTTTTTCTTTTCTCTCTCTCTCTCTCTCTCTCTCCGTAATCGAACTCATCGCTGCGAAAAATTTACCATTTTTTCGCCCATCCTGCATCCATTTTTTTTCTCTTCTTTTTTTCTCTCTCTCCGTAATCGAACTCGCTCGCTGCGAAAAATTTACCATTTCTGAACGATTCGAGTTACACGTACATTTCGAAACTAGGCCAATGTCAATTAACTGGAAATCTGTAAATTAAACGGCAGCTACTCGAACGATCGATAATTATCAATCAATAAATTCGTTGTGTCGCGACAAAAGAATTAATAAATCAATTCTTAGCTGAGTAGAAAAAAACAAAAAAAAAAAAAAAAACTGTTAGAATTAGAAAAAGTGTTTGGAATTATTAGAATTATGTATAAGAGCCAGAGTCGAAGTTATTAGAAATCGTTAGAAATTTACTATCTAAATTATCGAAATTATTAGAGTTAAGAAGAAAAATTATTAAAGAACGATCGGACTTCAATTCACAGCTAGAAAGAGACCGGATCTAATTCGGAAAAATTCGTCGTGTTGATGAGAAAGCTCGGTTTTCGTACGCTTGTAAAAATTTCATTGAGCAAACGTTTGTTGAAGGAGGCGTTAGTGCACGACAGAGAACTACGTCGATTTTTTTTTTTTTTTCACTCTTCGAAAGAATAGAGGTGCCATTGATGAGAGAGTACGTACGTACAACTGTGTGCACAAGGCAGTGTATCAGCCATAAGTCGTTTCTATATCTAGAGGGGTTGATTAAAGTGATGAAGGAGCGGCTTCGATACGGCTTAGCTTGATCGACGTCGATTAAGTTCTCGTTTTTACTCGGTACCTTGTCGAGCTCGCTGTTCGATTATTCCAGATAAATAAAAAAAAAAAAAAAAAGCACTGAAATCTGATGAAAATCGTTCACCGATTGCGCCTGCCTCTTGCTTTACGCTCTTTCCATCCGGTTTTGTTTTACGTGGATGAAAAATCGTGTAAGTGAAATCTGTCAGATGACGAGAGACAAGCTGAGAGAAAAGCTATCGTAAATTACAAAAATATTTATATATATGTAATTTATACATATATAAATGCTCGCGAAAAAGAAATTATGAAATAAAATTATAATCAAAATAGATTGTCATTGTCGATATTCTACTGGCAAGTTATCAAGTTTTTTTCTTTTAATAAGACATAAAATATAAATTAGAGAATGTATTTCTAGAAATAGTACTCATCATACTCATCATCGTACATACTCATCGGAAATCTCATTTTTGCACGTATAAATGTGAATATACACGTGTCTTTAGTTAAGCGTTCGTGTTAGAAAACTCACTATAGTTCTGGCGTTATATCATATGTATTCTGTTAGTTCTGAAAATAGTCAAACCATTAAAAGGATGTCTGTAGAGATTCTCTCGCCCTTTGATAGTCGTTTTGAATCTTAATGGAAGGAGGTGCAAGCAAAGCCATAATAAATGCGACAATCCAGCCAAAATGTCAATGTACTGCCCACCGACTTTTATCGTGGAAAAAAACCCGCAACCTTTAAGCTGATGAAATCTTTGTAACATAACAGCTTCTATCAATCCATTTACAAAACTCATCTGCCAACAAATCATTTTAACAAGCTCATTTTCATACGTCATTGCTAGGGATCATCTCGTCTAATCTAATTGCTGCTTATTATAATTCACTCGCGATACATTGCAATAAACTCGCAAAAAATAGATTAAAATTAAAATTATGGAGTAAAAATGAAGAAGCATATATGTATAAAGTTCAATTTCAAAGAGTTTCAACGAAATTTGCAACGTTATTCGATAAATTTATCATTGCGAATTTTAGTCTCTTTAGTTTGAGAGTATTTCTAAGGTATTTCGTTAAACAAGTGGAATTATATTCGTGGATGTAACGCTATATTCCTTCATTGTGCACATTCCTTCAAGTCCCGCACAAAAGTTAAGTCCATAGTTATAACATCACGTTTACAGCGAAGGCGGCACATGCCTGCCAGCTTTATCCCATCCAGGAAGCCCTTTAGGGCTAAGGAGATATAAAAGATGAGACAACGTAGTTCTCGGCGTGTTCGTCCTCGACCTAATTCTCGCAACGAAAATTTAACTAGCCCGATATCCTCCACGGAATCGTCATCCCCTTTCGATCAGTCGAGCGACATTTTACCAGGGTGCTCGAACATCGAGGAACGGCTACCAGAACTTCCTAACGACGCTTCTAATCACAAGAACGTTAATGAACGTCGTACGAGATCCGAGAGGTATAATTCTTTGTTCAACGTTTTGCATAAAGAAAATAACGCCTTTTCGTAAATCATTCAATCTGTGCGACTGACACTCTGACTATTCACTCGCACCGGCAAGTGTACGAACTTTTATGTTATTATTCAGCGGAAGTCGAAAGAAATGTAAACGATAAAAGAGATCGAAGATCGATGAAAAGAAAAATTAATATGTACGATTCTGGTATAAATTTGACGAGTGGCGAGGACTTTATTATCCTGTTCTACCTAGTATAATACTAGATATAATTAACTGACTAAGTATACAAAATCGATGAAAGTCGCGATGTATTTCTGACTTTTCTTTCCATATTCAGCTCGATAACTGCATCGCATAAGATTAACAATCATAACAATTAAAAAAAAAAAAGAGAAACAAAATATTAGAATAAAAAAAAAAATATATATATATATAGCACCCTTTGTCGTAAGCATCGTTAGTCCAATTTCCAAGGGAATCTTACGAAGCATAATTGGCGATGACATCAGCGAATTTGCGTATAGGTATTGAAAAGGTTTCAAATGGCTGTGCTAGCTGGTAACAGTTTAAATGTAGAATGCTTCATTCGCTAACGATTGACTATAGGGCTGGTTTCAGTGACTGCGAACAAGCTGGGACATTTCCCGGGAATTCAGCGGGTAGTTCGTCGAACAGCAGCTTGTCGACGAGAAGTTTGGACAGCCCGAGTACCAGCCTGGAGCAGGTACACCCAGCCACTTCTGCGGCCAACACATCGACCTCGTGGGACAGCGATGTCGATGTCGAACCAGATCCACCCGATTGGAGCCAAGGCGTTGCCGAGGATGTACTCGCGCGTCTCAGCAACGCGGAGAAAAAGCGACAAGAAGTTATCAATGGTTTGTCTTCGTTCTATTGCATCGTGACGATCCGTGAAACTGAGATCGTCTTGTCCCCCTTACGTCTCTCCTTGGAATTTATAAGTTGCTCCTGACGTGATACAGTTAATGAAATTAATTAGAAACAGGGGAGAGAAACAAATAGCGCGAAACAATAGAATTAATTTCTGATTAAATTATTTTGCACTTTACCGTTCTATTAGAAATGTGATCCCACGTTCTAAAATAAAATAAAATGTAACAACTTATTCGTCGAGATTCGTCATTTCTACGTGTACCTTTTTTTTTTTTTCAGAACTCTTTCACACGGAGCGATCTCACGTGCGGGCGCTGAGAGTGTTGTCACACGTCTTCCACAAGCCGCTCCTCGAATCTCAAGTACTTCCGTTAGACCAAATACAGTTGCTATTTTCCAATTTGGACGAAATGGTAACGATACATTCGCGCTTCAATCAAGCGATGAAACGCAAGAAGAAGGAGAACCCGTGCGTTGGCGATGTCGGCGATCTTCTTCTAGAGATGTTCGACGGCGAGAACGGAGAGACGTTCGAGAGAGCCGCATCGACCTACTGCGCGAAACAGCAAGTAGCTCTGGACGCACTGCGAGATCGTCGCCGCAAAGATCCGAAATTAAATTCCTTCCTGAACGAGATCGAGGCGAATCCCCTTTGCCGAAGATTACAGCTCAAAGATCATATCCTGACGGGGATGCTTCGATTGACTAAATATCCTCTGCTGTTCGAGAATTTGGCGAAATACACGCCGGAGAGCAACGAAAAGGAGAGAGCGGCGGTTTTGCGAAGCCTCGACCGAAGCAAGGAGATTCTTAGCTGCGTTAACCAAGCGGTACGCGAGGCCGAGGATTATCAAAGGTTGGCAGAAATCCAACGTACGATTGATAGATCGGCGTTCGATAAGTTCGATCACCCGACCGTGCAGGAATTCAAGAATCTAGACATCACGAAACGTAAATTAATCTACGAGGGCCCGCTGCAATGGCGTAGAACCGAGCAAAACCGTGCGAAACCGGTCGATTTGCACGTGGTGCTGCTCGACGATACAATACTTCTGTTGCATCGACAGGACGAAAAGTACCTGCTGAAATTCATCAACCCGAATCAAGCGAACTCGGTGTTGAGCCCTATTGTGAAAGTGTCCACCGTTCTCGTCAGGCACAACGCCGTGGACAAAAATTCTCTCTACTTGGTCAACACGTCGCAAAACGGGGCGCAAATTTACGATTTGGTCGCAGCTTCGCCTGCGGAACGAAAGCAATGGTTCAAGCACATCTCCGAGGCAGCTGAAGCGTACAAGGCTCGTGATAAGCAAGGTAGAAGACCTACTCCACCTACTACACTGCCAGAAGAACCTGGACCCACGATCGAAGATCCTTCTTCGATGGAACACGACAATATTCCTAGTAAAACTGATCAGGAACAGGAACACGAATCGGAAACAAAGGAATCCCAGCAAGATACTAGCACGGAGCAAGAAGGTGAATCGCCTAATATTCCTGGGCCTGAAATCTCAAGGACTGATCAAATGAAACAGCAACAACCACACTCGTCGATCACTGAACAATCAACGACAGGTTTTGTGATTTGTGCGACGATTTAAAATGTTTCTCGAGTCTTTCAAATTCTTATCTTATGTAAAATATTTTTTTCTCTAATTAGTTACAGGAGAACCGTTACGATTGGTTACTTGTACACAAGCATCGTTAATCGATCCGCTTGAAGTTCACGTAGAAGTACCACCTGTACATGTTGCGGAACCGGTGCTTACACCAATAGGTATCTTATCTGTTTGTGACATATATTTTTTTTCTTAACATAACGACTTATAAGTAGATATACATTTCACAAACAACGTGATTGTTTCCTCTGAATTGTTTCAGAATGTCTTAGAAGAAAAGACGAAATAATTAAACAAGCTTTAATCGAGAAACAGTTATTAGTAGCGGATATATTAAATATCCCGAAAGAAGATTTCGAACATGTAGCAGACATGGCGTCTGAACCGTCGAGCATGGAAAAAGAACCTGCTGAACTTATACTCGCTGCTATTAGTCAAGGTATTTTTTATTAATAAACAATTAATGATTGTTTTATCGCTATATGTAAATTACTTTACAGAGTAAATTCTTTATCTATTAATTCTACAAATGTCTTTAAAAGCAATAATATTTCCTTTTTTTTTTTTTTCGTTCTACAGCGAATCAATTGGTAGGAATGTTAAATTCTGCGTTAAATGTGAGTGAAACGGAAACTGTTC
The DNA here is from genome assembly GCA_032399595.1 of Tetragonula carbonaria. Classification (NCBI taxonomy): domain Eukaryota; kingdom Metazoa; phylum Arthropoda; class Insecta; order Hymenoptera; family Apidae; genus Tetragonula; species Tetragonula carbonaria. The sequence goes on from JAUCRC010000003.1 coordinate 13,788,132, forward strand.
TTGCATCGCGTGGAGCCTCGACATTAGTAACATCACCAAATTGCGAAGCGACTGGCTGTCCATCATCACGAATGCATTTTCATCCTCAGCAACCAGCGATATCCATTGCGAGTTTACAACCAGTGTGTCACTCTTTAACCTCCCAATTGTCACAATTATTGGTAATGAATAATTAATTTGTTTTTTAACGATAAGTCTGTACATTTAAAGTACGGAAAAGCATGATGCTTTTTAAATAAAAATATGTTTTCTTTTTATATTTTAGGAAATTATAAAAGAGAGGGAGGAGGAACGGGAAACATTGAGAAAAGAGTTACGCAGAAATAGAGAGCGTCTTCATGCTTTTGATGCAGATATACAACGTCGTGAATTTTCAGAAACATGCACGGCATCAAGCCAAACACAAACGGAACTCGGTTAGTTCTTTACTTTTTCAATCTTTCAGAATGTAGGTTGATAAAATTTGTTGATCTACATTTGTGACCATATACCTGCGTACGATTAGCAAAATTAATTTTTATTTGCTATAATTGCGAAAACTGCAACGTACGCAAGTAGCTCTCTGCCACAAGATCAGTAATTTGAATTACAATTCTTAGAAAGTACTTAATTTTCCTGAAATAAAAACGATTGCCTGTTAACTTCTTCTCTTTTTTGTGATTTTTAGGTGAAATTTTAAATACGGATAGCAGTATTGATGATCCCACTCGTGATGTAAGGAGCATAATTTAATGTGCTACTGAATCCAATTTTCTACTTTCTTATGTTATTCTCACGTTATAAATTTTTAATGTTACCTTATTCACAGGAATTTGTAGATGCGCGTGGTGAATCCGAGACAAATGAAGAATTAGAACACATGGAACATAAAACAGAAACAATAGTAATGGGGGATAGCGTTGGTTGAAACGTGCATAACATTGTATCAAATAATGTCGACCAGGTGCATTTCACGAGCAAGATCGTTTCCGAATGCTCATACTGGAAGAAATCAAAATTATGTAAAAAATGACAAATGGCGAGTAGCTGTATGGCGAGTATGGAATACAATAATATTAGATACATATTTACAGATGGGTCAATGATTAATCATACCTTTGCCAAAGATTTTATGTAACTGGATCTACATGACGTAATAACATATGCGTATACGTCGTATACTATATCAATTACTGGAAATTACATCAATTTTTTATTGCCAATAGAATAACGATACAATCTCTGAATTAATATGGTGAAGGAAATTTTTTTTCAAAAAAAAAAAGCAAAAAAAATCCCAAATAGATTGCTAAATTTACTCAAGTTTAATCTCTCTACAATATATACATAAATACGCAGATTAATAATTTAAGTAGGAGCTTTATATGATTATTGAAGAATTCTTTCACTGTGGATTATTTTAAAATCTACACTGTTATAGTATTCTGACGATACTTATTACTGTATAAAAGTTGTTATACCGTGTCTTACATGACGTCGATTTCTATAAGATATTGTTTTATATATATATCAATTTGTATACTGAATCTTTCCTTAAGATGCTTTTTAGGAAACAAGTCAATTCTTTCGAAGTTACTTTAAAATACTTATTGTTAGTGCATTTTATACAGAAACATTTATGTAAATGTATTGTACGCCTTTAGAACAATTTAATGATTCGTCTCGAGAAACATACTTTTTGTGATCTGCTACGGTATATTTGGAACCAGCTGTGTTATTATAATAATTCAATAGTTATGACATATAATTTGCATTTATCTAAAGATATATAATCAGAAGATGCGTCGATGCTTCAACGTATACAGAGTAACAATTGTCGGCGCTATATTATTATTGAATAACACACTTTCACGTACTTTCCTTATATTCCATGACCAAATGTTCAGGATATTTGATCCAGAGGCGCAAATGCCGATTCTAAATCGTATAAAGCAGAAAGCAAATGTGTTTGTATTCTAATATTTATTATCATCATGACTATAATTATTATTATTATTATTATTATTGAAATTATTGCTGCCTTTAAGTATTATTTTTACAATTTATAGTAATTTTACTACATCAATTTAATACTACAATCGATAGAAGAGAACTTAAATCAATGCAATGTGAAAGCCAATTCGAAAAGAAGTTACTAGAGAAAGAAAGGAAATAGCTGAATCTCATAGAATGCTAAGGGACAACTCAATTCTATATTTTTACTAATGTAGTTTACATTAATGATATGTTGAGAGTACTGAAATTTCGATCAATAAGTTTCTTAAAAACTTTATTCTTAAATTAAAAAATATTAAGTTAAAAGATATATTTAAGTTTTAAAGGATAGGAAAACAATTAAATTATTAAAATTTATATAACTATGTTAATACAATGTATTAATATTGTGCAATGTATTTCATTATCATTTTTGTACAGTATATTAATACAATGTATTAATTCACATTTTTCTTTCATTTTTTTTATCGATATTGTTTAATTCCTTTTGTTTTGTCCGACCTTTGTATCTTTTTCTTAAACGTATAACTTGAAAAACATAAGCATTTAACTTATCGCAAAATCTAATATAAAGAATTAGAAAATTATGTTTACAAAGACAATTAAAAGAATCTTTTAAAACGTACATCATTAATAACGGAGTTGTAATAAAATTCAAACAACTGTTTGAAACCAAATCATTGTAAATAATACGTAATTCATGAAGTATAAAATTAATATGTATTATCTATCTTGTTGCATTAAATCATCAGTTGTGTAAAATTACAAATCATCTTACTCTTTTTACAATAAAAGATTTGCACATTTTAGTAAAGATTTGGAAAAATTGTGAAATTAAAGTATTTGTGTTCATGCCATTTATGTAAACAGTAATAAAAATTTTCATTATTATATAAAACTATAAAATGAGAAGCTAAAATTACGCAGATGAAAATTAATATAAATAATCAAATTTAATAAATTTTCTCATATAAATAATTAATGAAATTACGAATTTACATCTATTTTGTTCACTTTTCCATATTATTTACTAACGGCATTTGCTTTGGAAAACAATATTTGCCTCTTGGTGCTATAGTTGCCTATATGAACACAATCAAGTTCCTCTTTTGAATGTAATGGAATTTAGGAATAGAAATAAGGAAGCAAAAATTTGTATACTATTTGTAGAATCCTGAACATGACTGGTAACTTCAAAATTATCAATATTCTTAGATAAGAAAAAAAAAAAACGATAACATAAAACATTTTTACAAACAAATTTATAGTAAACAAATATGTACAATCGTGCATAGATGAAATGCTATAAAAAATATTTTACAGCTGTTTAATTAACATTAACATTGATTTGTTAATGAAATTTTCGAATTAGGAAACACAGTTAGAGTAACAAAATGTACTACTCTTTATATAACAAAGGACTGATCGTGCAAAAAAGACTTACCTGTTTACATAAAATCTTTGCTACTACTAAATACTAATAATTCCCTAAAATAAGATAGAAATAAAATGCGAATGATTATAAATACATTACCATGTATATGTATAAAGTATTTAATAACATTATTAGTTGATATTATTGATTATTAATTATTATTGATTATTATTATATTATTATTGCATTAAAATACTTATTAAATTGTAAATTATCTTGTAATTTTTTTACATTCTTTCGAAGCCTGCACAAACAAATCCTAGCATTTTCAATTTTTCTATAATTACTAATTTTCAGTATATATTACTATATAACTCTACATATTCTATTCTATGTATTCTTCTAGAAATATAAAGTAATGATGAAAATATCATTTATGAAGATTAATTTCAACAATTTATATCTCGTCTGTGTTAATAAATAAATTCAACACTATTGAAATATAATTTCATTATTATTACCATAAAACTTCTTTTTAAATTTATATTAATAATTCTTATAATTTGAAGTATTCGTTACATCTAAAACTTGTTTTTATATGACAATAGTGATTAAAAATAAGAACATTATATATATTATTAAACGAAGAATTCTAGGAACTGAAGTTAAAATATTTGAATTTTTCCGCGCGTATTATTGTTGTGTCACAGTGTCACCAACATTAAGAAAAGTGTTTGGTATTAAGGTACATCAGTGTCAGTTATTTTTTGTAGTCGTTCGCTTTCGAAATTTCAAAGTTATTTGTTAAGACGAACTCAATAACTTGCATACGAGGTCATTTGTTGTTATAACTTGTTAAAAAATAATGAATTATTATTTAAAATTCAGTAAAATGGTGAAAACAAATTGTACAGCTAATTTTAAGGGCTCACTGTAAAAAGAATGTTTCAATTTTCAAGATCATGATTGACCTGATTATGAAAAATAATTGTTCAGTGATGGAGAAACTTATCTTCGGCGAGATGTTTGAATTTTTATAATTTACGAAAAAGAAATATTCTTACTTGTTGCATGATGTAAAAATAAATATCTTTGAATGAAACAAATTCAAGATTGTTGAAGTGGAGGTCACTCTTTAAAATAAAATCAAGTTAATTGTTCTGTAATTTTTTTTCACGAAATTATAATAGTTTGAAGTATTGATAATTTTTCATCTAGCATACGAATATTTTCGTTCAAAATTTTATAAATATCCGAATTTCGTATGCGTAAATCAGAGTTTATTCGCGATCGTCGTTTATTTGTAACGAAAAATCTTGCAATAAACATACTTTGCTCAATTCTTCCTATTCTATTCTTTAAAATGATGGAACACGAATCAAAGAAAGTGATTAAGAAGAAAAATTATATGGAACTTTTGATAAAATTTATTCGAACTGATAGGTTCTTTAATATTTTACTAATAACTTTAAAATTTTAGTTTACTGTATGAAAAAAAAAAGCATATAACACCGTAGAACGTGAATAGAATTCTTCTATATAATTCTGATATATAGTGGAATAATTTCGGTTAGTTACTAGTTTCTACATTTCGGTATTGAAAATTTGACAATCCTGTAATGAATTTCAAAAATCATATTTCTGGCACATACTCACACGATCAACTTTGACTTTTTTACTTGATGTAAATTTCCCGATTCACCGTTGTTCAAGCATAGAGTGCGCTAAAAAGCCACTAATTTTTTAATGTCAGTATTTCAGAGCGTGGAACATAAAATCTCAAGATGCTTGGTCTATTCATATACCTCGTCTGTGGTTTTAATAAGAACTTACTTGCTGTTGGAATCTAACCTTAAAAATATATATGTACATTAAAATATTACCATTGAAATATTATTAAGTAAATTGAAGTTAAATTTTAAATATAGGTTGCTAAATGTCCCTTCTACGCAAAGGACAGGTTCATTCTTTTATTTACTTCATATATATATAAATTTCGTCATTTGTATTTTCTCTAAATCTTAAGTTTTGCTTATCAAATACATTTTAAATATTTTTCACTATACTTTTTTATTTTGTACAAATTAATTTTATTTATAGCAATGGGGTACTTTTGCACGTGTTTGGCACATTTTCGATGCAACTTGGCAAGATCCATTTAAAAGTGCACATTTGATAAAAAAGTATCTTATGGGATTATACAAACCTATATATCATCCTTTGAGTATGTAAAATTATGCACATACGTATATATTCATTTGATATTGTTCAATATAATATTACAAATTGAAAGATTAACGCAAATATTCGAATGTTAATATCTTTTATACAGATCAGTGTGGTGACCATGTAATAGTAATAAACAGCAAAGAAATCGCATTGCGTGGAGACCAGTGGCAGAAGCGAGTATATTTTCATCATACTGGATATCATGGTGGTGCTACTTGGACTCTTGCATGGGAATTACATAATAAAGATCCTACAATGGTAATTATCAGATTTTTGTAAAATACTTATATATATATATATATATACACGTATATAAGAACTTTAATGTTTTATCATATATTTTTCATTTATAACATATAGATTGTAAAGAAAGCAATTTATTCAGCAATGGACGGAACTCTACAAAGAAGATTCACTATGCAAAGATTACACATTTTTCCTGATGATAATGTCCCTAAGGAAATGTTAGTAAATGTAAGCAATCAAATTAAACAATTAAGACCTGTTCCAAATAGATTATACGAAATTCCACAAGAAGAAAGAGACAAAATCCCAAGGCTTATACAATATCCTTCGGATTATCAGCTCAAGTAAAATTATATTTATAAGTTTGAAATAAATTATCATATAATGTTGAAAAAATTTGATCGTTTTATTTTGACAGATTGTTGTAAAAGTAGTGAAAAGGTATTGAAAAATAAATTAAAATTTATATAACATTTACATTTATATTTACAAATTATGAAATAGATTATTTACTAGCGATTGGTAATACACCTTTAGGTTTTAACTGACTATCCAAAAATTTTTGTTTTCGTTCCTCCTTTTCTTTCATTAACGTAGCATGTTGTTCAACTGCATAATCAACTTGCTCGACAAGTTGAATAATTTTTCTCTGTAAATCAATCATTTGATTAATTATTTATGGTATAATTTAATTAATTATGGTATTGAAATTTCATAAAGTTAAAAAATTCAAAAGTTCAAACAATTTTAAACAATACCATATGATCTTGGTGTTTTTGTATGCGCTTCAATTGTCTTGATGCGTATGCTACAGGTTTATCGTCTTTAAAGGAATAATCAGATAACGTAACTAGTGGACCAGTACTATTCGGATTTCTTGTTAAATTTTTCCTGTAATTATTAAATCATATGACATTTTACAATTAATATATAAATTTATATCATATAAAATTTATTCTTACGCTACTCTCCATTTCTGGTTCAAATATATTGGAAAAGATGTATGAAATTTATTAACACAGACAGTCGAATCTAAAATAAAGATATAATTAATATTTTGACAAATTTAAGGTTCCTCAAGAAATATTAATATTTTTAATATTTTCAACTAATAAGTAAGTAGTTACTATAAAGCACTAAATTACACTAACTTGTACAATAGCTTGTCCGCAGGATCATTTTCGTCGTAAACAGAAACATTTTGTTTCAATAACGTTTTTATCTCAACAAATATTCATGATAGTCCTGATGATGATATGATATTACACACGTAGACCATAGAATATATATTGCTGAGATAGACTGCCATCTATCAGAGATTGTGTGTGAAATAAAGAGAATAATAGTGTGCGACAAGAACAATTGGACAGATTAGTTCTCCCTTTTTGCCGTTATGTGGCGACAGTATTTCAATGCCTATGAATTAACTAAATTTTTATTTGAAAAAGACTAATTAACAAGATTACAGTTTTATTATTCAAATCTCCTAGTATATATCTACGAAGAAATCTTTATTCGTTGAGATATCTTGTTGTACTACGTTGACAATATTGCACGTGATGTAAAAACTAGTGAGATTTAAAAGCTTGTAAGGTTGGCAATACGGTGCCAATTCAAGTGAACTTCAAAATTATTATTATTTTCATAGAGACAATCCTGGCAGTCCAAGTTGAGCTTGCAAAGAGCAGTCTTTTCTACGTTTGAAGCGTTTTAAACACTCGGTGAAACGTTTAAATCCAAAATGACTTCTTTGGATTCAGGAATTGAAACGAATAACAATTCACTCGATTGTTCAATCGTCGAAAACCAAAATTTGACGACAGAGGAAATTAACAATGTCAGTTGCTTCGATTCAGCTTCCGCAATAACAACCAGTAGCGAACAAAGTGAAGCAAAAGAAGTGAAGCCGGATATATTTCATGACAAATTTAATTCGGATTGGTCTGTTTGTTTACCAAACATGCACGGTGATGTTGCAAATTCTATACCAGCAAGTAGTTCTCTACCACGCATTGATGTATCTCCTGTAAGTATTGCTTCTTTTCTATAAATTTTTTTCGTTCTTTTTTTCTCGTTCATTAACTCAAATTTGATATCTTCTTTCTCTTTTTATTGCAATTGTTATTAATAAACAAAAGTATTAGTTCTATTTTTATATCTATTTATATCTATTTTTATTGCAATTGTTATTAATAAACAAAAGTATTAGTTCTATTTTTATATCTATTTATATCTATTTTTATTGCAATTGTTATTAATAAACAAAAGTATTAGTTTCTACAACTACGATAAAGTTATTAATTGCAACGAACAACTAGATTGGAATAATAGATGATCAATTTATTTTAATTGATTTTTTCTTATTTGAAAAATATTTTATAAATTTTGACGAGCGATTGTGATATGATATCAATGGTATATCGTAAAAAATAAATTTTTGCAGGTTTTCTGCAAATCAGAACCCGTGTTTCAACCTCACAAATATAAATCACCCATGTTTCAACCTTATAAATACGAACCACCCATGTGGAAACGTTACAAATATGAGCCACCCTTCAGTCAGTCTTTCAAATATGAACCACCCGTGTGGGAATCTTACGAACCACTAACAACCAAAACATTATTAATGGATGGTAAGTTGTTTTGTTTATAATAATAGTTGTAACAAGACACGGCAAAGGAAATATTAATAATTATGTTGTACGTACTTCGACAACATATTTATCTTTCTTTAATAGATATTTTGTGTTGTTTTTTCAGAATATGTTAACAAAATAAAATTTGTCAATAAAAGTCAACGTCTTGTTTCTGTGTTCGATGTTCATAATCGTCTAATTGAACATAGAATGAGAATGGCAGCAGCTACAAACAACACTATTATGATGAGAAATCTTTTAAACTTTGGTATTTCGCCTAACTGTTGTGATATACAAGGAAGAACTCCTCTTCATCTTGCCTCTTGCAGGTAAATTTTGATCGATATGTCCAATTGTTAATAAATATTTTATAATATTAATATCATTATTACTATTACAATTACAGAGGTTATACGGAAATGGTTCGTTTGTTATTACAATATGGTGCAGACCCCAATATTCGTGATTCCGTAGGCAATACGCCATTACATTTAGCAGCTGTGACAAGTAAAATATCTGTAGTAACGCTGCTTTTAAATGCAGGTACAAATCCCTTGTGTTTGGATCAATATGGTTACAATCCGTTACACTTAGCACAAACAAAATTAAAATTATTACAAAATTGTAAAGGAGAAGATATGGTGAAAATCAAAGAGGAAGTACAGAACATAGTTAGCATGTTGTTGGCATATTTACAAAAACATAAAGATACTCATAAAAGGATGGAAACCTTGAGTAGCTTGTGTTCACGTTTATCTTTGTCAAATGTGTCTAATCAAGTTCAAGATGATGTAAAAGATTTGTTGGCTAATTTAGATACTCTATCTATAACACAATAATCACTTATTTGCTTGAACAAACTATTAATTTTACGTATTGCGTATAATACTAAATCATTAAATAAAGTATGTTGGTTTATTGCTTTATCATTGCCAACGTGAAATTTTATTACTTTTTTTTCTTTATTTAATCGATTAGTTTAAGTAATAAGCGCTAAATAATTATATAATTTTAAACATATAATACAATTTTACAAATATTATAAATTATACAAATAGTGTTGGAGCAAAAGAATTAGAAAAGGTTTATTTCAAATTTCTGTAGGAATGTTTTTTTTATAAGATTAAAAAATTATGCTTTATATTGTAGTTTTTTGAAGTTTATAAAGCTGCAAATAGAGTGTAAAAATAAAAGCTGTAATTTTACTGTTTATAGATATTGATAAAATAATAAAATTGCTATAAATTTATTTTTATAAATTTTGAAAATTTGTATATCTTCTACATCGTGTATATATGACACATATATACTTATGTACATTATTGCATTAGTTAATTTTTTTCAATAATTTCTTTTTATGCTAGTATTTTTTTTAAATTTATGTTCTATTTTTTTAGGTTTTTCAAGTTTTCAAACCATATAAAATAATGAACGTATAAAAGTAGACTGCAAAATACAATATATACTTTTTACTTCCGTCCCGAACTTAAACTGTTTTCTCAGATTATATAATAGTTTAAAAATTTTGGGTGAATACATTAGCCAATGAATGAAGTATGTTCTTTAATGCGTTTTTAAAAAAGTTGTGCTCTTACTCACCTTCATAAATTAGAAAAAGAATCTTAAAGTGCATTCCTAATAAACTTTTTTAAAATATTTTGATTCATATATATCGTTAGAACTTTTACTAATTTCTCAACAGTTTCGTTAAATATTGCAACTATTGTTAGTTATATATATTCTTTCACTTTCTTTGCAGCCTTAGTATCAAGTATTAGAATTACATAAATGTATGAATCAGTAAATAATTATATATATTTTTTATTTTGATCTATTTTGATCTAACTAAAATTGAGCGTAATGGTATTCAATGTTCAAAATTGAACATAATTAAGATTTAGGTGTATATGTAATTTGTTATTAACAATTGATCTAAATAATATTAAATGAAATTTTTGCTTGACTGATATACTACGTTTTATTCTTATATGATATTGTGAAAAGGTAGTGAGAGTTGATGTAATTTTTCAAATATGGTATAAAAATTGATATAAAATGAGTGAATTGTATATCAAGTACGCGTTAAATATCAATATCAGGATTAGTGTGATTTTTCAAGTGTGTTTTTAAAAATTAGATTCTGTGTGATATCAATTTTGCTATGATAGCAGTACAATTTATGATCATAATACTTTTCTAGGGATAGAATTGACAATCGTGAAGGATCATGTTTGTATTGTCTATATAAACTTGTGAGCAATTTATGTAACTACTTTATATATGAACTGTAAATAAGAAATCTTTTTGTTAGCAGTACTTATAGCAAATAAAAAAAGTATCTTATTTCATAGGAATTTATGGTCTAACTTTCTCTGCGTGGCTAAGCCACTTCAAATATATTCTTATTTTTCTTCCCACTGTGATATATATTTCAATGTTTTTTTCTTTTTGCTTGTAATTTTCTTGTAGTTATATCCATATAACAATATATACTGCATTGATAAAATCATCGTTCTATGAGATTGAATGAAATTTGTTTTGATTAATTGAATTAAAAGAAACTTTATAGTCATTTTCCTTATATCAATATTGAAATAAATAATAAACTAGAATTTTATTCTTTATATTCGCAATCTTATAAATACGTTAACGTTTTTATAAATAATAAATATTTTATGATCAATTTTTATGCTGTCCTCGTAAAATACAGATCTTATCGTAAGATCATATGATCTTTTTATACAATTTCTATAACTATTCGTAGATTATGAAGATAATTCAGTAATTTATATTTATATTGATACATTTTCTAACATCTTACGCTGTGATAACTACAAACATAATTTCTAGGTCATAGAAATTAAATCCATTTTAAACAAACTACAATGATTTTGTGTAAAGAAATTTATTATCATTTCTATATTCTCTATCATGTTAAATAACTTTCATTATTTTCGAAAATATTAATGATCGTCCCGCTGAAAAATAGCGGAATAACAAAAATCAATATTGTACATACATATTAATCTCATCGATGATAAATCAAATTTTTTTATTTTCAGCGGCACAATTTAGTGTTTTCCTAAGAGTATACGAAAATTTAACATTCTTTCTTTCTTTTTATAACAATATACAATTATTTGCTCTATTTTTAATAATACAATATAATAATAAAGATAAATTAACAGAAGTGAAAAAAATTACAAAAAGATTATGAAATCAACAGAATTACATTTGTTAAAAATTTGGGGATAAATATTAAACAGAAATTTTATTTAGCGTTTTGTATCTTAATTTGAAAATCCTTACTAATCATATTTCTATAAAAGATACATGTATTTATGAAATAATTATTTAATTATTATAGTTGTCGTTAAATTTTTAATTATCGATCCTCAGAAGTTTCGCTCATTAGTGTATTTGAAAAAAATAGTGTATTTGGTTTTAATCGAAGTGAAATTCATTTTCTCCTCTGCAAATACGGTTTTTTTAATATATGTTAATCAACATCAAAGATCATTAAAAAGTGCTATATGACTAGAAAGGATTAAATAGAACTTTTTATAGTAAGCATAAACATATTCGCAATGACAAACGATAATCTTTCATTACAAGTGTGCCATTGAAATCTTATGGATATTCAACTTCAAATATCTTCTGTACATAGTTAATTTGATTTTTTTTTTATGTGTGCTAAGAAATGAAATTGATTGTCTGAAGATAACAAACAAAACTTAACGTTATTTCCTGATTTCTTTTTTTGTTTTGTGCCTTTCTTGTAAATAAAATTATCGCGTTCGACTTTTAGAAAAACGTTAATAATTTACAAACTCTTGTACTCTTTTGTACGGCATGTAACAATGATTAAAACAATAAATGTAATTGCTTTTTTTGCTTCGCGAGAAGTTTAACTCCTTGAAATATATACAAGCGTATACATAACGATCCTTGGCATTTTTAATACAGGTACGACCAGAGAATTTGGCACAAAACTAAAGATAGAATAAGTTCTTAAACGAAATAACTAAATGAGAAAAAGGAAAACATCTATCATATATACCTCTTAATTATCTTTTCGCATCTCTTGGCACAGATTTACAACGTCGTAATTACATACAAAACAATACAATTTATACAAATTGTTGTTATCAATTATCTCTATAAAATTGCTCTTTAATAGCTAAGAGAACATCGATGAAACTTCTTTATAATAAATAAAAGCTCTTTGTTCCGATATTAAAGCGCAACTATATGACAATATGCAAGATCATTTCTTTCTGCAATTTTATACAAACATCGTTTCGCAAGTTATTACGCGGTCAATCAAACATTTCTCTGGTGTTCTCTCGACATATGGTTTCTGTTTTTTTTTTTTCTCTTTTTTCTTCGTCCTTAATGTTCCGCATTTTATCCGTTAATTATTATGATATGTTCTTACGTCGGATATAAGTCGCGGCTAAATAGAATCTCGAAAAAATATCTCGTGAGCATAAGACGGTATCTGTGCGTTGTATCGAAAGATTGACATATTTTTTCTTTAATCTAAAATGCATCTAAAATGTACAAGATTTGAGCACTATCGAGCGACTAAATCAATACTACAGCGTCGGCATTTAGACTGCGTGACAATTACAGTCCGGTCGATAAAATGTATACAAGCTTAAAAAAAATTTGATCGGCAAGATCAAATTAATTCGTTTGTGCTTGCAATGGAGGCTATTACACGCTATTACAATTGTTTAAGAAATACAATCTATGCACTTACATTACTGAAAGAATTGCCAGACAATAACATTGAACGGAAGAAGCGTATAAAATTCTTGGTGAATTTCTGATGATACTTTCTGATAAATAACGAGGGAGAAACATACATCTAATCATCGAGTTACTCACTGGTATAAGTTACTCATTTATTACTATATTTTTATAACATTGGTTTCGATTTATGTCTAATATTTTCATAATCAACACGTTGCGTAAGTCGAGGATTAGCTGTCTATCATTCGACCAATGTGCTATAAAGCTCAACAACAGTACTTGCTAACTAGGATAAAGTCCCATGAAACATTTTATAGTTGCACCCATTATATCATGTAGGAAATAGTCCAAAAACTTGCGATTTAGGCTAGCTAATAAAATTAATGATCACTAGTTAACCAGCACTATTGTACGGGATGATTCGGAGTTTCACGCGCTCTTTTATTTTTAAGATACTTGTCTGCATATCTGTAGATTGAAACAATGAAATTTCAAAAATGAATCAAGTTACAGAATTTTTTTATAGTTATACAAACGAATAATTAAACAGTCGTCAACTTTTAGATGACTTTTCTTGAAAGAACGAACATGTTCTACGCGAAAGAAAACTGCGCGAATGTTTCAAATTTTAATCTTTGTTAAATGTTAAATTTGTGAGATGCGATCAGGAATGTAGTTAAAAATACATAGATACAATAATTTTTATTACAGTTAATACGATCGTATATTGATACGATACTATTGAATAATAACTGCTTCGAGAGAATAAAATTGAAAAGAAAAAAAAAAAAGAAGAGAAAGACTCAACGCACGTTTATTTTGATGTGCGAAACATGACCGTCAAGCTTCAAACAACAATATCGGACCATCCCGTATAAACGATAAACCTCTGCGAAATAACAAGTTGAGCTTGTACAAACTATGGCTGCATCGATCTCGTTAATTTATACGTACTCGTATACATTTGATGGAATGGATTTTAACTTCACAGTCTGAAATATACATCTATCGCGATTCTCTGAGCTAAATCGTATTTACGTATCGCGATTTGGAATATATTAATACAGTATTGTCACCAGGACCGTGCTACCATAATACAATACAATACAATACAATACAATATAATATAATATCTTATTGAACTTAAGATTGTACAATTTGATTTCCATTGCTAACTCCGTGCGAAGTGTAATGTTAACTTGTATCAAGGAGACATTACCGACGCTAAAGATGGGAATATCTCGGCTTGTAGGGGTCCGTAATCCACTTTTTCTCCATCGACTGTGATGTAACCGTTTGTTCCTTCTGGTTCTATTCGAAACGCCTTTACCGGTATCATGTCGACGCCAGAACGTGTTACATGGGTGCCATTACTTAAACCCAACAGGAACTAACAGACAAAGTAAACAACTCGTACAGTGTCGTTGTCATTACTTTGAATTTAATTTTAATTGCATTGTAATAATTTATTTAATCGTATCTCCAAAATTTGCATATTTTTTTCATTATTCATATCGGAGTGACTCGAAATCTCTTGTACAATTTACTTTTTTATTGTTTTTAAACACTATGACTATATAATTTACTTGTTTTTAAATAATAAAATTACGTATGTATCGTCCTAGCTCTTTGTAATCACAATCTGTTTGGTTAATGATAAATTGATAAGTTTAATAGAATAGTTCAAATATGCGTTTGATAGATAAATCTAATCTCGTTTATACTCGTTACTTATCTATCAATCCTATAGTTTTAAAGACGCGTGGATTTTCAGTCCGAGTATAATTTTGTGACGATGCGCTGTATAATTTATACAGACGGATAGACCGACTACGATCACAGAGAGTTGAATTATTTTACTAATAAACAAATAGGTGTTCGATCTTTAAAAGCACCATCATTTGTTTGGTAATGAATCGAGATGTCAGAGATATTGTTCTTAATTGAACTATTTACCTGGAGCAAATTGGCTCGGGTAATTCCGGCTTTCACTATCATCAGCCAAATGATACCGTCCGCCAATTTGGCACGAGGTGCAAAGAAATAATCTTGACCCAAATGAGATTGATATGCCGCGTGCACCATAATGAACTCTCCTGAAATTCCAAGCATACACAAATAAATTTATCGAATAGTTCGCCAATTTACATATCAATAGAATATAATATTCGAAAAAATTTAAAATAATATTCTTAAATAACGGAGGTAACATTTTATTGTAACGTCATCTAAAATTAACATTCTTCCACAACTTTTGAATGCAAATCTGGAATACTATTGTACAAATGGTATAACAATGTCAGTAGGATTTGTTTGTAAAATTCTCTTCTTATATTCTCTCCATTTGTATCGATACGCATTTTTATAGCCTTACTCACAAACTGGCTACGTATTCATGTACAAATACGGATTACGGTCGGTAATAACTACTTGCACGATGTCTGTCCTTGCTATTTTTTTATAACGGGAAGCAAATGTACCAGGTGTTACCAAGTTTAGCGTTGCAGTGGATAAAGCTTCGAATTAATATGTAAGGTAGCGCAAGATGCATGCAGGCCATTAAGGGGTAAATACTGACATACGTATAAATTATAACTTATCGTCTGTAATTTATATATACATGGGATAATGAACTTCGTATATTACTCTTGCTTCTCTTTCTTACAGGAAGGAATTATCATTATTTATTTTACCTTCGATTTGCGTCCAAGAACTCGGTACTTCTGAAGTTAAGGCGGGCAACCTCGACGACGGGCCATACATAACTTCGCTATTGTTTTCTGGATCTTAATTATACATAGATTTCAATTAAAATTATATATACATATCGCTATTTTGTTGTACGAACTATAAGGAATGTAGCAGTACACACATAGAAGCAAACGAATTCAAACAGCTGTTGACAATCGATTGAACTAATTAAGAAAACGAAATCAACTTTTCTAGCAGCTTTTATTCTATAAGAATCGTAATCATACGTAAAATATTTGCAAGCAAGCATATCAAAGTAATAAATAAGACAGAGATATGCGTACAACAGTACACAATATTGTGGACGACATTTGAACTTGGGATTGTTGGTGTTGCGAATTAAGAAAAAGCTTACCAACATCTCCGTTATTAGGATCCTCGATACTATGATAGCTAGAGATTGAACCCGTGCTGAAGTAAGTTGATTTCGCGGATGTCGCCGAGTAGAAACTGTCCAGCCTTTGTCTTCTCTCAGCTTCTGTTTCCAAAGTGATATTTTCGCTTATTATTTCGTTATCGTCATAGCTATCGAACGATCCGTCCAAAATAGCAGGATCTCCGTCGAGTGCGTCGTGGAAGCTCTTTGATTCACTGATTCGGCTGTACCTGCAAATACATGACAGAGTTATCCTTCATCGGATTCATCGAGACATTAATGGCACTTCGAACGAATTATATGTCGTCGCTGTTGTATTCACTTTTTAAATCCACGCAAGATATTCCAAAACATTGACAAAAATATCTTTCGGCTGACCTTGTGCATACGTTTAATGGACATTCGACACGGTGATTCTTTTTTTTCCCTTTCACGATGATAACACGTTTTACGTCGATTTTATAGCCAATATAAAAACTGACGTACTGAATCTCGTTTCGCTACGATGCATTATGCATTATGCGTTGCATGCGCGAGAAGTTACGTGAACTTGAGGCATATGCATATGCAAAGTAGTACATTTCGGTTGCTACAAACTTACGTAAACTTGACATGCGTATTTCTTGGAAAACACGTTTATGACACGTCAATTCATTTTTTTCTGAGAAAAAATGGTAGAACTATTATACGTAGCATCATTATAATACTGTAGCATCCTATTACAATGTAGTATTGCATACACACACACACACACACACACACACACACACACACACACATACATATATATGGAGTATTACATATATATACATACTACGGAGTATTGCATATATATACATACTATGTAGTATTACATATATACATATATATGTATATATGTAATATATATATGCAATATATATGTATATATGCATATATATACATATATTACATATATATGCATATATATACATATATTACATATATTACATATATATACATATATTACATATACATATATATATATATATATATACAACGTATGTTCTAGTATATAATGATATTACACAGTACACTACTGCTAATTATGCATTAGCATCAATATCAGAGTGTCAGACTATTTGCAAAAAATAAATATAACCGAAGTTTCAGTACAAGCACTATGATAATACTATTTTACTGCAACAATGTTATATAAGCGCTCTCCTATTAGCAAGGAGAAATTTTTCACTTTGTTTTTTCTGTTCTGCTCGAGCGGACAATTCCATTTGCAATTAATTGCTTCGAACAAGCGCTGTTGCCATGCAAATGGCACATGCAAATGGTTTGCAAAAGACAAGACGAGATAACGTACCGATCTAGATCGTCACCGCAACTCCTTGAATGCGATATCTGTGTTTCCTTGGCGTACTCATTGTAGGTCTTTCCGTTACCTAAACTATCCACGGACGGCAGTTTGTCGCAAGATAAGTAAGACACCTTTCCTCTGTACGTCCTCAATCCTATCAGCCGTGCGATAGTCCATACGGTGAATCTCTGGCCGCCTATCGCACGGAGACGTTCACTCTCAATGTCAATGTCGGCGAGCAAGCCCCAGCCGACCGATAAAAATGAAAAGAGAATCTGATTCCTCGTCTCGACCCGTACCAGATCCATCTGCGCTTTCTTGAACTTCACCACGGACAGCGCGCTCACCAGAAGAGGATTGTAGTCGTACGGTTCCCTGAAAAACGGAATTCGTTTATTATTTACTATTAGTAAAATCATCTTCTCCGATACAAGTGCAGTTTTTCTTTTCTTTTCTCTCTTTTTTCTTTTTTCCCTAATTTTCTTCTTATTTCTTCACGTTTGTGCGTCTTCGAGTATCCGTCGTCTTCGCTGAAAGCCGAGATACAATTTGTACGTAGAATCATATTTATCGATTATGTTTATTTACGTTTGTACGTAATACGAAGTTGTGTATTGGAAAAAACTGTATATACACTTTTAATGTTCAACATTGAAATGTGATATCCGAGGGGATCGACGAAAATTCATTTTATATAAATTTTCATAAATTTCGGGAATGTGCGCGAAAAAAATGAAATTGCGGACAAATTGTGCGCGTTCTGTTTGTCGTGTGATCGTAAGATAAAAATTCTGTCGATCGGTTCTCGTCTGGCTAATGCTTCATAAAGAAAATTGAATGATTTTCTCCTATCTCTTAGTATCATGATTTTGCCAACAATGAAATTTTTCCTCGCAATTTTCCTTCCCGCCAGACGCGAATTAAACAACTACTTTCAGTCGTTATCGTTGCATTTCATCTAATTCTGCCTTCGTTTATTGCAAAATCGATACTTAAAACAGAAAACGTAGCGAACCACCGTTGCAATTCTAAGCCGTTTTATTCAAATTCTTTTTTGTCATTTCTCGTACCAAAAAAAAAAAAAAAAATATTTTAACAATAATTAATAGAACCAGGCATGTATATTTCTAGGTATGTATTTTTCATAAAAATTTCATAAAACGAATCGTGATTTTTTTTGAACGATCCGGATCGAATTTGCAATCGTGTCTTATTATTAAAGCAAGCAAATCGTAAAAACGTAAAAAAAAAAAGAGAAAAAAAAAAAGACGTGCTCCTAATGTGTATGTATGTATATATCGAACGAAAATCAAACAAGGCTATTTACCACGTATTATCTCTCGTCACGGCTAAAGAATAAAGTTTGAACAAAAATTGAGGACGCGCGTACCCGGTATAATAATCGACTTGTTGTGCTCGAGCTCACCAACAAGCTTGTTCGAAACGATAAATATACCGGTACCGAGATATTTCGTGATAAAAATCTCTTTCATTATTTCC
This sequence comes from Tetragonula carbonaria, assembly GCA_032399595.1. NCBI lineage: Eukaryota > Metazoa > Arthropoda > Insecta > Hymenoptera > Apidae > Tetragonula > Tetragonula carbonaria. The sequence continues at coordinate 13,807,325 of JAUCRC010000003.1, forward strand.
TCTTACGTGCATTATTCGAAAGATGAACATTTTTCTCTCTCTCTCTCTCTGTTTTTTTATCGCCAGTTTATCTCTCATCTGACTTGATGCCCATCAAGTAAATTACCAGGTAAAAAATTGAATTGCTGCGAAATGTCAGAACACTTTAATCGCATTAATCACGTTTGCTTTGAGAAACCTTCTGGTTTATAAGTCAATAAATGTTCCGTTGAGTTACCTAAGTTAAACATACGTCGCTCGATACTAAATAGTTTTTCGCAACACGTACCCTCTAATTGCAACGGTGAGCTAACGTAATGATAATTAATATTATCTTGTGATGCATATGCTGTCCTATTTTGTCCGAAATATTATTGAACTTGAGGTGTCTAGGCTGATTGATTTTGGACACGTCTTTAACAGATTATCTATTTCAGATGAAAGAATTATTATTGTCGCAGTGTCGCAAATTAAACTTCGGTCGTAAGTTTAATCATTGATTAAGATCGTATAAGTGAAAGGGCTAGGTAAGAAATTCGTGGGAAGGACCATAGGTTCGGGAAAACCTCCTATGGGAGAGATCCAGGCATTGGGAAAAACCCAAACGTTCGAGGGTATAAAAAAGAGGGTGCATAAGGTATGAATCAGATCAGGAATCGAGAGTCAGAGAAAAATGAGAATTTGTTTAGAATCGTCGCTGAAAACTCGTTGCGTAGTTCGCAGTCCTGAATTTTCTAGCTGATAGATTACTTACAATTAGTTAGTTTAGTAATTATGTAGTTTGTTTAGTTGTATGAATCACTCGTAGCTCGCTGTTAATTGCACAATTGTTCCTGCCATCTTTTAAAGAAAAACTACCAGGGAACGATTATTTTTCAATTTGTTTGGGATAATATCCTAATTCGATAGAAGCACAATATCACTAAAAATAAATCTTGTGCAAGTGATTTAGACGATTTCGATACGCCAGTAACGATAACAGTAAATAACCACCAACGTGAAAAGTATACGAACATTTTTAACACTTTGCTGCGGGCAAACCCGAGCAAATTAATCAGTCAATAAAATAAAAGTAAACATAAAATAACATAAAATAACATAGTAAAAAATAGAGAAAATAATAGAAAGTAAAAATATTATCCAGATAAGTCGTAAGATATAATTTATGAATGATGCTGAAAGTTTTTCCCGTTGTGTCGAGCGTCAGTATGCTTTGGACTATAATCTCAGTCTCCTAACAGCAAAGTGTTAAAACACATATTTATGCAGTGAAACTTTTTTTTTTTCTTTTTACGGCCATTTACAGTGTAACAAGTAATAACAGGTGAGCGCTCGACAAGCGGAAAAATCCTCGCCGCTCTTTGAATAAGCATAAACTATCGAAACGTCGACGATTAACGAGGGTGGAAATTTTTCGTTGGTTTGACGTTGATTAATTGAAAATAGTTCCACTTTGTGGGTACTTGTTATCCCGATACGATCAACGATACTCCGAAAAACAAATATGTACACAGGTGTTATACTTTTAATAAAAAATATACTTTTAATTATTTACTTAAAATAAACGATTTACTTTCAAGAGATCTAAAAAAAGAAAAAAGTTAAAAAGTTTGTTGCAATTTTACTGTTTGTCTAGCAACTTTTCGGCTAAAAAAAAAAAAAGAACGCACGAAAGTGCATAAAAGTGATAGTTTCTCAAATATACGATATTATAAAGTAGACAAAAGCACTTTTCACGATGCAGGAAATAAAAATAACAGGAACAAGTAAATCGAGGATAACAGAAGAGGCAAATTGAATTTCGCAACAAAAAAAAAAAAAAAAAAAAAAAATACAGGGACACGTGTAGCCTTCGGCGCTTTAATGGTTTAAAATGAAAATTAGGTCGATTTATCTTATAGTTTACTCTGCTTGACCGAGTTTATCGTTCGACCGTTCGAAAAACACGAAAAAATGTGTCACGAGTTGCGTAACAACGTCGAAACAACCGAACTTGTTATGTTGTAAATTGCAAAACCGTTGATTGGAAAATTTATTAACGCGCCGCTGGTTAATGATCGTGTGATAAATCCAAGGCCGATGTAGATCTCACTGTGCATGCATAAATTTCACCAAATAATTTCGCGCTCCTTGTATATTCTATTCGTGTATAAAAATTCATTTTATCGCAATTTGAGTCGCGTTTCGCGTGTCTTTGGTCGATCGGCCATGTATAATTTCCATTTAAAAGCCGAAAGAATATCGAAACAAACTGGGCACACAGAGTATGGCGTTTGTTCGGAGAGATTGCAGCTTGTCTATCGCGAAATTCATACCAATTCACAGGATAAATTGGTAACAGCGATGGCTGTTAAACGACGTTATGCCGCGCGTATTTGTATTATTAACCCTTTGCACTGCAACAATATTCGATACAACGAACCAATATGGTTTAGATCGATGCACTCGCCTGCTAATACTTTCTTTAAACGGCGCTGCTCACTGCTTTCTCTGTGTCGCGAGCTTCGATATTCTATAACAGTCCGATCTCCGCTTCAGAACGGCTTTAATAAAACGATCGTTCTACGTAATAAACTAATCTAAACGTCGAAACCTGAGAAATCCATTTCACTTTCACATAGTCCGATATTAAATTCTCGTGACCGTATTGGAAATTTTACCATGCGATGCGATGAAAAAATTCGATGCACATACACGTAAGTGTTGGAACATTTTTACGTAAAATACGATTAACACTGTAATGAGACTCGACTGTCGTGATTGCATTGGTCAAGTATGAAACAAAGATAACGAAAGTATTTGAACCTCGCTTCTTAAGACGACTGTATGGCAATTCGGTGAAAAAAATTTACCCTTCGTTTTCAGATTGACACGATGAAACGTCAAAATGTTCGACACACGCGCAAAAAAGTACACATGTAAATACTTTCGTGAACAGCTGCAGTTAAGTCCAATTAAATAGCACGTGAGTGCTGCAACAAAAACACAACGTGTCTCGCTAGCCAGCGAGAATATAGACAAAAGGATAGAAAGCAATCTACGGAAAATTTTTCGGCCCTGATCTCTTCTCTCTCTCTCTCTCTCTCTCTCAGACGCGTTCTGTCTGTTGGAATTGCAGAAACCACCACCTCTCCACCACCATGCGTGCGAATAAATCGAACGATGTGCCGGTTGCAGGCGGAAATAACGACTTCCTTCGGGAGACACAGCAGACACATAAAATAAATCACGGACGAACGTAAAAGGGACTTACTGTTTAGCGTAAGCGATGGATTTCGCCAGGCCGTTGCCGGAACCGCATGGTATCACGCCAATGGGCAATTCCTTCAGAGCTTTCTCCCAATCGGGCCTCTGAAAAAGCCCATTTACTACCTCGAACACGATACCGTCGCCACCGACCATCAATAGCCCGCTCCATTGATAGATGTCCCTCGTACGCACGAACTCGCGCGCGTAATTGGGACACTTGGTGATGTGAACCTCGTAAGGCCTCTCGGCTTCCGATAGAATCGGATGGATCCTCTTCTGGAACGTTTCCCGGCCCCTTCCCGGCCCCGACTTTGGATTCAGCAACACCAGAATCTTTCGCTGCTCGCCTGGACAGGCTGCAATCAATTCGATGGTAATCTTTTAACTCTTAAAGTTAATAATTCATATACGATTTGATTGACATACAAGTGTAAATTCAAATTTAAGGTATATTTAATAAAAACGTTGTATAAAAAACGTTAATTAATGAAAATTAAATTGACAATGGTAAATCAAGTGCCAGCGATTAACACTGAAGCTATTACGAATTAATAGTTGAAAAGTTTCGTTGAAATTGCTTTGAAAAAAGGGAAAAGCATTACTCTCTAAATCGTTAATTTTAAGTGAAATTTAAATTAATAAATATAACATAGTTTAAAACATAAAGATATATAAAAGTTAAGTTATCTCTTTGGTTTCACAACCTTTCTCTATTTAAAAATATTTTCTCTCTCTCTCTCTCTTTTATTAACTGATAATTAATTTTAAAGTTAATTTAAATTTAATTATTTTTGTTTACAATTATATTAAAATTAATAAATTTATCGTTAGGGTATGAACCTAATAGCTTAAATTAGCTTATATATATTTACACACATACACACATACACACATACATACATACAAATATTAATTTATAGTTTCATTAGATGTCTGATAAAAAGAATTAATTTTTTAAATATTATTTCTAATGATTATCATCATTATTAGATCTACTATTTAACATCTACTAATTGTAAATTAATTGTTTTAAATTAAACTAAAATCCAATTAGTAATAATATAAATAAATTATATATATATAAATAAATTATATATAAATATTTTATCAAAATATATCTTTTTCAGACATATTACTAAAATATCCGCAGTAAGCTGGACATGACTTTATGTCAAATTTCAAAATTTTGTAACACGTGAAAAGTAATATTTCTGCTATTAGATAAACAGCTAAGCTTCCACAGAAACATTTATTTTTTGTAACAATAAAAGCAGAACGTTCCAAGTACTTTATGTATTAATGAAATTAATGTTTCGTAGTAAAATCACATTGATGGAGACTTCATTTTTCAAGTTCGTGTTGTCCCACGCGGTTTTTTAACCGGTTTCTCTAGAAATGCTCAGTGTACAAACTCATTCACTTGGCATCGTGTTAAGTTACGATCACTTTTACTCGCGCAAAGTTACGTGCGCAATTTATATGTGATTTTTCACGAAGTGAAAATGCTGTTTGTGCTGACCATTTCCTCGATAATCATTTCAAGTTTCGAAGTCACGCGAATAATTTCCTATCTATGTTTCTAACTTCATTCTTCTTTTTTTTTTTTGTAATTACGTAAAATAGAACGTGCTTTCTAAATATCTGTTCAATATCTTTTTTTTTTTTCATAATTTCTCGACAAAATTTCAGAGTCTTTGGAGTAATAATATAAGTGATCTATATAAGTTTAAAACCTACGTATAAGTTTCAAAGTCACGCGAATAATTTCCTATCTATGTTTCTAACTTCATTCTTCTTTTTTTTTTGTAATTACATAAAATAGAACGTGCTTTCTAAATATCTGTTTAATATCTTTTTCTTTTTTCATAATTTCGCGACAAAATTTCAGAGTTTTTGGAGTAATAATATAAGTGATCTATATAAGTTTAAAACCTACGTATAAGTTTCAAAGTCACGCGAATAATTTCCTATCTATGTTTCTAACTTCATTCTTCTTTTTTTTTTGTAATTACATAAAATAGAACGTGCTTTCTAAATATCTGTTTAATATCTTTTTCTTTTTTCATAATTTCGCGACAAAATTTCAGAGTTTTTGGAGTAATAATATAAGTGATCTATATAAGTTTAAAACCTACGTATAAGTTTCAAAGTCACGCGAATAATTTCCTATCTATGTTTCTAACTTCATTCTTCTTTTTTTTTTTGTAATTACGTAAAATAGAACGTGCTTTCTAAATATCTGTTCAATATCTTTTTCTTTTTTCATAATTTCGCGACAAAATTTCAGAGTCTTTGGAGTAATAATATAAGTGATTTATATAAGTTTAAAGCCTACATACAAGTTTCAAAGTCACGCGAATAATTTCCTATCTATGTTTCTAACTTCATTCTTCTTTTTTTTTTGTAATTACATAAAATAGAACGTGCTTTCTAAATATCTGTTTAATATCTTTTTCTTTTTTCATAATTTCGCGACAAAATTTCAGAGTTTTTGGAGTAATAATATAAGTGATCTATATAAGTTTAAAACCTACGTATAAGTTTCAAAGTCACGCGAATAATTTCCTATCTATGTTTCTAACTTCATTCTTCTTTTTTTTTTTGTAATTACGTAAAATAGAACGTGCTTTCTAAATATCTGTTCAATATCTTTTTCTTTTTTCATAATTTCGCGACAAAATTTCAGAGTCTTTGGAGTAATAATATAAGTAATAAAATCTATATAAGTTTAAAGTAATAATATAAGTAATTTGGAGTAATAATATAAGTAATAAAATCTATATAAGTTTAAAGCCTACGTACAAGTTTCGAGTGTGAATTTAATCCTGAATGCCTGGAGTATCTTTGGAAGATTTTGTCTCAGCAAAGTCCCTTCATTCGTCGTCTAGTAATGGGAAGTTCGTGCAGTAAAGGGAAGTCAATCGAGGACGAAGAAGAAAATTTCTGAGCAAGAAACCTCCGCGGACGATTACGTGATGGGTATTTAAACGCAATGAGCGTATTTAATCTTTGCAGAGACACCCGCAGCAACCTTCTTCTTTTGCGGAGATTTCTCTGCAGTTCCATCGTGTTCGAATTCGATCTCGAATAATTCCACGTAAATGTATTATAATAACATTCGAACTCTTTCCACTTTGATACACAGCGTGATATTTGTTTTCTTCGTCGTGCAGAAGATATATTTTTGCGACAATTATGCACGATTGCTGGATAATTCGTTCTTCGCAATCGCCGGGTTTCTTTTTTATGAAAATATAATTTAGATTACATGAGGATCGAAGTGGTGATAATTAGAGCACAGGATATTTATTCATGTCTTTTTGAATACAATATATATCAAGAGGAACTGAACTTACGCGGAGATTTATTTTCCCAGTTGAACGAGTCTCGAGTATTTGGATTTTGGATTACGTTACTCTCTCGTTAGAATGCGTAAGAATCCGCAGTATAGTGACGATTAATGCAGAAGTCGAAAAAGTAAAAAAATGATCGAATAAGAGCAAGAGTCACGTTTCGCGCTGAAAACCTGAACGAAGATTAAAAACTTCCGAAATGCGGACCTCTAAACTAGAAAACTTGCTTGCTAATTAAATCGCAATTATAAAATGAAGAGAGAGCTGAACGATTGAATAGAATAATCATGGACAATTTGCTACGTGACATTTCGATCTTGGCGAGGTACGTGCTACGTATAGTAAACGTAATGGCATGGTATAAAATTCAACGACGCTAAAAGCAGATATTCGTCCAAGTTTTCGCGAAGGTACAAGGAAGTCGATCTTCGAGATCTCCGCGAGAAAAAACTGAAGGAAAATCAGATCAGTGTTAACGACGACGAAAAGCAAAACGGCATATACCGATTTTTTTTTCTATCGACTTAGAAGCAAGCTTCGCTCGTTTTACTTGAAATTTATGCATGATTGAAACGTAACCAGTGAAAGTAACAAATAAAATAACACTAGCGACGAAAGTAGTTTCGTAGTTCGAGAGAAAGGCTCACGAGGTCGATTAATCGCATCGTCATCCTATGTCATCTTCCATTCCACCGCTCCATTTACATAATTCGAGGGAAAATTCAGCGTGGCGGATGAAGAGCGTATAATTTTACTCCGAGCATCGTCGAATTATCTTGAGAGAATTTTTAGACTCCCGATAGAAAGATAAAAGAGTTCATTTAAAAATCCCGGAATGAAAATACGGCAATTTCTCGACGATCGTCGAAGTATACGAATTCCGAATGAATTATTCATGTGTCGTTAGTCACCTTTAGTCGTGACGTGTGCTATATAACCGCCATAAACAAAAGTATATCATCGGAATAATACCGGCCGAGAATGCAAGTCAACTTCATCATTTTTTTCAATTTTCAATCGCAGAGTATCAAACGACGATTGAAGTTCGCGCGGTTGAATATTCGATAGTTTGCGAGCTTAATTGTCATTTACGTAAACGTAACACGCGTTGAAATAGCGACTGCAGGAAAGACAAAAACATCCTTTAAAATATTGCAAAGTTTGTAAAGTTCACAACAGAGGAAGTACAACTAGCTACGTATGTGACTTTTGCAACATTCCCCTTCATACTGGAACATGTTTCGAACAGCACCATTCGTTGAAGAACTATTAATTATTGATGAAATTAAAGTTTCGAAAATAACTTACTTTGTCTAATAAAACAATGAGTATGTTTTCAGTAATTCATTTCGTGGATTTAATTTTTATTTAACTTGAGAAAGAAAAAAAAATCAAAAATAAAGATGTACGTATAAATACAAATTCATTTTATTTCATTTCCCAAAATTTCACTAAAAAATATACGATACATTTAATATATATATATAAATATATTTTTAAAAGTTAGCTTGTTCTTACATAGAGCACATCGTTTCTACAAATAGTGTCAAAAAATGCCGGCATTTGGTCAATAATGCGGTGCAAATAATGCCGGACGGACCATGTATTAAGCAACTTTTAAACGATCCAACTTTTAATCGGCTCTTGTAAACAAGACTGTAATCAACAATTTTTATATAGGTCATTTTGAATTAATTTTGGCTGGCAGCCAAAGCGGTTCAGTTGGTTGAGAAAAATGTCGAAGCATTTTTGGCGACGTGAAGACGCGACACACGCGCGCGACCCAATTGTTCTTCTTCCGTCTCGCGTCTTACGCATTTGCCACATCCGATTCACGTCGATATCGCCGATCGTCTTGCAAATGAACTGACTTGTTCACACGAACGGGATATACGAAGAATAATCACAGAAATATCGCGGGGCCATTGAAGCGCGCAGCTACAAGCATGTGTCAAAGAGGAAAATTTGAATGCAAAAATTTTAGCATTTTTACCGATCACCAACCATTCAGACCAGTGGTTAAGTTTTAAGTTACTATGGCTAATCTCGGAATATGTTATTTCTGGTTTCGAATGCTGTTATAAATAGATAGTGTTAGAAATAGATAGGAAAAGCAGTTGTTCGTCATTGTCCGGATGTTTGGATTTTACGTTTTTTGCCTGATAAGGTGTTTAAAATACATAACCACAAATAACAGTGATAAAATCATGAAAATATTTGTTTGTTTCTCTCTTTTATTACACACAGTATTGCTGTTTAAAATTTGTGGATGTAGAAGCATGTTTATCCATCGCCAAAATAGATCATTGAAAAATTAATTAAATTAGTAAATCACGGTATTTAACAAGACCACTTTTTAGCACTAGTTACGCGTTTAAAAATCATTATTCACGCTGTGTTGATTAATTGTTTATTAAGTAAGTATCTGGCAAGTTTTATATGCATTTCTCAATTTGTTTCGATTAATATAGTAGCAACGTAATAATAATTTACTAACATGACAAAATCATGGAAATATTTGTTTGTTTTCTCTTTTATTACACACAGTATTGCTGTTTAAAATTTGTGGATGTAGAAGCATGTTAATCCATCGCCAAAATAGATCATTGAAAAATTAATTAAATTAGTAAATCACGGTATTTAACAAGACCGATTTTTAGCACTAGTTACGCGTTTAAAAATCATTATTCACGCTGTGTTGATTAATTGTTTATTAAGTAAGTATCTGGCAAGTTTTATATGCATTTCTCAATTTGTTTCGATTAATATAGTAGCAACGTAATAATAATTTACTAACATGACAAAATCATGGAAATATTTGTTTGTTTTCTCTTTTATTACACACAGTATTGCTGTTTAAAATTTGTGGATGTAGAAGCATGTTAATCCATCGCCAAAATAGATCATTGAAAAATTAATTAAATTAGTAAATCACGGTATTTAACAAGACCGATTTTTAGCACTAGTTACGCGTTTAAAAATCATTATTCACGCTGTGTTGATTAATTGTTTATTAAGTAAGTATCTGGCAAGTTTTATATGCATTTCTCAATTTGTTTCGATTAATATAGCAGCAACGTAATAATATTTTACTAATATGACAAAATCATGATCCTCGTGTTTGACTGCGGCGCTAATGAGATATTTTAATAAACTTGGCAAAAAAGTTCACAAGTATTGGAATACTTTCGCGAAATAAGTATCATCAGGGCTTTAAATACGTTTTGACTCGCGTTTTAATTAATGTTATTACTTGTAAAGTACCTCGAATTATCAAAGCTTGATGTTCGCGCGGAATCAACGGAATCTCTTTTAATGCTTTCTAAAAAAAAAAAAAAAAACCTAAGATCGCGTGCGAATAAATGTTCAAGCTTCTGCTCTCTGTAATCATTCGCGTACAATTCATGGTCTCAACGTTGCAACGACGAGTGAGTATTTTAAGAGAAAAGCATGTCTCTATTATACTATTTAGAAATTTTAGGATTCTGCTACGTGCCAAAATATATAACCAGCGCCTGTGTGCAACTATGTGATATATTTACACGTTTGCGGGGGGTGCTTTGCAGAAATGAACGCTGCACGACGAGTGAAAGTTTCGAAAGGGATTGCAGGAAATATTATTAAGCGGAGCGTGTGCTTCAGCAGATTCAGGGAAACGAACTTCAAAGCGAGTGAAAATTGTATTTATTGTTAAAATGAATGCACGGCATTGTTAAATATTAAATAACATTGCGCAACAATAGGATTCCGTACGAATTCTTACCAACAATACTCCATATTGTGTATCGTATACGAACAATGGTTTCCAATGTTAATAAATTAAAACACGTGGATGATACGTGAAGGAAGTGATTAATACAATACAAGTTGTCACATAAACAAAGTGTCATTCTTATTAAAAAGTTACAAGAAAAACGTTAGACGTGAAAGAAATTTTTACCTTCGATGTAAAGCAAAGAGTACATAAATAACATTTTATATTATCTTATATAAAATAAAAATGGAATTATTTATTGAATCGACGTTGCGGAATATGTTGTATCGATACGGTAGCAAAATACGTAGTACACATTGGGAACGTGAAAATGCACGTGGTATACTAAAATGGTACACTAATAAATTATTTAATATAGCCCGATTCAATATAATCGAATCAATATAAAATACAAATAGCATTTATATATTCTTATCTTTTTGCGAAGTAACAGAAAACAGTAGCTCGTTAGATGTATTGCATTAAACACGACACACTTTTCAATTATGAAAACTGAAATAAATCTCATAATATATGTAACATATCTCATGCCTATGTATAGTATGGAGTATACACGTGATCAGAACACTGTGATCTGAATGTTCGAGGCTATTTTCAAAAACTAATGTGAATTATTGAACTGCATCGATTTCAAAGGACTTTGTCAAAAGAGGAGCGGAGTAGGTGGACAGTTATTTTCGTCAATGTACGATAAATCAGAGAGTGACGTAAAATGCGCAGCTATAGTACGACCACCAGTGTTTATTACACGAGGTCTCGCGTTTTAGTGAACAACGGATCGCTAAAAAAAAAAAAAAAAAAAAAAGAAAAGAAAAAAAAAGAGCGAAAAGAAACGCAGCTCGATAATCTATCAGTCTGAAAAAGAAGAAAATCAAGATTTGACGACGTGCTCTTTTTTTCCAACGTCCTCAGAGTTCTATTCAGAATAGTCCTCGAGTTCAAAGAAATTTTCCAGAATTTCTCACGAATTAATGGTGATATTGTCACGTAATAATAAATCTCTTCCCTTTAGCCAATATCGATTGCTCCTGCGCCAACAATGGGATATAAGCTCACTAAGCAGTTTCCATACGAAGCAAAATTCTCCGGACGAAAACAGGATGTCCAATGTCCAAAGCACGATGCTTGAAACGATTGCCTGAGCCATCGATTTTTTTGTGAAACGGACACGAAGAAAAATATGCGTGTGCGCTTTTTTTCTCTCTTTTTTTTTTAATTTTTTCGAGCGAAGCACGCGACCATTGTTTCTATGTTCGTTGTTTATTTTCTGGGTAGCGGAAAAATCATTTCATAGCACCGATCATACAGTGAAGTCTGTATTACAAAATCCCTAGCAATTAATATAAATAAGAAAGTAATAATCGCGTGACGCTGCAATATTTGCAATATTATATCATCGACCAATCTGTAGTAATTTCATTAATAGTAATGGCACAATATCACAGTACTTGTACTATCGATTTGCGATTCGATGTTTTGTAACATGCAACAATTGAACAATATGTGTGTGTGTAAAGCGAGCAATAGGTGAAACTTTTGTTACTCATAAATTGCCCGCAAAAAGACTGTGTAGCGTGAAAGAGTCACGCTACGTGAAGTATTTTGGTGCAATTTGAAAAAAGAAGAGAGGGAGAGGGGTGAGAGGGGAAGAAGAAACGAATTAGGCTACAACGCCAATTAACCTTTTTCATTCATTCGGTCAAAGTCTGCCTGTCGACGAATTGTTTCATTATCACGCGTCGTACAAGTACCTATTCAACTATAAAAGAAGATATGCTTATTTGAACATATTCACTTTACGGTATATGGATTTATATTATTTTATTGATTTGACGTTTATAGGACAGTTTGAAATTTGCACGTGTAGCTACAATTATACATGTATTGTATATTTTATATATTCAAATATATTTATATTTTATATATTCAAATTAGTGTCAATATCATTCGAGGGTTAAACATTAATGTATTAGCACGTGCGTGTATATATCTTTAAAGCCGAGTAAATGAAAAATTAATTCACGGTAAATATTCTGTAAAGCTTTATTAAGCATGTCGGAAGACTAGTTCAAATTCTCAAAGGTCAGATAAAATGAAATTCGCAATTCAAAAATTCTAAAAAATTCCTCGAGAAATACTAATTATAATGTGATTACAATATATTTATAGTTACTTTATAATTGTAATGAGCAAGAAATAAAAAAAATCGTCGTGAATTTGCAAATGAAAATTATACGTACAAATTTCTGCTAGTAAGCAAATAATGTCTCGGTAACCACTGTAAGAATTTTTATAAGAAATAAGAATTACTGCAACACGTAAGTACTTAAATGTTTTTAAATTTGTTACGTTCGTAGTAATATAAGATGCACATATTTTACGCGAATAAATTTTCATAATTCGTGCTTTTTTTACATTTCGTGTTTTTTTAATATCTTCGTGTATTTTAATATTCAGTACGTGACGAAGTGTTAAAGTTAAAGTGAGATTAATTTGAAGATCTGCGATGATTGTATCAATCATTGCCATCGCTTTAAGATTTGAAATATATATTGATAACGAGCTAAATTTACTTCTTAATGCTCAACTCTCTTTTTGCACGTAATTTATCTATAAGAACGCAAGATAATCAGCGCGATCATGTTTTATCAATAGGGTTTCAATTCCTTTGAATCTAAATGAAATTTTAGTGAAAAACAGGCTTCTTACACGAAATTGTTACAAAACAGTTTCAACGATGAAAGACTCGAATCATTAGTCACATAATTCTCATTGTTCTACAGGTAGTTGGTATTATTAAAGGGACGAAGTTTTGGCACTGATGCAACGAAATCTTGGAATCGGCTTCGAAAGTCTGAATAGTAATAATCCCCAAGTAGGTTAATAAATTTCCGTTTTATACAGTGAATTTGTTGCACGTGTAATTTCGTGCTCCACGCTGTACAACACGCGAGAAAGAGAGAAATCAAATAACAAAGACAATCTCAATGGCGAGAAAAGAGAAAAAAGAAAAACTCAGTTCTTCCTCAAGCACGTGAAAATGTATCTTCATTTTACGGAATTGCATTGTATATTAGACACGATTACACAATGCTTTGCAATTGAAAACGAGTATTTCATGCATCAAGGCGCAGCACAATGATTATAGTAACGAGCCACGTACCGCAATTATTCGTCGGTAAATTATTTAAAACAATGATTTTCTTCAAACAAGACACATAAGATACATAAGAAATGCAAGTTTCGTGTTTTATCACCTTACTGGGATTTCCACAAAATAATCGCGAGTACACGTGTAGATTTCTTTCAATTGATTGTGTTATGTATCCTCGTACTAACGAGGATACATGAACATTTACAAGAAATATCTAAACTACGAGACTTCTTTTTTTTTTTTATATATTATATTAAATGAAACCCTTCGAGACGCGTGATGAACGATACATTTGAATTCACTATACCGAATTTTCATTGGAAAGTTTCACTAAAAGGACGTATCGTTCTTTTTTCTGCGTGTGTTTCGTATTTAACTGCTGCTGCTGTTTATGTTAACTAACGATAAATCTCAAAGCGAATCGATCTGTTCTGAAAAATGTAGTTTCCTCGAGTGAAAAAAGAAAAAAAAAAAAAAAAGAGCGATGCATTTTTACACGTACAAGTATAAATCAAATAATCCAAAGCGTATTCGAAAGTATTTTTCAAAAATCTCTGCCGATCTGATATGAATTTCGACGAACAAAACATTTACGAACGTGAAAACTGATAAGCTGAAAACACTATAATAATCACACGTAATGATTTTTCGATTCGTAAAAGATACGATATTGGAAATGGAAAACAAAATTTTATACTGAGATATACATGCCGTAAAAAGGATGAAAAACATTGAAAAACAAATCATGAATGTCAAATTTAATGAATTTCCTTGAATTTCAAAAAAAAAAAAAAAAAAAAAAAATTCATTTTCCACATTATTCTTACATTTAAATGATATTCAATGAATCATCTCAGACCGAATTTAACTTGTTTTCATTGGGTTTCATTTACAACACGAGTAGTATCATTGTTTCAGATATTAACTATGAGAAATCTGTTACATTACGCGATTTCACTCAGTTCATCGAAATATTTTGTCGAAGAAGTAAGAATGTAAGTTACATAATGCTGTTAGACTGAGAATAATGACGCTATCATGACGTCGTAAGACGAACCTACTGTTATTTATTTCATAAATAACACGATGTTTCAAGCCTATAAAAAAAGAACACTCGATATGTGTATTTTCCAGTTGTGGAAACAGTGATGACAGTAGAAAACGGGACACAGTTTAGTTAACTGCAAAAAATTAAACAAACGATAACCTCAGCAATTAAAGTGAGTAATTCAAAATTTTTTTAAAATTCTTTACGTCTTCCCACTGACGTAAATACGACTGACTGTGTGAAAAAAATCAAACACAAAACAATTCAAAAGCGCAAAGCCTGACGATAGTGAATTCTTTAACTTACTCAAGTGAATAATATTAATTTTAAAAATATATGTTTATGACTTAATTTATGACGATACATGATATCGATGTTATGACGAGAATGATGAGAATTATTCACAGAGCCTACATATAAAATTACGTGGAATAAACCGAATCAGCAAAGATTAATTGTACGAAGAAAGATGCTAAACTTCGTTTAGCTTTTTAAACTAGAATAGTGCATCTTCATGGAAGTCATAATGGCTTTATTTAATATTGCCTCGTTTAAAACTCTGCTTTTCAAGAGTTTACGCACGACGCTTATCATTAGCATGTTTTGTCTTGCAAATGCAAGTTGAATGTAACGATTAGCATTTTTTTTTTTTTTTTTCATTTTTGTGAATGAAAAGCCACATGGCCGCGTCGAAAGCGTAATAATTATGTAATATCAGTAATCAATAAATCAACAACTTTCGCTTCAATTATAGTTGTCTCGTTATTTTTAGTATGTACACACGGAGAATATAGAAAATTATAATTTCAAAATTACTCCCGAGGGGATAAATAAGGAAGTGAAAATAATATATTAGGATAAAATAAATAAAGATAATAGAAAAATAAATGGAGCGATGGAAAATAAGAAGCGTAATAATTATATAACATCAGTAATCAATAAATCAACAACTTTCGCTTCAATTATAGTTGTCTCGTTATTTTTAGTATATACACACGGAGAATATAGAGAATTATAATTTTAAAATTACTCCCGGGGGATAAATAAGGAAGTGAAATAATATATTAGGCTAAAATAAATAAAGATAATAATATGTAGTAATATATTAGGAAGTAATATATTAGGATAAAATAAATAAAGATAATAGAAAATAAATGGAGGATAATGTATTACGAAGTAATATATTAGGATAAAATAAACAAAGATAATAGAAAATAAATGGAGGATAATGTATTAGGAAGTAATATATTAGGATAAAATAAACAAATATAATAGAAAATAAATGGAGGACAATATATTAGGAAGTAATATATTAGGATAAAATGAACAAAAATAATAGAAAAATAAATGGAGCGATGGAAAATAAGAAGCGTAATAATTATATAACATTAGTAATCAATAAATCAACAACTTTCGCTTCAATTATAGTTGTCTCGTTATTTTTAGTATATACACACGGAGAATATAGAGAATTATAATTTTAAAATTACTCCCGAGAGGATAAATAAGGAGGTGAAAATAATATATTAGGATACACGAATAAAGACAATAGAGAATAAATGGAATGATGGAAAATAAGAAAAGAATGTAGCACAAAAAAGGTCGGTGACGATGAATGATCTTGTTCTTTAGTGAAACGACGACGCTTTAATTTAGTCCTTTAATTTCGATGTTTCAACATTTAATAAATTTCCACAACGTGTGCGCCAGCAGACGCAGTCAGACTCATTTTCAAAGAAGTTACGTAATCCTAGTTTCCATGTTTTAACAAGAAAAATACGAACCTGTGTAACTTCTGTGACATCAGTGTATCATTATTGACAGTGTGAGTCAGTGAAATTTTTTAACCGTGATAAATATCGTTTAAAAATAAATGTCGGTAAATAATTCCTGCTCCTGTCGATCCTTGAAGAACACAGAGAACTTTCAGTGATTGAAGATAAAAAAAAAGAAAATGGCGCGTCAAAGGAGATTGGAAAACTTTCGGCGTTGGCGGGTACTATTTCGAGAATTGTCGAGAGGCAACGATATTCGAAAAGTTCAAAGTGGGAAGAGGAAGAAGCAACGAAACTCTGCGAGAAACTGTGATTCAAACGACGATGAATAATGATTTCACTGCTTAATTGCAGACATCGTCTACTGTGAAAAACAGGGTTAAGCGGCGGAAAATAGAGCAAGCACGTAGATGAAACTACTTTTTTGTTCTACTGTATTTCGAGAAAGGGCACACGGCGTTCAGAAAGTAGTTTCAAGCAGAAAGGTGAGAAAGTATAAATTCTGCGAAAAAAATTTCACTTACTCCAGCCGCTCCAATATTTAATAAGAAGAAACTGATCATAACTACGTTTATCCCGATAAATGTAAGCGGAACTTCGAAATATCCATATTGTTCAAAGTAACTGGAACATGCTATTCTTCAAGAAATAATGCAATATCTTTTTAAACATTGATTTTCAACTAAAGTTCGTACTACGTGAATATTCATTCGTCAACATAGTAATTTACAACGTCGGATATCAAATATTTAAATCGTTTTCAATCGGATGTGACTCGTTAGTCTTTCAATCGTCTTTGACGCAAATACTGATTTCTTTTAGTAGCGCGTTTAATGATTCCAACGCAGCTTATAAACGTGAATGATAGAATGAACATTGGAAAATGTAAGTATGTAGGAATCTTTCATTTCCATTTGACTGCAACATGTAATTAAAGCTTTTTGAATTTCATCGATTCAACCTCAATCAAAAACTACGTCTTAAGTTAAATTTTTTCTTTTCTTTTTTAATTTAAAAGTGAAATATGCTGCAGTGGTAATAAATTGATTTACGTAAAACAACTGACGTAAAAAATTAATTGTATCGTTTATCTGTAACGAACGTGCTCCGAAGTTTCTCAAGTATGATGATGTCACGAATAATTGATAGCACACATTTTTTTAAAACTTTCTTGTCAAAATACAGCTGGAAAATGTTTGATGAATGATGTCAACGAATGTTCAACGAATGAAACTCGTGTGAAATCTTATACATGTACATAAGTATATACTTTGATATTTCGTTGCTTATAATTGAAGAGATTGTCACAGGTGTATATAATCTGACTTTGTGTTTCTGGAATTCTTTTATTTGCGCGTTCGTTGAATTTCAGTTAGATTAATCATTGTAATTCAGCTAGATTAACGTTATACTTGCTGGAAAAATCGGTAGATTTATGTACGATTGATCGTTAAAAAAAAGACCTCACCATCATTATTCAAATTTATTCTTATGAACAATAAGCAACAAGGTCTTGGAAAAAAAAAAAACTTATAAATAGAAATATTCGTTCAAGTACGTATTATTTAAATTTGTTTAAAAGAAATATTAGCATTTGGCCTGCATATTATATATATATATATATATATATATATGTAACTCACTCAGTGCTTTCCTCGATAATTATGTTTCGTGAGATAACTGTATCTACTAGTCAAGTGTATTTATTATAAATCTAAACGATATCATATATTTGTAAACGCAAAATAAAATTTCAAAGAATCGCCATTCTTTTTCATATAGCTTCTTTAATTTAATTCTATTCATCTTAATAAGGTACAACCGCGTCATCAAGATTGTCATTCGATCGTTAATATCTACCCGATAGATTCATCCACGATGTGTAAAGTTTGTCCCAAGCAGAAGTGCAGGTAGAAGGAATTTTAACGATGCTCTTCCACGCTTTACTATTTCATAACTTTCAGCATTGGTTACCTAACTTGGTTGTTGTACCTTAACCGGGTGTACGAGTTATTAGGAAAGGAAGGGGAGGGGGGGAGGGGGGAAAGAACATGGTCAATGATTGTGCAATTTGTCGAATTATTGCTACGTGACTGTCCTGTCGCGGTGGAAAAAAAGAAAAGGAGAAAGAAAGAAAAGAAGGTTGAAACTCACCGCTAATCAACGACTCGAGGTTCTCGTGACTGGGGCTCATGAAACTTTTGGGCACAGGCACGCCAACAATGAGACACTTTATAGCTAATCGCCACCTGCTGGCCTCTCGTAAATTATCCTCGTACTTGTCAAAACTGCGGAACCGTAGCGTGATCGTGGTCCTTTCTCGCCTCTTGACACCTTTCATGCGCGCCTTCTTCAGCGTGTACGCATAAATGTAGAGATAGGCCGAGGTGTCGAACTCGTCGTAGCATTGATACGCTTCCGCAGACTCGACGAGCTTGAATTGAGACCTCGAGGTACCTGGCCCACAGACACAGCTTCCCGCGCTTTTGCGTTTCGAACGCATACATCTGCACCCTATTATGTCGTTTAGAACGATCGTTTCAACCTTCGTCGCGCCATTATTGTCTTTCTCTAGGCTGAGACCCTTTTCCGTCAGTCTCACCTTGTAATACGTGTTCTTCTTCGATGTAACGTAAAACGTTTCCTCAAGAAGAGTGTTAGAATGCACTTGACCACCGTCCTCCATGACACGCTGATGATTGCCTTTCATTCAGCAAGATACACCAATCACATTGATAATAGTACTATAGGCAGATCGTTATCGCGGTACATTATATTAAGGCACATGATAAACAAACTCTGTCTCTGTTTCAGCTCGATGAAGTTCCCTCTATTGTACACTTCCATTCTATTTAAGAAAGAACGTAGAGATGCCCGAAACCATTCGACGGCTTAATTCTTCGTCTTAGATCCTTTCATTCACTCAGACATTTAGTTACTCGGGCTGTCGTGTTACGAATTTAACGAAGCACGTGCAGTTTTCCGAGCAATGCATCCGTAACATTGCTCCTCGGTAAGGGATTCGATTTACGGATGAAAGGAATTTAAATCGTGACCACTGTCGGGTTTTTTCTCAAACCATATATGATTAATAAGAAAAAAAAAAAAAACGTGTTATTCTCTGTTGCGATTAATAGACATTATCTCACCATTATCTCGGCTACTTCTGTACTTGCGCGCATTCGAATAATAAACTGCTTCGAACACACCGAAGTCACGGCATATACTGTTTATATATGAAACTTGGAACCTGATGGACCAATTGCTGGAACACCACAACGCTATCTTGCGTTGATAAATTGTACTTCACGGCAAACATTTTCTTGTATAGTATAGGAAAATATATTTTACGAGGATGAGGATTTTGTACAGTTGGAGGAAACGAGTTGTCGAGGTCGTAAAAATAATTGTAAAATCCATCCAGTTAGATTTATGTGTTAAATTTATATGATTCGACAATCGAAGCAGAAACTTAAAATCTATAGGGACAGACAAGGAGCCAGAGCTTCGTTCAGGACCGTACAATGTAAGATTTCCATTTCTGCGGTATGTTTAAAAATATTTTATGTAACATACATTTTGGACATGTACAGAATTTGATATTTTCCATACGATTTTCCACTTGATATTTTTCATATGAAAATTCCATATGTTCGTATAAAAGTTTCAAATGCCAATTTAGAAGAAACTTTAACAGTTTAAGATTCAAAATGTTTGATATACTCAATTTTGATTACGACTATATCAATCGGTATCATTGTTGATTATTTTAATTCGTGGCTTTTCTATATCAGCTTGCGCCAGCTATAGCTATAGCTTATAATTTTTAATAAAAAAAAAGAAATTTTGTTCTAATTTTTACAAAATAGTTTAGGTTTTCTTTGTAAATATTAAAGTTTTCTACTCTGGAATATTAGAATTGATTACATATGCACATATTTTCTTCATTCTTCTTATTGCATAGTATAACATAATATAGATGATTGTGATTTCTCTTGATAATATTAAATAAATAATATTAATAAATATCTAAAAAGAGTTGTCTTAATTGTACTTAATTAAATTATACATGAAATAATGACACTATATAATAAGAAAATTATATATTTCTTACAATAGGAAATTATTCTTTTGTTCTTTAATTCTAGTATTATCGTTCATACTCAATCGAAAAAATACATTTTTTTCGGAAATTAATTTACTTTTAATTAAATAATATATAGTAGAAGTTATAGATTAATTTCTGCGCAAAAAATAAGAAGAAATTGAAATTTAATCGAAAGCTCAAATATATACATGTTTAAATATTATATAAAGTTTAAGTTAATAATTACAATGTTAAAATTTATTAAAATGTATGATTTGCAAATGATTGAATGTAGAGTTTTTAAAATTCATATTAAACTATCTTTTTGTTTTTTGTTTTTTTATCTTGGCAATCCTGATTTGGAAAAGCAAGTGATACGTCAATATGATGAATCTAAATCTATGTTATAAATAAATACGATTTTTAATTCTATGCCTATTTCTAGCATATACTCATGTTTCTAGGCTAAATTAACATACATTTATATATTAAATTATTCACTATATATAATTTTTATGTAGTTGGTGTTCTTCACGTGAATTTTAGAATTCGTTAACAGCGCCCTCTCGGACATCCGTTTACATGGCTCCCTATCTAATTCATGTATAAGCTCGTACGTTTCTTTTCCGGTTTATCAAAATGGTAGGGTAGTGCAAGTAGAGTTTATTATATTTATTAAATCAATGAAGTTCCGATTTATCTGTGTCGATCGATATAAATAAAATCCTTTGTTGAATTTGTAAAGTATCAAAGGAAGTTAACAAAAATTATTTCCTTTTCAGGGTATCGATATAAACCATAAACACGATAGGAAAGTTCGGCGTACAGAACCTAAATCGCAAGATGTCTATTTACGACTTCTCGTTAAAGTAAGTATTTTTACGTGCATTCCTAAATATTTCTTTATCATTACGTCTTAAACTTTGTATCAATTATATTCTGGATTTTATTTAACAAAGTGAATATTCTAATTTAACCTATGTTGAAAGTGAATTGTTTATTACTGAAGTGTACTATATTATTGTCATAAACACGTGAGATTTGAGACAGATGAATTCCTTTTGCGAACAGCACTCTGTATCAGTGCTGTTATAGACTGATTCAATTTTGTACGTTCGCTAGAAAATATTTAGTCAACTTTCCTATTCCGTCTTTTTGTCTTGTGCAAAAGATGATTATACTAGTTGATACAATATTATTCAAAATTTATATAGGAATTAGAACGCATAATCATAGTGTTAGTCATATTGAAATTTATTATCTTTATAATCATATTGAAATTTATAAAAAATTAATGTGATTTATCGAAGTATTTGTTTATATGATTTTTTTCTTTGCTATAGCTTTACCGTTTCCTAGCTAGACGCACAAACTCTAAGTTTAATAAAATTGTCCTCAAAAGACTTTTTATGAGCAAGATACACCGTCCTCCAATATCTCTTGCACGTATAGTCAGATTTATGAAGAAGCCTGGACGAGAAAATGCTATTGCTGTAATTGTTGGTACCGTGACAGATGATGCTAGGATTTTTGAAATTCCTAAATTAACAGTAAGTGACGGCAATAATTTTTAGAATTGAATCTTTGATTTGCATAAAATGTTATTTTACATTTGCTTAAATATTTTATTAACCATTTGCGTGCCAGTGCTCATTGAATAGATTTGATAAGACTACGTTGCATTTAATCAGTTAATGTATAATTTTTAATTTTTTATAGATTTGTGCTTTACGTGTTACTGCAAGAGCTAGAGCTCGTATATTAAAAGCTGGAGGTGAATTGATTACTTTTGATCAATTAGCATTACGTGCACCTACTGGAAAACGGACAGTTTTAATGCAAGGTCGTCGTAAAGCTCGTGAAGCGGTAAAACACTTTGGACCTGCACCTGGTGTACCACATTCTCATACAAAACCATTAGTATGCTCGAAAGGTCGAAAGTTTGAAAGAGCACGAGGCCGTAGGCGTAGCTGTGGTTATAAGAAATAAATTTTGTTTATTTGCCATCATTTATTATACCATACTGTTACATTGACTTGGAATATTTAGACATTTTGTCTACCTCTACATCCGTTTATATGACAAGTTAAGGTAGTTGGAAAATAAATGTTGGCTTCGTAATAAGATCTTTATATATTAATTTTATGTATTAATTCCTTCATTTTTTACAAAGCGTACAATTAAAACGTACATATAAGATACAAGTTTAAATGTACTACATAGTAAGTAATACTTCATGTTCCATTTTTGTTTTCTTCTGGATTTTCTATTAACTCTTCTGGTTTTTCTTCATCGTCTGATTGTGTTTCTTCTGAAGTAGTAACAACTGGAAAATATAGCTTTGATTCCTCTATACCTTTGTCTGGATTTTCACTTACATGGTAAGGTCCAATACCAGCAAATCCTAAAAATGCTTCGCATCCTATTTTCTTTACAACGCATACAAATATCTCGTATCTAAAAATTAACATTTAACAGTTTTATGTTTAATTATAAGTCTTAACTCTTTCTTAATATTTACCCTGTTCTTTCTCTTGTATTTAATTCAAAGTCGGTTATATTCTTTGCTATAAGTTTTGCTTCTGGCGGTTTATCAGATTCGAAAATCCCAAAGTTAACTACTTCATCTTCAAATTCTTGCAAAACCATTCTCAGCTCGTTTTTTCTTGTATAATCATATTTGAATACTACTATAGGTACTTTCGCGGTTTTATCTTCGTACTAAAAATCATAATGTTTCATACATGCTCTAAAATTTACTTTAGAAATATTTAAATTTAGAACTTACCGGATATGTACTATTAGTATATGTGAGAAAAATTGTACGAAAAGTAATTGCTTTATTTCGACAATTTGGTGGTGTCCATGCGATTGGGAAAATTTCATTTTCATTCGTTATGTAGGCAGGTCGATGTCGTATGGCATAACTAAAGAAGAAAGTTAATCAAATTTAGATTAAGACCAAACTTAGCTTTCGAATTAAAATGTCAAAATATTTTATTATGGAACATGTTGATTTGTGAGAATTTTATCAAGCAATTTTATGCAATCTAGGTACATACCATTCTTCGTTGAGAATTGTTTCTGTATTGGGTAATTTCGGTTCTCCAAATAAAAGATTTAATAAATATTCATGAATATCGGTTTCTGGTTTTGTTTCACTAAATTTTAATCGCATAAACATACATTTCCCATCTAGGAGCAGTTGTTTAGTATTTGGTGATAATACGTAATCAGACTGTGAAAATTGTTTAATTTAAAAAGACTGCTATCAAGTAATTTTTGTTAGTGATATGTTGATATATTACTTCATTAAACATCGTGGATAGAATATCCTCATTGAGTCGTTTTCGTATTTCTTGTTCGACAGTGTAATTTCCTGGTAGTATTTCTTCAATTAATTCTACATACGGTGGACTTGATTTTTTATCTCTTTTATGACCTTCTTCATCTTTAAAAATCCATGGATAAAGTAAAAGACATGTTTCTTTATTTAGTGAAGTAGTCAGATGCAACATTTCAGCTTCATATCGTGCTACAGCTTCAGCTTCTGTATTAATATATATATATATATACCAAATATATATATATATATATATATATATATATATACCAAAAATTTGAGTTATTGAAATTATTAAAAGTTAGAACTTTTATTATGATATTACATTCATGTTGCCTAACAATGAATTTAAAAATAAAGCGTGCGATTTAATAATGAAGCATAGTGCGATTCCATGAATATTAAACGTTTTAATTTAAAATAAATAAAAAAATAATTCGGCTTGTAATACAAGATAATCATTATAGCATATCTGTATCGTTTTATCTATTATAGATCTTGTAAAACCTTTTTGAGCCTTTTTTGCTGCTTCTTTAGCTATTTTAGTTTCTTCGATAACTTTTAATCGTTTTATTTCTTCTGGACTTCTTTCCGATACATCTAAAGAAAACCTGCATGTATACGGTTCTTTATTCAAATTGTATTTGAATAACATTAATTTTTAATAGCTATTTTTTAATTGAGAAGTATGTACTCTACATACTCATGTTCCTCGCCATTTTGCACTCGCTGCAATTCCATTGTTAATACTTTTAATAATTGTGGGCATTGAGCACCAAACATGAGATTTACCATTCGACCATTCTAGTAGAAATTTATTGCATTTATTGCTAATTTAAAATTATACATTATTTAAAATTTTAATTATACATCAAACTTACGTGTATAAACATCCATGTTGGCTCACTTTTTCCTTGAAAACGCTCCAAATCCGTGATACAATCGCATTTTGCCTATTTAGTTATTTTGCTTGTTATTTAATAATAATTATTTATTTAAAACTAATAATTATTTACAATTACAGATTACCGTTGCATAACTCAATGCATCTCCTCCAATTTCCATTTTAATTTTTTTAAGAGTGCTCACCATCCCTGTGCAAGGTCCGCTCCATTCTGAATATATATCGACCACTGATTTGAAAGATTGATTTTAAATACTTTTATTCTTATTCAGTCTAGCTAGCTAAATAGTCAATTTATACATTCCTATTAAACCTGGTTTCGTAAGAAGTTTCGCCCATTCATCGTTATTGGAAATTTCAGTTTGCAATGCCGCTGGTGTTGTTTTTTTAGCCATTTTTCGTACAGATTTTAGACCACCCTATAAAAAAATTAATCATTTTTTTATTTTTCATTAGTTCTAATCTTTATCAAATCCAATCTTAATCAAAGTATATGAACGTAACAGAATTTAAGAATTAATTATAATTTGAATTTCAGAAAAGCGCGAGTAAAGAATAAAGTACCCTTTTTCGTCGCATCATATTTGAAGATTAAGTTTTTGTCACGCTCAAAATCTTTTTTCTCTTTTTCTTGTTTCTTTTTTTTTTTTTTTTTTTTAATAACACAGAATTTAAGTCACTATTCTCTTGATGTATCTCGGGCGAAGTGCAGAGAGAAACTGTAGTAACAGTATATTTCGAAGTCAAAGGACCACTGCCTTCCGATTTACTGCGCGGGGACATCGGTGACATGAAGAACACGCAAACTCTACCGATTAAGTTTCTCGCTGCACAAATACACGCAGAGATAATTACAGGCCTAAGGATTCCACGGTAAGAATTTCGCTATGCATTGCTATTGGCATGAAATATTAATCTTGGCCTGAATTCTGCAATTATAAGGTACTACATATACTATGCTTCGTAGGATAGCGCGATTTATTAAGCTACATGAATAGTTGCATGATAATCTATGCTACATAATAAAGCTTCTGTCAAAAGATATAAATTTAATCGTTGTACATATTAAATCGATTATATGGGACAGCAGGAAGGCTGTTTCTTTATGTTCTATTTGAATAATGAGACTGTGTATAATATATTAGTTTCGTAATGGAAATTCAATTTTCTTTTCTTGTGATGCAATAATGTGATTATAATAATATTTATATTTATTTTAATTAACGTATGTCTTATTTAATAATAATCATTATAATAATTATAAAATTTATTTCATTTAAAAATCTACATATATATATATATATATATATATATATATATATATATGTGTATTAGTTTTTTTCTTTCTTTCTCTTTCGTTCTTGATTTGTGCTTCGTCATGTAATTAAATGTAATTTAAAATATTCGTGTCTGTTGGTTTTACTTTTATTTGCTGCATAGTTATGAATATTATGAAACAGCACGCAACAAAGACATGCCAAGTGAATATTAAGAATATCTCGGAGTACAATAATTAACATCTTATGAATATACAAAAAGATATTTTTATTAATTTTTTGAAAATTGTGAGCATTCTTAATAGAATATAAGGTTTGAATTTGTATTATAATTTCATAATTAAAATTTTATTACGTCGTACCAATTTAAATATGGTTCTGCATTTCTAGATGGCGTTGGTATCAAGTAATACAGCTTTATGAATACACTGCTCTTTTAAAGCAAGTGGAACATCATCATTAATATTTAATTAACATTTTAGAACGTAACAGTGGAATTAAAAATTATTTAGAACATATGATATGTATATTTCATCTTGTAATATACATTTCATTTCGTAATATATAAATGTTTGGCAGCATATTTCAGATTGTATTATAATACAAACACATACAGCGCTACCAACATAACAACAAGTAAAATTATTTATGTTTTATATCAATATACATTTAATTTATTTACTAAAATAATCCTTTTAATCTTTTCAATATTTTTAACTTTATCTTCATAATTTATATCTTTCCCGATTTCCTAAAATTAAGAAAGATATTATAAGAAATTCTGCTGTTTATACTCAACGTAGGGTTATTTAGTTTTAGTTCAAGTAATTTTTCTAAGATTGATTAGTGAACAATCGTCTATTTAGGCACTTTGCCTACACATTTATTGTCAACAATACGGATAAAATTAAATCCAAACGTCGATTATGTTATCTATATATATTCCAAATACGAGTATTAGAGTTCGTAGTTTGCTTTTCTCTTCTTCTCCCCTCCTTTCCTACCATTTCCTTATCTGAATCAGCTGATTATTGTTTTCGTATTTCCAACGAAACAGACTGTTATCGTAGTTATGATACGTGATACCTTTTAACGAACGATTTTGCGGAAGAGAATTCTCGTCGGCGTGTCGGAATAGAGGACGGATTCGACGATCTCTCGCGATAAGAGACACCACCGTCGCTTGAATATTTCGAACAAAAAGATTGACGTTTCGCGGGCGGGGTGACATCACTATCGTTTTCTGGTTGTGTTGTGTCAGTCACTCGTAGAATGACGCAGTAGAAGGTCGTTTCAGAGATGGCGAGCTTCCCAGCATGAAATACAATTTTATGGCGAGGTAAATCAAAGATTCTGTTTTCTGTTAATCTAGGAATAATCGAAACGTAGATATTTACTCGTAAGATACAAAATTAATAATGATAGTTGAAAGAGAAGCGATAGGTTTGTTGTGAGAAAATGCCTTCTACCCCCCCTTTGTTCGACGAAATGTTAGGGTCGCTGTTTTAATGTCGAAATGTTCATTTATTTCCACCAAATCCAATATATTCGTATTATCGTAATGGAAATTATGAAAATTTTTCGTTTCACCGTCGTTTTGTTATTTGTATTTGGGTTTTATTAATCGTCCCTGAGTGTACACGACGAACAGCTGTAGCTGGATTGTGTAATATTCTTTAACAGACAAAATAGATCTCCCACTACTTCCTGTTACTCATCTTTGTATTATCAGATATACGGATATATAAATTTCGTAAATTTCTTTCTTGTAAAGATAATGCTATATTGAAATTATTATTTATTTCGCCATTTTACTTGATTTTCATTTGATATATGTTGTAATTGTTATTAATAGAAATACACATGTATTTGCATATATTTGATATTCATGCAAATAAATGAGGAATATATCATGTGAATTCTTAATCCATACTTTTTGTTATATCAATACATCGTAATGAATTTTGTTAACTTCAAGTTTTTAATGAGAAGTTTTAATAACATAAAATATCGAGCTCATTGAAAGTATAGTTCATTTATATCATTATATTTGAGAAAGTTATTAACAATTGTTTGATCATTATATTTTTACAATAATAAATACGATATAACATTCTTTATATATATTATATACATATAATTTTGTTATTGAATTATTAAACATTATAAATGATTATGTAACTGTTTAACATATTAACATGTAATTAACATTATGTATATTCATTTTTAGGTAAAAATATTTTGTTTGGAAAGAAAAAATGTCTGCAGACTCTCCAAGGCGTGGTGTGCATAAAGGAGTTCAAGTTGTATCACCTCAGCCAATAATTGATCGTTCAATTATAGATAGTGTTGCAGGAATAATTAACGATATTGTTCCACAGGTTAGTATATTAAAATATTCTTTTGGTAATTTTTTATTAGGGTATATATTATGTTGTTTAAATATAGGCTTATGCTGGCACACCAAATTCTGAGAATAAAGAATCTATATCATGGGCACGGTTTGAGTATGCAGACATTAACGATCCTGCCCTGTATCCAGATTACAATGAAGGCTCTAATACACCACCTTTATTATTGGTGCTTGGTTATACCACTGGAGTTCAGGTTTGATCTTATTTACTTGTTCTTTTTTTTTTTTTTTTTGGCTCTTAAGTAGTTACATTACTTATGCATTAAAAGATTTTTTAGTTGAGATTAGTAATTTTGCAATGTTTTTCGTGTTTCATACATATAACTTAGGCAGTATTAAAATTATGCAAATATATTTGAATTGAAATATGATTTAATTTAAGTGTATATATTAGATATTGAGTGTTGAGAATTTTTATAGATTTATCAAGTTTCTAATTATAGAACGTTGTTCTTATAGTAGCTTTAAAACTGTATCTGTGTTTATGAATGACTTGAATCTTATTTTATCTAGGAGGCATAATATGTAAACAAGCACATTCATTATCAAAATAACAAGGTACATGTAGTTTGCAGAGATAATAATATGATATTTGAAGTTTGATCATATAAAAGAATTTATATATTTAAGTTAAGCATCTATGCTTCAAATTTTTTGTTTAGAAAACTCATATAATTACCATAGAGTACAATATTGCATCTTATGTTGTAATGTTGCATAAAAGTCATATTGTAAAATGAAAGTAATAAATTTCATTTTATATAGGTATGGTTGATAGCCGCTACAGGGGAAGCTACTGAAGTATTATCATGGCGACAAGGAATAGTTCGTACTCTGAGAATTTTACCAAATCCAAAGACTGATGATGAACATGCTGATTTGTTTGAGCTGAAACGGCCAATGGTAGCAATATGTGATTCAGCTGGACCTGGACCACAATTTTGCAACATTAGTTTCATTTCGCTAAAAACTGGGGAACAAGCTAAAAGCATAAAATTTAAAAATCCTGTTTGTGACATTTTGGCAAATAAACGATCCATAGTAGTGACATTTTTAGAAAAAATCGCCGTGTTCGATGCTCGAACATTGGAAGACGTATTAACAGTTACAACATGTTATGCCAGTCCCGGTCCAAATCCAAATCCTGTTGCCTTAGGCACAAGATGGCTTGCTTACAGGTAAGAATCTTTGAAGCTATAAGATTTTAACAATTATTTAAAATAAATTTTTCTGGTATTTTTCTGGTATCTTTACGATAAAAAATATTTTTAGTGAAAAGAAATTATTACCAGCAAAAAGAAGCAGTGGTGGTTGCGAAGGTGAAGGAGTACAAAGTTATACAGCAACTGTTCTCTACGCGGCAAAATCTTTAGGAAAAGGATTGCGTGGTTTGGGAGAAACCGTCGCATCCAGTTTAACTGGCAATTCAGTATCACCGGTAGTCATTAATAATACAGGCAGTGATATAACTCAACCAGGAGTTATTACGATATTAGATCTGCAAGCAGCAAAAGAGGAGAAAGAGTTAGATGATGCGAACATAGAGACCGTCATTGCTCATTTTACTGCCCATAGTGATGCAATCGTTGCCATGACTTTTGATTTAAGCGGTGCGTTGCTAATGACCGCTGACAAAAGGGGGCATGATTTTCATGTATTTAGAATTCAGCCACATCCAGGTGGTCCCACTTTGGCAGCAGTACATCATTTGTATATTTTACATCGTGGAGATACTACTGCGAAAGTGCAGGTATTATGTGTACTTTTAAAAATTTGAACTAGGATTTAATGTCTATACTTTTAAAAATTTATGCATCTTACGAATTTATATTTTATCACAATAGGATATGGTTTTCTCGAGCGATACTCGTTGGGCCGCAATTTCAACTGTACGGGGCACTACTCATGTTTTCCCCGTTGCACCATACGGTGGTCCGGTAGGAATACGAACTCATTCCACACCTCATGTTGTAAATAGACTATCAAGATTTCATAGAAGTGCAGGTTTAATGGATGACGGCACCAGATCTCATTCTCCTGTATCTCATACAGAGTTGCCTTTATCAGTATATCCATATTCTAATCCAAGACTTCCTCCATATCCTCATCCGACTGTACTGCATCCTTTGACACAGATACGACAACCATCGTCATTGAATCACATAAACAGTCAAACTCAACAGAGGTAATTATCAGTTAGGCAAAAATAATAAATAAGTAAATTGTAGCGTTTCACAAGTTTAATTGTTTCTTACGTTATATAGTAGACCACAACAACGACAACGATTGCACTCAGATGATAGTGGAACATTACCATTAAAAATATGTGCTTGCTTTGCACCTCCAAGAGCTTGGATGTATGCACAAAGAGAATCGACTGTAAAAGTTATGAAAAGAGCAATCGATTCTTTATTCATCATGGCGTGTCATGGAAATATGATACAATACGATTTAGATCCCAAACCAGCCGCAGGTGAATGGAAATAGTAATTTAAATTGAAATGTTACTAATGTCGTTATATATTACTAGTAGCAGTAGTAATAATTCTTTATTGGTTCCTTGTTGGATATAAATAATATTACTGTTCCACGTTTTCATATGTTTCTCTCTTTAAAATATTAAATATCATCAAATACTATTATTTAATGATATTTAATGATTTAGGTATACCAAAGGAAAAAGTATGTGACGACACGATGATAGAACTAGAAGTTGAAGCCAAAGGTCAATGGCCTCTCCTAAGATCTCCGAATTCAATGGAAATTGTGCCACCTCTGCCAACATCTAGTTCTTTACTAAGTGTTAATAGTGTACCGAAAGACATTCAAGACAATGACTTAGCAGAGGATCGTTGGCTAAGTCAAGTAGAAATTGTAACACATGCTGGACCACATAGACGACTTTGGATGGGACCTCAGTTTGTGTTTAAAACCTACAATGCAACGAGCGGGTTAGTTTTTTAAAGATATGTAACACGCAACATTATTTTTAATATTGTTAACAGTATTACGATAAAATTTTATCAATGTAGGGCGCCTGTAAATCTTGTTGAAGCGGAGGCTGTTGAAATCGGGGTGACTGGTGGATCTCGTCCTGCGAGGTCAAATCCGGTGAATATGCCACATGCTGCATCTAGATCATTGGTACCTGTGGTCATCGATGGATCGGGAAGTAAGTTTACAAAAAGAAATATCATTTTAGCATATGTATGATTTACATAATTGGAATTAAATGCGCGTCCAATGTATTTCTACTCCACATTAAAGTAAAGTGGATTTCTTTCATTATTTAGGCAGTTATGAGCAGTCACCGAGATTTATGGAGGCATATGGTGACCCACTAGATAGTGAAAACGCTACTGGAGGTGAAAACCAATTGAGAGAAGATCTGGCCGAAGCTATGCTGGAAACGTCAATTGCACCACACCGTGCTCCTGGTAAGTAATCATAGAACGTGTGGTGCTTTGCTTTGAAGTAGATGAGTTGAAGTATAAATCCCGATATATCCCATTTGTCGATATTTCGTAAAATTTCTATACATACGTGAGTAACGAGCAAGAATATAACGAAAGCATTTTGTATGATGTCTGGATTATTGAAACTTGCATTTTCGAGTGCCTGAAACTACGTGATGATTTTAAATGCATTTTCAAATTTGCTGTTTTCGTCAATCATGAAGATTTTTCTCGCTAATTGTAAATGCAACAAAGTTAATCGCAACGCGGTTAAATTACTTGTATCTTTCTCGGCAGAGAAGTAAGTTCATTACGGAATTGCAATTATATATTTACATGGGAACAATTGCAAATGGCGAAATTTTTAAATCACGTTTTACCTTGTTCAAGAAGTTTGCATTAATTCGAATTTGCGAAAGGAGTCTAAGAAATTTTTGCAAACACATATTTTTAAATATAGATACTCGTGCTTTCTGCATTTGGTGACGGATGATTGTTAGGTTATAAGTTTGTGTGGATACAGAACTGGCCAGAGGCAGGTATCTCCGTTCCCCCCTCCCCTTTATTGATATTACATCTAATCACTAACAACGATATATTTTGTCAACGTCTACCCTTTAAGTTGAGGTAAACAGTTGAAAAAGGCTGCGAGCAGTCTATTAACCCTGTAAGAATCTCTTCCTTTCTGAAGATCCAATGAATATATATATATATATATATATAAAAGAAAAGAGAAGATATATGTAGGTTGAAACCAACCGCCCTCAATTGTTCTCTTTACAACGTACCGTTCAATCTTGACACGTATAATGTGACGTGAAGTGTTTTTGTGGTGTGCAGTGTGACGACTCGAATCGATTATATATATATATCAACTTTACATTAGAATGTCACGATTAATTGTTCCTTTATTTTCTCTTCTTCTCTCTTTATCCCTCACGTACTCCGTTATCGTAACTCTGTACTCCCTCATGATGCAACATTTGAATTAGTATTTTCTTTTTACTTTCTCCATTGTCGAGCCGTATCGAGAACAATAACATCTCATACCTCAGGCGATATATCTCATTAAAGACCAAAA
The DNA here is from genome assembly GCA_032399595.1 of Tetragonula carbonaria. NCBI lineage: Eukaryota > Metazoa > Arthropoda > Insecta > Hymenoptera > Apidae > Tetragonula > Tetragonula carbonaria. Next base: position 13,840,218 of record JAUCRC010000003.1, read on the forward strand.
AAAAAAAAAAGAAAAAAAAGAAAAAAAAAAAAAGAAAAAAACAGAGAATTAAACAAGGGAGATATTGTGACTCGATATTGATACCTGCCAACGGCTTTTTCTGTTACTAGGGAGGCGATCGGTATTTGAGAGGGTGGGTCAACCGGTAACTAAAGTCGTCAACCCTCTGGGCACCGTGATTACTGTGTCGGCCGATGAGGAGGACATTAACTCCAGTCAGGAGTTCGATTTCGCCGAGGAGAACTACATGCCGGAACCACCTAGAAGCGTGTGCGCCGAAGAGGGTCCGGCTTCTCTCGGTGAACTCGAGCCAGAGAGCCAAACGCTGCGCGATCTCACCGAAATTTGCGCGGAAATGCGCTCAGCTAGCGAGCCTGCGATCGATAGCGTGCCGGACGAGAATATCTGCGAGGTGAAGGAAAGAAAAGCGCTGTGCGTCGAGATCGCTTCGATCACGAACCCTGGCAACTCGACCATCGATTTTGAAAAGGAGGAAGCTTTCCGCGATGTGCCGACCAGCTTGAGCCTGTGCGTGGAACAGGGTGAGATCCCTAGCAGCCCTATGACCCAGGCGAAGGAAGCTGCCTGGTGCAAAAAATTTGATAAAAGGGACGACAAAGGGATGACGCAGGAGAGAAATGTATTATCCGAGGAGGCAGAGTATGTAGTCAACTGCGACGAGGATAGCATCGTATTCATGGAAAACAAGGCAGCTCACGGACGAAAAAGTACGTCGGTACATTGTAAAACTGACGGTAAAAAAGCTTGCGAGCTTGAAAGGGTCCCAAAGAAGTCAGGAAAGAACGGCACCGCCGCGTGCTCCAGCAAACGAGCCGAGACTAAAACACCTGCTAAGAAGTACATTTTGAAAGAGCACGAGGACAGTATCGTCATCGAGGGCACTGCTACTTGCGACGATTCTAAATATGATTGTGGCAAGAAGAAAGGTTGCGAGAGAAACGCGGCCGGAGATGCGAAAAATAAGAATACCGAAACGAGAAGCGGAGAATCTTCGAAAGAAACTGGAAGGGGCAAAAGCAGAACAAAGTTCCCCGCTGTTCAGGATTGCAAAGAAATGAAAGCTGAACTTTTCACGGATGGTCAATGCTCAACGAAGCAGATCGTAGAGCCGATCGTTGAAATGGATACATTAATCGAAGAAGCCGAGAAGAAAGAAGATTTCAAATCGATTATCAGCGTCGATGTATTGACTAGAGAGACAGATAAATACAAATCGCCACCGTCAGACTCGACCGACGATTTCAGTTCCAGCGAGTATCACATCATTGATGCACCTTGCTGCAGCAAGGATGGTACCTCGATTCAGTCTGACGAAGACATCGAGCATATACAAAGCTCTGAAATCACTCAGTTACAGCAGGCTGAGTGCATCGACAGCGACAAATGCACGGACGTGATCAGTTGCGCAGGTTCTTCGCCAATTTTGCAGAGGAAGAACAGCAAGAACACAATATCCGACGACGATATTGAATATATACATACCTCTGAACTAGCAGAGACGCCTGACAAAATGTCGAGAGAAGACTCGAAGTTCGAAACGAACGAGTCGGCTAAAAGCAAACGAACGTTCTCTGACGACGATATGGAACACATCCAGCATTCAGACGTCTACGACACTCCATCCGAAAGAGCCAAAGAAGTGCACGACAGGAGCACGAAGAGATCGCAGGATAGTTCAGCGGAACAAACGTCGAAATCGAAGAACGCGAAGAAAACGAAGGACATCGTGGTTATCGAGGGCGACACATCGGCCGCTGACGTGACTGTGATCTTTAAACCAGTCGATACTTGGAAGGGTAAGAGTACAGAGAGAAAAGAAGAAGCAGACGAGTTTACCACGAGAGATACACCGACTAGCGAAAATCCTAGCCCACTGAGGAAAGCTAAGATTCGCTTTGCTAAAATATCGCCTCCGAATGTTGCGTCGAAACGGCCGCAGGCAGATATCGAGATAATCGACATCGACGCGATGCAGAAAGCCGAGATGGAAGTGCTCACCGACGCCGCGTCCATTTCAGAATGCAAGATTCTCGCCGCCGCTGAAGTCTGCGGTGGTACTCGCACGAAAAAGTCGCGGAAGAGCAAGAAGACCAACAACGAAAACAACGTGCAAAGCTGCGAAGCTTCGATCGAGCCTGCACAATCTGCCGAAGAGCAACTTTCAAGGGAGTCGATCTCTCAGGAGCCGGCGCCTGAATTTTCTTGGAGCGCCGTGGTGAAGAAGAAGAGTGGCTCGCCCGTGGCAGCGGAAACTCAAAAACAGGACGATAAAGTCGAGTGTTACAAATCGAAACGGTCGTACGAGCCTTCGATCGAAGGAACGTCCTCGTGCACGCCCATCTTGGAGAAAATCGAATCTCTGAAAAAGAAAATACACGAGTCTTCGTTGAGGAAGAGCGTGGAGAAAAAGAGTTCGAGCTCTCAGGTGATTGATAAGCTGCGAGAGGCTGTTTTAGAATTATACCCCGAAGAGTCTTCCGTTCAGACAACAGAGCAGCTCTCTTGGAGTTCCATCGTCAAGAAGAAAAGCGCCTGTTGTCCTGTCGAGGGCGAGACGAGAAAGGAACCTGACCTCGATCCCATAGTAGAGGAAATGATTAACGACGAAAGGAAAACTTATCACCGAAAATACGAGTCCTCGATTCGCTCGTCGATGGTGGATCAATTGAAGGAAGCTGTCACAGAGACAACTATGGGAGAATCATCTTCCGTTGTTCAGGCAACAGAAGCATCTTGGAGTTCCGTTGTTAAGAAAAGACCTGTCACTTCCGCGGCAAGCGAGCCGATCGTCACGCGAAAGGAAACTCACGTCGAGCGGAAAACTCACAGAAAGCTGGATCTACCGAGCGATTCTACGACCCATGGCTACGAGACTACGAGCTCGTCCGCGGATAAAAGCACGCCGTCCGAGAAATCCTTGAAGTTGGAAACAGTGAGCGAGATCGACGGCGAGAAAGTGCCGATCGATTCGAAGAACTGGAACGTGGCGCTAGTGGATTCAACGTTCGCGAAAGAAGATCCCTCGCTTGAGCTTGAGCGAGACACCGAGCCCGAGAAAAAGAGCGACTCGGAGCAGGAGATTGTGCCGGAACGTTCGAGCTCTTCGGACGAGTTGAACGCGAACGTGGTGTTCACGAACGCCGAGGGAGAATATTCTGGTCGCGAGACGACTGAGAAGAGTGCGACGAATGGCTCGAACTCGTCCTCGGTCTGCGCCACGTCCAAAAAAGGCAACAGGTCGAAGAAAAAGAAACGAAGATGAGTAGAGGACTGCATGGATGTACCTAGGGCCAGCCTTGCCCTTTACATACTCCTGATGCAAGTAACCGGGGTCGATTAGCAGGAGTACAAGCCGGGAACAACAACCGGGGGTGTGTTCTCGACCTATATTTTCTAATCGAAAACATGATCTATCGGGAGAAAAGAAGGTTATCCTAGGAAATATTGTGTTATACAATCCATAATCCATTAAGGGGAGCTAGCTTCAGCTCCGTACTCATCGAGCGACCAGTGTGATGAAAATCTCGTCAGATTTGGTATTTTTTGAGAATATTTTCTAAAAGAGAAAAGCAAAAATGAGAGGGACGCGTTGATTTGTTAACCACGTTGAAAAAGAATCAGCACGAAAGAACATTTTCGGTGATACTCGATGAAATTTCCTACAGATAATTTAAAAGGGCAAGGCTGTAACTAGTGGATGTACGTCCGCTAACATATTCGAATCGAATGTGTGAATATACAATGGGAAACAACACACACATACACACACATGATACACATTTAGAATTTTTCGAAAGGAAATCTCTATATATTCAAGATGTGTCGGGCAATTGAAACGGATTATATGTCGAATTTGGTAACAGAGGCATCCGAGGGAAAAGTTGAATGATGTTATAACGAATCATTAATGCAATTAATGCACTCCAAAAATGCAAATGCATTGGCACGATAAATTTTTTTTTTCTCTCTCTATATGGAGTCTAGTGACGACGGTGAGTGATTTTAGATGTATGAGTAGATCTTTGAGGTGTTTTAATCTTTTTTTCACGCCGTTTTGCCAGGGTATATATCATCCAAAGCCCAAATTTTCAGGTTGGTGTTTGAATTTATTCCGTGTCTATGTCTTTTTATTTCTACGTTATGACACTCATGCAGAATGTGGGCAACGGATGATTATTGCAATGGTTGTAGATGGGTGGTGCAGGTTTTTTAATTAGGTGTTAGTGTGTCCAGTTCTTAGGCTGTAGAAATGTAACTCCTTCTTTTCTGTTGCTGTTGTTTGGTGTTTGTTCGTTGAAGAATCGGATACATTTATGTAAATGCATGCTTTCAGCTGCGTTCTAAGTATTGTTCTAAGTATTATTCTTTCTTTTTTGCACCGGTTTGTTCGATCTTTCCAAGGGATTGGAATGTGATTGCCTTTGTTAGTAGATGAAGGTGCTGTGGCTTGTTTTGCTGCTGCGTCGGCCTTTTCGTTTACATCTATCCCTTCGTGGCTTTTGGTGTAGCTCTTACGTATGGTGGTTATTAATTGGCTTTCCTAGTCATATCTTTCCATTAGGGATCATCTCATGAGAATTGACAATGTCGGATTCTGATGACCAGTCGATCGATGCTTCCCTTTCTAGTGTTTCGGCAGGCTTGGTAAGCTTTTTACAGAATCGATGAATTCTGTTTTTAATTCTTCTCTCTTTAAGTTAGAGTTAAGTTTTTTCAAGCGTTTGTATGACCTGTCAGGATGTTGTCGGTGTAGTTTCCAGTGGTATTCGATGAGCTGATCCAAACGTATCTTGTAGGAGGCTTGTGAGCTGTGAATAGTTTAAACTGTGCTTAGGATTTCTATTGTTGATTATATCTTTGACCAACATTTCCACAAGTTTGGTGTGATTGGATACCAGAGATTGGGAGAGTGTTGGTTTTGACTTGGTGCAATTTTTTTTACGTGAATTGGTTGGTGGATACGTGAAGTCGATGTCATTTAGGCTTACATAGTCAGGTTTGGCTGATGTTTGTGACAGAGGTCTTTGAGATACTGGAAGAGTTTGATAGTTGCTCTGTAGGTAATTTGTTTACAGTTGTCAATGTTTATCAATGTTTGTCATAGTATTGGGAATCTCGCCAGCAGTTTGTGAGCTTGCATTGATGAGAGGAGATTGTTGAATTTTTATTTGAATTTTGTTAAATCGGTTGCTGTGTTTGGTTCCTGATTTTGCTGGGCAAGCTTTCGCTAGGTGGACCTTCTGGTTTACAAACCAGTGGAGGTAAAAACGTTATCAAGAAAGTGGATGGGATTTTTTTTTTAATGTCATCCGGATGTATACTTGCCTTCTAAAGCTGAGGATGTAGTCGGTCATACCTTTCAGTGTTGTTATTTTGAAGCATAACTTGAGATTATATTCATCCCTTTCGAAGATGTTTTCAAATTCAGAGTTTGGCAGACAAGGGAAGACGTTGGAACATCATCCTTTGCAGTATTATTTTTTGAGCCGGAGTTAACATTGGCCATTGTTGTCGATAGTGATTGTTTTATGCGAGTTAATTAAGCGTGTCACTGTTTCTTCCTCTTTTTTGTCCAAATATGCACATGTTCGGTTGTTTGAGATTTCTGAGATGATATCTTATTGCTTTGAGACCAATTAGTTTTCCCATTGCAAGAGTGTAGTCTTAGAGACTTATACATTAGAGACTCGTCTATTGCGTGGATAATAATGGCTCGATCTTTCGTTGTGAAGAGTTGAGGTTCGCAGCGTGGAAATAATATTTTCTGGAGTTGTTAATTTCCGTTTGAGTCTGAATTTGGGGAACCTTGTACTCAGAGGTTCCAGTAGATCGGAGTTGAATAGGTGTATGAATTCGTATTCGTGTTTCGATCCGTGTGTATACGGAATCGACAATGTTTTTTTCACTAAACACTTGTGCTTTATATTTTCACTATTTGTGTGGATAAGTACACGTGAAACACTGCATCGGACGACGGAGACAGATAAAATTTTATTTTTCGGAACATCAAAAAATAAGGTCAAGTATTAATCATATCTTATGAGATATCGAAGAGATTTCTAATAATTTTGTTCATATCTCATTAATGAATATTCGCACGGAACGCGTTTTCTATAATCGTTTCTAATCACTTGCCAGAACAAGTTTGTTAAAGATAATTTGTTACAATATGTGTATTGGCGTCACTTTCTTGTTTCTTGAAATATTTCACATTCAGTCACATTAAAGAGGAACAGCATGAACAAAAAATTTTATAAAACTGCTTCTAAAGGCTAGTTATGCCTATTGAACAATTCCACTACTTTTTGTCTGTTCATAAAATTTTTCGAAGGAAACTGATATCGTTTTCCACTTTGTGGAGAAAAGAATTGAATTTCATCCTCTGGAAGTGAATTGTGTCCAATGGATACGAAAAATGTGTCCAAACGAAACTTTTAGAGTTCTTTGGATAAAACTTGCTAGTATCATACTCTTCCACTGTTTGTCTTGTTGAAATTTGCAGATTAAATTCGGCATAATTTAATACGTGTAATTTAATGTTATATTCTTGCTACTCTTCTCTTAGATTTCGAAAAAAAATGTTTCGCATCCCCGTAAATTATGTTCAAGCTGGGGAAGTATATTTGCCGTATTCGATCGGAATATGCATTATCGTAGATTCCAGCGGTATCCAGAAAATTTTTATTGCAAAGCATAAAAAACAGGAGGAGCACTTTTTCACTTATCAACATCGGTTCCCGTACGAAATTTGACTTGCTCTAACGATAGATGATCATTAACTGAGAAAATCTTGCTCATCGTTGATCTTGTTTTTCGTACTCAAGAGGTCGAATGTTGTTGACAAGTTTTAAACGAATTCGCAAGTGTTTTTAACGAATAACGTGAAATGTCTTTCGACGAACACGTGGCTGATGAAAATTATTCGACAACTCACGAAGTATTGATTTTCTTAAACATTGACTAATATTAATTAATTTTACGCAGTGTTGATATAAACAGAAATAAACATAGACAATATCAAATATTTCCTTTTAAAAAAAACAATTGCATTTGCATTTTGCACCATATAAAGGAAAGCGAGGTCGCAGGAAAATAATTATCACCGTATCGTTTAACTTTTCTCTCAATCTTTTGCCAAAAGATCGAGATACAAGCGTGTCCAGTGACGTGTCCTGTATATATATATAGATATTTGAAATTTAAAAGAAAATCGAAAAGAACAAAATGAAATGAGAAAAAACAAAACAAAAGAAAAAAATACGACGAAACACCGCGTCTAGTAGCTCGAACGAAATTTTCACAGCGATTTCTGTTTCGACTGGCGTTGACATCGTCGTCAAGTCAAACGAGAATTCGCATACCGATGCTCCAGCTTTTCATTGCGATCGACGAAATTGAAAAGACCGGATGGATTCGTGACCATTGACCGACAATTGAAACGCTATTATTATTAGTTTCGGTTCGTACGGTTACGACAGAGATTATTAAAAGAGATATTCACGTTATTAGTTCCAAGAATCTTTTTTTTTTTTCTTTTATAAGTGATATAGAAAAATCCAAGTGGAAAAGGAAAATAGGAAGAATTTCATTAGTTTTCGTTGCCAATGGCAATGAACGAATTTATTTAATTCGGCACGCGCAGCACTAGAATAATGCACAAAATGTGAATGTACAGTAGTGCATTCGCAGAGTATACAGCAGTGTAGCAGTTATTACGTTATACGAAACTTTTTGAAATTTCGATGGCGCGACGTGTTGACGACAGACGAGTTCCGTGATTCTACTGACAAAATTCGAGATCGATACGAAAGTGTACATAAAAAGTTTACGATACAATTTGTTACAAACGTACGATATTTAATAAAAGTATAAAAACACGCAGTATGAAATTATATACGGGATTTTGAAAACGTATAATCAATGCTAAAGATGATCTCAATAAATATTCTAGCTTGTTAATATAACGAGTAATCAACTGTATTTTGATTCGTATTTTATCAATATAGCCACGAGGTAGTCGTATCTCAGTTACAGTTGTTACTGAAATTTCAAAATATGTCGTATGACACACGCATAATTTAGAAAACGTTTCCATAAGTGTTCAAATACCATTGCGAACCACCGTAGCGAAAAGAACGAAAAAAGTGCAAACGTATTGACTTTAATTGCATTCATAGAATAGCGAGCATATTCTTTAACTCTTTAGCACATATTGTGTATATTAAAATATATTACGTATAAAAAAAAAGAAAAAAAAAATAAGGAAAAAGTCTACTGTTTAGGAAAGAAAGGAAAGAAAAGAAAAAAGGTACTGGGAACTAATAACACGAGCATTATATATATATATATATATATATATATACATGATGAACTATTCAGAAGACTTATTGATCAACTCCATCGATTAAAAATTAGAGAAAAGTGACGAACACTGTTTCTTTTTTTTTTTAAATTTTTCACTAGAATTCACCATTATTTATGACATATTCTTGCGATGAAGTGGGAGAGCAAAGTCGTTCGTTTCTTTGAGAATTAAACGTTAATTACGTTTGAAATTAATATAATAATGCGAATAAGTAACGAAAGTAATATAATGATAAATTTAAAATTGATATATCAGTTGAAAGATTTAATAATCTATATTATATAGCGAAAGTCAAGAAATTATTAGCAAAAAAAGTGTAGTTGATCAGCCGGACTTCTGAAAGATTATACGCGATTATAACGCATGTTTCGGTTCAGCACAAAGTACTCTGTATTGCCTTCGTCTCCGTGCAAAAATGTGCCCGATCGAGATCTTCGTCTTTTTTTATATCCGAGGCATGCTTTCCATGAAAGCCATCCGTACTATGATTTCACGGATCTAGAGGAAATTCGTTTGAGAAGTTCCACGATCGTCGATCCCGATTTCCGAAACCGATCGATCGCGTTTGACGAATGGAAGAAAGATTTTTATTCAAGTTGCGTTTTCCCGAGTTTCTTAGCCGGGCAGTTTTCACAGTTCTCTGCACATCGCGAAGTATAATATCTATTTCTAGTACCGGTAGAAAAAGATCGAGTCTCGTCGAGTAATGTACAATTGTGTTTTTTTTTTTCTTCGTTATTCGCCGATCCCGTTGTATGCCGACCGAGAAATATGGTCGCTGGTAGATTTGTTTTGCAGACGTGTTTCTTTCTCTTCTCTGAACGAAGAAAAAGAAATTCGCAACCTAAAGGCACGATGTCGGTACGATTGAAACGTAGGTATTACACGAAATATATTAACGCTTTACCGACCGGTAGCCTATTAATCGGCTGCTATTTACCGCCATCGGTCGGTAAAGTGTCGATATCGTGTAATAATATATTTATATATTTTAACATTTTACCGACCGGTAATATCGTATGTTAATATATACAAATACATTGTTACACGATATTAACACTTTACCGACCGTGTATTAGCGGTGAATAGTTAGCCGATTAATAAGCTACCGGTCGGTAAAGTGTTAGCGAAATTCTGTTACGTTGCAGCACGTATGTAATATAAGAATTCGAACTATCTTGCGAGAAAATTTGCTCCCGAATCCGAAGGATTTCAATTGATCTCTGATGCGAGGCGGCTGAACATTCGCCGCGTTTACTCGTATCGTAAGAAAAAAGAAAAATCATCGTCGTAATTTATACAATGATTGGGACATTTGTAACATCGATGCGCGAGTAAAGGCCGAGCGTAATTCTTGCGATTGTACGCGAGAGCGAGAGAGTTTCGAAAAGAAAAATTTCTGGAGGATTCTGCCTGTATGATTGTATACCGATATATACGAAGGAATCTCGGTTTCGATATGCTAGATCGTTTCTTCATTTTCGTATCGCACGCTCTTCGTCCCTTCGTTCGAAAGGGACTTTTGCGTACGACGTTTCAAAACACTCGATAGTTTCACCTAAAATAGGTGGCTCCGTTTATCAAGAAAGTGACAACAAATGAATTTCAACCCCGTTGAATTACGACGCAAGGGATAATCATCGAGGTTTACCACGTTTCATTGTGTGTTAGCTCTATCAGTGGCTCTAGAAACATGTCGAAATTGTAAATACTCTTTAACACGAATAATCTTGATACAATCTCTTACCTCGACATACCTTTTCGATACAATTTCTTCGTAGCGGTTAGATCGACACGAACGACAAAATAGCATAAATATATATATATACATATATTTTTGACACGTTTCGTCACGGATAATCACCCAATGTTTGGAAACCGTAACCGGCGAATTAGACGTTATTAAGTAACTTTCGAAAGAAAAGGGGAGGGGGAGGAAAAGAAAAAAAAGAAAAAAAGAAGAGGAATTCCTGAAAGAGCCAAAGATGGGTTGTGATCGATTAATTGCATAAACGCTAAACGGAGTGTGGGGGAGGGGAGGTGTCTGTAGTTTCATTCTCAGCACCGTAATGATTTAAATGACGCGAGTAATTTCACGAGTAATATACCTTGTGCCGTTTAATTTCATGATGAAGCTGTTGGTATCGTGAATCCTTAACGAAGATATCTTAGAACAATTTCAATAGACGCACTGTACGTGTGTATTACGCGAGTTGAGGAGCATGGTTAATTACGTTTATATTTTATATTTAACACGTTTCACGGAGAGATGAGATTTTTCGTATTGCGCAACAACGCCTGATGGTATCATACGGAGAGTGATTCTGCATGAAAAGAAAAAAAAAGGCTTTATTTTCGAAAAAAAGATTGATCTTCAAGACCTGTGGCGCACGTCTGACTATGTGTAGGCAGTCTGGAAAGAAAAAAATAACAAATGTACATACAATTAAAAGACACGATTGTCTGAAAAAGATCTTCATCCATTTTCATGCGGAATTATCACTTTCCGCTTATGTTAACAGTTCGAAGGAAGATCAAGGAATCTTCGACGAAGATCTTCGATCTCCATGTTAGTTCAATTCTCTTCTGTAATTTCTAGAGATCGTTATATTCTATTTATGTGTTTTCTTTCAGAGAGCTCGAAGGATGAAAATCACTGATTTTCTACCCTTCTTTTTTCTGTTCTACATTTGTTTCTTTCGTTTGCTTCTGGCCGAGACACATTGATCATCGATCGATTGTAACCACATCTCGTGTTATAATAGAGAATCATGTGTGTCGAGCAACAAATTGATTGTTCGTTTATATATAGATATAAATATATATATATATATATATACATACATATATAAATATATAACTTCTAACTCGTTAGAGTTTGTTGCTAGTACAAATGGAAAACGATGAGATCTTTTCGATCGAACGAACAAGATCTCCTTTCGGGGATTTAGCCGTGAGATTTAGTACAAAAGCTTCTAATCGTCGCTTTCGTCCTCGTAAATGCTGTGATTATGTTTCGTGATTCACTGTGTGATTCTATTCACTGCTACGTCGAGGGAAATGAGTAGCCTTTTCTTTGTTATTCTCCACGTTAAAACAACGAACAAAGTATGTTGAAAGGCGGGGCTTTGCTTTGTGCAATGCTTTTAACGTTCTTCTTCGTGTTTATATTTAACGACGATCCCTTTAGCCTCTATTGGCGATAGTTTAGTTTAGTAGGAACGATCGAATGTATTTATTTGGCTTGAAATGGAGAGCAATTGCTCGCAGCAATTTATAATAATTATTTATCACGTGTATACGCAATCGATGTATTGTTGTGATGCATTGCTGGTACGATGGAGTGGATCTTTGTTTCCTTCTTGTTTCGTTTCTCTTCTTCGCTGTTCTTCAATTTCGTATGGCTTCGAAGTATGCTAAGAATCGATATAGTATGAAGAGAATTTTGTATACGACGAGATTGATCGGTACATAGTTAATCTTGCTGAAACGATTTGTTACGATGTTGCTTGTCTTTCATTTTTAGATTTAATCGTATTCTCTGTTGTTACGTATTATTTTTTTATCGTCTTTTTTTTTTTTTTTTTTTGATTTGATTCTTGTCGGATCATTTTGCTAAATGCAGCAATTGTAGATAGCAGCGTGAGTTTCGTTTAAATTTTTGATTTTCACTTGGATGGACAGCTGAATGTTGGCTGTTGTTAACAAATAGTATTTAAAAGAAAAAGAGAGAGAAAAGTCATTAGAAGATAGAGAAGCCTTGATTATCTTAGTATTACAATTAGCGATTTGTGTTACATAGTAAAAATACTAAATCGCATTACTTTTTATTACTAACAAAACACTCTAACTTGTATTTATATATCAGCTTAGAAGCCTATCGCTTTTATCATTGAGATATCAACGAGACTTTTGTTGTATGCAATGATTGCTTGAAATGATTTCTTAAAATATAGTTTTTTTGTGTGTTATAAAATGTTTTAATGGAAATTTAGCTAATGATGTATGTAACATATATATGTATAATAATGCTTACTGAGGATTGTATCTTTTTGTTATATTTTCTTAACTTTTTTGCACTAACAATCATTTTTATGAATTAATCTTTCAAATAATTATTTCGTGATCGGTATATATTTATGATTCTATAATATAAAGACAAAGTACAACGCGTGAAAATATTGATTTCATAGTAAACGAAGTATTACGATGTAAATGTATCCTTTTTAATTTACTCCTGTCTTAAGTGAAAATCTGTAAAATTTAGAAAAACTTATACTTCCTTTTAATAACATTATCTCTGCCATGCTGTAATCATTATCTCAAAAATCAATCGACTAAACTCGTTTTATTATTTCTCGAACGATCTAAAACCAATATATATATATGTATATGCAAACAGGAATATTAATTCCTTAAATAGTATTAGGATGAATTTTATCTTTTTGTGTGTTCAATGCAAATTGTTCGGTGCATGTGTAATTTTTATTGTAATTCATCAAAATTAGGGTATCCCTCGCTTTATTTATTTTCGATATTGGTACATCGAAGAGAATATCCGTAGCTTGAATATTTCGCTAAACTTCATTTTTTGATCAAAGACCAAATTATTAACGAATAAAAACGTATGAATTTCTGCGAAGCACGTGATAATATATATCTCAAAAAGAAATTCATATTTCGTTTGCGATTTAAATTTCTAAGTACCGTGGCGCTTGATAAATGATCACGGTTGAAACATCCATCTCGGGAAAAGCGAGAAACAATGATTCTGTGTTTACAAAGTATTAAGCATGGACTTATCGTTCGAATGAACTGAAAAGGAGTTTGTGTGCTTTTCTCGACGTAGCAAATGCAGTGTCATCGAGGGCATTCGTTAATATTAACAAAAGAGATTTCAATGCTGGCGCATTGCTACCACCGGAATACTCGTTTTATTTTGTATTATTATAGGGATTTCGTTAGAGAGTGCAATGACGATACGAACACGTACAATCCCCATTTTGTCGAAGAAAATTATACATTGATCCCTTCATCTGCTCTTCGATTTTCCCGCGAAAATCCTTCGTAACAGACGAAATCACGCGAAACTGTTCGAACGGATACATCGAATTTATTAGAAATACTCGAGTGTGTTTCGATTGGAAACGAAAAAAAAAAAAAAAAAAGAAAGGAACTCGACAGAATATCACGGTAGTGACATTTCGTGCATATAGCGGTTCTCATTCTGGAGAATGATATTTTCGTGATGCAGGCATTCGCAAATTGCACGCCTGATCACGATAGATGATTCCTTCGCAATTTCATCGTCTTTTGTATTACAATTAATCCGCGATTCACGCTAGACAAAAGTATTATTGTTTTTCGCTGTCTCATCCACTCGCTGTTATCCCGATATGTGATTTCTTCCCGATGAAATTACGTATTTAGCGTATTTATTTCGGCGATTTGATCCTCTGAACGCCGGTGAGAGTCTCGCGTGGACAGTTTTCGAGGATTGTGTATTTTATACGACACACACACACACATACACACATATATACACACTTCTATGCGTGATTGACATGTTGACTGCCATGGAACTGAGACCTGCCAATGAATGATCCATTGACAATTGGCCGATATTGAGATTCATTAAAGTATTTAAGTAAAAAGTAAACTTGTTGTTAAATGTTGTAAAGTGACGATAGAACTTAAAAAAGGAAAAAAGGATCTCACTTTTGTAACGAGATAAAGAAAGAAGGAAATTTCCATCCATCCGGCAGTCAACGTGCCGATGATGATACGAACAGTTTTATCATTTACTTAGAGTAACAGTTGACAAGTTTATAAATAACACTGTAAAACGAGGAAAGATACAATTATTTAGCGATTGTTTTAGCGACGTATGTTTTACACGTAGCTTTGTTTATCAATGCGAATCGATGAGGAAATGTAATTATATTGTATTCGATGTATGTGTACGTATGTATTGTAATGTCGTGTTTGCGTTGATGTGCTATCGATTCTCGCCGATCGTTTCGCCGATTCTCTGCGATAAATGATGAACGATTGTAACGGGGGCGATGTCGTATACCCGATGGCGAATATTCTGCAACAACTGCCAATCAGTAAATGAAGAAGAAGAAGAAGAAGAAAAAAAAAAAGAAAAAAGAAAAAAAAACACAAATGGTACTATTAGTTTATCGTTTTAAGAGATCCCCAAACACATGACACGTTGTAATTACATTGCCGGTTGTTAGAAGATTAAGAAGCAGCTTCGACGAAGTACCGAGTACTTAGTTTATAGTAAGCTTTTCGCGAGAGGATGGTTCTTATGGTTCTTGCATCACGATCGCGTGTGAAGGAATCTTTAGACGATTAGTATGACGATCAGTACGTACATTATAAATATCTCTTTCGTTCTCGTTTCGTCAACGAGTTCAGTGAATTTCACGCGGTTTGAGGAAATCCTGTGTTTTTTTTGCGAGTGACAAACGACTAATAACAAATGGCTCGGACGTTGTGTGATAATTTGAAACTTATATACCAATGCTCGTAGGTAATTTCTGAACTTCTTGCTCCGACAGCAATCGTAAATCGAGAAAGAAAATTTAAGCCTGCACCGTGGGAACAGGACAGTAATCACTGTGCAAGCAACTCGTGAAAATTTCAAGTAAAAATGGGAAACAATGCGACGAATTACTTTTCATTTTAGCAGAGATTTCTTTTATCGTTAGTCGATGGACAATCAAAGCGAGAGAGTTACGAGTCAGAAATTGTTAGTTTGGCAGAGAAATATTTGTAGCAATTAAATTCAAGGTTCGATGCGAAGGGTTAGATCTTGGACGTGAAAATTGATAAAAAAATATGTCTCATTACAAAATAACCATTTATATTTTTTTTTTTTTTTTTTTTTTTTTTGAAATTCACACTCTTTCGCGCGTCCGTCAAAGATATTACAATGACAGAGAGATTAACGCTAGAACTGTCCAAGACTAAAATGTAAAACCGGTACCAAAGAAGAAGTAAATAAAGAAAGAAAGCGTTTGTAGCAAATTTCTATGAAATATTAAGACCTGCGAATTCTGGTCGTTTCTGGTAGTTCTGGTAGTTAATCTAAATGCCAGTGGTTAACGTCTGTTTTCTATTTTAAGTAGTATTCTACGATTTCATTGTTGATTAGATGTATACATATCGATGCTGAACATACAAATTGTACAATCGGGCTGTTGCGTCTCGCTTTTCGCTAGCGATTTAGTAGACGGGCGTTCACTCGAAAAGAGAAAAATATGCGATTAATTTATATATTAATGATTATTTCGTATACGTCTAGCGGTATTATATATTTTTACCTGAACGAATCTAACGGTTTGTTTCGCGTCGTGTGGGAGTGAATATACACGGATCGTATGCGGGAATGTGCAAAAAAAAAAGAACGAAGAAGGAAATTGGAACGACGGGAAATAATTCGACGCTACACCCTCTTCACTCGTTCACAGCCGAATAGTTCAAGTTGAGATTCGAATGTCAGTGGGTTAAAAAAAAAAGATATATATATATATTATATTGTAAAGTGCACGATACATATGCATATATGTATGTATGTAATTGTTTTTAAAGATAATTGTGAAACAAAATGAGAAGTATAACAAAGATAAAAAAACTCTGAATACGCAGAATCTTTATTTACGAAGAGAAGCGATCCGACATTACCAGATTTACAATAAGGACGAAGACCAAAGAAGAAAACGACGGAAATGAATATAATACACACACACACACACACACACATACACACAGGAGCCACACGTAGGCTTCGCGTTGTGCTTCAGTTTGCACAAAAAATGCTTCCTGCATTCGACATACTTTTGTTTTCCCCGATTTTTTTTCTGTCACACGTTGACAAGTAGACAAATTCAGCAATCCGCAGTTGCATTTGAAATACGCATCAGACGCAAGTGTTACGTGCAAAATACACAGGTTAGTCGTGGTATCACTTGGGCATAACGTTCGAATTTTAGTAAGTAAAAACTCACTAGCGAACGAACGATATAAAGTACGGAGTATTATTCGATTCATTGAAACACCGATCTCAGAGAACACCGAAGTCGATGATTTTAATAAAATGATAATTAACGAATTGTCTTTAGTGTTTCTTGTTTATAATATTGTCGATTGCCACGATGACGATCACTTCTTTTGGCCCAGTGTTCTTCTTCGATACATTAGAACGATTCACTCTCCAACGCATGTGTTCGATCCAATTTACTGAAATTTACGAGTATGTTCGTTGTTCGTTCGTACGTTAGAAGTAAAAAGGCAATTTAGAAATGTCAACAGTAACAGAATATAACGTATAGACAGCATTGAAACATTGAACATCAGACTTGGCATCAAACGACAGATGCAGAATGGAATTAAAGATGGATATAAATTTTTCAACGATAAGCTCTTACTTTTCGGAACGGAACGTAGAAAGAGATCCGGGCACAAATAAGTGGCAGCAAACCACTAACATTGAATTGCAAAAAAAAAAGAAAGAAAAACGAAAATGATGCGTTCGTGTGTTGCAGGTGGTAGCCAGTCGGTCGCCAGTTACGAGGATCTAAGTTCCAGCAGCTTTAGCTCGGCGAGCAGAGCTTCCCTCGACACAAGGGGTTCGCCGACGCCTTCGTACGGTGCTGAAAACATGATGGTCTTTCCTGGCGATAGTAGCGGATCCATTTGAGATTATTTGAGATGCGCAGCATTGTTGCCGAAGTGGCTGCGCTGTCTCAGATAAATCGTGCGCGTGGCGACGTTGACGTACGGCTCTGTACGGGCCTGCCGTTGCGCGTAATTCCGTAATTTCTGCTCAAACGAACCGAGGAACTCGCGGCGATGGGAGAACTAAGAAGAAAAGAAAAAAAAAAAATGAAAGGGATAACTAAAGGGAAAAACAGAAAAAGTATATACCGCTGTGCCATTTCTATGAGTTTTCTCCTCCCCTCTTCCAAAAAGAAAAAAAAAAGAAAAAAAAACGATCAGCACGCTTCAGCGCGGCAATCAAGTTTCTTTTTACCTCGAACTTTTTTTTTTTTTTTCTTTTTTTTTGGAGGGAGTACAGAGAAAACGCGAGTCGACCGAAGCGTTCGCCTGGAAAGAAGAAACTCCGAAGGAACGGTGTCTCGAGAACGATTTGTTCGTTTCTCTCTTTTCTTTTTTTCGTTTTTTTTTTTTTAAATAAGGGACAACTAGTGTTTAGGTTTTTACTTATTTATAATTTACGCTGACGATTGGTTTGAAAGTTTTGGTGAATATATATTATTCGTCTATGATCCAGGAAAGGCTTTGAACAATTGTGATGTATTCCACGAGATATAGTACGACACTTTAGTTTCCGGAGCTAAAAAGAAGACCAGTGGTGGCAAAGAGTGTAAAGTCACTTGCCACCACTCATCGGACACGTTGCTACACCGACGTTTGTTTGTTTTATGTGATACTTTCGGCTAATATATGTCCTTATATTTAAGAATGCAAACAACTGATCAGACCCGCATTATTGTCGTCTTCTTTCCAGCTCCGCGTTAACACACGTATCTTGTACGAATTCCCGACTGATCTGATAACTATAAAAATTCCACTGATCCTCCTGGTGAATAGAATAGGGATTGACTGTAAAGGATGACGATTTGTTCGATGTTTGCTGGCGAAGAACAGGTCGTGCAATGTTTTAAAAAACTATGTACAATTTACGTTACATTGACGAGCATACGCTGTTGTGTTTCTGTTCCGAATGAAGAAAGAATCCGAGGACGTGATTTTATTTTGTACGATAAACGATCAAAGGCTGGTACAGTATCGAACGTGTGTGAAGAAGAAAAGATCTTAGAGCAGATCGGTTTCCCAACCTTTTTCAAGTCGTGATTTATTTTTATAATATTTAAATGCCAGCGGCGCTTCTTCGCAGTTTTATAAAAAAAAGGGTAATAAGTCGTTTATTTATTTTAAAAGAGAAAGAAATACTTAGTGTTGCGTACAGTCGTTAGTGGAATATCCTACTATAGCGTGATCGAGGTAAATAAGAATCGAGAATTGTCGTGTGAGAATAATTTTCGTGGTAGGAAATTTCTATAGGGATAATATGCACTTCGAAACTTTCGTTACCGACGTAATCTCAGGTTGGGAATTCTAGGTCTAGACGAAGAAGATCTGCTTACGCAAGACACGGATAACAATTCTTTTGCAACGCGTGAAATATTCTATTTTCGTACGATGTTAGAAGACGTTTGTAGAAGTTTGGAAAAAGAAGGAATGTTGCGAACGAGGTCGAATTGATTTGTTTCTGCCTTCCGGCTGTGAAACGCTTCGGCCAAACACATCACTTAGAATTGTACAAAAAGTCAGTGGCATAGAAGCGTACAGCGTTATCTTTATTCGTTCCCGAATGGTACACGCTGTACCGGAACACTAAAGGAAAAGAAAAAAAAAAAAAAAAAAAAAAGAAAAAGAAAAAGCAAAAAAAAAAAAATACGCGAGAGTGATATAAAATCGCTGAATCTTTTCTCTTTCTTTCCTTTTTTGGAAGTTTTATATTGTAAGGATAATTACGCATGATAACCGATCGTTTTTAATCGTATCTTCGTATATTACGTAGCATTACGTAGCTTTTGGTAATCACCGAGTGATGGATGTAAGAAAAAAAAAAAAAAAAAAGCGAAAACATATTCTACTTCCAAAACCAAAAAAAAAAAATTACAGTTGCATTTTATACTCTTTAAGCGTAAGCGCGAGATTCGATTGTTATTATTATATATAGCGAGACTTGCTGCTTATTACGGAGCTTGGAAAAAAGAGTTCTTTGATTTCTTAATCGATGCATTTCTTTTTTTTGTTTTTTTTTTTTATTACAGTGTTAGTCTTTGTACACGTGAAATGCGACGTGTTACGATCATTATTCGATACTTTTCGTTTCATGCCATTATACGAGTTGCAGTCATCTCTTGTTTTCTCTGATTAATTGTTTTAAGAGTTGTACAGCAATGTCGTGAATTTTTCTACAAAATTTTTTGATTTTTACTCTATTTCGGTAATAAGCGCTCTAGACTACTTCGTCTCGTATATATCAAATTTCTCGACACACACATGTACGTTTGTTTTTTTTTTCTTTTTTCACTTCGAGTCTTTTCAACTTTCCTTCAGTATCGCTTCAGTTTCCGAAGATTCCAATGACTGCCTCTCGTATCTCGTTCGACGACCAATTTTCATTACGAACATCTCAAATACGGAGATAACAGAAACAAACAAAAAGAAAGAAAACGAAGGAAACCGCAACATTTTCTACCAAAAAGAAAAAGAAGAAAAAAAAAGGGAAAAAAAGAAAAGAAAGGAAAAGTCATTGAACACAGTTGAGAAAGCCAAAAATCTGAAAACAGGGGGAGAAAAAAAAAGAAAAAAAATCGAGAAACCAAGGAAACACAGAGCGTTTGTCACACATTTGTACGGACGAGATCGAATTTATATGCGAGTGATATCGAGTTGCTTTTATGCGAGAGAATGCGGAGAGGAATGTTGCGTGGTGTGAAACGGCCACGATGTACAAGAGAGCCGTGGATCTTTCTTTATATGTGCCGATTTTCTTCGATCCCTTTGAAAAACACCCACTCCCCTTTTTTTACGATCCAGCCAAAAAAAAAAAAAAAAAAAAAAACCATTCCCGCGTTGCACGCTGTCGTGCAAAAAGTGCAAATCGAAAGCGCGAGACACGTCTGTAAACATAGAGAAAAAGCCAAAAGAAAAAAAAAAAAGAACGAAGAGGAAGACGGAAAAAAAAAACGACAGAAAAAAAGAAGAAGGGAAATAATCGTCGCATAAAGTTTTCATAGTTCGTTCTGACACAGGATTCAATGATCCTGAAAGTGATCGAAATTGAGAAGTATAAGTCGCATAAAAAACGATGGAAAGTGTGATATCGAAGACGAATCTCTCTCTCTCTCTCTCTCTATTTCTCTCTTTTTTTGCGTACGTTCGCGCGAAATGTATACAGGGTAGAGATTTAGCCGCGCGAACGTATAAATCGTACCGATGTTTCCGTTTGTCGAACGTTCGACAACGAGACGATTCCGGTGGCCGCTTCTTTTCAGAGTCGTGCGATTAGAGAAACAAGAAAATAGAGGAACCAGAATATTCAGGTATATTCGTGCTCGCGATCTGCGTCTTCCGGACTCGAGAAAGCAATATAGCACGATGTTGATCAGCCACGACGGCCCTTCGAGTGTTGCTTTCTAAATGCATGCGTGATATATCTCGGCAAGAAGATGCGAAAGGTTCCAAAGAAATTGAAAGGAAAAATGAAGACTGATTTTGTGAGACGGATTTGTCGCGGGGAGGGAGCAACAGTGGAAGGGCTGCTTTTAAATAAGCGAGGTTTTTTATTCGAGCGTATCGTAGTCGCGTTAGATGTTACTGTATCCGTGAATGAAAGTGGTGCTCTTATCTACTGGGAAGAATTTATTCTCTCTCGTTGTATCGCGATGGACCCCCGGCATTGTCGATTTTGGGTGAACCTCTCTGTATCTTCATTTTTTTTATTTTTTTTTTTTTTTTTTTTTTTCTTCATCAGTCACGAAGAAACTGTGATTTATAGAGCAGAATAGTGTTGTTTCTGAGTTACTGCAAATTATGTTTTTTTTTTTTTTTTTTTTTTTTATAAACAGTTTCGACGTGTCGTCGTGTCAGTGCGACCGATTGAATTGGAAATTTTTCGAGAAGTTCAATTTCCGCTTTTTATGTGATATCGAGTGATTATGTGAAAGCCAATATGTTTAAATCCTAGAACATTTCTGTCAGCACTGGTGTCTTAGCCTGTCAGTCGAGGATACTGTGCCAAAATCAATGCACCTTGTACCACTTTATATCTCCAACTTATCGGCAATCTGAAGAACAATGCTGGCAAAATCGTATCCCGAAAAGGACACGATTTGCATTTTGCTACAATTATTTTCTTCTTACCACACCTACTTCCCATATTTATGCGTCTATATTTTCTTTTCGTCCTATCCGGTTTCAGCGTTAAATTATCGTTGTTGTAACGAGCGAATTGAAATACAAATTGAAGAACAGTTCGATGGGGATAGTATAAACCGTAAAGTACAAATAGAACGTAGATTTTCCGAAAGCGGACAAGCGAATGGGGTCCATCGTTTTCTTTTTTTTTTCTCTCTCTCTCTCTCTCTCCGAGGGCCAGTACAACCAGTGGAGGAATGTGACGATGCGAAACATTGGAAACTCGACGGATTGAACGGTGTGATAACCGAAGAGAAGACGAAGAAGAAGAAGAAAAAAAAAAGAAAGACGTGATAAGAGAGCGTAGGAAGCTTCGTAGAGATTGTTAAAAGGAAAGAAAAGAAAAAAAAAAAGAAAAGAAAATTTCGCATTCCCCTTTTACTGTAAGTTTCGACAAAGCCCGGCGCGTGTGCCCGCGGACCGAAACGTCAGGGCCGAAGGATAAAAGAAAATATACAGAGAGGACGAGAAACGAAGGATATGATTGTCAGGATTTTTTATCTCCACGCGGCACAAAAAAATCAGAGTGAAACGGGTAAAGCGGCGTATGCAATATATTTTTCTACCTTTTACTTTCTAAAAAGAAAAAAAAAAAAAAAAAAAGAAAGAACGTCGTCTCACGTCGTCTCGAGGATATTCGTTTTTATAGGGATTGTAAAGCGAGTTCGCAAGCTCCGATACGCGATGCACATTTAGCAAGTCACACGATGATCGTCGTTAAATTATATACATATACATATACATATACATATATATATATATATATATATATATATATATATATATATATTGTCTAATTATTCGTACACGCGTAGCGCAACGTGGTTCTGTCGAAAAGACACGAACCGATCGATCGAGATCTATACCCGACGATTGGACCGCGGCTGTTCATGCAGTTTCGTACACACATTTTTACAAATTCAGTAAACTTCAACTTGAACGGACGAAAGAAGTCATTTATTTCCCTAAACGTGAGAAACTTTATTTTTCGATATTTTATAAAAATCTTCGCATTTCTGCACATTGTTGCGCGTTCTTGCGTATTCTTCGGATTTATTCGCGTTCGTCGTGAATGCATGGATTCCCGCAGTCTTGCCAAGTGAATTAAACACGTTCGTCGAGTAACGCGAACACGTGAATGATGGGGAAACTTTCAGATGCCAAACTGACTGACTTATAATATTTTTTATCAATCATTTAATTCCATTACACACGATTAATATTCAATTCTGAATAATAGTAAATTTTAAGAAACATCTGAGAAAAAGAAGCAGCGATCGCTGCAACGCAATTTGTAACACTTTGTTTTCTATGCTCGTCAATTTATCATAAAGCTGATCAGTGTGGTTTCTGAAACCTCGTTTCGAACCTTGGATGCTGAGCGTGTTAATTTAACAGAGAGCCTTAAGAAAGTTATGCAAGTAGACGTATAACGTTTCTCGCATATAAGTTCTCGCTCACGGACTTTCTGCGACTGTTTTATCACGCGGCTACTCTCAGACCCTTTTTTTTTCACCTTTTCGACCATTCTTCGTTTTGCTTCTTTAATTGGACGCGTCGAGGAGAAACTTCGAGCGTTCATCGCCAATCAGAGATGAGAAATTGAAACTCACGAAGGACAATAATTATTTTTATAAAGCTTTTACGTGGGTTCGCGAGGATCTTCGCGATTTTTGTTGAACGAACAAGGGACTTGAAGCGTTGACGTATTCGAGTGTAAAGAAAAACCAAAAAAAAAAAAAAAAAGAAGAAGAAGAAAACAAAACGAAACGTGTGTGAATATTCTATCGAGTATTGTGTTGAACTATTGATTCATTTTGTTCTTTCCTCTGTCCGTCTGAGCGTGCAAGACGTCGAACTTGATATTCTTGGACCTCGCTTCTCGACCTCGCGTGTCTTTTATGTGATATGTATCTCATTGAGGTTGAAACGACGAAGAGAATCGCGAACAGTTATTTTTCCATGATATCTATCGATCGATTATTTCTTTAAAATTTATTACACGTTCACTATTTTTCTTTCTTTTCTCTCTTTTTTCTCTTTAGCGATTTTTATGAACCAATTGCGTTTTCAAAGGGAATACGCGAATGTAATGAATTTATTTGTCTTTTCTTTAAAGTTGCCCCTCAAAAGTGCCAATCGTTCGAAAGATTCGTTTTACGTTTAACCTCTTGCGCTGGAATCGACGTGCCACGCATGTCGAAAGTAGTTTCTTCTTTTTTTCTTTTGTCCCAAAGATTTTGATTACCTTTTCTTAATTTTAAGTATATTGAAATGTAACCCAGTCGAAACGGATAATAAATGTATTAGCTCCTAGTGATTTTTATCATTCTTGTAAAATGGTAAGCGAAATTGATGGCACGAGCTCGAAAAGTTTTTGATTTGATCACGCGTGTCCTGTGATAAACCAGTTGCCCAGCGCAAGGAGTTAACAGAAAAATTTCATAAGAAGAGAAACTATACAGAGTGGACTGGGAAGCGGAAACGTATAGTTCAAAATGACGAAAGATCAAAGTCGAAGAACGAAGGAGAAATTTATTTCGTTCGTAGAGCTTACATTTACTCCCATTTCTCTCTGTCCGAACGAGTAATTTTCTTTAAATTTTCACAATATTAAATTCACTTTAATTAAAAAAAAAAAAAAAAAACAAAATCACTCTCACGTTATGTTGTTCTTACGTTCAGTCCATGCTGTATATCACACAGACTATATCGATATTTGTACTGCGTTTTACAGAAGAAAAAAAAATTCAATGTTAACGATCGTTCGTAACGCCGTAAAATAAAAGTAAGTTCATCAAACGCGAATACTTCGATATTAGTCAGTATGTTGTAAGCTGTCGCGGGAATTAATTAATCTCGAGCAGAACTCAACAATGGATTTACTGTGTTTCTTTCAAACTTTCGCGTTATCGACCTACAAATTTGCCTTTCTTCCTTTTCGTTTCTTTCTTCGTATATATATATATATATATATATATAGAAATATCTAAATGCCTGAAGCAAGAATCAAAATCTTCTATTGTTCCAAATTCCAACGTGAATTTCTATGGCTTTTTTTTTTTTCGACGATACGAGGATCGATGCTCGAAGGAAACGCAATGATCCATAGATACGAGTTGTACCAAGTGAATATAGCAGAGTACAAAATAATATCAAGATGAAAAACGAAAGGTTTCCATTTGTACGGTTTAATTGTTTAATTGTTTTACATAGACAATGGTACAGTACACACACGAGTTTCTTCGTACGATACATAAACGTTTGTTAGCTGTAAACTGTTGTTGTAAATTATGGTTTTGTCCTGGATCGGTTCTTCCAGACGTGAATCCTCGCTTGATATTTCTTGCATTAAATCGCGCAACGAATGGAATGCGGATTTTTATGCAAAGTATTCGTACAATCGAGAATGCGGCGAACTTGGTTTACGTACCAAATATTCCAGAATGCACTGCACATTTTGATATCTTGCGTATTCTTTCATATTACACATGCATTCCCCTTTTGTATTTCTCGCACGTTCGGACTTCGCGTAGATGTATAAAAATCTGCAGCCTCGTAACGATATCTATCGTAATGATCTAGATGTATAAAAATCTGCAGTCTCGCAACGATCTGTCATTGCGCTTTGACTTTCATTGCATATGGTATAAATGTTTTGAACAGATGACGAGACGATTCTCAGACTGCAGATGTTTATGCAGTTATATTACATAGGCGTAAAGAAACGATGATTAATTAACTATGAAATATTATAAAAAGTATTTTACTTTCGAATGTTCGATATATTTTTCTATACTATGCGTCTTTAAATTCGTCATAAATATACGAACATCTGCAGCATCTGTGTACGATCAAGTGTCTTCTCAAGTCTGGAAGGATCGCGTATACTTTTTTAATGGTACAATTGCGTATGACACAATCACACTCGATGATGATTCGTGTGAAAATGTGTGCAAAGCTTTCGACACGGCGAACAATGAACAATGGGTTATCGTTGCAACGAGAATACGCGGAAAAGAAACGAAGGAAGAAGAATGACGGAGGAGAAGAAATTTTCGCAATTCCGTTTCAAAGGTGAAGAAGATTGCTTAATCAAACGCGCGAGACTATTTGTAACGGGGACGAATTTCCACGAATTCATCACGTTATCCTAATTGTACAAGCACGATCCGGACGATCGTGTCTAGATTCGTACACTGCGTTGAAAATGAAGAAAATCGACGAAAACGAAAGAACCGGGAGAAAGGAAGTGTGAGTTTTTTCTATTTTTGTTATGTTATCCTAAACGCTAAGGATTTCGCGGAAAAAATTTCACGATGGTTTATATTGGACGAACTGGTTATATATTGCGCGCAAAACGATTGTGTTTTATAAAATTTTAAAGGCTGAAAAACAGGGTTGTCGTGTGCTTGGATTTCTTTTATCGTCTGTCTGTTCCCCATCACAATTTTTCCAGATCTTTGCCCTAAGTGCTATCGTTCAATTTCGAATACTTTATTTTAGATACGTATTAAAAGCATTTACTATTGTCAAGCATTTCTCTTTCTTTCGTCCGACACGTGAACACACAAAAGCGCGAACGTCTGTTCCATTTTCTTTTTTCAAGGAGTTTCTTTTGCAGGTAGCGAGGTAGTCTTCATCGTCGAGAGAAAAAAAAAGAAAAAGAAAAAACTGGAAAATTCGACTGCAGGTAATACGAGAACATTGTTGAAACACTGACAATGATCAACCACGCGACAAACGTATAGAAAGCTTTCAGGCCTAAGCGAAAAGCGAGTCTTTGTGTCTCTAGATTACGATAGAAACTAGTTGAATCGCGGTTGAGAATCGGTTGATTCTGTAATCTCACAAGCGTAAACACTTAGGAAAAATGTCAAATGTTTGACGCAACGAAATAATTAATTCAAGTAGCCGAGTATGCCATTTTCCGTGGGATAAACGGAGAGTGCATCCTCATCCCTGGGTTTCTGGGACGAGGACGTGATCGACCTCAAAAATCTCTCGAGGTAACGGGGTGATCTTGCGCGTCATCGTTCAACACCAACTATTGGTTCGATCGTCGATCGTTTATTGCCATTCCTTCGAAGTTTCTTCTTTTCATAGTTTCGATAATTGGCTGCGTCGCGATTCCTCCAAGTACATTGTTACGATCATTTTTACATTTCCAATATCCTTTTTCTTCTTTTTTTTTTCTTTTTTTAAATGTTCTGTAACACAGAAATCGAAATCACAAAGATAGATCGACATGGAACAAATTAACGAGACACCGAATATACATCAATGTTCATTTCCTTGGAAAAGAGAACGAAAACGATGTCGATAATTTTCACCTTTAGAGACTACAATTTAAATACGCCGAGATTTTTATTACATCCTCGTGGTATTAAATTCTGGATCGTCCAGATAGAAGGTATTACCACCTTGCAGTTGAAGAAATTCACTTCGAGTACACCGTCGATATAAAATAAGATAAGCAAAGCGATAGAAAACACGACGATAGAAGGTGGAGCAGCAAAGAGTGAAAATTGGAGGATCGAGTGGCAGCGATGGAGGTTCCAGAGGAGTCGTCCTGTTGTTACCCTTCTGCGGCAAACCGGAATCATCCAGCAGGAGCAGCCTACGTCGGCAGTTGCACGACAATTGGCAATCGGTCGAAAATAATAGGCAGGCGGCCCGCTGTGGGTGGGAGGGGTGAGTTTCGGGGGGGAGGGATGAAAAACGGCGTGAGGTCAGAAGAAAGAGGAACGGGCGTGCTTATCGTGCATCGTCTCCAGCTGCCTCGAAACGCTCCTCCAACGGCAAGCTAAGCCCCGACCGGGTGTCCCTCCGCACCCGACCGTACTTCTCGACGTGCCTCGGCCAAGAGTACCTCAGCTGACGTTCGCAAAAACACGAGCGACGACACGACGTGTGTCATCGTGTAGAAGCCGACAAACCGCAGGATCCAACCCGATTCTCCCTAAATCTCGTTTGACCACCGCGCGTTTGACTCTGTCCGCTAAACGTTCGTCGATTATATCGATCGCTTTTCCATCGATGACTATCGGACGGTAACTATAGCGCATCGACACGCGACGGTGGAAGATTCTGATTCCAATTATAATTAATGTTCGTTGTGTAACTTCTGGTCTGGAAGTGGCTGGTTGAATCGATCAATTTCTATCGTTATCCACCAATTAGATCCGAATTGTCGAAAGAAGAAAGCGCTCTCAGGACTGTTGGGGTGTTTCCTCTGAAACGAAGTTATGTAAAAGAAATATACTTTCTACGTGCACGGTGGAGAAGCACCGAAGGAAAGACTTCTTACGAGGAATAGGGATGTATTTGTTTCACGTTCTCACGTTGACAGAAATGATTATTAACGTTCGTTGATTTTCTCAAGATCGACGGTAGAATAAAGAGAATCTTCAGTGAACGTGCTTTGATACATTCGGATGTATTAACAAGATCGCTTTCTTGTTAACTCAAAGTTAACCACCTGCTGGGCGATGCTTGACTAGTACTTGATTTATTAATTACAACGCGGTTCATATACTCGAGCAGCGCATAATTAAAAGGGAGAAAGGAGAAAAGAAGAAAAACATGGTGCGATCGAGAAATGAAAAACAGAATGAATTACATAAGAGATCAATACGCCTAGCTGGCAACACGATGCTTAACCCATTAAGTACCAGCTGCCTATTTATAGGTGAAGACACATTTTATATTTTCGAAGATTGCAGATACTACGGTATTCTCGCCGAACGAGTTTTTCTTATAATTAGAAACACGGTGTCACTGTCACAACGCCGGTCTTACGAGTATTATTTCTCGATGTGTAACATCGAACGATGAAATGTACTCGAGCATCGGTGAACTCTGTTTAAATTATTTCAATAATCCACTGATATCGTGCTCGTTTGATAGAAGCTATCGTCAACTGATTACTTCTGTTCTTTCGAATTCGGACAGACAGGCCAAGTTTGATATATAAAATTTTCCATTATATTATGATGATTATTTACATTACCATTACATTACAGACAGATAGACCAAGTTTGATATATAAAATTTTCCATTATATCATGATGATGTTTACATTATCATTACATCACACGATCATGTTTACGTTAATATTTCTGATTTACGAGGAAAAGTTAGATATCTAAAGTGTAGCAGAATGAAACTTATGTTTGCTTCACGATAAATATAAAAAAGTCTCTCATTTTCTATGACGAAATGAAAATCTTCCGATTACGAGACAGAATTAGAATATTCTCCATCGTTCAAGAATGCAAAGAAAACCGTGCACAACCTTGAAATTTTCTCTATATTTTGATCTTCAGAAGATCTATTATCCACTGTTCTCTTGATATAAAATCACTTCGTTGTAGAGAGCTTTCTAGTAAGATTTAAAATGGCTAAGTTTAACATTTGATCGCCGTGCGCGCATCACTACGCACGCCAATCCCTGTACCCTAAATAAAAGCGAAATTAATTTCGATTTCTTAACAGTGACATGTAGAATCATTTTCTATCACTAAAAAAATCGAAAAAAAAAATATATATATATATATATGTATATTCTTCCATTGATTTTCGATTTATTCGAAAAGAAGGCAAGAAACAAAATTCGCGTGCGAAAACTGCTAAAATTCCACTCTGTCCAACTATTTACTTCACACCATAAATAAATATTAGTTTCATTGTGTGTAATATATATGTGTCTATTTTTATATACGTGACTATAAATTTGTAACATTTCAAATTTAACAAACGTGCATATAACTTTTTTAATATTTAGTATTTGACCTATTGTCTGGCAATCGAGTGTAATCTTTTTTTATTTCCGAGCAAATTATATCCCAATTGATCGTGGCTCGCCAATTATGTGTTGTTAAAAAATATTTAAATTATTCGTTTATTAGTAAAAGTACATTTCTCTTGAAAATTGAAAATACGCGGCGATCTGATGCGCGGTTCTTAAAAAAATGCGGCGATCAAGAGGTTAAAAAGGTGGCTCAACGTTTCCTCTGCAAAGGGAATGGTCTCAGAATTGGGGAGTAATTTTTTACAAATTCTCCGGTGACAAGGACAATTTGTTCGACGAAAGAATTAAAGATATCAGATGTTTAACATCTTTTTCACTAACGCTTTTAGCTCGTTTAGTGACGTCATAGAGTCTTTGACGTAAATGCTTCGCCGTTGGTGATCGAAGAGAAGCTGACAACACTTCGGCCACTTGAGACGAGTTCGATTTTTTAAACGTTCTTCGCCGCGTTCTTTCTCGAGTGTGCCAAATATAGATCGTTAAATTCGATAATACGACGATCTTGTCCCGATAATCGCTTTCCCTTGTCCGGAAACCTTCACCGAGCACGGAAAAACGAAGGAAATGCTTAAAAGCATGCAGAAGAAACACGACACGGAAGTTTATTAATCCACTTGGTATATTAAAGTAGAAAGAGAAATATGAGTTTCTCGAAAAGCGATCGATAATTATACATTTAAAATAACGTTACAACAATTTCGTACTTTTTAATTCAATGCAGTCAATTTTACACGTGGCTCGTCCCAAATATCAAGAGAATTTAAAATAGCGCGCACTTTTTAAAATTTCAATTCGCGGGGTATTTTAGGAACATATTCTTTGCACGGGGTTAAACCTAATTTTCAACAGGAGATTACAGAACAGAAAAATTACAGCCGCTCTGAAAATTTTGTCACGTTCGCTTAAAGTGCTTGAGAATGGCCGCTCGCAACACTTCTAAAAAAAAGAAAACCTATTCAAACCTAATCAAAAGGAATAATTCATATCGAATAATTAGAATATATATTCCTCCTGCGCAGGAGTTGAGAACTTCCCACAAAAAAATAGAAATAGGAAGTTCGAAAATAATATAAAACGAACGTAGAAATGAAATTCAGAGATAATCATTTACAGAATGTATATATACCCTCTGAATCGCGTCAAATAACCAACCGGAGACAAACTTTGCGACACACATCCTACAACCAATCGTCCAAGCTTTCTCTCCTTCGCGTTTCTCCCCTTTGATTTTAACATTTCCGATTCGCGCTCTCGTCGTTGCAAGTGGCGAACAAATTGCTACACGGATGAAGAAACGGTGTCGAAGAAATCGGCGTGGTGGAGGGAAAGATGAAATCCGTCATTCGAATGTGGCGGGGACACACACTTTCCCCTGTTGGAAATACCGCAGACATGATCCTCGTGTCGGAGGAGCCTCGTGGTAACGAACCATCGAGAGCAGCTTCTTTTTACCTCGACAATCAGGTCATTGGGCCTGCAACGCCACTGGGAATAGCAGAATGCCGTGAACCACTCGAACCGCTCCTTCAGCAATCCATTTCTCCGCTCTTTCCTTTCCTTTCGACGGCAGTCAGCTGCAGTATCGACGTCAGTGCCACGAAAAATGACGTCATCAGACGCATATATATATATATATATATATATATATATATATATATCCGATATTTGGCATGTGTCATGCTTGTCATCTTGCCGCCGCGAACCGGGGGATCACCGGTTAGATATCGGTTTTTATTCTAACGAAATAAGGGAATCCTTCGGTGTACACGAGGAGACATCGTTCTGGGAATGCTTGTATATATATCTTGCTCCTATTCGCTTATGCTTATTCGTTACTTTTTCGATACAAGCTGAAATGAATAAATTATACGTTCGCGAGGAGTTTGACGAGAGAAAATGTGTACCCGTAGAATGAAAAGTAGCGATGTTTGAGATTTAAATACTCGGCGATTAATTGCATCGGCGATTATTTCAAGAGGAATTCAACGAAATTTCTTCCCAGCCCGAAGGAACGGGAATATGAAAGTTTCAATTTCTCTCGATAATTTTCGTTCTCGAATGGAGTTCATCTCGTTCAGCAACGTCTGCGCCAATGTGTTGCCATATCGCGTCCAACACTCGACAATTAGAAAGGCATTGTGGAAACGCGCTTTTCAAAGAGACTGGTCGATACTACGACTTAGAATCAGCGAATGGAAAAGGAATTCGTTCTTATCATTCTCAAGGTGATACCGCGAGGTCAAGGTAACGTAAATTCGCTCTGACCAAGTAGTTTTAGTTTAATTTAATTACACGACGACGCTAATTTCCTTTTTCAACTCGATTTTTTTCACGGAGGCTCCTCTTCAAGCACCTGACTTTAAGTGTCTGCAATTTGTTCGGAATTTTTTAATAAATAAGATCAAGCAAATAATGAGATTTCTAATCAATTTGCACAGAGATTGATCGTTTCTCTACGATGAAAATTCAGCGAGCCGCTCAAGGGTTGAACGTACCGTGTAAGTATGATGAGAATTCTATCGGAATTCGGTCACGGAAATTTTTGTGAAAATTTTGTGGCTGTGACACGAATTACGATTCTACGTAGAATATCAAGTTACTGGATGGGGATAATAATATTAATTGTGACGGTACTAATGAGAGACCGGCCACCGGCTTCATCCTCCACGTGTCACGTGGTAAAGAAGTATCATTTCAAGATTGAACGTTGATCGTGATTCTCCGCTCGTTAACGATATTTATCAGTATTATTCATCCGTTTAATGAGATTAATTGTTGATTAAGAGGTAACAAACCTGAGAGTAGCCACAAGTTCTCAACACTGATGTAACTGATGTCTTTCGATACCTAAAGGATACATGGATTTATGGATCTGACATGATCTGAGTGATGATTCTCTCCAAGAGTCTGACACCTCGCAGCAGCGTAAAACCAATATTACAAGGAAGAACGTTGTTTTTTTTTTCAATTTCAATAGAGTATTCCAAATGAAGGGAATTGAAATTTTGCGATTTAACGAAGCTTATATTTAGCAAGTGTCCAGCGTGCCTTATAAGACTGTATAACACGTAGTTTCGGGAGGAAGTGAGTGAACGTGTGTGTGTGTGTGTGTGTGTGTGTGTGTGAGCAAAGAATGCGTGTATATATACCTTCTCGAAGAGCGGCCACTTCACGTAGCATTCTATTCGCGGCACAATTTTCGAGGATCGATATATCGAGCGGCGTGTCCCGTCGGTCGACGACGATGTCTTCAAATAGCACGGTAGTTAACGTCTCTGAGAGTCACCCTCAAGAAGAGTGGCGGGAGCGAGAGGAGAGAGAGAGATTGCAGGATCCTTTACTTTCCTTTCCTTTCCACCGTGATTCTTCTGCTGTCTCCTCCTCCTCGTCGTCGTCGTCGTCGTCGTCGTCGTCGGTGACGTTCTTCCTCTCCGTTCTTCTTCTCTTCTTTCCTCTTCCCGTGTTTTCATCGTTCAATTTTTTTCATTGGCTTCGTTCTTTCGTCGATTCGGTCTTCGATTTTCGATGATCGCGTGCCACTTGGTTTACGAGAGTTCGAGAAGTAATTCATAATGGGAGACCATCTTCTTTGCTTCACATATTTCAAACTGTGAACGCATTTATGCGTTCAACAAAATTCATTTGCCCTGGCCGTGGTTAAGGAAGTTCCCAATTACGTATCTTCTTCTTATTTTGACGAAAATGTGTGTCGTACTTGAGTATTTTTTTCTTCTTTTCTTTTGATCTTTGAGAAAAAAAACCTCTAATTGCACTCTTTGATTGCATTTCATGATCCAAGAAAATGATCGTTGATGATTCAAAGTGGAGGAGGTGTTTTTCTTATATATTGAGAGAATAAACGATGAATCGTGATTTTAATAAATGCATTACTTCGCATATCTACGTCAATCTAAAAGTGGATTCCTCGTCACATTAAATATTTCATTATTTTTTTTCTTTTCAGAGGTCTTCTTGAAGAGAAAAAAGAAAAAAAAAATGTAGGAACTGAGGTGGTTGTTGCTTGTTCAAGTCTTCAAGTTGCAACTACATCAAAGAAAGTGGCGCTTTGATATTCTGCTCTTCACCACTCGTTACGTAGTGGCGCATCCCCGTAGAGGATTCTAACGAATGGACCACGTTTTTATCGCGAGGCAATGAATTCTGCCGATGAATCTCCAGCGATAATAACAATTTAGTTGCTTCACCAACGCTTTCACCAACGTGTTGTTTTTTTTTACATACGATCTTGCTCTTGCGAACAAAGAATAGAACAGAAAGTTCAGCACGAGAAATGAATTTCGTGCTGTTTCATCGACAGCCTGTGTAAGAAACTGAGCGGTGAATTCGATTCTCCATATAATTCGAAACATATATACAGTTAAAATCGTTCTTTTCCTTCCCAATTTCTATTGCCCTTCAGCCGAGTACCCTTAAAAAATTTCCCCCTCTAAAAATTTCTACACCCTCGATCTACATATCCTTTTTCAAAAGGCAAATCTAACGAGAAGCGATTTATCTCGTCTCGGCAAGATGATCAAAACTCCAGATAAATCTAACACAGGAAGAGACGTAATAACTCCGTCGATGCCAAAGGAAACGCGTACGCCCTCTCCCCCTCTCTCCTATTCAGCGTTATTCTTCAGCCGTACTTACAGTCATCGTGAGCAATTAGCATGCGGTGGCGTGATTGGAGTGTGTTAGGAATCGCGCGCGATTACAGCATCCATCTGAAGCGGAGGATGCCACGAACATGCCGCATTGGGGTAAATTCGTGTCGTTGGAACCATCTCGTGACGCTTTACGGACCCACCGGGGATTACCACCACTTCTTTCGTCACCGTCGATCCTCGCTTTCTGCTACCCTCTCTCTCTCTCTCTCTCTCTCTCTCTTTGCCAACCCTTTCTTCGAGCCCAAGCCTGTCTTCGTTTTTCTCTATACGTCGCCAAGCACGCGAAAGAGAGTTACCCCTTCTTTCTCCCCCTCCCCGCTCGTTTCTTCATCCCTCTGTATCGAGTTAAGAGAGAAGAAGAAGCGGCGGGGTGGCGAACGAGGTGGAGTATATCGGTGTGTGGCTTCGGTGCTTGCTGGTCCACCACCTCCGTCGCTACCACCACCGCCGCTACCAACGAGCATCCACCTCCACCTCTGCCTCTCTCACGAAGCGACGATGAGGATTCTGCAGCTTCGGCAAAGTCGTTTGAAGAAGTCAGTCGACAGTTGCACGTCCTCCGCGATTCGGAGAATAACGATCAGGGGGAAGAGAGAGAGAAGAGAAACAAAAAGAAAGAAGGAAAGAAAGAAAGAGAGAAAGAGAGAAGGAAAGAGGCAAAGAGGCAGCCGCTCTGAGCTATCGCCAGCTGAGAGAGAGAGCCTGTCTTCCCGATCAACGGCTCCGTTGACGAACAACAACTTTTTATTCTTTTCTTTTTTTCGTTTCGTCTTCCCCTTCGTTTCGTCGTTCGTTCGTCTCTCGCCTTGCCCGCGTTCAGGCCCAAGTTTCACCGAAGTCTTCGTTCGCTGCCTCGTTCGCTTCGTCGTTGACTCGTTCTACTGCAAGGAAGATGCGCTGAGAAGCGATCGGCGAAGAATGTCGATGGACGAGACGCATGGAGGCGGCATGATCTCCGCAATCCTTTCCTCGGTCGTGCTTCTCCTCCTGCTCGGACGCACAGCGGACGCTCAGTAAGATTCTTCTCACACAGGCACAGAATTCCGCCTCTTCCTCTTCCGCTTTCCCGGACGACGTCCCATCGTCGGCCATCTTAACGCCAGTCTCTCCTCCGCAAGGACAGATCCTCTTCTTCGATATCTGTACTTGCGACGAGATTCTCGGGGATTTTCATACTTTCGTACGACATGCACTATATCTATAGTCGAAACTGTGGGATTTTTTTCTTTTTTTTTTTTTTTAGCTTTATTTCCCTTATCCTTCGCGCGAAGATGAAATTTGGACGGTGAAGAGCAATTATTGGTAAGAGGAAGGTTTCTTACGGATGTTTCGGGATTCTCTACGGGTCTTCCTTGTGTTTGTAGTTCCTCCGTTTTCTAGAATTCGAATTTACCGGCCTTGCCAAATGGAAGTTTTCTGTTCTGTTCGTCGAGTATGATTTCAATATTAAACACGTAATGTTTCTTTTGATACATAAAATGAGACACGATTATACGGCAGGATTTTTCTACTTTTTCCTGATCGATCGATTTTCCTTAAATATACACGTATATAGTTTAAAAAGTTTGTTGGGAATTTTTCTATAATTCAACCTCGGTATTAAAAGATTGATAATCAATTATTTTTATGATACAGTAAGAAGAAGGAGAGCTAGTGTCGCACACACAGTGTGTGAAATCTAATGTCAAAGCACATTTACGTACTTCGTCCGGAAATCAAAATCTATCACGTCTATTTGGATTTTCCTTGAATTTTCAATAATCGAAAGTGAATTACGAAATCGTCATCGTCGAGAGAAGAAAATTCGAAAATGAAAGTTTGGAGTATTGGAGCATTGGAACGAAATTGCAGTGAGAAGTGCAGTGTCGAACGTGTGATAAAATAAAATCGTTTGTGCCAAAATAATTATTTGATAATACAGACAGTATATATATATATATATATATATATATATATATATATATATATATATATATATTGTATAGTATTTTAAAGTGTCGTAAAAAACGTATTGAACATGTTAAAAAAAAGAAAAAAACCAAAGAAGCAATCAACGTTGTGCAATAAACGAACGCGACAGAATGGTGAAAAGCAATATCGAGCTTTTTGTGCATTTCAGTTGTGACGATTTCCCATTTCGTGTGTTTCGCGTGCAGTATAGTGAAATCTCTCGCGACGCTGGAATATACGAGCGATACGGTTGTGAATTCGAGAAAGAATTAATTACTTGCGTGTTCTTTTTTTTTTGTATCGTTTAAGCTTTTCGTTTCGTAAACTTTCGGTGAATGTATTAAGGATAATTTCGATTTTCTTTCGATGATGAAATTCGAACAAATGTTCACGTGACTCGGCCGAAGTGTTTCAAGTTTTGTTGAAATTGCAACTCGATATTTCAGGAGGAGCTTGGAGTTCTTCGATCTTCTGCCGGAAGATCCTAAGCTGTACGATAAAATGCGGCCACCAAAGAAGGACGGGCAGGCAACCGTTGTTTATTTCCATGTCACTGTTATGGGCCTTGATTCCATAGACGAGACTTCGATGGTACACTGTCACGATTAAAAAGAACTTTTTTTTTAAATCCAATTTAATTCAATTTCAACGATATAATTTACTTTTTAAACTAACGCTATGAGTATCAGATCTCTTTCCTTAATTTCTTTCGTAGATTTTAGAAGAAATCTTTCAAACTTCCTTGATATCTCCGTTGATTTTCGCATTCTTGTTGAAGTAATTTCAAAAAGAGTTCAGCCTGATTCAGAAAGGAAACTTGTTGGTTTAATTAGAGTGTCTAGTCTTTAATAGAATAATGTTGGATACTAAAAATGTTGGAACGACGACTTTCATCATTCGCTTTTCCAGACTTACGCAGCTGATATATTCTTCGCTCAAACTTGGAAAGATAACAGGCTACGATTACCAGAAAATATGACGTCTGAATACAGGCACGTATCATAATTTCGTTTAAATGGAACACTCCATTCGTCATAAAATTTGTTAAATATATATCTTTTTGTATTTTACGTCTTTCGAATGACTTTTTCTTTTTTTTTTCTTTTTTATTAATTTTGCAAATGTATATACAACAAGTTATCGTTTGTGTGTATCAATTCAAGATTATTGGAAGTCGACTGGTTAAAGAATATGTGGCGACCGGATTCGTTCTTCAAGAACGCCAAATCGGTGACCTTTCAGACGATGACCATACCGAATCATTACTTATGGTTGTACAAAGACAAGACTATTTTATATATGGTCAAGTAAGGAATAAGCTTCATGATTCTCAGTCCTTCTTTCGATCACTTTTCTTCTTCTTCTTCTTCTTCTTCTTCTTCTTATAGCAAGTAACAATAGCAGTAGCAGTTTATTTTGATTTTTTAGTTTCATAAAAATTTTCGTCCCTGTACTTTCTCTAATGATCTTCCGTTTCTGTTTCTCAATGTAACTTTTCGTAAGAAAATAATAATTTTCATACAATGTTTCAGGTTAACGTTAAAGTTATCTTGTGCCATGAACTTCCTGATCTATCCCCACGATACGCAGGAGTGTAAACTACAGATGGAAAGTTGTGAGTGCACGC
The DNA here is from genome assembly GCA_032399595.1 of Tetragonula carbonaria. NCBI lineage: Eukaryota > Metazoa > Arthropoda > Insecta > Hymenoptera > Apidae > Tetragonula > Tetragonula carbonaria. The sequence goes on from JAUCRC010000003.1 coordinate 13,877,690, forward strand.
TCTTCTTGCGAACCACCTTTTAAATTGCTCCACTTTATTATACTTCCTTGCTTTTAGCAAAGTAGAATTTTAACTTCCTCTTATCATAATCATACATCTCACTTCTCATCCTCAACGCAACGATTCACCTTTCAAATCCGTGTTTTAGTTTTTCCATTCAAGTCCATTTACTATACCTTTCATGCACTGTTTTCTTTTTTTGGCTAGAATTTTTGGCTACTTCTATCTACGGTTATCATTGAACTGCGGGTTTTTAGACATTTCTACGAACACAATTATTTTCTCAGATGAAATTTCAACAGCGATCATTCAGGCAATCAACTGCTGTTTTTTATTCGATTCAGACTTGTAGATCTACGAGATATCTTTCTCGTTAGAAATTTTCTTTATATACGTGTCCCGTGACAAGTTAATCTGACGATAACGTAAAAATTTAATAGTTTATTTATTAATTATACTTAATAGTTATTAATTATATTAATTATATATTTAATAATTATTTTCTCAAACGAAATTTCAACAGCGATCATTCAGGCAATCAACTGCTGTTTTTTATTAGATTCAGACTTGTAGATCTACGAGATATCTTTCTCGTTAGAAATTTTCTTTATACGTGTCCCGTGACAAGTTAATCTGACGATAACGTAAAAATTTAATAGTTTATTTATTAATTATACTTAATAGTTATTAATTATATTAATTATATATTTAATAATTATTTTCTCAAACGAAATTTCAACAGCGATCATTCAGGCAATCAACTGCTGTTTTTTATTAGATTCAGACTTGTAGATCTACGAGATATCTTTCTCGTTAGAAATTTTCTTTATATACGTGTCCCGTGACAAGTTAATCTGACGATAACGTAGAAATATCGGTTAATATTGACCATTAAGATGAAAATCCGCAGTTCGATTATATCGCGACGGCCACACATTTCATCTCCACTCTTGCATCTTCGTCTCTCTCTGTTCCAATTTTCCATTTCACGATTTCCTTGAAACACACGATCACGTGTGTCAAAGAATCGTTCCCATTGAAAACTCGGTGTCGCTGGCTATAGATGAGAAACAAAAGCCAATTCTCGAGAGACAGAGAATCGCGTTGAATCGCCCAGCCCAGAAACGGTGACCGAACAGCTCGTTTGTTTCATTTGGAAACCCACGTACGCCCGCATGAATATTCCTTTAGTTTTTTTCGCGGAGTGTGAATGCCGTGCGATTTCACAAGGACAAAACAACTCGGTCAACAGTGTCGCACACGACGGATGAAATGATCTTCCAGTGGGATCCTGACGTGCCACTCGTCGTCGACGAGAACATCGAGCTGCCGCAACTGCAACTGGTTAAGAACTACACGGCCGATTGCACGCAGGTGTATTCTACTGGTAAGTGGAGACACTCCGCGATCGACGTGGCTTCTGTGCCGTGAAAGAAAGAAAAGACGCTGTTTTTGTTTCTTGCTAATTAACTGTTTCGAACAGATGACTTGGTGAAACTACGTCAGCCAAGAGAAACTCGATTTTGATTGAAAGTGAATTTTCGCTGATTTTTCTATGAATCGTGTGTGTCGTTTATAACTTCGATGATTCATTATTTATGTTTCATCTGTCTTTGCGTTTTTTTAATGTTTCGATTGGAGGTGATATTAACGTTGAAAATGTTTTGTAGAGAAGTCCAAGTTTTTAGAGATTTTTATAATAATTCTTTTTCCGTGAATTCGTGTACTTCGTTGTGAACTTCTACCTATTGCTCTAATTAATACTTTTCATATTTCATATACTTTAGTGTGTAAGTTAACTCTGACAGTTTTTTTCTGGTTATTTTCGACTTCTTTCGTCGTTCGTATTTTCTCAAAGTTAAAAAAATCTATCTCGAGTTCCAACGAAACGGTGAAGAATTGTTTGACCCGATCACCCGATTGGAATATAACAGTTCGAAGATTGCAGCGAAGTTGAGAAAAATTCAGAGTCAAACGTATGATTAAGGAATTCGATGAATGTGACAGTTAATGGAAATTTCTCGATGTTTAGGTAACTTCACTTGCCTCGAGGTAATATTCGTATTGAAACGTAGGCTTGGATACTACTTGTTTCATACTTATGTTCCTACCTGTCTGATTGTCATTATGTCGGTAAGTCTGATCAAATAAAACACAGAATAAGAACGAACAATCTTATCTGAGAATAATTTCTTGCACCAATGATCTTTTGAATATGAAAATATACAAATATCCTACAACGAGTTAATCTTATTCTAAAAATCTTAACACTTTACCGACCGTGTATTAGCGGTGTATAGTTAGCCGATTAATAGGCTACCGGTCGGTAAAATGTTAAAATATGTTAGTTAGCCGATTAATAGGCTACTTGTCGGTAAAATGTTAAAATATGTTAGTCGATTAATAGGCTACCGGTCGGTAAAATGTTAAAATATGTTAGCCGATTAATAGGCTACTTGTCGGTAAGGTGTTAAAATATGTTAGTTAGCCGATTAATAGGCTACCGGTCGGTAAAATGTTAAAATATGTTAGTCGATTAATAGGCTACCGGTCGGTAAAATGTTAAAATATGTTAGCCGATTGATAGGCTACCGGTCGGTAAAGTGTTAAAATTCGTAAAATTCATAACATTTATTCATTATAGAGCGCTAACTCTACTAATTTTCTATATATATATATATATATATATATATATATATATTTGTAACGTCGTTTCTGAACCATTTGCTTATATATGTTGCGTAGTGGGTGTCCTTCTGGATAAAACCGGAAGCAGCACCAGCCAGAGTAACTCTGGGCGTGACTTCCTTGCTTACACTTTCGACGCAACACGCGAAGAGTCAAGCGTCTCTGCCTCCTGTCTCGTATCTGAAGGCCGTGGACGCGTTTATGTCTGTTTGCACTATATTCGTGTTCATGGCGTTGATGGAGTATTGCCTGGTGAACATCGTCCTCGGCGATTCGGATGCGCCTCCGAAACCGGCGCCTCCGCCTCCGCCGCCATCTTCCAGCGGCAGCGATGCCGCGAAGCTTGACAAAATCTTCGACATCGCTACTAAGGTAACGCCTAGATGAACATCCGGACATCATCGGCTATCAGACAGCTTCTGTGCCTCGGAGAAACGGGACGATAGATCTCCAACGTGCGACGATTAATCAAATGAGAGATTCTGCGAAAGCCAAGTCTGATTTGACGACTCCGTCCTTATATTATAGCCGATCGATTTTGTATTTTTCACGAAGATAATTAAAATGATGGAAAATTATCTTGCTCATTTTTTAAATATTGCAACGATATTGAACATTTCATCTATTTTTACGTATCACGTGTGCGTGTGTGTGTGTCGTGCGCGTTTCTTCGAGATTTTTTATAAATTCGCAAAAAGTTCGCAGTTCAATCGAGTCGACAGACGCGAAACAGTGAAAGAAAACGAGAGAAGTCAGCTCTCAGCCGGATAAGATAGTTGGAAATTATTCCCGTATATATTTCGCCATTCGTTGTCGACCACGCGTTCATCTCTCCGCGGCTGCGAGGCACAGAAGCGTTGTCTGCACAGCGGGCGGTTCAAGTTGTGATCGTTTTCACGCAGGAGAACGCAATATTGTTATCCGGCCGATCGCAGAAATCGACAACTGGACCACCACCGGGCCCTACACCTGCCCAAAAGGCGCGAATGCGTGCCCTGAACATCGATCGAGTCTCGCGTGTCTTCTTCCCTTTCCTATTCGCCGTGCTAAACGTAACTTATTGGATAATGTTCGCTGAGTATATCTAAGCTATGAGAACGCAACGTAAATCGGTAACGTCGACTCTCGAGAACGAAGACATCGGCCAGACGAAACGAAGAAACGAAACGACACCGTGAAAAGGAAACGTGAAAATGATCGTCGATTTCGGATCATAGTCGTGTCCGTGTCGTCCACAGGATGACGGAACGTTTCGATCGTGAGGATGTTACCAGAGATCGAAAGCTGACCCCGCGAGAAGTGAGATCCTCGTTTTTCTTCAGGTTGTTCTAATTAATAGACAACAGTGACAGAGATTCGAAGAGAAATTTTAATGGGTAGATGGGAGAATCTTGGCGCAGCACGAAGAAGAAAGTAATGTTCAATGGTGTACAGTGTAAAAGCAGCAAATGAAATTTATAAAAAAAAAAAAAAAAAAAGGGGAAAGGATAGATCTGAATCCAATGATTCAGAAGGCATCGAACAGCCTTGTCGTTGAACATTTAACCCATTTAGACACCAGGCAACATTTCACGAAATTTCATAAAATTATAGAATTGGAACGGTATAATCGACGAGATAATATTAAAATAATGTCAAGAAAATATTGTTATAATTAATTAATTCCTTAGAGAACTATTATTAAATATCGTTAATTTTTTTTAGAATTTCTTTTTATAATCCCAATGTTAAAAAAATAAATGTTAAAAAAATATAATTCGATGGTATAAATCGATCGACAAGAATTGCAAGCGAAGAATGGCTCTTAATGTGTTAACAATTTTATTGGATTCGTGTTCGAATGGAAGTGAAATGTAATAAATTCAATCCTTTGTGAGTAGAAACTTTACTTTCCTCTTCGTCGCGTCATTATTTTCAAGCCACTCTGCTTGACGTAACACTTCGTATAATAAAATCCACTTCAGCTCCACTTAGGTTAACGAACCTAAACGACGCTGACGCAAAGACGCTGTTCTCTGATAATGAATATAAATAAACTGTACGTTAATTTATCGAATTGTAACTGGAAGACAGATGAAAACGAAAAAGAAGAAAGAAAAAAGATACAGAAAATAAAGAGAAAAGAGGAAAATAAGCGATCGTTGGTTGCATCCAATTAAAAATGTCGATTTAATGCACTATTTTATCTTGTTGATTACGAACGAATGACGTGACACAAGCAGTCAATGGTGATCGATGCGTCTGAATGACTACTTAAAACTTGTATGACTGTATCGAAGAAATTTGCGTTCTTATTCGAGCGTAATATGTGGAATACGGAACTAATAATAATAATAATTTCACGATTGTTTCGCGTTCGATTATAAAAGATTACCAAGCAAGCATACGAAAGTCTACTATTAAATTGTTTTAAATTTATAACTACGCTATAATTGTTAAGAGATAACACGTGTTTCATTGTAAGGGACTACTCATTGTCGTGATAATTGTCGCTGAAGTAATTATCGATAATTGATAATCGATACGATTGTCAACGTAATATAAACTTAATTAAATAAATAATAAATTTAAAACAGTGAGCAACACGTATTGCAACAAGATCATTGCAAGTGACTTTTCTGCTCGATCGTCAATGATTATCAATTTTGAGAGAGATCACTTGTAAGATTATTCTCGCATTTTTTTAGATCTGAAAACGATCTCGATGTGGGATAGCCTTGTTTCGAAAAGAGCACGATCAATCCGCTGTAATGTTTCTGACAACTTTTGCTTTCGAGATTATTATTCATAAAATGTTTACTGCGTACGTTACACTGCTACGATATCGAAGTAATTACAGAAAAAAAAAAAAAACATGGAAGACAAATGAATTGTTCACTTGCTAAATTGATCAACTGCACTAAACAAAAAGCAAAAGAAACTGAGAAAATAGTATACACTCTCTTTTAAGATTTCTTTTGAAATTAGTCCATCTAATGGCATATAAAATATATAAAACAATCACATTGACTTCTGAAAGAAATTTTTATCATTTAATGATCTTAAGTTTGGAATTTCATTTAATTAATGAAATTTATTTTAAATATAAAAAGTCAAGTATCAACCAAACGCATTGAATCATTCAGCGAATGCGCTGAAATTTCAAAAAAAAAAAAAAAAAAAACTGAAGAAGTGAAGTTAATCACTTTGACTTGAATGGAACACCGCGTCCTTCCAGAAAACTCAAAAATATCAAATTTCTTGCAATTTCTTTATTTTATTTCTAGTGAAACTTTATCGGAACGACACGAATAAAAAAGCAACGTATAATCTACGTAGTTGATGATCTTAAACAGAAAATAAAGAAAAGAATATAATACAGTGTGAAGAACGCTCGCAAGAATACCGAAAATACCGAAAGTGAAATATAAATTCAAAATGGTCTTACAAAATGGTCTTTAAATTGAAGCAGCATCGAATAGAAAGATTCGAATCAGCGATGTATAAATTTTAATAATACGTCGATGATAGAATTGTGGACTTGTACTCACGGTCTTCAACCTAATTCAAATCTCGAATGTTTCACGGATTTTTAAGTAATTCTGATTCGAAGACTTTCAAGCAACACTACGCGTTAAATGGAAAACGCGCTTGTACAGCAAATAGATGTAGCAATACACCTGTTTCATTATAGAAAACTAGTACTTGCAAGATTTTCGTTATAGACAATTAGTGCAAGACTATTATATTTGTGAATCCGGCCGAAATGTCACGATGTCTGCGACTAAACGCGTTATATTAATTTCCTTTCTCTGATTTTTCATACACGAGGAGTGCCGCAAATTCGTTTGCAACTTTCATAAATTTTATGTAGCTCGATATTTGAATTTAGAGCTTACGTGTATATTTTATATTCTCTGTGATGAAGAAATCAATGATAGAAAATTGATGGCAAAGATTGCAAAAACGAAACGTTAGTCCTTAACGAGTTAAATAGATATTTAAATACTAAATGACTTTGTAATTGTATGTTAGTTTTCTCTTATGTTAATATATGTGCAATTAACGTATGTATGTATGTGTTTATGTATAATTCAAGCACTAAACGGAATTTTATTCTAATCAAAAGAATTCTCACCGTTCGTCGGTCAAACATGTTATTGTCTCCTTTGTTTCTTTGACAGTGGAAAATTTATAGTTTGAAATCATATTTCTAATTGAAAGCAAATAGAGGGGAAACTAGAGTTATTCAATTAATAATGTAAGTTTCGAATATTCGTCGCAACCGGTTAAAAATTTTATTTTAACCCTTATGATTGCTTGCTTTCAAATTAAAAAAAAAAAAGAAATTAAGATCGTCGATACGATTGCTTTCGCATTTTAAATGAAGTAAAATTTTAGCCAAAAATTGAGGCAACCACATGTAGAATATAGAGATCTTATTAACCTTTGCACATGATGCTAACAATTAATTGTTAGTTTTTTAAAGGTACGATTAAACAATTGATAATACGTACTACCTGTAATTATTGAATTTAACGAGTGTTGATCCACTGATGTAAGCGAGAATAAAAGAAACGATGAGGTAAATTAAAAATTTATTATTAGAAAAATGTAAAAGATCGCATTAATCGCGTCTCTTTTAGAGCAAAATCATTTTCAAGTACACCATTGTACATTACATTGTATTTAATATAAGAATAAGATCTATCACGTATTAAATTGATAATGATAATTGTATCGATTTTGTTATTACTGTCCTATTTTTTATTAATATTTTATTGTTGTCCAAGAGGAGACATGAAGCCTTCATTTCGATGACACACGTACATATTTTACTTCGAGCATTTAAAGGCAAGTAGTCTAACGCTATCCCCAACGACACAGTGAGGTTCCCAAGAACCGCTGCATCGGATTACCAAGGACGCTAGATTATTAAGAATCTCACATCGCCCTTTCGGAGTTCCTTTCGATTCCAAACACTGACTGTGAAATTTGGAAACTCGACTCTAGTGCAAAGAACAAAGTAACAATGGTAACAACGAACAAAGGAAGAGAGGAGATAAGGGGTTCCAAATTTCGTCCCAAGATCAATAAACGTGTATTTGTACAGAATGAATTCGTTCACAGTGAATCTACAATGAATTTACAAATATTAACTAAAACTAGACGCACGCAACTTAAAACTAAAACGCACGCATCACACGATGTCCCAGCGAGATCCATCGTCGTCCTCGGTGCCCCGCTGGGGGGTCTAATAGTTTACTTATCAACTAATTGACCCTACAGTTCAGTTTAGATCGTGATACAAAGAAATTTTCACGATCTAAACTGAACTATAGGTTGCGTAGTTCTCAGCTTGATATCGTTTTACAAACTTTAAAGTTTCTGAAACGATATCAATTACCAGATCTCACCACGAGGAGGTGACTACGCACGAGACCCGCCCCGGAGCTTACAATACATCACACGATACATACAGTACATACAATCATACAATACATACAACGCATACAATCATACAATCATACCATAGATACAATAATTCGCAGCCACACCACCGCATTCTGTACAGAGACAAGTTTATTGAACTTGGAAACGAAATTAGGAATACCTCATCTCCTCTCTTATTTCGTTCGTTGTTGCTATTGTCACTTTGTTCGTTGCACTGGAATCGAGTTTCCAAGTTTCGTAGTCAGTGTGTCGAATCGAGGTTCGAGCATTTAGAGGCAAGTAGTCCAAACCTATCTCACCGACACAGTGGGGTTTCCGTGGTACCGCAGTCGATTTACTAAGGACGCTAGACTACAATCTCACCTCGCCCTTTCGGACGAGGCTGCAGTTCCCCGATTCGGCTCAGTGGCTACAAGACGTCGACGAAATTAGTAATCCCTCATCTCCTCTCTTCTTTCGTTCGATGTTGCTATTGTTACTTTGTTCGTTGCACTGGAGTGGAGTTTCCAAGTTCCGCAGTCAGTCGAATCGAGGTTCGAGCATTTAGAGTAAAGTAGCCAGCGCTACCCCCAACGACATTTGGGGTCCCATGGAACCGCTGAATCGGATTGTCGAGGAAGCTGGACAACAAGACTCTCACCTCGCTCTTTCGAACGAGGCTGCAGTTCCCCGATTCGGCTCACTGGCTACAAAACTTGGAGACTCGGCCCTAGTGCAAAAAACATAGTAGGAATAGTAACAACGAAGGAAAGAAGAGAGGAGATGAGGGAATCCTAATTTCGTTCCAAGTTTAATAAACGAGCCTTTGTACAGAATTGCGTTCACAACGATATTACAAAAACTAACTAAAACTAAACGCACGCAACTTAAAGCTAAGACGCACGCATCCCACGATGTCCCTGCGATATCCCTCGTCGTCCTCGGTGCCCCGCTGGGGGGTCTAATAGTTTACTTATCAACTAACTGTTCCTACAGTTCAGTTTAGATCGTGATACAAAGAAATTTTCACGATCTAAACTGAACTATAGGTTGCGTAGTTCTCAGCTTGATATCGTTTTACAAACTTTAACGTTTCTAAAACGATATCAATTACCAGATCTCACCACGAGGAGGTGACTACGCACGAGACCCGCCCCGGGGCTTACAATATATCATACAACACACACCCATACAATACACACAATCATACAGTCATACAATACATATAATACATACAATCATACCATCATACAATCATACCATCATACAATCATACCATCATACAATCATACCATCATACAATCATACAACACATACAATAATTCGCAGCCCTACCATCGCATTCTATACAAAGACACATTTATTGAACTTGGGACGAAATTAGGAATCCCTCATCTCCTGCCTTATTTCGCTCGTTATTGCTATTGTTACTTTGTTCGTTGCACTGGAGGCGAGTTTCCAAGTTTCGCAGTCAGTGCGTCGAATCGAGGTCCGAGCATTTAGAGGCAAGTAGTCCAACGCTACCCCCAACGACACAGTGGGGTTCCGCGGAACCGCTGAGTCGGATTACCAAGGACGTTACCCCCAACGACACAGTGGGGTTCCATGGAACCGCTGAGTCGAATTACCAAGGACGCTGGACAACAAGACTCTCACCTCGCCCTTTCGGACAAGGCTGCAGTTCCCCGATTCGACTCACTGGCTACAAAACTTGGAGACTCGGCCCTAGTGCAAAAAACAAAGTAGGAATAGTAACAACGAAGGAAAGAAGAGAGGAGATGAGGGAATCCTAATTTCGTTCCAAGTTTAATAAACGCGTCTTTGTACAGAATTGCGTTCACAATGAAATTACACAAACTAACTAAAACTAAACGCACGCAACTTAAAGCTAAGACGCACGCATCCCACGATGTCCCTGCGATATCCCTCGTCGTCCTCGGTGCCCCGCTGGGGGGTCTAATAGTTTACTTATCAACTAATTGACCCTACAGTTCAGTTTAGATCGTGATACAAAGAAATTTTCACGATCTAAACTGAACTATAGGTTGCGTAGTTCTCAGCTTGATATCGTTTTACAAACTTTAACGTTTCTAAAACGATATCAATTACCAGATCTCACCACGAGGAGGTGACTACGCACGAGACCCACCCCCGGGCTTACAATACATCATACAATACATCCCACCCATACATACAATCGTACAAAGCATAAAATCGCCCAAAGGTAATATATGTACCGGTCGTCATTGATCCGGAAGGGAGGGGGTGATTATTCTTCTTGAGGGTTCCAACGTTTGGTCGCTCGCTCCGGAATCTTCATTGGGAATGAGTCTTCGTGTCGCCCAAGGGTAATATATGTACCGGTCGTCACTGTTCCGGAAGGGAGGGGGTGATTATTCTTTCGTCAGGTTTCCAACGTTTGGTTGATGCGCTCGCTCCGGAATCTTCATTGGGAATGAGTCTTCTTGTCGCCCAAAGATAATATATCTAGCGGTCGTCACTGATCCGGAAGGGAGGGGGTGATTATTCTTCTTCAGTCTTTCAACGTTTTGTCCATGCGCTCGGGTCGGAATCTTCACTGGGAATGAGTCTTCGTATCGCCCAAGGGTAATATATGTACCGGTCGTCAGTTATCCGGAAGAGTTGATTTTTTTTTTAATGTTACTAGAAACAGTTTTTCTGTTATACTAATCAATGATTTAATAGTTTTTACATTTCTATCGCAAAGTTACACTTTCATGAATATGTTAGAATGTTAATTAATGTAATAATTTATTAATTTTTTATCGGCTGAAACGAAATTTACATTTTCATGCTAATTAATTTTTGAGTTGTTATTGCATCGATATATATTAAATAAAAATTTATTTAAAGAGAAAAGTTATGTATTTAAAAATCGAATTAAGCAGTGGACGTTGCTTTAGAATAATCGGGCAATGTATAAAAATTTTCGCTCGTTTATTGTTTCAAAAAGCAAGAAATATACGGATTATATAACTCTCTTTTCCGTCTTGTTGTAAATAAAATATTTTGATTGTTATATAAATGAATTGTTCAAACTATGAAAAAATGTTTTGGAATTCAATCACTGATTGAATCGTTACAAAATATATATAATAGTTATAATATTAACATGTACATTATTAAGTCAGTCATACTTCATATCATGTTTATTAATAATTTATAATAATAAATGATTTCGGCTGTTGAAAATGCAACTCAGTGAGTTCGTCTTAATAAATAATATCGTGCTATAAAAAAAAGAAAATATGTATGGTATCCTTTAAAAAAGTAAGTTAGACTTCGAAATTTCGAAACGGATGAGTTTTGCAAGAAATAATTTACAACGCACAATGTGCTTCTTTATTGAAAACAATATTTATAGAAATATTTTATTTCATTGGTAAGTTCGAATAATTCACAAAATCGAGTTTACAGGATAAAGATGATTCATTCAAGTGGCAAATTTACAAATTTGTAAGTCAAAGAACGTCATATCTAATTATATTGTTCATAAAAATATCATATTTCAATCAATTTTTTTCTAATACTTTTAAATAGATGTTAATAGTCAAATATACGGGAGAAATTTCATCGCATACACTAAATTCTTCATTCCAACTTTCATCAATCTCTGTTTTAGATCGTTATATTCCTTCATTGAAGTACCATCACGTTCAATTCAATAAATAATTCTCGAAACAGTTGTCCGTATTTTTTGATTTTCGCGGTGCAAAGCTTGCTGAATCGGTACGACAGGATGTGACATGAAAATGGTAACGGAGTGCCCCGAAATCGTGAACCGAAAAAATACATGGTCCTCTGCGGTGTCTATTCATATACGTCGTCTGTGACCTCGTCTGTGTCCATAGTAATAAATTGCAGAGGGCGTAAAGATCCTTCTGACTTTTTTTTTACAGTCGAATCGGTATTTCAGAATGCGAGACACGAATCCTCGTACGATACGACGTCTACTTCATCTTTAGTCAATGGCAGCAAGTAAGTACTTGGAATTGGCTAGAATTGATAAAGAAGAACCGCCGGGAATTTCGATGTCTTTCCTCGATATCTTTTTGAACCTGCTCGTCGATATTGTTTGCATTAATTGAGAAAACGTTTTACATGTCAGTCTATTGACATCGTCGGCAAAATAAGTTGAAACAACAAGAAAGTACAACGCAATACAAGAAAGGAAAAATATAACCAAACAAGATGCACAGTACGAATAATCGTTAGCTAGCGGGAATTGAGCTGATTCGTCCCGCCATCTTGAACTATACATACTCTATCGTTTGCTAAATATTCCGTCGAAGGAGGGAACTGTCAGTATATGTATACATACATCTGTGAATTTGTATTACGCGTGCCTTTCCACTTTCGAGCCTCGGTCAAACGAGGTATAGACTAAATTTTGAATTCTGACATCGTTTTTGCTATTTACGGCGTACCCGCCGATTAAAATAGTGAACTTTTATAAAGGAACACGTAGGTTGCATGTTTGAACACGTACTCGTCTTAAGTCTATTTCAGTTGTTAGCAAATATCACGAAGGTAATGCGAGATATGTTTTTATTGTAGTAACCCTACAATTACTCGATAATCCATTGTATAATAACGATAATAAATTTCATCCGAATTGCAACCTGCAAAACAGTGATCGTCGATAAGATTTTCAATCGTATGAAAAGAGCAACAATACGGCAGAAGAGAGATCGTGCGACTAGTTTGAAAAAGGTATACGACTGTTAACCAGGAATTTATATTTTTTATTCGAAAAATTAATTAATTTTTTTTATATATTTTAATCTGCGTTTCGTATTTGTTTTTACCCGAGTCTCGTTTCTATAGTGTGTTTTCTGTACTGTATCATGTAATTGAATGTTAGTTAAATGTAAACGGCGAGTTGGCCCATAAAATGCGTTATGTTGCTCATTTTGTAGTTTCTACAGTTGCTAATGGCTAGAATTACATGTATAAAATTGTCTAGTACTAGTATAAGTACTAGTTGCAGAAATAAGAAATAATATGCACGTATTACTTTGCGATAATAGCTACGTATCAATTTGTTTCACTTGCTTGTATTTAAATAATATATCTGTTTGCAATAAATGATTGAATTTCCTTCGAATTTTTAATTTGGAAGATTTTCTGATTAGATGTCTTTTTTGCCTTTTATGCTAAATTTTTTTCTCATTGATATCTTAATTTACAAAATGTGCAGAGTCTACAGCCTTCAAGAAGATATTTTGCCATGCAGCAACAGCACATACAAAATAATTTTATAGTGAAAAATGTACCTTTTGTAGTGAAAATAACGCAGATAGCTTTGAAAACATGAAATACTTAATGTTGCAAGAACAAGAATACGGGGTAGGTTTACCTCAAAACCGGTTGTCCAATGAAATGAACGAATCTGTATTAGTTAATATAGATACCATGGAATTTGGAAACAATTCTTTTGAAAATCTTGAGGAAACTTCTGTTGTATCTAATCTTCCTCTATTATTTGCCAATGGACATCCAACGTCGTTGGAAAAAATTACCTTGGTATAAATATTTTCTTAATTATATTTATAATGAATTTTAAGCAATTATATATTAATAGAAATTAAATTTTTTACTAAAGTACTAATAGTGTGAAGAGTGTTAAAAATGTTTTAATTTTAGGAACAGTTAGAACGTTTTGTTACATTCATGGTTAAATGCTCCTTGGGTTATGATACTAACAAAGTGATTAGTGAACCAAGGTGGTGGCCAAAAGAAGTTAAATTTTCAAATCCTTTAACAAGACCTAAAAGAGTAAATGATGTGAGTTACTTTTACTGACAATGTAATAATACAAATAAATATCACTGTTCAGTAGTAAAATATTTAATTTCCTTACTATATTTTAGAATTGGATGGCCAATCTGAAAAAATTAGTATTCAGATGTTATACATATCATAGAAGTGAATATCTCTTGCGCTTTTGTTCGTATCTTGCACGATACCCACAAGAAGATTTACAATATGTTAGCAATTGGGACTCTACAACAAGTTTATATCACAAAACTACTGGAAAATTATTGGTGACATTTCGAAATGAAAATATGGTTGGTGATATTACTTTTTGTTTTACAGAATGTTAACATTTTTGTAGATTATAAAAAAATAAAAATAATTTTAATTATAGAATTATGACAAAAGATATGAAAGTTCACGAAAGAAGTTATTATCTTGTAGTGGAGTAATATCTTCCTACAATGCTAAATCAAAACAGCAAGAGCATTCCATTGTGATGGTTGAACATACATCAGCAGGAGATATTTATCTATGTGACAATTGTGATGCTGAATTTATAGGCCTAGAAAAAATGAAGGTAAATGCATTAAACATGATGTATGTATATATGAGTTAGAATAAGGAAAATAAATAAAATTAATAGTAATTTTTTATAACGTTGTAGGAACATGAAAGTGTATGTTATGAACAAGAACATAACGGAGGTAATTCACGATCGACAACTCCGGATTCTCTAATTGTAGAACCTGAGTTAAGGCAAGATCAATTTTTGGAATATTTTCATTTGTGTTCGATGAAATCCCAATCAGAATCGAAATCAGTTGAAACCAACAATGGTGCTACAATTAATAACAATAGCAGTAATAATAGTAATAATAACGTTATTAGCCGCACTTCCCGCCGTGTTCGAGGATCTATAAATTTTACCAGATATGCGACTATTCCTTTTTCTTCTCCTGCTGGTATATTATTAGCTAAAGCTAAAAAGTCAAAAGCAATGACAGAAGAAACGCAACAAGAAAGACTAGAAAGGATAGAAAGACATCTTATTGCTCCTGTCTTAGATAGTTCGACCAAACCAAAGTGGTTAGGTGCGGACGTTGATCACAATAGGTGGAATGTTACATATAAACCAAATCGGGAAAAAGTGGCATGTAATTATGTGCATCAATACAAATTTGTAAATTCTGTTAAAAAAAAACCAAGTAAGTGCCTCATCTCTAAAGAAGTTTCCTAGAATCTTGTCTATTCTTCTTCTCAAAATAAAGATTGTAATACGTTTATTACAAGTATTATTCCTTCTTTTTAGTGTTGAGCATACAATCGCAATTACTATATGTTGTTTGTCGACCTGTTTTTGTTATTTTAAAACGATTAACTCAAGAACAAATACATGATTTTAAACAAAATCCACCAAAATGTCGGTGTCTTGTCCCAAATGATTCAATTAATAACAAGAAAATGATAACGAAAGATAAAAAAAGAACGAGACCAAATGTTTCTTCGAAACGTAAAGCTCCGAGTGATGAAAGTGACACGAACGCAATGGAAGAAAACGTAGAAAAGGTAGCTTGTAATAAAATTAACAATGTAGAGTTAACTGAAAGTACAAGTTCTTGTGATGGAAATAATACGACTGCCATTCATTCAATTAAAGAGACCAAATCGTGCGTAAAATCATCGGAAACAATAGCGGTGATCGACCTTTGCTCTTCAGACGAGGAAGAAAATATATGTATCCCTGCATCTTCAGACGAAAATAAAGATTCGATAAAGTCTGTCTCCAACGATGTAACAGATTCGTTGTTAGAAAAATTTTCTTCTTTCTTTTAATTTCAATTAAGAAGCGAATGGCTATCGGATAATATTTTAAATAACAATGCTGAAAATTATACAAACAAGTATCATAGTACAATGTACAAATTTATCTCCGAAATCTTAGATCAGCAGCATAAAATTATAATTATTTGATACATAATGATATTCGTCGTATACGCGTTATATTTGTCATAATATTTATTATTTTAATTTTATATGATCATAAAATGTATAAAATGATGTTATATGTATCATTTTATTATTTGCATTGTATTGCTGTTTATTAAAAAAAAAAATCCCCATAACTATTTGATATTGTCAAATGAAATATCGAAATCAATGAAATTCGATATTTTCAAGAGAAATACATCAAACCATGTTTATCATATAACCGATGCATTTTTATATATTATATACTATTGCAAAAAAAAAAAAAAGAAAGAAAACTTGAGGAAAGGACAAATAAAATCGAAATGAAAGTCGTTTATTTTTTTATAATCGATCTTGTTAATATACCTCATTATAAAATAATCGCGTTTGCACTTCATTTTTTTATTTATGTATTAAGAACAATTTTTGTTTTGTATAAAACTGCGTACATACTTAAAACCAAACACTTCTCATTCTTGTTTGTTTTTTGGTTTAACGATTTTTTTCATTAAAAATGATAATAATTTCTCCTTCCAATCCATTTCGACATGTTTCAAAACTAATCTTTTAGTTGAAATATTATGAAGTGGACCAAAAGCTAGAGCAACTGCTGTACAGGCTAAACAAATAACATTGTACGGCATACTGAAATCAGGTGTAGGCAAACTAATTAACAAAGATTCAGTTCTCAACTGTACCAAATATCCTTCTCTTGAAGCATTGAAACTAAAAATTGAATTATGTCGTTAGCGAAAATTGAGTGTTATAATGTATATTATGTTATAAATTATTCATGTAAAAAAATTTTAACCTTGACGTTATAGTACTTCCATCGAGTGGTAATGGAGTATAATTTCTTGCAATCGGAAGTAATGCAGTGATTATAGCAGGGCCCATGTAAAATCCATGATTAGCATCTGGTGGATATTCTTGCCACTTAAGAAATGAATAATCCATTTCTATAGAGAATTTAGTTACTGATTGCGGTGGTAAACGTAAAATGAATTCTAAGTAGTAAGGGCTTTTTCGTTCTTTGCCTGGTAAATAACGCTGGGCCACTATATACAAGATTTAAGAGGATCAAAACAACAAAAAACAATTAACAGATAGAAGAAAACTCAATTACAATAACTGAATCACTGCCTATAATGATGTAAATACAACTACTCACATGGTATAATATTTTTTGTTCCACAAGTTATTGTGACAGAGTGTAAATATACTGGCAAATACCATGGAATACTTTCTAATAAAATTATATCGAGTGTTTGCCAGTAATTATTGTAAATTTTTGTTACTAAACTACCTCTTTCTTGTCCATATCCTGTAAAAAGAAATTTCTTTTTTGCTATTTCCTTCCATATAATTATTGTAATTTATATATAAGTATTTATACAAACCAATAATGTATCTATTTGCATATAAAATTGAAGGATAATTTAAACCAGCTGTGTGAGTAGTATTATGTAAAACATGAATATTAAACATTCCTTTTGAAGAATGCGATCGAATGTCATAAACAGCTATTTCATTTAATTGTCCTCCTCGAAGACTAACAATTTTCGCACTTGGTGACGGTACTAATTCATAAATTTGATCAGTATTATTACTAGATATGTCAATGTATATGTTGCTCAATGTAGCAAGAGGGCATGCTCCTCTAATACCCATTCCAAAAAATTTTCGAATTGACCAATCCTGAAAAAAGATTCACACGAGTATTAACGATTTTGTATAATGTGCAAAATTTTGTCAAAAATTTACCTGTGATACATCCGTTACAGTGTCGTATATCAATGAAACGGATTGACGTAATTCTAACGATGTTTTAGTACAGATCGTATTAGAGCATATAACTCGAAAATGTACTCCAATGGAATGATAATTTGTGTTGTGAATGTATGCGGAGTTTAATAAGGTTGCCAAGCCTTTCTATTGAAACATCATACATACAGAATCTGTTTCACAAAATAAATAAATAATCCTTATTCTTTACATACCTTGGAATCACATGGCAATAGTTTTTTAAATGGCGTTAAATTTTCCGTACAGACTATTTCTCTTGGTAATGACGAATAGCGTAAATGACTAGAATTGACACCATCTACTGCTCTTCCTGACCGATCTACTACTCCTGTAGGACGGAATGTATATTCTGGAGATACACTATTCGCAGGATTAACAAAATTCAAGGAAGCACAAAATAAACCAGCTAGTGCATTTGTTAAACCTTCCCATTCATCATCAACACTGTAACAGATGTAAAGAATATTATTTAGAAACTATTTATTTTCTTTAAGTTTCTAAGTTAGTACATTACTTTTTGACATCTTTATGGAACCATGTAGTTATTTCAGCACCAGGACCAGCATCATGATACGGATATCCCCATTTCTGATAATGCCACAATCCTTTGGTTAACGTAAGATGTAATTCGTCTACATTGTGGTGACTTATAATTTCACCAAGTCCTCTTGGAAATAAATGAGAATGTTGAACTGAAACAGTATCTTATACTATACTTATATTTGATAACTTACATTTCATAACTTACATGTTGTTACATCTTTTGTTGTTTCCCAAACAGTAGTGAATTGAAAATATGCATAGACATGATTGCTTGGTAACGGTTTTAACATTAGCTCTTCATCGAAAAAATCATTTTGAGGAGACACACGTTTTATAAAAGTGATAAAGATAAAAGATAATAATGATATTTTAAAGTGCATCTTCGGTATGTTTCAAATATCTTTGGTGTACTTCTATTTAATACTGTTTTAACTGCAAAGAAAATTTTGAACATTTTACATTTACATTGCAACGGAGAAAAATAAAAATTTCAATTAATAAAAAATATCGTTTTAGTACATTGAACAAATCGTGATTGATTTTTCTATCGGCAAGAATAAAAAGAATATAAACGTCAAGAAACACGTCACGGTACATTATATCGAACGTTATTAAGTTTTAATTTTCAATCAACTAATAATATAGAAAGTTCATCTATCTTTTGACAACAAACAGCACACAACACACAGCTACGAATAAACTAACCTGAAAATTCACGCGTGCATCATGTATGTGACAAATATATATATATATATATCAACGAATAAGGAGAGTTTTCATTGTTATAAACGTAATTAAATCTTTCGAAATGTCAGAATATACTGGACCTCGTGTTAAACGAAAAAACAGTTATGTCATTCTTCCTTTGTTTAAACGATTCGTAAATTTGAAAGGAAATCAGTTTTAAAAAGGAACACTGCCCCAATAGAAATGTCTTTTAAGGATCGATAGTTGTGACAGCATTATGTCAATTGTTACGTACGTCGTGTAAAGAGGACGCTTGTTTTACTACAAAAGACCGGAGAAACAAGTTGTCTGTTAAACATGGAACCAGACGAGGGGGAGACATATCCGAAGCAAGGAACGACAACGCGTAGCGAGAAGAACACGACCATCGACTACGATGAAGACAGAGTAAGGTTAGAGTTAACGAATCCTGTGTAAAAAAAAAAGTTGTCGCTCGTGTTTACAAAATGTAGTTAATCAAAGAGGACAACACTATTAACCGTAATCGTTTCAGCTGCACGAGATGACAGCGTCGTATTCGGAGATATCGTTCGATTCGCAATCATCTCCGCCTGTTTCGGAGCTGAGATCGTTGATCGATTCACCGGATATTGATGGGACGAGATTTTTCGATGGTAGTATAGAGAAAATGAACGGAATCGGTGGCAGACCAGACCAGTTGAGTTTAAAGAATAGAGAATCCAGTCCAGTCGAGGATGAAGACGTAGATCCTCCAAGTTATCACAAGGCTATGGGATATTTGCAGCTTGAGGGAACGGTAATGCAAGATGGTGACATGGTACTGTTCGTTGCCGAGGACTTAGAAAACAAAATTAAACTGTCCAGTCCTGTGACGAAAAAGGGAGAGACACCGTCTTTCCCGGGCTCTCGCAGTTCCACTCCCTGTTTATACAGGCAAGCCTTGACGCCGCAGGTGCCTCTTCTCGATCATAATGTATTAAATGAATTGGAGATGGAAGCAAGAAAAGTGGCCACCTCTGTGGACGCGTTGACTGAAAACTTGGCAGCCATTCTGCACAGTGTAAATTATCTTCATCGATTATACTTTTATCTTTGGTTTTGGCCAAATTTCTTTTACGTCAGATTGTATCGAAAGATTTTATATAATCACTGTTACTTTCAGGCATCTGCGCTCACTGTAGGTTGTTTAGAAACATATAGGGATGCTGTTTGTAAAACGTGCGACGCAGTGGATCATAATATCAAATCGATGTATCAATTAATGGCAAAATGTGAGGAATTGTCAAAATCTATGGGTCCTATATATAAGCTAGCCGAACAAATGCAAGTATTGGAATATTGTGCATAAAGTATATACATATGTTTCTGTAATCATAATAATACTTTTCTATTTTTTTTTTTTTAGTAAAGAGATGAAAAGAATGTTGGAGCTGTTTGAGAGTGCAATGAATCTGTAAACTTATAAAGGAAAAAAATTAAATCTTATAATACATTTGCCCGATTTTCAAACTTTCGTCTGTTATGGATCATTTACGAAGCTGTCTCAGTTGTCTATGTTGTCCAATTCTAAAAATGTATGTTTCCTGAAATTTAACATTTGTTTCTAAATATATAAATACTACATGTTACGTTGTATGTACTGTTACAAGGATATTTATTTGATACGAATAAAATCAAATATACTTTTTTATTCAATTATAATTTTGTCAGAATTGATTTTGACAATCTCCTTTACTTATAATTGATACTCAAATAACAACGAAAATATTAACCTGAAGTCCTTCCAAACTTCTTGAAAACGATACTTTCTACTGTGATCTCAATTGATCGATCACCAAATGATCGGGTCTAAATCTAATTTTAAATGATTTTTTATTAATCATAAAAAAACTTGAAATCACATTCGTATAATACATTTTTTTAGATATTTTTTTTTTTTTAGAGAGGAAAAAATTAACAATGCGGATGTTTCCCAGCGACTTTATAAAATAGAAAAATGAATTTCTTCGTATCGCTTTTTCATAAAAGATATACACATATTTCTTATTTCGGAGTGAAATGTTGAATTTCAGCAACGATACGTTTTCATAGCCTTGCCATGTATCGTGGAAATAGTTTTTATTAAATTCAATTAAATGTTAACAACGTTAAGGAATTTTTAAAGTATCTATTCCTTCACCTTTTTTATTATATTTGAATTTTTAAAGTGTCTATTCCTTCACCTATTTATAAATATTAATTAATGCTTTTAGCATAATCGCATAATAGCCTTACAATTAACACATAGTAACATTCACAGTGTTACAGTGTATATCCGATAATGGTCCGAAGCGCGTTTTACTCCTCTTGCTTTGTAAGTTTTCAGCAAGCGTTTCCTCACTTTCAACGCGACGAATAAAATTTACCATCACACGCCGCATTTTATGTCTCTTTTGTTCTGAAATGTTGTATACAATGTGCGGGAGTAATTCGCGTGGATTGCGTGGCTCGGTGGTGATCTATTGTAAATCAGTGCTGTAAATAACATTATCAGAAAGCAACAGTGGTAAATGCGTCGCGACGCGCGCCTCATTTAACGTATTCGGCCAGCGTAATTATTAAAGACAGAGTGATTTTAATCCGGCTTGGAGAAAGAGTGGTGATAGCGGACAAACACCTCGTTAATTTATTTTCCTGGCCCGACACCTATTGAGATCACTGATGACAGGGCATATGTATCGCTCGTGTCCCTCGAACCGCTCGGCAAACGTGCTCACGCGTTCGCTCTTTTGCACGTTTTGAATTCCCGTCGATGAACACCGATTCTTTCTTCTCTTCTTCTTCCTTCCACCTCTTCCCACAATGCTCTTCCCCATTTCACGTTTCCATGCGCTCTCGATGAAAGGGGCCAGAGTTCCTCAGACTATAAACGAAACCATCTGAATGACGAGTATTTTCAATGTCATTACACGTTGTCGCGGTATCTGTCATAGATACTGCTATATTGTTAGTTTTTTCAGAGCTCTTTTTTTCAGAGAAGGGATTGCAAATCGCGCATTGATTATTACAACAAAAAAAAAAAAAAGAGAAAAAGAAGAAAGAAGAAAGATATTGCTTCGTCGCGTGAATCGCGACGAACTCATTTACACTTGCATATGTACACGTGAATAATTTAGTTTCATATTCTCCAGTATTATTATTTCGATAGAAATATTCGTCTATTGAAATGAATGCTTCGTTCGGTCTGATTTCGGTCAAATCCAAATCCTTTTCATACACATTGTATATTATGCACGTGTACACATGTTCCAAGATTGCAGGTATAACAAATTGTACCGTACAAAGCGAAAAAGAAATTATATTTAGCGCGAGATAGACTAAACAAATTTTGAAATATGATATTCCTATGGAATGTGTGTGTGTGTGTGTGTGATTGTGTGAAGTGTGATCGAGTCGCAATGAGAGTCGAGTATGAGAGACCGACAGAAATTGGGGGAAGGTGAAAAGGAGTGGAGAAAAAGGAAAGGAGAAGAAAGAGGAGGAACGAAGAAGGAAAGGAAAAATGCTTGGCAGATCACAGACAGCCTAATTAAAAGGCTCACCGTCACGCGGAATCTTCTTTCTTTTCCGTTTCAGCGGTAAAATCTCAGGAAGCCGACATTTCTTTTCTTTTGTCCTGTCTTTAACCCTGGTCTCGCACACGCATCTATGAACGTCCGTTTGTAGTTGCTTAGTAATGAGTCGCAGGTATCATCTTTCGAAACGTTGTTGCTCTTCCTTACAGAAATGACACATAAAAAAAGAGGCATGCGTATATCTCTGCTTACACAGGTATGTATTATGTACACATAAATGTACGTGCGCACATGTGCACACGATGCACACTGTAGATGCGGAGGATCGATCTTCGATACTTGAACAAATATCGCGCTATTTGTAAACTATCCGTATGCTATATTTGTTCGGGATAATTTCTCTTTTTACCATTAATTGGTAACTATTTTAATAATTTTTTTTTTTTTTTTTTTTTGGGCAATCTATCTTTATATTTTTCTATCTATTGTCTTTGTTTGTTCTCTATGGTCCTCTATGGCGTTAGCATTCGATCGTACAAATTGTACAATCGAAACTGCGTTGTTTTCGATTGGGAACGAGCTGCACCGAATCATCGTTGAAACCCTAATCCGTGGAAGATAAAGTTTAAAGAACCTTCAAGAACTGGCCAATTAAATTGCGATTCGCAAATTAACTTTAGTAATTATGAGTGGGCTTCGAGAGCCCAGCCACGGCGAGGAAGGGTTGGCGAGTTGGGATTACAAACGAGACGGCGGGAACTTGGCAACTTTTCAGTCGCTTTTTATACAACTTTTCTTGTTAAGATCGTGATTATGAATTTTCTATTTGATCACCCCTTTGCAAGTTCGTGACGTATTTATTTTTGTGGTTGATTACGTTTGCCAAGGGCTGTGCGCGAATTTGTGATTGACCAAAAAACGTGACAGTACTGTAAATGGGGGAAGGGAGGACGACTAGAATACATAGAACGTGCGCGGAATTGCAAATTATTGAAATACATTTATATCGTACGAATATATAATAAATAAATACATTACTCGTGCAAATAATAAACGAACGTGTAAGGAAATGAAAAATTTTCTTTTTATCTAGATTTTCGAAATGGAGTGTATTGGCGTTCGTAATTAAATTGATTACGTATAGAGGGCGAATGTTTAGAATTCTAGACATTCACGAAACATAAAGAAACAATATTTATTTAAAGACGTGTCTATTAAATATCGCAGATATGACACACACACACACACACACACACACACACACATATATATGTATGTATATATATATATATATATATATATATATATATTTGAATATATTTTAGACCGTGCGTCTAATGCGCGTTCGATGCATCTTCGAATTCTTCCGAAATGTATTTTACAAGAATACGTAAAATAGCGTAATTTATATTTACTTCGATGAACTTTGACTTTCATTTCACGAGAGATTGCGTGGTATCTGCGATTTCAATTGGAATTCTGCGTTTTCACTTGCGAAAACCGAAGCGAACATTTGAATGCGATAATTGAATTGGAAATTGCTTGGAGTTCAAAAGGAAGGAACACAAAATCGGCGCACAAAATCCCGTTAAATCGATCGTAAGATTTGACGGAACGAAACGCAAAGTACGCGGACAGGGATCGCTAGTGTAGAAGAGCTATCAATGTTTGTGCATACCTGCGCTATCGCTAACGGTAGCGTTGCAAACGGTAGTTTTGGATAATCAGCGTTTGTGTAACTCTCTTTTGCTCTTTGTGTCATTCGTCCGTCTCCGCGAATCGAGGCATCTCATTCCATTCCATTCCATTCCATTCCATTCCATTCCATTCCGTTCCGTTCCAATCCGGTCGTGTTCGTTTCTCCTGAAACCATTTCTCTCCTTTTCCCTCGGCTGCGCTCCGTTCTGCTTTGCTCCGCTCCTCAACACCAGCCGCTCAACTCCATCTAACAGTTGCAACCAGTGTGACTATGGTCTCCGACGGCCGGTCGGTCGCTCATCCTTTTGCACGTCTCTGTCTAACGCGGTGAAAACCGTTCTCCTCTCTTCTTCGTGCCTTCTTCATCCCTTCTCCGCCGCGGTGGCATAACTTTCCATCTCTTTCCATCTGACGTGCCGGAGACACGCCCCCCTCTCGTGGCGCGCGACTGCCGTTGAATTCAGTCGACGCCGAGCCGGCACGCGTGTCGGCTGAGTATCATTCTCGCGTCGTGTCGCGACATTGCGCCGTTTTGCCTTCCCTTTTTTTTTTTCTACCTCGTCTCGTCTCGTCTCGCCTCACCGCGCCTCGTCTCGTCTGGTCTCGTCTCGTCTCGTTTCGTCTCGTCTCGTCCCGCCTCGCCGTGCCTTGCCTCGTTGCTCCTCGTTTTTTCTCGCGTCGTCCAGTTGCGCGAGTTCTCAGCGACAGCTACGCAAATTTTTGTCAAACGCAAATGTCGCGCTCAATGCGATGCGAGTAATAATCGGACTGTTCGCATTTGTGGCGTGGAACCGCGAGGAGGCGCGCTGCGATGATGATGCTGGATCATCGGAGTGAGGACGATCTAGCCTCCTCGTGAGTGAGTGCTGTTTCTCCTCCCGTCGTCTCGAACAAGTGGAAAGAAGAAGTGCGGCAGGTTCAACTTAATCGTAATTGCTTTCGTTCGGTTTCCCCGTTCGGCTCTCTCCGATTCTTTCTTTGAACATCACCGGTACACCGTAACTAAACACGTTTCGCCCTTTTCTTCGAAAACGTCACTAGCACGCCTGTAAAACATGGATTTTGTCATCTTGAAGGTAAATGCTGATCTATTTGCTCTATTCTTTCTCGTGTTGTATGCTCGATTTTAAAAACTCGCCGTACACACACACACACGAGTCCGTGAGTCTCGTATCAGAGGTACGACTTTACAATGCTGCATTCGGAGAATGTTACACAATGTACGTAGTTGTGCTTCGGTTCGAAATTATCATACGTATATGTATTCTATTTGATCGTCACTCGGAAAACGGCGCACAGAAATATATAAGTGTGGATAACAAACTTTGAAAAACGGTTGTCGCCGAGGGAGGATGATTCATTGCAAGCGAGATAATATAAACTTATTGACTTGACAAATTGAAAAAAAGAAAAAAAAAAAAAGAAGGGAGATAGAGACTCTCGGCATATTCAAATGGTTTAACTTGCCCGAGCAAAAGATCAACTGCCGTGTATTGTTTCCTATTTTATTTCGCATCGCTCGAGCGAGTCGAGTGTACTTTCACGGGGTAATTGCTGTTGTCGAGCGATGCAGTTGTCGCTGGTGTTTTTCGAACCACTCTTGTAATTGTTCAGACGTAAAAGAATGCGCGTAAGATTGTGACGGTACCGTCGTAAAGAGACACACATACACGCGAGATAATATATGAACGTGATTGTAGATCTTTGGACTAATACAACCGTTTTTTTCTTTTTTCTTTTTTTTTTTTTTTTTTAGACATACGTGCTGCGTATACCTTTTTCTTGCTCTTATCGTATTCGAACTAGCGAAGCAAGTTCACGTTAAATAAACACGATGATAAAAAGAATTTTTGAAGAAACGCAGTGGCCCGAGGTGTGTTTACCAACGTTGGGAGGTTATCGAAGTTGCTAGCCCTGCGATACATACAGACGTGTTCGTACGCGTTTAATTTTAGCGCTCACGATTCGTTCTAGGGGATGGTGTACTATTTTTCTTTGCTTCCTTTCGTTCTTTCGCTCATCTCTCTGTTACACGCCTGATTTCGAATAACCCATGTTGAAAATCTACCGTCGAATTGTTTCAACGTTCCGATGAGAATTTTAAATTATTTCTCAACGACGTGAAGGTTTTAATCGTTGTCACGAACGTTGAACATTCCACTTTATATCCATAAGTGAAGAGCTTTAGTGGAAAAGCTTTTTATCCCTGCGTACCATGTAACTTTTTTTTTTTTTGTAGGAAATAAAATACTTTGGCATGTTCCTGGTAAAGTCGTGTTTCACGAGACATGATACGTTGTGCATGAATCGA
The DNA here is from genome assembly GCA_032399595.1 of Tetragonula carbonaria. Taxonomy (NCBI): domain Eukaryota; kingdom Metazoa; phylum Arthropoda; class Insecta; order Hymenoptera; family Apidae; genus Tetragonula; species Tetragonula carbonaria. The sequence goes on from JAUCRC010000003.1 coordinate 13,904,159, forward strand.
TTCATGTTAACGCCTATAGGTTATACGAAAATACTGAAATATTTCACCATAATCGATAATGATAGACCATAGGGGAAGTAAGTACATAATATGTATCAGTTTTTAGTTACACTCTCTAGAGAAATCAGTTTCAAATGGAACTGTAGTTGGCAGTATGAAGTCATTTCATAAGGATAATTTCCCCCAGTTGTGAAACGTTTGATTCTTGTCTAAATTAAAACGTCAGAAACCTTAAAAAGTATTTTAACTTTTTTTTTTACTATTATTCGTCAAATATTATAACGAGTACTTTATTTGAGATATTTCATGTACATTTTTATATATTATATACAAATATTATGTGTATTTTTTTTTCATTTTCAAACTTTTCATAAATACATAACCTCATTCCACTAACACTGTACAAAGATGTCCATAGTCGTTCAAAAACTAACTGTACATAACGTCCTATCCTCCAATAAATAATAAGAATAGCACTAGCAGTTAAGCACTTTAGTACATAGTTTTCGAATAAATTACAAATAAGAATCGGTAAAGTTTGATATGGGGCAACAATCGAGGTATAATTTGAGAAGAATTATATATGGGCAACGATTGACGCGCAATTGCGTTTGTGATGGAGCAATAGAAAAAGTTGTATGAGTCAATATATAATCATAAAATCACGGCGCGTCGTTGTGAAATGGCTCGTGATGTTGCGAAAATCGGTGCATATTTTCGGTGTATGCTCGCAACTGTTCGGCGAATGAAATAGACTGTTCTACGGTGAAAATAAAAATTTCACTATTCTCCAGTGAAACTATCGTTGTTCGACCAGTATAGGCATTACAATGAAAGAATTCCGGTATGAATATTTCCCGAACGTTTGAAGAGATGAACCAAGAGTGGACTTTAATTAGATTCGTTTTTCTGGCATTCTTGCACGAGAGAATTTAATGGATGTAACAAACTTTCGCTCTTTCAATTGGTATAAATCGGTGGTAAATGTTAATAAATCAAGGAACAGCGGGAATTAAAAAATGCACGAATAAATATTTAAATAAAGGTTTTAAATAAAGATCCAGCCAACAAGTTTTAGAGTGCAATGTCAGATTTGTAACGTGAGAAAGCAATGTTAATATTATTTAGTTTCGTTTGAATCGTTGAGAAGTTGAGAGAATGTGATAACAAAGAATTTAGAACAAGCAATATTTATATTATTTATAAATAATTGGGAAGTTTATGATAAAATAAGAATTAATTAATTTTATAAAAAAGTATCTTCGTCGTGAAATTCACGATTGTACGATTTGATTAAATTTTATTAATGTTCTTCTGCGGTATAAACAAATACAGATGTATTCTGGCAATTATGAATCTTTTGTTAAAAACGATTGTAATTCTCTAAAAAGAAATTGGAACATTCGTCTGCATTTCTGAAAAAAAAGACGAACATGCACGCTCATGTTATATCATAAAAGTCTGTAGAAAAATGATAAATAATCGTTCTACAGACTGTTAGTTATAATGTAACCTGGAGAATTGTATTTTTTTCTTTTTCATCGGAGATAAGTTTATTTTAAACGGTAATGTGTCTTCCAATGCTTCGTTTATTGTCTTGTTTGCCTTTCCAAGTCATTTTGTCGAAACCTAAAACGCAACCGCTGCATTGGCGGTATTATTTAAATAATAAAATCGATGTATCGTCTGAGTCAGCAATAACATTGCTGACAGCCTGTGTATCGTTAAAAAGTATCGTCCAAATTTGAACAAAACATAAAAGGATCGTTAATAGTTATTAGCGTACGGTAGAATCTCGCGGAAATATAAAAAATTGGAGATAGTTAACCTGGTTTGAAAATGAAACGCTTTTTAAGATAATAGCATTATCTTAAGATAACGAGGAGAATTTTATCGTTTTTATTTTGCTTAAAAAGTAAAACGAAATACATTTCATTTTGCATTGTATTAAAAATACAAAATATAGAAAGAAGACTTTTTATTTAATTTTAACTTTTCCGAGTACGAAATTCATTAACGCGCAACGTACATAACCTATCTTCCTGAAAGAGAGAGAGGAGGGGGCGGTGGCGGGGAGAGGAGGGGATTTTATTTTATACATGATTTCTCATTTCAATCTCGCGTTGAAACATTTTTGTAGAATATGAAAAGTTGCTTGTTTGATGTAAGCGCAGTAAGCAGTATTTACATAAGTCTGTCGACATAAAAAAAAGTTTCGAGAATCACAGCAGCTTCTGCATGCGTTTTGCTTTCACTTGACGAAATGTGAAAATTTGGCTTTTCATCTTGGATATATATGGATCTGATCGAGACAAAGGAAACCGGCGTATCGCGCTTTAATATCGGAAGTTAATTTAAATGCATATCGTGCGACACGATGCAACATTCCAACGCTTCTCTCTCATCTACGTAGTCGGCAAGCGTGGACGTATTATCGGACGAGAATAGCCCTCTCTGACCGCGTAAAAAGGATGAAAAGGATCGCGCTTCTTCTTTCGATTTTTCCAAGATATTTTGAAAATTTCCCTTTACGCTCCGGACGCGATCGAGAATGAAGTAGATCGGACGTGAGCCACTATTGCTTGTAAAAGGTGTTCCTTTTCCTATGTGGATAGCGCTTTGCCTATATATAGCGCTTATTGTTAGAAGAGCTCGATCTTTTCTTCCGCACTTTACACGCACTCGCCAACGTTATTAATGTTCAAAGTTGTTACGTTCTCCTTAAGTTATACGGAAGATCTGTGTGTTCGGTATTTTCAGTTGTTCTCAAAGATTTCCCATGATGTTGAAATTTTTCTTGAATCATTCGTCTTTCAGCATAACTCTATCCCAGACTCACGAGTCACCCTGTATGATCGAATTAACATTTTACCGACCGGTAGCCTATTAATCGGCTAACTATTCACCGCTAATACACGGTCGGTAAAGTGTTAAAATATATAGATATATTATATATACACGATATGGACACTTTACCGACCGATAGCGGTAAAATAGTAGCCGATTAATAGGCTACCGGTCGATAAAGTGTTAAAATGAAAATATTTGACAAATTAATCAACCTTCGATTATCTCTACTAAAAGAGAAAAGTATGTTTTTCCCTTAAAATGTGATACTTCGTTCGAACTGTTCAACATCTAAATCTAAATCTGTTCCAGTGAATCACGAATCACCCGATACAGTCGAATCCTCGTTATTGTCACGATACTTTTGCGGGAAAGGGGAAGAGAAATTATATTGCAGTCGGGAAACGGTGTCGAGATACTCGCAAGATTTCCAATTAGTTTGCCAGTAGGCGTGTAACGACCGTCTTGTAACGACCCGATTGCGTCGATGAAATGCGTAAAGTGTTCGTTACAGAGAAGCGGCGGGTAGACGAGAAGTGGCGCGAGGGGAGAGAGCACACAGAGAGAGCAGAGGATGAAATCGCAAAAATTACTTGACAGCTGGGAATGGTGGAAATATTTTAATTCTTTCCTTCGAACGCTCCTCGTACTCGAGATAATTGCCATTTGCGCCAATAAAGTCGGAATCTCGGCAGTTCCTCGTGCCTGCTCCTCGCGCTCGTCACCGTTGTTTCCCCTCCCTCCCTTCTCCCCCTTTTCCATTTCTTCATCGTACCGCTGGATCTCCTCCACCCTGTCGCCACTCCTTGCTTTCGTTCGTTCGTCACTCGTTTACTTTGTACACTTCGTCTCTGTCTATCATCTCGCGATGTTTTTTTTTTTCCTCTTTTCGAGATTGTTTTCTCTTCTTTGCCTCGTTTCTTCCTTACGCCCTCGCCGGATTGACACATCGTTCGATCTTATTCAGCTATATATCGAAGAGATTTTTACGATTATCGGTTAACGACCTTTTCTTTTCCAGCTGTCGTCTGCCAATCGTTAGAATTGAAAGGTATTAACGGGAGGATTTCTTTAATTCCCTGTATAATAATCGGGTACGCGAACGTACACGTGTGGCAGAGAAGGAGAATATTTATATATACACCGATACACGGAAAGTATTTTATGTTTGTTATTTCGCTCTATAAATATTTCGAAATGTCAATTAATACGGAAGAAAACATATCTAAAATATATTTATCGTATTTTTTTCCTCTTGTGAAGTTCTCATGATCGTATCTTCGCTTATGAACGATACCGGTATATACGCCCGGTCTGCTACTTTTAATTTCATCGCCGACAAAGGTATCCAAATGAAAGCGCAGCGTGGCGGCTGGTTCCCGATCGTGCGTATCGAAAAGGGGATAAAATCCGACGGGCAGAACGCGTCGTATTATCACCGGTGATCGAGTATTTCGCTCCTTTCATTTCGTGGCTTTTCGTACCGCTGTTTACAACCATGCCGTGCAAACATGGTCGTCGTTATTCGATAAATTGATACAGGATACACAGTTTGACCGTGCATGTACTTTTATCGATCTAGTTGGACACGCGTGCGATACACGCTGCCACCGTAATAACACCGTTACCACCATAGGTTCGTCGGGACGTTTTAATTAAACGGCCACCAGCAGCAGTAACAGTACCATCATGCCAATACAGCCGACGACGACTAGCAACAGCGCCAGCAGCAACTGCCGATCGCGATTATTAATCGCGTAATTTCGAAATCGCCAATGGACATTGAATTCAATATGGTATACCATTGATTTTGAAAACGCGTTTGACGTTTCTCTTGTTCGCCTCTCTTTCTCTCTTCTTCTCTTTTTTTCTCTCCCGGAATTTTTTCACCGTTTATCTCGGAATTTCCCGCCCCTCACTGCCGGTCGTATTAAAGCAATTTCCGGGCATTTCAGTTTCGACTCGTTGGACGATGATACACAGTAGCTGGAAGCGACTGACGTCTTTAAGTTAGTTAACCTTTCGAGTGCTTGAAATTACCAAAGGTCTAAAAAGTTTAATACCGAGTGAGAGGCAAGTTAAACATGTACTTTTTGATATATTTTCAACGTGTTTCTCTTCTTTGAACGTCTGGATCAATCGTTTTGATCGTAAGATTATAAGATCTGTATTAAGTACTCGGAAAGTTGAAGTTTCCTATTTGTCAAACTCGGTTAAGTCCAAAAAAAAAATGAAAGGTCGAGAAATTGATAAAACTAATTAGTCTTTAACACTAGAACTACCGACAGTTTAAGACGAAGTTATTTCTACCAAAATTCTTTTGATTTCTAATAAATAAAAATAAAATAAAATTCATTATATTATTTCTTTAGTTATCGCTGTAAAAGTCATTGCATCATTGCGGAGATAAAATTGTAATACGAAATAGAAATTTTAAAATAAAATTTTAAAATAAAACCAGTCATTTCGACTGGTGTGGTAGTTCTAGTGTTAAGTTAGTTAACCTTTTCAGTGCTTGAAATTATCAAAAATCTAAAAGTTTAATACCGAGTGAGAGGCAAGTTAAACATGTACTTTTTGATATTTTTCAATGTGTTTCTCTTCTTTGAACGTCTGGATCAATCGTTTTGATCGTAAGATTATAAGATCTGTATTAAGTACTGGGAAAGTTGAAGTTTCCTATTTGTCAAACTCGGTTAAGTCCAATAAAATGAAAGATCGAGAAATTGATAAAACGGTGTGTATATTCTTTTTCAAAAATATATTCTTTCTCGAAAATTTTCGAAATTTAAACCCTGATAAAGTGAATCATTTATCACTTCAAAAATGTTTGCCATTTAGTGACCGAAAGCCTAATTAAGGGAATTTATTTCACGTATAAAGAGCAAAAGCATCGACCAAGTGCTTTGATGCTAAAATTAAAAAAAAAAAAAAAAAAAAAATTTAGAAAAAATTAAGCGGAGTTAATCAGTGTCAACGACTCTCGATCGTTTCGAAACATTCGGGAAAATTAAAGTTTCATTGATCAATTGCGGGTTTTTATGCGCTTTTTAAATTTTCACCAGCACGTATGTTTAATCACGAAATAGAAGAAATAGAGATTTGTTTCATCCATCCAATAAATATTTTGTTTTGAATATTGTATATATTTTTGCACGTTACATTGATTCATAACTTTTCCATAGATGCATAAAAATTCGCAATCGTATTTATTACTTCCTTTCTGTCATTTGTGTTCTTCTCCGTCCAATTTAAAATATTTCATGCAAAATCGATACTGCGTGTGAAAAATAAGGTTTCAACAACTTACAGTATTCACCTAGATCGTCAAAGCAATATTTCTGACGTAAATAATAAGTAAAATAATAAAAATTAACTTTTACTTATTATTTACAAGCGTTCGATATTATAAGCGAGTTCCTTCGAAATATATATTAAATTTAAAAAGAGAAATTGATACAAAAGTATTAAAAGTATGTTACGAGTGCTAAAATCGTCAGTACAAGATTACTATACAGACGCAACCTAGTGTAGCTCTTTGCATCCGTTATACACTAAAATTCCATTTGTACGAACTTGTTATGGGTTTTTACAAATAATTGGATTTGATATAATAGATGTCTATTGATTCCTCCCCTTCACTAGTGATCTTTCATTCATATAATAGAAGTCCAGGTTCCAAATAAGTGGATTCAAGAGTTCGTATAATCGGGAATTGATTGAAATTTGGTTTAAATCAATGGAGTCCGTGTAAACGTAAATAGATGGTTCTCTCTCGTTTCAATACAAAATTCACACCTTCAAAAGTTCATAGACGTGTATTTTCAACGTGTTGGAAAAACCGATCTCCTCGTTGTCGAATGTGACGAATTCTCTTCCGTATACAACGTGGAGCAGCATAAATTGCTCGAAATCTTTAGACGTCGATTGCAAATTAAGCAAAGAAAAAAGGAAAACAGTTCAATTTAATGATCATTATTTGATCGATTGCGATACTTAGTCACAATTGTTTAATAATGCTAATGAAGTTATTAATTTAACGAGGAACAATGAAATCTTACGCTCTAAGATATTTAAACGATGCAAAAAAGATATAGATTAAAATTAAAATTACATTTAACAAGAAAAGATTTCAAATTAATCAATGAAAATTAAAATGTGGGAATTCGAATTAATAATGATGAAATAAAGTGCCAGCAATAGCGGTTGAACTTTAATTGTAAGTTAATAATTAATGAATTCCCATTGACATTGTTTTAAAATAAATGTTACTTTCGAATTATTAATATATAGGTGAAATTTTAATTAATAAATATAATATAATTATGAACTGGGATTACATACCCTATATCACGTCATTTAAAAGCTTGAAAAATTTCAAATCGATGTCATTGGAGATGATTTTGGAGAAAACAGCGCCCATTCTATCTTTTGCATTGCAAAAGATGAACTCTTTCTTTCCAGCGTATCTCGTCAAGTTCACTTGTACGCAGTCGTCGGAAACTATAAACTTTAATTACCGATTTTGCTGTATCATTTCCACTGTGTATGGCACACAGTGGAAATCATTGATATGATGCGCCATATCGATCCAGTCGAGTACAGTGTTGTCGTACATGGAACCAACCGCTTGACTAAGGTCGACATTGATTAGATCTCGAAGCGTTAGCGCGATAAAGGGTGAGTGATGCGCAGTTAGAAGCGAACAGACGGACAGACGGACGGATAGACAGACAGATGGATTGATAAAGGCAGCCGGGCACAAGGTTTCCGAGGGACAAAACGGTGGTTGCAGGTGGTTGCACTGCGAGTAAGTGGAAACGCGAATGAAAATCTGTCGGATGCCCGCGTATATATATTTTAGAGTAATTAATAGTTTCGTTTAACCGAGCGAGACAGTTTTTCGCGTCGTTCGTTTTTCGAGAGACGCGTATTTCGTATCGTCGTCTCCTGATCATAGGAGAAAAGCGTCGTGCATGTGTCGCAGGCAGCAGGAAATTGTGTTTTTGTTCCGCAGAAGTTTCCGCAGAGGGATGGCGCGACGTGTATAGGGCGTTTTGTAAAAAAAGTGACTCCGACATCGAAATAGAATCGAAAATCTTTTTTCCATAACTTTGCACCTGTATTTACATGTACTTATATTTACAGTCTTTTCTACATTTATACGAAACACTACTTTCGAGGTAATCTGTTTTAAGTTTGTTTAATGGATCGTCTCGCGCAATTAAATTGATAACAGGGCAACAAGTTTCCCTGTATTAGCTTCGGTAATAAACCAAAGGAAATTAGAATCAAATTTTCACGTGTTACGAATCGATGAAATTGCAAAATTGCGAGAGAGATGAACAACCAGACTGCATTTGTAGGAAATTGTAAATTGCAAGAATGCACGCGTATGTGCATATAACATAATAAAATATATTTTCTGCCAATTTTCTATCTGTTTGTCTGATGTCGAATTTAACGTGGAATGCGAATTTTTATGAATTATCTGTAGCTTGCGACTTATCAGCTTTGTTGATGTTGCTTGTTGGACAATTGTTTTCATTGTTACGTTTCGTGTGAATTGATCCCGGTGTAGATAACATTTATTAATCTAACTATACGTTTGTGTTTATTACGCTGTGCCGTGGGAAACAAACGAAACAGAATATTCAAGCACGATGAGTTTTATTACTCTGTAGTGAACGTGAAGTTTCATAATTTCATAGAAATTTAATATGAAGAGCAGAATTATGTATCCAACGGGATGTGAAACGTTTTCAGTAATTTCTGAACTAATTGCACTCATTCTTGCGAAATTTCCTGCTTCAGTTGTACGTACGTATGTATGTGTTTTCAATGTTTAATGCACAAACGATAAATCTGCCAATTTACAGCGAAGTTTGTTAACCTTTTGCACCCGCGAGAGAATTTTACCATCTGTTCTCATTAACTTGCAGCAATTAAGGGTGAAATTCATGATAGGACGTTCTCGTTCGAAAGAACATTGAACCTTTGCCATCTATACGTCGATGCTTAACAAATTTGAAACAAACTTGGCCATTCAAGAGAAAGTATATTTACTCTCGTCTCTTCTCTCGTCTCTTCTTCGTACGACGAGTTCTGTAGAATTGAAGTTTTAAAATTTTTTTTTTTTTTTTAAATTCATCGAGTTCACCCAAAGTAATGACAAGAAATGTATCGAATCGTTCGTCTATTTCTTCTCTATAATTCTCTGCTCCCCTCGAAAAAGGGAAGAAAAGGAAAAAAAAACAACGATGACTCGTTACGAGTTGCGTGAATCACCTCCTGCATGGTGTACAGTGCGACGAGCACGTACTTAAGTAAGTGTCCTACGCACCGAAACTCTTCATCGGGGGTGTATAGCGAGAGTATAGCGTCAGCTATCGTTCGTCGAGCGATTTTCGCTTTGCTTCTCGGATTACGCGGCTACTCTCCGAAAAATGGGCCGCGTGTGCAGCTGGCAAAACGGAGAGGAGCCCCAGAGTGTCGAGGAGTCGGCCGACATCACCACCCAGGGAAAATAGAAGGGAAAACTTTTCAGCTCGAAAGAGTGTATCGTATGTCCGTCCGTGCGTGTGTGTGCGCGTGTGTGTGATGTGTACATAAACGTACGTTTGCCCAGTCGTCGTTACTTTCTCGCATTTCATGCCGTCGAAACCGAGTACTACTTGCTGCCCGACTCGCCCGTATCCTGTTTTCCAATTTCCGTAGGTCAATGCGCGCACAATATCCATCGTATGCTAATGTTTGCAACCGTTGACACCTACCATCAGCTTCCTCCTAGTCATCATCATCCCCCCGTTGTGTGTTATCGACATCGTCGCCGTCCCTTCTCCACGCTTCCCTTTCCCTTTCCCTTTTCCATCGCTCTCTGCTCAGTCGATGGTGCAGCAGCATATTTGTACATGTGTATGTAGCTTACAACAGGACTGCAACCGGATATTTTTGGAGCCTCTGCCGCCGCACCGGTGTGTGTGTGTGCGTGGCATGCACGTCCATGATTTTCCGAGCGCACGGATCGACGGTTTTTGATTTTCTTTTTTTTTTTTTTCTTTTATTATATTCCTGTTCTGGTTCTCAAATCTTCACTCTTCCAATGTCACTGTTGTTTACTTTACTTATTTTAACGTGGAATATGTTTTACCGGGGGTGTTCGGGCAAAAAAAAAAAAAAAATGTGCGACGAAAACGCGTCACGCTCTCGATCAGGAACTTGGAGAAGAGAGGTGTCACGTGGATTAAGAAGAGAGATAAGTTTACGAGCGATGTGTCATCGGTTGTGGATGCTGCAAACGTGTGAAGTGTTAAGGAAGTGTTCATAAACGTTGAAACAGCTACGATGCATGCATCACTATGATACAAGCACTATTGAGAAGCAAGGAATCACTGATGCAGGAATAGACTTCTAGCATTAGTTGGACAAAGAAAGTCCGTGATAATAAACCTAACATTACTATCACTAATATAATATTGGGCCTGAAAGACGATCCGACATTTTAAAACACTTGTTTCAACTTTAGCGTCACACAAAAAACTGAAAGATCGGCAAGCTGATTCTGAAACATCATCTGATGGTTCATGAAACCTAGGAGTCGATGCATGCATCGTAGCATGTTTCTACGTCTATGGGGGCCTTAAAGACCCCCATAGATACATGCATCACTTATACAAGCACCACTGAGGAGCAAGGAATCACTGATGCAGGAATAGACTTCTAGCATTAGTTGGACAAAGAAAGTCCGTGATAATAAACCTAACATTACTATCACTAATATAATATTGGGCTTGAAAGACGATCCGACATTTTAAAACACTTGTTTCAACTTTAGCGTCACACAAAGAACTGAAAGATCGGCAAGCTGATTCTGAAACATCATCTGATGGTTCATGAAACCTAGGAGTCGATGCATGCATCGTAGCATGTTTCTACGTCTATAGGGGCCTTAAAGACCCCCATAGATACATGCATCACTTATACAAGCACCACTGAGGAGCAAGGAATCACTGATGCAGGAATAGACTTCTAGCATTAGTTGGACAAAGAAAGTTCTTGATAATAAACCTAACATTACTATCACTAATATAATATTGGGCCTGAAAGACGATCCGACATTTTAAAACACTTGTTTCAACTTTAGCGTCACACAAAGAACTGAAAGATCGGCAAGCTGATTCTGAAACATCATCTGATGGTTCATGAAACCTAGGAGTCGATGCATGCATCATAGCATGTTTCAACGTCTATGGGGAGCCTTAACACTTAACCAGGAAATTAAAACAGACAGACGAGGATAGCGAAATCCGAAACGGACTTTCTTTGTCCAACTAATGCTAGAAGTCTATTCCTCCATCAGTGATTCCTTGCTTATCAGTAGTGCTTGTATCAGTGATGCATGCATCGTAGCTGTTTCAATGTCTATGGGGACTTTTAAGGTTGTCGAGACACAGATGATGGACAAGCGGGATTGCGAGGAAAATAAAAGTAGCTAATAAAATTATAGTTATCACCAATTCTGTCCGTAAAAAATTAACAGGACTAAAAATAAAAAGCAAACATGCATGAAAGGGTGTCAAGTTTTATTCCCTTACAGAAATGAAGTCAGACATATTCTATTTAAGGGCGTTAAAACCGCTCATTTGTTCGTTTCAAGTTCCATTTTTTTGCTATTTATGGTCTTTTGCTATTGCCAGTGTGTTTCAAATGTTTTCGCATGTATTTGAGTAGATAAATTGCCTCCGTTTGTTTCAACCAAATTTTTCGTGGTTGAACGTGAACTTTCGCGAATGAGATTGTACCTCATCCATCAAATGGACTTCTCCGAATGAGAAATTACTCTGGCAGAGGGAAGAGTCAGTTGAATTTCAATTGTAATAAATTATTCGTTTTTTACTGCAACCGACATGTTTGTCCGTTGCAGTAAAAAAAATTACATAACTTATGTAATGCCGTTTGTTGGATGATGATTTGATATTTTCAATTATTTAATATACATAGTATTGAATTTAAAGTGATTTAATTACTATTGATATTTTAAATTGAAAAAAATTATGATAATAAATTTAATATAAACAAATGATTGATACATCAACAAATCATAAAAATATTTTGGAATATTTTATATATATGATGGACCAGGAATATAAATTAACAATGATCAGATTTAATTAATTCAATTGTTTGAATTAATTAAATCTGATCATTGTTAATTTATATTCCTGGTCCATCATATACAAGACATAACAAGTCATGCATTTTTATTAATTCTCTTTATAGTTATACCTTTTATAATTGGTGGATTTGGAAATTCTTTTAATTAATATTAAACAATTATATCATTTACGTGGTATTTGTAATATTACGGATATTTTTGGAGCGCCGGTGTTGAACGTCGGCAATTTTTTCAGAATGGGCTGAAGCTTTCGCCAGACAGCGAGGATTGTTGATTCTTTTAGCCTTGCTGCGCCTCTCGAATTTTCACGTTCCAATTTCACTCTTGTTTTCTCAGTGGATATTTTGGTTTAGAACGACAAAGTTTGGCTTCATAGTTTTCGTTTCTTTTTTCTTTTGGAAACTTTACGTACGCATGTTTATTAATGTTCGAATATTTATGTAATGCTGATCATCGTCGAGGATTTATTACTTCGTTCGAATATAAAAGTTGTACAAGTTTTTGTTGTAGTTGTTAGATAATTAGATAATTACAATTGAGAATAGTCAAGTTTTTAATAGTTTATAACAAACACGGATGTTTTTTGGAGTCTCCACCGATGTTGAATGTAATTTTTGAGGAACGATCTGAATTCTTTTAACCTTGTTGTAATTCTCGAATTTTTACTCTCTAATTTCACTCTTCTTTTTTTTTTACGATATTTTGATTTAAAATACCATTTTTTTTTTTTTTTAGTTTTTTTTCCCCTAGAGATTTTTACATGTAAATTTATTAACGTTTGAATATTCACGCGATGTTCACCATCGTTGAAGATTGTTAATTAGAACTGAGAATATTAGACATATGTGTAGTTTACAACAGATTGTAACTGGATAGTGTAACTGAATACCAGTATCAATGTGGTTGTCGAATTTTTACGTCCCAATCTTGTTTTAAATGAGTATTTTGGTTTAGAATGCTACTTTCTTTTTTTCTTTTTTGGAAAGATTTTATTTTAGAGAAACCATGAATTCTTTTGTAATTTTTATTAGTGTCTGAAGATTAACTTCTATCGAATATTTGTCATCTTGTTTGAATGCGAATGAAAAAAATTATGTCACCATATGTATGATTATGCCATATTATATCATATTTATATATATACGTTTTATATATATGACAATTTAATATTTTTATGAATATAATTTAACGCAGACGAAACAAATTACACAGATAGAAATTTGTGTCGTCTACCAAATATTAACAAGATTAATTAATTAATTTTGGCGAATCACAGAGAGATTATTATCCAACTCGAGATTGAAATATCCTACTTATTCGAATATGTCACCCTAACCTACATATACGTTTTATATATGTGATAATTTAATATTTTTATGAATATAACGCAAACGAAACAAATTACACAGGTAGAAATTTGTGTCGTCTGTTAAATATTAACAAGGTTAATTAATTAATCCATAATCAATTTTTGGCGAGTTACAGAGAGATTATTGTCCAACTTGAGATTGAAATATCCTATACTTATTCGAATATCTCACCTTAATCTATATGTACGTTATATATATATATATATATATATATATATATATTTCTTTTTTATGAATATAATTTAACGCAAACGAAATAAATTATACAGATAGAAATTTGTTTGTCTATGAAATATTAACAAGGTTAATTAATTAATCCATAATCAATTTTGGCGAGTTACAGAGAGATTATTATCCAACTCGAAATTGAAATATCACTTATTCGAATACTCACCCTAACCTATATATACGTTTTATATATATACGTTTTATATATATGACAATTTAATATTTTTATGAATATAATTTAACGCAGACGAAACAAATTACAGCGATAGAAATTTGTTTCTTCTACTAAATATTAACAAGATTAATTAATTAATTCATAATCAATTTTGGCAAATTGACAGAAAGATTGTTATCCAACTCGAGATTGAAATATCCTACCTATTCGAATATCTCACCCTAACCTGACGTTCAAAGTGTTGCTCGTGTTGGATACATTATGCGAACGTGTTAATAGATTAAACTCGTCTTCGAGTTTTCCTTTTTCCCGAGCGGTCTAAGAGGATGAGAATAACCCATTTTGAGTCTAATAGTCCGAGAAATCCAATACCGGTGCTGTTTAAGCTGCGTAATCGAATACAAGATGTGGCCGCAGGCGATGCTTACTCGTTTGTCCGTTTTTCCGCGGCTAAACGCGCTGGCTCCTTCGTTTTCTCGACTCGCCTCTACGCTCGATTCGACGATTAATTACTTTTCTCGAGTTTTCCCGATCGTACGGCGAGAGACATCGTTAACCGTTAATCGATCTCTCTCGCGAGCAATCGCATTCGGCTCGTGTTTATCGAAAGTGGGTTCGTCGCCGGGCTGCAGCTCGTTAGCATGCTAAAACTCGTTTAGTAGCGTGATAATAATGCGTGTCAAGCAGCGTGAAAATCGTTGGCGTCAAAAAGAAAAAAAAAAAAAAAAAAGAGAAAAGAAGAAAAAAGCGAAAGGAGAAGGGGAGAAGGAAGAAGGAAGAAAATTTCGGATCTACGTAACGGGGAATCGGGTTCGATTCGATTCGATGCGAGTTTAACGATCGTTCGCTCGTTCGTTCGTTCGTTCGACGATTCATCTATGAATGACGCGTTTAACAATGAAAAGAACGAGCGAGATCGAAAAATAAAAGAAAAAAAAAGAAAGAAAAACACGAAAGAGAAAGTAACTCGATAGCCAGCTTAATCCCTGGTTGTTCCACTGGACGTTCGATTTCATTTTTATTTTCATTCTACCTATCGATCTACGTGTACGAATTCCGCAACAAAAGTATATTCCTTTAGCGAAATCTTTTTTTTTTTAGCAAAATTTAATTTCACAGATGTGTTTCGTTTGGATTTTGAAACGCGTGCGTAATTTTTCGACTTGCACGCGTATTCTCGTTGCTTTTACACGAAAATTCGTACCGTGGGACAAGGTTGACCATAATAGTTCCAAGTAACAAATTTTTGTTTAAAGTTTCGTTCAAAGTTAATCATCTACTTGTAGTTTACATGTTTGAGCCTAAAAGGTTCTTTCCATCTTCAACTAGCTACGAACGTATTAACACTTTCGGGACAGACTTCTTTCCAGAAATAATATAAATAATTCCAATTGTGAAAAACATTTTCACATATCTCATATCCTAATAGGCCTTCTGACGATAGTAGAGAAAATCGTAAAATAATAAAAAAATTCCTTTTTTATCGTACATGGTACATGGTTCTCAATAGCTTTGCAATCATTTACCATTTCACAACCTTTCACATTTGTGAATTATATTTTTAGTCTCAGAATTGTACGCTCGAAACTCCATCGAATAAGAAAGACATTTAACAAATATATATAACAAGCGGTAATCGTTATCGATAAAATTTCGAAAACGATTAAAATCAAAAAGGGAACCAAAATGGGAAACGAAACGAAAATATACTTACCACGTTCCTCTCCTCTTCGTTTTATTATCTTTGTTGGTATATACTTGTCAGTTTCATTACCTTCTCATCACCGTCGATAAATCACCCCCTCCCCCTCGTGTCTTGTTTCTCCCTTTCCATTTTCCTTCCCTCTTTTCCCCCTCTTTTCCCCCCTTTTCCCGTGTTTTCGTTTCGATGAACAACCGAACGATATATCCGCAAGGGAGAAATAGGTCGATTTCGATCGGCGGAAACGAGAAGTCTCTCGCCGTCGGCGAAAGGAGCGAACGAGATAACAAAGGGAAAGCGCGCGCGCGTGCATGCATTTATCGTCTTTATTACGAGCGTCGGGGAATCACGAGTAGGCGGTTATTCAGTAACTATATTCGAACACGAAATCATTAAATAAAGTGGGCTTAACGAATGCACAAGTGCATAATCGTTGCGCCTACCCACATTTGCACGAGTTTCCTCGTTTACCCCCCCCCTCTCTCTCTCTCTCTCTCCCTTCCCACCCCCTGTCGCTGCGTGACAGCATCGAATCCCGTCAAATTAATTTCGTCGAGCGTCTCTGCCTTCCATTATCGCGTATATTCCCACGGAAACTAGAGAACACGCGAACGAACGAACGAACAAGAGCTGCAGAAAGCTATTTCCCGAGCCATTTTCAGTCCTCGATTATATCGCGCATCGACGAGAGTTTCGGTGACTCTCACTCTCTGTCTCTTTCTCTCTCTCTCTCTCTCTCTCTCTCTCTCCAATCGTTACTCTTCCAATTCCTTCGTTCTTATTCCTAGTTCCCCAATTTTTGTCCTCTTCTTTTTTTTTCTTTTTTTTTCCCATTTTCTTCGAACACACCCGATTTAGATCGACCTCGTCGCGAATAAAAATGGCACGTACGTTTTATCGGGCGCGATTTTCGTCGAGCATACTCTCATACCCCTGTGAAATAATAACGATCCCTAACGATGAAGGATACATCGAGCGATTGGGAAATAATTATTATAAACGATTTGAAATTATCGATCGATAAATTGGCATTATTTGTGGAATAAGAAATTAATTATTAAATTTACTTTAACACTAGAACTACCACACCAGTCAAAATGGCAATTTTATTTTAAAATTTCTACTTCATGTTACAACTTTTTCCCCGCAACGATGCAATGACTTTTACAGTGATAACTAAGGAAATAATATAATGAATTTTATTTTATTTTTATTTATTAGAAATCAAAATAATTTTGATAGAAATAACTTCGTCTTAACTGTCGGTAGTTCTAGTGTTTGTATTTAAATTTATTCAATAAAAAATTAAAATAATTTGTTCTAATGCAATTGATATAAATCGATGATTAATTCCACAAGTTTCTGAACACTGGTCCAAAATATATAATATCCAGGTCGAATTGAAAATAAATTTAATTGATTAACTCGACCAGGTATTGCATCAACTTCAATTCCTAAAGATTGAATAGTTCACGAATGAATAACATCTAAAGATGAAAAACAATTGATCGTAATGAAATTTTAAATTTTAAATTATTATAAATATCGTGAATTATTGAATTTCAGAAACAGGATGGAAAAGAAACAAACGATGAGACGCAATTTTTGAGAGCAGATTTCAGATGCATCGGGTTTTCATAATGCGCGTGTATTTGGACGATCTTAGCAAGCATCGCGAGTTACTGATTTATGTTTTCTTTTTAAACCAGCATGTGGAACATACGTGCAAGATTAAGGAACACGAGGTTCCTAAAATTGGTGCAATCTTTTTAATAATTTGACGAACACGAAGACGATGAAAATCAATTCGTTTATTGAATTCTACTCTCTGTTCGATTATCGTCTTTAATCGTCTTTCGTTTGATCATTGCGAATTCCAATTTTTGCAGAGCTAATTACCGTGATATTCCCCAACGGGAGGCATATTTTCACCAATAAATGAATAAGAAACAATAATAACGATGAAAGGTATCGTTTCTTTCGTTTCTTGTAGAAAAAGTATGCAATCTCTCTCCTCCTCCCTCCCGAGAACGGGTAGTCGTATTTTAATAGCAGTGAATGCGTTAAACGAGAAAACGTCGAAGAAAGGGGGCGCGTGCCTGTGAAGTATGCGATACATACATTTTTTTTCTTTTTTTTTCTTTTTTTTCTATAAGAGTATAGGATGTAAAAAGGATGTGTTGAAAGCTGTCGCACGAAATGAATATTCAGAGACGTCGATGGCGAGGTGCGCCGCCTCGTCCTTTCGAATCACTGGCCGCGCGAATCTTGCTCCTCGTTCTGGCAAAATATCCGTTCTATGTGAAAAAGGAACGCCTATGTGTCTTCGCCGAGCGATATTTAAAGAGTCGCGTTATCATTGAATTTTCTCGCAGTAGTTTTTTTTTTTCCTGCGTAGCAAGCATTTGCACAGAAAAGCAGGACGAACGATTGAGAAACAAATGTGAGACAAATTTCTGAACGATTGTCATTTGTCACGAAATTGTCATTTCGCTCGGCGAGATTTTATACGAAAGCAACATATACGAAGATTGTAGAGTTTTTTAATTTTTAAATTTGTTTATCTGGGAAATTTGCGAATTGGGTATATATATATATAATTTGCAATTTCGAGAGTTGGTAATCTCGAAACAGTGAGTTCTCGTTCTTCTTTCGTTTACATTCGACAATGTTTGAAGACTGTTTTTTTGACGGGATAGCTTTTCAAAGAAGAGGAAGAAATTTCAAAAATTTCCTTAATATCTTTTTCATTAGGTGCTACATTTCTCGCCTGCGTCCTACAATTTTATGAAGCTTGAAGGAAATATATACGGTATTTCAGTAATGAAATTAAAAGCGGGAATTACAAATGAGTTATTTCAATTCGTACGAATTGTAAAAATTCTTTCTGTAATGTGTTTATTTGTTACGTCCGACATGAATAAGAACTTCAATTCTTACGTTTAAAATGAATTGAACTTCCTTCCTCTTGAATAATCAAAAATATGACAAAAGAAATGAAAATTCATTCTTCTGGGTCACAAGGAATTGATTGAAAGTCTCGGATGCGTTAACACATGCTTTTACAATTTGACGAAACTGTAACTTCTTTATATACTTACTAATAATACTGCATTTACATTATACATTTCACTGATATGAGAAGTGAACAACTTGCACACGATTATTATTAATTTTCTGTGAAAACGGAAGTGCATATATTATATATTATATATTCGCACGTGTCACATAACGTATAACATTAAAGTACAATTTGACGAAACTGTAACTTTATATATATATTAATAATCCTGCATTTACATTATACATTTCACTGATATGAGAAGTGAACAACTTGCACACGATTATTATTAATTTTCTGTGAAAACGGAAGTGCATATATTATATATTATATATTCGCACGTGTCACATAACGTATAACATTAAAGTACAATTTGACGAAACTGTAACTTTATATATATATTAATAATCCTGCATTTACATTATACATTTCACTGATATGAGAAGTGAACAACTTGCACACGATTATTATTAATTTTCTGTGAAAACGGAAGTGCATATATTATATATTATATATTCGCACGTGTCGCATAACGTATAACATTAAAGTACAATTTGACGAAACTGTAACTTTATATATATATTAATAATCCTGCATTTACATTATACATTTCATTGATATGAGAAGTGAACAACTTGCACACGATTATTATTAATTTTCTGTGAAAACGGAAGTGCATATATTATATATTATATATTCGCACGTGTGTCGCATAACGTATAACATAAAAGTACAATAATATATAACACGTATATATTATATTATGTGCTTTACATTCCGATTAAATTTTATTACTCCAAGCACATTTCGAAGCATCCGAGAGAGAATACTTTTATAATAATTCTCCCCAAATCTGCTCTACAGGGGAGGCTCTTAATCCCGTGATCCAACGCGTAATACTTTCTGACTCGACGTAATAAACGAATCTTCGTCTTTCTTTCTTTTCTTTTCTTTTTTTTTTCTCTCTCTCGAGACACGCAGTGAAGCACGGTTGAAACGCGTCAGAGATATTAGGAAATTCCGGTTTAATGGCAGCCATGGAACAGGTGTAGGTAGGAAGGAAGAAACGCGCCGAGGAATATGAAGAGGTCGACTAATCGGATCACCGGGACGACGGCGGGGGGTGTATGCGACGTTTCGAGTACGCGTCGCTGCTCGAAACTTCGAAAGTACTTGGACGCTTGCCTCGAGAACATAATTTGCGCACATAGTTTACGAATTACTTTGTAATCGCGTTAACCTCGTCGAGTCGCGTCCCCGTGCCATTGCCATTGGCGCTGGGAAATTTGTCAATTTTCTGACACTCCGACACTTTGATTCCCGCGTTAGTTAGTTCGCGCGTCTCGGTTAAAAAATTAGGACAAATATACCAATGTACCTTATATACACCCGTTTATTCGTCCTCAATTTACGCGGAACCTTTTGTACGCGGAATTGATTTACGAGAGATTGAAACAGGATCTGCCCAAACGAGTGCGACGTTAATGATTTACTAGCAGATCGTGAATTAACCGATATCGAATTAATAAATATCATATGTGAAACCCCATCTCGTGATGTATGTAGCAGTGTACGCAACGAAGAAACAGATTCATTCACTGGAAAATCTTTGTAAAGCTCTTGAGTTGGCCAAAAAATTCGAATATGCCATTGTAGACATTGATCCAAACGTTCAACGTGCCTTAAAATTTCGTCAGAATTTCATGAAACGTTGCAGCGAATGTCAGCAAATTTATGAGAACCTAGTAGCAGAAAATATTGAGAAAAACTCGTCCGAAAAAAATTTACATTCGCAATGAAAGTGAGGACGAACTTGCAAATATTTCAAGCGACGAAGACGATGAGTTTGTGCCAATTAAAAAGAAAAGGCTTATTGTTTTGAATTACAGTAGCGACAGTGACTAATCGAATAAAACTTACGTACTTCTGTTTTCTGAAATGTCTTATTTATTTTTTTGTCAAGTTATGCGAAATAAATATGTACACGCGTGTTTCTAAAACTTTTACCAGCTTTTATTTCCAATTATTTTCCCTTTTATACCGACAGATTCAATTTACACGATTTTTATTCGCGTAAATCAAATCCACGTGGAACGGATATTCGCGTAAATTGAGGAACGGGTGTACATACATATTTTCCTATAAGTTTCAAAATTGACAGTTTTATACAGTCAGTATTGTGAGATCGCGTTGGCGAAACACGCGACGCAGAAAGAAACTTTGTTGCGTTAGGGCGTAATGCGGAAGCGAACAGTGTGCCTTTGAACATTGACAGGACATTGTTACTGTACTGTTCAGATTTATAATTAATATTTTTTGATTTTAACCCAGTCATGTCTAACAAACTTTCAATCACGCGAAAGCGGAGACAGTCGATGTCTTCGGGCGTGAAAATGAAAATTTTCAACCGACTTGAAGAAGGAGGAAAACCTACAGCGATTTCTAAGGCATATGGAATATTTTATTTATTTTTATTTATTTACTTATTCATTTTCCCTTTTGTACCGACAGATTCAATTTACACGATTTTTATTCGCGTAAATCAATTGCACGTGGAACGGATATTCGCGTAAAATTGAGGGACCGATGTAAATAGAAAATTATATATCTCGGCTGTTGCCTATGATTTTTTTTTCGTTCTTATGGAATTAAGAGCTTCAGATAGGTGAATTTTTCGTTTAATCGCCGCTTGAAATTTCACGATCAGACGAATGAAATTCTAAATATTTAAACAGAGTTTCACCGCGGACAAGGATCTCGATGAGAGTCTTGGAAAATGTTCTCGAAACATGCGAAATTCAACGCTTTCTTACGTATTTGCTGGTCTTGGCAGTAAGATTCGTATCAAAATAAATCCTACCTCGCGGTGGAAAGCAGTTGAAACTGTATTTTCAGTTGCATAACAACCGCGATTGAACCGGTTAAGAGGGCAACGATGTAATTTATTCCACTCTTGTCGCTGTAGTCGCTCTAGTTGCGAGGTTAGAGATAGAGGACTGATTGTAAGGTATAGGCGCAACTCGTGGGAGCTTTGGTTTGAACACTATGCTAACTGTTCGTTCCGTACTGCTGCATAGTGATCTGGCAGTTCTTTTTTTCTTTTTTTTTTCGACAGAAATACAATTAATGTAACTAGCATGTGGATACGATATCTATTTATGTAATAAAGGTTATATTGTGTATTATATAATATTATATAAATGTATATGATGGACAGATACATAATATCATGATATACGTATATGTAATTTATAACCAGAAATATAATGATAATATAAATATAAAATTCGCTCAACCGTTCGAACTTCAAACTGTTATAAATTCTGCATTGTTCGTACATCCATTGAAAAATACAAGGATTAAATGCATGAAGCACGCTCGCTGTTCATAAAATAAAACTGTCGCGTTTAAACCTTTATTCCGAGTTTCACCTCGAACTTCGCGATTTTGCTTTTTCGGATCCATAACCAGGCGGTGATGAATTCTCGCACATTTATGGAAAATTCGCAGGCGCAAAGCCATGATAATAATACCCATTGTAAAATGATTCGCCAACTAGGTTCCCTTTTTTTTTTCTTTTTTTAAATTATCCTTGTAATAATATTCACAGCCCAAGTAACAATAACAGTTTCAAACAGCAGTTTCGCCGAAGCGTCAAAGAATCACCGTCGCGTAAAGGAAAGCAAAAAAAAAAAAAAAAAAAGAAAAGAAGAAGAAAAAACAAAGAAAAAAAGGAAGATTGTTATTCAACATATTGAACTTGAAAAAAACTGACTTTTGACCCGGAAAAAGCGAGTTTCCAGGCCGCTGGTGTGTTCTGGCGCGTTGAATGCGGCGCATTCATCGCGGAAAGGCCTCGTGGCTCGCCCGGAGAGACTAACTAAGAAAAAACAGGAGATAGCATCGCGCTGTTTGAAAACGGTTTTGAAAAGCAAGCGAGAAACGGGAAACGTCGTTTTTCTCTTCCCAGCCCCTTATCTTTCTCTCTCTCTCTCTCGCGCGCGCGCGAGATCGTGTTCGATATCTTTGACGCGTGGCGTGAAATTAATCCAAATTTTCGATCCATTTCACGTCATTTGTTCTTCCATCTCCTGCGCGTGTGTTCGCGGCCACGGTTCCACCATTCCTACCTGTTCCCCCTCGCAATAACATAACCGATGATCGGCCGAGCGTATAAAATATTCATCACGATTGGGGAGCTTGATTGTTGCAACTGCAAACGCGATTCGTATAATTAAAATAAATTGAAAGCGCGCGGCATAGTCGACAAATATTTGATCCTTCTCTCTCTTTCTCTGCCTTTTTCTCTCTCTCTGTCTGTCTGTCTGTCTGTCTATCTTTCGGGGTTTATTTGATAATTTTGCACTTGTTAACAACGGGGCACGGTTACATATGTACGTGCAGGTGTATCTATTGATCGTGCTGCAATATGACTGATAGGCGAATCTCACGAACGATGGTCTTTTTTTCGTTTTTCCCGATCGACACTGAAGCCTATTACCCTTTGATCTGGCTGGTGTAATTAAAGAAGAATGGAATTAAAATAAAGAAAAGAAAAAAAGAAAGAGAGACGTTATCGGAATACGTCGATGTGGAGGTGCAGTACGTTGGAACATTTTTTTCTTTTTTTTTTTCTGATCTATGGACTCGATATATTGGCTTCTTTAGGTAAAATGCCGTATGCTTAATGGTTTAAATGGAATTATCCTGTGAACCACTTAATATTCGGAGAAATGTTTCGGACGAATCTTCCTGTAAACGTTTCAACGTTACTGTAAATCCTTTTAATGGAGGCCTGTATCTTTTTTCATTTTTTTACACCGATCGATGAACCTTTTATTTATTCTCTTTTATTTTCTATTAACCTATTTACGTGGTGAAATTATTTAGTTTAGGAGATATTTTAAGTTTTTTCTTTTCCCGTGAACGGAACAATGCTGTCGCTGTTGTTTTCTTGTTTAAAAGGTTAAAATTGCACATCTCGTACGTGTCGCTCCGTAATCGAGAAAAAGTGAATTTCTATCTTTGCTTTTCATCGTTCAGTTTAAAACATTTTGTCATTGAACGTAACTTTACTTGAATAGTAATGTAGTATTGACAGTACATAATTCTAGTTGAATAATATATAATTTAGTTGATATAATGAGTAATGTTAAGTAGCATATTCACTTATAGCACGATATAATTCTATAATAAAAAAGATTAAAAAAAAAACACGGGAAATTTTCAATATTTTTTAACACCTTGAGAAAATGAAAGAAATATGCTGTGCACACCGGAAAAGTATTTCAATTATTTTAATAAGAAGAACAGTCAGTCACCGAGATTTAATAAAACAAACAAACAAACGCGTCGTTGTATCTGTCATTAAAAAATACTGATATCCGCTTGCAAACATGTTAACACTTTACCGACCGTGTATTAGCGGTGAATAGTTAGCCGATTAATAGGCTACCAGTCGGTAAAATGTTAAAATATGTTAGCCGATTAATAGGCTACCGGTCGGTAAAATGTTAAAATATGTTAGCCGATTAATAGGCTACCTGTCGGTAAAGTATTAAAATATGTTAGCCGATTAATAGGCTACCGGTTGGTAAAGTGTTAAAATATGTTAGCCGATTACTAGGCTACTTGTCGGTAAAGTATTAAAATATGTTAGCCGATTAATAGGCTACTTGTCGGCAAAGTGTTAGAATATGTTAGTTAGCCGATTAATAGGCTACCGGTCGGTAAAATAATATTTCACTATCGAAAACAGCGCAGTGTCCAAGTATCGCTTCACTCACGAAAAAATACGAAAACATTTGATTTCGAAAATTGATTTATTTCTGAAGTATCTTCACGTTTCGTTTATTTTCTCAGCGACTGGCGGAAGAATCAAGAACCGAACAACTTCGCCGGGAAGATGAAAAGGAAGTATCATTTTTTTTTCTTTTTTTTTTCATTTCGATGGGAACAGCACGATACGAGTCGCCGTATCGCGCGCGACTCTTAATCTTTCCGATGAAATGCGCCCGAATGCGTGCGACACATTTCATCGGCCGTGTATTGAATAAAATACGCGAGAACGAGCCGAGTTTCGCGGTTTGCGCGTTTCGTCCGCGGTGGCGGACGCGGTGGCCGAACGTTATAAAGCGGTTCGGTGATTTCGGCGAACGGGGGCGAAAGAGGGGAAAAACAAAGGGTCAAACTGGCCGAACACCGATGACAGAGAGAGGGATGGGCTGGGATCGGGGGGGACACTGGTTCGAATTAAACGAATAGCCTGTCGACGCGTTAGTGGACTAAGCGGACGTTCGGTCGCTCGCGCAGGGCAATTCGCGCGTACAGCCGATTAAAAGCGATGCGTCGTCTGTCGATGATGATGGAACGGCCATCGGGGGATGAATCGTTCGTCGTTCGTCGATCGTAATCGATCGTCGTTCACTACTACCTTTTCATTCCGCTCGCGTGTGTCATTCGTTCGTTCATTCATTCACTCGGAACCGTCTGCTTAGAATCCGAGCTGTCGAGCGTGTCGTGCCACACGCGCTTTTCTGTCACTTTTCACTTTTCACGCTTTCCTTCAATCACGCTTTCGATTCCCTCTCAGAGTGTTAGATCGTCGCGTATCGAGTCGAGTATCGTTGCAATTAATAGGGGAAAATAACCACCTCGCCTCCACCTCCTCGGGGGTGTTTTTTTGTTTGCAAAGCGGTTCGGTTTTAATCTTTCGATATTCTCTTCTCTTTGGCTGTTAGCGCTGTTTGCCCTCTCGCTTGCCTTGCCTTTGAAGGCTCTCTCGCGGCTCTCGTTTTCTCCCGTTTATTCAGATTCTGATTCAGAATGAGTAACTTTGCCGATTTATCACGCGTATTTTCAAATTCTACGTGATTGTTTGAATCTGTGTTATTACACGCGTGATTGTACACTATTGCGTACGTAATTACGTTAATTATATGTAACTATACACGACGTGTTACAAATCGTTATGTTTATACATTATAGATACATATATCGTAATGAACACTCTACGTGTTTTTTTTTTTTTTTTATATCTTCTTTTACTACGCTATTATTACTTTATCACGCATTTTATTAAATACATAAAATCCAAATAATTAGGCCGCGGGTTTCTACGTGATTTCATATATTTGAAACACGAATTAAATACACGAATTGCAAGCAGAGAAAGTTATTTCACGTACTAAATTATATCTGTACGTTTTTCGCACAGTGTGGGCTAGATCTTCAAGCTGTCGAGCTATCAAAAAATAAATTTCTTCGATATCTTCAGAGAGAGTTTGATTCTTTTTTTTTTTTTTTGAGAATAAAGGTATTCTCTGACATCTTTAAACAAAAGAGACGAAGGACTGTCGAAAGTAGAGACTTGTACGCTTTAAAAGTGAGATCAAGCGGATCTGTTTTGTAACGTTATTTCACGATGTTTAAATGATCGACGATTTTTCATCGCTATCGATTTAGTTATCCTGTCCGCTATATATAATCTTCGTTCATCCCAATGATCGGGAAGCTTGCTCGTTCACGTCGTGTAATATTTTTCATATTAATAAATTGGTTAAGCAAACTTTCAATCTTGGTTTAACTGTACTTAGGGGTTAGGTGGGTTACAGTTCATATTTTAATATTTTTCCCATTTTCTTTTTATATTTAAAAAAAAGTCTGTGCAACTCGGGTTTTTATTTCCTTTAAAATCACGTGCCTCGAAGAGTTAATATACAGTCAAAATTCAGGCTTAATTATAACAATATCATAGATAGAAGCGAATCTCCTTTTTGGTTTAACTCTTTGGGGTTAGGCGGGTTGAAAAATGTCCCACTTTTTGCTTAGCTTTTTATACAACGGTGGAATATATTTTAACCCACCTCGAAAAGTCGAACTTACTCATAGTCATACAGTGTTCATATTTTAATATTTTTTCAATTTTCTTTTTGTATTTAAAAAAAAGTCTGTGCAACTTGGTTTAACTTTTTATTTTCTTCAATAATCGCGTGCCTCGGAGAGTTGACATACAGTCAGAATTCAGGCTTAATTATAATAATATCGTAGATAGAAACGGATTTCCTTTCGCAGCGATAGAAAGCGATAACGAGAGTCGAAAAACGTAGAAATTCCATAAATTTCCAAATAATAATAAAAAAAGAAAAAAACTGTGTCAACACGTGTCGTCGTTACGTGCAATTGTCTTCTAAGTTTGAAATTAAAATAGCGTTAACAAAAATTAACGATGATAAAACACCATCAATACGATGCATTCGTTTCTGTTTAACCGTGTAAATGGACCTTAACACTTTACCGACCGTGTATTAGCGGTGAATAGTTAGCTGATTAATAGGCTACCGGTCGGTAAAGCGTTAAAATATGTTAGCCGATTAATGGGCTACTTGTCGGTAAAGTGTTAGAATATGTTAGCCGATTAATAGGCTACTTGTCGGTAAGGTGTTAAAATATGTTAGTTAGCCGATTGTTAAAATATGTTAAAATATGTTAGTCGATTAATAGGCTACCGGTCGGTAAAATGTTAAAATATGTTAGCCGATTAATAGGCTACTTGTCGGTAAGGTGTTAGAATATGTTAGTTAGCTGATTAATAGGCTACCGGTCGGTAAAGTCTTAAAATATGTTAGTTAGCCGATTAATAGGCTACCGGTCGGTAAAGCGTTAAAATATGTTAACCGATTAATAGGCTACCGGTCGGTAAAGTGTTAACACACAATGGTGGTTCGAACGTAAAGTGTTCCAATGACATCTTTTGAAAGCTGAAATGTAAACCTAAGTGTAAAGTTATTACAGCAGAAATACAGTTATTACACTACACTGCACGTTGTCCTGTCATGCGGAGAACGTGGGGAGCCGGATTGAACCACGGACGTTGAGTGTTAAACGAATCGGCGATTGGAACGAAGAAGAAAGTTCTCGTAAAGTAAAAAAACGCACGCTCAGTTTTCAGTTGACACACGATCAGCGAGCAAAAGCCACGTAGTCGAGTAGTATTGGATGCGTATAATAGTATTCGTTAAAGGGACACGTGAAATTGCTAGGGCTGTGTCAGACTCGTGGGCCCGCGAGTCAGTCGGGATAGAGAGTGAGAGAAAGAGAGATAGAAGGGACCACCTGGAGAAGAGGAACGTTTGACTCTCCGGGACGCCGCGTATTATACATATATATATATATATATATATATATATACACATATATATACAGTCTCGGGGGGCCAGTTCAAAATGTACCGTATCCCACTGGCCACGGCTATTCTACGCTCACAAAGCCGCCGCTCCGTTACGTTCCTCTGTCTCTCCCGACTTGCCTGCATTTGCATACACACGCCAGTCGTTCGCTTCTCGTCCCCGTTTCCATTTCCACGCGCGATCGTTCGTCCCATTCATCGTTTTATCGTCAAGCTTTATCATGCTTTCTATACCTTTCTCTCGTCTCAATCCTTTTTGTCCAAATTTTCCCTTGCCTGTTTTTCTCCCTTTGTCTCTTCTCACGTTGTGGTTTTTTTTGGTTTGGGGGGGGGGTGAGGGGGAGGTTTCTTGAGTTTGCATTTGAATTAATTTTCAGTATTAGAGTTTGATCATTCTGTGATTTCTTCACAGTTTTACAAAAGAGAGAGAGAGAGAGAGTTGGTTTCTGATGAATGCAGGTTTGAACTTTCTGGTTCTGATTATGAACTTGGGAAATTTATTAGAGTTGTTGATGTGATTTGATTATTCCTTTATTCCTTTTATTATGCATTAATATAAATGCTTTAATATAAAACACACAAATATATATGTAATAAATTATATTTGATTTTCAATTAAAAAATTTAGATTAAATAATATATATAATTTTATTGTGGTTAATATCTTTTATTACCATGTTAATTATTTCAAGCTTTAATCTTTAATTTAAACGAGTTATTAAGACTCAGAAAGAAAAATTCCACTTGAACGTGGATTTAATCCAATTTCTAAATTTTCATTGCCACTTTCAATCACATTTAGAGTTGATTTAATGGTTATTCACATCGAATCAATGGTGTTAGAATAAATCTTATTCTTTATTTGTAGAATCAATTGTTCAATCGTTTCTATAGAATTGTAGAATTAAGTATTACATTTTCTGTATATTTTCAGAAAAACTCAAGAGTTGTGTTATGTTCTAATAATTCGTAGTTTCAACTACAAACCTATCTTCTACTAATATTATAAAACTAATATTACTAATTTACTAATATTATAAATTTTCTATTTTCTATCGATATTATAATTATATTATAAAAACATTTTTATTACGTAATTAATAAAAATATTCCAAAGCTATTACATTCGAATCGATATATATGTGGCTATCATTTTTATCACAACTATTAACACTGTCTTAGTTTTCATATTATTTCAGCTAGAATTGACACGTAACGATTTGAATCAACTATCTGTCACTGTAAATAGTTAATACGGTAAATTTTGCTTCTTATAATTTTCTAAACACACAGTAATAATATATAATACATAGTAGACAATACAAGGATCAATACAAGACAATACAAGAATATAACTAATATATTACAATACATATATATAACAATATAATATATTATACAATATAATATAATATATTGCAATACATATATATAACAATACAAGACAACACAAGAATATAACTAATATATTGTAGTTCTTTTTTTCAACGAGTCTAAAATTATATGCAGATTTTCAGCTATCTGATTTCTCTCAAATCTCTCAAATACTTCTATAATCACGAAATTCAAGCTCGATTGACGGAAATTAATTTTTCATAAATATATAAACATGATATAGATAATTTATATATATATATATATATATATATATATAAAACGACAGTATTAAATTTCACATAGAAAAATTATTATATCCTAAGTGATGAGTCTTCTTCGATTAGCCTTTCAATTAACCACAGTTCACTCCAAAATCCCGTGATAACCCATGGACTAACCCCATTGTGCATCTTTCTCTCTCTCTCTCTCTCTCTCTCTCTCTCTCATTTCATCATTTACGCTGTATGTTGTTGTTGTCCAACTCGAAGATTCTTTTGCAAAAGGATTTATATAGGTATTCAAATAAACTTGCTTATCGATAAAAAGTTGTTCAGCAGATTTATACTCGGACTTAAGCAAACCTAATGGTAATTGAACGAAGAAACGAAAGAGGCAAGTGAAACAGATCCGTCGAATAACGCCGATCTCTCGATTGTCCTGCAATGCATGCGAAATGAATTACTGAAAGATGGAAATTGATTTCGTGTATTGGTGGTTGGCTCGTTTTCACCGGGGTGGATATGGCATATGGACGAGAGTCATTCGTTACACTGCGGTCGTTTTCACCTCTATTTGCTCATCTACCTTTTATTTCCCGTTATTTCCCCTACGAATCGTCGATCTTCACCACGAAACTGCCCATCGGTCCATTACACGTCCATACGTATCTTGTTCCGATTCCGACCACTTTTCTTCGATCTTCGTGTTGCACGCTTGATTTTAGATTCGGTCACAATCGAACGCTATGTCAGGCTAACCCGCCGTGTTAATTCAAATTAATTAATAGCATCTGGTCGAAAGGACTTTGACAAACGACTTTAGGAAAAAGGACTTTGATAAAAATGTGTTTGACAATTATCGATTTCATATATACACTCGAGAAATGAACTGTTACACCTACAGTGTTTCGATGTAGTTTCTTATGATATACGTATAGATCAGGGGTCACGAAACTTTTTTCACAGTGGGCCACATAGCTGACAAAATGGCGAGCGCGGGCCGCATAATCACTGAACTAAGTTCTAACTAAGCATTCCGTGTTGATCATGGGTGAGTGGCATGCAATGCACAAAAACCAAGGACAACATATTTATTTACTAAAAAAGGTATCAAAGAAAGCGACGTTAGCAAAAAGATAGTTACCTAGTGTGTAGTTTGGCGACCCCTGGTATAGATGAGCTACCTTTACAAATTTGCAATTAATTCTTCTTTTTCAGATATAATATTTTTCAAAATATTACATTAAAAATTAATTGCTGACTGGTAATCTTGAAAATTAAAAATATAATTATATATATATATATATTATAAATTTTTTTTATAAATAAATTGGTATATTACATATAATTTTTATGATAATTTTAGATTGTTAGTTTGCATAGAATTTGTCCAAGTGTATTAAAAATGGTGCTCGGCAGAGAATTTCAAAAATATGTAAAAATTCTACACTTTTCAGTTTTTCGGGGGCTGAAAAATTTTGCACAATGTGCATAACGATACTAATAATTGCTTCGTCGTAATATACTTGTTAATCATTTATTAAACATCGCTTGGCGTGAAAATTGAAGTTTCCATTGTGTATTAAATTTGGTATTGAATATGTTAAGCGAAAGTTGCAGATACGACCCCAGTAATTTCCCCCATGAAGATGCATCAATTGCCACGCAAGGGTATTTGCACGTAATCTAAATATTTTAAACAGCAAATTACAGTTTCAGCAGTGCTCTTTTTATTTGCCATAAATCCGCTTGTAAACGAAGGGCTGAAAATCAGATTGGTGTATGTTCCAAATTTTTATAATTCGAGCTGATAATGTTTTCTAAGTGTTGGAAGTCTATATACAGTATTTAGTCTAATGGCCAACTTGTTGTTATGAATCGAGTTATTATTGAGATCCTTCGTGTATCACATTGATATCAATATAGAAAATAAAACATAAAATATTGCATATAGAGTATAAAACTTTTGATGATGTTTAAATAAATATTCAATATTTTATATATATATATATATATATATCAAGTTTGTTCAATTTTTAATGATTTCAAGTTAAATTTTCTTGATTAATTATATCTGCTGGCGACAATTCCTGGTCTTTATTCTTTGATATCAACCAGTGAAGCTTGACTCAACATTTCTCCTAGCCTTTGTATATTTTTATATCGTCTTTATATTTGTTGGAATATATCGATGAATGAGACTTCACACCACTATAATTTTCAATCCTTCATGTATCACATTGATATCGATACAGAAAGTAAAACATAAAATATTGCATATAGAGTATAAAGCTTTTTATGACTATTTAAATAAATATTCAATATTATATATATATATATATATATATATATATCAAGTTTGTTCAATTTTTAATGATTTCAAGTTAAATTTTCTTCATCAATTATATCTGCTGGCGACAATTCCTAGTTTCTTCAATTCCTGGTCTTTATATTTCTTTGAAATCAACCAGTGAAGCTTAACTCAACATTTCCCCTAGCCTTTGTATATTTTTATATCATCTTTATATTTGTTGGAATATATCGATGAATGAGATAATTTTCAATCCTTCATGTATCACATTGATATCGATACAGAAAGTAAAACATAAAATATTGCATATAGAGTATAAAGCTTTTTATGACTATTTAAATAAATATTCAATATTATATATATATCAAGTTTGTTCAATTTTTAATGATTTCAAGTTAAATTTTCTTGATTAATTATATCTGCTGGCGACAATTCCTGGTCTTTATTCTTTGATATCAACCAGTGAAGCTTGACTCAACATTTCCCCTAGCCTTTGTATACTTTTATATCGTCTTTATATTTGTTGGAATACATCGATGAATGATGTGAATTGTGCGAGTGTGATTGTCTTTTGTAAGCTAAACGAAATGAACTCTGGGCTTCGCGTTTTGCAGTTGATCTCGTTATATATGCATTACCTATCAGTTATATTATCACGTATTCTTATTCTACAAATCACTCGAAATAAACTCTGAACAATATTGAATTATCTTGTCCATTTGAGCAAGAAATAATCGGCAAGACATTATATCGACGAATATTCACTTTATTCTGACGTGTATCCTCTTCTGCTTGCACCGGACATCCGCGTAGAAACGTACGCCTTTTAACGGCAGAGAATTGTGTCAAGCGTGAAGAACAACACGGAGCGATCGCACGTCCCTCAAATGTTCGATTCAATTCTCGCGGAATTGCGTTTGTGGAAGACGAACGAACGTAAGTTCGTAAGAACGAAGGAGAAAAAATGGCGACAAAAGTGTGCAAGCGGGAGAGCGGTGTGTGTTCGTTGCGTGTTCTCGCGACAAAGGGAAACGCGCGAAAGAACATCGAGGTCGTTTTATTCCCCGCGGAACGACGAACCTCTTTTTGTGCAAAGTTGGACAATCGCGACACTCTCTTTTAGAATGTAACGCGCGAAGATTTTTTTCTTTTCAGCGTGCAAAGGAAAGGCACAGCTCGGTTGAAAAGTAGAAGAAGATTTTGTTGTTGGCTCGAGAACGAAGAAGGCGTTTCTCTCTCAGCGTCTTCGAAATCTCTCGATCGGCTTATTTCTTCTATCTTGCTGCTTCACGAGAGTATGCACGAATATGTGATCACGTCACGAAAAGTGAAAAGTGTTCTCGTTGACGCGATATGTACATTGTAGTAGTAAGTCGGTGGGTTATACTTATAGCATAGGCAGGATTATTTAAATCCGAGAGTCAACATCTCGCAGACTCTCACTGTTTGAACTTCGCGCTGACTAATAAGTACGATCGGACTTGTACTATATATTTATGAGCAGTCGACGAGGCTGGATTTTCACTGGTGAATTTCCACATTTCTCGAGAATAGAATTGATAAAGGCGGAACCTCGGTAGGATATTAGACAGACGTTATAGAAAGTGTTAATTGAACACTTCGAATGTTCCATATGTATCTTTTTCTTTTTTCATATTGCATGTTTTAACATTTTTTACCTTGTCAAAATTGAAATTCTTCACTGCGTTGGCAAATTTTGGGATAAGCTGCTAAACTAGAAATCTACCATATAAATCATCATATGAAAGTTATTGTTCGACACCTTAGAAAGTAAAAATAAGAAAAAAGAGAGAGAGAGAGAGAGAGAGAGATTGAAAAGATTAATAACTACAGACGACGATACTGTAATCTATCCTGATTCTTGCGATAAAAAAAAGAAAATATATATATATATATATAAATCATCACGTGAAAGTTACTATTCGTCACCTTGGGAATTAAAAATCAAAAAAAAGAAAGAGACTGAAAAGATTAATAACTACAGACGACGATACTGTAATCTATCCTGATTCTTACGATTAAATATATATATAAATCATCACGTGAAAGTTACTATTCGTCACCTTGGGAATTAAAAATCAAAAAAAAGAAAGAGACTGAAAAGATTAATAACTACAGACGACGATACTGCAATCTATCCTAATTCTTGCGATTAAATATATATATAAATCACCACATGAAAATTACTATTCGTCACCTCAGGAATTAAAAATCAAAGAAAAGAAAGAGACTGAAAAGATTAATAACTACAGACGACGATACTGCAATCTATCCTAATTCTTGCGATTAAATATATATATAAATCACCACATGAAAATTACTATTCGTCACATCAGGAATTAAAAATCGAAGAAAAGAAAGAGACTGAAAAGATTAATAACTACAGACGACGATACTGTAATCTCTCCTAATTCTTGCGATTAAGAAAAAAAAAAAAAATAGCAAACACGTGCGACGGTGTTCGAGGTTGGTATCAGCGTAATCCATCCTAATTCTGGCGACAAAAAAAAAAAAAAAAAAAAAAATGCAAGCACGTGCGACGATATAGACATTGATAGCAGAGTGAGAGTTTTGCGAAGAGGGCGAGGGGAGAGCAAGTAGTTCAGGGAGAAAGTGGAGCATATTCCAACGATGGTTGCATCCATTGTCCGCCGTAGTCGGAAGAATCAGACCCCTTTTCCTCGTACTCTCGTTCTCGGTTTCTTGTTCTTTTCCTCCCATTGCGATTTCGACTCGCCTTGCACTCATATCTCAATGTTGCTCGCCCGTTTTCTTCGTGCTTTTCCCTTTTTTTTTCTTTTTCTTTTCTTTTTCTGTCTCGATCCCGCGCTTTCGTCTTCTCGTTCATTTTTTTTCCTATTTATCTGTAGTTCGTTTCTTACACCAGCCCTGCTTATTTCTGGCAGGATGTTTCTTTCAATGAAGAGAAAATTGAAATCTGATCAAATCGCAGAATTGCGACAAATTTATTATTTATTCTTCTCTCTTTTTCTTTTTTTTTTTTATCGCAGCGGTTCAATTTCTGGCGTGTATAGGAATAAAATGGGGTTTGGAATCTTCGAATTTTATGGAACTGGTTTTTTGTTCCTGCTTTGTCTTTGTCTTTAATTTTTTTAAACAGATCGAGATGGTTGTTTCGAAGAAACAAACTTTTCTTGACATTGATGCCGATTAAGGTCTATACTTGATTCAAGATCAAGCGTCAAAAATGATACTAAATAGATCTAAATCCATCTAATTTTCTTTTTTCTCGTGTCATCGATGTGTAGGTAAACGTGGAGTATAATTCGAGAATTATAAACATGTAACATTTTCTTAAATAAGTAACATTTATTGTTCGCGTATCTATCACACAATATCACAACGTATCTATTACATGATACTTTACACATTGCTCTATTACATATTTACCAATATAGTTACAATTAGCATCATATTATACTATCATTTTCTAGTCGGAATATTTTTCTATGGTTGTGTGCGTTTAGATAACTTTTCTCCCATTTGTTTCTGAAAAATTAAATAGTAAGTTCGATTATTGATTGAATATTGATAGACTACGACAGTTACAATCAGTAATTATAAATAGCAAACTACATTGTTGCCATGTTTTTAGTAGATTAATTTCAAGTTTGATTATTGATTAAATATTGATAGACTAGAACAATTACAAACAGTAATTATAAATAGCAAACTACATTGTTGCCATGTTTTGTAGTAGATTAATTTCAATTTCCAATTTCAAGTTTGATTATTGATTGAATATTGCTAAACTACAACAATTACAAACAGTAATTATAAATAGCAAACTACATTGTTGCCATGTTTTTAGTAGATTAATTTCAATTTCAATTTCTAATTTCAAGTTTGATTATTGATTAAATATTGATAGACTAGAACAATTACAAACAGTAATAATAAATAGCAATCTACATTGTTGCCATGTTTTTAGTAGATTAATTTCAATTTCAGTTTCTAATTTCAAGTTTGATTATTGATTAAATATTGATAGACTACAACAATTACAAACAGTAATTGTTGCCATGTTTTTTAGTAGATTAATTTCAATTTCTTCTGGCTTTATAAAAAGACAGCAAATACTATTTCGATTTAAGAAGGTTCTTTTGACATTGTTACAAACAACATTCGATTAAATTCAAATTGTCAGTGCAAAGTGCTCTTGATAAGAGGGATCTAAGTGCGAGAACAACTAAAGCAAACGACCTAGGAAAATAACAATGAAAATGATCTTTATGCATATAGATCGAAAATATAATGTAAATTATTTAAATGAAAATTACACACAATATCATATAATATCACTTTATCATAACGCAGTATCATATACATTCGTCCCTCAATTTACGCGAATATGCGTTGCACGTGGATTTGATTTACGCGAATAAAAATCGTGTGAATTGAATCGGTCAGTACAAAAGGGAAAAATATTGGAAATAAAAGCTAGTAAAAGTTTTAGAAACACACGTGTACATATTTATTTCGCATAACTTGACAAAAAAATAAGTAAGACATTTCAAAAAACAGAAGTACGTAAGTTTTATTCGATTAGTCACTATCGCTACTGTAATTCAAAACAACAAGCCTTTTCTTTTTTAATTGGCACAATATTTCATCGTCTTCGTCGCTTGAAATATTTGCAAGTTCGTCTTCATTTTCATTGCGAATGTAAATTTTTTTCGGACGAGTTTTTCTCAATATTTTCTGTTACTAGGTTCTCATAAATTTGCTGACATTCGCTGCAACGTTTCATCAAATTCTGACGAAATTTTAAGGCTCGTTGAACGTTTGGATCAATGTCTACAATGGCATATTCGAATTTTTTGGCCAACTCAAGAGCTTTACAAAGATTTTCCAGTGAATGAATCTGTTTCTTCGTTGCATACACTGCTACATACATCACGAGGTTGGGTTTCACATATGATATTTATTAATTCGATATCGGTTAATTCACGATCTGCTAGTAAATCATTAACGTCACACTCGTTTCAATTGGGCAAAGCATCCTGTTTCAACCTCTCGCGATCAAGTAATAACTTATAGGAAAATATATATGTATATACATATCTGACCGCGTGAAATAAGATCGCGTAAATCAATCCCGCGTATAAAAAGTTCCGCGTAAATTGTGGGACTGGTGTGTACAATTTCACTCGCGGAGGAATTTTCACTGTGCGAATATCTCTCGATATCTTTTCGTATTCATCACCTCCGCTTTGCACGTGCAAAGCGAACAATGAAAAAAAGTCGACGAAAAAGACTCGGAACCTCTAATTAGCAAAGTAACGAGCAAGCAAATAACCAAAAAAAAAAAAAAAAAAGAGCTAAAATACAAAGCTTTGCCCGAATTTTCTCACGATTGTGAGCGGTGGCGTACGCGAGAACGTACGTAGGGCATCGTCGTCCTCGTAACTTTCAAACTCCGAGAGTGACTCGATCTCTCGTTTTTCATTTCCGTCGTTGCTTTACCTCTCGCGCTGACCCATTCGGTTCTATTTTTCCCTCCCCTCGGCCCCCGTCACGCCCTCGAGCGACGACTTTGGAGCAAAAGACACTGGCAGTTTTCAATTACTGTTGCAACTTCGTGCCGGCGGATATGTACGCAGCTTTATGTCGCTCGGGAATGACCGGACAGCAGCAGCAGCAGGAAGAGGAGACCTACGGCGATGATGAGAAACGGGAAAACGAATGGATGGATTCGAAACGTGTATTTAGGTTACTGCGAACAACCATCTCCGAAAGCTTCTACGCTGATTCGAGCCCGCGAATATTACTTCGAGCCCGCGATCGTCGAATCGGGGCCCTCACGGGGTGCTCCCATTTTTTCTTTTTTCTTTTTTTTTTTTTTTTTTTTTTTTCGACCTTTCATTTCGCCCAAGGAAAAATCGCTTACGAAATTCAACGCTGAATGGTATTGGCTTCGCGTTGAAATCTCCGTTACGTTCATTTTCATCCGGATGGTGTTCGCCTTTTCCCTTTCGTTCATCCCCGCTGAGCAAATTCCCTGATTTTCTTTCTTTCGTCTCGCCGAATTATTCTTCGATTGTTTCGCGCGGAATTTGCGACACCTTTTTTTTCTTCTTTCTTTTTTTCTTTTCTTTTTTGCAAGTCGATCGTAAAAACGCGTGTCTCTGCGAAAGTTCATTGAAAACCCGCCAACTTCGACTAACTCTTTGCGCCGCGAAAACATTTCAGCGTACCTTTCAGCCGAACTCCGTAATTAAAAACCGAATTTCCCCGGGTGAAAGTGATTACCCGTTTCGCTGTGATTAGAAAAAACACATTGATATTCGCTGTGTTTAGACGTCAATTTGTTAATGCACGTTTGCGTGCTGTTTGTTAGTTTCGTGATAGATCTCTCGAGATAATCGCCTTGCTTACTCGGCCGAGCGATCGCGATGAATTCTGAACGAAACGTCCTTTGAACTTCTTCACGGAGTAGATCGAGAAAGTTGCTGATTTGCGTTTGAGTTTCAGCTATCAGCAGGTTCGTGTTTGATTTGAGTTTGAGGGTTTCGATTGCCGACTGAAATGTAGCGTTCAGGAAAAAATCGACATGAATCGCGCGATCGCGCGAGGATCGTTTCGCAATGCGAAGTTCGTCATTTCGATGATTTTCTAATAATCGACACACGTCGGTGTGACAAAACGGACAGCGAGGAAAAGTAGTCGTACAATGATAAAAATTAGTCGAACAATGGTAATTACCCTTCGAAACTTTTTCGAAATTTCATTAGCATCGTAACGAGGGCATAACTTGCAGTCACGATTGCAGACCGTTGGTCAGAGTTTTAAAGCAAAATGGCAACAACGGAAATTCGTGAAAGATATTAAAGATATTACGTGTAGTAAATGTTTAACGACTTTTTCCACATTCTATTTTCAGATTGGTTTGAAATTCTGCCGTGACAGATCTTATTGCAAAATTTAAACTTGCTAGTAAAATGTCAAGCAGTTTGCGCAAAACTGCACTGACGTGATATTCGTGAAAAACAAACACGTTCAAACATTTTCGCGAATAAATAAATAAGCTTGAATACCTTGATACAATCACTGGTGAACAGCAAGCGAAGACAAACTTTCGGTTAAACTTGCCTAAGTATAATCGCGTTGTAAACGCGACTCATTACCAGAGTTTTATTATCGTCTGGTCGCGCAAGCGAGAAAGAGCCCGCGACGCTCGGAAATGCAATTAAGAAAGTTCTGTCGCGTATTAAAACCTAATTTTTGTCTTTCTCGCCGGGGGGGGTGGGAGGTGGGAGGTGGGGAACAGTTGGGACGAGGGATGCAGTTAGGCATTCTGGATTCCTTCAACCGTTGTCCCATTCAGACCCTTGTCCAGTGGCAATGCACATTGTTCGGGCGATACGAATCCGCGTCTATTGACGTTGCCGTTTGTCGAATGCTTCCTCCTCTCTCTCTCTCTCTCTCTCTCTCTTTCAACCCCTGTACGTGTCTTTTTTCTCTCCTGTTTTATAACGTCACGTTCCTTCCTACCACTTGATTCGTCCCTTCCCTTTTCTCTTTCTGTGTTTCTCTCTGTGGCGGGTGAACGCGTACCACCTCATCCCTCCCCCTTCCTGCCTCTCTCTCTCTCTCTCTTTCTCTCCCCCTCCAGTCTTTCACCGATTCCGGTGTTTCGCCACCCTTTCCTCTCCACCCTGTCTCCCACCTCTCCTGTCTCCTTTCGCCGTTGTGACACAGGTAGCGAGCGAGCGCGACTTTATTAGAATTTTATTGGATCGCTGCGGCCGCTTTCATTAAGGCTGGATGTAAGCTAATTGAGTCGAGGCTTTACTTCCGCTACTTCTCCTTTTTCTTTTTTTTTTTTTTCTTCTTTTTTTGTTCTTCTTTTTTTCTTTTTTTTCTCTCTTTCTCTCAGTGTCCCGCGAGCCACTCCATCCCGTCGACGTAGGTCGATACAAAACTCGTTGTAGCCTACAGGCGGCATCGCCCGGGAACGAAACACACCGGAACCCAAGAACGGTTTTCTACGACCAGCCACCGTCGCGTCGTCTCGATTCTGTCTTTCAGCCCACCCCCGGTCGTCTATCTATTTCCTTTTTATCCTTCCAACCCATACCGCGCAACACTCCACTCCTCTTCGCCACGCTCCTTTCTTTCTTTCTTTCTTTCTTTCTTTCTTTCTTTCTTTCGCTCGTCGTGAAAATTTTTTTCTCTCGTTCCTTTCTTTCCTTTTCTTTCTTTCGCCTCTGCTCTTTCTCTCTGACTGTCTGGACAGAAACGCGGGGCGCGCGGGCGTTTAACCTTCGGGAAAGATGAATGCGTCGGATGACTGCCGCGAAGCTTGCAAAAGGGCACACCCTTTATGTTGACGATAATCCTCGCGACCGCTCTCTCTCTCTCTCTCTCTCTCTCTCTCTCTCTCTCTCTCTCTCCATCTCGTCGCCGCGCATTCACCGCCGAGGTTTTCCACCCTCTCGCGCCGTCGCGTCTTTCTTATCGGGACCAGTTTCCTCTTCCTTCCGAGCAAACTGCCATTACCCTATTTCGTTCCGGTGTTTCTCTAATAAATCCGACACGGTTTCCACGGCAGAAGGTACAAGGGACAACAAGGCACGTTCACCCTTGACATTTTTCTACATATTGCATCTCCAGCGAGAAGGACATTCGACGAAGCATAGTACACCCGTCGCTCAATTTACGCGAAATTGATTTACGCGGTCAGATATGTATATATACGTACGTGTTTTCCTATAAGTTAATACTTGATCACGAGAGGTTGAAACAGGATGCTTTGCCCAATTGAAACGAGTGTGACGTTAATGATTTACTAGCAGATCGTGAATTAACCGATATCGAATTAATAAATATCATATGTGAAACCGAACCTCGTGATGTATGTAGCAGTGTACGCAACGAAGAAACAGATTCATTCACTGGGAAATCTTTGTAAAGCTCTTGAGTTGGCCAAAAAATTCGAATATGCCATTGTAGACATTGATCCAAACGTTCAACGTGCCTTAAAATTTCATCAGAATTTCATGAAACGTTGCAGCGAATGTCAGCAAATTTATAAGAACCTAGTAGCAGAAAATATTGAGGAAAACTCGTCCGAAAAAAATTTACATTCGCAATGAAAGTGAGGACGAACTTGCAAATATTTCAAGCGACGAAGACGATGAGTTTGTGCCAATTGAAAAGAAAAGGCTTGTTGTTTTGAATTACAGTAGCG
This sequence comes from Tetragonula carbonaria, assembly GCA_032399595.1. Taxonomy (NCBI): domain Eukaryota; kingdom Metazoa; phylum Arthropoda; class Insecta; order Hymenoptera; family Apidae; genus Tetragonula; species Tetragonula carbonaria. Next base: position 13,945,045 of record JAUCRC010000003.1, read on the forward strand.
ATAGTGACCAATCGAATAAAACTTACGTACTTCTGTTTTCTGAAATGTCTTACTTATTTTTTTGTCAAGTTATGCGAAATAAATATGTACACACGTGTTTCTAAAACTTTTACCAGCTTTTATTTCCAATATTTTCCCTTTTGTACCGACCGACTCAATTTACACGATTTTTATTCGCGTAAATCAAATCCACGTGGAACGGATATTCGCGTAAATTGAGGAACGGGTGTATTTTATGGTGGTGTATTTTTTATTTTTTTTTTTTTATTTTGACATGTTTACTTGGCAACTGTTTTGCAGTGATTTGGTAACTGAACAGAAGCTTCGTTTCCTGATCGAAATTAAATTAACAGTGCAGTATAACTCTGCAATCTTCGTGGATCGTTTCGATGCAAATATTTTTCGCCAGAAGTCGATATAAAATAGAGAGAGAAGAAAGAGCTTTGTGATACGCACGATGCGATTGTATAAATTGTCGTTATCTCAGAACGTAGGATATTCGAGGTCCCCGTTCGATTACAGACACATTTTATGAAATCGAATTATTTGTTCGTTATTTCTCTCGTTAGGAATAATTCACGCCACGCAAATATCCTCTGCCTGTTGAAGTTCCGTCAATCGACGGAACAATTTGGTCATGAAAATAACATAGTTATAATTATTGCGACATTAGAACTAAAAAAAAAGGCGAATATGAAGTTAATGGAGAATTATTTCAAAGTTCATCACATCCGTAAGAACGATTCGCATCGCGTACTCGGTTCTCGCATTTTGTTCAAAGACTCGAGGTTCCATTTTACGAAATAAGCCGGAGTTTACAACGCAGCGATAATTATAATTATATATAATCGTATAGAGAAAAAAGAAAAAAGGAAAATCAAACGATAAGGAATTTCATCGTGAATTTTTTCCGATAAAACTCGATAAAGTGGCGAACAATTCGCGGCCTACTCCTTGGGAATCCAGGGACAAACGGAAATTCTCCTTGGTAAAGATTCCATTAGGGAGGGGAGGAATAAGTATCTTTGATCGCGTTTCCCTTCGTCGTTGCTTCGCCGATGTTAGAACGATAATGCGTGCACCATGTGTGCACTGAGGGTTGGAACGTAACGTTTCCGTTCGTTGTGTACCGTCAAAACGTACACGATCGAGATAGAGAGAGAGAGAGAGAGAGAGTGGAATCGGCCGGGACGCGTAACTCAATCGCGAGGAAATCACGTGAATCCTGAAGCAGCTTGTCTCCTTCACGAGAAGACCTTCGTACACCGAATCTAACGATTTTCCTTGAAAATCGCCCGGCAAATATTGGCACAGCTATTGTTACGCCCGAGCATTCTGCTTCCGGATAACACTCGAGCCGATCGCAAACTGATTGCAGGCAGGTTTTCACGACTTTACGGAATTGTGGAACCGCGTTTGAGTTTTGGTACAGCGTTTAAATCTTCCCTCTACAATTTATATAATACACCTGTCTTCTTTTTTTTTTTTTTTATCGAGAAAGATCGATACGCGTTGACGGCTCGTAGAAGATAAAGTTGTTTGCATTTTCTTCGTTCGTACATTAAATAAAAAATCACAAGATTTAAGATTGTCTTTTATCTTATGGTTTTTCTTCTTTTCTCTTTTTTATAGATATACGGGGTTAAGTAGCTATTCGCGTTTTTTTTTCTTTTTTTTTTCCTATTTTCTTCCTTTGTGTGTTACAAAAATTTAGAATTTAACATGGTTTCGCGATTTTTTTCATAGACACGGTCAAGTAATTTCTCTTTTTTGTACGCTTCTTTCTGGAGCGCATTATGGAATTTTAAGATTTAATTTGATCACCTTTTTTTATCTCGTGATTTTCTTCTTACAGACACAGTTAGTTATTATCTTCTTCCTCTGTAGCCATATTGTGAAGAATTTTTTTAGTATTGTTGCTCCGGAGGACGTATCTAATATTTAGAATGTTCACAATGTATGAAATGTATAAATATACAAAGTACCATTTTTCTTCAGTATGTTAACTTTAATAATTTATTACTTCAATGTCAATGCTTAGATTGCGTTTAAATACAACACTGAAGCAGTAAATTGTTTATTTTTTTATTTTTCTAGTTTTTCTAAATGCAAAAGAAATTTGAATGGCGTCTTTGCTATGTTGTACAAGAAAGTATTTCAGAAGAAAACTTTGCCTCTGAAAAATTCACGAATATTATAAAATTTCACTTTAAAACGATCCAGATGATTCCTGTGGATCAAAACGAATACAACGAAACTTTTGATATTTGTGACTGTGTCTTTTATAACATCAATGTCACACAGAACAATTTTTTCCTCCATAGTTCTATTTTTTTTTTTTTTAATTATATTTTCAAGAATACAAACTAGTACTACACAAAAGTTAAATAATCTAGTTACGTCGGAAACAGAATATTGAGAAAAAGGGAAAAAAAATTATACAACGAAATATTAAAATTAAAATTTAAAATCGAATTCCGATACTAATCTAGCATACCTTCGTTATTAGTTAGTCCTCGATTCATGTGAATTTAGCTTGATATTATACAGCGAGGGATTAATGGAGCGTCGAACGCGGTGTTGGATAAATGGCAAATTATCTTTGATTACTCGAATTATTACTAAATACGTGGATCGTACATGTATGGTATAGCTATGGTGGTTAAACCTTACCACCATATTAACTGTACATGCATCGCCGTGTTATAGACATTTAGGAAGATAAATGCGCAAAACTAATGCTAATAATCGACTCGATTATTAAGATAATTATTAATCCCAAGCCAAGAATTGCTCTTTCGTTTGAAATTTCCAAAGTAATCATCGAGAGAACTCGTAGACTAGACAATGTTACAACGAATTCGCATTTAATTCGATTAGATCAAACTAGACTCGTACATCTAAATATTTAGAAGGAACTCGTATATTTTTATCATTAATCAGTGTATTTTCATCGCGTTAATATTTGTGACATTTTCGTCGTAATTTTAACATTCGCCCCGTTCGGTTTCATTTCTCGCTTAATTAATGAATATTGCAAGCGATTCTACAAACCAGATATTTCACCAAATTAAGATTCAGAATCTTCCTATAATCCTTACAGACGAAGTTTTTATTAATATTTGCTAAATCATTACTTCGTTTCGAGTACAAAATTCTGGCCGAACGATCGGTGTTGCTGATAATGTGGATCGTTATTGATAATCCTAATGATACGCACACGCGTTGAAACATACGACCATAAGTGCAAGAGATTTCTAGTCTCTCACAAAACCTGCAATCAGAGTCAATTTGTCTTAACATAAATCATCAAATCGATGATCGTTACCCTTTTGTTAGAAAGATATTTACCAAATTATTATTAGAAAGATGTGAAAATAAATAAATATTACGTTCGATTAATTTAATATTAATATTAACGTTGGTTTATAGCCTTTCAATATTTATTCAACAAGCTAAGCTTCGTAATAATTCTATGAATAATGCACGAGGTAGTTGAACCAACACTATAATATAACATAGCAGCTATTTATAATCTGTTGAATTTAGTACTGGGCTAAATTCATTTGCAAAAGATATGACCGTGTTCTTACATCTAAGGGGCCGTTGAACGTGTTTGGAACCTGCCAGTGAAATCGCCTATGTACTTATCCTTTATTGCTACTTGCATTATCCATTATATCGCGTTATATGCAGGGCACAAAATTCGGAATATTTATCAGAGCAATAAAGACAGTGCGGAGCATGCCAAGAAGCATATAGCAAAGCATGGGAGACACGAATTCTTAATATAATCATACAGGCTGTTCTATTTTAATCTATAAATGCGACCTGCTGTATATAACTATATATAACTATGTAACTATATATATAAAAAAAGATTACTTGCTATATATAACTGTATATAAAAAAAAAGTGATTCAGGTAGCAAGTGAATGGGTGAAATCAATCGTCAGATCTTCCATAATATACCATCTTTCTAATTTATCACAGTCTACGATTGATTTGAAGATCGGAGCCTCCTATTTACCAATGACTCTTTAAAAGACTCGCGTCTTCTTGAAAAATCGTAGAAGAAATAAAACTTGAACTCACCTGAAAGCTCGAAGCTTTCGCTTTTAAGAGATACGTCGTTCGTTTTATTTGAGATGATTTTTTTTTTTTTTTTTTTTTTTTGACTGTGTAACAAATGCCAGAAGTGGAGACACCTTTTTGCTCGAAAGTTTGCTATATATTGTCACGATATGTAAAAGGCAAATTGAAAAAATTTTTTCTTTTCGTCGCTGAAACGATGGTTTTGGAAGATTTGGAAGCCTCCTGTTTACAATGCACGATTTCTTTTTCTCGCCATTTTATTGATTTATTGAACGAAGAGAACGACGATTGCGATTTCTTTTTGAGTTTTCATCGTGTTCAAGCGTGTTCGAAATTCGAAGAAGAGAAAAATTGTACATCGAGGTTTAGGAGAGCATTGTAAAGTGCAATCTTCGAGCTCGTCGTAGATTCAGCCGTGAGAACAATTTTCCAATGTTTTTACACGCTATGACCGATTTACAGCATTTCTCGAGAAGAAAAATGTCTTCGTTCTCAGTCTTGGAAAACATGTCACGATTAATGAAAAATAGAAAGAAATGAAATAACAACATAGTTAGGGTTTATCGTCAGACGATTTCGTTCTACGAAATTGTAACAGTTTAAATATTCAGTGTCCGAATATTAACGTAACTGCATCTGAGCCTTCGATTTGTTCTCTAAATAGTAATTTCCCATTTATACATAAAGATCATCTTGTGTGTTAAAATTTCCTCGCGTCCCTCGCCATTCAATTTCGCTGGAAACAAAAGAAAGGAGTAACAAAATAAAATAATCATAAATCAAAAAGTAAAAATATCGAAAGCCCTTTGAATCCTAATCCGATGAGAGTCAAGTGTGTTTTTCTCTTCTTTTTTTTTTCACGTCCGAGGAAAGGGACAGATAGGAAAAAAAAAAAACGTTTCTAAAGGGAACAAAATTGTTGCACGGATAGGAGAACGTGATTTCGGACTGGTGGCAGTTTTCTCGGCAGATGATAGAGAGGAACAGGAAAAGGGGGTGAGCGAAGACGAAGTTGAAAGAAACCGGCGAAGAAGATCGTGGTCGTGAACGCGGATGAAACCGATCGTAAATTATTCCTGCGCGTTTAGGGGGTTAAGCGACTCGCGTCCCTTTCAGCCACTACCAGTCTCTCGTTCCTTTTGGTCGAGGAACCCACCCATTGACCATCCTTTTCCAACCTTCGCTCGCGAAGAAATGCGAATGGAAGAGGTAAATGGAGGGTAGAAATCTATGGCGCCATCAGTATGATCCTTCTTTTCTTTCTTTCTTTCTTTCTTTCTGTCTTTCTTTCTCTCTTTCCCCCATCCACGTTTTTTTTTCAAATTTCCTCCCCTGTTTGTCGAGTTTCACTTTCGACAACAGCCGCCTGCGATTTCGGAAAGTACGACTATCACTTCGCGGAGGACCATGAATTTTCTTCTACTCTTTTGAGAATGCTTTACAACGATGGTTGACGAGGTCATATTGTTCCACGATGAAGATGTGTCCTGGCAAGTGTTCCTTTCGAAATTAGATACACCCGTCCCTCAATTTACGCGGCAAATTTACCTCAATTTACGCGAAATTGATTTACGCGGTCAAATATGTATATACGTACGTATTTTCCTATAAGTTATTACTTGATCGCGAGAGGTTGAAACAGGATGCTTTGCCCAATTGAAACGAGTGTGACGTTAATGATTTACTAGCAGATCGTGAATTAACCGATATCGAATTAATAAATATCATATGTGAAACCGAACCTCGTGATGTATGTAGCAGTGTATGCAACGAAGAAACAGATTCATTCACTGGAAAATCTTTGTAAAGCTCTTGAGTTGGCCAAAAAATTCGAATATGCCATTGTAGACATTGATCCAAACGTTCAACGTGCCTTAAAATTTCGTCAGAATTTCATGAAACGTTGCAGCGAATGTCAGCAAATTTATGAAAACCTAGTAGCAGAAAATATTGAGGAAAACTCGTCCGAAAAAAATTTACATTCGCAATGAAAATGAACTTGCAAATATTTCAAGCGACGAAGACGATGAGTTTGTGCCAATTGAAAAGAAAAGGCTTGTTGTTTTGAATTACAGTAGCGATAGTGACTAGTCGAATAAAGCTTACACGCTTCTGTTTTCTGAAATGTCTTACTTATTTTTTTGTCAAGTTATGCGAAATAAATATGTACACGCGTGTTTCTAAAACTTTTACCAGCTTTTATTTCCAATATTTTCCCTTTTGTACTGACCGACTCAATTTACACGATTTTTATTCGCGTAAATCAAATCCACGGATATTCGCGTAAATTGAGGGACAGGTGTACATACATATTTTCCTATAAGTTTCAAAATTGACAGTTTTATACAATCAGTATGGTGAGATCGGAACACGTGACGCAGAAAGAAAACTTTGTTGCGTTAGGCCCGCACAAGGCGTAATGCGAAAGTGAACAGTGTGCTTTTGGACATTGAGAGGACATTGTTACTATACCGTTTAGATTTATAATTTATATTTTTTAATTTTTAACTCATGTATAGCAAACGTTCAATCACACGAAAGCAGAGACAGTCGATGTCTTCGGACATGAAAATGAAAATTTTCAACCGGCTTGAGATTGCTAAGGCATACGGAATATTTTATTTATTTTTATTTATTTATTTTATACTGACAGATTCAATTTACACGATTTTTGTTCGCGTGAATTGAGAGACGAATGTGTAGTATATTTGTAAGAAAGTATCAGCATCTCAACTGTGATTCAAAAATTCTGTTATTTGCGAAAGAGGGTATTCTGACACTTCGAATATATATATATATATATATATATATATATATATGTATATACTCCAGAGAGAGGTTTTTCAAACGAAAGTCCATACAGACGTGTGTATTTCTACTTTGTTCTTGCAGGCCGTGTCGATCAACGTGCTCGAAAGTATCAAACACACGCATCCACACATGCGTCGTCGGGTGGTGGTCGCGACTACGTTATACTAGAGAAAAGAGGAAAAAAGAAAAAAGAAAAGAGGAAGAAAAAAACCAGCTTTTCTCCCTCTCTCCGGCTCTCGTTCTCCCCCGTTTTTCTCGAATCACGGCTACGTAATCGTCGCGCTTGTATCCTTTTCCTCGAGCAATTAGATCCAGTGGACCTCTTTCAGAAAGTGCGCGTAGTCCGGCAAAAAAGCTGCGAGGCACGATAAACGCGTTCCCGTTGAAAGCGTAGCCTAGTAGTCGAGGCTGCTTTCATTTATAACTACTGCTCCAAGACTTTGACTCGGCTTGGAGGAGTAGCACCTCATTATCCTACATATATACTGACTCGTTTATACTCGATGTTCTTAAAACTCGGTGCTTCGGCCTTTGCTCCGCAACATTCTGTCCAATCTTTCTTCCACCCTTCCTCTTTTCACTCTTTCCTCTCCTCTTTGCTCGTATACTATTTCTAATTCGTTCTTTCTGTCTCTTCTTCTCTCTTTCTCTCTGTTGTTTTTTTTCCAATTTTAATTTCAATTTTAACCGCTGCAAAAGAAATGGTCGGCGCAATTTTCCTGAAATTAGGGACAAAAGTTTTTCGCTGTATATATATATATATATATTTGCGATTGTTATTCGTTGGCGAGTGATGTCTGATCTCGTACGGGGAAAATGAGACGTTCCGCGTTGAAGAAAGTTTAGGATACGCGTTTTTTCAAGAATATAATTGCGTTAACACGGAGACTATTTTCATTGGCTGTTTTTGGTTTTTAAATATCTTCGAAGAACACGATTGTGATATAGTATGAGGAGCAACGTTGCAACAGTGCTCTCTTTATCCGGACTTTTGTTTTACGAGCATGTATATTGATATTCGATATACAAATTATATAAAATAATATAGTAATATGAAATAATTGTTACATATTAAAATACAATGTATTAACGTAACATGAAATAATTATTGTATATTAAAATACAATATATTAACGTGTAATAAAATGTCTGCTGCTATGTGATGATTCTCCAGTTCTAAACATTTTGCGATTTATCTGAAAACTGTCAAATCAAAGCGCCCTGTCAGTCTTAGATAAAAACCACGTTTTTCCCGACAAATGAAATCTTACTTATAAATGAAAACATTGCCCATCTGATTTATAAACTGAAACTATTCTCTAGTTATGTGTGTGTGTGTGTATATATATATATATATATATATATATATATATATATATTTTAGAAATAATTTTAACGCAAATTTTATGTATTTTTCTTTTTCATTAAACATGAAAACTGACACTTAAAATCTGTTGAAAAGCTACCCCTTTAAAAAGAACAAAGTTACAAGTTCAGGAGTGGCGAGAATAAATTTTGAAAAAATATTTTTCCCTCTTCTATACGTAGATCGCAGCGCGAATCGTCGAGAATCATAAAATTTTAGATATTCTCATATCTCCCGTAGTTTCTGTAAATATTTACAATACGAAGTACGGAGATTCACAGTTATTTCATTCTTCGTTCATCTAAAAAAAATCATCTCGTTATTTAGTGACGTGTCCGAAACACATTTTTCATTTTTTACGATTCCTCGAGTCGTCGAGCTTCACCCCTGTTGTTAGCTCCTCAAACGTGAAAATATTTGGAACGGAAATGAGAAGAAAAACTAATATGGATGGAGATGAAGTTACGAAGGAACTTGAACAGTAAGTGCAATTGTTCCCAAAACAATGGAGTGTGTTTTCGGGCCAAGGCATATAGCCGTAGCCAAGTCGTAAAATGAATCAAGAGTTAAAGTGTAATCGTGTCGCGGATATCAAAACAATGGAATTACAACACACAGAAAATACGGCGGTTTAACGACTCGAAAAGTCCCGATCTTCCGGATCTTGTAAAAGAAACATTCATTGTGATCAATGTACCTTCGTATCCTAGGGTTGCGATCTCTGCGATGTTTCTCGACGCATGTAGTAGTAGGATAGATTTCAGTCGGAGTATCTTTCAACTTATTTACCACGTATTATAGATTTAATTACTATTATTATAAACGATATTGAATTTAATTAACAATTTTTTAAATTATCGTAAGTTTGTTTGATTACTTACCCGATAACATTTATTTGCTCAAATGAATAAATGTTGAATCAGATTATACAATTTTAGTAGTAGTACTAGGATAGATTTCAGTTGGAGTATTTTTTATTACATTTATTTACCACGTATTATAGATTTAATTACTATTATTATAAACGATATTGAATTTAACAATTTTTTAAATTATCGTAAATTTGTTTGATTACTTATCCGATAACATTTATTTGCTCAAATGAATAAATGTTGAATCAGATTCTAGAATTTTAGTAGTAGTACTAGGATAGATTTCAGTTGGAGTATTTTTTATTACATTTATTTACCACGTATTATAGATTTAATTACTATTATTATAAACGATATTGAATTTAACGATTTTTTAAATTATCGTAAATTTGTTGTTTGATTACTTACTGGATAACATTTATTTGCTCAAATGAATAAATGTTGAATTCAGATTCTGAATTTTAGTAGTAGTACTAGGATAGATTTCAGTTGGAGTATTTTTTATTACATTTATTTACCACGTATTATAGATTTAATTACTATTATTATAAACGATATTGAATTTAACAATTTTTTAAATTATCGTAAGTTTGTTTGATTACTTACCCGATAACATTTATTTGCTCAAATGAATAAATGTTGAATCAGATTATAGAATTTTAGTAGTAGTACTAGGATAGATTTCAGTTGGAGTATTTTTTATTACATTTATTTACCACGTATTATAGATTTAATTACTATTATTATAAACAATATTGAATTTAACAATTTTTTAAATTATCGTAAATTTGTTGTTTGATTACTTACCCGATAACATTTATTTGCTCAAATGAATAAATGTTGAATCAGATTCTAGAATTTTAGTAGTAGTACTAGGATAGATTTCAGTTGGAGTATTTTTTATTACATTTATTTACCACGTATTATAGATTTAATTACTATTATTATAAACGATATTGAATTTAACAATTTTTTAAATTATCGTAAATTTGTTGTTTGATTACTTACCCGATAACATTTATTTGCTCAAATGAATAAATGTTGAATTCAGATTCTCGTTAATGCCCGATCGAAAATGAACATTTGAACTGATTGAATTATTTGACCTTGAATTTCTATCATATGACATATTGATATAACATTTGTTAATATTTGTAATAATGTTAATTGTAAAACTCTAAGACTTCGGTAGTTAACTTATTAACAGAAAGGAAGCTACTAAATCAAAATGGAAAAGCTTTATTTCTATCGAATATTCTTACAATATATATTTCTTTGTCTCTTTTATACTGCTTTGCAACAAGTTCTTCAACGACTTGCTATTACGCTGCACAAACTGCTATAACATTCACAGCGAGCGAACAAGTTTTTTTCTTTCAAATCAGATAGTTCGAGCAACAAAAAATTCCCCCCCACCCCGTGAAATTAAAATTCGCAAAATCCGTGCGATCCGTTCGACGATTCTCGTTTCATTTCGAAGATTTCTGCAGCACTCGCGGCACTCGATTGTGCGTCAGATGTTGACGACTGAAATCACGACATTTTTTTTTTGTCCCTCCCCCTGTCTCCCCCTTTCTTCGCCAACTTCGCCAAACTTAGAATCCACAAAGTATCCCTCGGTGTGTCCCGTTTGGCGGAGAAGTTTCGTCGTCGTCGTCGCGATCGCGAGTTGCAAACGAGTCGGAAAATGGAAGAAACGGCTCGAATCGGGTTCGAATCGAAGTTTGCTCGCGGCGGGGGGGAGGGGGGTGGCGAAACGAGAGACGGCGAAACGACGGCTACGGGTTACTTTTGTCGTGGTTTTGCCAGAACGATGGAAGCTTAGCACTCGCGGTACTTGGTCGTAAAAGCTTTCGCAGACAGTGCCGGGGAGAGCAGGTCAACCGATCCCCACGCACGTTGGCACGCCTAAGTGCTCCTGCTGTTGTATGCGTTTTGTCGCGCGGCCGCGAATATATTTTCACGGCGTGCGAAACTTGCCGCGAACCGTCGTTACATCGGTTGCAATTATCTGCAGCCAACCGATCTCGCGATCTCCGATCCTTTCGGCGAAATTCCTTTCTTTTTTTCCTCTTTATCCGCGAGCTGGAGATGTCGCGATTAAATTTTCAATCGACACGGTTAATTGTAATGGAAAATGAAAAATGAAAAAATGTCCACGGGATTATCTTCTCGGTGAAAGCGTTTCTCGCAAACAACGATTGCAAGTTTTGAGAAAAAAAATTTCTTTTTTCCCCCGTTGCTAACCATTGTCGGTGAGAGAAATTTATTTACCGAAATCTAGGTTAATCGTTGATTTTATTGATTAATTTCATTGATCAGGCTAAAAGTATCAATCGATTAATGCCCGACTCTAAGTGCTAAACAACGGCGCGTTTGAATAACTAGTTCAATGACTTTCATTGATATTCAAACGCAGAGTATTTAAATTCAAAACAACAACAACCAAAACAACAGTTATTCCGACAAATTTTTACGAAAAGAGATCAGCAACTGACTGACTTGTTTATTATTTAAGTCGAGGATATATCGACGAAATGATTACGAAGTCGAACGGAAAGATCTGATTGCTTGAAATAAAAGTTATGAATCTCCTCTGTGCTGAGAAATATAAGAAATTTAATTTTTTTCTCTTAAATTAATAATTATCTTAAATAACGAAGTTTTTTCATGTGTTTCAAAAAAAAACAGTAGGAGATATATATTCGAGTTGTGTTAAATTACTGGCGGTTCAATCTCGTATAATAAATATACGATGATAAATTACAACGATGCTTGTTTAAGAATATTGAAAAAAAAAATCGTAAAAAGAGGGATTAATGTATCCGTAATTTGTCTTCGTAAAGTTATTGCCAGGAAACTAGGATGTGTAAATATTCTTTTGATCTGTTGTGCGAACGACAAGCTAGCATTCAGTGTAATCGTAACCTTCTCGTGGTGGAAAATTCGTGGGGGAGAGAAGTTTCGTTCGAGTCTGGGCGAACAACTTTTAGAATTCACATCAAACGAACGGAACGCGATTGCCTTCCATAATATTTCTTTCTTATTGTCGGAGTATGCGGAGAGCGTGGTTTAAATGAATTTTCGTTCTGCATCGTCGTATTTTATTCCTACGACTGAGACGAAAGTACAGGGAACGATATTGTTTTCGAAGAAATCCTGCACAGCGAAGGGGAATATGAAATATTTTTTTATTGGAACTGGATTATGCAAAGAGACTAGAGACACAGTGACATTCACAAAAGTGACTCGCGAAAGTACTTGAATATTATATAGAAACCTTGTATTCACCGTGATTGGTACATATTCTTTAATGTTATTACGAAATATCGAATAAGCGGATGTTACAATTTTGTGTAAAAGGAGGTCGCGAACAATGACGAACTTGCGTTCATTTTGAAGCTTGAAGCTGTCCACTGTCGTTGGATCGTGCGATGCCAAGAGTTAAATATCATCTAACGATGATTAGAATATGATCTATCAATGACTTGTCGTTTAACAGTGATTAGAATGTAATTAGAACATAATTGACAAAGATACAAATTATTTTATAATATATATATATTTTTTTTTTAAATTATTTCATAAATTATTTTATAATAATTAAATTAAATTATTTTATATAAATTATTTATAATATAAATTATTTTATTATATATACATATATATATATATATTTGTATATAATATAATATGTATAATTACATATGATATAATTCCCAATAATATAATTTATATCATATTATATAATTATGCGCTATATCACAGCGTCAGCTAAACGAAGATTAATATTAAAAGATATATACATGATTCTGTATTAAATAACATATCTTTCAGTTCATCGACTGCACGCATGCTCGTCAAATTTCATCCTGACGTTTACGAAAAAGATGTTAAACACACCCGAGAGAAAAAAAAAAAAAGAAACGGAAAAAAACTGGAAACTCGCCTGGTTTCCTCCAGGTTCGAGCAACCCTGTCGAGCACAAGCATCGATCGAATAAATCTCCGAGGTTTTTCGAAGCAACCGCATCACGCGGTCTAGGGTCAATGTCATCATTGATACCGGGGAGGGCTCACATCTCATCCAATTGTACGTTGTCGCGATCCAATCTCAATCCCAATCCCGATTCGGCAGCTAGTCTCTGAAACTCGCTTTACAGTCCCTATTCCTGGCATTTCCGTCCCTCGAGCAACCGCTCTTTCTCGTTTTCTCCCTTTTCTTCGTCCTCCCCTCCCCGTCCTCTCTTTTCCTCTTTTTTATTTTTTTTTTTTTTTTTTTTTTTGCCCCCTTTCGAAGATACACGCGAACTGCGGCTGCAGCGTGGGCGCTTTTCTTCTTCTTCTTTCTCCGCCTCGATATTTCGCTTGTCGTCTTTCTTTCTTTCTTTCTTTCTTTCTTCCTCTCATCCGGAAATCCTCACCTCGTTTCAACGCCGCGATCACCCGACGTATCGCGGGATATATTTCCATTCGATCGTTTTGATTTTTTTCGAATTTCGTAATCCGGGATCGCTTCGCGAGTGAGGTTCTCCTTCTCGTTGGAGAAAAACAGCCTTTTTGAGGAAACAGCAGATAAAAACTATACACTAGGGGAGGGCGGCTTGCGTTAGAAACGTTTTATCAGTTTTTTTTTTTTTTTTGGTCGTGTCTCGCGAATGCCATTGAATGCTCGATTCGGCGTTTTGCATTTTGCATTTGTTTTTTTTTCGGTGAAATTCGATTTTACGAACGTGCATATGCATACATGTGTATATGTTGTAAATGTAAATCATCTCGTGGCGCGATTCTTTTTTTGAACAAACACAAACACGGAATAATATCATCCGACATTTTTTCGAGGCCTCGAGTTTCGAAGGGGTTGCTTGAATTTTTTGAAACACGACGAGAGGAGAACGACTGACGTGCCAAAAATAAGTAGAAATAAATAAGTAGAATGAAATTCCCCCTGCAAGGCGAACGCTTCGTTTCCGAGAGACTTGAGCATGAAAATTCATTGACTCGGCATCAATTTCCAACCAGACGCGTTCAAAGTCTAAAGTTTGGGGCTTCTTTTAACATACAGAATATGTTTTACCGGGGGTGTTCGGGCAAAAAAAAAAAATGTAACGAAATGTGCAACGAAAACGCGTCACGCTCTCGATCAGGAACTTGGAAGAGGGGGATTGTCACGTGATTAAGGAGAGATAAGTTTACGAGTGATGTCATCGGTTGTAGATGCATGCATCACTATGATACAAGCACTATTGAGAAGCAAGGAATCACTGATGCAGGAACAGACTTCTAGCATTAGTTGAAAGATCGGCAAGCTGATTCTGAAACATCATCTGATGGTTCATGAAACCTAGGAGTTGATGCATGCATCGTAGCATGTTTCTACGTCTATAGGGGCCTTAAAGACCCCCATAGATACAAGCACCACTGAGGAGCAAGGAATCACTGATGCAGGAATAGACTTCTAGCATTAGTTGGACAAAGAAAGTCCGTGATAATAAACCCAACATTACTATCACTAATATAATATTGGGCCTGAAAGACGATCCGACATTTTAAAACACTTGTTTCAACTTTGGCGTCACACAAAGAACTGAAAGATCGGCAAGCTGATTCTGAAACATCATCTGATGGTTCATGAAACCTAGGAGTCGATGCATGCATCGTAGCTGTTTCAACGTCTATGGGGGCCTTAAAGGTTGTCGAGACACCGAGATGCCGATAATATTGCCTGGAGATTTAAACTTAGGCTTGAAATCAGACGACGGTAAAGATTTCGCTCGGTTCATGTATGACAGCTGAAATTGATGAGCAGCGTATTGCGAGAAACGATCGATGACTTGCCGTGTTTGAATGTACACATCGTATTATAGTTATCACCGACCAATTCTGTCGATAAAAAATTAACAGGAATAAAAATAAAGCAAACATACGTGAAAGGGTGTCAAGGTTTTATTTCCTTTATTTACAGAAATGAAGTCAGACATGTTCTATGTGACAGGCTCTAAGAGCGTTAAATTTCTTTTTTTTTTTTATAGCTTTTCACACTTCTTCTGATACATTCGGAAATGTAAATTTCAGTATACATTCGAATCTACGAGTTGCTAAAAAAAAAAAGCTTCTCGGCTATTAGAGCTTTTTCTTCTTCGGTCTTTAACCGATTGACGCTGCGTACGACTGTCTGTTTTTTTTCTTCGACTGCTCGGACACCTTTCGTCGCATAGATTAATGTTTCATACAGCCAAACGTTTTCTGGAGATGTGCTCCAGTGCTCTGTAGAATAGTGAAAACCGCATCAAAATCCGTCTAGTGGTACTCGAGTTTAGCCCGGAGGGACAGCCAGACAGACGCCAACCAAGGACTTTATACTACGTGGAGATAACAGTCTCATTGGAGATAACAGTCAACAAAATCGATTGTTCTCCGATATATCGAAACAACCCTTCGTTATTACGCGATTAATAAAAATATAAATTTCTATCGTTTGATTTTTAAATAGCATTTTAACGCAGATAGTGCCCGAAAAAATGATGAATTAAACAATGCCGAGGTTTAATGTCAAATCATATATATATATATGTGTATACAAATAAGACCGTACCATAATTACATTATACCACATTAAAATCTCTGAACATGTAGTTTCATTTCTCACTGTGTAGGTACAAATAAGAGCATATGAAGATCACGTTATTGAAAAGTCACTCGATACTTTTATCTCTCACTAAAAAATACTAAAAAGACTATGTCGTCACCTTTATGCCAGAAGCATGAATGTCGGATTGTAGGAATTCACAGCTGAATAAAGTAAGAGTAAAGCAAAGAATATTAATAAATCAAGTAGACAGTAAATGTAACATCGTTGTTGTTACGTGCTTTTTTTTTTATTCCTAATTTTGTATCAAAATAACAAAAATATATAGTATGGAATATTATTTCATTTATATATATATATATATATATATATTCATATTATAATAATACATCTCTTTATTATATCAGATTATATTATATAATATTTGTTTGATAATATAATTATCTATTATTATAAATATATATATATATATATAATATGTAAATATTTCATATTTAATTATCTAATATAATTATCTGTTATAAACATATATATATATATATATATTATTATAATATAAATATTTCATGTTACTCAATATATTAATATATTACTTAATATTGTTCAAATATCAAAGTATTTCGTCACCGTGATACAGAATCAGTAATAAGAAAAGAAAAAAGAAAATTCGCACGTTTCGTGTAGTCTCTGTAGCGCGATAAAAAAAAAAAACAAATAGCAATCACGATGCCTGTGCAAATTCTTTCTCTTCCTTCATTCCCCCGAGCACTGCTTCTGTGAAATCTTCTTCCAAGCAGAGCGACGAACGACGACTCGTCCCGGTCATAATTTCGTCGTTGTAATTTACACATTTCCTCGAGATCGATGCGACGAACGACGCCCCCCCCCCCACCCCCCCTCCCCAGTGGTAGTAGCACCGCGAACGCGCCGCGGTGTTGGTTCACAAAAGAAGAGAGGAGAGAGCGAGAGAAAGCGGTCTGGAGGCGCGCTGTGTTGATCGCCGATAAGCCGGAAGAAAATACCTCGTTAATTCGCACCCTTCCGATGAAGATGGCGAGGGTGGCCGATAAATGGACGGTGGCGAAAGATGGTTATGACTGGAGAGGGGAGGAGAGGGGGATAATGTTTCTCAGAGGCGTGTTCGTTAATTGCGCCAATGTCGCGGCATTAATTGCTCGAGAATTATTCGGCGACGTTTGCCCCTCGCCGACGAGGGTGGCTTGGCAAAGCGTTGGTGAGGGTTGGACAATCGATAGGTGGATCGATCCGTCGAGGTTTCCACTTTGGTACGTTTCCTCTTTGGGTCCCCGGGTACCGGGAGCCTTTTATTCCCGAAATCCGACCGAAGCCCGTGGAAACGGGGAACCGTGGAACGCGAGGAAATTAGTTTACCCTCTCCCCCTTTCTCACTCCATCGATGGCTACCGATCGAATTGTCAGATATATATATATATATATATATATATATATATAGATATATATATATACATATATAGATATATATCCGAGGGTTTCGCTTCGTGGAACGGTCCTTTAATCGAATTTTCGAATACAAAGACGGGACGTCGATACGTCGTCGCCTCGTGAGTGGAAGGCAATCGATCCGCGAGGCGAGCCTGCCGATGAAAGTACGCCGAAGTAGGCGCGGGTGAGGTCGTTGAATTTGATTCGATAGCATTACGATAGGTATCGATTTGGCAGGGCAAAAAATTCGAGGAAGAGGTTAAAAGCGGGTCTTGGTCAGGGGAGCTGACGTATTAAATTGCCCGTTCTTTGGTTGTGATCAGGCTGATCTCTGTACATTGTCGCGATAGTTGAAACAATTTGACGCTTGAATTTTTGTCCAATCTTCGAGGGAAAATGTGTCCACGTTCTTTCAGATCGTCGGGCACGATCTAAAGTCTCGCGACCCTCGAGATGGAGGAAGCTTCGCGCTTTAAAATGGGACAAAATGAATCGTACGATCGACTTTCACGAAATTAAGTTTATTGCCGATTCTTCACTGTCATTGGCAATTACGTTACCGATCGATCTGTCGTAACATGTTGTAACATAAGTAAAATTGGAATATTACAAATATAGGAACATTCTCTGTTTTTTTTTTTTCTTTTTTTTCAAGTGTACGACAAAGCTAGATAATCGCAACGATACGAAATATCGCGCGAGAAAGGAAAACAGTCACGCAAAAAGCAAAGACCCTAGCTTCGATCAAGTGAAACCGACTAAGTTGAAACGAGTGCGTGAAAATTCGCGGGTAACTGGAAAAAAATCACGTTTTTTGTTTTTTCTCTTTCGAGGTGCGTGCCATCTTGGCAACCTGAAAGCTTCCACTTTGGGATCGTTAGTTAGTCAACGCGCGTTTCAGCCGCGCGCTGGATCAATCGATATTCGCGGTTAACCTTTCAATGTACGGCCCTCGTTATGTCGTTTCCACGAAGGTCGAATCGATGTTTGACAAGCTGAGAAACGTTGGTGAACTTCGGACAATGAACGCGCGAGCTTTTCCCGCGAGTGCTTTCGCCCCCCGATGGAGCTCCTCCGCACGAACAACGCGGCCGTTCTCTCCTTCTCTTTTGGCTCCTCTCATTTGCATCTCTGTATTTGCATCTGCATCTGCATCTGCATTTGCATTTGAACGGGAAGGTTCGGGCTGGCGGTAGCGGTTTCGGAAAGTGCGAGGCGATAGCGCACGCAAGCTAGAGAAGAGGCTTTCGTGTGGCCAGAATTAAGAATACTTTCATGCCGCATTTGTTTATTTATTTTTATTTTCTTAACAGAAACTGACGCAAGATACGACAGAAATATGACGAATATGACGCGAGAAAGTAATTGAAATATTGAAATGAACATAATAAAATATAGAAATAACTGGAAAGTATTTAGATGTTAGATTAGTATGTAGATGTAAAAATCAGTCTTATGTCGATTTTTTTTTTTTTTTTCGATGTACTAATACGACGAAGAGCATGGAATATAATTAATTGTACATTTGAATTATAGTGTAGATATAACATGTAATAAATGAGTAATTGTATAATGTACATATGATATAATTATAAGGGTACTTGTTCTTCGCAATTGTCTACGCTTTTTCGTGCGGGAAAAGATTTACGTGTAACAGTTTCAACCCTTCTTTTAAAAACCTGTTTGAAGCTGAAATTATTATATTAAATTATATTATATCATTACATGAATTATATTAACAATATATTATATTGAATTATATTATATTGTTATATGAAATTATATTATATTGTCATAAATTCTGCATTGTTTTGTACGAAATCATCGGACCAAACACGTAAAATAGCGAGTAACTTTTAACAACTGAAATGATTTAAGCAGTAGGTTCATAAAATCTAGAGGCTGAAAAAACGAAAAGACCGAAGAAATTTTCGTAACACGTATGCTACGTTATGTTATAATAAATAATAATAATAATATATTACAATAATATTACAACATATCGTATTCACGTAAAATTCAACTTTACTTCTTCGCACAGTAGCGCAACACAATCGGGAAACGTAAATAACACGAATATATATATATATATATATATATATATATATATATATATACACAAAAAACGATATAACAAAGTTACTCAATAGCATTGAATCATTTCTCCACACTTGTTCGACAAACTCGTTTATTTATTCATTTATTTTTTTCTCCGTCCGTACGTATTATATTGTATCGTCTCCAGTGCCGCCGCATCGTTCCCTCGAGCATTTAGCAGACGAACAGAAATAAAGTAGAGTAACTTCTGACCAGCTGCCGGGAGTCAAATAGCGAGCGCGACGTCCGCGCAAACGACGAGAGACACGCGTTCCACTGTTCACTCCACTGTGTTTGAAAGAGTTGGGTGTCTATCTGGCTGGTTTCGCGCGTGCACCTTGAAACGGTTCGCGGGCTCCTCTGCTCGCGGATGGTTTAGATCCCCGGAGCGCGATAATATTGTGTGTCGAAGCGAGTATTTGCCGAGGGGACCCCGGAGTCCGAGCTCGGTCAACCGAGAGAGCGGTTCAGAGTTCTACTCGCGACCGGGTCGGCACCACCGACAGCGAGGAACCTTTAGAAACTACCACGGGCAACTTGTTTCATTCGTGGCTGCCAACTTGTTCTCTCGTTTGCTCCTCTTTCTCTCGGCGCGCGATCATCCTCACACCCGCCTCGCTCTTACACTTCTCTCAACGAAGCTGAAAATTCTCCGCGCTATTTCCACGGCTCGTTCCACGTTCTTTGTGTGTTTTTGATTTTCTCGGGATTCCCAACAGCTACGATTGACGGTAATCTTCTCTTTGATCGCACTTGCCTTTTTTCCTCTCTCTTTTCTCTCTTTTTCTTCTTTCCCCTTTTGAAAAATTCATTGCAGATTAATATTTTTGCCTCGGTCGATGATAACGTTTATTAAAAATAGAGAGAGAGAGAATGTGCGAACAAGCGTAAAATTCCAGCACTCCGTTGATGTATGTATATCATCCTGGAAATGTGGAAATTATTGTATCGCGAAAAAAAATCGACTGTACTGGGCTGGGCCAAGTCGGAATTTCCAAAAGTTGAAACTTCCTTCGATTTTAATCCTTGAAAGTCCTTGTTTTTTCTTTTTCTTTTTTTTTTTTTTCGTATCAAGACACATCGTGACAGATCAAACAGTCGGAAGATATAGAAAATAAAAGAAAGAATAAGTACGAAAATAAAATAAAACGACGAAAGTAAAGAAAAATAAACAGAGAAACGCGTAACAAAAATAAATTACAGGATAAAAAGGAAACGTAAATAAGATATAAAAGAAAAAGAAAATAAATTATAACGAAAAATGAAAAAGGAGGTAGAGTCGAATAAGGTAAAATGAAATGAGATAAAGTAAAATAAGATAAAGTAAAGTAACGAAAGTAAAGAAAAATAAACAGAAAAACGCGTAACAAAAATGAATTACAGAACAAAGAAAGTGTAAATAAAAGAAAGAGAAAATAAATTATAATGCAAAATGAAAAAGGAGGTAGAGTCGAATAAAGTAAAACGAAATGAAGGTAAAGTAAAATAAGATAAAGTAAAATAACGAAAATAAAGAAAAATAAACAGAGAAACGTGTAACAAAAATAAATTACAGAATAAAAAGGAAACGTAAATAAGATATAAAACAAAAAGAAAACAAATTATAACGCAAAATGAAAAAGGAGGTAGAGTCGAACAAGGTAAAACGAAACGAGGTAAAGTAAAATAAGATAAAAATAAGACAAAATGAAATGGAATGAAACGAGAGTAGAAAAGTGAAGTGACAGCGGGGGCTGGGCTAAAGAGTAGAAATCGAAAAATGAAATGAAACAAAGTAAAATAAGATAAAATAAAATAACGAATGTAAACAAAAATAAACAGAAAAACGCGTAACAAAAATAAATTACAGGAATAAAAAGAAAGCGTGAATAAAATGTAAAACAAAAAGAAAATAAATTATAACGCAAAATGAAAAAGGAGGTAGAGTCTCGAATAAGGTAAAATGAAATAAGATAAAATCAGAATCAAATGAAATGAAATGAAACGAGAGTAGAAAAGTGAGAAGTGACAGCGGCGGTGGGCTAAAGAGCTGAAATCGAAAAATTCGGCCTCTGACGGACGAGTGTCAAAGGAGAGAGTGTCTCTATTTCGATGAAACTACCGAAGACTACTCGAAATTGAAAAACAACTATTTCGAAATAAAGTTGAAGCGTGCGGGCTGTTTGTTGTTGCTTCGCGCGACATAATGTTGCCGAATGCGGCTCGATGCAAACTCGGTTACGGCCCGACTCGCGTGAATAGCTCTTTCACAGGGTTGTGATGCCGATCCATCAATGAATGCAGAAAGTGATTCCTGATCGATGCACACGATACACGCGGAGTTGTTCCGCGCGACCTATTGAGCGCAACACGCGGAACGGTAAATGGAATCAAAGTTGAAATTCAATCGACATCTCGTCGAATATCCGATATTTTAATTGAACAACCGATCGAATAAATAGCCGGCGGTATTCGACGGAATGGTAAACGTCACTTGGGAATTTTAAAACGTCTGTCTAGCGGCGAGAGACTAGTCTCTCACTTTTCCAATGCCTGTTCATCGCGCTGTCGATGTTTATCTCGTCGCGTTTTATTTGCTCGCATTTTGTACTTGCTCGATCGACGTCGTACGATTCTAAGTACGAGAGAGAGGAAAAAAGAGTTCGCACATTCGATGAAAAAAATTACTGACGTTTCGAACGGCACATCGATGCAGTTGGTCTTATTTTAAAGAGCTCTGTCAACCTTCAGTTCCTTCTTTTTTTTTTTTTTCTTTTTCCTCCTCGAGAAAAAGTCTCGTTGTCGAAAACTGCAAAAATTCATCAAACGCCTGCAAAATCAAGAAGAAATTATTTTTCTCGGCTAGATCCAGCACAGAGTCTTGAAGATTAACATCTTCAATCTTGAAACTTGCTGTATGATCATTTTTCCTCATTTTGTCGAACCTCGAACCTTGTCGTCGAGTTAAACGACAAAAATTGAAGAGATCTTATTTCGCCATTTGATCCTGATCGAACGAAATTTAACAAAATGGCGAGAAAAGATCGTGCAGCAAGTTTTAAGAGATCTTTGGAAAGAGGAGACTTCAATCTTTAAGACTATTGTAGATTTACTTTCACAATTTTCGAGAACGAAAGCTCCTTGTTTTCCCACTTGCTGCATGATTGGAAAATATCCTTGGAAAAAGCTAACGTAGGGCTATCGAAGTGGTGGTTTCACACAAAATTAGGCCAATTGAATTCTTCTAACGTTTAAATTCACACTTAAATACATCGGGCACTAAATATTTGAACTGTTATAATTTTGTAAAAAGAAATTTCATAGCAACAAAGCTCATTTTAAAGCTTGGTTATTCTACTTTCAAAACTCATAGTTCATTTTATGCTTTTGTGAAATATTCTATGAAATATATAGATATATGTCTTATTTATATTGATCGACTTAGATATTTTTTTTTTTATTGTTCGATATAAAAAAATCAAATATCTTGTAATCTCTATATTTCTAGATTTGCTTCAAACTTTAATTCAATATTAATATAAGATACACGATAATCGAATTTTATTACAGTATTAATGAAATTTCCAAATGTTTTGTATGCAATTTTGTATGCTTTAAATTCCCAAGTATTTTCACGAGCGATGTGTCGATATCATATATTCAATAAAAAATCAATTTTAAATTTTAAATTTATACAGAAAAATACAGTGAAACAATGAAAATAGTTATGAACATAGATATGTCCCATTTGATCTTGTGTTTCAGTGTTATAGCCAGTTTTGTGTTTCAATAAACCGCAACTGCTTACTGCCTCGTAAAAGATGCACTCAAAATGTTTAGCCCTTCTTTAGATCTGTGTGCAAGCTTACAGTTGTCGTATCAAAGAATTTCTTTCAAAAATATCTTTCAGACGCATGTCAAATCGAAAGGTCGGTAACCACGTTACACATATATATACTTGATTACCATTCTTCAATTTCTCTTGTTTTTTAAAGATATAGAAAAACTTTGTTTTGTACAAAGGGGACCGTAATATGACAGTAGTAGTTCTTTTTTTGTAGCTGAGAAGGATATAAGATCATTTTATGATTATCTTCAATTATTTAAATGGAATGATATGTTTTTTTTGATCCGTTAATCGATGCCACTCATCGTTGTCCGTAAAAAGGCACTAACCTAGATCAGAGGATATATATTTTATACAATTATATTATATATGTTTTGTTTTATCATATATCTTTTTAATTCTGCAAAATGACTATATATTATGTTCTCTAATTCTGTAAAATCCTTGAAATCGGCAAAATCTACTCACTTACAAGAAAAGAAAAAATCATTATATTCTACCCCCTTCCTTTGAACAACTTTCGTTAACAAAGTCCTTTTATATCGTTTATGTCGAAAACAACGGAGACATTTAACACTAGAACTACCGACGAGTGAAGCATAAAAAACTTTCATCCGTGATATTAAAACGAAAGAAATAGAAAACCTTTGTAATGCAATGCGAGTACACAAGCTTTTATTTATGTATTTTCATATGTGAAATCATTTAAGCCTCTTTTATTCTAGTCCAAGCTTTTATTTGCGTATTTTCATACGTGAATCATTTAAGTGTCTAAAAACACGCTGTCTCGTGTCTACAAAATAACAAAAATTATCAATTGGTCATTTAAACATTTGAATGGCCATTGCTTCATCCTGTATGTACGAGCACGAAATATTTCGACGTTAGTAACAAATATATCGAATACGCAAATGGACCCACAAACCACGATGAAAAACGGCTGTAATCCTGACACAACAAGTGAAATCAAACGTGACAGGCTTTCGGTGTCTCTTGTCGATCTTGTCGAATTTTGAAATCGATCTCGCCACGCTCCTGTGGTGCATAAAAAGAAATGTGGTTCAAAAAAATCGTCGACAACAGCGGGCCAACTTTGCGACCATTTCCACCGAGTGTAGTCGTTTTTATTTTTTTTTTTCCTTCGGGAACGAAGGCTTTCCGCCGGCGGAATCTGTTACGCCGATGATGAAACGATGCATCAAGCGCGTTATCACGATATCGGGCAAAGCTCGGTAGCTTACCGCAACACCGCAACGTAATGAACCGCCAGGTATTCGCAATCGGCAGAACCAGTAATTACGGAGCTGCCAGAAAGGGACTTTAGCGGGGGATCGATCGATCGAATTAACCTGCAGAACCTGCAGGCTTCGAGGGAATGATCGCCGGGTTGTGTTTTCGAAAAGCAGCCGCCATTGCAAGTGAAATTTTTGAAAGTGGATCACGCCGCTCAAAGCTGCAGTTTAAAAAAGAGAGAGAAGTGCAATTGTATTTTCTTTCATACTGATACTTCGCTAAATACCATTTATAATGTTTTTCTTTTCTTCTTCTTCTTCTATGTTCAGTCACGATGAATGATCGATCAGCTTGTTCCAATTGCCTGTGTAGGTGGTTGTTTATTTTAAATTTTATTACACGTTTGCCATCTCGACTTTCTTTTACGAAGAATGATTCTTCTTGAAGGAACTCTCGCGATTCTTGTGTGTTCCGTTTTTCTTGGCGCACTGTCGCCGCTGCCATCCTCGGAGTATAATAATTTCGTTCGTAATCGACTGCAGTGTCATTGTCATAGTCGTCTTCGCAGTGAAAAAATTCCGAGTACATTCTTCAGAGTAATTTCCTTTGTCCATCTTTCGACCGGGTAAAAGATTATTTCAAATTGCGAAATTCTTCTCTTCGCAATACGTTGATTACAATTTGGATGAACATGAGAGGAACAAAATTAAATTGCTGTAATGTAATTGTGATTGGTTTGCATGTTTATTGCAAATAAATATTGAATTTCTCCGTTCACAGTCTCTCCGGTGTCGAAAAATTAGAATTTTAATAACTTTTAGTGAATTTTCAGTGTCTAAACGAAATTTGATTTATATACGTTGATAACTAGTAATTTGATTAAATTATTTAACATTTAATAATGATTAATAATAATGAAATATTAAATAATAATCTAATCAAATTATTAATTATTAACGTATATAAATTGAATTTCGTTTAGACATTCAAAATTTATTGAATTATTACTCCCTCTATCCGAAAATATGGTACACATTTTTATATTTTCTTTTGTCCGGCAATATGGTGCAACATTTGCGAAAAAAATCAAATAAAACTAAAATAAAGTATAAAAAAAAATATTAAATTCATTTTATTATCACGATATAACTAAATAC
The DNA here is from genome assembly GCA_032399595.1 of Tetragonula carbonaria. Taxonomy (NCBI): domain Eukaryota; kingdom Metazoa; phylum Arthropoda; class Insecta; order Hymenoptera; family Apidae; genus Tetragonula; species Tetragonula carbonaria. Next base: position 13,970,554 of record JAUCRC010000003.1, read on the forward strand.
AAATGATTTTCGTGTAATCGAAATTTAGTTCAAGTGAGATTTAGCCTTGTCGAACGCTTCTTCTGAACATATATACTTTTCAGCTAATCGACCTTCATCACGACGAAGTTTTACCTTACTTATACGAGGTGTTTTATTGGAATTTCCCCCCTCCTGTCAACATAATTGATTCCATACACGTTTCTAATGTTATAAAAACGTTATCAAGAGTATTTCTCTCTAATTTATTAAATGCATCTTGAACACATTCAATTAATTCATTAATGACACCGTGTTCTAATTTTTCTTTGTTCTTCATATACTGTAATAGCTGTTGCAAGACACCATAACGTTGTTCATTAGTCAATTGCTTCGATTTGCCATCTCTTCATTGTAAATTCACGTTATTTGGGTTGAAACTTTCCACTTTGAAATTACAGCGGTGACTATTTTATTTCTCTTGAAAAAACTAATTTTCGGTCTTCGAGTTCCAACTTAACTCAAAAGCAACGCCTGTCAAATATGTTAGGTTATTTAGCTATCAATGTAAACGATACCAATATAATGAGTATTGCCAGTTGCTTTCGAAACTCTAGATAATCGAAGATTTTCTTTTAAATGTATACCATATTTTCGGAGTACAGAGGGAGTATTATTATTATTCTGCACATACGTATTGATAATTTATATGTTAGCACACATACGTTTCATTGTTCTTTACTTTGTTGAATATTTATTACACATGAGGCATGAAATTCCTATTCGTGAGCAAGCAATTGAATATCCAAGTGAATTTTCACGCTATGAATATCAGTTACAGGCAAACCGCGGATTTTCATGCATTTAAATTTCAAGATACAAAATCGCACGGGACGCGATGTAATGTAACACGAGGAAAAAAATAAAATGTGAAAAAACAATTTTTTAGCTGGGTTCTATTGTTTTAATTGTATTCTCAAAAATCTTGTGATTTTGCACAGAAATTGGCCAATTGGACTTAGACAGCCCAAAGGAATAAATAAAGGATTTATTAGAAAATAAGTGAATAAAGATAAACGAATAAATAAACATAGCAGAATACAGCGCATATATACGGAGCATGTCGAAAAACGATGCACGCAAACGTAATCGAGCACAAATTATTCAAAAATCGGTATCATTATATGCAATACACATACGTATAATTAATGAAAATCTACTATCAAACTACATTCAGGCGTGTACTCCTTCGGGATATACAGCAAAACAGAAATTATAAATCTGGCCACGTTCGAAGTCACTGGAGTGAACAATTTACTTGCAAACTGCCCCCTTTGAAAATCAGATTCAAACTTCAAATTCAGGGAAAGCTCGTAAACGTATCGCGGTCAGATTCTGTAAAGAAAAAAAAAAGAAGAAAATGATGATCGAGTGCGATGCAAGTAACATGCGATACACGGTACATGCATCGTATCTCGTGTACTACGCGATACCTAGCCAAGATGAAGCCAAGTTGGAGTGGGCATTCCGCGCGAAATTCGCCGAAAATATGAAAACGGGGGTGGAAACAGAGATGAGCAAAGGGAGGAAGGGGAATAGACGATGTCTGGGGAAGGATAAGGTAAGAGACAGAGGTAGAGAGACGGCGGGCGAAGTCGGAGAGGATCGATGGGTCGGGGGAGATCGCTCCATTATGCAAGGATTTGCTCTCGACGACGTTGATGGGATTTAGGGGAAGGAGAAGGACCTCCTGTTCGTTCGTCCGGCTGGTAACGCTTTAACTCCGGCCATGATTGCGGAACCGATCCTCACGCGGATTCTCGATTCACGATCGGGATCTTTTCGTTGATTGGCCGATCGAAATCGCGTTGATCGTGCGTGATAAATGCGTGTAATAAAAGAAAATAACGATTGAAGCAGGGATCGAAAAGGCTATTTCAATGCTTGAAATGTGGAACAGTTTTCGAGAAACGTTTTCTTAAAAGTAAAAGTTTCTCGAAAGAACGGGGCTTGCGAGACGCGGAGAGAGAAATTTTTCTGTCAGAGAATTGATAGTTTATTCGATGATTGACACGGTTTTCGATATATTTGTAGCAAACGCTTCGATGAATAGTACTTGGATGTGAAAATGGACTTTTAATTAGATGATTCTAAAGTAACTTATTTTCATGAAGAGGATTCTCTGAAACACCTGTGAGAGATACTGTTCAATAATGTTCCTAGACTTCAGCACTTCTTTCTATCAAAAATATATTTCTTTATACGAAATATACAAGTTCGAATAAAATATTTTTAAAAACAAGAATCTGTTACCTTCTCGTCTCTGCTTGGAAGTATTTTGCTGAAATTTCACAAAGTGTGACTTGATCACTTTGATTGAATATATCTTCGTTGTCTTCGAAGATATGACAAAAACCCTGTCGATAAAAATTGTTCGGGGTCCTCAAGACTGTGAGAATAATTTAAAAGTAAACTGAAGATATTTTTTTTTCAAATGGAATGATATATGTGTGTGTGTGTGTGTATATATATATATATATATATCTTTCGCTCCAAAATGGTCAAAATGACCAATTTATCATTTTCCACAGAAATTTTACATATCCATAACAGTGTATCTTTAAAGACTTGAACGACTTTTAGTAGAATGCTGTGAAAAGATAATGCATCAGATAATTCAAGTATCCCTTTTACAAAGATCACAATTAATATTGAAACAAAATATCAGTGAGGATCTTTGCGAGAAAAGCGAGGAGGGGGCATGTCGTAGTCATTTTTTTTTTTTTTAATAAAAACGATGGTGTGATGAATTTATGTTTATAATTTTCGCGGAGTTCTAATGCAATGTTGAGAAACACTGGAGCTGTTGAGCTACGCTTCTATGAACTCTATTTATTTGGATCAAATTTTAGTTAATATCCGATTAAATGAAATCCTGCTGGTTGAATCCACTTGTTTGAGTCTGAAATCTCATTATACGAACGGGAAATCGTAGGTGATAATCAAAATCAGTAGACTTCTATCATGCGAGATCCAATTCGGCGAACTGAATATTTCGACTGTCCTGAAATTATTTTGTCGAAGAAGTTTTTACTATCGCGCAGTAGGTGGATGATACATTTATCGTCCAAAAATGATACAAATTCAAACGTTTCTAAAAATATTACAGAAATATTCTTTTCCTAACCAAGATCCACCATGATCTTGAAGATTGAAGTTTCCCCTTTACAACAACCCTTGAATACTTGCCGCATGATTTTCCCCCGCTATTTTAATAATTTTTTAACGAATTTGAAATTTCTTGAATTTTTATCATTTGAGGTTTTAACTTTGAGGTTTAATAAAACGATGAAAGAAGATTGTACAAGTTTTACGAGTTTTATGAATTTTTTCCAATGTTCTTATCGTGACGTTCGAACTTTTATAATATCTCGAGGTTAAAAGTATCATTGCTTTCTCAAATGATAAATTAATTATTTATAATATATGCAATTTATGAAATTTATTAAGTATCAAATAATGATGTAACGAGAAATATTTGTGTTACTCGTTTAAAATTACATTAGAGAACTTACAAATTATCTACAATTTGATCTATACAGATGTAAAAACATCTTTGAAAAAACAAACCCCTGGGACCAGTCAAAGTCGAGGTTCTACACTTTTAAAATGAAACCAAGTACGTAGATCGTCGTACGATTCCTTTTCTTGTAAAATTATAACGATATGAAGGGTCGTCAACTTCTCATTTTTCATCATTACTAATATCAATACTATATTTTTACTAACTTATATATATTTATTTTTTCGCAGGTAATTGTACGATTATCCTCTTCTGTACTCTGAATGACCTCGTTATCGTTGTCCAAGGATAGGATTATTAAACTTGACGACAATATGTATGTATATTATCCTATTACAATGTTAAATATTATTTTATTAAATATTATATATATTATACTGTATATAATACCGTATACTATCCTATTACAATGTTAAATACTCCCTCTGTACTCCGAAAATATGGTATACATTTAAAAGAAAATCTTCGATTATCTAGAGTTTCGAAAGCAACTGGCAATACTCATTATATTGGTATCGTTTACATTGATAGCTAAATAACCTAACATATTTGACAGGCGTTGCTTTTGAGTTAAGTTGGAACTCGAAGACCGAAAATTAGTTTTTTCAAGAGAAATAAAATAGTCACCGCTGTAATTTCAAAGTGGAAAGTTTCAACCCAAATAACGTGAATTTACAATGAAGAGATGGCAAATCGAAGCAATTGACTAATGAACAACGTCATGGTGTCTTGCAACAGCTATTACAGTATATGAAGAACAAAGAAAAATTAGAACACGGTGTCATTAATGAATTAATTGAATGTGTTCAAGATGCATTTAATAAATTAGAGAGAAATACTCTTGATAACGTTTTTATAACATTAGAAACGTGTATGGAATCAATTATGTTGACAGGAGGGGGGAAATTCCAATAAAACACCTCGTATAAGTAAGGTAAAACTTCGTCGTGATGAAGGTCGATTAAGTATATATGTTCAGAAGAAAAGTATATATGTTCTGAAGAAGCGTTCGACAAGGCTAAATCTCACTTTAACTAAATTTCGATTACACTAAAATTATTTGTATTTAGTTATATCGTGATAATAGAATGAATTTAATATATTTTTTTATATTTAATTTTAGTTTTATTTGATTTTATTTGATTTGAAATATGCATACCATATTTTCGGACAAAAAAAATGTCGAAATACGTATACCATATTTTCGGACAGAGGGACTATTATTTTAATAAATACTCTATTATTCTATAAAATATTAAATATCATTTTATTAAATACTCTATTATTCTATTTAATTCTTATTCTATTAAATATTCTGTTAAACTCCCTCGTTGTTCGTGCGATGTTCTAGCAGATTTTCGACAAATGAAAATTCGATCTCTTTTCGATCCTCGCGACAGTACCGATTTTTCATCTTCCAACGGAGCTTGTTCTCTCGCGAGTCGCGCGCGACGAAACGGCAGGAAATTCGTATATGAAAAAAAGAGCAGCGGTGTCGATCGCTGATCGGCGCGATCGAACTGTGGCGGAAGCCTCTAAGCTTGGCAGTGAAATTCTCGCATGGCCGAACATTCCAGCTGGGAACGTTCGAATTTCTGCTCGACGTCGTCGTTTACGTGTCGACGATTACCTTCCGCGTTCGCTCGATCGAAATCCTCTCTCGAGCGTGAAAACCGGAGGGATTAGCGGTTACTGTCGCGGAACGACTTAAACGCCGGTGTCGTTTGCCTCTGGACTTTGCCTTTCTGCGAAACTCTTCGTTGAATTCGTATCGAATCTCGCCTGGATTCTTCACGGGAACGCCAACAATTGAATCTGTCGTGATTGAAATGATCGACGTATAACGTATTTCATAGATGTTAATCGAAATGAGTTTTATTATAACCTCTGTTAACACTAAACGTACCGAGCGGGATCAAATGACCCGTTTTCAAAATTTACTCGAAAATCGTACATTCGTTGTTATTTCTTCTCGCTAATCTTTCGTTTCTGTAAATTCTTATATTATCTGATTATTCAATTTCTCGCTTTCTGTTTTCCTCTTAGCCTATTTTTTTTACCGAGAAAAATTCTTTGCATACCTCGTGTACCGCGAGGGGTCGTTTGACCCCTTGCGAAATTCACGTATTCCTCTGACTGAATTTATAAATCAGAACCAACGAAAAAAGTTACGATACCAAGTTCGAGACGTAAACGCGTCAAAAGCAAAAACAAGAAAGCGAACCACCCGAAACAATTAGTTGTTATAATAAGACTAAATTTGGCGTCGATGTGGTTGCACCAAATGGCGCGAAAATAAATGGCGTCAAATCCAAATGCAATAGACGGCCTGTGCACGTATTCTTCGATATTCTGGATTTAGCTGGAATCAATGCATGAATACTCTATCGGGAAACAACTGGAATGAAAGATATCAAGAACAGCGTTTCCTGTTACAATTATCAGATGAACTAGTCACAGAGTATCACGAATTTCTCGAAGAAGGAAAGGAAAACCTACAACAAGGAACATCAAGCAGCCCAAGCAATATTTCCCAATTTCACGAAGAAAATGTCGAATAAGATTGCGCACGGGTAATAAAACCGCTCAAACTTGCATAATTTGCAAAAAATTTGTCTGCGGACAAATGTAGCATGAAAGAGAAACCAGTCATATGTGAAAAGTGCAATTAATTGATTATTTTTTTTATTTAAATAAAAATATATGTTTGATTATTTTATTAGAAATCGAAAGTTACGTTGCGAATTATTTCCTTTAATAAATTAAGAATTTTTTTCTAAAAATTAACGTTGATTCATAAGGAGTCATTTGATTCCTTGTGGTAAGATAGACATTTGTTAAATGCCGGTACGTTTAGTGTGAAGGACCAGTAATGGCGATGTATCGTATTATATTACGAATAATGTAAATTGCTTTAAATTTCATGAAATTGTCGAAGGGAATTTGAGAATTTAGTACCGTACAGTATATTTTATAGTTTTCGTTATTTCTGAAATAGACGTTGAAAAGTCACAAACGACCTGAGGAATTTTATTAACTTTGTAAGGATCATGTAGCAATTCATCGTACTATTATTAATAATTTAATTATAAATTCCAATGAAATTATAGGCGGGGGTTAATATGTTCGTAGGTTCACTGATTTTCAAACAGGTCAACGTTCTGAGAAATTTTATTGACTCATTATCAAGCAGTTATTCATAATATTATAAATAATTTAATCGCGTTAAATTATAGAAATGAATGAATTTTACGAAATTGCAGGCGGAGGTTAATGTGTTCATAGATTTCATTGATTTTGAAATAGGTTTGAAATTGGAAAGGTCAACGTTCTGAAGAATTTTATCGATTCATTATCAAGCAGATAAATTCACCACAATATTATAAATAATTTAATTGCATTAAATTATAAAAATGAATGAATTTTACGAAATTACAGGCGGAGGTTAATGTATTCATAGATTTCATTGATTTTGAAATAGGTTCAACGTTCTGAGGAATTTTATTGACTAATTATCAAGCAGTAATTTACCATAATATTATAAATAATTTAATCGCATTAAATTATAGAGATGAATGAATTTTACGAAATTACAGGCGAAGATTGATGTGTTCATTGATTTTCTAACAAGTAAAATTGGAAAGGCTAACGTTGTGAGGAATTTTAGGATCAGTTCATCAGAGGATCAGGAGCAGTAATTTATCGTTCATGATATTCTGAATAATCGAATACGCTTTAAATTTCATGGAATCATAGAAATGAATAAATTCCATGAAATTTGAATTCCATCGAAAGGCATTAACCGCCGGTAGTGAACGTTTTGAATAATTTAAATTAAATCTGGTAATTTTGCGATAAGTATAATAAACACTTAAATTGCTTTAAATTTCGTGAAATTGCACAATCTAACTTAATAAATTAATTATTTTTATGTATAACCTCGGCCGATTCCCTCGAAAAATTGAAAAAAAAACCGTCTTGCGGTGAAATTTTCGTTTTCGGCTTGTTTCACTTATACATAGAATCACACCCAATGATTTACATATAGTCGGTTATACGTACAAGTGTATTTTGTCACGGATAATACGAAATTATCGGCCGGAATCTGATTGAACCGATCGACGTCGGGAGTCGGAGTATCGACCGTTTAGCCAGACATTCGTTTTGCAAACGTAAGGGAAGTGTGGTTTCTACTCTCGGCCCCGCCGAGTGGGAAAACTTTGTCGAAGAAACGAGAGAAGATTCGGAGAAGCCAGGAGAAGGGAAATAATTGCTGAAGGGGTGAGGGGGTGGCGGGTAGTTTCGACGAGTTCTCGGTCGAGCTAATTCGCAATTTCCCTGCGACAACGCATCGGGTAGTATCCTTGGCCCATGACCCTCGGAATCTTTCGTTCTTCTCTTCGACGAGAAGAGTCTCGAAATTCAAACTTTCTTCTCCCACCCCCACCTGCCGGAGAAAATTATTAGGGAGTCGCTGTTCGGCGACAAAGTCGAACCGATTCTTCGGCAAGTCTCTGAGCACCGAATGCTATTCTTCCCACAGCCTACTACCCCGCACTTAACGTCCATTTGTATACGATAAAGCAGTTTGAACGGCGGAACGAGACGTTTGTGATGAGATTGCAACGAGGTTTGGCCAACGAGGAATCCAGCTTATCGCTGTTTCGTTCTCTGTTCTCTTTTTATCCTCGTTTTTCTCTGTCCGCGTGCAAACCGAATCGAAGCTCGAAGATCTTAGGAGACAGTTCGGAGACGGTGAACCCTTAGGCTAACCCTTTGCACTCGTGTGTCGCCATATAGTCGCCATCTTACATTTTATTATTATACTCTTTTCCCAATTTTTTCTACTAGAACGGCATGTTAACTCGTAACATATTCCCGGAAAAATTTTTTTCACTTTGATCGAATATGAAAAGTAATTTCGAATTGATTGACAACCTTCTCAAATATAAATACGAGCGCAAAGGGTTAATATTCTGGAGTCACGAAAATGTTGAAACTTGTAATTATAATTTTAATTTTATTATAAAAAGAAGTCGTGCATAAGTTGATTATTAGTTGCTCATTTTGAGGCTTGACTTTTAAAGTGTATCGCTGCCTTACCTTTGAGACAAAATGTTTTTTCACATCACGCAAGAAACGAGCGAAGACGCTTCTTCTTCTGGAAAATGCTCGGAGAATAATTTAAAATTCGTGATATACGTTAAACACCAATTTTCATTATTTATTTATACATTTATTTAACAGAGACCGTCTAATGGAAAGTCGAATACGTTGTTCGCGAGTCGTGCTTAATTTTTCACGTTGTTCTCAAAAATCGACAAAAAAACATGTGCCAATTACCATTAAAACGTTGCTTCTCTTGATACGATTCAATCTACGTGCGCATATTTACAAATTTATTACCTGCAACACGGACAATAATAATAAATTGTCGAACCATTTACGAATCCATTTGAAAAATTCCTTTCGTACGAACGCTTTTATAATTAATGAAAAAAAAAAGAAGAAAAAAGAGGAACGTAATCTCTCTCGTGTAAATATTCGCTTTATTGTCAGTTTCTCATTGTTTCGTATTAATCGCACGCGAATTCGTTCTTCCACGTGAATTCAGCATTGCGATACTACCAGAGAGAGAGAGAGGGGGGAAATTGATGAAACATTCACCGGCAAAAATGTTTCGTCAGAAATTCGCCAATTTATTAAAGACTCTCTCTCTCTCTCTCTGTCTGTCTGTGTTCTTCTGTTCGCCGCCTTTCTTTCGCGAGACGAAGAGAAAACGAAAAGCGTCAGCGGAGTGGCAGCAAAGAGGCAGTTGAAAAGACGCGACGATACGGATTAATTCGATTTCGCGTTCGCGAAACTGAAACGACGAAACGACGACGAGCGCGTTGTTGCGTTCCGCGGAGGGGGGAAGTCCCGACGCGTGAAATTCGTACGGCTTGTGCTTGCGCTTTTGCCGCAGCCGGCTTTTCTTTCTCATCTTTGTCCAATTTGTCCCGTACGATTCCTGACCATTGAATTAGGACCACCCCCCCAACTCGAGATCTTCTCGTTGTCTCCTGCCAGCGAGAAATCTTCAAAAGATCGGAAGATCCGATTCCATTCCATCGGACGTGCGATTTTTTGGCCAAATTTAAAAATTAAGCGACAATGGGCCTGACACATGTTTTACAGAGATTTGATTTTAGTCTTGAGATTGCTGTTCCTTCTGCGGAACGCGCAGATGTGCTGAGTTTGTTCATTTGTCTGTTGCCAAATGATTTTTGTGTCGAGGATGGCTGCCAGTGTATTTAGCAGTGGATGATACCAGGTGATATTTTCACCTGCGATTTTCTTATATTTTTCTTCTTATAAGCGATATGGCTTTTGGGATTTGCAGTTAACCTCCAGCTTTTAAAATAATCTTGTAAGGTGTCTTAGTTGATTTTGAAAGACTCGGCCCTTACACAGGGCAACTTTCTCTCTCTCTCTCTCTCTCTCTCTCTCTCGTGTCGTTGCCTGTAATGACGTGATCCGGAAGACAAAGCGTTTTATAACTATGCGAAAAATCACTTTACCTAACTGCACATCCCTCACATTGACGTTTAATGACCCCGGGCGGTACACGGAGCCTAATTACTTCCTTCTCAATTGAACACGCAACGCCACGCGAACACCAAGTGTTTAAGTAAGTTAATTTCTACTTCGTCTACATTTATTGCATTGCATTCGGCACAGTTCGTCATCAAATTTAATGGAAACGCTGGAAACTTGGTTGAAATGAAGTGGCCGAAGCGGCAGACGCGGACGACGACGACGACGACGACGACGGATGGTGTAATGTTCGGCTCGGGGGCATAGATCGATCGGTTAAGTTGGCGCTAATTACGCCGGTTTCGTCGTGCAAACGTTTCAATGGCCGATCGATGGCCGGAGAGAAGGAGAGCTCTGAAGGAAAACGCGAATGCTGTAGGATCGAAAGAGAGTAGTCGGCAAGGGATGAACGAAGGTTGCAATGCAATGGGGGTTTGCGATGCAATGGCGGCAGGACGTGATGGGGAAGGGGTGGAGGCCCAAACACGGGACAATGGTCGCGCGAGCCTTTGTCTCCGGTACTTACGCGTCTTCCCCGCTTCTTGGCCGACGATTATCGTCCGACGAATATCGCGCAACACGGGAAACCGCAGAGCCGCGAAAAGAAAATCGATCCCGCGGTGTTCTCGCGGTGGACGAACTGTTCCCCCTCTGACGAACGAAGGGAAAAATCGGTGTTTCGTTTGCTGGACCGAGAGAGAGAGAGAGAGAGAGAGAGAGAGTTACTGACTCGCCAAAGCGGACGTATCCTGTGACGAAGTAATTCGATTTCGAATCTCGTTCGTTTGTTTTCAATCGAGTTCGTGTGGTGTGTGTGTTTGTCGTACGCATTCGTCACGGTGTTCCATTTTGTTCCATTTCGAGGGACTTTCTTGTAGAAAAATTCGGCGATTCGGTGCGCCAAGAATAATACAGTACTCTGAAGTTTATCATTGAAATAAACGGACAATTCTTTCTTGATCTTTATTTGACGTATGTGTTGTTACGAGTATATGTATATTTCTTGCATATATAGATTTTATTAGTTAGCAGGAAAGTAGTATTAGTTAGTAGGACAATGATCACCGATGATCACGACTTGTTGCTTTGTAAAAATTAATCGATTCTACGGAAACTCTTATCACGCGGGTCCCCAATTTGATAATTCGACTACCTGATAGCACAAGGTACATTTAACAAGATAAGATATACGATATTCTCATGTCATGAGGTAATAGAGAGGCTAAAATGCTCGCAATACTTTTCTGTATCCAAATGAAGATGAAGAAAACTATACAGAACATAAACTATGTATGTACTGTGTTTTTAATTTCATATTTTAATAGACAAGTTCTTCTTGCAGTTGCGAGAAATGTTGCAAAGAGAAGCCTCTCGTAAGTTGTCAAAATATTCATTCGATTAAAACTAAATTATCGTAAAGGAGAGAATCTTCAAAAACCGTAATGGATTTAGCCGAGAAAAATGTACTTTTCACGCGCGTCCGAATTTTTACCATTTTTACGAGTTACCCTCGTGGATTAAAGCTTAACCCTGTGCACTCCGTTGTCGCCGCTGCGGCGACATCAAAAAGAAACATTGTTCTTTTTAATTTAAATATTTTACATATTGAATTTAAATATTCCTTAGTTCCTCTTGGAAGCCTATGCTGTTAGTTAGCCTTGAGTAACTGATAACGGATAGTAAAAATGGCTCGGACTTGCTGATAGGTTATATTAAAAATTACTCGGAGTGAAATTTAACCCTTTGCGCTCCGTTGTCGCCGCAGCGGCGACATCAGAAAGAAACATTGTTTTTTTTTAATTTAAATATTTTACATATTGAATTTAAATATTCCTTAGTTTCTCTTGGAAGCCTATGCTGTTAGTTAGCCTTGAGTAGCTGGCAGCCGATAGTAAAAATTACTCGAAGTTGCTGATAGGTTATATTAAAAATTGCTCGGAGTGCAAACGGTTAAAAATTCTGTGATCTTGCTCTTAACGTTACAATTTCTGCCACTGTTGTTTACGCTTCTCGGTGTACGTTGAACAGAACTTAAACGTACGCCAGTTCGTCTGTCTTCTCGTTTGCCTGGAAAACGGACGAACTATTCATCCGAAGATAGATCTTTTTTTATTACAATTGGTCATTAGCGTTCCTCGCAGAGATACGCAGTTTTTCGGAATCCTTCAGAGTCCCGGCAAGAAGTCGAAACGAATTCGCTAGGCGATCGCGGAACACGGAAGTGTCTACCGGGCGAAACGGAGCGGACACGCTTCCGGCGATTCAAATGGATTTTCGAAAGGCGCGCGAACAATAGTCGATAGCGCGAAACGATCGGCTGGGGGAGGAGAGAAAGAACGGGGCCCCTCTCTCGTTTCGACGAAATTGGATCGCGTCTGAATGCTCGCCCGATAAAAAGCGAATCGCTGCGACACCGGGACAGTCGGAAGAGAAAACAGCAACAAGAGAAGGAGGAGGACGGGAGGGAGAGAGAGGGATCGTTGGCATTCGTAAAAAGGATGACTCGCGTCCGTCGAACGATCCTTCCGCTTTTTGTCCATTTGCCTTCTTATCTTCGGCTCTTCTCTCTCTCTCTCTCTCTCTCTCTCTCTCCTTTCTTCCTCCATTACCATACCAATGAAAAGAAAAATTGGTCGAACGTGTATGTATGTATTACATACCTATAGCCTGCAGCGGCGGCGTTCGATTCGTTTCCGGTTTCAGAGCTTTTCGCCGTGCGATGATCTCTCAATTCGATAGCTATAATACACCTATATACCACGTGTCCGGACAGTTGTAAGTAGCGTGCAACACGTCAATATGTCGAGGATGCATGGACGTAAATCGACTCGATTTGTCATCTCGTCAATGTTAAAAAACATATCGATTTCTTTAAACTATCGATTGCTAAGTGTAGCAATAATGCACACGACGATGTATGATTGTACGTGGACAATTAACTGAACGCTAGGAACGAAGTAATCTGTCGCAATATTACTATAATAAGGGTCGCATCATCTCAGCGATGATAATTAACCCTTTGCGGACGAATGTCGCTGCAAAGGCGACAGAAAATAATTAGGTTATCTATACCGTCAATAGATTTTTTTTTTTCAATTTGGCAATACTTTGTTGTTACTATTGGGTAGTGCACTTTATAAATCGTTACCTTTTTTGTAGCTTTACGGTTTACAGGAATTGCAATAAATAACGTAAAGACTTGAGTAAATGTGTACGCAGACATAGAGATGTCACAGTCTTGCTTTGATTGGTGACTTAAGTTTACATTTGCTAAAATCAGTTTCACTAGTTTTTTTTTCTATAACCCCAGTACATGTCGCAGAATAAGGAAAAAGAAGATTTTATTGACGATAACTATGTTAGCAGCAGTGAAGACGAGTTTGCGCTCAGTATTTACGACGATGAAATACTAAAAGAAAATTCTGTAAATTTGAATTTTTCAGATAATAGTGATAGACAGATAACAGAAGTTATCACAGAAGTTATAGTTTTTCTATGACCCCAAAATATGTCGCAGAATAAGGAAAAAGAAGATTTTATTGACGATAACTATGTTAGCAGCAGTGAAGACGAGTTTGCACTCGGTATTTACGACGATGAAATACTAAAAGAAAATTCTGTAAATTTGAATCTTTCAGATAATAGTGATAGTGATAACAGAAGTTTAATTCAACTGCGATACTTGTCCTCGTAAACTTACCACGCATATTGGCGATTGTTTCGAGAAATTTCACACTCTGTAAAAATACAAGAACTGAAACATATTTGTGTATCATGAAATAATAATTATTATTGTTCTTTAATAGAGTTTAAAATTCCATTAAACAAAATGTGTTTCAATTAACTTCGTGTATTTAACGCTTTAGTACGTGATATCGTTTTCTTCGACAAAATTTGTTCGACCCAGCGAGAACAGCACTCGGAAAAGCGCTCGATCGCAAAGGGTTAATGTGGTAATTGTTTGGTTTTATTGTTCTTTATAAATGAATTGAATAATTTTTTTCAAGGTTCCGTCTTTTCGTCAAAAAATTTGTATGTATAATTCGTGTGTTTCTAGGTCTCTCTTTGAATTATATAATTTCCATTTCCATTGAAGTATTCTATTGTTTATTGATTGATATTCTTTTGTTAATAGCACGGTGAACTTTAGTAAATCCAGTAATAATAATTCTTTTGATATTTCGACGTTTATCGATTGTATTGTGCTTGCTAAATTTCTGCAATATTTTCGTCATTGAACGACAATAATTATAAACAATATTTATATCATTACATATATTAATATGTCCCTCTATTCAACACGATGATGGGTTATGTATATTTTATATATGTTTTATATATTTTTTTCACTGCAAGCGATATAAAGGAGAGTTTTCTGTAAGTAAAATACAATTCGTAGAATTGTAGAATCTAAACGTAGTAACATACATACGACATATGTGTGTGATTTTACACAGACAATTAATCCGTTTAATTAAACCGAGCAATAATTTGTCAGAATCCCACGAATACGTCAAATTTTCTAAATTATAAATCTAAGGATAGCAATAATGTGCACGGAATATGTACAATTGCACACGGACGATTAATCGATCGAGGATTAGCAATAATTTGTCAGGATATTATAAATAATTTATAAGCAATAACTCGTCAGTATATTATAAATATTTTAGTCGCTTTAAATTGGATGTGAAAGCAGTAGATAGCAGTCGTTAATTACACACGATTCTTCTTCATTACATGCAATACTAACCACGTTGCTCCTTTCCTTGCACCGTTGCTCGAAATCATTTCGAAATACCCCCTCATTTATTCCTAAATTAATCATTGCAAGACGAGAGGATAATTATCAAAGATAACGATCCCCGTGATTTCGAACGAACAAATTATTATCCGTATCTAATTATCCCGATATTTTCTTCCACCGTTAATGAACGTTTTGATTTCCTTTTTCTTTCCAGTTTGTCCGCCTCTTTTGCATAATTCTCTTCTCATCACTTAATAAATACGTTCCTTCTCTCTCTCTCTCTCTTTCTTTCTCTCTCAAATGATCGATACTTCTTTATCGAGTTTCTCTATTAATATCCCTAATTGCTTGCATTTATTATTAAAGCGATCGCGTGAGAATTTATTCACGTATATTTAACGCGTTTTTACTACAAAAGCGCAACAACAACAATCGATTTTCTGGACGTACCGATGAAAAAATCGCGAGGTTGGATAGTCTGTGTTAAAAATTTGGATGGATAAAAGCAGGATTAAAAGCACTTAGCAAATGTGACAACTCGACACTTGAAGAAACAGTCGAGACATTCATTTGTGACAAACGTGTACTCAGCACGTGTATTGTCTTTCGTCGCAGTTCGAAGGAATTCGAAAATTGTCCACCTCGGCCAGGCGTGTTAGACAAGAAAAGGTGCAAAGTTTCGTCTAATTTTGATAAACGATAGGAAACAAATTGAGACAAACCTAAGCGCTATTTTGACAGTTTCGCGAGAGCGAGACAAAAGCAAGGGGTGGCGCAGAAAGTGTGAGAGGAGCAGCACAGAGGGGAGGGGGAAAAAAGCATAAGCCGTGATAAACGTAGATAAACGTAGGGAACAAATTGAAACAAACCTAAGCGCTATTTTGACAGTTTCGCGAGAGCGAGAGAAAAGCAAGGGGTGGCGCAGAAAGTGTGAGAGGAGCAGCACAGAGGGGAGGGGGAAAAAAGCATAAGCCGTGATAAACGTAGGGAACGTAGATAAACGTAGATAAACGTAGGGAACAAATTGAAACAAACCTAAGCGCTATTTTACAGTTTTGCGAGAGTGAGAGAAAAGCAAGGGGTGGCGCAGAAAGTGTGCGAGAGAAGCAGCACAGAGGGGAGGGGGAAAAAAGCACAAGCCGTGGGATTCTCCCGATTAAACGAGAGAGCGCATGTTTAGCGCAAAGTGGCGCTAACAACTCCTGTTATTAAGAAAATCTTGCTCTCCTCCCTTGCTCGAAACAAACTCACGTTGTACACGTTTCTTCTTCCCTGCATTCTCTCTCTCTCTCACACTCTCTCTCCTCCTCGCGTCACCGTAGATGGTTTTAGCAATTGCTTTCACCTCCTCTCCTCTTGGTATTCGTTTCGCGTTCCTGGAAAAGGTAGCGCCTGGTGGGTTTTGCGAGGGAACGAGAAACCGTCTTGGTCATGGCACGGTATCATTCAACCGGTTTATACCCGGTTCACGAGACCGTACGGTAACGTGGAAAACGATATACAGCGGTATGGTTGTAAATTAAAGCTTCAGCAGGGAGCGTCTATTGATGTGCGGCCGCATCCAGGGATTCTCTGTCGCTCTGTCCGTGAATGTATTTCGAAATTTTCTGGTTACCGCGAACGTGTAAAACTACACGGCGCCAGAGAAACTACATTTGCCCCTGGAAATTTGATGGAGAGTTATACAGTTACATATAAAGCGGAGCGTATTCGCACAGATTACAGATGTCTGCCAATTTTCTCCTGATTTTACTACTATTTTGCGCGCGCGCGCGCGTGTATGTATATGTTTGTTTGTTTGTTTGTGTTTAAAGTGGATTAAATCGGTAGAAATTTCATTAATCGAAGTGATACGTTTGCACGACACGTTTGGTATCCTTACGTAAATATACAAATAAAATACGCGCATTATACAATATATATGCACGAATGACTTTGAAATCTGTTGGCGAGAAAGAGAGAGAGAGAGAGAGAGACTCGTCTGGAAAATGGAAAGGCGAGAGAGAGCAAACGCTGAACATTTCGACAAACGTAATGCCAAAAATGGCGAAGTTTCGTCGCGACCTAACGTGAATATCTCCACCAAAAAAAAAAAAGAAAAAAAAAAGAAAACGTGAATTTGAGTGAAAATTCGCAGTTAATCAACGGCGAACGCTCTTCAAAAGACGTCCCCCCCCCGTGTTCTGACTCACTGTTCAAACTCCACTGCCGAGTGTGTGAACGAACGAAAATTCGGCTCCGTACGACGAAAAAACAGGAACCGGAGCACGCGTTTGAACGAACATACCACCGGAAACGATAGAAAGACGAGAAGAGAACGAGTCAGCGGTTTGCACTCGCGTTTATCGACCAACAGCGCTTTACTAAATCACCCTGTCGTCGTAATGAATTTTTCACGCGGAGATTGGCAAAAGTTTGCGAGGTAGTGTGGGAAATCGGCAGCAGCAATTAGTAGATTCGACCGACGCTAGGAGCAACAACAACCAGAGGTTAATGGACCGTGATCGCGAGGGGGGTTTTAATCGCATTTAAGTTCGCGCATGGGATTAGTCGCGCGCACTCGAAACTCTGCAGTCGCGGAAACGCGTTATCGAACTAGCGTAGAACGAGCTCGTATCGGATTAGAGGTTTGGCCTTGGCAAGGTTGGCGAAGGGGTGGCCGGGTTGATATCGCCGTTGGGACCCTTCTATTTAGCCGGTGATTTGCAAAACGATTCGAAGCCAGGGACCTGTTTCCCGACAGTTTCGAAAAAGTCGAAAAAGTTTTTCGTTTCTCTCTCTCTCTCTTCTTTTTTTCTTTTTTTTTTTTTTTTTTTTAATTTCACGGAGCTTTCACTTGGATATAAGTTTGGAATACTTTAAGCGGATAATTATTAATTATTGAACGAAAGGTTTATTAAAAGCAATGGTTCACTAAATATTTTAACACCTCCGGGATTTATATCGGTAAATTAAACCGGAAGAATGAATACATTTATCGTTGTAATATTGTATATTAATACATTTAAGTGTATTTAAACGTATGCAGTGTATATAAATTTATCATTCGTTCACTGAATATTTTAACAGTTCCGGGATTTATCATATTGGTAAATAAGCCGGAAGAATGAATATATTTATCGTAATATTGTATATTAATACATTTAAGTGTATTTAACACTAGAACTAGCACACCAGTCAAAATGACTGGTTTTACAATTTTACTTTAAAATTTCTATTTCATGTTACAATTTTTTTCTTCACAATGATGCAATGACTTTTACAGTGATAACTAAAGAAATAATATAATGAATTTCATTTTATTTTTACTTATTAGAAATCAAAATAATTTTGGTAGAAATAACTTCGTCTTAACTGTCGGTAGTTCTAGTGTTAAACGTATGCAGTGTATATAAATTTATCGTAATTATACAGCAAAGTGGAAGAACAAAATCTTCAGAATGGTCTAATTAGAGGCTGTTTCTTTTCTCGATTGTTTTCTTTTTTCTTTATTATTTCATTGTTTTAATATTGAACATTAAACGAATAATACGTATTGCTAAAGAAAAACGATATTATTTCTTTATACATCATTTATAGTTTATGGAACAAGAATCTGAGAAAGCTATAATTGAAAGTCTCAAATCGGATTATGCTAATCCACGTAAAAATATACGATATAAAAGCCTCGTCTCTGGTGATAATGGAAAATATTTATTTCTGACATTTTATAAGAAAAGCTTGTCAAATTGACACAATGGACGAATGAGGATTAATTCCAATGGATTGCGTCTTCAACACTAAACATACCAACTGCCCAACCGATTTAAAAATTCGATTCATTCGCTGCCTCTTTCGTTCATTCAACTCTCATAAAAAAAAAAAAAAAAATGGAGACACATAACTTTTTTTCGTATCGTATAAAAGCCATCTTGCGCATCGTTTCGCACATTAACACCAGAACTAGCAAAATGACTGGTTTTACAATTTTATTTTAAAATTTCTATTTCATGTTCACATTTTCTTTTCTGCAGTTCTTTCATAACTGAAGAAACAATATAATGAATTTTATCTTATTTCTATTTATTACAAATCAAAATAATATTGTATCATGGCTACTTAATGACTGGTCAAAGTGTAAAAGAGTCCTACAATCTGTTCATCGAACCCGAATTGATCAATTTCGTACAACTTCTTACGCGTTTTTAGAATTTATACTGCTATCATTCAATATGATGGTGATAATTATTAGGAGAACCGCGCATTTTCTTTATTAATTCACGGCCATATGCTTGAACATATAATATCTTGCACGGAATTAGAATCTTCTTCCATTCATATGGAACAGAAAATAGGGATCGAACTTCTTTTCCAACGCCATGAAATGATTTTACCGAAATATTGAGATTTCTTCTTGCTTTGGTAAAAAGAAAAAAAAAAAGTGACGAAGTCAACGTTTAC
Organism: Tetragonula carbonaria; assembly: GCA_032399595.1. Taxonomy (NCBI): domain Eukaryota; kingdom Metazoa; phylum Arthropoda; class Insecta; order Hymenoptera; family Apidae; genus Tetragonula; species Tetragonula carbonaria. The sequence goes on from JAUCRC010000003.1 coordinate 13,989,858, forward strand.
AAAGTGATAAATTTGCTTCGATATATCAGCTGTATGGGATAAGTTTATTCAAAATCAGTCAGAGCTGCAGCCGGATGCAGCATTTATTCAATATTTGCCGAATAAACCTGACAAATTCAGTATTAACTGTACTACATAACGTGGGATTTCCTTTGTAAGAAAGTAACAAATCAATAAATATAAAAAACATTCTATCATTACGTTGTTTTTTTTTCCTAAAGACCTGTCATTTTGACTAGTTTTGGTAGAAATAGCTTCGTCCTAACTGTCGTATAGTTCTAGCGTTGAATTGACAATCATCTGCATTCGCGAGATCTTCATCGTTTGACAACAACAGCGGCGCGAAAAAAAAAAAAAAAAAAAAAAAAGAAAAACGACGTAAACTGAAATTGCAGTTAGAGAAGCCGTGTCGACGGTGCGCTGTAAATGTAAACTTATAGGAAATCCCACCTTAACTGGAGGTCTGCCAACGCTTCGTTCTCGATTAATTTATTCTGTCTGGAGCGCGCACTCCCTCTCACGATTCGTTACCGCGTCCCTGTGCCCGCGCCTCGTCTTCCACGGTCGTCTTCGCGTTGCAAACCCACGAAAACGCGGTACGTGTATAAACGTGGTATAAACCGCGTGCAGACACCGTGACGAGGAAAGGAAAGGACCGCAGCCCGCGATCCGTCAGATCTCCCCAGACGCCGCGACAGTCTAACAACCGGTCACGGAACACGTCATCCCGGATTATTGTCGCTGGCCACTGCCACTTACTGCACTTCTCCGCCTTCCTTTGTCTCGGGAAACCTGAGGGACTAGGGACCTAGGCTGCTTGCGTGTCGACAAGTCGTCCGGGCTTGAGAATAAAATTCCATTGCGATCCAGGATTCCAGAAATGCCCGATGGCTCTGTTGCACGTGGCTTTCGATCCCGCGGGCAGCGAATATATAATATATACACCCGTCGCTCAATTTACGCGGAATTGATTCACGCGATCAGATATGTATATACGTACGTGTTTTCTTATAAGTTATTACTTGATCGCGAGAGGTTGAAACAGGACGCTTTGCCCAATTGAAACGAGCGTGACGTTAATGATTTACTAGCAGATCGTGAATTGACCGATACTGAATTAATAAATATCATGTGTGAAACCGAACCTCATGATGTATGTAGCAGTGTATGCAACGAAGAAACAGATTCATTCACTGGAAAATCTTTGTAAAGCTCTTGAGTTAGCCAAAAAATTGGAATATGCTATTCTAGACATTGATCCAAACGTTCAACGAGCCTTAAAATTTCGTCAGAATTTCATGAAACGTTGCAGCGAATGTCAGCAAATTTATGAGAACCTAGTAGCAGAAAATATTGAGGAAAACTCGTCCGAAAAAGATTTACATTCGCAATGAAAATGAAGACGAACTTGCAGATATTTCAAGCGACGAAGACGATGAGTTTGTGCCAATTGAAAAGAAAAGGCTTGTTGTTTTGAATTACAGTAGCGATAGTGACTAATCGAATAAAACTTACGTACTTCTGTTTTCTGAAATGTCTTACTTATTTTTTTGTCAAGTTATGCGAAATAAATATGTACACGCGTGTTTCTAAAACTTTTACCAGCTTTTATTTCCAATTATTTTCCCTTTTATACCGACAGATTCAATTTACACGATTTTTATTCGCGTAAATCAAATCCGCGTGCAACGGATATTCGCGTAAATTGAGGGACAGGTGTACATACATATTTTCCTATAATTTTCAAAATTGACAGTTTTATACAATTGTGAGATCGGAACACGTGACGCAGAAAGAAACTTTGTTGCGTTAGGCTCGCACAAGGCGTAATACGGAAGCGAACAGTATTTGGACATTGAGAGGACATTGTTACTATACCGTTTAGATTTATAATTTACATTTTTTAATTTTTAACTCAATCATGTCTAACAAACTTTCAATCACACGAAAGCAGAGACAGTCGATGTCTTTGGACGTGAAAATGAAAATTTTCAACCTACAGCGATTGCTAAGGCATACGGAATATTTTATTTATTTTTCCTTTTATGCTGACAGATTCTATTTGCACGATTTTTATTCGCGTGAATCAAATCCACGTGGAACAGATATTTGTGTAAATTGAGGGTGTATTGTAATTCGGGCATTTCTCTAATTTCTTAGCGCGTTTTCTCTTCGTTTTCTGGCTCACGATACTTGCTTTCGATCGTCTGCTGGTTGTAACGAAAGTCTCACTGAATCACTATCGCGATAATCGTCGGGACGAGTCAGCTTCTAAGGGGTCTAAGAGCATCTAAGAATTCGAAATTATCTCGGGACTCTTGAGAATTGTAAAATTACAAAGGATCGAAATAATAATTATATATGTGACAAATTGTTTGTGATATTTTATTTGAAAGGCAATAAATTCTCGAGAATCCGATCTCGATCAAACCAAATTAATTCTCGACATTTTCGCATTCCCTGCTAAACACTGTAAACAACGCTCAATGCCTTGATTATGCTAATTATTGTTAGTGTAAGTAACACACAAGCGTTGAAATGATATTTGTTGTTTTGTACAGACGAGCCTGGCAATAAACATATTCACGAATACGACACGCTAATTGAAAATAATTAACACCAAGCCTGAAATATTTTCTCGAACAGATGAATTTGTTTGCGGTAAGAATTATAGTTTCGATTCGAAAGAAAAAGCAAACTGTAATCCCACGGAGTAAAAATGCAAAAAGTATATATTTTCTAGAACCTCGCCCCGTATATAGAAACGTGTGAATAACGTACCCATTCGAAAAATAATAATACAGAGAAAAAGAAAAAAAAATGAATATCACGTAGTCGAGAATTCGAGTTTTTCCGATTTTCCGACTCGTCGAACGGAAAGATCGACGAAAACAAAAATTATACATAATTCTAACTAATGTCCACCATGAATACTAACAGAAAGATCGTAAGACAAGAAGAGTTAAAACTGGACACCCTGTACATGTCGTAGTTTCGTAAGTACTCGCGATAATGTGAAAAGTCAAGATAAGAGAACAGAATCTAGGCAAGATAAGCGAAATTGTCTCGTTATTATCACACTTGCAATGCAAAGTTTCAAATTTTTTTTTTTTTCTTTAATTTTCGTCGAACTCTCCTCGCGTGTGTGTGTGTGTGTGTTAATCGCGGATTTTCGTGGAAATCGTCGCGGATCGCGGTCGCGTTGTTGTTTCGAACGAAACTCACGTTCTTTCGACGACGAAGCACAGGAGGATTCCAAGACGCGACGCGACGTGACAGCGTTGACTAAAGATAGACTAAAGACCGGACACGAAATGGAACTTTGTGTCTCGGAGTCTGAAATATCGAACTGGGGGAAAAAATATCATTTGGTTTCTTCACGCTGAAGCAATCGGCGAACTGGAGAGAACTATGCTAAAATGAAAATGATCGAAATCTCCGGATTTCAACAACACGAGATTAATATCTAAAATTATTCCATTTTTTCCATTTTACATTTCATTTATCTGAAAGTGTATCAGAAAGAGGTCTGTCCCCGTGTTTTACGAATTCATTGAGAACGATAAAATCGATCAGTTACGAAAAAGATCTTTTATTTATTGAAACACACAGGCGAAATATATTCGGAATGATGAGCCCCGGTATTTGATCAAAAGAGAGGAAGAATAGATATATCGTTTTATCGAATCGTACGTTTTAAAATCAACTGAAACATCCATCTGGAAACTAAGGTTCTACGATCTTCTGTAATATTTCAAATGCCAAGATACCATGGAAATGCATTGTTTGACAGTTTGAATGATTCATTACACATTCGTGTGAAATTATTCGCACACCTCGCCTATAATTAACAATTTCAGATACGATTTCTCTGCCACGGGTGATTTAATTTCATGACTTCTTTTGTTGTTTTAATTTCTAGGTACAACAGTAAACACTGTAATTGTCTGTCACTTGTTGCAACACTTTCACACAGCTAGCTTTCAACTCGTTTTATTCTGTCGATGTGCTGTCTGTGATACGTACAAATTTATGTAGGAAATAATTGGAAATAATTATGGTGAAAAAATTGAAAATTGGCCTCTTAGTTATTATGCAAATAAAAGAAAGCGTTCACGTGTTCGAATTCAATGAATAATATTCGATGTAACAACGGTATCCATACTTCCTGACTGTAATCTCTGTTATACTAATTTATGCTGAGCTGCAGCAATCCGTCTAATTGTCAGTCGATACGACGATACGAAAATGATGACGTAAGGAAGTGGGTCAGATGAACGACGAAATCGTGGAACACGAAAAAGCATTTGATGGTTCTAATTAGTCACACGGTGACAGTCACGACATAGTCGCGGATCGGTAAAAGCTCGGCCGAACAAGTCGGTGTTCGTCCACGCGTGTTGCCAGCCGATGCGGAGAGTATCGATGAGGTTGAACGGCGACGAACCGAGCGGCACGTGTGTTACTCGTCTCCGCTCGATCGCTCGTCGCACGGACGATCGAGCGGAAAAGCATAGTTACCCGCTTCGCGAGGTTCGCCACTCGGCGAGCAAAACCGCGCGATCCGTTGAAACGCGTTCGTCGCTCGAGAAACTCTCTACAGCGTACCAACAAAATAATAACGTAACGATAGAAAGATGAAGGAAATACTTTTGACGACGATCCTTGTGAAAACAAATGATACTAATCACTACGTACGGGAAAAGTAAAAATTTCGCAATAGTGATATTATACAGTATGAACGTACGATTATGCAATACATACATGTGTATTATATTCTGTACAATTACATAAAATATATATTATATATATTATATTGTTTATGTATTATATCTATAATTTATATATTTATATATATAATTTATTATATGTATAATTTATAATTTATATATTATATATATATACAGTATATATTATACAATTGTACAATAGTGATGACAGAAAATATAAGAATTCGAGAATCAAAATAATATTGACATATATGAGGGATTTTTTTTTTTTTTGCGGCTCTACCGAATTTTTATTGGTATAGTTAAAGAGATGGAATTTGGATATTATAATAAATTCACTATTTTAGATATTATATATATTGGCACATTATATGTGTTTTCTTCCAATATTTTATAAATATACAAAAAATTCTATTGTCTATTGATAAAGTTTGAAGCCAATTTGAAAATGTAAACAGGATTTGCAAGATATTTATTGCAGTTATATATTTAATGGAAAATAAATGAATATCATCAGTAATCAGAGCATGTAATAAGTATGAATATCGAAGCTTATTATACATAAGTTTATTAATACAACAGATAATTAATTGTTTAAATATTTTCATAATGCCTACAAAATATACATTATTCTTACTTGCGTTAGATTATTTTGTAATTTCTATATACATATATTTTTTCAGATTCATTTCGATACAATCATGACAGTCAATGCGCAACAGTATTAACGGAGCTCCAAATGATTTATTCTATTTCAACGAACTCGATTTGCAAACGATTGATTTAAATGATTGATTTATACTCAAGATAGACTTCGAAGCAAAAACAATACAGTATATAACAATGTACGTATTTTAAATTAACTTAATTAAATAACAAATTAAATTTAAAATAGAAAGATACCTCGGCGTATTAATTATTCTTTATTACAACTAATAAATTATTCTTTATTTCAAATAAAATTTTCCCAATTTGATCGTAATGAAAAAGTGACATTTGATTGGCCTTCTCTTTCGGCAGGATCGATTCGATACATCGAGATAATAATCGCCTTTAATGAAAAGTGACTCGCACTGATTGGCTTTTGAACCCTTCAGTTCCAGTTTTAAACATCGAAACGATGTACACATGTACTCTCTTCGCAAAGAGGCGATCGTCTCCTTTAAATTATAGGTTATCCTCTTTGATTATGAGCGAAGGCCACACGGAGGGAATGCATCGGATCGGCGTGCAAAGGGAATGGTTTAGGTGTCCACTTGGACGGCGTAATCCGTGCTCGTCCTTTGCTCTTCACCCCATTTCCTTTCACCCCTGTTTCGTATGCTTTTCCACCCTAGATCGCGTAGAATCGCGAAGGGTTGTTTCGCGTTGTGCTCGCCCTGCCGTGAAACCAAGTATCGACAGCCTGCGAACAGTGAACCTCGTTGCAGGCTATCTGAAAAAGGATTCGACAAGGGTACATATGCACGTCAACGTGTCTTACAGCCTTCCTTTTTTCACGAGAGATTCGCTCTCAGACTTGTGCCTTTTCGTCGTGAGCGAAAATTGCACGGCGTGGAATTTTTTCATTTCTCCGAGATCGATGACACAACCTTGTGTTCGATTATCAAGCGCGTGTGTCGTTCTAGACTTTTCTAGAAAAATTCTACAAAGATATCAAGATGGCGGATTTCGTTTCACGAGATTCGGTGTTTAAATGTTGGAAAGACTCTCGTCTCGTCGTAAATCCAATTGGCCACGTTGGACTTTCAATTTCGATTAAATTCAATTTTCTTTAATTTTGAATTCGACGGGGTCTAAATTGCGGGTGTGGTTGCCGACTTTCTCAAAGAGAATTTCACGGCACGCTCTGCACCTCGGCCACCTGGCGAGATCGTTTTTGCTAACTGAAACTGAAAGGATCCCCCGGAATCGGTCTCGCTTTCACCGAAACAGGCCGTTTTCTTCTTCTTTTTTTTTTTTTTTTTTAATTAGAAAACAGAACGACGATGGAACGCGAGCGATCAGCAAAACGAACCGAGACGAACTGTGCAATTGGCTGGAGAGAAGGACGAGTCTCGTGTCGGCCTGTTCTATCGATAACACGTTGAACGTCGATTCCCTCGGCGATACCGCCCAAAATACGTGGAATCTCGTTACCGTTTACCCTGAAGGTTTTTCGGTTCGACTACTCCCTCGCGTCGATTTTGACGATCTCTGCGGTTATCGGGAGAAAACGATCGAGAAAATTTGATAACGATATATATGTAGAGAAAGAGAGAGAGAGTTTCGAAATACAACTTTTTGATAACGACACACATATATATATATATATATAATACAACTTTTTGATAACGACATATATATATATATATATAAAATACAACTTTTTGATAACGATATATATATATATATATATATATATATATAAAACACAACTTTTTGATAACGATATATATATATATATATATATATATATAGAGAGAGAGAGAGAGAGTTTCGAAATACAACTTGCTCGGGTTGATTCATGTTGAATCTAAGATTTCGAAGCAACGAAGATCGTGGAACATTTCAATAATTCGATCCTAATTTCGTTGTATCGTCATACGTAACGTGATATTGGTAATTAAGAAAAAAAAATCGTTCAATTAATATTTATGACGCAGGTAATAACAACATATATAATAACAGCTATATGTTGTTGTTTTTTTTTTAGTCTTTGCATTTTGTGTTCTAATTTTTTCTTAGTCCTGATCGATCGATAACGATTCATAACGATTGATTTCCAAGTTGTTTCTGATCTAACTGAGGAGATACTTTAATCTTAATTTTGTAAAATCTTTCCGTGAATGACAAAGACAGTGTGAACGCATACTTTCCGTATTTTTAATGCAATATCTAAATTAATAACTTTTCATCCCTCATATCCCTCCACTTACCAAAAAAATCATCACTGCCATGTTACGAGTTGCTGTGTACTGAACAAAATTTTTCTCGAAAACGAAAAAATATTCAAAGTGGATAAACCCTGTATACAATTATTTGATTTAATTATAACTTTGTTAACCTCGCTGTATAACTTTGTCGTACAGTGTATAAATTTGACGCTCGATCGTGTCGAGTGAATCATTCGAATCGCGATCGCGATCAAGTCGCGAGTAAGTGTTTAATTTAAAAAAAACAAAAGAAAAAGAAACTACGAATTGATCAGTGGGAATCAAGAAGAATTGAAAGTCGAATGATACCTATCGATTTAAACAACGACGAACGATTAAAATTGTCGCTTTTGATAATCGCTCGTGTTCGATCGTATCAGGTGATTGCAATTATCGCCAGCAACGAAAGAGCCAGAATAAAAAATGGAAACGAGACCGGTTGGGCCATCCATCGAGACGAAGCTATACAGAAACGATGGAACGTTGAAAGCGGTGAAAGTTTGAGGTTTTCGAACGAGACCAGGGTGTAACGAGCCCTTCCGAAGAAGAGGCACTTGGCTTGTCACAGCGAAAAGGGGGCGACTTAAAGCGTTTCGCTCCCGTACCAAAACCGCGACGCTCTTATTCTCGCTGACATCCAGCGGCGCTTGTTATTATTTGCCAGGCGGAAAAGAAAAGGGAAAAGAAAAAGGTGGGAGGAACCACCGCGAAAAATCAAACTGCAGTGTTTCCGCTTTCGCGTTGAAGTTGTGCTTTCCTCTCTCGATTTTTCGTCCTAGCGAGTATGTGGTACTGGGTGAGCTCCGAAGAGCTCGAAGCCTCGAGCTTGCACTGTCTCAATTTCGTGGAGAAATCTTATCCGAAAAATGTTGAAATGTTGAAATGTTGTACGAGAGTGTTTCGACATTGACTCGGATGAAATGGGCTTGAAAAGTAATTATTCGGCTGATACATTTTGTCACGTTTTGGCACGATCGATTTTATTACTCGAAAATAATCTTTTATTTTACTTTGTATTTTCTATTTGTCGCTGTATATGTAATATATAATTTTCCAAAACGATTCCGATTTTATCACGCAAATTTATCTGATACTTGCGGCAGTTTTTATTTTTTATAATAAAAAAAAAAAAAGAATTAGATCACTTAAAATTTCCTAAGGAACGATTGATAGGAAAAAGTCTATTCTCGGATGAAGACCTTAAAATATCGAGAAAGAAATAAACTAATAGAAGGAGTAAAGTAAAGAGATTTTTAATTTCGCAGCGACAAAAATACTGAGTTATTGGAATTTCCTTACGCTGTCGAATGCTTCGAAACAGTTATCCTTTTATTTTGCTTTCATAAATCGTAAGTATATTAAATAACAAAAATTCTCGCGCAAATTAACGCTAGAACTACCGACAGTTAAGACGAAGTTATTTCTACCAAAATTATTTTGATTTCTAATAGGTAAAAATAAAATAAAATTCATTATATTATTTCTTTAGTTATCACTGTAAAAGTCATTGCATCGTCGCGGGAACGAAAGAATTGTAACATGAAATAGAAATTTTAAAATAAAATTCTAAAACCAGTCATTTCGACTGGTGTGGTAGTTCTAGTGTTAAGTTAGTTAACCTTTCCAGTGCTTGAAATGATCAAAAATCTAAAGGTTTAATACCGAGTGAGAGGCAAGTTAAACATGTACTTTTTGATGCATCTTCAATGTGTTTCTCTTCTTTGAACGTCTGAATCAATCATTTTGATTATAAGATTATAAGATCTGTATTAAGTACTCGGGAAGGTTGAAGCTTCCTATTTGCCAAAAAAATGAAAGGTTGAGAAATTGATAAAACTAATTAGTCTTTAAGTTAGTTAACCTTTTCAGTGCTTGAAATTACCAAAAATCTAAAAGTTTAATACCGAGTGAGAGGCAAGTTAAACATGTACTTTTTGATGCATCTTCAATGTGTTTCTCTTCTCTGAACGTCCGAATCAATCATTTTGATTATAAGATTATAAGATCTGTATTAAGTACTCGAAAAGTTGAAGTTTCCTATTTGCCTAATTGGTTAACTTCAAAAAATTTCTCGACCTTTCAGAGAAATTGATAAAACTAATTAGTCTTTAACACTAGAACTACCGACGAAGTTAAGACGAAGTTATTTCTACCGAAATTCTTTTGATTTCTAATAAATAAAAATAAAATAAAATTCATTATATTATTTCTTTTTTAGTTATCACTGTCATTGCATCATCGCGGGGAAAGAATTGTAACACGAAATAGAAATTTTAAAATAAAATTGTAAAACCAGTCATTTCTACTGGTGTGCTAGTTCCAGTGTGTTAACGAAAAATAGATCGATTTAAATTTAATCTTAAATTTAAAATTTTTCAAATTTTTTTCTTTTTTCTCACTCCAAACTATCGACGACGTTTTATCGATTTACGGAGGTAAATCCTCCTGCTCCCTCCTCGAGTGGTGGTTCAAATCACGTTAGGGTTTAGTCCCTCTAAGCAAGTAAGTTTAGCCTCGCGATCGTTTCAGAGACACCCTGTACGAGCGCCGAGAAAAGGCAGATGAAAAGTAGGAGAAGCAGAAAGAAGGGTGGAGGGAACAGCCAGAGAAACGTAGGTTTTTCCCGTTAATCCGAGGCTAGAGTCGAGCTCTGCCGGCGTATAGACGAGAGCGCGAGATCCGCCCGACGTTTTCATGGTTCTCCGGTCTATGCCGAACGAGCGGTTCTCCATGTTCGTTCAATTTTCTCACTCGTATATCTCGCTGTGGGCGCGGTTATTTTCGTCGTCCCTCTCTATCCGTCTCTGGTAATATCGGCGGAATTATCGACGTCTTTCTCTTCGACGTGAAAGCACCGATCGCGGAAAGCCCACTGAACTGTTCATTTGGCCGCGTACTAATAAGCGTGTACTATCGTAAAAAGAAAAGAGAAGAAGAAGACGAAGAAGAAAAGAGAGAAAAGAAGACGAAGGAAGAGGAAAATGAATAGAGGGGTGGAGAGAGAGAGAGCAACAAACGAACATTGTGAGACAATGACGAAAACAATGACGACGATGAAGAGAGAATTGCGGATGATACGAAGATCGATAGATTGCTATGATACTTTCGTTGAAATTCTGATCCGCGTGATAAAACCTGGAGATACATTCAAGATTCTGGATTCATTGAACGAAGAGGATTAGTATTGTTGAATGCTTTAATTCACCGATTAATTAAATAAAAACCCGTACACGTTTTACGTTTCGTCCACCTGATGTACCTTAACAACATTGGTATAAAAAGTCTTCATGTTTCACGGATATAGTACGCGTGAGTTTTAAGTATACACAATTTGCTACGTAGAATTTTACCATTCCATAAATTTATTTTAACATTCTTATTTATTGTTTTATACATTTATCTTAACATTTTTATCGTTTATTATTTTATACATTTACATCGACACTTTCATTATTTACATTATTCATGCTTGATTTAACATTTTGCTACACAGGTATGTTAATTATTGTACATTTTTTGACATGTTCATTTTCTATAATACTCTCGGCAACGAAATTACTACTGTTACGTTTTGTATATAGAACACGTACTCCGAAATAATATAAATTATTTTTTTTTTTTCTAAACAAAGATAATCGCGAAACGCGTCGTTTACTTCTTTATATGTGTGTGTCTTACTTTACATCTTCAGAAGAGAGAATTCGAATATCACACGGACACTACGATAATGAATATCGTCCTAACTATTGTTGTATTTTAAATTCGATCCTACAACACGGTGATATTTAAATTTGCACAGAATTCATTGTAAATTGGTAAAATGTATGCGTGTAAAAAGAATATTCGATATTCAGGGCACCTTACCTCGTTATCACGAGATAACGTCCAATCAAATAAGACAGTATATTGCAACAACGATTTATAATATTACAGCGACAATAATTTATAATAATGTTACATTTATAAATATCATCGTAACATTATAATATTAATAATCTTGATTAAATATGCAATATTATAATTTAATTAAATGTTCCGTTTTTTTTTTAATTAATTAAAATGAAAGAAAAATTTCCTTTTCTCTTTTAGTAAAATTAAGGCCACGACCAATTATCACTATCGTCGTTCAATTTAATAAATTTATCGATCAGAGTTATTTTCTGAATTAATTTAAAAGAAAAAGACTTTATCGATGTACTTTCATGTTTTTCAATGTAATTTCAGTTTGAAATTTTATGTTAAATCGGGATTACGTTATTCGTGAAAAAGAACATTTATAGGAGATCGTACATTCTTATTTAAAGTCACATTAAAAATTTAGAATAATTACGTCTGTCATTTCTGAATTATTCTTGCGTTGAAAAACCGCGCTCGTCGCGTTCGTCGCGTTCGTCGCGTTGCGAGCCGATATATTGGGCAACAGGAAAGGTAACTACCGGACTCGAGAGGGATTTCCAGTTTACTCGTCTCGACGGTCGTCGTCGGTGACGTGTCCTCCTCTGTAAACTGCGACTCGGTGCCTAAACGTGGTCCTCTCGTGGTCGTAATTGTGCCGTGAGTCAAGCACCTTTCGTAAGCATCTATCGAGAATGACGAGAATGGGGTACTGAAAAACGAGAGGCGCAGCCTTTTCTTCTCTCTCTCTCTCTCTCTCTCTCTCTCTTTCTCTTTCTCTCTCTGTCTGTTTCTCTCGGAATCCCCGATGATCCGTCGGCTGCGTCATTCAGTTCGAAGCGGTTTCGTGAGGCGGAATGAATCGAGACGTTTCCTCGCGCGATGTGTTGCTCGCTCCGGAATTGCACGCAGACAGGAAATTAAAGAGGGAAGCTCGCAGCGAGGAGTGCAAATAGCGATAACGTTGCTTTTACGCCGGCGACGATCGATATCATCGGCGGCTTTCCACGTGCTTCCAATTAAAAGCGCACCGCGCGCCATGGCCGATCGATTGATCGCCGTGGATCAGAAAGTCTCCAATCTTCGAGGATCACGGTCGTGAATCGAGAGAAATTCTTCCTTTCTTTCTTTTCTTTTCTTTTTTTTTTTTTTTTTCTTTTTCAAACACGTTCGAATTTTTCCTTTCTTTATCGTCCCAAAGACGAAGATTATACTTAAAATCGTACGTATATCTTCGAAGAGATGAACTGTGTCGAAAGCAGAAGCTTTCACGAGACCGGCTATCATTGCAAATCGTTATATCGATCTTTCTTTAGAAAGTTATACGCTAGTTACAAAGTTTCTCAGCTCTTCTTTATTAATGTTATGCTGCTTCAAATTATGCTACGTCAAATTATCGGCAATGTTTCATGTCACTGCCATCACAGTCACATCCTTCATTGTATCATCCCCTTTAATGTAATTTAAAACTACTACGGAGATCGTCAAAGCAAGTCTGTAAATTATCAGCATTAAGCGCCGCCGTTGTCCCCCCTTGTCGGAAGGGTTAAAGATTACGATCAAGACACCCCCTCCCCATCGTTTCATCTTGAAATTCGATTCGCGGCTTGGCGAAACCAAGTCGATGAGTATCGCGAGGGGCAGACGCTTTGACAGCGTATAAATAACGATCCAAAGGGCCGTGAAGGGGTGAAAGAGGGAGCGAAAAGCGGAATACTATGACGGGAGCACACAGCAGCTCGTGATAAGCGTCCGACCGCGGCGAGAAACACGAGTGAGAAAATGATGGCTTAGGAATAAAGCGGAAGCGCGATTTTAAATTCCTCCCCCCCTTCCCCACGTCCGTCTCTCTCTCTCTCTCTCTCTCTCTGTACGCGTCCTCCGATCTAATAAAAGCGCGTCTGATCGCGATTATCGCGTCGCGATCAGGCTACGTCGTTTCCTTTTGCGAAAGCAATTCTCCCAACCCCCTGTGTTCTCTGTGTCGCTGTTTGCGCGTGAACCGCCTGAGAATCCGTGGAAACGAAGCAAACTTTCGCCATCGCGAAATCGCACAAGTTGGAAAGTTCCGATCGGCGTCGTCGTCGTCGTCGTCGTCGTCGCCGGCGCAATTCACGATTTAATTCCCGTCTCTCTCGCGGTCGGGAATCCTCATCGATGTTCGATCCCCGGGATGGAATTCGAAACGACGTACGGCGATGGTTAATTACGCTTTTCGAATCTGATCGACGTATCTTTCGACACGTTTTTAATCCCTTGAGCGTTTTGCTTTATTTTGAGAGAGAGCGAGAATTGATTACCCGACGAAAAACACACAGTGAATGGAGCTTACTTGCTGTGAGATCGAGTCCAGTTGTAAAGAGATGATAAATCTTCTTTGAAAAATTTTCAATTTTATTTCTTTTTTGTTTCGTTGTTTTGAAATGTTCTAAAATATGCTAAAATTACGAATATATATATATATATATATATATTTTTTTTTTACTTAAATTTTCTATTTTACATGACGAATATACTCGACATAAACGCTTAATGTCACAGCTGGTGAAAGAAATATTCGGAAGGCGACATCTTTGTGGAATGATGTATAGTTTCGAATCTGTTTCGAAAAATTTTCTTTCGAATTCGTTTTTCCACGAAAATTCAGCCTGACGGGAAAGGCTGCAGTAACCATTTCATTTGAATGTCGATTTTTTTAGGGGGAGGGGAGTATCTTAGGTCGCTAAAAATGATAGTCATTTGTATCGCAGCTATACTACGCTATAGTACAGAGCTTCTCGAACTTTTCCACTTGGCGAACCCCTTTACCCGAGCGAGTGTTTTCGCGACCCTGAGTATAAAGATGCACATATAAACCACGGAGCACGAATTAAAACATTTGTTGATAATAAATCACAGAGAAAATTTATTCGAAAACAATTCTTCGGTATACGTACGAATATAATTAATAAATAAAGCCAAACGAACAAGAATAAAGCCAAATATACTGATTTAGTTTTGCTAAAATTTCTGCGATGACCCCCATACTTTGAGAAGCTCTGCTATAGTATATCCAAATTTTGTATCCACAAATAATTCACCACGTACAGAAGTAATGTGCAATTTCAAATAACGAGTTATACGAAAGAGATATAAAAATTCGAGAGTCAACCAAGTATCGGTACGCTTATAATTCAATTGTGCTTAATGGTGGAACGTTATTGGAAAAATTACAAAATATCCTTTCGCAAGTAATATCACGCCAACGTTAGGAACAAAATATTAAAAACATTTTACACTCTATTGAAATACATGATAGAACTGCAAGAAAGTACTTTCGTATGTCAATATCTCTTTGATTCTCAAATTTTCATATTATTTATTATTTTTGTACAACTCATTATTGGAAATTGCTATCGCGCACGTTAATTTTGTTAACCAGCAAAATGTTTAACTGGTTAATGTTGCCATTTCTTTTCACAGAAAATGTTGCAAGAAAATTAAACGTGTCAATACTTTTCTGACTTAATGTAATAAGTGTGGTTGTAAATAACTTGTACTACGAAATAATGATCATAGAAAAATGCAGTTTATTCCTGTGAACGTAAAACGACACGTTTCGTTTACGAGCGACGAAGATGTAGCAGACTGGATTTTTCTGCAAACTGAAAGAGTAAACGAAAATAATGAGGTGTCTTCTTACGATGAAACATTCAGGAAAGGCATTCAGAAAAAGTGAAGCATAAAAAGAATGTAATTAGGTTGTGTGACAAATTCGTTCGCTTGTTGGTGAAAATCTACTGGACAATGTACATGATCCATTCACACTGAATAAAAGAACTTATGGTATGGATAAATGTTGTTGGATAGAGATATATTTCAAATATAACATTGAAATTGGAAATATAATGTAATATTAGAACAATCATTTATTATTAGAGAAAGTATTGAACTTATGATTGGAATGTTAATCATTTCAATAGAGAAATGATGTTCTTTACAGGTAATAATTATATAATTCAAATAACGAAGAAATACACATTATGTTATACATACACACATACACACACACACGCACACAATTTTTTTGATAAAGAGATGAGACTTTAAAGGTACTTAATTCATTTCTAGAGTGTAATAACCATAATTAACCATATTTTTTTGATAAAGAGATGAGACTTTAAAGGTACTTAATTCATTTCTAGAGTGTAATAACCATAATTAACCATAATACAATACATATTAATTTCATCATTGATCGTGCGACCAATCACACAACTTAATACATAGTTATTCTAAGAAATCTGTATAATTAAAAAAAGGAAAAAAATACTAATAATAATTCTTAAACACTGAAATAAATTTTCTAAATCTTCGTTTGAATATATCACAAAACCTCTCTCTCTCTCTCTCTATTAGTTACGCAAACCTCTGTGACGTTATATCTAAAAATTGAAAATATCAGAATGCAGCAACTTAACTGATTTACAATCAACGATATACTGATCAAACGATATACTGATTTCGCAAGCAATATAAATTATCGTATTTTCCACCGTTATGCACGTATAGAGGCGTCGGAGCGGAATTGTATACTACGCATACCATTGCATTCAGCATCCGACTCTCAGCAGAGTTAAATAGTTTTCAGTATTCGAGTTCGAAGCGTCGGAATTAAATTGCAAAACAAGATGGTAATGCAGGCTGTTTTGCTGCTGCAAACTTTGCAACAAAGCGTTTACAAAGCGAGCTTTATACGACGTTTTTTTCTTTTCTCTTTTCTTCCTTGCTTTCGCTCGTTGATTTTCACTCCTTCGATTTTGACGGAACGGTAGGAAACACCATGTAACAATTCGGTTGCGTTTGTCGATGGGAGAATCGCATGATTATCGGTATGCGGGAGATGCAGAAACCTCCACGCTTTCTATAGCGTATCGTTGCAAAGAAGAAGAAGAAGAAAAAGAAGAAGAAGGGGATTCAAGTTCACAATTTCTATTTCTTTCGGATGATCTCGAGGCGAAATATCTCTGTCATCTACATTGACTT